>CP142458.1:37512500-40200000 GCA_038049695.1 Cinnamomum chago
TTTCTATTGGCCATCTTTATTCAGAGATTCACACTTTTTCTATAAATCATGTGCTCATTGTCAAAAGACAGGTAACATTTCCCAAAGGAATGAGATGCCACAAAACCCCATATTATTCTGTGAGATTTTTGATGTTTGGGGCATCGATTTCATGGGACCATTCCCTGTATCTTTTGGTTATGTTTACATTTTTCTTGCTGTTGATTATGTCTCAAAATGGGTGGAAGCTAAAGCCACAAGGACTGATGATTCTAAAGTTGTTGCAGATTTTATCAAATCTAACATATTCTCTAGGTTTGGAATTCCAAGAGCCCTAATAAGTGATCGAGGCACTCACTTTTGCAATAGAACTGTGGAGACGTTGCTGAGAAAGTACCATGTAACCCACAAGGTGTCCACTGCTTATCATCCGCAAACTAGTGGACAAGCGGAAGTGTCAAATCGAGAGATTAAGTCCATACTTGAAAAGACGGTCAATCCAAGTAGAAAAGATTGGAGTTTGCGCTTGGATGATGCATTATGGGCATATAGGACTGCATATAAAACGCCCATTGGGATGTCACCTTATCGATTGGTGTTTGGGAAACCATGCCACCTTCCAGTTGAGTTAGAACACAAGGCTTACTGGGCTATCAAGAGTTTCAACATGAAGATGGATGAAAGTGGAGAACACAGGAAGTTGTAACTACAAGAGTTGAAGGAAATTCGGAATGATGCATATGAGAGTGCACGGATTTACAAGGAAAAGGCGAAGGCTTTTCATGACAAGATGATCTCTAGGAAAGAGTTTAAAGTGGGTCAACAGGTTCTTCTATATCAGTCACGGCTTTGGTTGTTTCCAGGTAAGTTGCGTTCTCGTTGGATTGGGCCTTTTGTTGTTACTAATGTTTTTCCACATGGTGCAGTTGAAATTCAAAGTTTAGCCACTTCCAAAGTGTTTAAGGTGAATGGCCATAGACTTAAGCCTTTCTATGAAGGTTTCCAAATAGAGAATGTGGAAAAATTAGACCTTGCAGATCCGATCTATCCTGATTGAGAAGGAACCATTGAGTCGAGCCAACGACAATAAACAAAAGCGCTGCTTGGGAGGCAACCCAAGGGGAGTTCGTTCCTTTTCTTTTTATTTTCGCATTTATATTTTGTTTATTGTTTTGCCTTTTCTTTACATTTTACCTTACATTGGGGACAATATAAGTTTTAAGTGTGGGGGAAGGGATTTAGGTTGTGTTTTAATTTTAGATTTTTGAAAAGAAAAATTTGGCTTTGTGGTTTTCAACGATTTTTGGTTATATATGTCATGAGCAAGATTTAATTGAGCTTGAGAAATTCATAACATGATTGAATAAGTAATCTTTCAACTTGTGATTAATTAGTATAGTTCCTTGAGGATGTTAGTGACTAAATTTGGTAGACAAAAAGCCAGTGAGATTTTGAGCCTTTCGACTGACACATCCATATCAGTCCCACTATATTCTTTCATGAGAGATATTCTTCCATAGATTTGTTTCTCTAGAACTTGCCTTGATTCTCTTCGAGGTCACATAGACACAAGCAAGCATAAACATGATTGAGGCCATCGTTGTTATAAGCTACATAAGCCAAATAGCCTTCCTTGAAATTAATTTTTCCTTTGTTGAACCCCTTTGAGCTTTATATCTTTCATTTATTGTAAACCCACATTACAAGCTCTGAACCTGAAAAAAAAATAGATATATATATATCTTTACCTAAGCCGTAGAGCCAGTGGAGCATTGTTCATCATTATGATAGGTGTGCAAGAAATAAGTGTGGGAGTGTCAGAATTTGCGGTATGACTATGACTGGTGTAATGGAACATGTGTTCATTTTCAATTTATGAGTTCCATTGTCTCTTCAAAAAAACAAAAAGAAATAAAAAAATAAGAAAAAAAAATAAGAAAAAAAAAAGTTTATGAAGTGATGGAGGAAATTGCTGTCCATATTCATGAATCCTCCTAAAATTCCAAGAAAGGGTATGTTCATATGTGATACATACAAAGGTGGAAGTTGTTGCGAAGAATCGTTCCTTGCTGCGAATGAAAAGTGTTCCTTTTGAACGGTCTTTTTTTCAATACAAGAGTTTTACATGGTTTAAATGCGTTGAAGCCAAATTGAAGAAGCTACTGAATGGAGTGATTGGTTTTATGTCTTCTATATTCAACCTTGAAGTTAGTTAATTTTTGCTCCACTAGTTTTGATGGCTTTTGAGCTACATTCCCAAATATTTCCACCTTGATCCTAAACCCCATTACAACCCTTGAAAAGTTCTTATGATTTGTGTTATGCATGTGATCCCAGTGGTGGAGAATGAGAAGATATGCAAGCCTATGGTAGATCATTTCTATTGGAATGACTTTGAGCGAAACACCTATCCTTCAAACACATGAGAGTCAAGTGTTTATTTCCGTGAGGGTCTACGTATTTAGTTTACTCCATCGTCAAGTGAAAATGCTTACTAAGAATATTTGCTCATGATATGTTATGAGTTTTGAAGAGCACGGTTGTTCTTTGTTGATGGCGTTGCAACCTTGGTATTCTTGAAAAAAAAATTGAATTTAAGTGTTGCCCGAGGACGAGCAAAAAGTTAAGTGTGGGGGAATTTGATAAGAATGAAAAATGTTATATTTTTCTCCATTAATATTTAGTTCTTTGTACCTATTTGATATCTAATTGCACTCACTATTCTTATATTTTGATCTAGGATGCAATTGGAGGGCTAAACGCAAAACGAAGTTAATTGGGCAATTTTAGATGAATTTTCGCATCGCCTCACAAGTTGGGCATAACTTTCTCATTCGAGCTCCGGTGGAGACGATTCAAGATATTGTGGAATGTCAAAAGAAGGTGATCATATTTGATGCTGATTGGACGGAGTTGATTCGGAACCGGGTCTTATTTAGAGGAAATCAAGCAGAAGGGCATTATGGTAAATTTGAAGAAATCAGGAGTTCGTCGAAACATATCCAATATTGGGCTCATATTGTGCAGAACGAAAAATAGTGCAACTTTAATTCTTGGGTCGAGTCCAACAGAAGCCCGAATGAGAAGATATGGTCAAGAAGAAGAATTTGACTAAGTTAGAATTTAATTAATTATTTTATTAATTTTCATCTCCAATCCCAAGCCACTTCAGATTCTCTCTAAAACTCATGCATGCAGTCCATCTCCAACGTCTCCTTTCTATTTTCTCTTTCATCTCTCATCTTCTCCTACTTTATCTCTCCCTCATTCCTTTTCTCTCCATCAGGTGGGCCCACTTACCTATTTTTTCTCCTACCCTAACCTAACCCACCTCTATAAACACCCATTACACGACATTCAGAGGGGAGGCTCTGCAACAACCAATTCTCTCTCTCTCTCTCTCTTTCTCTCCACATCTCTCTCTTTCTCTCTTCTTTCTCCATTCTTTTTCCATTTAATTTATTTTGCAAGTTAGTATGGCCCTGCGTGGCTAATTTTCTATAATTGGTTGAAGGAGACTGAAGCCTCGGAATAAATACTGTGAGATCTAATTTATTTTCATTGTTCAATTTATACTTTGAATATGGGTTGTTCTTCTATGCTTAATTTGTTATCATGATTGTTTTGTTTAATTGCTAGGATGCATACTAGTATATTTTTCGTTGCAATCTACAGCTAAATTAGAAATCAAATCCGTAATTGTTTGATCCCTCAAATTTGCGAAGCAACTGATATTTAATAATTTACTGCGTCAGTAATTGTTAGATATTAGGAAGAACACTTGGCTAAATTAAATACAACCGCGTGTGCTTGTGTTATTTGGGTTCATCGATCTCTCTTATTTTAATGCTTTTACTAAATTAAATCTAAAGCGCTTGTATTAGGTTGTTTAGTAATTAGGGTTAATTAGGGCGCGTGTTTTCTAATTAACTAATTAAGGAGTTAGGAATTTAATTCCAACGATGAATATTCAAAGTGTTACTTGATTTATTTTTGCATCAATGATCAGTTTTGAATTTCCGATGGTGGATGTTAACTTTGACCAATGCTTGCTCATTTGATTGAACTCGTTACTTTGTTGCTATTTATTTGCTTTTATTTATTTTATTTTTTTCAATATAAACAAAACCCCTCATCTTTGATCACATAGCATAAAATTTGGCTAAACACTTTCCGTGGGAACGATCCTTACTCGCACTACTACATTTATTATTTTTGGAGTAAAGGTTTTATTATATTTGGGTGCCGGCGACAGCACAACCATCCGGCGACCCGGATTTCCATGGTCGCCACATGGGCCAAGGTTGCCAGTGACCATGGGGCTTGTCCCCTTTTCAGTCGCTGTTTCTCGGCCGTTTTTTTGTCTTTCTTGATGTCGTTTTCTCCTGCATTTTTCTTGACATTTCTCCTCATTTATTGGCTTGATTCTCTTGAAGAAAACCAGATGAGAAGTCGTGCAAATCGGAGCACAAAGTTTCCTATTTTTTGGAAGAGCCGAAGACTTTGTAGCCGATTTCCGTCAAGAGTCGAAACTAGGTCAAACGATGTCGGAATGACCTGGAATTTGAGGTGAAGCCTCCTGAGCAGTAGATAGGACCAACCATGGGCTTTCATTTGAGTTTTGAAGCTGTTTTGGGTCTCGTCGCCAGTAGGCTTGATTCTGCTGCGGGGAAGATGCCGCGCTTTGATGTGCGGTCAACCAATGTCCGATTGACTTGAGATTTGACAAGGAGCCTATTGGAGTCATTTTGAGACAATCCATTAGTTCCGATTTGGGTGTTGTGGTCCCGGGGTGCTCCGCCGCCGGAAGCCTTGATTTTATTTTGGAGTGTCAAAGTCGGGTCAAACGTTGTCGGAATGACCTGAAATTTGACATGCAGCCCTTTAGAAGCATGTTGAAGCCGCCCATGTGCTCCATTTGATGAGTGATGGCTTCGGTGGTTCTCGTCGCCGAGAGGTTTGGTTTTACTGCTCGAGGGTTGATTGAGGGTCAAACGTTGTCCGTTTGACTTGAAATTTGACATGGAGCCTTTTGGAGGTATTTTGAGACCATCCGTAGGTTCTGATTGAAGTTTTGATGTCTTCGTCGCTATCCCCGTCAGGAGCGCCTGTTCAGCTGCCGGAGGAGTGAAGTTGGGTCAAATGATGTTGGAATGACCCGAAACTTCATGTGAACCCTCTTTTGGCTGTCTTGAAGGATCTTGCAGTTTTTGTTTGATTCTGACAAGATTTGATGCTTGAAGCAGCATTGCCCGTTTGTAATAGGATGCGGCTTCATGTGACTTCTTGATGTTGAAGAGACAAAGTGACATTTTTGGTGTCAACAAGACCGAGACCCGGGCCCACGATGCGGTTTCCCATAGGTTCCCACAGTGAGGATCCCGAAGAGGCGGGAAAAACTCACACGATCACAGTTGCGGAAGCCTGTAGCAAATCACATCAAGACAGAACATAATAATCTCAAGATACAGGTGTAAAATAACTCATCAAGACATAATTTCAGAGGGAGAAATGTAAACATAGCATTTTCCAAATAGTTCAAGTTTCAAAGTTGACAAAAGTAACTTGATTAAGTTTACAACCCAAATTAGAGGTGAACAAAGGTCAATACATTCCCAAAGTAACAAAATGTGAAACCCTTAGCAAAGTGCAACGCATCTCAAGATCCCACCCAACATCTAGATGACGTCGATGGGCTGTTACTCTCGGGCTGGTGGTGGCTCAACAACCTCGTTTGGATGCTCCTCCTCAAAGGCAACATCGCCCGCACCTGGGCACCAAAATAACAAGGATAAAAAAATAATGGTTTGGCAGGTAATCAATTTAGGAAAGAGCATAGTTCAATTAAAGTTTGAAAGATACCATGTTAAAAAAATTTAACGAGTTTAAAACAAATGCATGACTAAGATACATTTCAAAGAAACAAAACTAGCATGAATACATATAATATCATGAATAGTAAATCCACATTGAACCCATCCTTTCTCTATCATACATGATGACAAGAGTAAGCAGAACATAAGAGAACAAAACTAAACAGAATCCCGTGCCACACGAGGTAGACTGGGACTGACCGCGGAACTGGAATAGAATAGAGGTGTATATAAAAATATACGACTAATTTACAGATAGTCCAAGTGTTTAAGGACCTCCAGACAGTAGATCAGACTGAAGGGGCAGTCCAAGCTCAGTGGTATTCACCTAAATTCATGAATGCACAAAACAAGGCGAAGTATACACAAGACAGATCGAAAATAGGGGAAAATCACTTATCAAAACAAAGCTAAATAGAACATAACAGAAATAGCATAAGCTATGAACATATTGAACATAAGAAGTGATCCCCTTTTTTGTTCTTGAAACAAATCCAAAACGAAGCTTATACTTGTAAATCAAAGCAGGTGCGAACGATATCCTACATGTCAAATCGAGATTTCAAAACAAGCTCCTCAAGTGTATGTTAAGACCCTTCACTTGATCCTTGTGTATTTAAAAATCCAAATGTCCGAGTTTAAAATGGATTGGTGCCCCCGAAGCTAGAAGACATTTTAGATTTCAAGTGCACAATATCAAGTTAAAAGCCCCTTAACATATTCTGGTCTTCATTCCTGCATAAATAAATCCTTTTAAAATAGTTCAACTTGAAATTCAGTCAGCTCTTGATCACTTGTCGACTAACCGAGGTGGGGTATGTTGGCAAGCCGCGAGCTGACCGCCTAACTCCAACTCAGAAAATTGTAACTTTTTGGAAATGGAACCGAACTGGTTTCGGTTGGCTGTCGGCTAACCGAGGTGGTGTGGCTCGGCTAGCCGCCAGCTGACCGACGACTCTCCTGACGCGATGTAAGCTTCTTAAATAGGAACCGACATGGGTTCGTTGTACGGGCAGTTCAGTTCAGGTTCAATTTTCATCATTCTTCTTCTCATTTCACATCCTTTCACTCCTTGACCATTCCCTGCACTTCCAGAGCCTACATGCTCTTCCATTCAACAACAAATTCATATAATTTCCATCATTACTCCTCCATTCATCACCACATCACCACATCCTATCAAAAAAAATCCATTTACTTAACAATAGATGAAGCTTCACTTCAAAACAAAATTCCAGAATTTTGGAGGGTGAATAACATAGCATGCATGTAAGAAAATGGAGCCAAAATGTGCTTAGTTGCCAAACAATATAATTTGAAAGCTAGCTAAGTAAAATCAATGCACTTTACAAACAAAATGTACCAAATATCTTACATGCACATTCAAACTAAAAGGATCACTTGCCTTAGACCCAAAATGCAAATCAAAGACCTTCTCAAGGGTCCCTCTCTACTGCTGAGCAATGAGATCTAAAAAGCCCCAAGAAAAACAATTCAAAATCCAACAAACATATGGAAAACAAAGACCCAATTCGAAAGTGGGTTTGCTTGTTTGAAATATAGATTCTTTAGGAGCTAAAAAGACTCCATTAAAGAGATGGGCTGAAACGCTTACCTAGAGGTGTCCAAACAAGAAGCAAGGAAGAAAATGAAGAGGTTGTCCAACTGAAAAATCCAAGAAAATAGCAGCAATGGAAAGCTTGGAGGGAGAGGAAGATGATGATGCTCACAGATTTTCAATCCAAGGTCTCAAGCTATGACATGCAAGAGGAGAAAGGTAGAAGAAAGGTGGGTTCTCCCTTCAGCTCTAAGTCTTTGAAAAGAAATTGCAGAAGTTCAGTTCTGAACGTGAGGAAGGGAGAGGCGAGGTTTAAGTGAGTGGAAAGTGGGGCCCATGTGGTCTAATACTTGAAATGGCTAAAACATCATCTTGCGGGCCCCGGACGAGATTGATGAAGAAGGATAAAATGATCATTGAAATATCTAGTTTCCAAAAAGTATAAATTTCACTTGGTTTTGAAATTTCAAAATTCGTGTCCAGATTTAAGCATGAAAATTCAATTTCACCCCGTTTAGGCCAAAATACATATTTCTGGGTTTCAAACACCGACGGGCTGAATATGAAAGTTGTGGATAATAACAAAATTGTTCAAAAGCAATCAAAATCGCAATTAAAATAAGAAATCCAGAATCATCCTCCCATACTTACACGTGCACTCACGGCATCCCTGAGCGTGTCTGACTAAAACAAAATGCTCTCAAAATTCCTAAAGCTATGTCCAAGACTAAGTCAAAACATATTCTAACCCAACGATCACTAAACCCGCTTAAGTCCAAGCACACACTTAATAAAACACTAATCGGGCTAATCTAGGTCGGATTCTGACACGTAAGAGTGAATCTCACTGTCTGTGTTGCAACACTAGGAGGTCCTTTGGGTCTCATCGTGTAAACAAAAGGCTTGGAAGGGACTGGCCTACATCAAGAGATGAAGCCCACTGTCCATTATAAGGATCTTTGTTCTATGAATTGGGAGTGAAGGCTTCTCAAATAGGTCATTCATCTATCAAATAAAAGTGACCTATGATACTGAGACATGGACATGGATATGTGTACAGGTAGAAGTGTCGAACAAGATATGCAATATGGATTTGAGTTTTTTTATTTATTTATTTCATAGATGCATGCTCTGTTAGGTACATATCACTTTCATCCAGGCGACTCCTATGGTCCTACCTCCCAGTTTAATAAATGTTCTTCAGAATCCCACCATGTGAGACAGATTGAAAAAATCCATAGATATTTTCTTTTGGAAGGAAAACATCCATTAAATAAAAACACCTTTCCCTTGGAGCACATGAGGCCCGCAAGTTCATCTTCTCACATGCGGGAAATTTGTAAATGAACAAGAAAAAAGAAGGGAGTCATTACCTATTGGTAATCTCAGGCTAAAGAGTAGGCCCCTCTCCTTTAAATGGCATTGAGATTTCTACTTGCGCAGGTGGTTGTTGTGGTTAAGATATGAGCTTTCTCATAAATGGCATTTTTTGAACTTACCAAGATTGTATCATGAGATAGGAAGCATGGTATTCAACCTAAGCACGACAAGAAATTGAACTAGTGAAACCTCATATGAATTCTCTGAAGGGACTACACCTCATGCGAGTTCTCACTTGATTACGTCACAATACTAGCAATACAAAAATATCTAACTAAAAGTGGTTAAGATAATAACTACATGAGGCTCCTTTCCGCCAATATCTGTATACAGAGTTCAAAAGATCTGTACAAGATAATATTGTTTAGTTACTCACGTTTAGTTACTGTTTGACTTAGTGAACTAAATCTGGTGGTCTGGAGTATGCTTTTGTGATAGTTCTACTCTTTGTGGTTGGCCTTGCTGGTGCATGGCATGTTCAAATTATGTTTCTCATCTCTAGGAATCCAGACCACCTCTTATCAACATTAGGCTCCTTTCCGCCAATATCTTCATACAGAGTTCAAAAGATCAACTTTGTTAAAACACTAAATGATGTAGACTCATGCAGTGCATGCATCCATGAATGTTCTTCCATATAGCTAACAGAACTGGAAGTTCAATATAGGCAAGTAAGATCCGCTTTGCCTCACATAAAGGTTGTCTTAGATCTAACCTACCTGGCTACCTCCCTTGAATTGGTAAGGGCCCAAAATCACTTTGGTGAGGCATTCCTTTTTTTATTGGTATCCGGTGAGATATTCTTAAAGTGAAGTCATTGTTGTCATCCCCAATATAAAACATGAGATCAAAAGGAGAAAATGCGAGATGCATTTTATGATTGCTAAGTTATGAATCCAATCATCAACCATGATTAGAAGTGGGGCGAATGAGGGGAATGCTACTCAGATTTATTGCCCGTGTAGGGTTTGCTTGAACAGTCGTAGGCATGACTTTGCTACTGTGAAATTTCATATTCTCCATAAGGGTTTGCAAGCATCCTACAAGATCTGGATCTACCACGGAGAAACAACACCTCTAGTGAATGAAATAGTTGAACCAGGACATGAGGATATTGATAGTGACTATGAGGATCGAGATGAATATCCAAAAATGATGCACAACCATTACATGGGAACTTACACTGAGGCTGAGACCATCCACGGTAACACTATACATCACTTCGAAAGGAGTTTGGATGCTTCTCAGCGCCCTCTATACCCGGGCTGCTCTCCAGATAACACTCTGCTAGACTTTGTTGTTAAGATGTTAAAGCAGAAGGTTGAGGGAAAGTGGAGCAATAAGTCGTTCAACAATTTGATGCAAATATAGAGGGCTGTTTTGCAAGACGATAATTTGGTTCCTGAGTCTATTTATGCTGTGAAGAAGATACTGTGTGACTTGGGACTAGGATACAAGCACATTGATGCCTGTGAGAATGATTGCGCCCTGTTTTGGAAGGAAAATGCAAGTCTGGATAAATGCCCGGTACGCATGGAGTCCAAATATAGTGTCAATGTTGGGAAGGGCAAGAAGATACCTCATAAAGTGTTGCGGTACTTCCCATTGATACCGAGGTTACTGAGACTCTACATGTCCTAAAAGAATGCTGAGCACACGAGCTAAAATAGTGACAAATGTAGAGATGACGGGATAGGTAAGCATCCGGCCGATTGTGATGAATGGAAGGATTTTGATAAGGAGAACCCGGATTTCGCCGCGGATACTCGTAACATAAGGCTGGGGCTAGCCTCTGATGGGTTCAACCCTTTCGGGGACATGAGCACTTCCTATAGTATGTGGCCTGTCATACTTATGCCGTATAACTTGCCACCCTGGACGTGCATAAAGGAGTCATTCTTCATGATGTCATTGCTTATTCCTGGGCCAAGTCAACTTGGGAATAATATCGATGTTTATCTCCGACCCATGATTGATGAGTTGAAGGAGTTGTGGGAGAAAGGTGCTGGAACTTACGATGCCTCAAGCAAACAGACCTTCAATATGCGTGTGTCTCTGTTGTGGACCTTAAACGACTTTCCTGCATTTTGTAACTTGTCTGGGTGGATCACAAAAAGTTACATGGCTTGTCCCCCTTGTAATGGCGAATTCTTAGTGGTTAAGTTGAAAAGGAAGGTTGGTTACATAGGCTATCGAGCTTACTTGCCAAAGAAGCACACATGGCAACGCCTTAAGGACTTTAACGGTAAGAATGAGAACCGGGTGAAGTCATTGGAGTTACCATCGATGGAAAAAGTACAAGCACAATTGGATCGGTTGTCGGATACAAGGTTTAGGAAGCACTCTAGCAACAAGAAAAGACCTCGTGATCCTGAAGACTTGAACTGGAAGAAGAAAAGCATTTTTTTATGAGCTTCCGTATTTTAAGAAACTAAAGGTTCGACACAACATTGATGTCATGCACGTAAAGAAGAATATATGTGAAAGTCACCTTGGCACAATGTTGGGCCTGGACAAGAGGAACATGGACACCGAGTATGCCAGTCTGGATTTGGCAGATATGAATATTAGGCCAGAATTGCATCTACGGAGTAGACGCAATGGATGGTGAAATGAGAAGCCCCCTGCTTCATACACATTAGCCCCAAAGGAGAGAGGTTGTTTTTAGGAATATCTGAAATCGATCAAGTACCTAGATGGGTATGCTACGAATCTATCAAAGTGTGTGACCTCGAAGAATGGGTAATTAGCGGGCCTGAAAAGCCATGACCGCCGTGCTCTCCTGCAATGTCTTTTTCAATTGGCTTGCTTGGGTATGTGAACAACGAGATATACACAACATTATTTGAGTTCGGAAGCTTTTTCGAGGACATTTTCTCAAAGACATTATGACGGAGCCACTTGGAAGTATTTGAGAAAAAGATAGTACTCATATTGTGTAAGTTGGAGATGATTTTTCCTCTTGCATTTTTTGATGTGATGGTCCATTTGGCAGTTCACTTGGCGCGCGAGCCCATCTTTGCTGGACCGGTGCAATATCGATGGATGTATCCAATTGAGAGGTGATTGCATTACCCATCTTTATATTGTTGATTAGTGACCTGGCCTTCACAACGGTCATAAAACTGTCATTTCAGGAGCCAACGGCTCTTTACCCGATCGACCTGGCCTTTAGTTAGGCCGGTCGACCTGGCCTTCTGTTGGCCCGGTCGACCTGGTACACTGCAGGTCGACCCCCTGGGACCAAAATTCCCAAAATTAGCATATTTCAAAGTATTTCTTGGTGGGGATTTTTGGGCCATTAAACCAAGCTTGGAAACATGTTTTAAATCAAACTAAGTGGTTTAAAAACATGAAACACAAAAAGCCTAAAATGATTTGAAAGATTTAAAACATAAGCTTGCTTGATTTCTATAACTTCTTTTTCAAAAACAAATGCATCCAAGATTGAAAACAAAACATGCATAAATCAATATTTCCACAAGTCTAGAAACTAATGCATGTATAAATCAAGATTTCAAGTTTTTCAAAATCAATACAAGTGTGAAAATTCAAATGGTGCTAATATGACAATGCATGCATCAAATTGCAAAACACAAAATTCCTAACATTATCAACAATAGATCCCTTTTATTAGTACTTTGAATATTACTTTTTTTTATATGTACTTTGAATATTACCTGAACGGTGGAATTATGACTCAAGAACAACATAGATTAAAAAACAAGAAGAAATGTTCCACTGGATTTTCATTTCTATGCCCCTATTAAGAACCAATCTCAGATTGGGAGAAATCTCTCCAATCCACCACAATTTCACCCATCATTGGGTCAATCACTAACACATCAAAAATTTCCTATTTTGAAAATTTGACTCCAAGAACTTCCACATAAATGGATTCAACGTCTTCTACACAAAGCCTGCATAATTGAATTTAAATACTACTGTTGTTGTATTTTCAATAGAACTAAAATGTCAAAGATCTTTTCAAGAAATATACCTACTTCTTTTAGAGCAAACCGAAAAAGTTCAGTCTTGAAAATCTCTAAGGTTTACCGCTTCAAAGGATTGTGCTTGACCTCAGCATGCAATGGGTTTAGGAGCCTGAACAGCCTAAGCAGACTCTCTGGAGCAGCATCTGAATTTCACTCGCCTATGTAGCTGCCTGATCTTGCTTCAATGCCTGCTGTCGCCGCAAATCCCTTGTCCCTTTTGCGCCTCTTCACACTGTCGCCGCAACTCCTCTTATGCTCTCTACTACTCGGATAGTTGCTACCGTAAGCTGCTCACCTCATCACCACCACAGTACTACTGGATATTGATGCTAGGCCCCTCGAGTTGTACCCTTGTCTTTTCACGACCCTCTTCCTAGCACTTCCTCTATCAATTGTTGTTGCGCCATTGGGGAGCCGCTCACCTCGGACTATGACAGTGTCAACTCCAACCTTTGCTGCATTCTCAAAGAATTTATATAAACTTATAATATATGTAAATACCACTATATAGAGTATGACATACTAATGAATTTTCAATAACTCACATGTGTCACTTCAGCATGAGGTGTGATCCACTTGTTCTTCTTCTTGCTCTAGTGTTCTTGCTAGTATAATTCCGCTTGGGAGGAAGGAACTTTCTCAACAGGTGTGATTGACAACAGCTGTGAAAACGACTGAGAGCCAGAGGTATGAGTCATCTTCACTTGACTCTGGATCATTGAATTCCTATGTGACTAAAGCTGCAAATTACAAGCAAAAAAAAATGTAGTTAGCTTATTTAGAAAAAGCTCGAGGGAACATAACAATGGATTTAGTTACCTTCCACTCAGGTCTCCCATCTATGCTCTATCATCGATATCCACTGAGGGTGGGTACTGCCTCGGATCATGTGCCTCTCTCAACAACTGCTTATACTTCCTGTGAAGCTCGGATCTGAACTCCCTATATATATGCATGGCAAGTTTGTGGACAACCATTTTCACAGCCTGGTCGGTCTTCCATTTGCCGAAGTCAAAATTTTGCTCTCATTTCAAACTCCATAAGTTGAGTAATAAACAATGATTCGTTTAAAAGGCAACAAAACAAATCAAATTCCACATCGATCAGATAATTTCAAGTAATTATCTACATGAGTGCCAAAAGGGAAGCAACCAAAAAACCACCCCTCCTACATCACTGGATCTAGAAGCATGAATGAAAGGATTCAATGAAAAAAAATTCAAAGCATATGGAATAGGAAGTCAAGGTTCATTTTATTACCGACGTTGCCACGTAGATTGCCTCCCTGGTCCCTTCATCAACCAAGATCCATGTTGGTTTGTCATAAGGTGCAATCCTCCGAATATGACTGCCTAGCTCAACCACGAATGTGGAGGCATTTGCACCCTCGAATGCCCCCGACATTTCACCCAATGGAACATTCAACTTAACACTAAGAGCCTTAATCCTCTTCTCCGACGCTGAGCCCACCATCTTTCCCCACACACATCGAGAGGTTGATGCTACTACCATAAAAAATAAAGTCAAGTGTTACATAAAAACATAAACAAATGAAGTTTGGAATATACTAGGGTCCAATATTACTTACCAACGCTACTATCCGTTCTAGAAGGGCTAGCCAAATCGGGATTGAGAGGACTAGTAGCACGATCTGTGACCGAGTGCGCTCTGGCACTGATTTCCAGTTGACTAGCAGCACGCTCTGGGACTGTAGACTGACTAGTAGCACGCTTTAGGACCGTAGACTGACCGGCAGCACGCTGTGACTGACTAACTACACTGCGGTGTACCTGTCTCCCTTGACGAGCCATGTTTGCGAACTGAATAACACAATCAATGAGCATATATAAATTAACAATAAGTCACATAATTGAAAGATGTTTGATGGCCCATATAATAACATGTAACATTAATAATCTACCACACTCACAGTACTATAACCTCATCTTCACCTGAGGAACTCAACTCTTCCTCACTCCTGGATCGCCTGTACTCCATGTTGACCTCATCATCTTCATCTTTAGGTGAGACCCGGCGTCGAGCTGGATCTTCAAGTGCTCGTTCCAATGGCCGTGCGCCCAGCTCATTTAATATGGGGATTTTCCTTTGAATGTTACTATTTTGATTTGCCCCATAAGAAATTTTCTCCTGGGTCAATGCTCCTGGCTTGACATAAAGTTTTCTTTTGGGAGGCATTCTTGGCTGCTATGATTAATAAATTGACAAAAAATAAAACACATATGCTTAGAAGTTAGAACACACATGTGGGAGGAACAACTTACATGTAAAAGAACACATTAAAAGGCGGATTGAAAGGTAAAATAATGTTTTCATAGCATTACAATACTTGTCCACACACATGAAAAAAAAAAAAAACAAAATTACATATCATATTCCATATCGGAATCAATATCAGCCTTGGACCGATCAGTTTCATCTTCATTTACATATTCTGCCAATGTATCATCCTCATTATCACCATTATCAACAATGGGCTCATCACGGCCGGCTGTTGGTTCATTATCCTCAAGGATGATCTCTAGTTCAATTTCATCCCTAGTGTGAGAAAAGGATAAATTCTCTTGAACAGGGACTGAGACACTTTCATTGGTTTCTTCTTGTTGGTATGGCTCATTTGTCGCATTTTGTCCACTATCTTCATCTCACTTTGGCACATCCCAAATTCCTCGATGTTTGACACGTTCCATGACTTTCCAATTTGGGCCTAATTTGGTATCATTGACGTAGAAGACCTGATTTACCTGATTTGGCAAGGCAAATGGATCCTCCTCATACCACCAACCCTTTTTTTAACGCTTGTGACATGTGCATCAATATGCATTCTATCTTTATGCCCAGTATTATAGTACTCACATTTGAACAAAACCACTTAGAACCATTAATGTATGACAATTCAAATATGGACACGTAACCAAAAAAATCAATTATTTCGCCATCGTGTTCCCCCTCAACAACCAACCCACTACTCTGGATCTTGTGATAGTTGTTGTGATCTCTAGTGAGGAAACAGACACCATTGACCATACAACCCGAATATTGATGCACTAGACAATTAGGACCATTTGCTAATGCCTACAGTTCATTGGTTACATATCGAAACTATTGAGATCGCAGTTGATTCATCTGCATTAATTAATACAGCATGAAACATATAAATTAGGTTACAGGAGGGCTTAATGTTTCAGGTTGACTACATTTATTGTGAATTTATCTTACATACATGATTTTTGAACCATCCACAGAACTCTTCTCGTTGTACATTAGTGATTTTGCATCCCCCAGGCAAGTGCACTTGCCTCTTGTGCTCCCTTCTCAGGGGATTAGTGACAAACAGTGATATTAGTGAGACAGAGGGAGATAAAAAAACTTACATGTTATGATTAGTAAACTGAACCACTTACTCTAGATAAGGTATGACCTTAGGAGTATTATATAACACAAACCAATGGGCTACGTTTTGTTCCCTATGTGACACGTTGGGAGCGCTCGTGATAGGTGCAAAGGGACGGACTCGTTGAGTGAAGACATCCAACCCCGAGCCTCGTTTGCCACCATCGTCATTCCGTTCTTCAAGAACTTCTCCCTTTAGGTACCTCTTGATCAAATTAACACTCTTTGGCAATGTATGCCTTGGCGATCGAACCTTCTGACAGAGCTCAATTGGTTACGTGTCTCTTAAGGGTTCCAAGAAACTTGTAGACATAGCGATCAACAATTAAGATTAAAAAACTAAAATACCGTTATATAACCTATATATTGTTCAAGATGAACTAAAAGAATTAAAGATGGGTTGTGATAATATCAATAAGGAAAATTTAAATCTAAGAGATCAATTAAAAAGGTAAGATGAAGACATTAACAATTTAGAATCCAAGTTGACTATCACTAAGGAAAATTTATCTAATGCTCAAAATAAGATAAAAACTCTAGAATTTGGATCTAATGTTATAAATGAACTAAAATTTGATTTGAAACTTGCCCATGAAGAACTAATCAAATATAAGGAAATTGAAAATGAACTATCAAAAGTTAAAAATAAAAATTCAATCCTTATAAACAAAGTCACTGAACTTGAAAGCTACAAACAAAAGTATGAGTGTAAGTTTACCCAAGGTGAAGAGAGATTTGAAAAATTATTTAAATTGGGTAAATCTCAAAGAGATAGGACGGGTCTTGGATTTGATAAGAATATTTCACATGACCCTAAATTCACCAACACATTTGTGAAAAGTGAGTCCTCTTTCTCTAGCACTCTTTCTCCTTTGCCCAAATCCAAATGTATTTATTGTGGCATTGAAGGGCATTTTAGGTTTGAGTGCAAATTAAGAAGAAGTCATGTGTCTAAACCCATCTTTGAACCCAAAAAGGTAGAATCTAAATCTATGAAGGGTAAGACACTAAAAATCAAAGAAGACTCCAAAAAGATTAAACAAGTTAAATCAATTAAAATGGAGTCTCCTAAGATAGATTCTAAAAAGTTTAAACAAGTTAAACCAAGTTTAAAAGAATCTATAAACAAAAAGCTTCTCAACTTATCTCCCTTAAATCAACCCATGAAAGAACTTTTGAAGAAAATAACCAAATTAAATTTAAAATTCAAAAGTCAAAGAAAGGGAGAATATAAGAAGAAAAGAAAAATGAATCAATCCCCTAAGAATCAAACTCACCAACTTCAAAAGACTAATCACAGATCTAAGCTAAATTTAGTAAAATCTAAATATCATGGTGATAAGTCCAAATTGAAAATATATCGAGTCAAATCTCCTATAGTTGGTGGGACTCCCAAACTAGACCTCAAAGATCAACCCTCTCAAGACCTTAGGTGGATTCCTAAAGTTAGATACTTAGACAAACCTTAAGGCCTTGAACCTCATTGACCAACCTATCCTTTAATAGTTAAATCATTTTGTTGGTCATAATACATTTGCATTTTGTTCCTTAATAGTTACATTGATTAAAATGCATTGTTTCTTTATGATCAATTGATTTTGTCTTCATGTACATCTCTAGTTACATATCATGGTTTTCAAAATCATTTGATTATAAATTCATCATGTTAGATTTGCTTTTTGCTTCCATTGAGTTATATCTCTTGCATTGCATTTCTATATATGATCATTTGATTATGATTTCAAAAGCTTTCTTAGCTAGATTATTCATGATCAATTGTTGTTTTAAGCCATTTGCATCTTTGCTTATTTATTTATATTATTTTTATATGCAAATGTCATTTGGTTCCATGTATGGTTGTGATCTTAGTTATATTTGAAGATACCATACTAGAACTCTTAAATCCATCCTCTATGCCTTCTAGTCAATTTTTTTTTGGATGGTTATGATGTTGATTCATGTGAATTCTCTAAGTGATGTCATCCTTATACATGTTTCAACTTCATAGTAGTGTTCTTGATCATATGAAACTCTTTGAATTTCATTCCTCATATTTCTATATGTTTGATGGGTATCTTAGAAGTTGAATTCATATGATTTTGACACTTTGAAAATTGCATGCATTACCAAGTTATATTCTTTTGCATTGCAATTTCTCTTATTCATCACTATGCTCATTAGTAATATCATTAAAAGTGATGAATATCCATTTATGATGCTTAATGGAATTTTGTGTTTGCCACATTCTTGCTCCTTATCATGTTGTCAAATTCAATTGGTATAATTTTCGATTGATTTGATTTCTTGTGAATGTGATAAACCTTGTGTACATTGAATTGAACTTAATAGTAATATATTTGTTCCATGTCACACTCCATTAGTATCATAATTTTCATGTTTGCCACCTCTCTTGCTCATATAGGTATATCTCATGACCACCATGTTTATGTGTTCATAATATTGGTTTGTTATTAGTTGAGGTTGGCTTCATGTTTGAATTTCATTTCACTCATTCTTGCACATTAATAGTCATATTTATTGATTGAATGAAATGATTTCAAAACTTTCATAGCATATGATTTTCATAGTTAAATTATTTGATGCTATGTTTAGTAAACCCCATTTCATCATGGATAGCTCTAATTTGGATTTATCTTAATAGTCATATTCTTTATAACTCCATTTTAGAGTGATTGATTTTATAGTCGTATCCTTAAATCTCAATTGGTACTCTTTGTTTGTCCAATTGGTATCCATGATTGCTTTTCTAATTGGCCTTGCTTTCTTTTGGTGATTTGATCATATTGTGCTTTATAGTTATACATGTCTAATCCTTTCTTTGAAGTTGACCCTCAATTGGTTAAACCATCTTCTTCTTGCACAAAAAAAAAATTATTTTTGTCAATAGTTTGACAAAAGGAGAGAATGGATTGAGGGGGAGTGTAAACCTTCATTAGAAGTATTAGTTTTGATCAAATTGACCCTTGGATTGACTTTGAACCCTTAGAGATTACTTCCATACATGATAACCTGTTATGAATTTCATTTTCGATTTCTTTTGTTAACAGATGCTACTAAAAGGTATTTTCTTTGTTTCATGTGTGTAGGTACCTTTGCAATTTAATGTCAAAGGGAGAGAGAGCATTCAAGTTCTCTAAAGGCGAAGAGAATGTCCAAGCTTCCTAAGGGGAGATATTGTATGATCTTCTACAGGGGGAGAGAATGCATATCTTGCCAAAGGGAGAGAGAAGCATGGTCAAAGGGGGAGAAGTGAAAGAAGAAAGCTTGGGAGCTAAAGAAGATGCTTGGCCATAGAGAAAAAGATGAAAAGACAGCTTGAAGAATGATCAAGCTCCAAGCATCAAGAAGATTGAAGAAAAAGAACTAGAGCCCAAGCCAAGAGAGGAAGCATCCAAGAGATTTCAAGACGTGTCCAGCTTAGGGGGAGCTGAAGACTTAGTGTATATAATGTTAGATTGTATGGTCTCAATACCAGTATATGATGAATAGATTGATTAATTTCTTTATTTATCAATATAATCATGCTTTCTTTTCATGATATGAATGGTGATTTATTACTTAATGCACATGACTAATACATATGACATAATGGTTCATGAGATGAACCGGGTCTCATTAGTATATTAGATGTGATATATGTATATGGATGAGATCCACATACGGGAGATATGTGTCACAAATCTTATACTTAAAATATCTTCACAACCAGTGATGAGATTGGGCATCTCATCTGACAAGGTTGCAGCACTTTGATCACTATGAGATAGTGTGATTTGTCTCGATCATCAGAATGTAAGATTCTGGATCACGGTGCTGGTACATTGGATCTATTGAAGGACCATGAGAAGCACCTTATGAAATACTGTCTCGATTTAAGGAATGCTCTCATAATTCCCTAGCAATAGGCTCTCAATCCTGAGACATTGATGAACTCAAGTTTCTATCTATTCATTCGCTTTGAGTCACCAATGAGTGAGGCCAACTGTAGGTCAACACCTCGATGTCTTGGGTACGTGGTAGTAGGACTGTGGGAACATGCGATGATCAAGATGGAATCTATCTACATTATCCCCTTGTGCCAATTAATGGATTTATCATTGGTAAGTGCGCACCCA
This sequence comes from Cinnamomum chago, assembly GCA_038049695.1. NCBI lineage: Eukaryota > Viridiplantae > Streptophyta > Magnoliopsida > Laurales > Lauraceae > Cinnamomum > Cinnamomum chago. The sequence continues at coordinate 37,532,833 of CP142458.1, forward strand.
TTCCAATTAAGAGTTAATTGGAACGGTACCAAATGATCACTATAATTAATTGGTGCTCAAGGATAATAAGATGTGGATCTAATATTGGATGAGACAGATTTATTCCAATTGATCCATGGATAATGATGGAGGGGCCTACTTGTGGTAATTGGGAAGTTTAGGGTCTTCATTGAAATATATTCCTAAGACTGGAGTGCAATTGCATTTATATAGTGGAGTTATTTGCAATTAACTGTCGGCCCGGATTGTACATGAGATGTGGGGTCGCGTGTCCCAGTTGGAGCCAGCTTTCTAAGGAATCCCCAGTGGTCCCCACACTAGCCTAATATATTAGAAAGATACTAATTATAATAGAACTCTAAAAGGAAATAGAAAGTTACTATTTCTATTTGAAGTGAGACTTCTAATAGTGGTAATAGTAAGTTACTAATTATTAATGGAAGTAGGACTTCTATTTTAATTAGTAAAAGAGGAGGTTACTAATCATATTTGAAGTAAGACTTCTAATTGTGATTTAGTAAGCAACTAATTGTAGTGGAAGTAAGACTTCTATTTCAATTAGTAAGAGGAGGTGGCTTCAATGCTATAAAAGGAGAAGAAGAGAGCCTTGGACGTCCCTAATGTTACTCCATATAGGGATTCACAGCCAGCCCATGTAATAGTGCAAGAGTTGCACTCCTCTCTTCCTCTCCCTCTTCTAGTTTCTCTTCTAGTTCCCTTTAGGGTTTTTCTCTTGGAGATCCCACCATCTTCTTGAGAAAAGAGAATCTGATACGGGTCATAGCATGGAAGATCAAAAGGTGTTGGAGATTCTAGTTTGATTAGTGAAGGCGTTCATCATCAAAGAAAGAATTCAACTTCTCCATTAGAGCACTACAAAGCTCCAAAGGTATAATCTACATCCTTGTATGTTGTAGATTTCGTGGTTACATGTTTAGATGCTATTTTCTATCTTCTAGATAGGTTATGTTGTTGTACATGGTTTATGAGTTTGAGGGATTGCATCCTTGATTGGGTTTGTTGCCTTCTAGATAGTTGATCCCTGCATCAAGTGGGTCAAAAGTTTTTGAAACCTATTTGAATGACCCACCTATTTTCCAACATATAATTCGGTGTTGAGTAAGTTGCCATCAAATTGCAAAGGGGGAGATTGTTAGGAATTTTGTGTTTTGCAATTTGATGCATGCATTGTCATATTAGCACCATTTGAATTTTCACACTTGCATTGATTTTGAAAAACTTGAAATCTTGATTCATACATGCATTGGTTTTTAGACTTGTGGAAATATTGATTTATGCATGTTTTGTTTTCAATCTTGGATGCATTTGTTTTTTAAAAAGAAGTTATAGAAATCAAGCAAGCCTATGTTTTAAATCTTTCAAATCATTTTAGGCTTTTTGTATTTCATGTTTTTAAACCACTTAGTTTGATTTAAAACATGTTTCCAAGCTTGGTTTAATGGCCCAAAAATCCCCACCAAGAAATACTTTGAAATATGCTAATTTTGGGAATTTTGCTCCCAGGGGGTCGACCTGCAGTGTACCAGGTCGACCGGGCCAACAGAAGGCCAGGTCGACCAGGGTATGCCAGGTCGACCGGCCCAACTAAAGGCCAGGTCGACCGGGTAAAGAGTCGTTGGCTCCTAAAATGGCAGTTTTATGACCGTTGTGAAGGCCAGGTCGACCTGGGGGTCATGGGGTCGACCGGGGACTAGCCGTTGGGCAGTTTTGGGCTATAAAATGAAGTTCATTTCTTTATCAAAGTTGGAGATTTTTAAGCCTTCTTTGAGGTATTTGGAGACAAGACAAAGGGGATGAACTAAAAGAGATCAAGGGGTCAATTGGAGAGCTAAAGCTTGGATTAATGAAGTTAAATCTCTAAGTAAGCTCTACCTTCCTTAATCATATGTTATATGCTTTATTTAAATTATTGATAAATGATTTTTAGCATTATAACTATGATGTGTTGAATCCATTCTTCTCTTAGTCTTTGATCTAATTAAGATTGGATTCTTCACCTTGATTTCAATCCAAGTAGTTTTAAAATCTTTCTTAATCATGCTTAGACAAAATCTTTATTTTTCTTTTATAGCATGAGTCTTTTACTTGGTTGAATCTTCATTTCTTGTTTTCATTCATTTGAACTTTAGTTAAATTAATTTGGTTTTGAAAACAACATTGCACATGCATCACATGTTCTAAGTTAGTCATTTTCATACAGCTTGTGAGTCCTTGATTTTCATATCATTAACAAGTTGATTTTCAAACATGTGATTTGCATTAATCTTCAATCAAATCTTTTATGTGCCTTAAACTTTTAAATGCTTTGAGCATATATTGATTGAGCCTTCTTTTTAAACTTGGTTGAAGTTATCACACACACACACATCATGAGCATACATCTTTGCATTGATTTAGTTTTTTGTGAGTTGGTTTTTCACTTTCTTATCCACCTAATTAAGAGGCATTATATTGAGCTTTAATTGTATCTCATAGAGTGTTCTTGCATAGACATCTTCTTTGAGAAATCTCTCTTTTGTAAAGGTTATTGCTTAGCCTAAGAAAAGTATTGTGTAAAGGTTATTGCTTAGCCTAGAAAAGCATCTTGTAAAGGTTATTGCTTAGCCTAGAAAAGCACATTGAGAGGTTGTTATTTCGCCTAGAAAAACAACATTGTAAAGGTTATTGCTTAGCCTATTGAAAAGCATAGATAGTGGAAATCCGGTGGGGTGATTAGATCACAAGCCGGTAGTGGATGTAGGCATTGAGGCCGAACCACTATAAATCTTTGTGTAGTGGTGTTTGCTTGTGGTGATTGTTCTATTAGCTTCCGCATCTTGTTTGATAAATCACCATTTGTGACTAGTTTATTTTAAAAAGTTAAAATTTGTCATAATTGGTCACATATTGTAGCTCACCCTATTCACCCCACCCCCTCCCCCTCCTCTTGGGTTAGGATCCCAGGACTTTCAGATAAAGGACTTTCAGATAAAAGCTTATCAACTTTTGTATGTAGGCAACAAATGCAGGCATGTTATGTGCGGTAACTTATACATTATCAACAACCAACCAGGTAAGGTCTTTGAAGTCTTTTCATTTTTTTTATTATAGCCATGGCCTCTGTTCGTTCTTTAATCATTAATTTTGATTCATAAAAGTACTGATCTCTCTCTCATGTCATGATTACTTCAGATCTGGACTATCTTATAAATCTGCACATTCTTATATGAGATTTTCTAAGATTTTAAATTCTGTTTTAAAGGTTTTTATAATAATTTTTTAATGGTGGTTTTTATGGTATCAGTCATCCAATTTCTTTAATTCTTCGTTTTCTGTAATATTTGAAAGAGTCTGAATTATTAGGTCCTCTTAAAGATCTCAAATGACCAATCTGTTATCTCTCATATGATTGCGTGTGGGCATCTTGTTGTCAATATTTAGGACATGGATTATGTTCATAACTCCCTATTTTCTTACAGGGTATCTCGAAGGAGTTTTAATCATGATCTTGTTAGGTTTCTTTGATTTCTTCAATCCCCAATTGTTAGATTCTATTTATCATCTCAATCATCCAATTTGGACAGTCAAGATAATTCTGAAGCACCAACTCAGGAGAAAAAAGGTCTCTAGATTACATGGTTAAGACTTAAATAAACCAGTTACCTAGTATTAAATTGTTAGTCGATGGTTTCTGTGAAGTGGTTGTTTTGGACTCTTAAACAAGTGCTCCTCTGAACTCTTATACTTCTAGTGTATGCAATAAAATAAATAAAGTAGTAAAGATAGGCATGTATATTGTTACTATTCAATACCTAGTACTGTTCACTCAAATGCTTCATGTGCCTAGTATGCTGACAAAAGGAATTTAAATATAGTTACCCACTTACCAATGCAAACAGGCCTTATTCTCATTAGTCTTAATAAGAGTGCATATTATTAGTTTCACCTTAGTACACATTAAAAGAATTAACATCAGGGAAAATCATGCAAACCAACGCACAATTCTCTTCCTAAAAAAATACACAAAAACTCTACACAGTATAGTAGGAAAATTCTGCACAAAGCCAGGAGCATGACCCACCACGGCATATATGAGGGAGGAAAAAACTTACAATCAAAATGAAAAATAAACATAAATGACCAAAAAAACCATGGTGTTTCATCCACTTCTCCCACGCTTTCTTTTACTTCTTTATTAATTCTACAATCTACTAGAGCTAGGTATTAAAGAATGCCAGCCATTTTGCAGTCTTGAATCTATTTAGCATTTTACGTACTTATATGCTCATACTCATCAAAAGATGATACTTTACAGTGTACGGATTTAAAAAAAATAATTGTACATATATATTATATTCAATAAAATATGACTGCTCCTATTCATGTACTTTGAAATCATCTGCATACTGCATTGTAGTTTGAGAGTGTGGATTGAGTGGAGGACCTGGACTACAATGTTAAAATAGATTGCTTGATGCTTTAGAACTTGATGTCTCATTATCGAAGGTGGGGAGCTTTTGGATATGATATTCTCTAGGTGATTTTTTGTTATTGTCATATGGATATTGCAAAGTGATTATATAAAATTATTATGCTAATTTAATTTTGTCTCATTATCCCAATATCTTTTTTGGAGTGAATGCTTTGCCTTGCAAGAATTTATTGCCACTTGTATTATGACGGTGTTTTTTTTTGGTTTTGCGGATTGGTTTTGGATTTTATTGTGCTGGCTGGGGGCTCTTAGGGATTACCTTTTTTATTTTGATCACAAACATATGTGGATGTAAAAGATTTTTGGAAATGATCAAGTAGTAATATTTGTATATTTTAGAGATTTGTGGGTTTATTTTGGTTTATGGATGTACGATATTTGGTTGTGGATGTTATTTTTGATTTGTTCATGAACCTATTTTAAATTGGATTGTGCGTCAAGTTTGTTGGTTTGAACATGTATTCATATTTTTATTTGTGGTATACAGGAAGAAATGAAATTTTAATTTAAAAAAATAAATAATAATCTTTCCCGACGCACTAGCTTGCGTTGCAAAAAAGAAAATGTATTACAACATTTCCCGACGTGATTTGTGCATCGACGAAAGTTGCATTTCCCAACGCGTTAGCCCAAAGATATAATGCATTCCCAACGCATTAGTAGCGTCTGCTATTTCATGAATTCCCAGTGCATTTGTAGCGTCGGCTATTTCATGCATTCCCAGTGCATATGTAGCGTCGCACTACAACAGATTACACCTTCAGCGACGTTTTTTTTCGTCGCTAAAAGTCCAAAAAACGTCGGTAAATCTTTTACCGACGTTTTTTTTTTCGTCGGGCAGTCGTCGGCAAAAAAATGTCAAGAAAACACCTTACCGACGAATTAATTTTTCGTCGGTAAAATTATCATTTTCACCGACGCTTATCTGAGTTTTACCGACGATTTTTTTTCGCCGGCAAAATTATTTTATTATTTTAAAAAAAATAAATTTATTTTTCAATATACTTTACCGACGAAAAAAAAACGTCGGTAAAAATATTTTAAAAATAGAAAAAATAAATAAAATATTTTTACCGACGAAAAATAAACGTCGGTAAAAGTATTTTTAAAAAAAATAAATAAATAAAATACTTTTACCAACGTTTTTTTTCGTCGGCAAAAGTATTTTATTTTTAAAAAAATAAAATTTTCATTTTACAGACGAAAAAAAATTCATCGGTAAAAGTATTTTTTTAAAAAAATAAATAAAATACCTTTACCGACGTTTTTTTTCGTCGGTAAAAGTATTTTTCAAATATAAAAATAAATAAAATACCTTTACTGACGTTTTTTTTTCGTCGGTAAAAGTATTTTTCAAATATAAAAATAAATAAAATACTTTTGCCGACGTTTTTTTTCGTCGGCAAAAGTATTTTATTTTTAAAAAAATATATATTTTTTTTTCAATATAATTTTCCTGTAAACCTGTCAATATAAAAAATGCATGCAAACAACCATCAGCATTTTTCATCAAATCATTCATCTCATTAAACAAATATTACAATCAATAATGATACAGTCCCATATCAATGTCCAATATACATACTAAAAAGAAGAAGCCTTCACCAAATAGATGTTAAAAGACAAGCGCCTACTGGGATCATGATGTATCTGAATACAAATAATGAAAAAAAAATGAAGGTTCGTGCATTTGGATAAGTGAGTCACACGTTGCAGTTGTCTTGTTCTTCGCACAGAAATGCACAACTAGGGCTCCATACCTTACAAGAGAAATTAGATTGCAAGAATAGTGATCCATTGCATGGTGCTGTCATTATGGAAGATGGGGATGAAAGTCATGAAACTGTCTACAACATGGGAAGAGTTTCATTTATCGATGATAAGGCTCGTTTCCCTTGTTTCCCTGTTATTGTTTTAGCTGATAGATATTTTGATTCTTCACATACATTACTGACAGATAGTGTTAATGATAAGTTTTACTCTTTGCTGTTTCAATGATGGATTTTGTCGATTAAACTTAGCATCAGATTGTTGGCGGATATTTTGTCATTAGCAACTGTTGGTAGTCAGTGTCTTGATAGTTGCTGCTGATTAGCATAAATTTATTGATAGATCTTTTTTTCTCATTTTAATCTTAGTTCTTTTTTTTTTTCTTTAATTTGCTCGCTTATATAGTGTCAGATTCATTAGCTTTTATTCCCTTGTTCCCTTTCTGTGTAGTGGAGTTTTCTTTTGCTTTAAATATGTTGATCTAGAATTTGAAACTTTGAATCATTATTTTTCTAAATACATTTGCATTGACGATGAGATTCTGACTGTTCTCCCTATCCTAGTTGATCACACAATCTTATGTATTTGTGAATACATCTTGCATTGGCTGATAGAAACAGACAATTCCCCCTTTTACAGTTGATTATAAATTTTATGCATTTCAAAATAGGGTATGACATCATTATCTCTATTTAATATTTTTATTTTACCTTCTTCATCTGCCATGCGACAATAATTGCCACGTGGTGGTCCCTAAACCGGATAAAGGGTGGTTGCATCAGATCTGCAGGTGGTCCCTAAACCGGCATCATATTTTGTTTTTGTTATCATCCTTGTAGGTTTTTAGTGTTGATTCAGAACCAACAAGAAAGCTCAAAAACATAGTCGTGGCAGCTACCCAAGCTCAAAAAATTCCGAATGACCACTTACAAAATCAAATACATAGCACATAGGAAAACTCAATGACCCACTCAATACAGGACTACTATCTCGGGTGAGTTCCTGGTCAACTTCATTGATTTTCAAACAGCATTCAAATCACTAGTAATTAGATAAATGTTGTGTTTCATTTCTTTTTACTAGCCATCAGATGCACCAGAAAATGGTTCTGTTCTTATTGTCAGTGAAAGTGCCAAGGAATAAAAGTTGGTACAAAATGATCTACATTTGCTTACCTTGAACCTGGGTTAATCTCTTGTGACTTTTGTTGAAACCATCTCACTTGCGCATTGGAGATGACTTCTGGGTAAGATCCACCTCCGGAATCCAGAAAATACAGAAATGCAACGGTTGAAGTGAAAGAGTGCCTAGTGTAAAGCACAGAGCACAGAGTACATGTTATGGTGATATGTGAATAGTGTAGTGAGTGTAGTGTAACGTGTGATATGTGAGTGACTGTAAGGTCTGTTGGGGGGGGGGGGGGGGGGGGGGTGTCATGTGTGCAAGCAAATGAGTGTCTAGTGTGTTGTCATTTGTTGTGATTTATGACCCTTGTGCATTCAAATGTAAGGTGTAATAGCAAGTGCACTCAAATCCCAAAGCTTTACCCATCTGTCCTTGAACATGGTTTGCCACTTCAAATCTAGATTTCCCACCAACCTCACCACCCATGGAGTCCATAGGCCAAAGTAATATTTGTTAATAGCTGGAAAGCTTTGGATGGAAATCATATAATTAAATAAATCTGCAATAGGTGGGTTTGGGCAATTCATTGGAATATGGCGGGTTTGTGTGATTACAAGCCAATTAACGCTTGATCTTTACTAAATGCTAAGGCCCAATAGACGATCCTTTACAGGTGATGTGAAAGAATTACGCTCGACTAATACATTCCTATAAAAAGGCAGTGATGATGATATCCAAAAAATTAAAACAAATGGGCATGTAATAGTCCATGATCAAAGTGACAAGACAATACCGGTGGAATTGATGAATGTGGGTACAATCCACCATGAGGATACATCGCCACATATGGAGGCGGTGGGGTCCCATATGGATGCATGAATTGCTGCAAGAAAAGAAAGAGCAAAATAAAAACAGAGGAAAAAATATATATATAAACAGCAGGAGAGAAAACAAAAATAGTGAAGAAACTACTTTTCACTAAAAAGCACAGAAGAAATAAGCTACAGAGTAAATTCACAAAGACAAGTAATTTATGAATACCGAACAAAAATCAAGCGATTGCAGTAGAAATAGACCTGCTGCAAAGCAGGCGTCTTTGACCCCTTTGCAGATGTATCCATCTCACTGCTTGCTGCCCATGATTCAAGAGATCACCTCCTCCTAACAGTCTATCAATCCATCCTACAACAAAAAACACAGCAGTGACAAGAGTAATAGACATATAAATGAAGATGAGAAATGAATCATATAAACTATGAACTACATCTCTAGAAGTTGTCTTTTAAGTTATCTGATGATTACAAAAAAGGGTGTAAAGAAAGTAACAATTTATTAGAATTATTGAGATTTTTATCTCCATCTATCCTCTTTTCATTCTGGTAAGTGGATACTCACGAGTCTCCCCCTTGTTTCAAAAATTTTCTCCCTCTCACTGTAAATAGTTAGGGAGTCATATCCATTTGCACACTATGGATTGAATATTTTTGGATTCGAATATATAGTAGAACTTTATAAATGGCTGAACTGAATTTACAATTGAAGAGCCATAACTTGATCAGAACTTCGTTACTAACAGACCCTTACATGGAGTATTAAAGCCCCAAAAATCTTTGACACCCCAAATCCTTTCCACCCAAGTAACAAAAATCGGGTTCTTTGGGGCATACCATCAAACATGTGGCGGACAAGATGTTACACAAGCGCCTAAATAATACCCAGCCCATATCCAATCTTGGGCACATCCAAAAAACCAAATTTAAGATAGAATTCGACCAAACTGAAAAAAATTAGAACATGGGTGGCGAGAAAATTGTGAGTTTGAACAGAAAATGAAATGGGGTAGCAAGGAATAGAGAGAAAGAGAGACCTGGGAAGAACTTCCCTACGATTCGGAAGATGCGGTTGCCGGATTTGTCAGAGCCTTCGACACGGAATGCCTGCAACAAGTCGAGATCGGAGAAATCTTCGCTGCTGCAGTCGTGCCACATCTCTTCTTGCTGCTGCTGCTGGGCTTCGCCATCTGCAGCTGATAACAAGGATCGACCATCGACGCCAAGGTCAGAGGCCAATACATGGACAGAGAAATCATCAGAAGAGCTTCGTCCCATTCTCTCTCTCTCTCTCTCCTTTTCTGCGTTTTATTCGGATGAAATGGAATGAATGATGTATGACTCGTAGAGAGACAAGAGAGGGTAAGAGAGAGAGCGAGAGAGATGGAGAGAGCGAGAGAAAGCGCAGAAAGATCCAGCGAGCGAGATAGAGAGATAGCAGAGAGAGAGGAGAAAAGGGGTGAACTGGCCGAGAGAGAGAGGATAAAAGGCGCTCGGTGGCGGGAGAGGGGAAAAATAGAGGGGGGGAAAGCCCTTTACCGACGTTTTCAATAATAACGTCGGCAAAATTGAACTTTGCCGACGGTTTTAAAACGTCGGCAAAAGTATTTCTCTTACTTTTCATAAATTTAGAATTTCATTTTAAAATTAGCCTTTCGCCGACGTTTTAACTAAAAACGTCGGTAAAATATAGAGTTTCAGCGACGTTTTTTTTATTAAACGTCGGTAAAATTGATCTTTACTGACGTCTACAAAACGTCGGTAAAAATTTATTTTTTATTTTTTATACAATTTTTTTTAATTTTAAAAATCGTCTTTTACCGACGTTTTTTTTGTGAAAAACGTCGGTAAAAATGTTCTTTACCGACGTCATTAGAAAAACGTCGGTAAAATTTTTTTTTTTATTTTTTATACAATTTTTTAATTTTAAAAATCGTCTTTTACCGACGTTTTTTGTGAAAAACGTCGGTAAATATTAACTTTTTTCGACGTTTTTAAAAAAACGTCGGTAAAAATGTTTTTTACCGACGTCATTAAAAAAACGTCGGTAAAAGTTAATCTTTACCGACGAATTTAAGAAAACGTCGCTAAAAAACGTAGCTAAAAGTGCAATTTCTTGTAGTGTCGGCTATTTCATGAATTCCCAACGCATAATCATCGTCGGCCATTAACATGAATTCCTAATGCTCTACGAGCATCGACCATTACCAATAATTTCCAATGCACTACAAGTGTCGACCATTACTATGAATTCCCAACGCACCGCCAGCGTCGGCCACCACTAGGAACTCCCAACGCACTACCAGCTGCATCGGCGTTTTCTTTTTTCTAACGCTGGTCTGCGTTAGCAAATATGGTTTTCGAATCAGGAAAGTTAGACTTTATGCCGACGCACATCTCTTTACCGACATATTGGCCGACGCTGCAGTGTGTTGGTAATTGTACATGGTGTTGGAATACAGGTGGGCCTTCCAGACAGGTTTCATAAACTTTTGACCCACTTGATGCAGGGATCAATAATCTAGAAAGCATTAAACCCAATCCAGGATGCAATCCCTCAAACTCATAGCCATGTACAGCAACATATACTATCTAGAAGGTAAAAATTAGCACATAAACATGCAACCACGAAATCTACAGCATACAAGGATGTAGATATACCTTTGGAGCTTTGTTGTGCTCTAATGGAGAATTTGAGTTCTTTACTTTGATGATGAACACCTTCACTATCCAATTCAGAATCTCCAACTCCTTTTGATCTTCCACGCTATGACCTGTATTAGATCTCTTTTCTCAAAAAGATGGTGGAATCTTCAAGAGAAAACCCAACTAGTAACTCTAAGGAACTAAAGGTGAAAGAGAGGGGAACTTAGAGAGGAAGAGGACTTGTGCAACACTTGCACAAAGGGGCTGAAGTTCCTCTATGATAGATGCACGACCAAGAGGGGTTGATTCCTCTATTTATAGCCCTTTAATCCTCCTCTTTTCCTATTTGAAATAGAAGTTTAACTCCCATTACAAATTAGTAAACATCTCCCTTGCTAATTGCCATAGAAGTGTCACTTCCACAACTATTAGTAGCTTTCTCCTTTCTAATCAAAATAGAAGTCTTACTTCCATTAATAATTAGTAGCTTACCATTACCACCATTAGAAGTCTCATTTCAAATAGAAATAGTAACCTTCCTATTAGAGTTCAAGTAGAATTAGTATCTTTCTAATAAATTGGGCTAGCGTGGGGACCACTAGGGATTCCTTAGAAAGCTGGCTCCAACTGGGACACGCGACCCCACATCTCATGTGCAATCCGGGCCCACAGTTAATTACAAATAACTCTACTATATAAATGCAATCGCACTCCAGTCTTAGGAATAAATTACAATGAAGACCCTAAACTTCCTCAGTACCACAAGTAGGCCCCTCCATCTATATCCATGGATCAAATGGACCTGTCCACCAAATTAGATCCATATCTTATTATCCTTGAGCCCCAATTAATTATAGTGATCATTTGGTACCGATCCAATTAACTCTTAATTGGAATGGGTGCGCACTTACCAATGATAAATCCATTAATTGGCACAAGGGGATATTAAAGATAGATTCCATCTTGACCAATATTGAATGTTCCCACAGCTCTACTACCATGTACCCAAATCACCGAGGTGTTGACCTACAATTGGCCTCACTCATTGGTGACTCAAAGCAAATGAATAGATAGAAACTTGAGTTCATCAATGTCTCAGGATTATGAGCCTATTGCTAGGGAATTATGAGAGCAGACCTTAAAATAAAGACAGTGTATATAAGGTGCTTCTCATGGTCCTTCAATACATCCAATGTACCAGCACCATGATCCGGAATCTTACATTCCGATGATCGAGACAAATCACACTATCTCATAGTGATCAAGGCGCTACAACCTTGTCAGATGAGATGTCCAATCTCATCACTGGCTGTGAAGATATTTGAGTATAAGATTTGCAATACATGTCTCCTGTATGTGGATCTCATCCATACACATGTATTACATCTAGTATACTCACGGACTCCGGTTCATCTCATGAGCCATTATGTCTTTTGTATTGGTTATGTGCAAATATATAAAACATCATTCATCTCATGAAAGGAAAAGCATGAATTGTATTGATAAATAAAGAAATTAATCAATTTATTACATCATATACCCCCGGTATTGAGACCATAAACTAACACATGGATCTGCCGATGCAGTTAAAATAGCCTCGACTATGGATTTGGCTACATATAGTTGCCGATGTGCTGCCAATGCACAGAAATGCATTGGGAAATCCTTTACCGGCACAAAACCTACCTTTCCAGACGCATTGACTGCGTTGGCAAAATTGTATTTTGTTGTAGCTCCTCAGCTATCTAAGAATTTTTCAGCTTCTTTGGGCATCTCTACTTTGTTATCAATTTATCTACCTATCTTAAGGGTGATTATGGATTTGACATACTCATGGCCTTTCCCTTTGGTATCATGAACAATTTGGCCTCTAGGATTGGGTTCTGGTTGACTAGGGAAGGTTCCCTTGTCTCTTGCACTCAAAGAATTGGCGGTTGGCCCATTTGATATTCTAATTTTACAAGGGTTTGAGTATGACCATTCAAAAGTTGAGTGGTGGTCTGCTGAAATTGAGCAGTACTCTAGGACATAAGTTTCATGGCTTCTTCCAAAGAATCTACCATTTGTGTCAATGGATTGGGGTTGGAATTTGCCTTTTGAAAACCTAGGGGGCATTGACGTGAGATTGATTGGGTTGAAATTGAGTGGACTGTGATGGGCCACCCTGAGTCGAGCCTTTGTTCCATGAAAGATTGTGATGTCCCTCCAACCTGAATTGTATGTGCTGGAGTATGCATCACACCTCTTACAATTATCAAAACAAGTGTTTTTATAAAGCGCATTGACTTCCTCAAATGACTCGGACTGGCCCAAAGTTGTTGGGTCTGTCTCTTCACTCAAGACCTGACTATACCTTAATGACTCCAAAGTGTTTAGAGTAGACTTTTGGACTCCGTGGTTTAGTTCTGGGGCCTATAATCTCTTCATCAATGTAGCCAATTTGGTCTCTACTTCTATTTTGAGTTCAAATTTTGAATATTTCCCATTTCTCCGGAATGGTGGTTTTAGTGGGCTCCCTCTCTGCCCACTGCAATGTATTCTTAACAATTTCTTCTAGAAATGTCCATGCTGCTTCTGCTATTTTCTTTGTAGAATTTCCACCACAGAAAGATTCAACCATTTTCTTGGTTGGGTAATCCATGCCTTCATACACAATTTGGACCAATTGGATTTTTTCAAATCCATGGTGGGGACACTGGATCAAGAGGTCACTGAACCGTCCCAAGTAATTGTAAAGTGTCTCCCCCTCCTTTCTGCAAAACTCATTGATTGAAAGTCCAAGATCCGAACCCTAGAGAGGGGTGAATAGGGTGAGCTAGACTTAGAGACCAATTATGCCAAATTTTAACTTCTTTAAATTAATTAGTCACAAGTGATGATTATGAAACTAAGGTGCGGAAGCTAATAAAAACAATCACCACAAAGCATACACCATAATACAGAGATTTATAATGGTTCGTTTTCGATGCCTACATCCACTACCGGCTTGTGATCCTACACCCCACTGGATTTCCACTATCTCAAACTTCTGCTTTTCAATAGACTAAGCAATAACCTTCACACTATGCATTTCAAGGCTAAATAAAAACCTCTACAATATTATTTTATAGGCTAAGCAATAACCTTTACAAGCCTAAAGTTTTTCTCTCTCAATTGTGTCTAGGATACACTCAAAGAGATACAATTTAAGCTTTAATTACAATGCCTCTTAATTAGGCAAATATGTAAGTGTAAATCTAACTCCCACAACACTCTATGTAATGCAAAGATGAATGCTCAAAGTGTTTGTGTGAAGACTTCAATCAAGTTTAAAAAATAGTCAATAAATGTATCCTTAAAGCATTTATAAGTTTAAAGCACAAAAAGAGAGATGATTGAAGTGAAATGCAAATCACATGTATAAAAAATAACTTGTTAATGATATGACTATCAATGGCTCACAAGTTGATATGAAAGTTTCCAAAACTACAGCATGTGATGCATAAACTTGTTGTTTCCAAAACAAAGTAATTTAACTATATATTTCAAGGTATGGAAAATAACAAGTTAGAGATTCAAGCAAGTGTGAAGATCATGCAACAAGTGAATTCAAAGATGCTGGTAAAGCATGATTTATAAAATTGAAAAAAAAAACCTTGGCTTGAATCAAAGTGAAGAATCAATTCAAAGTAAAATTCAAGTAATGGATTCAACTAATCATAGTTAACATTCTTAAAATTGATTTACCAATAATTTAAAACAAAGCAAGAGAACATATGATAAAAAAAAAAAAAAAGAAAAACTTACTTGAAATGATTTAACTTAATGAAATCAAGCTTTTAGCTTTCCATGGACCAACTAGCCCTTCCTAGCTCAATCTCTTTCCTTAGGCTTCAATATCCCTCAAAAGATTCAGAAGTGTTGGCTCAAAACCCAAGAAAGAGGCTCAAATTTATAGTAAAAAAAGGTCTCAATGGCTGTCTGGGCGGCTAGCCGGCCTCCAACAGTCATATTCTAACGGTCACTATCATTTATAGCCGACCTTCGCCCCTCTACTAACCTACTAGTAAATTTTTGGAATGAAATTGATTTTCTAAGTAGGATTCTTAGGTCATGGAAGACATGCTGTGTTTCATGTTTAAATAAATAATTTTTTTTCCAAGTATGAACCTATCAATGCCTAAGATGAATTTGAAATTCTAAAATCATAGGTATGCATCATAAAAATAATTTTTCAATTACTTGTGCATCCAAGTTTAAAATCTAAAACATGCATGTAACATAAGTTCCGAAAGTTTTAAAACAATGCATGTGAAACTCAAGATTTCAAGTGTTTTAAAATCAATGCTCATGTGAAAATTCGAATGATGCTAAAATGAACATACATCCATCAAATAGCAACACACGAAATTCCTAACATTGATGGCCTGTCTAATCTAAGCGGTTTTCTCCTTGGAATATAATTTCTTATAAAATCCTTCAACTAGTATGGTCCATGTAGTGATGGACCCAGCTTGTAAGGCATAAAGTCAGACTTTAGCCTTCTCCTTCAATGAAAATGGGAATAACCTAAGCTTTAGGGCATCCTCAGTCATATGATTGATTTTCATGGTCCCATAAATGTCTTAAAATTTCCTAACATGTTGGTATGGGTTTTTCTAGTCTAGCCCATGGAACACTGGAAGCATCTGGATCATACTAGATTTTAGTTCAAAGGTAGCACTGGTTTGAGGCAAAGTGATGTAGGACAGTAGGGCTGTCCGAGTGGGGTACATGTAATCCTTAAAAGTCATGGGAGGGTCCCCTTGATCAGCCATCCTAATAATTTACTCAAAAATTGAAGAAGTTCCAACAACGGTTATAGCTAATTTGGACTGTATTATGATCAACCTTTTGTTCTTATGTTCCCACAATTTCTCTCTCGGGGCTAGCTCTCATACACTGGTTTAACCTAATCTATATGCAAGGTCCTATTATGCTAATGTGATGCGCAAGTGGTCAAGCTAAGACTACAACACACAGAAATCTCTAGTAGGTTCACCTAACCTTTAGACGGCTCCTAATTGGTTTGAAGAGTGTACTTAGGCCTCCAATCTGGTTTTATGAAGCCAAATCGACTGGGTAAGTCCCCAGGATGAGTGGTGGGGTCACAATGCGCTTGGTAAAGGTCCCCCTTAAAAACCAAACTACTAGACCAAAGACAACCACCCTTTCTTGTAGGGACATGATTTACCTAGACATCGACTTGACCAAGGAGCATAACTGGTGCAACCTTTGGTGATCTTTGTCCTAATGAACTCGAATTCCTAGGGTTTCGTTTCTATTTGATTTTAATTAAAGATGGTGCAAATGTGAGATGTGATTAAACCACTACAACAACTTGCACTTTTAGCCACGTTTTTTGGCGACGTTTTACTAAAAAACGTCGGCAAAGTTTAATCTTGGGATTAACTTTTTTTTAAATCAAAGATTATTACCGACGAGTTATAAAATGTCGGTAAAATCGACCTTTAGCGATTTTTATTGGTTTTACCGACGAAAAAAAAAACGTCGGTAAAAGTCTTTTCTTTTTTCTTTTTTGATTTTGCCGACGAAAAAAAAAATCGGTAAAATAATTTTATTTTTTATTTATTTTTCTTTTACCGGCGAAAAAAAACATCGGTAAAAGTATTTTATTTTTTATTTATTTTTCTTTTTTATTTTGCCAACTAAATAAAACCGTCGGCAAAGTTAAATTTTATTATGAAGTGTAAAATAAATATTGAATTGAACTTTTAGAGACGTTTATGTAAAATGTCGGTAAAGTTGAATTTTACTTTTTAGGAAAATTAAAAATCAGGGAGCTTTAACGACGAATTGTTTTTTAACCGACGAAAATTAGCGTTGGAAAAGTTATTACTGACGTTTACTATAAAACGTCGGTAAAGGTTTATTTACTTTTTTACTTCTTTTTTCTTCCCTTTCCCACTACCGCTCACTACAACAATTTGCACTTTTACCGGCGTTTTTTCCCGGCGCAGTCGTTAAACGCCGGGAAAAGTGATACTTTCCCGGGGAAAGTATAACTTTCCCCGGCGATATATTTTCGCCGGTATAAGTTAAAATATTACCGGCGAATTATTATTTTCGCCGGCAAAGGGTCTGTTTTACCGGCGATAAGTTTACTGTCGCCGGGAAAGGCTACATTTCTTGCCGGCGAAATGCCTAGATCGCCGGCAAAGTTCACCTGCATATAGTTATAAGGATCATTAAGGTTTTGCCGGCGCTTTAATTTCGCCGGGAAGTGATTAAATTTATTTTTCATTGCAAAGAAATGCAAGTGGTTCGTTTGCCCGCCCTAAAAATGCAAGTGGACCTTTTCATTTCCCGCGCCCGCTAACTCCATTTCCAGCGCCCCCCTCTTTCCCCTCTTTCTATACATCGTCTTTGAGGCTCGAAGTGCATCTCTCTCTTTCTTCTTCATTCCCACTTTCAGCGGCCGCTCGAAGTGCATCTCTTTCTTTCTTCTTCATCCAGTCAACTGCATTGCCTCCACCAGCGTCGATTGCATTAGTGTTTGGGTTTGATTTCCTCCACCAGCGTCAATGCGTCGCAGCTCTGGTTTTCATCAATAGCAAAAACCCAGATCTGGTTTTAATCGATACTGCTCGAAGAAGTTTGAATTTCACTTGGTCATCTGAGGGTTTGAGAAAGGTTGGTAGCTGGTTCTGGTTCAGTGTTTTGCTGCATATGTGGGCTTTGTTGGTTTTTATTAGTTTTTCTTCTACTCTTGTTGGATTTAATTGGGTTCTATTAATTTATTGATTGTTATTTTGAATTTGATTTTTCTGCTGCTGTTGTTAATTTCTCTGCAATGATAATTTCTCTGCTGTTGTTGATTTTGCTGCATAAGTGTATGTTAGACATTGGTTATGCTATCAGTATGATGGTGGTAGCTGCAAAATGACAATGCCATCTGCACACCAGGTGTTTGTTAATATGGGGCTTAGAACCCATTGAAGACTCTTTAGTCCAGATCTCAAATGGCCAGTGTACCACTCACTCACTCTCTCTGCACTTAACTAGTGCTCTCCTGAAATCTCTCTATGCAGAGCTCTCTCCTGATTCTGCTGCTTTGGGCTCAGGGCTACTGAGCATCTCACTATGCTCTTTGTTTGGAGTTTCTCTGTAAGCTCCTCTGAACTCCTGCTCTTCATGCAGGGCTGCCTCGAGATACCACCTTCTAGTCGGGGTTACAGCAGCAGCTGCCGTGTGCCTTTTTGGCACACTTAAAATTTTTGTTAAATTTTTGAAAAATTATAAATTGAAAGTATTCAATGTTATGAAGCCAATGATATATTTTTTTCACTCTTACAAAAATCAAATTCATCAAAAATAGATAAGTAACAATTTTAAACCGTTGGATGAACTCGAACACCCAAAATGTATCCTATACATTGATCTACATCACGAAAATCAAATTAACGGTTAAAATTACATTTTTAACTTATTTATAATTTTTTATAAATATTTTTAAGAATTGTAAGTGTGCCAAGAGGGGGGCACACCAGCCCCACTCATTCCTTCTAGTAGTGCTCCTGAACTCTCACTCTCTCTCTGAGTTGAGTTAATCTGAACTGCAGTGTTTCTGAGCAATCCACTGTTACCACCTTACAACATAACCAGGTACTCAAAACTATAATTGAAACCTAAGTTACATTAGTATATAGGAATTTTGGAGTCCAGCAGCAATTCAAGTCCAGGTGACTGATCTGGCAAGACCCAAAACATAGAATTTGTGGATTCAGCATAACATTCAAAATAATTTAAGTTTAACCTATACGCAAATAGAACATAGAAAAAAAAAACAACTAATGTAGAAATCTTACTTTTAAGATAAGTAATAAACATTTCATTATATAATTTAGATTTAAAAAAAAAACATGAGATAACTTCGTTAGTACAAAATAATACTTCAACTAGTACTAGAAGAATTTAGTTCTGTCGTGAACAATTCAACATAAGAAATTGTGTTGATACATGTTTGCCATACTGGCCATTGCTCATTTTGAAGAATACGTGTAATATATTTTAAAACCAAAGAAATCTCAAATGAATAAAGAACATGAAACACTTCAAAAGGATTTTTTTTTGCCATGATTTTTTTTATGCATTGATTTGTGTTGTGTTTGATTTATGTTTGATTCTGATGTAGGTTGGGCTTGGACCAGCCCAGTATATAAGTACCATTAAATTTCTTTGATTAGGTTGAACCAAGCATTTCAGGCGCCAAAAAATATATATATATACTTTGAAGAGGAAAGGCCAGTTTAACTTATCATTTCAGGCGCCAAAAAATATATATATATACTTTGAAGAGGAAAGGCCAGTTTAACTTATCAATGGCCTTTGAGATGTTCTAGCTTCATACAAATAGAACACCTCTCTTCAACCTGGAATTCAGCTTCTAAAAATGTTCATGGGCAAGGGCCATAAATATTTTTAAGAACTAATATGAATGGCCGAACTCTGAAGATGAATGGAAAAGTGTCACAATGTTTAAGAATGCCTGGGTTCAAAGATTACAAAGTCTTTCTTCTCATGTATTGTTCCTCTTTTATGCTACATGATATATATCGTCACAGTAATCGTTTTACAAAAAACCTGCAATTGTATCTACCCCACCTTTCTGTTGGCATTCACCCCAACTTAGACACTTAATTAAGTTATAACAAATGGAGTTTGTCCCAAGGCTTAAACCCCCAATGCCCAAAAACTAAAAACCGAACGAAAAAGAAAAAGACAAACAACTTGAATGAAGGGTATCTCTAAGTAAAGATGATATAGCATTCCAATCACTAAAATATACTCAACATGGACCCCACCCAGCTTATCTTGTCTGTGTTTTCTTTTTCTCTAAAGCTCTTATCTTAGTCATATCTTCATATCTATAGATGATTGATCCATACCTGTCTGGACAACTTCTGGGGAAGGTTAATGAATGTAAGCACCAATTGTTGTCATGAGAATTGGATGGAATCCTTAAATGAATTGAAAAAATAGAGGTCTTTAGATCCATCCATGTTGTAGTTAGTTATGGGCATTTCGGTTATTATTAAACTCCCAAGGTTTCTAAGATATTCTTAAACATCAGGTCTTGGTCTTGGTCTTAGTTTGAGAGGCACTCTGGGGTAGGGGGCATGTGAGGTGGGTATTATATATTGCAAGTGGCCATTTCAGCTTATTATAAAAGTATTTTAGATAAGACTTCAGAGTGTGAAAAATATGCGAAAGGGAAAAATCTGCATCCTATGGTTAGTGTATGTAGGGGAATCTCCTATAGCTTTGCTGTGCATATTGATTGTTGTGCATGTTGATTTAGACTGCTGATGGTTTATACTTGAAAGCTCTGAATGCTTTCTTTTTGAATATTTTTTTTTAAAGAACGGGCCAAATTTTCAAAGTCTTGTAAAGAACAGACCCAGACCCTCCCTTTTGATGATAGGCATCCCACTGTCAGCTCTCATCTGGTTAAATTTTACCATTGGATTGGACCCTGTAGATGATTAGCAACTAATCATCATTTGGTTCCTTCCAACATTGACAATCACAAGGATCAGAGTCACTTGGACATGCCTTGATTCACTAGTGTTGAAGCAGTACTAGAGGGCGAGGAAGCATGGGCTCTACAGTGCAGAATTCTATGTGATCAATTCTCTAATTTTTATCATCACTATGAACAACATGTCCTCATCTTGGCCTGGCTCAACCTTCTGTGCTTGTTCTAATAAAGCAATTTCAGGTATTTAGACCCAAGCTGGCCTATTGGACCAAGGAATTGCTAAGCTCAACCACAGACAAAGATCTGGTCAATCTGTGGGTCCTTTAAAGTTCCATTGTCATCTAAATGAGATTATATATATTGCTGTCTTCTTCTTTCCAGCTCGTTTTTAGCATGTGTTTAGAGCGACTCACAAGTCTACGGACATTGTTATTTTTTTCTTAGTTTTTTGTTCTGTATTTTAGGCGTAGAGTGTTGATTTGTTTTTCTTATATTTGAGTTCTTCTTTTTTTTCTCTCTCTCTGTTTTTTTTTTTTGAAAGTTTTTGCATTTATTTTATACCATCTATTGGTTGAATTTGAGTTAACCACCACCTTACATGTGTAAACAGATATGGACAAGAGTTGGATGTTACAGTATCATAATAGATTCAGTCAGCCGTATATAGACGGGGTGAATTCTTTTATTGAATTCGCAAAGACGACTTCGGGTGGGAGCAGAGAGATTAAATGCCCATGTAACTATTGCTGTAATGGTTATTACACTAAACCACCACCTCCCTGAATTCCATTACCCAACACAATGCAGGTATTAAGAGAGAGTGGATCCAGCACAATGCAGGTATTAAGTCTCTGTGGTAATAACTTACAATAGCTACTTTTCTTTTTCCTCCCTAAGCAAAAAGTAAAAGAACATGTCTAGAACGTGTATAATTCTTTAACATTATAACTTCTGATGATTTGGGGTGCATCCAAAAGCATGGCTAGCTTCGTTTAATTAGCAACAATGAAATATGATGAATGCTTTGTCTGATAGCCACCATCAAGTTTGATGAAAATGTTTGCTTTGTGCAGAACAAGGGAAAGATTTAGATGAGTTCTTCCAGTCAACAGCAGGTATATGTTTTTCCTTATTTTGGCATGCTTGTTCCTTATCCTAGTATGTACTTTAGTGGTAGAGTTTTCCTGCTGTCGCCACTTGCCAGGCATCAATGTATTTTTGTGGAAGCAGTAAGACCAGCTTAGTAAACCTTGCCTGAGTAGTTTTTTTTTTCTCTCTCTTCTTCTTTAACACTGATCATGCTTGAGTAGTTAGTGATGATATAAGTAGGAATATATTTCCTTTTCTTTTCTTCCCTCTTCCAACTTACTCTGATGGCAAAACAGAGCACACACTGTAGTGCAAAAGATATGAGATTTTGGCGACTGGATGTGACTGTAGGAAAGTTCCAGACTGATGTGGGCAAAGCCTGGGCTGCAGAGATAGCAGCAAGAAGGAAAAGGAGAGAAAACTAGCCTTTTATACTGTGACCTGTATTTTCATGCAATTACTTCCACAACTGCTGGATTCTCCTTCTGGCCTTTTCTTCTTTGTTGTTAAGACTAATATCAATCAGAATACACATTGAAACTACACATTGAATACTCATCAGAATACAAATTGCAAACAACCTTCAAAGTCCTCCATATCGAATAAAAGGCCTTCAAGTGAAGTTAGAAGTCCACCTCCCTCTTCTTCAGTTAAAAAGCCAAAACTTATGGCTGGTTCTGTGCCTAACAAAATTAAGGCAGAACATGAAGTTAAAAAAGAAGCAAAGATGGACGTACCTAACAAAATTAAGGTAGAGAAGGAAGTTAAAAAAGAAGCAAAGATGGATGATGATGATGATCACATAACTCTGTTTCCTTTTATTATCATGCATCTAGGTAGCCCTCAGAAGAAGGGCTTTGACTTTGAGAAGTTTTGCTCTGTTTCTCTCTCAAATTTGAATGTATATGCATGTTTGGTGTGTGGGAAGTACTATCAAGGAAAAGGTCGCAACTCTCACGCATATAGTCTTGAGGCAGGCCACCATGTCTACATCAATCTCCGAACAGAAAAGGTGGGTTTTGAGAATTTCATGGATTATTGATTTTATTTCCACTTTTATTTCAATTTTTTTCTATTCTGTTCTTTTATGATATTCAGAGTTGGAATTGAGCTTCCCACTATCGAAGTCCGATTTGAGCATTTGAACATTGAAGCTGAAGCATATGTGGGTAGCAGAGGTTCACCCACAGTCATCAATTTCATCTTTAATATGCTAGAGGTAACTCTCTTGATAAATATGCATGCATTTGGGTGTCTGTAATCTTCTGTACTTTCAAAAGTTTTGATTTGGCAATTCCTATTTCATTTTCAAAGGGGCTCTTGAGCACTCTTCATATTCTTCCGAGTCAAAAGAAACATGTATCGATCCTCCATGATATCAGCGGAATCATCAAGCCTCATAGGTAAGTGAAGTTCTTCAAACAATTCATAAATTGGTTTTTACATGATTATCTGATTATGTTATTTGTTTTAGATCCCTGAAACATGCAATTGATTCACCTGCCAATTTTGCAGAATGACTTTGCTTTTAGGACCTCCGAGTTCGGGTAAAACTACTTTATTATTAGCTTTGGCAGGAAAGCTTGACAAAGATTTAAAGGTAGAGATTCCTTTTTTTTTTCCTCCCACCTATATATTGGAGGCTATATTATTTACATCTAATACTTTTTAGAACATCAGGAAGAGTTACTTACAATGGTCATCAACTGGATGAGTTTGTACCTCAAAGGAGCTCTGCTTATATTAGTCAATATGATACCCACATTGGGGAAATGACTGTGAGAGAAACACTGGCTTTCTCTGCTCGATGCCAAGGAGTCGGAGCCCGCTACGGTTAGTCAAGTGAATGGTTTGAGTTATGAGAATTAGATCAGGACATTTTTGGGGTCTCAATCAGTGACTTCTCCATTTCAACAATGATTTGCAGTTATGTTAAAGGAACTTTCAAGAAGGGAGAAAGAAGCAAATATTAAACCAGATCCAGACTTAGATGTATTCATGAAGGTAAGAAGTCAAGGACTTACTTTTGGATCTTGCTTTTGTTTCTTTTTGTATATATTCTTGGCCTTTATGATCAAGATTGTAAAAACAGAGGTACCCTTATAATGTGATTGGACTTTTTGTCTCACTGCTAAATGAATATTTTGATTCTCCCATGTACATTGCTCTTGCCATAGCCTACCTGAATTTCCTTCCGATATGGTTTTGTTGAGACCAGTTTCTTGAGTTTAATTAAATGTTTTCATTGTTGGATATTTTCTAAAATAGAAAATAATGGATTCTAAGTTTCCTTGCTCTTAAATTAAAATTATAAAATACATTTGGTTTCCCACTATATCACGTTTATAGTTTGATATTTTTTCGCATGAGACCTTGAACTGTTGTTATGGCATATGGATGGTCCATAACAATGTCTATGCTGACATGATCTTTACTATGGTATGGGTTGATTGAGCCAATCTTGTTAGAACTTCTTGTGATCATCTCTCTCAAGGCCGGCTATACAATGATCTGATCTTGACATGTAACTCTTCACACATTACACTGTTCCTGCATATTACAATTCTTGCAGTGGAAATGTTGTTCTTGCAATCATATCCATCAGTGGCAAGAAATATGGGTAAGAGTCCTATGTAGATCTGAATGTAGAAATTTAGTGACTGTATGGAGGAGGAGATATGATGGAGAAACTTTCCACACAATATATTTTCTCCATCTATTTTATTCACGATACATCCAAACAAGTTAAAAATATTGGGTGCTTTGTTCTGTGTTGGGTAAGATAGACTGAAAGCAGTACATGAGATATGAAATGAAAATGCAAAGGAAATAGAAACAAAGCGAATAAAAAAGAGAGTGATAAGCGATAGAATAGTGGCAGGAAATGAATAATTAGGGAGTGGTATAGGATCATTCATTTTGCAATTTTCCTCTCTAGTTCTTTGATGAAATCCTTGTCATTTGTCAAAGTAAGTTGTGGTTCACCACATTTGAAAGATGTGCCTCCTCCACATACTACATAACCACCCTTATCTGAGTAACTAGCTATCTTTTATCTCACTACCCTTTGCCTATTGTCAACTCAAATCTGTTCCACTTTCTTCTGAGAAAGGATATGCCATCAGTCTCATTTGGCAGGCCCATGATTGTTGACTAAACTTAGTTTGGGGCTAACAACCTCGGCCCAAGCCCAATTTTCATTCACAGGCCCATTTAGATTTTCAGAACCATATAAACAAATTCCTTGTATCCGGTTTGTCTGCCAAGATTCCAGTTGATGGACTCATAGTGAGTATTGCCGAATTTTGTAATCATGAATGTAAGTCATTTTCTGCTTATGCATATGTGACATTTTAGTAACTTACAAACCCCATGGGTGCAAAGGTTTCAACTAAAAAAGGAACTGTGCCGTCAATATTGCATGGAGGTGGATATGCCACTGTTTCCTTTGATCTCTTTGTTTGTATTCATATTATTGTGAAATCTTTTGTGATGTGGGTTTTGAAAGTCTCATAGACTCATATGCATCTTTACTTCCTTATCATTTTATTCACCGGCTTTTGTTTTATTTTTCATAGGTTTATGGGTATTAGGTTTATGGGTATTGTTTTATTGCTTTCGCAAATATTTTCCCCGTGGATCTGAAATTTTTTATTTTCCATCTTGATGTTTATTTAGATGGATCCAAAGGTTATGAGGAAATGCCAGCAAGCACATCAAGAAGGCAGGTGAGGAACCAGACGAATGTGGGGAATAGATTAGGGAAAAACATGAAAATGTGGACTTAGGTTTTTGGTTTCTTTAGTTAGGGTTTGTTTTATGGATTTTTATGTTTTGCTGTTACATTGACTTTGCATCTATGGATTCATTCTCTTATTCCCTTTAGAATGATGAATTACCTCTGCTTGGAAATCCTGGAACTTTTCTGAACCATTTGTATTGTCCATGCTATTAGTTTTTTACTTACTCATCACACACTCCATTCTGTTCTATAGATGGGAGGTAAAGTCTTATCAACTTTGTTCATATATGAACAATTTTAAGAAGAATACGGAATTTAATGGGGAGTACATGGGAGAGGACTTGATGTTTGTTTTTACCAGGTTTCTAGATGGTCAGAATGGGGAGTACATGGGGAGTCTCACAACTGAGTTCCAAGGATCCAATCTAGCCAATAGGGCCAAAGTATCTTATGATGAATAAATTCATTTGAAGAAAATGAAACACCCATTAATGTAAAGAGGATGATTTAGTCCATGCACATTGATGATGTTTAGAGTACCAACTGCTGCTAAGGAGCTTGCAGAATTATCATTATCAATTGTTTGTGATCAGAACTGGTTAATAAATCAGATATTCTGTGCATATGCTATATAATCTGGGCCATTTATGTAGTTTTAAACAAACAACTGGTCAATTCAACACTGAATTAAATGGCCTTTTTTTTAAATGATGTGCTGAATGGTTTGACTGCAGGGATATTATCTTTCTTCCTCGCGTGAGCTAACTCGACTTGACTCGATCACAAAAGCTCCTGTTATCCATCACTTCTCAGAGAGTGTCTCTGGCGTCATGACAATCCGGTGCTTTAGGAATCAAGCAAGGTTTTGTCAAGAGAATATAGACAGGGTTAATGCAAATTTACGCATGGATTTCCACAACAACGGGTCCAACGAATGGTTGGGTTTCTGTTTAGAGCTGATTGGGAGCTTCATCCTTTGCCTTTCCACTTTGTTCATGATCTTGTTACCGAGCAACATAGTTAAACCAGGTATCTATAAGGATATACTTGGCTTGTCTTCAGTTACTTTATATCAGGTTTATGCTACAAAACATAGTAAGAAGTGGACTTTGTCATTTGAATATCATGACTGTAAGCTCCATGTTGGGTGGACATGGCTGCTTGGAAGGATGATTTTCCATTAATCTTATGCACTCTGCATTGGTAAGTCCATGTTGGGTCTTGGAAGTGTCCACTGTAACTCAAGCATGTGGTAACCACCAAACTGAGAACCCAAGCAAACTGTAGAAGTTCTCAGTGCTAGTACTGCATATGGCTTCATTTAACAAGCAAGGATAATTTGGAAACCATTGGCTACTCATGATGCCTGTTTAAAAAATGAGGCTTGTATGGTATTTCTTTATATGATTTTACTGACTACAATTTTTTGCAGAGCCTTGAAAGGTGCCAACTAAAAGATGTGGTAGCAGGGAAGCGAGAGAAACTTGATGCTGTAGGTATATTATTCTTATTGCACATCTCTATCTCTCTCTCTAAGTTTTTCTTACAAATTGAGATGGGTAGTTGCCCTTGCCATTTTTGTAGTGATTGTTATTCCTTGAGTAGCATTGGGTTTTGTCCTTTTAGGATTCTAAGGACAATGGTTTTTTTTTCCCTTTGCTTTTATGATTCTGTATTTATCATGAAGCTAATGGATATGGGTTTTGGTTTTCTTTTTGAAATTGTAATGATGGATGTGGTCATCAAGAAGACAGAACAATTTTTTAGTTTTTGAACTTGGAGAAGCCTTTGTTATTCTTTTGTATGAGAGTAATGCCTGACAGAATCATGCATCTGCTCTATGACTACTTGTAGTTTGTGTCTTTCTTCTGAACTGTTCATGTAAGTGTCATCAGGAACATGTTATACAGACTAGACATGGTTCTGTTTCTGTTGCTGTGTTTGGAGACCAAGACAAACCGGCACTTGTGACTTGCAGCTTGTTCAATCAGGCTATTGCATTGAATTGGGATCCTGTTTACTTTTTTTAGTGAGACATTTTTTAGTCTGAATTGCTGATAGGAAGAAGTTATGGGTCTGAATGCTGCTGGCTGTAGTTAGAGAATCTTCCTTATAAAGTTGTTCATTCTAATTTAGCAATCATCTGAAAAATGTAATTCTATTGGGTGGTATGATATTCTTTAATCTTTTATAATCATTTTCTTCTTTCCGAAATGTAGGTTCTATTTGGATTGGAATATGCACATGCTGTTTAGAGTATCAAAGAAAAACTGGTAGTTGAGTCTTCAATGTTTGGCAGTTCCAAGTATCCAGTACTTCATTATGTAGATGTCATGTGTTCAGTTATGAATCCATCAGATTATGACAAAGCACTAAAGGGGGAACTGGAGTCCTCCAATGGCTACACTTCTAATGGCAATCTGCTCAAGTGTGTGAACAACAACAATATTCTGAGTCCAGACAATTGCAAGCAAAATACTCTAACTATCACAAGCTATAACCTTGGAGGTCTGACATGGAGCTTACCTCAAGAGCATAACATAACAGATTGCCATATGTTAAAATAGGATGTATGAAGTTTTTTTGAACAATGTTGCAGGTGTTGGATTGGTGCAACAATGAGATGATTGTATATGAAGATGTAATTTTTCATTGGCATTTGAATGTTGGCAAATAGTAGAATGTTACTATGGATTTTTATTTTGTAATGGTAATGGTAAAGTACTTTTAATATTCTAAGGATATTTGAATATTAATATGAAGTGGAATGAATATTTGGAATAGATAGATGTTGGGTGTGTAGGAGATTTGGTCTTAGATACTAGAATAGTAGTTTCATACGATACAGGTTCGAAGTTGTAATGATGCATATACAGGAAAAAAATTAAAAAATCAAATAAATACAATAAATGAATATTGATTGCCGGCGTAACATTTTCGACGGCAAAACACCTTCAAAATAATTACTTAAAAAAATAAATGTTTTCCCGGCGACAAAATACGCGGCAAATAATTTTGGAAAATTAATTTTCATAAAATATAAATGTTTTGCCGGCGCAAAAAAAACGCCGGCAATAATTTTTGAAAAAAATTTCATAAAATATAAATGTTTTGCCGGCGCAAAAAAAACGCCGGCAATAAATTTTGAAAAAAAATTCCATAAAATATAAATGTTTTGCCGGCGCAAAAAAACGCCGGCAATAAATTTTAAAAAAAAAATCCATAAAATATAAATGTTTTGCCGGCGCAAAAAAACGCCGGCAAAAGTTTTTAAATCAATTTATTATTGAAAAATAAAGGCCTTTTCCCGGCGTTCTATACGTCTTTTCCCGGCGAATAAAAACGCCGTTAATGTATTATTTTTCCCGGCGCTAACCTTTTTTCGCCGGCAAAAGCTAATACTGGCGACCTTTTACCGGCGTATTGCCGGCGTAAGGAAAATCGCCGGCAAAGGTGTTCACCAGCGTTTTATAGACTTTTGCCGGCGCTTTTTTAGCGCCGGCAAAAGTGCAATTTCTTGTAGTGGCTCTAAAAGCCCTCTTTTCTTTTCCCTCTTTTCTTTCTCTCATCTGCTCATCTCTCTCGATCGGGCTTTTCCCTCTTTTCTCTCTCTCATCTGCTCATCTCTCTCTCTCTCTCTCTCTCTCTCTCTTTCTCTCTCTGCTCTCTCCCTCATCTCCCTCACCATCTCCATCTCCATTCCCTCATCGGCATTATCTCCATCACCACTCACGCAGACCTCACCCTCTCCATCAACGCACGCAGATCCCTCCCACCATCTCCATCTCTGTTGATCTCAAAAAACCCATCTCTATCGATCTCCAAAAACTCATCTCTGTTATCAGGCGCATACCTATCCTACTGAAGAAAACTGGTGCCCCTTTCTCCGGTCGTCTTTTCCAAAGCTAGCACAAGTTTGAACCCTTTTCTGGTTGTCTTCTCCAAACGCATTTGCCCTTTTTTGCTCTATCTCTGTAACATAAAATCAAAAAATGAGGAGGTATTTCAGTTTGCTTTGTTTTTTATTTATCTTTATCTCTTTTATCTCCCGATTGGATTGGATCTTGATTTCTGTAACATGATATAGCTTGGAGATGTCGATTTGGTTTCTGTGTAATTCTGAGAATCCAACGAGGAATAGCTCGATGTATGGAAATACAGATGATGACAAGAAGCTATCAATTTCCATTCTTGACTTTTAGTTTTTTTTTTCTTGTGAATGTGCTCTGTTATCAAGCGCATACCCATGCCACTGAAGAAAATCGGTGCCCCCTTCTCCGGTCGTCTTCTCCAAAGCCAGCACGAGTTTGACCCTTTTTCCCGTCGTTTCTCCAAAGCCAGCAGGAGTTTGCTGCCTCTGCATCTCTCCCCTCTCTGTAGGTAAACTCTCTTTCTCATCTCCTCTCTTCTTTTCATTTATTTATAGAAATCTGAATTATTTGCTTCCTTTTGTTTTGCAAAAATATCGATGTGTAACAGTTTTATGATGTGGTCCAGTTATAATGAGATGGAATGAACTGAATGTTAGGTTTATATTGTAAGGTTGCTTGTGCTGTAGAATGGAATGTTTATGTATGGCACTAAAATTGTTACATTTGTAAGAATTTTTTTTTTTTTTTGGTAAATGTTACATTTGTTGCTGCTTTATATTGTCTCAGTGTTATATTCAAACAATAATTCAACATATTCATCTATTTGCTTGATGTTTTAATTTAATGGTTGGTGGAGTCTCAATGTATAACTTTGATTGGTCTCAAGTGTCTGCAATATGAACCTTGTTCGGTATTGGAGAAGTTTGTATCAAGTCAACCTAATTAAGTTAATTGAACTTAGAGAACTTATTTACACCACTGTCACCTTGTATCCTTTATCCCTTATCTAAATGGCCTTTATCACTCCCTCTATAGTATAATCTTAAAGATGGAGCTCATTTAACAATGATTTCCTATGCATATATTTTATGTAAACAACCGGGCCCTCGACTAATGCCACTAGCTAATGTACGATCTGTCTGTTTGGCTATGATGAAACTATTCCCACTTGACCAAATCGGCTGGAATTATCAATGGGGTTAAGTTGACTGAATTGGTTTCCCACCTAATGATGCTTACAAGATTTGGATGAAGGGAAAATCCTGCCCAGCTGGTCAGTTTCATGGTTTCTCTTTCTAATATTTTTGGTTATATGCAGTTACCATCCCATTGATGCAGCTTAAGCATCTGACTCTGGATGCTTTCTAGAATCTATATCTTAGTGCAATCATAACATTTACAACGATAGATCAAGAGTTAAAGTTGAGTTGAAAATCTTTGATACTTCTGCCCTTGCTTGTTCTGATTTTGGATGGATCATCTTTCCTTGGGGTTTAAGGATGGTGCATAAGAATTAGATTGAAAATTCATACAGTTGAACTTACAAAACTAGCTCCAAAAGGATGTGACAAGATTTGGGAGCAGAATGAAGCCCATGGCTGCATTGGCTATCTGCATTTCCATGAAAAATGTCCCTGGTCGTTAGATTATATTTTATGTTCCCTCCCCAATCTCCTTGCTTTTCACTCAGTGTGTAAGGTACATTTTTCCAAGACATACAGATACCAGACTCTCTTCTCTGCTTCTTTTTATTTCACATGATATCTGTTATGCAGTTTACACTTGCAGTCCATTCCATGCTCTACCAAACTACTAGTGGGGAAATGGAGAAGTTAATGGACAGGACATACACTAGTAGAGCTGTAGGAATCAATGGACCTAGAGTAATGTCCAGGTCCAATTGTGTCCGAGTTGGACCTAGATTAATGTCCAGGTCCAATTGGATCACATTTTACAAACTTTTACCGAAACTGGACAAAAATCATTAAGAACGGATCAGAATAGTATAAAAAAAAAATCAGCTGTTGTGCTTATTGGACTCATCATAAATTATCTTAAAATGATTCTTCTGTATTTTTTATTTTATGGGTTCAACTAGGTCACTCAACAAGGATTGACCCAACTGTCGATTCGACTGCTCCACCCTCCTATCCAGTTTTTAAAACTGTATGCACCATGGACCCAATCCAGACCCAACCCATCCACACTCTTACACCAGATGTGTGGGAGTTTCCAAATTAAGCAGTTGCCGAATGTTAGTCCCATCAGACGTCTCCAAATCTCTATCCATTCTTTTACCAAAAAAAAAGTCTCTAATTCAATCTATAACTTAAAATTACAGTAATGAATCAATTGATATGCATTAAATGATTTTTAATTATCTTTAATGGGTCATTTAAACTTACATGTGCAGTGACTTTCTCTCAAAGTAAATACATGTTTCAAAAGAGAATCATATGAGAGTAATTAGAGTAAGCAATGATCACTTTTTACCCCCACAAGGAAAAAAAAAGTAAATGGTCACTGGAAATCAAAACAGATACCTTTCAAAATAGAATAATGCTTTTGCCATGTGACCCACTTGAACAATTTGTCTTTTGAAGTGGCTTTGGCCACTTGCATTTATTACTGATACCAATGTTCTGATAAATTCAATGTGATATAATTGTCCTACACGAGACACTGACTTACTATCTAAAGTTATCTCTATTTTAAGTAAGAATGAAGATTTGGTGACATGAACTTTTTTTTTAATATATATATATAGGGGGCTCTCCTCAGCTCATGAGGATAGCATCAGCTCACCCATGTGGGACTTGAAGAGTTCAATTCAGCCCTAAAAATTGAGAGCCCGCCCGCCCATTTCTATCTCGGTCCAAAACTTGAAAGCCTGCCCATTTCCATCAAAAACCTTTCGTGGCCTGCCCATCTCAACAAAATCATATATATATATATATACATATATGAGCAAGGCTCTCCTAAGCTCAAGCTTAGGATAAGATTTCACAAGCCCATGCTTGTGGGGCCCACCTTTTGTCCATCCAAATGGACCACACACATGACCTCCCTAAATTGCACATGTCCGCCAACTTTCAGTCATATCCGAATTTACTGGACCGTTGGATGTTTCATTAACTCATATTTCATTTATCATGAGAAGACAAAGCTGCTGAGATGTTGCAATGGAAGTCCCTGTGGCTCTGATCCCCATTTGTTGGATTGAAAAGAATAAAACACGCCAAAAAAAAGAAGAAGCTAAATATGGAGAATTAAATGCAACTAATATAAAATGAGGAAGAAATTGAGAGACAAAAATGCCTAACTTTTGACTAATCTAGTCTATGGATTGACAGCCACCTACTTCTCTCTTAAAATATCTATTTAATCCAATCAGTTGTCAATGGCACACCTGATTGATTCTATGAGCTTGTTTGTTTGTTTAGATTATATAGAAATTGAATACATATGAATTCATTGACAAATGAGGTCAAACTAAGGGTTATTATAGAGGTGAGCTATGCATAATATCATGAGGTGAAGGGTATAAGGTAGTGATGTAAAGAGGACCTTGACTTTTCTAGAATTTGAATGATTAGGGTGATTGCTGGCTATTAATTTAACATCTTCCCTTAATTCAATCCCCATTAAAAGGCAGGTTATTTGATGCTCATTCTTGCATATTCACCTTTGTTCTTCATTTTCAACACATCATATTCATGAAGTCCATGAAAAACCCACCAAAAAACCAAAAATATACAAATTAAACCACAATGAAAGTAAAGGTAAAAAAAAAAGGACTAAAATTCTTACCATTTAAGTTTTGCTACCGCAGGGCTGTGCAACCTTAAGTTGTAAGTTATATTGAGGGAACTCTAGATGGCTCAATGTTATAATAATGAGGTATACAGGGAATTCTCATCTCACATTTTGATCAACGAACTCATTTATATGCCATTATCACATTTCATTTAGGCATGTGACACGTAAGTGGGAGTAAATAAGCGTGTGTTTGCTTAATGTTACACACATGCATACATTGCTATGACATTCATGCATAGATCCTTAACCAATGTTCAACATTGGGTCTCCAAACATGCATTTTCTACTGCTGGTTCATTTTGATTAGATTAGGTAAGAAATGCATGAATAATAAGATTACAAGGATTGACCCATTGTTTCTAATTTCTAATTACTTATGATTAGGTCAAATATGGACAGGAGTTGGATATTACATTATCAGAACCGATTAAGTGCTGAGTACATAGCTGGGGTGAACTCATTTATTGATTTTGTAAAGGCGAATTCCCCTGGGGCAGTGTTGATTAACCGCCTGTATAACGATTGCTGTAACCATCGGAAGTATGACTATGTAACCATGAGAAATCATTTGCACATTCATGGAATGATGGTCTCATACCTACGGTGGATATATCACGGGGAACCTATAGTTCAACCCGATGATTCGGATGAGAGCGAGGATGAATCAGAAGAGAATCAGGATGAATACGATGAGTTGATAGAGGATCATCGTAGGGGAACTTACTTGGATGAAGATACTCAAGAAAGGGATGATGTGCAGGATTTTGAAAGTTTGTTGAAGGCTTCTCAGTGTGGCCTGTTCCCAGGATGCAAAAGTTCAGGTACTCCGTTATCGTTTGTCATCAAGATATTGCATGTGAAGGTAGAAAGTGGGTGTAGCAACAAGTTGTTCGACAAGGTTCTGCAGATTTTTAAGGACTTCTTACGCGAAGGTCATGTGGTGCCGGCCTCAGTTTACGAGGCGAAGAAATTATTACGTGACTTGGGCATTGGGATTCAAGAACATAGATACCTACATACACAATTGTGTGCTGTATTGGAAGGAGAATGGGATAAATGTCCAGAATGTGAAGAGCCTAGGTACAAGGTCAATGATGGCAAGCGAAAAAAGATCCCTCATAAGGTGCTCCGTTACTTCCCATTGACACCGAGGTTACGCAAATTGTATATGTCAAGGAAGACAGCCACAGAGATGAGATGGCACAGTGATAAGCGCGTTGACGATGGGATAACGCTGCATCCGGCTGATTCAGTGGAATGGAAAGAATTTGATAAGAAATATCTAGAGTTTTCCCAAGAGACACGTAATGTGAGGCTGGGGTTAGCCATCGATGGATTCAATCCTTTCGGTAACATGAGCACCTCTTATAGCATGTGGCCTGTCATACTTATGCCCTATAATTTGCCACCATGGATGTGCATGAAGGAGCCATTCTTGATGATGTCATTACTTATTCCAAGACCAAACTCACCGGGAAACGATATCGATGTATATCTGAGGCCCTTGGTTAATGAGTTGAAGGAGTTGTGGGATCATGGTGTATCGACTTATGATGCCTCCACTAAATAGACCTTTCAAATGCATGCGGTTGTGATGTGAACGATAAATGGCTTTCCTGCGTATGGTAACTTGTCTGGGCAGAGCACTAAAGGTTATAACACTTGCCCCTCGTGTAATAACAGCTCGTTAAGGGTGAAGTTGAAAGATAAGATTGGGTACATTGGCCATCGAAAATACTTGGAACTGAACCACCAATGGGGTAGAAGCAAGGCCTTCAACGGTCAGCCTGAGTGTGAAAAGAATTCTAGACCAGCTAGAAGAACTTGCGCCGGTCAATTTTGGCAAGAATAACAAAAGACCGCGTGACTCTGGAGAACTGAATTGGACAAAGAAAAGCATCCTATTTGAATGGCCCTACTGGAAGTGCAAAAAACTCCGACACAACCTTGATCCTATGCACATTGAGAAGAACATCTGTGTATCTTTGGTTGGAACAATTTTGGGCATAAAGGGCAAAAACAAGGACACCGAGAAAGCACGTAAGGATTTGAAAAATATGGGCATCGGGCCAGAGTTGCATCTAGTGGAGAGGGGCGATGGATCCAGCTTGAAGTCGCGTGCCTCTTACACTCTAGAACCAAAACATAGAGATGGGTTTTATGAATTCTTGAAGTCGATCAAATACCCAGACAGCTATGCGACGAACCTCTCGAGGTGTGTATGTTGGAAGTAGGTGGGCCTTTCAGATAGGTTTCAAAAACTTTTTACCCACTTGATGCAGGGATCAATTATCTAGATGGCAACAAACCCAATCCAGGATGCAATCCCTCAAACTCATAAATCATGTGAAGCAATTTAACCTATCTAGAAGATAGAAAACAACACCTAAACATGCAACCACGAAATCTACAACATACAAGGATGTAGATTATACCTTTGGAGCTTAGTAGTGCTCTAATGGAGAAGTTGATTTCTTTCTTTGATGATAAACACCTTCACTAATCAAATTAGAATCTTCAACACCTTTTGATCTTCCACGCTATGACTCGTATCAGATTCTCTTTTCTCAAGAATATGGAGGAATCTCCAAGAGAAAACCCTAAAGGAAACTAGAAAAGAGCTAGAAAAGGGAGTGGAAGAGGAGTGTGCAACACTTGCACAATCCTAGGCTTAGGCGTGAATTCCAATATGTTATTATGGACATCCAAGCCACTTCTCTCCTCTTTTATAGCACTTAAGCAACCTCCTCTTACTAATTGAAACAGAAGTCTTACTTCTATAATAATTAGTTGCTTACTAAATCACAATTAGCAGTCTCACTTCAAACATGATTAGTAACTTCCTCTTTATCTAATTAAAATAGAAGACTCACTTCCATTAATAATTAGTTACTTACTATTACCACTATTAGAAGTCTCACTTTAAATAGAAACAGTAACTTTCCATTTCCTTTTAGAGTTCTACTATAATTAGTATCTTTCTAATATCTTGGGCTAGCGTGGGGACCACTAGGGATTCCATAAAAAGCTGGCTCCAATTGGGACACGCGACCCCACATCTCATGTGCAATCCGGGCCCATAGTTAATTGCAAATAACTCCACTATATAAATGCAATTGAACTCCAGTCTTAGGAATAAATTACAATGAAGACCCTAAACTTCCCAATTACCACAAGTAGGCCCCTCCATCTATATCCATGGATCAATTGGACCTGTCCACCAAAATAGATCCATATCTTATTATCCTTGAGCCCCAATTAATTATAGTAATCATTCGGTACCGATCCAATTAACTCTTAATCGGAATGGGTGCACACTTACCAATGATAAATCCATTAATTGGCACAAGGGGATATTAAAGATAGATTCCATCTTGATCAATGAATGTTCCCACAGCTCTACTACCACGTACCCAAATCACCGAGGTGTTGACCTACAATTGGCCTCACTCATTGGTGACTCAAAGCAAATGAATAGATAGAAACTTGAGTTCATTAATGTCTCAGGATTATGAGCCTATTACTAGGGAATTATTAGAGAAGACCTTAAAGTAAAGACAGTGTATATAAGGTGCTTCTCATGGTCCTTCAATACATCCAATGTACCGCACCATGATCCAGAATCTTACATTCTGATAATCGAGACAAATCACACTATCTCATAGTGATCAAAGTGCTGCAACCTTGTCAGATGAGATGCACAATCTCATCATTGGTTGTGAAGATATTTAGGTATAAGATTTGCAATACATGTCTCCTGTATGTGGATCCCATCCATATACATGTGTTACATCTAGTATACTTGTGGACTCCAATTCATCTCATGAACCATTATGTCATTCGTATTGTTAGGTGCAAGTATATAATTAAACACCATTCATCTCATGAAAGGAAAACATGATTGTATTGATAAATAAAGAAATTAATCAATTTATTACATCATATACTTGGTATTGAGACCATAAAACTAACAGTGTAACCTCGAAAAATGATAAATTAGCTGGTTTAAAGAGCCATGATTGCCACATCCTTATCCAACGCATCCTTCCTATTGGCATGCGCGGCTTTCTGAATAAGGATATATGTACAACATTATTTGAGTTAGGCATCTTTTTCCAAGACCTCTGTGCGAAAACATAGAGACACAATGTAATGACCCAAACTCGGATTCACCTTTGGGCCCAACCCTAGGCCCACTAGAGACCCATGACCGGTGTGTTTTTCAATTTATTTCATGGTAATTATTTTAATAGATATTTAATTATGACTTCATGCATTTTATTTAATTGTCCATGCACTTCACTTTCTTCATTTTCATCAATTAATATTCCTTCTTATGTTGCTAATTAAAGTGTCATTTTAATTAAATTTGATTTTTATAATTAATGCTTAAATCCAAATTTAGCGGACCCTCACACATTATTAAAATAATAAAATAATAATAACAATTAATGCTAATTTCGGAAAGTTCTTATAGATGGTGTGTTTAGGGCCCCCACTTTGACTTGTGCCAAGTGGAAGATGATGTGGCACTTTGTTTCCCTCCTCTTTACTTTCCATTATATTTCAAATTTCAAACTTAATTGGAAACCCTATAATTAATTGTTAATCATTAATCTAATTGAGGAATTGGGGCACTAAATTATCCCTAATTGGTTTGACCTAACTTTAATTGAGAGAATGGAGATTTCTCTCCAAATTGGACACCCCTTGATTAGTTGCAAATGGAGATGATTGGGGATCTATGGAGAATAATGTAGGGCTAGGATCTTTAGAAAATTTAAATGGAGGGGTAGGATAGACTACATATCTAATCAAGGGAATGTAATTAGATTTAGTTCCTTAAAGAGAGGGAGTGGTTAGATTCTTTTAGTTAGGACTATTTCCCATTCACATCGTGTGATGTTTTAGAATTAGAGATATATATATATATATATATATAGAGAGAGAGAGAGAGGAAGTGGACGTGTGGCTTAAGGGAAGAAAGAAAAAGGAAGAAAGAGAGAGAAGAGAGAAGGAAGAAGCTTGCTTGGAGGTGGACTTCTTTGAGGTAGGTTTCTTTTCATTTTCTTTCATATTTTATTATTTATTTTCTTTCACCATTTTCTTCTATAATGTCTTCCCTCTTCCATATTTATTGATGGCCATTAACGGTGTTTTAGCACCATGATGAAGCAACCTATGTCATTGTCTTTACTGAGATTGGCCAAAGGAAGAGGGGATCCAAGTTCATGGTTTCGATTATTGATTAGGCTTGGGTCATCACCAATGTTTGGATAGGAAAATGGTGAAATCTTAATTTATGGTTTAGATGTATTTTGGGGACTAGATTTTTTTAAAGATTATATTTATTTTGTGCTTTTTTTAATAATTCATTAGAGTTAGATTTTTGGTTTTAATGATCATACAGTTTAATAATTATCGTATTTCATCTTTTTCTAAAATCTATTTTTTTTATGAAAGAAATTGTTATGCTTTTAGCCATTTTATTGTAATCTAGTTTATTTTAAAGATCCATATCATGAGAAAATAAAAAGGGATAAAAAAAAGGGAGGGATTTTGGATATCCTAAATATTCATGATAAAGGAAAGATATTTTTGAACCCTTGGATTTGACAAATCAACGGTCGGATCGAACCCAAAAGTTATAGGGATATTCTCATCTATATATGCAAAGTTTTTAATAGTTTGGATCTTTGAAATAACTAAAAATCGAGGGTTTTAATTAAACTTTTAGTTTCTGTTTTAATCATTATTTTAGGTGTTGGCTCATTGAGACCCTTTTTGGGTTAACCGGTTTGACTCTATATGACCCATTGGTGCAGCAATTGTAGATCTTGGGTTAGATATTAATTTGGTATAAATATGAATAAATCCCAGCAATCATAAGGTTCTGTTTTAATGACTTTAAGGTGCTGCAATGGTGGATTTAAATCTAAATGAGTCTTGGTTTAATGGACTAAGCCCAAAACCTAGCCCTAGTGCATCAATTGATCACATATGGACAAATTGTAACATTATAATTTTCTGTTATTTATATTATATGCTAAATTTAATTAAAGGACCAAAGTAAATTATTAATACTTGTTTAAATGAATTAGGAAGTGTGGTCACACCCTTGGCTAAGTTGGAAGTCATTTTGGCTAGACTAGTTGACTAGTCTAGTTGGTTATGCTAGGTCTATGTGTTATGGTGGCTAAAATAGGTTTTTATGAATTAAATGGGGCCATACTAGTAGCTATATACTTTAATTAAGTCGCTGGTCAGTAGGTTAAATCCCTTTATTAGTGGAGATTATTAGGCCAGAATAAATATTTAAAGGGGCCATAGCCATCAAACCTAAACTAGGGGTAATTGGCTAGTTGGTTAGTTAGTGTGGGTGTGGTTTAATGACTGATGTGTCATGCTTAATTCCTCCTTATGCTACTGTTAGGTGTTGTTATGGACCTTAGGACACTTTATAAATCATGTGGACCCCACCTTAAAACATAAGATTTAATAATTAATAAACTTAGAATGTTAAATGGCTAGACTAGGTTCCCTAGTGAACCTTGGTGGGTTAGTTTTCACTTAGATGATTAATTGGTTAAGAAATTGGATTTTGTTGATTCTAAAACATGGTTAATGACTAAGATTTAAATAATTAGTGTTTAATAATTATAATTTATTTTTGCAGCATAATTCACATTGTAACACCCTTTTTCTCAAGTGGTTAGTAAAGCTCCATATAAGGCAAGTTTCAATTACTTTCTAAAATTGTATATACGTAATTGGTGATATGGTAATAGTGTTATGGACATTATGGTATGTTGCCTAGCATTCAAATTATGAAAATTTCTATATGTTGTCGTCTATGGCAAGTTTTGCATAATGTGATATTTACGGAAAGTTTATATGGCATTTTTTTTAATATTGAAAAATGTATGATAATACCCTCATGTGTTGATGCTAAATGATTGTAACACTCACTCCATAAAATATTAATTAATAATATTGATCGAAAGGGATGAACCATAAGAGTGCATATGGAAGCCAAGTGGCATGGGACATTTGAGGATAAGTATGCATATAATATGCTTCATTCTAATTAGGTCTAAACTAATTAAATTAAATGAAATGTTAGAAAACAAACGAAAGTAGGGACCCCAGTTCCACAGCCTCACTACGTTGTATAACCCCCACGGGAAGACGTCTTACTGTGTGGTGGTCCAGTGCAGTGTAGTGATTAGTGATCGGTTACCTATAACGGGTATTCCGAAAATGACCTTTGTCTTGGAGGGGTTAAATTCTGAGAAACTTCATAGATGGGTGCACTGTTGGACTGGTCAGTGACACAAAGACCCAACCTAGTGTAGGGATTGATACTTTGTAATGATTTTTAAGTGAGTGATTTACCAATATGGAAGGGAATGTCTCAAAGTATTATAATGGCCAAGTGACAAGTGAATAGTGCTAAGTGTAGTGTATTGTCACATGGGTTCTAATGAATGGTTCAAATGTAGTGTTGGGACCCTAAATTCCATATCAGGAAGTGACTTATATTGTATGACATTTCAAGAAATGTTGGTGCCCCAATATTTATTTTATGAAATATTGTCATTATGGTAATGTCATGTCATTTATTGCTTATCATATGTACATCCTCATTATCTTATACCTCTTATAATATATGTTTTGGTTTGTAATTGTTATCTTGTGGAGTACCGTTGTGCTCATTACATTCCACCACCACAGATGATGTGCAGGAGAGTGAGGATGTACAGGACCCAGGGATTGAGGGTGAAGAGGAATACGAGCCTGTGCCACAGTATGGCTATGACGATGCCATTCTGGATGGTCAAAATGAAGATATTTAAATTATGAGAATTTATGACATTAATTTAATTATGCCTAAGACTTTATTAGTTTATTTTGGGATTGATGTATTTATTTAATTTTCGTACTTGGTTTCTTTGGTGTAATAATTGTTTGATTGTTATTTATGGTTATGATCTTGGCTTACTTGATATAGGGCTGGGCAATGTGGTTTACGCATAATTATTAGTTTAAAAAAAAAAATTGGCCCACTATTTGAACAATTGAGTGGCCTTAGATGACTGGGTCATCTGGCATCACGTCGGATCCATGTTATCGGATCTTGGGGCATGACACACGATGATTTGAAAAAATTGGAGGAGCAGATAGTTTTAATATTGTGCAAGCTGGAGAGGATTGTTCCTCCTGCTTTCTTTGATGTGATGGTTCATCTATCGGTTCACTTGCCACGCGATGCCATGCTTGGTGGACCGGTGCAATATCGATGGATGTACCCGATAGAAAGGTAATAGTTGTTAACCATTGATTAATTATTTATGTATTAGTGCAATTGCCTTGTATTGAAAATCGTAATTATTATCATTGGTTGTTTAAAGGTTTCTTAAGACCCTAAAAGGGTACGTTCGCAACCGAGCTCGACTTGAAGGTTCGATCGCCGAGGCTTACATTGTCAAAGAGTGCCTCACTTTTTGCTCAATGTATTTAAGGCAGACTGATCAAGTACAACGTTATGATGATGGTGGCGAACGTGGCCCGGGGAAGTCGATCTTCACACAAACTGTCCGTCCCATAGGACTGCTGCCAAGGGCACATGATCCTTCTCAAAGAGAGCGTGACATGGCTCATTGGTTTGTGCTGAATAATTGCCCCGAGGTGGACCCGTTTCTACAGTATGTGCTTCAATCTAGCCATATTTATACATTGCTTGTTAATTCCTTTATTCAATCTCTACTCTTACTCATCCATTAGAAGCTATCTTGAGTAGGGAACACAAGAATTTAGTGCAAGATCAAAGAGGTGGAGATGTCGGGCAGATACAACGAAAAGAATTTGCAGGAGGTTCAAACAACGTGTAAGACATATAAAATATTATTATTTTAATTTCTAGATATTATTGGATTACACTTCAAATAACATTAGTCTAATACATTGGTCTTAATATGCTTATGTAGATGAATCAATTGCGAACTCTAGGGTTAGCAGAAGCTTCTGATGAGATGTGGTCATTAGCAAATGGCCCTAGATCCCTAGTGAATCTTTACTAGGGGTGTGATTGCAATTGCGTCCAATACCACACTATAGACCGTGAGAAATGCCGCAGGAGCCAGAGTAGCGGCTTGGTCGTGGAAGGGGAATACGAAGGGGTGAAACATGACTACTATGGCTACATCTACAAAGTCTGGGAATTGTCCTATCGACACGGGGGTAAGGTGGTCTTATTTGAATGTGAATGGTACAACACTACTACCAAGCACAAGATAAACATCGAAGACCATGTTACAAGCATTGATATCACAGGTCGTTGGTGTACGGATGATCCATTTTTCCTACCAAGTCAGGTGACACAAGTCTTTTACGTCAATGACACCAGCAGAGGAAAAAATTAGCGAGTTGTAGAACGGGTCAAGCCTCGGGGAGTATGGGATGTACCCGCTAAGTGGGATGACGACGAAGATGATCCTAATGATGCATTTCAGCAAGACAAAATGACGTTTGTTGTCCCAGTCCTCGCCGATGATATTAGTGTCCAATACTCTAGGGATGATATAGATTCTGAGATCGTTCTCAGTGATGAGTCAGTAGACGAGGATGGCCAAGATGAGGATGAAACATTGGCGGAGTACGAAGATGAAGAAAATGATGTTCATATTAAAGAAGATGATGACATGGAATATGACATGTAGTGTTTGTTTCAGGTTTTTGCACATGTAACGATTAAGTAAATTAATAAAGATCTTGTCTTACATAATGACATTGTGTTCAATTTCATTTTCTCTTCTGATTTGTTCATATATAGATAAGACATTTCTACATTTCACATTTTATTCTTATTTCTATATATAATAGTTGCAAAAGATGCCAAACGGAGGGAGAAATTGGGTCAAACCAGGAGAGTTGTCCCGTCAAGTGCAAGCTTCCAATTATTTATTAAAGAGAAAAAATACAATTAAGCAGAATGCAAAAAAATTTGCATCTCTAGGGCTCCCGCCGACCGACGCACTATATTTGGTTCGGCTAAAGGGACAAACGAGAAGGGAAAGAGGAATGTTAGTGGGAATGATAAGGATGAGTGAAAGTCCTGGGATCTTAACCCTAGAGGGGGGGGGGGGGGGGGTGAATAGGGTGAGCTCAAATATGACCAATTTTAACCAATTTTAATTTCTTAAAAATAAACTAGTCATAAGTGATGATACACAAAGAAAATGCGGAAGCTAATAAAACAATCACCACAGGCATACACCACAACACAAAGGTTTATAGTTGTTCGGCCTCAATGCCTACATCCACTACCGGCTTGTGATCCAATCACCCCACCGGATTTCCACTATCTATGCTTTTCAATAGGCTAAGCAATAACCTTTACAATGTTGTTTTTCTAGGCTAAACAACAACCTTTACAAGATGTTTTTCTAGGCTAAGCAAT
This sequence comes from Cinnamomum chago, assembly GCA_038049695.1. Classification (NCBI taxonomy): domain Eukaryota; kingdom Viridiplantae; phylum Streptophyta; class Magnoliopsida; order Laurales; family Lauraceae; genus Cinnamomum; species Cinnamomum chago. The sequence goes on from CP142458.1 coordinate 37,576,197, forward strand.
AACCTTTACACAATGCTTTTCGTAGGCTAAGCAATAACCTTTACAATAAAAAGATTTTCTCTCAATGTAGTGTCTACACAAACACTTTAAGAGATACAATTAAAGCTCAATATATTTGCCTCTAAAATAGGCGGATATGAAATTTAAAAACTAACTCACACAAACACTAAATTGAATGCAAAGATGTATGCTCATGATGTGTGTGTGTGATAACTTCAATCAAGTTAAAAACAAAGCTCAATTAATAGATGCTTAAAGCATTTCAAAGTTTAAGGCTCATAAAAGATTTGATTGAAGTTTAATGCAAATCACATGTATGAATATCAACTTATTAATGATATGAAAATCAACGACTCACAAGTTTTATGAAATTGATTAACTTAAAACATGTGATGCATGTACAATGTTGTTTTCAAAACCAAATTAATTTAACTAAAGTTTAAATGAATGAAAACAACAAATAAATATTCAACCAAGAAAATGAATCATGCTATAAAAGAAAACAAAGATTTTGGCTAAGCTTGATTAATGAATATTTTAAAACAACTTGGTTTGAAATCAAGGGTGAAGAATCCAATCCAACATAGATCAAAGATTAGAAGAAGAATAGATTCAACACATCATAGTTATAATGCAAAAATTAATTTACCAATAATTTAAACAAAGCATATAACATATGATTAATAAAAGTAAAGCTTACTTAGAGATTTAACTTCATTGATACAAGCTTTAGCTTCACTAATGACCCCTCGGTCTCTCTTAGTTCATCCCCTTTTCTTTGTCTCAAAATACCCCAAGAGTGGCTCTTGGTTCCTCTCTTTTTCAACAACTTTTCCAAAGGAATGAACTTGTATTTATACTAAAAAATTGAGTTCCTGCGTCTCCCCGGGCGACCTGCCCTATCCCCGGTCGACCTGGCCTTCAATGGTCATAAATCTGACCGTTTGAAAGAAGGCACAGCGGCTCTTTCCCGGTCGACCGCGCAGTGTGGCCGGTCTACGGGTCGACCCGGGCCTGGGACCAAAATTCCCTAAAAATGTATTTTTCAAAGTATTTTCTTGAGGGAACTTTTGGGCCATTAAATCAAGCTTGGAATCATGATTTAAATCAAACAAAGAGGCTTAAAATCATGAAACACAAAAAGCCTAAAATGATTTGAAAGATTTAAAACATAGGCTTGCTTGATTTCTAAAACTTCTTTTCAAAACTAATTGCATCCAAGTTTAAAAACAAAACATGCATAAATCAATATTTCTTCAAGTCTAAAACCAATGCATGTGTAAATCAAGATTTCAAGATTTTCTAAATCAATGCAAGTGTGAAAATACAAATGATGCTAAAGTGTTAATGCATCCATCAAATTGCAATACACAAAATCCCTAACAATCTCCCCCTTTGCAATTTGATGGCAACTTACTCAAAACACCGAATTAGTACACCAAGTCTTCAGCTCCCCCTAAGCTGGACAAGTCTTAAAATCTCTTGGATGCTCATTCTCTTAGCTTGGGCTCTTGGTTTATTTTCTTCATTCTTCTTGATGCTTGGAGCTTGATCATTCTTCAAGCTTTCTTTTCATCTTCCTCTCTATGGCCAAGCATCTTCTTTAGCTCCCAAGCTTTCTTCTTTCACCTCTCCCCCTTTGACCATGCCTCTCTCTCCCTTTGGCAATATATGCATTCTCTCCCCCTGTAGAAGATCATACAATATCTCCCCTTAGGAAGCTTGGACATTCTCTTCCCCTTTAGAGAACTTGAATCCTCTCTCCCCCTTTGACATTAAATTGCAAAGGTACCTACACACATGAAACAAAGAAAACACCTTTTAGTAGCACCTGTTAACAAAAGAAATTGAAAATGAAATTCATAACAGGTTATCATGTATGGTAGTAGTCTCGAAGGGTTCAAAGCCAATCCAATGGTCAATTTGATCAAAACTAATACTTCCTATGAAGGTTTACACTCCCCCCTCAATCCATTCTCTCCTTTTGTCAAACTTTTGATAAAGATATAACTATTTGGTTCAAGAAGAAGATGATTTAACTAATTGAGGGTAAACTTTCAAGGAAAGGATTAGACACATTTAACTATAAAGCACAAAATGATCAAATTACCAAAAGAGCAAGGTCAAAAGGAAAAGCGATCATGGATACCAATTGGAAAAACAAAGAATAACAATTGAGATTTAAAGATAAGACTATAAAATTAATCACTCTAAAATGGAGTTATAAAGAATATAACTATTGAGATAAATCCAAAATAGAGCTATCAATGATATAATGGGGTTTACTAAACATAGCATCAATTAATTTAACTATGAAAATCATATGCTATGAAAGTTTTGAAATCATTTCATTCAATCAAAAAATATGACTATTAATGTGCAAGATGAGTGAAATGAAATTCAAACATGAAGCCAACCTCAACTAATTACCAACCAAGATTATGAATACATAAACATGGTGATCATGAGATATACCTATATGAGCAATAGAGGTGACAAACATGAAAATTATGATGCTAATAGAGTGTGACATGGAACAACTATATTACTATCAAGTTCAATCCAATGTACACAAGGTCTATCACATTCACAAGAAATCAAACCAATCGAAAATTATACCAATTGAAACCAATTGAATTTGACAACATGATTAAGAGCAAGAATGTGACAAACACAAAATTCCATCAAGCATCATAAATGGATATTCATCACTTTTAAAGATATAACTAATGAGCATAGTGATGAACAAGATAAATTGCAATGCAAAAGGATATAACTTGGTAATGCATGCAATTTTCAAAGTGACAAAATCATATGAATTCAACAACTAAGATATCCATCAAACATATAGATATAAGAGGGATGGATTTCAAAGAGTTTCATATGTTTAAGATCACTACTATGATGTTGAAACGTGTACAAGGATGACATCAATTAGAGAATATACATGAATCAACATCATAACACTACTAGAAAGATGAGTATTTGCTCATCAAAAACGCGGGCGGCCGCCTGTGGCAGTCGCAAAAGACCCATTAGCGACCGCCATAGGCGGCCGCAAAAGGTGAAACGGCGGTCGCTAAAGCCCAACCCCGCCAAACCCTCTTTTTCCTTCCCACTCCATTTTTCCCCTGCTCCCGCGCTCTCGATCGCTCATCGCTCATCTCCTTTCCTTTGCTCTCGATCCGCGCCTCGATCGCTCATCTCCTCTGCAATCTTTCTCTCTCTCTCTCCTTCCCTTCCTCTCTTCTCTCCCTCTCCTCTCCCTTCTCTCCCCCTCTCTCCCTGCTTTCACCCTCTCTGGCCAGCGCCCTGTGAAACCCTTCCCACTGATTCTCTCTCTCTTCTTCTCTCTTCTCTCCCTCTCCTTCCCTTCTCTCCCCCTCTCTCCCTGCGTTTCCTCTCTGCCCAGCCGCCAGCGCCCTGTGAAACCCTTCCCACCTATTCTCTCTCTCTCTCGCCAGCGCATCCCTCACCTCACGCCTTTCTCGTCTCCTTCGGCATCTCCCTCCTACGCTCACGGTCGCCAGCGCATCCTCCGGCCGGCATCCATCAGGTATGTATCATGGTACCATTTGATTCATTTTCCATTAAACGTACTACAAGATTTTTCTTTACTTCTCTTTTTAGTTGGATTTCTGGGTTTCTTTCATCTGATTCTATGATCTTGAAAGATGGAAGCTTTTTCATTGAAGAATCCATGGTTTTCTGCATCTGTTCCTTTTATGAGTTTCAGTGGCTGAAGGTGCCTTACTTTTTTTATTCTTAGATTTGTTTTTCTTTGCTTTTTTTTTCTTTATGTTCTCTGCTTCTTTACTTGCAAACACACCAGGAATTTTCTTGCCTTTGAATGAGATTGAACTTTGTTGGTATTTTGCATTCCTTATTATGAGCTTCTGTTAATTTTTTTTCTTGGGTTCAATCTTGTATTTGGTAATGCTTGAAAATGATCTCTGTTTATTGCTTTCGACTTTAAGATTGCTTTGTTTTAGACAACTTTTGTACCATTTATATTATTTTGTTGGAGAAGCTTGGGTCTTTAATGGAGGGAGTTTTGCTTTTGGGCAAGAAACTTCTAAGAATCTCTTCCACTCTCTGTTGGACTAATTGCCCAGTCCCCATGCCTGTCTCAGCCTCTACATATCTCTCTTCATCCCTTTTCCTTTATCCATTAAATTACCGCTCTCCCATTCCTTGGATTTAAGCCTCCCTTTTCTCAGCATTTTCTGGCTAAGAATTTCAGTCTTTTGGTGAAAATTGCAACTAATTGGGATGAGTTCATCTTTTGACTACCGAAATTTATTTATTGTGATCTATTTATTCCGGTTTAGAGATTTTGTTAGTTTGAATTGCCATTTATTGAGACTGGCACTGTACATTGTATTTTGGTATTCTTTGATCCATCATTTACATTTGTTTTTTTTATGGTGTGATACCCCTTTTAGTCTTTAGCCTAATTACATTTCCTTGAATAAAAAAAATTGCCTTCCATGAGATGGTCCCTATTTGTTACTTGATATGGTTTGTGTGGGATTGCATCACATTTGGTGGTCTCTGCTAACCCTACAAGCAGTTGTAGCATTTGTAAAAGTTTTTCATAGTTTGATGCGAACGCTTCTACAAGAAAATCATTAAAAGTGGTGCATTTTTTTTCTTCTCAAAATCACAAAGACTGAGGGTAGGACACAAAAAAGTTTTACAAAAACAAAAGTGCTTGACACAAACATGCCCTTCAAATTGAGTCAATTTGATCAAAGTATAAATCAGAATTTTGTTAGAACAAATCTTAGTAGTTCTAAGAGAATCTTGAATGTCTTATAAATATATTGGATTCTAAACGTTCAATCAAAAGTTGGCTTTTGACAGTTAATCAAGGTGACTGACTGAGATATTTGGATGATTTTCTTTTTAGTTGTAAAAACATATGTGGTTGTTATAATATAACCCCCATTGTTTTATTGCTGGTATGATTCGAAAAAAATAAAAAAGATTGTTTATATTGCTGGTCATAATCATTAGCAGTTGACATGGAAGATTCCTCAAGAAAAGGTAGATCTGATTCCAAAAAACATTGATGTAAAGTTCAAACATACATGCAACTCTCCACAGTCATGATCCAAATCATTCATCCAATGTACATTCCCCGTCTCATGATGGTTCCAACTTTTATTCAGCTGAAATTTGAATTCACACAAGAAAGGGATATTAGGAAAAGATCTCAGTGCGAATGCCTTTATGTGCAAGACAAGTTGTGGTGGTGGTGCCTAGCTGAGGCCCCACATGATTGATCCAACACTACTACACGGACGGAGCCCCTCAATGCCATGGATCCCATGAGGGTGTCTTTTTTTTTTCCAATCCCATGGGTGTGTAGTGTTAGACCAATCCAAATACACCGGACGATTGAATTGAAACAAAATAATAAAACCATGCATTTTAACACCGTTATAACAACTTATAGGTTGCTACCCTTTGAATTTTTGGACCCCCACAACTCAACCATGATTGTTGGGTCCCATGTGGGCTCCACAGGTTGTCACCTCCACGGGAGCACGCTCCTCCAATCTTTTCGTTGTTCAAACTGTTTATCACAAGTTCCATCGAGGAGCGCCACAAATTTGAGTTCCAGCCTCAATTTTTCCAAGTTAGAACATCAAGTCAATGACTCGCTGCTGTTTTCATGCAAGAGGAGGTCCAATTAGACCATACTATATCACAGGATCAACCATCGTTCTGCAATAGAGTGTCAAAATGTAATACCAATATGGTAATGTCTCTCATGGAGTTGGCCCAGTTGGGGTATTAGTATTACACCAGAAGCTCCACAAGACATCTGAACTGAGTGGAATTTTGTTCATATTTTCACCCCTAGTAATTGAATTGCCTTGTTTAAGTGATTTTCCCCTAGTAATTAAAGGAATAACATGTGTTTTTTAAGTCTTTAGGTTTTCTCTACAATTTTGGAATGCCTTTCAAAAAGTATTTACTGTTTTTGTTCACATTTATCACAATGAAAGGAATTATATTGAATCATACCACATACCACACAGTCCAAATCCAAAAGTTCATAGTCACACGACACATTCATTTTTACAGTTCTGGAACAACTTCGAGAAGTTCAATAAGAGAACAAAGCTATCGCCACACGGTCAACGGGATGTCCTTCCATTTTCCTCGGCCCAACACAGCAGCTCTTCGTAATGAAATGATCACTTGTGTGATTTGGCAGACATCTGAACTGAGTGGAATTTTGTCCATTACAAGCAGTTGTAGCATGAACAAGCACACACACTTGCATAATTTGATGTTTGTGGGATATTGGAGTCATGGGTAGACCACCAAACGCCTAGAGCAGAAGGTGCAAGAGTACTTCCTCTAGGTCTTGAAACAGAGAGGGAGGAAGCAGAATCTCCATTGGCTCTTAAATCATAGAATGGGTCCATATCACCTCAACGAAAATTTTATATTTGAAGATTTCATTGGTTGTGAACCTTTCATTATCAACTTTTATCCATTTGCATGCATTAGTGAAACTTAGACCCGTTCGAGAATTGTGTACGACATATGTTCGGTAATCCTTGACGCGACGGATTGGGTCTTTGACTAGATTCGTCGTTCTTGTGATGTACATTCGAACTTTGTCGTATACGATTCTTGAATTGTCCAGTTCGTACAGTTTGAGAATGCAATTATCCATCTTATACTTAATAGCTCATGCAAGTCTGATGTTAGACAGAGTTTCGGTTGATGTCCCATTGTTCTCTGGGTACATATATAGGTTCGACTGATGTTGTACCTATGTCGTGTACTTGGAGAACCACGTGGACATGCTGCCTAAATTTTGTTTGACTAGGGGACGAAGCATTCAAGTTGTTGAGTGCAAGTTGGATCGTGCATTCTCGAATGGGGTAGGACCAACCACCTTGTAGTAAGGAGTTTGCAGTTTATGTATAGGTGACTTGCATGATGCCACGGTACATTGGGCTAATTGTACTTGTTCATTTTAGACTTCCATAGAAGCACTTACAGAGATGGACAAGAGTTGGATTGATTTACCGAATAGGATGTCTTGGGAATACATGGAGGGGATTAACCAGTTCATGGAATTTACCAATGGGTTTGACAATGAGTTCATCAGTTGTCCATGTAGAAAATGTGGGAATTGGTATTATTACAGAAGAGAGATTGTTCGAGAGCATCTGATTCTGAATGGATTCTTGAAGGACTACAAGAACTGGATAAAACATGGAGAAGAGTATGTTTTCTGTCGCAGAGAGGAAATAGATCAAATTGAGGTGGATGATATGTCAGAGGCTGATCCGATGAACGTGATGTTAAATGATATCGCGTGCGGGTTGGCACCCGAATACAGAAGCTGTGAGACTGAGGGGGCGGGTGGGAGTAATCCTCGCTCTGGTACCGATGAAGAAGCCTTGATATATTTTGAAATTCTAGACGATGCACAGACATAATTGTATCCTGGATGCAATGACTTCAGTAAATTGTCCTTTATTGTTGAGTTGTTACATTTGAAGGCATTGAACCAATGGTCTGACAAGTCTATCGATATGCTCCTCCAGTTGTTGCATCGAGCTTTCCCATCCGGTGCAAAACTTGCTGAGTCCTATTATCAGGCTCGCAAGTTAACTAAAAATTTAGGTTTCACATATGAGACTTTGGATGCATGTCCGAACAATTGCATGTTGTTTAGGAATGAGAATGCCCATCTTGATAAGTGCATTGTGTGTCAGACTTCGAGATGGAAGGAGGACGGGGTTGGTTACAATCGTCAGAATAGTTCTACAAGTGTTATCAACCGTGGCAAACTTGTGGCAGTAAAGCAATTGAGATATTTCCCACTTAAGCCAAGGCTGAAGAGGCTTTTTATGTCATCAAATATTTCTAAACTGATGAGATGGCATGCCGAGAATAGCAGGGACGATGGTAAGTTGACCCATCCAGCAGATTCCCCAGCGTGGAAAGACTTCGATCGGAGGAATCCAGACTTTGCCTTGGATTGTCGCAATGTGCGGCTTGGTTTGGCTGCAGATGGTTTTAGTCCGTTCAGATCCATGACTGGGGCAAATCACAGTACGTGGCCAGTTGTTTTGGTACCTTATAATCTTCCGCCATGGATGTGTATGAAGCAATCTTTTCTGATCCTATCCACACTTAGTGATGGACCAAGAGGACCAGGGGACAAGATTGATGTATATATGCAACCTCTGATAGATGAATTGAATGAATTATGGGCTGATGGTCTGATGACATTTGATGCCGAAGGCAATGAAATGTTTAAACTCCGCGCCGCATTATTATGGACAATCAACGACTTCCCTGCGTACGCCAACTTGTCGGGTTGGAGCACAAAGGGAGAGTTTGCATGTCCTTGCTGCAATAAGGAGAAGAAGTCAACTTGGTTGAAGCATGGCAGAAAATGGGCATACACGGGTCATAGGCGCTTTCTACCTCCATTGCATAGGTTCAGGAGGGACAAAGTGTCATTTGATGGGAGTCGAGAATATGGTCCAGTACCTCGAACAATGACGGGAGTTGACTTGTTGTCACAGCTCGAGCAGGAGCAAATACGTACTGTGTATGATTTTCAAGGTTTACTGGCCCCGGTGCTGCCTTCTATTCCCGGTGCAAGTAGAAGGTGAGGTCATAATTGGAAGAAAAAAAGTATTTTCTACGATTTACCATACTGGAAAGATAACTTACTCAGGCATAACTTAGATGTTATGCACATCGAGAAGAACGTTTGTGATAATATACTGTGGACCATTCTCGGTGCTCAGGGGAAGTCGAAGGATGGTGTCAATGCACGCCGTGACTTGGAAGAAATGGGCTTGAGAAAGCCGTTGCACTTGCAGTTGAGAGAGTCTAACAAGGCATACATGCCTCCTGCGCAGTACACGATGAGTAAAGATGAGAAAGATGTCTTCCTCTCAGTTCTGAAGGGTGTCAAGGTTCCTGACGGGTACTGTTCGAATATCGCAAAGCGTGTGAACATGAGAGAAAGAACATTACAGGGTTTGAAGAGTCATGACAATCATATTCTTATTCAACAATTACTGCCTATCTCCACACGGAATTGTTTGCCTAAGAATGTTGTAGCACCGTTGATTGAAGTTAGTAACTTCTTCAGACAACTTTGTTCTAGAGTTCATCGAATTGATGAGTTGAATGGTTTGCAAGAGAGGATCGCTGTGACGTTGTGTCATTTAGAAAAAAATTTCCCACCTGCATTTTTCGATGTCATGGTTCACTTGACCATACACTTAACCAATGAAGCCCTGCTTGGTGGCCCCGTCCAATTCAGATGGATGTATCCGATCGAGAGGTATATGAACACATTGAAGAGATATGTTCGCAATAGAGCTCGTCCGGAGGCATCGATAGCAAAGGGGTATCTGATGGATAAGTGCACAAATTTCTGCGCAGCATATCTTAAAGAGAATATTGAAACAAAGTTAACTAGGCCCTCGCGGATTAATGATGGTCCAGTTGGGGAGGGCACGCCATTTGATCTCAACAATATTGAGTGGATTCAAGCTCACCGGTGGGTGTTGTTCAACACCCCATCTTTTGTGGCTTTCACTCAGTAAGTTATCACTCATTTATACAAATGACTTGTCAGTTTTTTGCCTAAAACATCACACTTGTCGTTAACACGTATTATGCATCGCAGGACACACATTGATGAGCTGAAACGGGACATGCCTCATGCTACAGAGAATGAAATTCATCAGTCTCATTACCAGTCATTTCATGAATGATTCAAGAATCACGTATGTATTCAATCATTAGGAGTAGTTTCACTTGTTCCTGTCATATTACTTTCATGTAGTGATATTCACTGATTACATGCGTTGCGTAGGTATGTAGCATACGAAGAACCAACGATCCGTATTTGACTGATGAAATGAACCAGTTAGCTGATGGCCCATTTATAACGGCCCGACGTTACACAACTTGTGATGTCAACGGCTTTCGATTTCGCATCAAGGATGTAGATGAGAAACGAGCGACGCAAAATAGTGGGTCGGTTGTCCATCCGTCGATGCTGGTTACTGTTATGGCCGGTTGAAAGATATTGTTGAAGTTGTGTATAATCACGGGCTAAAGTTTCTATTGTTTAAGTGTGATTGGGTGGATCCCATCCGAGGGGTGAAAACAGATAATTACCAGTTTACATTGCTAAATTTTAACAATTTGTTACATCGTGATGATCGAATAAGTGCCGAACCGTACATACTGTCCTCAATGGCGGAGCAAGTTTACTATGTCAGAGATCCGAAAGATCCTAACTGGCAGGTTGCAGTTAAAATGTCAAGGAGGGGAGTGTATCAGATTGAATGTGATGAGCCAGATATTGATGCATTCGCCCAACAAGAACTTGACCAGAATACAGTTGTTCAACATGATGAAGATATTAATTGGGTTCGGGAAACCATTGAAGGAGATACAGTTGACTTACATGACCAATGAACGGTTGGGAACTATTTCAGTAATGTTAAATTTTAGTGTAAATAAATTTTAAATGTTAATTTCAATTATCTTGTTTAATGAAATTTATCTTACAAACATTTGAACAGATATGTCAGGACGAAAAAGGAGTATGCCATCGGCATCTCATCCGAGTCCATCCACTCCAGTGGATGCTTCAGCGTCGTCCAGTGCTTCAGCTCCACCATCTTCAGCACCACCATCAGGAGATACACAGACTGGTATAAGTTTATTTAATTAAAACATTTTAATTCTAGCAAATTATTTTATTTCAATTTAATTAGATTATCTCGAATTTAAACAGGTGCTACGAGCACGGGCCCATCTTCCAGCAGGGGGAGAGGCCCTGCTAGAGGGATCCGGACATGGAATTCCGGCCATCCCATTGACATAGAGTTTGATGAGTCATATCATCCGGTGGGCCCTCATGCTCGCCAGCTCATCAGCCAGTTAGGACATATGGTCCGGGATCCATATGTATTTCCTTTGACCACACTTGATTGGGACGCATTCCCGGTGGCGACGCTAGATCGGACCTAGCAGCAGGTCAAGGTAATAATTTAACATTTCTCATCAGGATGTGTCAATTTAAACCATAACTTAATGAAAAATAATTTGTCAATGAAAAATTATTTGTCCTTTTCAGGACAATCTGAGGGCATCTCCTGAGCTCTTCCGGCCAGTTTGCATGTCTAAGTGCCGGAAGATGTGGAAGGATCATAAAAATAAAATAAAGACGCAGCACTGGAAGCCTCATCAGGATGCGCCTGACATACTTCAGCGAGTTCCGACTGGCGTTCTCCTTGATCAGTGGACTCAGCTCGTCGAGTACTGGTCAAGCGAGGAGGCTCAGGTGAGAAACTTGTACTTTTTTTATTTTTATTTTAACATTTTACTAATAACTAACGTAACTAACAAAAATTCCGACTAATAAATATTGAAAACAGAGAGTGTCTGCTACGAATGCGCGGAACCGGGCATTGTAGGGTCCTGCACATAGGTTGGGGACTCGACACATCACCCAGGTCCGCCACGAGGTAAAAAGTTATATCGTACAGTTAATTTATGTTTTTGTCATTCTGTATGATAGTATACTAGTAATACATTTCTCCACCAAACAGTTGCGTTCCGAGGGTGTTCCGGTTGATAGGATGTCCGTCTGGATGCGTTCTCGAGATCCTCGCCACCCAGAGGTTGCAGCTATCTTCGTAAGTTTTTATATTGAACTGTTTAAATTATGTTTCTATTAGTATGTCTTGTTATGCATGATAATATACTAAATGAATGAACTACGCAGGCCCAGTATCAGTCACGCCTTGAGGAGTTACCCGAGGAGGAGCGCAGATTGCCATCGCGGAGGGATGAGATATTCCACACCGTCGTTGGCCGGGATGGGCATGGATACACTCTGACGTATGGGACGGGCATTCCACGCTCGCACATCACGCGATCGGAGTCATCCGGTGCTAGCTCCTCCCAGGGCATACGCTGTTAGGGATTTTGTATTTGCAATTTGATGGATGCATTAACATATTCACATCATTTGAATTGACACTCATGCATTGTTTTAGAAAACCTTGAAATATGGTTTTATACATGCATTGCTTTTAAGATTTGTAAAAGTATTGTTTTATGCATGTTTTGTTTCTAAACTTGGATGCATTGATTTTAGAATTCAAACTCTTTTGAAAACCTAATTCTTTGTGCATTACTTTTGTGAAATCATATTGAGAATTTAGGTTTGTGCCTTGCATGCATTCATCTCTTTCACAATCATCTTTGTATGCATTTTTATGTGAAAAGAGTTTTTAGAAATCAAGCTAGCCTTTGGATTTAAAGTTTCGAATCATTTTAGGCTCTTTGTGTTTCATGTTTTTAATCATCTTACATTGATCTAAAACATGTTATTCAAGCTTGATTTAGTGGCCAAAAGTTCCCCCAAGAAATACTTTGAAAAGTTGCATTTTTGGGAAAACAGGACTTTTACCGGCGGACAAAACCACTTTTACCGGCAGTCTCTGTGTCCGCCGCTAAAAGCTGTTTTTCAAACGGTCATTTTTTTTGCCGTTGTGTGTTCATGGTCGACCGAGGCCTCTTTGCAGGTCGACCGAGGACTAGCCGTTGGACACTTTTTGGCTATAAAGTCCATTCATTTCCAACCTTTTTCAAGGCTTGACACATGAACTTTTGAGAGCATTTTGGAGCCAAAGAAAGGGGAAGAAGTTGGAAAGGCTAGAGGGCTTTTTGGAAATCAAATTCATGACTTTTTAAAAGGTACATCTTTATAGTTATTTTGATTTCCATTCAAATGAAATCCATGCATGTTCAAATCCTTTGTATTTTCATTTATGCATGATTTCAAGCCTTTAAAGAGTTGTGTTGCAAACTCAATATCATCTTTGGTAAATTAGATTGGTTTGCAAACTCTCTTATCCTAATCACATGTGTTCTTAGACTTTAACATTCATACAACTTGTTTGTTTCATTTCTTCAAAGTTGTTTGAATCTTTTATGTGATTAGTTTTATCTTCAATCATCATTTTATAAACCTTGATTTTAAAACGCATCATGCATTCATTTAAGAGCTTTATTGTTAAAATTGATTGAAGAAAAGCATTCATACACTTGTGCACACACTTTAGCTTGTTTTAGTGTATGTTTGTAAGTTGAATTAAACTTTCATATTAGCCTATTTAAGAGGCAATTTCATAGAGCTTAAATTGTATATCTTGGAGTGATCTTTTGTGAAGACACCTTCTTAGAGAAATCTTTATTTGTAAAGGTTATTGCTTAGCCTAAGAAAAGCATAGTGTAAAGGTTATTGCTAAGCCTAAGAAAAGCATCTTGTAAAGGTTATTGCTTAGCCTATAAAAGCACATTGAGAGGTTGTTGTTTAGCCTAGAAAAACAACATTGTAAGGGTTATTGCTTAGCCTAGTAAAAAGCATAAATAGTGGAAATCCGGTGGGGTGATTAGATCACAAGCCGGTAGTGGACGTAGGCATTGAGGCCGAACCACTATAAACCTTGGTGTTGTGGTGCTTGCCTTTGTGATGATTGTTTTATTAGCTTCCGCATTTTGATTGATTTATCATCACATGTGACTAGTGTTTGTTAAGAATTAAAATTGGTCTTAATTAGTCATAATTGTAGCTCACCTTATTCAGCCCCCCCTCTAGGGTTAGGATCCCGAGGACTTTCAATTGGTATCAGAGCCAAGTGCTCTATCTTATAGGATCAAGTGTTTGGAACTCTTGATTAGGTGTAAAAACCTAGAGTCAAAAACCCTAGAGTTGTCCTTGCATGAAAATCATTAGAATGGACTCCACTATGCTAGATCTTGTAGATTCTTCTAGACCCCTCATTCTTCCTTCTATTGGAGATTCAAACCCTCAATCTAATGAATCTCAATGTGACATAAAAGAAGAAGATTTTAATGAAAATCAAGAAGATCTTCAACAAGCCTTTGAGGAATTATATGAATTATCCTTAAAGACTGAAAAGAGAAACAAAAAGTTAAGAGAAGAATCTAAAAGACTAAACAAAGAATTAGTCTCTTCTAAAGATGAGCTTAGAGAGAAAGAAGAAGTTATAAATTGTTTAGAATCTAAGTTCATGATCTCTTTAAATAACCAATCTAACATTCAAGATGAACTAAGAGAATTAAAGATGAGTTATGATGATGTCAATAAGGAAAATTTAAAACTAAGAGATCAAATAAAAAGGCAAGACAAAGACTTTAGCAATTTAGAAGCCAAGTTGATTAAAAGTAAGTTAAAAACTCAAGAACTTGGATCTAATGTCATCAATGAACTTAAACTTGAATTAAAACTTGCCAATGAAGAGCTAAGCAAATATAAGGAAATTGAAAATGAACTTTCAAAAGTTAAAAATGAAAATTCAATCCTTATAACCAAAGTCACTCAACTTGAAAGCTATAAACAAAAGTATGAGTGCAAGTTTACCCAAAGTGAAGATAGACTTCAAAAATTATTTAAATTGGGTAAACCTCATGGAGATAGGACGGGTCTTGGATTTAATAGGAATATGTCTCATGACCCTAAATTCACCAACACTTTTGTGAAAGGTGAGTCCTCTTTCTCTAGCACTCTTTCTCCTTTGCCCAAAACCAAATGTAATTATTGTGGCATTGAAGGGCATTTCTCGTTTGAGTGCAAACTAAGGAAAAGAAGCCATGTGTCTAAACCCATCTTTGAACTCAAAAATGTAAAACCTAAATCTATGAAGGGTAAGACACTAAAAATCAAAGAAGACTCCAAAAAGACTAAACAAGGTAAATCATTTAAAATGGAGTCTCCTAAGATAAATTCTAAAAAGTTTAAACAAGTTAAACCAAGCTTAAAAGAATCTATGAACAAAAAGCTTCTCAACCTATCTCCCTTATATAAACCCATGAAAGAACTTTTGAATAAAGTAACTAAGTTAAATTTAAAATTCAAAAGTCAAGTAAAGGGAGAAAATAAGAAGAAAAGAAAAGTGAATCAATCCCCAAAGAAACAAACTCACCAACATCAAAAGACTAATCACCAATCTAAGCTAAATTTAGTCAAATCTAAATATCATGGTGATAAGTTTAAATTGAAAATTTATCAAGTCAAATCTCCTTTAGTTGGTGAGAAGTCCAAACTAGACCTCAAAGTTCAACCCTCTCAAGACCTTAGGTGGATTCCAAAAGTTATTTACTTAGACAAACCTTAAGGCCTTGAACCTTTTTGACCAACCTATTCTTTTTAAGTTAAATCTTTTTGTTGGTCATGTTGCATTTGCATTTTGTTTCTATTTAGTTACATCTATTAAAATGCATTGTTTCTTTGTGATCATTTGATTTTGTTTACATGCACCATTCTAAGTTACATATCATGGTTTTCAAAATCATTTGATTATTATTTCATCATGTTTAGATTTTCTTTTTGCTCACATTTAGTTTTATGTTTTGCATTGCATTTCTACATGATCAATTGATTGTGATTTCAAAAGCTTTCATAGCTAGATTTTTCATGATCAATTGTTGTTGAATCATTTGTGTAGATGTCTTAGTAAGATTTTTTTTAACAAATGATTTGAATCAATTCAAGTTTTTCCATGGATTCCTAAGTTATACTTTTATATGGAAAATCATTGTTTTGAAAAATCAACTTGTATGTGTTTCTATTAAGTTATATCTTTTCAAATACATTGTTGAAAATTGATCTTCAAAATCATTCTTTTTATGCTCATTGTTGGATTTTGTTTATCAAAATGATTTGAAGATTGATTGAATGGAAATGCTCTATGACATCATTAGTTATATTCATCTAAGCATGTTCCATGATTCTCATTTCCTTTTCTTTTGGTTTCATTATCTTAGAAATGGAGATGTATGTTGTTTGCATCTTTGCTTATGTAGTTATTCTTGTTTTATGCAAATGACAATTGGTTCCATGTATGGTTGTGATCTTAGTTATTTTTGTAGAAACCATACTAGAACCCAAATCCATCCTCTATGCCTACTAGTCATTTCTTTTTGGATGGTTATGATGTTGATTCATGTAGATTCACTTGGTGTCATCCTTATACATGTTTCAACCTCATAGTAGTGTTCTTAATCATATGAAACTCTTTGAAACCCATTTCTCATATTTTCTATTTGTTTAATGGATATCTTAGATGTTGAATTCATATGATTTTGACACTTTGGAAATTGCATGCTTTACCAAGTCATATCCTTTTGCATTGCAATTTTCCTTGTTCATCACTATGCTCAATAGTCATATCTTTAAAAGTGATGAATATGCATTTATGATGCTTGTTGGGATTTTGGGTTTGTCACATCCTTGCTATTAATCATGTTGTCAAATTCAATTGATTTTAATTGGTATAATTTTCTATTGGTTTGATTTCTTGTGTATGTGATAGACCTTGTGTACATTGGATTGATCTTGATAGTTATATGTTTACATTCAATGTCACATTTCATTAGCATCATAATTTTCATGTTTGCCACCTCTCTTGCTCATATAGGTATATCTCATGACCACCATGTTTATGTGTTCATAATATTGGTTGGTTATTAGTTGAGGTTGGCTTCATGATTGAATTTAATTTCACTCATTCTTGCACATTAATAGCGTTAGATCATCTGCTCGGTAGACTAGCATATAATCTTTCGTTCTCCGAAGATACTTGAATATATGCTTAACAGCTGTCCAGTGCATAGGTCCAGGGTTTGATTGATATCTGCTAACCATGCCAACGGCAAAGCAAATATCTGGTCTAGTACACAACATTGCATACATGAGGCTTCCAACAGCTGATGCATATGGTACTCTCCTCATGCTTTCTATCTCCTCAGGTGTCTTCGGACATTGATTCCGAGATAGTGGTACTCCATGTCTAGAAGGTAGCAAGCCCTTCTTGGAGTCATGCATGTTATACTTGACCAATATCTTCTCAATATACGAAGATTGGGATAAGGCTAACATCTTGTTCTTGCGATCTCGCAAAAGCTTGATCCCTAAGACATAGCTCGCCTCACCCAAATCCTTCATCTAAAATTGAGATGATAACCAAACCTTTGTAGATGACAAGATGCCAACATCATTTCCAATGAGTAATATGTCATCCACATATAGGACTAAAAATGCAACTGCGTTTCCACTCCCTTTCTTATACACACATGGTTCATCAATGTTTTGATCAAAGCCAAAGGATTTGACTGCCTGATTAAACTTGATGTTCCATGCCCTAGATGCTTGCTTAAGTCCATAAATGGACTTCTTAAGTTTACAAACCATGTTCTCTTGGCCACCAGCAATGAATCCCTCTGGTTGCATCATATAGATGCATTCGTCAAGACTTCCATTTAGAAAAGCTGTCTTGACATCCATTTGCCATATCTCGTAGTCATAATGACATGCGATGGCTAAGAGAATCCTTATGGACTTGAGCATGGCTACTGGCGAAAAAGTTTCCTCATAATCGATACCCTCTTTCTGAGTATATCCTTTCGCCACCAGTCTTGCTTTGAAGGTTTCAACCTTCCCATCCACTCCTCTCTTTCTCTTGTAGATCCACTTGCACCCTATGGGTTTGATCCCTTCAGGTGCATCCACAAGTTCCCAGACTTGATTGGAATACAGAGAATCCAATTCAGATTTCATCGCTTGCTGCCACATGTCAGCATCTATGTCCGTTACTGCTTCATCGTAACTAGTAGGATCCTCAACCAGATCCTCAGAGTCTGTCATAAAAGACACTCCCAAGTATCTATCTGGTGGTCTAGTAATTCTCCCACTACGACGAGGCTCCGGAGTGTTAAAAGGAATGTCTTGATTTTCTACAATCTCAGGATCTGGCACAGATGTTGTAGGAGTTTCTGAAAGAATCTCCTCAAGTGTTTCTTTAAAACCAAGCTCTTGGTGCATCATGCAATCATCCTCCAAGTATCTAGCATGAGTGCTGATAAGCACCTTTTGCTCCTTTGGATGATAAAAGATGCCTCCTCTCGTTCCCTTAGGATACCCAATGAAGTAGCACATTTCTGATCTGGGTTCTAGCTTGGTAGCTTTATCATTCAGTACATAAGCTGGACAACCCCAAATGTGGATATGTTTTAAACTGGGTTTTCGTCCTGTCCACATTTCTTGAGGTGTCCTAGGTACTGATTTAGAAGGTACCAGATTCAAAATGTATGCTGCTGCTTCTAGGGCATATCCCCAAAAAGATATGGGTAGGGTTGCATGACTCATCATGGACCTTACCATATCAAAAAGGGTACGGTTTCTTCTCTCTGCTACACCATTTTGCTGGGGTGTACCCGGTGCAGACAATTGAGACACAATCCCATGTTGTGTGAGGTACTCCTTGAACTCACCCAGGAGGTATTCGCCACCTCGATCAGATCGAAGAGCTTTGATATGTTTCCCTAGTTGTAGCTCTGCCTCAGCCTTGAATTGTTTGAACTTATCAAACGCTTCAGACTTGCGTCGCATTAGGTACACATATCCATACCTAGAGTAATCATCAGTGAAGGTGATGAAATACTCATAACCTCCTCTAGCTAGTTTGTTCATAGCACCACACACATCAGTGTGAACCAATTCTAACAACTCCTTTGACCTCAGTCCCTTTCCAGAGAATGACCTTTTGGTCATCTTTCCCATGAGACAAGATTCACACTGAGGAAAAGGTTCGAGATCTAATGAGCTCAGAAGCCCATCCTCTACCAACCTCTGAATCCGTTTTAGGTTAATATGACCCAAACGTAAGTGCCAAAGATAAGTGTCATTGGTCGAAGATACCTTCCTCTTGAGGGAAGATGAGCTTTCTAGTTGTACATTATGCAGTGAGGGAGCAATAGGATATATATAAAATAAGTTATCATGCATTCTACCGGAACATATAATATTTCCATCTCTACTGATATCAACACCAGAATGGAAAGAAACTGAATAATTAAATTCAATGAGTCTGGAAACTGAAATTAAATTCTTCCTTATGTCCGGAACATAAATAACATTGTTTAAAACTAATATCCTATCATGCGGAAAATGTAAGGTAACTGCTCCCACTGCTACAGCCCAGATCTTTGCTCCATTTCCAACTCTAAGGTCAAACTCCCCTTTCTCAAGCTTTTTCATTATCTGAAACCCCTGCAATGAATTGCAGATATGATTAGTGGCTCCAGAGTCTACTATCCAGGAATCAGTAGAATCAACCACATGACAGGTTTCAATGTAGTAGGAAAGAGATATACCTTTCTTATCTGAGCCTAGGAGCTTGGGACAATCTTTCTTCCAGTGACCTTTGAGGCCGCACTTAAAGCATTTCCCTTTGGGCTTTTCACCTGTGCCTTTGTCCTTTTTCCCAGCATTGCCCTTTTTCCCAGCATTGCCCTTTTTCTGTCCTTTTCCCTTACCCTGCTTCTTCTTAAACTTTTTCCCTTTCGGGTTGAGTTTAGAGGAAAACTGGGAAAAGTGAAGTTGGCCTTTAGGCTTCATGATGGCCTCTGCCGCCTGGAGTTCTTTCATTAACTCAGAGAGAGTCATGTCCATCTTGCTCATGTTGAAGTTGAGCTTGAACTGATTGAAAGACCCCGGCAGAGTTTCTAGAATCATATCAGTCTGACTCCCTGCATCAATCTCAGCCCCTAGGATCTCAACTTCATTGAAACAATCCATCATTTTGAGCATGTGCTCTCTGACAGGTGTTCCCTCAGCCATCCTAGAATTCATGATTGTCCTTAAAGCAGCTTGCCTAGCTGGCCTGCTTCTGTCTGCAAACATCTCAGACAAGGACAACATGATATCTGAAGCTGTGTCCATTTGCTCATGCTGCGTTTGCAACACGTTGGACATGGAAGCAAGCATGTAGCATTTGGCCATGCTATTCGCCTTTTTCCATTTCCTTTCAGCCTCTAGCTGGTCATCTGTAGAATAATCATCAATGGTAGGACAGGGTTCCGACAAAACATACTTGTACTCTTCAGCGGTGAGTACTATGTTAAGGTTTCTTTTCCAGTCTACGTAATTTGGGCCAGTCAATTTGTTCTCACGCAGAATACTCATCAACGGGCTAAAGGAATCCTTCCCCATCTCTCTGGATATATATAACAGGTTATAATTAGACAGGTAGTATATATGTAACATGTATATTGTGCTTGTAGTAAAAGGAAAAAACATGCACAAGACTTTTTACATTATTTAACCCTAATAATAATGTATCAGTGTCTCAACCTCCTCATAGACCCTCCATCGAAGGGATGGCCGAGCCTACAGTTACGTTGAGTTAAGGTCTGCTTATTTGGATCATCACTGTCTGGATACGCATATCCAGTGATAGTCCAATCACTGATTGGTTTGGCCTCATATGACAAACAACTCTAACTCCTAGGGAGAGGTCATTACCGTCTTATGTCAAGTGTATTACCATCTTTTATGAACGTTCCCAGAATGTCTATGACTTGAGTCCTCCGAAGGGAAGTGACTCCAATCAACCCTTGAAGTGAACCTTAGTAAAGAGCTCCACCGAAGGGATGGCCGCTCCCACCAACACTTCATTGACATTCTATAGAAGTGATCTTTAGTAAAGAACTCCACCGAAAGGATGGTTGCTCCCACTAACACCTCATTACGAATATTCACATTAGTTCACCCACTAACCCATCGAAGCGATCTTTAGTAAAGAACTTCATCGAAGGGATGGCCGCTCCCACTAACACTCTAATGAGATAGCATGAACCTAAAATGGAAGGCCATGGGGTTTTCCCAAACCCCTCTCCCACTTGATTATTTCACACTAGGGTTTAAAGGTCCTGGGACCTGAGGGTTATGGGCCCACTAGGGTAGCAACATATTAGATTTTAGTTTGGCCTCTCTTGGAAACTTAGGGTACCAAGATAAACTAAACCCTATCCAATTTGAAACCTTAGACAAATAGAAGGTGCTGGTCTAAGATCCGTTTAAAACAATTTGCCAAACAAAAATAATCCAATATAGAAAGATGCCAATTTTAAGAACCTAGTGGTGGCCATGTTACTAGGTGATAAACATAGCAATTATATAAAGCATTCAACCATGCATTCCATATATAAAAGCAAATTAAAGAATGCAATCCTTGATGGCTCCCTGCTATTTTTGGACTTCAAATCCTTTTCCAACTAGGATTCCTTATCCAACTAGGAAACTTGGTTAAGAGTCCTTTTCGCACTAGGAAACCTTCGTTGCCTCCACCACCATGGGATCCTCCTCTAATTGCAACCATGCAATCTTTGAAGCTTTCTTCTCCTTGCTTGTTACAATAAATTAATTTATACAAGCAAACCCATGAAAAGCAAAAACCAAAAATTACATTGGAGATCCCTATGCTTTTCAAGAAAGCTTACATCAAGACTAGTTGAAATCAAATTAAGGAAAAATTACAATCTCCTATGGTTGCTAACCGCGCAACCGTACAATTTCCAACTAATTAAAAAACATCCAAATCCACACACATACATGCGAACCATCAAGGATGCAATTATATGGCTGCAAACAAAGAGGTTAGTGCATTCATTGTGCTATGTACAGCACTATATAGTGATCTGAAATAATTCCAGCACCCTGGAAAAAATTCCTGCACTTCAAACATATAGAAAACAGCATTCTGGAATTATTCAAGCAGCATGGAAACAATTCCTGCACTTCATATATGTAGTAAACAGCATTCTGGAATTATTCCAGCAGCATGGAAACAATTCCTGCACTTCATACATGTAGTAAAAAGCATTCTGGAATTATTCCAGCAGCATGGAAACAATTCCTGCACTTCATACATGTAGTAAAAAGCATTCTGGAATTATTCCAGCAGCATGGAAACAATTCCTGCAGCCTAGAAAAAATTCCTGCACACTATTAATGCAGGAAATAACAACCTAAAGGGCGCCACCATGCCCTTAATTAATCTAGGAATGAAAACCACACAACATGGGATCATGATTAATCATGGAGTGGCTCTGATACCATTGAAAGAACATGCATTAAAGATATGAAATCAGATACAAGTAGACGTCCATGGCTGATCTTGTTTTAAAACTTGAAACTAATCTGATTTTCCAGCCATGAATCATGCATAAAAACTCCATGAAACCATGATCAACATGTGTATAAAGTAAGGAGATGTTAGAGGACTAATACCTTGCTGATTTGAAGGTCTCAAGTCTTTGAAAAGAATGCTCCAAAGGTCTGATATCAGCCAGCAGTAAGCTATATGCTAGTTGCAGGAATTTTCTGCAGTAGCTTCTCCTTTGGTCTTCTCTTCTATTCCACTTCCCAATCTGATTGGTGTTGATGGTGGGATCAAACTATGGAATCCTAAGAAGGGTTTTCTGAACTTCTCTTTGTGGAAACAACCCAAGACCTGATCTCCTCTCCTATGAAGAAGAAGAGGGCAGCAATGGGGTGGGCGTGTGTGTTCTTCTCTCTTGCTTTGGGCGGCCAATGGATCACTATGGTGATTCACGCCCCTAGGGTTTAATTCCAGCCACTTGATCTCTTCTCTTATGTGTTGCACGCCCAAAGGAGACTCCCATATATATATAAAGATTTGATTCCTTTAAGGAATACTCTTTCCAATAGGAATGTCAATCCCTAAAAAGAATAGCAACCTTCCCCTTTAGTTGTGCAACACTTACTAATTAAAGACACTAAAATTAGTAACCTTTAATCAATGGAATTCTTACCCAAAGAGGAGTCTTTCCTTCCAAGTAAAGATACTTAATCAAACTTGGAAACCTCACACAAGGGGCTCCACTTATGGCTGGCCCACAAGATAGCTAAACACACCATGGCCCACTAGTCAATAATTTAGCTAGAGTTAAATTCATGTATGCCATCAAGAGCCTATTAGAATTTAAACTCAAAATTATTCTTCCACAAAATAATTCAACCACATATCATCTAATTAAATTAGGAAACCATGCCAATATAGGAAAGTGGCTAGAAGAGGGACCAAAAGACATATTTGCCCTTGGCTCCCAAAATGACCAAAATGTCCATGCTAACCCCATAGCAACATTAAGATCATTTTAACCCTAACTCATTCCACTAGAGAGTTATGGTTGCACTCCAGGGACAAATATTAAATTGCAAATAAAGCTCATAAAAAATAGACGATTGTCTTTGACCTACCAAGTACAATGACCACAATGCCCCTCTATGTAACATCCATAATCAAGTAGGTTAACCGATGTACTATCTACCTTCTTGATTACATCTCAACCTTAGAACTTCATACCCTTGACTTAATCATCATCCGGATATCATTCTCTTGATCCAGGGAGCGACCCACAAGTTCAATATCCATATGGAACATCCATATACTAAGATCTTAGATTCTGATGATTAATCGGATAATTCTAAGAGGACGATCATTCCATCACACGATGGCATAGATTCCATATTGCATTTGCACGTCCCAACTAATCAAGCCCGAGTACCCAAAACACAGAGCTGTTGACCCATGAACAGGATCTCACCCATAGTGAATTAAAGCACAAGAACTTGACTTCGTCAGTTCATCCACAAATGCTCAAGATTAAGAGCACTGGTCACTTAGTAGCAAGAGGTGATTTGATCTCTCTCTGTGATAGTACTATTTCAGAGATCACACCTACAAGTGGTCCTGTTCAATGCATGACACATGCACTAATGAGATAAATCCGGAAAGTCCTCCTTGACTAAGGTAAGTCACCCTGAATACAGGAGAGTATCTCATTATAACTTATACCAAGATGAATTGCCCAACTCCATCTCTCAGTTATGAACATGTTTATTGTTTCAAGTGTCCATGACTCAGACCTTACTGTGTGTAGCCACTACACACCTGAGTCATTTACTAGAAAACAATGGGCCTTATACAACCATACATATACACAAGTATAAAGAGAAAGATGTCATTCCATTAAATAACCAATAAATATCCAGTTACAGAGATGTGAGTGCAGTCAGTGGGCTTTAGGGCATACACCAATCCCAACACTCAAATGTTCTTCATGCTCCTTCTTACTCTTGGAATACATGAGGACATCATCAATGAATACCACTGTAGAGTGATCCAAATACTTTGCAAAGACTTTATTCATAAGAGCCATAAAGACTACGGGTGCATTTGTCAAACCAAAGGGCATCACTAAGAACTCTTAATGCCCATATCTTGTTCTAAAAGCCGTTTTCTGAACATCTGAGTCTTTAACTCTCAACTGATGGTATCCTGATCTCAGGTCTATCTTGGAAAAATAGGCTGCTCCTTGCAATTGATCAAATAATTCGTTTATCCTTGGCAATGGATACTTGTTCTTGACGGTTATATGGTTCAATTTTCTGTAATCTATGCACATTCTCAAACTTCCATCTTTCTTTCTCACAACTAACACGGGTGCTCCCCAAGGTGAAACACTTGGCCTAATGAAGCCTTTGCTCAACAATTCTTGCAATTGAAGTTTTAGTTCACTCATTTCTGCTGGAGCCATTTTGTATGATGCAATTGAGATAGGAGTTGCCCCTGGAAAAAGCTCAATTGTGATCTCAACTTCTTAGATTGGTGGTAATCCCGAGATTTCTTCTGGAAAAACATCCAGAAATTCACACACAATGAGGATATCCTCCACCCCTTGGGACTGTTTATCCTCCGTGATAAACGAAATAAATGCCTCATCATAGGTAGCTGGTGGAACTACTCCTATGGCATCTCTCATGATAATCGGGTTCAATACTTCCAAGAACTTTGTTATCTTCTCCTGCTTAGTGTCAATTAACTCGGTAGCATATCTAGCTAATCTCTCAAACTTGGTGACATAGTCCAGAACGGTCATATTGTCTTGCTTAAGCTACTGGAACTCAATAGCTTTCTATCTCTTGACGTGGGAGGGAATGTACTTATCTTAAAAATGTGTCCTGAATGCTACCCATGCGTTTTCATTAGCCATTGCCATATATGGGTCCTTGACCGTTTGCCACCACTGATCTGCAAGCCCATAGAATAGTGAAGCTGTGAGGTTGACCTTCTATCTCCCTGTGCATGTGAAGACATCAAAGATTTTCTCGGTGTTTGCCAACCAGTCATCTGCAACTAACGGGTCCTTGTGACCCGAGAATTCCTTCGGTGCTCTCTTCCTAAGCCTTTCAAATAGCATGTTAGGGTCATGATTTTTATTGTGGGTAACAATCAATGGACCCAAAGGTTGAGCTTGTGGAGCTTGAGGCCTATTCTGAAGAACATCCAACAGTTGCCTCTAGACTTGAGCCATTTCCTCATCTTTCTTTGTCATCTGTTCTTGAAATTTCGCTTGAGTCTCATTTGCTTGCCGTTGTTGTTCTAACATAGCTTGCATAAGCTCTTGGAGTTGTGTAGTTGTTGGTATATTAGTCGTGTCTGACTCATTATGATTACTGCTTGAAGCATTATTTTTTGAAACTTTTCTTGGAGGCATGATGCTGTAAAACAAGGTGTTAGTACACAATAGACATGGTTAGAGGGCTTCTTAGGTCCTATACTAAACGAATCTATCAAACTCATAAATCCTCGCCATGTTCCTAGAATTTTCTAGTTTCTTTTAAGTGCCTGAAACAAGTCCCGCTCTGATACCAGTCCTGTCGCGACCCCGGACCGAGGCCTGGGCCCGCGACGTGTTTCCCACAAATTCCCGCGGTGAGGATTCCCAAGACACATGGAATCTAGCTCACACGATCAAGTTTGTGGAAGCGTGTAGCAAATCACAACAAGATAAGCACAATTAAAAATTCAGGTGCAACATTAAAATAGCATCAAGTTCAAGATATCAGAAGAAAGAATCATAACATAGCATTCTCAGCATAATTCAAGTTATAAGGTTAACACAAAAGTAAGTTAAGTTTTATAACATCGCATAAGACGCCAACAGAGGTCAATACAACTCTAAGAATAACCTATAACAAAAAGAAGCGCAACTCAAGATCCCGCCCGACGTCTAGTTGACATCATCGGGAGGCCACTCACTGACTAGGGGTGGCTCAACAGCCTCCTTCGGACGCTCCTCCTCAAAGGCAATGTCACCTGCACCTGGACACTAAAATACAAGGGTCAAACACGACGGTTTGGCAGGTAAACAATTTAGGCATGAGCATGGAACAAAGATGTTTTAAGAAATTCATAATAAATAATTAATTGACTGAAGTATATTTCCAAAATATGAACAAAGCTAAATACAAAACAAACTAAGAAAGTAAAGCAAGCTAGCATGAATACTTATAATATCATGAATAGTAAAATCCATAAAGAGCCCATCATTTCTCTATCATTTATAATGAAAAGAACTAGCACGCACGACAAGCACGATAAACAAAACACGATTCCCACGCCACACAAAGGTGGACGGGGATTTCAGGCCGCGGAACCGGACACGCACGATGTGTAATAAAATACACCACTAATCTGTTGATAGTCCACATATTTAAGGACCCCCAGACAATGGATCAGACTAAAAGGGCAGTCCAAGCTCAGTGGTGTTCACTTGGATTCATGAATGCATAAAACATGGTGACACACGTCTTAAATCAATCGAACTTGAAGGGGAAATCACTTATCAAAATGAGACAAGACACGACTAGCAAAAGGCATAATTATATGCATGCAAGCGTAAGAAGTAATCCCCTTTTTATTCTTGAAATAATCTTCAAACGAGCTTATACTTGAGTTTCAAAATGAGTACACGATGATATTATTGTATCAAAACTTAAGTTAGAAAGCAAGGTCTATCAAGCATATGTGAGGACCTTTGGTTGACCCTTGTGTAATTGCAACCAAAATGTTGGAATTTAAAAGAGAAATGGAGCCCCTGAAGTTAAAAGACATTTCAAGTTTTCAAGTACACAATATCAGGCTAGAGATCCCTAAACATATTCTAGTTTTCATTCATACAAAAAATCCTTTAAAAACAAGTCATTCGCCTAATTCGGTCAGCATGTCGGTCACCTGTGGGCTAGCCGAAATGGGGAGTGTTGGCTAGCCGCCAGCTGACCGACGGCTGACTGCCTGAATCCATGTCAAGAAAAATGTAGCATTTTGGAAAAGGGACCGACAAAGTTCGGTTGGCTGTCGATTAACCGAAATGAACATGTCGATTAGCCGACAACTGACCGAGAAATCACTGACGCGATGCGAGATTCTGGAAAAGGAACCGACAGAGCTCGGTTGGCTGTCGGTTAACCGAAATGGGCATGTTGGTTAGCCGACAGCTGACCGACGCTGCACGGGCAGTGCGTTTCAAGTCAGATTTTCATAATTTTTCTCCCCTTTTTCTCACAACTAAGCACCTGCACTT
The DNA here is from genome assembly GCA_038049695.1 of Cinnamomum chago. Taxonomy (NCBI): domain Eukaryota; kingdom Viridiplantae; phylum Streptophyta; class Magnoliopsida; order Laurales; family Lauraceae; genus Cinnamomum; species Cinnamomum chago. The sequence continues at coordinate 37,603,539 of CP142458.1, forward strand.
CTCTGAGCCTTCATGCTCTTCAAGGGTTCATTTTCACATTTCCATATCATTCAATCCCAAAATCTAAACATTCAATCTCCATAAAAAAATCCAAATTTCATAATGAAACAAGGGGTAGCATCCAAATAGAAATCTAAAAGTTTGGAAAAACACTTGACATTATTACATATACTTGATTAGAAATCACATAAGAAGAAATCTAAAGAAAATATAACAATGAAGATTAATAACAAGTTGTATGAAATTTTCAAGAGTAACAATGAAATCCTCAAACACACTTACAACATTCAACCTATAGAGATTACTTGCCTTTTTGCCCAAATACCAAGCAAATCCTCTTCAAGCACTCCTACTCAAGAGCTAAACCAAACACTACAAAAACCCCATGAAAAATCCATTCAAAATCCATTCAAATCTGAAAAACAAGAACCCATTTCGAAATGAGTGTTGCATGTTAAAAAAAAACAAGCTCTTTAGGAGTTGAAAAGACTCCATTGAAGAGATCGGTTGGAGCTCTTACCTAGAGATGCCCAAACAAGAAGACATAAAGAAAATGGAGAGGTTTTCTAGCTGGAAACTTCAAAAGGTTTGTATCCATGGAAAGCTTGGAAGAAGATGAAGAAGATGATGGTCCTATAATTTCATTTGGAGGTCTCTAGCTTGAGCACGCAAGAGGAAGAAGGTGAAAAGGAAAAAAGGGTTTCTCGGTCCTAGGTCTTGAAAGTTGCAGGATTTGGGAAACTGAAACAAGAGGGAGGGAGATGAGGCTTAAGTTGAGTGGAAAGTGGGCCCCACAAAATTTTAAAACTTGCAAAGGTTAAAACATGTTCTTGCGGGTCCCGGATGAAAACGACGAAGAAGGATAAAATGATCCTCAAAAAATCTAGTTTCCAAAAAATATAATTTTGACATGGTTTTGAGATTTCAAAATTTGTGTCCAGATTTGGGTATAAAAGACAATTTTTATCCTTTTGGGCCAAAACTATGATTTTTGGGCTACAAACACGAACGGGCCTCAAAAGAAAGTTGTAATGAATAATAAAACAATTCAAATGAAATAAAAATCATAATTAAAACGAAAATCAAAACGATCATCCCAAGCTTACATGTACACTCTGGCCTTCATGAGCGTGTTTCACTAACACTAAACGTTCTCAAAATTCGCAAAGCTATGTCCAGGACTAAAACTAATTATTTCTAACCCAACACTAACTAAACCCACTTAAGACTAAACACACACTAATCGAGTTAGTCTGGGTCGAGGACTAGCAAACATAAAAATCATAAATTTCCTTCCCATCATGCTTTGCTCATATCTTTCCATTATAGATGGCTATTTGTATGCATTTATATGAGTTCCAATGGCTTCTGTCACGTCCCCCAAACCCGATTAGAGAGTAAACCGGATCCGAGGAGTGACATTTAGGGCTAATTAAAAAAATTTCCCTTTAGGCCCAAGGATCGTAAGTCCGCTGTGAGGATATTGCATTTCAAACCTCAAGTAATATAAAACTACGGAATTCATACAATTTGAGGCATATTAAATTTCGAGGCAATGAATAACAATCTCATTAATAGTTAAAGTTGCACAAATAAATAATAAAACTAATCAAGGAATTAAAGTATTAACAAAGGCCATCCCAATAACCAAGGCCTTTTAAAAGAACATGATGTCAATAAATGAAAGGTCCAATGATAGAATAATAAATGAAGAAATAAAATCTAGTGAAGTCCCACAGAATCGCTCTCGTGTCGGGAATGATGACGTTACTTTTACATCATCAGCACGCCACTCTCGTTCTTCCTCAACCGGTTGAGGATCTCCTCACCTGACTGCTCCTCATAGTAGTACTCACCTGAGGTGTTTGCACACCAAGGAACATAGTCAACGACATGTTGAGCAATAGATAAGGAAGATATAAATAATCATCACATGCATCAAATATAAGAGTAATGACAGGCATGATAATCAAGAGAATACAAGGAATCGAAGATAGGCATAAAGCATGAATAAATAACCAGAAACAATGACAGGAAATCCTAACATACGAGCAATAACCACTGTCCAAACAATGCAATGCAAGAATCAAGAGGGAGACTCCGAGGATGTCCAAGCCACCTCCCGGGGTACCAGTAACAATCCTACCCAGACTACTGATACTAAAGTCCGGCTCCAAGGGGATCCAAGCTCCCGGTCCTGGGCATAGTAGCACGGTCCAAACCCGCTCCCAACTATTCAACGCCATGGACGCCGTCCAAGCCGACGGCCCACCCCACCCCGATGTCCGAGTAACTGGCCCATCAATAATACCCCAAACTACAGTTGGCCATGACATGCAAATAATAGTAAAGTGGTGTTGACACGAGAAAATCAAGACAAGCAAGTCTGGCTAGCTCAAAATAATGACATGTTCATAGGGATTATCTCATTCAAGTCAATACAAGACAAATCCAATCTCATGATAATCCCTTCAGTCCAGCCAGTCATGTTTATCAATTATATAACACAGGGTTCTAAGGTACACACTAAGTCAGGTCCAAGTCCAAATTCTACAAGGAATTATGTTTCATAATTAGTTAAGTGTTTTATGCCAAGAAAGTGCGTACAATGAATTATGACAATGGATACAATTCATAAGTCAAGGAGGAATTATAATCCAAACATAGGCAAGTGGTGTCATCCCTGTACACTACATGTTTTAGCGGAGTTCGTATGGAAATTGAATCAACGATGCTTTTAGGAAAATTCCTTGGTGTACAATCATGTTAAGCATCCATTAATTCAGTTCCATATGCATTCGGTTACCCCATGTTTAATACACGAATACCTAGACACCTAATCAAAGCACACCAAGCCACGTGCTACGATTTAATCCCCATTAATGGTCCAATGATAGTAGGTTCATGGTTTCCAACATCTAAGACCCAAACCTAAGTTACTGGTCTCACTTCCAATAAAATATAGGCTGGGTCAATAATTTGGGAATTTACATCACTTCCCGACCTCCGATCGTGATGAAACCAGAACCATTGGATTCTACATCTCAAGGGATTTCCAACGGTATATAATATGTAGAAATCCAACGAACGGATTAAAAGTTACAAGTGTTCTAAGTTTTCTTCCAAAAGTTGTCAGAAATTACAAAATTGCCCTCCATTCGATCGGACAAAAGATCTGATCGATCGGTCTGAGATCCGTCTCAGTTAACTGAGACCAATTTCAGTCCGATCGATCGGTCTGCAGGTCCGATCGATCGGCACTGTAGACCTGAACCCGAAAATGAGTTTTTCTCTTCTTTTTCCTGTAAAAAACGAGCCTCCATGCTCCCCAATCAACACAATCAGCATTCTCATTCATTCTATTAAATTAAAAACCTCCAAAGCTACCATTTTAACAATTAATTCAAACCAAATATTCCCAAAACCTAATCTATCATATAAATCCCAAATCAAAACATAACCACAGCTTGGAATTTGGGTATTCTAACAAGAAATCATTGCAATCAATAGAAAACCATACACACATGATTAAATATAAAGTACATATCTACTTGTCTCAACCAAGAAGGAGATTAGGAATTGAGGAACTCGAGCAGAAACCTTCTACCGCAGAAACCACGAATCTAGCCCAGTCAAACGTAACCTAGAACACCGAGAATAAGAAAGAAAGGAAAAAGATCAAGATTCAACCTAATCTAAACAAAAGAGAAGACGAATGGAAAAGTTGGTGATGGGAAAAGGCTTACCAACTAGTATCAACGGAGAGAGGAGATCGAAAGGAAGAAGATGTGCGGTCCGGATCACGAAGGTGATCTCTCCCGGAGGGAGATCTGGGCTTGAGAAGATGAAGATGGAGAAGGAGGGTTGTTGTAGCTCTCATTCGTTGCAGAGATGAATAAGAGATTAGGGCTAATCCCTGATTAAGAAGAAGAGAGGGAGGAAAAGACTAATTTGCCCTCAAGTGGGTCCGGTGAAAGAATGAATCATTTGAAGGGTTTTCGATCGTCGGATTGCGACGAGTCAGGAGACAAAAATGATCAGTGTGACGAGACCTTTCTAACAAACTCAAATTACGGTGATAGGAATTTTTTCGAAAAAACACTTAATTTTTCCTAATTTGCAAACTACCCCCCCTGCTAGGATCAAACGAACTCGAAATCGAACAAAACTTCGTAGACACTATTCTAACACTAAAAAGAACTCACTCAAGGCCTAAATCCACTTAAATATCTAAAAATACAATTAATTATAATAATAGTAAAATAAACGGGTCAACGGGCCTGTTATTGAGCCTAATTGACCCAGTAAGGTCGCGGACCTTACATCTCTCACCTCTAGAAAGAACATTTGGTCCCCCAAATGCCTAAACATACCTCATCGGGAAAGAGATAAGGATACGCCTTCTGCATCTGATATTTGAGCTCCCACGTAGCTTCCTCCGGAGTGTGATGCTCCCACTGTACATTGACCCACTGGATGGTCTTGGTACGCAACACTATCTCCTTGGTGTCGATGATCTGCGTCGGACGCTCCACATAGGTCGCATCTGCTTGTAACTGAAGTGGCTCGTGCTGCAACACATGAGCAGGATCTGGAATTTACTTTCGAAGCATTGAGACATGAAAAACGCCATGCACACCAGCTAGCTCAGGCGTTAGCACCAAACGATAGGCCACGTCTCCAATCCTGCTCTTGATCTCAAACGGTCTCACAAACATCTTAGCAAGCTTTCCTTTCTGTCCAAATCTGACAACACCTCTCATCGGGGATACCTTCAGAAACACCATATCCCCCACCTGGAATTCTAAAGGTATCCGCCTCTTATATGCACAGCTCTTCTGACAATCACGAGACTCCTTCATTCTCATTTGAACAATCCGAACTTTCTCACTGGAATCAGCAATCTCTGAGGGGCATGGAAACTACGAACTCCTACTTCCTCCCAACATGCTGGAGTCCTGCATCTTCGTCCATACAATGCCTCAAATGGCGCTATGCCAATGCTTGAATGATAGCTGTTATTGTAGGCAAACTCACACAGAGGCAAACTTTCATCCCAATTCTCCTTAAAATCCAAAACACATGCTCTGAGGAGATCTTCCAAAGTCTGAATGGTACGTTGTGACTGTCCATCTGTCCGAGGGTGGTAGGTTGTACTGAACGTCAACTAAGTACCCATAGATAACTGAAAAGTAGACCAAAACCGAGAGACAAACTTAGGGTCTCGATCGGATACTATGGACTTAGGTACTCTATATAGTTTGACTATATTGTCTCTATACAACATAGTTATCTTATTCATAAACTGTCCAGTCTTGAATGGCAGGAAATGTGCTAACTTAGTCAATCTATCCACAATCACCCAAATAGCATCATTATCTTTCCTGGTGTTCAGCAACCCTGACACAAAATCCATAGTGATGTTCTCTCATTTCCACTGAGGAATATCCAACGGGTGAAGCAAACCAAGAGGCTTCTTGTGCTCTGCCTTAATCTGCTGACAAGTCATACGCCTGGAAACGAATTCTACAATCTCCTTCTTCATTTTCACCCACCAGTAGTGATTCTTCAAATTCTGATACATCTTGGTGCTCCCTGGGTGAATAGAGTATCTGGTGTGGTGCGCATCTGTCATCAACTCTGACTTGATATCTTGAACATTTGGCAAACACAACCTATCCTTACAATACAGAATCCCTTCAATCAATCGGAACTCTGGATTGCCATCAATGTTTTCAATGATTTTCTGTAACTCTGGGTCGTCCTTCTAGGCTTCCTTGATCCTGTTAACTATTTCTGGCTGCCAAACTCCCATAATTGTAACTAAAACTTTCTCATTGACAGGCCATACTTCCACATCCATATCTCTGAACTGCTCCATGCATCTCCATTCTGGCATTACACACCGACTGAAAGCTGCCTTTCTACTGAGAGCATCTGCTACCACATTCACCTTTCCGGGATGGTAGTTGATCAGAAAATCATAATCCTTTATGTACTCCATTCATAGCTCCCCATCAATTATGACTCCCCCTCAATTTGATCTTCTTATTCGCACTTGGGTGGGGGGTTTGATCTTGCAGATCAGGTGTGGTGAAGCTTAGGTACGCACACTTGCATATATAGGCATTTTAGCAAAGTGTGTACTAAAACAGATGGAAGGTCATCCTTATTTACCCTGATAGCTTTGGTGTTTTTCTTCAGCTCAGTCTTTTGCTTCCTTCCATTGCGTTTGATTTGGTACACTTCGCAGCTTATTTCAATGGGGTCAAGTGTGTCCTTTAATTCTGCAGTGATGGGAAGTGATATGCATGGCATAATATTAATAACTATCATTTTATTTGAATTTGCTAGTTGTTTATTTTTTCTTAAATGTTCTAATTATAGCCTTTTTCTTATTATGCATGAATTAGAAGGAGTTGAGCATATTTGAACTTAATTCGAAAAGGTTTAAACCTAAAACCCCATTTGAGAAAAGATATACACAAATAGCATATAGGCTTGTTGGAGGAGAGCTAGAATTTCAAGTTAGAGGTCATGGTTTCAAGACTTGGCATAATCAATTTTTATTTTTATTTTTGAAGACCGAATTTGGTGGTCCCCACCATATCTAATGCTTGCTAATGGTTGCTAAAAATTAGCAATCAAATTTACAAGAAAGGGAAGGAATCTCATGGACATCAATAAGGCAAGGTCAGATGCATTGGAAAGAGGACTCAAGGGAGAGGAACATCATGTCTCACGAGGATCTCCCAACTCTGACGTTTTGGGGGTTAAAACAGGCTATCAATTGGAGGGATATGAGGGATGGCGAATTTGAGTGATTTCTCTTTCTTTTTTTTTTCTTGTATTTTCTTCTTTTAAAGGGGAGGCTCTCTTTTGCTCTAGGGAATTATTTTTCTTTGATCTTTGTTAGAAAGTGAAGGTGGAGACTGAGTGGTGTAATAGACAACTTTGAAGGCTTTCAATAATGGAGATTTGCTTCTTTATTCTTGTTTGTTCTACAATGCTTGGCTATTCCGTGGATTAGGGTGGAGGAGGAAACCAAAACCGGTGAGATTGTTTCTTAGTATTTTTTTTATATCTTTTCCTCATTATACTTAATGATTTAATAGGTTCTCCTTCATGAATGTTAATCAACTTCTGGTTTTGCAAAGGTTATTTGGAATGTCTTTTACTTTTTATGCTTGATCTTGACATATCATGTTTAGGTTTAATTCCTTTAATGGTTTGTGCTTGATCTTGATAAATAGTGATTAGAGTTTCAACATATTGAAGTGAATGGAGTCTTAGGTACTAATTAGAGAATTGGATTTTTAAGAAAAAGGGTTTTCAAAGCTAAATCTTCTGATCCAAGGCAATTGCTTGCACATTGGATTGAGTTTTGTTGGGATAAGACTATGAAGTAATTTTGGAATGATTAAATCTATTTTGGTGAAATCCAATACCCTGATCTCTGTTTCTCTGATCAGTTTGTGTTTAGATTTCCTTTGATATCATTTTAGTAATTATTTTCTTGATTAATTGTGGTTTTAAAATCCCTAGTGTGAGAACTGATTGAGGATTTTTGGATCTTGTTTCTACAAATCTCTGTGGATCGACCCGTATTTGCCATTATCTACTTAGTATAAATTTTTGTGGTTACGGTTAATTATTTTGAGCACATCAGGAAGTGGGAATACATGCAGGATGTGAGACATTCTTCTTCTGAGCAGTTGTATGTGCAACATCAACAATTGGATTAGTAATGATTGATTTTTTTAACAAGATAGTTTTTACCTTTGGCGTTCGAAGTAGATGCACCATCAATGTAGCCCATACCATGCTTGTCAATCTTTGCCTTTTGATTGCTCAGAATGCCATCTAGCTTTTTTGATCCAGCATTCATCCTGTTCAATGAAGCATTGGCAGCATCTAACTTAGACAGAATCATCTTGAGTCCACCATGTTAGGGATGGAAACACACGCACAATCTACGAGACAATCAATCCACGAGACACGAATTTACGTGGTTTGGCAAGATTGCTTACGTCCATGGGAGATTCACGCCATTCACTATTATTGGAGATTCCCACAAGAGTAAAAGCACCCACTGTCTCTCTTGTTCTCTCTCAATTTTACCATAAACCCAGTATAAATATATGAAGCCCTAAACCTCTAGACACCCACAACCGTATGATCTGGCCTTAAAACAGAGGGTCCAGATTAAATTGACACATTATAGATTAGCCCCTGTAATTAAATAAAGTATAGATCAGGCTTCACCAACCCATCAATCTTCCACTTGAAGACTAAACATACCGAATGACTTTGACAATAACAGAACACGGCTAAGAATCTCGATTCCTCATTTCATGCTTGAAGACTAACTGAAGCTGATCACAACTTCAGTTTCTCTGTAGTCACCACCTTTGTGAACATATCTGCAGGATTTTCACTTGATAGAATCTTCTCCAGTTTCAACACCTTTTCTTCTAGAAGCCATCGTATGAAGTGATATTTGATCCGAATGTGTTTGGTTTTTGGATGAAAGGTTGAATTCTTTGCAAGATGAATGGTACTCTTATTGTCACTGTAAAGCCTGCTGGACTCTTGCTTCTTACCCAACTCTTCCATTAACTCCTGTAACCAAATCATTTCCTTACTAGCTTCTGTAGCGGCAACATACTCTATTTCTATGGTTGAAAGTGCAACAACGTCTTGTAGTTATGACTTCCAACTGATTGCTGCACTACCCAATGTGAAGACACATCATGTAGTACTTCTGCTTCTATCAAGATCTCTTGTCAAGTTTGAATCAACATAGCTTTGCAATTTGATCTATGATCCTCCAAAACACAATGTTGCATTAGTGGTGCCTCTCAGATATATGAGAATTCACTTAACTGCCTCCCAATACGCTTTTCCAGGATTACTCATAAATCTGCTTACCACTCCCATTGCATGAGCAATGTCTGGTCTAGTGCAAACCATATCATACATCAAGCTGCCAACAGCTGAAGCATATGGGGCCTTGGACATGTTCTTCATCTCCTTTTTTGTCTTAGGAGACAACTCTTTCGAGAGTTTGAAGTGGCTAGCCAATGGAGTGCTAACTGGCTTAGCATTTTGTATGTTGAACTTGTTTATAACCTTTTCAACATATTCTTCCTGAGACAATTGTTTCTTCAAATTGTTTATTTCACGCATATTTGAACCTGCAACAAACATATCATCTATGTACAAGAGTAGAATAACGTAACAGTTATCAAATTTTTTTTTTTAAATAACAACAATGGTCTGCATGACATCGTTTGTAACCTGGGTTGCACATAAACCTGTCAAATTTAATGTACTATTGTCTTGAGGCTTGCTTCAAACCATATAAACTCATTTTGAGTTTACACACCATTTCCTCTTTTCTTGGTACATCATATCCCTGTAGCTGATGCATATAGATGTCTTCTTCCAAGTCACAATGGAGAAATGCAGTTTTCATATCTAACTACTCAAGATGTAAATCTTCTACCACCACAATGCTTAAAACACTTTTGATTGTGTTCAATTTAACCACAGGAGAAAATAACTTAGAGTAATCAATACATGCCTTCTGCTGGAAGCCTTTTGCAACTAATATGGCTTTGTATCACTTGCTACGTCATGTTCTTCCCTCAATTTGTACACCCACTTGTTTTGCAATGCTTTCTTTCCCTCAGGCAAATAAACTAAGTCTTATGTTTGGCTTGCTAACAATGATTGCATCTCATCTTCCATGGCTTGTTCCCACCTAGCGCGAGTTTCAACCTGCAATGCTTCTTCATAACATTCTGGCTCACCACCATCAGTTAACAATAAATAAAACAAAGAAGGTGAATAACGCTGAGTAGGCTTAGGAGTCCTAAATGACCTTCTTACCGGGGCAGGTGTTTGAGGATCCACTTACGGGTTTTCATTTTCATGCACTTCAGTTACATCATTTTCTGAAGTATCATCCAGTTCTAAATATTCATTGCCGTCATCCTGCACCTTTTCCTTGTTTTTGTGCATCACTTTCTCATTGAATATAACATTTATGCTTCTAATGATTTTTCTATTTTCATCATCCCAGAAGCGGTAACCAAACTCATCAAAACCATATCCAATGAAAGTACATTTCCTAGATTTAGAATCTAGCTTGTCTCTTTTTTCAACATCAACAAGAACATAAGAGATACAACCATATACTTTTAAGTGTGAAAGGTTTACCTTTTTTCCGGTCCAAGCTTCTTCTAGTAGTCCACCATCCAAAGGTACTGAAGGCCCCCGATTGATCAAGTATGCAGTATTTACTTCTTTCGCCCAAAACTGCTTGGGCAATCCAGCATGTTGCCTCATACTTCTAACACGCTCAATAATTATCCTGTTTATACGCTCTGCCACACCATTTTGCTATGGTGTATTGGGAATAGTCTTCTCTCGCTTGATGCCATTTTGAGCGCAATACTCTTTAAATTTTTTATTGCAGTACTCTCCCCCATTATCAGACCGTAGTGTTTTAAACATGTTTCATTTTCAACTAAAGCTTTCCACTTCTTGAAAACATCAAACACATCAGACTTGTGTTTCATAGGATATACCCATAATTTTTTTGTAGCATCATCAATGAATGTAACAAAGTAAGAAGATCCACTAAGAGAAGGTACCTGAGTTTGTCCCCCCATATCCGTGTGTACTAGTTCCAATCTTTCTGACTTCGATGGCCTGCCTACATTAGAGTAACTAACTTTCTTCTATTTTTTGAAAACACGGTCTTCATAGAACTCTAAGTCCAATGACTTGAGTCCTTCCAGCTTACCTTTAGAATGAAGAATCTTCATCCCTTTCTCACTCATGTGTCCAAGTTTATAGTGCCAAGTGTTTGAGTCAATGCCTTTATCTGCAACTGTAATGGAACTTGTAGAGCTATTAGTCAAGTAAAGAGTTCATTCTTTCTTATTGCGAGCAACAACCATACTCCCTTTTGTAACTTTCCAGAAATCATCTACAAAAACAGTTACATGACCAGAACTTACAAGCTGACCAACTGATATGAGGTTTCTCTTCAGGCTGGGTACATACTTGACATTATTCAATTGCCATATACTATTGTTTAGCAATATAACATGAACATCTCCATTGCCAATTATGTCACAAGGTTCATCATCACCAAGATAAACTTTACCAAAGTCACATTATACATAATTTTTGAGATATCCCTATGTGCAGTAGCATGAAAGGACGCACCAGAATCTATAACCCAAGATTCAGATTTTTAATCAAAAGCAAGAATTAAAGCATCTCGAATAGTATCACCTGCGGAAGTTACGTTGTCCTTATTACCATTCTTTTGCTTTTTTTTTCTTTGATGGAGCTCAGCAGTCCTTTTTCACATGTCCTTTCTTGCCATAATTCCAACACTCGATCTTGCCTTTTGAAGATCTTGACTTGCTCCTTGATTATGATCTTCCATGACTTTGCTCTCTATCAGATGATCTTCCTTTGTTTTCTACATTCAATGCACTTCTTGATGATTCACTTGAAAGTTTCCTGCGAATTTCCTCATCGAGGATAGCACTCACAACATCATCAAATTTCAGTTTGGTTGATCCTGAAGAATTACTCAGTGATATAACCATACCATTCCAGCTGTCTGGTAAAGAAAATAAAACCAACAAAGCCCAAATTTCATCCTCGAATTGTATGCTAACTGAGGATAACTGGCTCATGACCATGTTAAACTCGTTCAAGTGTTTAACAAAAACCCCACCTTCAACCATCTTCATGTTAAACAACTTTCTCATAAAGAAAACTTTATTTGAGGCGGAAGGTTTTTCATACATTCATGTTAGAGCATCTATAACATCTTTAGTGGTTTTCTCCTTTGATATATTGAATGTAACAGACTTTGATAGAGAGAGATTAACTGTGGCTTTCCCCCACTCTACATCCAACATTGTTGCAAGTTTCTTGGCTTTTCCCCCAAGCAGCAAGTAGAAATTCTTCTAGTAGATGAAATTGTCAATCTTAATCTTCCAATATGCAAAGTTTGTGCCATTAAACTTCTCAATTGTGAGCTTCGTGTCGTCCGTCATTGCTCCCACTCAAACCAAGCTCAATCTATTTGACGAATTTCTCCGCCTGTTAAACTATCAATCTGTTCCATCTACCTTGTAGATCTTGTCAATACAATTCAAAAAAAAAAAAGGGAACACAATTCTGTGGCCAGATGGCTTCAAAAATTAATAAACAATTCTGTCCATTCAAACGGTCAAACCTACCTCTGACTGTACTACGCTAACGTCATCCCTTGCTGCAGCAAATGCTCCTGGGTTTTGGAGTTTGGGGCTTGCTACGAAACGGGTCAGGTCGAACTGACCTAGACTTGACTTGCAACTACTGCTGGGCTTCTGGAGCGGGCGGGTTGGACCTGACTCGGAACTGACCCAAGACCTGGGAGTGGCCCAAGGAGTCTTCTTCTCCGTTTTCTCTTTTTCTGCTGACAGAACAGAGACTACAACGCGGTCTCCTTCTTGTAGTCGTCTTTTCTGACGAAGTTGGGGTGGGTGGCCAGACTGGAGAGGCGACGACGGCGGCGAAGATGGTGGCCTGATGACGACAGCGATAGTGCAGCGATGAGAGACATACGGTGGTTTCAACTGCTACAAGGAATAACAAGCAACGAGCAGCGGAAGACGGGAGCAGTGGTAAGACTCTCCCCTTCTACAATACAGGCGACGGAAGTTTGGTCTTCTTCTCCGGGACCGTACGATCCCGATCATCCCTGTCGGCTCCGATGTGATCAAATCATCTGAATCTCTAGTTTTCTGAGAATTCGACTTCTCTTCTTCTCTGATGAGAAGTTCTGTGCAATGACAGGATCTGGATCCTACTTCTTTTACTCCGAGCGACGACAATGAAAACCGAAAACAAGATCCTCTACCCATTCTTCCCAGATCTGATTTGATGGCTGAATGAGATTCAGATCACCGTGCACAGTGATCTTCGATCTCTTGATCTGTGACTCTCACGAGGATCAAGAGTAAATCCGATCCCTGCCTCAGATCACATGCAACCCTAAGTTCTGATACCAGTTGTTAGGGATGAAAACACACGCACGATCTACGAGACAATCGATTAATCACATAATCAATCCACGAGACACGAATTTACGTGGTTCGGCAAGATTGCCTACGTCAACAGGAGATTCACAGCGTTCACTATTATTGGAGATTCCCACAAGAGTACAAGTACTCACTGTCTCTCTTGTTATCTCTCAATTTCACATTAAATACAATGCTCTCACCACTCAGTATAAATATATGAAGCCCTAAACCTTTAGACACCCACAATCGTCGGATTTGGCCTTATAAAAGATGGTCCAGATTAAATCGACATATTACAGATAAGTCCCTATAATTAAATAAAGTCTAGATCAGGCTTCACCAACCCATCACACCATCCAGATCAGCATTCTCAGCTTTAGAGGTCTTCATATCATGATCAAGAAAGGCATACTTCTATGATTCTACAGTCAACTTGTCAGCCATACTATTATTTTTATCCTCTAATTGATGCACCTTTGCAAGAGCTTCAGACAACTCAGCTTTCAAAGAGGAATTCTACTCTTTAGATTCTTTTCTATTTTTGGCCACTTTCTCATTCATCTTTAGTATCATCATGGTCTTTTCAAACACCATTTGTTATTCAGCTTTCCAGTCATATTTTGCCTCTAACTCACTATCATTATAGTCGCATCATCACAAGAAACTTGTTGAGTAGCAAAAACAGAAGTTGCCATGAACGCTATGAATTTTTCTTTGCTAGTGTCCGGCTTCTCAGACTCAGATTTCTTTTTCTCATCCTTGGAAGTATCATCATCTCAAGTCAGATTGACAGACTTCTTCTTTGGTTTCCTATTACCGCAATCACTAGCAATGTGTCCATATCCTTGACACTCATAACATTGAATCCCTTTTTTGGATTTCTTCTTCCCAGTAGATTTAGAGATTTTCAAATGACTTTTCTTCCCCTTCATAAATAGTTTGAATTGTTTCATAAACTAAATAGCCACTTAGGGATCAATTTCCTCAGACTACTATCTGAATCATTGGCAATCTTTTTGACTAATTCCATGGAAGCTTTCAAGGCAACACCTTTAGAATTTTATTTTTTTATTAGACCTAAGGTTTGTTTCAAAAGTTTGTATGTTGCCAACTAACTCTTCCACCTTTACTGTACTCAAAATTTTATTTTCTTCAATGGCCATAACCTTTGCATCAAATCTTTCTGGAAAAGACATAAGAGTCTTTTTGACAATTTTTTGTCCAGGGATTGGATCATCTTAATTAAACACATCATTGACAATTGCATTCAGCGTCGCATTAAATTCATCAAAGGTCTCATCTTCTTCCATCTTGATATTTTCAAAGGATGTATTTAATTTCTACAGTTTCAACTGTTTCATGGTTCAATACCCAGACATTCTGCAGAATATACCAAGCCTCTTTTGCAGTTGTGCAAGTAGAAATTTTACGAAACTCAAACAATGTAACACCATTATATATAGCAATATTGATAGCCTTAGAGTTGCAAGTAGAAGCCAATTCTTCTTCCTTGGTCCACTGATCCTCAGGTTTGGGCACAATTGCACCATTAGCAACAATAGTGGGCAATGTATAGCCCTTAACAATAGATTCCAAACTTTATTATCTATAGCTTTTAGAAAGGAAACCATTATGGCTTTCAAATAAGCATAATGTGTGCCATCCAATAACCAGGTTTATTGGTCGAAGTGCCTTCGAGGTAGATATCCATTCTATGAATATAAAGGATCTACACAATAACAAAGTGCAACCCTCTCTGATACCAATTGAAAGTCTCCTTTTATCCACTAGAATCGGTGCTAGTCTAATAACCAATGCATCGGAAACAAAAACAAACTAGAAATCAAATCTAAGAATCACACACCACAGGAAGACATACACAATATTTTACGTGAAAACCCTATCCAGGGAGAAAAGTCACAATATAAAATAAAAAACTATTGAGTGATTACAAGATATACTCACAGCTCACTTTCCCAGTCATTGAGTCAACCCAATGACTGTAGTTGTTCTTGCACAACTTCTTCTGTTGCCACAACTTCCTCGCCACGCACCGCTCCCTGTACTTGATCCAATAACACCTTGTTAACCAAGATAAACAAATCTTGTAGGAGAAGGTAGAAGCAGGAAACCTTCTAGAAAAAATCTTCGGCCAAATATCTCAATGATGGCTCAAGAGTACAAGGAATCTCTCTTAGGATTATCTCACCTCAAAACAAAGAGAGAACGACTTTTTGTCCTTTTTAGGGTTGAGAGAAACACCCTTTAAATAGCCCTTAATTTGTGCAAGACATTTTCAGTTTGAATCCAATCAGAATATCAAGTGAAACCAAACTCTAAATAGTAATTCAGCTTGAAATGGGCTTCTTTTCCAGGTTCACTATAGCAACCAGAAAGCGTCGCTATAGCGAGCCCCTATTCTGTCCCAGACTCCATGCATGTTTGCTCTAGCAAGCAAAAGCCTCGCTATAGCAAGACTGTGTTCTGGAAACTTGTCATTCTTCGCTCCAAAACACTTCAGTCTTCACTTCAAGTCTTCCGGTGACACAACCACAGTCCATTCTAAAAGAAATAGAAAACTATGACTCAATGACCTAGAGTTTTGTCCAACTTATATATTAGCCAACACATGAAGAATCCTAACAAAATGACTCATAAATACCCCAATTCCTCAAGATCTCATAATATATATTATCAATGCAATAGGGAGGGAGTTGTAGAGGGTAGCGCGTCAATGCTCTCAAACCTCAGGGCGTCACATGAGAGCTCTTAGGGGCACCATGTGCCATCACATTTGATGCCACAAAGGATTTTCAAAATATTAAGACTTGAGAGGCTTGAGTTTAGCATTGTAAGAGCGGCTTGATCTACGGATAATCAAATTAAAATCACATCAAATTTTCTAAATAACCATCCACCAAAGAGATAAGGAGGTATTCCAATCCCCTGGCAAATCCGAGGGGATCGGGTTGGTAACTCTCTCTAGTATGTGAATTTTGCCGCAAGTGGAATGTGGTGGATGTTAAAGTTTTTGTTTTGTTGCAATTTGATAGGATGCATTCACTTTCTTAAAGCTTGTCCTCTCATTCTTTCATGGTTGTAATCATAAGATCATCATGCATATTTCTACTTCTTGAATCGTTGTTTTTATCATTTGAGATGCATGGTTTTCATTTCAGATTTATCTCTTAAGATCATAGAGTTTTTTATTTCAAAATCCATCCAAGCTTTCCAAAGTTTCTATCTTTAAAATCATTATTTTGATTTGGAGTTTTCATGACTTTAAAATCTCAGTTTTCATCTTCTTTCAGTCATGATTTAATGCTTGGATATGTGTCTCAAAGTCCCCCTTGAAGGTGCCCTCAAAAATTCAAGTTTCTAAAATCTGGGCTGTTTTTGCCAATGTCGCCGGTCGACCGAGACCAGCTTCCCGGTCGACCGGGAACACTGTCGGTCGAGTCAACAGTTTTTGAACTGTTTCTTGCCAACGGTCAGAATTATGACCGTTGTGCTTTCTCGGTCGACCGAGGCCTGTTTCTAGGTCGACCGAGGACTAGCCGTTGGCAACTTTTTCTTTATAAAAAGTGACTTTTTGGTTGAAGAAAGTTGCTGATCTTGGAGGGACTTTGAGGCCATTTGTTTGCAACTTCTCAAGAGCATTTCTAAGGGGATTATGAATCCATTCCAATAAACCAACCTTTGATCTTCAAATGGGTGTGCTTTCTTTAATCCTAGTCTTTTTGAAATCATGTTTTGTTTCAAATCTTTGATCTCTTTCTAAACATGATTAACAAGTTGCTTTTCTTTTAGAATGTTGTCTTTCATGACATGCCTAATATCTTAGAAATCTCATATGCTATGAATACAACATGTTGTCATTGTTTCACATGAAGTTGTTTTCTTGTTTCAATATAAACATGTTAGACTTGAATTTGTTTTCTTTGAAATCAAGTTAGTTTACCTTGTTAAATTCATGTGTTAGACAAATCACTCTTTCTCAAACTTATGTTTATCATCTTTGAATCTTTTAAGATTGTATCTTCTCAAAAAGAGAAAGAGTAATTTCTAGAAAATGCATTTTACATAAACTTTGTCATTCACATGCATGTTTCTAGAACTTAAGTTTTCACTTTCTAATTAGCCTAATTAGAGGCACTCAATTGCACCTCATTGTTCTCTTTATCCATGCATTCTTAGGCATATTTCTTAAGAGAAAAGTTCTTTGTTGTAAAGGTTCATGCTTAGCCTTGAAAAGCATATGTTGTAAAGGTTTATGCTAAGCCTTGAAAAGCATAGTGTTGATTGTAAGGTTTGAGGTGATCCTAAACCTTAATTGAAGCTAGTGAATACCGATAAGTGTATCGGGAGTGGATGTAGGCAAGTTGGCCGAACCACTATAAATGAGCTTGTCATGGTGATTGATCTTTTACTCTCTTTGCTTGAATGATTTACTTTTGGTTGTATGAAGTTTGTAGTTGATGATTCCTTGTGTATGCTTATCTTAGAGATTCATATCTATCACAAGATAATTAATCTTCATCAAACCTTAATTGACTTAAAAGTTAAAAGAATTCAAATTGGCCTAGGTTTTTAGAGCTCATCCTATTCACCCCCCCCCCCCCCTCTAGGATTCGGTCTTGGACTTTCAATTGGTATCAGAGCCTAGGTGCTCTTGTTTAGGTCTAATCACCTAGAGTTAGAATCCTAGTGAGTGTTTTTATTTTGTTGCCACCATGCAATCTCAATTGGGTGAAGGAAATGCCACCAATAGACCTCCTCTGTTTAATGGAACACACTATCGCTATTGGAAAATTAGAATGCAAGTGTTCTTAGAATCCCAAAACGTAGATGTGTGGAGCATCATTGAAGATGGCTATCATCCTCCCACTACCATTGAAAAAGACTCTGAAGGGAATGTTATATCCATAAAAACCAAACCCAAAAATACTTGGACTCAAGGAGAAAAGGATAGAGCTAACTTAAATGCTAAGGCTAAAAATTCTCTATATTGTGCTCTATCTCAAGAAGAGTTTAATAGAGTAGTTAATTGCAACACTGCTAAGGAAATTTGGGATACCCTAGAGATCACCCATGAAGGCACGGATCAAGTCAAGATAGCCAAAATTCAAATGTTAACCTCTAAGTTAGAAGACATTAAGATGCTTGAAGAAGAAACATTTGATGAATTCTACTCTAAATTCATGGAAATTGTCAATTCTCTTATAGGTCTAGGAGAAAAGATGGATGAATCTAAAGCTGTTAGAAAAATTTTAAGATCTCTCCCAAAAAGATTCAAACCTAAAATTGTTGCCATAACTGAAAGCAAGGATGTTGATAAAATCAAAATTGAAGAACTAAGAGGAAATCTCCTTACATATGAATTAGATTTTGAAGTTCAAGACAAAAAGAAAGGAGTAGCTTTTTCCTCTCATTCTAAAGAAAATGAAAGTGACGTTGATAGTGATGAGGACAATGCTTTATTTGTTAAAAAATTTAAAAGTTTCTTTAAGAACAACAAGCACAATAGAAAGTTTGATGAAAGCAAAAGTCCTAGATTCCAAAGAAATCCCAAAGGAACATTTATTAAAAAGGATGTGCAATGTTACAATTGCAAGGGGTTTGGACACATTGCCCAAAATTGCTCCACCCCTAAAGAATTTGAAAAAGGAGATAAGAAAGGAAAAAAGGCTCTAAACATAACTTGGGATGAGGAAGATGAAGAGTGTGACAAAAATGAATCCTCTAATGATGAAGATGAAAATTATCCTAATTGGCTTCTACTTTCTTCTATTGAAGATCCAAATGAGCATAATACTTTAATAGATGACACATTAGGGCAAGAAGAAACTAATGAAGAAGATGAGGATAATGGAATTCAACAAGCTTATGATGAACTATATGAAAATTGTGAAATCTTACTTAAGAAAAATAAAATGTTAAAAGAAGATTCCAAAAAGCTTGTAAATGAAGTGAGTATCTTAAAAGATGAATTGAAATTAACAATCAATGAGAAAAACATCTTGGAACATCAAGTCACCACTCTTAATGTAGATTTAACTCATGCTCAAAAACAAATTCATAATTTACAATCCAAACTTGAATCCAGTCAACTTGAAACAAGCTCTCTCCAAATAAAACTTAATAAAGGAAAATTCATTGTTGACAAATTCACCTTGGGAAATGACAAATTTTATCAAATGTTGGGCATGCATAAAATTTATGGTGATAAGAAAGGAATAGGTTTTGAAGGTTCCCCTAGTGTCATGAAGAATAGTTTCCAATCTTCTACTAAGAGTCCCCACAAACCTATAGTTGAGAGAAATTATACACCTAGATGGACTTGTCACTTTTGCAATCGTAGTGGACATTTGGTCCCTAATTGCCCATACAAAATTAGGTTGTCTCTCAAAAATCCCTCTAGATTACCCTTCAAATTTGTCCCCAAAACCATTCCCTATAAATCTCCTTTATCTACTTGGATGGTAAAAGGAACAAACTTTGAGAGTCTCCTAGTTCAAACCGCTTTAAAAGAAAAGGAAAACCCTACTTGGTTCTTAGATAGTGGTTGTTCTAAACATATGACAGGAGACCGATCTAGATTCAGCTCTATAGTGGAGTATGATGGAGGGAATGTTTCATTTGGAGATAATAGTAAAGCTCAAATCATTGGCAAGGGAAGTGTGAAAGGAGATCAAATACCCACTTTAAATGATGTATTTCTTGTGGAAGGATTGAAACATAATCTTCTTAGCATTAGTCAACTATGTGACAAAGGAAACAAGGTAGTCTTTGACAGTCAATCATGCAAAGTGGTAAATGATAAAACCCATCAAGTTATTCTTACTGGATCAAGGACAAAAGGAAACATTTACATTATAGAAGAATGTGATGACAATGAATCTAGGTGCTTGATAGCTAAAGATCAAGAGAATTACTTATGGCACCAAAGGATGGGTCACATAAATTTCAAATTGATGAAAACCTTGTCAAAGAATGAAATTGTGAAAGGGATTCCCAAGTTAAGTGATGAAAAAGCTGAACTCTGCAAGGCTTGTCAACTGGGAAAACAAATCAAAAAGAGCTTTAAAGGTTTAAAGGATATATCATCTTCTCGTCCTCTTGAGCTAATCCACATGGACTTAATTGGACCTGCACCAGTGCAAAGTATTGGAGGAAAGAAATTTATCCTGGTTATGGTCGATGATTATTCTCGTTTTGGATGGGTTGCCTTTCTTCATGCCAAATCGGATGCGGTGGACAATATCATAAGAATTTGCAATAAGATTCAAGTAGAAAGGGACTGCCAGAAGATCAGAAGTGATCATGGGGGAGAGTTTGAAAATGAAAAGTTTGCTAGATTTTGTGAGAGTCATGGAATTAATCATCAATACTCAGCTCCTAAAACTCCTCAGCAAAATGGAGTAGCTGAAAGGAGAAATAGAGTTATTCAAGAAATGGCTAGGACCATGCTTAATGAAAAGAATCTCTCTCGAAATCTTTGGGTTGAAGCTGTGAATACTGCCTGTTATCTCATCAACAAAGTCTATCTCACTAAGAATACCAACAAAACCCCTTACGAACTTTATTTTGAAAGAAAACCAAATTTGGGGTATTTGAAAGTGTTTGGAAGCAAATGTTATATTCTAAGAGATAGGGAGCAGTTAGAAAAATTTGAGCCTAAATCTGATGAAGGAATTTTTCTAGGCTATTCTGAAAGGAGCAAAGCTTATAGAGTTTTTAATCATAGAACCATGACCATAATGGAGTCAGCTCATGTTGTCATTGATGACGCGAATCAAGTTGGAAGAATCCTTCAAGATGATGATGAAATTGAAATGAATATTGATCAATCTAATCCAAAAGATAGTGATGTGAGCATTCCTTCCAAAGCCATTGTCCCAACAAAATTAATGAAAAATCACACCTTGGATAATGTTATTGGAAATATCAGCAGTGGGGTTATGACCTGGAGACAAGTTCAAAATCTATGTGCTCATTACTCCTTTGTCTCTCAAATCGAACCTAAGAATTTTACTGAAGCTGAATCAAAGTCTGAATGGATGGAAGCTATGCAGGAAGAATTGAATCAATTTAAGAAAAATGATGTTTGGGACCTTGTCCCATTACCTGCAGAGAAAAATCCCATAGGCACTAAATGGATTTTCAAGAACAAGTCAGATGAATCTGGAAATGTTGTGAGAAACAAAGCTAGACTTGTAGCAAAAGGATATGCTCAAATAGAAGGAATTGACTTTGAAGAAACTTTTGCTCCTGTAGCCCGTTTGGAGTCCATAAGAATTCTATTGAGTTATGCTAGTAGCATGAGGATCAAACTTTATCAGATGGATGTCAAAAGTGCCTTCTTAAATGGAGAAATTGAAGAAGATGTCTATGTTACTCAACCTGAAGGCTTTGAAGACCCTCATCATCCTGAGTATGTTTATAAGCTCAAGAAAGCTCTCTATGGATTAAAACAAGCACCTCGGGCTTGGTATGAAAAGCTTACGAATCATCTGATTGAAAATGATTTTGAATGTGGGAAAGTTGATAAAACCTTGTTTATCAAGAAGATTGATCAAAACATTCTTGTAGCTCAAATCTATGTTGATGATATCGTTTTTGGATCTACTTCAGAGAAGTTAGCTCAAGGATTTTCAGAATTAATGAGCTCCACTTTTGAGATGAGTCTGGTCGGTCCCCTGCAATTCTTTCTAGGATTACAAGTTAGTCAAACTGACCATGGTATCTTCCTTAGTCAATCCAAGTTTGCCCTAGAAATAGTGAAAAAGTTTGGCTTAGGAGAATCTAAGACTAGTTGCAATCCTATGGGCTCCACTACTAAAATATCTAGTGACCTTAAGGGTAAGAAAGCTGACCAGAAACTTTATAGGAGCATGATAGGAAGCCTTCTCTACCTCACTGCTAGCCGCCCTGATATCTCGTTTAGCGTTGGAATGTGCTAGGTATCAATCTGACCTCCGAGAGTCTCACATTAAAGCTGTTAAACGTATCATAAAATACATTAATGGGACTTCTCATTATGGTATCTGGTATCCTCATGACTCAACTCTGCAATTAATTGGATATAGTGATGCAGATTGGGCAGGATCTATAAATGATAGGAAGAGCACTAGTGGCTGCTGCTATTTCTTAGGGAATTGCTTAGTAGCCTGGCATAGCAAAAAGCAAAATTTTGTATCCTTGTCTACTGCAGAAGCTGAATATATTGCTGCAGGTAGCTGCTGTGCCCAGCTGTTGTGGATGAAACAAACTTTATTAGATTATAATGTTCCACAACAATGCATGCCTATTATGTGTGATAACTCTAGTGCCATCAGTATCTCAAAAAATCCTGTTCAGCACTCACGCACCAAGCACATTGACATTCGCTATCATTTCTTGCATGATCATGCTGACCAAGGCACTATTGAGCTATTGTTTGTTCCTACAGATACCCAATTGGCTGATTTGTTCACTAAACCCCTTGGAAATGATCGTTTCATTAAATTGAGACATCAATTGGGCATTGGCCCTTGCCCTGAATTCTAACTACTTGTTGGCTTCTCACCTGTTCCTTATCTTCTTTTTATATATCTCTTATAAACAGGTGCTACTAACAAGGTTATGTGTTTTATCTTTGATGGGCAGGCTCCTTTGCAATTAGATGTCAAAGGGGAAGAGAGTTCTCCAATTGAGGGGAGAAGATTTCAAGGGTTGCTTTGATTGAGGGGGAGTAGCTTTGGCTAGAGTGTTAACTTCTAGGTTGGTCGTCTTTTGTCGTCGCTCCCGCAAGAAAAATCCAAAGCTCAAAAAGATCCAAATGCTCCCAAATATCCAAAGCTCCTTAATATCCAAAGCTCCTTAAATATCCAAAGTTGTTGCTGTTCAGTTTAAGAGGAGATTGAGAGAGAGTTCAAGCTTCAAGAGTTGCCATCAAATTGCAAAGGGGGAGATTGTTAGAGTTTTTGTTTTGTTGCAATTTGATAGGATGCATTCACTTTCTTAAAGCTTGTTCTCTCACTCTTTCATGGTTGTAATCATAAGATCATCATGCATATTTCTACTTCTTGAATCGTTGTTTTTATCATTTGATATGCATGGTTTTCATTTCAGATTTATCTCTTAAGATCATAGAGTTTTTGGTTTCAAAATCCATCCAAGCTTTCCAAAGTTTCTATCTTTAAAATCATTATTTTGATTTGGAGTTTTCATGACTTTAAAATCTCAGTTTTCATCTTCTTTCAGTCATGATTTAATGCTTGGATATGTGTCTCAAAGTCCCCCTTGAAGGTGCCCTCAAAAATTCAAGTTTCTAAAATCTGGGCTGTTTTTGCCAGTGTCGCCGGTCGACCGAGACCAGCTTCCCGGTCGACCGGGAACACTGTCGGTCGAGTCAACAGTTTTTGAACTGTTTCTTGCCAACGGCCAGAATTATGACCGTTGTGCTTTCTCGGTCGACCGAGGCCTGTTTCTAGGTCGACCGAGGACTAGCCGTTGGCAACTTTTTCTTTATAAAAAGTGACTTTTTGGTTGAAGAAAGTTGCTGATCTTGGGGGGACTTTGAGGCCATTTGTTTGCAACTTCTCAAGAGCATTTCTAAGGGGATTATGAAGCCATTCCAATAAACCAACCTTTGATCTTCAAATGGGTGTGCTTTCTTTAATCCTAGTCTTTTTGAAATCATGTTTTGTTTCAAATCTTTGATCTCTTTCTAAACATGATTAACAAGTTGCTTTTCTTTTAGAATGTTGTCTTTCATGACATGCCTAATATCTTAGAAATCTCATATGCTATGAATACAACATGTTGTCATTGTTTCACATGAAGTTGTTTTCTTGTTTCAATATAAACATGTTAGACTTGAATTTGTTTTCTTTGAAATCAAGTTAGTTTACCTTGTTAAATTCATGTGTTAGACAAATCACTCTTTCTCAAACTTATGTTTATCATCTTTGAATCTTTTAAGATTGTATCTTCTCAAAAAGAGAAAGAGTAATTTCTAGAAAATGCATTTTACATAAACTTTGTCATTCACATGCATGTTTCTAGAACTTAAGTTTTCACTTTCTAATTAGCCTAATTAGAGGCACTCAATTGCACCTCATTGTTCTCTTTATCCATGCATTCTTAGGCATATTTCTTAAGAGAAAAGTTCTTTGTTGTAAAGGTTCATGCTTAGCCTTGAAAAGCATATGTTGTAAAGGTTTATGCTAAGCCTTGAAAAGCATAGTGTTGATTGTAAGGTTTGAGGTGATCCTAAACCTTAATTGAAGCTAGTGAATACCGATAAGTGTATCGGGAGTGGATGTAGGCAAGTTGGCCGAACCACTATAAATGAGCTTGTCATGGTGATTGATCTTTTACTCTCTTTGCTTGAATGATTTACTTTTGGTTGTATGAAGTTTGTAGTTGATGATTCCTTGTGTATGCTTATCTTAGAGATTCATATCTATCACAAGATAATTAATCTTCATCAAACCTTAATTGACTTAAAAGTTAAAAGAATTCAAATTGGCCTAGGTTTTTAGAGCTCATCCTATTCACCCCACCCCCCCCTCTAGGATTCGGTCTTGGACTTTCAGTGGATAGGTATGTTGTCTGTTATTTCCTGCAATTGTAGTGTCATTGAAAATGGGAATTTGATTGTGTATGGTTTCATTTCTTTATATTTTCTTCTTCGAACCGTCAACTGTATTCCTAAATGGGAATTTATGGTAGCTGACTGTTCGAATTGAGAACTTGATTTTGATTCTATTATATTGCTTAAGTTTCAAAATTAGTTGCTCTAACGAAATGCTCTTGTACTATCAAGTAAAAATTGAGGTGTCTATGTCAGATTATGGTTCTTTTTGGTGCGCTGTAGAAATATAGATTTTTTTTCTTCCTGGCATTTGTTTCTTGTAGGTAACTTTAGGGAACTCAGAATCACTACACCAAAAACTGAAATTTGAAACGGTGGTTTGGAACGGCCTGTCGCGACCCCGGAACGGACCCCCAGGCCCGCAACGTTAATGTTTGCATTACTCTGTTTATTAGAGATGTACTTTCCCACAGGTTCCCGCGGTGAGGATTCCCAAAGACACGCGGAATCTGACTCACACGATCAAGTATGCAGAAGCGTATAGCAAAACACAACAAGATGAGCACCAATAAAATGTTTAAGTGCCATGACAAATAGTAACAAGACATAGTATCAAAGGAAGAAGTTAAACTGGCATTCCCATCATAGTTCAAGTTATAAAACTAACACGAAAGTAAGTTAATTTTTGTTACAACACATAAGAGGCCAACAGAAGCCAATACACTTCTCAAAATAATAAGGAAACCCCAAGACAAAAGATGACGAGACTCAAGAACCCGCCCGACGTCTAGATGACATCGTCGGGCTGCCACTCTCTCACAGGGGTTGACTCACAAGCCTCCTCCTGACGCTCCTCTTCAAAGGTAACGTCTCCTGCACCTGGGCACCAACAAACAAGGGTCAAACACAACGGTTTGGTAGGTAATCAATTTAGGTGCAAGCATGAAACAATAACGTTTAAGAAAACATATAAGCAATCTATAATGACTGAGGTACATTTGCAGAAATATTTAACTGGGCTGAGATACTAAAACAAATTAGCATGAGTACATAATATATCATGAATAGTCATCATCCACAAAGAGCCCATCCTTTCTCTATCATTTATATAATGAAAAGAGCAAGCACGCATGACAATCACGATATACATAATATAAGCACGACACGATTTCCCACAAAGACGGGAATTCCGACCGCGGAACCGGACACACACGATGTGTAATAAATACACGACTAGTCTGCAAACAGTCCACATGTTTAAGGATCCCCAGACAGTGGATCAAACTGAAAGGGCAGTCCAAGCTCAGTGGTGTTTACTTAATTCATGAATGCACAAAACACGCGAAACACTATCAAAACATGTCGAGGTAAAAAGGGGGAAATCACTTATCAAAACACGATGAACACGACTAGCAAAGGCATAATTAATATGCATAACACGCTTTGGAAGTGATCCCCTTTTTCTTGAAACAATTCTTCAAAACAAGCTTATACTTGAAATCCAAAACTAGTACACGATGGTACTTATCGTACCAAAATGGAATTCAAACACGAAATCTGACAAGCATGTGTTAAGGCTGCTAATTGACCTTCGTGTAATTGGGACCCCAAATGTCGGACTATACAAGAATTGGTGTCCCCGAAGTTGGGTTGCATTTTGAAGTACCATTTACACAATGTCAAGTCAATACCCTTAACATAGTCTAGTTTTTCAACCTTCAAGAAAATACAGAAATGAAATAAATTCTTCTTCCTGAATCTGGCAGGTTCGCTCGAGCGAACTTTATAAGGTGATGACACTTCGCTCGAGCGAGACAGTTCGCTCGAGCGGATATAAGGTGCGCTCGACCGGACAGCTCTCTGTCTGCGCTCGGACCAAACAGAGGCTTGGTCGCTCGAGTGGACCCAAGGGTCGCTCGAGTGGACAAGCTGCTGCCTGTGCTCGCTGAGTGCAGAAATTGCCTTTCTCTTACACATCTTCCACTACATTCTTCTCCTTCTTCCCATCCATCAATCACATACAATCCCTTGAGCCTTCATGCTCACCAAGGGTTCATTTATCACAATTTCAAGCATCCAAATCCAATGAAAACATAATCATGAAGCTTATAAACAAGTTTAATGCAAAATTTCTAAAATAACAATGGAAACCAAAATACACATGCACATTGAACCTATAAGGATTACTTGCCTTGCCCAATGCTACAATCCTCTCAAGCACTTCACTCAAGCTATTCCAACACTACAAGAAAACCCAAGAGAAAACCACACAAACTCACTAAAAAATGGAAACAAAGAACCCGTTTTAACAAAAGGGTTTGTAAACAAGAAAAACATGATCTTTGAGAACTAAAAAGACTTAATGAAAGACATGGGTTGAAGCTCTTACCTAGAATTGGCCAAACAAGAGAAATGGAGACAAATGGAGAGCTCTTCCAACTTTAGCTTTCAAGAAGAAGATATTAATAGGAAGCTTGAGATGAGAGGAAGAAATTGGTAGTCTTAGAATCCCATTTGGAGATCTCTAGCTAGGTCATGCAAGATGAAGAAGATGAAAAGGGAAGAGGGGTTTTTCCAGCCCTAGGTCAAAGAAGTTGCAGAGATTTGGTAAAGTGAATGAAAGAGATGAGGGTTTGGTTTAAAACCTTAGCAAATGAGACCCAATTGACTTGAACTTTGAAACGACGAAAACATGATCTTGTGGGCCTCGGATGACTTCGACGAAGAAGGATAAAACGATCGTCGAAATATCTAGTTTCCAAAAAGTATATTTTTGACATGGTTTTGAGATCTCGAAAATTGTGTCCAGATTTGTGCATAAAAGACAATTTTACCCTCTTTGGGCAAAAACTTGGGTTTTTGGGCTTCAAACATGAATGGGCTTAAGACGCAAGTTGTAACACATAGGAAAACCATTCAAATGAAATCAAAATCACAATCACACGGAAACCAACACGATCTTCCCAAGCTTACACGTGCACTCGGGCCTTTCCGAGTGTGTCTAACTAATACTAAACGTTCTCAAAATTCCCAAAGCTATGACCAAGACTAAAACTAATTACTTCTAACCCAACGACAACTAAACCCTCTTAGAACTAAACACGTACTAATCGCACACTAATCGAGTTGGTCTGGGTCGGGGTCTAACACGGCCTTTGCCCGTTTCAAATTTGAGGCGGTCTCAAACCGCTCGAAGAGCCAAAAACCGATTCAAATGAATAAAAACCCATTTTAACGAAACAGGGCATCGTTCCCTTCCTCTTTTATTGCTTTCGCGCCAATCTTCTAAAACGTACCATAGCTTATCCCTTTGTTCCCTCCATACCTCATTCCCTTGGCACCCAAATACCCCAACGAATCCAACCGATCTCTTTGAGGAGTGTTTGAGATGATCGATAGGTGCAGGTGACGATCAATAGGTGCAGGTTCCTTCTTCTCTCTACTTCTTCTTTTAGCTATTTATCTTTCTGCTGTTTGGGTTTCAAACGATGGAGATTTAGGGTTTCTGCTGGATTGTGGGAGTGGGTTCCATGGTGTGCTGGGAGATTTTGGGGGTGGATTGTGGGAGTGGGTTCCATGGTTTCATTGTATCATGTTATTATGAAATGCCATGTTTCTGGCCTGTTCTTGGGCTCGGCATCAGCTGTTGTGGAAAATCCTTGTAGAACTTCTGCTATTTTTGTTTTAAGAAATCTTTCGTTAGCCCTCAACTCAGTGCCCTCTTTGCCTCTATGCAAATAGTTGCATCTCCTAAAGCTGGTTCTTCCGTTGGTCTGTTTGATGCTCCCCTGTGTCTTGTCTCTCTTGAAGTCTTTGGCTTCGTTTGTAGCCCCCCCTGTGTTTTCCCTCTCCTCTCTGGTTTTTTTCTTTTTTCTTTTTTCTTGTTCTCTGTTTTTTGGGGCCTTTGACCCTTTGTTTTTCTTCCTTCCTTTTTTAACATAATTTATCCTTTCCAGCAAAAAGAAAAACTTCTACTATTTTTGTTAACATTGCAGTGGCCGCCCTATTTGGCTCATCTCAGGCTCATCATCGTTTCATGTATCAACGCAGAGTGGAGGATTAACGCAGAGCACCATCTTTTTCTTCTTCCCTTCCTCTTCTTCCCCATCTCGTTCTTCCTCCACTACACCCACCTGAATGGGTCATTTGATTTGGTGGTTTGCATTTAGACTGTTAATTTTTTTTCTGGCGATATGTTTGTTTCATGTAGAAGTTGTTGTGGAATGAGATGGATTAAGGTAGATAGTGTTAACCATGATTGATGCATATCAACTATTTGTGTCCAAGTTGAACTTAGTTTTTTTCTAATGCTTTAGTGAACTGGTTCTGTAGAAATTTGGTGTATTAATGTTTGAAATCATGAGTTAGAATGAAGGAATTTGGGAACTGATTCTGTAGAAATTTCTGTATTAATGTTTGAAATTACGAGTTAGAATGAAGGAATGAATGTCAGGTGAAGGGAAGCTCACAAAGAGTATTAGGAGAAGGAAAGGTAGGAAAATTGAAGGTTTCATTGCTTACACAGGAAACTCTACACTCTAAGAAGGTAGAGGTGAGACAGAGGGAGAGTGGTTGTTTGGTTTCTTCTCTTGTTTGTTTGTAGGTGGTGGAGTTTGTATGTTAATTGACTTTATTTATAGTGAGTGAAGGGTGAAGAAGGCTTAAGGGGGTCACGAGGGATTAGAAAAGGGGTGGATTCTGAGAAGTGAGATCCTGGAAGTGTCAGTTTTACTCACATTCATCATTAACACATGAACACCACTATCCAACCACAACTGGTGGGGCAATGAAGTCATGATTAGTGTTATGATCAATTGGACGTGGGAATTAGTGATGTGAAAAGAGTGCCCATCATCATGTAAAAGGATTGGACATGGGATTACTATATGTACAGGTTATCTTATAGTTTTGTGTATATGTGAAAGGTACGGTCTTAACTTTGGTGCCATCAACATTCTTCTTTGATGCTTGTGGTTCAGTTGATGCCCTATTACTTAATTGGACTTTGTTTCTTTGTTTATTTCTTCAATTCATTTGAGTCAGAGAAGAAGTTGGAAAAGCAAATCGTTCTTTAAAAAATATGTTTTATTGTTTACCGTTGAATGAGGATTTGAAAACACAGAAGTCCATTAATGTAGTGCTTTACTTTCAGACAATAATAGAGAACGAGTGGTTGAACTTTGAAACTTTTGTGGAAAAATTAAAATCATAGAAATAAAAAAAATGCTATGGTGATGCTTTTGCTTTCCAAAGATTGAAGATGTGTTGACTGTGTTTATATAAATATGCATGAATATATGCTTATATGTTTATAATTAATTTTAATATTTCATAAATTAAAAATGTAATATCTTACTTTTTGTCCCAGGCTAAGCATGGGGCGTTGTTGCTAGTTTCCTCTATAAAAAGGCTTGGTTTCTATCTTTAAGCCTTCTATTAAGGAAAATTTAAGATTCACTTCACTCACAGTCCGAATTCCATATGGTAGGGACTTCACTATACATTCATGCGAATTTGGAGGGTCTGAATCTTCGTTGATAGTGACGAATGTATTCATGCATTTAGATCTTACTTTCTTTGGAAAAGATTCTTTTGTCCCTACAATCGGGGAGAACAACTCGAGATTATTGTCCTGCCTTCTTATGGGAATTTATAATGAGGCCCACTTTGAAATCGTAGTACAAATCCATCAATGGGGGCTATTTATAAAATCTAAGCCTCTTGTCCCGCTTTCATCCTATTATTAGATTGATCACTTTTAAAACATGTGATTAATTAAGATAAGAGTGAAATCAAATATTTTAGACATGATGCTCTTTGATTAATGGAAAAGATGGGTTTACTGATTGGATTTGTAGTGATGACCCTAAATCTCTGTGTTTGGTTTAACTTCTGAAAATGTTGTTTACGCTTTTGGCTTTGGAATAATTGGGTACCTGAGTATACCCGACTCAACATGGATTGCACTTAGGTGGGGAGTTTGCAACTTGGATCGGGTCAGGATGGGTATGTAGTGTGCCATGGATTATATTTGGTCTAGTCGAATCTACCGTGAATTGGCCAAATATATATATATATATATATAAATCGAGTCTTGTTTATTAGACAAGTTGTTTTGTATAAGACAAAACCTTCTTTCACCATAATATTAACCAGCCAGCAATATTCACTGTCATGAGATCATGAACAGTAGTTTTTTTTTTTCAAGAGTTTCCATTCATGGAATGGAAATCTGTTGCTCCTACCCAAGAGCTTAATAAAAGAATGTGGATATACGCCCACACTCAAGTGGTTGATCAATTTTTTTTAGCTTAGCAAGGTTTATTTCATTGTGGCCTAAGTCCAGGATACACCCACAGTCTGGTTTGTGGAATGTGGATACGTCCTTATGCTCACTTAAATTTTTTCCGGAGCCAGTACAAAATCATTTGAAGGATGTTAAACCTATGCTTAGAAGTCATGTTGTTCTAGAGGGTTTCATTCCTTATACCGGAAGATGGTCTGATTATTGACCTAGCCACATCTCTTAACATGTCTTTGACCATGTCTAGTTGGCAAACCATCTCTCTATGTATAATTGTAACTTACGTATCTGAGACTTCATATTCCTCATTCATATTCCAATGACTTCCTAACATTTAGGAAATAAGATTGCGAATATTTATGTTATGATAGTTTTATCTTTTGAATTGTAGTATATGCATCAATATAAAAGCTAAGCCACTCCAGACGCTACTTGCTTTATTTCCAGGCCTCACTTCAACTGCAGTGAAGAAGAGGGATTTATCTGCAAGTGACATTTCTGTACAATACAAATACAAGAACACCATGATTGATGTCAAAGTTGACACCGATCAAATGTATGTGCTCTTCCCTCCTTTCTTACCTTTGAACCAACTACAAATTTCTCTTACTTTTATGCTTATCTTCTATTGTTTTCTTTGCAGATCTCTACAACCCTCACTGTTTCAGAAATTATGCCTTGTACGAAGACCATTGCTGAACTGTAGAGCTTCCAGATTATAACTCCAGCAAGGTACGAAGCTTTACCATCCCTAAGCTGATCATGACTCCCTGTTCGTGAGGATGTAAGATTTGAAACTTGACATCTAAGGTTTCTAGGTGCTTAGAGAATGATGAATGACTTCAATTAGAATTTAGATTCACAAATAAAAAACTAAAAAAAGGGATCTAATAGATTACCTAGTAGGTTTTAGGTGTTTGATCTAATTTTGCAGGAATGGATTCAAGTTCTTGCATAAATTTTAGGGGCCCAATAGATTAAGTCCTATCACCGTGCATCACCTAAATAAATAGATGATAACCAATACAATTGCCCTTTAATCAAAGTGGCACAAGACATCTACATATCAATTGCACTAGCTTGTAAGGCCATTCGGTGTCCACCTTACATTAATCCTATAATGGAGCTGTCACCTTATCAAGGAAATGACCTTTAATGAAAGTGGCACCCAACAATCACAGAACACTCCTCTTGTTTGTCTATATTTTGCCCACCTTGCACTAATCTTACATGAAACATCCAACTCAAACCTGCCGATGTGTTCAATAATTCTTCTTTTCTACATTAAACATTTTTTTAAACTTAAATGATACCATCATTTATTTATGTGCCATCTATTTGACTTATCTGAGGTTACCTTTGCTAGATCCATTTAACTTATGTGAGGTAAGTTGTTGCAGAATGTCGTCCTTGAGCTACAAAGCATGGATGAACAAACATAGGTTAAGTCCAGAGTACTTAGATGAAATTGTGCATTTTTTTGAGTTTACAAAGAAACATGGTGGTGGATTTAAGCATTTTCCTTGTCCATGTGCTAAATATCGAAATGGGAGTGAAATGATCACCCTTGATATGATTGATGAGCACTTGCTCATTAATGGTATTGATGAGTCATATACACATTGGATTCTACATGGAGAATGTGTTGCAACTACCAGTAAGAAAACATCAATATCAAATCCTATTGAACAACCCAATGATATGTATCCTAGAATGGAGGAACTCGTTAATGATGCATTTGGAAGAATTGGTGAAAATGTTGATGCTCTCATGGATGATCTCATGAGGAACAAAGATATTCATGAAGGCGCCCAAGAGTTTCAAGGTGAAGACGAAGGAGAAGAAAGAATATACAAGTCCTTATTTGATGATGCAAGACAATCTTTGTATCCTTCTTGTCCTAGGGAACTCGCAAAATTGTCAGCTACTGTTGAGCTATATAGTTTAAAGGTACAAAAAGGTTGGTCAGACAATAGTTTGAATGATCTCCTTCAATTGGTGAAGAAGTGGCTTCCGGTAGGAAACACGTTACCAGAAAGCACATATCAAGCTAAGAAGATGATCAACTCGTTGGGAATGACCTACGATTGCATACATGCATGCCCAAATGATTGCATTCTTTATTGGAAAGAGTACAAAGACAGACAAAGTTGTCCAATATGTCATACATCCAGATGGAGGTCAGATTACTTGACGAAAAAAAAAGTGTTAGAGTTCCATTAAAGGTTTTGAGGTATTTTCCATTGACGCCAAGGCTACAGAGGTTTTACAGGTTAGATTTCAAGGTTAATGAGTCATTCTATTTGCCTTTGATTCTTAATTTTAATAACTAATTATTATTTTTACATTGTTATGTAGTGTGTCATGGATAGCAGAGCAAATGACTTTGCATGCTCTACCAAAAGAGAATGGTAGTGTTATGCGGTAATTTTAATAACTACCTGACTTTTGGCCCATGTTCGACTGCTTGCCGTTGCTAATTCTAGTTTGTATGGTCACACATTGGTTGCTAATAAGAGAAACCTAATGGGATTAGTGGAGGCAATATAATGGCCCATTGTGGGTGCATTATTTTTGGTGATTTGAATTATTTACATCACCGTTATCATTATAATGACCATTGAAGCCTTATCTCATCTATCTGAAGTTGGCTTTATGTCTACCACCTTTTCACTTACTCCTATTTAAAGCCATGTTTTATGTAACTCCACAATCTATCATGTATCTTTCACTATATTCAAGGATTTTATTAGTCTTCATCTACTCCTAGTTCTTTTAACTTGTAATCCTTAATTATGTCATACATGGGTTGCTTTTTATATTCTAGATACATGTTGAAACCATCTCAATCTCCAGTCTTGGTTTCTCCTTTATATAGGCTATCCATAAACTTGCTCCTATGTATTCATTCCTCATTCTTTCTATTAACTACACATTCCACCTTAGCAAGCTTTTCTTAGCCATTTTTAATGTCCATACTAGGTCCATTCTGCTACACTAGACACATGGTTACCAGAGCAAGTTTCCTTCATGCAATGTAAGAATATGCTTGGTTCTTTCTTCTGAGTTTTTAACATAATAGAATAGCAACTGCTCAATTTTATGAAAGATTCTTTTTCTAGCTAAATGAAATCAAATTTTGAGTTGTGATTACTGCAGTCATGGGTAATGACAAGTCCAACAACTATTGGGAAGCATAACTATCTTCAAATTATGTTGGAGTTGGGACTGAATGTTTCATCCGTGCAAAGTATGTCTCACAAAAGTGATTGTTGCATTTTATACCACTTTTTTTTTCTAGGTTGGCCTTTTGGTCTAGGGTTGATACTTTAACTTCAAGACCCAAGGATTGGTCCTGTGTATGTGTAGATACTAAGGCTCCAACACCAACCATAAGTGTGTTGGCTTTTCTACCACTTTTTTCACCAATTAACTGCACATATTAATTTTTCAGAAATAACTAATAGTAGATTGAATTGTTGTAATGGTTATCTTTGAATAGCTAGTTTCCAAGCAATTCTAAATGAAATATAGCCTAAAATGATATATGTGTATCCAAGGTTCCATGGATATTAAGGTACCCAAGCTTTCACCACCAATGCTAGAACCCAAGTCCAGGAGTCCTATTTGGGTAGTTGCAACTAAGCATCTGAATCTTTTCAGTCATTGAGCTTCCAATCAAACATCCTGAATTGTTTGAGAGTCTTAGAATAGCTCAACCAAAGGTACTAATCTTAGTTACCATCTTTTCGTAGTTTTCACTATTAATGTGCATTGGGATTAAAAATAATGTGAACTGAAAATTAATTTCTTTTGCTGAACTGATAGGGAGTCTTACTTTATGGGCCACCTGGTACTGGAAAAACTTTGTTAGCAAGAGTTGTGGCCCATCATACTGATTGCACCTCTTTCTTTGCTTTTCTTTTGCTCTCAATATAGATGGTGGATTTTAATTGATCAATTTCTTATTAAAATGGCGTGGACTTCTATTCTTACAAATGCAATTTAAAGATTGTTTAATTATGGCTTGTGCCTTAAGTAAATGCGCCTTAGCCCTTAGGTAAGTCCATATGGATGGTTGAATGGATCACTACAAGAAAGTTGGCTTTTAGTGGCGACTTTTTTTGCCGCGGTCTAATTGTCGCCACTAAAAACCCACATTTAGTGGCAAATATTTGATGTTGCCACTGAAGGCATTATAATGCCCACATTTAGTGGCAACTTATATGTTGTAGCTAAATTTCGCCACTAATTCGTTGGCGGGAATTTTTGGCGCCATGGGATTTGGGAGGGAAAGAGATTTAGTGGCAAGTCTGAATTTATCGCCACTAATGGTGTACGGTTTTAGTGACAACTTTTTATGATCGCCACTAATTTCTTAGATTCTGACATTTAGCCGCAGTCTAGTTTTTGCCACTGTATGTTCTAATTTTTGTGGCTAGTTTATATTGCCACTAAAGATATATCACAAGAAAGTTGACTTTTAATGGCAACACTTTTTGCCATAATTTAATTTTCGCCACTAAAAACTCACCTTTAGTGGCAAAGCTGGATGTTGACACTAAAAGTATTATGTGATCACATTTAATGACAACTTATATGTTGTAGCTAAAGGTCATTTTGGAGGGGAAGGAGATTTAGTGGCGAGTTTTCTTTTTTTGCCACTAATGGTCTAGGACTTTAGTGGTAACTTTTTATTTTCATGGCTAAATGCTTAGTTGTCATGTTTTTGCCACCTTTTGCGGCGACTTTCTATTGCCACTAAAAATAAATTATATGAAAGCCAGCTTTTAATGGCGACACTTCTAGCCACAAAAGACTCACTTTAGTGAAGGTATTATAGTAATCACATTTAGTGTCAACTTATATGTTGTGGCTAAAGGTCATTTTGAAGGGGAAAGAGAATTAGTGGCGAGTTTTAATCTTTTACCCCTAATGTGGTCCAGGAGTCTAGGAGTTTAGCAACAACCTTTTTTTCATAGTTAATTTCTTTTGTGTCTTTCTTTTAGCGATACTTTTTTATGTGGCATCGTCAAATTTTACTTTGAATGGAGTGGGTCCCACTGCACGACCGATCACACACCATCAAAGATGCCAACAAAGTCTTCTAGCATAATCAACGAGTCTTAAAATCAAGTTGGGTTGAGATTTGAGCTAAAAAATATACTGATGAGCGAGATTGAGGGCGTCAGTAGACTACGCATGTGACTGAAATACGTGCGGAGCTCTATTATGAATCAACCATCTTTCTTACGCGGTATCAACCACGTAATGTTCTTTATCCGACGTAGTCGTTGTGGCGTAAAATGTTTTTACCCCAAAAAAAATTTGAGAAAATATCCAAAGTAATCCATATATAACATTATAAAATGCTAGAGAATGATGTTGATTTCCATTAGTAACAACTATAAAGTAAAATATTGGCCCCTAAATCATACCATCCGGATTCACCATTTAATCTTTAACAATTTAATATGCTCATGCTATAATTTTTTTTGGTCTTCTTTTTTATTTACAGACCAATTATGTAGCCCACATTGACTACAAGAACACTAGCTACTTGAACTTTTTCTTAATAATTTATTGACATTTTTTAAAATAATAAATATGGCATTGATCCCATCTCCTATAGGAATAAAATCTATTTGAGGCCCTATTATGGAGGAATTTGTTATGAGTGGTTTAGTTTTTTTTTTATAAGTGGTTTCTAATACAGGTGTGTAGGTCATGAAAATTTTTTGATACCCGATGGGATTTTCATTAGATTGACTAGTATAAAGCATTTGAATTTTACCTTTTATATTTTTAATTCAGGTTACTTAATTAGTGACAAATCGGATGGGCTCAATTTTAGTTGGATTAAAGTTATTGAGGACCCACATCAAGAGGAGGCATTTATTTTCAATGGCTTATATTTTTATAAGTAGGCTCACTATAAAATCTTTCAATTAAAAAAATAACTTGGGTCTATTAGATAAAAGAGGGGGATTCTCCAAGGACTTGGTCCTACCATCATATATATATATATATATTTTATTCAAATGGCTTAAAAGTAATAAATTTGATGGACCCAATTTTAGTTTGATTAAAATTTGTTTAGGGCCAATATCAAGAGGAGGCATTTATTTTTAATGACTTATGTTTTTATGAATAGGCCAATAGAGTAAAGTATTTAGATTAACAAAAATAACTTTGGTTCACTAAAATAAGGGTGAATTCTAAAGGAATTTGGTCTCCTACTCCTACCATGATACATCTCTCGTTACTCAATTAATAAACCCCCGCTCTAAACCCACTACAACAATTTGCACTCTTACCGGTGTTTTTTCCAGACGCAATCATTAAACGCCGGGGAAAGTATTACTTTCACCCGTGAAAAAACTTCTTTCCCCGGGAAAAGATAGGGTTTTCCCGGCAACATATTTTCGCCGACAAATGTTAGGTTTTTCCCGACGATTTGCCTTTTTTGCCGGCAAAGGTCAAGGTTTTCCCAGCGTTTTTTTTTTCACTGGAAAGCTTAAGGTTTTCCCGACGTTTTTGTTTTTTCGCCGGCAAAAGTTAAGGTTTTTACCGAATTCCCCCCTCCCGCCCGCGAAATTCCTATTTCCCTCGTTACGTTCTCTTTCCTCTCTCATTTCTTTCTCTCCAGTCTCCATCGCCCACTCCTAAGCCCATGTCCAGAGCCCATCTCCTCTATCTCTCCCTCCCTCTCCAGACCTCTCCAAGCGCACCACACAACCCCTCCACTGCATGACGACCACAGCAGCACCGCCAAGCACGCGCAGCAGTCCCCGGACACCTTCATCTTCCTCCTCGCGCCGCAGACCCCTCCCCTGCACCAGGTACACCCCTCCCTCTTCCTGCACTCACGCACCATTCCCCCTCTCCTCTCTTTTTCTTCTCTGTTCTCTCTCTCCCTCGTTCCCCATCACTCTATTTCCTCTCTGTCTGCTCTTCTCCCTCCCTTCCTCTCATCTTCTTCCTCCCCTGTCTCCCCTCGCCTGCGCTTGCTGCAGCGCCCACCTGCACACCACTCCCTCTCTCCCTCGGTTCTCTCTTTCTCTTCCTCTCTTCTCTTCTTCCTCCCCTGTTCCTCTCCTCTCCTCTACCCTGCACAGCCGCCCTTTCCTCCTCCTCTTCTTTCTTTCTTCCTTATCCTTCTCCCTTATCTCCCTTTCCCCTTTCTCATTCCACACTCTCATTTCCCTCTCCCTTCTCCACTCATTCATCTCATCTCCCATTTGATTTTCTATTCTCTTTTTCTTCCTTTCTTTATTTCCTCATTCATTCTTCCCAACAACGTCACTGAGCACCCACCCATTTCACTCTCTCTCTCTCTCTATGTTTCTTTCTCTCATTCTTTCTGATTTCTATCCTCCCCCTCTTTGCCCAGTGGACCACCGAGCACCATCACCACCACTATTCCAGTGGGCCATCGATCAAGTGGGCCCCACGATCTTCATCATCCCTAATTTCAAGCTTCACTGTTTTGTAAGCTTCTTCCATTTGATTAGGTTTTATTAATTGGGGGTTTTCCATTAATTAGTGTTAGATGGGTTTTTTAGCATCTTAGATTGTGATCTGTAGAGTTATTTATGTGGGTTTGTTTCTAATTCATAGGTTTTGGGCATTTTGAGCTAAGTTGTGGATTTGAGCATTTTGGATTTCCTCACCCAAAGCCAAGTGAATATGTATTTATTTTTATGGATATGCATGTGTTTTTTATGGAACTGTAGCTTTGAAATGATTTCATTATTGTTTTATATTTAATTGTCAAATGGTTTTGATATATGGAAAATAAATGGGATGAAATGATGATGGAGATGATGAATGAAGGGGAGATTGTTTGATTGTCAAATGGTTTTGATGAGGTTGTGTGATAAAATATTTTAATTTATGAAGTACAGGTTTGGTAGTGTGGTTTCATTCCTCTTC
Organism: Cinnamomum chago; assembly: GCA_038049695.1. Classification (NCBI taxonomy): domain Eukaryota; kingdom Viridiplantae; phylum Streptophyta; class Magnoliopsida; order Laurales; family Lauraceae; genus Cinnamomum; species Cinnamomum chago. Next base: position 37,642,459 of record CP142458.1, read on the forward strand.
TCTTATTCTGCACTACTCTTATATTTTTATTTTGAGTTAGCTTATACATAATACATGGATGATCTAGAGTATGAAGTGAGCTGAATGAGTGAATGGCTTCTATTAGTTAATAATGGTGCAGCATTTGATAGAAGCTTAAAAAAAAGCATGTTTTTCTAGTTCTTTTAAAGGGGTGGCTAATAAAATTAGGTTTTTGCCTTAGGCTTCAGTAGGCCTGACTGTAGGTTGCACTTCCCTTGTGCTGACTACAATGGAACTCAAGCCTATGATAAGAAAACAGGGCAGTTCTTGAACAATTTGGATGTTTGGAATGTTGAGGCCATATGCATTTGTATTTCAAGGTAGCCAAACAAACCAAGGCATAAAAAAGATGCTAAAGAAAACACTGCATTTGATGTGTTGGTTTTGTTTTTCTTTTTTGCTTTTTTGCATTTAATGGGTTTATTGACTTGACTTTGTAAAGGCAAGTTATAAATATTTGGATGAGCATAATAAGGATGTCAATTAGAAAAAGAAAACCCCACAATGAAGGATAAGGTAATGATAATAGTTCCTGAACACCACCCATAAGGTGATTAGGGACAGTGTGGACTGTTTCTTCCACCCTTTTCTTCTCATCCAAGTAATATTGATCTGATCTATTCCATTTATGTTTCCACAGTAGGTGGGCAATCCTCAACTAATGATCAATATGCTCTTCCACTCAAAGTTCTGTCAAAGAACTTAGGCCTTATTTTCTAAACAGGGGGCCCAATCTCCACTAATAAATGTGCCTTTCATCAGAGTTTTGATCTTTTTGTTAAGATCAATCGCTTATATTAAAACTTCCATATTTTAATTGAGACTATGAAATGTCATATATCTTATGTCTCTATCATATTTTAATAGTCATATCTTATCAACATGTAGTACACATATTGATAAGAATGTTGGCTGGATGAAGATAAGCCGAAGCAGAACCACTGATTGTGCTGGGAATGGGTTTCTGGAAGAGAGAGAGAGAGAGGTGCTGCAAAACAGAAATTTATCAATGATATAGGGCCTGTTGAGCATTGTAACAAATGCGGTCGATATTTCAAATTTATTGAGATAGTATCAACATGATGTTTTACTAAAAATCCCACCCACCATAATAATAATGCAATAAGTTCAGTTTATTGCCACAAAAAGAATTCCTCAATATTATCATGATAATTAAGGATACTCTTTGATTTGTACTCACACAAACTCTGCAATTCTTTATTTTCAGTACAAATATGCAAATTACTCTACTTCCAACTATGTGACGACGGGGAAAGGTACCTTGAAGTTCCGACTGATCAATCAGCGGTACGACTTTGCTTTCGGATTATTTTCCCGTGGACTCTCAAATGTAAGTTCCATGATGTCGATGATACACTTCTCTTATGTTCTACCCAGTTACTTCAAGACTTAAAGCCTAACCATGTCTAATACTTAAACATATGTTTATACATGAGATAACATTGTAGTTAATGAGGATTTGTGTTAGGCTGGCAGTTGATAACTTAAATTTCGAGTTAATTTAAAAGTATGCTTTTTTCACTGACCCCAATTTGATGGGAATGGTATAAAACCATGATGAGAATTCATAACATAGTTTGTGTAGGCGAACCCATAGAAGGATCATTATCATGAACCAGAACTGAAAGGCCTAAAAAGGATGTGTGGGCAAATCTTATAACAGGATTAGAGTATTGTGTTTCTTTAGATCATTACCACGAGTCTTATTCATTTGGATCTTGTAACCTCTCTAGTAGGGGAACCCTCAATTGTTAAAAACTATTTTTGCTATTTGGATTTCACTACAAATTTCAAAATGGAACCCTTCAAACCCCTGAATCCCTCTATCCTAGCCTCTTTTGAATTATGAGACAGCTCCTAAAATACTTCAGAAACAGAGAAACTTATTGCTTAGGTTGAGTTGCCAGGTTTTGTAGTTCCAAGGATCCAAATTGGTGTAATTGTCTCCTAAAATAAAACAGTAATATAGATTTCTCATTTTCAGTTTTGAGATAAAGTGGTGCAGTTTAAGTTATAGATCATCTTTGTCAGCTTAAACTGGTTACAGAATATTGACTCTTGGATTTTGGGATAAGCTAGCGTAATATAGGTTTTCTGACTGTTTGTATGCTCATCACTCTGAAAACTGAGGGAATGAATGAAAGTTTCTCCTATAGTGAACATGTTGATAGGCTTACTGACTTATTGTTCTCCATTTGTTGCAGCCAAAGCTGGTGGCCATTTCAAACACCATCGCATTTGCAAATCCAAAGGCGCCTCTTTACCTGCGCCTTGCACTTGGAAAATCCTGGGATGAAGTAAGTCAATTTCATTGTGTGCACACATACATTATGTTATGTTTAGAGTCTGTTTAATTTTTCTATCTTGGATCAAATGGGCATATACATTGGCTTCAAACTTAACTCTTGTAATGTATAATCCTGATCAGCAGATGAAATTGCACATAATTCATTCATACGTATTTACTTACACAGAATTACATCAAAGTGATTCAAACAAACCCGTTAGATATTGCTTTGTCGCAACAAAGAAACGTCACCTCTTATTATGTTGATGGGCCCAACTGATTTGTTGTAATCTAACAATTTTAGAGAGAGGAGAGGTGAGGTTTTAGGATGGATCATGTTTACATATTTACAGCAGTAACAAAGAATGTGTTTGGATGCCTGTGATAGCTCACTAGATAACACTGCATCGTGCACAGATGACTGTAACTTGGACAAGTGATTATGATATTAGTGAGGCAGTTCCTTTCGTTGAATGGGTCTAAAGGGAGAACCGCAAACTCGTTCTCCAGCAGGAACACTGACATTCACCCAAAGCAGCATGTGTGGTATGATCAATTGCTCCGTCTAAATATTGTGTATACATAAATGATAAACAATATTTTTGAACTTTTCATGTTTACATTCTACAGGTCCACCGGCGCGAACTGTTGGATGGCAAGAACCTGGATTCTTTCATACTAGCTTTTTAAAGAACTTGTGGCCTAATCAAGAGTATGAATCCATAATGTTTTTCTTCTAAGCTTCAGACCCTTAATCCGCAACTAGATAAACAGCTTCCTTACAATATCATACTAAGTGAAATGCATAGCTACATAGATAATGTGTGTATGTTGGTCCCTAGATGTAAACATATTTAAAGCCTATAAAGAGATTTCACCATCCTACACCCAACCTGTCATATATGTAGCCTTAAATACAGTCATGCATGCAGTTCTATAGACAATTAGAGCCTAATCATATAGCCTAAATCCATAACTACATAGATAATGTGTGTAGGATGGTGAAATGCATAACTACATAGATAATGTTTGTATGTTGGTCCCTAGATGTAAACATATTTAAAGCCTATAAAGAGATTTCACCATCCTACAGCCAACCTGTCATATATGTAGCCTTAAATACAGTCATGCATGCAGTTCTATAGACAATTAGAGCCTAATCATATAGCCTAAATCCTAAGAAGACAATTTTGAGCACATCTGAAGATGCATATTTAATTGACATAAAAAACAATTTTGGTTTCAATCTTACATGCATTTTTCCTAAGAGTTTTCACCCCTTATAACTTCAGTATTTAAGCAACTGCCCACAATCTATTAATCTATGTAAAATTATATATATTTTTTCTTTTTAGTCTATTCGGGTGTTCAATAATTAAAAGATAACAGGGTAATCGCCCCATGTTTTCTTATCTACTAAGGAATCCAGGTAAGACCTTTAGCTGCATGTGTGGCCACTTAAGTGGATGGTCAGTGTTATAGGAGGAATGATGATTTCTCACCTGGTTGGCTCAGGGCTTCACTTTCTTTGTAGCAAAATAGAATTTTCATTATAGAAAAAAGGAAACACACAAAAAAAAAAAAACCAAACAAAACAGAAACAAAACTTGCAAAAGCCCTAAACTTAGTCTATTAGTCCCTCGACCTCAGCCTAATCCCTGATAAAAATTATCTCTCATAGACACATTCTGAATTTTCATATAGCCCACTGTTCCGTTGGGTCGGCAGGTTAGTTTGATTGAAATAGGTTAGGTCATGTTGGGACAGGTCAAGTCACAACTTTGATAATAAAAAAGAAAAAAATCTTTCGACCTGAATTATGAATTACAGGTGGTTTGGGGAGAGTTGCAGAGGCAACCTGAAAATAGCCTCTTAGTAGGGCAAGTTGTCATTTTCAACAGTGTCACTATTCATTTAAAATGCAACTTCTCTAAAAAAAATTTGTGCTACTTTTGTTTATTGAAATAGTGAAATGAAAAGGCTGTGTTTCTTCCTCAATTAAAAGTCATGTATTCTTCTTATAGATTAAGTTAAAAAACATTTTGCTCCCCTCTGTGCAAAACTAGGAAGTAATGGAGACTCCACCCAAAATAGGGAGAGAGCTGAAAAGGGTGCACTGAAAAGCCAATGTAGAATCTTCAGGTAGATTCCCCGAATTCATTCCCCTTCCGTGGGGAGAAGGAAATTGCACAACAGCAGCTCCCGGTTCAATCAGAATCCGGAAAGCGGCTTTAGACAGGAATTCATGAGGAACTCTCTTTCCTACTCTTTGGGAACCTGGCTGGCAGGCACTATGGGATTCTGATATTATTATTTTAACTGAAAAATGACAGTTAAAATTGGATTTAGTCTACCAATCTTTATTCATTTTTGATGATATTATCAGTGAACATTGATTGAAAATTATTCTAATTATGGTCCTGTTATCTTCGTTTCACAGCTAATATTGAACCAATACCATCAGTTCTGCAAGCAGTCATTGATCACTTGGTTCAATGGCGTCTAATTCCCGAAAGTAGAAAACCAAACAGTTGTCTTATCAGTTTCTTTGATGAGGTAATTCTTTGTAAATCTATTCCTTCTCAGTAGTCTTGAAACAGTGACATAATTGAGATATCCAGGCTATGTTCAACCATTGATTTTACAGAAGAAGAAAGGGAAAAGACGATTGATTCACAGCTGCAGTCACAAGCCAGTAAGGAGGCAACCCTACGTATATATGCTCTCTTTTTCTCTCTCTGGTTTTCTTCGTTCGTTCTTTCTTCTTCTTCCCTATGCCCCTTTGTTTTCCCTGTAATCTTCTTTTGCTATGCATGCAAACCTCTACCTATATGCTATGCATTGAGGCATTTTAATGTTTTAGAGCTTTTACTGCAATGAGATTCACTAATCTTCTTATTTGGTTCATTGTTGTTGGTAATGTGCTCGAGATGCACTAACCTCTCTATCCTCCCTAACTCCTCCCTCTCTATATCTCTCTGTCAATGCTCTAGAAAAGTTGAAAGTCCATTTTGTTGTTTGTGTTGCTTCTTTTACATGAAATGGGGAGAAAACAGCGGACAAATGATAAAAAGAGAGTGGAAGAAGTTCTTCAGATCCTTTAAAAACAAGCTCCTCTCACAGTAAAACAAGTAAGACCTATTCCCTGCATGTTGATAGTATTCTCCAACAACCAGATCTACTGATGTAGTCCTTTTTATTGATCTGCATCTCAATAGAAAGTAAGTAGATGAATGAATGTTGATTTGATGATTCACAGGAGAAGTTCAGCAATGATGCTTGTGTGGAGAGGTTTCTGAAATCTAAAGGTGACAATATGAAGATGACAACAAAGCATTTGAGATCTTGTCTCCCTTGGAGAGAGAGCATTGGGACTGGTATGAGCCTTTGGTCATAGTAGAAGTTGAAAGCATTCAAAGTAGACAGATTGGACCCTTTTTTTTTACTCTTGAAAGAAGTGATGAAATCTCTCTTCTTTCTTCTTATTCAAATGCATCGTCTCATGCATGTTAATGTTGTTCTTCTTTGATAATTACGTCTCTCGCCACTTGGGAATTAAAACTATCTACATGGATCTAATAATGCACTCAAGGCTTTCCCCAAGGATGTTCCAATGAGGTGGGAGAAGATCGCGGAGGTGGTCCCTGGAAAATCAAAGGCCTGTTGTATGAAAAGAGTTGCTGAGTTGAAGAGGGATTTTAGGAGCTCAAAGGCTTCAGATGCAACATAAAGGGGTCTGCTTTATTGCCAATTGCATTTGCTTGAGTGTTGTTGAGGTGATTCCCACATCAACAACTCTTTCTATTGTTATATGACACTTAAGACAAATTGGTTACATTGAATTGGGTATTGTTTACTTTTTTTAGTGAGTCATTTTTTATTCTGAATTGCTGATAGGAAGAAGTTATGGGTGTGAATGCTGCTGGCTGTAGTTAGAGATACACAGTTTTACTGATGAAAATTGTGCTACTAATATGACAATAGCTATGGAAGGACCTGATGTTTTTATAATTGCTTCAATTCCATTTGATGTTTTTCAGGTTGATCGATCTAGTAGGAGGGTACTATGATGCAGGGGACAACGTGAAATTTGGGCTTCCCATGGCCTTCACCATCACCATGATGTCCAGTTGAGTATGGAAAGCAAATGGCTGCAAGTGGTGAGCTTGGTCATGCAATGGAAGCTGTCAAATGGGGCACTGACTACCTCATAAAAGCTCACCCTGAGCCTAGTGTCTTGTATAGGGAGGTGGGTCTCTTCCCTTATTTTCTTGTCCCCTGCTTTTCACATTCAATATTCATCAATCTTTTGTTCTATTTTGGTTTATGCTCTGCTTTCCTCTGCTCTCTCTCTCCTTTTCTATAGTAAACACAGACCATTACTGTTGGCAAAGGCTAGAGGACATGACTACTAATCGCCATGCTTATCGGATTGATACCAACAATACCGGGTCGGATCTTGCCGGAGAAACTACAGCTGCAATGCCACAGCATCCATCGTTTTCCGGTACTCCAATCTGGCCTACTCCAATGAGCTGCTCACCCATGCCAAACAGGTCTTATATCCCTCACACCCCGCGCAGATTAGCCTATTCATACTTTGTTTTTGCAGGCTGGCATGTGTCCAATGTCATGCGATCAAGATATATACGTGGTCGAGGGGCTGGACCAAAGACCAAGACCTCTATGTTGGGCAGCGAATCCATGCGCAGCTAGAGAGAGAGAATGAGGAGTTTAGGAGGCGTGCTGAGGCGGATACAAGGCGCTTGGAGTTGGAAAAAGAGAATAGTGAGATGGCTTCGCGAATGGAGTTCTTAGAGTCTCAACTAGCCTCGCAGCAGACACAAGTGCAAGCTCAGGTGCAGGCAACGCTCCAGTCTCAGGCAGAATTGCAACAGACACAAGTCCATGCTCAGGTACAAGCTGCATTACAGTCCCAGCTAAACATCCTCCTCCAGCAATTCAAGGAGTCAGGCCAAATTCCAATGTGATGCATAACTACTCAAAATCCGGATGATAATGATTTTTTTATTTTTTTTTATATTTTTTCTATGCTGATGTAAATTTTACTCTTGCTACTCAAGTACTTTAGAACTTAATGTTTTTAAATTTGAGGTTATTTTCTAATACTTGATGGTGATGAAGTTTTCATTTTCTTATATTATATAAGCAGGTTCATGAAAATTTGAAAAGGGATCAATAAATTAATTTATTCTTCCTTTTAATTAATTTTAACCTTTTAGTTGCGGGACCAAGTCGTTGGGAGAACTATTATACTTAATACTTTTAGTGATGACTTGTTGTTGTAGCTGAAAGTAAAACGTTTAGCTGTGATTGCAAGTCGCCGCTGAAACTACCACTAAAGGTGCTATACCTAGTACTTGTAGTGGTGATTGTTATCGCAGCTAAAATTTAAACATTTAGCCGCGATAACAAGTTGCCACTAAAATTACTATACATACTACTTTTAGTGGCGACTTATAGTTGCTGCTAAAATTAAACTTTTAGCCGCGATAACAAGTTGCCACTAAAATTACTATACACACTACTTTTAGTGGTGACTTATAGGTGCCGTTAAAATTAAATTTTTAGCCGCAACTTAAGATCGCCCCTAAAACCCTACTTTCATATGTTTGTAATAAATTTTTAGCTGCGATTTTACACTTTTAGTGACAACAATTTTTTAAATAAGCGGCGATAAATCTTGCGGCTAATTATTAGACTTTTAGCTACAACTTTGGAGTTGTGGGTAAAAGTCCAACTTTTAGCCGCGATGTTTTAAAATCGCAGCTAAAAGAATTAGTGCAGCACTTATAGTAACGACTCAGCGGCGATTAAAATATTGTTGCTAAAACTTTTAGCCGCAACTTTAAGACCTTTAGCCTCAAAAATTTTCGCAGCTAAATGTCAAGTTTCTTGTAGCGATGGATATGTTTGTGGATATTAAATTTGTATATGCATGTGTTGTTAGTTGCATGTGCATATGTTACATATGTAAGTTCAGTTGGATGTGTCAGGCATTTATGAATATATTCAATTGGATGCTTATTCATGTCATGTGTTTTCATGTTAGGTGCCCAATAATCTCAATCGTTTCATGTTATATGCAATTTATTAGAGCGAATTCAACTGAACTCGTTCGTGATGTGTGTTGTGGTTCGTAGTTAAATTTGTTGAATGTGTTCTTTATGATTATTTGAGAACCTTTTTTAGCATACTTATGTAATCAAATGTGGAATGATGCTATTTTGCTTTGTTGAGGTCCCAACTCCCAACAGTTGTCATTCTAGAGCAATATTGCATGTTAGTTCTGGATGGTTTGAAACCCTTATTATGCTAGACTCAGCTAGATTCAGACCCATTTTTATGGTTTGAAACCCTTATAATGCTAGACCTGGTTTTTGGCATCCAACCTCCTTATCAGTCTTGGGCCCTTGTGAGGATGGAGCCTTTTATCGAGTGCATTCTGCCTTCCCAGAACCATGCCCCTTAATGGGTAGGCTTAGATCCAGGTTACAGTGTCTGTTTTGGACCCACCTGCACTGGAATCTAGTCATTCAGACCTTGAAATCTTTTCTGAGTCCATGCACGGGCCCATTGTGTAATGACCCTAACTCAGATTCACCTTTGGGCCCAACCCTAGACCCACTAGAGACCCATGACTAGGGTGTTTTTCAATTCATTTCATGGTAATTATTTTAATAGAAATTTTATTATTATTATGATTATTACATGTATTTAATCCATTATTTTCATGTATTTAATTATGACTTCATGCATTTTATTTAATTGTCCATGCACTTCACTTTTTTCATTTTCATCAATTATTATTCATTCTTATGTTGCTAATTAAAGTGTCATTTTAATTAGATTTGATTTTTATAATTAATGCTTAAATCCAATTTAGCGGACCCTCACACATTATTGAAATAATAAAATAATAATAACAATTAACGCTAATTTCGGAAAGTTCTTATAAATGGTGTGTTTAGGGCCCACTTTGACTTGTGCCAAGTGGAGGATGATGTGGCACTTTGTTTCCCTCCTCTTTACTTTCCATTTTATTTCAAATTTCAAAGTTAATTGGAAACCCTATAATTAATTGTTAATCATTAATCTAATTGAGGAATTAGGGCACTAAATTATCCCTAATTGGTTTGACCTAACTATAATTGAGAGAATGGAGATTTCTCTCCAAATTGGACACCCCTTGATTAGTTGCAAATGTAGATGATTGGGGATCTATGGAGAATAATGTAGGGCTAGGATCTTTAGAAAATTTAAATGGAGGGGTATGATAGAATACATATCTAATCAAGGGAATGTAATTAGATTTAGTTCCTTAAAGGGAGGGAATGGTTAGATTCCGTGTGGTGTTTTAGAATTAGAGAGAGAGAGAGAGAGGAAATGGACGTGTGGCTTAAGGGAAGAAAGAAAAAGGAAGAAAGAGAGAGAAGAGAGAAGGAAGAAGCTTGCTTGGAGGTGGACTTCTTTGAGGTAGGTTTCTTTTCATTTTCTTACATATTTTATTATTTATTAAGATTTCACCATTTTCCTATCCAGACATTGGTGATGACCCAAGCCTAATCAATAATCGAAACTGTCACGCCCCCAAATCGGAACCTCGGGGGCGTGGTATCGATTAAGGATAGTTATATTTTTCTCCCAAGATCCGCGTGTGTGAAGACACTACATTCCAACACATTCTGAATATTTTACGGAAGCTTTCGTGGCGTTGTGTCCCGGAGTCCGTAGTCATTGGATTCTACGACACACTCAACCTCTAGCATATAGCTATTATATCAAGAACCATATCAGACTGGAGTAAACCATCACCATAAAGTACAGAGCTGACAGTAACAGGATATTACATTCCCATATATATTCAAGTTACAAATTATCAATGTACATTAATTAAGAATCCCAAGAAAAAGGCTAGTAAAAGCCATACAACAAGAAGCTAATAACCACTACCCATATATGACGTAGCTCTGACGTCAAGCTCAATGTCTACATGACATAGCTGACAAAACAACCTACAAAACATGGCTCCACAGCCAACAAAAGCACTCATCTCGGGATGAAGAAGTCTGGACCTGAGTACCAAAAGTAGTGGGTCAGACACGACGGTCTGGCAGGTGGGTGAAAAGATAATAAATATACTGAAGAATAAAACATATGATAAATCATGCTATTTGATCAAATGCTGCATATAATTAAACGGTTGCACAATCGTGGATCTCTGATAAAACATGTATTCGTTTCAAGCATGGGTAAAACATGAAGATCTAACAAAGCATATGTTCATTTACATCATCTATAAAAGCATAGATATTTGACAATCAGTTGTTCATTGAAAACATATGTAACTATAGCGATCCTGGCAAAACCAATGTCCATTTGAAACATATGTGAAAGTATGGATATTTAACAAATAGGGCATTCCTTTAAAACATGTATAAACTTAGGGATCTGACAAAACAAGTGTCATTTAAAACATATTTTAAAACACGGATATCTAACAAATCGGGTATTCATTTAAACCATGTATGTGTACAATAATCTTAACACCTGTTTAAATAACAACTTTCATAAAAGAAATGAATCATTTACCGGAAAACAATTAAGCAATATAAAACCTGTCGGGTATCCAAGGAATCGGGAACTAACAAGATGGCAATCACAAGAAGCTAAGTCCTCTATCACCAAAGTGACGAGAGTATAACGGGACGTTGGTCTCAGTCACACAAGGTGAGGAGACTCAACGCAAATCATATATACAATATAAATATACGGGACAGGACCACGGTAGCGAACCGGGTATCGGGACGGGACCACGGTAATAAACCGGGTATCGAGATCCAAACTGCAGCTAGCGGGATGGGAGAGGGATCTCCAAGTCGGTGGATCAAACCGACAAGGTTATCGAAGTTTAGTGAGGCCGACTCATAGGTCAAATAACAAATCGAGACATATGCAAGTAAATCAAGTACAATAAATAAACGAGCAAGACGGGGGTGCTCAATGGCACACTGTCGTTTCATGTCGGGCAATACTTTTCGGGACAAATAACTGTTACTAGTGTAACTTCAATGTTTTCAGGAAAACAAGTCATGTAATGCAAATCTTGGAAATGAGGTGAAACAATGAACTATTACTATTTCGGGTAAAAATATCGGTTTCAAGATTTATTTAAGTGAATAGGGGTCCCGTATGTCAATTATAATAACAACTTGGTACTCCTTGAGTTTTAAGACATACCGGGCTCCTTATACACTTTACGATTTTCAAATGCACAATATCAAGCTAAAAACTCTTAATCACATACTGGTTTTCATTGGTTCAAATATCCACTTCATTTTTCAATCTTTGATCACTAAGATAAGTATACCATTGGATTCCTTGCTTCAAGAGCTTTCCAACGGTATATAGAACTTCCAAATCCGATATGGGAATCAAAAGTTATAGGCGTTTCAAAGTGGCCCTTTTTTTTTCCTGCAGGTTCCCGGCGTCCGGACGCCCGGAAGCAGAAAAGGGCGCCTAGGTCTCTGTCTCCTGGTGTCCGGACGCCCGAAACCTCCCAGGCATCCGAAATTTTGTTGTTTTTTTTATATCCTTTCCCTCCTTTCTCTTCCACTTGCACTCTTATACAACTGAGTTTTTCCTTGCTTCAACAAACATCCAAACTAAAATAAAAACTCCCATCAAACTTCAATGAACATTAAATCCAAACACCTTCTTCTTCACATTCAAACATCAAAGAAAAGAAAACCACTATCCATAAGATTCATCTACACTTTAACAACATAATGGATACATTTATCAAGATGTATAATAGAGAAATCAACTCATCAATATGCATTTCAAAAGTAATAGAAATCAAGGCAAGGAAAACTATGAAAACACATGTAAAAATCATTAAGAACCAATAGTGTAAAACAAGAGATTTCCATGAAACATGTAAATGTTCAAAAACTTATCCATTCATCCACTTGCCTTTGTCTCTAATCAAGCAAATCCAAGTCTCTAATCACCTCTCAAGCTCAAAATCCAAGCTACAAGTAAAAACCCCCAAAACAAACCCTAAAATGGGTCAAATCATGAATGAAGAAAAAAGAACTTTCAATAATGAAAATGAAGCTTCCCTAAGGCTAGAAGAATACTAATCTAGAAGATGGGAAGGATTACTCACTTGGATGACCTTCAAATAGCAAGAACTAGCTCAAGGGAAGTCTCAAAGTTGGAAGATTTCTCCACAAATGGTATCAAAAGGAAGCTTGCAAGATGAGGAAGAGAATGGTGACCTTCATTTCTTGATTGTTGCAAGTTTGGTATGGATTGGAGATGGAGAAAGCAAGAAGAAGAAGAAGAGAAAGTTGCTCACTAAACCCTAGACTGAAATGTTGTGCTGGAAAAATGGAGAATGAAATGAAGAGGAGAGTGGCTTCCCTTTGTTAACAAATGAGTTGGGTCCCACTACTAAAGGAGCTTGTTTGGCTGAAATCATGTCTTTTGGGATCTCGGATGAATTCGACGAAGAAGGAAGAAATGATCGTCGAAATATCTAGTTTCCAAAAAGTATATGTTTCGCGGGTTTCGGGAATATCAAGTTTTGGGTATAGGTTTACTGTAAAAGGACTGTTTTGCCCTCAAGGCTAGGAAAGTCAAGTTTCGGGGTCTTGAACGGGCACGGGATCAACATAAAAGTCATAGGGATTAACAATAAAAATAAAATGGGATTAAAACAATGAATGTAAAATCTCCGATAAATCCTCAAGCACATGCAAAGTCATGAATACGAACCCCCAAACGGGCCCACTATCACAAAGCAATCAAAATTCCCCAAAACTATGTCAAAAGCTATTCCAAACCCAACTTAGTCAAGAACTACTAATCACGCTTAAGTCTAACACAAGACCCAATTAACACTAATTAGGTTCACTCGGGTCGAGGTCTCACAGAAACCATGAACTAGGATCCCCTCTTCCTTTGGCCAATCTTAGTAAAGAAAATGACATAGGTTGCTTCATCATGGTGCTAAAACACCATTCATGGCCATCAATAAATATGGAAGAGGGAAGACATTAGACAAGAAAATGGTGAAAGAAAATAAATAATAAAATATGTAAGAAAATGAAAAGAAACCTACCTTAAAGAAGTCCACCTCCAAGCAAGCTTCTTCCTTCTCTCTTCTCTCTCTTTCTTCCTTTTCCTTTCTTCCCTTAAGCCACACGTCCACTTCCTCTCTCTCTCTCTCTCCTCTCTCTCTCTCTCTAATTCTAAAACACCACACGATGGAGATGGGAAATAGTCCTAACTAAAAGAATCTAACCATTCCCTCCCTTTAAGGAACTAAATCTAATCACATTCCCTTGATTAGATATGTAGTCTATCATACCCCTCCATTTAAATTTTCTAAAGATCCTAGCCCTACATTATTCTCCATAGATCCCCAATCATCTCCATTTGAAACTAATCAAGGGGTGTCCAATTTTGAGAGAAATCTCCATTCTCTCAATTATAGTTAGGTCAAACAATTAGGGATAATTTAGTGCCCTAATTCCTCAATTAGATTAATGATTAACAATTAATTATAGGGTTTCCAATTAAGTTTGAAATTTGAAATAAAATGGAAAGTAAAGAGGAGGGAAACAAAGTGCCACATCATCCTCCACTTGGCACAAGTCAAAGTGGGCCCTAAACACACCATTTATAAGAACTTTCCGAAATTAGCGTTAATTGTTATTATTATTTTATTATTTCAATAATGTGTGAGGGTCCGCTAAATTGGATTTAAGCATTAATTATAAAAATCAAATCTAATTAAAATGACACTTTAATTAGCAACATAAGAATGAATAATAATTGATGAAAATGAAGAAAGTGAAGTGCATGGACAATTAAATAAAATGCATGAAGTCATAATTAAATACATGGAAATAATGGATTAAATACATGTAATAATCATAATAATAATTAAATTTCTATTAAAATAATTACCATGAAATGAATTGAAAAACACCCTAGTCATGGGTCTCCAGTGGGTCTAGGGTTGGGTGCAAAGGTGAATCCGAGTTAGGGTCATTACATCCTTCCCCCCTTAGGAAATTTGGTCCTCCAAATTTAAGAACATACCTCATTCAAAAAGGTGGGGATACTGTTGCTTCATGTCCTCCTCGGACTCCCATGTCGCTTCCTCCACAGAACGGTTCCTCCAAAGGACCTTCACCAAATGAATCCTTTTGTTTCTCAACACCTTCTCTTGGCGGTCTAAGATCTGCACTGGTATCTCCTCATAGGTCAGATTTTTCTCAAGAGTTGGCTCCTCAAAGCAAAGCGCGTGGGACGGGTCGGGTTCATATTTCCTCAGCATTGATACATGAAAAACGTCATGGACACCAGCAAGCTGAGGTGGTAGTGCTAATCAGTAGGCCAGGTCTCCGATTCTCTCTAAAATCTCAAACGGACCAATGAAACACGGGCTAAGCTTCCCCTTCTTACCAAACCGCATCACCCCTTTTGTGGGCGAGACCTTTAAGAAAACTTTATCACCAACGGCAAACTCCAAATCTCTCCTCCTGACATCTGCATAGCTCTTCTATCTACTCTGAGCTACCCTAAGCCTCTGTCTAATGAGTTGCATCTTGTCAGCTGTCCTCTGCACGATCTCTGGTCCAATGAGTTGTTTCTCTCCAACCACATCCCAGCATATAGGGGACCTACAATTCCTGCCATATAACGCTTCAAAAGGTGCCATCTGAATACTGGAATGAAAGCTATTGTTATAAGCAAATTCAATCAATGCCAGGTGCTCATCCCAATCACCACCGAAGTCCAAAATGCAAGCCCTTAGCATGTCCTCTAATGTCTGAATAGTGCTCCCCGATTGTCCATCTGACTGCGGATGGTATGCAGTGCTAAAGTTTAACTTCGTTCCAAGGGTTGCTTGTAAACGCCTCCAAAATCCAGAGGTGAACCTCGGGTCTCTATCTGAAACAATAGACACCGGAAATCCCATGTAATCTAACAATCTCCTTTACATAAATCCGAGCCAATTTCTCCAAAGATGTTGTCGTATTAGCTGTCAACTTCCCTAACATCTTCAGAGGTATAAAATGAGCTGTCTTGGTGAGTCTCCACCACTACCCAGATAGAATCATTACTGTAAGACCCCGACCCGAGTGAACCCGATTAATGCTAATTAAGTTGTGTGTGAGCTCTAAGCTTGAATAGTGATTTTGGCTAAGTTGGGTTTGGAATAGCTTTTGTTCTAGTTTTGGGCAATTTCGAGTGCTTTGGTAACTAGTGGGGCCCTTTGGGGGTTCCCCTTACAACTTTGCATTTGCTTAGGGGATTTTCCTGAATCGTTTTGAATTGCGTTCCTATCCCGTTTCATTTATCTTATTGATCCTTACAACTTTCATGTTGATCCCGTTTTCATTCGAGGCCCCGAAACCCGATTTACTAGCCTTGAGGGGCAAAACAGTCCTTTTACACTAAACCTGTACCCAAAACATGATATCCACGAAACCCGCGAAACATATATCTTTTGGAAACTCGATATTTCGGCAATCATTTCTTCTTTCTTCGTCGAATTCATCCGAGATCCCGAAAGACATGATTTCAGTCAAACAAGCTTCTTTAGTAGTGGGACCCAACCCCATTTGTCAACAAAGGGAAGCCCACTCTCCCTTTTCATTTCATTCTTCATTATCCCAGCACAAACCAACAACCTAGGGTTTCTCTTGCTTTTCTCTTCTTCTTCTTGCTTTCTCCATCTCCAATCCACACCAAACTTGCATCAATCAAGAAATGGAGATCACCATCCTCTTCCTCCTCTTGAAGACTACATATTGGTACCATTTGTGAAGGAAACCTCTCATTTCAGGATCTTCTGAGCTAACCCTTTCTATTTGAAGGTCATCCAAGTAAGCAATCTTCTCCATCTTCTAGATTTATATTCTTCTAGCCCTAGGGAAGCTTCATTTTCATTATTGAAAGTTCTACCCTTTTCATTCTTTGTTTGACCCATTTTACGGTTTGTTTTAGGGGATTTTGCTTGTAGCTTGGAATTGAGCTTAAGAGGTGATTAGAGGCTTGGTTTTGCTAGCTTGGACTTGAGGCAAGTGGATGATTAGGTGTTTTGAGTTTTAAATGATTTGGTGAAATATTTATGAATTTCTCATGCTTTCATTGATTTTCATTGTTGAAATAAATGCTCATAATGCATCTTGCTAGTTTCATTTAATGTCTTGGAAACATGAGTTTAAAGTCTTCTTGTCTCTAGTCTTGTGTGGCTGTATAAGTGTTGAAAGGAGGGAAAAAGAGGAGGAACCAGCACACTGCAGAACAGAACCTGAGTTGTGTTCCGCAGTGTACCCGATCGACCCCACGATCGCTCGGTCGACCGGGCACACAGGGTCAGGCTCCCTAAGAGCCTGACCAAAACACTGTGCACCCAATTAAGTTACAACTCCCGGTCGACCGGCCATGGGTTCGGTCGACCGGGCAAACTGAGAAATCCTTGCTGAGAGTGATTTTTACCCTGTTTTTGGATGGGCTTAGGTGGGACTTTGGCTACCCTTTTTGGACTCATTGGGCTATATGTGAGAATGTCTTAAGTCGACCTCAAGACATTCTTCATGGTTAGTTCGGTTGCATCGGAATCCAATCCAATTCAATCTTGAAAGGTATGGGACAACGCGATATCCTTCTTATATCTATACGCGAAGTCTATTTCCTTGGAAATCGCGAATCCTATCTCTTTCGGTGACTGAGTAGGTTGTACGATGCTTCATGATTAACATCATACTTAGGATGGACTCTTTATAGTTTTGATTTTTCTATCGTAGCATCTAGTACTATCTATAAGCTCATTTTAAGTTTTGAAAACCGTAAAGTGCATAAGGAGCCCGGAATGTCTTCAAACTGAAGGAGTACAAGTCATTATTATAATCGACATACGGGACCCCTATTCACTTAAATAAATCTTGAAACCAATACTTTACCGAAATTGTAATAGTCATTGTATTTCCTCATTTCCGAGATTTACATTACATCATTTGTTTTCCCGAAAGCATTGAAGTTACACTAGTAACAGTTACTTGTCCTGAAATGTATTGCACTACATGAAATAGAAATTATTCCTTAAACATCCTTGCCCCGCATATTCATTTACTTGCACTTGTTTTACTTGTTCATGTCTCGATTTGTTAATTGACCTATGAGTCGGCATCACTAAGCGTGGATAACCTTGTCGGTTTGATCCACCGACTTAGAGACCCCCCTCCCGTCCCGCCAGCTGCAGTTTGGATCCCGATGCCCGGTTTATTACCGTGGTCCCGTCCCGATACCCGGTTCGCTACCGTGGTCCCGTCCCGTATATTTATATTGTATATATGATTTGCGTTGAGTCTCCTCACCTTGTGTGACTGAGACCAACGTTCCGTTATACTCTTGTCACCTTGGTGATAGAGGACTTAGCTTTTTGTGATTGTCATCTTGTTAGTTCCCGATTCCTTGGATACCTTACATGTTTTATCTTGTTTACTTGTTTTCTAGTAAATGATTTATCTCCTTTATGAGAGTGCTTGCTTAAACAGATTTCTATGCTTTTCAAGATATTTTCTTTATTATATGTTGTTGTGCCTTTTCACTCTCTTGCCAGACCGTCATGTCTGATCCATTTTCTTTGGTACTCAGGTCCCGTTGCCGGTTACCTTGAGGAGGAGCCGGAGGAGGCGGTAGGTGAACCGCAGCCCCTAGTTGAGTGGCGTGTTGACGATGTCATGTAGATCCATTTTATATTTGATGTTATCTTCATGACTAGGGATAGTTTGACTATTTGATTTGCTACATGCTTCCGCACTTAAAAGAAGTATTTATTTATGGTTGTGATATCCTCACCGCGGACACCTGTGGGAAATTAAATAAATGTATGGTATTATTAAACTGCTGTGGTACATCATCATTAGTGTCCCGATCCCGGATTAGTCCTTCGGGCCTGGTCCGGGGTCGCGACAGACTGGTATCGGAGCCTGACGTGTTTCAAGCAATTAAAAGAAACTAGAAATCCTAAGGACGTGGCGAGGATCCGTTAGATCTTTTGTTAGCTAGTATCGTGTGAGCAATGTGTGACCCTTTATTTGATTATTATGTGCTAACAATTTGTTTTGCAGCATCATGCCACCTCGTAAGAGACCGGTAAATGACAACCTTTCTGCAAGCAATAGTGATCACACAGGGCCACTTGAAGAAGATAAGGTTGATAACAACATGCCCAATCAATTCCAACAAATGATGCACGCAATGCTTGACAAACAGCGTCAGGCTAATGAGAATCAAGCTAGGCTCCAAGAGCAAATGCTTAAAAGAGAGGAAGATCATGCAAGAGAATTGGCAGAAATGCAGAGACAGTTGTTGGAAGTATTACAGAGGAGGCCCGAACCGGTTCAACCTCAACCCGCCATTGTCATCAATCAGAGGCAACATGACCCAAATGTCTTATTTGAGCGGTTTCGGAAGAGGGCTCCGAAAGAGTTTCTTGGAATAGAGGGTCCAATAGCTGCAGATGATTGGCTAGAGCATACGGAGAACATATTTGAGATCTTCCAGTGCACCGGAGGAGAAAGAGTTAAACTAGCATCATCTCTCTTTAGCAGTACAGCGGACAGGTGGTGGAAGACAGTTAGGGAGGAGTACAGGACTATGCCTGATGCAGAGATTTGGGTAAACTTCAAGAGGCAGTTTCATGATAAGTACGTACCCACCCACATCAAGAGACAGAAGGTAATAGAATTTCAGCAGCTTGTGCAGGGGAGTATGACAGTCTTAGAGTATCTCACCAAGTTTGAGAGATTGTCCAGATATGCTCCGGAGTTGGTGGATACCGTTGAGAAGAAGATTGCCAAGTTCTTTGAGGGACTTAACCCTTTCATTGAGAGGGATGCCACCAGAGTAGTGCCACCTGCTACTTTTGATGAAGCGGTCAAGAGGGCCTATAAGTTTGAGAACTTCCATAACAAGATCCTTAGAGTTCAAGGCAAGAGTCCAGCTCATCAGCAGAACTACCAACATCAGAGAAATCATCAGAACAAGAAGCAAAGGACATGACCGAATGTTCAGAATCCAGTGGTTTGCATCCACTGTGGGAAGAACCATGTGAGTGCTGAATGTCGTACCATTTCAGGAGCATGCTTCAGGTGTAGTTCCATGGACCACCAAATGAGGGATTGTCCAAAACCGAATAGGCAGAATCAGCAGCAGCAGCAGCAAGGACCACAACGTCCAGCACCACCACAGAATGCAATGGTTGTCCAAAACCAGCCAAGGCCACTCCAGCAACAAGCACCACAGTAACAGCAGCATAGACAGTAGCAGGCCCGTTATCAACAGGGACAAAACCAAAATCAGCGTGCACCGCAGCAGAATAGGAATGCACAACAAGGCAGGCCACAACAAGCTCAGAATAGGCCTCAACATCTAGGACAAATCTATGCAGTTAACAGAGCTGATGCAGAGGCAGCAGGCAATGTCGTGGAAGATACACTCCTTGTTTGTGAGATTAAAGCTAAGATTTTATTTGACCCTGGCTCTACACATTCATTCGTATCCCATAAATTTTTTGAGTTGATTGATATGCATGCTAGAGAACTTGAGTTCATTTTAACTGTGGCAACCCCAGTAGGTAAACAAGTTATTTGTAGAACCTTTTATCCTAGTTGCACAGTCCAGATAGGAGAAGTGGTTTTAACCACAGATCTCATTTCATCGGAGATGTATGATTATGATGTCATCCTAGGGATGGATTGGCTGGTAGGGTACCATGCCACGATGGATTGTTTCCATAAGACCCTTACTTTCAAGTTAGTTGAGACACCAGAAGGAGTGTTGTTTCAGGGAGAGAGGAGGAATCCTCGTGCAGGGTTTGTCTCAGCGTTGAAGGCTGACAGACTTTTGAGAAGTGGTTGTGAAGCCTATTTAGCATTTATCACGGAGGATAAATGGTCCCAAGGGGTGGAGGAGATCCCAATTGTTTGCGAATTCCGAGATGTTTTTCCGGAGGAGATTCCAGGTTTGCCACCCATCAGAGAGATTGATTTCACTATTGATTTGTTACCAAGGACCGCTCCGATATTTATTGCACCATATAGAATGGCTCCAGCAGAGTTGGGGGAATTGAATACCCAGTTGCAAGAGTTGTTAGACAAAGGTTTTGTGAGACCGAGTATTTCACCATGGGGAGCTCCAGTCTTGTTTGTTAAGAAGAAGGATGGTTCGATGAGAATGTGTATAGTTACAGAATATTGAATCAAGTGACCATCAAGAAAAAATACCCATTGCCAAGGATAGATGAATTGTTTGATCAATTGCAAGGTGCTTCATACTTTTCGAAGACTGACTTGAGATCCGGTTACCATCAGCTGAGAGTCAGAGAATCAGATGTGTTGAAAACAGCTTTCCGGACAAGATATGGACACTATGAGTTCCTAGTGATGCCATTCGGGTTGACAAATGCACCAGCAGTGTTCATGGCGTTGATGAATAAGATATTTGCAGAGTATCTAGATCAGTTTGTGGTAGTATTCATAGATGACATTTTGGTGTACTCCAAGACCAAGGAAGAGCATGAAGAGCATTTGAGGATAGCACTGCAACTCTTGAGAGAGAACCAGCTGTATGCGAAGCTCAACAAGTGTGAATTTTGGCTAGATCAAGTAGCATTCTTGGGGCACATTATCTCGAAAGAAGGATTGTCAGTGGATCCGTCCAAGATTGAAGCAGCAGTGAATTGGGAAAGACCGAAGAATGTGACAAAAATTAGAAGTTTTCGGGGATTGGCAGGCTATTATCGGAGGTTTGTGCAAGGATTTTCATCGATTGCGTCACCATTGACGAAGTTGACAAGGAAGAATGCACCATATGTTTGGACAGAGCAGTGTGAAGAGAGTTTCCAAGAGCTAAAGAAGAGATTGACTACAGCACCAGTCCTTACTTTGCCATCCGGGAGCAGCGGTTTCACCATTTTTACTGATGCTTCGAATGTTGGACTTGGTTGTGTGTTGATGCAAGGCGGAAAAGTGATTGCTTATGGATCTAGACAGTTGAAAGATCACGAGAAGAACTATGCCACCCATGACCTTGAGTTAGCAGTGGTTGTTTTCGCGTTGAAAATGTGGAGACATTACCTCTATGGAGAGCAGTTCGAAGTCCACTCCGACCACCGCAGCTTACAGTACTTGTTTTCACAGAAAGAATTGAACATGAGGCAGAGAAGATGGATGGAATATATAAAGGATTACGATTTTCCAATCAAGTATCACCCGGGGAAAGCTAATGTAGTTGCCGATGCCTTAAGCAAGAAATCAGTAGACTTGGCAAATCTAAGTGGCACTTGTATTTTCGAGCAATTTGAAGAGTTGAGTATAGACCTACAGCCACTAAGGAAGGGTGTTTTGTTAGCTAACATGTCAGTGTCAGAATCTTCTTTCATTCAGAAGATCAATGATAGTCAGTTGCAAGATTCATAGTTGGCCAAGATTTCAGAACATATCGCAGAACGTCCTGACTTTCGTATTGTTGATGGAGTTTCGTACTATCGTGACCGTCTGTGTGTGACATCGAAGATTTGAGAAATGACATCATGACTGAGGCTCATAGCACGAAGTATTCAATGCATCCAGGAAGTACAAAGATGTATCAGAATTTGAAGGGCAGATTTTGGTGGAACAATATGAAGAGAGAGATTGCAGCGTTTGTCTCCCGTTGCATGACCTGTCAGTTGATTAAGGCAGAACATCAGAGGCCTCCAGGGTTGTTACAACCGTTAGAGATTCCGGAATGGAAGTGGGAGCACATTACCATGGACTTTATCTCGGGACTACCGAGGACTAGCTGAGGCAACGATGCGATATGGGTCATTGTGGACAGTCTCACCAAGTCAGCGCATTTCATTGCCATGAAGACAGGGAAGAAGATGCACATGCTACCTTTGGTGGAGTTGTTTGTCAACGAGATTGTCAGTCATCATGGGCAGCCAGTTTCTATCACATCCGACAGAGATAGCAGATTTGTCTCGAGGTTCTGGAAGACACTACATGAGTCTATGGGTATGAGATTACAGTTCAGCACGGCTTATCACCCTTAGACAGATGGCCAGTCAGAGAGAACGATTCAAACTCTTGAGGATATGCTCTGTGCTTGTGTGTTAGACTTCAAGACAATGGGATGAGACTCTACCGTTGTGTGAGTTCGCTTACAACAACAGTTACCACTCGAGCATTGGGATGGCGCCTTTTGAGGCTTTCAATGGAAGAAGGTGTAGGACACCTGTATGTTGGGAAGAAGTCGGCGTTCGCAGTTTCCATGGACCGACTATTGTAAGTGAGACCAGCGACAAAATCAAGTTGATTCAAGAATGTCTAAAAGTGTCCCGGAGTAGACAAAAGAGCTATGTAGACTCCCACCGCAGAGATTTACAGTTCAAGGAAGGAGACAAGGTCTTCTTGAAAGTGTCACCTATAAGGGGAACATTGAGATTTGGACAGAAGGGCAAGCTATCACGGAGATACATTGGACCCTACGACATTGTGAGTAAGATCGGTGACGTGGCTTATAGATTAGCCTTACCACCCGAGCTATCCAGCGTACACAACGTCTTCCATGTGTCTATGTTGAAGAAGTATGTCCACGATCCGTCCCATGTGCTCCGGCATGAGCCATTAGAGATTCGAGAGGATGCTACCTACGTTGAGAAGCCCGTTCAGATCATCGATACAAAGGAACAAGAGTTGAGGACACGGACTATTCAGTAGGTAAAGGTACTATGGGAGAACCATGGACCGGAAGAGGCAACGTGGGAATTACGAGACCAAGTGTAGAAGAAGTACCCACATCTTCTACCAGAGGTGAGTCTTATATGTCATTTGGAGGACCAAATGCCCTAAGGGGTGGAGGATGTAAGACCCCGACCCGAGTGAACCCGATTAGTGCTAATTAAGTCGTGTGTGAGCTCTAAGCTTGATTAGTGATTTTGGCTAAGTTGGGTTTGGAATAGCTTTTGTTCTAGTTTTGGGCAATTTCGAGTGCTTTGGTAACTAGTGGGGCCCTTTGGGGGTTCCCCTTACGACTTTGCATTTGCTTAAGAGATTTTCTGGAATCATTTTGAATTGCGTTCTTATCCCGTTTCATTTATCTTATTGATCCCTACAACTTTCATGTTGATCCCGTTTTCATTCGAGGCCCCGAAACCCGATTTACTAGCCTTGAGGGGCAAAACAGTCATTTCACACTAACCTGTACCAAAAACTTGATATCCCCGAAACCCGCGAAACATATACTTTTTGGAAACTGGATATTTCGGCGATCATTTCTTCCTTCTTCATCGAATTCATCCGAGATCCCGAAAGACATGATTTCAGTCAAACAAGCTTCTTTAGTAGTGAGACCCAACCCCATTTGTTAACAAAGGGAAGCCCACTCTCCCTTTTCATTTCATTCTTCATTATCCCAGCACAAACCAGCAACCCGGTTTCTCTTGCTTTTCTCTTCTTCTTCTTGCTTTCTCCATCTCCAATCCACAACAAACTTGCATCAATCAAGAAATGGAGATCACCATCCTCTTCCTCATCTTGAAGACTACATATTGGTACCATTTGTGAAGGAAACCTCTCATTTCAAGATCTTCTGAGCTAACCCTTTCTATTTGAAGGTCATCCAAGTAAGCAATCATCTCCATCTTCTAGATTTGTATTCTTCTAGCCCTAGGGAAGCTTCATTTTCATTATTGAAAGTTCTACCCTTTTCATTCTTTGTTTGACCCATTTTAGGGTTTGTTTTGGGGGTTTTTGCTTGTAGCTTGGAATTGAGCTTAAGAGATGATTAGAGGCTTGGTTTTGCTAGCTTGGACTTGAGGCAAGTGGATGATTAGGTGTTTTGAGTTTTAAATGATTTGGTGAAACATTTATGAGTTTCTCATGCTTTTATTGATTTTCATTGTTGAAATAAATGCTCATAATGCATCTTGGTAGTTTCATTTAATGTCTTGGAAACATGAGTTTAAAGTCTTCTTGTCTCTAGTCTTGTGTGGCTGTATAAGTGTTGAAAGGAGGGAAAAAGAGGAGGAACCAGCACACTGCAGAACAGAACCTGAGTTTTATTCCGCAGTGTACCCGGTCGTCCCGACGGTGGCTCAGTCGATCGGGCACACAGGGTCAGGCTCCCAAAACACTGTGCACCCAATTAAGTTACAACTCCCGATCGACTGGCCATGGGCTCGGTCGACCGGGCACACAGGGTCCAGGTCGACCGGGCCAACTGAGAAATCCTTGCTGAGAGTGATTTTTACCCTGTTTTTGGATGGGCTTAGGTGGGACTTTGACTACCCTTTTTGGACTCATTGGGCTATATGTGAGAATGTCTTAAGTCGACCTCAAGACATTCTTCATGGTTAGTTCGGTTGCATCGGAATCCAATCCAATTCAATCTTGAACGGTATGGGACAACGCGATATCCTTCTTATATCTATACGCGAAGTCTATTTCCTTGGAAATCGCGAATCCTATCTCTTTCGGTGACTGAGTAGGTTGTACGATGCTTCATGATTAACATCATACTTAGGATGGACTCTTTATAGTTTTGATTTTTCTATCGTAGCATCTAGTACTATCTATAAGCTCATTTTAAGTTTTGAAAACCGTAAAGTGCATAAGGAGCCCGGAATGTCTTCAAACTGAAGGAGTACCAAGTCATTATTATAATCGACATACGGGACCCCTATTCACTTAAATAAATCTTGAAACCAATACTTTACCGAAATTGTAATAGTCATTGTATTTCCTCATTTCCGAGATTTACATTACATGATTTTTTTCCCGAAAGCATTGAAGTTACACTAGTAACAGTTACTTGTCCCGAAATGTATTGCACTACATGAAATGGAAATTATTCCTTGGACATCCTTGCCCCGCATATTCATTTACTTGCACTTGTTTTACTTGTTCATGTCTCGATTTGTTAATTGACCTATGAGTCGGCATCACTAAGCTTGGATAACCTTGTCGGTTTGATCCACGGACTTGGAGATCCCCCTCCCGTCCCGCCAGCTGTAGTTTGGATCCCGATGCCCGGTTTCTTACCGTGGTCCCGTCCCGATACCCGGTTCGCTACCGTGGTCCCGTCCCGTATATTTATATTGTATATATGATTTGCATTGAATCTCCTCACCTTGTGTGACTGAGACCAACGTCCCGTTATACTCTTGTCACCTTGGTGATAGAGGACTTAGCTTTTTGTGATTGTCATCTTGTTAGTTCCCGATTCCTTGGATACCTTACATGTTTTATCTTGCTTATTTGTTTTCTAGTAATTGATTTATCTCCTTTATGAGAGTTCTTGCTTAAACAGATTTCTATGCTTTTCAAGATATTTTCTTTATTATATGTAGTTCGTACTCAGGTCCCGTTGCCGGTTACCTGCCGGAGGAGGCGGTAAGTGAACCGCAGCCCCTAGTTGAGTGGCGTGCTGACGATGTCATGTAGATATCGGGTGGCTACGAGAGACGTGATATTTTGGGACAACTATTTAACCATTCTTTTGGGTTATTGTTTTGTTTATATTGGCCTTTGTTGGCCTCTATTTTTGGGGAATGTAACTAAATGATCTTTTGTTAAACTTTAACTTACTTTTGGGAAACATGCTATAGATCATTGCTCATTCTGATACAATATTTTATACTTGATGTTATCTTCATGACTAGGGATAGTTTGACTATTTGATTTGCTACATGCTTCCGCACTTAAAAGAAATATTCATTTATGGTTGTGATATCCTCACCGCGGACACCTGTGGGAAATTAAATAAATGTATGGTATTATTAAACTGTTGTGGTACATCATCATTAGTGTGCCGATCCCGGATTAGTCCTTCGGGCCCGGTCCGGGGTCGCGACAATTACCCCTGCGGGTCTGTGGCAAACCACAAGTGAAATCCATGGTGACATGCTCCCACTGCCAAACTGGTATATCCAAGGGTTTCATTAATCCCCCTGGTCTCTAGTGCTCGGCCTTAACTTGTTGGCACACTAAACATTGAGAAACAAACTTTGCTATCTCGCGCTTCATGTTCATCCACCAAAAGCGCATCTTCAAATTTTGATACATCTTAGTGCTCCCTGGGTGCACCACGTTGTGTGCATGGTGTGCTTCTGAAAGAATTTCCTTTTTAAGTTCAGGATCATTCGGCACACACAAACGCCCTTGACAATAGAGAATGCCTCCCTCCAAGGAAAATTATGATCTATAACTAATTGTTGCAATGATTTTAACCAACTCTGGGTCACTACTCTGTCCCTCCTTGATCTTGTCAATGAGTGTAGGTTGCACAAACATTCTAGCCACAAATGCCTGCTCACCCTGCTGCTCAATGTTTAAGTTCAACTCCCCAAATTTCTCAATCAACCCGTGCTCCTTAATCATCATCCAAGATATTAAAGCCGCCTTTCGACTAAGAGCATCTGCCACCACATTGGCCTTACCTGGATGATAAAAGATGGTAAGATCATAATCGTTTAAAAGCTCCATCCACCTCCTCTGCCGATTGTTAAGATCCCGTTGAGTGAAGATGTATTTAAGGCTTTGGTGATCAGTCATCACTTCAAATTCTCACCATACAGATAGTGCCTCCAGATCTTTAAGGCAAATACCACTGCTGCTAATTCGAGGTCATGCGTTGGATAGTTCTGTTCATGATTCTTTAATTGCCTTGACGCATAAGCTATGACCTTCCCGTTCTGCATCAGTACGCACCCCAATCCTTTGTTTGAAGCATCACTATAGATTGTAAATCCTCCTCTAGTAGTCGGAAGTGTGAGAATAGGCGCTGATGTCAGCCTCTTCTTCAGTTCTTGAAAGCTCGCTCCACATTCATCAATCCAGACAAATGGCTCATTCTTCCTTGTTAACTTCGTCATTGGAGCTGCTAAAGTGGAGAACCCTTCGATGAACCGCCAATAATAACCAGCAAGCCCTATGAAACTTCGAATCTCAGTCACAGTGGATGGCTGCTTCCAATTCAATATAGCTTCGATCTTCTTAGGATCTACAGTAATACCTTCACTAGAGATCACGTGCCCCAAAAACTGAATTTGGAGCGACCAGAACTCACATTTGCTGAATTTGGCATACAGCTTGTGTTCTCTCAGAGTCTGAAGCGCAATACGAATATGTTCCTCATGGGCTTGCTCGGACTTGGAATATATAAGAATGTCATCAATAAAGACCACAATAAACTGGTCCAAGAAAGGTTTATACACTCTGTTCATTAAATCCATGAAGGCTGCAGGGGCATTGGTCAACCCAAAAAGCATGACCAGGAACTCGTAGTATCCATATCTAGTCCTGAATGTTGTCTTCGGAATATCTTCTTCCTTAACCCGAAGTTGGTGATATCCAGAACGCAGGTCTATCTTCGAAAAGAATTGAGCGCCTTGTAGTTGGTCAAATAACTCATCAATCCGAGGCAATGGGTACTTATTCTTGACCGTCACTTGATTGAGTTGTCTGTAGTTGACGCACATTCTCATAGACCCGTCCTTCTTCTTCACAAAAAGTACCGGAGCTCCCCATGGTGAGACATTAGGTCTGATAAACTTTTTATCCAGCAACTCTTGTAATTGCTCCTTCAACTCACGAAGTTCTACTGGTGCCATCCGGTAAGGTGCTTTAGATATTGGATCGGCTCCAGGTAACAAATCAATGGAGAATTCTAACTCCCGAACTGGTGGTAATCCAGGAACATCATCCGGGAAAACATCCGGAAATTCCCTTGCGATAGGAACATCCTCTAACCTCTGACTTTCTTGGTCTTCACTAATAAAGGCTATAAATGCCTCATAGCCACCTCGGATCATACGCTTCGCCTTCAAAGCAGATACAATCTGAGTCTTCTTTTTCTTCTTGTCTCCTTGGAAAATTAAATATGCTTCCCCCATAGGGATAGAAATAGTCTTTTTATGGCAGTCCAGACGAACATGATAAGCCGCCAACCAATCCATTCCCAAGATTACATCATAATCATGCATACCTAGCACAACCAAGTCTGCAAGAAAAGTATGATCTCCTATCTGTATTTTACTTCTAAGGTACACCTTATCCGTCTCCTTAACATTACCCATCGCAGCAGTTACAGTAATTACACAATGTGGTGAAACAAAAGATAGAGTAGAGCCAGAATCAAACAATACCCTAGCAGAATGACCTTCAATCAGAAGTGTACCTTCTACAACTTCATTCGTCGCCTCTGGGTCTTGATCGGTAATAGCATAGGCTCGAGCTGGGATGCGGGGCCTTTGAGCTTCTCCATTATTGTTCCTTGGATTGTTTCCAGCCTGCTGTGGACGTGTCAATGGTGGTTTGTGCTGAGTTGCCAAAGATTTCTGCTGAATATGTGGTTGAGCCGGAATAGTCTGCTGGCTTCGTCGATCTGGATGTGGACACTCTGCTACCATATGCCCCAAATCACCACAGTTGAAACATGCCCCACTCTTGAATCTGCATTGCCCCACTGGATGTCTCCGGTTACAATATGCACAAACTGGAGCTGGTGCTGGGGTGGGTACATTGGACTTCAGCCTCTTAGCTTGTTGTTGTTGTATTGCAGGTCGACGACTGCTACTAGTAGGGCCAATCCTCAAGGCTTCTTTAGCTCGCTGATCTCTCGTTGCAGACTCCTCTGACTTATAAGCATAGCGAATAGTCTCTGCTAAGGTAGGCTTCTCTGCCATTTCCACCTCTCTTCTCAAACCGGGCCTCAGACCTTCAATGAACCTGGTGATCTTGTCCTCTTCAGTGCTGATCAACATCGGAGCATAACGAGATAACTGAGTCCACTTCATATCATACTGAGCCACTGTCATACTGCCTTGCTGGAGGTTCTGGAATTCTCGCTTCTTCCGATCCCGCACATGTTTTGGAGTAAACTTGTCATCAAATTCTCTCTCAAACTCAACCCATGTAAGGGCTCGCCTGGCTGTCCAGTACCCTATTACAAGAGCCTCGTACCAATGCTCTGCTTCTCCTTATAGAATAAAGGCTGTCAGAGGTAGCTTCTGATCTTCCGGGCAGTTCATAGCTAGGAAAGTCTTGTTGACTTGATTGATCCATTTCTCCGCAGCTTCGGGGTCCGTGGTCTCACTAAAAGGTAGGGGACCAATTTTCTTGAAGCGGTCCAAAAGGTTGCCCCCAGTGGTACTTGATTGACTCCATCTCCTTGATGATTGCCATTACCACCGCCATTGTTCCCATTGTTGTTGTTCATATGATTGGTCACAAAGTCACGGAAAAGGTTCTGGCCCTCAACCAAATTGGCCAAAATAGCATCCCAATTCCGGTTCTGGCTCGTATCATTACTAGTATTTTTTCTGTGCGCCATCTGAATGCAACAACAGTTAGTTTATGACCTATCCAAAGTGGGGTCCTAAATTCAAATTATAATTCTAATTGTTCTAAGGATCAGGGAAAAAAAAGTTCATTAGGTTGATTAATCATCCTAACCCCAAGGCTACCCTACCTCACCACGAGAAATGTTTAAGTTAAGAACTTTTAATTTATTCCACATTAATTGTAAACAAAGATTGTAAGTTGGTTATAAACTTGGCTAAACTTGAACCAAACCGGCTCTGATACCAAACTGTCACGCCTCAAGATCCGATAACATGGATCCGATGTGATGCCAGATGACCCAGTCATCTAAGGCCACTCAATTGTTCAAATAGTGGGCCAATTTTTTTTTTTAACTAATAATTATGCATAAACCACATTGCCCAACCCTATATCAGGTAAGCCAAGATCATAACCATAAATAACAATCCAACAATTATTACACCAAATAAACCAAGTAACAAAATTAAATAAATACATCAATCCCAAATTAAACTAACAAAGTCTTAGGCATAATTAAACTTAATGTCATAAATTCTCATAATTTTAATATCTTCATTTTAACCATCCAGAATGGCATCGTCATAGCCATACTGTGGCACATGCTCGTATTCCTTTTCACCCTCAATCCCTGGGTCCTGTACATCCTCACTCTCCTGCACATCATTTGTGGTGGTGGAATGTAATGAGCACAACGGTACTCCGCAAGATAACAATTACAAACCAAAACATATATTATAAGAGGTATAAGATAATGAGGATGTACATATGATAAGCAATAAATGACATGACATTACCATAATGACAATATTTCATAAAATAAATATTGGGGCACCAACATTTCTTGAAATGTCATACAATATAAGTCACTTCCTGATATGGAATTTAGGGTCCCAACACTACATTTGAACCATTCATTAGAACCCATGTGACAATACATTACACTTAGCACTATTCACTTGTCACTTGGCCATTATAATACTTTGAGACCTTCCCTTCCATATTGGTAAATCACTCACTAAAAAATCATTACAAAATATCAATCCCTACACTAGGTTGGGTCTTTGTGTCACTGACCAGTCTAACAGTGCACCCATCTACGAAGTGTCTCAGAATTTAACCCCTCCAAGACAAAGGTCATTTTTGGAATACCTGTTATAGGTAACCGATCACTAATCACTACACTGCACTGGACCACCACACAGTAAGACGTCTTCCCGTGGGGGTTATACAACGTAGTGGGGCTGTGGAACTGGGGTCCCTACTTTCGTTTGTTTTCTAACATTTCATTTATTTTAATTAGTTTAGACCTAATGAGAATAAAGCATATTATATGCATACTTATCCTCAAGCGTCCCATGCCACTTGGCTTCCATATGCACTCTTATGGTTCATCCCTTTCGATCAATATTATTAATTAATATTTTATGGAGTGGGTGTTACAATCATTTATCATCAACAAATGAGGGTATTATCATACATTTTTCAATATTGAAAAAAATGTCATACAAACTTTCCATAAATACACTACTAAAAAAAAGGGTTTTTATATCGGTTACAAAAACTGCCCTATATCGGTTTTTCATATAACCGATATAATATCTTTAGTCAAGGTTTTTTATATCGGTTAATATTTTTTTATATCGGTCAAAAATTTTTTATATCGGTTACACAGGAACCGACATAATAATCTCTATATATAATATCGGTTAGAAAATATATGATATTAATTTCTATATTTTATATCGGTTATTATGAAACCGATATTATATACACAATGATTCTACATCGATTTTAAAATCCCTTAATATGCTGCTCCCCGCGTGGGCTCACTCCTTCTTTCCCTCCTTTTTTTTCCTTCCCTCCATTCTCTTTCTTTCTCCAATCGCTTTTAATGCCCTTAGAAATTATTTTATTAGCGACATTATTTTATACAGAGAGTTCGCCTTTCATGCCCTTATCCCCCTCTTGCTCTAATAGCCCTTCTCTGGGTTTGGTGTAAATGCCCTAGACCACCCTCTCTCTCGTTGACTCGTTCTCACCTCTCCCTCAGGATCCCTCTCACTTCTCGCTCTAATAGCTCTTCTCTGGCTTTGGTGTAAATGCCCTAAACCACCCTCTCTCTCATTCTCACCTCTCCCTCAGGATCCCTCTCACCATCACCCTCCACGTGAGCAATACCATCTAGCCCTCCTCCTCCAACCACTGCGCACACCTTACGGCCTATCACTCTCGTCGCCTCCCTGCGTAGAGTCTCCACAGATATCGCAACCCATCATCCATTTCACGCTGCCCTCTCCATCGTCGCCATCTCCTCGTGCGCAGAACCTCGCCAGAGCCTCGGCATAACCTATCTGGACTCCCCCTCTGGCGCCGATCCTCTCCACCATCACCGACTACACTTCTGCCCTGAGGCGACGCTCGTTCACGCCTAGACGCCCCTTTCCCCCTCCACGCCAAACCACACCACTACCATCCACAAGCAAGGATCTGTCCCTTCTCTCCCTGTCATCTACACCAACGCCCACTGCCTTTGCTCCCCGGCTCTGCTCCCTCCAACACCCAATTCCTTGCACCATTTCACAGCACCTCCGCACAGGCACACCCTTCCCCTCCATCTTCCTTTTACCTTTCATTTTCCTTTCCATCACCCTCTCTCTTTCGCCTCGCTGCATGAATTGGGGCTTTTGCAAGTAAGTGGTTCCAATTTCCCAAATTGCTATTTCTTCTCTCATTCTGTTCAGAATTAGGTTTTCCATGTGTGTATGTGCGTCTGTTTTTTTTTTTTTTTGGGTGCGGGGCGGGGCAGGGGGGGCGAGCGGGTTCAAAGGAGGCAATTCGTGATTTCTATTATTCAATTTCTTTTGGGTTTTTCCAAACTTAAGAGCCTTTGGTTTGTTCTGATCAATCTCTTGGAATTCTTTTGGTTTGAACTATTTTTACTATGTATTGGGAATTTGGTTCTTCCAAGTTAGTTTAATTTATTTCTTTTATGTTTTTGGGCAGGTAATTTTAGGATTGCAATTGTTGGATTTCTGCGTATTCTTCCACTTCATGTTGAATTGGGACTTTATTTTGTTAAAATGTGTGATCTTTTATGCTTTTCGAATTGAGACTGGTTTGATTTATCTTGCTTTGTTGGGATTTAGGCTTTTGGGTGCCAGAAATTTGTTGCTTGTGATTGTTGGATTTCTTGATTTTCTTTCACTTCATGCCCTTCTCCCTCATCGTGCACCCCCAACCCACCCCCTGTTGACTTGAAAGTAAATTGTTGGACACTAGATTTTTCTTTGGCTCTACATGGGAGGAATGAGGAATGGTAAATTATCCTAGTCTTAAACTAGCATGGTCTAAGTCATATGGATTATTCTTAGAGTGCTCTATTTCGCTGCTTTGCCACACAATCTCCATCTACCAGTGTACATCCGTTGTTGTACTCGACAACACTGGAGCCTCCACTTTGTAATCTCTGGCACTGGTTGTGAGATGAGATTCCCTTAACCATCCAGCAGCCTTTGATGATATCATAACAAAACATAAGAAATTTGAATTTTTTTTCTCAAATTATGCAAAGTCCATGAGGCCCTATTTGTTAGAAGGCCTCTCTAAGATTTTTATATATTTCTTTTTCATTAAATTGTTAAGTGATATTTTTTTAGAACAGTGAGGTTTTTGTTAAAAAAATTTGTAAGGAATATGAGGTTTTTTGATGCCCTGTTTTGGGTTTCCATATGGGGGGCTCATGTTTGGTAAAAACAATACTTACAGTTCACAAACTATGAACTGGCACAATATCGGTCATCCTTGCATTACCTTTTTAAGTACAAAACCAAGTCGCCAAAGACACATATTGATTGGATCCACAGATTCTGAACTGGCACAACATTGGTCATCCTTGCATTACCTTTTTAAGTACAAACCAAGTCACCAATGACACATTTTGACTGGATCCACAGACGATTTGCACAATGGATTCTGCTTTTCTTTCTTCCTTTTATTGTTTCTTTTCTCTTTCTCTAGGTGGCCACAAAGTCTACCAAGCAAAAAACAAGTGAAGGAATAGAACATATCCTGAATATACATACATATTTGGGTCTCCCTCTCTCTTGCCCTCAGATATGAACCAGTGTGAACAATGTACTTATTACTTTAAAAAGTGCATATTATTCTTTTTACACACACTTGCAGAGCCGTTGTGGTATTCCATCAGCTTGAGAAGTTTAAAGGCAAAAGAACACATGCTCCTGACAGAGTTGAGGAGGCTTGACATAGAATGTTGAACCCTCATAGGCCTTTAGTGAAGGGAACATGAACTGGGTAGTGGCCATGCTACTAGGTGGCCTCTTTTTCATATTCATGAACTTTGAGTTTTTTCATGTGCCGGGTGAGCTTAAGGAGCAAATTTTGAAAGACGTGATTGTGAGTACTTTTGCATCTATATAATTTAAAGTTTAATATAAGCATTTCATTACATCCATAACTCCTCATTCATAATCTTCGTAGAGCACCTACAGCATCAGGGAGATCTACAAAGTAAAAAACCCAGATCAACCGTTAACTCGCACGGATTCCTTCTTGGTCACTCAGAAAAGAAAGGACGGATCAGCATCGAACCCCATGTGGTGAGAACCATTTTACTATAATTGGTTGTTGGGTTATTAATTTGAATTGATTGACTTTTTAGAAGGAATAGTCCAATAATTACAGATGCATATATCATCTCTCTTAAATACCGGTACAAGGCAAGTACTTCTTTATTTATCTTTTCCCTGAAGTCTTTATTAACTCATGGAGTGATGATTGATTAATCACTCTTAATGTATAATTATTCATATTGGTTGATGTTTTATGGGTTTGATGCTGACAATTTAAGTCACTGTGTTTTATTAGTCCTTAGTTTGGTTAGATTTGTTGTTATTGAATAGAGCTTGCTCACTGATTTTCATGTTATGGGGTTCTTCTTTGTTCTCAAAAGAGATGAGCAGGTTGTAGATTGAGGTTGATGGTGTTTTTCTTATTTGAAATGTTGTGGTTGATGTCGTTAGCTTAACTCATACTCTTTTTTTAAATAAGAAGTAATTCATATGGATGAGTAGAATGGATTTGATGTTGCAAATTGTTTGATGTGGTACCTTTTTCTGTTTTTGCAGGTATTGAAACTACAACTGATTGCCGAATATGAGAGATAATTCGTTCTTTAACATATTTACAAAAGTGGCTTCAAGGAATGAACAATCTTTGTTTTTAGAGGCATGTTTTCCTCTGTTTTAATTGGTTAAGTAATATGCATAGTGACAAAATTTTGAAAACTTTTGTTACCAGGCCAAGTTATGTAATAATTATTTAATTTCATTGTTCTTAGGACCTGTTTGTTTGCATATAATATGTAGGAATTAACTTTTAAATCTCTTTGTTCCCTCACATCTTCATTTTTGGATCTGTTCTTGTTAATAGCAACAGTTTTTTTTCTTCTTTCTTTCTTTTTCTTGAGAGGTTTATGTTAGTGAAGAAGAAACAACCCACCAATTTACATACACATTTGGACAACCATCAACAGCCCACCTATATGCATACACATTTGGTGATGGTGAAAAGAATAGAATAGTAGTTGGTAGGCGTCATATAGACAATTTAGACAATGGCAGTAGTGATAATTTTTCTTTTTGGTGAGGATGAGGAAGAGGTTTGTATGCATGTCAGTTGTTTTTGGTGATCAGGTGGAGCCTAGACATGGAGTTCCAAGGTTGATGGATGAGGCCAAGGCTGTAGGATGATAACAACTTAAATTTATTTTGTTTTGGTATTCAACTCTCTCTCTCTCTCTCTAAGCATACATTGCATGGATTTTTTTGCAGGGAGTTAAACTTCTTGTTTCCTCAGTCCGTAACTAAAGTTTTTCCATACTTTTTCTTGAAATTCTTATAGGACTAGTAAGTGCTTTTAAATTTTCTATTTAATGGACTACATCTTTACTTTTTCCACTCCTATGAAATGAGGCTGACTTTTTCCTTTTTTTCTATATTACTGATATTGGTTGCAGGAGCGCTTCCATGGTCTTGATTGTTTCCTTGCAGGTGAGTTCGATAAATGAATTTTAACTCTTTTTCTTTGCTTGTATTTTAATATCATATAATTGGTTTTTTTTAGGATATGTTGTAGTGTCTTACTTTTGCCCTTCTAGTAGATGTTTATATTGTGAATCCTAAATGCTTAGATTTTTTTTTGTCAATGTAGTTCTTGATTGGTTTGCAAGTTGAATGCTTCCATCGTAGATAATTTTTGTGAGTGTTTTACTTTTTGAAGAAATGAGTTACTAAAAGGGGCTTTTGGCATTCCATGTTGTAATATTAGTTTCTCTTGTTCCTTAGTGTGCTTTTTAAGTGGTTAGCTTGGACAACAAAAACCTCTCTCTGTTCAACTTTTATTAGTTATCTTGCTTCCATTCGACTTCAAATACTAACTAGTCAACTAGCACTTTTTAATGTGTTAAAGAACAAAAGATCCTTGCTAACATAAGAAGCAACAAATTAATCATTAAGAATCTCCTAAAAACTGGACTTTCCTGGCTATGACATTGTAGACTTCATGGAATGCACATAATCCATTGTAATGTTTGATTGATCTATGTGTTGAATTAGGAGAGGTTTGTCAAAAGAGTAGTGTTTGATTTTCATAACTGGTGTATTGTTGTGTTGGTGATTGTGTTTTTTTAATCTGCAGTGGTGAATTGGTGTTGTGCACAAGGTGTTTTTAATTATCCAGACTATGGTGTTATTACCTTAATTGAATGGGTTATCAGGGATGTTTTCCTTTTTTCTGGTCATTGAAAGTTGTTATGGTTTGATGTTGTAGCCTACTGTGTAGTTGCAGTTGAGTCACTGCCATTGTCACTGCCAAGGGATAGGAGTCATTCCAGGTACATGTATATATGTATCATTTGTATGTATTGCAGATTTATCAACTTATCCAATATTGTTATTTTTATTTTATTTTTTTGTACTTAAGTTGATTTGTAGAAGCTAGGCTTACTTGGAGGTGTCAGAGGAGCATAAGTTTACTTCATTGTATAGAATGTGGTATGATTGTGGTGTTTGTTGTGTTCTTTTATTTTCTATGAGATGGATATGATTCACTTATATAAGTAGCTGATGTAGTGGGCCATCACGTTCATGAATACTCCATATAAATCACGTTCTTTTGGTTTTTTTGTTTATATATAGTTCCAACTTTTTGTACATCCCATGGAAGACAATGTAGATACTATACACACACACACACACAAACAATATTTCCATAGAGATTTGTCTAGTCAAGATTTATGTTAATTATTAATTAGTTATATATATATATATATGATCACTTTGTATATATAGTGCAAAGTTTTATTGGTGTATAGTGTACTGCAGGTTTATTTTATGGTACTGCAGGTTTTATAGGTATTGCAACAATGCAAATTCTTTTGATAAAAAAAATGCATATATAATATTAAATCGGTTACAAAACAAACGATATAATATAATCCCAAAAAACCGATATAACAAAGCCCTTTATAACCGATATTATAAATAATTTTTATATCGGTTTCACTCTTTTTTTATATCGGTTTTACAGTAATGTATACTATAATTTCAGTTTCAAAACACATTAGTTCTCCGAAAACCGATATTATAAATAATTTTTATATCGGTTTCACTCTTTTTTATATCGGTTTTACAGTAATGTATGCTATAATTTCAGTTTCAAAACACATCAGTTCTCCTAAAACCGATATTATAAATATTTTTTATATCGGTTTCACTTTTTTTATATCGGTTTTACAGTAATATATGTTATAACTTCAAGTTCAAAAGACATCAGTTGTCCAAAAACCGATATGAAATAATACACATATTATATCGGTTATAGTTGTTTATTATATCGGGGGTACTTATATCGGTTTGAAGTTTACTGAAAAACCGATATAATAGGTCTTTCATATTAGTTTTTAGCCGATATAAAAACCCTTTTTTCTAGTAGTGATAGCACATTATGCAAAACTTGCCATAAACGACAACATATAGAAATTTTCATAATTTGAATGCTAGGCAACATACCATAATGTCCATAACACTATTACCATATCACCAATTACGTATATACATTTTTAGAAAGTAATTGAAACTTGCCTTATATGAAGCTTTACTAACCACTTGAGAAAAAGGGTGTTACAATGTGAATTATGCTGCAAAAATAAATTATAATTATTAAACACTAATTATTTAAATCTTAGTCATCAACCATATTTTGGAATCAACAAAATCAAATTTCTTAACCAATTAATCATCTAGGTGAAAACTAACCCACCAAGGTCCACTAGGGAACCTAGTCTAGCCATTTAACATTCTAAGTTTATTAATTATTAAATCTTATGTTTTAAGGTGGGGTCCACATGATTTATAAAGTGTCCTAAGGTCCATAACAACACCTAACAGTAGCATAAGGAGGAATTAAGCATGACACATCAATCACTAAACTACACCCACACTAACTAACCAACTAGCCAATTACCCCTAGTCTAGGTTTGATGGCTATGGCCCCTTTAAATATTTATTCGGGCCTATTAATCTCCACTAATAAAGGGATTTAACCTACTGACCAGGGACTTAATTAAAGTATATAGCTACTGGTTATGGCCCCATTTAATTCATAAAAACCTATTTTAGCCACCATAACACATAGACCTAGCATAACCAACTAGACTAGCCAAAATGGCTTCCAACTTAGCCAAGGGTGTGACCACACTCCCTAATTCATTTAAACAAGTATTAATAATTTAATTTGGTCCTTTAATTAAATTTAGCATATAAATAACAGAAATTTATAATGTTACAATTTGTCCATATGTGATCAATTGATGCACTAGGGTTAGGTTTTGGGCTTAATCCATTAAACCAAGACTCATTTAGATTTAAATCCACCATTCCAGCACCTTAAAATCATTAAAACAGACCCTTATGGTTGCTGGAATTTATTTATATTTATACCAAAATTAATGTCTAACCCACGAGCTACAATTGGTGCACCAATGGGTCATATAGAGTCAAACCGGTTAACCCAAAAAGGGTCCCAATGAACCAACACCTAAAATCATGACTAAAACAAAAACTAAAAGTTTAATTAAAACCCTCGATTTTTAGTTATTTCAAAGATCCAAACTATTAAAACTTTGCATATATAGATGAGAATATCCCTAGAACTTTTGGGTCCGATCCGACCGTTGATTTGTCAAATCCAAGGGTTCAAAAACATCTTTCCTTTATCATGGATATTTAGGATATCCAAAATCCCCTTTTTTTATCCCATGATATGGATCTTTAAAATTAACTAGATTACAATAAAATGGCTAAAAGCATAACAATTTCTTTCATAAAAAAAAATAGATTTTAGAAAAAGATGAAATACGATAATTATTAAACTATATGATCATTAAAACCAATAAATCTAACTCTAATGACTTATTAAAAAAAGGCACAAAATAAATATAATCTTTAAAAATCTAGTCCCCAAAATACATCTAAACCATAAATTAAGATTTCACCATTTTCCTATCCAAACATTGGTGTCACGCCCCACCCTTCACGCATGCATGATATTGTCCGCTTTGGCCCACGGGCCTCACGGTTTTTCTTCTGATGGGCCTCAACCCATCAAAAGGCCTCATGCAAGGTAAGGGTGTAAGCTCCCATTCACTTTCCTCTCTATAGTCGATGTGCGACTCCGGGGCGTCACATTCCACCTCCCTTAGGGCTGCACGTCCCTGTGCAGTAGCCTGCCAGTCCTTGTAGCCTACCAGCCCTCTTGGCCCGCCCACTTGCACCAGGCCACGGCAGGAGACCCTACTAGAACTAGTCAAGAGTCGGCTTTGATACCATTTGTCACGCCCCACCCTTCATGCATGCATGATATTGTCCGCTTTGGCCCACGGGCCTCACGGTTTTGCTTCTGATGGGCCTCAACCCATCAAAAGGCCTTATGCAAGGTAAGGGTGTAAGTTCTTACATATAACCCCATTCACTTTCCTTTCTATAGTCGATGTGCGACTCCGGGGCGTCACACATTGAGTCTGGCCCTGATCTGTCCATTGACAGCCCTACACTCTCGTTTGAAGACTTCCACATACGTCCCTGCTCAATGCTTGCTTGATCAATTAATCTTTTTCACTTTGAGAATATTTTCTTTTTCAAGACATCCTAAATAAAAGTATACCTCAGGAAAAAAAAAAAAAAGGAAGAAAGAAAGACAACTTAAAAATAGCTTGCAAATAAGATGATTGGTAGCACCAAAACTTGTAGATAGGGCTCTAGAAATATTAGCTTCCTGCGCTATTCTCTGGCAATTGTCTTGAACACTTAAGCATCTCATGTTCAGTTTGCATTGTCAATGATGATGTTTTTTCTATTTAGAATATTCACCTCTTTTTTTATATTACTCAATTCATGTCAACTGGTGTTAATGTATGAATCTCGAGTTTTCCTTTGGCAACAACTAAAAAACAGTTTGGTTCTGTAAATTTTGAATTTCAGGTGGCAGTTGACGACACCTCATACCACAGGCCTTGTTTCAAATGTTCTCATGGAGGCTGTGTGATCAGCCCATCAAAATTGTGTTGCACATGAAGTCTGTATTGCAAGCACATCACTCTCAGCTCTTCAAGGCAAAGGGGAATTTCAGCCATCTTGGCAAACATGAACCCCCTAAAGAGGTGACTACAAATATTTGAGTGATTTCATGAAGTCTTGTCTGTGCACCTATGAATGCACACTGTGCATCTGATCCAATCCCATTAAAAGTGGGACCTACCCTCTAAACTTCATGTATACAATCCAGATTAGCAGCTGTTCAAAGCGTTAGAGTGCGGGTTAATGTTTCTTATTAGTCATAAATGTCACATACATGTAACATAGGGGTTCACATGCAAAACAGCCCCCATTTGTGTTTGCTTTTGATTTTTGTGTTATATTTTTATGTATTTATAAATATTGTAAATTGTACATTTAACTTGATCAAGCTAGCATATTGATTTTTTAAATAAATTGATGATGTGTGACATTAATGTGTAGATGAGAATGCTACAATTTATGGGTTAAATTTTTCTTTTTGTGATTTAAAAAAATGAATTTAATCACAAATAAAGAAATTATGGGAAACTTATTTTAAAAAATAATGATAATTAATTAGGGATGGTTCAAAATTGTCATTTAGCACAGTAAAAAACGTTCAATATCGAACGGTTTTAAACCCTTCCAGAATGGACTAGTAACTGTTCTAAAAATTAGAATTTGAAACGGTTTTAGAAAATTTTAAAGTGTTTAAAACCGTTCCAAAATAAACACTAATTCTAACGGACACTTAAATTTGGAACGGTTTTTGTAAGATCCGGCCCCACCATTAATTATATTTATTATTAAAATATTAGTATTATATTAATTTAATGTATTTTAGTTATTTAAGTGGGTAGGATTAAGTGGGTCACACGCTAGATAGGATTCTTGGATCGGTAAGTTGGGTTAATGGGTAGATGACTTTACCCGTAGTTTTGACCCAATATGACTTAAGCCCAGAGGATATTCCCTTTTAACCTAATCCCTATTTTAACTAATCGCAATATTTATCCCTCCCCACTTATCTCTCTCTGCAACTCCTCCAGTAACTTCTTCGTCTTCTTCCTCTTTCAACTTCCCAAGCCATTCCAGCTTTAGGATCCAACCATCAGAATCAAGATCAGAGGATACCAGCAATCTTGGCTCAACTTTCTTCTCTCAGGTAACCCTCTCCTCAAATCATTAGGAGTAGAACTGTATTCTTGGGTTATTCCCTTTTTCTTTCCAATCCTAGGTTTTGGGTAGGAATATCATAGATCTGATCACCTGGGTATTTCTTTCTGATCTCTTATATCAGATTGGTGTTAGGATTGTGATTGAATGCTGTGGTAATCTCGGATTGGATATTGGTGAGGATCTGTGCATTTTCCTCAAACTCCAGTAAAAGGCAAGTACCTAAACATAATCTATGAATTTAATGCATGTGTTTCTCGTTGATTCCAGTGTGGATGCATATAGAAACCCTTTTCTTATGCCCTAAGTTTTGATTTCCTGTATTTTTGTGATGAGACCTTGGATGCATATTGATGGCCACCATCTGATGATTCGAACATCGGTCGTAATTGGTGTGATATGGGGTTGTGCTCTGTGGGACCTACTATTTAGTCATCCGGTTGCTACAGGCATGAATGAGGTTCTGTGTGTGTGGCTGGATCTGTACAGGTTTTGGAAGAAAATAAGAGTAGGGGGGAGACCTCTAGTTGCAGAACATGGAGACAAGTGTTTCCTTTCATATAATCTGGTGGGGGCCACTATCAATTCATGTTTGACATTAATAGTGTAGGGGCAGTTTGACCTTGACCTGTACATGAATTAAAAAGAAAACAAAAGGGCAGTAGGGGGAACACATGTGCAGAACGTTAGATCACTTTTGGGAGTGACCCAATCACCAATCCGGATCATGGATCTGCTTGTGGACCCTATAGATGGCGGACCCGTGCGAGGTGGGCCCTAGTTGGCCTACCATTCAGTAGTTTGATCAGGTTAAAACATGAGTACTATTAATTATTTTATTTATATCTAATTAGTTGTGGGACCCAAGAGTGATTGGATATGGCTGGGCGATGTGTTTGTGAGGGTGATTTGGTGTCGTGATCTTTGGGGCCCACTGATCTAAGTAACCTTGGATGGGCAG
The DNA here is from genome assembly GCA_038049695.1 of Cinnamomum chago. NCBI lineage: Eukaryota > Viridiplantae > Streptophyta > Magnoliopsida > Laurales > Lauraceae > Cinnamomum > Cinnamomum chago. Next base: position 37,684,996 of record CP142458.1, read on the forward strand.
GCGTGGAACCACAGCGTTCTGGAAGGTGTGTTCTGGAGGGGATGGCTTGACAAGGGCATGTTTAAAAAGGAAAATATAAGTGAGGAGAGTTTTGCTGTGAGAGAACCTGGAGTAGGGTGGTTGTTTTTATATCACCTTGTCCCCATGTGTTTCTAAAATTAGAAAATGGCCTTGTTTGTTTTGTAAATCCAAATTAAATCCTTTGACTATTTGAATGTGGAAAATGTTTTTAATGGGGTCCTCAAGTTTTCTAAAAATTGTAAACTACGGTTATTTGTCATTATTTTCAAATTAATATTAAATGATATCTTTAGTTTTTAATGTGCTAAAATTATATTTTTGTAGTTTATTATTATTTCTTTGGACCAAGTAAATATCGTCCGGGCACGCGGTATATTACTAATACAGGGTTTAGTACTTCGTACAACCTCGGGGAAATCCTAATGGATTCGAGTTCAACCCATTTCTATTGGAAAACCCTTAGGTGGGTCTATGCACCATTAATGGAAAAAGGAATGCGTTGATCTTATATTTATTAGAGATTTCTATGGTTGTGGGATATGAGACCTTATGTTTGACCTTAGGATCGATTCGTAACTATGTCTTGACCTTCGCATGCATATATATGTTGATTTAGGATATGTACTCCTTTAGATGCATACCCTATTGTCTATTATGGACTATAAAGTGGCTCGAAAAATTTTGTATGACGATTTGATTATAATATGGGATGTGGAATGGCCAGTACTTTACTTTGACTTAGGACTCTTGTGTCGGAGCTTTATTATTCAGGTCTATTATGCGTATATGTTTATATTTATGTTTATGTGGGTCATTTATGGACGACTGCAGATCGATATATGGACGGTTGATCACCGATGTGACCGGATCACTTATAATCCGCTTTGAATGTGAACATGTTATCCTAATTTATTTTTAATTCGATCGGTTTTTGACCACCGACGTTATGGACGGGCTCTCCCGATTTATTTAGGGCTGACCACCCAAAATGGGGACACTTGTCTTCGTGTGAATTATATTGCTTCTTTTGTTTTATTTGGATTATGCTTACGTTCTTTCTTGTCATTATTATTGTCATTACTTCTATATGATCACTCTCGTTTATAATCTTCTCGTTGCTGTATTAAATTTCGAATTATGATTCTGTACTTGCTGTTTACTTTGTAATATTTGGTGCATAGGTACCGAGCCCTACTTTACCCAGGAGACGGAGGAGGATCAAGTGTTTCAAACGTTTGAGCCAACTGTTGAACCCGAGTGGGATGCCGGAGACGGTTTCGGAGCCGTCTGAGCCTGCGTGAGAGTGAATGTCATCTTATCAATTCTTTAGTTGAACTTTCTTTAATGATAAACCTTTTTTTAGTAATTGTTTTATTCATTCTGCAACTTTAACAATTAATGTTTATTTGATTTTCGTGTTGGATCTTATTTATGATCTTTGAATACCAATTGAATAAGCTTCCGCTGCATTTAATGAAATTTATTTTGACTCATCACAGGTTGAAATTTTTTTGTGGGTCCACTTTTTGGAAGCTTGTGTTGTATTAAACACATGAAATTTGAATTTAATTTATTTTGACGTTTTTCCCCAATTCGTATTTTGGGGGACGTGACAGTTGGTATCAGAGCTAGCACGATTCTCGGATATTAAAAATTGATAGAAATAATAGGACGTGGTGAGGATTGCGAATTCCGTTAGACACACTTTACATGCTAAATGTAAAGCTTATAGAATTGTTTGTTAGTTTGTTTCATAGAATCTAACCCATCATTATTTGATTGTAGGTCATGGCATAGCGTAATACCAGATCTCAGGATAAAGAACCTGGGAATGGATCGAATAATCCAGATGATCGTTTCAACCAACTCTTGCAAGCTTTTGTTCAAGCTCGGACTACTCAAAATGATCAGCAGAGAGCACGCGAGATTGAACAGGCTGCAGAGAAACAGCGAGAAAAGGAAGAACGAGCTGCCGAGAGGGCACAAGCAGACAGAGATAGAGCAGCATTCCAAGCTCAAATCTTAGCCTTGACAGATCGAGCGGCTCAGCCAGTGCAAGTGGTCATGCCTCCCAGGGAAGTAGGTCAAAATGACCTCTATGAGAAATTCAGGAAGATGGTTCCTCCTGAGTTTCACGGGTCTGGAGATCCCATGGTAGCGGATGATTTTATAGAACAGTTGGAGCAAATCTTTGCAGTCTTCAATTGCAATCAAAAGCAGCGAGTTAATTTGGCAGCTTACATGTTCAGAGGAATAGCTCTCCAATGGTGGAACTCAGTCAAAGAAGTAGTGCAAGCAGAGGTAGTGGCTGAAGAGAATGCCTGGGAAACATTTACTACAAAGTTTATGGATAAATTTATTCCCAAATATGTTAAGGACCAGTGGAAAAGGGATTTTCAGAACTTAGTGCAAGGTGACATGTTAGTGCAGCAGTATGAACAGCAGTTCACAAGATTGGCTAAGTATGCACCTACACTAGTTGTTCCAGAGGAAGAGAAAATCAGGCGTTTTCTTGATGGGTTATCAGCTGATATCTACATGATGATCGGAGATAATCAACGCCCGACATTCCAGGAGACTGTGAAAAGTGCATATTGGGCTGAAGGTGCACTAAAGAAGAAGGCAGCAGAACGGCAGGTTAAATATCAACAACATCAGTTGAGGCAATCTTCTAGTCAAGGCAACCCGAAGAAACAGAAGTTCCAAGGTCAACCCTCAGGTGGTCAGAGACAACTGTGTGGACGATGCGGAAAGAACCATCCTACTGAGCAGAGCTACAGAGAAACAGGGGCATGTTTTCACTGTGGGCAGATTGGCCATCGAGTTCGAGATTGTCCCAATGGCGGTAGTCGTTGCCAGTGTCCCAGCTAGCAGCTTATCGTGCTCCTGCACAACAGCCTTGTAGGACAGCACCTCCGCAGGGACCACAACAGATTCCTCGGGCACCACAACAGCATATGTACCAGCACCAGCCCCTCAGTATCAGCAATATAGGGGTGCAGTGCCACAGCAGCAGAGGCTAGTCCTAGGGCAGCAGCGGCCAATGCAAGGTCAACAGAAGCCATTCCAGCCACAAAGGCAGCAGCAACCAGTGGGTCAACCAAGAGCACCTAGGCCAGTGCAAGGACAACCAAACCAAGCTTAGCAGATGGGCAGAGTATGGGCAGTTACTCATGAGGATGCAGATGCTTCTGCGGAGGTTGTGGAAGGTATTGTTTTAATATCAGAGGTAGAAGCTAAGGCCATATTTAACCCTGGCTCTACACATTCCTTTGTTTCCCATGATTTTGCTAGACATATCAATGAGGTTGTAGTGAGATTAGATGTTGCTTTAGTAGTGGGTACCCCAGTGGGCAAGCAGGTTCGTTGCCACCAATATTTTTCGAGTACCCGAGTTCAAAATGGGGATTTCATCTTACCTGCCGACCTGATTCTTTTAACGATGAAGGATTTCGATGTCATACTTGGTATGGACTGGCTAGCGACCTATAGAGCAATGATGGACTGTTTTAATAAAACAATCAAGTTGTCATTGCATTCTGACACTATTGAATTCGTTGGTCGGAGGAAACCAATTCGGACATGCAGGATCTCGGCATTGAAAGTAGAAAGATTGTTAAAATCTGGATGTGAAGGATATTTGGCATTTATCACGGAGGATAAATAGTCAAAATGGGTGGAGGATATTCCAGTGGTTTGTGAGTTCCCGGATGTTTTCCCGGATGAAATTCCAGGCTTACCTCCAGTCAGGGAGATAGACTTTTCGATTTAATTGGTGTCAGGGACAGCTGCAATTTCTAAAGCTCCATATAGAATGGCTCCAGCAGAACTCAGAGAGTTGAAAACTCAATTGCAGGATTTGTTAGACAAGGGGTTTGTGAGACCAAGTGTATCACCTTGGGGTATGCCAGTCCTATTTGTGAAGAAGAAGGATGGGTCTATGAGGATGTGCATAGATTATCGACAACTCAATCAGGTCACAATCAAGAACAAATACCCTCTCCCAAGGATCGATGAATTATTTGATCAGCTTCAGGGAGCTGAATATTTCTCAAAGATAGACTTGAGATCGGGATTATCATCAGCTCAGAGTTCGAGATCAGGACATTCAGAAGACAGCATTCAGGACCAGATATGGCCACTACGAGTTTTTGGTAATGCCATTTGGGCTAACCAATGCTCCAGGAGTATTATGGCCTTGATGAATAAAATATTTGCTCCATTTCTCGACCAGTTTATCGTTGTTTTTATAGACGACGTGTTAGTATATTCTCGGTCTCGAGAAGATCATGAGCAGCATTTGAGGTCAGCATTGCAGACTTTGAGAGAGCATCAACTCTATGCCAAGTTAAGCAAGTGCGAATTTTGGCTTCAGCAAGTAATTTTCTTGGGTCACATCATCAGCAAGGAAGGTTTGGCGGTTGATACAGGAAAGATTGAGGCAGTGGTCAAGTGGCAGAGACCCATGTCAGTAACAGAGATTCGTAGTTTCTTGGGTTTAGCAGGTTACTACAGGAGATTTGTGAAAGGATTTTCATCCATTGCCGCTCCATTGATGTCACGACCCGGACCCGAGATCAGAGTCATTAGGGTTAACCCCAGGGTCGCGAAGCTCATAATCATACTTACTCCCGTAAACCCCGTTTAACCGAAGTTACAACGAAGTCTACAAGGGATCTTGCATACGTACCTGTCAATGTACAGTTGCGCGGAAATATACACCAATATACATTTATACATTGACAACCATCTAATCAAAATGGATCAGACTATGTACTTTAACGTACAGTTCAGTTCACTTTACATCCTACTATCAACCACTGCATATTTAAAATACAATGCAGGGGACATCATATACAGTACCTACAATACCAAAATGAATATATAAAACATTTCTCAAAAGTTTCCAAAAGATTCCAATGAACCGCTCTCTGATCACGTCCATTCAGCCAGACCTCCTGGAGGTAGCGAATGAGCCTCCTCCGCTGGCGGGACGGTCTCGGAGGGACCGGCACGGGCAACTGAGCCTGTAATATCATCAGTAATACCGTGAACACGACGGTTCAACAAGGTATACATATATTTATAGCATGTTCACAATTCCTAGCAATTCATTGTTTAACAATGCTAAACAATCCATAATAGATACCATTAATAACAACAATGATACTGGCAACTACACTAGCATGGGTTTCAACTCTATTCAGTTCTTCCAAAAGGGAAGAATTTCATTCTCATTTATTCATTAGGTTCCATATTTATTAATGGCTTTTCAATATATGACTTTTCAGTCAATGACCTTTCGGTCCAATAAGGTGGGATCTCCCAGTGTCTTGATCAGAGATCACTGGTGTCACCACGGGCTCCGGAACACCCCAATCTCATCTACTGCAGTAGGAATAGTCATTTCATTTCTCAATTCATTCAATTCAATTCAATAATGAGTTCGGAAACCACTAGGTAGTGCCAGACCGGTCACTGATTCTTAACACTATTACTCAATTCGAAAACCAATTATCTAAACCCAACACTCAAGTGAAACACGGTTTATTAGTGCACGTATTACCATAGATGACATTGTGTGGAATGAGATGGTGCATTGGGAGAACCGTAGTCAACACTTATGAAGGTTTAGACACCACTAATATTAGCCTTATCGATCCATGGAAATTAGTCGTAAGTTATTTCACTACATGAGAAGCATCTAGGATCACCTAAGGGCTCTTAGTTCTCGCGAAATCCGAGACTCACTGTAAATTTCTACTTACAATCAATGTGTAATTCTATATCAGTTTGCTCGAGCGAGTAAAGTTCGCTCGAGCGGACACCTCACAGAACGTTGGTCGCTCGACCGCATTTTAATGTTCGCTCGAGCGACCGGTCCAGGACGCATTTTCTCTAAAACAGAACCTTGGTCGCTCGAGCGACTCCCTGTTCGCTCGAGCGAACTGTCCAGAACTCAACTCCGAAAATCTGATTCCTTCTCTCTTCTTTTACACCCATTTCTCCATTACTCCTCTACAACCTGCAAGAATAATGGGACCTCCTGTCCCCTCCTCACACATCATCCATTCCAACTAATCTAACATTAATACACAATCTAATTAGGGTTTTTAAACCCATTATGTACCCTAATCATCATTTATTTCTATCAAAATCCACAAAAATACTTCAACAAGCATAAGCACATGTATCACTTGCCTCAAATGAAGCTTTGCTTGCCACAAACCCTTGTTTAGCTTGGCTTGAGTAGGAATTCCTCAAAGCGAAACTTGATTTGCAATAAAATGATGAAGAAGATGAAGTATATAGTCTCCTCTTCTCTTCACTCACCTCAATTCACACTCAAAGGAAGAAGAACGAAAGAAAGAAGAAAGGAAAACATGAAACGGATGTTGCCTAGGGTTGGAAAACAAGAGGAAATGAGATGAATGAAGTTCATCTCATCTTATATGAGATTATTTTGCTTTTAAGCCCCTTTTATTTCCTTTAATCTCAATTCAAGTCAATTCAAGGTCCAATTGGTTCGATATTCATCGAATCCATTCAAACCGTTTACGAAAACTATCGTACTCGTCAAGATACACATGTTGGTATCAAGACTTTCCGAATCCGACAAAATACGTATAAATCCGTATTTATACACAAGTCCTTCATTTGCTTGTTTAAGCTCCATTTCGATTCAATTTAGTTCTTAATCTTGTCTAACATTTCATTAAGCCTACATTAGGCTACGTCAACTTCATTTGGTGATAAATCACCATTAAGTCATTTAAACTGGCTTAATTAGTCTTAAGTTCCATTAATTAGAGTTAATTGGGATTAACTCGGGACGGAGCCTAACAATTGACCAGATTAACACGAAAAGATGTATTGTTCGTGTGGACTGATGAATGTGAAGCAAATTTTCAGGAGTTAAAAAATAGGTTGACTACAACTCCAGTGCTCACATTGCCTACGGAGAACGGTAAATTTGTTATTTATACAGATGCCTCGAAAGTTGGATTGGGATGTGTGCTCATGCAGGATGGAAAAGTAGTGGCTTATGGCTCTAGACAATTGAAAGAGCATGAGAAAAAGTATGCCACACATGATTTGGAACTTGCCGCAGTAGTCATGGCATTGAAGATGTGGCGTCACTATCTCTACGGTGAGAAATTTGAAATTCATTCAGACCATAGAAGTCTTCAATATTTGTTTACCCAGCCTGAATTGAACATGAGACAGACCCGCTGGATGGAATACATGAAGGATTTTGATTTTCCAATCAAATATCATCCTGGGAAAGCTAATGTAGTGGCTGATGCATTGAGTCGAAGGGCAGCAACTAATGCATGTTTGAGAGCAGAATGGTCTTGGGCAGAAATTTTCCTTGATTTGGGAGTGTCTTTGCAATCAATTGATGACAAGGTTATGTTAGCTAACATGTTCGTCTTGGAACTAGAGATTTTGAGCAGGATCAAAAGTAGACAAGCAGAGGATTCAGAGCTAGCTCGAGTGATCGAACAGATTGACAGCAGACCAAATTTCAGAATAGTGGAGGGTGTGTTGTACTTTCAAGATCGGTTATGTGTGCCAAATATAGAAGAACTGAAGAATGAGATCATGACAGAAGCACATCACTCCCGCTATACTATTCATCCTGGTAGTACAAAGATGTACCAGAACCTGCGTAATCATTATTGGTGGAATAATATGAAGAGTGAAGTAGCGGGATTTACAGCAAGGTGCTTGGTGTGTCAACAAGTAAAGGCAGAACGGAAGCAGCCCCCAGGACTTTTAAAACAATTGGAAGTGCCCGACTGGAAATGGGAACACATAACGATGGATTTTATCTCTGGGTTGCCATCAATGCATAACAAAGATAGCATCTGGGTGATAGTGGACAGATTGACTAAAGTGGCACATTTCTTACCAATGGGCCTGAAGACACCTCGGGATGAGTTAGCTCGAATGTACATGGAGAAGGTGGTCACAATTCATGGTGTTCCTCAATTGATTGTATCAGACAGAGATCCTAGATTTTTGGGCAAATTCTGGACTGAACTTCAGGAAGCTCTGGGCACATCATTGAATTTTAGTACAGCATATCATCCTCAGACCGACGGTCAAACTGAAAGGACTAATCAGATACTGGAAGATATGTTGCGAGCTTGCGTCCCTGATTTTGGGAAGGACTGGCAGAAAAGTCTCCCATTGTGCGAGTTTGCATACAATAATAGTTATCATTCCAGTATCGACATGGCACCATTTGAGGCGTTGTATGGACGCCGATGCAGGACCCCAATCTGTTGGGAGGAGATAGGTGTCAGGAGTTTTCATGGTCCATCTATTGTTAGTGATACCAGTGAGAAAGTGAAGCAAATCCATGATCGGTTGAAAATTGCTAGAAGCCGATAGAAGAGTTATGCAGACATGAAGAGGAGAGATCTTCAATTTGAAATTGGTGAACATGTGTTTCTAAAGGTTTCACCAACGCGGGGAACTTTGAGGTTTGGACAGAAAGGGAAGTTATCTCGGAGATATATCGGTCCATTTGAGATCTTGGAAAGAATTGCAGAAGTTGCTTACAGATTGGCCTTACCGGCAGCATTGTCAGCGGTACATAATGTTTTTCATGTCTCAATGGTGAAGAAGTATATCGCAGACCCATCTCACATGTTGCAGTATGAGCCATTGGAATTGCAGTCAGATGTTACTTATGTTGAGCGACTTTCTCGGATCATCGACACGAAGGAGCAAGTTCTCAGGACGCGGACAATACACTGGGTGAAAGTTCAGTGGGAGCACCATAGTCCTCGAGAAGCCACTTCGGAACTCCGGGACCAAGTGAAGAAGCTTTACCCGCACCTTCTTCCAGAGGTATGATTGCATTTGGAGGACCAAATGTCCTAAGGGGGGGAGAATGTAAGATCCGGCCCCACCATTAATTATATTTATTATTAAAATATTAGTATTATATTAATTTAATGTATTTTAGTTATTTAAGTGGGTAGGATTAAGTGGGTCACACGCTAGATAGGATTCTTGGATCGATAAGTTGGGTTAATGGGTAGATGACCTGACCCGTAGTTTTGACCCAATGACTTAAGCCCAGAGGATATTCCCTTTTAACCTAATCCCTATTTTAACTAATCGCACGATTTATCCCTCCCTACTTATCTCTCTCTGCAACTCCTCCCGTAACTTCTTCGTCTTCTTCCTCTTTCAACTTCCCAAGCCATTCCAGCTTTAGGATCCAACCATCAGAATCAAGATCAGAGGATACCGGCAATCTTGGCTCAACTTTCTTATCTCAGGTAACCCTCTCCTCAAATCATTAGGAGTAGATCTGTATTCTTAGGTTATTCCCTTTTTCTTTCCAATCCTAGGTTTTGGGTAGGAATATCATAGATCTGATCACCTGGGTATTTCTTTCTCATCTCTTATATCATATTGGTGTTAGGATTGTGATTGAGTGCTGTGGTAATCTCGGATTGGGTATTGGTGAGGATCTGTGCATTTTCCTCAAACTCCAGTAAAAGGCAAGTACCTAAACATAATCTGTGAATTTAATGCATGTGTTTCTCGTTGATTCCAGTGTGGATGCATGTAGAAACCCTTTTCTTATGCCCTAAGTTTTGATTTACTGTATTTTTGTGATGAGACCTTGGATGCATATTGATGGCCACCATCTGATGATTCGGACATCGGTCGTAATTCGTGTGATATGGGGTTGTGCTCTGTGGGACCTACTATTTAGTCATCCGGTTGCTACAGGCATGAATGAGGTTCTGTGTGTGTGGCTGGATCTGTACAGGTTTTGGAAGAAAATAAAAGTAGGGGGAAGACCTCTAGTTGCAGAACATGGAGACAAGTGTTTCCTTTCATATAATCTGGTGGGGGCCACTATCAATGCATGTTTGACATTAATAGTGTAGGGGCAGTTTGACCTTGACCTGTACATGAATTAAAAAGAAAACAAAAGGGCAGTAGGGGGAACACATGTGCAGAACGTTAGATCACTTTTGGGAGTGACCCAATCACCAATCCGGATCATGGATCTGCTTGTGGACCCTATAGATGGCGGACCCGTGCGAGGTGGGCCCTAGTTGGCCTACCATTCAGTAGTTTGATCAGGTTAAAACATGAGTACTATTACTTATTTTATTTATATCTAATTAGTTGTGGGACCCAAGAGTGATTGGATATGGCTGGGCGATGTGTTTGTGAGGGTGATTTGGTGTCGTGATCTTTGGGGCCCACTGATCTAAGTAACCTTGGATGGGCAGGCGTGGAACCACACCGTTCTGGAAGGTGTGTTCTGGAGGGGATGGCTTGACAAGGGCATGTTTAAAAAGGAAAATATAAGTGAGGAGAGTTTTGCTGTGACAGAACCTAGAGTAGGGTGGTTGTTTTTATATCACCTTGTCCCCATGTGTTTCTAAAATTAGAAAATGGCCTTGTTTGTTTTGTAAATCCAAATTAAATCCTTTGACTATTTGAATGTGGAAAATGTTTTTAATGGGGTCCTCAAGTTTTCTAAAAAATGTAAACTAAGGTTATTTGTCATTATTTGCAAATTAATATTAAATGATATCTTTAGTTTTTAATGTGCTAAAATTATATTTTTGTACTTTATTATTATTTCTTTGGACCAAGTAAATATCGTCCGGGCACACGGTATATTACTAATACAGGGTTTAGTACTTCGTACGACCTCGGGGAAATCCTAATGGATTAGAGTTCAACCCATTTCTATTGGAAAACCCTTAAGTGGGTCTATGCACCATTAATGGAAAAAGGAATGCGTTGATCTTATATTTATTAGAGATTTCTATGGTTGTGGGGTACGAGATCTTATGTTTGACCTTAGGATCGAATCGTATCTATGTCTTGACCTTCGCATGCATATATATGTTGATTTAGGATATGTACTCCTTTAGATGCATACCCTATTGTCTATTATGGACTATAAAGTGGCTCAGCAAATTTTGTATGACGATTTGATTATAATATGGGATGTGGAATGGCCAGCACTTTACTTTGACTTAGGACTCTTGTGTCGGAGCTTTATTATTCAGGTCTATTATGCTTATATGTTTATGTTTATGTGGGTCATTTATGGACGACTGCAGATCGATATATGGACGGTTGATCACCGATGTGACTGGATCACTTATCATCCGCTTTGAATGTGAACAGGTTATCCTAATTTGTTTTTAATTCGATCGGTTTATGACCACCGACGTTATGGACGGGCTCTCCCGATTTATTTTGGGCTGACCACCCAAAATGGGGACACTTGTCTTCGTGTGAATTATATTGTTCCTTTTGTTTTATTTGGATATTGCTTACGTTCTTTTCTTGTCATTATTACTGTCATTACTTCTATATGATCACTCTCGTTTATATTCTTCTCGTTGCTGTATTAAGTTTCGAATTATGATTATGTACTTGCTGTTTACTTTGTGATATTTGGTGCATAGGTACCGAGCCCTACTTTACCCAGGAGACGGAGGAGGATCAAGCGTTTCAAACGTTTGAGCCAATTGATGAACCCGAGTGGGATGCCGGAGACGGTTTCGTAGCCGTCTGAGCTTGCATGAGAGTGAACGTCATCTTTTCTTTAGTTGAGCTTTCTTTAATGATAAACCTTTCTTTAGTAATTGTTTTATTCATTCTGCAACTTTAACAATTAATGTTTATTTGATTTTCGTGTTGGGTCTTATTTATGATCATTGAATACCAATTGAATAAGCTTCCACTACATTTAATGAAATTTATTTTGACTCATCACAGGCTGAAATTTTTTTGTGGGTCCACTTTTTGGAAGCTTGTGTTGTATTAAACACAGGAAATTTGAATTTAATTTATTTTTCACGTTTTTCCCCAATTCGTATTTTGGGGGACGTGACAGTTTTAGAACATTTGGAAGTGTTTAGAACCGTTCCAAAAAGGACTATACTAGTTCCAAATATTTGAATTTGGAACGGTAAAGTTAAATCCGGTGGTGCCTAGAACCGTTGCAAAATTCATAATTTAGAACGGTTCAAAGAAAATTGGAACGGTTGGAGACTCTTCCAAGATTCTTAATTTGAAACAGATCTAAACCGTTTCAATGGTTAAGGAACATGGCCATTTGCAGCGGCTTTGGACCGTTCCTATTTTTACTATGAACGGTTTCAACACTTCGTGTTTGCTGTTTTTGGTGTAGTGTAATATGTAAGGTCAGCTTGCTTGGGTTCGAACCTTCTAGCCAATGGGAGAAGGGTAAATTGGAATATTGCTTCCAAATCAGGGTTTATATTATTAAGAGTTTCAAAATCATTTTAATAAGATCTGAATAACAAATCTGCCACTGTTGTTCATTCTTTTTCATCTTTAACTTTTTAATAGTTTTCATTGACCTGTTTCATTTTGCAATTACTTTGGATTACTTATGCATTGTTTAATTTATAATGATAGTATTTAACTAATGTCAAGAAAATGTAAGCGCGTGCATTAATTTTCAATAATAAAAACATGGGCTTATTATTCATTTACTCATTTCAAGTGTTTTTTTTATTATGACTTAATTTTAATATTTATTTAAAATATGTTTCAATTTGGATGGGATTTAACCCGCACACCGCGCCAGGTTTATTTTTCATATATTGAACCTTGCATAATCCCAACATTCGTGGCCTACTTGATTACATGTCAATCATGGTAAAAGTGGGATTGAAAGGTCTAGTATAGTCCAAGCGTGTGGAATAAAAGAGGGGTCATTTGATAATCCTAAACTTTGGTTTGGTGGCTTCAAAGTTGACAATTTTTAACCCTTAGATCAAGTGCTTTTTTTAATTATTATTTTGGCTAAGAAACTCAACGGTGGGTAAAGTTCAGATGATTGTCAAAATGATTGGGAATGTCAATTACTTGCAAGATTAATTGTATGAAGGGGCAGACCGATCAAAAGTGGGCCCAAATGGACCTCACAACTGGACACAATTAGTTCCCAAGTGAGTCATATCTATTCTGTACCTCTTACAATGAGAAAAGGAACTTTCTCTCTCTTCTTTTCTTTAAACTAATAACGAACAAAGAGAAACTTTTCTCACATTTTCTCTCTGTTTTTTTTTTTTTTTTTTTTTTTTTTTTTTTTTTTTTTTTTTTTCTTAATTGCTTGAGAGTGTCATAAGGATACAAGAATTTTATCCAAAATAATATTTTACGTAGCCAGAGGAATGAAACAAACACTTTAGCGAATCATGCGCCAAAATAGGGCATTTCGCCCAAAATTCCAAATTTTTTTTTTTTTTTTTACTAGGGTTGACGTAACCCATCATTTTCAATGTCGACGGTGGACGTTGACCTTTAGCAGTGGAAACACCAATACTCTGTGTGTGGGTTTTGGTGATAGAGGAGAGAGAATATTCAACCAAATGGCAGTCCGGATTAGGTTCGGCTAAGATCATTGATGGACCACTGATAAAATGGTTCATAGATTACGGTATTATACAGCTAGGCTGGATTCTCTCTTCATTCGATCAGATGAAGGGTCTATAACCTACCTTCTGATTTATTTGGATGACATAATCTTAACCGGCAACAATAACAACATTTTGCGGAGTTTAATTTCTCATTTGGGTCGACATTTCGCCATGAAGGATCTTGGGCCCATCAGTTATTTTTTAGGCATTGAGGTCCACCGCAACTCATCAGGCCTCTTTCTGTCTCAAGCCAAATACATAATGGATCTTCTCACACGAGCCGGAATGACCGGCGCCATGCCAGTCTCTTCTCCAGCTGCCTCAAATGTGAAATTAAGTCGTGCCTTAGGAGATCCACTGACCAACCTCACAGAATATCGCAGTATTGTTGGTGGCCTTCAGTATCTCACTTTAACAAGACCGGATATTACATTTGCTGTCAACCAAGTATGCCAGTACATGCATGCCCCAACTACATCTCATTTGATTGCGGTTAAACGCATTCTCAGGTTTCTAAAAGGAACAGTCACCTTGGGCCTCCACTTCCGGCCTGGCCCACTTCGTCTCATTGCCTACTGTGACGCTGATTGGGCAGGACACCCTGATGATCGAAGATCTACAAGTGGCTATTGTGTTTATTTTGGGCCCAACCCTATTTCGTGGTCTGCAAAGAAACAAGCTACGGTGGCCCGCTCTTCCACAGAAGCAGAGTATTGTTGCTTCGCCCACACTGCCGCTGAAATTTCATGGCTCCGCATTCTACTTCGCGACCTCCACATATTTCTTCATCATGTGCCACTCATTTGGTGTGATAACATAAGTGCCATATCACTTGCCTCCAACCCTGTATTCCATGCTCGCACTAAGCACGTGGAGGTCGACTATCACTACATACGTGAAAAAGTTGTCAGAAATGATCTAGCTGTCAAATTTGTACAATCCAAAGATCAAATTGCAGACATGTTTACGAAGGGTCTTCCGTCCACTCGATTCAAACTATTGCAAAACAAGCTCTCCGTTCGCCAGCGGCCCGTCAGCTTGAGGGGGTGTAACAACCATGACCCACCTTAGATTACGGTATTATACAGCTGGGCTGGATTCTCTCTTCCATATATATCAATTGCCTTTATTAGGAGATCCTTGCCAACCCATACCATGTATTTGTAGCTGTCAATACCATGTAATAATATTCTGTACAGCATATCATTCTATGTTTAGACTGTGTAAAGATGATAAATAGTCACTCAATATACAATTCTCAACATAGTGGAACGGAGAGATTTATTTTCCATCTTATTTCTATTCATTGTTTTAAGTATTGCAAAGGTGGGGCTCCGCTGCTGCATTCTCTAAAACTCTCAGATCCAAGATCGCTGATTTCAGAAATCGGAGGAGCTATGTTGTTGCAGAACAACAGAGTAGATGGATTGGGATTTTACAGCATAGAGACTGGGTTGTTGACCGGTCTCCGATAAGGTAAGTAGCAGTGCTGCAACAGAAGAGGGGTGTTGTAGTCGGTCACAGAAATGTTGCGTTTGGATTTTGTTGTGAAAGAGGAAGGGCGGTTTGCTCAAATAGAAGATCAGAGAGAGCTCAGAGCCAGAGGAATCGTCCCTGGAGTAGCCCGACTATGGTCATAGGAGAAAGCAAAGGAAAAATCATCAATGGCTATTATAGAAAAGCGAAGAGAGGATCTGGGCTCCGTTGCACACGACAGAAAAGAAGGTCATGACTTCTCTTGGTTACAGAGATCACGGTGATCATGTGGAATTCAGAAGCTGGAGCAAATGATTGATCACTGTGGGCCAGTATTCCCTGCCATGACTCATGGCGAGGAAACCTTCCAAGATACGCCACAAGTCACCATTTTGACAATCAAGCCATCCTCAGTCCCATGTAAACAATTATTTAACCCAAATCACATGGCATCTCATCCCACCATGCACGCTAATCGTTCATTTTACAATCTTCGTTAACCTGACTTTGGAAAGAAAAATCCAAAACCATTGATAACAAGAGAATAGGGAAGAAAATGAACCAAACCTCCTCTCACACCCACAGCTCTTTCTTCGTTCTAACCATGTGGTGGGTCAAGATCGACCCTCACTGGTTTTACCGAGAGTCGAGGTCGACCCGACATTCACATTCCAAGGCAAAATGTTAATACATGTGTCAGTATCGACACTCAACACTAAAAATGAGGGTCGACGTCGGCCATCGGAAAAAAATAGTGAAAAAAAAGGATTTTTGGGCGAAATGTCCTACTTAGTGCATGGTTCGCAAAAGTGTTTGTTTCGGTCTATTGGCCAGATAAAGTGTTTTTTTGGGTAAAATCCTCTAAAGATATTGAGCTTGGTTGAAGAGAAACTTGGGATGTTTCCTATTAAATAGGAACACAAGCCAAAAGTGACTTTTAATCACGCTCAGATAGGTCTTGCACAAGATAAATTGTCTTAATGGCTGCTAATATCAATATTGACCGCAACATAATGTCTCCTCTCTAGACTATCAAGCTGCATAAGCAAAAGACTCACCATGTTGCTAGTTTGGACCCTCACTTAGCGTGGGCCTTTGCTGCTAGTTTGGATTGATGCAAAACCCATAGAATCTGTGACAATCATGGGAAAAGTAAGTGGTGACGGCTGAATTGATCATAGGACAAGAGCAATGGCCTTTTAATATATTTGGTAACATTTCAGCTATAACATTTCCACCATGGACCAAAAAAATCTAACCCTACCAGATTACATCTCTTTCAATTGATGGAGAGCATACAGAAGGAAAAGAGAGGGTGTGGGCTACCTCTGACTTCCACTACCGCATTCAAAACAGATAAACAAGTAAAAAGCTAGATACCCAATCAAATGGCCTCCACACACTGAATCCTATTCAGAAACTCATTATTCCTTATTTTGAAAAGGTGGCACCAGGCCTGGACATTTTTCCAACAGGACCAAACAACGCCTAGCGCACCAAACCCCATCCCTATCTTTCCCCCCACCTAAATTAGATGAGTTCCAGGATGAATTGCAGGAACCCCTACAAGTGGATCAATCAATTTGCAGATCTAGACGGCTGATTTGATTGCATTAATTTGGAATAAATATAAATTTAAATATTTCTTTTGGCATTTTCCGATATTTTATACAGAAGGTGAAATGTTTGGAATAGGGTGAAGGTAGAGGAAGAAGGGTCAACAGTGAATGCTTTCATGGAGTTCAGGGATAACCTGCTTACCTTCGTACCCCGGGACTTGTTTGTTTAAAGTAATAGAGTGGGTTTCTTTTTTTCACTGGCGGAGAGGGATTTTTCATTCCTAACCTATTAGAAAAACAAAATTCTCTCTATTAAAGAAATTGCATTTTTTTTCTTGCAAGGAAAATATGTCGTGCTAAACAACGAAATAATGAACGACACTAAAAATTAGAATAATTTATCTCTTTATTTCAGAATACTCGTCTCGCACAAATATACTCTTGATAAAACCCTCTTTTATACATACATTAACCATAATGAAATGGCATACAGCCACTTTGGGGCTTGATTGCTCATGTAGGTTTTGTTATTTGGGAGACATTTTCTTATGGTGATTTTATTTTATTTAAATTCAATTCCTATGTTTTCATTTTTTTTTGGGAGGCTAAATACTCTTCGCAATGAAAGTATTTTGTCCTTGTGTATAGGAGTGAGGAACGGTTCTCTCCTCCTGGGTCTTTTATCTACTTTCTATGGGCAAGTTTGTGCGGCGCTTGGAAAACTATTCCCTTGATTTTCTTTTCATTTTTTTTTTTTTTCTGAAAACCTCTTTCCGACCTGCCCTCTCGGAAATGGTTTTTTTATAGAATTGCAGAAAATCATTTTTCACATTTCCCTCGAGGAAAAGCAAGCTCAACAAATATGGAATTTTAGATGCCACCAAGAAACATTTTCACTTTCCATGCATCTTCCGCTGAAAAATGGCACCATTTCACAAACAAGTCATAAAGAAATTATATGTTGGGCACATGTTTTACCAAAGTGCGAGATCGATGGATTCATTATCATTTTGGGTGGACCATCAATTTCCTGCAGAAAATAAATCTCGACAGATGATCACCACCCCCTTTGAAAGAAAAACAGACATATCTACATCTGGGGCTTGACCCACCCATCTCCTTTATCAAAGCCTTCACACCTCTCCTCTTTTTGGGGAAACATGAAAAAATGCCCTTAAAATCTCCCTATCTCTCACACTAGTAGTGGAACCATTGACATGAGAGGTTGCCACCAGTGGACAACGGACCCTACCTATAAAATATCTACATGACATAATACTAGCCTTATGCAAGTCTCAGGGCCTTTTAGTTGTTCTCAAATTATCAGTTATTCCCATTCCAGACACCCAACTCTACTAAACTTTGTTTCAGTTTAAGTTATTACAAAACAAAATATTCTCTTTCAAAAGGTCCCAAAAATCGACCGGCCTACATGCTTTGCTTGTAGCTGGCCCAACATGGCCTGTCCTACAATGGGTCACTTACTTTTCTATATGGGTTTTTCTTTTTCTTTCACACTCTTGCAGTTGGATGCCATCTCGGTGTTCCTTCTCTTCTTTAATTTACTGGTACCACTCAAGACCTCGGTCTTGGGTTTGGTTGCATTACTTGAATGGAAATTAGCATCAGCTTCTCTCTTTTACTCTACCTGAAAGTTCCTCCATATGTAGGGGTCCAAAACTCATTTGCAGTTTCACTTGCAACAGGGATGATGGCTGAAACTGGAACCAGACACAGACCATGGCTTCTGAGATCTTGTTTCGAACCTTCGGCTTCCTTGGATTTCTCAGAATTCTGTTCATGATATTGTAAATCCTACAGTTGTTGAGATAATACATCATAAGAAAATTTAAGTAAATAGTTTTTAAATGAAGAGCACAGTGCCCTTTCATCATTCAATCACCTGTTGGGGTTCTGTATGCAGTGTAGTTTTCATATACGGTGTACTTAAAACCTGTAATTGCATGGGCAAAGAAATTATCAGAAACAACTTCTTTTTCTTCGTTTTTTATTGAACGGTTCTCTCATGTAAAGAGTGTAACTTACACTGACTTGTTCATGGAGCAACTTGATGTATTCAATTGCTTCGAAGAGAACTGAAGCTGTATCCGTCTGAAAGGAAGGAAAATGGAAAAAAAAAGAAAAGAAAAGAAAAAAACCGCAATAAATTGTGATTGAAATTGAAGAATTCATGATTGTAGCCTTTGTGAAAGTAAAAGAAGGATAGGAAGTTCACCTTTCCGAAAGGCGAAACTAATTGCTGGAGTGCAGTGATTCTGTCCCCTAATTTCTCTTTCCGCACCTTCAAATAAAGCAGGGAATTCTCATCCATGCCTAGAAAAGCACAACTTACAATTTCATTGAAAGACAGTTCGAATCTACGGGGTACCTTAAAAGTTGGTAATTGCGGAGTTGTTTCATTTCTAGTCCTTTTGTACGGTGGCTCACTGCTGCTTTTCTTCAAAGTTGAGCTTGAATTGCTAATTTCTTCTACAGTCTGCTTGAAAAAAAAAAAAAAACCCACATGAAATCAGTCCCATATAAACACTTGATGTGAAAATAATAGATGGAATATATCAGTAAAGAAAAAATTGTAGTACACACCTTTGGAGCGAAGTAACTACAATTGGGTTTCTCACTGAAAGTCGGCACAAGAAACTGGTTCTGAGAAGAGGGATAGAAGTTAGGCTTGACATCGTTTATGGTTTCGGCTGTTGCATTCCAGAAAGGAGTGTTGTTTGAGAAGTGCAACTGATTTGGTTGTTGCTGTTTTGGGGTTGAATTTTTAATGAACTGAGGGAATTTAGACCATGATGATGACGATGAGAATTCGTTGGAATTCACGTGACGGTTCAATGGAGTTGGATAATTCATCATTCGACCATAGTAAGGAGAGCACTCTAGTTGAGGGTTTCGGTCAGTTAGACCTTGTAACACCATCGATGGACATCGATATGAAGAAGAATCCAATGAAAAGCTGTTTGAGGGTGATCCCTGGCATATTGTGGCCGCATCATCGCTGGAAATCAAATGCTGTTCACTACCTGTATCATCGTGATAGTCCACCCTTGAGTTTAGATCATCATGGAGCATGGCATGGAAGCTGCTTTCAGCTCTTGCGCTGCGTCGACTGTGAAAAATATTAACATAAATGACAGGATAACTCTAAAATACTGAGATCATTTATTGAACGAACCTTCGCGTTCATTTCCGAATTTACAGTACTAACCTATGAAAGGAACTACGAACCCAAATCTCAAGAATCGTATGGATTTATTGAAAGAACCTTCGCCTTCATTTCCGAATTTACAGTACTAACCTATGATAGGAACTACAACCCAAATCTCAAGAATCGTATGGATTTATTCCTAAAATTTGAAACTACAGATTTAAAAGGAGATAGCAAAAGAAGAGGAGTGGAAAAAAATACCAAAGCAAAGCAACTTGGGATTTTTTTTTTATTGAATGAACCTCGCGTTCCTGTGTAATAATATTGCACAAACTTATGGATTGAGCAAAAATTGGATGTCTTCATGCCTAGAATTTAAAATCTCAGATTCAAGAAGATAGAAGCTAAAAAAAAAGTGAAAGAAAAACCCTATACCAAAAGCAGCAACTTGGGATATTATTATATTTGTCCAAGCAATAAAAGGTTAATGTTCCTAACCCAATCCATTCTTAGAAAATGCTCATATTTGCATCAATAATAATAACGCGAATAAAAAGAACTCACAGTAAAGCTCGGCTCCAATCAACAGTAGATGGTACTGGATGGTTCAAACCAGTCATCTGCGCCGTTGAATCCATCAAGACGCCACTGCAACTAGTCGAATCTGCTGCTTGGGCCTTGTGGGTGTCCTGAAAACGTATCGAGTTGCTCGAAACAGAAGTGGATTCATCGCAAGGCCTCAGTTTCATCTCTGCCGTCTCTGACCAACCGAAGCTCCCAACATCACTGAGAGCTGTCGAACAGGCTGAGGATGAGCCACTGAACCCTGTCCGCGAAGCACCCCACCAATTCCCACCAGAAGAGCCAGTGTGGAACTCGTCTGCCATGACCTCGTAGAACTCGTATACACTACTGTTTTGGTGTATATCTTTCTACATGGGGTGGGAGTTTGACAATGAGAAGAAGCTTTGGTGGGTTATATACAGCCGTTGGATGTACGGCATAGGGGAAGACCTGGGTCATGGGTTGACAATTCCATGCCATGATTAGACAAGGGAAGAAGAGATGCGGCTGAAATCGAATTTCTCTCTTTTCTTCCTTTTCTCCATTAATATTTTTGTAGAAGTTCTGTTCGTCCTAGATTTTTTTTTTTTCATAGTTTTAGTTCTTTTTTGCTTATAAACAAAGCGATGCTACGAAGAATGTGTTACCATCAATGGAATGTAACGTCAGCATTGGCTGGAATGATAATATTTTGATATTAGTAACAACAATATATATAGCGCTGGGCCAACTATGATCCATTCAAATCTAATGATTGATTCACAATAAAAGATTTACTATTTGAAATACAGAGAAAAAACATATCCATATTTTTACAACTCAACATGTTTTGGTGTTCGGAAACAATATATTTTTAAAATTAATTTTACTAGAAATAGGTGTTTTTGGGTAAGTGTATCCCATTACTCAATGACATGATGTAGAAAAAAATCTTTTGTATGGAAGGAGTTTTGGCACTCATGATATCACATTAAAATTGCCCAACCCGAGTTCGTGCATGGTGTCCGGATCCTATGAGAGTTTACTCCACAGTGACCTTGAGTGAACTCATCACAGCTTGTAAAAGTGCATAGACATTGAATTGGATCGATGAGTTTTGCCTCTTCTTCCCTGTCTCCCTGGGTAAGAGACTAGGGAACCCATTTTAACTTTTATTTTCCTTATGATTATCCATCGGTGGGGCCCATAGAAATCAAAACCCGTTCGAAAATACTGTATCTTCCATTCCAACTGGAGTTATGTACCGTCGATTTTTATGTTACCCGTGTATTATGGACATGATTATCCAACAATAAGAATATATAAGTCCGATTGGAACGAAATGTTTCTAAGATGATAGAACATAGTGGTACCCTATTGTAAAATGGTTTTGATTTTAAACATGGTTCCTGCCGATGGATATATCAATGCACGTATATGAATTTTGATGGATTTGAGTTCCCATATTGTTTATATATTTTTGAGATTTTGAATTCATTTCAATATTATAACCATATTTTCTTGAATTTTTATGGATTTTTTACGAGAAAATTAAGCTTAAAATTTTATTAAACGGTTTTATGTAAAAAGACCATAAAATGAAGAAATAATTGTTTGTACATTTTTTTGGACGAAATTATTCTAATTGACGATATCATCAACTTAGTTTGTGATATCGTCAACTTTCCTTAACAAAAAAAAAAAAAAAAAAAAAAACGATATTTTGCTCTATCTTCTTCTGCCAAGTGATGGAAAAGTTATGAAAATTATCGCATTTGTGTCCCAACGATCTTCCTTAAGTGGTCTTAGCACTCGTGTGGGGTCACATGCTTAGTTTCTATACATTTATTGCCCCTTTTGCATGATTTTGGAGAATTTGAGTTTGGAGTGCAAGGTGTTCGGTGAAATGCCTAAATAAGAATTTTCTCTTGATTTTGGGGTGTCTTCGAGTGAGGCTTGAGGTGATGAATTTAAGTATGCTTTTGTGAACATTTAAAGTTTGAAGCCATTTGTTTGGGAAAATTTCGTAAGTCTTGATTATTGTGACTTGTGAGCAACATGTAGGGAGCCATATTTAGCTTCTTTGAATAGTGAATGCGAAAGTTTTTTTTCAAATGTATTGTATTGTTTGTGTAGAGTTTTAGAATCCAAAAGTGTTTCTTCTTTCATTAATCTGTGATTTTTGAACCAATTTTAAAAATGAATTTGATAGTGGATGGATTGAGCACACTTCATTGTGTGATTTTTGAAAGACTTTTCAAACTCTTCTTCTTTGATGCATTCATCACTTCCTTTCAATTTCCCTTCATTTCTTTGACATAGGTATTCATCTCCTATCAAATCTCAACATCATCCCCTCCAAACCTAAGACAATCATATATGAAAACTATCAAAGAAGTTGAAGAAGAAGAAAAGTTGCAGGAAGTTGACGATATCATCAACTTGGTTGATGATATCATATCGTCAATTGGGGTAATTTCGTCCAAAAAAATATACGAATAATTATTTCGTCATTTTATGGTCTTTCTTCATAAAACTGTTTAATTATGATTCAAACTTAATTTTTTTGTAACAGTCCCTTTTTTTATTGATGCAAATGCAATTTATTGTTAAGATTTTACTTTGTCATGATATTATGGCTAGAAGAAGAAGTAGAAGAATAAGAAGAAGAAAAAGAGAGTGGAAATTCAATTCATTTATACATTATAGATGTCTTTCTTTTTCTTTTTTTTTACCTCCTTTGTATTTTACCGCTTTGTCAATAGTGTTGTTATTTTGTTTCAGGTAGAATTCTTTTTTACTTTTTGAAGGAATTTTCTTCTGGTAGTCCTTTATTTTCTCTTCCTTATTTTGCCTCATTTCTATAAGATTCATTTATTTTTTTAAAGATAAGTGAGTCTTTGAAACATTATTTACATGGATGTGGATAATATAATCCTCCAATGGAGCATACCCCATTAAAACATAAAAATCAACTAAAAGAGAAATCCACACCCGAGGTCCAGTAAAAAAGCAATGACCCTGTAACGCCCCACCCTTCACGCATGCATGATATTGTCCGCTTTGACCCACGGGCCTCAGGGTTTTGCTTTTGATGGGCCTCAACCCATCAAAAGGCCTCATGCAAAGTAAGGGTGTAAGCTCTACATATAACCCCATTCACTTTCTTCTCTATAGTCGATGTGGAACTCCGGGGCGTCACAATCCACCCCCCTTAGGGCTGCACGTCCCTGTGCAGTAGCCTGCCTGTCCCTATAGCCTGCCAGCCCTTTTGGCCCGCCCACATGGAGACCCACCCACTTGTACCAAGCCACGGCAGGGGACCCACACTCGAACTAGTCGAGAGTCAGCTCTGATACCATTTGTAACGCCCCACCGTTCACGCATGTATGATATTATCCGCTTTGGCCACGGGCCTCACGGTTTTGCTTCTGATGTGCCTCAACCCATCAAAAGGCCCCATTGCAAGGTAAGGGTGTAAGGTCTACATATAACCCCATTCACTTTCCTCTCTATAGTCGATGAGGGACTCCGGGGCGTCACAACCCACAACTTGGGACCAATTGAAACCCACTCAGGAGTTTACCAAGAAATGGAGACCTTGCATCGAAAAACGGGTATGAATACCATGTAAAGATTTGATTTTCCTTCATAATGTTAATGACATGGTGGAAAAATGGTGGACGTGTACTTCTTGCAATCGTGTGAGGTTACTCCCCAATGCCCTTGCCTCAAACCGATCTGTTCACATTGATTGGGTTGGATCCTTCAAGATTTTAACCAAGCTACCATCTGCTTCAACCGATAGATTCATGATATCATTTGGAATCAGCTAAAACGCATAATGAGTGTGATGATAAAATTCTTCAAATTGGATTTTATTACTCCATTTGTAAGATCATCCTCATCTCTCCAAAAAAATCACTTACAAACAAACACATGATGGATGCGAAAAATGGTTAAGCAATTTCATTTTGGTGTTTATGTACGCAGAAATCCAAACATAAGGATTTGAAGGGGGCAAATCCCACTAACTTGCAAACTGATTTGGCAAAGTTATACCCAAAATGACCAAATCTACTTCTCACCTTTTTCAAAATTGCTTCAGATGGATGAGATGCTTCATTTTGACGTGAAGCCTACCCATGATGCACATCTTCGGTGTTTGGGTAGGCTTTCAAAATTGCTTCAGATGGAATATAAGCCTACCCAAACACCGATGATGTGCATCATGGGGTCCAATCTATCAAGGATGGAGAGAACTATTTCTGAAGAACAGTCACAAGTATTGCAGTCCTGAAGAAGCCTAGCCCAAACCGTTTCGGAAAATGGGCAATGAGAAAGTGTTAGTTTTTTTTAGTGTTGGCTAATTCATATGGTTGGACAAAACATGGGATTAATTGTAATTTTATATTCTTAGATGAACCACTTCAGTTTGGAAGAAATCAAAAGACGAAGAAACCAACGGAAGACTTCATCAGATTTGACTGACCGATCGATCGAACCTCATGACCGATCGATCGCCCCAGAAAAGCTCTCAGTTAAAAGTCAGACCGATCGATCGCCCCAGAAAACCTCTCAATTAAAAGACAGACTGATCGATCGGACCTCATGACCGATCGATCAGACCAAAAATGTTCCCAGTTAAAAGTCAGTCCGATCGATCGGACAACGGCGGGATTCAGCTTTTCTTTAGGATCTTCCCTCTTCAGTCCTATATTCATATCTTATTCCAACCTAATCTCTCCTACACGTTTCCAAAAGCCTATTTAAGGGTTTAACCTCATTAAAGAAATCATCCCTCATAGTTCTAAACCCTAGATTATTTTTAGAGAGATTACTTTCCTTTAGAGAGTCCTTTTTGAGAGATTAATGTGCTGAAGCTTTCTGTATCTGGAGATTCATCATCCACGTTCTAAGTTGATTCGTCTTGTTCAAGGCGTGGAGATCGAAGTGCTAGAGAAGGTGAACGGTGTGGTCGTCGGCAAGAATCACTGTGGTCCTTAGGTTGAGTAAAGGGTAAAGGGTAATGAGTTTCTCTTGTAACCTTTGGTTATTAGTGCTTGATCTTTATGGACTGGTGTAAGGTCCCGTGATTTTTTCCCTATTCTGGGTTTTCCACGTAAAATATCGTGTGTCCATCTTCTTGATTAATTGATTGAATAACTTAGGTTATTGATTCATTTTATTCCATATTTATATCCGTGTTGGGACTTTTAATATCTGTTAGGGTTTGTGATTATCAACCCTTCAGGATTTTCAATTGGTATCAGAGCATGTTCACACTAACTTGTTGTGTGAGATCTTCGTAGATTTTCTGATATAGATATTATTAGAGATGGATCTTCCATTTCCAAACCCCCTCTTTTGGATGGATCTAATTACCATTATTGGAAAGTAAGAATGACTGCTTTCCTTCAATCCATAGATGTGGATGTCTAGAAATGTGTGGAATTTGGTTACACCAAGCCTACTGTCATAACTGATGGCAACAAGATCATTGAAAAACCCATGCCTCAATAGACCAAGGAAGATAAACAAGCCTTTAATTTGAACAGTAAAGCTTTAAATGTCATTTTTAATGGTGTTTCTCCTTCCGAATTTCATCGGATATCTATTTGCAAACTTGCTAAGGAAGCATGAGATATAATAGAAACTGTTCATGAAGGTACTCTCAAAGTTAAACAAGCCAAACTTCAAAGTTTGGCTACTGCATTTGAAAATCTGAAAATGGATGAAAATGAAGTCTTTTGATGATTTCAATGAAAAATTATCCACTATTGTGAATTCTAGTTTCTACTTAGGTGAAATCATTCATGGACACAAAATTGTTAAAAAAAAAATTAAGATCTTTTCCTGAGAGATTTGAACCAAAAGTAGTAGCTATTGAGGAGTCCAGCAATTTGGATTTAATCAAAGTTGATCAGTTAGTTGGAAATATGCAAACCTTTGAAGCCAATTTTAGAAAAACAAAGAAAACTAAAGGAATGGCTTTGAAGTCCCACCTGGAACATGATAATGACTCAGAAAAAGAGACTGAACACCCAGACCTTGATGCTGTCTTTGTTAAAAAGTTTAAGAAAGTTTTGAAAGATGATAAAAAGGATTTTACAAAGAATTTTAAAAACTCTTCTCAAAATTCCAAAGGACAGAATAGGCCCTCTTCTTCTTTTAAATCCAATACTGGTCAAAACTCTGAGAAAAATGTGTCCAAAATCCCTCCTAAGAGTACTCACTGTTATGAATGCAAAGGTTTTGGTCACTATGCATCTCAATGTGTCAATAAAACCTTCAGAACTCAAGGAAAGGTTTTGAATGTCACTTGGGATGATGATTCGGATCAAGATTGCAATGATACTGAACCTGAATCATCATCACCTGAACATGGAAGATTTATGGCTTTTATGGCAAGATCTAACGATTCTTCTTTGCAGGAAGTTGTGGAAAAATCTAATGAAATTATTTCAGAGGATCTTAATTCTTTGTCAGATAATGAACAGGATTTAGTAGAAGCATACCATAGTCTCCTCAAACACTCAAGGAGGATGACTCAATTGAATGACATTCTAAAAGGAAAATGGAAGACAGCTGAAAAAGAGAATCTTATCCTTAAAACTAAATTCAATGAAGCCTGCGGTAAAGTATCTCAACTTGAATCACAGTGTACAATTCTATCTAACAAGCTGATTTCTGTAGGGAATGAACTTGACTTCCTACATGAGCACTCTGTTCAAGCTGACAAGGAAATACTAATCCTAAAGAAAGAATTAGACTCCTGCAAAGCAGAAAAAGGTAGCATTTCGGCAACACTTAAGATGACTACCTCTGAATTGGTCTATACCAAAGCTGATCTTAATCGAATGAACACAGGGTCAAAGAAACTTGTTGAAATTTTGGGTGCGCAAATCATATCTAGCAGCAAGCATGGCCTTGGATTTGACTATGGTGCATCCTCCTCCAAAAACCCAGGTAAATTTGTTCGGGGTAATACGTTGTTTGCTATTGAACCTGTTGTTTATCATCCTAAACATGTGAACTCCACCCTAAAAAAAACACATGCCTCACTGTAAATATGTCTCGACTTGTCATTTTTGTGGAATCATTGGACATATTAGGCCTCATTGCAATAGACTGCGTAACAAACTTCGCAATGAAAGAAGGAAGATCAATTTGACTCCTTATAAGTCAAACAAAAATCCATTTGGGTACGCAAAACTGATCTTTTCTGTAATGTGGTTTTAACTGCTCGTAAAGCACAAAGTTCACATGTATGGTATTTAGACAGTGGGTGCTCTAGACACATGTCAGGGGATAAGTCTCTTTTCACGTCTCTTAAAAATCATCATGGTGGTAATGTTCAATTTAGAGATGGAAGCAAATCAAAAGTCATTGGTAAAGGATTTATCAACATACCAGGTATGTCCACTATCAATAATGTTTTCCTGGTTGATGGCCTTAAGGTAAACTTGCTAAGTATTAGTCAATATTGTGAGTCTGGTAATGGGGTTCATTTCTCTCTAAATGCTTGCTCAATTGTAGATAGTCATGGAAAACATATACTTTCTGGTAAAAAGAATTCCGATAATTGCTATGTGGTTGTTAATGAAAATGTCTTGAGCTGTAATTCTGCTACTATTAATAATGCTGACCTTTGGCTTCAAAGGCTAGGTCACATTAACCATTCTGATTTGGAAAAACTCTCTAAGCAAGAATTGGTTCGAGGACTCCCCAAACTTCAAAAACCTCATAACCATATGTGTGGCCCTTGCCAGTTGGGGAAACAAATTAGAACAACACATAAGAAATTGGATATGCTTACTACCAAGAGACTACTAGAGTTACTTCTTATGGATCTTATGGGTCCTTCAAAATCTGAAAGCATTGGTGGTAAAAAGTATATTTTTCTCACTGTTGATGATTTCTCTAGATTTACTTTGGTTCGCTTTCTTAGAGATAAATCTGAAACCTTTGATGTATTCCATTGCTAGCTTATGGCTTCAACTTCTTACAAATAAAGGCGAACAATTTGGTGGAATTGCAAGAATCAGATCTAATCATGGCACTGAGTTTCAGAACTTATCTTTTAACTCTTTTTGTACTGAGGATGGAATAAAACATGAGTTCTCTGCCCCTAAAACTCCTAAACAAAATGGAGTTGTTGAAAGAAAAAATCGGATTGTACAAGAAATGGTTAGAGTCATGATCCATAGTAAGAACGTGCCTCAAAAGTTTTGGGCAGAGGCAGTAAACACTGCTGTTTATGTGATCAATCGAGTTTACATAAAGGCAGGAACAAAGAATACACCCTATGAACTATGGAATGGTAGAAAACCTACTGTTAAATATTTCAAAACCTTCGGAAGTAAGTGTTACATCTTGAAAGACAGAGAGCATCTTGGAAAATTTGACTCCCGAAGCAATGAAGGGATTTTTCTTGGGTATTCTTTAAACAGTAAAGCCTATAGGGTGTTTTATTTGCGTAATTCAACGGTCATGGAGTCTATCAATGTCATTGTAGATGATGTTGTACCTTCTTATTTTTCTGATGATGAAGATGAATTCCCACTAACTCTTAGTTCTTCTCCGTGGGTTGAGCAAGACGGGAACCAAAATATGGAACCAATAGATCCAGCAACACCGGCTCAAGAAGTTGTTATTCCTGATACAGAATCTGAATATGAAATTGGAGAGTTTGGACTGAAATTGAAATGATCTTCTCAAAGAACACCAAGTCATCAACCTTCTCAAAGCAGGAAGTACATCCTAGATCCCAAAAAGGTCAGGTAATCAAAGATCATCCTCTTGACAAAGTCATTGGTCATATTCATGCTCATTAAAAACTCGTCAGCAAGTACAAAATGAGGTAAATTTTTTGTGTTATGTTTCCTCTCTTGAACCCAAAAATAGAAATGAAACGCTTATTGATGACTCCTAGATTAATGCCATGCATGAGGAGTTAGGTCAATTTGAGAGTAACAATGTTTGGAAACTAGTTCCAAGGCCCGAAAACACATGTCATCGGGGCAAAATGGATTTTCAAAAACAAAACCGATGAACTTGGACAAGTCATTAGAAACAAGGCCAGACTAGTTGCCCAGGGCTACACACAGTGGAGGGAATAGACTTTGATGAAACATTTGCACCTGTTGCTCATCTTGAGTCCATCCGCATTCAATTAGCAGTAGCTTGTTCCTTGAAAATCAAGTTATATCATATGGATGTCAAGAGTGCTTTCTTGAATGGATTTTTGTATGAGGAGGTGTATGTTGAACAACCTAAAGGTTTCCAAGACCCTCATAGCCCTGACCATGTTTTTAAATTGAACAAAGCCTTGTATGGTTTAAAGCAGGCTCCTCGAGCATGGTATGAAAGACTGACTACCTTCTTGCTAGAAAACTCTTTCAAAAGGGGCAGTGTGGATAAAGCCTTATTTATCAAGAGAGATAGTAACAATATCCTCATTGCTCAATTTTATGTGGATGATATTGTTTTCGGATCCACATCTGAAAGTTTGGCTAAATCCTTTTCCACATGTATGTCATAAGAATTTGAAATGAGCATGGTTGGAGAATTATCGTTCTTTTTAGGTCTACAAATCAAACAATGCGAGAATAAAATATTTCTTTCCCAATCCAAATATGCTCAAAATATTTTAAAGAAATTTGGGATGAACTCCGTTGAGCACTCTAGTACTCCTATGAGCACCACTGTAAAGTTGAGCTTAGACTCTTTCGGGAAAGACTTCGATGAAAGACTGTATCGAAGCATGATAGGAAGTCTGTTGTACCTAACTGCTAATCGACCAGACATCTCTTTCAGTGTTTGTGTTTGTGCTAGATATCAGGCAAGACCTAAGGAATCGCATGCCCAAGCTATGAAGAGGATTCTAAAATATGTTAGTGGCACCACTGGTTTTGGAATATGGTTTTCAAGAGATACTAACATGAATGTTGTGGGTTTTTTCGATGCTGACTGGGCAGGTTGTGTAGATGATAGAAAAAGTACTTCTGGTGGCTGTTTTTTTATTGGCAATAATTTGGTTGCATGGCACAACAAGAAACAAACTTCCACCTCCTTATCTACAGTTGAGTCAGAGTACATCGTAGCTGGAAGCTATTGCACACGTACAATTGTTATGGATGAAACAAATGCTATTTGATTATGGCATTGCACAAACCACAATGGTAGTTTATTGTGATAACAAAAGTGCTATTGACATTTCTAAAAACCCGATACAACATTCCAGAACCAAACACATAGACATAAGGCATCATTTTAGTAGAGATTTGGTTGAAAAGAAAATTATAAGCTTCCAGCATATCTCTACGGAAAATCAATTGGCTGATATCCTTACAAAACCCTTGGATTCTACTAGGTTTGACTCCCTCTGTAAGTCACTTGGTATTTGCTCATACCCTTAATTTGTTTCAATCTCATTCATTGTTCTTTAGTGTTTTCCTAAACTTGTGATTCATTGAATTTTTTTTTCCAAGTTCGAGATTCATTTTTTTTTGCACTAAAAAACAACATCATAGTTTGATGGTTATGGTTTGATTGTATGTATTCAGATCTTCTCTCCTGGTATATATATATATATATATATATATAATTCAGCCTTTTATATTTTACCGGAGGATCAGGACTACCTACGAGTATGTGTGATAGCGGCTACATGATTGCAAAGTTTCATTAGAGAAGGCTATCATATTCATTAGTGTGAAAGTCACCTATGATGGATCTTGTTTGGGCAGCTCAAAGAGCACAATTAAAAAAAAAAACTCCTATGCTTTAGGGAAACTTTTTTTTGTCTTGCCAAAGGGAGTTGATTCTGTTTTGTGTGATTCTATCATTTATCCTAGCACATACTAAATTTCAAATTTTTTTCACTCTCGATCACTTACAATCTTACGATTGGTGAAATCTTTGATGTATGATCGATAAGAAATTCATTTTGACTTTGATATGGGTTTATGCATTTTCCTTTGGCATTATTTTTTTTCCTGACCCGTTTCCATTTTTAGCCCTGGTCCGATCGATCGGACAGTGTGTCAGTCCGGTTATTAGTTCTCCTTTCTTCATCCTCTCTCATTCATTTTCAACTTCTGCCCTAGACATCTTTTCCCCTTTCTCTTTCAAGGATTTTACTCTGGGATTTCAAGCTTTCTCTAAGGTATCTCTTCACTTTCTCTTTCTTTCATTCAATTTCTTTCCATTTGCTATTATTTGGTTGTGGTGGTTGTATTGGGTGATTGGATTGTTGATTTTCTTGTGGTTGTTGGGAGAAAGATTGTGTAGACTATGTTTAGCTAGTCTTTTTGAGAAGTTTAAAGTGTGGATTCCAAGCTCTTCATCCATTTTGGTTGGTACATTTCTAAGTTGAAGGTTGGGTTACTCTATTTTTGTAGTGCACACCAAGTGTTTGCTCTTTTTTGCTCCAAGGAGAAAATGGCTCCCAAAGCTACTCGACCTCGCAAGAGGACATTTCAGCGTGGTAGTTCTTCATCTACTACTCATTTTGACTCTAACAGATTTCAGAGTCTTGTGAAAGAAACATCCTTTCAGAATATTTTTTCCAAGAAACAAGTCCTTGTAGAACGTCAAGTTCGATTGGCATAGATGAATATTGACTTCCATTCTTGGCTTCTTGAAAGAGAATGGAACTCCCTCTATGTGTTTGACACAACTGCTTATGGGTCTTTGGTTCAAGAATTCTACAACAACGTCTATGATATTGGAAAACAGTCTTTTAAATCATTTGTTCTTGGGATGATAATTGAAGTAGATCCCAACTTCATCAGTCAATTTCTTCAAATTGATAGGAGCCTTGATGCCGCGTATCCCACTCCTGAGCCAGACTCCGATGACATGGAGGATCCGGTGGATAACACCGATTGGAGTGCTGTTGTCATGACACTTACTGGCGGTCGTCGTCATGTATGGCCTAGGGGGATTCTTAAGCAGAAATATCTTACACCCTCCTACCGCATGTTAAACCTTTTTGTTTGTTTCAATCTTGAGCCTAAGGGAAGAACATCTGAAATCATTATGGAGAGTGGTTATCTTCTGTATGTGATTGGGACAGGGTGGTCCATTGAAATTCCTCTTACCATTTATAAGCATATGCTGGCCGCACCTCACGGTGCTTCAACTACCTCTCTTCCATATGGGGCTCTTCAAACCAGGGTTCTTCTCTCCAGTGGGGTTGTTGTCGGGCCAAATGATGGAATTGTGAAAGGGCGAGGTCCTATTACTTTTCGCACCATTAGTTTCTCTTCCTCACATGTCGATGACAACGGTGACGATGGCCCGGAACAAGGTGAAGTAACTGTTGAGGCCCCTCCTCCATTTGATCAACAATATGAGTCAGCGATGCCAGTATATTTTCAAGAGTTTGAGAACCGTCTTTATGATCAATCTACTCAGATTGAATTACTTGAACATCATATGGATTCTTAGTTTCAGGAAGTGTTTGCTCAGATGGGGCAACTACACATTGGCAGCAACAGGATTGAGGAGAAACTTGATTCTCTCACTCGTCGATTCCCTCCTCCCCAGTAGTCCATGGCATCTAACTTTTTCTCCTAGCATTGTTCTTTGCTGCTATATGTTAACTAGGCTAACTATCTGTTTCTGATGATTCTTCTTTCCCCATTTTGTTTTCTCTGTTTAGTTAATGGACTAATTTGGTTTCTTCTACAATTTTTAATCCTTGTCAATTTATGTCCAGAAAGGGGGAGAATGGTTTAGTTCAGTTTTCATGCGCTTTATGTATGTGTGCTTACTTTACATATTATTTAATCATGATCTTTTGTCAAAGATTACCTGTGACAGGTATTGCAGGTATCTCAAGGCTAGTGGATGACGGTAATCCACGGTATTCCTGAAGCACTTTTTTTTGTGGGATAGTTTATGGGTAGATTTCATGTATTAGATGTTTTGTCCATGAATTACCATAGGGGAAGATTGTTAGTTTTTTGAGTGTTTCAGTTTGGAAGAAATCAAAAGACGAAGAAAACAACGGAAGACTTCATCAGATCTAACTGACCGATTGATCAGACCTCATGACCGATCGATCGCCCAAGGAAAGTTCTCAGTTAAAAGTCAAACCGATCGATCGGACCCCATGAGCGTTCAATTGCCCCAGAAAAGCTCTCAGTTAAAAGACAGACCGATCGATCAGACCTCATGACCGATTGATAGGACCAAAAATGATCCCAGTTAAAAGTCAGTCCGATCGATCGGATAGCGGCATGATTCAACTTTTTTTTACGACCTTCCCTCTTCAATCCTCTATGCCTATCCTATTCCAACCTAATCTCTCCTACACGTTTCCAAAAGCCTATTTAAGGGTTTAACCTCATTAAAGAAATCATCCCTCATAGTTCTAAACCCTAGATTGTTTTCAGAGAGATTACTTTCCACTAGAGAGTCCTTTTTGGGAGATTAATGTGCTGAAGCTTTCTGCATCTGGAGACTCATCATCCATGTTCTAAGTTGATTCATCATGTTCAAGGCGTGGAGATCAAAGTGCTAGAGAAGGTGAACGGCGTGGTCGTCGGCAAGAATCACTGTGGTCCTTGGGTTGAGTTCAATTGTAAATGGTGGTGAGTTTCTCTTGTAACATTTGGTTATTATTAGTGCTTGATCTTTATGGACCGGTGTGAGGTCCCGTGGTTTTTTCCCTATTCAGGGTTTTCCACGTAAAATATCGTGTGTCCATCATCTTGATTGATTGATTGAATAACTTAGGTTATTGATTCATTCTATTCCATATTTATATCTGTGTTGAGACTTTTAATATCTATTAGGGTTTGTGATTATCAACCCTCCGAGATTTTCAGAAAGTAAGTGGGCAGCTGTTTCTCGAGTTCAGTCATATAGAACACATTTGGAATGCCAATCCACACATGGCGCCGAAGTAAAAGACTTTTGTTTTAAGGCAACCCTTAAACACACTTTTTTCTAATAATATCCGAATAAAAGCACAAGATTCATGTTTTCATTTTAATGCTCTATTTTTATAATATCCCAATAAAAGCACAAGATTTGAAATTATACCAATATTTACCTTCTGAAGATATTATCTCGATACCAATAGTTGCAACAGTTTTTGGGTCTTGATCCAGGTATTATCATTACAGCTAAAGAGTATTCAAAGTACATTATAAAGAGCGATCCCTTCCTGTGAGATATCTCCCATAGCTTGTGTGAGTGAAGATTCCAAGCTCCTTGTGGAACCCACTTGGATGCACTCCAATCATAGGAGGATAGCGTGATGCAAAGGCTTCATTGCAAATATTATTTTGGGCAAAAATATCTCAATTTCATATGTCCATTGATTTAGACGCCTCAAAGCCTAATTAGTTTTGAAGTCACTCTTTTTATGAAATTCGATTGAATGGTGAGTATAATTCAGATTTATTTCAAACTAAAATTAGTGACAATTTTGTTGACACGAAAAATGTCACTTTGCCTCTTCGTACAACATCAAGAAGCTATATGAAGCTGCATCTACCACAAACAGGCAATGCTACCTCAAGCGTCAAATCTTGTCAGAATCAAACAAAAACTGCAAGATCTTTCAAAACAGCCAATAGAAGAGTACACATGAAGTTTCATTCCATTTCAACATTATTTGGCCTAACTTCACTATTCCAACAACTGAACAGGAGCTCCCGGCGACGACAATGTCGAAGACATCAAATCTTCGATCAAAACCTATGGATGGTCTCAAAATACCTCCAAAAGGGTCCATGTCAAGTTTCAGGTCAAACCGTCAATGTTTGACCCTACATTAACCCCCAAGCAGTAAAATCAAGCCTCTGAGTGGCTAAAAGCACTAAGGTCATCACTCATCAAACGGAGCACATGGGTGACTTCAAAATGCTTCCAAAGGGCTACAAGTCAAGTTTCAGGTCATTTTGGCGACATTTGACCAAACTTTGACTCTCGGAAACCCAATTAGGCCTTTGGCGGCGGAGCTCCCCGGGACCATGATTTCCAAATCGTAGCTAATAGATCGTATGACTCCAATGGGCTTCCTGTCAAATTTCAGGTCAATTGGGCATTGGTTGACCATACATAAAAAAACGGCACCTTCATCGCGACAAAATAAAGTCTAGTGGCGACAGGACCCCCCACGGCTTGAAAACTCGAACAAAAGTCTATGGTTGGTCTTATTTATTGCTCCGGAGGCTTCACCTCAAATTTCAAATCATTCCAACATCGTTTGATCCAGTTTTGGCTTTTGATGGCAAATTTGCAACTTTGCGCAACACGGTCTTCGGCTTTCCCGGAAAATCAGAAACTTTGCACTCTAATATGCAAGGCTTCTCATCAAATTCTCTGCAGGGAAATCATGCAAACATATGTACAAAAATGTGAGGAAAAATACCGAAGAAAAAAGAAATTGAAAAAACCGAGAAACGGCCGAAAATCGGTGACCAAAAAGGGAAAAAAACCCCAAGGTCGCCGGCGACCATGCATGATCCGAGTTGCCGGATTTTCTCCAAAAGACCATTTTTTGGTCCCTTTTCGTGTTTCGAGATATCTAGCCCCTGTGGTCTTTCAAGAATATTTTTTTCGAGGCACGAAATCCGTCAATCTTCGTCATGGATCTGCTATCAAAAGCATGGAATCGTCATCGGACGCTTCAAAATTGCCAACCAGCCGACTAAGAAAACACACTTTTTGCCTGATCGATCGAGAAATCGACATGATAGATGACACCGACCCACTGGTAACATTCAATGTCTGAAGTTGCATGATCATCAGGCATAATTCAACATGAAGATCCATCAATGATCATCACAAGAAGAATTCCAAAAGACGCGCATGGCCCGCGACTCTTCAAGTGCTTTGGCGACCACTTAATGCAGTTAATGATCGATTTTATGACAAGTAAATACGGTCATTTACTCATTATTTTAGACAGCCCAATCAGAAGCAAGGAAACGGGAGTTACAAGTCAACCATAATCATGGCATTAAACCATGTAACTCCTCCCATCATGGAGCTTATAAGCAATTAAAAGCCCTTAATTCTCCATTGGCCAATCAAAAGCCAAGAAAAAAGAGTTGCAAAATAATGAATTAAAAACTTGTAACTCCTTCCATCATGAGGCTTTAATATATGTAAGGCCTATAAACCCCCTCATGCCCACCAAAAGTCTATAAAAGGAGGCCATTTCCACCATTTCAAGAATCGAAAAAACCACAGACGAAAAAAAATGTAGAAAATTGACCGATTCATACGTTAGAGAAAACTCTACCAAAGTTGTTACAACGACCTTTCCTCCATTGAAGAAGTCCTGCACCGACCACTACTACGAGGTGATCAAACCCCCCCTCCAAGGCCTTCTCCTTCTGTCTCCACGGCTTAGATGTGGCTTTTTCAGCATGTCTACTTAGCTTTTTTATTGGATGTAGGACCTCCTCTTGGTCTTTATCCTCTACGAATCTGAGGTTTGGACCGAGCCAAGCAAATCAAGAACATCATTTGTTCTCATCTGAAGGATGATGGCGAAGTCTACACACAACTTGCGACCGTCAATCTGAATGAGTCCCCACAATCTCCTGATTAGATCCCATTTTCTTGCTTTTCATTGTATTTTATATTGTTTAAAGAGATATAAAAATATCACAGCTCTTGTCTTTCATTGTGATAAGAACTGTAAATCGCCTTTCACGGAAAACAAATCGCCTTTTACGGCAAAAAACAGTCTTTCACGACAAACATCGCCTTTCAGGGCATTCAAAACAAACCATGTATCTTTTCTTTAATATATGTGCAATGAAAAACTAGAAAAAAGTTGATTTCCTTTTCTACTTGTGAAGGTGTATCTACGGACCACCATTTGTCAATTCCAAGTAGAGTAGAAAATGTGGCATACTAGTGTAAAAAAATGTTGATGCTCACTTTGCCTCTGGTCATTAAAGGGTTGGACCTGACAGAGTCTCACGTCCGCTAACCCTAGTAGTACCGCGAGTGAAAAAAGTGAATCCATCAAACTGGCACACCAGGTGGGACTCGTTCATTTGAGAACATGATGCTTAGAAAAGAAATGTTTGCATATCATATTCTTTGCTCTATGCTTATACTTCGTCTCTAGATTCCTTGGCTCCTTTCTAGTTGGTGGCCTATGTTGGATTTTGCATCTAAAAAAAATGAGAAGGGATATTTTGGAAATTTCTAAATCTATCTTTGAGTTTATTTCCACTCTTTCTTTTTAAAAAAAAAAAAAGTTTCAGATTTCTCATTTTGGATTCAACTTTGAGAAACTTTGATCGTTTCCTCTTTAGACAATAGCTCGCGGAAATCGCTTGAAGCTAACGTCCGTATTGGGGAATGGGCCATCTTTCTCTTCGATGAGTCCGTTAGGGATCTTTAAAAAAAATGAAACAAAAAAATTTCAGATTTCTCATTTTGTATTCAACTTTGAGAAACTTTCTTCATTTCCTCTTCAGACAATAGCTCGCGGAAATCGCTTGAAGCTAACGTTCGTATTGGGGAATGGGCCATCTTTTCTCTTCCATGAACTCGTTAGGGATCTTTAAAAAAACAAAAGAACATATTTCTCATTTTGGATTCAACTTTGAGAAATTTTGATCTTTTCCTCTTTGGACAATAGCTCGTGGAAATCGCTTGAATCTAACGTTCGTATCGGGGAATGGGCCATCTTTTCTCTTTGATGAGTCCGTTAGTGATCTTCCAAAATATAAAAATAAAAAGAGAGGCAAAGATCACTATGGTCGCACCAATTGCGTTCTTTGACCACGATTGATTCAAGAAAAGCCTTGTCCAAAGTGTGGAGATGGTAAGAATGTTCTAGGCAAGGGTCCTTCAAACAAGTTCATCCCTTACCTAGGGGCTAATCTATCAATTAAGGTTTCATAAGACCGAATTAGGAGGCCTAGGTGTACTCTTCAATCTTTAGATTTTTATTTAAAAAAAAGGAAATGAAAAATCTTCAAAAAAAAAAACTTCTGTCACTTTTGGGTTCTGATTCGAGAAATCTTGGTCCCTTCCCTTTAGGAACGACGCTCACAGAAATATTTGAGTTGGCTTCCGGATCGGAATACCATTTGCTCTCTTTGTGAATCCGATTTTGAGCTTAAAAAAAAACCTTTCGTCACTTTTGGGTTTAGATTCGAGAAATCTTGGTCCCTTCCCTTTCGGAACAAAGCTCGCAGAAATGTTTGAGTTGGCTTTCGGATCAGAATACCATTTGTTCTCTTTGAGAATTCGATTTTGACCTTTCAAAAAAAAAACGTCCATCACTTTTGGGTTTAGATTTGAAAAATCTTGGTCCCTTCCCTTTCGGAACGAAGCTTGTAGAAATGTTTGAATCGGCTTCCGGATTGGAATACCATTTGCTTTCTTCGATGAATCCAGTTTTGGCTTTTCAAAAAACCCGATCTTGTGTCCATTCCATGGATGCAATTTCCAACATTTGTGCCTAGCTGTGATAGTATGCCCTTTTTGGGTCTACTGTATTCGCAACCGTCACACTTGTTCTCTCCAACATTTGAGCCTAGCGGTGTTAGTACGCCCTTTCGGGTCTACTGTATTCGCGACCGACACATTTGTACCTTACCTTGAGTGGGCCCTGCTTCTCGATAAGTTGAATTAAGGTTTACAATTGCTTCTAGCAGTCACTGGGATGCTCATTCTAGGCCTACCATACTTGAGATCAAAATAATTGTACCTTCTATGGCTTTTAGCCTTCTTCATGTCACTTGAGTCGGACCATGTCCCTCGAGAGATTTTGAAAAGACAAAACCATAGTTTTCTCATTTATGATCATTATATTCTCGTGATTACTAATGGACGTGGTCTTGTTTCAGAAAATTTTCGAAACTAACAATGGCAGCTTCTTTGACCATTACCTTCGACGATAGCAAGTGCCAACTCATGCTTCAATAGAAGCAAAACATGTGCACCCACAAGTGCCTTGCCCGCTGCAAAAGCGCCGTCTCTCTCGGTAACTCTCTGAATTCCGAGTTGACCTCTATTCTCCGAACCATCGTCTTCGGGACGCTGGGACCATTCCCACTTCCTGTAGAAGAAACCGCACTTGTTAAAAAGCAGAAAGTCGCCTCTGAACGTGTCACTACCATGACATCAAAGGTGATCGCCAAGAAACTCGAAGCCCGCGGCACTCCCACGAAGCCTCGACCTACAAGCAACCAGGTCCATCCCAAGACTTGGTCCCTAAAACCTTCGCCAAAACAAAGAAGGTCTCAAGCATCCACAAGGCCATCATACTTGGCCCCACTCAAGGAGAACCGGTTCTACCCTCTCACCTACATGAAGGAGGAGAGACCCACCTTCCACCTAACAAAGAAGTCAACCTAGCACAAGACGGCTTGTTCCTACAAGCCCAAAATCAAATTGTACATCACAAGGCCTCTGCGAGAACCTGACTAAGGCCTACACTCCTTCGATTCAACCCTTCATCTCTACAGGGGCAGAACTCGAAAGATTCAAAGCTTCACTATGAAAGGCAAAGGACCAGGTCCGGATCCTATCCATGCCCAACTTCAAAGAAGACAGGCTCGGTTGCTGCGCCTGAGGGAGCACATCCTTCATTGCCAATGCCAAGCCAGAGCTGACCGAAGCTCAAATTGCTCATCATATACATCGTTGAGCGTCGTAACGACAAAAAGACTAGAGAGGCAGAGGCCCCAACATCCTACACTTCAAGTCTCTCATAAATGGGTCGAAAAAGAAAGACCCAACCAAGTTGCTATTGTCCATATGGTTGGAGAAACCAAAAGGTGCCAAAAAGTCAACAACCAAAATCCATGTCCGACATCTGATGACTTGCAACGTCACCCAAACACGAAAACATCCGGAAGAATCCCCTGCTCCTTCAAGCCAAGAACAACGGAGTAATCCTTCCTCAAACTCTTCATCCAAAAGAACGAGCCCTTGCTGAGTCACCAAGACGATTTCTTCGTTCGAATCCCAAGGGATGAATGTCCTGGTTATAAATTCCGAGCCACCTTGCGATCCACCTCATGATGACAGGATCGTACATACCTAAAAATTGGAGCAAGGTCATCAAAAGATTGAGACTCTGATGGAAAACCTTCTTCTCGCCTTTCAACGTCAGGTAAATAATGAAGCTCATCCGAATCATCAAGATGACGAGGTAAATGGAGAAGACAATGAGTCACGTGCCCTTACCAAAAAGGACGTGGACGACATCCTCGCCAAAGTAAGAGAAGAGGAAACACTCAAGGAACATGGGATCAAGCCACCATATCCCTTATGGATAGACTCGGTCCCATACAATTTCCTACAAAATTCAAGCACCCTACTCTCCAAACAAATACAGGGAAAGGTTCAGCCCGACAGCACATCATCCACTTCAAAATCTTGACGGGAGCTATCACGAATCAAGATACCCTCAAAATCCATCTCTTTGCAAGTACCCTAAAAGGTACGGCCTTTTACTGGTACTCCATTATGCTAGAGGATTCCATCCAAAACTGG
This sequence comes from Cinnamomum chago, assembly GCA_038049695.1. Classification (NCBI taxonomy): domain Eukaryota; kingdom Viridiplantae; phylum Streptophyta; class Magnoliopsida; order Laurales; family Lauraceae; genus Cinnamomum; species Cinnamomum chago. Next base: position 37,725,717 of record CP142458.1, read on the forward strand.
GCCATGCTGGAGACACTCTTCTTGACTCACTTCAAAGGTGAGGATCATCCTGCTACTATGGCTCAGTTCTGCAGCCTAAAACAAGGGGAGAATGAGTCAACATACAACTTCATTCACAAGTGGAAAGCAATGGTGTACAAATGCTCAGATGTCGCTAGTCGACATCTGCCGTAACAACATGAGAGCAAGGATCCACTCCATGAACATCGACAACAACTCAAAAAACCTAGGAGAACTCCTAGAAGCATCCATGGAGGTTGAAACGGTGATCAAAGATCTCAACAGTCAGAAATCATCAAGGAAAGAACCGACTGCCATTGCAACCTCAAAACCAAAGAAAAAGAAGGTCCTCAATGTGCAAACCAAGTCAACTCCTTAGCGGCCAAAGAAAGCTGAAAACAAAGCTGCAGGTAAGAGACCTGAACTCTCTGATGCCTTCAAATAGCGAGTAGAGAAGAAATACCCATTAGATGAAGATGTTGATGAAATCTTTGGGGCTCTCGTGGAAAACGACAAACTCACATTGCCTGATCACAAAAGACTGGGAGATGTTAGGAAAACCAACGATCCTCGATATTACCCCTACCACTAAATGATCTCATATCCTCTCAATCAATGCTTCGTTGTGAGAGAGAAGATAAACGAGATGCGGAAAAATGGAGTCATCACCTTCGACAAAAACTACGGGTCTGCCCCCGTCAATATGGTGTCATGTGGACAAACATCAGAATTGCAAAAGAAGAAGATCACTACTTCCTTCAAGGTGATAAAAAGAATTCAAGCGTCCCATTCCTTACCCAACACCAGACGGACAACCCATATGGGTGCATCCCGATCTCCTCGAAGATGAGAACTGGGAGGTTGCCATAACAAAATCGACAGCTCAACAGTGAAGGCAAGCTAGGAGACATCTCCTCAAGCTCAAACGGCAAGGGAAAACCTAGTCGAAAAAAAAAGTCCATGAAAAGGCAGAGACCTCCTCTACTGCTTCACTAGGGGTAACAAAAAGTGCCCTCCTGAAACTTCAAAGGTGGTAATAAGATTCACTCTCAGTGATTTCATGCCACCTCGTTTCATGAATGAAACTATGTAGGGGGCATCATACTCTTCCAATTCGGTAGTCAGATTCTCCATTCGGGAGTCTAGTGACACCAACGAGTGGGAGGAATCCCTTAAAACAGGAGAATACCTCTTTGATGAAGAATGGGTTCCTGAACCTCACCTTTTGCCAGTACTTTGGTATAACCCATTACAGCCACAGGGATCCTGGTCTGATGATGAAAAAGACCAAGAGGTCGTTCAAGAAAATGTTGTTGACCCAGCACCCGCCATTGCTCCAGTGGAACCCAACCATGTTGAACCATAAGGAGCAGACGAAGAAGAAGATTTGGCTCTCATGCCTGGTCTTGAAGAATATGCGAGGATCTTGCAGCGTCTTACCATAAAACAAGAGCAAGATCGCATCAATGAGCTCCGTCGTGATCAAAATCCAGAACTGGAAGTCCCTAAAGACCACCAGGTACCTCCTCCTTTAACTCCTGAAAATGGAGAAAACTGCTGGATTGACGATCCTCTTACATCCGAGGATGAGTCTGACTCCCAACTGTTGGAATATAGGTGGGCCTTCCAGACAGGTTTCAAAAACTTTTGACCCACTTGATGCAGGGATCAATAATCTAGAAAGCATTAAACCCAATCTAGGATGCAATCCCTCAAACTCATAGCCATGTACAACAACATATACTATCTAGAAGATAGAAAATAACACATAAACATGCAACCATGAAATCTACAGCATACAAGGATGTAGATATACCTTTGGAGCTTTGTTGTGCTCTAATGGAGAATTTGAGTTCTTTACTTTGATGATGAACACCTTCACTATCCAATTCAGAATCTCCAACTCCTTTTGATCTTCCACGCTATGACCCGTATTAGATCTCTTTCTCAAGAAGATGGTGGAATCTCCAAGAGAAAACCCAACTAGTAACTCTAAGGAACTAAAGGTGAAAGAGAGGGGAACTTAGAGAGGAAGAGGACTTGTGCAACACTTGCACAAAGGGGTTGTTCTTGCTCTATGTAAAAGTGCACGACCAAGAGGGGATAATTCCTCTATTTATAGCCCTCCATAACTCCTCTTTTCCTATTTGAAATAGAAGTTTAACTCCCATTACAAAATAGTAAAGTTCTCCCTTGCTAGTTTCCATAGAAGTCTCACTTCCACAACAATTAGTAGCTTTCTCCTTTCTAATTAAAATAGAAGTCCTACTTCCATTAATAATTAGTAGCTTACCATTACCACTATTAGAAGTCTCACTTCAAATAGAAATAATAACCTTCCTTTTAGAGTTCAAGTAGAATTAATATCTTTCTAATAATTTGGGCTAGCGTGGGGACCACTAGGGATTCCTTAGAAAGCTGGCTCCAACTGGGACACGCGACCCCACATCTCATGTGCAATCCGGGCCCACAGTTAATTGCAAATAACTCCACTATATAAATGCAATTGCACTCCAGTCTTAGGAATAAATTACAATGAAGACCCTAAACTTCCACATTACCACAAGTAGGCCCCTCCATCTATATCCATGGATCAAATGGACCTGTCCACCAAATTAGATCCATATCTTATTATCCTTGAGCCCCAATTAATTATAGTGATCATTTCGTACCGATCCAATTAACTCTTAATTGGAATGGGTGCGCACTTACCAATGATAAATCCATTAATTGGCACAAGGGGATATTAAAGATAGATTCCGTCTTGACCATTGAATGTTCCCACAGCTCTACTACCATGTACCCAAATCACCGAGGTGTTGACCTACAATTGGCCTCACTCATTGGTGACTCAAAGTAAATGAATAGATAGAAACTTGAGTTCATCAATGTCTCAGGATTATGAGCCTATTGCTAGGAAATTATGAGAGCAAACCTTAAAATAAAGACAGTGTATATAAGGTGCTTCTCATGGTCCTTCAATACATCCAATGTACCAGCACCATGATCCGGAATCTTACATTCCGATGATGGAGACAAATCACACTATCTCATAGTGATCAAGGCGCTGCAACCTTGTCAGATGAGATGTCCAATCTCATCACTGGTTGTGAAGATATTTGAGTATAAGATTTTTATTACATGTCTCCTGTATGTGGATCTCATCCATTCACATGTATTATATCTAGTATACTCATGGACTCCGGTTCATCTCATGAGCCATTATGTCTTTTGTATTGGTTATGTGCAAGTATATAAAACACCATTCATCTCATGAAAGGAAAAACATGAACTGTATTGATAAATAAAGAAATTAATCAATTTATTACATCATATACCCTTGGTATTGAGACCATAAAACTAACAATCTTCCACTTGGGCTCAATGCCAATCAGGATTGCATCTCATGCCCATCCCGTCTACATGCTGCTCAAAAACCTTGGTGGTCAAAGGCTTAGTAAATGGATCTGCCAGATTGTCCGCAGAGGCTATCTTGGTGATAGCAATATCACCTCTCTGCACAATCTCTCTGACGAAGTGATACTTCCTCTGTATGTGCTTTTGGCTTTTATGGCTCCTGGGTTCCTTGGACTGGGCAACTGCCCCACTGCTGTTACAGTAAACTGTGAGCGGCTGTCGCTCCAAAGGTACCACTCCAAGTTCCAAAAGGAATCTTTTGAGCCATACTGCTTCCTTAGCTGCTTCACAAGGCGCTACATATTCAGCTTCAGAAGTGGAATCAGCTGTGCATTCCTGTTTAATACTCCTCCAGCTGATAGCTCCTCCGCCAAGCATAAACACATAACCAGAGGTGGATTTCCTGGAATCCTTATCTGACATGAAGTCAGAATCTGTGTATCCGACTGGAATCAGCTCATCACTGCCGTAAATCAACATGTAATCTCTAGTTCTTCTCAAGTATTTGAGGATACATTTTACAGCAGTCCAATGGTCAGGACCTGGGTTAGACTGATATCTGCTGACTAAGCCCACTGCATGACAGATATCCGGTCTAGTATAGCATAGCATACATGAGGCTACCAACAGCCGAAGCGTATGGAATTGCTCTCATCTGCTCCTTTTCCTCCGGGGTTTTAGGACCCTGATCCTTGGAAAGGTGCACTCCATGCCTGAAAGGCATGATACCCTTCTTGGAGTCCTGCATAGCAAACCATACCAATACCTTATCTATGTAAGCAGCTTGAGATAAGCTAATCATCCTATTTTTCCTGTCTCGATGGAGTTTGATCCCTAGGATGTAACTAGCTTCTCCCAAGTCCTTCATATCAAATGTCTTTGCTAACCAAACTTTTACCGTTGACAACATTCCTATATCTTTCCCAAGGAGAAGGATGTCGTCGACATATAAAATCAGAAAAACTACCCTGTCACCTTCATTTTTCATGTACACACATGACTCATCCGGATTTTAACTAAAACCAAATGATTTGATCGCCCTGTCAAAACGGATGTTCCAGCTTCGGGATGCCTGCTTCAGTCCATAAATGGACTTCTGCAGCTTGCAAACTCTTTGCTTTTGGTTACTTGCTATAAAACCGTCTAGTTGCATCATATAGATGTCTTCCTCAAGATGGCCGTTGAGAAATGCCGTCTTGACATCCATTTGCCAAATCTCGTAATCGAGCTGAGTTGCAATGGATAAGAGTATCTGGATGGACTTGAGCATGGCTACCGGCGAGAAGGTTTTCTCATAATCGATACCCTCTTTCTGAGTATACCCTTTCGCAACAAGCCTGGCCTTAAAGGTCTCAACTCTTCCATCTGGTCCTCTTTTTCTTTTGTAGACCCACTTGCACCCAATAGGTTTGATATTGGCAGGCAAGTCTACAAGTGTCCAGACCTGATTAGAGTACATGGACTCCATCTCAGCTTTCATAGCATCCTGCCAATGTCCCGAACCAATGTCATTAATTGCTTCATCATAGTTATAGGGATCCTGTTCCATTTATTCCGGGATTGCCTCGTAAGACTCTCCCAAGAACGAGAACCTATCAGGGGGCCTGATTATTCTCCCACTACGACGAGGCACTGGTGTAACTACTGGGTCTGGTAAGGGCGGTTCTTCCTCAAGTTCGGTCATACTTGGATTTGGAATTGATTGTTCTTGAGTCTCTTCCAAGATCACCTTTTCTAAAGATTTCCGGTCCATCATATAATCTTCCTCCAGAAAAACCGCATTGGTGCTTACTAGCACTTTCTGCTCTCTGGGATTATAGAATAACCAACCTTTGGTTCCTTTAGGATATCCTACAAAAGTGCATACTTCCGACTTCGTCTCCAACTTATCCGTCTTTACCTTCAACACGTGTGCCGGACAACCCCAAATGTGTAAATGTTGTAAACTAGGCTTTCGCCCAGACCACAACTCTCGGGGAGTCTTAGGTACAGACTTAGATGGTACGAGGTTTAGTATGTACATCGCAGTATCCAAGGCATATCCCCAAAAGGATATAGGTAATCCTGAGAAAATCAACATAGACCTGATCATATCTAAAAGAGTCTGGTTCCTTCTTTCCGCTACTCCATTCTGTTGAGGCATACCAGGAGCAGACAACTGGGATAGAATCCCATTTTCTGATAAGTGTGCCATAAAGTCACCAGAGAGATATTCCCCTCCTCGATCTGATCGAAGAGTCTTGATACTTTTACCTAATTGTTTTTCCGCTTCCGCTCGAAACTCTTTGAACTTTTCAAAAGCCTCGGACTTGCGGTGCATAAGGTATATGTATCCATATCTTGAATAATCATCTGTGAAAGTGATGAAGTATTCATATCCTCCTCTGGCCCTAACGTTAATGGGCCCGCACACATCAGTATGCACTAATTCCAATAAATCTTTGGCCCTATTGTCCTTGGATGAAAAGGGTCTTTTGGTCATTTTTCCTTCCAGACAGGACTCACAGACAGGCATTGGTTCTACCACCAATGAAGGCAAGATACCATCTTTCACTAGCCTGTCAATCCTATTTAGGTTTATATGACCTAGCCTCAAGTGCCAAAGTTTTGTTGGATTAGATGAAGGTGACCTTCTCTTTAATGATGGCCTATTTATTATTTCAGTATCATGTATCTCATACATTGTAGGAGTTAACAGATAAAGCCCATTGGTTACCTTGCCAGAACATATAAAAGCACCGTTTCTCTTTATGACAACTTCAGTACCAAAAGTAATAGAATAACTTTTATTCACCAAACTAGAAACTGAAATTAAATTCTGTCTTAAAGACGGTACATATAGAGTGTCTGAAAAAACCAACTTATTATCTTGAAAACATAAAGTAATAACTCCTACTGAGACCGCATCCGCCTTAGCATCAGATCCTAGGTTGACAATGATTTCGCCGTCACTGAGTCTCCTGGTTTCTCGGAACCCCTGCAACGAATTACAAATGTGATTAGTTGCCCCGGAGTCCACACACCAAGATTCTGAAGTACCAGTTGCAAAAACTAACTTCAGTAACAAGTGACTCAACCATGCCTGAGGTCTTCTTCTTAGACAGATAATCTGGACAATTCCTTTTCCAATGTCCTGTCATACCACAATGGAAACACTTTCCTTTTGTCCCCCGATCCCTTATCCTTGCCAACACCACCATTAGGACCATTCTCCGCCTTAGGACCCTTCAGAACTGATTTCTTCTTGCCTTTCCGCCCTTTTCCTTTCGGTTTGGACTTGGCAAATGACTTTTCTGTCATTAGGGCAGTTGGCTTTTTCTTCATAATCCCTTCAGTCACCACCAGCTGGCTAGACAGCTCAGCCAGAGTCAGATTCATCTTATTCATGTTGTAATTGACCTTGAAATTGTTGAATGACTCTAGTAGTGACTCAAGGATTATATCAATCTGCGATTCTGCATCAATCGCAGTCCCCAGTACATCTAACTCATTTAATGAGTCCATCATTTTCAACATATGGTCCTGTACTGGTGTGCCTTCAGCCATCTTGGTGCTTATAAGCACCCTCATAGCAACCTGTCTAGCAGGCCTGCCCTGTTCCGCAAACATCTCCTTTAAGTTGATATAATATCATATGCAGTCTTAAAGGATTGATGTTGGTGTTGTAAAACACTAGACATAGATGCTTGTATGTAACATCTGGCCATCTCATCGTCTTTGGCCTACTTGGTGTAAAGTTCCTTTTCTTCCTGTGATGCTTCCGGCAATGGCTCATCAAGGGGGGGGGGGTTTGGTAAGGACATATTTATATCATGAAGCTGTCAGGACTATATCCAGGTTCCGTTTCCAGTCTACATACTTGGATCCCACTAATTTATTCTGGTTAAGGATGATCGTAAGTGGATTGAAAGTATTTGAATTCATGTTGGAAATATTGTAGCACATAACCATACATTCAATTAATGAATTGAAATGACATTAGGGTTTAGTATTCTACCAAATTTATATGGAATCCTCATAACCATTAAATTCAGAATACATCGGAATCCCAATCCCGGGGTATGCCTCCTTGGGGAGTGCGAATACCTCCTAGATTGGTGCAGATCAAAGTTGGTCAAAATCGGAATTAAGACTAACTATCCATGATCCCCTTCATTCATTATTATCTAGGTATCTCATACCAAATAATGAATGACTCCCGATTTACTTCGGTTTCTAAAATAAATGAGGCAAATCCTTGGGGATACTACATCATTATTTCAGTTAAGTGTGACCCACCAACTATCATTGCATGACAACCATTGCGAGCAGCTCCTCCTTGGGGAGTAGTTCCCCGGCCCGTCTCACCAACACTATCCATAGGAGATCCATATCTAGTAGCCAGACAAGTAAAAGCCCTCCGTGGGGAACGGCCATTCTCAAGATGGCGCGAGACTAATACTTTCCTTACAATGGACCTATGGTGGAAAACCATGGGGATTTCTAAATATAAATGCCCCGCTCCCACTTAATATTTTAGAATTGAGGATTTCCTTGTAAGGTATTAGGGCCCACATGTATACATATGAACATCAAATCATCTCATGATATGATCTGAGATTGGTTCCAAGTCAAGTTATTTTAAGGAAAGACCAGTTTCTAAATTAGTGTTACCAATGTGTCCATCTCATGGGTCATCAACACTAATTAGAACTCTTTCCAAAAATTAATTTTATTTGACCAATTTTAGTAACTTGCTATGTTTGGATCAGATCTGGAAATATTCTAAATTAAGCATGCATCCATAAATAGAAATTGCAAAAAATAGAAACTAGTCCTCTCCTCCACATGGCCCTAGCGGAATAGACTTCTTGGACTTCTAGACTTTCCAAAACTTTGGAATTCCTCAAACTCTTTAGGAAACTCCAGAACTCTCTTGGTAATCTTCAAACTCTTTGATTAGGAGTCCAACATCGCTTTCCTTCTTCGTCTCGGACATCGCCAGAATTTACAAATTTAGAAAAATTACATAAATTCCTATGCCTCAATTATGAGACTTACATGGTAATCTAAACATGGAAATAAAATGGCTATAGGGAAATTCATCATGCCTTGCCCTTTCACGGGAAACCAAGGAAACCATGATGCCCTTTACATTTAGCCTTAAATAAACCAATCACCATAAATAGAAAGCAAAAGACTTGTGGGCCATATGGAGAGGACATTATCATCTGCAAGTTAGTATCTCATACAACCATACAAATCACATAAATAGGCTGCCAAATAATGCTGGAAAAATAGGATGTAAGAAAAGACTCGAAACTGAAAAATCTAGTTTCGGCAACATGCAGCGCAGTTGGCCCGATCGACCGGCCAGGGGGCCCGGTCGACCGGCTTGCAAGTCAGCCGGTCGACCGAGCACGGGCCAGGTCGACCGGACTGACGAAATTCTGCAACTTGGGTTTTCTGTTTCATGTCCATTCTTCCCCAAATCACTTCCAAAGTGTCCCAATGGCTTCCTATGATCCTTCCATCATTATTAAACCCATTTGTGACTATCCAAACATGAATCTACTATCAAACCAAATAAATTCATCAAAACTGATCCTTACATAGCCCTTGCTTCATCTTCTTCACATCTCATGCAAAGATTTGAGCAAGCTTGCTGGTCTAACATGATTAGAGATGAGGTATGGCTCTGATACCAATTGTTGGAATATAGGTGAGCCTTCCAGACAGGTTTCAAAAACTTTTCACCCACTTGATGCAGGGATCAATAATCTAGAAAGCATTAAACCCAATCCAGGAAGCAATCCCTCAAACTCATAGCCATGTACAGCAACATATACTATCTAGAAGATAGAAAATAGCACATAAACATGCAACCATGAAATCTACAACATACAAGGATGTAGATATACCTTTGGAGCTTTGTTGTGCTCTAATGGAGAATTTGAGTTCTTTACTTTGATGTTGGACACCTTCACTATCCAATTCAGAATCTCCAACTCCTTTTCATCTTCCACGCTATGACTCGTATTAGATCTCTTTTCTCAAGAAAATGGTGGAATCTCCAAGAGAAAACCCAACTAGTAACTCTAAGGAACTAAAGGTGAAAGAGAGGGGAACTTAGAGAGGAAGAGGACTTGTGCAACACTTGCACAAAGGGGTTGTTCTTGCTCTATGTAAAAGTGCACGACCAAGAGGGGATAATTCCTCTATTTATAGCCCTTCATAACTCCTCTTTTCCTATTTGAAATAGAAGTTTAACTCCCATTACAAAATAGTAAAGTTCTCCCTTGCTAGTTGCCATAGAAGTCTCACTTCCACAACAATTAGTAGCTTTCTCCTTTCTAATTAAAATAGAAGTCCTACTTCCATTAATAATTAGTAGCTTACCATTACCACTATTAGAAGTCTCACTTCAAATAGAAATAGTAACCTTCCTTTTAAAGTTCAAGTAGAATTAATATCGTTCTAATAATTTGGGCTAGCATGGGGACCACTAGGGATTCCTTAGAAAGCTGGCTCCAACTGGGACACGCGACCCCACATCTCATGTGCAATCCGGGCCCACAGTTAATTGCAAATAACTCCACTATATAAATGCAATTGCACTCCAGTCTTAGGAATAAATTACAATGAAGACCCTAAACTTCCACATTACCACAAGTAGGCCCCTCCATCTATATCCATGGATCAAATGGACCTGTCCACCAAATTAGATCCATATCTTATTATCCTTGAGCCCCAATTAATTATAGTGATCATTTCGTATCGATCCAATTAACTCTTAATTGGAATGGGTGCGCACTTACCAATGATAAATCCATTAATTGGCACAAGGGGATATTAAAGATAGATTCCGTCTTGACCATTGAATGTTCCCACAGCTCTACTACCATGTACCCAAATCACCGAGGTGTTGACCTACAATTGGCCTCACTCATTGGTGACTCAAAGTAAATGAATAGATAGAAACTTGAGTTCATCAATGTCTCAAGATTATGAGCTTATTGCTAGGGAATTATGAGAGCAGACCTTAAAATAAAGACAATGTATATAAGGTGCTTTTCATGGTCCTTCAATACATCCAATGTACCGGCACCATGATCCGGAATCTTACATTTCGATGATCGAAACAAATCACACTATCTCATAGTGATTCAAGGCGCTGCAACCTTGTCAGATGAGATGTCCAATCTCATCACTGGTTGTGAAGATATTTGAGTATAAGATTTGCAATACATGTCCCCTGTATGTGGATCTCTTCCATACACATGTATTACATCTAGTATACTCATGTACTCCGGTTCATCTCATGAGCCATTATGTCTTTTGTATTGGTTATGTGCAAGTATATAAAACACCATTCATCTCATGAAAGGAAAAACATGAATTGTATTGATAAATAAAGAAATTAATCAATTTATTACATCATATACCCTTGGTATTGAAACCATAAAACTAACGCTCCACTGAGGCACCATCCCTTGGGTGGCTATCCTGTCCAATTCCCTTGGAAAACATCAACTAAAAATTAAACCCAATTCATTCTCAACTAAATACGAACAAACACTCTCCATCAAAATACACTAAGTCCTATCAATTCAGGCTTGAATTAACCTAAGAATCACCAAACCGACCAAACCTTAAGACAATATGTCTGGGCACCACCCATTAGGTGCCCATCCTGCCAGATTCACCTGGGCACCACCTTCTAGGCGCCTAGTCTACACTTCGACCATAATCTATCAACTCAACTGAAGCAAGTAATTAAACGCCTAATAACTCAAACTAATTGAGACTAGAACCTAAAACAATCCCGGACCCAAGGACCAGTAAGTAACTCCCATCTAGAATAGTTGAAAATCACAGGCAATCCACCTGGGCACCACCCCCTGGGCGCCCATCTTCCCAGATCCACCAAGGTGCCACCCCCTTGGTGCCTATCCTCCCACTTCACTAAAACACGAGTCCTTGATTTTGTTTCAAATCCGGATTCGAATCACTTTGACACTTGGACATTAAAGACTTAAAACAATCTTAAGCATTAAAATTCCTCAAGTAAAAAAACCCGGAATTCTGAAAAGAGATCGAGAAGTCTGAAAAACATAAAAACTATCGGGATAGGCTCCACCCCTGGGCGCCTACCCTGTTTTAATGATGAATTGCGATTTCCAACTACTTTTTAGAATTCTGATATAAATTAAAAATAACAGAACCTTATATATTTAAAAACACATTAATCAGAACCTTAAAAAACCACTTAAAACAAACCAAATCACAATTAACAAGTTGCATAGGAGCAAGAACTATCAAACTTAGGCTATTTACACCCTAGGAATAAATTGGATTACCTTGTTAGGTAGCTTAGAGCATTAGGCTTCACCCTATCACTTTTCTTGTTCCCTTAGGGAATCGGGAAAGCTGATGTGGGCAGTCTAGGACCTTAGGTTAAGGTTAATCCAATGATCAGTAATAAAGTATTAATCACGTAAATCTCAGTCAATCCCCTAGTTGGGCCCTTCTAGCCCCAATATAAAAAATCCATAAAAACTATAAAACCAACAAAATAAACCAAAATGATTTTTCCTTTATTTCTTCCTCCACCTCTGGTGCCAGATATTTAATCGAACTTAATGATAAAAGGGAATAAAGAATTGATTTCTAAAATTGTATAAATGAGAATGACGAGATAAGATGAGTGATTTCACACACACTTTTAAACAATCATGGCATATCTGCCACCCTAAGACAAACACTAGCCCATCGGCCATCTCCAATCAATTACGGCCCATCGGCCTTTCACTTTTGTCACTCGTGTATCGCAAACGAAAAACACAGAAATCACAAGTCAAAGTCTCATTTGCATCATCTTTTTTGTTTGAAAAGTCAGCCTTTAAACCCTATTCTGCCAATGGATTTGAAAGGGGTACCCAGGAATGGGGTCGATCCTCTTCTTAAATATTTGGCACCTCCCCCTTTTATTTTCTTTATTTTAGTTCTTTTACTTGGAAATACTATGATTTTGCTATGTGACGATTAACCTTTATTTGGACTTTAACTCATGACCTTGAATTGACACTATATTAAAGAGACCCAAAGAGACCCAAATCAGTGTAACATGACAACCGTCATGTGTTGTTGGCAGCACGTTAGACAAGAGGAAGAACCCACCTACTTATTTTCTCCCCACATGTCTTCGGTTTTCGTCGACGGACGGTATTAAGGCCGTTATCGTAGCTGGCGATCATGATCCATAGATTTTGAGGGTAGTCGGAATCCTAATTTTTTTATTTAAAATTTAAATAGTATATATAGATGATTGGAGATTTCCCTAAGCCATGTCCCCTTTCCCACGCGGGGATCAAAATTCAATCCGACACACGCTTCTTCAGAAATTTGCCATAAGATACGACAGAACGCCGTGACCCGTCTTCGGCACAAGGAAGCTTTTCCAAAACAACTTGCCATCGTGCGTGTTCTCAAGTCCTCTCTTTGAGGACACGGTCGGCATCTGAAACCTGGCGAATCAGAGTCCTCTCCCTGGCACGAGCCTCTGCTAAAGCAGCCCACTTGGCCGCAACTTACACCTCTAATTGCTAAAGACATCGCCTAGCCTCGATGACATTCCTATCAAGGCGGTCAATGTCATGCATCAACTCAATGATAACCAACTCGATGATCTTCCCCTCCCGAATAAACTGCTTCCTATTCTGCGTGGTCTCATCCATTTCAGACTTGTCTTTATTAGAAGGGTCCAAAAACATCTCCTTGAAGAAGTCACCATTAGGGAAGGCCTCGGTCTCGGACCACTTATTGCCCAGCGTAATGATCCTATCAACGATCGCTCTTGCACCTATGACACCGAGATCAACCTCTTCACATCAGCAAGAATCTCCTGCACATGCTTGACCATGCCGAATCCAGCATCCAAATGACTAGAAAGGAGTCTTGATCCAAGAGCTCAAAACGCATGCCAGCACTTTCTTCGCAAACTGAAGAGATGGCCCAGATGAAGATTCACCCCGCTCCATCGGTCGACTGCCCATGCCGTGTCCCATTGGAAGAGTAATAAAAAAAACTCTTTTCAATTGGATACACTGGGGAAGGAATCTTAGCACGAGGCCTCACCTCCGCCGTGTCAGAACTAGTTGTAGAAGCCCCTACCTTTGGGTCAACCTCTGGCACCCCTTGGTCTGGTTCTGAAGAAAGCGATGGGATCTCTCTTGTCACTACACAACCTGCCAATGAAACACAAAAGGGACTGAATATGATCCTATTGAAAAAGTCATTATCATCAGGATTATTACTGCAAAGTACCTTCTTCCACAACTGGCGGAATACTTTCTACCTCCATGAACTCATCTAAAGCATCGTCAAGAGTTGCATCCAAAGATAGTTTAAAGTCGTCAAAATCCTGTGGCAAGTTAGCTGACAAGAAAACAAACATGTTAGCAAATGACGACACAAACAAAGGAAAGAGAAACAAAAGAAGTCATGCCAGGTGGAGATTCTAAATCACTCAAGAGTCCCTCGGTTCCTCCTCAGATGCCGCAATCGGATCCGTCACTACCTCATCGGTCGGAACCCCTGGCATCACCAATTCATCTTGTCGCGACCCCGGACCGGGAATCCGGGATCGGGACACATTGATGATGTGTGTGAACATTTATTTAATATTTATTTAATTTCCCACAGGTGTCCGCGGTGAAGATATCACATCAATATAATAAATGTTTATGTTTAAATACGGAAGCGTGTAGCAAATCAAATGATAATTCATTTCTAATCACAAGATAAATCACATGTATAATCAAGTATCAGAATGAGCAATGATCATTAGTGTTTTCCCAAAAGAATAGTTAATGTTACACAAAATTTCATTTGATTAGATTCCAAAAAATAGAGGCTCTCTAGCAATCCAATGTCTGAATGACATCATCAGCATGCCACTCAACTAGGCGTTGCGGTTCACCGACCACATCCTCAAGCTCCGTCTCGGGATAGACAATTTTCGGACCTGAGTACCAAAGAGTGGGTCAAACATGACGGTTTAGCAAATGGGTAAAATACAATGACAATATAATAATAAATGAATTTACCTTCAAAAGCATTTAAACCTGTTTAAATAACAATTTCTATAAACAAAATAAAACATTTATTCAAATACAAGTAGGCATTGTAAAACATGTAAAGGTAACAAAGGAATCGGGAAACAAGCAAGATGGCAACCACATGAAGCTAAGTCCTCTATCACTAAAGTGACAGAGCAATAACTAGGCACTGATCTCAGTCACTCGAGGTGAGGAGAAACAGTGGATCTTATAAATACATACACATATACTATACATGATCACGGTAGCGAGCCGGGCATCGGAAACCATAGTAGCAATCTGCGGCATCGGGACAAGACCACGGTAATAACCGGGTAGCGGGATCCAAACTGTAGCTGGCGGGACAAGAGGGGGATCTCCAAGTCGGTGGATCAGACCAACAGGGTTATCCAAGCTTAGTGGTGCCGACTCATAGGTCAAATGACAAGATTAAAACATGTATGAAATACATCAATTGCAAGTACATAAATAAACGGGACGGGGGTGCTCAAAGGCACAACTGTCACTTCATGTCGGGCAATGCATTTCGAGGCTAGCAATTAATACAAGTACAATTTCAATGCTTTCAGGAATAATAAATCATGTAGTATAAATCTCGGGAACAGTGAAATACAATAAACAATTGAAATTTCGGGTAAAGTATCGGGTTCAAGATTTATTTGAAGTGAATAGGGATCCCGTATGTCGATCTAATAACAATTTGGTACTCTTTGAGTTTGGGGACATTCCGGGCTCCTATACACTTTGAATTTTCAAAACTACAAATGAAATGTTCGTAATGTGGTTTGTTTCTCAAATGGCCTCATACATTACTTAGTAAATCCCCCTGACATAGAGGGGTTCTCAATGAATAGTCCCAAAACATTTAAACAACTCATCACTGTCCCAAACATAGCCTTTGACCTACAAAACTCATCGTAGTTCGCTCGAGCGAGGAGCTCTCTAGAATGGTTGTATGGGTGGGTTCGCTCGAGCGAAGTTGAGGTCGCTCGAGCGAACTCATCCAGTAGGTGGTTGGCTAAAGCAAAAGTTCAGTTCACTCGAGCTAACCACTCTATGGAACGAGTTCTAGGAGGGTTCGCTTAAGAGACAAAGGGTCCGCTCGAGTGAATTGTCCTCTGGAAAGACTCGAACCCTTTTCTGGACACTTCGCTAGAGCGAAGTGTCATGTTCGCTCGAGCGAACTGTCCAGAAACTGATTCCGGGACAGTTCTTCTTCTCTCTTTCTCCTCCTTCTACAACCTCTTTTTAGCCCCTTTAAATACATCAAATGAGGAGTTCAAAACTTCATTCAAATCAATATTTAATTTCTAACCTCCTCCAACAATATCACATCCATAAACAAGGAAAAGAGGGAAGGAAACCACTACACACAAGAGTACATTTGAGATGAAATAAGAGAATATTGAATGCCATGAACCAAAACATTTCTATGACAATAAATGCACTATCAAGGCTCTTTCATGAACATTTATTTCAAGTCAATGCAATAAATAAGCATAGGTGGAAAATAACAAAACCAATCACATTTCTTATAAAACCATTGAAAGCTCATAAAAGATCAAATCATCCACTTGCCTTGGGTCCAAGCTAAACAATAATAAGCTCTAACACTCCTCCAAGCCAAGAATCCAAGCTACAAGCAAAAACCCCCAAAACAAAACCCAGAAGAGTGAAAACATGGAATGGGGAGGAAGAGGCTTCAATAATGGAAATGGAGATTCCCTTACGCTAGGAGAACACATTATCAAAATAGGGGAAAGATTACTTACATGAGGGTTCTTCAAAACGTTAGGTTAGTTCAAAAGGAGGTCTTGGAGTAGGTGGTTTTCTCCACAAATGATATTAAAAGAGAGTTCTCAATGAGATGAAAAAGATGATGGCCACAAATCTTCTATTGGTGCAAGTTTGGGAGTGGATTGAGGATGGAGAAGCAATAAAAAGAAGAAGGAAGGGAAACCCTAGGTTGGTGTTTGGTTTGGGCTGGAAAAAGGGAAATGAGGAAGAAGGGTTTCCTTATAAAGCAAGTGGGGAGTGGGCTCCACTAGTGATAATCTAATTGGGCTGAAATCACGACTTTCGGGACTTCGAACGAATTCGACGAAGAAGAGAAAAATGATCGTCGAAATATCTAGTTTACAAAAAGTATATGTTTCGCGGGTTTTGGGAATATCAAATTTTGGGTACAGATTTAATGCACAATGACTGTTTTGACGTCAATGCTAGGAAAGTCGGGTTTCGGGGTCTCAAACGGGCACGAAATCAACATAAAAGTCGTAGAGATTAACAATACAAATAAAACGGGATTAAAACAATGAATGCAAAAATCTACGATAAATCCCTAAGCACATGCAAGGTCATAAAAAGGAACCCCCAATGGGCTGGTTTTATAGATTTTGGGGAGGCTAAAGTCTGAAATACCCTTTAGGGTTGTATAGGATTAGGGTTAGGGTTAGGGGAAAATAGGTCTTTAGGTTGGAAGGTTCTAGAAAAGGTGCTTTTTGGGAGAAACCCCCTATGGTTTACTCAAAATCCTAGCTAGGGCCTCACTTTACTAATAAACCCTAGAATTACAAAAGACTACCCAAAACCCTAATACTAATACAACTAAACTAGTCTAACACAAACTTAGGTGATTAACACATAACTACCCTGATTAACCCCTAATTAACATATTTAGTCACTAATTAGTATAATTAGCTAATAATTAGTTTTTAAAAATACAATTAGAGGGCCCACAAGGGGTGGGGCCTCACATCCCGGACAGCTTCAGATTTGATGACGCCTTGCTCACATGGAAAGCCCATCTTATGCTATTCTCCACAAATGAAAGCGAAAACTTCCTCTCGCTGGACGCCATCTGATTTCCCGATACCCTTCCCAAAAGACTGCTTAACATCAAGCTCCTTCTTGGAAGGCCCATGTAGACCGAAAAGCTCTCCAGGAACCACTTTGTGAAGCCGGCAGTCCGGAAAGTAAATAGCTTAGGATAAGAAATCATGGCAGTGGTGTCTTTAACACTATAAAAAGCCCATACATTTCTGCCATCCTGCAGACCTCCAAAGCGCTTCACCATACTCGAAGGCACTCCAATAACACCTTGAGAGAAGCCAACATGTAGCACAAAGTGGGAAGGTACATACAACTAGATGTCGACGAAAAGATGTTTGCGGTACACCATTGTGCCGACACGTATGTTAAAAAGCCATCCCTTCTTTACATTGGTCAAGGAGTAATGTCTGCAGACCCTACCCTGGTGGAATCACGAGTGGCACCCAAATCAAAAGCCTTCTTCTGCAACTCCGGAGAAAGGTTCACTGAAGACTGCCCTATCTCGACATCCCTGTATCGTCGAATTCTCATACGGGCAAACAAAAGAGATTCAAATATGGCTTTACCCCTAGCCAACCAAATCATGAGAGGATCATCATCTTGTGTGGCACCCAACTAGTGGAAGCCAGGATAGTGGTATACATATCAAGAATAAAATGTGTGGGTTGAAAATACCCTACTTATAGGGAGCCCAAGCTGAACCACGAAAGCAGCAGCTTGCAGTTCAGTGCACAAATTTTTGTAAATAGCAGTCATAAAAGCAAGCTGCTCACTAAACGCCATTTAACAAGCCGGATGGATAAATACAATGCGGCCTGATGTGCGTTCCATCTCCACCAGTAAAGACAGCCTCACCCAGTCAATAAGTGAGGTAAACAATAAGATCTCTCGGCAGTGCAACGTCAAAACAAATGGCATCTGTACCTATAAGGCCCCCGATCTTATTGGGTCAGTTAGGCCTAATAGCAAGCCCGTTGACCCGTTTATCTTGCTATTATTATAATTAATTGTATTGTTACATATTTAGGTGGGTATAGATCATGGGCGAGTTTCTTTTCATGTTACAATAGTGTCTGAAAGTTTCGTACGATTTCGAGCTCATTAGACTCTAGCAGGGGGTAGTTTGCAATTTAGGGAAAATTGAGTGTTTTTCCGAAAAAATTCAAACGCCGTAATTTTTTAGGTTCGTTGGAAACGTCTCGTCGTGCTGATCAGTTTTGTCTCTTGTCTCGTCGCAATCTGATGACTAGAAACCCTTTAAGTGGTCCATTCCTTCACCGAACCCACTTAAGGGCAAACTTGTCCTTTTTCCCCTTTTCTACTTCTTAAGCAGGGATTAACCATAATCTCTTATTCATTCTCTGCAACGAAAGCTACAGTAACATTCCCTTCATCTTCCTCATCTTCTCAAAGCTCCAAAACTCTACTTGGGAAGATCATCCTCAAAGATCCGGACCGCTCATCTTCTTCCTCTCAATATCCTCTTTCCATTGATATCAGTTGGTAAGTCCTTTCCCACTATCAACTTTTCTAATAATCTTCTTTCAGTTTAGATCTAGGGTTGTTCTTGATCTTTTCCTTCCTTTCTTTCTCCTTTATGTTTTATGTTATGTTTGGTTGGGTTAGATCGTGGTTTTTCGCAGTAGAAAGCTTCTCCACAAGTTTTCCCCCATTTTCATCTTCTTTTTGGTTGAGGCAAGTAGATTTGTATTTTATGATTAAGCATGTGTCTATGTTTTCTATTGATTAGCTATGCTTTCTTGTTAGATTTTCCTAATTCCAAGCCTGTTTTAGATATTGATTTGGGGTTGACATGCTAGATTAGGTTTGGGGATTTGAGCTGGTTTAATTCGTAATTGGTAAGCCCTAGATGTTGTAATTTAGTAGATTACATGTACTAGTCAGTATTGTTCATATGAGAATGAATGAGTCACGTGATCGTCAAAAGAGTTATGCAGATAAGAGGCGAAGACCTTTAGAATTCCAAGTGAGGGATTTGGTGCTTCTGAAAGTGTCTCCGATGCGGGGTGTTGTCAGATTTGGGCAGAAAGGGAAGTTTGCCTAGAGGTTTGTGGGACCGTTTGAGATCAAAAGTAGGATTAGAGATGTGACTTATCGTCTTGTGCTATTGCCAGAGCTAGCTGGTGTGCACAATGTATTTCATGTCTCAATGCTTCGGAAGTATGTTCCAGATCCTATTCACGTGTTACAACACAAGCCACTTCTGTTACAGGCAAACCAAACCTATGTAGAGCTACCGGCGCAGATAATCGACACCAAGGAGACAATGTTGCGTACCAAGACCATCTAGTGGGTCAAGGTACAGTGGGAGCATCATCGTCTAGAAGAGGCTACGTAGGAGCTCAAAGATCAGATCCAGAAGGCTTACCCTTATTTTCTCCTTAATAAAGTATGTTTAGGCATTTGGGGGACCAAATGCTCTTTTTAGAGGTGAGAGTCGTAAGGTCCCCGACCTTACTGGGTCAGTTCGGCCCAATAACAAGCTCGTTGACCCATTTATCATGATATTATTATAGTTAATTGTTAGATATTTAGGTGGGTTAGATCATGAGCGAGTTTCTTTTAGTGTTAGAATAGTGTATAAAATCTTTCGTACAATTCCGAGCTCGTTTGACTCTAGCAAGAGGTAAGTTTGCAATTTAAGGAAAATTGAGTGCTTTTCCGAAACATCCCAAATGGTGTAAGTTTTGGGTTCGTTGGAAAGGTCTCGCCATGCTGATCATTTTTGTCTCTTGGCTGGTCGCGATCCGAAGATTAGAAACCCTTCAAGTGGTCCATTCCTTCACTGGACCCACTTAAGGGCAAACTTGCCTGTTTTCCTCTTAACTTCTTCTTAACCAGGGATTAACCCTAATCTCTTATTCATTCTTTGCAATGAAAGCTACAGCAACAACCCCTTCATCTTCCTCATCTTCTCAAAGTTCCAAAACTCTACTTGGGAAGATCATCCTCAAAGATCCGAACCGCTCATCTTCTTCTTCACAATCTCCTCTTTCCATTGATATCATTTTGTTAGTCCTTTCCCACCATCAACTTTTCTTATCATCTTCTTTCAGTTTAGATCTAAGGTTGTTCTTGATCTTTTCAGTCCTTTCCTTCTCCTTTGTGTTTTAGGTTGTGTTTGGTTGGGTTAGATCGTGGTTTTTCACAGTAGAAAGCTTCTCCTCAAGTATTCCCCTATTTCCATCTTCTTCTTGGTTGGAGTAAGT
Organism: Cinnamomum chago; assembly: GCA_038049695.1. NCBI lineage: Eukaryota > Viridiplantae > Streptophyta > Magnoliopsida > Laurales > Lauraceae > Cinnamomum > Cinnamomum chago. The sequence continues at coordinate 37,746,295 of CP142458.1, forward strand.
AGATTTGTATTTTATGATTAAGTATGTGTGTATGTTTTCTATTGATTGGATATGCTTTCTTGTTAGATTTTCCTAATTCCAAGCCTATTTCTGATATTGATTTGGGATTGACATGCTAGATTAGGTTTGGGGATCTGGGTTGGTTTAATTCATAATTGGTAAGCCCTAGATGTTGCAAATTAGTAGATTACATGTACTATTATAGATTGATGATGAAAATGGATTGTTGGGAGAGCAGGAAGCTCAATTTCATGCAGGTTATGGTCCTAGTGAAGGCTAGTGGAAGAAACAGGATGATTTCGAACTTTTGGGGAGGGTTTTTTCCTCCCCTGGCATCCGAACGCCCAAAGGCACCCGCAGGAACATGTAAAACGACCCATTTTGAAATGCCCATAACTTTTAATCCGTTCGTCGGAATTTTGCGGGCTACGTACCATTGGAAAACCCTTGAGATGGAGTATCCAATGGTTCCAGTTTCATTATGATCGAAGATCAGAAAGTAGGGTAATTACTCGGATTAATGATCTAGTTCATGTTTTATGGGATATGAGATTGTTAACCTAGGTTTGGGCCCTAGATGTTGGAAACCATGAACTACTCTCACTTGACCATTAATGGGGATTGAAATCGAAGCACATGGCTTGGTGTGCTTCAATGGGTTGTCTAGGAATTCGTGTATTACACGTGGTATAACCAAATGCATATGGAATTGTCTCAATAGATGCTTAACATAATTGTATACCAAGGGATTTCCCTAAAAGCATCGTTGATTTGATTCCACACGTCCTCCGTTAGAACATGTGGGGTATAGGGATGACACCACTTGTCTAGGTTTGGATTGTAATTACTCCTTGATGTTAGATTGTATGGTCTCAATCCATCAGTTGATGTAATAAATTGATTAATTTCTTTATTTATCAATAAAATCATGCTTTCCTTTCATGAGATGAACGGTGTTTTATTACTTAATGCACATGACCAATACATATGACATAATGGTTCATGAGATGAACCTGGTCCCATTAGTATATTAGTTGTGATATATGTATATGGATGAGATCCACATACATGAGACATGTGTCACAAATCTTATACTTAAAAATATCTTCACAACTAGTGATGAGACTGAGATCTCATCTGATAAGGTTGCAACACTTTGATCACTATGAGGTAGTGTGATTTGTCTCGATCATCAAAATATAAGATTTTGGATCATAGTGCTGGTACATTGGATGTATTGAAGGACCATGAGAAGCACCTTATGAAATACTGTCTCGATTTTAATGTCTACTCTCATAATTCCCTAGCAATAGGTTCTCAATCCTGAGACATTGATGAACTCAAGTTTCTGTCTATTCATTTGCTTTGAGTCACAATGAGTGAGGCCAACTGTAGGTCAACATCTCGGTGTCTTGGGTACGTGGTAGTAGACTGTGGGAACATCCATTGATCAATATGGAATCTATCTATATTATCCCCTTGTGCCAATTAATGGATTTGTCATTAGTAAGTGCGCACCCATATCGATTAAGAGTTTATTGGATGGTACTAATGATCACTGTGATTAATTGGGGCTTAAGGATAATAAGATGTGAATCCAAAGAAGAAAATGAACTTTACACCAAATGGGTCAAAGACGATGAGATGGCCAGATGTTACATTCTGGCATCCATGTCTAGTGTTTTGCAACACCAACATCAATCCTATAATACTGCATACGATATTATATCGAACTTAAAGGAGATGCTTGTAGAACAGGGCAGACCTGGTAGGCAGGCAGCTATAAGGGTGATCATCAGCACCAAGATGGCTGAAGGTACATCAGTACAGGAACATATGTTAAAAATGATGGACTCTTTAAATGAGTTAGATGTACTGGGAGCTACGACTGATGCAGAATCGCATATCAACATAATCCTTGAGTCATTGCCAGAGTCATTCAACAATTTCAAGGTTAATTATAATACGAATAAGATGAATCTGACTTTGGCTGAGCTGTCTAGCCAGCTGGTGGTGACTGAAGGGATTATGAAGAATAAGCCAACTGCCATAGTGATAGAAAAGTTACAGATGCCAAGTCCAAGCCGAAAGGCAAAAGGAGGAAAGGCAATAAGAAATCAGTTCTGAAAGGTCCTAATGGTGGCGTGGCCAAGGCTAAGGGTTCAGGGTCAAAAGGAAAGTGTTTCCATTGTGGTAAGACAGGACATTGGAAAAGGAATTGTCCAGAGTATCTGTTTAAGAAGAATACCTCATGTATGATTGAGTCATTTATTTCTAAAGTTAGTTTTGCAACTGGTGTTGACACAAAAAATGTCACTTTGCCTCTTCAACATCAAGAAGCCGCATGAAGCCGCATCCTACTACAAACGGGCAATGCTACTTCCAGCATCAAATCTTGTCAGAATCAAACATAAACTACAAGATCCTTCAAGACAGCCAAAAGAGGAGTTCACGTGAAGTTTCAGGCCATTCCGACATCATTTGGCCTAACTTTACTCCTCCAGGAGCAAAACAGGTGCTCCTGGCGGCAGCTGCATCGAAGACATCAAAACTTCAATCAGAGCCTATGGATGGTTTCAAAATACCTCCAAAAGGCTCCACGTCAAATTTCAGGTCATTTCGACAACGTTTGACCCGACTTTGACGCTCTGAAAGAAAATCAAGGCTACCGGCGGCGGAGCACCCCGGAAACATGACATCCAAATCGGAGCTAATGGATCATCTCAAAATGACTCCAATAGGCTCCCTGTCAAATTTCACGTCAATCGGACATTGGTTGACCGCACATCAAAGCGGGACATCTTCCTTGCGGCGAAATCAAGCCTAAAACCCATGGTTGGTTCTATCTGCTACTTAGGAGGCTCCACGTCAATTTTTAGGTCATTCTGACATTGTTTGACCTAGTTTCGACTCTTGACAAAAATCAGCAACTCTACGCGGCGAAGTCTTTGGCTTTTCCAAGAAAATAAGAAACTTCGTGCTTTGATTTGCACGACTTCTCGTCGGGTTTTCTTCAGGAGAACCAAGCGAAAAAATGAGGAAAAATGTCAAGAAAAATACAGAATAAAAAAAGAAACAAAAAGCTCCAAAAACGGCCGACACCCTGGAAATCCGGGTCGCCGGATTTTCGCCGGAAGGCCCTTTTTCCGATTCTTTTCTCGTTTCTGGAGTTTTAGACCCTGTGATTTCCTGAAAATCTGATTTTCGACGCTCGGAAATGACTGATCTTCATCGACATCAAGAATCCGCCGTCAAGAGCATGAAATCGTCATTGATCGCTCCAAGATCTCCAACCGGCCGACCAAGAAAGTACACTTTCTGTCCGACCGATCGAGAAATCGACAAGACAGATGTCACCGGCCCGCTGGTATCAACCACTGTCTGAAGTTGCATGATCATCCGACATCGATCAACATGAAGATCCATCGTCGATCATCGCAAGAAGAATTCCAAAAGACGAGGCACGGCCCGCGACTCTTCAAATCCCCGGCCACCACTTAATGCTGCTAATTAACCCAACTAAATACGGTCATTAACTCATTATTTTGGACGGCCCAATCAGATTCAAGGAAATGGGAGTTACAAGTCAAAGCCATCATGGCATTAAAGCCATGAAACTCCTCTCCTCATGGAGATTAAACGCGATTAAAAGCCCATCATTCTCCATCGGCCAATCAGATTCAAGGAAAAAGGAGTTACAAAATCAAGAAATAAAAACTTGTAACTCCTCCCATCATGAAACTTTGAAGCCATCAATGCTCATAAACCCTCCTAACGGCTACCAAAGGCCTATAAATAGGAGACCATTCCAAGAAGAACGGATTCGGAAATCGATCAAGAAATCCATCCAAAAAAATCGGAGAGAATTTGCCAGGAATATCATCCAGAAGCTCTGCTACTCTGAAGAAACTCTGCTACAACAAACACCAAAAAGTGATTGAAGTCCCTTGGGGGGCAACCCCCCCCCCCCCCCAAGAAAAAAGCCTTCTCTTCTCGTATTCAACATGGCCAAGACACGGCTCTTCAGCCCGTCTCTTCGTTTCTTATTGGGTATAGGACCTTCCCCTGGTCCTTATCCTCTAAAAAACTGCAGTTCAAGCCAAGCCAAAGAATCAAAGCATCAAGCATTCTCATCTGAAGGACGATGGCGAAGTCCATACATGCTTTGCGACCGTCGATCTGAACTGGTCCCCGTAATCTCCTGAGAAGTCAGATCCCTTTTTTTTTTTTAATTTTCTATTGTATTTTGTATTTTCTTTAAGAGATAAAAAAAATCACAATTCTTGTCTTTCATCTTGATAAGATTTGTAAATCGCCTTCTACGGCACAAATCGCCTTTCATAGCATCCAAAAAAAAACCTTGTCTCTTTTCTTAAATATATGTGCGATGGAAAGTTAGAAAAAAAGGTTGATTTCCTTTCTACTTGCGAAGGTGAATCTCCAGATCACCATTTCTAAATTCCAAGTAGAATAGAAAATCTAGCATACCCGTACAAAAATGTTGATGGCCTTTTTCCTCCTCCTTTCTTCCCTCCATTCGGATCCTCTCGGTGATCCCGGGGACGGATGGGAGAGGAGAGGAAGGAAAATCGGGTCCATCAAGCTGATATACCCGGTGGGACCAGTTCAGTTGAGAACTCGATGCTTGAATTCTTAGACTCCTTTCTAGTTGGTGGCCTATGTTGGATCTTGCATCCAAAAAAAATGAGATGGGATTTTTGGAAAATTTCTACCTTTGAACTTATTTCCATTCTTTCTCATTTCAAAAAAAAAATATTAAAAAAAAAGAAATCTGATTTCTCTTTCTTGTATATAATTTTGAGAAACTTTGATCCTCTCCTCTTTGAACTTGATAGCTCACAGAAATGTTCGCAACTATTGTTCTTATCGGGGAATGGGCGATCTTTTCTCTTTGATGAGTCCAATAGGAATTTCCAAAAAAAACTCCTTCAAATTTGTTTTCTTTTTTTGGAATCAAATTTGAGAAAATTTGGTCCCCTCCCCTTTGGATTTAGCGCTCGCAGAAATGTTTGAGCCCTTATTCGGATTGGAACACCATTCGCTCTCTTTGATGAATCCATAAAAAAAATCATTTTGTTTTTCAAAACCCACTAAGGTTGCACCAATTGCGTTCTTTGACCAAAGTGGATCTAAGAGAAGCCTTGTCCAGAGTGTGGAGACAGCTAGACTGTTCGAGGTAAGGGTCCTCCAAACGGGTTCATTAAGTAATCCTACCCTTACCTGGGGACTGATCTATCTACTAACGTTTCATAAGACCGAATTGAAAACCTTTGTGTTCCTTTAAAAAAAAAACCAAAAAAAGAAAAACATTTCAAAAAAAAAACTTTAAAAAAAAATCGTCATCTTTGGGTTTACATCTGAGAAATCTTGGTCCCCTCCTTTTCGGATTTAGCGCTTGCAGAAATGTTTGAGCCCTTATTCGGATTGGAACACCATTTGTTCTCTTTTATGAATCCGATTTTGACCTTTCAAAAAAATCCCATCTCGTGTCTATTCCAAGGATGCGATTTGCAACATTTGTGCCTAGCGGTGCTAGTATGCCCTACCGGGTCTACTGTATTCGAAACCGACACATTTGTATCTCCAACCTTATATCATCTTACCTCGAGTGAGCCTCGCTTCTCAATAATTTGAATTAAGGTCTACAATTGCTTCTAACAGTCACTGGAATGCTCGCTCTGAGCCTCCCGTACTTGCGTTCAGAACAATTGTATCCTCTATGGCTTTCTGCCTTCTTCACCTCGCTTGGACTAGGTCATGTTCCCTTGAGCGATTTGAAAAGACAAAACCATAGTTCTTTCCCATTTATGATCACTATAATCTTGTGATTACAAATGGATGTGGTCTTGTTTCAGAAGTTTTCAAAAACTAACAATGGCAGCTTCATTAACCATCACTTTCGATGAAAACAAGTACCAGCTCATGCTCCAGGAGAAGCAGAACAAGCGCACTCATAAGCGCCCTGCTAGCTGTCGAAGCGTCACCTCCCTCGGCAAATCTCAGAACACCGGGTCGACCTCTACCCCTCGGACTATCATCTTCGGGTCGCTGGGACCGTTCCCACTTCCCGTAGATGAAACCGCACCTGCTAAGAAGCAGAAGACCGCCCCTCAACGTGTCACTGCCATGACACTAAGGGCGAACGTGAAGAAACCTGAAGCCCGTGGCAACCCCACGAAACCTCAATCTGCAGAGAACCAGGTCTACCCTAAGACTTGGTCCCCAAGACCTTCACCAAAACAAAGGAGGTCACGAGCATCTACAAAGCCAGCATACCTGGCCCCTCTCAAAGAAAACCGGTTCTATCCTTTTACATACATGAAGGAGGAGAAACCAGCCTCTTGCCTGACAAAGAAGGCAACCCATCATGAGTCAACTTGCTCTTACAAGCCAAAAATAAAATCATACATCACCAGGCCTCTGCAAGAACCTGCCAAGGCCTACACTCCTGCAGTTCGACCCTTTATCTCAACGGGGGCCGAACTAGCAAAATTCAAAGCTTCGCTACGACAGTCGAAGGACCGAGTCCAAATCCTATCTATGCCCAGCTTCAAAGAAGACATGCTTGGCTGCTGCGCTCGAGGGAGTACATCCTTCATTGCTAAAGCCCAGCCAGAGCTGATAAAAGCTCAAATTGCTCGTTGCATACGTCGCCGCATGTTGTATCGACAAAAAAGACTAGAAAGGCAAAGGACCCAGCATCCTACCCTCCAAGTCTCCCAAAAATGGGTCGAAAAAGAAAGATCCGATCAAATTGTTGCTGTCCATATGGTTGGTAAAACCAGAAGACGCCAGAAGTCAACAACTAAACTTCATGTCCGACGACCGGTGACCCGTAGCGTCTCCCGGACACGAAGACATCTGGAAGAATCTTCTACTCCTTCAAGCCAAGGACAACGGAGTAATCCTTCCGCAATCTCTTCAAGAATGAGCCCCAACTCAGTCCCCAGGACAATCTCCTCATTCGAATCACGGAGGATGAACGTCTTGGCTACAAACTCTGAGCAACCTCGCAATCCACCTCTAGATGAAACGACCGTAAGCATCCAGCAATTGGAGTAAGGTCAGCAAAGGATTGAGGCTCTGATGAAGAATCATCTCCTCACTTTTCAGCGTCAAGAAAATAACCAACCTCCTCCAGATAACGAGGAAAATGCAGAAAATAATGAGTCACGCGCCCTTACCAAAAAGGACGTTGACGATATCCTCGCCAAAGCAAAGGAAGAGTATACACTGAAGGAGCATGGGATCAAGCCACCATATCCCTTTTGGATGGACTCGGTCCCGTTCCCTACAAAATTCAAGCAACATACTCTCCAAACGTATACGGAGAAAGGTTCAGCCAGAGAACACGTCATCCACTTCAAGATACTGACGGGAGCTATCGCGGGTCAAGATGCCCTCAAGATCCGTCTCTTTGCAAGTACCCTAAAAGGTATGGCCTTCGATTGGTACTCCACTCTGCCGGAGGACTCCATTCAAAATTGGGCCATGCTAGAGACTCGCTTCCTGACTCACTTCAAAGGTGAGGATCATCCTATTACTATGACACAGCTCTGCAGCCTAAAACAGGGAGAGAATGAGTCAACTTACAACTTCATTCACAAGTGGAAGGCGATGGCATACAAGTGCTCAGATGTGCTGCCACAAGCATCACTCGTCGACATCTGCCGTAACAACATGAGAGGGAGAATCCACTCCATGATTATCGACAACAAATCAAAGAACCTGGGAGAACTCCTAGAAGCAGCTTTGGAGGCTAAAACAGTGATAAAAGACCTCAACAGTCAGCAGTCATCAAAGAAAGAGCCGGCTACCATTACAACCTCAAAGCCAAAGAAAAAGGGGGTTTTTAATGTGCAAACCAAGTCAGCTCCTCAGCAGCCAAAGAAAGCCGAAAACAAAGTTCTTGGTAAGAAACTTGAACTCTCTGATGCCTTAAGAGAACGAGTGGAGAAAAAATACCCGTTCGATGAAGATGTCGAATAAATCTTCGAGGCTCTCGTAGCAAATGGTAAACTCACCTTACCTGAGCCCAAAAGACCGAGAGATGTTTGCAAAACCAATGATCCTCGGTATTGTCCATACCATCAGATGATCTCGCATCCTCTCAATCAATGCTTTGTTGTGAGAGAGAAGATCAACGAGATGTGGAAAAACGTAGTCATCACCTTTGACAAGAACTATGGGTTTGCCTACGTCAACATGGTGTCGTATGGACAAACTTCAAAATCACCAAAGGAGAAGACCACCACTTCCTTCAAGGTGATAAAAATGACCCAAACGTCCCAAGAGTTGGTTCCTTATCCAACATCAGACGGACAACCTATATGGGTACTTCCTGATCTCCTAGAAGATGAAAATTGGGAGATCGTCAAAATAAAACCTACCGCTCGACAACGAAGGCAAGCCAAGAGACAACTCCGCAAGCTCAAGCAGCAGGAGAAAGCTCAACCAAAACAAGAAGTCCCTGAAAAGGCAGAGACCTCTTCCACTGCTTCACTGGGAGCAACGGAAGAATCCAAGGCTTCAAAGGTAGAAAGAAAATTCACCCCTGGTGATTTCATGCCACCTCAATTCAGAAATAAAACTACGCAGGGGGCAAAATACTCTTGCAATTCAGTAATTGGATTATCCATGAATGGATATCAGTCCAGTGACTCCGCCAGTGACACCGACGAGTGGGAGGAATCCCTTGAAACAGGAGAATACCTCTCTGATGAAGAATGGGTTCCTGAATCTCACCTTAAGCCGGTAATCTGGTATAACCCATATAGGCAACAAGGATCCTGGTCTGATGATGAAGAAGACCAGGAGGATGTTTAGGAAAATGTTGTTGACCCGGCACCCTTCAACGCTCCAGCGAAACTCAATCATGTTGAACCACGGGGGGCAGACGAAGAAGAAGATTTGGCTCCCATGTCTGATCTTGAAGAGCATGCGAGGATCTTGTAGCGCCTTGCCTTAGAACAAGAGTAAGATCTTCTCTATCAAAATCCGGAGTCGGAAGTCCTTGAAAATCAACAGGTACCTCCTCCCTCAACTCCTGAAAATGTAGAAAACTGCTGGATAGATTATCCTCTCACATTCGATGATGAGTCCGACTCCCAACAGTCCACTCTGGGGGAATCTCCTATCAGGGCAACTTGCAATGCGATAGTTCAAGATGATAGTTCCTCTAAAGCATCATCTGCCGAAGGCACATACTCTCTGACTACACCTGATAGTATATCTTCCGGAGCTACATTTCCTCATTTGACTTCCACTGAGATAACACCTTCTCAGCCTTCGTCCCCTGAAACTGTGACATCACAACTCACAGCTATTCCGACTGATCATCCTGAAGAAACTTCAGCCGAAGAAGACCTGGTCAGTGTTGGAAAACAGGCGGGCCATTCAGATAGGTTTCAAAAACTTTTGACCCACTTGATGCAGGGATCAACTATCTAGAAGGCAACAAACCCAATCCAGGATGCAATCCCTCAAACTCATAAACCATGTACAACAATATATCCTATCTAGAAGATAGAAAATAGCACCTAAACATGCAACCACGAAATCTACAACATACAAGGATGTAGATTCTACCTTTGGAGCTTTGTAGTGCTCTAACGGAGAAGTTGAATTCTTTCTTTAATGATGAACACCTTCACTAATCAAATCAGAATCTCCAACACTTTTTGATCTTCCACGCTATGACCCGTATCAGATTCTCTTTTCTCAAGAAGATGGTGGAATCTCCAAGAGAAAAACCCTAGAGGAAACTAGAAGAGAAACTAGAAGAGGGGGAGGAAGAAAGGTGTGTGCAACACTTGCACAAAAGGGGCTTGGGTGTGAATTCCAAGACGGAATAGCATGCGATGTCCAAGGCACTTCTCCTCTTATTTATAGCACTCAAGCAACCTCCTCTTACTAATTGAAATAGAAGTCTTACTTCCAAAACAATTAGTTGCTTACTAAATCACAATTAGAAGTCTTACTTCAAATATGATTAGTAACTTCCTCTTTTCTAATTAAAATAGAAGTCCCACTTCCATTAATAATTAGTAACTTACTATTACCACTATTAGAAGTCTCACTTCAAATAGAAATTGTAACTTTTTACTTCCTTTTAGAGTTCTACTATAATTAGTATCTTTCTAATATCTTGGGCTAGCGTGGGGACCACAAGGGATTCCTTAGAAAGCTGCCTCCAACTGGGACACGCGACCCCACATCTCATGTGCAATCCGGGCTCACAGTTAATTGAAAATAACTCCACTATATAAAGACAATTGCACTCCAGTCTTAGGAATATATTACAATGAAGACCCTAAACTTCTCAATTACCACAAGTAGGCCCCTCTAACTATATCCATGGATCAATTGGACCTGTCCACCAAAATAGATCCATATCTTATTATCCTTGAGCCCCAATTAATTATAGTGATCATTTCGTACCGATCCAATTAACTCTTAATTGGAATGGGTGCACACTTACCAATGATAAATCTATTAATTGGCACAAGGGAATATTAAAGATAGATTCCATCTTGACCATTGAATGTTCCCACAGCTCTACTATCACGTACACAAATCACCGAGGTGTTGACCTACAATTGGCCTCACTCATTGGTGACTCAAAGCAAATGAATAGATAGAAACTTGAGTTCATTAATGTCTTAGGATTATGAGCCTATTGCTAGGGAATTATGAGAGCAGACCTTAAAGTAAAGATAGTGTATATAAGGTGTTTCTCATGGTCCTTCATTACATCCAATGTACCAGCACCATGATCCAGAATCTTACGTTCCGATGATCGAGACAAATCACACTATCTCATAGTGATCAAAGTGTTGTAACCTTGTCAGATGAGATGCCCAATCTCATCACTGGTTGTGAAGATATTTAAGTATAAGATTTGCAATACTTGTCTCCTGTATGTGGATCTCATCCATACACATGTATTACATCTAGTATACTTGTGGACTCCGGTTCATCTCATGAACCATTATGTCATTCGTATTAGTTATATGCAAACAAGTAATAAAACACCATTCATCTCATGAAAGGAAAGAAATAATATATATTGATAAATAAAGAAATTAACCAATTTATTCATCATATACTGGTATTGAGACCATAAAACTAACAACCAGTTGGTCCCAGATACCTGACCTCATAGGAGACGTCTAGATCGACAAATTACTAAATGAAGGAGAAAAGTTGCTGGATGTTGTTCAGGACTTGTTCCCGGAAAATGCTCCATGTAACGCAATCACTGAGGATGGTGACTCTGCTGCAACACATCTTCAGTAAATGAGAAGGATCAGCCCTTGGATCTCAAGGACGATCTTCCAAATGAAGACCCTTCTCAAGAAGCACTTGAAGTCGGTAGAGGTACCCGTTCTAGCCGAGATTATCACAAAAACTACAACCAATCTTCTTCTTCTTCTTCTTATGTAAATCCTTCGGGAACACAGAATGTAAACGCCCTAAGTGGCAACAATAATGAACATGCAGGCCCGAATGAGGCTTTCAAGTACGACTTGATTGAGCACTTCAAACACATACTTGCACGACTGTACATCCTTGACTTATTACGAATGTCTCCACAAACTCGTGATAGTCTCATTTTAGAACTGCAAAGGCTGAATGTGGATGTTGACAAACATGCCCCACAAGTCCTACAAATTGAAATGGACTATAGGGTCAAAAAATCGATTACTCCCTCAAAGGGAGAAAAGAAGAGAACTGAGGGATCAGGCATTGAATGCCTCTCGGTACAGAAAGCAGCAAATGCAACCATCGCCTTCGGTAAGGATGATCTCCTGCTAGGCGAGAATAAGCACAACCGACCCCTGTACTTCATAGGGTACATCAAAGAAATGCCGATACACAGAGTCCAGATCGATCCAGGTTTTGCACTCAACCTCATCTCTACTTCGGCGCTTGAAGAGCTGGGCATCCCACCTAGCAAACTGAGTCACACGTCTGTATCCATTTTTAGGTATGATGGGAGCGCTCAAAGGCCTATCGGCAAAATCAGGTTCAAGTTGCAAATCGGTGATCTTATCTTTGAAGTCACTGTGTATGCAATAAGAACCCCTTCATGGTACAACATCCTTCTTGGATGCCCCTGGATACACGAGAATGGTGTCGTCCCTTCAACTCTACATCAATGCATCAAGTTCGTTGGCGACAACGGCTCGATACATCGAGTGTTTGCAGACAAAAAGCCCTTCAAAGGAAAATAAGTCCATTTTCCAGACACTCAAATGTACAAAGATGAAAAAGAAGAAAAGGAGGAAGAAACAACACCCTTTGCCAAATATCTCCAGAAAGATGAAGGTAAGGCTCCTCAGCGATCATCGGAAGAAAACAAACCTTCCGGTAAATCTAAAGAGAGAGATCCATCTCCCTTCGTTGTCTCTCTCAAATCTTCAAAGCCTTTAGTCATAACAACCAAAGCAAAGAAGACAAAGAAAAAGTCTGGGGGCAAACTTGTCGTCTCCTTCGTGTCTATCATGCAAGACACGGATTCAGAGTCAAAGTCAAAAGAAGACATATCGTCAAGCCAAGTTGACACTCAGCAAGTTCAACCTACTCTACCTCCAATAAAGACACCTGCTGATGTAGAAGATCCTAAGTCTGCTTCCTTTGTTGTTCCGACAACTTTAGCAGAATAGAAGCCAATCTTCTTCCACAGATCAGAAGCTTCCTCATCAAATTCCATGCTTGAACCTTTCCAAAACGAAGGTATGCCTCAACTATTTCTATATAGTCCTGTGGTACAAGCTATTATGAAGAAAATGGGTTATGACACTCAAAACCAAGTCGGTCTGGGGCAAGGTTGCGGTATTCTCACACCATTGGAGCCCGCCTTGACCAAAAGTGAACTGGAAGATTGGAGACTCTACGGTCATGTAGAAAAATCTTCACATGGGTTGGGGTATGATCCCGACACTCCTATGAGACAGTTGACACAAATGCTAAGGAGTCGATTTCTCGACCAAGCCTCAACATCTCAGGTCCTTGACGACATCAATCTCCCTGGATATCTCTTTGAAGAGTCACCCATCAAGGATCCTGGAAGCTCTACCAATTCGCACAATTTCTCTGATGATGAAGAGGAATTGTCCGGTGATAAAGACATGTGGCATTCTGACCCAGAAGAACCGTCATCTCCAAAAGAAGTACCTTGCGTCGACCCAGTTTCAACAGGCGACTGGGATCACCTGATAGAAAGCCTTGAAAAGATCACCGATCCTAAAGACCCATGGCCAGAAACAAAGCCTTCGTCTGAAAATACTTTTAAAACTCCAGAAGGTTTCGTTAAGGTGGAAGCCTCCGGAAATATTGTGGAGGAACCACATTCGAACCTTCCAACAGAAGATCCTGTTCAAAAGATAGACTTAGGAACACCAGATAGCCCATGTCCTATATTCATAAACAAGAATATAAAAGATGATGAGTTACCCGAGTATATCTCTTTTCTTCATGAATTCGTTGATTGTTTTGCATGGTCTTACGCTGAAATGCCTGGCTTAGACCCCAAGATAGCAGTCCACAAACTTAATCTGCGAAAAGGTATCAAGCCTGTCAAACAAGGCCAAAAAAGATTCCGTCCAGATGTGATGGACAAAATTGAACAGGAAGTTCAAAAACTCAAAAGCGTCGGCTTCATCTGCGAGGAACAACATCCTGAATGGTTGGCCAACATTGTCCATGTGACAAAGAAAAATGGGCAGATAAGGGTCTGTATTGATTATAGAGACCAAACTGGCGCTTACCCCAAAGATGAGTTCCCGCTCCCCATACCAGAGGTGATGATTGACAACACCTGTGGGTTTGAGCGAATGGCATTCATGGATGGATTCTCTGGCTACAATCAGATAAAGATGCATCCTAAAGATGAAAAGCACACATCATTTCGGACCCCATTTGGCTGTATTGTTACACTGTCATGCCATTTGGTCTGAAAAATGCTGGTGCCACATATCAGAGGGCTATGATAAAGATATTCCAGGATATGCAGCACAAGACAGTCGAATGTTACGTTGATGACCTCGCCGTCAAAAGTAGAAGAAAAGAAGACCATTAGAAAGACCTTCGGGAAGTCTTCCTCCGACTTCGCAAATACAAACTGCAAAATGAATCCCCTGAAATGCTTCTTCGGCGTCTCATCATGTAATTTTCTTGGATTCATAGTCCGGAAAGGCGGAATAGAACTTGACCCCACCAAAGTCAATGCTATCCTAGAAATGCCATCTTCAAGAACCCTAAGACAACTAAAAGGGCTTCAAGGGAGGTTGGTATACATTCAACGGTTCATCTCCAATATGTCAGAGAAGTGCCGTCCATTCTCTCACCTAATGAAGAAAGGTGTGGACTTTGTTTGGGAAGCTGAATGTGAAGCTGCATTTCAAGACATCAAGTCATACCTGACCAAACCTCCAGTGTTGGCTGCCCCTACCACTGGAAAACCATTCATCTTGTACACAAGAGCTCTCAACCATTCCTTGGGCGCTCTGCTCGCACAAGAGAATGACGAGGGAAAAGAAGCTGCTCTATACTACCTCAGCCGTATGCTGATAGGTGCGGAGCATCGCTATTCTCCAGTCGAGAAAGAATGCCTCGCAGTGATGTTTGTTTTACAAAAGCTACGTCACCACCTTCTTTCGAATACAGTCTACCTGATTTCGAGGATCAACCTTTTAAAAGTCGTGGTCACAAAAGCAGGTTCTCTCAATGCCCGACTGGCAAAATGGTCCATTCTCCTATCACAATTTGACATCAGGTATGTACCACAAAAGGCAATCAAAGGCCAATCTCTAGCAGATTTCCTCGTAGAGCATCTGTTGCCTAAAGATTCCCCACTCAGAGATGATCTCCCAGACGAAACTGTCTACAACGTGGAAACTTTCTCACCAAATCCCTCCTGGGACATGTACTTTGACGGTGCAACCAAGACAAATGAAAAAAGAAAGCTTATCTCAGGAGTTGGCATCCTCTTTGTTAGCCCCGACAAGCACATGATTCCACATGCTTTCTCGCTACTGGAACCATGCTTAAACAATGCAGCTGAGTACCAAGCCCTGATTGTAGGATTAGAACTAGCCCTCGAATCAGGCATCACAATGTTGGAAGTCTTTGGGGACTCTTAACTGATCGTCAACCAGATGAATCATAAATTTGAAGTCAGGAAGCCTGATCTGTTGCCTTCCTACAACAAGGCACAATCGCTTCGTCAAAGGTTTGACATCTGTCACATCACCCACATCCTCAGAGGTGAGAACATCGGTGCAGACGCCCTGGTCGGACTTGCCGCATCCATCGCGATCCAGGAAGGGGAAAATATGCAAATCACAATGTGTCAAAGAAGGATTCTCCCTCCTCTTAACACACACCAAGCAGTTGTTGAATGCCACAAATTGGCTCGAAGTCGGATTTCCATCCTCAAACCTCCAATCGGCAACTGGAGAGATCCGTTCATTGATTACACCATGTTCGGAATCCTTCCTGAAGATCCAAAAGAACGGGTAAGCATTCAAAGACGGGCCCCAAACTTTCATTTGGACATACCTTCAAAAATAATTTACAGAAAATCCTTCGATGGAGTACTTCTACGCTGCTTGTCACAATAAGAGGCCGAGGAAACACTCAAAGAAGTACATGTTGGTCTTTGTGGAGCTCATCAGGCTGGTCCCAAGCTCTACGATCAGAGAAAAAGGTTAGGGTATTACTGGCCTACCCTAGTAGCTGACACCATGCAATTTGCTAAACGTTGCTGCCAATGCCAAGTTCATGGAGACTATGTTCATATGCCTTAAGAATGGCTACACCCCACAGCAATCTCATGCTTGTTCGAAGCTTGGGGTATGGACATCATAGGTCCTATCTCTCCCCCGTCAAGCAAAGGCCATCGCTTCATCTTCGCCACTACGGATTATTTCTCCAATTGATCAGAAGTGTTTGCGCTTAGTGAAATGAAGACCTCGTCAGTCCTTCAATTCTTGCGCATCAACATTATTTGTCGCTTCGGCATACCTAAAAGTTTCGTTCATGATAATGGACCGCAATTACGGGATCACCGATTCTACAAGTTTTGCGACAAATACAAAATCCAGAGTTGTCCTTCGACTCTGTACAATCCGGCAGCAAACGGACTAACAGAAGCCTTTAACAAGACACTGCAAAATTCTCAAGAAAATGTTCTCTAGTCACAAAAGATATTGGGGACACAAACTACCTGAAGCTTTGTGGGCTTATCGAACCACCGTTCGAGGGCCAACCCATAGATCACCATTCTCTTTGGTCTATGGATGAGAAGTTGTTGTCCCTTTGGAAGTACAAATTCCTTCCTTAAGGGTATCTTTGCAAAATGACATGACGCAAGAAAGCAATGTCAAATTGAGACTCCAAGAACTGGACAATCTCTACGAAAGACGGCTCGAAGCCTTACAAAGCATTGAGTTGTACCAAGCACGCATGGCAGGATCTTTCGACAAAAGGGTCCGGCAACGCGCCTATAAAAAGGGCGACTTGGTTCTTGCAGTAAAAAGGCCAATGGTTTTCACCCACAAATCCAAAGGCAAACTCGAACCAAAATAGGAGGGACCCTTCGTCATTGACAAAGTCTTCTCCAACGGCGCATACGCACTTCTAAACATGGAAGGTGACAGATGTATGCTGCCCATCAACGGCAAGTTCTTGAAGCAGTACTATGCTTGAAGACTTACGCCGCTGGGCCAGAGCAATGCCTGCACGATCAAACCCTATTTTCAGGTACTTGCTCGTCAAACCCACTCCTTTTGGAATTTTCATCCTTATGTTGAAATTTCTAGAAAAAAACTCAAAACAATGCTTACTTTCATAGTTTCATTGTTCAAAAAAAAAATCCAAAAATCCAAGTTTAGGAGCCTCTTCCCGGACTTGACCAAATTTTCGATCCTTGAACCCAAGATTCATGGTTTGAAACAAAATCAAGACTCAGTAATTTCCACCCTAGTCCACCCTGTCTTTTACAACCAAAAACGGTTTTAAGTCAAAATGTACGACCGTCGTCTCTTTAAACAAAGAAAATGGTTCTTTCTAGAAACCACGGGGAAGCGACGCTCAGTCGATACTCGCAAAACCTAAAAATTGGAAGGATGCGAACCCGATTCGATACTTCCTAAATTTCAAAATCGTAAGGAAGCGACACTTTGTCGATACTTGTAGAATTTTGAAAATCGTGGAGATGCAACATTCCAGTTGATATCCAGAAACCCAAAATTCAAACAAAACTGAGGTCCAAAAAAAAAAGAGACCTCAAATTTCAAAAATCGTGGGGAAGCAACATTCAATCGATACCCACAAAATCAAAATTTATGAAGAAAGCAAGGAAGTGACGCTTAGTCAATACTTGCGCCCAAATTCGCGAGGAGGCGACATTCCATCGATACTCGCAACCGAATGAGCAAGGAGGCGACATTCCATCGATACTTGCAAGACTATTAAGCAGGGAGGCGACTTTTAGTCGATACTTGCCTTTTTGAAAACCAAAAACTCGGCTATAAATGCCACAAAAATCGACTATAAATGCCAAAAAACCAGCTCTCACGCCAAAAATCGGCTATAAATGCCAAAAATCAGCTATCAACGCCACAAAATCGGCTATAAATGCCACAAAACCAGGCTTCCACGCCAACAAAACAAAACTTGGTTTTAAAAAAAAATCGGCTCTCATGCCAAAAATCGGCTATAAACGTCACAAAAAAAATCAGCTATAAATGCCACAAATTTGGCTATAAACACCACAAAAAAAAATCGGCTATAAACGCCACAAAATTTCGGCTTCCATGCCAAAAACAAATTTCAGCTTCCATGCCAAAAAAAAAATTTCGGTGTCATGCCAAAAACAAATTTCGGCTTCCATGCCAAAAACAAATTTCGGCTTTCATGCCAAAAACAAATTTCGGTTTCTATGCCAACAAAAAATCCCGGCTATCAATGCCACAAACAAAAATTTTGGCTCCCATGCCACAAACAAAACCGGCTTCCATGCCATCCCAAACTTCGGCTCCTACGCCACAAAATTTTGCTCTGATGCCATTTCAAAATTGGCTTTCACGCTATCTCAAAATTTTTGGCTCCCATGCCACAAACAAAACCGGCTTCCATGCCATCCCAAGTTTTGGCTCTTACGCCTCAAAATTCCGGCTTCCATGCCGACCCAAATTTTGGCTTCCATGCCATCTCAAAATTCGACTTTCACGCCAAAACAACCATTTGACAAAAGGTTTTTCACAAAATGACAAAATTTTGATTAAATTTCCAAACAAACATTCCCATTTAACTATTGCTTGAATTTATCACAAAAGAGTTTGAGGGAATACAAAAAAGAGAAGTGCTAAAAAAAATGTCCACAGGCACTATAAGAGAAAGAGTACCAAAAAATATGTGTTTGTATACACAGGTACCAAAAAAGAAAAAGAAGAAAAAAGTTTGTTACAAGAATCAGGAGCTCAGTCTCACATGATCTTCAACCAAAGTCTCAACTCCTCAAGCAGACTCTTGGCCTTAGCCTCTAAAGCTTCTAGGTCACGCTTCTTCAAGATCTTCCCATAGAATGCGGCAGAACGCCGCAATCCATCTGCAACATGGCGAAGCTTTTCCCAAAGAATCTGCCATTGCTCGTACTCTTGAGTCTTCCTCCGGAGATTGCTTTCAGCCTCCTCGACTTGGCGAATCAGAGTCCCTTCTCCAGCTCTCTTGCACGAGCTTCCACAATGGCAGCCCATTTTGCAGCAGCTTGTTCCTCCAATAGCTCAAGACGCTGCCTGGTCTCAACGACCTCTCTATCAACACAGCGCAGGTCCTCTGTCAGCCCGATGATAGCCAACTCGGTAATGTTCCTCTTACGAACGAATTGCTTCCGAATCCGCGAGATCTCGTCCAGCTCAGACTTGACCTCACCAGAAGGCTTCAAAAACATCTCATTGAAGCAGTCACCACTTAGGAAGCTCTTGGTTCCATTCCACTTGCCCCCTAAAGCTATGACTTCATCAACGAAAGCCTTTGCATCTGTAATGTCCACGCCGACTTCTTCACTATCAGCAAGGATGTCCTGTACATGTTTTACCATGCCAAAACCAACTTCCAAATGGCCAGAAGAAAGAGTTTCGATCCATGAGCTCAAAACGCTCTTCAACACTTTCTTCGCATACTCAAGAGATGGCCTGGAAGAAGGCTCGCCCCTCACCATTGGTCGACTGCCCGTGTCATGTCCTGCTGGAGGAGTGATTATTAAGCTCTTTCTAACCGGAGACACTGGCGAAGGAATCTGCTCAAACGATTTTGTCTCTGCCGTATTAAAACTAGAAGAAGATGTCTCTACTTCTGGTTCAACTATAGGCATCCCCTGCTCTGGTGCCGAGAAAGACGGAGGAACTCCTTTTGCTACGTCACAATCTGTCAACAAAACAAAACAAAAAAAAGAGGTATGAATATAATCTTGTTAAAGATTTTCATCATCATCAGGATTATTACTACAAATACCTTCTTCGACGATTGGCAGAATACTTTCGGCCTCCATGAGTTCATCCGAAGTGTCGTCAAAGGCCGCATCCATGGATGACTTGAAATCGTCAGAATCCTGCGGCAGGTCAGCTGACAAGAAAACAAGCAACATGTTAGCATATGACAGCACAAACAAAAAAGGGAAAATACAAAGAAGTCATACTAGGTGAAGATTCTGGAATCACTCCAGAGTCCCTCGGTTCTTCTTCGGATGCTGCAGCCAGATCCGTCACTGCCTCATCGGTTGGAACCTCAGGCATCATCAAGTCTGAAAAGGGGAGAGAAAGAAAATAAAAAACAAAAGAAATCTCCAAGAAAGAAACGAAAAGAGAAGAAAGAGGAATCATACCTTCATCAACGGTTTCTTCCTCTCGGCTCCTCTTTTCCGGAGGCTCATCAACATCCCCTGACATCTCTTCAGCAGCGGTGAGAGGGACTTCTGGATCAGGAGAGTCATCGTGTCGTCTTTTATTACGGCGATGCCCTCTCTTCCTCTTGCTTCTATGAGTTGATTTACTTGAAGTACCCGCCTCACTGTCAAAGTCAGGAGCTTCGCTTGATTCCTCACCGGATGGTCTGCTCTTCCCAGTGGACTCCATCAAAGCCTTCATTAATTCCGCTTGCATCCAAGAGAAGATCTCAGCTTCCTCCTCTTCGAGCTGATCCAAGACCTCACTAGGTATCTCTCATACAGCTTCTGGTCTGATGATCTCCTGCTCATTGACAAAGACGATCTTGTGCTTCTCTCCGGAAAGGAAGGCCAGAACCTCCTCTCGCCGGACTCCATCCGATCTGCCAAGACCCTTCCCAGGAGATTGCTTGACATCAAACTCCTTCTTGGAAAGCCCACGGTACACTGAAAAGCTTTCCACGAACCATTTCGTGAAGCCAGCAGTCCGGAAAGTGGGCAACTCAGGATAGGAAATCATGGCGACTGTGTCCTCTGCACTGTAAAAGACCCATGCATTCCTTCCATCCTGCAGACCTCCAAAGCACTTCACCATGCTCGAAGGTGCTCCAACAACGCCTTGAGAGAAGTCCAACTGCAGCACGAAACGCGAGGGAACATACGGCTGGATATCAACATAAAGATGTCTCCGGTACACCATCGTACCAACATGTATGTTAAAAAGCCACCCCTTTTCTGCATTGGTCAAGGAGTAATGTCTTCCCGACCCCGCTCTGGTGGAATCGCAGGAGGCACCACAGTCAAAAGCCTTCTTCTGTAAACCCGGAGAGAGCTTTACTGAGATTGCCCGATCTCGACGTCCCTGAACCGTCGGATCCTCAAACGAGCAGACAAAAGAGATTCGGAAACGGCTGTCCCTCTAGCCAACCGAATCATGAAAGGGTCATCATCCTGTGCAATTTTTAATCGATGGAACCCATGACAGTGGTAAACATACCACAAATAGAAAATATGGGTTGAAAATACCCTATTCATAGGGAACCCTAGCCGAACCAGAAAAGCAGCAGCTTGCAGTTCGGTACATAAGTATGAGTAAAGAGCTAGCACCAAAGCAAGCCTCTCTCCGAATGCCATCTAACAAGCTGGAAAAATACAGTGCGGCCTGATGTGTGTTCCAACTCCACCAGCGAAAACGGCCTCACCCAACCAATAAGTGAGGTAAACGGCGTGATCTCTTCGTAGTGTAAGTCAGGACAAATGGTGTTTGTACTCTTGAAGAACTTCTTCAGGTCATCTCGCATAACGGAGATCTTCTTCAAACCTGGGTTCTTGGCCCTAGCATCTTGGGCCATACCATCAGAAGACTCTCCGCCGTCGAAGAAGTTGGAGCTACAATTCTTCCAACTGCTACATCGGACTTTCGAGCCCTCCTTCTCCTTCAAAAAATCATAGAAGGCGACGAGTTGAAAGTACAGGAGCCTAAACTCCTCAGATCACTCCTTAAGGACACTGTCGATAGGCATAAACTCCTCATAGAGTTTTCCAAGGATAGGCAGCCTGGTGATGACGCTTAATTCCTTCAAAGTAAAACCAATCTCACTGTTCGTCACAATGAAGGTGTTGGTTTGTGGAGGGAATGACTCTAGCATGGCAATGAAGGCCTCATCGGAGAAAACCACGTTCTTCCGAAAAGCGCGAACCGCATCGAAGATCCCGACCTCCTTCAGAATGGCTCCACCAACCTGCAGGGTGTGATCAGTCCATGATTCCCAACTCAAATCAGCACTGAAACGGCCATGAAGTCGAAAAGGCTTCACCCAACTGCTGCCGTCACACCAAAAAATGCCAAGGCCAACCGCTCTCAAATTGACTGACGGATGGTCAAAACCCTGGTAGCCACTGGAAGGCATCAACATGTCCATACGGACGGGCAACTTCTCCGCATATTCGGAAAGGCCGCCAACAAAAACCTCGGCCTTTATCACATTGGTCCTTTTCATCCAGCTTGGAGAATCCTCCCTCTTGGGACAGGTGGGAGAAAGACTCATGATGAAGACAGTCCGATCAAAAGTCGACCGGGTAAAAATAGTTCTCTCCTCACCATCAGCTGTGTAAGAGAAATGAAGGCATCTTCTTTGGTACGTTAAGTCGTCAGGGCACAATGTTCTGATCGTCCATGACCCAAGGACGGTTGCTTACCATAATTCTATAGAACTCCTCGTCCTTAAGAGCGATTAATCACTGTCTCATCTCATCGCGGTTAAGGGAGTCACACTCTTCCAGGTTTCTCTCCACAAACTGGACCTTCTCCCAGGCCTGCTGTACGACCACATTAGGAGACCTAGTAGACCAACGAGGCGCATCAATAGCAAGCTCTTTGCCCTTGTTCGTTCTGGAGGAACTACCTGCAAAGGATGAAAAAGGAAAAAATCAATCATTAAAGTGACAGGATTCCAGGACAATTCCGAAGAAAAGGGAGACATCCCGAAGAATACTGGAACCTTGAAGGTAAGCTCAACGAAGCATCCTCAAAGAAAGTTTGAACTCAAACATTGCTGCGAGATCAAACCAATCTTATCAAATCTCCGCAAGCTTAAAGAATGGCTCAACATCGCTACGAGCTCCAAACTCCAAAACTTGCAAAGCTCCTCAAAATCCAGCAAGATCTAGAAAGGGCTCAACATTGCTGCGAGCTCCAAATCCCAAAACTTGCAAAAGACTTGTAGGTATGCATCATCAAGCTCCTAATCAATTTACTAAAAAGCATGCATTCAAAAAATCATCATGCAGGAGATGCTAGGAAAACTTTAACCAAAGTTTAATCAATTCCAACCCAACTTGGTCAAAACCAATCAAACTTTGTTAAAGTCAAAATTCATGTTGAATTGACCTAGAGATTCTAGCCTTTTATCTTGACGCATCAAAAGAAAAAAAAAAGAAAGAAAGACAATATGCATGAACATCTTGGAATGCATAAACCTCATCATCATGGTGCATAAACCTCATTATCATAGTGAGCAAATAACGAGAAGCAAAAAAAAAAGGAGAGAGAAGTTTCAAAAAAAAAAATTTGGGTAGCAGGCCGTGGCCGACTGCCACGTGGCAGTACGGACTTGTCCATACAGCCAAGAAAAAAAAACGTCAGCAAAAAAAAAAAAAAAAAAACAGCACGTGAAAAAAAAAAGAAAAAGAAATCACGTGGAGAAAAAGGAAAAGAAAAAGAAAAAGGAAAGAAAAAAAAGAAGGAGAAAGGAAAGAAAAGGAAAAGCATTCTACATCTACATGGAATTTCTTGTGGAGGAAGAAAACTTACTTGAAGCCATTGATGGAGAGGAAGAAGAAAAGCTTGAAGATCTTTGAAGAAGGAGAAGAATTCTTGATCTTGGAGCACTCTTGAAGACTCTTGCAAAGAAAGAAAGCAATGAATCAAAGATCCAATCTCCTGTTGCTTTTATAGAAGAAAGCAAATCAAAAGAGGAAACAAGGAGAAAACAAAGGAGGTAAGTGCTAAAAATTAGCAACCTTCCCAAAAGAAGGGAAATTTGAGATATTCTCTCCCAAAGAGAAGATTCTTTGAGAAATTTTCTCCAAAAAGAAAGGGAATGAGAAATATTCTCTCCCAAAGAGAGATACTTTGAGAAAATCTCTCCTACAAACAAGGAAGCATGAGAGATTCTCTCCAAGTAAGAATATTTTTAGATATTCTTTATCCAAAAGATATATTTTTAGATATTCTTTACAAAATAACACCATGTGAGATCTAAGCCATCTTTAAAAGCTTAAGGTCCCATGGGCTGGTCCACATGAGCCGGGTTTGACCACCTAGGCACTAAAAAGGGCTTATTTTCAAAAATTTCTCTTACCAAGAGCATACAAAATGGTTCCATGCCTCTTCTGAGTCGACTGAACTATTCAAAAAAAAAAAGAGAAGAAAAAAGAAGAGAAAGCCTCATGAGTTTCCAAAAAACCAAACCATCCAACTTCATGAACCGAATTAAACCAAAATCTTGAAATTGACATTCCACAAAATTCAAACCTGACCCCCCAACTTGCCACATACAGCTTGTTGGGTCACAAGGTCAAAACCGAACCCGCCCCCCCCCCCCCCCCCAACTTGCCACATACAACTTGTTGGGTCACAAGGTCAAAATCCAAAAATCAAACCTCGACCCCCTAACCTGCCACATACAGCTCGTTAGGTCACAAGATAAAAAAACCAAAAGTCCTTCTTGATCGCCTGATGCGCCACATAAATCCCTTAGGTTCACAAGATCAAAAGGAAAACCCAAATCCAACCTCCTCATGTCATTTTCAAAACTTTGCCTTGAGATGATACGTGATCCCGCTCACTACCATAAAATCCCCTTGGAAACCCAAAAAGGCTATTAAAAAAAATGCTCAAAGACTCTTGGAAAATCCAAAGCTCTCCTTCAAGTTTCTCTTCGAGGCACATCGACTCCAAAAGCTACTCGTCGTTGTACCTCGAGGGGGCATTTGTTTACACCAAAAATGTCACTTTACTTCTTCAACATCAAGAAGCCGCATGAAGCCGCATCCTACTACAAATGGGCAATGCTACTTCGAGCATCAGATCTTGTCTGAATCAAACAGAAACTGCAAGATCCTTCAAGACAGCCAAAAGAGGAGTTCACATGAAGTTTCAGGCCATTCTGACATCATTTTGCCTAACTTCACTCCTTCGGCAGCCAAACAGGCACTCCTGGCGGCGGCGGCGGCGAATACATCAAAACTTTGATCAGAGCCTACGGATGGTTTCAAAATACCTCCAAAAGGCTCCACGTCAAATTTCAGGTCATTCCGACAACGTTTGACCCAACTTTGACGCTCCGAAAGAAAATCAAGCCCCTCGGCAGCGAGAACCACCAGGATCATTACTCATCAAATGGAGCACATGGACGGCTTCAATATGCTTCAAAAGGGCCGCACGTCAAATTTCAAGTCATTCCGACAACGTTTGACCCGACTTTGATGCTCCGAAAGAAAATCAAGGCTACAGGCGACGGAGCACCCCGGAAACATGGCATCCAAATTGGAGCTAATGGATCATCTCAAAATGACTCCAATAGGCTCCCTGTCAAATTTCAAGTCAATCGTACATCGGTTGACTGCACATTAAAGCGCGACAACTTCCTCGCGGCGAAATCAAGCCTAGCAGCGACGGGACCCCAAACGGCTTCAAAACTCAGACAAAAGCCCACAGTTGGTCCTATCTGCTGCTCAGGAGGCTCCACGTCAAATTTCTGGTCATTCCGACATCGTTTGACCTAGTTTCGACTCTTGACAAAAATCTACAACTCTGTGCGGCAAAGTCTTCGGCTTTCCAAAAAAATAGGAAACTTCGTGCTCTGACTTACATGACTTCTCGTTGGGTTTTCTTCAGGAGAACCAAGCCAAAAGATGAGGAAAAATGTCAAGAAGAATAAAGGAGAAAAAAAGAAACAAAAAGCTCGAAAAACGACGAACAAAGCGGCGACCAAAGGGGAGCAATTCCCACTGGTGGCCGGCGACCCTGGAAATCCGGTTGCCGGATTTCCACCGGAAGGCCTTTTTTCCGATTCTTTTCGTGTTTCGGGAGTTTTAGCCCTGTGATTTCCTGAAAATCTGATTTTCGACGCTCGAAAACGACTGATCGTTGTCGACATCTCGAATCTGTCGTCAAGAGCATGAAATCGTCATCGATCGCTCCAAGATCTCCAACCGGCCGACCAAGAAAGTACACTTTTTGTCCGACCGATCGAGAAATCGACAAGACAGATGTCACCGGCCCGCTGGTATCAACCAATGTCTGAAGTTGCATGATCATCTGACATCGATCAACATGAAGATCCATCGTCAATCATCGGAAGAAGAATTCCAAAAGACGCGGCACGGCCCGCGACTCTTCAAATCCCCGGTGACCACTTAATGCTGTTAATTGTCCCAACTAAATGCGGTCATTAACTCATTATTTTGGACGGCCCAATCAGATTCAAGGAAATGGGAGTTACAAGTCAAAGCCATCATGGCATTAAAGCCATGAAACTCCTCTCATCATGGAGATTAAAGGTGATTAAAAGCCCATCATTCTCCATCGGCCAATCAGATTCAAGGAAAAAGGAGTTACAAAATCAAGAAATAAAAACTTGTAACTCCTCCCATCATGAAGCTTTAAAGCTATCAATGCTCATAAACCCTCCTAATGGCTACCAAAGGCCTATAAATATTAGACCATTCCAAGAAGAATGGATCCGGAAATCGATCAATAAATCCATCCAGAAAAATCGAAGAGAATTAGCCAGGAAGATCATCCAGAAGCTCTGCTACTCTGAAGAAATTCTGCTGCAACAAACACCAAAAGGTGATTGAAGTCCCTTGGGGGGCACCCCCCCCCCCCAAGAAAAAGCCTTCTCTTCTCCTATTCAACAAGGCCAAGACGCGGCTCTTCAGCCCGTCTCTTCATTTTTTATTTTTTTTATATAGGACCTTTCCTTGGTCCTTATCCTCTAAAAAACTGAAGTCCAAGCCAAGCCAAAGAATCAAAGCATTAAGCGTTCTCATCTGAAGGACGATGGTGAAGTTCATATATGACTTGCGACCATTGATCTGAACTGGTCCCCGCAATCTCCTGAGAAGTCAGATCCCTTTTTTTTTACTTTTCTGTTGTATTTTGTATTTTCTTTAAGAGACAAAAAAAATCACAATTCTTGTCTTTCATTTTGATAAGATTTATAAATCGCCTTCCATGGCACAAATCGCCTTTCACGACATCCAAAAAAAAAAACCTTGTCTCTTTTCTTAAATATATGTGCAATGGAAAGTTAGAAAAAGGTTGATTTCCTTTCTACTTGCGAAGGTGAATCTTCGGATCAACATTTCTAAATTCCAAGTAGAATAGAAAATCTGGCATACCCGTACAAAAATGTTGATGCCCTTTTTTCTCCCCCTTTCTTCCCTCGGTGACCCCGGGGACTGATGGGAGAGGAGAGGAAGGAAAATTAGGTCCATCAACTGGTACTTCAGAATCTTGGTGTAATTCGTTGCAGGGGTTCAGGGAAACTAGGAGGCTCAGTGACGGAGAAATCATTATCAACCTAGGATCTGACGCTAAGGCAGAGGCTGTTTCAATGGGAGTTATTACTTTATATTTTTCAAATAATAAATTGGTTTTGTTAGACACGTTATATGTACCGTCTTTACGGCAGAATTTAATTTCAATTAATAGTTTGGTGAATAAAAGTTATTCCATTACTTTTGGTACTGAAGTAATCATAAAGAGGAATGACACTTTTATATGTTCTGGCAAGGAAACCAATGGACTTTATTTGTTAACTCCTACAATGTATGAGATACATGATACTAAAAAAATTAATAGATCATCATTAACGAGGAAGTCACCTTCATCTAATCCAACAAAACTTTGGCACTTGAGGCTAGGTCAGGGCTAAAGACGTGCGTTCGTAACGGGATTAGATTAGGAAGATATCCTCTAGGCTTAAGTCATTGGGTCAAAACTACGGGTCAAGTCACATACCCATTAACCTAACTCACCAATCCACACATCTAATCTAACGTGTGCCCCACTTAATCCTAACCACTTAAATAACTAAAATACATTTAATTAAAATAATAGTATTATTTCAATTAAAATATAATAAAATATTAGAAGTGGGAGCAGAATCTTACAATCCGGGTCGTCGGATTTCCGCCGGAAGACTCGTTTTTTTATTCTTTTCGCGTTTCGGGAGTTCTAGCCCCTGTGATTTCCTGAAAATCTGATTTTTGATGCTCGAAAACGACTGGTTTCCGTCAACATCATGGGTCCACCGTCAAGAGAATGAAAACGTCATTGATCGCTCCAAGATCGTCAACCGGCCGACCAAGAAAGTACACTTTTTGTCCGACCGATCGAGAAATCGACAAGACAGATGGTACCAACCCGCTGTTAGCAATCTATGTCTGAAGTTGCATGGTCATCAGACATCGATCAACATGAAAATTCATCGTCGATCATCGCAAGAAGAATTCCAAAAGACGTGGCACGACCCGCGACTCTTCAAATCCCCGACGACCACTTAATGTTGTTAATTGACCCAACTAAATGCGGTCATTAACTCATTATTTTGGACGGCCCAATCAGAAGCAAGGAAATGGGAGTTACAAGTCAAAGCCATCATGGCATTAAAGCTATGAAACTCCTCTCATCATGGAGATTAAAGGCAATTAAAAACCCATCATTCTCCATCGGTCAATCAGATTCAAGGAAAAGGAGTTACAAAATCAAGAAATAAAAACTTGTAACTCCTCCCATCATGGAGCTTTAAGGCCATCAAACCTCATAAACACTCCTAAATGGCTACCAAAGGCCTATAAATAGGAGATCATTCCAAGAAAAACAGATCCAGAAATCCATCCAGAAAAATCAGAGAAAAGTAAGCCAGAAAGATCGTTCGGAATTCCCCGAAGCTCTGAAGAGATTCTGCTGCAACAAACACCACAAGGTGACTGAAGCCCCTTGGGGGGCACTCCCCCCCAAGAAAAAGTCTTCTCTTCTCCTATTCAACATGGTCAAGACGCGGCTCTTCAGCCCGTCTCTTCGTTTTTTATTGGGTATAGGACCTTCCCTTGGTCTTTATCCTCTAAAAAACTGAAGTCCAAGCCAAACCGAAGAATCAAAGAATCAAGCGTTCTCGTTTGAAGGACGATGGTGAAGTCCATACATGACTTGCGACCATCGATCTGAACGGGTCCCCGGAATCTCCTGAGAAGTCAGATTCCATTTCTTACTTTTTCTGTTGTATTTTGTATTTTCTTTAAGAGACAAAAGCTCACAATTCTTGTCTTTCATTTTGATAAGATTTGTAAATCGCCTTTCACGGCACAAAATCGCCTCTCACGGCATTCAAAAAACTGTCTCTTTTCTTAAATATATGTGCAATGGAAAGTTCAAAAAAAAGGTTGATTTCCTTTCTACTTGTGAAGGTGGATCTCCAGATCACCATCTCTAAATTCCAAATAGAATAGAAAATCTGACATACCCGTACAAAATGTTGATGCCCGCCTTTCTCCCCCTTTCTTCCCTCCATTCGGCCTTTCTCGGTGACCCCTAGGACGGATGGGAGAGGAAAGGAAGGAAATCGGGTCCATAAAACATTTTTTTGGGAATTTTGCTTATGGCCTCTGTTGGCCTTTTCTTTTTGGGTTGTATAAATTAAATATACTTTTGTGATCCTCACAACTTTAACTAACTTTGGGTTATGCCCATATATATATATATATATATTTATCTTTTGATACAGAGTTTGTGCAATTTTCTTATATTTCGTTTGGTTTTTATTTTCCTGCATGCTTCTGCATATTATTATTTGTTGTGAATTCAATTAATTGGTTGTGATGGATCGTCTGGAATCCTCACTGCGGAATCCTATGGGAAAATAATTATTGTGTGCGGGCGGAATTTTCTGACCCATCGCGCCACGTCTCCTGGATTAAGGACGTGATTATCAGGGCCTCGGTCCGGGGGTGTGACAAGAAAAATCTTATTTTTACTAGAATTGTGGGCCAATCCCTTGAAACGCTCTCAAAACCCTCATAATCCTAATCCAAATTGGACCCCACATAACTTATCCTTTCCAAACAAAAATCTTGCAAGCCAAGTCATCAAAAAATAGATAAATCGAGCCAAAAAGGGGCTGCACGTGCAACTCATCTCCCCACTTCATTGGACGACCAGTAACATTAAACCTCCCCCTTTTCCATTAATTTTTCTCCATCTCATCTTCTTCCATCACACAATTTCATCCAAGGCCTTCCCTAAGGCACACCACCACTTCGATTTCTATGCCACCGTCGCGCCACCACCGTTGCTACCGTCGCTCCACCATTGGACCAGCCATTCATCATCTTCTTTTACTTGGATTTCAGATCGCAAAACGAGAGCCGGTTGGATCGCCGTTCAAGATCGCGAGTCCTTCTCCTCCGTCTAGTGTTTCATGTGTCTAGGATAAGGTTGGATGCACTTTGTGACGCCCCGGAGTGCCACATTGACTATAGAGAGGAAAGTGAATGAGATTATATGTAGAGCTTACACCCTTACCTTGCATGAGGCCTTTTGATGGGTTGAGGCCCATCAAAAGAAAAACCATGAGGCCCGTGGGCCAAAGCGGACAATATCATGCATGCGTGAAGGGTGTGGCGTTACAAATGGTATCAGAGCCAGGTATCCCACCCTTCACACATGCATGATAATGTCTACTTTGGCCCACGGGCCTCATAGTTTTGCTTCTGATGGGCCTCAACCCATCAAAAGGCCTTAGCAAGGTAAGGGTGTAGGCTCTACATTTAACCTCATTCATTTTCCTCTCTATAGTCAATGTGGGACTCTGGGGCGTCACAATCGACCCCCCTTAAGGCTGCACGTCCCTGTGCAGTAGTCTGTCAGCCCTCTTGGCCTGCCTACATAGAGACCCGCCTACTTGCACTAGACTACGGCAGGGGACCCACACTTGAACTAGTCGAGAGTCGGCTCTGACACCATTTGTAACGTCCCACCCTTCACGCATGCATGATATTGTCCGCTTTGGCCCACGGGCCTAACTGTTTTGCTTTGGATGAGCCTCAACCCATAAAAAAGCATCATGCAAGGTAAGGGTGCAGGCTCTATATGTAACCCCATTCACTTTCCTCTCTATAGTCAATGTGGGACTCTGGGGCATCGCACACTGTGTTTTGATTCAGAAAATTTTGTAATGGTTATTTGCTTGTAATAAGTCTTTCATTAATAAATCAAGTTTATAGGGTCTTGGTCTTCACCAATGGGTCCACATCGAATTTTAGTGCATAGTGACAGTGCGCACTTGGTGCGGTGGTCTAGATTTTTCTTGATGGGATTTAGAAAATTAACCGTTGTAAAGTTTTAGAATTAAAATCCCTTTTTTTAGTCTCGGATTTTATTTTATTTTGTTTTGTTTTTATGCATCTTCATAATTACTGCAATTGGTTGGACTGACAAATCTTATGGTGAATGCAGTAGTTAGATTAGGTTTCTAGATTAGGATTTTTCTTTTTCTTTGGTTGTAATTAATTTTTCATACTTGTAATTAATTTCTTATTAAAGTAGGATTTGTGATTTTTATAGATTTTTTTAGGCTAGAACTAGTTTTTCAATAGGACAGGTTTTGCATGATTACTTACTCCCTATGGATCAACCTCGGACTCCTCCAAGTTATTACTATAATCGCGGCCTTGCACTTGGGGCCTACGATCACCAACATCAATTCGGTTAATCGACATGAGGAAGTTCGGTCAGTCAAATTCAAATTTTATGACCGTTGAGTTCGGTCAACCGAACCCAAAATTCGGTTCACCGACCACAGAGCCGTTAAAGACTTTTTTCTATATTAATAAGCATTTCATTGGGATTTGTGCCAACACTTTTGAGACTTTTAAGAGCCAAGGAAAGTGGGACATCCATACTAGGCTAGACGGAGGCTAGGAGGGAAATTCAATGATTTCAACCTTTGACTCTTCAAATGGGTTTGTTCCCCTTATCTCAAATTAGTTCATGCTTGTCTTTAAAACTTTGATTTCATTAAATGTTATGATTTAGTGTTCAAAGTGTTCAAATGTTGGTTGACATGCTTTGATTTTAAACATGATTATCATTTTCAATTCAGCATTTGCAAAGTTATACATATATTATTAAATTAATGTTTTGAACAAACTTGCTAGATATATGTTACACTTTCTAAAACTAGTTTGTTCATCATTTCAAAACATGTGTGCATCATTTAATCACTCTATCTCTCATTTATGGATTTTATCTTTGTATCATTTATGAGCATTCAATTTCAAAAAAGAGATGAAGGATTTAAAGCATATGCATCTTTTATAGATCTTTGCATTCATCATTTATGTCTTAAATTGGTTTTCACTTTTATTATCAGCCTATGTTAAGAGGCATCAATATGTACTTAATTGCATCTCATCTTGTGCATACTTAGACATAAACAATTGAAATAAAAATATGTAGTTGTAAAGGTTATTGCTAAACCTTAAAAAAGCATATGTTGTTGTAAGGGTTAATGCTTAGCCTATTGAAAAGCATATGTGGTTGTAAGGTTAAAGGTTAGCCTAAAACCTCAAGTTGAAATAGTAAAAAATTCGGTAGGAAAACCGGGAGTGGGTGTAGACATGATTGGCCGAACCACTATAATTTGGTTATTATGGTGGTTGATCTTTTAATTGGTGGATGATGCTCATATGATTAATGTTTCTTTATTAATGCCTATGTTCAATGGTTACATAGCTTATTTACTTGTTTATGTATGACTTAGAAACTTTACTTGTAGTCAAATTAATTAATTTTCAAAGCATAATTAGCTTTAGAAGATTAAAATAGGTCTAGGTTTTTTAGCTCACCCTATTCACCTCCCATCTAGGGTTCGGATCTTGGACTTTCACCAACACGCTACCAAATTTGTTTCTAATAGGAGCGGGTTGGGCGGCTCTCCATTTAAACCCAACCAATTGCCATCCGTTCCTTTTCTCTCCCTCCTTCCCTCTCTCTCTTTACCTGTCTCGCTCTTCCCAATTCAAGACTTTCATTACTATATGAAGGGCGTATAAGAACCTCATAAATTTAATTTATTTAAATTCGTTGACAACCAAAAGAAAATCCTTAGGAAACATAGACTTGATCCATTTCGATTTGAGCCATCCATCATAAAACACCATCATTAGGGTGGTCATCTTAGCTCACAATCTATGGTAAGTGATCTCAAATTTGCACATAATGTACCGGATGCTTACCAATACAGAGATCTAATTAATATTCTTACCAGTCAATCCATCTTCTGTCAAAAGTCCTGTTATATATATCTAGTGGAAATGGATTCCTATTTGGTCCAAATAGGGAGACCTTATTTGGACTAATCAGAGCGTGCCACATGGGAAAATTTTTTATTTTTATTTTTTTTAATGAAGGAGATGAAATATCATTAAGTCGATATCTCTCACTCATATGGCACCCCGAGTGGACCAAACATGAAAACCTCTTCCCATAGCTAGGTAACAGAGCACAGGAAGATGCAATTTCAGAGGAATGAGTATATGATGAGCTGTAGACGTACCCTTGGACACGACAAAGGAAGGGGGAAGAAATTTATCATACCTTATTATACCTATGGATTATTGACAGCAAAGTCAAGTTGGACCGATGAACATTCCCATGGTATGACACTTGCGGTCTTTTCATTTGAGTCTACGTAAAATCGAGATTGGAGATTCTTTCTTTCACCTTTAGTCGGAAATCAACCAATCAAAACTGTTACTCGTGGGCCCAAGCTATTGGAAAGACTAACAAGATTATTAGATGGACAGTGTCAAAAAGTATAAAATATTTAATTATTTTTCAAAAAAGTACACGATAAAGTAGATATTTTAAAATAGTATATAAATTTTTTATAGTTTTTTTCAATTAAGTCCTTTTCTGTATGGTTTCTCTTCATCAGTGGTTACTTTTCTTTACAAATCATAGAAATAACCTTATGAAAGCATGAAAAGAGGGTTCTTGTCTCTTAGGAAATTTTCAAAAAAGTATAAAATCTTTGGTTCATTTTCAAAAAAGTATTTGAAAAACTGCTCTTTCACTCAAGTTCTCTCTAGTTGTTTATCTTCAATCATCAGGGCAGCAAAAATGACACACTACTTGATTTTATCATTAAAGAAAATTTTTCTTAAAGGGTTCTTATTTTGCTCACATTAACATGTTTATGGTGAAGTTTGCGGTGATAGAAAAAGGTAAAATATTGGTTTTTTAAGTGATTCGGGTTTTAAAGATGAGCCCAACCAACGGATCTATAGTGATGGCTCAAATATTTTTGGGCCATCATTTATTTATACGAGTCCATTCGATCAAATGCAAATAAGAGTACAATGTATGTAGGTTTTTTTTTTCGCTATTGGAGGATTCCCAACCCTTCTGGTTGAACTAATCCCTCCGGGCCTAAAGGGAAGTTAGGTAAACTCCCCTATAGCCCCAGTGTGGTAGTGCAATTTCGAACCTATAACCTCCGGATGCAAACCGTGGTCCTATGCCAACTGAGCTACCAATTGAGGTTAACAATGTATGTAGTAGTTGGCGAGGCCATATCAGCCATATCCTTGTGCAGTAGATGGTTGCCACACCTACATCCGATCACATTTATTTCTCGGTTGAACTTGGCTTTTATTGACCAACATTCTTATTATTTGACTAGAATTGTTGCAACTTGACCCGTGACCCTAACAACCATTGTTACTACCAATAATTCTTCTAAATCAATGTAGTAAATTGTAAACATGATGAGTCAAAATAGTTGCCCAGTGATTGGAAATAAATTATTGGAGAGGAGTTGATTGAGAAACTATGGGAAACATTTATACTATTCTGAAATATTCAAATTTTGTTTTTTTTTATAATGAATTAAAATTCGCATACTTTTAAAAAAAATATAACAGACAAAAACCCTCTTTTTATGCTTTCATATGGGCATTTTTTTAATTTTAAAAGAAAAATCACCATGAGAGAGAGAAACCACTAAAATGGACTTGATTGAAAAAAAAAACTAATTTTTTTTTTATAATTTTTCAAAATATCCCAATTTATCATGTACTTTTTTGAAAAAGAGATAAGCATTTTGTACTTCTTTGAAAGTTTCCCTTATTAAAGTATTGTGGCCCCCTAAGGCCACTCAACCGACAAGTGTCTCACTTGTATCCTTATAACATGATTATAGCTGGACAACTAATTAATGTAAGGGGTTAATGTGATTTGTTCACTATTTTTATATTTCTTTTCCAATCCGTTGAGTTGGATAACTCTTTGAAACTAAAATTCTGGGAAAGTCAATATCTCCTCACTCTTTTTTTTTGTTTTTGCAAGTGAGGAGATTGGTATAATACATGTGGACAACCTACCCACCCAATGTTCAATCTTTTGTGTGTGAGAGAGATGAGACACCCCTTTCCAGTCGGGTGCCCATGTTTCTCCAATATCTCTAACTTTATTTCCGTGGCCTTAAGTATTATTTTATTATTATTTTTTCTTTCTTTTCTACACAAGAGAATCTCATGCACTCACGTCTTTGACCAACTGAGGTAAAGCCGAGGAACAATATAAACCTAATTTATAAAACTCTAATTATATAGATATGATTAAGGGATATTTGC
Organism: Cinnamomum chago; assembly: GCA_038049695.1. Lineage (NCBI taxonomy): Eukaryota > Viridiplantae > Streptophyta > Magnoliopsida > Laurales > Lauraceae > Cinnamomum > Cinnamomum chago. The sequence goes on from CP142458.1 coordinate 37,781,474, forward strand.
CCAAAAAAGTTGAAATGGAGGACCCAAGTACTTCATAATGGCTGAAGATGGCTTCCTTCAGCTTTTTATTATTTATTTTTATTGAGAAAATTTTCTCCATTTCATGATACCATGAAAATGCTGAAAGCCTTTTTCATAAAATTTGCAAATTGGATTATTCCGCAATATCACAGTGAATTTCTGCAATATCACAGAATGTTAGATTGTTCTCTGATACAGTAGAATGAAGGCTCTTTGCTATCATTTTGAAGTATTTGGGCCCCTATGTTATTTTACTTTTTATTTTTGAATTGAAGAGGCATTTAAAAAAAATATATCATTACTGATATCCTAACGTCCTATTATTTAGGTTTTGAAAGTTTTGTCCATCATCGTGGAATTTTCTCACAAACTAAGACTTGTTTTCACCAAACAAAAGAGGGTCTTTGGATTGAGAAATAAGTTTATTGTTAATTATTAGTCATTCATTTATATAAGAAGCAGGTAGTCAAAATAAAATCATTGGGTGGGTTATACTTCTCTCTTAATGTAAGACAGCTCAAACGAGATCTTATCTTGTGATAAAAGCCTAAACAACGAACACCTCAAGCATTCGGTGGAAGCTACATTATGCCACGCGTCTTAAACGTAATCGTTTGTTCATCTCCAAAAGTGGGTTATACTCGCGTCAATTTATATATATATATATATATATATATATATATATATATATACTAGCAACAAACGCCCGTGCTAAGCCCGGGCCAAAACAAAGATATAGTAAATTATTATAATAATTAAAATTAAAAAAGAAGAATCCACTATTATTATTTTAAAGATTTCTTAGAACCCCAAGGGGTAGCTCAGTTGGCCTAGGACTACGGTTTGCACCTGGAGGTTGTAGGTTTGAAACTGCACTACCACACTGGGGCTACAGGGGAGTTTACCCGGCTTCCCTCTGGGCCCGGAGGGATTAGTCCAACCCAAAGGGTTGGGAACCCTCTGATATAAAAAAAAAAAGATTTCTTAGAAGAAAATAAAGTGGAAAAAAACATTAAGATTTTATGGTAAAAGAAATAAATTATCGTGAAAAATAATAATGAGAATTTTGTAATATCACACCTATAAAATCTTTGTAAATTGAAAAATGCATGGGTTGAAAGTCCCCGCTAAAAAAGAGAAAATTCTGGATGGAAGCAAAAATAAAAAAATAATACCATTCAAAGAAGGAAAAAAAATGAGAAAAGAATAAAAATATGCGTCCATTAATATTAGTCATAAGAAATGCATTCGGATTTTTGTTATCCATTGCTAATTTCAAAGCCCAATGAATTCAACTCCTTTGATGATAGTTACATCGAAACCTCATAAATGGAGTTCTTGCTGCCGTCAAATTGATTACATCTGAAATACATACAAAAATAAAGAAAACGGTAAAAGAAATTTCAAGTTTTATGTTGGATAGTACTCTCAAACCCATCATCAAACCCATGCAAGACGACATATTTAATCAAATAAATTTCAAATGTCATTGGTAATCAAAGAACATGGGACCTTTGCCCACTGTCATCATCCCAATGAAAATCGATGCCCTGTGTTGTTGTGCCCATGGAGGCTCGTCGGGCCAATTTAGCATGCATGGGCAAGGCTCGGAGCTTTTTAATTTATTTGAAATTAGTTGAGTATTTTACTTCAAACATTCTTTTAAAATTAGAAGAATAAACCCATAATAAAAAAATAAAATTACGAAAAACACCACAAAAATACAGCATGAAAATATAAGTGCATAGACAATCCAATGATAGAAATAGTTTAGAAGAAACAAATAAAATCATGGAAACTCAACGCCTAAAAATCAAACATTGAAACCGAGAAATAAAAGAAAATTATAAATCCATGAAAACCTATCAAAATAGAAAGAATAATAAAATAGGACTACGATAAAAGGAAAAAAATCATTAAACACAAAAAAATACATAAAAAAGGAAATGTATAGAAATTGTACATTTAGTGTTTTTAAATTTATGACATTTGATTGGATAGGCCCCATACATATAACATTGATTGCATCATTAGATATTCTTCACATTTAGATGAAACTCTTACAATTTTCGTTAAACGTGTGCTATTGTATTGTATGAGATTTTCTTCACAGTTAGTTGGGCTCTGAATTCCCATCAACGTATTATGGGATTTGTTGCATTTCATTAGATGGGCCCTAAATCATTATCATTCTTCACAGCTTGGTGGGCTCCACAATATTGGAGATTTATGACTTTAGTTAGATGGGGCCCATAGTATATAATATTGCACCATCAAAATTGATAATTGAGGATTAAGATAAGAAGATAAAATAGAAAAGTTAGGAAAATAGAGATTTGAGGGGAAGTTAGAAGGATTTTATGTACTTTACTGAATGAGAGATTTTTTAGGGAAGATTGGAGGGGATGGAGACATTTTAGGAGATCTGAGGAGAATTAAAAAGGCCCCACTTGAAAGGCAAAGATGAAAGTCCTGGGATCCTAACCCTAGAGTGGGGGGGGGTGAATAGGGTGAGCTACAATTATGACCAATTTAAACAAATTTTAACTTCTTAACATAAACTAGTCACAAGTGATGATAAACAAACAATATGCGGAAGCTAATAAAACACTCACCACAAGCAAACACCACTACACAAAGATTTATAGTGGTTCAGCCTCAATGCCTACATCCACTACCGGCTTGTGATCCAATCACCCCACCAGATTTCCACTATTTATGCTTTTCAATAGGCTAAGCAAAAACCCTTGCAATGTTGTTTTTCTAGGCTTAACAACAACCTCTACAAGATGCTTTTCTAGGCTAAGCAATAACCTTTACACAATGTTTTTCTTAGGCTAAACAATAACTTTTACAAATGAAAATTTCTCTAAGAAGGTGTCTTCACAAAAGAAGACTCTAAGAGATACAATTAAAGCTCAATGTATTTGCCTCTAAAATAGGCGGATATGAAAGTGAAAAACAAACTCACACAAACACTATATGAATGCAAATGTGTATGCTCATGATGTGTATGTGTGATAACTTCAATCAAGTTTAAAAAGAAGGCTCAATCAAATATGTGCTTAAAGCGTTTCAAAGTTTAAGGCACATAAAAGTTTTGATTGAAGTTTGATGCAAATCACATGTATGAAAAAAAACTTGTTAATGATATGAAAATCAAAGATTCACAAGTTGTAAGAAAATGACTAACTTAGAACATGTGATGCATGTGCAATGTTGTTTTCAAAAACAAATAAATTTTATTAAGGTTTAAATGAATGAAAACAACAAGTAATGTTTCAACCAAGAAAATGAATCATGCTATATAAAAGAAATCAAAGATTTAGGCTAAGCATGATTAAGGAAGATTTAAAAACAACTTGGATTGAAAACAAAGTGAATAATCCAATCTTAATTAGATCAAAGATTAAGAGAAGAATGGATTCAACACATCATAGTTATCATGCTCAAAATCATTTACCAATAACTTAAACAAAGCATATAAACTATGATTAAGAGAGGTAGAGCTTATTTAGATATTTAACTTAATTAATCCAAGCTTTAGCTCTCCAAATGATTCTTTGGTCTCTCTTAGTTCATCCCCTTTTCTTTGTCTCAAAGCACCTCAAAAGAGTCTTCAAAATCTTCAACTTTTAAAAAGGAATGAACTTGGTTTTATACTCAAAAAGTTGAGTTCCTGCGTGCCCCCGGTCGACCTGCCCTAACCCCGGTCGACCTGGCCTTCGCAACGGTAAAAAAAATGACCTGTTGAAAAAGGGCCAACGACACTTTACCCGGTCGACCTGCAGTGTGGCCGGTCGACTGGGTCCCCTGGGCCAGTCGACCGACCACACAGCAGGTCGACCCCCTCGAACCAAAATTCCCAAAAATTGCATATTTGAAAGTATTTTCTGTGTGAACTTTTGGGCCATAAAATCAAGCTTGAAAACATGTTTTAAATCATCCTAAGGGGTTTTAAAACATGAAACATAAAAAGCCTAAAATGTTTTGAAAGATTTGAAACTCATAGGCTAGCTTGATTACTAAAACTTCTTTTCTAAAACAAATGCATCCAAGTTTAAAAAGAAAACATGCATAAATCAAAACTTTTACAAACTTAAAAACAATGCATGTATAAATAAATCAAGATTTCAAGTTGTTCTAAATCAATGCATATGTGTGTAAATCAAATGATGCTTGAATGGTTATGCATCCATTGTCGCGACCCCGGACCGGGAAATCCCAATCCGGGATCGGGAATAATGGTGTGGATGATGATTAAAGGGGAGGATTATCTACATCCACAATATACAACTTATTTAATTTCCCACAGGTGTCCGCGGTGAGGATATCACAACCTTGCATGAATATTTCTTTTGAGTGCGGAAGCATGTAGCAAATCAAATAGTTAGACTATCTCTAGTCATGCAAGCATTAACATCAAATATCAAAACTGTATCAGAATGAGCAATGATCTATAGCATGTTTCCCAAAAGTTGTTAAAGTTAGACAAAATATCATTTAGTTACATTCCCCAAAATTAGAGGCCAACAAAGGCCAATATTACAAAAATAATAACCCAAAAGAATGGTTAATAAGTTCTCCCCAAAGTATTACGCCTCTTGTAGCAACCCGATGTCTACATGACATCGTCAGCACGCCACTCAACTAGAGGTTGCGGCTCACCTACCGCCTCCTCCGGCTCCTCCTCAAGAAAACCGGCAACGGGACCTGAGTACCAAAGCAAAGGATCAGACACGACGGTCTGGCAAGAGAGTGAAAAGATACAACAACATATAATAGATGAAATATCTCGAAAAGCAAGGAAATCTGTTTAAGCAAGAACTCTCGTAAAATAGATAAATCATTTGCTAGAAAACATGTAAACAAGATAAAACATATGAGGTAACCAAGGGATCGAGAACTCACAAGATGACAATCACATAAAGCTAAGTCCTCTGTCACTAGAGTGACAACAGTATCACGGGACGTTGATCTCAGTCACACAAGGTGAGGAGAAACAACGCAAATCATAAATACAATATAAATATACGGGACGGGACCACGGTAGCGAACCGGGTATCGGGACGGGACCACGGTAATGACCTGGTATCGGGATCCAAACTGCAGCTGGCGGGACGGGAGAGGGATTTCCAAGTCGGTGGATCAAACCGACAAGGTATCCAAGCTTAGTGATGCCGACACATAGGTTAAATAACACATCGATACATATGCAAGTAAATCAAGTACAAGTAAATCAATGAACGGGCAAGAAGATTCAAATGTATAACTTTCATTTCATATCGGGCAATACTCTTCGGGACTAGTCAATGTTACTATTGTAATTATCAAGCTTTCGGGAAACAATTCATGTAAAGTAAATCTTGGAAAGGAAGAAATATAATGAACTATACCATTTCGGGAAAACTGTTGATTTCGAGATCTATTTAAGTGGATAGGGGTCCCGTATGTCGATTATTGAAATGACTTGGTACTCCTTGAGTTTGAAGACATCCCGGGCTCCTTATACACTTTGGATTTTCAAAACTTCGAATAACATCTTTGTGATATGGTTTGTTTCTCGAATGGCCTCATACAATGCCTAGTGAATCTCCTTTGATCGACAAAGCTCAACGCTCGAACGAACCGGAGAGTTCGTTCGAGCGGGGAGCTTTTCGAAATCTGGAGAATTTCGGTTACCTTGCGGTCAGCTGGCGGTTAGCCGCCGCTGGCTGACCGCGGCTGGGCTGCAAAAATGCAGCTCACTGGAAAGCTGACCGCCAAGTGCGGTTAGCCGCCGATGTGTTCGGCGGTTAGCCGCTGGCTAACCGTGGAGTTGACCGAGTTTTCAGGTGGAGAAGTGTGCTCTCTGGAAAAGCAACCGTGACATTTTGGCTACCTGGCGGCTAGCCGCCGGGTGACCGTAGGCTGACCGTCAGGTGCTGGAATCACCCACTGTGTTCATATTTGAGCCCTTCTCCTCCTCAAAACCATTCTCTCCACTTCCACTTAATCCCTATAATAATATTGAGCTAAGAGCTCCTCCAATGCCTCTATCTACACTTCTTCAAAACCCTATCATGTGTTCACTCCATCACTTCTTCCATATCAAGTCCAATACAAGGAAAGAGGAAGGAAACCATTTCACAAACATTCATTTAGGATACCACAAAGGACAATAAATGCTCAACCAACAAGTTTATAAAACATTAAATGAAACTATCAAGATGCATTATGAGCATTTATTTCAACTAAAACACATTAATGAAAGCATGGAAAAATCCATAAATACTTCACCAAACCACTTCGAACTTAAAAACATCCAAACATTCACTTGCCTCTAGTCCAATGCTAGCTGAAAACAAGCCTCTATTCACCTCTATTGCTCAAAGCCAAGCTACAATAAAAAAAACCCCCAAAACAACCCTAAAATGGGTTACACAAAGAATGAAAATGAATGAACTTACAATAATGCAAATGTAGCTTCTCAAGGGCTAGAGGAACACTAATCTAGGAGATGGGGATGATCACTTACCTTTAAGGTCCTCTAATGGCAAGAGTAAGCTCAATGGAGGTCTTGGAATGGAGGGTTTTTCTCCACAAATGGCATCAATAGGGAGCCATGGTGAAGAGGAAGAAGAAGATGATCTCCATTTCTTGGTTGGTGCAAGATTTGTGAGGATTGGAGAAGGAGAAGCAAGAAGAAGAAGAGAAAAGCAAGGAAACCCTAGGCTCCTCTCTTGTGCTGGAATATGAAGAATGAAATGAATGGGAAATGGCTTCCCTTGTTAACAAGTGAGTTGGGTTGGATTGGGTTGGGTCCCACAACTAAAGGAGCTACATTGGCTGAAATCATCTCTCTCGGGTCCTCGGATGAATTCGACGAAGAAGGAAGAAATGTTCGTCGAAATATCTAGTTTCTAAAAAGTGTATGTTTCGCGGGTTTCGAGAATATTAAGTTTTGGGTACAGATTTGGTGTGCAATGACTGTTTTACCCTCAAGGCTATGAAATCGGGTTTCGGGACCTCAAATGGGCACGGGATCAACATGAAAGTTGTAAGAATCCACAAGATGAATGCAACGGGCCAAAAACACAATTCACAACAAATCGGGAAAATCTCGCAAGAAAATGCAAAGCCGAAAAGGGAACCCCCAAAGGGCCCCACTAGCCAACAAAACACTCAAAGTAGCCCAAAGCTAAAATCAAGGTTATTCCAAACCCAACTTAACCAAAAACACTAATAAAGCTTAGCACTAACACGCAGCTTAATTAGCACTAATCGGGTTCACTCGGGTCGGGGTCTTACATCCATCAAATTGCAATATACAAAATTCCTAACAATCTCCCCCTTTGCAATTTGATGGCAACTTACTCATCATTGAATTAACACACCAAGTCTTCAGCTCCCCCTAAGTTGGACAAGTCTTAAAATCTTCTTGGATGCTTCTTCTCTTAGCTTGGGCTCTTGGTTATTTTTCTTCATTCTTCTTGATGCTTGGAGCTTGATCATTCTTCAAGCTTACTCTTCTTCTTTCCTTCTTTAGCCAAGCATCTTCTTTAGCTCCCAAGCTTTCTTTCTTCTATTAGCTCTCCCCCTTTGACCATGCCTCTCTCTCCCTTAGGCAAGATATGCATTCTCTCCCCCTGCAGAAGATCATACAATATCTCCCCTTAGGAAGCTTGGACATTCTCTTCCCCTTTTGAGAACTTGAATGCTCTCCCCCCCTTTGCCATTAAATTGCAAAGGTACCTACACACATGAAACAAGGAAAATACCTTTTAGTACCACCTGTTAACAAAAGAAATCGAAGGTGAAATACATAACAGGTTATCATGTATGGAAGTTATCTCTAAGGGTCCAAAGGCAATCCAAGGGTCAATTTGATCAAAACTAATACTTCCTATGAAGGTTTACACTCCCCCTCAATCAATTCTCTTCTTTTGTCAAACTTTTGACAAAGGTATAACTATTTGGTTCAAGAAGTAGATGGTTTTACCAGTTGAGGGTCAACTTCAAGGAAAGGATTAGATTCGTTTAACTATAAGGCTCAATATGATCAAATTACCAAAAGAAAGCAAAGTCTAATGAGAAAAGCAATCATGGATACCAATTGGAAAAACAAAGAATACCAATTGAGATTTAAGGATAAGACTATTAAATCAACCACTCTAAAATGGAGTTATAAAGAATATAACTATTAAGATAAATCCAAATTAGAGCTATCCATGATGCAATGGGGTTTACTAAACATAGCATCAATCAATTTAACTTATGAAAATCATATGCTATGTAAGTTTTGAAATCATTTCATTCAATAAAAAAATATGACTATCATGTGCAAGATGAGTGAAATGAAATTCAAACATGAAGCCAACCTCAACTAATAACCTACCAAGATTATGAACACATAAATATGGTGGTCATGAGATTTATCTATATGAGCAAGAGAGGTGGCAAACATGAAAATTATGATGCTAATGGTGTGTGACATGGAACAAATATATAACTATCAAGTTCAATCCAATGTACACAAGGTCTACCACATACACAAGATAAGACATCAATTGGATATGAAATCAATGAAAAATTATACCAAATGAAAAATATGACAACATGATTAATAGCAAGGATGTGACAAACACAAAATTCCATCAAGCAACATAAGTGGATATTCATCACTTATAATGATATGACTAATGAGCATAGTGATGAACAAGGTAAATTGCAATGCAAAAGGATATGACTTGGTAAAGCATGCAATTTTCAAAGTGTCAAAATTATATGAATTCAACAACTAAGATATCCATCAAACATATAGATATACGAGAAATGGATTTCAAAGTTTCATATGATAAAGAACACTACTATGAAGTTGAAACATGTATAAGGATGACATCACTTTAAAAATATACATAAATCATCGTCATAACCATCCAAAAAGAAATGACTAGAAGGCATAGAGGATGGATTTGAGAGTTCTAGTATGGTATCTACAAATATAACTAATACAACAACCATACATGGAACCAATTGACATTTGCATATAAAAAGAATGTAAACAAATAAGCAAAGATGCAAACAATATTCATTTCCATTTCTGAGATGATGTAACCAAAAGAAAAAGGAAATGAGAATCATGGAACATGCTTTGATGATTATAACTATTGATGTTTTAGAGCATTTCCAATCATACAATCTTCAAATCATTTCAATAAACAAAATCCAACAATAAGCATAAAAAAAATGACTTTGAAGAACAATTTTCAACATTGTATTTTAAAAGATATAACTTAATTGAAACACATACAAGTTGATTTTTCAAAACAATGATTTTCCATATTAAAGTATAACTTAGAAATCCATGGAAAAACTTAAATTGATTCAAATCATTTGTTCAAATAATCTTACTAAGACATCTACACAAATGATTCAACAACAATTGATCATGAATAATCTAACTATGAAAGCTTTTGAAATCACAATCAATTGATCATGTATAGAAATGCAATGCAAGGCATATAACTAAATGTGAGCAATAAGCAAATCTAACATGATGAAATTATAATCAAATGATTTTGAAAACCATGAAATGTAACTAGAGATGTACATGAAGACAAAATCAATTGATCACAAATAAACATTGCATAAATGTAACTAAATGGAAACAAAATGCAAATGCGACATGACCAACAAAGAGATTTAACTATAAAGAATAGGATGGTCAAGAAGGTTCAAGGCCTTAAGGTTTGTCTAAGTATCTAACTTTAGGAATCCACCTAAGGTCTTGGGCTTTGAAGACTATTTTGGAAATTCCACCAACTAGAGGAGATAAGGGTTGAATTCTTTTAGACTTAACATCAAATCTTTGAGGTTTGACTATTTTAGATTGATGATTAGTCTTTGAAAGTTGGTGTGTTTGTTTCATTTTCTTTTTATTCTTCTCATTTCTTTTAGCTTTTCCTCCCTCCTTTTGTCTTTTGAATTTTAATTTTAACTTTTCAACCTTTTTCAAGAATTCTTTCATTTCTAAGGTTAAAGGAGGTAAAGTGAGAAGTTTCTTTTTGATAGATTTATTTTGATTATTAGTCTTTTTAAAATCTGTCTTAGATGACTCTTTTTGAAATGTTTTAACTTGTTTGAACTTCTTAGAGTCTTCCTTGGAATTCAAAGTCTTACCCTTCATAGAATTAGATTTAACTTTCTTAGGTTCAAAGATGGGTTTAGACATATGACTTTTTCTTAATTTGCACTCAAATTTGAAATGCCCTTCGTTACCACAATAATTACATTTAGATTTGGGCAAAGGAGAAAGAGTGTTAGAGAAAGAGGACTCACCTTTCACAAAAGTGTTGGTGAATTTAGGGTCATGTGAAGCATACTTATCAAAACCAAGACCCGTCCTATCTCCATGAGGTTTACCCAATTTAAATAACTTTTCAAGTCTCTCTTCACTTTGGGTAAACTTGCACTCATACTTTTGTTTATATCCTTCAAGTTGAGTGACTTTGGTTATAAGGATTGAATTTTCATTTTTGACTTTTAATAGTTCATTTTCAATTTCCTTATATTTATTTAGCTCTTCATTGGCAAGTTTTAATTCGAATTTAAGTTCATCAACAACATTAGATCCAAGTTCTAAGGTTTTTAACTTACTTTGAACATTAGTCATGTTTTCCATGGACATTGTCAACTTGGATTCTAAATGGATAAACCTTTTTAATTGATCTCTTAGGTTTAGATTTTCCTTTTTAAGATCATCATTTCCTATCTTTAATTCATTTAGTTCATCTTTGACATTAGATAGGTTATTTAAAGAGATCATGAACTTAGAGTCTAAACATTGTATGACTTCTTCTTTCTCTCTAAGTTCATCTTTTGAAGAAACTAATTGTTTGTTTAGATTTTTAGATTCTTCTCTTAACTTATTGTTTTTCTTCTCAAGTTTTAAGGATAATTCATATAATTCTTCAAAGGCTTGTTGAAGATCTTCTCCATTTTCATTATAATCTTCTTTTTTTATGTCACATTGAGATTCATTAGTTTGAGAGTTTGAATCTCCAATAGAAGAAAGAAGGAGGGGTCTAGAAGAATCTACACAAGAATCTAAACAATCTGTAGAAGTGAAATCCATTCTAATGATTTTCATGTAAGCACAACTCTAGGGTTTTGACTCTAGGTTTTTACACCTAATCAAGAGTCCCAAACACTTGATCCTTAAAGATAGAGCACTTGACTCTGATACCAATTGAAAGTCCTGGGATCCTAACCCTAGAGGGGGGGGGGGGGTGAATAGGGTGAGCTACAATTATGACCAATTTAAACAAATTTTAACTTCTTAACATAAATGTCGCTACCCCGGACCGAACCCACGAGGGAACTGATCCGGAGTCGGGACTAAATGATAAGATGATCCATATCTGTTTTAAACAATATACAATTTATTTTAATTTCCCACAGGTGTCCGCGGTGAGGATGTCACAACCATCAATGAACATTTCTATTAAGTGCGGAAGCATGTAGCAAATCAAATAGTTAGACTATCTCTATGTTGGGATTGGTGTATGCCCTAAAGCCCACTGACTGCACTCGCATCTCTGTTACTGGATATTTATTGGTTATTTAATAGAATGACATATTTCTCTTATTACTTGTGTATATGTATGGTTGTGTAAGGCCCATTGTTTTCTAGTAAATGACTTAGGTGTGTAGTGGCTACACACAGTAAGGTCTGAGTCATGGACACTTGAAACAATAAACTTGTTCATAACTGAGAGATGGAGTTGGGCACTTCATCTTGGTATAAGTTATAGTGAGAAACTCTCCTGTCTTCAGGGTGACTTACCTTAGTCACGGGAGGTCTTTCCCGGATATATCTCACTAGTGCATGTGTCATGCATTGAACAGGACCATTAAAGGTGTGATCTCTAAAATAGTACTATCACAGAGAGAGATCAAGTCACCTCTTGCTACTGAGTGACCAGTGCTCTTAATCTTGAGCATTTGTGGATGAACTGACGAATTCGAGTTCTTATACTTTAATTCACTATGGGTGAGATCCTGTTCATGGGTCAACAGCTCTGTGTTTTGGGTACTCGGGCTTGATTAGTTGGGACGTGCAAATGCAATATGGAATCTATGCCATCGTGTGATGGAATGATCGTCCCCTTAGAATTATCCGATTAATCATCAGAATCTAAGATCTTAGTATATGGATGTTCCATATGGATATTGAACTTGTGGGTTGCTCCCTGGATCAAGAGAATGATATCCGGATGATGATTAAGTCAAGGGTATGAAGTTCTAAGGATGAGATGTAATCAAGAAGGTAGATAGTACATCGGTTAACCTACTTGATTATGGATGTTACATAGAGGGGCATTGTAGTCATTGTACTTGGTAGGTCAAAGACAATCGTCAGTTTATGATGAGCTTAATTTGCAATTTAATATTTGTCCCTGGAGTGCAACCATAACTCTTTAGTGGAATGAGTTAGGGTTAAAATGATCTTAATGTTGCTATGGGGTTAGCATGGACATTTTGGTCATTTTGGGAGCCAAGGGCAAATATGTCTTTTGGTCCCTCTTCTAGCCATCTTCCTATATTGGCATGGTTTCCTAATTTAAGTAAATGATATGTGGTTGAATTAATTTTTTGGAAGAATAATTTTGAGTTTAAATTCAAATAGGCTTTTGATGGCATACATGAATTTAACTCTAGCTAAATTATTAACTTGTGGGCCATGGTGTGTTTATCTATCTTGTGGGCCAGCCATAAGGGGAGCCCTTTGTGTGAGGTTTCCAAGTTTAACTAGGTATCTTTACTTGGAAGGAAGAACTCCTCTTTGGGTAAGAATTCCCATAATTAAAGTTTGCTAAATTTTAGTATCTTTAATTAGAAAGTGTTGCACTACTAAGGTGGCTGGTTCCTTATTTTATGGGGTGGTGATTCCTATTAGAGAGAGAACTCTTAAAGGAATGAGATCTTTATAAATATAACCCTCTTTACCCTAGGCGTGGAACATGTGAAAACCAGCAATCAGAATTAATCCCAGGCGTGGATTAATAGGAGCTCCATTGGCTGCCCAAGTAAGAAAGAAAGAGAGAATCACGCCCAGCCCTTTGCTCTCTTCTTCTCCATTGGAGAGAGGAGATCAGGTCCTGGACTTTTTCCACAAATTGTAGTTCAGAAAACCCTTCTTGGAATCCATATTTTGATCCCACAATCATAGCCAATCAGATTGGGTTGTGGAATAGAAGAGAAGATCAAAGGAGAAACTGCTGCAGAAAATTCCTGCAACTAGCATTGCTCACTGCAGGCTGAGATCAGACCTTTGAAGGTTTTCTTTTCAGAGATTTGAGGCCTTCATATCATCAAGGTATTAGTCCTATATCATCTCCTTGCTTTATACACATGTTGATCATGATTTCATGGAGTTTTATGCATGTTTCATGGCTGCAAAATCAGATTTGGTTTTGTTTTAAAAACAAGAAAAACCATATCAGCCATGGACGTCCAAGTTCAGATCTGTATAGCATGAACTTTCACTCTAGTCATGACGCATTAACATCAAGTATCAAATACTGTATCAGAATGAGCAATGATCAATAATATGATTCCCAAAAGTGGTTAAAGTTAACAAAAGATTACTTAATTACAATCCCCAAAATTAGAGGCCAACAAAGGCCAATATAAACAAAACAATATCCCAATTCATGGTTAAATATTTTCCCCCAAAATGAAACGCCTCTCTTAGCAATCCGATGTCTACATGACATCGTCAGCACGCCACTCGACGAGAGGTTGCGGCTCACCTACCGCCTCCTCCGGCTCCTCCTCAAGGTAGCCGGTGTTGACACCAAAAATGTCACTTTGCCTCTTCACACCAAAAGCTACATGGAGCCGCATCCTACCAAAAATAGCCAGGCGTCACTTCAAGCATCAGATCTTTTCAGAATCAAACAAAAACTGCAAGGTCATTCAAAACAACCAAAAGAGAGGTACACATGAAGTTTCGGGCCATTCAGACATCATTTGGCCTAGCTTCACTTCTCCAACAGCTAAGCAGCAGCTCCCGGCGGCGACAGTGTCGAAGACCCCAAATCTTCGATCAGAGCCTACGGATGGTCTCAAAATACCTCCGAAAGGCTACATGTCAAGTTTCAAGTCAAACCGACACCGTTTGACCCTCCATCAACTCTCGAGCAGCAAAATCAAGCCCTTAGGTAGCGAGAACTACCGAGGTCGTCACTCATCAAACAGAGCACATGGGCGGCTTCTACATACTCTCAAAGGGCCACACGTCAGATTTCAGGTCATTCCGATGACGTTTGACCCAGTTTCGATGCTCGGAAACAAAATCAAGCCTACCGGCAGCAGAGCACTCCGGGACTATGGCACCCAATTCGGAGCTTGTGGATCATCTCAAAATGACTCTAGTAGGCTCCCCATCGAATTTCAGGTCAATCGGACATCGTTTGACCAGAAGTCAAAGCTTGTCATTTCCCTCGCGGTGAAATAAAGGCAAGCGTTTGCATGACCCCAAACAGCTTCAAAACTCAAACGAAAGCCTATGGTTGGTCTTATCTACTGATGAGGGAGTCACACGTCGAATTTCAGGTCAATCAGACATCGTTTGACCAAAAGTCAAAGCTCGACATTTCCCTCGCGGTGAAATCAAGTCAAGCGTTTGCGGGACCCCAAGCGGCTTCAAAACCTGAACAAAAGCCTATGGTTGGTCTTGTCTACTGCTCAAGAAGCTACACGTCGAATTTCAGGTCATTCCGACATCGTTTGACCTAGTTTCGACGCTTGACAAAAAATCGGCAGTTCTCCACAGCAAAGTCTTCGGCTTTTCAGAAAATGGGAAACTTTGCGATCCGATTTGCACGGCTTCTCATCAGGTTTTCTTGAGGGAAATCCAGCCAATAAATGAGAGGAAATTCCAAGAAAAATGCAGGAGAAAACAGAAGCGAAAAATGACGAAAAACGGCGAAGAAAAGGCGACCGGAAGACGGCCGACCATGGGGCACAAACCCCATGGTCGCCGGCCCCATGGTCGCCGCTGACCATGGTGCATGGTCGCCGGCGACCATGGAGGTCCGGGCCGCCTGACCTCGCCCAAAAACCCCGTTTTTCGGGTATCTTTTGCGTTCCGAGTTGATTGACCCCTGTGATTTTTCCAAATTCTGATTTTTTGAGCATGAAATCCGTCGATCTTCGTCGACATCGTGGATCCGCGGTCAGAATCATGGAATCATCATCCGACACCTCAAAATTGTCAACCGACCGATCAAGAAAATGCACTTTCTACCCGACCGATCGAGAAATCGACTGGACAGATGTCGCCGGCTTGTTGATATTAATCAAAGTCTGAAATTGCATGATCATCCGATGTCGATCAACATGAAGATCCATCGATGATCATCGCCAAAAGAATTCCAAAGGACGCGGCGCGGCCCGTGACTCTTCAAGCGACCGGGAGACCATTTAATGCTGTTAATTGACTTGTTTATGGCAACTTATTACAGTCATTAACTCATTATCTTGGACGGCCCAATCAAAAGCAAGCAAATGGGAGTTACAAATCCAAGTATTTATGGCATTAAAACCATGAAACTCCCCTCATTATGGAGATTAAAGGCAACTAAATGCCCATTATCCTCCACCGGCCAATCAGAAGCCAAGGAAAAGGAGTTACAAAACAAGTAAATTAAAACTTGTAACTCCTTCCATTATGAGCATTAATACAAATAAATGCTCATAAACTCTCCTAAACGACTACCAAATGCCTATAAATAGGAGGCCATTCCAAGGGAAACAAGGGGCAGAAAAATCGCCAGAAAATCATTCAAAAATCCTCGGAGAAATCTCTACAACCCTGCTCCTTCAAGAAAACTCTACTGCAACAAGCACTACAAGGTGATCAAAGCCCCTTGGGGGGGCCACCCCCCCCCCCCAGGCCACCTCTCCTTCTATCCAACATGGCTAGATGCGGCTTTTCAGCCCGTCTACTCAGCTTTTTACCGGATATAGGACCTTACCTTGGTCCTTATCCTCTAAAAATCTGAGGTTGGAGCCAAGCCAAGAAATCAAGCATCAAAGTTCTCATCTGAAGGACGATGGCGGAGTCCATACATGACTCGCGACCGTCGATCTGAACGGGTCCCCCCACAATCGCATGAAAAGTTAGATTCCTTTTCTTTCTTTTCCGTTGCATTGTATTTTTTTTTATAAAGAGACAAAAAAATCACATCTCTTGTCTTTCATTATTAATAAGATTTGTAAATCGCCTTTCACGGCAAAATCGCTTTTTACGGCACCAAAATCGCCTTTCACGGCAAACAAAGAAAACCGCCTCTCACGGCATTCAAAAAACAAACGTTGTCTCTTTTCTTTAAAAATATGTGTGCAATGGAAAGATGGAAAAAGTTGATTTCCTTTTCTACTTGTGAAGGTGAATCTCCGGATCACCATTCTAAATTCCAAGTAGAATAGAAAATCTGGCATACCCAAAAAAATGTTGATACCCGTTTCTCCCATTTCCTCCACCCTCCTTCCGGACCCCGACAGACCCGGGGCGGATGGCAGCGGAGGAGGAACGGAGGGGCGCGGTCCATCAAGTTGGCACACCCGGTGGGACCCTGTTCATTTGAGAACACAATGCTTGGATTCTTTGGCTCCTTTTTAGTTGGTGGCCTATGTTGGATCTTGCATCTAAAAAAAAACACATGAGATGGGATTCTTGGAAATTTCTTCTTTTGAGTTTATTTCCAGTCTTTCTTGTTTCTAAAAAGAAAAAAAAATTCTCAAAAAGAAAAAAAATCTGATTTATAAAAATTTCAGATTTTTCTCTTTTGGATTCACAGTTGAGAAACTTTGGTTTCTTCCTTTTCGGACTTTTGAGCTCGCAGAAATGTTGAGCTCATTTTCGGAATGGAACACCATTTGCTCTCTTCTATGAATCCATGAAAAAAATAAAAAAAAATCTGATTTACAATTTTTTTTTTCAGACTTTCCTCTTTTGGATTCACAGTTGAGAGAAACTTTGGTTTCTTCCTTTTCGGACTTTTGAGCTCGCAGAAATGTTGAGCTCATTTTCGGAATGGAACACCATTTGCTCTCTTCTATGAATCCATGAAAAAAAAATAAAAAAAAAATCTGATTTACAATTTTTTTTTTTCAGATTTTCCTCTTTTGGATTCACAGTTGAGAAACTTTGGTTTCTTCCTTTTCGGACTTCGAGATCGCAGAAATGTTGAACTCATTTTCGGAATGGAACACCATTCGCTCTTTTCTATGAATCTATAAAAAAAAATCTTTCAAAAAAAAAAAAAAGAACCACTAAGGTTGCACCAATTGTGTTCTTTGACCAAAGTGGATCTAAGAAAAGCCTTGTCCAGAGTGTGGAGGGTCCTCCAAACGGGTTCATTAAGTAATCCTACCCTTACCTGGGGGCTGATCTATCAACTGAGGTTTCATAAGATCGAATTGGAGATCTATGTGAATTCTTAAAAAAAAATCTCCAAAAAAAAAAAAAAACAAAAAAAAACTTCCGTCACTTTTGGATTCACACTTGAGAAATCTTGGTTCCTTCCCTTTCAGGATTTCGAGCTCGCAGAAAATGTTGAGCTCATTCTCGGAATGGAACACCATTTGCTCTCTTCTATGAATCCAATCTTGACCTTTCAAAAATCCCATCTCGTGTCCTTTCCAAGGATGCAATTTGTAACATTTGTGCCTAGCGGTGCTAGTACGCCCTTTCGGGTCTACTGTATTCGTAACAGACACATTTGTATCTCAACCTTATATCATTTTACCTTGAGTGAGCTTTGCTTCTCGGTAATTTGAATTAAGGTTCACAATTGCTTCTAGCAGTCACTGGGACGCTCATTCTGAGCCGACCCTACCTGCGTTTAGAACAATTGTGCCCTCTGTGGCTTTTCTGCCTTCCTCATGTTGCTTGGGCTGGGCCATGTCCCCTCAGGCGACTTGAAGAGGCGAAACCATAGTATTTTCCATTTATGATTACCATACTCTTTTGATTACTAATGGATATGGTCTTATTTCAGAAGTTTTTCAAAAAACTAACAATGGCAGCTTCGTTAACCATCACCTTCGATGAGAACAAGTACCAGCTCATGCTCCAAGACAAACAAACCAAGTGCACTTACAAGCGCCCTGCCAGCTGCCGAAGCGTCATTTCCCTCGGCAACTCAGAAGACACCGGGTCAAACTCTACTCCCCGGACCATTATCTTCGGGTCATTGGGACCATTCCCACTACCCGCAGAAGAAACTGCACCTGCCAAGAAGCAGAGAACTGCCCCTCAACGTATCACTACAGTGATACCAAGGGAGATCATCAAGAAGCCTGAGGCCCGTAGCGTTCCTGCGAAGCCTTAACCAGCAAGAAACCAGGTCTGCTCAAAGACTTGGTCCCCAAGACCTTCATCCAAGCAAAGAAGGTCACAAAAATCTGCAAAGCCAGCCTACCTGGCCCCGCTAAAGGAGAACCGGTTCTACCCTCTTGCATACATGAAAGAGGAGAAGCCTATCCTCCACCAAACAAAAAAACCAACTCAGCACGAGCCGGCTTGCTCATACAAGCCCAAAATCAAATCGTGCATCGTAAGGCCTCCGCAAGAACCTGCCAAGGCCTGCACACCTGCGAGTCGACCCTTCCTCTCAACAGGGGCCGAACTTGCCAAATTCAAAGCTTCGCTACGACAGGCCAAGGACCGCGTCCGGATCCTGTCCCTGCCAGTCTTCAAAGAAGACAAGCTCGGCTGCTGCGCACCAGGAACTACGTCCTTCATTGCCAGAGCACAGCCAGAGCTAACCGAAGCTCAAATCGCTCGTCGTATGCGCCGCCGTGCGGCATATCGACAAAAGAGACTAGAGAAGCAAAGAACCCAAGATTTTTCACTTCAGGTCTTCCAAAAATGGGTCGAAAAAGAAAGACCCGACCAAGTTGCTGCTGTCCATATGGTTGGCAAGACCAGAAGACGTCAGAAGTCAGCAACAAAAATCCATGTCAGGCGTCCGGTGACTCGCAGCGTCTCCCGGACACGAAGACATAAAGAAAACTCTCCCGCTCCTTCAAGCCAAGGACATCGGAGTGACCACTCTTCGAGCTCTTCATCTAAAAGGATGAGCTCCAGCTCAGTCACCAAGACTGTATCCTCTTTCGACTCTCGAAGAGTGAACGTCTTGGTCACAAATGCTGAGCAACCTCCGTTACATGATGACGTAGCTGCACGCATCCAGTAGCTGGAACAAGGACAGCAGAGAATAGAGGCCCTAATGGAAAACCTCCTTCTCACTATCCAACGTCCGCCAAACAATGAAGCTCCTCCGAGCCATCAAGGCGACGAAGAAAATGCGGAAAACAGTGAGTCATGCGCCCTTACCAAAAAGGACGTTGACGATATCCTCGCCAAAGCAAAAGAAGAGGATACACTAAAGGAGCATGGGATCAAGCCACCATATCCCTTGTGGATGGACTTGGTCCCGTTCCCTACAAAATTCAAGCAACCTACTCTCCAAACATATACGGGGAAAGGTTCAGCCAGACAGCACGTCATCCATTTCAAGATCCTGACGGGAGCTATTGCGGATCAAGATGCCCTCAAAATCTGCCTCTTTGCAAGTACCCTAAAAGGTATGGCCTTTGATTGGTACTCCACTCTGCCGGAGGACTCCATTCAAAATTGGGCCATGCTGGAGACACGCTTCCTAACCCACTTCAAAGGTGAGGATCATCCTGTTACTATGGCTCAGCTCTGCAGCCTAAAACAGGGAGAGAATGAGTCAACATATGACTTCATTCACAAGTGGAAGGCAATGGCATACAAATGCTCCGATGTACTGCCACAAGCATCACCGGTCGACATTTGCCGAAACAACACGAGAGCAAGAATCCGCTCCATGATCATCGGCAACAAATCAAAGAACCTGGGAGAACTCCTGGAAGCAGCTATGGAAGCTGAAACGGTGATCAAAGACCTCAACAGTCAGAAATCATCAAAGAAAGAGCCGACTGCCATTGCAACCTCAAAACCAAAGAAAAAGGAGGTTCTCAATGTGCAAACCAAGTCAGCTCCTCAGTAGCCAAAGAAAGCTGAAAACAAAGCTGCAGGTAAAAAGCCTGAACTCTCTGATGCCTTCAAAGAACGAGTAGAGAAGAAATACCCGTTCGATGAAGATGTTGAAGAAATCTTTGGGGCACTTCTCGCAAACGGTAAACTCACCTTGCCTGACCCCAAAAGACCAGGAGATGTGGGCAAAACCAACGATCCTCGGTAATGTCCATACCATCAGATGGTCTCATATCCTCTCAGTCAATGCTTTGTTGTGAGAGAGAAGATAAATGAGATGTGGGAAAACGGAGTCATTACCTTCGACAAGAACTATGGGTTTGCCTCCGTCAACATGGTGTCGTGTGGACAAAAACAAAAATCACCAAAAGAGAAGATCACTACTTCCTTCAAGGTGACAAAGATGACCCAAATGTCCCAAGAGTTGGTTCCATATCCAACATCAGACGGACAGCCCATATGGGTACACCCCGATATCCTAGAAGATGAAAATTGGGAGGTCGTCAAAACAAAGTCAACCGCTCGACAGCGAAGGCAAGCCAGGAGACAACTCCGCAAGCTCAAACAGCAGGAGAAAGCTCCGAAAAAGCAAGAAGTCACTGAAAAGGCAGAGACCTCCTCTACCGCTTCACTGGGGACAACAGAAGAGTCCTCTCCTAAGACTTTAAAGGCGGCAAGAAAATTCACTCTTGGTGATTTCATGCCACCACACCTCAAAGATGAAACTATGCAAGGGGCATCATACTCTTGCAACTCGGTGGTCGGATTCCCCATGGATGGATACGAGTCCAGTGACACCGCCAGTGACATCGATGAATGGGAGGAATCCCTCAAAACAGGAGAATATTTCTCCGACGAGGAATGGATCCCTGAATCTCATCTTATGCCAGTAATCTGGTATAACCCATTACAGCCGCAAGGATCCTGGTCTGATGATGAAGAAGACCAAGAGGTTGTTCAAGAAAACACTCTAGTGGAACCCAACCATGTTGAACCACAAGGAGCAGACGAAGAAGAAGATTTGTCTCCCGTGCCTGATCTCGATGAATACGCAAGGATCTTGCAGCATCTTGCTATAGAGCAAGAACAAGGTCGCATCAATCAGCTTCGTCACAACCCAGCACCGAAAGTTCCTGAAAATCTACAGGAATCTCCTCCGGTAACCCCGGAAAACGAAGAAAGTTGTTGGATCGATGATCCTCCTACATCTGAGGACGAATCTGATTCCCAACAGTTCATCTTGGAGGCATCTTCCGTCAAAGTTACTTGCAATGCAATAGCTCAGGATGATAATTCCTCACCTTCTCAGGCTTCGTCTCGTGGAACAGTGACATCGGAACTCAAACCTCTTCCGACTGATCACCTTGAAGAATTTCCAGCCGGTGAAATCTTCTTCAGAGAAAATCCGGTCAATTGGTCCCAAATGCCCGATCTCATCAGTGATGTCTGGACCGACAAAATATTTGATAAAGAAGGAAAGTTGCTGGATGCTGTTCAGGACTTGCTCCCGGAAAATGCTCCATGCAACACAATTACTGAAGATGGCAATGCTGACACAGAGACATCTTCAGCAAATGAGAAGGAACAACCCCTCGATCTCGAGGGTGATCTTCCAAACAAAGACCCTTCTCCAGAAGCTCTTGAAGTTGGTAGAGGTACCCATTCTGGCCGGGATTATCACAAAAACTACAACCAACCTTCTGCTTCTTATGCAAATCCTTTGGGAAAACAAGCTGTAAACGCCCCTAGTGGCAAGAATAATGAAAATGCAGGCCCCAAGGAGGCTTTCAAGTACGACTTGATTCAGCACTTCAAACACATACCTGCACGTCTGCACATCCTAGACTTATTACGAATGTCACGACAGACTCGTGATAGTCTCATTTCAGAACTACAAATGCTGGATGCGGATGTCGACAAACATGCCCCACAAGTCCTACAAATTGAAATGGACTATAGGGTCAAAAAATCAAAAACTCCCTCAAAAGGAGAAAAGAAGAAAACTGAGGGATCCTGCATCGAATGCCTCTCGGTTCAAAAAGCAGCAAGTGCAACCATCGCCTTCACCAAGGAAGACATCCTGCTAGGCGAGACAAAGCACAACCGACCCCTGTACTTCACCGGGTACATCAAAGAGGTGCCAGTACGCAGAATCCAGATCGATCCAGGTTCTGCACTCAACCTCATCTCCACTTCGGCACTCGAAGAACTGGGCATTCCGCCTAGCAAGCTGAGCCACACGTCTGTGTCCATCTTTGGATATGATGGCAGCGCTCAAAGGCCGATCGGCAAAATCAGGTTCAAGTTACAAATCGGTGATCTTATCTCCGAGGTCACTGTCTATACAATAAAGACCCCTTCATGCTACAACATCCTTCTCGGACGCCCCTGGATACACGAGAATGGTGTTGTCCCCTCGACTTTACATCAGTGCATCAAGTTCGTTGGCAATGACGGCTTGATACATCGAGTGTTTGCAGACAAAAAGCCCTTCAAAGGCAAAGAAGTCTATTTCACAGATGCTCAGATGTACAAAGATGAAAAAGAAGAAAGGGAGGAAGAAACAACACCCTTTGCCGAAAATCTCCAGAAAGACAAAGGCAAGGCTCCTCATCAATCACCAGAAGAAAACAAACCCTCTATCAAAACCGAAGAGAATAATCAATCTCCCTTCATGGTCTCCCTCAAGTCTTTAAAGCCTCTGGTGATCACCACCAAAGCAAAGAAGACAAAACAAAAGGCTGGGGGCAAGTTTGCTGTCCCCTTCGTGTCTATCTTGCAAGACACGGATTCGGACTTAGAGCCAGAAGACGACACATCGTCAAGCCAAGCTGATGATCAACAAGTTCAGCCCGCTCTCACTCCGATGGAGACAACCGTTGACATAGAAGATCCGGCATCTGCTTCCTTCGTTGTTCCAGCAACATCAGCAGAAGAAAAGCCAATCTTCTTCCATAAATCGGGAGTTTCTTCATCAAATTCTTCGCTTGAACCTTTCCAAAACGAAGGTATGCCTCAACTATCCCTGTATAGTCCAATGGCACAAGCTATCATGAAGAAAATGGGCTACGACGCTCAGAACCCAATCGGTTTGGGAGGTGGCCGTGGTATTATCACGCCATTGGAACCAACCCTGACCAAAAGTCAACTGGAAGGTTGGAAACCCCACCGCCACATAGAAAAGTCTTCACATGGGCTGGGGTATGATCCTGACGCTCCCTTGAGACAGTTGACACAAAGGCTGCAAAGTCGTCTTGCCGACCAAGCCTCAACATCTCATATTAATGAAGACATCGATCTCCCCGGATATCTCTTTGAAAAGTCACCCGTCAAAGATTCAGGAAGCTCACCCAATTGGTATGATTTCTCAGATGATGAAGAGGAATTGACCGATGATACGGATACACGATTTTCTAGCCCAGAAGAACCATCATCTCCAAAAGAAGTGCCCTACTTCGACCTAGTTTCAACAGGTGATTGGGACCATCTCATAGCAAATCTTGAGAAAAGTACCAATCAAGAAGACCCATGGACAAAAGCAGAGCCGTGGTCTGTAGATACCTTTCGAACTCCAGAAGGCTTTGTTGGGCTGGAAGCCTCCGAAAATATTGTGAAGGAACCACCTTCAAACCTTCCAACTGAAGATTCTGTTCAAAAGATAGACTTGGGAACACCTGATAACCCACGTCCTGTATTCATAAGCAAGAATATAAAGGATGATGAGTTACCCGAGTATATCGCGTTTCTTCATGAGTTCGTTGATTGTTTTGCATGGTCTTACGCTGAGATGCCTAGCTTAGACCCCAAAATAGCAGTCCACAAACTCAATCTTCAAAAAGATATCAAGCCTGTCAAACAAGGCCAAAGAAGGTTCCGTCCTGGCGTGATGGACAAAATTGAACAAGAAGTTCAAAAACTCAAAAGCGTTGGCTTCATCCGTGAGGAACAGCATCCTGAATGGTTGGCCAACATTGTCCCCGTGACAAAG
This sequence comes from Cinnamomum chago, assembly GCA_038049695.1. Lineage (NCBI taxonomy): Eukaryota > Viridiplantae > Streptophyta > Magnoliopsida > Laurales > Lauraceae > Cinnamomum > Cinnamomum chago. The sequence goes on from CP142458.1 coordinate 37,805,563, forward strand.
AAAAATGGGTAAATCAGGGTCTACATTGATTACAGAGACCTAAACAATGCATGCCCAAAAGATGAATTCCCGCTCCCTATACCGGAGGTGATGATCGACAACACCTGTGGGTTCGAGCGAATGACATTCACGGATGGCTTCTCTGGCTACAATCAGATAAAGATGCATCCTGAAGATGAAAAACACACAGCATTTCGAACCCCGTTTGGCGTGTATTGCTACACTGTCATGCCATTCGGTCTGAAGAATGCCGACGCTACATATCAGAGGGCTATGATGAAGATCTTCCAAGATATGCAGCACAAGACGGTCGAATGTTATGTCGATGACCTCGCCGTCTAAAGCAAAAGAAAAGAAGACCATCTCAAAGATCTTCGAGAAGTCTTCCTCCGACTTCGCAAACACAAACTGCGAATGAATCCCCTCAAATGCTTCTTCGGTGTTTCATCGGGTAAGTTTCTTGGATTCATAGTACGGAAAGCTGGCATAGAGCTTGACCCCATCAAAGTCAAGGCTATCCTAGAAATGCCATCTCCAAGAACCCTAAGACAATTAAAAGGGCTCCAAGGAAGATTGATATACATTCGACGGTTCATCTCCAACCTATCAGGGAAGTGCCGTCCATTCTCTCGGTTAATGAAGAAAGGTGTCGATTTTGTCTGGGATGCTGAATGTGAAGCCGCGTTCCAGGACATCAAGTCATACCTGACTAAACCTCTAGTGTTGGCTGCCCCCACAACTGGAAAACCATTCCTCTTGTACACAAGAGCCCTTGACTGTTCTTTAGGCGCTCTACTCGCACAAAAGAATGGCGAGGGAAAAGAAGCTGCTCTATATTACCTTAGCCGCATGTTGATAGGTGCAGAGCATCGCTACTCTCCAGTCGAAAAAGAATGCTTGGCAGTAATGTTCGCCGTACAAAAACTGCGGCACTACCTGCTATCCAACACAGTGTACCTGATTTCGAGGATCAACCTCCTAAAGGTCCTTGTCACAAAAGCAGGTTCTCTCAATGCCCGACTGGAAAAATGGTTCATCCTCCTGTCACAATTTGACATTAGGTATGTACCACAAAAAGCAATCAAAGGCCAAGCTCTAGCAGACTTCCTCGCGGAGCATCCATTGCCTAAAGATTCTCCACTCAGGGATGACCTCCCAGACGAACCGGTCTACAGTGTGGAGACTTCCTTATCAAATGCTTCCTGGCACATGTACTTCGATGGCGCAACCAGGACAAATGAAAAGGGAAATCAAATATCGGGAATTGGCATTCTCTTTGTTAGTCCCGACATACATGATTCCACACGCATTCTCGCTACTGGAACCATGTTCAAACAATGCAGCTGAGTACCAAGCCCTCATCGTAGGATTGGAGCTCGCCCTTGAATCCAGTATCACTACGCTGGAAGCTTTTGGAGACTCTCAACTGATCGTCAACCAGATGAATCAGAAATTTGAAGTCAGGAAGCCCGATTTGTTGCCTTACTACAACAAAGCACAATCGCTTCGACAAAAGTTCGACATCTGTCACATCACCCACATCCTCAGAGGTGAAAACATTCGTGCAGATGCCCTGGCTGGACTTGCTGCGTCTATGGCAATCCAAGAAGGGGAAAACATACAAGTTACAGTGTGTCAAAAAAGGCTTCTCCCTCCTCTCAACACACATCAAGTAGTTGCTGAATGCCACCAAGTGGTTGGAAGTCGGATCTCCGTCGTTAAACCTCTGATCGGCGACTGGAGGGATCCGTTCATTGATTACATCATGTTCGGAATCCTACCTGAGGATCCAAAAGAGCGGGTAAGCATCCAAAGGCGAACCCCAAACTTTCATTTGGATATTCCTTCAAAAATGCTTTATAGGAAATCCTACAATGGAGTACTTTTACGCTGCTTGTCACAACAAGAGGCTGAGGAAACACTCAAAGAAGTACATGCTGGTCTTTGTGGAGCCCATCAGGCTGGGCTTAAGCTCTACGATCAGATAAAAAGGTTAGGTTATTATTGGCCTACCATGGGGGCTGATGCAATGCAATTTGCTAAGCGCTGCCAACAATGCCAAGTTCATGGAGATTATGTCCACATGCCTCCGGAATGGCTACATCCTACAACAATCTCATGGCCTTTTGAAGCCTGGGGTATGGACATCATAGGTCCTATCTCTCCCCCATCAAGCAAAGGTCATCGCTTCATTTTCGCTGCTACGGATTATTTCTCCAAGTGGTCAGAAGCATTCGCGCTCAACGAAATGAAGACCTCGTCAGTCCTTCAATTCTTGCGCACTAATATAATTTGTCGCTTCGGCATACCTAAAAGATTCGTCCATGATAACGGACCACAGTTCCGCGATCACCGATTCTACAGGTTCTGCGACAAATACAAAATCCAAAGTTGTCCTTCAACTCCGTACAATCCGACAGCGAATGGACTAGCAGAGGCTTTCAACAAAACGCTCTGCAAAATCCTCAAGAAAATGGTCTCTAGTCACAAAAGAGATTGGGGCGACAAACTGCCTGAAGCTTTGTGGGCCTATCGAACCACCGTTCGAGGACCAACCCATAGCACACCATTCTCCTTGGTCTATGGATGCGAAGCTGTTGCCCCTTTGGAAGTTCAAATTCCTTCCTTAAGGGTATCTCTGCAAAATGACATGACGCAAGAAAGTAATGTCAAATTGAGACTCCAAGAGCTGGATAACCTTGATGAGAGACGGCTCGAAGCTCTACAAAGCATTGAACTCTACCAAGCACGCATGGCAGGATCTTTTGACAAGAAGGTCAGGCAACGTGCCTACAAAAAGGGAGACTTGGTTCTTACAGTAAAAAGACCAATGGTTTTTGCCAACAAATCCAAAGGCAAATTTGAACCAAAATGGGAGGGACCTTTCGTCATCGACAAAGTCTTCTCCAACGGCGCATACGCTCTTTTAAACATGGAGGGTGACAGATGTATGCTGCCCATCAATGGGAAGTTCTTGAAGCGGTACTACCCTTGAAGGCTTCTTCCATCGGGTCAGAGCGATGCCTGCACGGCCAAAGCCTATTCCTAGGTATCTGCTCATCAAACCCACTCCTTTTGGAATTTTCATCCTCTTGTTGAAATTTCTAAAAAAAAACCCCTCAAAACAATGTCTCTTTCATCGTTTCATTGTTAAAAAAAAAAAGCAAATCCAAAAATCCAAGTTTAGGAGCCTCTTCCCAAACTTGACCAAATTTTTTTATCCTTGAACCCAAAATTCATGGTTTGAAACAAAATAAGGACCCAGGGATTTCAGCCCTAGTCCACCCCGACTTTTACCACCAAAATGGTTTTGAGTCAAAATTTACGACCCTCGTGTCTTTAAACAAAAAAAATGGTTTTTCAAAAACCGCAGGGAAGCGACGTTCAGTCGATACTTGCAAAACCCAAAGTCGGAAGGATGCGAACCCCATTCGATACTTCCAAAACCCCAAAATTTCAAAAATCGTGGAGACGCAACGTTCCAGTTGATATCCACAACCCAAATTTTAAAACAAACAAAAAACAAAACAAAGGTTCGAAAAAACCTCAAACTTCAAAAATCATGGGGAAGCGGCATTCCATCGATACCCACAAAACAAAATTTTTGAAGACAAAAGCAGGGAAGCGACGCTTAGTCGATACTTGCACCCAAATCCGCGAAGAGGCGACATTCCATCGATACTCGCAACCGAATGAGCAAGGAGGCGACATTCCATCGATACTTGCAATACCATTCAGCAGGGATGCGACTTTTAGTCGATACTTGCATTTTTGAAAACCAAAAACCTGGCTTTCACGCCAAAAACTCGGCTTTTATGCCAAAAATCAAAATTCAGCTTCCATGCCAACAAAACAAAACTCGATTTTCAAAACAAAAAATCTGGCTTCCATGCCAAAAAGAAATTTCGGCTTTCATGCCAAAAACAAAATCTGGTTCTTACACCAAAAACAAAATCGGCTTTCATGCCAAAAACAAAATCTGGTTCTTACACAAAAAAAAAATCGGCTTTCATGCCACAAACCAAAAAATCGGCTTTCATGCCACCTCAAAATTCGGCTTTCATGCCATCTCAAAAACAATTGGCTCTCATGCCATCCCAAAATTTGGCTTTCACGCCACCAAAATCGGCTTTTATGCCACCTCAAGATTTCGGCTTCCACGCCATCCAAAATTTTGGCTCTCATGCCATAAACCCAAATTTCGGCTTTCATGCCATCTCGAAATTCGGCTTTCAAACCACACAAAAAAAAACCCTGGCTTTTGCCGCAAAATCTGGCTTTCATGCCAAAACAACCCTTTTGACAAAAGATTTTCACAAAATGATAACGTTTTGATCAAAATTTTCAAACAAACATTTTCATCCAACCTTTGCTTATTTTCATCAAAAAGAATTTAAGTAAAAGGTACGCAGAATACCAAAAATGTTTTACATAGAGGTACCAAAAAAAAAAGAGAGAAAAGAAGAAAAGAGTTTGTTATAAAGAGCTCAGTCTAGCATGGTCTTCAACCAAAGATCCAGCTCCTCAAGCAGACTCTTGGCCTTAGCCTCTAAAGCTTCCAGGTCGCGCTTCTTCAAGATCTTGCCATAAAATACGGCAGAACGCCGCGACCCATCTTCTGCACGAGGAAGCTCTTCCCAGAGAATTTGCCACTGCTCATACTCCTGAGTCTTTCTCTGAAGGCTGCTACCGGCTTCTTCAACTTGGCGAATCAGAGTTCCCTCTTTAACACAGGCTTCTACAATGGCAGTCCATTTGGCAGCACTTTGTTCTTGCAATTGCTCAAGGCGCTGCCTAGTTTCTGTGACCTCCCTATCAAGACGGCGCAGGTCCTGTGTTCGCTCGATGATAGCCAACTCGGTAACGTTCCTCTCTCGAACGAATTGCTTCCGAGCCCGTGAGATCTCATCCATTTCAGATTTGATCTTACCGGATGGCTGCAAAAACATCTCATTGAAGAAGTCACTGCTTGGGAAATTCTTGGTCTCAGTCCATTTGTCGCCTAAAGCAATGACTTCATCAACAAAGGCCTTGGCACTTGCAATGTCCAGACCGACCTCTGCACTGTCAGCAAGGATGTCCTGTACATGCTTGACCATGCCAAAACCAGCTTCCAAATGGCCAGAAGAGAGAGTTTCAACCCATGAGCTCAGCACACTCTTCAACACCTTCTTTGCATATTGAAGGGATGGTCCAGATGGAGATTCACCACGCTCTGTTGGCTGACTGCCCATGTCAGGCCGTGGTGGAGAAGAAATCAAAAGGCTCTATCCAATCGGAGCCACTAAAGAAGCAATATCACCACAAAGTCCCGCCTCTGCCGTGACAGGACTGGTAGAAGAAGCCCCTACTTCTGGATCGGCTGCTAGCATCTCCTGCTCTGGCCCTGAGGAAGACGAAGGAACTTCTCCTGTTGCTTCACAACCTGCTGGCAAAACCACAAGAAAAGGTATGAATATGATCTTGTCAAAAAAAAATCAATGTCAAGATTATCACTATGAAATACCTTCTTCCATGATGGGTGGAGTACTTTCTGTCTCCATTTGCTCATCTGAGGCATCGTCAAAAGCCATATCCATAGATGGCTCGAAGTCGGAACCCTCTGGCAAGTCAGCTGACAAGAAAACAAAAAAATATGTGTCAGCAAATTCAAATTCAAAAAAAATAAATAAATCATCCTCATACCAGGTGGAGATTCTGGGTCCTCCCCAGAGTCCCTCAATTCTTCTTCAGATGCCGCAACTGGATCCATCACCGCCTCATCGACAGGAACCCCGGGCATCACCAAGTTTTCATCTTCTGCAAAAGAAAGAAAACAGCAGATCAAAAAAAAATCTCTCATAAAAGGAAAGAAGCGGAAATAGAAAAGAAGGAGAATCATACCAACATCGGCGGTCTCTTCTTCACGACTCCTCTTCTCTGGAGGCTCATCAGCATCTCCTGATACCTCCTCAGCAATGGTAGGAGGGACTTCCAGATCAGGAGAGTCTTCGTGGCGTCTCTCAGTGCGACGCTGTCCTCTCCTCCTCTTTTTTTCTACGAGCCGGTCTACTTGAAGTACCTACCTCACTGTCAAAGTCAGGACTTCCACTTGGCTCCTCACTGGACGGCCCGCTCCTACCAGTGGACCCCATGGAAGCCTTCATTCGCTCTGCTTGCATCCAAGTGTCGATCTCGGCTTCCTCCTCCTCGAGTTGTCTCAAGACCTCAGCAGGTATCTCTTGTGCAGCTCCGGATCTGATGACATCCTGTTCCTCGAGAAAGCCTATCCTATGCTTCTCTCCAGAAAGGAAGAACAAAACTTCCCCTCGACGGACGCCATCTGATCTACCAAGACCCCTCCCAGGAGATTGCTTGACATTCAACTCCTTCTTGGAAAGCCCTCGGTACACAGCAAAGCTCTCCACGAACCACTTCGTGAAGCCAGCAGTCCTGAAAGCAGGCAACTCAGGATATGAAATCATAGCAGTGGTGTCTTTTGCACTATAGAAGGCCCATGCATTTCTTCCGTCTTGCAAACCTCCAAAGCGCTTCACCATGCTCGAAGGCGCTCCAACAACGCCTTGAGAGAAGCCTAACTGCAACGTAAAACGCGAAGGGACATACGGCTGGATGTCAACAAAAAGATGTCTGCAGTACACCATCGTGCCAACACGTATGTTTAAAAGCCACCTCTTCTCTGCATTGGTCAAAGAATAGTGTCTTCCCGATCCTGCCCTGGTGGAATCACGGGAGACACCAAAATCAAAAGCCTTCTTTCGCAAATCTGGAGAAAGCTTTACTGAAGACTGCCCCATCTCGACGTCCCTAAACCATTGGATTCTCAAACGGGCAGACAAAAAATATTCGGAGACGGCTTTTCCTCTAGCCAACCGAATCATAAAAGGGTCATCATCCTGAGCAGCGCCCAAACGGTGGAAGCCAGGACAGTGGTACACATACCACGAATAAAAAACATGGGCTGAAAATACCCTATTCATAGGAAGCCGAAACCGAACCAGAAAAGCAGCAGCCTGCAGTTCGGTGCACAAATAGGAGTAAAGAGCAGGCACCAAAGCCAACTGCTCTCCGAACGCCATCTGACAAGCTGGAAATATACAATGCGGCCTGATATGTGTTCCGTCTCCTCCAGCAAAAACAGCCTCACCCAGCCAATAAGTGAGGTACGTAACAACATCTCTCCGTAGCGCAATGTCGGAGCAAACGGCGTCTGTACTTGTGAGAAAGTTCTTCAAATTCTCTCGGATGGTGGAAATCTTCTTCCCCGGATTCTTAGCCTTGGCTTCCTTGGTCATACTCTCAGAAGATTTTTCGCCGCCAAAAAAGTTTGGAGACAAAGAGCTGAAACTCCTCCAACTGCTACACCAGACTTTCGAGCCCTCCTTCTCCTTCAAAAAATCATAGAAGGCGACGAGCTGAAAGTACAAGAGCCTAAACTCCTCAGACCGCTCCTCAAGGACGCTGTCGATTGGCATAAACTCCTCATAGAGATTGCCAAGGATGGGCAACCCGGTAATGGCACTCAACTCCTTCAAAGTAAAACCAATCTCACCATTCGTGACAACGAAAGTGTTGGTTTGTGGAAGGAAAGACTCCAGCATGGCCATAAAAGCCTCATTGGAGAAAACTACGGTTCGACGAAAAGCACGAACCGCATCGAAAATCTCGGCCTCCTTCAGAATGGCACCGCCGATCTGCAGGATATGATCAGTCCACGACTCCCAGCCTGAGTCTGCACTGAAGCGGCCACGAAGCCGAAATGGCTTTACCCAATTGCTGCCATCGCCCCTGAAAATGCCAAGGCCCACCGGTCTCAAATCGACCGATGGATGATCAGATCCTTGGTAGCCGCTGGCCGACATCAACATGTCCAGACGGACAGGCGACTTCTCTGCATAACCAGAAGGACCGCCAACAAAAACCCCAGTCTTGACCACATTGGTCCTCTTCACCCAGCTTGGAGGATCTTCTCTCTTAGAGCATGTGGGAGAAAGACTCATGATCGAAATAGTACGATCAAAAGTCGATCGGGTAGAAATGGTTCTCTCCTCACCATCAGCTGTGTAAGAGAATTGAAAGCATCTCCTTTGGTATGACGAGTCATCAGGGGCTGTATCACCAAAGAAAAAGGTAGGCTTGGGCACAACGCTCTGATCGTCCATGACCCAAGGACGATTGCTTGCCATAATCTTGTAGAACTCCTCATCCTTGAGAGCGATCAGTCGCTGTCTCATCTCATCTCAGTTGAGCGAGTCTCACTCTTTCAAATTTCTCTCCACATACTGGACCTTCTCCCAGGCCTGCTGTACGGCCGCATTGAAAGATCTGGCAGATCGACGAGGTGCATCCGTAACGGGCTCCTTACCCTTGTTCGTTCTGGAGGAACTACCTGCAATGGAAGAAAAAGAAAGAAAATCAATCACCAAAATGACAGAATTTTGCTAAAAAAAAATCCTAGTGAAATTTTGACATGGCTCCGGGGCAATTCCGAAGAAAAGGGAAACACCCCGAAAAAAAAAAGATTGGAAGCCTGAAGATGAGCTCAACATCACCACGAGCTCATAATCAACGAAGGATCCTCAAAGAAAGCTTGAACTCAAACATTGTTGCAAGATCAAGTTAGTCTTCTCAAATCTCCGCAAGATCGGAAAAGAGCTCAACATTGCTGCGAGCTTCAAATTCCAGAACGAGCTCAACATTGCTGCGAGCTTCAAATCCCAAGACTTGCAAAAGATTTTCAGGTGTGCATCATCATGTTCCCAATCAATTTACCAAATCTCATGCATAAAAAAAAAATCATCATGCATTAGACGCTAGGAAAACTTTGACAAAAAGTTTGACCAATTCCAACCCAACTTGGTCAAAACCAATCAAACTTTGTCTAAGTCAAAATTCATGTTGGCTTAACCTAGAGACTCTAACTTTTTATCTTGATGCATAAAAAAGAAGTATGTACATGAACATCTTGGATTGCATAAACCTCATTATCATGGTGAGCAAAAAAAAAAAGTAGAGAAAGAGAAAACCTCATTCAAAAGAAATTTTTTTTTTTGAGCTGGCCCGCAGTCCATGGCCCACAAGCCACGTGGCTGTACGGTCCAGGCCGTACAGGCCTGGTCGTACAGCAGCAAAAAAAAAAAAAGAAAAAAAAAGGAAAGAAAAAAGAAAGAGAAAAAAAAAGAAAAAAAAACGTGTGAAAAAAAAAGGAAAACACGTGAAAAAAAAAAGAAGAAAAGAAGAAAAAAAAAGAAGGAGAAAAGAAACTTTTTTCTACTTTTACATGCAATTTCTTGTTGAGAAAAAAAAAACTCACTTGAAGCCATGGAGAAGAAGAAGAATAACTTGAAGTTCTTTGAAGAAGAGAAGATCTTGGAGCACTCTTGAAGATTTTTGCAAAAAGAAAAGCAATAGGAGCAAGAGATCCCACCCCTTTGCTTTTATAGAAGAAAGCAAACCAAAAGAGGAAAGAGGAGAAAAGTAAGGAGGTAAGTGCTAAAAATTAGCAACCTTCCCAAAAGAAAAGGAAACTTGGGATATTCTCTCCCAAAACAAAGATTCTTTGAGAAATTCTCTCCCAAAGAAAGATATTTTGAGAGAATCTCTCCCAAAATCAAGAAAACTTGAGAAAATCTCTCAAAGTAAAGATATTTTTAGATATTCTCCACCCAAAGGAGATATCTTTAGATATTCTTTACGAAAATGACACCAATTGAGATCTAAGCCATCCATCAAAGCTTAAGGTCCCATGGGTTAGCCCATATGAGCCAGGTTTGACCACCTAGGCACTAAAAGTGGCTTTTAGTCAAAATTTCTCTTACCAAGAGCATACAAAAATGGTTCCATGCCTCCTTTGAGTTGATTGGACCATACCATACAAAAATCCAAGCTTCATGAGTTTCCAAAAATCCAAACCATCCCACCTCATGAACCAAATTAAGCCAAAATCTTGAAATTGACATTCCACAAAAGCCCAAACCACTCCAATGGACCCAAAATTGTCCCAAAGAGTGAGCCAAAAAACCAAACCATGGTCCCCTAACTCGCAACATACAGCTTGTTAGGTCACAAGACCAAAACCAAAAATCAAAACCCGACCCCCTAACTTGCCACATACAGCCTGTTAGGTCACAAGGTCAAAACCAGAACCAAAAACCTGACCCCCTAACCTGCCACATACAGCTTGTTAGGTCACAAGGTCAAAATCAAAACCAAAAAACCAAAACCAAAACCAAATCCAAGTGTCATTCTCAAAATCTTGCCTTGAGACGGTACATGACTCCTCTCACTATCATGAAATCCCTTGGAAGCTCAAAAGGCTACTCTATAAAAAAAATGCTCAAAGACTCTTGGTCAAGTCAGAAGCTCTTCTTCAAGATTCTCTTCGAGGCACATCGACTGCAAAAGCTATATCGTCGCTGTACCTCGAGGGGGCATTTGTTGACACCAAAAATGTCACTTTGCCTCTTCACACCAAAAGCTACATGGAGCCGCATCCTACCAAAAATAGGCAGGCGCCACTTCAAGCATCAGATCTTGTCAAAATCAAACAAAAACTGCAAGGTCATTCAAAACAACCAAAAGAGAGGTACACATGAAGTTTCGGGCCATTTCGACATCATTTGGCCTAGCTTCACTTCTCCAACAGCTAAGCAGCAGCTCCCGGCGGCGACAGTGTCGAAGACCCCAAATCTTCTATCAGAGCCTACGGATGGTCTCAAAATACCTCCGAAAGGCTACATGTCAAGTTTCAAGTCAAACCGACACCGTTTGACCCTCCATCAACTCTCGAGCAGCAAAATCAAGCCCTTAGGTAACGAGAACTACCGAGGTCGTCACTCATCAAACAGAGCACATGGGCGGCTTCTACATACTCTCAAAGGGCCACACGTCAGATTTCAGGTCATTCCGATGACGTTTGACCCAGTTTCGATGCTCGGAAACAAAATCAAGCCTACCGGCAGCAGAGCACCCCGGGACTATGGCACCCAATTCGGAGCTTGTGGATCATCTCAAAATGACTCTAGTAGGCTCCCCATCGAATTTCAGGTCAATCGGACATCGTTTGACCAGAAGTCAAAGCTCGGCATTTCCCTCGCGGTGAAATAAAGGCAAGCGTTTGCATGACCCCAAACAGCTTCAAAACTCAAACGAAAGCCTATGGTTGGTCTTATCTACTGATGAGGGAGTCACACGTCGAATTTCAGGTCAATCAGACATCGTTTGACCAAAAGTCAAAGCTCGGCATTTCCCTCGCGGTGAAATCAAGTCAAGCGTTTGCGGGACCCCAAGCGGCTTCAAAACCTGAACAAAAGCCTATGGTTGGTCTTGTCTACTGCTCAAGAAGCTACACGTCGAATTTCAGGTCATTCTGACATCGTTTGACCTAGTTTCGACGCTTGACAAAAAATCGGCAGTTCTCCACAGCAAAGTCTTCGGCTTTTCAGAAAATGGGAAACTTTTGCGATCCGATTTGCATGGCTTCTCGTCAGGTTTTCTTGAGGGAAATCCAGCCAATAAATGAGAGGAAATTCCAAGAAAAATGCAGGAGAAAACAGAAGCGAAAAATGACGAAAAACGGCAAAGAAAAGGCGACCGGAAGACGGCCGTCCATGGGGCACAAACCCCATGGTCGCCGGCCCCATGGTCGCCGCTGACCATGGTGCATGGTCGCCGGCGACCATGGAGGTCCGGGCCGCCGGACCTCGCCCAAAAACCCCGTTTTTCGGGTATCTTTCGCGTTCCGAGTTGATTGGCCCCTGTGATTTTTCCAAATTCTGATTTTTTGAGCATGAAATCCGTTGATCTTCGTCGACATCGTGGATCCGCCGTTGGAATGATGGAATCATCATCCGACACCTCAAAATTGTCAACCGACCGATCAAGAAAATGCACTTTCTGCCCGACCGATCGAGAAATCGACTGGACAGATGTCGCCGGCTTGTTGATATTAATCAAAGTCTGAAATTGCATAATCATCCGATGTCGATCAACATGAAGATCCATCGATGATCATCGCCAAAAGAATTCCAAAGAACGCGGCGCGGCCCGTGACTCTTCAAGCAACCGGGTGACCATTTAATGCTGTTAATTGACTTGTTTATGGCAACTTATTACAGTCATTAACTCATTATCTTGGACGGCCCAATCAAAAGCAAGCAAATGGGAGTTACAAATCCAAGTATTCATGGCATTAAAACCATGAAACTCCCCTCATTATGGAGATTAAAGGCAACTAAATGCCCATTATCCTCCACCGGCCAATCAGAAGCCAAGGAAAAGGAGTTACAAAACAAGTAAATTAAAACTTGTAACTCCTTCCATTATGAGCATTAATACAAATAAATGCTCATAAACTCTCCTAAACGACTACCAAATGCCTATAAATAGGAGGCCATTCCAAGGGAAACAAGGGGCAGAAAAATCGCCAGAAAATCATTCAAAAATCCTCGGAGAAATCTCTACAACCCTGCTCCTTCAAGAAAACTCTACTGCAACAAGCACTACAAGGTGATCAAAGCCCCTTGGGGGGGCCACCCCCCCAAGGCCACCTCTCCTTCTATCCAACATGGCTAGATGCGGCTTTTCAGCCCGTCTACTCAGCTTTTTACCGGGTATAGGACCTTACCTTGGTCCTTATCCTCTAAAAATCTGAGGTTGGAGCCAAGCCAAGAAATCAAGCATCAAAGTTCTCATCTGAAGGACGATGGCGGAGTCCATACATGACTCGCGACCGTCGATCTGAACGGGTCCCCCCACAATTGCATGAAAAGTTAGATTCCTTTTCTTTCTTTTCCGTTGCATTGTAATTTTTTTTTATAAAGAGTCGAAAAAATCACATCTCTTGTCTTTCATTATTGATAAGATTTGTAAATCGCCTTTCACAGCAAAATCGCTTTTTACGGCACCAAAATCGCCTTTCACGGCAAACAAAGAAAACCGCCTCTCACGGCATTCAAAAAACAAACGTTGTCTCTTTTCTTTAAAAATATGTGTGCAATGGAAAGATGGAAAAAAGTTGATTTCCTTTTCTACTTGTGAAGGTGAATCTCCGGATCACCATTCTAAATTCCAAGTAGAATAGAAAATCTGGCATACCCAAAAAAATGTTGATACCCGTTTCTCCCATTTCCTCCACCCTCCTTCCGGACCCCGACAGACCCGGGGCGGATGGCAGCGGAGGAGGAACGGAGGGGCGCGGTCCATCAGCCGGCAACGGGACCTGAGTACCAAAGCAAATGGGTTAGACACGACGGTCTGGCAAGAGAGTGAAGAGATATAACGACATAAAATAATAAAGGAAATACCTTGAAAAGCACAGCAATCTGTTTAGACAAGAACTCTCATAAAGTAGATAAATCATTTGGTAGAAAACAGGTAAACAAGATAAAACATATAAGGTATCCAAGGAATTGGGAACTAACAAGATGCCAATCACATAAAGCTAAGTCCTCTGTCACTAACGTGACAACAGTATCACGGGACGTTGATCTCAGTCACTCAAGGTGAGGAGATTCAACGCAAATCATATATAGAATATAAAAATACGGGACGCGACCAAGGTAGCGAACCGGGTATCGGGACGGGACCACTGTAATAAACCGGGTATCGCGATCCAAACTGCAGATGGCGGGACGGGAGAGGGATCTCCAAGTCGGTGGATCAAACCGACAAGGTATCCAAGCTTAGTGATGCCGACTCATAGGTCAAATAACAAATCGAGACATATGCAAGTAAATCAAGTACAATAAACAAACGAGCAAGACGGGGTAAGAATACTCAAATGCATAACCTTCGTTTCATGTCGGGCAATACTCTTCGGGACAAGTGAATGTTACTAGTGTAACCATCATGCTTTCGTGAGAACAAATCATATAATATAAATCTTGGGATGAAGTGAAACAATGAACTATAGCAATTTCAGGTAAAATACTTGTTTCAAGATCTATTTAAGTGAATAGGGGTCCCGTATGTCGATTATAATAAAGACTTGGTACTCTTTGAGTTTGAAGACATTCCAGGCTCCTTATGCACCTTGATGTTTCAAAACATCGAATGAAATCTTTGTGATATGGTTTCTTCCTCAAATGGCCTCATACAATGCTTAATAAATCTCATTGACATAGAGGGGTTCCCAGAGAATAGACCCAACCATTGAAACAGTTGAACATTGTCCCAAACATAGCCTATGCCGGACAAACCGCATCGCTCGAGCGGACTGGAGGGTTCGCTCGAGCGAGTCGCTCGTTGGAATGGTGGTCTGGGTGGGTTCGCTCGAGCGAAGTTGAGGTCGCTCAAACGAACTCATTGGGTCGAGCGAATATTTAAATGCGTTTGAATAAACAACTCTCTGGAATGAGTTCTGGGATGTCTGCTCGAGCGACCAGGGTTCCGCTCGAGCGACCAAGCTACTGGAATGCTCCGAACCCTTTCCTGGACAGGTCGCTCGAGCGAAGTGTCATGGTCGCTCGAGCGAACTGTCCATAACCTGAATTCGGACCAGTTCAGCTCCACAATAACTCTTCCTTTTTACAACCCCTTCTTAACCACTTTCATACATCAATTGAGGAGTATAAATCTCCATTCAAATGACCTCAAACCTCCAACCACATCCATCACATTCTCCTCCATCCATATCACATTCCATACAAGCAAAGAGGAGAAGGAAACCATCTCACACAATATACATATTCAAGACAAAACAAGGAAACATTGTTAGCAGCTAACATATCTTTATGACCATAAATGCATCCTTTAATACTCCATCAAGAACATCTATTTCAACCATAAACATATTATTGAAAACATGAAAATCCATAAATGCTTCACCAAACCATTTAAAACTTAAAACACCCAATCATTCACTTGCCTTAAGTCTTCAAATCAAGTAGATCAAGCTCTAACAAGTCTTTCAAAACAAGGGTCCAAGTTGCAAGGTCCTCTAATGGCAATGGTGAGCTCAAAGAAAGTCTTGGAAATGGAGGCTTTTCCCCACAAAACTATTGAAAGAAAGCTCTCAATGAGGTGAAGAAGATGATGGCCTCTAATCTCCTCTTGGCGCAAGCTTGGGAGTGGATTGAGGATGAAGAAGCAAGAAGAAGAAGAAGTTGCTCACAAAACCCTAGGTTCTCCCTCTTGTGTTGGAAAAAGGAAATGGAAGGGAATGAAGGGTTGAGTCCCCCTTTGTTAACAAATGGGGTTGGGTCCCACAACTAAAGAATGTAGTTTGGCTGAAATCATCTCTTTCGAGACCTCGGATGGATTCGATGAAGAAGGAAGAAATGATCGTCGAAATATCTAGTTTCCAACAAGTATATGTTTCATGGGTTTCGGGGATATCAAGTTTTGGGTACAGATTTTGTGTGCAATGACTGTTTTGCGCTCAAGGCTATGAAATCGGGTTTCGGGATCTCAAATGGACACGGGATCAACACGAAAGTTGAAGGAATCATTAAGATAAATTTAACGGGCTAAGAATGCAAATCAAAACAATTCTGAAAAATCACTTAAGCAAATGCAAAGTCGGAAAGGGAACCCCCAAAGGGCCCCACTAGCTATCAAGCACACAAAGAAGCCCAAAACTAGAATCAAAGCTATTCCAAACCCAACTTAGCCAAAATCACTAATCAAGCTTAGCACTAACACGCAACTTAATTAGTACTAATCGGGTTCACTCGAGTCAGGGTCTTACATCCTCCACCCCTTAGGGCATTTGGTCCTCCAAATGACACATAAGACTCACCTCTGGTAGAAGATGTGGGTACTTCTTCTAAACTTGGTCTTGTAATTCCCACGTGGCCTCTTCCGGTCCATGATTCTCCCATAGTACCTTCACCCACTGAATAGTCCGTGTCCTCAACTCTTGTTCCTTTGTATCGATGATCTGAATGGGCTTCTCAACATAGGTAGCATCCTCTCTGATCTCTAATGGCTCATGCCGGAGTACATGCGACGGATCGGGAACATACTTCTTCAACATAGACACATGGAAAACGTTGTGTACGTCGGATAGCTCGGGTGGTAAGGCTAATCTGTAAGCCACGTCACCGATCTTGTTCACAATGTCATAGGGTCCAATGTATCTCCGTGATAGCTTGCTCTTCTGTCCGAACCTCAATGTTCCCCTTGTAGGTGACACTTTCAAAAAGACCTTGTCTCCTTCCTTGAACTGTAGATCTTTGCGGTGGGAGTCTGCATAGCTCTTCTGTCTACTCCGGGACACTTTCAGATGTTCTTGAATCAACTTGATCTTGTCGCTGGTCTCACTAACAATAGTCGGTCCATGGAAACTGCGAGTGCCAACTTCTTCCCAACAAACAGGTGTCCTACACCTTCTGCCATACAAGGCCTCAAAAGGAGCCATCCCAATGCTCGAATGGTAACTGTTGTTGTATGCGAACTCACACAACGGTAGAGTCTCATCCCTTTGAGTCTTGAAATCTAACACACAAGCACGGAGCATATCCTGAAGAGTCTGTTGTAAGTCCATGGGGATCCGAACCCTAGAGGGGGGGTGAATAGGGTGAGCTCCAATTATGACCAATTTTAATCAAATTTAACTTCTTAAAAACAAACTAGTCACATGTGATGATTAATCATACAAGATGCGGAAACTAACAAAAGAATCACCACAAAGCAATCACCATCACACAAGGATTTATAGTGGTTCGGCCTCAATGCCTACATCCACTACCGGCTTGTGATCCAACACCCCACCGGATTTCCAATATTTACGCTTTTCAATAGGCTAAGCAATAACCTTTACAATATGCTTTCCAAGGCTAAGCAATAACCTTACATTGATGTTTTTCAAGGCTTAACATCAACCTATCCATTATACTTTTATAGGCTAAGCAAGAACCTCTTCAACCACAAGGTTGGTTATCTCTCTAATATAGTGTCTTTAATACACTTGATGGAGATTCAATTAAGCTCATTACAATGCCTCTTAAAATAGGAGGATATGGAAGTGTAAAGCTAATACACACTCACACTATGAATGCAAAGATGAAAGTACATGAAGTGTGTGTGTGTGTGATCCTCAATCATTTTGAAAATGAAAGCTCATAAATGTATGCCTAAGGCTTTTGAAAATTTTAGCTCATAAAACATTTATGATTGAGGATAGAATGCAATCACATGTTAAAAGTAACAACTTGTTAATGATATCAAAGTTACACAAGTTGTATGAAATTAATTAGCTCTAAACATGTGATGCATAGGGATGTCAATCAAATCAACAATGAAGCTCAAAACATAAAAATAGATTTGATTGATGTTAGGGGACAAATCATATGTAATTATAAATACAACTTGAAAATGATTTACCTATCAAAGTAATGCAAGTTGTGAAACTTTAAAACAATAATACACATATGATTTGTAATGATGTTGAATCCAAAACATAAGATACATTTGAAAGAGATTTTCTTATGATGGAAAACAACACCCAAAGATTCAACAAAGTATATGAATCATGTTACATATTTCATTAACATGATCTACTTAGATTTACCAAAGATAAAGTACTACTTTGATGAATCAATGGTGATGTATCCAAAACAATAGATCTATTCAAAATATAGAACATGCTAAGGATACAACAAATCATAGATTAACATGTTACAAAGATTTACCAATGATAAAACAAAACATGAAAACATATGATTTGTAAAGAAGTTGAATCCAAAACATAAGATAGTTTTGAAAGTGATTTTCTTATGATGGAAAACAACAACCAAAGATTCAACCAAGTATATGGATCATGTTACATATGATTTCAAAGGTTCTTTCATTAACATGATCTACTTAGATTTACCAAAGTTAAGTACTACTTGGATTGAATCATATGGTGTTGTATCCAAAACAATAAATCAACTCAAAACATAAAATATGTTAAGGACACAACACAAACATAGTTTAACATGCTAGAAATGATTTACCAAAAATAAAACAAAAGCATGAAAACATATGATTAAGGAAGGAAGAGCCTACTTGGTGGTTTAACTTCATTAATCCAAGCTTTAGCTTTCCTAATCATCCCCTTCATCCCTTGGTTCTTTTCCCTTTTGATATGCCTCAAATCCTCTCAAGGAGGGGTTAAAAATTCCCAACATTTGGCAAGGGAAAGAACTCATATTTATAGCAAAAAGTTGCCAAGGGCTAGTCCTCGGTCGACCTAGACACAGGCCTCGGTCGACCGAGAACACACAACGGTCAGATTTCTGACCGTTGGTGCGCCAGGCCCCCTTTTGCTGCAGTGTTCCCGGTCGACCGGGACCTCTGCGCCGGTCGACCGGCGACACTGCCGGGCCACCCCCCTTTTTGCAAAAATTCCAACTTTTCACATATTAAAGGTATTTCTTTGGGGGACCTTTTGGCCACTAAATCAAGCTTGAAAACCATGTTTTAAAGATTCTAATGGTTTTTAAAACATGACATAAAAAGCCTAAAAAGATTCAAAACTTTTAAAACAAAGGCTTGCTTGATTTCTTGAAAACTCTTTTCTAAAACAAATGCATCCAAGATGAAAATACAAATCATGCATAAATCAAAACTTTTACATCTCTTAAAAACAATGCATGAATAAAACAAGATTTCAAGTTTATTTAAAACAATGCAAGTGTGTAAATCAAATGATGCTAGAATGATAATGCATCCATCAAATTGCAATCTAGAAAATTCCTAACATCTGTATTGTTCTCTCTGACTGGCCATCTGTTTGAGGGTGATACGCTGTGCTAAACTGTAATCTCGAGCCCATAGACTCATGCAATGTCTTCCAGAACCTCGAGAAAAATTTGCTGTCTCTGTCAGATGTGATAGAAACTGGCTGCCCATGTCGACTGACGATCTCGCTGACAAATAACTCTACCAAAGGTAGCATGTGCATCTTCTTCCATGTCGTCATAGCAAGGAAATGCGCTGACTTGGTGAGACGGTCCACAATGACCCATATTGCATCGTTGCCTCTGCTAGTCCTCGGTAATCCCGAAATAAAGTCCATGGTAATGTGCTCCCACTTCCATTCTGGGATCTCTAATGGCTGTAACAATCCTGGAGGCCTTTGATGCTCTGCTTTAATCAACTGACATGTCATGCAACGGGAGACAAACGCTGCAATCTCCCTCTTCATATTGTTCCACCAAAATCTACCCTTCAAGTTCTGATACATCTTTGTGCTGCCTGGATGCATAGAGTACTTCGTACTGTGAGCCTCAGTCATGATATCATTCCTCAGGTCTTCAATGTTCGGCACGCATAGATGGTCACGGTAGTACAAAACTCCATCCATAATACGGAAATCAGGACGTTCTGCTAAGTGCTCTGAAATCTTGCCAACTCTGGATCTTGCAACTGACTGTCCTTGATCTTCTGAATAAAAGAAGGTTCTGACACTGTCATGTTAGCTAACAAAACACCCTTCCTCAGTGGCTGTAGATCTAAACTCAACTCTTCAAATTGCTCAAAGATACAAGTGCCACTTAGATTTGCCAAGCCTACCGATTTCCTACTCAAGGCATCTGCAACTACATTGGCTTTCCCCGGGTGGTACTTGATTGGAAAATCATAGTCCTTGATATATTCCATCCATCTTCTCTGCCTCATGTTCAAATCCTTCTGTGAAAACAGATACTATAAGCTGCGGTGGTCGGAGTGGACTTCGAACTGCTCTCCATAGAGGTAATGTCTCCACATTTTCAACGCGAACACAACCGCTGCTAACTCCAAATCATGGGTGGCATAGTTCTTCTCGTGATCTTTCAACTGTCGATATCCATAAGCAATCACTTTTCCCTCTTGCATCAAAACACAACCAAGTCCAACATTCGAAGCATCGGTAAAAATGGTGAAACCGCCGCTTCCGGATGGCAAAGTAAGGACTGGTGCTGTAGTCAATCTCTTCTTTAGCTCTTGGAGACTCTCTTCACACTGATCTGTCCAAACATATGGTGCATTTTTCCTTGTCAACTTTGTCAATGGTGACGTAATTGACGAAAAACCTTGCACAAACCTCCGATAATAGCCTGCCAAACCCAGAAAACTTCTAATTTCTGTCACATTCTTCGGTCTCTCCCAATTCACTACTGCTTCAATCTTGGACGGATCCACTGACAAACCTTCTCTAGAGATAATGTGCCCCAAGAATGCTACTTGGTCTAGCCAAAATTCACACTTGTTGAGTTTCGCAAAGAACTAATTCTCTCTCAAGAGTTGCAATGCTATCCTCAAATGCCCTTCATGCTCTTCCTTGGTCTTGGAGTACACCAAAATGTCATCAATGAATACCACTACAAACTGATCTAGATACTCTGCAAATATCTTGTTCATCAAAGCCATGAACACTGCCGGTGCATTTGTCAATCCAAATGGCATCACTAGGAACTCATAGTGGCCATATCTTGTCCGGAAAGCTGTTTTCAACACATCTGCTTCTCTAACTCTCAGCTGATGGTAACCGGATCTCAAGTCAATCTTCGAGAAGTATGAAGCACCTTGCAATTGATCAAACAATTCATTTATCCTTGGCAATGGATATTTGTTCTTGATGGTCACTTGATTCAATCTTCTGTAATCAATACACATTCTCATCGAACCATCCTTTTTCTTGACAAACAAGACTGGAGCTCCCCAAGGTGAAACACTCGGTCTCACAAAACCTTTGTCCAACAATTCTTGCAACTGGGTCTTCAATTCTCCCAATCCTGCTGGAGCCATTCTATAAGGTGCAATAGATATCGGAACAGTCCCCGGTAACAGCTCAATAGTGAAATCAATCTCTCTCATGGGTGGCAAACCTGGAATCTCCTCCGGAAAAACATCCGGGAACTCCCAAACAATTGGGATCTCCTCCACCCCTTGGAACCGTTTATCCTCCGTGATAAACGCTAAATAAGCTTCACAACCACTTCTCAAAAGTCTATCAGCCTTCAACGATGAAACAAACCCCGCACGAGGATTCTTCCTCTCACCTTGAAACGACACTCCTGCTGGTGTCTCAACCAACTCGAAAGTGAGGGTCTTATGGAAACAATCCATTGTGGCATGGTACCCTGCCAGCCAATCCATCCCTAGGATGACATCATAATCAAACATCTCCAAAGAAATGAGATCTGCGGTTAAAACCACTTCTCCTATCTGGACTGTGCAACTAGGGTAAAAGGTTCTACAAATAACTTGTTTACCTACTGGGGTTGCCACAGTCAAAATGAACTCAAGTTCTCTAGCATGCATATCAATCAACTTAGAAAATTTATGGGACACGAAAGAATGTGTAGAGCCAGGGTCAAACAAAATCATAACTTTAATCCCACAAACAAGAAGTGTACCTTCCACTACATTTCCCGCTGCCTCTGCATCAACTCTATTGACCCCGTAGATTTGCCCTCGAAGCTGTGGCCTGTTCTGAGCTTGTTGTGGCTTGCCATGTGGTGCATTCCTGTTCTGCTGCGGTGCACGCTGATGTCCCTGCTGCTGACGGGCTTGCTGTTGTGGCTGCTGCTGTCTAAACTGTTGTTGCTGTGGTGCTTGCTGCTGAAGTGGCCTTGCCTGGTTTTGGACAACCAATGTATTTTGTGGTGGTGGTGGTGGACGTTGTGGCCCTTGCTGCTACTGCTGATTCTGTCTGTTTGGCCTAGGGCAATCCCTCATCCGATGATCCATCGAACCACACCTGAAGCACGCTCCCGTGATGGTACGACATTCAGCACTAGCAAGGTTCTTCCCACAGTGGATGCAAACCACTGGATTCTGCACATTTGGTCCTGTCCTTTGCCTCTTATTCTGATGGTTCCTCTGATGCTGGAAATTCTGCTAATGAGCTGGACTCTTGCCCTACACTCTGAGGATCTTATTGTGGAAGTTCTCAAACTTATAAGCCCTCTTAACTGCCTCATCGAAAGTAGTAGGAGGTACTACTCTGGTGGCATCTCTCTCAATAAAAGGGTTAAGTCCTTCAAAGAACTTGGCAATTTTCTTCTCCACCGTATCTACCAACTCCGGGGCAAATCTGGACAGTCTTTCAAACTTGGTGAGATATTCTAAGACTATCATACTCCCCTGCACCAGCTGCTGAAACTCTATAGCCTTTTGCCTCTTGATATGGGCAGGTACATATTTATCATGGAATTGTCTCTTGAAGTTTGCCCTCACCTCTGCATCAGCCATGTTCCTGTATTCTTCCTTGACCGTTTTCCACCATCTGTCTATTGTACCAACGAAAAAGGGATGATGCTAGCTTTACCCTATCTCCTCCTGTACACTGGAAAATCTCGAAGATGTTCTTTGTATGTTCTAACCAGTCATCTGCTGCCAACGGGTCTTCTTCCCCAAGAAATTCCTTCGGAGCTCTCTTCCGAAATCGCTCAAACAAGGCATTGGGATCATGTTGCCTTTGGTTTATGACGATTGCGGGCTGAGGTTGAACCCGTTCTGGTCTTCTCTGTAAGACCTTAAGCAACTGCCTTTGCATCTCTGTCATCTCCCTAGCGTGATCCTCTTCCCTCTTGAGCATCTGTTCTTGCAATCTAGCTTGGTTCTCATTGGCTTGACTCTGCTGGTCAAGTATTGCTTGCATCATTTCCTGAAACTGATTTGGTGGGTTGTTCTCAACTATATCCTCTTCTACTGGCCCGGTGTGATCACTGTTACTGCCAGAAGGAATGCCATTCACTGTTCTCTTACGGGGAGGCATGATGCTGCAAAACAAATTGTTAGCACATAATAATATAATGGGTCACACATTGCTCACACGATACTAGCTAACGGAAAATCTAACGGATCCTCGCCACGTCCTTAGGATTTCTAGTTTCTTTTAATTGCTTGAAACACGTCTCGCTCTGATACTAGTCTATCGCGACCCCGGACCGGACCCACGAGGGAACTGATCCGAAGTCGGGACTAAATGATAAGATGATCCATATCTGTTTAAAACAATATACAATTTATTTTAATTTCCCATAGGTGTCCGCGGTGAGGATGTCACAACCATCAATGAACATTTCTATTAAGTGCGGAAGCATGTAGCAAATCAAATAGTTAGACTATCTCTAGTCATGACGCATTAACATCAAGTATCAAATACTGTATCAAAATGAGCAATGATCAATAAAATGATTCCCAAAAGTAGTTAAAGTTAACAAAAGACTACTTAATTACAATCCCCAAAGTTAGAGGCCAACAAAGGCCAATATAAACAAAACAATATCCCAATGAATGGTTAAATAGTTTCCCCCAAAATGAAACACCTCTCTTAGCAACCCGATGTCTACATAACATCGTCAGCACGCCACTCGACGAGAGGTTGCGGCTCACCTCCCACCTCCTCCGGCTCCTCCTCAAGGTAGCCGGCAACGGGACCTGAGTACCAAAGCAAATGGGTCAGACACGAAGGTCTGGCAAGAGCGTGAAGAGATATAACGACATAAAATAATAAACTAAATACCTTGAAAAGCATAGAAATCTGTTTAGACAAGAACTCTCATAAAGTAGATAAATCATTTGCTAGAAAACAGGTAAACAAGATAAAACATATAAGGTATCCAAGGAATCGGGAACTAACAAGATGACAATCACATAAAGCTACGTCCTCTGTCACTAACGTGACAACAGTATCACGGGACGTTGATCTAAGTCCCTCAAGGTGAGGAGATTCAACGCAAATCATATATACAATATAAATATAAGGGACGGCACCACGGTAGCAAACCGGGTATCGGGACGGGACCACGGTAATAAACCGGGTATCGGGATCCAAACTGCAGCTGGCGGGACGGGAGAGGGATCTCCAAGTCGGTGGATCAAACCGACAAGGTATCCAAGCTTAGTGATGCCGACTCATAGGTCAAATAACAAATCGAGACATATGCAAGTAAATCAAGTACAATAAACAAACGAGCAAGACGGGGCAAGAATACTCAAATGCATAACCTTCGTTTCATGTTAGGCAATACTCTTCGGGACAAGTGAATGTTACTAGCGTAACCATCATGCTTTCGTGAGAACAAATCATATAATATAAATCTTAGGATGAAGTGAAACAATGAACTATAGCAATTTCGGGTAAAATACTTGTTTCAAGATCTATTTAAGTGAATAGGGGTCCCGTATGTCGATTATAATAAAGACTTGGTACTCTTCGAGTTTGAAGACATTCCGGGCTCCTTATGCACCTTGAAGTTTCAAAACTTCGAATGAAATCTTTGTGATATGGTTTCTTCCTCAAATGGCCTCATACAATGCTTAATAAATCTCATTGACATAGAGAGGTTCCTAGAGAATAGACCCAACCATTGAAACAGTTGAACATTGTCCCAAACATAGCCTATGCCAGACGAACCGCATCGTTCGAGCAGACTGGAGGGTTCGCTCGAGCGAGTCGCTCGCTGGAATGGTGGTCTGGGTGGGTTCGTTCGAGCGAAGTTGAGGTCGCTCGAACAAACTCATTGGGTCGAGCGAATATTTAAATGCGTTCGAATAAACAACTCTCTGGAATGAGTTCTGGGATGTCTGCTCGAGCGACCAGGGTTCCGCTTGAGCGACCAAGCTACTGGAATGCTCCGAACCCTTTCCTGGACAGGTCGCTCGAGCGAAGTGTCATGGTCGCTCGAGCGAACTGTCCAGAACCTGAATTCGGACCAGTTCAGCTCCACAATAACTCTTCCTTTTTACAACCCCTTCTTAACCACTTTCATACATCAATTGATGAGTATAAATCTCCATTCAAATGACCTCAAACCTCCAACCACATCCATCACATTCTCCTCCATCCATATCACATTCCATACAAGCAAAGAGGAGAAGGAAACCATCTCACACAATATACATATTCAAGACAAAACAAGGAAACATTGTTAGCAGCTAACATATCTTTATGACCATAAATGCATCCTTTAATACTCCATCAAGAACATCTATTTCAACCATAAACATATTATTGAAAACATGAAAATCCATAAATGCTTCACCAAACCATTTAAAACTTAAAACACCCAATCATTCACTTGCCTTAAGTCTTCAAATCAAGTAGATCAAGCTCTAACAAGTCTTTCAAAACAAGGGTCCAAGTTGCAAGGTCCTCTAATGGCAATGGTGAGCTCAAAGAAAGTCTTGGAAATGGAGGCTTTTCCCCACAAAACTATTGAAAGAAAGCTCTCAATGAGGTGAAGAAGATGATGGCCTCTAATCTCCTCTTGGCGCAAGCTTGGGAGTGGATTGAGGATGAAGAAGCAAGAAGAAGAAGAAGTTGCTCACAAAACCCTAGGTTCTCCCTCTTGTGTTGGAAAAAGGAAATGGAAGGGAATGAAGGGTTGAGTCCCCCTTTGTTAACAAATGGGGTTGGGTCCCACAACTAAAGAATGTAGTTTGGCTGAAATCATCTCTTTCGAGACCTCGGATGGATTCGATGAAGAAGGAAGAAATGATCGTCGAAATATCTAGTTTCCAACAAGTATATGTTTCATGGGTTTCGGGGATATCAAGTTTTGGGTACAGATTTTGTGTGCAATGACTGTTTTGCGCTCAAGGCTATGAAATCGGGTTTCGGGATCTCAAATGGACACGGGATCAACACGAAAGTTGAAGGAATCATTAAGATAAATTTAACGGGCTAAGAATGCAAATCAAAACAATTCCGAAAAATCACTTAAGCAAATGCAAAGTCGGAAAGGGAACCCCCAAAGGGCCCCACTAGCTATCAAGCACACAAAGAAGCCCAAAACTAGAATCAAAGCTATTCCAAACCCAACTTAGCCAAAATCACTAATCAAGCTTAGCACTAACACGCAACTTAATTAGTACTAATCGGGTTCACTCGAGTCAGGGTCTTACATCTTAACATAAACTAGTCACAAGTGATGATAAACAAACAATATGCGGAAGCTAATAAAACAGTCACCACAAGCGAACACCACTACACAAAGACTTATAGTGGTTCGGCCTCAATGCCTGTATCCACTACCGGCTTGTGATCCAATCACCCCACCGGATTCCCACTATTTATGCTTTTCAATAGGCTAAGCAAAAACCCTTACAATGTTATTTTTCTAGGCTTAACAACAACATTTACAAGATGCTTTTCTAGGCTAAGCAATAACCTTTACACAATGCTTTTCTTAGGCTAAGCAATAACCTTTACAAATGAAGATTTCTCTAAGAAGGTGTCTTCACAAAAGAACACTCTAAGAGATACAATTAAAGCTCAATGTATTTGCCTCTAAAATAGGCGGATATGAAAGTGAAAAACAAACTCACACAAACACTATATGAATGCAAATGTGTATGCTCATGATGTGTGTGTGTGATAACTTCAATCAAGTTTAAAAAGAAGGCTCAATCAAATATATGCTTAAAGCATTTCAAAGTTTAAGGCACATAAAAGTTTTGATTGAAGTTTGACGCAAATCACATGTATGAAAAACAACTTGTTAATGATATGAAAATCAAAGATTCACAAGTTGTAAGAAAATGACTAACTTAGAACATGTGATGCATGTGCAATGTTGTTTTCAAAAACAAATAAATTTGACTAAGGTTTAAATGAATGAAAACAACAAGTAATGTTTCAACCAAGAAAATGAATCATGCTATATAAAAGAAATCAAAGATTTAGGCTAAGCATGATTAAGGAAGATTTAAAAACAACTTGGATTGAAAACAAAGTGAAGAATCCAATCTTAATTAGATCAAAGATTAAGAGAAGAATGGATTCAACACATCATAGTTATCTTACTCAAAATCATTTACCAATAACTTACATAAAGCATATAAACTATGATTAAGAGAGGTAGAGCTTACTTAGAGATTTAACTTCATTAATCCAAGCTTTAGCTCTCCAAATGATTCTTTGGTCTCTCTTAGTTCATCCCCTTTTCTTTGTCTCAAAGCACCTCAAAAGAGTCTTCAAAATCTCCAACTTTTGAAAAGGAATGAACTTGGTTTTATACTCAAAAGGTTGAGTTCCTGCGTGCCCTCGATCGACCTACCCTAACCTCGGTCGACCTGGCCTTCACAACGGTAAAAAAAATGACCGTTTGAAAAAGGGCCAACGACACTTTACTCGGTCGACCTGCAGTGTGGCCGGTCGACCGGGTCCCCTGGGCCGGTCGACCAGCCACACAGCAGGTCAACCCCCTGGGACCAAAATTCCCAAAAATTGCATATTTGAAAGTATTTTCTGTGGGAACTTTTGGGCCATAAAATCAAACTTGAAAACATGTTTTAAATCATTCTAAGGGGTTTTAAAACATGAAACATAAAAAGCCTAAAACGTTTTGAAAGATTTGAAACTCATAGGCTAGCTTGATTTCTAAAACTTCTTTTCTAAAACAAATGCATCCAAGTTTAAAAACAAAACATGCATAAATCAAAACTTTTACAAATCTTAAAAAAAATGCATGTATAAATAAATCAAGATTTCAAGTTGTTCTAAATCAATGCATATGTGTGTAAATCAAATGATGCTTGAATGGTTATGCATCCATCAAATTGCAATATACAAAATTCCTAACAAAAGACTCTCTCACTATTTTCTAAATGATTTTTCTAAAAGGAAAATAATTGAGTGCTGATGTGGCATCCCTCACAGCCCACCTCCACTATTGCTTTAATATATATATATATATAATATATATATAAAGCAAAGGGGGAAATGGGCTGTGAGGGGTGCCACGTCAGGATCCAATTATTCTCTTTTTAGAAAAATCACTTAGAAAATAGTGAGATAGCCTTTGCCTTTCAATTGGGGCCTTCTCAATTCTCCTCAAATCTCCTAAAATCTCTTCATCCCCTCCAATCTTCCCTGAAAAATCTCTCATTTAGTATAATATCTAAAATCCTTCTAACTTCCCCTAAAATCTCTCGTTTCCTAACTTTTCTATTTTATCTTCTTATCTTAATCCTCAATTATCAAATTTGATGGTGCAATATTATATACTATGGACCCCATCTAACTAAAGTTATAAATCTCCAATATTGTGGAGCCCACCAATCTATGAAGAATGTTAATGATATGGGGCCCATCTAATGAATTGTGACAAATCCCTTAATATGTTGATGGGAATTCAGAGCCCAATCAACTGTGAAGAAAGTCTAACGCAATACAATAGCACACGTTACTTATCCATCTAACGAAAATTGTAGAGCTCACATACCATGAATCTCATCTAAATGTGAAGAATATCTAATGATGCAATCAATGTTATATATATGAGGCCTATCTAATCAAATGTCATAAATTTAAAAACACTAAATGTACAATTTCTATACATTTCCTTTTTCATGTATTTTTTGGTGTTTAATGATTTTTTTTCCTTTTATCGTAGTCCCATTTTATTTTTCTTTCTATTTTGATAGGTTTTCATGTATTTATGATTTTTCTTTTATTTCTTGGTTTCAATATTCGAATTTTAGGCGTTGATTTTCCATGATTCTATTTGTTTCTTCTAAACTATTTCTATCATTGGATTGTCTATGCACTTATATTTTTATGATGTATTTTTGTGGTGTTTCTCTTAATTTTATTTTTTATTATGGGTTTATTCTTCTAAGTTAAAAAGAATGTTTGAAGTAAAATACTCAACTAATTTCAAATAAATTAAAAAGCTATGAGCCTTGCCCATGCATGCTAAATTGGTCCGACGGGCCTCCATGAGCACAGAAGCATAGGGCATCTATTTTCATTGGGATGACGATAGTGGGCAATGGTCCCATGGTCTTTGATTACTGATGACGTTTGAAATTTCTTTGATTAAATAGGCCGTCTTGCTTGGGTTTGATGATGGGTTTGAGAGTACTATCCACTATAAAACTTGAAATTTCTTTTACTATTTTCTTTATTTTTATATTATTTCAGACATAATCAATTTGACGGCAGCAAGAACTTCATTTATGAGGTCTCAATGATCCTATCATCAAAGGAGTTGAATTCATTGGGCTTTGAAATTAGAAATGGGTAACAAAAAATTTGAATGCATTTCTTATGACTAATATTAATGGACGCATTTTTTTTCTTTTCTCATTTTTTTCCCTTACTTTGAATGATATCATTTTTTCTTTTTGCTTTCATCCAGAATTTTCTCTTTTTTAGTGGGGACTTTCAACCCATGCATTTTTCAATTTACAAAAAATTTATAGGTGTGATATTACAAGATTCTCATTATTATTTTTTACAATAATATCTTTCTTTTACCATAAAATCTTAAGGTCCTTTTCACTTTATTTTCTTCTAAAAATTCTTAAAAATAATAATAGTGGATTCTTCTTTTTTAATTTTAACTATTATAATAATTTACTATATCTTTGTTTTGGAGCTCGGGCATTTGTTGCTAATATATATATATATAAACCAATAGAATTTGTGTTGCCATGTAGCCATGATGCATACTCGTTGGCACCCTATTTTGTAAAAGAAAATAAAAAAAATCATCTCTCTATGAAGTCACCTAATTTCTCAATAGGACCATATAGGTTGGATTTCTAAAAACCCCAAATTACCATCCCCTAAAATCTCTATGTTTATCTTTAGCGAAATTAATGCTATGTTCTTATCCTTATCCTAGAAAGGAATAAAACCACCAAATGAAAATCTCACATCTTAATTGCCTTAAAGATCACATTACGTTCCCTTAACGTAAATGACATTTGGTATTTGTGCTAATCCATTGTCATTAATTTCGTATTTATGCTATGCTAGATTAATTAATGCTATGCTACCATTAAATTCATAAATCCTAGATTAATCTTGTTATGCTGGCTACGGGCCTTAGATGGGCAATTTAACTTGATCCTTATCACATCTCCATCCTTAACATATTTTAAAACTCAAAAGAATCCTAAAATTATCCTGATCACATATGCTACAAATCACATATAACCTTGACGGTTTATAATGTATTCATATTATGGATGAGAAGACGACGAGGATTAACCCTGAAGTTGGTAAATAAAAAAAGAAGAAAAAAACAAAATAATAATAATAATAATGAGAGAGAGAAGAGAGCGAGCGAGAGAGAGTATGAGGGCGGCATCATAATTGTTGGAGCTCGTCATTGGGTGGTTCCGTGTTTATTGGTTGGAGTTCATGACAACTGAGTTTGGTTTGTATCACTTTAGAAATGCACTTAGTATCTGTCTAACATTATTATTAATGCTAAGTTGAAAGGGAATAATTAGCGAGAAGTCCCTAGAATCTCATAAAATAAAGACGCAAACCAAGCTATTTTGCACTAATGCCTCTAGAACCTTGCGGATGGAAATATTCCAGCCGGAGGTCCTTAATGAGGCCAATTCCCTTTTTTTATGATTAATTTTCCCCTTAACTGCCAAGGAGATCATATCCCATATTTCCTCATAGTTTTTAGCCCAATCATATTAATAAAAATAATTATCACAACCACTCCAACATCTTCACACTATTTTCCAACAAAACTCAAAATTCAAATTGAAGGGAATTCCTTCTCAGAGTACAGCTCCCATGTTGAAGTTTACCAGATGTTTCGTTTCCACATCATCAGGAATAGCTTCGAGCAACATCTTCACGAGGATGATCCAACATCTTCGTGCAATATCTCTATACCATTAGCTATGGCTTCGAGCAACATCTTTGCATCTCTGGCTTCTTTTTTTCTTTTCCTTTTTTGGTGAACCATTTTTTCCGGCTTCACTTTCACCACTCTTCACCTCTTCTTTTTCTTCGAATTCAATGTTTAGCAAGGTGAATGCGTTCCTCAAATAAAAGTATCTGAGTTTGATAAGATAAACTAAGATAACTGAGATATTGTATCAAACTAGGATAACTTTATTTTAATTCACATGGAAAGTATCTGAACTTTGAGTTTTCATGCAAAACTCAGATAACTTTTTGAATTCAGATGACTTTATATGTGAACTCAAATATAAACTTATCTGAGTTTTGGAAAATTTATATGAGTTTTGGAAAATTGATCTGTTTAGCAGAATTCAAAAACTCTGATAAATTTATCTGAGTTTTGACAAATTTATCTGCGTTTTTGGGAATTTATCTGAGTTTTGGAAAATTTATCTATGTTTTTGAACATTTATCGAAGTTTTGGTAAGTACCTAGACAACTTTGCGATCTTTTTTTCTCCTTCTCAAAAGTTCTTCGTGGTTTGCTTCGTGATTTTCTCCTTCTCAAACTAGTAAATCATTTTTGTCCTTTTTTTTTTTTTGAATTTTGTCTACGCTTATGTGTCCATGATAAATAGAAATCCCATTAATGGGATATCCATTAATTAGGGCCAATTAAATGGTAGCTGGCCATTATTAATGGCATATGCCACTAATCATGGGATATGTTTTATCTTAAAATAAATACGAACTTTTAAAGAAAGGGTAACTTGGATATTTTAGGTGCTCAAACTTGAAAAACGACCTCCCACACTGTGACAAAAAGGTTGTGGACCTAAGGCCACAAAGAGAAAGGTACAAGGACCTGTCGCCGAATTCCTTGTTCAAATGGGTGTCAAGTATAATGGATTTATATATATATATATATTAAACACGATTCTAATCTTTCTTAAGCCCATCAAAATCTCGCAATCACTCAAAGGTCTTTAAACTTCAAACTATTTTGAAATTAAAATCTTCCCTAACATTTCCATAAAATGTTTATTCCTATTTTATGATTTTTCTAAATCCTAATTGAAAGTCCGCGATCCTAACCCTAGGGGGGGGGATAGGGTGAGCTACAACTTAGTGACTAAAAAAGCTAAATTTTAACGTTCGGCCTCAATGCATACATCCACTACCGGCTTGTGATCCAACACCCCACCGGATTTCCACTAACTATGCTTTTCAATAGGTTAAGCAATAACCTTTACAATATTGTTTTTCTAGGCTAAACAACAACCTATCAATGTGTTTTTCTAGGCTAAGCAATAATCTCTACACTATGCTTTTCTTAGACTAAGCAATAACCTTTACAAGAAGAATATTTTCTCTCAATGTAATGTCTACACAAACACTTCAAGAGAACAATCAAAGCTCAATTATAATGCCTCTAAAATAGGCGGATATGAAATTGAAAAACTAACTCACACAAACACTATATGAATGCAAAGGTGTATGCTTATGATGTGTGTGTGTGTGATAACTTCAATCAAATTAAAAAGTAAGCTCAATCAATATATGCTCTAAACATTTAAAAGTTTAAGGCACATAAAAGATTTTGATTGAAGTGAAGTGCAAATCACATGTATAATACAAACTTGTTAATGATATGAAAATCAAAGGCTCACAAGTTGTATGAAACTAATTAACTCTAAACATGTGATGCATGTGCAATGTTGTTTTCAAAACCAAATAAATTTAACTAAGGTTTAAATGAATGAAAACAACAAATAGAGATTCAACCAAGTAAATGAATCATGCTAAAAGAAATCAATGATTTTGGCTACGCATGACTAATGAAGATTTTAAAACAAACTTGGCTTGAAGTCAAGGTGAAGAATGTAAGTCCATGGGGTGTTAGACCCCGACCCAGAGCAGTTCGATTAGTGTGCGATTAGTGTGTGTTTAGTCCTAAGTGGGTTTAGTTGTTGTTGGGATTGAAGTGATTAGTTTAGTCTTGGACATAGCTTTGGGAATTTTGAGAACGTTTAGTATTAGTCAGACACACTCAGGAAGGCCTGGGTGCACGTGTAAGCTTGGGAAGATCGTGTCGTTTTTCGTGCGAGTGTGATTTTGATTTCATTTGAATGATCTTTTTATGTGTTACAACTTTCGTTTTAAGGCCATTCGTGTTTGAAGCCCAAAAACCCATGTTTTGGCCCAAAGAGGGTAAAATTGCCTTTTATGCACAAATCTGGACACAATTTTCGAGATCTCAAAACCATGTCAAAAATATACTTTTTGGAAACTAGATATTTCGACGATCGTTTTATCCTTCTTCGTCGAAGTCATCCGAGGTCCACAAGATCGTGTTTTGGCCATTTCAAGTTCGAGTTAGTTGGGACCCATTCTCCTCACTTAAACCCTTCTCCCTCCCTTTCATTCACTTTACCAAAAATCCTGCAACTTTCTTGACCTAGGGCTGAAATCCCTCTTTTTCCCTTCCATCTTCCTCTCCTTACTTGATCTAGCTAGAAGGCTCCAAAGAAAATTCTAAGACTACCAATTTCTTCCTCTCATCATAAGCTCTCCATTGATGCAAGTTTCTTGAGGTTCTAAGTTGGGAAAGCTCTCCATTTGTTCTCATTCCTCTTGTTTGGCCTTTGTTAGGTAAGAGCTACAACCCATGCTTTTCATGAAGTCTTTTTAGTTCTTAAAGATCTTGTTTTCCATGTTTGTAAACCCTTTGGTAAAATGGGTTTCTTGTTTTCAAGATTTAGTGATTTGTATGGTTTTCTCTTGGGTTTCCTTGTAGTGTGGAATAGCTTGAGTGGAGTGCTTGAGAAGAGTATTTAGCTTTGGTCAAGGCAAGTGATCTTTATAGGCTTCATGTGCATTGTATTTTGATTCTATTGTGTTTTAGAAATTGTGCATATGATTTCTCTACAAGTTTTATGATTTCATTTTTTCTTGATTTGGATGTGTGGATGGTGAGAAATGAACCCTTGGTGAGCATGGAGGCTCAAGGGATGCCATGTGATTGATTGTTGAGAAGAAGGGGAAGAAAGTGGCAAAAGTTGTGAAAAAGGAAGGCATTTCTGCTCTCAGCGTGCAGCAGACAGCAGCTTGTCCGCTCGAGCGACCCTGGGTCCACTCGAGCGACCAAGCCTCTGCCTTGCCGGAGCGCAGACAGAGAGCTGTCCGCTCGAGCGCATGTTAGGTTCGCTCGAGCGAACAGTTCGCTTGAGCGAACAGTTCGCTTGAGCGAAGTGTCTTCAACGTGGCAGGTCCGCTCGAGCGAACCTGCCAGATTCAGGAAGATGAGTTTTTTTCCATTTTGTGTATTTTCTTGAGGGTTGAAAACTAGACTATGTTAAGGGTTTTTAACTTGACATTGTGTAAATGGAACTTCGAAATAAAACCCAACTTCGGGGACACCAATTCTTGTATTTTCTGACGTTTGGGGTTTCAATTACACAAAGGTCAATTAGTAGCCTTAGCACATGCTTGTCAGATTTTGTATTTGAACTTCCGTCTTGGTACGATAAGTATAAACGTGCACTTGTTTTGAGTTTCAAGTATAAGCTTGTTTTGAAGTTTTGTTTCAAGAAAAAGGGGATCACTTCCTAAGCGTGTTATGCATAATTATTATGCCTCTTGCTAGTCGTGTTCATCGTGTTTTGATAAGTGATTTCTCCCTTTTTATCTCGACATGCTTTGATCGTGTTTCACGTGTTTTGTTCATTCATGAATTAAGTAAACACCACTGAGCTTAGACTGCCCTTTCGGTTTGATCCACTGTCTGGGGGTCTTTAAACATGTGGACTGTCTGCAGACTGGTCGTGTATTTATTACACATCGTGCGTGTCCGGTTCCGCGGCCGGAATTCCCATCTTTGTGGGAAATCGTGTCGTGCTTATATTATGTATATCGTGCTTGTCGTGCGTGCTTGCTCTTTTCATTATATAAATGATAGAGAAAGGATGGGCTCTTTGTGGATTGTAACTATTCATGATATATTATGTACTCATGCTAGTTTGTTTTTGTATCTCAGCTTTGTTCGTATTCTTGAAAATGTATCTCAGCTTTGATAGTACTTCATACCAAAGATTTGCTCACATGTTTTCTCTAAATGTTATTGTTCATGTTCATGCCTACATTGATTACCTGCCAAACCGTCGTGTTTGACCCTTGTTTATTGGTGCCCAGGTGCAGGAGACGTTGCCTTTGAGGAGGAGCGTCAGGAGGAGGCTTGTGAGCCAACTCCCGTGAGAGAGTGGCAGCCCGACGATGTCATTTAGATGTCGGACTGGTCCTCGAGTTTCGTCACCTTTAGTCCTGGGGTTTCTTTTGGTTATTTTGAGATTGTATTGACCTTTATTGGTCTCTTATGGGTTGTACTAAACTTAACTTACTTTCGTGTTAAACTTATAACTTGAATTATGTTTGGGAATGCCATGATAACTCTTTTCTTTGATGCTATGTCTTGTTGTTAAATGTTATAGCACTTAAAGATTTGATTGTGCTTATCGTGACGTGTTTTGCTACACGCTTCCGCAAACTTGATCGTATGAGTCAGATTCCGCGTGTCTTTGGGAATCCTCACCGTGGGAACCTGTGGGAAAACAAAATCTTCAACAGTAATCATCACCAATCGCGTCGCGGGCCCGGGGATCCGTTCCGGGGTCGCGACAGGACTGGTATCAGAGCGAGACATGTTTCAGGCACTTAAAAGAAACTAGAAAGGTCTTAGGAACGTGGCGAGGATTCGTGAGTTCGATAGATTCGTTCGTATAGGATCTTAGGAACCCTTGTACCATAATTTTTGTGTTCTAACTCTTTGTTTTACAGCAATATGCCTCCAAGAAAAGCTCCAAATCATCATGCTTCAGGCAGTAACCAGAATGAGTCAGATGCATCTGAGACACCTACAGCCACACAGTTTCAGGAACTTATGCAAGCCATGATAGCACAGCAAAGGCAGGCTAATGAGAACCAAGCCAGATTTCAAGAACAGTTGGCTAAGAAGGATGATGAAATGGCACAAGTCCAGAGACAATTGTTAGAAGTTCTCCAGAATAGGAATGTAGCATCACCCGCAGGTCCACAGATTGTTATTCAGAATAGGGATCCTGACCCTAATGCTCTATTTGAGAAGTTTAGGAAGAGAGCACCCAAAGAATTTTCGGGCAATGAGGACCCACTAGTGGCAGATGACTGGCTAGTCAATACGGAGAAGATCTTTGATGTCTTCATGTGCACGGGTATACAGAAGGTCAACCTCACAGCTTCATTATTTTATGGACTCGCAGATAGGTGGTGGCAAACAGTCAAGGATCCTTATGCAGTGATGGCAGATGATGAGGCATGGGCAGCATTCAAGATACAGTTTCAAGACAAGTAAATTCCCTCTCATGTCAAGAGGCAGAAGGCTATTGAGTTTCAGCAACTCAAGCAGGGTAGCATGACGGTTTTGGACTACGTCACCAAGTTTGAGAGACTAGCTAGATATGCTACCGAGTTGATTGATACAGAACGGAAGAAGATCACTAAGTTCTTGGAAGGGTTGAACCCCATCATCATGAGAGATGTCATAGGGGTAGTTCCACCAGCTACCTATGATGAGGTAGTCAAGCGGGCATATACATTTGAGGATATTAATAACATGATTGTTCAGGATAGGAAGCAGCAATATCAACAGCAAAATCAGAGGCAACAACAGGGCAAGAAGCCAAGGCAAGAGCAAGGCCATGTGAGGCAGGGTTGTGGACATTGTGGCAAGAATCATGAGACACGAATGTCGTAAGGCCATGGGTGCCTGTTTCAAGTGTGGGGCCATGAACCATTCAATCAAGGATTGCCCACTACTTCAGAATCAAGGGAACAGAAACCAGCAGCAGAGACAAGTAGCTCCTCAGAACCAAACACCAGTGCAGAATCAGATTAGACCACCTCAGCAGCAGCAGCAGGCTAGGCCACCAGTCCAGAATCAGAATGCTCGTCCTCCACAGCAGAACAGACAAGGCCAGGGAAGGCAGAACCAAGTACCGAATAGACTACAGATGCATGGACGTTTGTACTATCTCAACCGTGCAAACGCTGAAGCTGTAGGAGACGTGGTAGAAGGCAAACTTCTTGTTTGTGGGGTAGAAGCCCAGATTTTGTTTGATCCTGGATCCACACATTCCTTTGCATCTCCTAGTTTTGCTAAGTTGATTGATGCACCATGTAGTGAGTTGGATTACATTTTGGTAGTGACCACTCTAGTAGGGAAACAAGTTGTGTGTAGAAACCATTACCCTAGTTGTACAGTGTTATTAGGAGATGTTAATCTACCGGCCAACCTCATAGTTTTGGACATGCATGATTTTGATGTCATTTTAGGCATGGATTGGTTAGAAGCATATCATGCCACCATGGATTGTTTTAGTAAGACCGTCACATTCAGATTCCAAGGACCACAGGCAGAGTTGATATTTCAGGGGAACAGGAGGAAATCTCAGGCGGGGTTTATTTCAGTGTTGAAGGCAAGCAGATTAGTGCAGAGTGGGTGTCAGGCATTTATTGCGTTTATCACGGAGGATAAACAGTCCCAAGGGGTGGAGGATATCCCCATTGTGTGTGAATTTCCGGACGTTTTTCCAGAAGAAATCCCGGGTTTACCACCAATTAGAGAAGTTGAGTTCACAATTGAGCTCCTTCCAGGGACAGCTCCGATCTCGATTGCACCATACAGGATGGCTCCAGCAGAAATGGGTGAGCTAAAGCTCCAATTGCAGGATTTGTTAAGCAAAGGTTTTATTAGGCCAAGCGTTTCACCGTGGGGAGCACCGGTGTTATTTGTGAAGAAGAAGGATGGAAGCCTGAGAATGTGCATTGACTACCGGAAGTTGAACCATGTGACCGTGAAGAACAAGTACCCTTTGCCAAGGATAGATGAATTATTTGACCAATTGCAAGGAGCAGCCTATTTTTCCAAGATAGACTTGAGGTCAGGGTACCATCAGTTGAGAGTTAGAGACTCAGAAGTTCAGAAGACAGCCTTTAGAACAAGATATGGGCACTATGAGTTCTTAGTGATGCCCTTTGGTTTGACGAATGCACCAGCAGTCTTTATGGCTTTGATGAACAAGGTCTTTGCACCCTATTTGGATCACTCTACGGTAGTGTTTATTGATGATGTCCTGGTATATTCCAAGAGTAAGAAGGAGCATGAAGAACATTTGAGGACAGCGTTGCAGCTCTTGAGGGACAACCAGTTATATGCGAAACTCAGTAAGTGCGAATTCTGGTTAGAGCAAGTTGCTTTTCTAGGCCACATCATCTCCAGAGAAGGTTTAGCAGTTGATCCAGCGAAGATAGAGGCAGTTGTTAGTTGGGTGAGGCCAAGCAGTGTGACAGAAATTAGAAGCTTCTTGGGGTTAGCAGGCTACTACAGAAGATTTGTCCAAGGTTTTTCGTCCATTGCAGCCCCGTTGACAAAACTGACTAGGAAGAATGTCCCATTTGTGTGGACCGATCAGTGTGAAACCAGTTTCCAAGAGTTGAAAGGAAGGTTAACCACATCCCCAATCCTTACATTACCCTCGAGCAACGGCGGATTTATTGTTTATACAGATGCTTCGAATGTGGGACTAGGTTGTGTATTGATGCAGGATGGCAAAGTGATTGCCTATGGCTCGAGGCAGCTGAAGGACCACGAGAAGAATTATGCGACTCACGACTTGGAGTTGGCAGCAGTTGTTTTCGCATTGAAGATGTGGAGACACTACCTCTACGGAGAGAAGTTTGAGGTCCATTCAGATCACAGAAGTTTGCAATATTTGTTCTCTCAGAAGGATTTGAACATGAGGCAGAGGAGGTGGATGGAATATATCAAAGATTATGACTTTCCAATCAAGTATCATCCAGGCAAAGTGAATGTGGTAGCTGATGCTTTGAGTAGGAAATCAGTGGCTATGGCTAATTTGAGAGGAATGGGTGTCTTACAGCAGTTCGAAGAGTTGGGTGTAGAGGTACAAACCCTAAGATTGGGTGCGATGTTAGCGAACATGACAGTTTCAGAACCTACCTTCATCCAGAAGATTAAGGAAAATCAGTTACAAGACCCAGACTTGGCCAAGATAGTAGATGTTATTGCAGAACGCCCCGATTTCAAGATGGTGAATGGGATATTGTATTTCCGTGACCGGTTGTGTGTGCCGAATGTGGATGATTTGAAGAATGAGATAATGAACGAAGCTCACAGTACGAGATATTCTATGCATCCGGGTAGCACGAAGATGTACCACAACTTGAAGAATAGATTTTGGTGGAACAACATGAAGAGAGAGATAGCAGCTTTTGTGTCTCGTTGTCTAACTTGTCAGTTGATCAAGGCAGAGCATCAGAAGCCTCCAGGTTTGTTACAGCCTTTGGAAATTCCGGAGTGGAAATGGGAGCACATTACCATGGATTTCGTCTCCGGTTTGCCTAATACTAAGAAGGGAAATAATGCAATTTGGATCATTGTAGATCGTCTGACAAAGTCGGCTCACTTCATTCCGATGAAGACAGGGAATATGATGCATATGGCACCACTTGCGAAGTTATTTGTTGATGAGATTGTTAGTAAGCATGGTCAACCCGTCTCCATTACTTCAGATAGAGACAGTAGATTTGTTTCAAAGTTTTGGAAAACTCTTCATGAGTCGATGGGTACCAAGCTCCAGTTCAGCACAGCTTATCATCCTCAGACCGATGGTCAGTCAGAAAGGACGATACAGACTCTCGAAGACATGTTGCGTGCTTGTGTATTGGATTTCAAGATTCAGTGGGATGAGTGCCTACCTCTTTGTGAATTTGCTTATAACAATAGTTACCACTCGAGCATCGGTATGGCACCTTTCGAGGCACTCTATGGTAGAAGATGCAGAACTCCGGTTTGCTGGGAAGAAGTCGGTGAGCGTAGTTTTCATGGACCGACGATAGTTGGAGAGACAAGTGACAAAGTCAAGTTGATTCAGGAAAGGTTGAAGATCGCCCGAAGTAGGCAGAAGAGTTATGCAGATACTCGCCGAAGAGAATTGCAGTTTCAGGTGGGTGACAAGGTGTTTTTGAAAGTCTCACCAACTAGGGGAACCTTGAGGTTTGGACAGAAGGGCAAATTGTCTAGAAGGTTTATTGGTCCGTATGAGATTTTGAGCAAGATTGGAGATGTTGCTTATAGACTTGCGTTACCGCCGGAATTCTCCGGGGTACACAATGTTTTTCATGTTTCTATGCTCAAGAAGTATGTCTCTAGTCCTGCACACATTCTACAGCATGAGCCTTTAGAGATTCGGGAAGATGCCTCGTATGTGGAAAGACCGATCAAGATCATTGACACCAAAGAGCAAGAATTGAGAAACCGGACTATTCATTGGGTCAAGGTACTTTGGGAAAATCACGAACCAGAGGAAGCCACTTGGGAATTGAGAGAGCAAGTGCAGAGGAAGTATCTACAGCTTGTACCCGAGGTAATTGTTTGATTTATTTGGTGGACCAAATATCCTAAGGGGTGGAGGATGTTAGACCCCGACCCAGAGCAGTTCGATTAGTGTGCGATTAGTGTGTGTTTAGTCCTAAGTGGGTTTAGTTGTTGTTGGGATTGAAGCGATTAGTTTAGTCTTGGACATAGCTTTGGGAATTTTGAGAACGTTTAGTATTAGTCAGACACACTCAGGAAGGCCTGGGTGCACGTGTAAGCTTGGGAAGATCGTGTCGTTTTTCGTGCGAGTGTGATTTTGATTTCATTTGAATGATCTTTTTATGTGTTACAACTTTCGTTTTAAGGCCATTCGTGTTTGAAGCCCAAAAACCCATGTTTTGGCCCAAAGAGGGTAAAATTGCCTTTTATGCACAAATCTGGACACAATTTTCGAGATCTCAAAACCATGTCAAAAATATACTTTTTGGAAACTAGATATTTCGACGATCGTTTTATCCTTCTTCGTCGAAGTCATCCGAGGTCCACAAGATCGTGTTTTGGCCATTTCAAGTTCGAGTTAGTTGGGACCCATTCTCCTCACTTAAACCCTTCTCCCTCCCTTTCATTCACTTTACCAAAAATCCTGCAACTTTCTTGACCTAGGGCTGAAATCCCTCTTTTTCCCTTCCATCTTCCTCTCCTTACTTGATCTAGCTAGAAGGCTCCAAAGAAAATTCTAAGACTACCAATTTCTTCCTCTCATCATAAGCTCTCCATTGATGCAAGTTTCTTGAGGTTCTAAGTTGGAAAAGCTCTCCATTTGTTCTCATTCCTCTTGTTTGGCCTTTGTTAGGTAAGAGCTACAACCCATGCTTTTCATGAAGTCTTTTTAGTTCTTAAAGATCTTGTTTTCCATGTTTGTAAACCCTTTGGTAAAATGGGTTTCTTGTTTTCAAGATTTAGTGATTTGTATGGTTTTCTCTTGGGTTTCCTTGTAGTGTGGAATAGCTTGAGTGGAGTGCTTGAGAAGAGTATTTAGCTTTGGTCAAGGCAAGTGATCTTTATAGGCTTCATGTGCATTGTATTTTGATTCTATTGTGTTTTAGAAATTGTGCATATGATTTCTCTACAAGTTTTATGATTTCATTTTTTCTTGATTTGGATGTGTGGATGGTGAGAAATGAACCCTTGGTGAGCATGGAGGCTCAAGGGATGCCATGTGATTGATTGTTGAGAAGAAGGGGAAGAAAGTGGCAAAAGTTGTGAAAAAGGAAGGCATTTCTGCTCTCAGCGTGCAGCAGACAGCAGCTTGTCCGCTCGAGCGACCAAGCCTCTGCCTTGCCCGAGCGCAGACAGAGAGCTGTCCGCTCGAGCGCATGTTAGGTTCGCTCGAGCGA
The DNA here is from genome assembly GCA_038049695.1 of Cinnamomum chago. Taxonomy (NCBI): domain Eukaryota; kingdom Viridiplantae; phylum Streptophyta; class Magnoliopsida; order Laurales; family Lauraceae; genus Cinnamomum; species Cinnamomum chago. Next base: position 37,846,969 of record CP142458.1, read on the forward strand.
AGTGTCATCAACGTGGCAGGTCCGCTCGAGCGAACCTGCCAGATTCAGGAAGATGAGTTTTTTTCCATTTTGTGTATTTTCTTGAGGGTTGAAAACTAGACTATGTTAAGGGTTTTAACTTGACATTGTGTAAATGGAACTTCGAAATAAAACCCAACTTCGGGGACACCAATTCTTGTATTTTCTGATGTTTGGGGTTTCAATTACACAAAGGTCAATTAGTAGCCTTAGCACATGCTTGTCAGATTTTGTATTTGAACTTCCATCTTGGTACGATAAGTATAAACGTGCACTTGTTTTGAGTTTCAAGTATAAGCTTGTTTTGAAGTTTTGTTTCAAGAAAAAGGGGATCACTTCCTAAGCGTGTTATGCATAATTATTATGCCTCTTGCTAGTCGTGTTCGTCGTGTTTTGATAAGTGATTTCCCCCTTTTTATCTCGACATGCTTTGATCGTGTTTCACGTGTTTTGTTCATTCATGAATTAAGTAAACACCACTGAGCTTAGACTGCCCTTTCGGTTTGATCCACTGTCTGGGGGTCTTTAAACATGTGGACTGTCTGCAGACTGGTCGTGTATTTATTACACATCGTGCGTGTCCGGTTCCGCGGCCGGAATTCCCATCTTTGTGGGAAATCGTGTCGTGCTTATATTATGTATATCGTGCTTGTCGTGCGTGCTTGCTCTTTTCATTATATAAATGATAGAGAAAGGATGGGCTCTTTGTGGATTGTAACTATTCATGATATATTATGTACTCATGCTAGTTTGTTTTTGTATCTCAGCTTTGTTCGTATTCTTGAAAATGTATCTCAGCTTTGATAGTACTTCATACCAAAGATTTGCTCACATGTTTTCTCTAAATGTTATTGTTCATGTTCATGCCTACATTGATTACCTGCCAAACCGTCGTGTTTGACCCTTGTTTATTGGTGCCCAGGTGCAGGAGACGTTGCCTTTGAGGAGGAGCGTCAGGAGGAGGCTTGTGAGCCAACTCCCGTGAGAGAGTGGCAGCCCGACGATGTCATTTAGATGTCGGACTGGTCCTCGAGTTTCGTCACCTTTAGTCCTGGGGTTTCTTTTGGTTATTTTGAGATTGTATTGACCTTTATTGGTCTCTTATGGGTTGTACTAAACTTAACTTACTTTCGTGTTAAACTTATAACTTGAATTATGTTTGGGAATGCCATGATAACTCTTTTCTTTGATGCTATGTCTTGTTGTTAAATGTTATAGCACTTAAAGATTTGATTGTGCTTATCGTGACGTGTTTTGCTACACGCTTCCGCAAACTTGATCGTATGAGTCAGATTCCGCGTGTCTTTGGGAATCCTCACCGCGGGAACCTGTGGGAAAACAAAATCTTCAACAGTAATCATCACCAATCGCGTCGCGGGCCCGGGGATCCGTTCCGGGGTCGCGACATGGGGATCCGAACCCTAGAGGGGGGGTGAATAGGGTGAGCTTCAATTATGACCAATTTTAACAAATTTAACTTCTTTAAAACAAACTAGTCACAAGTGATGATTAATCATACAAGATGCGGAAGCTAACAAAAGAATCACCACAAAGCAATCACCATCACACAAGGATTTATAGTGGTTCGGCCTCAATGCCTACATCCACTATCGGCTTGTGAACCAACACCCCACCGGATTTCCACTATTTATGCTTTTCAATAGGCTAAGCAATAACCTTTACAATATGCTTTCCAAGGCTAAGCAATAACCTTACATTGATGTTTTTCAAGGCTTAACATCAACCTATACACTATGCTTTTATAGGCTAAGCAATAACCTCTTCAACCATAGGTTGGTTATCTCACTAAGTTAGTGTCTAACATACACTTGATGGAGATTCTATTTAGCTCATTACAATGCCTCTTAAATAGGCGGATATGGAAGTGTAAAACTAATACACACTCACACTATGAATGCAAAGATGAAAGTACATGAAGTGTGTGTGTGTGGTCCTCAATCATTTTGAAAATGAAAGCTCATAAATGTATGCCTAAGGCTTTTGAAAGTTTTAGCTCATAAAACATTTATGATTGAGGAAATAATGCAATCACAAGTTAAAAGTAACAACTTGTTAATGATATCAAAGTTACACAAGTTGTACGAAATTAATTAGCTCTAAACATGTGATGCATAGGGATGTCAATCAAATCAACAATGTAGCTCAAAATAAAGAAATAGATTTGATTGAAAAGAGGGGACAAATCATATGTGATTACAAATACAACTTGAACGTGATTTACCATTCAAAGCAAAGTAAGTTGTGAAACTTTAAAACAATAATGCACATATGATTTGTAAAGATGTTGAATCCAAAACATAAGATACATTTGAAAGAGATTTTCTTATGATAGAAAAACAATACACAAAGATTCAACCAAGTATATGAATCATGTTACATGTTTCATTAACATGATCTACTTAGATTTACCAAAGATAAAGTACTACTTGGATTGAATCAAATGGTGATGCATCCAAAACAATAGATCTATTCAAAGTATAAGACATGTTAAGGATATAACACATCATAGGTTAACATGCTACTAAGATTTATCAAAGATAAAACAAAACATGAAAACATATGATTTGTAAAGAAGTTGAGTCCAAAACATAAGATAGTTTTGAAAGTGATTTTCTTATGGTGGAAAACAACAACCAAAGATTCAACCAAGTATAAGAATCATGTTACATATAATTTCAAAGGTTCTTTCATTAACATGATCTACTTAGATTTACCAAGATTAAGTACTACTTGGATTGAATCAAATGATGTTGTATCCAAAACAATAAATCAACTCAAAACATAAAACATGTTAAGGACACAACACAAACATAGTTTATCATGCTACAAATGATTTACCAAAAATAAAACAAAGCATGAAAACATATGATTAAGGAAAGTAAAGCCTACTTGTTGATTTAACTTCATTAATCCAAGCTTTAGCTTTCCTAATGCTCCCCTTCATCCCTTAGTTCATTTCCCTTGAATATGCCTCAAAACCCCTCAAGGAGGGCCTTAAAATTCCCCACATTTGGCAAAGGAAAGAACTCATATTTATAGCAAAAAGTGCCCAACGGCTAGTGTTAGGAATTTTGTAGATTGCAATTTGATTGATGCATTATCATTCAAGCATCATTTGATTTACACACTTGCATTGGTTTTAAATAAACTTGAAGTCTTATTGTTTACATGCATTGTTTTTAAAGAGTTGTAAAAGTATTGTTTTATGCATGTTTTGTTTTCAATCTTGGATGCATTTGTTTTAAGAAAAAGTTTTCAAGAAATCAAGCAAGCCTTTGTTTTAAAAGTCTTTGGATCCTTTTAGGCTTTTTGTTTCATGTTTTTATACATCTTAGAATGATTTAAAACATGTGAAAATGCTTGATTTTAAGTGGCCAAAAGATCCCCAAAGAAAATCTTCAAGAAACCCAAAAAATGGGGAATTCTGGGCAGGCCCGGTCAACCGGCCATGTGTGGCCGGTCAACCGGCCAAGAGGCCCGGTTAACCGGCCACACAGGGCAGGTCAACCAGGCTCCTGAGCCAACGGCTCTTTTTCTGACCGTTGGCTTACCCGGTTAACCGGCCTGTCATGGGGTTAACCGGGTAAACTAGCCGTTGGGCTGTTTTGGCTATAAAAATGAGTTCTTTCCCTTGCCAAAAGTTGGGATTTTTAAGCCCCTCCTTGAGAGGTATTGAGGCATATCAAAAGGGAAAAGAACCAAGGGATGAAGGGGATGATTAGGAAAGCTAAAGCTTGGATTAATGAAGTTAAACTACCAAGTAGGCTCTTCCTTCCTTAATCATATGTTTTCATGCTTTTGTTTTATTTTTGGTAAATCATTTCTAGCATGTTAAACTATGTTTGTGTTGTGTCCTTAACATGTTTTATCTTTTGAGTTGATTTATTGTTTTGGATACAACACCATATGATTCAATACAAGTAGTACTTAACTTTGGTAAATCTAAGTAGATCATGTTAATGGAAAAACCTTTGAAATTATATGTAACATGATCCATATACTTGGTTGTTGCTTTCCAACATGAGAAAATCACTTTCAAAACTATCTTATGTTTTGGATTCAACTTCTTTACAAATCATATGTTTTCATGTTTTGTTTTATCATTGGTAAATCTTTAGTTACATGATAACCTATGATATGTTGCATCCTTAGCATGTTTTATACTTTGAATAGATCTATTGTTTTGGATGCATCACCATTTGATTCAATACAAGTAGTACTTAATCTTTGGTAAATCTAAGTAGATCATGTTAATGAAATATGTAACATGATTCATATACTTTGTTGAATCATTGGTTGTTGTTTTCCATCATAAGAAAATCTCTTTCAAATGTATCTTATGTTTTGGATTCAACATCATTATAAATCATATGTGTATTATTGTTTTAATGTTTCACAACTTGCCTTACTTTGATTGGTAAATCATTTTCAAGTTGTCTTTATAATTACATATGATTTGTCCCCTCATTTCAATCAAATCTATTTTTATGTTTTGAGCTACATTGATGATTTGATTGACATCCCTATGCATCACATGTTTAGAGCTAATCCATTTCATACAACTTGTGTAACTTTGATATCATTAACAAGTTGTTACTTTTAACATGTGATTGCATTACATCCTCAATCATAAATGTTTTATGAGCTAACATTTTCAAAAGCCTTAGGCATATATTTATGAACTTTCATTTTCAAAATGATTGAGGATCACACACACACACTTCATTTGTTTTCATCTTTGCATTCATAGTGTGAGTGTGTATTTGTATTTCACTTCCATATCCGCCTATTTAAGAGGCAATGTAATGAGCTTAATTGAATCTCCATCAAGTGTATGTTAGACACTAATTTAGTGAGATAACCAACCTTTGGTTGAAGAGGTTATTGCTTAGCCTATAAAAGCATAATGTATAGGTTGATGTTAAGCCTTGAAAAACATCAATGTAAAGGTTATTGCTTAGCCTTGGAAAGCATATTGTAAAGGTTATTGCTTAGCCTATTGAAAAGCATAAATAGTGGAAATCCGGTGGGGTGTTGGATCACAAGCCGGTAGTGGATGTAGGCATTGAGGCCGAACCACTATAAATACTTGTGTAATGGTGATTGCTTTGTGGTGATTCTTTTGTTAGCTTCCGCATCTTGTATGTTTAATCATCACATGTGACTAGTTTGTTTTAAAGAAGTTAAAATTGATTAAAATTGGTCATAGTTGAAGCTCACCCTATTCACCCCCCCTCTAGGGTTCGGATCCCCATGGACTTACAGCTAGTCCTCGGTCGACCGGCAAACAGGTCTCGGTCGACCGGGATCACACAACGGTCGGATTTCTGACCGTTGGTGCGCAGACCATTTTTTGCCTTGCAGTGTTCCCGGTCGACCGGGACCTCTGCGCCGGTCGACCGGCGACACTGCAGTGGCCCCAAAATCCAATTTTTTGCAAATTCAAAGTTTTTCTTTGTGGAATTATTTGGGCCATATAATCAAGCTTTAAAACATGTTTTAAATCATTCTAAGGGTTTTAAAACATGGAACATAAAAAGCCTAAAACATTTTGAAAGATTTAAAACTCATAGGCTAGCTTGATTTTCTAAAACTCTTTTCTAAAACAATTGCATCCAAGATTTAAAAACAAATTATGCATAAATCAAAACTTTTACAACTCTTAAAAACAATGCATGAATAAAACAAGATTTCAAGTTTATTTAAAACAATGCAAGTGTGTAAATCAAATGATGCTAGAATGAAATGCATCCATCAAATTGCAATCTAGAAAATTCCTAACAATCTCCCCCTTTGCAATTTGATGGCAAACACACTCACCACTGAGATTACACACTTAGTCTTCAGCTCCCCCTCAGCTGGACAAGTCTTGAAATCTTCTTGGATGCTTCTCTTAGCTTGGGCTCTTTTCTTCTCTTCATTCTTCATGATGCTTGGAGCTTGATCATTCTTCAATCTTTCTTTCTTTAGCCAAGCATCTTCTTTAGCTTCCAAGCTTTCTTTCTTCTATTAGCTCTCCCCCTTTGACCATGCCTCTTTCTCCTTTTGGCAAGGTATGTATTCTCTCCCCTTGTAGAAGACCATACAAAACCTCCCCTTAGGAAGCTTGGACATTCTCTTCACCCTTTGAGAACTTGCATACTTTCTCCCCCTTTGCCATTAAATTGCAAAGGTACCTACACACATGAAACAAGGAAAATACCTTTAGAAGCACCTGCTAACAAAGGAAATCGAAAGTGAAATACATAACAGGCTATCATGTGAGGTAGTAGTCTCTAAGGGCTCAAAGGCAATCCTAGGGTCAATTTGATCAAAACTAATACTTCCTATGAAGGTTTACACTCCCCCTCAATCCATTATCTCCTTTTGTCAAACTTTTGACAAAGATTTAACTATTTGGTTCAAGAAGTAGATGGTTTCACTAAATGAGGGTCAACTTCAAGAAAAGGATTAGATTCATTTAACTATGGAGCACAATATGATCAAATTACCAAAAGAAAGCAAGGTCAAAGAGAAAAGCAATCATGGATACCAATTGGAAAAATAAAGAATACCAATTGAGATTTAAGGATATGACTATTAAATCAATCACTCTAAAATGGATTTAAAAGTATAACTTATTAGGAAAAATCCAAATTAGAGTTATCCATGAAGCAATGGGGTTTAATAATCATAGCATCAAATAATCTAACTATGGAAAGCATATGCTATGAAGGTTTTGAAAATCATTTCATTCAATCAATAAATATGACTTATTAAAGTGCAAGATGAGTGAAATGAAATTCAAGCATGAAGCCAACCTTAACTAATAATCAATATTATGAACACATAAACATGGTGGTCATGAGATATACCTATATGAGCAAGAGAGGTGGCAATCATGAACATTATGATGCTAATGGTGTGTGACATGGAACAAATGTATAATTATCAAGTTCAATCCAATGCACACATGGTTTATCACATTCACAAGAAATCAAATCAATCAAACATTATACCAATTGAAACCAATTGAATTTGATAACAAGATAAAGAGCAAGAATGTGGCAAACACAAAATTCCATCAAGCATCATAAATGCATATTCATCACTTTTAAAGATGTGACTAATGAGCATAGTGATGAACAAGGTAAATTGCAATGCAAAAGAATATTACTTGGTAATGCATGCAATTTCCAAAGTGTCAAAATCATATGAATTCAAAATCTAAGATATCCATCAAAACATATAGAAATATGAGAAATGAGTTTCAAAGAGTTTCATATGATTAAGAACACTACTATGAAGTTGAAACACGTATTAGAATGACATCATTTAGAGAATACACATGAATCAACATCATAACCATCCAAAAAAAAATATGACTAAAAGGCATAGAGGATGGATTTGAGTTCTAGTATGGTTTCAACAAATATAATAAATACCACAACCATACATAGAACGATTTGACATTTGCATAGAGAGGATTAATCAACATTCAAGATCTAACTCATACCAATCATCAAAAAGGAATATTACTATTTAAGCACAAGAAGGTATGAAGTTAAAGGTAGCAATCTATCATGCAACATCTCCACTCTTAGCAAATGTACTAAGCTTACAATGCAATGGAAAATGGATATGAGATTTAAACCAAATGAACTTAGCACATAAAATCACATATGTGCTTAAAAAGCTCAAATACAAGATTTTACTATAAAGCACATAAACAATCATCAAAATGCATTAATGAGAATATACCAAGTTAGGCACAAACATGCAAATCAATGAAACCATATCCAACCAAGCAATGTAAGATATCAAAATCAATTTGCATAAAGAATGTAACTAAAAGAGCAAAGATGCAAATTGTTTGTAAACATTATTTCCTTCCAAATGATATAATCATAATTAAGTACAAGGAAATAAATTCAAGGAAAATGCTTCTATAAATACAACCAATAAAGCATAGAACATTTTCCAAAGTTTCTCAAATCACTTCAATATATGAAATTCCAATAAAGAATCATTTAGAATTAAGAGCAAGTGAATTTGAAAAACAAGAAGTGTACTACTGTAAATTTTCAAATTGTAAAACAATAGACACTCACAAAGTTTCCATACCAAGAGATATAACTTTGAAAAACAATGGAAAACTTAAATAGATTCAAATCATTTGATATTCAAAAAGGATCTAACTATGACATTCATCAAATGATTTTCCAACATCAATTGATCATGAAAAAACTAGCTATGAAAGCATTTGTAATCATAATCAATTGATCATGAATAGATATGCACTACAAGAGATATAATTAAAAGAACAAAATGCAAATCCATCATGAAAGTAATGCAATCAAAGGATTTTGAAAACCATGAGATATGACTAAAAAGTTCATGAAGACAAAATCAAATGATCACATAGAAACATTGCATTTTAAAAGATGTGACTATAAAGAAACAAAATGCAAATGTATCAAAGACCAACAAAAAGATTTAACTAAAAAGAATAGGTTGGTCTAGGGGGATCAAGGCCTAAAGGTTAGTCTAAATGTGTACCAATGAAGATTCACCTAAGGTCTTGAAAAGGGTGTCCTTGAGAGATCACTATGAGGACTCACCAACTCTAGAAGATATAACTTGGAAAAGTCTTAGAGTGGTGCAATGAGGCTAGGGGAAAATCCAATTTCAAACATAGTGGAAATCTTTAAAAAGATATGCAATAAATCACAACACTAGGGTTCTAAACTAGCAAGGATCAACTCCGGGTTGTTAAGCCCTAAAATGGAGTAACCCGCTCTGATACCACTTGTAAGTCCATGGGGATCCGAACCCTAGAGGGGGGGTGAATAGGGTGAGCTCCAATTATGACCAATTTTAACAAATTTAACTTCTTTAAAACAAACTAGTCACAAGTGATGATTAATCATACAAGATGCGGAAGCTAACAAAAGAATCACCACAAAGCAATCACCATCACACAAGGATTTATAGTGGTTCGGCCTCAATGCCTACATCCACTACCGGCTTGTGAACCAACACCCCACCGGATTTCCACTATTTATGCTTTTCAATAGGCTAAGCAATAACCTTTACAATATGCTTTCCAAGGCTAAGCAATAACCTTACATTGATGTTTTTCAAGGCTTAACATCAACCTATACACTATGCCTTTATAGGCTAAGCAATAACCTCTTCAACCATAGGTTGGTTATCTCACTAAGTTAGTGTCTAACATACACTTGATGGAGATTCTATTTAGCTCATTACAATGCCTCTTAAATAGGCGGATATGGAAGTGTAAAACTAATACACACTCACACTATGAATGCAAAGATGAAAGTACATGAAGTGTGTGTGTGTGGTCCTCAATCATTTTGAAAATGAAAGCTCATAAATGTATGCCTAAGGCTTTTGAAAGTTTTAGCTCATAAAACATTTATGATTGAGGAAATAATGCAATCACATGTTAAAAGTAACAACTTGTTAATGATATCAAAGTTACACAAGTTGTATGAAATTAATTAGCTCTAAACATGTGATGCATAGGGATGTCAATCAAATCAACAATGTAGCTCAAAATAAAGAAATAGATTTGATTGAAAAGAGGGGACAAATCATATGTGATTACAAATACAACTTGAACGTGATTTACCATTCAAAGCAAAGTAAGTTGTGAAACTTTAAAACAATAATGCACATATGATTTGTAAAGATGTTGAATCCAAAACATAAGATACATTTGAAAGAGATTTTCTTATGATGGAAAAACAACACACAAAGATTCAACCAAGTATATGAATCATGTTACATGTTTCATTAACATGATCTACTTAGATTTACCAAAGATAAAGTACTACTTGGATTGAATCAAATGGTGATGCATCCAAAACAATAGATCTATTCAAAGTATAAGACATGTTAAGGATACAACACATCATAGGTTAACATGCTACTAAGATTTATCAAAGATAAAACAAAACATGAAAACATATGATTTGTAAAGAAGTTGAGTCCAAAACATAAGATAGTTTTGAAAGTGATTTTCTTATGGTGGAAAACAACAACCAAAGATTCAACCAAGTATAAGAATCATGTTACATATAATTTCAAAGGTTCTTTCATTAACATGATCTACTTAGATTTACCAAGATTAAGTACTACTTGGATTGAATCAAATGATGTTGTATCCAAAACAATAAATCAACTCAAAACATAAAACATGTTAAGGACACAACACAAACATAGTTTATCATGCTACAAATGATTTACCAAAAATAAAACAAAGCATGAAAACATATGATTAAGGAAAGTAAAGCCTACTTGTTGATTTAACTTCATTAATCCAAGCTTTAGCTTTCCTAATGCTCCCCTTCATCCCTTAGTTCATTTCCCTTGAATATGCCTCAAAACCCCTCAAGGAGGGCCTTAAAATTCCCCACATTTGGCAAAGGAAAGAACTCATATTTATAGCAAAAAGTGCCCAACGGCTAGGCTAGTCCTCGGTCGACCGACAAACAGGTCTCGGTCGACCGGGATCACATAACGGTCGGATTTCTGACCGTTGGTGCGCAGACCATTTTTTGCCTTGCAGTGTTCCCGGTCGACCGGGACCTCTGCGCCGGTCGACCGGCGACACTGCAGTGGCCCCAAAATCCAATTTTTTGCAAATTCAAAGTTTTTCTTTGTGGAATTATTTGGGCCATATAATCAAGCTTTAAAACATGTTTTAAATCATTCTAAAGGGTTTTAAAACATGGAACATAAAAAGCCTAAAACATTTTTGAAAGATTTAAAACTCATAGGCTAGCTTGATTTTCTAAAACTCTTTTCTAAAACAAATGCATCCAAGATTTAAAAACAAATCATGCATAAATCAAAACTTTTACAACTCTTAAAAACAATGCATGAATAAAACAAGATTTCAAGTTTATTTAAAACAATGCAAGTGTGTAAATCAAATGATGCTAGAATGAAATGCATCCATCAAATTGCAATCTAGAAAATTCCTAACAAAGAATCCAATCCAACTTAGATCAAAGATTAAAAAAAGAATGGATTGAACACATCATAGTTATAATGCTAAAATTCATTTACCAATAATTTAAGCAAACCATATAACATATGATTAATAAAAATTAAAGCTTACTTAGAGATTTAACTTCATTGATCCAAGCTTTAGCTTCACTAATGACCCCTTGGTCTCTCTTAGTTCATCCCCTTTTTCTTTTCTCCAAACTCCTTAGGAGTTGCTAAAAAGTTCCGCTTAGATCCACACTTTTCCAAAGGAATGAACTTGTATTTATACTCAAAAATTGAGTTCCTGTGTCTCCCCGGTCGACCTGCACCCTTCCCGTTCGACCTGGATTTCAACGGTCATAAATTTGACCGTTTGAAAAGAGCTCCAATGGCTCTTTACCCGGTCGACCTGCTGTGTGCTCGGTCGACCGGGTCCACGGGCTCGGTCGACCGGGTCCACGGGCTCGGTCGACCGAGCACACTGCAGGTCGACCCGGGCCCAAGGACCAAATTCCCCTAAAATTGCATATTTCAAGGTTTTTCTTTGTGGGGACTTTTGGGCTACTGAATCAAGCTTGCAATCATGGTTTTAATCTAACTAAGAGGTTTAAAACCATGAAAACATAAAAAGCCTAAAATGATTTGAAAGATTTAAAACATAGGCTAGCTTGATTTATAAAATTTCTTTTCAAATTTAAAATGGATCCAAGGTTAAAATCAAAACATGCATAATTCAATATTTTTACAAGTCTTAAAAACAATGCATGTATAAATCAAGATTTCAAGATTTTCTAAATCAATGCTTGTGTGAAAATTCAAATGATGCTAAAAAGTTAATGCATCCATCAAATTGCAATATACAAAATTCCTAACAATCTCCCCCTTTGCAATTTGATGGCAACTTACTCAACACCGAATATACACACTAAGTCTTCAGCTCTCCCTTAGCTGGACAAGTCTTGAAATCTCTTGGATGCTCCTTCTCTTAGCTTGGGCTCTAGGTCTTTTTCTTCAATCTTCTTGATGCTTGGAGCTTGATCATTCTTCATGCTTTCTTTTCATCTTTCTCTCTTTGGCCAAGCATCTTCTTTAACTCCCAAGCTTTCTCTTCTTTTAACTCTCCCCCTTTGACCATGCACTCTCTCCCTTTGGCAAGATATGCATTCTCTCCCCCTGTAAAAGATCATACAATATCTCCCCTTAGGAAGCTTGGACATTCTCTTCCCTTTTAGACAACTTGAATGCTCTCTCCCCCTTTGACATTAAATTGCAAAGGTACCTACACACATGAAATAAGAAAAATACCTTTTAGTAGCACCCGTTAACAAAAGAAATCGAAAATGAAATACATAACATATTATCATGTATGGTTAGTAGTCTCTAAGGGTTCAAAGCCAATACAAAGGTGAATTTGATCAAAACTAATACTTCCTATGAAGGTTTACACTCCCCCTCAATCCATTCTCTCCTTTTTTTCAAACTTTTGACAAAAATTTAACTATATAGAGCAAGAAGAAGATGGTTTTACCAATTGAGGGTAAACTTCAAGGAAAGGATTAGATATGTTTAACTATAGAGCTCAAAATAATCAAATTACCAAAGTAAAGAGCAAGGTCAAAGAGAAAAGCGATCATGGATACCAATTGGAAAAAAAAAGAGTACCAATTGAGATTCAAGGATAAGACTATAAAATCAATCACTCTAAAATGGAGTTAAAAAGAATATAACTATTAGGATAAATCCAAATTAGAGCTATCCATGTTAAGGGGATTACTAAACATAGCATCAAATAATTTGACTATGAAAATCATATGCTATGAATGTTTTGAAATCATTTCATCCAATCATTCAATATGACTATCAAGTGCAAGATGAGTAAAATGAAATTCAAACATGAAGCCTACCTCAATAATTAACCAACCAAGATTATGATCACATAAACATGGTGGTCATGAGATTTACCTATATGAGCAAAAGAGGAGGCGAACATGAAAATTATGATGCTAATGGAATGTGACATGGAATGAAAACATATTACTATCAAGTTCACTCCAATGTACATGCTCTATCACATTCTCAAGATATGACATCAATTGGATATGACAACAATAAAAAATGATACTAATTGAAACCAATTGATTATGAAAACATGATTAATAGCAAGGATGTGACAAACACAAAATTCCATCAAGCATCATAAATTGATATTCATCATTTTTAATGATATAACTAATGAGTATAGTGATGAACAAGATAAATTGCAATGCAAAAGGATATAACTTGGAAATGCATGCAATTTTCAAAGTGTCAAAATCATATGAATTCAATATCTAAAAGAAATCCATCAAACAATAGATATAACTATGAAATACAATGAATGGATTTTAAAGATGTTCATATGATCAAGATCACTACTATGAAGTTGAAACATGTATAAGGATGACCGCACTTAGAGAATACACATGAATCAACATCATAACCATCCATTTCAAAAAAAAAATGACTAGAAAGCATAAATGATGGATTTGAGTTCTAGTATGGTAACTACAAATATAACTAATATCACAACCATACATGGAGCCAATTGACATTTGCATATAAAAAGAATGCAACAAAAAAGGTAAAGATGCAAATGACTTATAACAACAATCGATCATGAATAATCTAGCTATGAAAGCTTTTGAAATCACAATCAATTGATCACAAATAACATTGCATTTTAAGAAATGTAACTATGAAAGAACGAAATGCAAATGTAATAATGACCAACAAAAAGATTTAACTATAAAGGATAGGTTGGTCAAGGAGGTTCAAGGCCTTAAGATTTGTCTAAGTATCTAACTATAGGAATCCACCTAAGGTCTTGAGAGGGTTGATCTTTGAGGTCAAGTTTAGAAGTCCCACCAACTATAGGAGATTTGACTTGATAAATTTTTAATTTGAACTTATCACCAAGATATTTAGATTTGACTAAATTTAGCTTAGATTTGGTGATTAGTCTTTTGAGGTTGGTGAGTTTGTTTCTTAGGGGATTGTTTCATTTTTCTTTTCTTGTTATATTCTCCCTTTATTTGACTTTTGAATTTTAAATTTAACTTTGCTAATTTCTTCAAAAGTTCTTTCATGGGTTGATTTAAGGGAGATAGGTTGAGAAGCTTTTTGTTAATAGATTCTTTTATACTTGGTTTAACTTGTTTAACCTTTTTAGAATCTTTCTTAGGAGACTCCTTTTTAATTGATTTAACTTGTTTGATCTTTTTGGAGTCTTCGTTGATTTTTAGTGTCTTACCCTTCATAGATTTTGATTCTACCTTTTTGGGTTCATAGATGGGTTTAGACACATGGCTTCTTCTTAGTTTGCACTCAAACCTAAAAGCCCTTTAATGTCACAATAATTACATTTAGTCATGGACAAGGAAGAATGAGTACTAGAGAATGAGGACTCACTTTTCACAAATGTGTTGGTGAAGCTAGGGTCATGTGAAATATTCCTATCAAATCCAAGACTTGTCCTATCTCTTTGAGATTTACCCAATTTAAATAATTTCTCAAATTTCTCATCGCATTGGGTAAATTTGCACTCGTACTTTTGTTTGTAGCTTTCAAGTTGAGTGACTTGGTTTATAAGGATTGAATTTTCATTTTTTACTTTTGATAATTCATATTCAATTTCCTTATAGTTGTTTAGTTCTTCATGGGCAAGTTTTAAATCAAATTTAAGTTCATTAATAACATTAGATTCAAGTTCTAGAGTTTTTATCTTATTTTGAGCATTAGATAAATTTTCCTTAGAATTAGTCAACTTGGAATCTAAGTTGTTAATGTTTTTATCTTCCCTTTATAATTGATCTCTTAGTTTTGAATTTTCCTTATTAAGATAATCATTTTCTATTTTTAATTCATTTTGATAATCTTTAATATTATGAAGGTTATTCAAAGAGATCATAAACTTAGAGTCTAGACAATGTATAACTTCTTCTTTCTCTCTAAGTTCATCTTTTGAAGAAACTAATTCTTTGTTTAACTTTTTAGATTCTTCTCCTAATTTTTCATTTTTCTTTACATGCTCTAAGGACAAAGCATACAATTCATTATAAGCTTGTTGAAGATCATATTCATTTTCATCATTTTCTTCTTCTTTTAAGTCAAATTGAGATTCATTAATTTGAAGGTTTGAATCTCCGATAGATGGAAGAAAGAGGGGGCTAGAAGAATCTACACAAAAATCTAAACAATCTAACTTAGTGGAATCTATTCTAATAGTATTCATTCAAACACAAAACTAGGGTTATTAGCTCTAGGTTTTTACATCTAATCAAGAGTTCCAAAACACTTGATCCTAAAATAGAGCACGAGACTTTGATACCAATTGAAAGTCCGGGATCCTAACCCTAGAGGGGGGAGGGTGAATAGGGTGAGCTACAACTTAGTGGACCATAAAACCAAATTTTAACTTCTTTAAATTAATTAGTCACAAGTGGTGATTAAGTATATAAATGCGGAAACTAAACAAAAACAATCACCACAAAGCATACACCACCACACAAGGATTTATAGTGGTTCGGCCTCAATGCCTACATCCACTACCGGCTTGTGATCCAACACCCTACCGGATTTCCACTAACTATGCTTTTCATTAGGCTAAGCAATAACCTTTACAATGTTGTTTTTCTAGGCTAAACAACAACTTATCAATGTGCTTTTCTAGGCTAAGCAATAACCTCTACACTATGCTTTTCTTAGGCTAAGCAATAACCTTTACAGGAAGAATATTTTCTCTCAATGTAGTGTCTACACAAACACTTTAAGAGATACAATCAATGCTCAATTATAATGCTTCTAAAATAGGCGGATATAAAATTGAAAAACTAACTCACACAAACACTATATGAATGCAAAGGTGTATGCTTATGATGTGTGTGTGTGTGTGATAACTTCAATCAAGTTAAAAAGTAAGCTCAATCAATATATGCTCTAAGCATTTAAAAGTTTAAGGCACATAAAAGATTTTGATTGAAGTGAAGTGCAAATCACATGTATGAATACACACTTGTTAATGATATGAAAATCAAAGGCTCACAAGTTGTATGAAACTAGTTAACTCTAAACATGTGATGCATGTGCAATGTTGTTTTCAAAACCAAATAAACTTAACTAAGATTTAAATGAATGAAAACAACAAATAGAGATTCAACCAAGTAAATGAATCATGCTAAACGGAATCAATGATTTTGGCTACGCATGGTTAATAAAGATTTTAAAACAAACTTGGTTTGAGATAAAGGTGAAGAATCCAATCCAACTTAGTTCAAAGATTAAAAGAAGAATGGATTCAACAAATCATAGTTATAATGCTAAAATTTATTTGTCAATAATTTAAGCAAAGCATATAACATATGATTAATAAAAAGTAAAGCTTGCTTAGAGATTTAACTTCATTGATCCAAGCTTTATCTTCACTAATGACCCCTTGGTCTCTCTCTTAGTTCATCCGCTTTTTCTTGTCTCCAAACTCCTCAAGAGTTGCTAAAAAGTTCCTCTTAGATCCACACTTTTTCCAAAGGAGTGAACTTGTATTTATACTAAAAAATTGAGTTCCTGCGTCTCCCCGATCGACCTGCACCCTTCCTAGTCGATTTGGGCTTTAACGGTCATAAATCTGACTGTTGAAAAGAGCTCCAATGGCTCTTTACCCGGTCAACCTGCTGTGTGCTTGGTCGACCGGGTCCACGGTCGACCCGGGCTAGGGACCAAATTCCCCTAAAATTGCATATTTCAAGGTTTTTCTTTGTGCGGACTTTTGAGCCACTGAATCAAGCTTGGAATCATGGTTTAACTCAAACTAAGAGGTTTAAAACCATGAAAACATAAAAAGCCTAAAATGATTTGAAAGATTTAAAACATAAGCTAGCTTGATTTATAAAATTTCTTTTCAAATTTAAATTGCATCCAAGGTTAAAATCCAAACATGCATAATTCAATATTTTTACAAGTCTTAAAAACAAAGCATGTATAAATAAAGATTTCAAGATTTTCTAAATCAATGCTTGTGTAAAAATTCAAATGATGCTAAAAAGTTAATGCATCCATCAAATTGCAATATACAAAATTCCTAACACTAACGACACCAAAAATCGCTATTAAGAACTGTCTTTAACAATTTCGAATGAATTAAGGAACAATTTTGGTCCGTTCTAAAATAGGGTGTTATCAATACTCTGGCACGATCCATAATTGTTCTAAAAAGTTATTATGGAACGCTTTTGAACGAATCCTAAATGTTTTCTTGGAACGATTTCAACTTGTTCCAAAATTATATTTTAGAACGATGTTGAACCGTCCCTAAATTTATTTTTTGGAACGATTGTAACTCGTTCCGAATTTTTTTTTTCTTATAACAAAGTTGAATTGTTCCTAAAAACGTTTTTTGAGCACAATGTTGAGTCATTTCTAAATTCTATTTTTGGAACATGTCTAAACCGTTCCAGAATTTGTTCATAAGTAATATAAATAGTACATTTATGAACTGTTCCTAATCTTAGGAATATTTTTTTTAAAAAGAAAAATTAAAAATTAAACACTTGTAATAGAACCTATAATAACATTCACATGTGTGCAATGAATAAAAAAGAGAGAACCTTTGAAGACATTTATACATTGACATAAAGAAAAACTAAAATACTTAAAAAGACAATATACATTCCATGTGTTCTACTATTCTAACAAAGCTATAAATGATCATAAACCATGATAAAAGTTTAATAACTTGTTCTTTACAACCCAAAAACTAATCGGTGAACAAAGTAAAGCTCATAGGCCATGCTACAAAAAATCCTTTTCCAATTTCACCTAAAGTTGAATGATAACGACTTGGTTGAAATAATCCCGCATCTCCTCTATCAACCATATCAACCATAACCTTATATGCATTTTTGGGAAGACAATCTCCATGAATCTGTTGGGGTTCCTTCCCCGTATAAGCTCTTCCACGCGCTACGACTTCATTATGCAAGGCTAAGGCATATCCAGGCCCAACCAAACTTTAGAAACACTAACTCAAGCCCGACACAGGCCATAAAAGTTAGATCCGAGCCCGCCCATTTATTCAATCGGACCAAGCTGGAACCGAGCTTTTCATCACTTTTGTGGGCATTAGAGCACTAATTAAATTAAATTACATGCATTTCTTACACAAGCCAGGCCGGGCCAGGCTATGGACCTTCTGTCACTTAATCCAAGCCTGGCCCAATTATTAATCAGGCCCTAATTACATATTCAAGACGGGGCCAAAGCGGGCTAGGCCTAGATCAGACTAGCCCGGTCGATGAGCATCCCTAACTATAACAATGTGCATCTTCATTAATAACTGAGTTACTAAAAACTAATTAATCAATTAATTAAAAATACTTTTGTACCAAAAAATATATTAGTAGTAGATTAGGAACGCTTTAAAACAGTTCCTCAACATAATTGGATTTTGGCACGGTGTTTTTATTTCGGAAGGGTTGTAATGTATGCCTACTTTTGAACATTTTATAAACGTACTGTAAGAATGTTGGTAATTAACATATTTGGTGTAGTTTGTAGCCCACAAGGAGAATGAGAAGGCCAAAAAGGGCATGAATGGAAGAAATGAGGATAGATATGAAGTACAACCTAATCGAGAATCTAACTTAACAGTTGGAATAGGGGTTTGATGATGTTGTTCCCGATGGTGAAAAATAATAGTAATTCTAATTTTATTTCTTCCAAGATAAGATGACTACAATCAGGTTGTCCATATGTTTGGAATAACCATGTTTGTGGACACCCACATGCCTCACCACTATGATCGACTAAGCACTTTTCGCTCCATAACCTCAACTCTCGTACTGTTAGCTCCAACCCAAATCTTTACAATTAGAGCGTAGTTAGGGGTGTTCACAAGCTAAGCTGAGTAATATCCAGGCCCATCCAAGTTTCTCAATCATTGGCTCAAGCCCGGCCTTAGCCAAACCCGGACCATAAGTGTTTGGCCCAAGCCCGGCCTGCTTGAAAAATGCTAAGCTTGAGCCCGGGTTGATAATGTGCATTTATCAAAAAGAGAAAGTTCTACAAATTGTCCACAATTATAGTTTACTTGGTTGGGTTGTGTGTATGTTTGTGAAGAATCATGTATTTGAGTCCATGTCGTTGCTTTAAATTGTTCTCTCATTATGGGCAGGGCCGGGATTCAAGCTCTTTATCATTAAATCCAAGCTCAGCCAGTATATTAGGCAGGGCAGGCTTAGGCCGACCCAGTCCATGAGCACCCCTAAGCGTAATAAGAGCGAGGTTAGGAAAGTGGACACAAAGAACCAAGAAATCTTCATGTATTCTTTTTGCATAGTCTATGGTTGTCACCACACAACTTTTTCTAGATAGTGTCCCTCTCAATTCTTCCAATCTCCCATGACCCTAATTAGAGTTTTATAGGCCACTAAACTAACCATTCCAATTTTGGCAGGACAATTTTAAAGCCATCAACATGCCACATATCGAGATCAAATTATAATTTTTATTATTTTGCATTATGATTATGAAAGAAGTTGCTGATCTCAGATGGGCGTCATAACTGAACTCGCCGAGAACCTTGTGCGTTCCTGCGTGAGGATGACCTGCGAACTCGCTGCGAATACTCTCAGATCTCTGGAGGAACAGAAGCAAGGGTTCCCATCTCCCTTAAATAGAGCAATCCCTAGGAGTTACATCTCTATCGGATACTATCTCTCCTGGAATCCCACATCTCTTGACCAGCGTGGGAAATCTGCCAAATTGGGAGTCTGAACTCGATCCAAACTCTACCACCAAGAGTTTGATCCTTATCTGACTAACCAAATCAAGACTTGTTGGGAGCTCATCTGCGGCAAACTGCCGGGCTCAATCTGGTGTGGGCCCCATGGCAGTCGGGCCACACAATCTTCCAATAATCTCCCACTTGGCACGAATGGCATCGTTGACAAACGTGCCAATGTACATCAAATGTATTTGAGTCCCATGCACATCACATGCCTCGCAAATTCTTCCGCGGGCAACGGTTTGGTGAGAGCATCAACCATCAATTCTCTAGAAGGCAAATAAGAAATTTCAATTTCTCCATTCTCAGCCTTCTCCCGGACAAAATGATATTTTATCTCAACATGCTTTGATCGGCTATTAAGTTTTGGCTCAGTCACCATTGAGATGGCAGACGTACTATCTACGTTCATTGGGACAGGGTGATCCCCACTGATTAAATCAATACCATATAAAAAGTTTCTTAACTAGACAGCCTCCTGAACTGCGGTACTACAAGCTATATACTCTGCCTTGGCCGTAGACATGGCCGTTGAGGTATGTTTCTTGCCACCCCAAGAGATTACACCTCCTCCCAGAGTATACACATAGCCTGTGGTGGACTTTCTTTTGTCTAAGTCACCGGCCCAATCCGCATCGAAATAGCCACGCAATTTCAGGATCACCTTGATAACATAGTTGCAACTTCAAAGAGCCTTTGATGTACCGTAGAATCCTCTTAACTGCATACTAATAAGGTAATCCAGGGTTACTTAGGAATCTACTCACGAGACCCACGGCGAATGCAACATCCGATCTCGTACACAGCATCGCATACATGATGCTTCCCACAACCTGAGCATAAGGCTTGCCCCGCACTATTGCTTTATCTTCCTCAGTCGTGGGCCCCTGTTTGCTTGACAATTTTTCACTTTTGCTAATGGGAATATCGACTGGCTTGCACATCATCATTTCAAACCGTTTTAACACAGTTTCCGAATAGGATTTCTGTGACAAAGTCAATAACTAATTCGGCCGGTCACAGGTGATCTTTATGCCCAGTACATATTTAGCCTCACCCATGTCCTTCATCTCGAATCTTGACTTCAACCATTGTTTGATTCCATTGACGGCATCCAAATTGTCACCAGCAATTAGGATGTCATCCACATACAATGACAAATATAAATAATTACTCCCACCACGTTTAACATAGAAACATATATCAACAATATTGGGGACAAAACCAATTTCACTTATGGTATGGTGAAATTTCTTGTACTACTGTCTCGATGACTGTTTAAGTCCATAGAGTGCCTTTTGTAATTTCTACATCTTGTCCTCATGACCTTGCACCAAAAAACCTTCAGATTGTTTCATGTAAATCTCTTCATCCAATTCTCCATTCAGGAAAGCAGTTTTTACATCCATTTGGTGCAATTCCAAGTCATGATAAACCACAACCACCATAAGGCTCCAAATGGATTGGAGTTTTATGACCAGGGAGAAAGTTTCATCGTAATCAATTCCTTCCACTTGCGTGAAACCCTTGGCCACCAATTGTGCTTTGTATTTATCCAAGGAACCATCCGAATTGAATTTCTTCTTAAGAACCCATGCATTTACAACCGATGGTCTTTCGACGTTTGGGTAGATCGACTAATTGCCACACCTGGTTCTTATGAATTGATTCAATTTCCTCTCTCATAGCATTTATCCAATTTTCAGCATCATGCCCATTGATTGCTTGAGAGTAGGATTGATCGGACCCCAAGTATAGGGTGCAATTGTAGTAATAATCTGGTGAGTTCAGGTCGATCCACAGGGAGCAATGCCTTTTGAAAGTCTTTCCAACTTTGACTTATCCTAAATAAATATTGAATCTGGCCTAAATGGAAACTAATTAAATTACATCAACTTTAAAAAAAAACAGTAATCTAAATAAAGAAACCTAATCTAATTAAACTAAAACCTGCAAAAGAATACACAAATTAAACAACCAATTTAATATAAGAAAATCAAAACAAAATTTCCTAAATTCTAATTACCAAAATCAATTTTTATGCAAATATGAATGATCTATAATGCTAACAATGCAATTTTATGCAAGTTTCTAAAAATCTGATGCATGTTGTAAAAAAAATTTAAGTATGGAAACTCTTGCACAGGCCCAACTTTCCTGGACTGTACGACTAATCTAAGATGATATCAACCTAAATCTAATGGATGGAATCAATACTCTGATGATGCATGAACACAATAAAAAGAAAGAAAAATGGAAAAAGGACTTAAAACGAAAAAGATATGATCACCTAAAGATGCATACTTGAACCAATTATGCTGCTGAAATCTGGTACATGCTTTGCTAGGTACCCCTGTTATACCTCTAGTTGACACGGTTCCCGAGGTTATTTTTGACTGAAATTCTGGGTTTTCAAAGTCCTATTACCATACTTTAAATCTACTATTTTTCGGACCAAAACATTCACGTTTACCTGGTTTTTAAATCACGCACTTTTGTAACACAGTTGGGTCAATTCTGCTGAAACTGCGTAGAATTTTTCACTATTCTCCTACCAAGTCTGAATTTAGTCTTTTTAATCAGTTAATAATCTTGTGATTTCAGCAACAAAAACTTGTTCTAATGCAATTTCTAAATATGAAGTATGCACAAAGACACTTTCCAATCATATATTATGCAAGTAACAAAAATAGTAAGTTTCTACTAAACATAGAAAGATGCAAGTTGGGTTTTTTTTTCTAAATCTAGAATTTGTAAATGAAAAATAATCAAAATATTAAATAAAAATAAAAATAAAAGGGGTGGAAAAATAAAAAGCGGAAAATATGTACTAAAAATCTAAAAACTAGACGATCCTACAAGCATTGACAATGCGATAATCCTCTCTTTTCAGAGTAGGAAAAATTTATGCAAGTGATTATTTGTTGTCTCTCAACTTTTTATCTTTTTATTTTATTTTCAAATCCCTAGATCCAATCATGTGAAATAATTGTCTCCAATCAAAACAAATAAAAGAACCAGAATGAGAAAATTAACTTACTTACATAGAGAACACGCAAAATCAATCCAAGTAGTGTCTTTATTCCTTGATCTTGAAGTACAAAAAATTAAGATTCTTCTCTCTTCATCATTCTCTCAACATGATCTCTCAATCTATGTCTAAAGAATTAGAATGGAGAAGAAGAAGAAGGGACTTAGAGAGAAAGGGTGGATGGGAGTGGAAAGGGGGAGAGCACCTCCAAGATTTTTCAACTACAAGGCATGGACGACCAGCCCTCTTGGCTGACTCCTTTTTATAATTTCTTATGGTCCTTTTTTTGGTAACATTCCTCTTCCATTTTGGCTTGAACTCCAAGCAATCCTCCTATCTTGGCAATTTTTCTTGCTAATGATAAAGTCTTGTGGTTCCATTCTTTCCATCTTTCGACTCCTCAAAAGATCTTTAAGATTGCACACGGGAAGGATTCCAAAAAAAAAAATCAGATTTTATGCCAACATTGTGCTCCCTTATGTGGGACATCCAAGGCATGTGGACCCCACCTTGATCGTCCAACATAACTTGGTTTCTCCTCTTTCTTGAGTTTACTTTCCTTCTTAATCTTGGATTAGATTTCTTCTTCCACAAGTTTGACTCTTCTAAGCTTCTTTAGATCTTCTTTCCATTCTTGAACAAATCTCTTGCTTGAATTTGAATCACAATTTTTTTTGCAACACATAGAAAGAAGAATTTCTCAAAATCTTGGAAACTTGCATGCTTAACAAAGTGGGGCTCCTTCTTGGGCGTGTAGTGTGGTCCCTACTCAATT
The DNA here is from genome assembly GCA_038049695.1 of Cinnamomum chago. Taxonomy (NCBI): domain Eukaryota; kingdom Viridiplantae; phylum Streptophyta; class Magnoliopsida; order Laurales; family Lauraceae; genus Cinnamomum; species Cinnamomum chago. The sequence continues at coordinate 37,870,627 of CP142458.1, forward strand.
GCTTTTCAATGTGGGTCTCATTTCTTGTTTTCTCCTACAAATTGAAAGAGATAAATTTAACATTAACTATATGTAAGAAAATAATTATGAACCATGTATGGGACCCTACATGCCTAGTGATGCACCAAAATAACTATCTTTCTAAAAATATCACATGGTGCCAAAAATAGCAAGATATGCATTGATGAAACCAAAAAACTAATTTTTTGGGGGTGATAAATGTGATGAAAAAAACTTAATTTCACGAAAATTGTGCACTTCAATGAATTTTGACCTATTTTGACCATGTTTCCAAAAATAACCTCAAATGCATGTAATCATGAAACTAAGTGCAATTTTATGCAATTAAACCTAATTAGGTCCACAAATGCTAATGAAATGATGAATAATGACCTAGTTTTGTGGACTTATCAAGGATGTCGGATCTAAATCCTCCACGGTTTCGACTAGACTACAATAATTATCCAGATATGACGGATGTTTCCTTATCCGAACGGGTCTACTAAGTTCCGGTTGTTCCTCATCAAGTGGGCTCTGGCCAGGAGTTACATTTCCAACGTCAACCACGTCGAAGCCCCCACTCGCTTGAACATCCTTATCCTTCGAGATCTCATAAAAAATCCACCATCCGTGGTCTATCTCTAGGATTAACCGTTAGATTCTCAAGGAAATACACATCTCGACATTCCATGATTATTTTATTATCGTGATCATACACACGATACCCTTTTGAATAACTTGGGTAGCCAACAAACGAGCAATTCTTTCTCATTTTGCCTGCAGTTTGTGTCTTTCTTGTGGCAGTAACAAGACATGTACGGGGCAACCTCAAACTTTTATATGTTCCATTTTAGGTTTGGCTCCAGTCCATAACTCATATGGGGTCTTGGGCACAGATTTTGAGGGGACCTTGTTCAATATATATTGTGCAGTATTAATTGCCTCGCCCCACAAATACAGCGGAAGTTCTGCGTGGCTAATCATGGACCTAATCATGTCCAAAAGTGTTCAATTTTGACGTTCAACCACGCCATTTTGTTGTGGGGTGTAAGGGATTGCATACTCATGAATGATTCCCTCTTTTGCACAACATTCTTTGAACAACTCAGAAGTGTACTCCCCCTTCTATATGATTGAATCCGTTTAATTTTTTTCCTTTTTGATTCTGAACTTCAGCAGCATTTATTTGAAAAAAATTTAATGCCTCATTGTTGACACCAAAAAAGTCACTTTGCCTCTTCAATATAAAGAAGACACATGAAGCTGCATCCTACTACAAAACGAGCAATGTTACTTCAAGCATCAGATCTTGTAAGAATCAAACAAAAACTGCAAGATCCTTCAAGACAGCCAAAAGAGGGGTTCATATGAAGTTTCGGGCCATTCCAACATCATTTCGCCTAACTTCACTCATCCGGCAGCTGAACAGGCGCTCTTGGCGGCAATGACGTTGAAGACATCAAAACTTTGATCAGAGCATACGGATGGTCTCAAAATACCTCCAAGAGGCTCCATGCCAAATTTCAAGTCAAACCGACAACGTTTGACTCTCCATCAACCCGCGAGCGGTAAAACCAAGCCTTTCGACGGTGAGAACTATCGAGGCCATTACTCAGCAAACATAGCACATGGGTGACTTCAACATGCTTCGAAAGGGCTGCACATCAAATTTCAGGTCATTCCGACAACCTTTGACCCGACTTTGACGCTCCAAAATAAAATCAAGGCTACTGGCGGCGGAGCACCCCGGGACCATGACATCCAAATCGGAGCCAACGGATCGTCTCAAAATGAATCTAATAGGCTCCTTGTCAAATTTCAAGTCAATCGGACATCGGTTAACCGTACCTCAAAGCGAGGCATCTCCCCCGTGGCAAAATCAAGCCTCTTGGCGATGGGACCCCAAACGGCTTCAAAACTCAAAAAAAAGCCCATGGTAGGTCCCATCTACTGCTCAAGAGGCTTCACCTCGAATTTCAGGTCATTCCGACATCGTTTGACCTAGTTTCGACTCTTGACGGAAAATCGACTACAAAGTCTTCGGCTTTTCCAAAATGGGGAAACTTTATGCTCCGATTTGTATGACTTCTCGTCGGGTTTTCTTTAGGATAATCAAGCCAGTAAATGAGGAAAAATGTTAAGAAAAATACAGGAGAAAAAAGCATCGAAAAAGACCGAAAAACAGCCGGGAAACGGCGACCGGAAGGGGAAGCCGGCCACCATGGCCTATGGTCGCCTGCGATCTTGGCCTGTTGGCAACCCCAGCCCATGGTCGCCGGATTTGTCTCCGGGTGGCCCGTTTTCCGCCCTTTCCGTGTTTCGGTATTTCCAGTCCCTGTGGTTTTCTGAAAATCTGATTTTTTATGCTCGAAATCGATTGATCTTCATCAGCATCTCGGATCCGTCGTCAAGAGCATGAAATAATCATTGATCGCTCCAAGATCGCCAACCGGCTGACCAAGAAAGTACGCTTTTTATCCGACTGATCGAGAAATTTACAAGACAGATGTCACCGGCCCACTGATACCAATCAATGCCTGAAGTTGCATCGTCATTCGAGATCAAATAACATGTGGATCCATTGGCGATCATCACAAAAAGAATTCCAAAAGACGCAGCACGGCCTGCGACTCTCAAATGCCTTGGAGACCACTTAATGCAGTTAATTAACCCATTTTATGACAACTTAATGCGGTCATTAACCCATTATTTTGGACGGCCCAATCAAAATCAAGCAAATGGGAGTTACAAATTCAAGTAATCAAGGCATTAAAACTATGAAAGAAGAATTGTGTCTCTTTCACGGCACAAATCGCCTTTCACGGCAAACAAAAATCGCCTTTCATGGCAAACAAAATGAAATCGCCACTTACGGCATTTAAAAAATTGTGTCTATTTCTTAAAATATATGTGCAATGGAAAGTTACAAAGAAGAATTGATTTCCTTTCTACTTGTGAAGGTGAATCTCCGGATCACCACTTCAAATTCAAAGTAGAATAGAAAATCTGGCATACCCGTACAAAAATGTTGATGACTTGCTTTTCCTCCTTCGCCATACTCTTGGCAGCCCCAGGGGTGGGAAAGAGAGGACGAAAGGTCGGAGCCCCCATCAAGTTGGCACTGTTGACACAAAAAATGTCACTTTGCCACTTCAACATCAAGATGCCGCATGAAGCCGCATCCTACTACAAACGGGCGATGCTACTTCAAGTATCAGATCTTTTCAGAATCAAACAAAAAACTGCAAGATCCTTCAAGACAACTAAAAGAGGAGTTTACATGAAGTTTTGGGCCATTTCGACGTCATTTGACCGAACTTCACTCCTCCAACAACTGAGCAGAAGCTCCCGGCGGCGGTGTAGCCAGAGACCCTGACACATAAAACAAAGTACATAGTTGGCCCCAAGATACCATCAAGAGGCTCTACATCAAGTTTCAGGCCATTCCGACATCATTTGGCCTAACTTCACTCCTCCGGCAGCCAAACAGGCGCTCCTGGCGGCGGCGGCGTCAAAGATACCAAAACTTCGATCTGAGCCTATGGATGGTCTCAAAATACCTCCAAAAGGCTCCACGTCAAATTTCAGGTCATTCCGGCGACGTTTGACCTGACTTTGATGCTCTAAAAGAAAATCAAGCCCCTCGGCGGCGAAAACCACCAGGACCATTACTCATCAAACAGAGCACATGGGCGGCTTCAACATGCTTCAAAAGGGCTGCACGTCAAATTTTAGGTCATTTCGACAACGTTTGACCCGACTTTGACGCTCCAAAAGAAAATTAAGGCTACCGGCGGCGGAGCACCCCGGGACCATGACATCCAAATCGGAGCTAATGGATCATCTCAAAATAACTCCAATAGGCTCCCTGCCAAATTTTAGGTCAATAGGACATCGGTTGACCGCACATCAAAGCACGACATCTTCCTCGCAGCGAGATCAAGCCTAGCAGCGATAGGACCCCAAACGGCTTCAAAACTAAAACCAAAGCCCATGGTTGGTCCTATTTACTACTCAGGAGGCTTCACCTCAAATTTCAGGTCATTCCGACATCGTTTGACCTAGTTTCGACTCTTGACAGAAAATCGACCACAAAGTCTTTGGCTTTTCCAAAAAAATAGGAAACTTTGTGCTCCGATTTGCACAGCTTCTTGTCAAGTTTTCTTCAGGAGAATCAAGCCAAAAAATGAGGAAAAATGTCAAGAACAATACAGTAGAAAAAAGAAGCAAAAAGATCGAAAAATGGCCGACGAAACGGTGACCATGGCCCACGGTTGTTGGCGACCCTGGGTGCATGGTCACCTGCGACCCTGGAAATCCGGGTCGCCGGATTTCGACGAAAAGGCCATTTTTCGGCTCCTTTTCGCGTTTCGAGACGTCCGGCCCCTGTGATTTTCCAAAATTCTGACTTTTGAGGCTTACAACCCGTCGATCTTCGTCAACATCACGGATCCGCCGTCAAGAGCACGAAATCGTCATTGATCGCTCCAAGATCGCCAACCGGCTGACCAAGAAAGTACACTTTTTGTTCGACCGATCGAGAAATCGACAAGATATGGAACCGGCCCGCTGTTAGCAATCTATGTCTGAAGTTGCATGATCGTCCGACATCGATCAACATGAAGATCCATCGTCGGTCATCGCAAGAAGAATTCCAAAAGACGCGGCATGGTCCTTGACTCTTCAAATCCCCGGCGACCACTTAATGCTGTTAATTGACCCAACTAAATGCGGTCATTAACTCATTATTTTGGATGGCCCAATCAAAAGCAAGGAAATGAGAGTTACAAGTCAAAGCCATCATGGCATTAAAGCCATGAAACTCCTCTCATCATGGAGATTAAAGGCGATTAAATGCCCATCAATCTCCATCGGCCAATCAGATTCAAGGAAAAAGGAGTTACAAAATCAAGAAATAAAAACTTGTAACTCCTCCAATCATGAAGCTTTAAAGCCATCAAAGCTCATAAACCCTCCTAAATGGCTAGCAAAATCCTATAAATAAGAGAGCATTTCAAGAAGAACGGATCAGAAAAATCGAAGAAAAATCAGCCAGAAAGATCGTCCAGAATTCCCAGAAGCTCTGAAGAAACTCTGTTGCAACAAACACCACAAGGTGATTGAAGTACCTTGGGGGGACACTCCCCCCCAAGGGAAAGCCCCCCTCTTCTCATATTCAACATGGCCTAGACGCGTCAAAGCATCAAGCGTTCTCATCTGAAGGACGATGGCGAAGTCCATACATGACTTGAGACTGTCGATCTGAACGAGTCCCCGCAATCTCCTGAGAAGTCCAATCCCTTTTCTTACTTTTTTTGTTGTATTTTGTATTTTCTTTAAGAGACAAAAAAACTCACAATTCTTGTCTTTCATTTTGATAAGATTTGTAAATCGCCTTTGACGGCAAAATCGCCTTTCACGACAAACAAAAAAAAAACCTTGTCTCTTTTCTTAAATATATGTGCAATGGAAAGTTAGAAAAAAGATTGATTTCCTTTCTAGTTGTGAAGGTGGATCTCCGGATCACCATCTCTAAATTCCAAGTAGAATAGAAAATCGGGCATACCCATACAAGAATGTTGATACCCGCCTTTCTCCCCCCCTTTTCCCTCCATTCGGCCCTCTCGGTGACCCCGGGGACGGATGGGAGAGGAAATGAAGGAAATCGGGTCCATCAAGCTGGCATACCCGGTGGGACCCCGTTCATTTGAGAACGCGATGCTTGAATTCTTAGGCTCCTTTTTAGTTGGTGGCCTATGTTGGATCTTGCATAAAAAAAAACATGAGATGGGATTTTTGGAAAACTTCTTCCTTTGAACTTATTTCCATTCTTTCTCATTTCAGGAAAACAAAAAAAAAAGAATTTGATTTCTCTTTTTTTTATTCAATTTTGGGAAACTTTGATCCTCTTTTCTCTTTGATGAGTCCGATAGGGATTTCCAAAAAAAAAAAACTCCTTCAAGTTTTTTTTCTTTTTTTGGAATCAAATTTGAAAAAATTTGGTCCCCTCCTTTTCGGATTTAGCGCTCGCAGAAATTTTTGAGCCCTTATTCAAATTGGGACACCATTCATTCTCTTTGATGAATAAAAAAAATAAAAAATAAAAAAATTTTCAAAACCCACTAAGGTTGCACCGATTGCGTTCTTTGACCAAAGTGGATCTAAGAAAAGCCTTGTCCAGAGTGTGGAGACAGCTAGACTGTTCGAGGCAAGGGTCCTCCAAACGGGTTCATTAAGTAATCCTACCCTTACCTGGGGGTTGATCTATCTACTAAGGTTTCATAAGACCGAATTGAAAACCTTTGTGTTTCTTTAAAAAAAAAAAAACAAAAAAAAAATTCAAAAAAAAAACTTTAAAAAAAACCCGTCATTTTTGGGTTTACATCTGAGAAATCTTGGTTCCTTCCCTTTCGGATAAAAGCTCGCGGAAATCGCTTGTAGCTTGCGTTCGGATTGGAATTCCATTTGCTCTCTTTTATGAGTCCGATTTTGACCTTTCAAAAATCCCATCTCGTGTCTATTCCAAGGATGCAATTTGCAACATTTGTGCCTAGCGGTGCTAGTACACCCTTCCGGGTCTACTGTATTCGCGACCGACACATTTGTGTCTCCAACCTTATATCATCTTACCTCGAGTGAGCCTCGCTTCTCGGTAATTTGAATTAAGGTCTACAATTGCTTCTAGCAATAACTGGAATGCTCGCTTTGAGCCTCCTGTACTTGCGTTCAGAACAATTGTATCCTCTATAGCTTTTTTGCCTTCTTCCCCTTGCTTGGACTGGGCCATGCTCCCTTGAGCGATTTGAAAAGACAAAACCATAGTTCTTTCCCATTTATGATAACTATATTCTTGTGATTACTAATGGACGTGGTCTTGTTTAAGAAGTTTTTCCAAAACTAACAATGGCAGCTTCATTAACCATCACTTTCGATGAGAACAAGTACCAGCTCATGCTCCAGGAGAAGCAGAACAAGCGCACTCATAAGCACCCTGCTAGCTGCGGAAGCGTCACCTCCCTCGGCAAATCTCAGAACACCGGGTCGACCTTTACTCCCCCGGACTATCATCTTCGGGTCACTGGGACCGTTCCCACTTCCCGTAAAGGAAACCGTACCTGCTCAGAAGCAAAAGATCGCCCCGCAACGTGTCACTGCCATGACACCAAGGGCGAACACGAAGAAGCCTGAAGCCCGTGGCAACCCCACGAAGCCTCAACCTGCAGAGAACTAGGTCTACCCTAAGACTTGGTCCCCAAGACCTTCACCAAAACAAAGGAGGTCATGAGCATCTGCAAAGCCAGCATACCTGGCCCCTCTCAAAGAAAACCGGTTCTATCCTCTTGCATACATGAAGGAGGAGAAACCAGTCCCTTGCCTGACAAAGAAGTCAACCCATCATGAGTCAGCTTGTTCCTACAAGCCAAAAATCAAATCATACATCACCAGGCCTCTGCAAGAACCTGCCAATGCCTGCACTCCTACAGTTCGACCCTATATCTCAACAGGGGTTGAACTCGCAAAATTCAAAGCTTCGCTACGACAGTCGAAGGACCGAGTCCGAATCCTGTCTATGCCCAGCTTCAAAGAAGATAGGCTTGGCTGCTGCGCTCGAGGGAGTACACCCTTCATTGCCAAAGCCCAGCTAGAGCTGACAGAAGCTCAAATTGCCCGTCGCATACGTCGCCACATGTCATATCGACAAAAGAGACTAGAGAAGCAAAGGAGCCAACATCCTATCCTCCAAGTCTCCCAAAAATGGGTCGAAAAAGAAAGACCCGATCAAATTGTTGATGTCCATATGGTTGGCAAAACGAGAAGACGTCATAAGTCAGCAACTAAACTTCATGTCCGACGACCAGTGACTCGTAGCGTCTCCCGGACACGAAGACATCTGGAAGAATCTTCTACTCCTTCAAGCCAAGGACAATGGAGTAATCCTTCCTCAAGCTCTTTAAGAATGAGCCCTAACTCAGTCACCAGGACGATTTCCTGGTTTGAATCACGGGGGATGAACGTCTTGGTTACAAACTTTGAGCCACCTCGCAATCCACCTCCTGATGAAATGACCGCACGCATCCAGCAATTGGAGCAAGGTCAGCAGAGGATTGAGGCTCTGATGGAAAATCTTCTTCTCGTTTTTCAGTGTCAAGAAAACAATCAACCTCCTCCAGATAACGAGGAAAATGCAGAAAACAATGAGTCACGCGCCCTTACCAAAAAGGACGTTGACGATATCCTCGCCAAAGCAAGAGAAGAGGATCGCTGAAGGAGCATGGGATCAAGCCACCATATCCCTTATGAGTGGACTCGGTCCCGTTTCCTGTAAAATTCAAGCAACCTACCCTCCAAACATATATGGGGAAAGGTTCAGCCAGACAACACGTCAGTCACTTTAAGATCCTGACGGGAGCTATCGCAGATCAAGATGCCCTCAAGATCTGTCTCTTTGCAAGTACCCTAAAAGGTACGACCTTTGATTAGTACTCCATTCTGCCGGAGGATTCCATCCAAAATTGGGACATGCTAGAGACACGGTTCCTCACCCACTTCAAAGGTGAGAATTATCTTGTTACTATGACATAGCTCTGTAGCCTAAAATAGGGAGAGAATGAGTCTACTTACGACTTCATTCACAAGTAGAAGACGAAGGCATACAAATGCTCCAATGTGCTGCCACAAGCGTCGCTGGTCGACATCTGCCGAAACAACATGATGTTAGATAGTGTGGTCTCAATCCATCAGTTGATGTAATAAATTGATTAATTTCTTTATTTATCAATAAAATCATGCTTTCCTTTCATGAGATCAATGATGTTTATTACTTAATGCACTTGACCAATACATATGACATAATGGTTCATGAGATGAACCGGGTCCCATTAGTATATTAGATGTGATATATGTGTATAGAAGAGATCCACATACGGGAGATATGTGTCGCAAATCTTATACTTAAAAATATCTTCACAGCCATTTATGAGACTGGGCATCTTATCTGATAAGGTTGCAGCACTTTGATCACTATGTGATAGTGTGATTTGTCTCGATCATCAGAATGTAAGATTCTGGATCACAGTGCTGGTATATTGAATGTATTGAAGGACCATGAGAAGCACCTTATGAAATATTGTCTCGATTTAAGGACTGTTCTCATAATTCCCTAGCAATAGGCTCTCAATCGTGAGGCATTGATGAACTCAAGTTTCTGTCTAGTCATTTGCTTTAAGTCACCAATGAGTGAGGCCAACTGTAGGTCAACACCTCGGTGTCTTGGGTACGTGGCAGTAGGACTGTGGGAACATACAATGATTAAGATGGAATCTATCTATATTATCCCCTTGGGCCAATTAATGAATTTATCATTTGTAAGTGCGCACCCATCTCGATTAAGAGTTAATTGGATGGTACTGATGATCAATGTGATTAATTGGGGCTCAAGGATAATAAGATGTGGATCTAAGATTGGATGAGACAGATTTATTCCATTTGATCCATGGATATTGATAGAGGGGCCTACTTGTGGTAATTGGGAAGTTTAGGGTCTTCATTGTAATTTATTCCTAAGACTGGAGTGCAATTGCATTTATATAGTGGTGTTATTTGCAATTAACTGTGGGCCCGGATTGCACATGAGATGTGGGGTCGTGTGTCCCAGTTGGAGCCAACTTTTTAAGGAATCCCTAGTGGTCCCCACGCTAGCCTAAGATATTAGGAAGTTACTAATCTTACTTGAACTCTAAAAGGAAGGAATTAGAAAGTTACTATTTCTATTTGAAGTGGGACTTCTAATAGTGGTAATAGTAAGCTACTAATTTGTGTGGAAGTGTGACTTCTAATGCAATTAGTAAGAGAGTCTTAAGAGGAGATTTGAGGCTATATAAAGGGGAAGAATCCCCCTTGGACGTCCATCCTTGGTATTCACGCCCAAAACATCTCTTGTGCAAGAGTTGCACATCTCTCATCTTTCTCTCTCTCTTCTAGTTCTCTTCTAGTTTCCTTAGAGTTTCTAGTAGGGTTTTCTCTTGGAGATCCCACCCATCTTCTTGAGAAAAGAGATCTGATAGAGGGTCATAGCGTGGAAGACAACAAGGTCTTGGAGATCTCTAATTGCTTCAAGAAGAGTTCTTGATCAAGTTAATTGTCTTCTCCTCGATTAGAGCACTACCGGGCTCCAAAGGTATAATCTGCTTCTCTACTTCTTGTAGATTATTTTGTTGTAAGTAGTTGCTGATTGCTATCTTCTAGATAGGTTATATTGTTGTACATGATAGATGAGAAGGAGGGATTGCATCCTGGATTGAGTTATAGCCTTTTGGATAGTTGATCCCTGAGTCAAGTGGGTCAAAAAGTTTTGAAAACCTATCCACGAGGCCCACCTACTTCCAACACATGAAAGCAATGATCCGCTCCATGATTATCGGCAACAAATCAAAGAACTTGGGAGAACTCCTAGAAGCTTCCATGGAGGCTGAAACGGGGATCAAAGACCTCAACAGTCAGCAATCAACCAAGAAAGAGCCGGCTACCATTACGACCTCAAAGCCAAAGAAAAATGAGGTTCTTAATGTGCAAACCAAGTCACCTCCTCAGCAGCCAAAGAAAGCTGAAAATAAAGCTGCAGGTAAGAAACCTGAACCCTCTGAAGCCTTCAAAGAACGAGTAGAAAAGAAATACCCGTTCGATGAAGATGTTGATGAAATTTTCGAGGCTCTCATAGCAAATGGTAAACTCACCTTGCTTGAGCCTAAAAGACCGGGAGATGTTGGCAAAACCAATGATCCTCGGTATTGTCCCTACCACCAGATGATCTCGCATCCTCTCAACCAGTGCTTTGTTGTGAGAGAAAAGATCAACGAGATGTGGAAAAATGGAGTCATCACCTTTGACAAAAACTATGGGTCTGCCTCCGCCAACATGGTGTCATATGGACAAACTTCCAAGTCACCAAAGGAGAAGACCACTACTTCCTTTAAGGTGATAAAAATGACCCAGACGTCCCAAGAGTTGGTTCCTTATCGAACACCAGACGGACAACCTATATGGGTACATCCCAATCTCCTAGAAGATGAAAATTGGGAGATCGTTAAAACAAAGCCTACCGCTCAACAACGAAGGTAAGCCAAGAGACAACTCCGTAAGCTCAAACAGTGGGAGAAAGCTCAATCAAAGCAAGAAGTCCCTGAAAAGGCAGAGACCTCTTCCATTGCTTCGCTGGGGGCAACGGAAGAATCCAAGGCTTCAAAGGTGGAAAGAAAATTCACCCTTGGTGATTTCATGCCACCCCAATTCATAAATGAAACTACGCAGGGGGCATCATACTTTTGCAATTCGGTAATTGGACTCTCCATGGATGGATACGAATCCAGTGACACCGACGAGTGGGAGGAATCCCTTGAAACAGGAGAATACCTCTCCGACGAAGAATGGGTTCCCAAATCTCATCTTATGCCGGTAATCTGGTATAACCCATATCAGCAACAAGGATCCTGGTCTGATGATGAAGAAGACCAAGAGGCTGTTCAGGAAAATGCTGTTGACTCAGCACCCTTCAATGCTCCAGTGGAACCCAATCATGTTGAACCAGAAGGGGCAGACGAAGAAGAAGATTTGGCTCCCATGCCTGATCTTGAAGAGCATGCGAGGATCTTGCAGCGCCTTGCCTTAGAACAAGAGCAAGATCTTCGTGATCAAAATCCGGAACCAGAAGTCCCTGAAAATCAACAGGTACCTCCTCCCTCAATTCCTGAAAACGAAGAAAACTGTTGGATAGAAGATCCTCTCACATCTGATGGTGAGCCCGACTCCCAACAGTCCACTCTGGGGGGATCTCCTATCAGGGCAACTTGTAATGTGATAGTTCAGGATGATAGTGCCTCTGAAGTATCATCTACCAAAGACACATACTCTCTTGCTACACCTGATAGTATATCTTCCGGAGCTACATTTTCTCAGGTGACTTCCATTGAGATAACACCTTCTCAGCCTTCGTCCCCTGAAACCGTGACGTCGCAACTCACAGCTCTTCCGATTGATCATCCTGAAGAAACTTCAGCCGAAGAAGACCTGGTCAATTGGTCCCAGGTACCTGACCTCATAGGAGACGTCTGGACCGACAAATTACTCAGTGAAGGAGAAAAGTTACTAGATGTTGTTCAGGACTTGTTCCTGGAAAATGCTTCATGTAACGCAATCATTGAGGATGGTGACTCTGCCGCAGACACATCTTCAGCAAACGAGAAGGATCAACCCTTGGATCCCAAGGATGATCTTCCAAATGAAGACCCTTCTCAAGAAGCTCTTGAAGTTGGTAGAGGCACCCGTTCTGGCCGGGATTACCACAAAAATTACTACCAATCTTCTTCTTCTTACGTAAATCCTTCGGGAAAAGATGTTGTAAACGCCCCAAGTGGCAACAATAATGAACATGCAGGCCCGAAGGAGGCTTTCAAGTACGACTTGATCGAGCAGTTCAAACACATACCTGCACGACTGCACTTCCTTGACTTATTACGAATGTCTCCACAAACTCGTGATAGTCTCATTTCAGAACTATAAAGGCTGAATGCGGATGTCGGCAAACATGCCCCACAAGTCCTACAAATTGAAATGGACTATAGGGTCAAAAAATCAAATACTTCCTCAAAGGGAGAAAAGAAGAAAACCAAGGGATCAGGCATTGAATGCCTCTCGGTTTAGAAAGCAGCAAGTGTAACCATCTCCTTCGGTAAGGATGACCTCCTGCTAGGCGAGACGAAGCACAACCGACCCCTGTACTTCATAGGGTACATCAAAGAAATGCCGATACATAGAGTCCAGATCGACCTAGGTTCCGCACTCAACCTCATCGCTGCTTCTGCGCTTGAGGAGCAGGGCATTCCACCTAGCAAGCTGAGTCACACGTCTGTATCCATCTTTGGGTACGATGGGAGTGCTCAAAGGCCTATCGGCAAAATCAGGTTCAAGTTGCAAATTGGTGATCTTATCTCTGAAGTCATTGTGTATGCAATAAGAACCTCCTCATGCTACAACATCTTTCTTGGACGCCCCTAGATACACGAGAATGGTGTCGTCCCTTCAACTCTACATCAATGCATCAAGTTCGTTGGCAACGACGGCTCGATACATCGAGTGTTTGCTGACAAGAAACCCTTCAAAGGTAAAGAAATCCACTTTGCAGATGCTCAGATGTACAAAGATGAAGAAGAAGGAAAGGAGGAAGAAACAACGCCCTTTGCCAAAAATCTCCAGAAAGATAAAGGTAAGGCTCCTCAGCAATCATCGGAAGAAAATAAACCTTCCGGCAAATCTGAAGAGAACAATCCATCTCCCTTCGTTGTCTCCCTCAAATCTTTAAAGCCTTTGGTCATAACAACCAAAACAAAGAAGACAAAGCAAAAGTTTGGGGGCAAGCTTGTTGTCTCTTTCGTGTCTATCGTACAAGACACAGATTCAGAGTCAGAGCCAGAAGACAACACACCATCAAGCCAAGCTGACACTCAACAAGTTCAGCCCGCCCTACCTACAATAGAGACACCTGCTGACGTAGAAGATCCTACATCTGCTTCTTTCGTTGTTCCGGTAACTTAAGTAGAAGAGAAGTCGATCTTCTTCCACGGATCAGAAGCTTCTTCATCAAATTCCATGACTGAACCTTTCCAAAACGAAGGTATGCCTCAACTATTTCTATATAGTCCTATAGCACAAGCTATTATGAAGAAAATGGGTTACGACACTCAAAACCCAGCCGGTCTAGGGCAAGGTCACAGTATTCTCACACCATTGGAGTCCACCTTAACCAAAAGTCAACTGGAAGATTGGAGACTCTACGGTCATGTAGAAAAATCTTCACATGGGTTGGGCTATGAGCCCGACACTCCTATGAGACAATTAACACAAATGATGAGGAGTCGATTTGCCGACCAAGCCTCAACGTCTCATTTCCTTAAAGACATCGATCTCCCTGGATATCTCTTTGAAGAGTCACCCGTCAAGGATCCAGGAAGCTCTACCAATTGGTACGATTTCTCTGATGATGAAGAGGAATTGTCTGGTGATAAAGACATGTGGCATTCTGACCCAGAAGAACCATCATCTCCAAAAGAAGTACCCTACTTCGACCCAATTTCAACAGGCGATTGGGACCATCTTTTAGCAAGCCTTGAGAAGATCACCGATCCTGAAGACCCATGGCTAGAAACAAAGCCTTGGCCTGAAAATACCCTTGAAACTCCAGAAGGTTTCGTTAAGATGGAAGCCTCCGAAAATATTGTGGAGGAACCACCTTCGAACTTCCCAACAGAAGATCCTGTTCAAAAGATAGACTTGGGAACACCAGATAACCCACGTCCTATATTCATAAGCAAGAATATAAAGGATGATGAGTTACACGAGTATATCTTTTTTCTTCGTGAGTTCGTTGATTGTTTTGCATGGTCTTATGCTGAAATGCCTGGCTTGGACCCCAAGATAGCAGTCCACAAACTCAATCTGCAAAAAGATATGAAGCCCGTCAGGCAAAGGCCATCGTTTCATCTTCGCCGCTACGGATTATTTCTCCAAGTGGTCAGAAGCGTTTGCGCTCAGCGAAATGAAGACCTCATCAGTCCTTCAATTCTTGCGCTCCAACATCATTTGTCGCTTCGGCATACCTAAAAGATTCGTTCGTGATAACGGACCGCAATTCCGGGATCATCGATTCTACAGGTTTTGCGACAAATACAAAATCCAGAGCTGTCCTTCGACTCCATACAATCCGGCAGCGAACGGACTAACAGAAGCCTTCAACAAGACATTCTGCAAAATTCTCAAGAAAATGGTCTCTAGTCACAAAAGAGACTGGGGAGACAAACTACCTGAAGCTTTGTGGGCTTATCGAACCACCGTTCGAGGACCAACCCATAGCACACCATTCTCTTTGGTCTATGGATGCGAAATTATTGTCCCTTTGGAAGTACAAATTCCCTCCTTAAGGGTATCCTTCCAAAATGACATGACGCGAGAAAGCAATGTCAAACTGAGACTCTAAGAACTAGACAATCTCGACGAAAGAGGGCTTGAAGCCTTACAAAGCATTGAGTTATACCAAGCACGCATGGCAGGATCTTTCGACAAGAAGGTTAGGCAACGCGCCTATAAAAAGGGCCACTTGGTTCTTGTAGTAAAAAGGCCAATAGTTTTCGCCCACAAATCCAAAGGCAAACTCGAACCAAAATGGGAGAGACCCTTCGTCATTCACAAAGTCTTCTACTACGGTGTATACGCACTTCTAAACATGGAGGGCGACAGATGTATGCTGCCCATCAACAACAAATTCCTAAAGCGATACTACCCTTGAGGACTTACGCCACTGGGTCAGAGCAATGCTTGCATGGCCAAAAGCCTATTCTCAGGTACTCGCTCGTCAAACCCGCCTCTTTTAGATTTTTCATCCTTCTATTAAGATTTCTAAAAATTCAAAACAATGCTTACTTTCATAGTTTCATTGTTAAAAAAAATCCAAAAATCCAAGTTTAGGAGCCTCTTCCTGGACTTGACTAAATTTTCGACCCTTGAACCCAAAATTCATGGTTTGAAACAAAATCAGGACTCAGGAATTTCCCCCTAGTCCACCCTGACTTTTACAACAAAAAACGATTTTAAGTCAAAATTTACGACCCTCGTGTCTTTAAAAAAAAAAGGTTTTTTAAAAACCGCGGGGAAGCGACGCTTAGTCGATACTCGCAAAACCCAAAAATCGGAAGGATGCGAACCCCATTCGATACTTCCAAAATTTCAAAAACGCAAGGAAGCGACACTTTGTCGATACTTGCATAATTTCAAAAATCGTGGAGACACAACATTCCAGTTGATATCCACAAACCCAAAATTCAAACAAAAACCGAGGTCCAAAAAAAAAAGGACCTCAAATTTCAAAAGTTGTGGGGAAGCAACATTCAATCGATACCCACAAAACTAGAATTTTGAAGAAAAAAAAAGCAAGGAAGTGACGCTTAGTCGATACTTGCAACCAAATTCGCGAAGAGGCGACATTCCATCGATACTCGCAACCGAATGATCATGGAGGTGACATTCCATCGATACTTGTAGGACCATCCAGCAGGGAGGCGACTTTTAGTCAATACTTGCATTTTTGAAAACCAAAAAATCTGCTATAAATGCCAAAAGCCCGGTTCTCATGCCAAAAATCGGCTATCAATGCCACAAAATCGGTTATAAATGCCACAAAAACCTGGCTCTCATGCCAATTAAAAATTTGGCTTTCATGCCAACAAAACAAAACTCGGTTTTCAAAAAATCGGCTATCATGCTAAAAATCAGCTATAAACGCCACAAAAAACTCGGCTATAAATGCCACAAAAAACTCAACTATAAACGCCACAAAAAAATCGGCTATAAACGCCACAAAATCGGCTATCAATGCCGCAAACAAATTTCGGCTTCCATGCCAAAAACAAATTTCGGCTTCCATGCCAAAAACCAAATCCCAGCTATCAATGCCACAAACAAAATTTTTTGGCTCCCATGCCACAAACAAAATCGGCTTCCATGCCATCCCAAATTTTGGCTTTTACGCCACAAAATTCCGGCTTCCATGCCATCTCAAAATTTGGCTTTCACGCCAAAACAACCATTTGATAAAAGGTTTTTCACAAAATGACAAACTTTTGATCAAATTTCCAAACAAACATTCCCATTTAACTATTACTTGAATTTATCACAAAAAGAATTTGAGTGAAAAGAGGGAATACAAAAAAAGAGAAGTGCTAAAAAAAATGTCCACAAGCACTACAAGAGAAAGAGTACCAAAAAATATATGGGTACAAAAATAAAGAAGAAAGAGGTTTGTTACAAGAAGAAGGAGCTCAGTCTCACATGGTCTTCAACCAAAGACTCAACTCCTCAAGCAGACTCTTGGCCTTAGCCGCTAAAGCTTCCAGGCCACGCTTCTTCAAGATCTTCCGATAAAATGCGGCAGAACGCCGCAATCCATCTACAACACGGGGAAGCTCTTACCAAAGAATCTGTCATTGCTCGTACTCTTGAGTCTTCCTCCGGAGATTGCTCTCAGCCTCCTCGACTTGGCGAATCAAAGTCCCTTCTCTGGCACGAGCTTCCACAATGGCGGCCCATTTTCCAGCAGCTTGTTCCTCCAATAGCTCAAGATGCTGCCTAGTCTCAACGACCTCTCTATCAACACGGCGCAGATATTCTGTCAGCTCAATGATAGCCAACTCGGTAACGTTCCTCTCCTGAATGAAATGCTTCCGAGTCCGCCAGATCTCGTTCAGCTCAGACTTGACCTCGCCAGAAGGCTTCAAAAACATCTCATTGAAGAAGTCACCACTTGGGAAGCTCTTGGTTTCATTCCACTTGTTCCCTAGAGCTATTATCATCAATGAAAGCCTTTGCACCTGCAATGTCCAGACCGACTTCTTCGCTATCAGCAAGGATGTCCTGTACATGCTTGATCATGCCAAAGCCGGCTTCTAAATGGCCAGGAGAAAGAGGTTTGACCCATGAGCTCAAAATGCTCTTCAACACTTTCTTCGCATACTCAAAAGATGGCCCAAATGAAGGCTCGCCCCTCTCCATTGGTCGACTGCCCATGTCATGTCCTGCTGGAGGAGTGATCATTAAACTCTTTCTAATCGGAGACACTGACGAAGGAACCTGCCCAGAAGATTTCATCTCTGCTGCATTAAAACTAGAAGAAGAAGTCCCTACTTCTGGTTCAATTGCAGACATCCCCTGCTCGGGCACTGAGAAAGACGGAGGAACTTCTTCTGCTACCTAACAATCTGCCAGCAAAACAAAACAAAAGAGGTATGAATATGATCCTATTGAAAAAGTCATTATCATCAGGGTTATTGCTACAAATACCTTCTTCGACGATTGGCGAAATACTTTCTGCCTCCATGAGTTCATCCGAAGCGTCATCAAAGGCCGCATCCATGGATGGCTCGAAATCATCGGAATCCTATGGCAAGTCAGCTGATAAGAAAAAAAACAATATATTAGCATATGGCAGCACAAACAAAAAAAGGAAAGAAAATACAAAGAAGTCATACCAGGTGAAGATTCTAGAATCACTCCAGAGTCCTTCGGTTCTTCTACAGATGCCCAATCGGATGCTGCTTCATCAGCCGGAACCTCAGGCATCACCAAGTCCTCATCTTCCACTGAAAAGGGGAGAAAAGGCGAATAAAAAAAAGAGACCTCAATGAAAGAAGCGGAAACAGAAAGATGAGGAATCATACCTTCACTAACGGTCTCTCCTTCTCGGCTCCTCTTTTTTGAAGGCTCATCAACATCCCCAGACACCTCTTCAGCAGTGGTGAGAGGAACTTCTAAATCAGGAGAGTCTTCATGTCGTCTCTTATTACGGCGCCGCCCTCTCTTCCTCTTGCTTCTATGGGTTGATTTACTTGAAGTACCCGCCCCATTGTCAAAGTCAGGAGCTTTGCTTGATTCCTCACCGGATGGTCTGCTCTTTCCAATAGACTCCATGGAAGCATTCGTTAGTTCCGCTTGTATCCAAGCGTCGATCTCGACTTCCTCCTCTTCTAGCTGCTCCAAGACCTCACTAGGTATCTCTTGTATAGCTCCTGATCTGATGACGTCTTGTTCATCGAGAAAGCTGATCTTGTGCTTCTCTTCGGAAAGGAAAGCCAGAACTTCCTCTCGTCGGACTCCATCTGATGTTCCAAGACCCTTCCCAGAAGATTGTTTGACATCGAGCTCCTTCTTGGAAAGCCCCCGGTGCACTGAAAAGCTTTCCGCAAACCATTTCGTGAAGCCAGCACTCCGGAAAATGGGCAACTCATGATAGGAAATCATGGCGGTAGTGTCCTCCGCACTATAAAAGGCCCATGCATTCCTCCCGTCCTGTAAACCTCCAAAACGCTTCACCATGCTCGAACGGGCTACAACAACGCCTTGAGAGAAGCCCAACTGCAGCGCGAAACGTGAGGGAACATTCGGTTGAATATCAACAAAAAGATGTCTCCAATACACCATCGTACTAACACGTATGTTAAAAGGCCACCCCTTTTCTGCATTGGTCAAGGAGTAGTGTCTTCCCGACCCCACCCTGGTGGAATCACGGGAGGCACCAAAGTCAAAAGCCTTCTTCCGCAAACTTGGAGAAAGCTTCCCTGAAGATTGCCCGATCTCGACGTTCCTGAACCGTCAGATCCTTAAACGGGCAGACAAAAGTGATTTGTTAACGGCTGTCCCTCTATCCAATCGAATCATGAAAGGGTCATCATCCTATGCAGCTCCTAATCGGTGGAAGCCAGGACAGTGGTACACATACCACGAATATAAAATATGGGCTGAAAATACCCTGTTCATAGGGAGCCTAAGCCGAACCAGAAAAGCAGCAGCCTGCAGTTCGGTACACAAATATGAGTACAGAGCAGGCACCAAAGCCAGCTGCTCTTCGAACGCCATCTGACAAGCCGAAAAAATACAGTGCGGCCTGATGTGTGTTCCATCTCCTCCAGCGAAAACAGCCTCACCCAACCAATAAGTGAGGTAAATAGCGAGACTCTCCATAGTACAATGTCAGAATAAATGGCGTCTGTACTCCCGAAGAACTTCCTCAAGTCATCTCACATGATAGAGATCTTCTTCAAACCTGAGTTCTTGGCCCTAGCATTTTGGGCCATACCATCAGAAGACTCTCCGCCGTCAAAGAAGTTGGAACTACAATTCTTCCAATTGCTACACCGGACTTTCAAGCCCTCCTTCTCCTTCAAAAAATCATAGAAGGCAACAAGCTGAAAGTACAGGAGCCTGAACCCCTCGGACTGCTCCTCAAGAACGTTGTCGATAGGCATAAACTCCTCATAGAGTTTGCCAAGGATATGAAGCCCGGTGATGACGCTTAATTCCTTCAAAGTAAAACCAATCTCACCGTTCGTCATAATGAAGGTGTTGGTTTGTGGAAGGAATGACTATCATGGCCATGAAGGCCTCATCAGAGAAAATCACGGTCTTCCGAAAAGCGTGAACTGCGTCGAAGATCCCGGCCTCCTTTAAAATGGCTCCACCAACCTGCAGGGTGTGATCAGTCCACGATTCCCAGCTCGAATCAGCACTGAAATGGCCACGAAGTCGGAAAGACTTCACCAAATTGCTGTCGTCACCTCGAAAAATGCCAAGGCCAACTGGCCTCAAATTGACCGACAGATGGTCAGAACCTTGGTAGCCATTCAAGGGCATCAACATGTCCATACGGATAGGCGACTTCTCCGCATATCCGGAAGGGCTGCCAACAAATACCCCGGTCTTTATCACATTGGTCCTCTTCACCCAGCTTGGAGGATCCTCCCTCTTGGGACACGTGGGAGAAAGACTCATGATCGAGACAGTCCAATCAAAGGTCGACAGGGTAGAAATAGTTCTTTCCTCATCATCAGTTGTGTAAAAGAACTGAAAACATCTCCTTTGGTACGTCAAGTCGTTAGGGACTGTGTCACCAAAGAAAAAGGTAGGCTTGGGCACAATGCTCTGATTGTCTATGACCCAAGGACGGTTGCTTACCATAATCCTGTAAAACTCCTCATCCTTTAGAGCGATCAATCGCTGTCTCATCTCATCGCGGATGAGGGAGTCACACTCTTCCAAGTTTCTCTCCACAAACTGGACCTTCTCCCAAGCCTGTTGTACGACCGCATTAGGAGATCTGGTAGACCGACGAGGTGCATCAGTAACAGGCTCTTTGCTGTTGTTCGTTCTGGAAGAACTACTTGCAAAGGATGGAAAAAAAATCATCAACCATCAAAATGACATAATTTTGCTAAAGAAAAATTCTAGCGAAATTTTGGCATGATTCCGGGACAATTCTGAAGAAAAGGGAAAACATCCCGAAAAAGATAGGAAGATGAACTCAACATCACAGCGAGCTCATAATCAATGGAGGATTCTCGAAGAAGACTCGAACTCAACCATTGCTGCGAGATCAAGCCTGTCTTCTCAAATCTCCTCAAGAATGGAAAAGGGCTCAACATTGCTGCGAGCTCCAAAATCCAAAACTTGCAAAGCTCCTCAAAGATCCGCAAGACTAGGAAAGGGCTCAACATTGCTACGAGCTCCAAAATCCCTAAACTTGCGACAGACTTTCAGGTATACATTATCATGCTCCCAATTCAATTTACAAAAATCATGCATAGAAAGGAAATTGTCATGCATCAGATGCTAGGAAACCCTTGATGATAGTTTGACCAATTCCAACCCAATTTAGAAAATTTCTTGAAAAAGGAAAATTTACTTGAAGCCATTGATGGAGAAAAAGAAGAAAAGCTTGAAGATCTTTCAAGAAGAAGAAGAATTCTTGATCTTGGAGCACTCTTGAAGACTTTTTCAAAAAAAAAATCATAAGAGCAAGAGATCCAACCTCCCCTTGCTTTTATAGAAGAGAACAAAAAAAAGAGGAAACAAGGAGAAAAGAAAGGAGGTAAGTGCTAAAAATTAGCAACCTCCCTAAAAGAAAGGAGATTTGAGATATTCTCTCCCAAAGAGAAGATTCTTTGAGAAATTTTCTCCAAAAAGAAAAGGGAGTGAGAAATATTCTCTCCTAAAGAGAGATACTTTGAGAAAATCTCTCCCAAAAGAAAGGAAACTTGAGAGATTTTCTCCAAGTAAGGATATTTTTAGATATTCTCTATCCAAAGGGATATTTTTTAGATATTCTTTACAAAATGACACCATGTGAGATCTAAACCACCTTCAAAGCTTCAGGTCCAATGGGCTAGCCCATATGAGCCAGGTTTGACCACCTAGGCGCTAAAAAGGGCTTCCATTCAAAAATTCCTCTTACCAAGAGCATAAAAAATGGTTCTATGCCTCTTTTGAGTTGATTGGGCCACACAAAAGAAAATCCAAGCCTCATGAGCTTCCAAAATTTCAAACCATCGCACCTCATATACCAAATTAAGCCAAAATCTTGAAATTGACATTCCACAAAATCCAAACCTGACCCCCTACCTTGCCACATACAGCTTGTTAGGTCACAAGGTCAAAACCAAATCTACCCCCCAATTTTCCACATACAGCTTGTTGGGTCACAAGGTCAAAATCCAAAAAAGATGAAATCAAACCCCGACCCCCTAACTTGCCACATACAGCTTGTTAGGTCACGAGGTAAAAAAAACCACAAAATCCTTCTTGACCGCCTGATGCGCCACATAAAGCCCTTAGGTTCACATGGTCAAAAGGAAAACCCAAAATCCAAAATCCAACTCCCTCATGTCATTTTCAAAACTTTGCCTTGAAATGGTATGTGGTCCCTCTCATTACCATAAAATCCCCTTGGAAACTCAAAAGGCTATAAAAAAATGCTCAAAGACTCTTGGTCAATTCAGAAGCTCTCCTTCAAGATTCCCTTCGAAGCACATCGACTCCAAAAGCTACTCGTTGTTGTACCTTGAGGGGGCATTTGTTGACTCAAAAAATGTCACTTTGCCTCTTCAACATCATGAAGCCGCATCCTACTACAAACGGGTAATGCTACTTCAAGCATCAGATCTTGTAAGAATCAAACAAAAACTGTAAGATCCTTCAAGACAGCCAAAAGAGCAGTTCACATGAAGTTTCGGGCCATATCAACATCATTTGACCCAACTTCACTCCTCCAACAGCAAAGCAGGTGCTCCCGGCGGCGGTGAAGCCAGGGAACATAACACATAAAACAAAGTACACAGCTGGCCCCAAGATGCCACCAGGAGGTCTACATTAAGTTTCAGGCAATTCCGACACCATTTGGCCTAACTTCACTCCTTTGGCGGCCAAATACATTCGCTCCTGGCTGTGATGGCGTCAAAGACATCAAAACTTCTATCAGAGCCTACGGATGGTCTCAAAATACCTCCAAAATGCTCCAGGTCAAATTCCAGGTCATTCCGGCGACGTTTGACCCGACTTTGACGCTCCGAAAGAAAACCACCGGGACCATTACTCATCAAACAGAGCACATGGACGGCATAGCCATGCTTCAAAAGGGTTGCACGTCAAATTTCAGATCATTTCGACAACGTTTGACCTGACTTTGACGCTCCGAAAGAAAATCAAGGCTACCGGCGGCGGAGCACCCCGGGACCATGACATCCAAATCGGAGCTAATGGATCATCTCAAAATGACTTCAATAGGCTCCCTTTCAAACTTCAAGTCAATCGGACATCGGTTGACCATACATCAAAGCGCGATATCTTCCTCGCAACGAAATCAAGCCTAGCAGCGACGGGACCCAAAGCGGCTTCAAAACTCAAATCAAAGCCCATGGTTGGTCCTATCTACTGTTCAAGAGGCTTCACCTCAAATTTCAGGTCATTCCGACATCGTTTGACCTAGTTTCAAGTCTTGACGGAAAATCGACCACAAAGTCTTTGACTTTTCCAAAAAATAGGAAACTTTATGCTCCGATTTGCTCGGCTTCTCGTCAGGTTTTCTCTAAGAGAATCAAGCCAAAGCATGAGGAAAATTGTCAAGAAAAATACAGGAGAAAAAAGAATTGAAAAAAACTTGAAAAACGACAAAAAAAAGGCAACCAAAGGGGACCAAACCCCATGGTCGCCGGCGACCCTGGAAGTCCGGGTCGCTGAATTTTCGCCGGGAGGCCCGTTTTCAGATCCTTTTCGCATTTCGGGAATTCCAGTCCTTGTGATTTCCTGAAAATCTGATTTTTGATGCTCGAAAATGACTGATCTCCGCCTACAATTCGGATCCGCCATCAAGAGCATGAAATCGTCATTGATCGCTCCAAGATCGCCAACCGGCTGACCAAGAAAGCACACTTTCCGTCCGACCGTCGAGAAATCGACAAGACAGATGGTACCGGCCTGCTGTTAGCAATCTATCTCTGAAGTTGCATGATCATCCGACATCGATCAACATGAAGATCCATCGTTGATCATCGCAAGAAGAATTCCAAAAGACGCGGCACGGCCCACGACTCTTCAAATCCCCGGCGACCACTTAATGTTGTTAATTGACCCAACTAAATGTGGTCATTAACTCATTATTTTGGACGGCCCAATCAAAAGCAAGGAAATGGGAGTTACAAGTCAAAGTCATCATGGCATTAAAGCCATGAAACTCCCCTCATCATGGAGATTAAAGGCGATTAAATGCCCATCGTTCTCCATCGACCAATCAGATAAAAAAAAAAAGAAGTTACAAAATCAAGAAATAAAAACTTGTAACTCCTCCCATCATGGAGCTTTAAAGCCATCAGTGCTCATAAACCCTCCTAAATGGCTACCAAAGGCCTATAAATAGGAGATCTTTCCAAGAAGAACGGATCAGAAAAATCCAAGAAAAATCTCGAAGAATTCTCGAAGAAATCTCTGCACAAACAAGCTCTCATACTTTGAAGAAATTCTGTTGCAACAAACACCACAATTTGATTGAAGCCCCTTGGGGGGCACTCCCCCCAAGGCAAAGCCCTCTCTTCTCCTATTCAACATGGCCTAGACATGGCTTTTCAGCCTGTCTCTTTGTTTTTTTATTGGATATAGGACCTTCCCTTGGTCTTTATGCTCTAAAAAAACTGAAGTCCAAGCCAAGCCAAAAGAATCAAAGCATCGTATGTTCTCATCTGAAGGACGATGGCGAAGTCCATACATGACTTACGACCGTTGATCTGAACGTGTCCCCGCAATCTCCTGAGAAGTCAGATTCCTTTTCTCACTTTTCTGTTCTATTTTGTATTTTCTTTAAGCAACAAAAAAATCACAATTCTTGTCTTTCATTTTGATAAGATTTGTAAATCGCCTTTCACAGCAAACAAAATCGCCTTTCATGGTAATCAAATATCGCCTTTCACGGCAAACAAAAAACCTTGTCTCTTTTCTTAAATATATGTGCAATGGAAAGTTAGGAAAAAGATTGATTTCCTTTCTACTTGTGAAGGTGGATCTCTGGATCACCATCTCCAAATTCCAAGTAGAATAAAAAATCTGGCATACCCATACAAAAATGTTGATACCCGCCTTTCTACCCCTTTTTCCCTCCATTCGGCCCTCTCGTTGACCCCGGGGACAGATGGGGGAGGAAAGGAAGAAATCGGGTCCATCAAACTCATGATTGAGATAGTGCGATCAAAGGTCGACTGGGTAGAAATAGTTATCCTCTCACCATCTGCTGTGTAAGAGAACTAAAAACATCTCCTTTGGTACGTCAAGTCGTCAGGGACTACGTCACCAAAGAAAAAGGTAGGCTTGGGCACAATGCTCTGATCATCCATGGCCTAAGGACGACTGCTTACCATAATCCTGTAAAACTCCTCATCCTTGAGAGCGATCAGTTGCTGTCTCATCTCATCATGGTTAAGGGAGTCACATTCTTCCAAGTTTCTCTCCACAAACTGGACCTTCTCCCAGGCCTACTGTACGACCACATTAGGAAACCTGGTAGACCGACGAGGTGCATCAGTAACAGGCTCTTTGCCCTTGTTCATCCTGGAGGAACTACCTGTAAAGGGTGAAAAAGAAAAAATCAACCACCAAAGCGACAGAATTTTGCTAAAAGAATCCTAGCAAAATTTTGGCATAATTCCGGGACAATTCCGAAGAAAAGGGAAACACCCCGAAAAAAATGGGAAGCTTAAAGATGAGGTCAACACCACTGCAAGCTCATAGTCAATGAAGCATCCTCAAAGAAAGTTTGAACTCATCCATTGCTACGAGATCAAACCAGTCTCATCAAATCTCCCAAGCTTGAAGAAGAGCTCAACATTGATGCGAGCTCCAAACTCCAAGACTTTCAAAGCTCCTCAAAATCTAGCAAGATTAAGAAAGGGTTCAACATTCCTGCGAGCTCCAAATCCCAAAACTTGCAAAAGATTTTCCAGGTATGCATCTTCATGCTCCCAATCAATTTACTAAAAACCATACATCAAAGAAAATCATCATGCATTAGATGCTAGGAAAACTTTAACCAAAGTTTGACCAATTCCAACCCAACTTGGTCAAAACCATTCAAACTTTGTCCAAGTCAAAAATCATGTTGGCTTGACCTAGAGATTCTAGCCTTCTATCTTGATGCATCAGAAAAAAAAAAAAAAGGAAAAAAAATGCATGAACATCTTGGATTGCATAAATATCATTATCATGGTGAGCAAAAGAGGGAAAACAAAAAGAAAAAAGAAAGAAAAGAGAAAAGAGAGAAATCTCTTAAAAAAAAAAAAATTTTTTAACTGGGCAGCAGGCCGTGGCCCACTGCCACTTGGCAGTACTGCCAGGTCCGTACGAACCTGTCCGTACAGCCAACAAAAAAAATGTGCAAAAAAAAAGACGAAAGAAAAGCCGTGAGAAAAAAAAGGAGAAAAAAACGAAGAAAAAGAAAAGAAAAGAAAAGAAAGAAATTTCTACTTCTACATGGAGTTTCTTGTTAAGGAAGAAAACTTACTTGAAGCCATGGATGGAGAAGAAGAAAGAGAACTTGAAGATTCTTGAAGAAGGAAGAGGAGTTCTTGATCGTGGAGCACTCTTGGAGACTTTTGCAAAGAGAAAGCAATAAGGGCAAAAGATCCAACCTTCTTTGCTTTTATAGAGGAGAGCAAACCAAAAGAGAAACAAAAAGAAAACCAAGGAGGTAAGTGCTAAAAACTAACAACTTTCCCAAAAGAAAGGAGATTCGAGATATTTTCTCTTAAAGAGAAGATTCTTTGAGAAATTGACTCCAAAAAATAAGGGGAATGAGAAATATTCTCTCCAAAGAAAGATACTTTGAGAGAATCTCTCCAAAAACAAGGAAGCATGAGAGATTCTCTCCAAGTAAGGATATTTTTAGATATTCTCTACCCACAAGAGATATTTTTAGATATCATTTACAAAATGACACCACATGAGATCTAAGCCATCTCCAAAGCTTAAGATCCCATGGGTTAGCCCACATGAGCCAGGTTTGACCACCTAGGCACTAAAAGGGGCTCCCTATCAAAAACCTCCTTTGCCAAGAGAATACAAAATGGTTCCATGCCTCTCTTGAGTTGATTGAACCATTCAAAAAAAAAAAGAGAAGAAAAGCCTCATAAGTTTCCAAAAATCCAAACCATCGAACCTCATGAACCAAATTAAGCCAAAATCTTGAAATTAAAATTCCACAAAAAACCAAACTCAGGTCTCCTAACTCGCCACATACAGCTTGTTAGGTCACAAGGCCAAAACAAAAAAAAAATCAAATCCTGACCCCCTAGCTCGTCACATACTATTTGTTAGGTCACAAGGTCAAAACCAAATCTGACCCCCCAGTTTGCCACATACAGCTCGTTGGGTCACAAGGTCAAAATAAAAAACCAAACCTCGACCCCGTAACCTACCACATATAATTTGTTAGGTCACAAGGTCAAAAACAAACAAAAAAAAAAACCTCTTGACCGCCTAATGTGCCACATATAACCCTTAGGTTCACAAGGTCAAAAAGAAAATCCAACTCCCTCATTTCATTTTCAAAACTTTACCTTGAGATGGTACGTGATCCCTCTCACTACCATAAAATCCCCTTGGAAATTCAAAAGGCTTTAAAAAAATGCTCAAAGACTCTTTGTCAAGTCAGAGCTCTCCTTCAAGTTTCTCTTCGAGGCACATCGACTCCAAAAGCGACTCGTCCCTGTACGTCGAGGGGGCATTTGTTGACACCAAAAAAGTCACTTTGCCTCTTCAACATCAAGAAGCCACACAAAGCTACATCTTACTACAAAACGGGCAATGCAATTTAAAGAATCAGAACCTACGGATGGTCTCAAAATACCTCCAAAAGGCTCCATGCCAAATTTCACGTCAAACCGACAACGTTTGACTCTCCATCAACCCGTGAGCAGTAAAACCAAGCCTCTCAGTGGCGAGAACTATCGAGGTCATTACTCATCAAACAGAGCACATGGGTGGCTTCAACATGCTTCCAAAGGGCTGCACGTCAAATTTCATGTCATTCAGACAACGTCTGACCCGACTTTGACGCTCGAAACAAATCAAGGCAACCGACGGTGGAGCACTTTGGGACCATGACATCCAAATCAGAGCCAACGGATCGTCTCAAAATGACTCCAATAAGCTCCCTATCAAATTTCAAGTCAATTGGACATCGGTTGACCTTACATCAAAGCGCGGTAACTCCCCCGCGGCAAAATCAAGCCTACTGGTGATGGGACCCCAAACGGTTTCAAAACTCAAACAAAAGCCCATGGTTGGTCCCATCTACTGCTCATGAGGCTTCAACTCAAATTTTAGGTCATTCCAACATCGTTTGACCTAGTTTCGACTCTTGACGGAAAATCGGCTGCAAAGTCTTCGGCTTTTCCAAAATTTGGAAACTTTGTGCTCCAATTTGCACGACTTCTCATTAGGTTTTCTTCCGGAGAATCAAGCCCGTAAATGAGGAGAAATGTTAAGAAAAATGGAGGAGAAAAAAGAATAAAAAAAGACCGAAAAACGGCCAAGAAATGGCGACCGAAAGGGGAAGAATCCCCATGGTCGCCAGCGACAACCATGGGTGCATGGTCGCCGGTGACCATGGAAATCCGGGTCGCTGGATTTTTCGTCGGATGGCCCGTTTTCCATCCTTTTCGCATTTCGGGAGTTCCATCCCCTGTGGTTTTCTGAAAATCTGATTTTTTATGCTCGAAATCGACTGATCTTCATCAACAACTCAGATCCGCCGTCAAGAGCATGAAATCATCATTGATCACTCCAAGATCGCCAACCGGCTGACCAAGAAAGTATGCTTTCTGTCAGACCGATCTAGAAATCTACAAAACAATTGTCACTGACCCACTGATACCAATTAATGCATGAAGTTGCATCGCCACTGACATCAAATAACATGCGGATCCATCAGCGATCATCACAAGAAAAATTCCAAAAGACGCGGCACGGCCCGCGACTCTTCAAATGCCCTATGACCACTTAATGAAGTTAATTGACCCGTTTTATGACAACTTAATGCGGTCATTAACCCATTATTTTGGACTACCCAATCAAAATCAAGCAAATGGGAGTTACAAATTCAAGTAATCATGGCATTAAAACCATGAAACTCCCCTCATCATGGAGATTAAGGGCGATTAAATGCCCAGCATTCTCCATCGGCCAATCAGAAGCCAAGAAAAAGGAGTTACAAAATCAAAGAATTAAAACTTGTAACTCCTCTCATCATGGAGCATCAATGCTCATAAACCCACCTTATGGCTACCAAAAGCCTATAAAATGGGGGTCATTCCAAGAAAAAAAAGAACCTTCGATCCGCCCCAAAAAAGTCCAGAAAAATTCCGAAGAATTCTCAAAGAAACCCTGCTACTCTGCTGCAGAAACACCACAAGGTGATTGAAGTCCCTTGGGGGGCCACCCCCCCAAGGTCTCCCCTCTCCTTCATCAAACATGGCCTAAACACGGCTCTTCAGCCCATTTACTCACTTTTTTATTGGATATAGGACCTCCCCTTGGTCTTTGTCCTCTAAAAAACTGAGGTCCAAGCCAAGTCAAAGAATCAAAGCATCAAGCGTTCTCATCTGAAGGACGATGGATGAAGTCCATAGATGACTTGCGACCGTCGATCTGAACGAGTCCCCACAGTCTCTTGAGAAGTTAGATACATTTTCTTACTTTTCTATTGTATTTTGCATTCTTTGTAAAGAGACAAAAAAATCACATTTCTTGTCTTTCATTATTGATGAGTTTTGTAAATCGCCTTTCACGGCACAAATCGCCTTTCACGACACAAAACCACCTTTCAAGGCAAACAAAAATCGCCTTCCACGACAAACAAAATGAAATCGCCTCTTACGGCATTTAAAAAATTGTGTCTCTTTCTTAAAATATATGTGCAATGGAAAGTTAGAAAGAAGAATTGATTTCCTTTCTACTTGTGAAGGTGAATCTCCGGATCTCCACTTCAAATTCCAAGTAGAATAGAAAATCTGGCATACCCGTACAAAAATGTTGATGACTCGCTTTTCCTCCTCCGCCATACTCCCGGCAGCCCCAGGGGTGGGAAGGAGAGGACGAAAGCTCGGAGCCCCCATCACTCATGTTTATGTTTAACCAAGTAGATATAACCATATCTGATGAAATCATCAATGAAGGTAATGAGATACAACTCCCCCATCCTAGTATGAACATTTGAAGGTCCACATATATCTGTGTGAATCAGGTCTAGCAATTCCAAATTTCTAGTTCCCTTTGGGAATGGTTTCTTGACCATATTCCCACTTAAACATGGTTCACATGTAGGGTATTCCACTTTTTCAATATCAGGTAAAAGTCCATCCCTAACCATTCTAATTATTTTGTTCTTGTTAATGTGTCCTAATTTGTAGTGCCATAATAATGCCAAACCATTAACACGTTCATTCACACACACAGAATAATTGGAACTAGATTTCATTGCAACTTTAAAAGTGTCCAGCAAATACAATTTATCATGAAGCAAACCAGAAATACAAATTTTCTCATTGAGCCCAATAGTAACCTTATCAGTATTGAACCTAATTTCAAAACCACTAGATGCAAGCTAGCTGACGGAAATCGCGCTCCTCCTCATGTCGGGAGAGAAGAAGACATCTGATAAATACAACGATTTTCCAGTTGGCAGGGGAATCTTGACTTTCCCCACCCCTAACACATCACAAAATGTCTCATTCCCCATGTATATATTATGCTCTCCAGCTTTAAGTTCTTGGAATTCAAAAAAGCCTGCTTTGGTCCTCGAGATGTGTCGAGTAGCGCCAGAATCGATCCACCAATTGCTTTCATTGGTTTCCACCATCATGGATTTCGTGATCATATCAATATAATCTTTATTTCCATGTGGTACTATGTTCTGTTGCTTATTCTCACCTTCTTTCTTTTTATTTTTATCCGGACAGTCCGCACGAAAGTTCCCAAGCTTCCAGCAAATAAAGCAACGCTTCTTTTTCTTTTGTTGCTCCTTTGCTTTCCCTTTGCCCTTATGCTTCATTTTCCCAATAGTAGCCATCGAGCCACTAGCAGAATTGGTTTGGGCAAGCAAAACAGTAGGCACAACACCACGGGCAGCTTGCCTCTGTCCTTCAGCAATTAATTCAGCTTCAATATCTTTAATGGTCAGTGTTTTTTGGAGGCTTAGGGTCTGAGAAACATTCTCCCTTAAAGGTGGGAGACTTTGCAGCAGATACAATCGTTGCAACTCCTGGTCCATATCCCTTCCCAAAGCAATCAAATTCCTCAATCTTATATTCATCTGGTCAATGTAGTCATTGATCAAGGTTCCTTCAGGCATTTTATAATTAACATAATTTGAGATGCGTCCATAAGGTGGGACACTGTGGAGGCATCGTATTACATAATTATTTGATCATAAATTTCTTTTGTTGAACCCAGTTGCTCAAATTGCTTGACCAAATCATTGGAAATAAATCCAAGTAACAGATGCCTTGCTGATTTATTATCATATTCCCAAGTATCATAGAGATCTTTTTCTTCATTGAAAGCATCATCAGTAGGCTTCTCAGGTGTCTTTTCGTTAATAACATGAGAAAGAACATCAAAGTGCAACAAGGCATCCATCCGACATTTCCAAATGAGTAAGTTCCTCCCATTGAATATATCGACCTTAGCAAGATCGTGCAGAGCAGATTGAGAAGTAGACATATTTTTAAAATATAAATAAAATCCAGATATCACTGATCGTGATCGCAATCCAAAAAAAAATTTTGACTGTTAGAATGCCGATCTGTCATGTCTACCAAATAGTGCTCGTTGCCAAGAATCCGCAGAACCAAACCTCTCGTCGATTGGAAGTCGGATGAAGGAGTTACTGCCAGTCAAACTTTTTATTGACCGATGACACCGGGACCCACGTGCACTGACATCATTATTGCAACAACGTCTCTGCTGGCGCGCGTCACGTGATGGTGGCGGTGTTGTTCCCGAGACAGTAAGAAAACCTCAAAAATTTAAGGCTGGCAGCGCTTTACCCGAGGCAAGAAGAAAACAACAGAAGCAGCAATGGTTGCTTGCACACGCATATCAAGGGCAGGAGAGAAGAAATCGTGAAATGAGGGATGAGGAACTCACGCCAAACGAGACAGAGTAAATGGGTTCCCTCCTCTTGGTCTCTGTGTCTGAGGAAAAATCTGTCTTCTGATGGCGTGGATTGGAATGGTTGATAGGTTGGATAAGGATGCACGATTATGGAAGGTTGGATATGTTGATTTAGTTGATTATGTTGGACAGTTTGGATTGGTGAAGGAATTTGATTGGATGGGATGGTTGGGATGGATTGGTAGGTTTGATTGGATCGGATGGTTTGGATTGGTGAGTAGTTTGATTAGGTGAGATGGTTGGGATGGATCGGTTGGTTTGATTAGGTGAAGGAGTTTGATTGGATTGGTTGGTTTGAATGGATTGGTAGTCTTGATATTGGTCCAAGCCAACCATAAATTCTTTTAATTGAGAATATTGATCCTCCAACCAAATAAATTGATCTAATTGCACTTCACGCTTCGAATTATTGATGGTTCAACCAATCTTCCTAAGGCAAAACAGAGGATATCTCGATTGGGGGAGAGAATGGGGAAATCCCATATGACCCAATATGTCTGACAAGTCACACCATACGTCAACCCAAACTGCATCTTCCTCTCCAGGACTCCGAAAAGGTACTTTTGGAACACCAATGGGCATAAAATGAAAGAAAAATGAAGTATTCTATTTCACTTTGATGTGGAAACGTAACAAACTTTGGTTTGTCATTATATAATGTGTATTTTGGATGTAGATTCGTTGATTATTAAGGTTTAAATTTTGATTTATGTTATGATTATTTGAATTTGTGTGCATTGTGTTTTGATTTGGTTGAGTGTAATATTGTTGAGTTGGTTGGGAAATTGTTTGATATGAATGGGGATGATGGATTGGGCCATGGTTTGGCCTAGTGTGTTCGCAAGAGGTGTGGTGATTGTTTAAGTTTTCGTTTGCATAAAAGTGTCGTGTAGATCTAAGGGAAAAAGTTTGAGTTGTTATAGCTTGGTTGGAAAGGTATCGATAATTTTGTGTTTCGTTGTGGTAGTGTTGGTTTATATTCATGTATGAGTTATTTAAGTTTTGAAAATCTTAAGTCGTGTGGTTCATGTAAGATTGATAATTTGAGTCGAGCATGTATGATGTTTGGGATGCAATTTTTCGATGTGGATTTTGATAGGCCATCTTATATTCGATTTCCAAATCAATTCCTAAACAAAGTTATATAGGACCAAGAGAATGTTTTTAATTTAGTTCAAAATAGAATGGAGGGAAGAGGAGAGTAAGTTTTGAAAGTCCTGAGGATCCTAACCCTAGAGAGGGGGTGAATAGGGTGAGCTACAATTATGACCAATTTTAACCAATTTTAACTCCTTAACATAAACTAGTCACATGTGATGATTAATCAAACAATATGCGGAAGCTAATATAAACAATCACCACAAAAGCAATCACCACAACACAAAGGTTTATAGTGGTTCGGCCTCAATGCCTACGTCCACTACCGGCTTGTGATCCAATCACCCCACCGGATTTCCACTATTTATGCTTTTCAATAGGCTAAGCAATAACCCTTACAATGAAGTTTTTCTAGGCTAAACAACAACCTCTCAATGTGCTTTTCTAGGCTAAGCAATAACCTTTACAAGATGCTTTTCTTAGGCTAAGCAATAACCTTTACACAATGCTTTTCTTAGGCTAAGCAATAACCTTTACAAATAAAGATTTCTCTAAGATGGTGTCTTCACAAAAGATCACTCTAAGAGATACAATTTAAGCACAATTGTATTGCCTCTAAATAGGCTCATATGAAAGTGTAAAAAAAATTACAAACATACACTAAAACAAGCTAAAGTGTGTGCACAAGTGTATGAATGCTTTACTTCAATCAATTTCTACAATGAAGCTCCTAAATGAATGCTTGATGCATTTTAAAATCAAAGCTTAGAAAATGATGATTGAAGATAAAATCTAATCACATAAAAGATTCAAACAACTTTGAAGAAATGAACTAAACAAGTTGTATGAATGTTAAAGTCTAAGAACACATGTGATTAGGATAAGAGAGTTTGCAAACCAATCTAATTTACCAAAGATGATATTGAGTTTGTAAAACAACTCTTTAAAAACTAGGAATCATGCATAAAACAAAATACAAAGATTTAAACATGCATTGATTCTAATTTTAATGGAAATCAAAATGATAAGTAAGATCTACCTTTTTAAAACTCAAGCATTTGATTTCCAAATAGCCCTCTAGCCTTTCCAACTTCTTCCCCTTTCTTTGGCTCCAAAATGGTCTCAAAAGTTCATGTATCAAGCCCCCAAAAAGGTTGGAAATGAATAGACTTTATAATGAAAAACTGTCCAACGGCTAGTCGCAGGTCAACCTGCCAACAGGGGGGGGGGTCGACCTGCTACACACAACGGTCAGAAAAATGACCGTTGGTGCTTCAGGAACCAGTCAACCTGCAGTGTGGCAGGTCGACCTGGGTCCCTGGGCAGGTCGACCTGCCACACTGCAGGTTGACTGCCTGTGACCAAAATTCCCAAATTTGCAAATTTCAAAGATGTTTCAAGTGGGAACTTTTGGGCCACTAAATCAAGCTTCGAAACATGTTTTAAATCAAACTAAGGAGTTTAAAAACATGAAACACAAAAAGCCTAAAATGATTTGAAACTTTAAAACCAAAGGCTTGCTTGATTTGATAAAACTCTTTTCACATAAGAATGCATACAAAAGTGATTCTGAAAATGATGAAAGTATGCAAGACACAAACCTAAGTCCTCAATATGATTTCTCAAAAGTAAAGAACAAAGAATTAGGTTTTCAAAAGAGTTTGGATTCTAGAACCAATGCATCCAAGTTTAGAAACAAAACAAGCATAAGTGATTAATTCTACAAGACTAAAAACCAATGCATGTATAAAACCAGATTTCAAGCTTTTCTAAACCATTGCATGTGTGAAAATTCAAATGATGCTAAAGTGAAAATTCATCCATCAAATTGCAAATACAAAATCCCTAACAAGTTTTTCTTTTTGTTTTTCTTTGAAATTTTATTTTAGTGATTAAAGGGGAAAGTTTTAATGATGTTTATTTATTATGTTATAATTAAGGGAGGCTTCAGTAGGTGGTATATTCAGACCTTAGGTTTAATTTGATTTTCGGACTATACTCATAATGAGCCTAAACTAAACGGGACACGGGCATCTGATCATTGATTGGATGTTCGTGTCCTAGAATAAAAGTCCAGAGAGACCCAAATAAATGACAGGACAACACAAGAGGTCCCATCACAATCGCCAGGCTATCGGATGTGAATTTTGACCCCCAGGCACATGGCTTTGGGAAATCTTCATTCATCTATATATGCTATTTAAATTTTACATCAAAAATGAGGATTCCGACTATCCTCAAAATCGACAGATCACGATCGCTAGCTACGGTAACGGCCGTAACACCATTTTTTCATGAAAGTCAAAGAAAAATGGGAAAAAATAAATGGGTGGGTTCTTCCTCTCGTCTAATGTGCTGCAGGGAACACACGATGGTTGTTCTGTCACATTGATTTAGGTCTCTTTGGGTCTCTTTAATACTAGGTCAATTCGGGGTTATGAGTTAAAGTCCAAATAAGGTTAATCCTCACATAGCAAAATCATAGTTTATCCAAGTAAAATAAAATAATTAAAATAAATAAAATAAAAGGGGGAGGTGCCAAATATTTAAGAAGAGGATCAGCCCCGTTCCCGGGTACCCCCTTCAAATCTCTTGGCAAAATATGATTTAAAGGCTGACTTTGCAAACCAAAATGATGATGCAGGTGAGACTTTGACTTGTGATTTCTGTATTTTTCGTATGCGATACACGAGTGATAACGGTGAAAGGCCAATGGGCCGTAATTGATTGGAGGTGGCCGATGGGCCGATGTTTGTTTTAGGGAGGCCAATGGGCCGTGATTGTTTAGAAGTGTCGAAATCACTCATGTCATCTCATCATTCTCATTTATTCAATTTTAGAAGTTAGATATTCATTTCCTTTTATCATTAAGTTTGATTAAATATCTGGCACCTGAGGTGGAGGAAGAAATAAAGGAAAATTCTTTTTGGCTTTATTTTGTTGGTTTTATAGTTCTTATGGATTTTTTTGATTGGGCTAGAATGGCCTAACTAGGGGATTTTTACTTGGATTTACGTGATTAATAACTTATTACTGATCATCGGATAAACCCTAACCCATGGTCCTAGACCGCCTACATTAGCTCTCCCAATTCCCTAACAGAACAGGTAAAGTGATGGGACGAAACCTAATGCTCTAACTTACCTAATAGGGAAGTCCGATCTAATCCTAGGGTGCAAATAGCCTAAGTTTGAAGGTTTCAGCACCTAAGTGACTCGTTAAGTGTGATTTATGTTGGTTTGGTTTATTTTAAGTTATAAATTGATTGAGAGTGATTTAGGGATGTCTTAAGGTTGTTATAATTAGTGTGTTTTTAAATATATTAAGATCCTGGAGTTTCAGGTTTTGATTCGAGAGCTGAGAAGATGTAGAAATCAACGAAACGGGGTTAGTAGAGGACCTAGGCGCACCTATAGTGGCGCCTAGGTCACTCTAGTCACTTGGGTGCATAGACAGTGACGCCTAAGTACCAGGTCCTGTGTGGCTTGGCTAGTGGTGATAGAGTCGGCTTGATTTTTGGAATTCATGGGATTTCTACTCGATGTGAGTCTCTATTCTGGTGTTGTTTTAGACCCTGGATTGATTTTATCTTGATGATTTAAGTCCGGAACTCGAAACACAACCGGGATTTACAACTTGGGCCAAACAGGAGACCTAGGCGCCCAGGTGGTGTTTTGATGTTTTTTAGGTCGTCTGACTTCAGTTTGAGATTTTGGATGGCTTTAAATTGATTAAATCTTTAATTTTAGGACTGTTATTGGTTATGTGATGGTTTTGGGTTAATGGCTTTGATCGAGATTGGAGATGAATAGGGATTCGGTGATCCCAGGGGCTAGAAATGGACTTGGGCCCACCACTGGTTCTTAGGTTTTGGTTCTTCCTGGGATTCGTCCGCTTAAATTTGGGATTTCATATGACCTATGTCAATAAATCTTGGGTTTCGGGTTGGTTTCAAGTCTCTGCTCTTTAAGTGTGACTGTAGTTGGAGTTTGTAAGATGAAACGTGACCAAAGCGCGTTCTGGGGTCAGATCAAGGGGTTGGGCACACCTGTGTGGGCACACAAGTGTCTGGGGTGACTTAGGCGCACCTGTAGTGGTGCCCAAGTATCTGTCTTTCAAGTGGCTACTAATTCGATGATTCTATGGTACTACTAAATTGGTTTCGAGTATGCTAACTCGTGTCTTGGTTGGGGAATGCTTTTATTCTCGGGTTATGACTTGTCTATCATTTTAATTATGTTTTGATTGGGGTCTTAATGTGACTAGGGTTTTATTGATTAAGGTTTGATTTAAAGGTTTGTTGATCAAGCTTATTAATTAGGGTTTGGATTAATTAGGGATTTTGACTTATTTAGGTTTATTAATTAGGATTTTAATTAAGGTCTTATTAATTAGGGTTTTGAATTAAAGGTTTGTTGACTAGGGTTTTGTTTGTTAGGGATTGCTTAAAGTCTTTTTAATTAAGGGTTGGAGTTAGGGATTTTAATTAAGGTTTGAATTAAGGTTCAAATTATAGTTTTAATAAGGGTTTGGAAATTAGGATTTAGATTGATGATTCTTAGTTATTAAGGTTGAAGTAGACGTTTTAATTAGGTGTCTTAAACAATGTTTTTTGCATGATTTATATGGATTTTTCTACTTCTTTTAATCTTTTTGTTGTTCTTTTCTCTAATTACTAAAGAGTAAGATGAGGAGGGAAAAGTTTTATGGTTTTATGATTCTTTTGGTATTTTATGCAATGTAACCTAACCTAAAGTGTTGATGATTTGATAATTTGAAGTTAAGAAGTTTATCAATCAATCAAAGTCATCACAAAGATTCGACAGCAAGCTAAATGCAATGCAAAATGCATAAAACACGGGCCGGAAGGCAAGCCAAGGACCTAGGCACACCTACAGGGGCGCCCAAGGGTCTCTGCAGTACTTAGGCGCCATTGTAAGTCACTTCCATGCTGGTTGCGATGTATCCATGATCTCCAACAAGATTCCGACGCGATTTCCGACTAAATGTTGGGTCTTAATATTAATATCAGAACTTTTGGATCTAAAAACGATGGAGTGAGGACCAATATTCGAGTGACGGATCCCTTTGTAGGGACTTGGGCGCACCCACAGTGGCGCCCAAGTACCTTTATTCTTCCTTCTTTTCTTTTCCTTCCTTTTTTAGCAATATGTTTGGTCTTCTTTTGATTCTTTCAATACTTTTTACAGATCCAAAGGCTTTGATATTAACTTATATGAGGGTGTACTCGGATCTAAGAAACAAAATGCACGCGAAACGGAAATCAGGGTTGAAGCCCTACCGAAAGACTTGGGTGCAACCACAATGGCACCCAAGTGCTATTCTGCACTTTTCTTCCTCTTTCGTTTCTTTTTTCCAATGCTTTTCGTGTGATTCAGAATGCAAAGTCACAGATCCGAGGGTCCCGATATCAGTTTGTATGAGAATGAATTCCGATCTGAGAAACGAAGTGCATGCGATACAAAAATCAGGGCCAAAGCCCTATCCAGGGACTTGGGCACACCCACAGTGGTGCCCAAGTACTTTTCTGCACTTTTCTTTCTCAGATTCGGATTTTTCCCAATAAAAACGATATGGATGCAAGATCTATTCTAATCACGAATTCAAGAACTGTTTTTTTCAAGTCATAGATCGAAGCTTTTGTGCAAATCCATGGCTTTTGGAAGCCTTCTCCATTGTTGATCTTGAAAACCAGAATGCTTCCTCTTCTCCTTTCTTCTAGATCTAAAACTCTCTCTATGGTGGCTACTCTCTCTCCATTTACTTCTTTTTTCCTCTCTTTCTGGTAGCCTCCTTTTGCAAATGGTGTAAGAGATACTTATATAGAGGTTTTTGGCATGCAAGAGGGGTTAGGGTTGCAGTTTACATGAATTTTTAGATGTTTCTCACAAACCAAGGCAAATTAGGGTTTTGGAGGACTTGGACGTACACATGGGTGCGCCCAGGTAGGTTTTGTAACTTGGGCGCACACACAAGTGCACCCAGGTCCTTTTTGGGGTTAAGTTGATCTAAGGTTTGGTTCGGGTTGTTCTCGGATTGAATTCAGACTAAAACAATGGAAACTGGGCTTGGGCACACCTGTGGGGGCGCCCATGTGATTTTCAAGGTGACTAGGGAACTGGGCTAGTGGCACCGAGGTGTGTTTCTAGCGGGGCTATTAGGGCAGTCTTCCGAGGGCCATATCTTTTGATTCGTTTATCGGATTTTGACATTTTACATATCATCAGAAAGCTCTCGGAACGTAGAATCTTTTGGTTTAGACATCATAATAATTAGAGGTCTGGAAAAGGTAGGGATATCTGTCTCAACAATCCTAGCCTCCTAATTCATGCTAATCATATCGTACTTAGAAAAACTAAGTGTAATCTCTCTAGGAACAACCTGAGTGTGTTCTATGTAGTTTGTAGGGCTGTCAAAGGGCCGACCCCGGGCCGGGCCGCGGTAAGCCCTTACCCTACCCTCATATATGCAGGCCGGGCTTAGGTCAAGTCAAAGCCCTCGGAGCCCATGGCGGGCCAACAATATTGAAGCACTTATCCTACCCTCAAGGGTCAGGGCCAGGCTAGGGTCGGGTCAGGGCTGAAAAAATGATTATTTTTTTTAATATTATCATATATAATTATTCTTCTATACCATAATGCTAACTCACCTTTATTCGAGGGGCAATGTAAAAGTCAATCTTTTTGCAACACTTCTAAAAGATTGCACAAAACAAGTTACTTAATCATTTTATAAAGATATTGGTTAGGATTAAATGAAATAAGGTAATGTGATAGTATTGTGACATGAAACTAGGAAATACACTTTTAAATGCCTTAATACACTAACAATAGTTACATAGTTTAAATAATGTGCTCGATTTTGTTTGTTTTCAGTCTTAATAGTTTAAATAATGCGCTCGGTTTTGTTTGTTTTCAAGTTATTATTAAGATTGTCGCAGTTGAAGTTTTGCTGGTTGTTGCCTTTTTTACTAGTTTATGTTCTATATATTTTTATAAAGCAATAATGTGAACCATGAGAACATGTTTGACAAGTCTCGTGTCTGATTCAATTAAATTTACTTCAAATAGGCATTAGACTTATTCCAAATAAATTATTTGTATATGTGGTTCAAATAAACATTAGACTACTCTTGAGTTAGCATTAACCCTAACTTGTAATTCTTCGAAAAATCACCCTTGGATTTTATAACAAAACAATTAAACTTTGAATACCGAAGATGAATGACAAAGATGATTTGATTCAAGAGTCACAAACTTTTAACTCCGAATGTGGGGTCCACATGAATGAAACAACAATAGTCATAAAAGTAAGGGTATAGAAAGAAATTGGCATCAATCAATAGTTAGAGGTTGAAACTTAACCTCACTTAATGATAATGTTAATGATCATCTATCTAAACTCTCAACCTTCAATAGTTTACATTGGTGAAAATCAATATGATGAATGACAACTTGAATTCCCTTTTCATTTAAGAATATGTTCGTGTTGGGCAAACATAGAATCAAATATATCATTCAAATGATAACATATAATTAAATACAGGTGGCAATATTGTGATCTATGGGGATATCCATTAAAATTCTTTCAAAGCCTTGGTTATTATTGTTTGACAAAATATTAAGCCTCTATCATTAATTTCTAATTAGAGTAGTTCTTTATGTATTTTTTTAAAAGTCTCTATATATGTATTCTATATTATATATATTATTTATTTTATATATTAATAGACAAAGGGCCGGGCCGAGCCCCCTCGGGCTGGCTAAGTCAAGCCCTAGCTCGGCCCTCAAGGTTGCGGGCTTTTCAAAATAGGGCCCTACCCTACCCTCGGGCTTTAAGGCAAAAAGAAAAGCCCTTGCTTTGAGGGCTTTTGCGGGCCGAGCCGGGCCGGGCCCCCTCGTTAAAGGGCCAGATTGACAGCCCTAGTCGTTTGGAAGGGGCTTGGATAGTGTTGTAGTCTATTCCTTGTTTGAATAGTGGGTTGAACTCGAGATCTCGACGCGATTCATCCTTTTCTCTCACTAAATTTGAGAGATCGTCGAACTAAGTCTAAAATTATCAACAAGCATCTTCATCATCATTAATTAATCTTAATTATAACATTAATCATTCAATTATGGGTGAAGTACGGGCACCATTATATATGACAAGTGTTGTAGGTTATCATAGGGGGATAAATGAGGTGTCTACAATCACCAGCAAGCAAACTTTACCGACGATCTTACTCTGGACCATACTTACAGTGTGTTGACCTTGATAATGTAGAAAACATGCTATGGAAAATCCATGAGGGGTGCTGCAGGGGGTACATTGGGGGACGGAGCTTGGCCCACCGAGCTATGTTGCACTGCTACTGTGGCCATACATGCAGAAAGACGCCTTACGGTTTGTTCAAAAGTGCAAAAGATGTCAACACTTCGGTAAAGACATCCATCAACCTGCTGAGCATCTGAACTCAGTAGTGAGTCCTTGGCCATTCGATAAGTGGGGGATTGATATCGTCGGACCCATGCCGAGGTCAGCATGTAATTTCAGATTTCTCATTATGGTTACTAATTACTTTACTAAGTGGGTAGAAGCAGAGCCGCTGATCCACATTAGGGAAAGTGATGCCAAGAGGTTCGTGTGGAAGAATATTATAGCAAGATTTGGAATACCTCGGGCATCAGTTACGGACAATGGGAAACAGTGCGAAGGAAAAGCTTTCAGACATTTGTGTGAACGATATGGCATCAGGCATCACTTCTCAACCCCTGTCTACCCACAAAGTAATGGCCAAGCTGAAAGCTCCAACAAAACCTTGCCGGATGAGGTGAAGGGAGGATGGGTGAACGAACTCCCTACTGTCCTATGGGCATGCATACTGGACAACCCCGCGAAGATCTACCAGAGATACTCCTTTCTCTATTGCATATGGCATGGAAGCAGTGATCCCCTTAGAGACCGAATTGCCTACCATAAGGATGGAGGCTTACAGCTACGAGAAAAACAAGGAGAAGATTGCTGAGCAGCTCAATATGATAAAAGAATGAAGGGAGCAGGCACTAATCAGATTAGCCACCTACCAGCGACAACTAGCTCGGAGCTTCCAGAAGAAGATACGATAGCAGGTATTCAAGGTCGGAGATCTGGTCCAAAGAAAAATGCTCCTGAACACCAAGACCCCAGCCACGGCAAGCTAGGGCCGAACTAGGAATGACCATACCGGGTGACTTCAGTTGGGGGAACAGAAGCCTATCACCTAGAGACGCTCGAAGGAAAGGCGTTGTTAAGGCCATGGAACATAGAAAATTTAAAAAAAAATTCTATTTCCGATCTTTGTACCAAAGGAATTGTCACTCTTGTATCTTTCATTCCATTTATGAAAAATATCTTATTTATGTTCTTGTGCCAAGGATAAATTTCTCTAAAACTTTGTGTATGGTCAGGGACCCGCAGTAGGGGCATACCCTATTAGGACAACCATGCAAAGATAAGGCCAATGCCTGAAAATGAGGGGTAGCAATGAACCCACTACTTCATGCTGAAGGAGAAAAATCCTAACTGAGAAGATCCCATACTAGGTTTGTTGCACTGATCTCCTTTTTAACTAATGAGTAGGCATGACGATGCAAGTATTAGACTAAAAATAGATTTCAGATAGAACCGATAGTGGCAGTAGAAACAAGAAACAAACAATTTCATTTACCAAAGGGAAATAAACGCCCCATCACAAAAACATTACATTCACAAAACAAGAAGAGAGTATTACGCCCACAGCTTGGGCAAATTGGCTAACAGACATACAGCAACACAATGATAAAAGGGGGGGTTTTTCAAATCATCAAAAATCACTAGGAACAATAGAGACAGGTGGAGTAGAGTCAACAGCAGGGGGAGTGTTAGACCTCGACCTGGATTAGTCGATTAGTGCGTACTTAGTGAGTGTTTGGACTTAAAAGGGTTTAGTGAACGTTGGGTTAGAATATAATTGGTTTTAGTCCTAAACATAGCTTTGGGAATTTTGAGAGTGTTTAGTGTTTGTCAGGCACGCTTAGGGTTGCCCTGAGTGCACATGCAGGCATGGGAGGATGATTATGGTTTTCGATTTAATTGTGGTTTCGATTTCATTTGAATGGTTTATTATTTTCTACAACTATCTTTTTTAGCCTGTCTGAGTTTGAGCCCAAAAACCCAAGCCCAAAAGGGTAAAATTGACTTTTCACACCCAAATCTAGACAAAAACTTCGAAATCTCAAAACCATGTCAAATTTTTACTTTTCAGAAACTAGATTTTTCGAGGATCATTTCGTCCTTCGTCGATTTCATCCTGGGCCCACAAGATCGTGTTTTTATCAACGCAAGATTTAGACCTGTTGGTGTTGGAAGTAGGTGGGCCTCGTGGATAGGTTTTCAAAACTTTTTGACCCACTTGACTTAGGGATCAACTATCCAGAAGGCTATAACCCAATCCAGGATGCAATCCCTCATTCTCATCAATCATGTACAGCAATATAACCTATCTAGAATGTCGCGACCCCGGAACGGATCCCCGGGCCCGCGACGTTGGTTTGGTTTGGTGATGATTACTACTATTGAAGATTTTGTTTTCCCACAGGTTCCCGCGGTGAGGATTCTCAAAGGCACGCGGAATCTGACTCACACGTACACGATTGCGGAAGCGTGTAGCAAAACACATCACGATAAGCCCAACCAAATATTTAAGTGCTATAACATTTAATAACAAGACATAGCATCAAAGAAAAGAGTTATCATGGCATTCCCAAACATAGTTCAAGTTATAAGTTTAACACGAAAGTAAGTTAAGTTTAGTACAACCCATAAGAGACTAATAAAGGTCAATACAATCTCAAAATAACCAAAAGAAACCCCAAGACTAAAGGTGACGAAACTCGAGAACCAGACCGACGTCTAAATGACATCGTCGGGCTGCCACTCTCTCACGGGAGTTGGCTCACAAGCCTCCTCCTGACGCTCCTCCTCAAAGGCAACGTCTCCTGCACCTGGGCACCAATAAACAAGGGTCAAACACGACGGTTTGGCAGGTAATCAATGTAGGCATGAACATGAACAATAACATTTAGAGAAAACATGTGAGCAAATCTTTGGTATGAAGTACTATCAAAGCTGAGATACATTTTCAAGAATACGAACAAAGCTGAGATACAAAAACAAACTAGCATGAGTACATAATATATCATGAATAGTTATAATCCACAAAGAGCCCATCCTTTCTCTATCATTTATATAATGAAAAGAGCAAGCACGCACGACAAGCACGATATACATAATATAAGCACGACACGATTTCCCACAAAGACGGGAATTCCGGCCGCGGAACCGGACACGCACGATGTGTAATAAATACACGACTAGTCTGCAGACAGTCCACATGTTTAAAGACCCCCAGACAGTGGATCAAACCGAAAGGGCAGTCTAAGCTCAGTGGTGTTTACTTAATTCATGAATGCACAAAACACGTGAAACACGATCAAAGCATGTCGAGATAAAAAAGGGGAAATCACTTATCAAAACACGACGAACACGACTAGTAAGAGGCATAATAATTATGCATAACACGCTTAGGAAGTGATCCCCTTTTTCTTGAAACAAAACTTCAAAACAAGCTTATACTTGAAACTCAAAACAAGTGCACGTTTATACTCATCGTACCAAGACAGAAGTTCAAATACAAAATTTGACAAGCATGTGCTAAGGCTACTAATTGACCTTTGTGTAATTGAAACCCCAAACGTCAGAAAAT
The DNA here is from genome assembly GCA_038049695.1 of Cinnamomum chago. Taxonomy (NCBI): domain Eukaryota; kingdom Viridiplantae; phylum Streptophyta; class Magnoliopsida; order Laurales; family Lauraceae; genus Cinnamomum; species Cinnamomum chago. The sequence continues at coordinate 37,915,592 of CP142458.1, forward strand.
ACAAGAATTGGTGTCCCCGAAGTTGGGTTTCATTTCGAAGTTCCATTTACACAATGTCAAGTTAAAACCCTTAACATAGTCTAGTTTTCAACCCTCAAGAAAATACACAAAATGGAAAAAAACTCATCTTCCTGAATCTGGCAGGTTCGTTCGAGCGAACCTGACGCGTTGATGACACTTCGCTCGAGCGAGACAGTTCGCTCGAGCGGACCTTACAAGGCGTAGACAGTTCGCTCGAGCGAATGGTGGCTCGAGCGGATAATAAAATGCGTTCGAACGAACGACTCACTGCCTCGTTCCATAGCAGACAGTGGCTTGTTCGCTCGAGCGGACCCAGGGGTCGCTCGAGCGAACAGGCTGCTGCCTGAGCTCGCTGAGTGCGGAAATCTCCTTTCCTTTGCACATCTTTCACTACATTCTTCTCCTTCTTCTCATCCATCAACCACATATCATCCCTTGAGCCTTCATGCTCACCAAGGGTTCATTTATCACCATTTCACATCCAAATCAAAAGAAAACATAAACATGAAGCTTATAAACAAGATAAATGCACAATTTCTAAAAATACAATGAAATCCAAATACACATGCACCATTCCTATAGAGATCACTTGCCTTGACCAAAGCTAACAATACTCTTCTTCAAGCACTTCCTCAAGCTAAATCCCACACTACAAGAACCCAAGAGAAAAACCACACAAATCACTAAATCTTGAAAACAAGGAACCATTTTACCAAAGGGTTTGCAAACATGGAAAACATGCTCTTCAAGGAACCAAAAGACTTCATGAAATACAAGGATTGAAGCTCTTACCTAACAATGGCCAAACAAGAAAGAAGAGAGGAAATGTAGAGCTTGTCCCAAAAGAAGCTCCAAGAACTTGTATGGATAGAGAGCTTGCAAGGGAAGGAAGAAGGTGAAGAGGTTGGAATTCTATTTGGAGTTCTCTAACCAAAGCATGCAAGGGAATGGAGAAGAAGAGAGAAAGGGTTTCCTTGCCCTAACTTCAGAAAAATTGCAGAGAATGGGGGAATGAATGAAATGAGAGGGAGAAGGAACTTAAGCTATGGAAATGGGTCCCATTGACTTGAATCTTGAAGTGACTCAAACACGATCTTGCGGGCCTCGGATGACTTCGACGAAGAAGGATAAAATTATCTTCGAAATATCTAGTTTCCACAAAGTATATTTTTGACATGGTTTTGAGATCTCGAAAATTGTGTCCAGATTTGTGCATAAAAGGCAATTTTACCCTCTTTGGGCCAAAACATGGGTTTTTGGGCTTCAAACACGAATGGCCTTAAAACGAAAGTTGTAACACATAACAAGATCATTCAAATGAAATCAAAATCACACTCACACGAAAACCGATACGATCTTCCCAAGCTTACACGTGCACTCAGGCCTTCCTGAGTGTGTCTGACTAATACTAGACGTTCTCAAAATTTCCAAAGCTATGTCCAAAACTAACTAATCACTTCCAACCCAACCACGACTAAACCCACTTAGAACTAAACACATACTAATAGCACACTAATCGACTTGGTCTGGGTCGGGATGGGTGCGCACTTACTAATGATAAATTCATTAATTGGCACAAGGGGATAATGTAGATAGATTCCATCTTGATCATTGCATGTTCCCACAGTCCTACTACCACGTACCCAAGACACCGAGGTATTGACCTATAGTTGGCCTCACTCATTGGTGACTCAAAGCAAATGAATAGATAGAAACTTGAGTTCATCAATGTCTCAGGATTGAGAGCCTATTGCTAGGGAATTATGAGAGCAATCCCTAAATCGAGACAGTATTTCATAAGGTGCTTCTCATGGTCCTTCAATACATCCAATGTACCAGCACTATGATCCAGAATCTTACATTCTGATGATCGAGACAGATCACACTTTCTCATAGTGATCAAAGTGCTGCAACTTTGTCAGATGAGATGCCCAGTCTCATCACTGGTTGTGAAGTTATTTTAAGTATAAGATTCGTGACACATATCTCCCGTATGTGGATCTCATCCATATACATATATCACATCTAATATACTAATGGGACCCGGTTCATCTCATGAACCATTATGTCATATGTATTGGTCATGTGCATTAAGTAATAGATCATCATTCATCTCATGAAAGGAAAGCATGATTATATTGATAAATAAAGAAATTAATCAATTTGTTACATCAATTGATGGATTGAGACCGTACAATCTAACAATCTCTTACTTGGGCTCAATGTCAGTCAGGGTTGCATCTCATGCCTATCCTATCTACATGTTGCTCAAAGACTTTGGTAGTCAAAAGCTTAGTAAAGGGATCTCCCAAATTGTCTGCAGAGTCTATCTAGGTGTTAGCAGTGTCACCTCTCTGCACAATCTCTCTGACCATGTATTACTACCTCTGTACATGTTTTGGGTTCCTAGGTTCCTTGGACTTATCGATTACCCTGCTGTTATCACAGTAAACTGTGAGCGGATGTCTTGCCAAAAGTACCACTCCAAGTTCCATAAGGAATCTTTTGAGCCAATCTGCTTTTTTAGCTGCTTTTCAAGCAACTATAGCATAATCACATACCCAGAAGTTGATTTCCTGGAATCCTTATCTGACATAAAGTCAGAATCTGTGTAACCGACTGGAATCAGTTCATCACTCTCTAGGAGAAGGATGTCATCGACCCGAAAAATTACCCTGCCTCCTTTACTTTTCAAATACACTCATGACTCATCTGTTTTTGACAAAAATCAAATGACTTGATTGCCTGTTCAGAACAGATGTTCTAGCTTCGGGATGACTGCTTCAGTCCATAAATAGACTTCTGCATCTTGCAAACTCTTTACTCTTGGTTTGTAGCTACAAAACCGTCTGGTTGCACCATATAGATGTCTTCCTCAAGATGGCCGTTGAGAAACGCCATCTTGACATCCATTAGCCAAAACTCGTAATCGAGATGAGCCGCAATGGATAAGAGTATCCTGATGGGCTTGAGCATGGCTACCGGCGAGAAGGTTTCCTCATAATCGATACCCTCTTTCTGAGTATACCCTTTCGCAACAAGCCTGGCCTTAAAGGTCTCCACTCTACCATCTGGTCCCCTTTTTCTCTTGTAGACCCACTTGCACCCAATAGGTTTAATATTGGCAGGCAAGTCCATAAGTGTCCAAACCTGATTGGAGTACATAGACTCCATCTCAGCTTTCATAGCATCTTGCCAACGTCCCAAATCTATATCATTAATTGCTTCATCATAGTTACAAGGATCTTGTTCCGGTTCTTCCAGGATTGCCTCGTAAGACTCTTCCAGGAACGAGAACCTATCAGGGGGTCTGACAATCCTCCCACTACGAAGAGGCACTGGTGTAACTACAGGGTATGGTAAGGGCAGTTCTTCCTCAAGTTCTGTCATACTTGGATTTGGAATTGTTTGCTCTTGAATTTCTTCCAAGATCACCTTTTCTAAAGATTTTCGGTCCATCATATAATCTTCCTCCAGAAAACCTGCATTAGTGCTCACCAGCACTTTCTGCTCTCTGGGATTATAGAATAACCAACCTTTAGTTCCTTTAGGATATCCTACAAACGTGCACACTTCCGACTTCGTTTCCAACTTATCCGTCTTAACCTTTAGCACGTGTGCCGGACAATCCCAAATGTGTAAATGTTGTAGACTAGGCTTTCGCCCGGACCACAACTCCCGGGGAGTCTTAGGTACAGACTTAGATGGTACGAGGTTTAGTATGTACATTGCAGTATCCAAGGCGTATCCCCAAAAGGATATAGGTAATCCTGAGAAATTCAGCATAGACCTAATCATATCTAAAAGAGTCTTGTTCATTCTTTCTGCTGCTCCATTCTGTTGAGGCATACCAGGAGCAAACAACTGGGATAGAATCCCATTTTCTGATAAGTATCCCATAAAATCAGCAGAGAGATATTCCCCTCCTCGATCTGATCGAAGAGTCTTGCTACTCTTACCTAATTGTTTTTCCGTTTCCGCTTGAAACTCTTTGAACTTTTCAAAAGCCTCGGACTTGCAGTGCATAAGGTATATGTATCCATATTTTGAGTAATCATCTGTGAAAATGATGAAATACTCATATCCTCCTCTAGCCCTGACATTAATGGGTCCACACACATCAGTATGCACTGATTCCAATAAACCTTTGGCCCTATTGCCCTTAGATGAAAATGGTCTTTTGGTCATTTTGCCTTCCAGACAGGACTCGCAGACAGGCATTGGTTCTACCACCAATGAAGGCAAGATACCATCTTTCACTAGCCTGTCAATCCTATTTAGGTTTATATGACCTATCATCAAGTACCAAAGTTTTGTTGGATTAGATGAAGGTGACTTTCTCTTCAATGATGGTCTATTAATTGTTTCAGTATCATGTATCTCATATGTTGTGGGAGTTAACAAATAAAGCTCATTGGTTACCTTGCCAGAACATATAAAAGTACCATTCCTCTTTAAGACAACTTCAGTACCAAAAGTAATGGAATAATTATTATTCACCAAACTAGAAACTGAAATTAAATTCCACCGTAAAGACGGTACATATAATGTATTTGACAAAACGAATTTATTGTTTGAAAAACATAAAGTAATAACTCCCACTGAAACAGCATCTGCCTTAGCGTCAGATCCTAGGTTGACAATGATTTCTCTGTCACTAAGCCTCCTGGTTTCCCTGAACCCCTGCAACGAATTACATATGTGATTAGTTGCCCCGGAGTCCACACACCAAGATTTTGAAGTACCAGTTGCAAAACTAACTTCAGAAATAAGTGAATCAATCATACCTGAGGTCTTCTTCTTAGACAGATAATCTGGACAATTCCTTTTCCAATGTCCTGTCTTACCACAATGGAAATACTTTCCTTTTGACCCTGAACCCTTAGCCTTGGCCACGCCACCATTAGGACGATTCTCCACCTTAGGACCTTTCAGAACTGATTTCTTTTTGCCTTTCCGCCCTTTGCCTTTCGGCTTGGACTTGGCATTTGACTTTGTAGCACATAACCATGCATTCAATTAATGAATTTAAATGACATTAGGGTTTAGTATTCTACCAAATTTATGTGGGAATCCTCATAACCACTAAATTTAGAATACATCGGAATCCCAATCCCCGGGGTATGCCTCCTTGGGGAGTGTGAATACCACCTAGATTGGTGCGGATCAAAGTTGGTCAAAATTAGGATTAAGACTAACTATCCATGATTCCCTTCATTCATTATTATCTAGGTATCTCATACCAAATAATGAATGACTCCCGATTAGCTTTGGTTTCTAAAATATATGAGGCAAATCCTTGGGGATACTACATTATTTTAGTTATGTGTGACCCACCAACTAGCATTGTATGACAACCGTTGCGGGCAGCTCCTCCTTGAGGAGTGGGCCCCCGCCCCGTCTCACCAACACTATCCATAGGAGATCCATATCTAGTAACTGGAGAAATAAAGGCCCTCTGTGGGGAACGGCCATTCTCAAGATGGCGCGAGGCTAATACTTTCTTTACAATGGACCTATGTGCAGACACCTCATTTTGGCCCCCTATGATAGCCTTAAACACTTATCATATATAATGATGCCCCCATTTCACCCATAATTGAATGGTTAACGGCATAATTCAGATTAATTAATGACGATGAAGATTCTTGTTGATAATTTTAGACTTAGTTCGACGATTCATAGAAATTGTGAGAGAAAAGGCCGAATCGCGTTTAGATCTCGAGTTCAACCCACTACTCATACCAGGCATGGACTACAACACTATTCCAAAACCCTTTCCAGACTATATAGAAGACACTAAGATAATTCTTAGAGAAACTACACATAGTTTGCCTAAGTACGATATGATTAACATGAATTAGGAGGTTGGGATCATTGAACCAAGTATCCCTTATTTTCCTGACCTCTGACCATTAGGATTTACAGACCACAAGATTCTACGCTCCGAGAGCTTTCCGACGATATATAAAACATCCAAATCCGACCAACGGGTCGAAAGTTATGAACTTCCGAAGTTAAGAAATGATGAAATCCATTTAGGCACCACCCAAGTGGCGCCCCACCTACTGAAAACCACATAGGCGCCCTAGGCTGGGTGCCCACAGTTCCCAGAATCACATAGACACCCTAGGCTGGGCGCCCACACTTATCAAGCCCTAATTTGCCCTAACGTCACCCGATTAGCCTAAGTTACGGAGCCGGTTCCATTGGTCCATAGGTGCCCCCTTTTTTCCAGCACCTAATCATCAGGACATTTAGACCATTGGATTCTACAGTTCGAGAGCTTTCCGACGATATATAGAACGTCCGAATCCGATAAGCGGGTCAAAAGTTATGAGCTTCCGAAGTTTGTCCCAATAGTAGGTCAAAATCACCTGGGCACCACCCTCTTGGCGCCCATCCTATCCCATCACTAAGGAACCCTTAATTAAAACTTCTAATTAATCACAACCCAAATCTAATCCTAATTAACATAATAAAACACTTTTAGACTTAAGAAACCTGAAACCCTAATCAATTCGAACTCGAATCAACTTAAGAGCACAAGACCAACACGAAACCAAAAACCAGACACCTGGGCGCCACCCCCTAGGCGCCTAGCCTATCAATCCGCTTAGGCACCACCCCTGTGGCGCCTATCCTACCCCATTTCCTTGGAGACCATCAATTGAAATTAAAACTTAACTAATTAGACCCGAATCAATACATTAAATCACTGTCAATTTAAAAAAGACTTGAAACCTCAATCAATTTGATCTTGAATTCATTCAAAAAACGTAAAACCAGTTCGAACCATAAAAGCAGTCCACCTGGGCGCCACCCCCTAGGCGCCCATCCTTCTGAGACACCTGGGCGCCAACCTCTGGGCGCCCATCCTATCCAATCACTAGGAAACCCCACTTGAAACTGAACCCGAATTCAATCATAATCAACACTTCAGAACTCCATTGAATTTAAAACAATTGAAGTCGGAAGTCCGACTTCAAATTAACTTAAAGATCATTGAACCAACTCAAAACTTAAAAGACTATCCGCCTGGGCGCCACCCCTTGGGCGCCTATCCTGCCATATCCACCTAGGCACCGCCCTCTGGGCGCCTAGCCTCCCGAATCACAAAGAGACCTAATTAATTAGAACCTAATCTAATCCTAACAACACAGCAATGCACTTTTATTTTAAAATACATCAAACCATAAAAGTTCAACCCCAAATAAACCAAAAAATTACGAACCCGACCCGAACCACAGAACAGTCCACTTGGGCGCCACCCCCTGGGCGCCCATCCTCCATTCCCACTTGGGCACCACACCTTGGGCGCCCAGCCTACTTGTTTTCATAAAAACCCACCAACCATTTAACCTAATTAGTATTCAAACTAACCCCAATTAACACATTAAAACACTGTCAATTCAAAAAGACTTGAAACCTTAACCAATTCAGACTTAAATTCACCTAAAAACATAAGACCACCCAAACCACAGAACAGTTCACTTGGGCGCCACCCCCTGGGCGCCTATCTTCCATTTCCGCCTGGGCACCACACCCTGGGCGCCCAGCCTGCCTGTTTTCATAAAAACCCCGACCAACAACTCAGCCTAATTAATTAACATTCAAACCAATCCCAATCCACATATTAAAACACTTTTAACTTAAAATATTTAAGACTTTAATCAATTTGGACTTAGCACCCAAAACCCTTACAAACCAACAAACAACCACCTAGGCACCACCCCTGTGGCGCCTACCTACGCTTTCACCCCGACCTACTAACTCGACCAAAAACAAATAACTAAACACCTTATAACTTAAATTAACTAAAACCAGAACCCAACACAATCTCTAGATCCCAAAAACCGAAAACTTAGTCCCATCCGGAATACCTGAAGATCACAAGCCATCACCTAGGCGCCACTCCCTTGGCTCCTATCCTTTCATTTGCACTAAAACACGAATTCTTGGTTTTGTTCCAAAATCCGGATCCAAATAATTTTGACATTTGAATACCAGAGAATTAAAATAATTTGGAACATTAAAATTCATCAAGTAAGAATCCTCGGGATTCCGAAGATAACAACGATACCACCGCCACTAGCCAAACCACCAAGAAATAGTCACTTGGGCGCCACCCCCTGGGCGCCCAAGTCACCAGAGTGACCTAGGCGCCACCCCCTGGGCGCCCAAGTCCGCCGCCAACCTCGTTCATCGATTTTGACATCATTTCACTTCTCGAATTAAAACTTGAAATCCACGAGCCTTAAACAACTTAAGCAGAACCTTAAAACATCCCTAAATCACTCTTAATCAACTCATAAATCAAAACAAACCAAATTAATTAATATCATAACCAAATTCTTTAGGCAGAATTATCAAGCTTAGGCTATTTGCACCCTAGGATTATATCAAAATTCCTCATTAGATAGATTAGAGCATTAGGCTTCGTCCCATCACTTTTCTTGTTCCGTTAGGGGACCGGGAGAGCTGATGTGGGCGGTCTAGGACCTTAGTTTAGGGTTAATCCGATGATCAGTAATAAAGCATTAATCACGTAAATCCAAGTAAAATCCCTTAGTTAGGCCCTTCTAGCCCAATATAAAAAATCCATAAAAACTATAAAACCAACAAAATAAACCCAAAAAGATTTTTCCTTTGTTTCTTCCTCCACCTCAGGTGCCAAATATTTAATTGAACTTAATGATAAAAGGGAACAAAGAACTGACTTCTAAAATTGAATAAATGAGAATAATTAGATGAGATGAGTGATTTCACACACTTTGCATTTTTTTATTTCGGCCCATCGGCCCTCTAAAACAAACATCGGCCCATCAGCCACCTTCAATCAATTATAGCCCATCGGCTTTTCACTTTATCACTCGTGTATCGCACACGAAAAACACAGAAATCACAAGTCAAATTCTCATTTGCATCATCATTTTGATTTGAAAAGCCAGCCTTTAAACCCTATTTTGCCGAGGGATTAGAAAGGGGTACCTGGGAACGGGGCCGATCCTCTTCTTAAATAATTGGCACCTTCCCTTTTTATTTTCTCCCATTTTCTTTGGCTTTTGTCAAAGAACGGTGTTACGGCCGTTACCGTAGCTGGCGATCGTGATCCGTCGATTTTGAGGGTAATCGGAATCCTCATTTTCGATGTAAATTTTAAATAGCACATATAGATGAATGGAGATTTCCCCTCCCCTGGGGGGATCAAAATTCACGTCGGACAGCCTGGCGATCGTGATGGGACCTCTTTTGTTTTCTTATCACTTATTTGGGTCTTTCTGGAGTTTTATTCAAGGACACGAACATTCAGTCAACGATCAAATGTTCGTGTCCCATTCAGTTTATTGTTATTATGAGTGTAGTCCGAAAATTTAAACCTAAGGTCTGAATATTCCGCCTACTGAAGCCTTCCCTAATTATAACAAAATAAAAAACCATCATTAAAACTTTCCCCTTTCATCATAAAAAAAAAAACAAAAAAAAAACCTTCTCTCCTCTTCCCTCCCTTCTATTTTGAACCAAAAAATTCTCTTGGTGTTACATGACATTGTTTGATAATTGCTTTGGAAATAAAAAATAAGATGGTCTATCAAAATCCACATCGAACAATTGCATCCCAAACATCATGAATGCTCGACTCGAATTACCAATCTTACACGAACCACAGGAGTCAATATTTTGAGACCTTAAACAACTTATACACGAATATAAACCAACACTACCATAAGGAAACACAAAATTATCAATACCTTTCCAACCAAACTATAATAACTGAAGCTTCTCCCCTTAGATCTGTAAGACCCCGACCCGAGTGAACCCGATTAGTGCTAATTAAGTTGCGTGTTAGTGCTTAGCTTGCTTAGTGTTTTTGGCTAAGTTGGGTTTGGAATAGCTTTTGATATAGTTTTGGGGATTTTGATTTGCCTTGTGTTAGTAGGGCCCTTTGGGGGTTCCTTTCCATGACATTGCATTTGTTGGAGGATTTATCGGAGGTTTTTACATTCATGATTTAATCCCGTTTTATCCGTATTGTTAATCCCTACAACTTTTATGTTGATCCCGTCCTCGTTTGAGATCCCGAAACCCGATTTCATGGCCTTAAGGGTAAAACAGTCATTGCACACCAATCTGTACCCAAAACTTGATATTCTCGAAACCCGCAAAATATATACTTTTTGGAAACTAGAAATTTTGACGATCATTTCTTCCTTCTTCGTCGAATCCATCCGAGGTCCTGAATTAGATGATTTCAGCCAAACAAGCTCCTTTAGTTGTGGGACCCAACCCCTCATTGGTTAACAAAGGGAAGCCCATTCTCATTTTCCACTCACTCTCCATGTTCCAGCACAAACCAACTGAACCTAGGGTTTCTTGCTTTTCTCTTCTTCTTCTTGCTTCTCCATCTCCAATCCACACCAAGAGTTCATCAATCAAGAGAGGAAGATCACCAACCTCGCCCTCATCTTGCAAGCTTCATCTTGATACCATTTTTGGAGAAATCTCCCAGCCTTGAGATCCTCTTTGAGCTAGCTCTCTTCATTTGAAGGTCATCCAAGTAAGTAATCCTCCCCATCTCCTAGATTAGTGTTCCTCTAGCCCTTGAGAAGCTACATTTGAATTATTGTAAGTTCTTCCATTCTCATTCTTTGTGTAACCCATTTTAGGGTTTGTTTTGGGGATTTTGTTATAGCTAGGACCTTTGGCTTGGAAGAGTATAGGAGTATGATTTCTTGAATTGAAGACACAAGGCAAGTGGATGTTTAGATTTTTATAAGCTTTCAATGATTTTGGAAATTTCCACTCATGCCTATTTATTACATTAGTTGAAATAAATACCCATGATAGAGCTTTGGTAGTGCATTTATGGTAGTGCATTTATGTCTTTTAAAGTGTATTGGTGAATGTCATTTAATTTCTTCTTGCTTATATCAAAGGTACCCTATTGTGAAATGGTTTCCTTTTTTCTTTAATTTCATTGGATTTGATGTTGATGGATGAGGTGATGGAATGAACCCATATTGGAGTGTGGAGAAGAGTAGATAGTTGCATTGGAGGAGCTTTTAGCTCAGTTTTGTGGCAAGGATTAAGTGGATGTGAGGAGAATGGTTTTGAGGAGGGGAAAGGGCTCAAATCTGAACACAGTGGGTGATTCCCGCACCTGGCGGTCAGCCTGCGGTCACCCGGCGGCTAGCCGCCAGGTGACTGCCGGCTAACCGCCAGCTAGCCGAAATGTCACGGTTGCTTTTCCAGAGAGCACTCTTCTCCACCTGAAAACTAGGTCAGCTCCACGGTTAGCCAGCGGCTAACCGCCGAACGCATCCGCGGCTAACCGCACTTGGCGGTCAGCTTTCCAGTAAGCTGCATTTCTGCAGCCCAGCCGCGGTTAGCTGCGCGGTCAGCCAGCGGCTAGCCGCCCGTCCCAGCGGCGGCTGACCGCCAGGTAACCTAAATTCCCCAGGTTTCGAAAAGCTCCTCGCTCGAACGAACTCTCCGGTTCGTTCGAGCGCTGAGCTTTGTCGATCAAAGGAGATTCACTAGGCATTGCATGAGGCCATCCGAGAAAGAAACCATATCACAAGGATTTCATTCATAGTTTTGAAAGGATCGAAGTGTATAAGGAGCCCGGAATGTCCCCAAACTCAAAGAGTACCAAATTGTTATGTGGTCGACGTACGGGGTCCCTATCCATTTCATATAGATATTTTCCCAAAATGTCAATTGCTTACAGTACTTTACTGATCTCGAGATTTGCACTACTTGTCTTGTTTTCCCGAAAGCATTGTTATACACTTGGAATGGTTACTTGACCCGAAGTGCATTGCACCATTTGATATGATAGTGTGCCCTTGAGCACCCCTGTCTTGCCCGCTTGATTATTTACTTATCCTTGATTTGTTTGCATATGTCTCGATTGTATTTGACATATGAGTCGGCACCACTAAGCTTGGATAACCCTGTTGGTCTGATCCACCGACTTGGAGATCCCCCTCTTGTCCCGCCAGCTGCAGTTTGGATCCCGCTACCCGGTCATTACCGTGGTCTTGCCCCGATGCCGCAGATTGCTACTGTGGTCCCCGATGCCCGGCTCGCTACCGTGGTCATGTATAGTATTGTATATGTATATGTATTTATATGAGATCCCTTGTTTCTCCTCACCTCGAGTGACTGAGATCAGGGCCTCGTTATTGCTCTATCACCGTAGTGATAGAGGACTTAGCTTCGTGTGGTTGCCATCTTGCTTGTTCCCTGTTTCCTTGGTCACCTTACATGTTTTACATTGCATCCTTGTATTTGAATAAAAGTTTTATCTTGTTTAGAGAAATTGTCATTTAAACAGGTTTTCATGTTTTGAAGATAAATTCATGTATTCCCTTATTGTCATTATATTTCCTCCATTTGCCAAACCGTCGTATTTGACCTACTCTTTGGTACTCAGGTCCCGCCGTCGGTTATCCCGAGGAGGAGCTTGAGGAGGCGGTCGTAGAACAGCAACAGTTGGTTGAGTGGCGTGCCGATGACGTCATGTAGACGTTGGTTGGTTGTGAGAGACTTATCATTTTGGGGAAATGTTTAACCATTCTTTTGAATTGGTATTTTGTATATTGGCCTTTGTTGGCCTCTATTTTTGGGGAAATGTAATTAAACGTTATTTGTATAAACTTTAACTTACTTGGGTAACATACTATAGATCATTGCTCATTCTGATACAGTTTTGATATTTGATGTTAATGCTTGCATGATTAGAGATCGTTGTCTATTTGATTTGCTACACGCTTCCGCACTCAAAAGAAATATTCATGCAAGGTTGTGATATCCTCACCGCGGACACCTGTGGGAAATTAAATAAGTTGAATACGGTTGTGGTTTTATGACACTAATGTCCCGACTCCGGATCGGTCCTACAGGATTCTCGGTCCTGGGTCGCGACAAGATCTAGACTACACTTTTACGCAAACGAAGACTTAAACAATCACACCTCTTATGAGCACACGAGACCAAACCATGGCCTAATCCATAATCCCCAATCATGTCAAACTACTCAACCAACTCGACAATATTACACTCAATCAAATCAAAGCACAATGCACACAAATTTAAACCTTAATAATCAAAGAATCTACATCCAAAATACACAATATATAACGACAAACCAAATCATAATCCATCCTGATCAAGACTACCAGTCCTCCCAAACCATCCCATCCAATCGAACTCCTTATCCTAATCAAACCAACCAATCCGTCCAAACCATTCCATCCAATCAGACTCCATCTCCCATTCCGGCCAACCAGTCCATCGAAACCATCCCATCCAGTCAAATTCCTTCACCAATCCAAACCATCCAAACTCCCATGACCATCTCATCCAATCAAACCCCTTCACCAATCCAAACCATCCAACCTCACCAATTCAATCAACCAATCCAACCTTCCATAACCATGCATCCTTATCCGACCTATCAACCATCCCTATCCACGCCATCCAATGAAAGCCATCATCTCACCCAACCCTCACCATTCAACCAAGCAACATCACCTACCATGATCGTTGACCGATTCCAGCCACACCCAACCATGCCATCCAACTCAATCAATCTACCAACCCAATCTCCAACGATCATATATCAACAATCCACTCACGCTCCGACCGACCAGCTTAGTCAAACATCTAGTCAAAACCAAGACAGAAACTCACCCACAAATGCTAAAACCCAAAATCCATTTTTACCATGCAAAACCAAAGTATCTCGAAAACAGATCCAGGAAGAGTTTGCTAGGATGGTGGACAGAAGTGAGCTAGAGTTGCCCAACCTAGACCGGTTTAAAAGTATCACTCCGAAGAATGATCCATATGCAAACACAAGGAAGCCCCTAGGAGAACAATTTATAGGTGGTGAATATCTAGAATGGGAACTTGGATTAATCTCAGAAACTCTAAGTAGACTTATGACCGAAGAGAACAAGATCCCAACATTATGGAAAGGCTACGAGGCAGAAGAGGGGATAGAATTCTTAGAACATATTTTGCTCCCTTCCATCAACTCGAAAACGAAGAAACCATAGACACGCCATATACTATAATTAATCCCCCAATAGATCATGTTCTCGAGAATTGGACCTATGATCCTCTATATTTGACAACTTTAGCCCCTAAAGTAACCTATGATCCACCAAATGACCAAACTTCCGAATCTTCCGATGCGATCTACGATCCCATCTTTAAAGACATGCCTCCTGAGGAATTTTATGATATGCTTAATGAAGATTACGAACAACATGAAACACCTTGGGATGATAAAAGCCAGATCACTACGCATCAAATGAACGAACTAGATCAATCACAAACAATCATCCAATCAAAAATACCAACATCACAAATGCTACCCCAAACACGACCAAATGAAGATCATTCAACACAACAAATAAAAGACATAACGATTCATTCGAAGACAGACGAGACAGTACAACCTAATGACCCACACGAAGAATCTGAATTCACGACGACAATGAAGATACTTGACCATCAAATGGATCGAGTGGATGAATTAATTAAAGATTTTGATGTCATAAGATCTGAAACACACGAACCAGTCAGGTTTAAATCAAATGACTTAGAATCAAGTGTGGAAACTCATAGACTGGTTGAACCATCTTCATTTGAAATAAAATACCAAACCCATACAAACAAAATCATACAAGATCCAGAATCTCAATCTAAGATGAATACCACTAAAAGACATAGACCGCATTACAAACGAAAGAACTTGAATTCCAGACCATCATGCAAAACCCAAATCATGATCCAAAGACAAATAAACATGCAACTAAATGATGAACAAGACTTTCGGAAACCCAAACCAATGCATCTTGACCCCATTCCAATACCAGTTGAACCAAGAAAGGTTGACAAAGAGTCTGGATTTGAATTCCTAGATACGAACATGTTTAACGAATTACAAGAGGACATAGAGAAACTCAAATCCGAGGTTAGAAAGATGCCGATTAGGTCAAGCATGCCATTAGAACGAATAAAGTCATCCGAACCTATCATAGAAATCAAAGCACCGCCTAAGAATCAACACCAAGAGACTTTCAGGCCTATCATTGAAATCAAACAAGGAAGCCCTCAACTAGACCCTAACCACTTAGTAGAAAAGACCCTAGAATAGGAACCACAATCAAATGATGTCTTGACTAGTGAGCCCCATAGGTCAAACCCTCTTAGAAGATCAAAGGATAACAATATAATTAAACCGATCTTAGAGGACAAATATCACTTCCACAATGAGATAGAGCCTAGTCATGTATTTGCCTTAAATAAGGCCCATCTAAATGCGAGACTAAGACTTCAGAGTATTCTAAAAGGTTTACCATGCCCACCCTTGACCAATCCAATAATCATGAGCCAAGATTACATAGAATACTTTGAGAAGAGACAACTACCAAGAGTTAATCCAACTCCGATCCTTCACCTAGAATGGTACCCTGCCCATAAAGAGCAAAATCCAAACACAACAATAGAGATCATTCCCGAATTAGAAAGCCAAAGAGAGTTTGGTCCAATTAGTTTCCACGAAAGAATTGAGACCACTCCCAGAGCACTAGGAAAGACTTTCAGAGACTTGACTGTAGAAGAACTTTCAAGTGTTAACCCAAACGTGCCACCTAAGATTCCGATAGTCCCAAAGAACAATGTAAAAATCCACACAACTGAAGAAATTCTTATCCCACATGACCATCCAGTAGTGACACAACCAAAACTTCAAGATTACACCCTTGCTCAAAGACTTTCACGATGTAAGTCTACTAGGTTACAAAGAAAATTTAGAGCACACCTTCCAAAAAATGGACGAACTACATTTAAGGAAGAAAGACGCACTACAACAAAACCTAGAGCACAAAGAAAAAGGAAGAATCATACGGTTCACACAAAAGATGAGGGTCAAACAATTAGGAAAACAAAAGACCGGAGATCATCATGTAAAAATAGGGAATCATCATTCAAAGATCACAAATCTCCTAATTGTTCAAACTCTTTAAGACCGAGGCCCAAATGGCGGAGGTCCAAA
Organism: Cinnamomum chago; assembly: GCA_038049695.1. Taxonomy (NCBI): domain Eukaryota; kingdom Viridiplantae; phylum Streptophyta; class Magnoliopsida; order Laurales; family Lauraceae; genus Cinnamomum; species Cinnamomum chago. The sequence continues at coordinate 37,931,685 of CP142458.1, forward strand.
ACATTTCAACGCTCTCGTTTTCGGCGAGAGCAAACTAAAGGTCCCAAATATAAGAGCCTTATCTTAATGCATCAATGAGTGAAACCATACCCACATTATCAAAGAAATCAACAGAAGGAGACACATATGAAACTCTTTAATATGAAACCAAGGCCCAAATGGCGGAGGTCTAAAATATTTCAACGGTCTCGTTTCCGGATGAACCAAAATAAAAACTTATGGAATAAATATATCATTTTAGGACCTGAACTACAAATAACAAATCACAGGTTTCAAAGAAGACACCATAATAAAATACAAATAAGATATGTTGTCATCAGACCAAAGCCCAAATGGCGGAGGTCCAAAACATTTCAACGCTTTCGTTTCCGAAGAGAGCAAAATGATAAGACCCAGACCAGATATTCACTAATAAAAACACGTAGGTCAAGAGGTCTTAAACGCGCACGTTTTCGAATAGTCAAAATATTCGAAATGCGCAACACATCACTAGCACACTCAATGGAAAATCACAATCATGCTAGGCCGACCCTAGGCTTCATGCCAATGAAGGGTTGCAAATTCAAGCAAGCCCGAATGAATTAGTTACTATGTAGGATTATATATAAAAAAAAAAACCTTAAAAACCCAAAAAAAATAAAAAATCAAAAATCCAAAAAAAAAGTATATACAATATAAAAACGCAATTGTCTGATCACCATAAAAGGCATAGGCGAGCCAAAGCGGTGGAAAATCCCTCTAGTAGAACAATCGCGATTAGAAAAGGTCACGAGCAGAATTAGTGAGATCGGTTGCAGATTTTACCTATTGCTTCAAAACCGGGATTGCCCTAGGAACCACGATTATTCATGATGGATGGATGTCTTTAAATTAGTGGGTACTAAAGAGGGTAGCTTGGTTGACCACATTAGGAGATTTAAGAACTGCCTGAGACGTTCATATTAACAGCTACAGAATATTACACTAAATGGGCAGAGGCAGAGGCATATGTCAATATTAAGGCTACCTCTGTAGTTGAATTCATCAAAAAGAATATAATAGCTAGGTTTGGCATCCCTAAAGTATTCATAACAGACAATGGCCCCCAATTTATATCTCAAAAAATGGATGAGTTGTGCACAAAATATGATATAGAACTGCATCATTCAACCCCATATTATCCCCAAGCCAATGGTCAAGCTGAAGCAACCAACAAGACCTTACTGAAGATCATCAAGAAGACTGTGCAAACCGCCAAAGGTAATATTGGCCAGACCGTTTGGTTGAAGCGTTGTGGGCGTATCGGACTTCTATAAGAACTCCTACGGGAGAAACCCCATACTCCTTAACCTACGGGACGGAAGCAGTCCTTCTACTCGAGGTCCTTCACCCGTCACTCCGTGTCCAGTTAAATGAAGATATAACAGAAGACCAGAGGAGAGAAGCACTGCTACTTCAGCTAGACCTACTTGATGAGAAAAGAATGAAGGCAGCAGAGCATGCACAAGTGTATCGGAAGCGGATTGCTAGAGCCTACAACAAGCATGTCAAAGAACGAAGATTCAAAGTTGGTGATTTCTTGCTGAAGCGCATCACTCCATCCCAGCTTCCGCATCCCAGAGGTAAGTTACGACCCAATTGGGAAGGCCCTTATGTAATTAAAGAAGTATATTCTGGAAATGCATACAGGCTAGTAAATGCAGAAGGGGAAGAGCTACCCGATCCATGGAATGCTATGTACCTGAAAAGGTACACAGTTTGACCCTTCCCCTACTTCTTGCGGAATATGACCCTCCTTGCCCCTTAGCGTAGTTCAAGAAATCCCGTAGGAGGACCGAAGAGATGCACTATGATCAAACTTGGAACTCAAACACACACCAACACTTTAAAATACACAAAATGGTGAGTCTACCCCACACAAATCTCGCACGGTTAAAGTCACCCAATGTAAAGGTTTGAAGGTTGGATCGCTCGTGTCATGAAAGCTCTTTGATTCCAAAAAAAAAAAAATCGTGACTAGTTTTGGTTTGTAGCCTTTTTAACCCGAGCCAGTAAGCCCGTAGAGGTGTTTACATATCCAGTGCCCTAAAGCCACTTGGTTTGGGAGTCATTGGCTCAATGCTCATTACATGGGTTAATTAGAAAGCTTAAGAGACCTAGACATTGCACAGTCACATGTAAAAAAAAAAAAAAAAAAAAAAACAGAGAGGAGAAAATATTTAGTTAGAAGTCTTGAAAAGAATAAAAGTTTTTTGACTAGTCTGGGTTCGTAGCCTTTTTAACTCGAGCCAGTAAGCCCGTAGGGGTATTTACATGCCTAGTGCCCTAAAGCCACTTGGTTTGGGAGTCATTGGCCGAATGCTCGTTACATGGGTTGATTAGAAAGCTTAAGGGGCCCAGGCATTGCACAGTCATAAAAAAAAAATTTCTACTAGAGTTAGGCCCGCTGGAGTGACATGGGTACTCATCAGGCGAACTAAGCAGAAGGTGGTCGGAAACCATAACACTAAGGTAGCACGGTGACTCACCACCCCACACACGAACATTACCCACAAATGAGCCCCAGAGGCAGTCAGGTGCTCTCCAAAGTTCATCCGAAAAGACTAAGCGGCTACAAAAGGGGGCCCGTGAGGGCTCGACCTCCAAAGGAAAGTTAGGGGGGATCACGTTATCATTAGAGTGAAAATCATGGATCGAGAAGTTAATCTACCTTTACGCCCTTACCCACGGCTAAAATAAGCACTAGTCTTATGCTGGGGCATTTTTTTTATATATATAAATATATTTTTATCCCACACGGCTTCCCAATCTGGGTCCTCATCGCATACACAACTGCCACGAGCACTCACTAGCCCACACACAGGCACCCCATGCATGCTTTTACTACTAATCACTTTTGATTGGATGCAGGGAAGACATATCCCCTAAGGTATGAATTCAATCTTGTTATTCCCAAAGCTTGAGTGCTGAAATGGTCCCCTGACATTTTTACCGAGAAGGAAGATATTACCTTAGCCAGACTATGTAGGGGGCCAAAAAAATTTTAAACTAACGAGCTTGTTTTGAGACCTTGCAGGGAACCCAACCCCGATCACATCCAAACGTCCCACAAGCTGGGGCATTTTATTTTACAGGCATTATTTTGTGCACAACTCCTCCTAATTTGAAAAGGACAAAGTGATGATAACCAAACTTGGGATATATAAATTATGTTTGTTATGATATCCTATGATGAATTTGATTATAGTTGTATGCTATGCACATCCTTTTATGATATCACATGTTGTGCGATTCCAAAATGTTGTTATCTTGAGCCTCTGCCTTCATATATATAGTTGATATTATGAATGCCTAGAAACGTAGAATTACCTAGGTCACAAATGCCACACACTCAGGCACTCCTTGTCGTTTGAGAACTCAATTCTAAATTTCTTATCAAGTTTAGACTGATGTGAGATTGTAGTTATTTGATTTTTATCATATAAACCTCACTTTATTTATCATGAACTACTAATGCTCCCTTTGTGAGACTCAGATGCCTAGGGACGGATCTCGAGATTCTAGAAAAATTCCGGCACTCTCCCCCTTGTTTTTTTTAGACCCTGAAGAATCATCAAGTATAAAACCTGTCACCTTTAAAAAAAAAAGAACACTTCACATGATCCCTCAGTGCCCCTCAGGGAGTCCATCCCATCATCATCATACACACAACCAAGGCACTTCTAAGTCAAACTACAAAGCATGCACTCACATTATAAATGCTACATGCACTTGCACACATCTTATACATCATAATGCACACATCAAAGTGAAAAAAAATGAGCCTAAAAATAACATCCCTCTATCATATATACAACACCAATGATCAACAACTAATAACCAACATCAAAACATAACAAACACCAATCATAACCGTAACAACAACAATATAGGGCCTCGATCGTCTCTGCACAATTTTCAATAGAATAGGAGGCCTCGCAAGAGTATAACTCTGAGAGTATGTACCGTTATGGAAGATCCCTCCAATGTCTCATGTAATTCCCCGATGCTCCGAATTCGCGTCTAAATCCTTTAGGGATCCATCCCAGGTATAACCAGCTCATGGTAGCCTTATCGATTGGGATAGTGTAATGACAATCTAGTTGTCACACAATGCCGCAAACGACAAGCCTATCTGCGATCTTTGGAACATGGAATCATATATTCTTTCAAATAAATAATGTTCTCCTACACCGCAATCAACTCTTCATTCGAGCCATCTTAATCGGGGAGCCAAGAGACCTGCCATATTAAATTCCATTATCAACTCACTAAATGAAGAACTAAAACCAAACTCAAATTTAAAATTAAAACCAAACTTGAACTTAAAAGAAGAAAACTAAAAAAAAAAAAAATTAAAATTAAACTTAAACGTAAACGTAAATTAAAGACTTAACCCAACAAAGTAGAGAAAAATGGTGCGTACCTTGTGGTTCCTCAGCTCATCCAAGATGAAATGGTAGCTTCGTTGCACTCCTCCTTGCCTCTCCATGCCAAAATTAATTGAGGTTGTCGTAGAACACCCTCCACCCTCTTTTTGGTTTTCTCTGCAAAAACAACAGATTAACCATCAACACCAACCAACCAATAACAACGAATTTAACTTAAAAAAAAAATAGACACAAAAAAAAAAAAAAACCAACTCACCAATGATAAAGAAAAAAAACCCAACTAAAAAAAAGCAGCGAATAAACAAAACAAAACAAACTAACCAACAAAAGCAAATTAAAACTAAACAAAACCAATTTTAAAATTCAATTAATCCACAACTAAGATAAAAGAAAAAAGTTAAAACACACCTCATAATCACGATCAACAAGAAATGATAATAAAACACACATTTTCAATGGTTTGCATGCATACATCATTCATAGGAAATAGAACTTTACCACTCCTCCACGCATCACTTTATTCTATACTCCTTAGCATCTTTACCACTACATCTCACTCCATTTCACTTCACCCCATTACACCATGACCACATCTATAATACATCACTCATCCAGCACCACACATCACATATAAAAACATCAAAAAGAAAAAAAAAGAATCAAAACTCCCCCCTTAAATCCACAAAAAAAAAAAAAAAAAAACACATAAAAATTTCACCAAAACAAAAACTGAATCTAAATTAACTAAAATACTCAACAAACCCAATCACACCAACTAATTCATTAATTTTCATGAATTGCACTAAATCCACTTTTTTCCCCAAATTTCTCCAAAATCCTGTTAGGCATTGATCTCCCCATCAACATGTCCATTTTTAATTTAATCAAGGGCTAGGACCCTCATCCCCAGGCTGAAGCGAACATACCCCACAATTTCCATGACGATCCATCACTTGTATGGCCATCACAGCTAATGGTAGAGCCTCATTCCACATCTTAGAACTTCATTTAAGGAAAAAAAAAGAGAGAAAACTTGGAGGCCTATCCCATAGAATTTGAACAAACCTAATCCATGGTCTACTCCTAAAGTTATCTTTGATCAATAATTATCCTCTTTGCAAAATTAGGACCGGACCACTTGGGTTCAAGATTTTTGGATAAAAATAATGAGAAGTGAAAGAAAGGGGACCATGTCCAATTCAAGAACTAAAACACAAAGAGCCTAAAAATCACAAACCGATTCAAAACAACACTAAAATGAATAAAAAGTCTAAGGAACTTAAACCTGAACATAAATATGATAAAACCCACCAACACACATGGTAAAACAACATAATTAATACAATTAATCTAAAAGCAAACAACTAATCAAACTTGAACAATCGACTTAGACAAGAAACACCACTCACTCAGATAAAAGATGAGTTGAAAGCTCTCACATTCGGAGTTCGGAATTGAAAGAAAATATGCAAAGAAGAGTAAAGGGGCTCTCTGCACACGAAATGTGGAAAAGAAATGCTTTGAAAGTCTGGGTACCAACCACGCTTACACCCATTTCTGCCCCGAGAGCCTAAGAAATTGGCAAAAATGATGACCAGACCAAAACAAAAAACAAAAAAAACAAAAAAACAAAAAAAATGGAAAGTTAAAGAGGCACACACAGAAAAGCACGACACACATTGTCGAACCAAATATTGTCCCATTACAAGGGGTCCAGTCACGTCATGTGCACATTAGTCCCATCACACATACATCTAGCATTGTGCATTGCATCCTATGTCATCTCCATCAATAGAAATTAAAATTGTTATTTCTACAAATTATAATATTAAGTACTGACAGGCAAGAGAGCAGAATTTTTTAGTGTTTGTCCACTGCAGATTTACAACCCAAAAATGAGAACAACAAAAGTGATTCAAATACACTGATGGGGATGAATGACACAAACTTCTGCAAATGGACAACGGAAGAAAGTGGCAATGAGCCCCATCGTCGGATTTATGAAAAGCTCTTGAGGTAAATACACCTAACTATGGATCTTCATGATTTTACCTCACGTCTGGAAATTGAGTCGCCGTAAGCCTCCCTTAAGCGCTTATAATCGGTACGGCAACCATAATACCGTGTTATCACGAATTGTGGTGTTTGCCGACTCAAGTCTTGACGTTGGACAATGGAAACCGGTAATTTGAAACTCTCCATGATAAGCACGAAATCATGATCGAATCTATCCCAGGTTCTCATCCAAGCTTGGGTGAAGACCAAGATCCCTAGAGAGTGACGGTTATTCCGGCGGACATTCTCCATTGATTTAGCTTTTTCGATGCATACTCGAGTTTCAAAATAAAAATCTCTTTTAAAAAAAAAATGCATCTCATTCTCACATGCACCTCGCACCATTGCTTGAACTATGTTTGTGATTGCCTTCAAGATCTCCATTATTGCTAGTTAGTTTTAACTATGCCTTAAACATTCAACTGTGGATGAAAGTTAAAAGACGTTATATATGACCATTTGAAATAAACTCTATTGTAGGAACAAATGAATTTCTAATAGTGACTTAGCTAATCGAAAGATCGACATCTGATTCAGACCACTGGGGCACAGTTCCCACCATCATTTTAAATTAAGTAACCGGGGCCCAGTTCCCAACCCGCCACGTGGCAATACCACGGGCACCAAGGCACAGATCTCGGGTTTCAAATCAAATCAGGAGGCACGTAACTTCTTCTTTTTTAATTTTTTTCCCCTGAATCAGGATCGATCCTAGAAAAGTGAACCTCACCTTTTAAAAAAATTTGCAATTGCATACATCCGTAGGCGGCCACTCCCTCGAGCTCAAAAGCTCCCGCGAGTCATGAGTGATGTGTCTACTTTCTTTGGAGCACAAATCTCCACGTGCAGTTCTCCAAAGAGGGGCATACTGTGGACACCTCATTTTGGCCCCCTATGATAGCCTTAAACACCTATCATATATAATGATGCCCCATTTCACCCATAATTGAATGGTTAACGGCATAATTCAGATTAATTAATGACGATGAAGATGCTTGTTGAAATTTTAGACTTAGTTCGACGATTCATAGAAATTGTGAGAGAAAAGGCCGAATCGCGTTGAGATCTCGAGTTCAACCCACTACTCATACCAGGCATGGACTACAACACTATTCCAAAACCCTTTCCAGACTATATAGAAGACACTCAGATAATTCTTAGAGAAACTACACATAGTTTGCCTAAGTACGATATGATTAACATGAATTAGGAGGTGGGATCATTGAACCAAGTATCCCTTATTTTCCTGACCTCTGACCATTAGGATTTACAGACCATAAGATTCTACGCTCCGAGAGCTTTCCGACGATATATAGAACATCCAAATCCGACTAACGGGTCGAAAGTTATGAACTTCCGAAGTTAAGAAATGATGAAATCCGTTTAGGCACCACCCAAGTGGCGCCCCACCTACTGAAAACCACATAGGCGCCCTAGGCTGGGTGCCCACAGTTCCCAGAATCACATAGGCGCCCTAGGCTGGGCGCCCACACTTATCAAGCCCTAATTTGCCCTAACGCCACCCGATTAGCCTAAGTTACGGAGCTGGTAACATTGGTCCATAGGTTCCCTCTTTTTTCCAGCACCTAATCAATAGGACATTTAGACCATTGGATTCTACACTCTGAGAGCTTTCCGACGATATAAAGAACGTCCGAATCCGATAAGCGGGTCAAAAGTTATGAGCTTCCGAAGTTTGTCCCAGTAAGAGATCAAAATCACCTGGGCACCACCCTCGTGGCGCCCATCCTATCCCATCACTAAGGAACCCTTAATTAAAACTTCTAATTAATCACAACCCAAATCTAATCCTAATTAACATAATAAAACACTTTTAGACTTAAGAAACCTGAAACCCTAATCAATTCGAACTCGAATCTGAAAGTCCACGAGGATCCTAACCCTAGAGGGGGGGGGGTGAATAGGGTGTGCTACAACTATGACCAATTTAAACCAAATTTAACTTCTTAATAAAAACTAGTCACATGTGATGAATAATCAATCAATATGCGGAAGCTCAAATAAACAATCACCACATAGCAAACACCACAACACAATATTTATAGTGGTTCGGCCAACGTGCCTACATCCACTACCGGCTTGTGAATCCAACACCCCACCGGATTTCCACTATTTATGCTTTTTCAAAGGCTAAGCAATAACCTATACAATGTTGCTTTTCAAGGCTAAACAACAACCTCTCTATGTGCTTTTCTAGGTTAAGCAATAACCTTTACAAAATGCTTTTCTTAGGCTAAGCAATAACCTTACAAGACGTTTTCTTAGGCTAAGCAATAACCTTTACAAATATAGATTTCTCTAAGAAGGTGTCTTTCCAAAAGATCACTCTAAGAGATTACAATTTAAGCTCAAATGAAATTGCCTCTTGAATAGGCTAATATGAAAGTTTAATACGAATTACAACCATACACCCAAATATGCTAAAGTGTGTGCACAAGTGTATGAGTGTGTTTCTTCAATCAATTTCTACAATGAATCTCTTAATTGAATGCATGATGCATTTTAAAATCAAAGCTTATAAAAAGATGATTGAAGAGAAAACTAATCACATGAGAAATTCAAACAACTTTAAGAAATGAACTTAAACAAGTTGTATGAATGTTAAAGTCTAAGAATGCATGTGATTTAGTTAGGAGAGTTTGCAAACCAATCTAATTTACCAAGGATGATTTTGAGTTTGCTAAACATCTCTAGAAATCATGCATAAGCGAAATTACAAAGAATTAGGCATGCATAGATTTCATTTTAATGGAAATCAAAATGCTAGTAATGTGTACCTTATGAAAAGTCAAGCATTTGATTTCCAAATGGCCCTCTAGCCTTTCCAACTTCTTCCCCTTTCTTTGGCTCCAAAATGGTCTCAAAGGTTCATGGTTCAAGCCATGAAAAAGGTTGGAAATGAATGGACTTTATAGCCAAAAAGTTGCCAACGGCTAGTCCTCGGTCGACCGGCAAAGAGGTCTCGGTCGACCGGGAAGGCACAACGGTCAGAATTCTGACCGTTGGAGGTTTCAGTTCAGAAACTGCAGAAATTACCTCCAGTTGTCTCGGTCGACCGAGACCTGTGTCTCGGTCGACCGGCGACACTGCCGGGACAACCCCCCTTTTGACAAAAAAACCAACTTTTTCCATTTCAAAGGTATTTCTTTAGGAGGATTTTTGGGCCACTAAACCAAGCTAGAATACATGTTTTAAGACATTCTAAGATGTTTAAAAAACATGAAAACACAAAGCCTAAGATGATTCAAAAGTTTAAAACCAAAGTCTAGCTTGATTTGAAACAACTCTTTTCAAATGACAATGCATACAAAAATGATTCTTTTTGTGATGAATGTATGCAAAGCTCAAACCTAAATTCACAAGATGATTTTCCAAATATAATGCACAAGGAAATAGGTTTTCAAAAGAGTTTGGATTATAAAACCAATGCATCCAAGTTTAGAACCAAAACATGCATAAAACAAAAACTTTTTCAAATCTAAAAACCAATGCATGTAAAAAACAAGATTTCAAGGTATTTTAAATCAATATAAGTGTGAACTATCAAATGATGCTAAAGTGCAAATGCATCCATCAAATTGCAAATACAAAATTCCTAACAATCTCCCCCTTTGCAATTTGATGGCAACTTACTCATCATTGATATTTCACACCAAGTCTTCAGCTCCCCTTAAGCTGGACAAGTCTTGAAATCTTCTTGGATGCTCCTTCTCTTAGCTTGGGCTCTTGGGCTCTTTTCTTCAATCTTCTTGATGCTTGGTGCTTGATCATTCTTCAAGCTTTCTTTTCATCTTCCTCTCTTTGGCCAAGCATCTTCTTTAGCTCCAAGCTTTCTTTCTTCTATTAGCTCTCCCCCTTTGACCATGCCTCTTTCTCTCCCTTTGGTAAGATATGCATTCTCTCCCTTTGTAGAAGATCATACACAACTCTCTCCTTAGGAAGCTTGGACATTCTCTTCACCCTTCTTGAGAACTTGAATTCTTTCTCCCCCTTTGATGGATAGGAGATCTTCGAGTACTTGAACTCTCGAACTCTCTCCCCCTTTGACATTAAATTGCAAAGGTACCTACACACATGAAACAAGGAAAATACCTTTAGTAGCACCTGTTAACAAATGAAATCGAAAATGAAATACATAGCAGGCTATCATGTATGGAAGTTATCTCTAAGGGCTCAAGGGCAATCCAAGGGTCAATTTGATCAAAACTAATACTTCCTATGAAGGTTTACACTCCCCCTCAATCCATTCTCTTCTTTTGTCAAGCTTTTGACAAGATATAACTATTAGATTCAAGAAGTAGATGGTTTAACCAAGTGAGGGTCAACTTCAAGGAAAGGATTAGGTTCATTTAACTATAAGGCTCATATGATCAAATTACCAAAAGAGAGCAAGGTCTAATGAGAAAAAGCAATCATGGATATCAATTGGAAAAACAAAGAGTACCAATTGAGATCTAAGGATATGACTATTAAATCAATCACTCTAAAATGGATTTAAAAGTATAACTATTATGAGAATCAAATTAGAGCTATCCATGATGCATGGGGTAAACTAAACATAGCATCAATCAATATAACTTATGAAAATTATATGCTATGTAAGTTTTGAAATCATTTCATTCAAACAATAAATATGACTAATAATGTGCAAGAATGAGTGAAATGAATTCCAATCATGAAGCCAACCTCAAATAATAACCAACCAATATTATTAACACATAAACATGGTGGTCATGAGATTTACCTATTAGAGCAAAAGAGGTGGCAATCATGAACATTATGATGCTAATGGTGTGTGACATGGAACAATCATATTACTGATCAAGTTCAATCCAATGCACACAAGGTCTATCACATACACAAGATAAGATATCAATTGGATTATGAAATCAATGGAAAGTTATACCAAATGAAACCAATTGAATATGATAACATGATTAAAAGCAAGGATGTGACAAACCCAAAATCCCATCAAGCAACATAATGCATATTCATCACTTTTAAAGATATAACTAATAAGCATAGTGATGAACAAGGTAAATTGCAATGCAAAATTATATAACTTGGTAAAGCATGCAATTTCCAAAGTGTCAAAATCATATGAATTCAACATCTAAGATATCCATCAAACATATAGAAATATGAGAAATGGGTTTCAAAGAGTTTCATATGATTAAGAACACTACTTATGAAGTTGAAACATGTATAAAGATGACACCAAGAAAATCTACATGAATCAACATCATAACCATCCATAAAGTTATGACTATAAGGCATAGAGGATGGATTTGGGTTCTAGTATGGTTTCTACAAATAAAACTAAGATCACAACCATACATGGAACCAAATGTCATTTGCATATATAAAGAATGTAAACAAATAAGCAAGGATGCAAACAACATTCATTTCCATTTCTAAGATAATGAAACCAAAAGAAAAGGAAAAGAGAATCATGGAACATGCTTTGATGAATATAACTAGTGATGTTATAGAGCATTTCCAATCATACAATCTTCAAATAATTTCAATGAACAAAATCCAACAATGAGCATAAAAATAATGATTTTTGAAGATCAAGTATCAACATTGTATTTTAAAAGATATAACTTAATTGAAACACATACAAGTTGATTTTTCAAAACAATGATTTTCCATATGAAAATATAACTTAGGAATCCATGGAAAAACTTGAATTGATTCAAATCATTTGTTCAAAAAATATTACTATCATATCTACACAAATGATTCAACAACAATTGATCATGAAGAGTCTAGCTATGAAAGCTTTTGAAATCACAATCAATTGATCATGTAGAAATGCAATGCAAAACATAAATGAGCAAAAAGCAAATCAAACATGATGAAATTATAATCAAATGATTTTGAAAACCATGATATGTAACTTAGAATGGTGCATGAAAACAAAATCAATTGATCATAAAGAAGCAATGCATTTTAATAGATGTAACTAAGAAAGAACAAAATGCAAAGCAATCATGACCAACAAAGTGATTTAACTATTAAAGAATAGGTTGGTCAAGAGGTTCAAGGCCTTAAGGTTTGTCTAAGTATCTAACTTTAGGTATCCACCTAAGGTCTTGGGCTTTGGAGACTACTTTGGAAATTCCACCAACTAAAGGAGATAGAGATTGAATTCTTTTAGACTTAACATCAAATCTTTGAGGTTTGACTATTTTAGATTGATGATTAGTCTTAGAGAGTTGGTGTGTTTGTTTCATAGGGGATTGATTTGTTTTCTTGTTAACCTTCTCATTTCTTTTAACTTTTCCTCCCTCTTTTTGCCTTTTGAACTTTAATTTTAACTTTTCAATCTTTTTCATGAACTCTTTCATTTCTAAGGTTAAAGGAGGAAAAGAGAGAAGCTTCTTGTTCTTAGATTCTTTCAAGCTTGTTTTAACTTGATTAAGCTTTTTAGAATCTATCTTAGGAGACTCCATTTTAAATGATTTAACTTGTTTAGTCTTTTTGGAGTCTTCTTTGTTTTTAAGTGTCTTACCCTTCATAGATTTAGATTCTACCTTCTTGAGTTCAAAGATGGGTTTAGACACATGGCTTCTTTTTCTTAGTTTGCACTCAAACATAAAATGTCCTTCAATGCCACAAAAATTACATTTGGTTTTGGGCAAAGGAGAAAGAGTGCTAGAGAATGAGGACTCACCTTTCACAAAAGTGTTGGTGAATTTAGGGTCATGTAACATATTCCTATTAAATCCAAGACCCGTCCTATCTCCATGAGGTTTACCCAATTTAAATAATTTTTCAAGTCTTTCTTCACTTTGGGTAAACTTGCACTCATACTTTTGTTTGTAAACTTCAAGTTGAGTGACTTTGGTTATAAGGATGAAATTTTCATTTTTAACTTTTGAAAGTTCATTTTCAATATCCTTATGTTTGCTTATCTCTTCATTGGCAAGTTTTAATTCATGTTTTAGTTCATTAACAACTTTAGATCCAAGTTCTTGTGTTTTTAACTTACTTTTAATCAACTTGGCTTCTAAGTTGTTAAAGTCTTTGTCTTGCCTTTTTATTTGATCTCTTAGAATTAAATTTTCCTTATTGACTTTATCATAATCCATCTTTAATTCATTTAGTTCATCTTGAATGTTAGATAGATTATTCATAGAGATCATGAACTTAGATTCTACACAATTTATAACTTCTTCTTTCTCTCTAAGTTCATCTTTTGAAGAGGCTAGCTCTTTGTTTAGTCTATTTGATTCTTCTTTTAGACTTTTATTTCTCTTATCAAGCTTTGAAGATAATGTATATAATTCATTATAGGCTTGTTGAAGATCATCTTCATCATACTCATTTTCTTCCTCTTTTGAGTCAAATTGATATTCATTTAAGTGAGGGTTTGAATCTCCAATAGAAGGAAGAATGAGGGGTCTAGAAGAATCTACAAAGTCTAGCATAGTGGAGTCCATTTTAATGATTTTCAAATAAGCACAACTCTAGGGTTTTGACTCTAGGTTTTTACACCCAATCAAGAGTTCCAAAAACACTTGATCCTAATATAGAGCACGAGTCTCTGATACCAATTGAAAGTCCACGAGGATCCTAACCCTAGAGGGGGGGTGAATAGGGTGTGCTACAACTATGACCAATTTAAACCAAATTTAACTTCTTAATAAAAACTAGTCACATGTGATGAATAATCAATCAATATGCGGAAGCTCAAATAAACAATCACCACATAGCAAACACCACAACACAATATTTATAGTGATTCGGCCAACGTGCCTACATCCACTACCGACTTGTGAATCCAACACCCCACCGGATTTCCACTATTTATGCTTTTTCAAAGGCTAAGCAATAACCTATACAATGTTGCTTTCCAAGGCTAAACAACAACCTCTCTATGTGCTTTTCTAGGCTAAGCAATAACCTTTACAAAATGCTTTTCTTAGGCTAAGCAATAACCTTACAAGATGCTTTTCTTAGGCTAAGCAATAACCTTTACAAATATAGATTTCTCTAAGAAGGTGTCTTTCCAAAAGATCACTCTAAGAGATTACAATTTAAGCTCAAATGAAATTGCCTCTTGAATAGGCTAATATGAAAGTTTAATACGAATTACAACCATACACCCAAATATGCTAAAGTGTGTGCACAAGTGTATGAGTGTGTTTCTTCAATCAATTTCTACAATGAATCTCTTAATTGAATGCATGATGCATTTTAAAATCAAAGCTTATAAAAAGATGATTGAAGAGAAAACTAATCACATGAGAAATTCAAACAACTTTAAGAAATGAACTTAAACAAGTTGTATGAATGTTAAAGTCTAAGAATGCATGTGATTTAGTTAGGAGAGTTTGCAAACCAATCTAATTTACCAAGGATGATTTTGAGTTTGCTAAACATCTCTAGAAATCATGCATAAGTGAAATTACAAAGAATTAGGCATGCATAGATTTCATTTTAATGGAAATCAAAATACTAGTAATGTGTACCTTATGAAAAGTCAAGCATTTGATTTCCAAATGGCCCTCTAGCCTTTCCAACTTCTTCCCCTTTCTTTGGCTCCAAAATGGTCTCAAAGGTTCATGGTTCAAGCCATGAAAAAGGTTGGAAATGAATGGACTTTATAGCCAAAAAGTTGCCAACGGCTAGTCCTCGGTCGACCGGCAAAGAGGTCTCGGTCGACCGGGAAGGCACAACGGTCAGAATTCTGACCGTTGGAGGTTTCAGTTCAGAAACTGCAGAAATTACCTCCAGTTGTCTCGGTCGACCGAGACCTGTGTCTCGGTCGACCGGCGACACTGCCGGGACAACCCCCCTTTTGACAAAAAAACCAACTTTTGCCATTTCAAAGGTATTTCTTTAGGAGGATTTTTGGGCCACTAAACCAAGCTAGAATACATGTTTTAAGACATTCTAAGATGTTTAAAAAACATGAAAACACAAAGCCTAAGATGATTCAAAAGTTTAAAACCAAAGTCTAGCTTGATTTGAAACAACTCTTTTCAAATGACAATGCATACAAAAATGATTCTTTTTGTGATGAATGTATGCAAAGCTCAAACCTAAATTCACAAGATGATTTTCCAAATATAATGCACAAGGAAATAGGTTTTCAAAAGAGTTTGGATTATAAAACCAATGCATCCAAGTTTAGAACCAAAACATGCATAAAACAAAAACTTTTTCAAATCTAAAAACCAATGCATGTAAAAAACAAGATTTCAAGGTATTTTAAATCAATGCAAGTGTGAACTATCAAATGATGCTAAAGTGCAAATGCATCCATCAAATTGCAAATACAAAATTCCTAACAGAATCAACTTAAGAGCACGAAACCAAAAACCAGACACCTGGGCGCCACCCCCTAGGCGCCCAGCCTATCAATCCGCTTAGGCACCACCCCTGTGGCGCCTATCCTACCCCATTTCCTTGGAGACCATCAATTGAAATTAAAACTTAACTAATTAGACCCGAATCAATACATTAAAGCATTGTCAATTTAAAAAAGACTTGAAACCTCAATCAATTTGATCTTGAATTCACTCAAAAAACGTAAAACCAATTCGAACCATAAAAGCAGTCCACCTGGGCACCACCCCTAGGCGCCCATCCTTCCGAGACACCTGGGTGCCACCCTCTGGGCGCCCATCCTATCCAATCACTAGGAAACCCCACTTGAAACTGAACCCGAATTCAATCATAATCAACACTTCAGAACTCCATTGAATTTAAAACAATTGAAGTCAGAAGTCCGACTTCAAATTAACTTAAAGATCATTGAACCAACTCAAAACTTAAAAGACTATCCGCCTGGGAACCACCCCTTGGGCGCCTATCCTGCCATATCCACCTAGGCACCGCCCTCTGGGAGCTTAGCCTCCCGAATCATAAAGAGACCTAATTAATTAGAACCTAATCTAATCCTAACAACACAGCAAAGCACTTTTATTTTAAAATACATCAAACCATAAAAGTTCAACCCCAAATGAACCAAAAAAATACGAAACCGACCCGAACCACAGAACAGTCCACTTGGGTGCCACCCCCTGGGCGCCCATCCTCCATTCCCACTTGGGCACCACACCTTGGGCGCCCAGCCTACTTGTTTTCATAAAAACCCCGACCAACCATTTAACCTAATTAACACATTAAAACACTGTCAATTCAATTCAAAACACTTCTGACTTCTGACTTCAATTGTTTTAAATAACAATTAACCCCAATTAACCCCAAATAACAATTGAATTGACAGTATTCAAACTAACCCCAATTAACACATTAAAACACTGTCAATTCAAAAAGACTTGAAACCTTAACCAATTCAGACTTAAATTCACCTAAAAACATAAGACCACCCAAACCACAGAACAGTCCACTTGGGCGCCACCCCCTGGGCGCCTATCTTCCATTTCCGCCTGGGCACCACACCCTGGGCGCCCAGCCTGCCTGTTTTCGTAAAAACCCCGACCAACAACTCAACCTAATTAATTAACATTCAAACCAATCCCAATCCACATATTAAAACACTTTTAACTTAAAATATTTAAGACTTTAATCAATTCGGACTTAGCACCCAAAACCCTTACAAACCAACAAACAACCACCTAGGCACCACCCCTGTGGCGCCTATCCTACGCTTTCACCCCGACCTACTAACTCGACCAAAAACAAATAACTAAACACCTTATAACTTAAATTAACTAAAACCAGAACCCAACACAATCTCTAGATCCCAAAAACCGAAAACTTAGTCCCATCCGGAATACCTGAAGATCACAAGCCATCACCTGGGCGCCACTCCCTTGGCTCCGATCCTTTCATTTGCACTAAAACACGAATTCTTGGTTTTGTTCCAAAATCCGGATCCGAATAATTTTGACATTTGAATACCAGAGAATTAAAACAATTTGGAACATTAAAATTCATCAAGTAAGAATCCCCGGGATTCCGAAGATAACAACGATACCACCGCCACTAGCCAAACCACCAAGAAATAGTCACTTGGGCGCCACGGCACCAGAGTGACCTAGGCGCCACCCCCTGGGCGCCCAAGTCCGCCGCCAACCCTGTTCATCGATTTTGACATCATTTCACTTCTCGAATTAAAACTTGAAATCCACGAGCCTTAAACAACTTAAGCAGAACCTTAAAACATCCCTAAATCACTCTTAATCAACTCATAAATCAAAACAAACCGAATTAATTAATATCATAACCAAATTCTTTAGGCAGAATTATCAAGCTTAGGCTATTTGCACCCTAGGATTATATCAAAATTCCTCATTAGATAGATTAGAGCATTAGGCTTCGTCCCATCACTTTTCTTGTTCCGTTAGGGGACCGGGAGAGCTGATGTGGGTGGTCTAGGACCTTAGTTTAGGGTTAATCCGATGATCAGTAATAAAGCATTAATCACGTAAATCCAAGTAAAATCCCTTAGTTAGGCCCTTCTAGCCCAATATCAAAAATCCATAAAAACTATAAAACCAACAAAATAAACCCAAAAAGATTTTTCCATTGTTTCTTCCTCCACCTCAGGTGCCAAATATTTAATTGAACTTAATGATAAAAGGGAACAAAGAACTGACTTCTAAAATTGAATAAATGAGAATAATTAGATGAGATGAGTGATTTCACACACTTTGCATTTTTTTATTTCGGCCCATCGGCCACCTCTGAATCAATCACGGCCCATTGGCCCTCTAAAACAAACATCGGCCCATCGGCCACCTTCAATCAATTACAGTCCATCGGCTTTTCACTTTATCACTCGTGTATCGTACACGAAAAACACAGAAATCACAAGTCAAATTCTCATTTGCATCATCATTTTGATTTGAAAAGTCAGCCTTTAAACCCTATTTTGCCGAGGGATTAAAAGGGGGTACCTGGGAACGGGGCCGATCCTCTTCTTAAATAGTTGGCACCTTCCCCTTTTATTTTCTTCCATTTTCTTTGGCTTTTGTCAAAGAACGGTGTTTCGGTCGTTACCGTAGCTGTCGATCGTGATCTGTCGATTTTGAGGGTAGTCAAAATCCTCATTTTCGATGTAAAATTTAAATAGCACATATAGATGAATGGCGATTTCCCCTCCCCTGGGGGGATCAAAATTCACATCCGACACTATGGTGGAAAACCATGGGGATTTCTCAATTTAAATGCCCCGCTCCCACTTAATATTTTATAATTGAGGATTTCATTGTAAGGTATTAGGGCCCACATGTATATTTATGAACAACAAATCATCTCATGATATGATCAAAGATTGGTTCCAAGTCAAGTTATTTTAAGGAAAGTTCAGTTTCTTAAATTAGTATTACCAATGTGTCCATCTCATGGGTCATCAACACTAATTAGAACTCTTTCCAAAAATTAATTTGATTTGACCAATTTTAGTAACTTGCTATGTTTGGATCAGATTTGGAAATATTCTAAATTAAGCATTCATCCACAAATAGAAAAGGCTAAAATTAGAAACTAGTCCTCTCCTCCACATGGCCCAAGCGGAATAGACTTCTTGGACTTCTAGACTTTCCAAAACTTTGGGATTCCTCAAACTCTTTGGGCATCTCCAAAAGGCTTTTGGTAATCTTCAAACTCTTTGATTAGGAGTCCAACTTTACTTTCCTTCTTCCTCTCGGACATCGCCAGAATTTACAAATTTAGAAAAATTACATAAATTCCTATGCCTCAATTATGAGACTTACATGGTAATCTAAACATGGAAATAAAAGGGCTATAGGGAAATTCATCATGCCTTGCCTTTCAAGAGAAACCAAGAAAACCATGACGCCATTTACATTTAGCCTTAAATAAACCAATAACCATAAAAGAAAGTAAAAGACTTGTGGGCCATATGGAGAGGACATTATTACCTGCAAGTTAGTATCTCATACAACAAAGCATCTCATAAAGCTAGGTTACCAAACCACAATGGAAAAACAAGATCCCAAAAGTAGCCACCCTTTTAATACATGCACTTCGCAGAGGGGGTCCAGGGGTGTCCCCCGGCGGGGGTCGAGCGCCCAGTGTTCCCGGTCAACCAACAATACAGGTACCCGGTCGACCGAGGGCGGGGGCAGGTCGACCCGCCTGACGAAGGCAGAAAATTGGGTTTTTTCAATTCGAGTCCAAACACCTCCAAAACACTTTTGAAGGCTCTCAATGGCATCCTACCATCCTTCCATCATAATTAAATCCTTTTGTGACTATCCAAACATAGATTTACTACATAAAGTAAACTAACCCAATCATAACTTATCCTTACATAGCCCTAGGTCTATCCTCTTCGCATCTCATGCAAAGATTAGATCTAGATTGCTGATCTAACATGATTAGAGATGAGGTATGGCTCTGATACCAATTGTTGGAAGTAGGTGGGCCTCGTGAATAGGTTTTCAAAACTTTTTGACCCACTTGACTCAGGGATCAACTATCCAGAAGGCTATAACCCAATCCAGGATGCAATCCCTCATTCTCATCAATCATGTACAGCAATATAACATATCTAGAAGATAGAAATCAGTAACTACATGCAACAAAATAATCTACAACAAGTAGAGAAGCAGATTATACCTTTGAAGCCCGGTAGTGCTCTAATCGAGGAGAAGACAACCAACTAGAACAAGAACTCTTCTTGAAGCAATTAGAGATCTCCAAGACCTTGTTGTCTTCCACGCTATGACCCTCAATCAAATCTCTTTTCTCAAGAAGATGTGTGGGATCTCCAAGAGAAAACCCTACTAGAAACTCTAAGGAACTAGAAGGCAACTAGAAGAAAGAGAAGAGAAGAAAATTGTTCAACACTTGCACAAATAAAGAGGGTTGGGTGTGCACTCTTATGGCTGGACGTCCAAGGGGTGTAGTCCCCTTTAAATAGCCCTCAAGTCTCCTCTCTTCTCTCTCTTACTAATTTGCATTAGAAGTCACACTTCCACACAAATTAGTAGCTTACTATTACCACTATTAGAAGTCTCACTTCAAATAGAAATAGTAACTTTCTAATTCATTCCTTTTAGAGTTTAAGTAAGAATAGAATCTTTCTAATACTTGGGCTAGCGTGGGGACCACTAGGGATTCCTTAGAAAGCTAGCTCCAACTGGGACACGCGACCCCACATCTCATGTGTAATCCGGGCCCACAGTTAATTGCAAATAACACCACTATATAAATGCAATTAAACTCCAGTCTTAGGAATAAATTACAATGAAGACCCTAAACTTCTCAATTACCACAAGTAGGCCCCTCTATCATTATCCATGGATCAATTGGAATAAATTTGTCCCATCCAATCTTAGATCCACATCTTATTATCCTTGAGCCCCAATTAATTACAGTGATCATCAGTACCATCCAATTAACTCTTAATCGAGATGGGTGCGCACTTACTAATGATAAATCCATTAATTGGCACAAGGGGATAATGTAGATAGATTCCATCTTGATCATTGCATGTTCCCACAGTCCTATTACCACGTACCCAAGACACCGAGGTGATGACCTATAGTTGGCCTCACTCATTGGTGACTCAAAGCAAATGAATAGACAGAAACTTGAGTTCATCAATGTCTCAGGATTGAGAGCCTATTGTTAGGGAATTATGAGAGCAGTCCTTAAATCGAGACAGTATTTCATAAGGTGTTTCTCATGGTCCTTCAATACATCCAATGTACCAGCACTATGATCCAGAATCTTATATTCTGATGATCGAGACAGGTCATACTATCTCATAGTGATCAAAGTGCTGCAACCTTGTCAGATGAGATGCTTGGTCTCATCACTGGTTGTGAAGATATTTTAAGTATAAGATTTGTGACACATATCTTCCGTATGTGGATCTCATCCATATACATATATCACATCTAATATACTAATGGGACCCGGTTCATCTCATGAACCATTATGTCATATGTATTGGTCATGTGCATTAAGTAATAAATCACCATTCATCTCATGAAAGGAAAGCATGATTATATTGATAAATAAAGAAATTAATCAATTTATTACATCAACTGATGGATTGAGACCATACAATCTAATAGTTGGGCCCCACTTTCAATTCACTTAAGACTTCCTTCCTTCTCTCTCGTTCATTCCTGCAATTTTCTCAAGAACCAGAGCTGGGAAGAGAACTTTTCTCCTTCACTTCTCCATTTTCATGCCCTAGCTCGAGGACTCCTTTTGCAAATCTAAGACCATCTTTTTCTTCCTTTTCCTTTAAGTTTCAGCTGGATATCATTTGTGCAGGAATCCTACAGTTTTTCTTCCTCCTCCCAGCCATTTCTTCCTTGTTTGGACAGCTATAGGTAAGAGCTTCATCTCATGCCTTTAATGGACTCTTTTGATTTACCAAGGAACTTGTTTCTCATACATACAAACCCATTTTTGAATTGGGTTCTTGTTTTCCAAATTTGTTGAGTTTTTGAATGGTTTTCTTGGGGTTTTGTGTAGACCTTGGCTCAACTGTAGAGTGGATTTCTTGAGGAGAGTTTAGTTTGCCATTTTGAGCAAAGGCAAGTAATCTTTATGGGATTGACGTGCATGTGTGTTATGGATTGCATTTCTATCGTTTTATGGCATGACATTGTTACGAAGCTTGCAATCTATATTTCTCTTAGACTCTTCTTATTTTTGGTTTCATTGCATTTACATGTGTTGATGTCAATGGCTTTCCAAACTTCTGGATTTCCTGTTTTGAAGTGTAAGCATAAGCTTGTTTAGAAAGTTTGGATTTGTTTTGATGGAATCTTGGAGAAGGGTGATGAATGGAGCTGTTGTGTTAGAAAATATTGGAAATTTGCTCTCTTGAAGGTATTGTAGGCTCTAGAAGTGTAAATGTTGTTTAAGAATGAAAGGAAAGGAAATGTGAAGAAGAAAAGTGAAAAATCTGAACCTGAACTGAACTGCCCGTACATGGTCGATCAGCCGTCAGTCAGCTGGCGGCTAGCCAAAATACTTATTTTGGCTAATCGACAACCAACCAAGTCGTATCGGTTCCTTTTCCAGAAGCCTGCATCGCAACAGGGAGATGTCGGCCAGCTAGCGGCTAGCCGAATTGCACCACCTCAATTAGCCGAGAGCCAACCGAATTTAGTTCGGTTCCTTTTCCAGAATGCTGCATTTTCTGATCTGGATTCAAGCAGTTAGTCGTCGGTCAACTGGCGACTAGCTGACATACCCACTTCGGCTAGCCGACAAGTGACCGAGAGTTGACCAAATTAGCGAAATGACCTGTTTTTGAAGGATTTCTGTAAAAGTGAAAACCAAAATATGTTTAGGGACCTTTAGCCTGATATTGTGCACTTGAAATCTGAAATGTCTTCTAACTTCGGGGAAACCAATTCTCGTTTAAATTCCAACATTTGGGTTTCAATTACACAAGGGTCAACCAAAGGTTTTCACATATGCTTGAAGGACCTCGTTTTCGAGCTTCAGTTTTGACACAATGAATGTCGTCGTGTACTCATTTTGAAATTCAAGTATAAGCTCGTTTGAAGATTTGTTTCAAGCATAAAAAAGGGGGATCACTTCCTAAGTTTGATATGCATAGAATTTATGTTATTTTGCTAGCTTGCCTTGCCTCGTTTGACAAGTGATTTTTCCCTTAAGTTCGATCTGTTTAAGATGTGTTTTGTCGTGTTTTGTGCACTCATTAATTTAAGTGAACACCACTGAGTTTGGACTACCCCTTCAGTCTGATCCACTATCCGGGGGTCCTTAAACATGTGGACTATCTGCAGATTGGTCATGTATTATATTACATATCATGCGCATTTCCGGTTCTGCAGCCGGCCTCCCCATCTACCTTGTGTGGCATGGGAATCGTGTTTTGCGTGTCGTGCGTGCTTACTCTTATCATCAGATATGATAGAGAAAGGATGGGCTCAATGTGGATTAACTATTCATGATATTATATATATTCATGCTAGCTTGTTTATTGGAAATGTATCTCAGGCATGAACTATTTTAAATTCAGTAAGAGGTTTTAACATCATTTTTTTTCAATTTCAATTGTTCCATGCTCATGCCTAAATTGATTATCTGCCAAACCGTCGTGTTTGGTACTTGTTATTTTGGTGCTCAGGTGCAGGCGACGTTGCCTTTGAGGAGGAGTGTTAGGAGAAGGCTGTTGAGCCACCCCTAACTCGAGAGTGGCAACCCGACGACGTCAACTAGACGTCGGGCGGGATCATGAGATTCGATTCATTTTGTCTTGAGTGTTCTTCTGAACTTTTGGTCATGTATTGGCCTTTGTTGGCCTCTTATGGGTTGTAACAAAGCTTAACTTGCTTTTGGGTTAACTTTTATAACTTGAACTATGTTGGGAATGTTATTTGACACCCTCATTCTGATATTATGTATTGAGGATCTATTTTACTCGTGCACTTGAAAATTAATCATTCATGCTTTGTCTTGATGAGATTTGATACACGCTTCTGCAAACTTAATCGTGTGAGTTAGTTTCCCGTGTCTCGGGATCCTCACTACGGGAACCTGTGGGAGATTAGCCGTTAATTAACGCATCATGGGCTTGGGCCTCGGTCCGGGGTCGCGACAAGGAGTACCTCCATCCCCAACCATGGGTGAAATGGCCTCTCCTTCCGGAGCCGACGCGAGGACCTCGGAAGGTGGTGGTTGGGGGAAGGCATCCTCTAGATGAGCTACGTGTCTGGCCCAGAGGGGGGAATCCTTCGGTAAGCCAGCATATCCAAGGTCCACATCTTAACCCCATTTGAACTTAAGGGTTTTGACTTGCTCGACTTGCTCAAGGTAAATTGCCTCAACCTCCTCAAAGACATCATCTTTCGACTTCTCCATGACATCCCGCATCTCCACCTCCGTCTCGGCTACCTTGGAATGAAGGGCCTCAAGCTCCATCTCAGTTGTAGTCAGGCGACTCAGAGCAGCGACCACCTTGGCCTCTGCAACCTTCGCAACTTTGGAAGAACTAGCAACGTTGGACTCTGCCAAGCGACAAGCAGCCGTAGACTCGACCAGCTCCTTTTCGAGACCCTCCACCCGCTTCTGATACTTCTCCGTACGATTCAAGGTGGAGAACCATTTTTGGAGTCCCTGAGATAGAAGAAACAAAAGAAAATTGCTAAATTGAGGGTTAACCCAAAAGACAAAGCAAGGGGAGAACGTTGACTTACTAGAAGGCACTGTTGAACTCCCGTGGATACGAGATCGTGGTCAAACATGGCTCCATGCAGGTTCATATCAGAAGGGAGGAGAACAGACTTGCCCAACTGCAACGCCACTGATGGAGACCTTGTTATTCCCTTTCCCAGAAAGGAGTGTGGCTCGCGTAAGGGACCAGATGAACCCTTACGTCCCAAGGAAGGGCTGGGCTGAGGAGACAGGGGAGGCAAGCAGTCCTCCAACCACGTGGAGAATCGGTCGGAGTCATCTGAAGGATTGGCCGAGGATTTCTCCTTAGCCCTCTTCAGGCCAAGGTCATGAGAATGATCAGTAGGGCCCCTTTTGCCAAGAATAGATGGAGGATTTGGAGGAGTGGCCTTACTGGCCCCTGAGGAGGGGAAGTTAGGGTTGCACAAAAAATCTGATATCACCGCAAAACCGAACTGAACCGACCGAACTGGGCAGTTCAGATCGGTTTATAGTAGATCGGTTCGGTTGACGGTTTGAAAATTGTAAAAACCGCTTACATCGGTCGGTTATCGGTTTGAGCCCATGGTTAACTGCATAAACCGTTTTACTATTTTAGCCAAAGGGTTTCATGTTTTTACTACTTTCAAAGTTACATTCCATGACTCCATTCTCACATGAACTCAACTGTCAACACTGCCTCAGTGCATCTCCTCTAATCTCTCAAATGATTTTTGATACTTCATTGCAGATGGAGGGATTACTGTATAGGTGTTTTCCTTCCACCATAATTCCTACCTCGTTTCAATGAGGTTTTTATCAGAAGATTGCACTCTTGAGAATGCTAGAAAAGCCAGTAGAGCCTAGCCTTTTTGTAAGGTCCAGGACCTTACTGGGTCAGTTAGGCCTAATAGTAGGCCCATTGACCCGTTTATTTTGTTATTATTATAATTATTTATTTTCTACCATAGAAACCACACTCACTAAGTTGACAAGGAAGGATATTCCATTTGTGTGGAGAGAAAAATGTGAAAAGAGTTTTGAAAAGTTGAAGACCCGATTGACTACATCACTCATACTTGTTTTACCCTCAAGAAGTGGAGGATTTGTGGTTTATACAAATGCATCAGGGATTGGTTTGGGTTGTGTTCTCTTGCAAAATGACAAGGTCATAGCCTATGGATCAAGACAATTGAAGGATCATGAGAAGAAGTATGCCACACATGACTTGGAGTTAGCAACAATGGTTTTTGCATTGAAGTCATGGAGGCATTATTTGCATGGAGAAAGATTTGAGGTGCATACAGATCACAAGAGTCTGCAATACCTATTTACATAGGGCGATCTGAATAATAGACAGTGGAGATGGATGGAGTACATAAAGGACTATGATTTTTTGATCAAGTACCATCCAGGGAAGGTGAATGTGGTAGTAGATGCTCTTAGTAGGAAGGCAGCATTCAGTGGATGTGTAATGCCTGAATGGAGATGGATAAAGCAGTTCAAAGATATGGATGTGGAAGTATGGCCAGTCAAAGAGAAAGTCCTAGTTTCTACTATGGGAGTTTAGGAGTCAGAGATAGTTAACAGGATCAAGATAGCCCAGAAAGACGATCCAGAGCCGCAGAGAATCATTGAGCATGTTGATGACAAGCCAGAATTCAATTTGATTGATGGAGTTCTGTATTGCAAGGATAGGTTGTGTGTGCCAGATGTTCAAGATATCAAGTCTGAGCTGATGGCAGATGCGCACCACACCAGGTATTCTATTTATCCAGGTAGCACCAAGATGTATCAGAATTTGAAGAATCACTATTGGTGGGTGAAAATGATGAAAGAGATTGTAGAATTTGTTTCCAGGTGTATGACATGCCAACAGATTAAAGCAGAGCGCAAGAAGCCTCCTGGTTTGCTTCACTCGTTGAGATTCCTCAGTGGAAATGGGAGAATATCATCATGATTTTGTGTCGGGGTTGCCAAACACCAAGAAGGGCAATGATGCTATTTGGGTGATTGTAGATAGATTGACTAAGTCAGCAAATTTCCTACCATTTAAGACTAATCAGTTTATATATAAGATGACCAACATGTACAGGGACAATATAGTCAAGCTACATGGAGTGCCTAAGTCCATAGTATCCGATCGAGACACTAAGTTTGTCTCTCGATTTTGGTCTACTTTTCAATCATCTATGAGTACTCAGTTGAAGTTTAGTACAGCTTACCACCCTCAGACAGATGGACAGTCAGAGCGTACCATTCAGACTTTGGAAGATCTCCTCAGAGCACGTGTTTTGGATTTCAAGGAGAGTTGGGATGAAAGTTTGCTTCTATGTGAGTTCGCCTACAATAACAGCTATCATTCAAGTATTGGTATGGCGCCATTTGAGGCATTGTACGGACGAAGATGTAGGACTCCGACATGTTGGGAGGAAGTAGGAGTTCAGAGTTTTCATGGCCCCTCAGAGATTGCCGATTCTAGTGAGAAAGTTCGGATTGTTCAGATGAGAATGAAGGAATCACTGGATCGTCAGAAGAGTTATGTAGATAAGAGACGGAGACCTTTAGAATTCCAAGTAGGGGATATTGTGTTTTTGAAAGTCTCTCCGATGCGAGGTGCTGTTCGATTCAGGTAGAAAGGGAAGCTTGCCAAGAGATTTGTCGGACCGTTTGAGATCAAGCCCAGGATTGGAGATGTGGCCTATCGTTTGGTGTTTCCGCCAGAGATAGCCGGTGTGCATGACGTTTTTCATGTCTCAATGCTTCAGAAGTATATTCCAGATCCTACTCACGTGTTGCAGTACGAGCCACTTCAACTACAAGCAAATGTGACCTATGTAGAGTGACCGGCGCAGATCATCGACACAAAGGAGACAGTACTGTGTACCAAGACCATTCAGTGGGTTAAGGTACAGTGGGAACATCATAGTGCAGAGGAAACTACATGGGAGCTTAAGGACCTGATCCAAAAGGCGTACCCTTATCTTTTTCCGGATGAGGTATGTTTAGGCATTTGGGGACCAAATGTTCTTTTTAGTTGTGAGAGATGTAAGGTCCAGGACCTTACTATGTCAGTTGGGCCCAATAGTAGGCTCGTTGACCCGTTTATTTTGTTATTATTATAATTATTTATATTTTAGATATTTAAGTGGGTTTAGATTATGAGCGAGTTTCTTATAGTGTTAGAGTACTGTCTGCGAAGTTTCGTGCGACTCCGAGTGCGTTTGACCCTAGTAAGGGGGTAGTTTGCAATTTAGGGAAAATTAGGTGTTTTTCTGGAAATTCCAAACGCCGTGATTTTTTTGGGTTCATTTGAAAGGTCTCGTCGCGCTGATCATTTTTGTCTCTTAGCTCGTCACGATCCGACGATCATAAACTCTTCAAGTGGTCCATTTCTTCATCGGACCCACTTAAGGGCAATTCAGTCATTTCTCCCTCCCTTCTTCTTAAACAGGGATTAACCCTAATCTCTTAATCATCTCTGCAACGAATAAGAGCTACAACAGCCCTTCTTCTTCCTCTTCATCTTCTCAAGCCCAGATCTCCCTCCGGAAGAGATCTCGAAGATTCGAGCCACACATCTTCTTCCTCTTGATCTCCTCTCTCCATTGATACTAGTTGGTAAGCCTTTTCCCATCATCAACTTTTCCTTTCATCTTCTCTTTTGTTTAGATTAGGTTGAATCTTGATCTTTTTCCTTTCCTTCTCCTTCTTGGTATTCTAGATTGCTTTTGAGCGGGGTAGATTGTGGTTTTCACGGTAGAAAGCTCGTTCTCAAGCTTTCCTAATTTTTAATCATCTTCTTGGTTGAGGCAAGTAGATATGCAATTTATAATTGTTCATTGTTTGTATTGTTTACTATTGATTGCAATGATATTCATGTTAGATTTCCCTAAATTCCAAGCTTGTTGTGGATATGGTATTGGGATTGACATTGTCAGGTTAGGTTTAGGGATTTGGGTTTAAATTAATTTGTAATTGGTAAACTTTAATGTTTAAATTGTTGTAATGAAAGTTAAATGATGAATGTGATGAAATGGGAGCATGGAGCTCGTTTTCTGCAGATTAGCCATGGATTGGTTGGAGGAAAAAAGAGAGAAAACCCATTTTCGGGGGTTCAGGTCTACAGTGTCGATCGATCGGACTGAAACTGGTTTCAGTAAACTGAGACGGATCTCAGACCGATCGATCGGACCCTTTTGTCCGATCAATCGGATGGCATTTTTCTAACAGCAATTGGAAACTTAAAACACTTGTAACTTTTAATCCGCCCGTTGGATTTCCACATATTATATACCGTTGGAAAGCCCTTGAGATGTAGAATCCAATGGTTTTCGTTTTATCACGACCAGAAGTCGGAAAGTGATGTAAAAACTAAGATTATTGATCCAACCTATATTTTATTGGAAATGAGACCAGTAACTTAGGTTTGGGCCTTAGATGTTGGAAACCATGAACCTACTATCAATTAATGGGGATTAAATTGTAGCACATCGCCTTGTGTGCTTCGATTGAGTTGTTTAGGTATTCGTGTATTACACATGGTTTAACCGAATGCGTATGGAATTGTTTCGACATATGCTTAACATTATTGTACACCAAGGAATTTCCCTAGAAGCATCGTTGATTCAATTTCCACACGTACTCCGCTAAGACATGTAGAGTACAGGGATGACACTACTTGCCTATGTTTGGATTCACTACAAGAAAATCTTCTTTTAGCGGGGGTCAACGACCGCCGCTAAAACATCGATTGGCCCCCACAAGTCAACGCTATAGGAACTGTGGGTATATGTTTTAGCGGCGGTTGTTGGTCCCCGCTATTAGGTCTTTAGTGGGGGCCATTAGCCGCTGGTAAAAAGTTTTATCGATTGATTAAATGATGAAAAAAACTTTTAGTGGGGGTCATTGACCGCTGGTACAAGTAAGATAAAGTTGTCGCTATAAATGGGGAAAAAACAAATGTTTTAACGGCGGTCCGATGCCCCCCACTAAAAGTGATAGTTTTTAAAAAAAACTGAATAATACATAAACCTGTTTATATCAATTGCATTTCATGTACATAAACCTGTTTATGTCAATCCAGACAAAGTATACCAGCAATTAAAAACAAAACTACTTTTTTATACAATTTAAATTGTTTATTTTACATCATGAATTAAAACCAAATTGAATAAGACTCATCTCCAATTTCTCGTAGTCTACTTGAATGATGTTTAATGTTATTACACAATATAGTCCTTTGAACAACCAACACCCTGCATGAAACATTTTCACACAATTTCATGCTATACAACTGTGGTAATGGATCCCTCTAAAACAATCATCACCATTTTAACTCTTCAGTTTCATTTCAAATGGCCTTTACCTTTTTTTTAGTCACCATCTCTTAGCAATCATCAAGATAACATCAAAACATCTGCAAAAAGGGTTGTTCGAATTGAGTTAGCTAACACATTTTTGGACATCAACTTAATTAAAGACACTTACATTTCAATGTTACTTACTCTAAAGATCTGGCAACTCCATGGGATATCCGAATGCATTAATTCCAAGCTATTTTAGTTTCTTGTTTAAAGTTCATCATCTAATTGAAACACAACATCAAGATTTCCATTACTACAGTATTTATAGAAAAGTAATCGTTGCCATGTTCCACGCGACTGATCAAAATATGATAATAATACTAATAAATAACGCTCTTAAAATAACAAATATTAGAGAACAGAGAAAATAAAGAAGATAAATATAAGTAGGAACATGTACCATAAATGCACTCTTACAAGCAAGATATTCAAGATCTCGCATCATTTACAAAAACTTTATTACACCTTCTAGTACCTCGTGCAATCTGAGAAATAACAATAAAAAATATTCAAACACTTTTCTTGCTCATATATAAAAAAATAAAAACATAATCACAACTTGAGTGGCATCTAATAAGGATATATATTCTCAAGCACGAAGAAATCATATAAAGACTAACCTCGCGTCTCTCCTTCTACAAGCAATCTCCAAGATGAATAATTACAAGCTCATAATCATTTGTTCCGTTCGTAGCAATGATGGCCAACTTCTTTTCAAATTTATTTAGCAAACAATTGGCACAAAAGACTAGTCCATAGAAATCACTATATAACGTTGTAAGCATATAAAATAAAATAAAAACACTCAAGAATTTTAAAATCTGTTATCCAACATTATAAACAAACTATACAAAAACGACCAAACAATCAATTGAAACATAAATTGTATATCAGTCCATTTGCAATCAAACTTGTCCCTGCATGATCACAATCACCATACTATACTAAATGTATGGATCAAGTTTGTACCTAAATTTCAAGCAATACCCAGTAAGAAATCTAAATTTAATCATAACCATGAGTGTCCAAAAGAATAAGCGTTCCATCAAAACTAAATATTTTAGACTAATATTGCATCGGTAGAATCATATTTACTGCTACCATGAAAGAAAAGTTTTATTATTAATAATTTAATTATATCATTCAATTGGTCCGCGATCATTGCTATTTGTTCCCTGCAAAAAAAATAAAAAAATAAAAAGGTAAACATTTGGAATACCCTCTTACAAACCACATATGTACAATAAAAATGCGGACTTACCCCTTCAAAGGAATCCTGTTGTTGGCCAAACAACTGCCGCATCATATCTGCCATAGCGACTTGCATACTCTGTTGTTCACTCTGCATCTCTTCCATATATGCACTTTTTTCTTCATCACGCTTTATCAATTCCTCCATTCGATTATGAAC
Source organism: Cinnamomum chago (assembly GCA_038049695.1). Lineage (NCBI taxonomy): Eukaryota > Viridiplantae > Streptophyta > Magnoliopsida > Laurales > Lauraceae > Cinnamomum > Cinnamomum chago. The sequence continues at coordinate 37,963,046 of CP142458.1, forward strand.
GGAATTAAGTTCTGCATGCATTTCCTCGACGTTATTCCCTGACTAGCCAGACGTGGAGCCAAAGACTGATGTAGGCGTTGGACCCAACCCATATCTGCATACACGACCGTGCCGCTCTACTCCCATCACCTGGGTATAGATGTCATCCCCTATGGAGTCAGAGGGTCCTCCCTCCCGTGTTTCATTCAACTCCCTAGATTTTCTCTGCATTAAAAATAAAATAATTAATTGCATCATGTTCCGATTAAATTTAATGCATAAAATCGACATCTTGTGTACTATAATTTCCGCCGATCTGCTATCAACGGGATTCTCATCCTTCCGTGTATGAGTTCGAATGAACAGATCCGCTCGAGAAGGTATAATCCCATCGGTCCTAGCTCGAGTCTGCCATTGTGAAAATTTAAGTTCATCACAAAGCTATATGTCAAGTAATTTCAAAATTTACAAGTAATATAATAATCTTATATACCTCTTCGTCTCTATAACAAGCAAAACTCTTTGTTCCCCCAGTATGCTTAATAACTTGTTGACTTCGATTGGCCTTATTTTTCTCGGATATAGCCTATATATTCAATGACAATAGAATATGTCAACAATATAAGCAAAAAGGCCATTCTCTAGGAGACTTTTTGAACAATAACTTCATACCTTAACCTCAGCACTGCCCCAGTATTGCACAAGCCAAGCCCAGTCCTCACACGAGATGTCAGGCGGTCGATGTTGAAGTCGTTCCTCATCTGTGTTCAATGTAGAATAGTATTTATCTTTTAAGTCCTTTCTATAGTCTCTATATTTCTTCGCTAAATTCTGAAGAACCCACTTCTTCCTTTCCTCATCAATGACAGCAAATTCCTGAGAGGTAGAAAAATCAAGACATGTCATATTCTTAATTCAAATATGAGATAACAGAATAATATTTACTACCATTTACCTGACTGGTTTTCAACAACTTATCTTTGGCTTGGTCTAGAATTTCAGCCCATTTTTTCACCCGCAACGGTACAATGCCAGGAGTCCTCACGACTATTCCACATAATGTGGAAAGATCTCTAGCATTCTTTCCTATTGGCTGGCCATCTGTATTGAAGTCCACAACTAGCTTATCATCAGAATGTCTATTGAGTAATTTAATGCCTCGTGTGGGTCCTCAAGCCCTCTTCTTCCCACTGCAAGAAGCTGTTTTGAAAGAGTGAAATAAAAATACAAAGGAAAAAAGATGTTAGCAAGTACATAAGAATTGTAACCTCGTTAAGACATATCATGAATCAGATATAAATTAATTTAAGAATTTAAGACATCTTACTAGAGCTGCTGGCAGACCCCCCCCCCCCCCCCCCCCGGCCTCTATAGGGGAAGGTTGACTTTGAGTTTCAACTGCCTCCGCTTGTGGCTGCACAGAAGAACTAGGACCAGCTACACGAATGCGTCGACGTAACATGACTATCCAATTAGCTTTCTGAATAATATAATAAAATGTGTCATAAACAATATAGATTTGAATTCTACAATAGTCAGCATATGAATATTAAATAAAAAAAGACATTCAATAGAGCGGAAAAAATTAGAGCATACATAGTATTTATATATAGTTAATATGATATCAAAAATCCAAACTCAATTGCATTACTGCTACCAATCTTGATCACCATCATCAATAGAGGTATTATCTCCATCACCGTCATCAATAAAGTTATCATCTCCATCGTATTCTTGGCTTGGATTAGAAAGTACCAAATTTGCATCAACAACCACCCCTTCGATATCAGGTCTATTCCAACTAATAACATCACCATTTGTGTCTATTGTGTTTGTTAAGTCACTGTGCATCCCGATCTCAATTTCTTCGCACGAGTCCATTTCCGACTCCATATCGTAAAAGTCTCGGGGTTGTGTCTTTATTACGACACGCCAATTGGAGTCAATAGTATCTTGGACATAAAAAACTTGTTTTGCCTGACTTGCAAGAATAAAAGGTTCATTGGTATATAAGGTTCGTGTGATATTCACACAAGTGAACCCATATTCATCCTGCTTTATTCCCCGACCACCATGATTTGTTACATCGCACCTATCACATTTGAATAATATGATTCGATTTCCGCCTATATATTTTAACTCCATAACAACCTTTAAGACACCATAGTAGCCGATGTTTCCAGTCATTGGGTTCTGGTCTTTGGCACTTGCAAAGGTTGATGTCTCTGCAGTTACAAAAACTCCACTATTTTGAGACTTCCTTTGAATCTCGCGATCTTTTGTGTGAAATCTAAAACCATTTACAATGCATCCCTTAAAACACCTCACAGCTCGAAGGGGACCCATAGCTAATGATTGGAGATTTTCATTTACTTGCTCACCATTTACTTGCATCAGTGAAACCTATTTTAGATTGGAGAAAGTAATTAACACATATGCTTCAATTACACACAACTATGACTAAAATTAAATTGAAAAAGAGTATATTATATTTAACACTTACATGTTGTTCAAACCAATTACCAAATTCCTTAACATGAGTGCGGTCTACATCCCTGGCACTTATGCGCCCATGATGAGCATCCTTAATCATTTGCTTATGTGTCCTGCACAATAAATCATTTAATTGTAATCTAAATGAGAGGAAAACATCAAGTTTACCATCTTTTTACCATTTAAGTATGTTTGAATGAGTAGTCTTACTGAACATATGGGGTGACTTCATCACAATTGCTCAACACGTATAGACGAGCCTATTCCCACTCATCTGTACTTAGTGTGTGCAAGGTTGCCTTCCCTAAGGTACGACTAGTCCTTACGAAAATGGAAAACTTTTCATGTGATTCAGGATCAACACCATCGTAATTTCAAACTGGCCGATTGAACTTTGTCTCAACCTCATGCAAGTATCTCAAGCAAAAGGTTGAGCATTCTTCTGAAAGATACCCTTCTGATATTGAACCCTCCGAACGACTTCTATTGCACACATACGACTTCAGTCTGTGTAAGTACCTATGAGAATACAAGTGTCGATGTTAATGACAATATCAAATGCAACAAATAAATTAATATTATATATATACACTGACCTCTCGATCGGATACATCCACCGATACTGTACCGGTCCTGCACATCTGGCCTCATCAGCCAAATGAATAGGCAAGTGCACCATAATATCAAAAAAAGAAGGTGGCAAGATCATTTCTAATTTGCAAAGTGTTAGGGCAATCCGAGATTACAGCAGCTCTAGTTCTAAGACCCTCAACACTTTCGAACACAACTGCCTGAAGAAACTGGACAATTGAATCAAAACTGAACACACATCCTTAGGTAAGAGTCCACGTATTGCAAGCGGAAGCAGTTGCTGTATAAGAACATGACAATCCTGACTCTTCAGCCCCGATATATTGCACTGTTTCACTTGAACACATCGTGAGATGTTTGATGAATAGTTATCTAGAACCTTCACCTCCTTCAAGCATTGAAGGAACTTTCTTTTCTCATCCAAATACATTGAGTAGCATGCAGGGGGTAATAACAGTCTATTTCCTACCTGTTTTGGGTGGGTCGTTCCCTAATGCCCATTAATTTCATATCAAGACGAGCTTTCAAGTCATCCTTTGTTTTCTCCACCATATTCAACAGTGTCCCAACCACATTGTCACACACATTCTTTTCAATGTGCATAACATCTAGATTGTGTCACAGTAGGAGATCTTTCCAATAAGGCAATTGGAAGAAAATACTCTTCTTTTTCCAATTCTTCGGCAATTTGCAATCATCCCTTTTCCTCTTTCTTCCAGTCTTATCCACATCCGCCTTACCAAATGTGATTTGCTCGTAATCATGTAACTGATCTAGTACATCATCACCAGTTAATGCATTTGGTGGACAACTCAATTCCTTAAAGCCGTTAAAAGATCTCTTGTTGTGTCGGAGTCTATGATCAGGTGGTAGAAATCGATGACTCCCCAAGTAACAAAACTTATGTCCATTCTTCAATCTGACAGAGTGGGTCTCCTTGTTGCAAGAGGGACAAGCCTTTTCCCCTTTAGTGCTCCATCCAGACAAGTTGGCATATGCGGGGAAGTCACTAAGATTTCCGCATGCATTTGGAAAAAAATCTTTAAAGAGGCATCGTATGTCTCAACTCCATCTATGCACAATTCTTTCAACTCCTCTACCAGCGGTTGCAGGTACACATCAATGTCGTTCCCAGGAAACTTAGGGCCAGGAATAAGCAACGACAACATGAAATATGTTTGCTTCATACACATCCATGGTGGCAAGTTGTATGGGATGAGAATGACATGCCATGTACTATGAACAATACTCATGGTATTAAAAGGATTAAAGTCGTCGCTTGCTAATCCAAGTCTGACATTACGAGGTTCAAAACCAAAAGATGGGTATATCTCATCCAAAGCTTCCCATGCCTCTGAGTCTACTGGATGCCTTAACACTCCATCCTTTGTGCGACCCTCGGCATACCATCTCATATGCTCGGTTGTTTTCGAAGACGTAAATAATCTTTGAAGCCTTGGTTTCAATGGGAAATAATGCAAAATCTTTGCAGCCAACTTACTATCCTTTTTAGACGGTGTTAACACTTCTTCAGTAGAGTGGCCTGTCACCGATTTCCACCTCGATTTACCACATACGACACATTCATTCATATTCTCGTAATCCTTCCAACATAACATGCAATCAGTCGGGCATGCATCTATCTTCTTGTAGTGCAAGCCAAGATCTCGAAGTACCTTTTTTTTATTCATAGTGATTATTGGGCAACATTTCACCAGTAGGAAGTGCCTCTTTTAACAACTTAAGTAACATGTCAAATGATTTATTACTCCAACCATTAAGACACTTTAAGTGGAATAACCGTGCAATGAAAGATAGTTTCGAAAATTTAGTGCAGCCCGAGTGTAGTTCACTCTCGGCATCCTTCAACAGTTCGTAAAATCTATGTGCTTCCTTGTTAGGCTCTTCCGGAGTGTTCTCTTCTAGAGATGCATTATCATCCCCATCATTCAAGTTTGTCATCCTGAATGCATCCTGTAACAATCCATGCATATCATCACCCTTGGTGGACTCATCGTTAATATCTTCCCGTGCATATATATCCTCCCCATGACTCGTCCAATAGATATATCTTTTCATTATTCCATTCCATAATAAGTCACCATGAACATCTTCTTTATTCTTATAGAACATGTTGCAACATTTTGTACATGGACATAGGATCTTATCCCCATTCGTTGTACGGTCAAATGCAAAATTTAGGAATTCCTTAACACCATTTAGATACTCAGGGCTCACTCTTGGCATTTGCATCCAACTCTTAACCATCACAATATCCTGTTTTAGCTGACGTCACCTATATATCAAACAAATGCACATGGTTACACAAGCCATTGGATTTTTATTCCATATTGGTTCCAATAATTTTTACTCTAATATTTTTTGTTTACTGGCATTCAAATTTCATGTCAACCATGATTTTTTTCATTTAACTTCAATTAAGTCTCTCATAGATGGAGATAAAAATAACATAACATTATATTAACTAGACACAATAGATGTTGAACACATAAATTAAGTCGAGTCAAGAAAAAGATGGATAAGAATTGTATGCCTCCCAATACAACTTCCGAATCTCCAAACCTTAAAACCATTCACTGTGCCAAAATATCAAAACAATAGATTATTGAATTCATGTAGTCTATTTTGGATTGCATGCATATGGGGTTACACGTTATAGAGCATCAAGATTAATTGAATATTCTTGACTATAAAATGGAGATTGCAGGCTAATGGGTTGCATGCGTCAGAAATTATAGAATAGCATATCGTGAGAAATCCTAGGGAAGCACCCATCCGCCTATCTGGATTGTTGGTGTATGGGTTACGATTAATCTGGATTGCAGGCATGTTTACATTAGTTAGAAACCAGAACTATAAAGTATACAACAATGACTGCATCACTTAGAAACCCATCCGTTTTTCTTGATCCAAAGATACCAGGTTAAAGGGCATTCAGCATTCAACCTTTAACAAATAACAGGGCATGCACATTCAACCATTAACAGATAACAGGGCATTCAGCATTCAGCCCTTTAACAGATAACTGGGCATACTTAAAAATCCATAGAAAGTAAACAATATTACCACAAAAATGGAGAGTTGATTACTCTCGAAAAAACAACAAATTCTACTGAAATATACTGTGCCCCTCAAATCAGTAAGAAATTGTCCATCAAGTATCAACCAACCAACATTTAGAGAAAAAGAACAAAAGAATAAACAAACAAAGAAGATATTGAACAGAAAAGGTGGAACAAAACTTTGAAAAAGATAGACCACACAAATACCATAATACAATTTAATTCAAAAAAAGAAAAAGAGGAACAGGTGTTGTTTTTCTTCATAATAAAATGCATAAGTTCAAATTCCCTAAAAATCAAACAAACTCTACTGTCAACCCAAGTAAAACCCACACAGCCCATTTCTAACCCAACCCAAAAAAGACAAACCCAAATCTAGTTGAAAAAAAAAAAAGAAATTGGAGTTAGGCGGAGGTGGAGGGCTGGGCTGGGCGGCCAGGGCATGCATTCAAACTGTAACAGAGGTGGAGGGTTGGGCAGGGTTGGGCGGCTAGGGCCGGTGGGAGAAGGTGGAGGGCTGGGCTGGATTGGGTGGACAGGGCGGGTGGGAGAAGGTGGGCTGGGTTGGGTTGGATTGGGCGGCCAGGGTCGGTGGGAGAAGGTGGAGGGCTGGGCTAGGTTGGGCGGCCAGGGCGGGTGGGAGAATGTGGAGGGCTGGGCTGGATTGGGCGGCCAGGGCGGGTGGGAGAAGGTAGAGGGCTGGGCTGCATTGGGCAGCCAGGGCGGGTGGGAGAAGGTAGATGGCTGGGCTGCAATGGGCGGCCAGGGAGGGTGGGAGAAGGTGGAGGGTTGGGCTGGATTGGGCAACCAGGGCGGGTGGGAGAAGGTGGAGGGCTAGGTTGGGTTGGGCAGCCAGGGTGGGTGGTAGAAAGTGGAGGGTTGGGCAAGGTTGGCTGCCGGGCAGGTGGGAGAAGGTGGAGGGGAGAGAGAAATAGAGAAAGACAGAGGGGCAATACCTGTTTGCAAGAAGGAGATGATCACACGAGGAGGTTGAGCGCCGTTTGCAAGCGGGAGATGACACGAGGAGAGGTTGAGCGCTGTTTCCAAGAGGGAGATTCAGATGACACGAGGAGGTTGATGAAGATCTCTAAGGGTTAATGATCGATTACATATGGTTAATTAATAAGGGTTTTTAGTATTTATTAAGTACTGAAATTCCACAATTTTTAGCTGGTGCTCCTATGACCCCCACTAAAAATAAGTTTTACCGTCACCCCATTTAGGGACCCCCACTAAAAATATATTTTTACCCTCGAATATATCGGCCGATGCTAAAATTAGGACGCTAAAGGCTTAAAACTTCCCCGCCAAATTTTGGCACCATTAAATGGGGTTTATAGTGGCGGCCACTGCTATGATCGCCACTACAAGTTAATTAAAATTGGCTTTTGACGGGGGCCATCGTTGGACCCTGCTATAAGTGATCTATAACGATGCTTTTTGCCTGCCCCGCTAAAAGCTGGTCGCTAAAGGTATATATTTTCTTATAGTGATTGTAATTCCTCCTTAACTTGTGAATTGTATCCGTTGTTATAATTCCTTGTACACTCTCTCTTGGCATAAAACACTTAACTAATTATGAAACATAAATCCTTGTAGGACTAGAATATAGACCTGACTTAGAATGTATCGTAGGAACCTTGTGTTATGCATTTGATAACATGATTGGCTAGTAGGAAAGGGGTTATCAAGTGTTTGACTTGCCTTGTATTGTTTTGAATGAGATAATCCCTATGACTATGTCTTGTACATTGATCTAGCCAAGCTTGCTTGTCTTGGCCTATTCTCGTGTCAACACCACTTTATTATTATTTGCATGTCATAGCCGTCTGCAGTTTGAGGTTTTATTTGATGGGCTGGTTACTCAGACATCGGGGTGGGCAGTCGGCGCTGGACGGCGTCCATGGCGTTGAATAGCTGGGAGCGAGCTTGGACCGTGCTACTGTTCCTAAGACCGGGAGCTAGGATCCCACTGGAGCCGGACTTTGGTATCAATACTCTGGTCTGGATTTTTACTGGTACCCCGGGAGGTGGCTTGGACATCCTCAGAGTCTCCGTCTTGTTTCTTACATTGCATTGTTTGGATAAGTGGTTATTGCTAGATGATGTTAGGATTTCTGTCACTGTCTCACATGATTATTATTCATGCTTTATGCCTAGTTCGCTTTCCTTGTATTCACATGATATTACACTTATCCTTATTCTATATTTGATGCATGCCATGACATTTATATTTTGCTTATCTATTGCTCAACATGTCGTTGACTCTGTTCTTTGATGTTCAGACACCTCAGGTGACTACTACTTTGAGGAGCAGGCAGGTGAGGAGATCCTAGAGGATCTCCAACCGGCTGAAGAGAAACGAGAGTGGCGTACCGATGACGTAGAGTAGCATCATTGATCCTGGCAAGTGAGAGATTTATTGGGACTTCATTAGATTCTTTAATTCTTTATTATCTCTCGTTGAAACTTTCACATTATTGACTTCACTATTGTTTTAAATGGCCTTGAATAGTGGGATGGCCATTGTAATAAATTAACTTCCTTGTTTAAGTTTTATTTTATTCCTTGTTCAACTTTAATATATATTGAGATTCATTATTCCTTGTTGATATCCAAATATGCCTAGAATTGCATAAGTTCCTCAAATTCTTATTATATTTGAGGCTTAAAATATTATATGCTCACAGCAAACTTATGATCCTTGGGCCTAAAGGACAAAATTTTTAATTAGTCCTAAATTTCACTCCCCGGATCCGGTTTATTCTCTAATCGGGTTCCGGGGTCGTGACAAAATAGTATCAAAGCAATGGATGGTTTCTCAGGGTAAAAACAGTAGAAACCATCGGACGCGTGTGAGGATTTCGTTGGTTAGTAGGCTGATTTCCTAGTTCTATTTCTGGCATTGTGATGTTAAATTGAGGTCTATTGGAACTAACCTTGACTATTTTACAGGACAATGGCCAGTAGACCCACCCGATCTAATAACGGACCACCGCCAGAGGGTAGTTCTTCTCAAAATGGCCTTGAGAATCAATTTCATCAATTCATGGCAGCATTCATTCAGTCTCAGAAGGACTTGGCTGAACAAAGTCAAAAGCAGAATGAGAGTCAGACCGTGTTCCAGGCCCAGATGCTTGAAGTGGTGCAGAAAGTGGGACAACCACAGCCCAAGGGATATGATCTCAACGAGCTGGTTGAGAAGGTCAGGAAGAGGTTTCCACCATAGTTCCATGGTGTAGAGGACCCCGTTGTTGCTGATGAGTGGGTTGTCCAGATGGAAAAGATTTTTGAGGTGTTCCAGTGCACGGGTGTTCAGCAGGTGCAGTTAGCTACCCACATGTTCTGTGGGGTAGCAGAAAGATGGTGGAAGACCGTCAAGAACCCCTACGAGACGACCGCTGAAGATGTAGCTTGGAAGAACTTAACTGAGCAGTACCAGAAGAAATTTATCCCCGAGCACTACAGGGATCAGAAGATGGAGGAATTTGAGCAATTGGTGTAGGGTGACTTGTGAGTGTAAGAGTACGAGATCTCCTTTACACATTTATCCAGATTTGTAGGGGCTCTGATTCAGCCCGAATTAGAGAGGGTTCGAAGGTTTATCAAGGGACTGCGAGCAAACATTAAGATGCAAGTTCAGCACAGCAAACTGACTGACTATGATGATGTGGTCAAGGAAGCATATTGGGCTGAAGAGTCCCTAAAAGATGTGATTGGCTTGGAGCAGCAGAGGATCTTGGCATTGATACCTCAACCTAAGTCACAGAGTTCATCATCCCATCACTTTCAGCAGCCAGTACCCAAGAGGCTACAATAAGAGCCAGTACTTCGACAGTTGCCTCAGCGGATCACTTGTACTTATTATGGGGGAAGTCACCATGCTCGCGATTGCAGGAAGCAGTCTGGGGCATGCTTTCATTGTGGAGACCCAGGGCATAAAGTTCGCAACTGTCCAGGGAAGATAGGAGTGGCACCAACAGCATTCCCAGCTCCGGCGTCCAGACCTCCACATCCTACGCAACCGTTGAGATAGGTGCCACATGCACAAGCTAGACCCTAGCAGCAACAGATGATTGTCAAACCACCACAGGCACTGCAGCAACGTCCTCCCGTACCACAGCAGCGATTTCAGCAGAGACCTCCAGTACCACCCAGACTTCAAGCTCATGGTCCTATGCCACAACAGCAGTATTACCAGCAGCGTCCCCAGCAGGCAGGGAGAGCTTATGCTCTAACACACGAGGAAGCAGAGGCTGCGGGCAATGTTATAAAAGGTACACTTTCAATTTGTGGATTTGATGCTAAAGTTTTATTTGATCCTGGATCTACACACTCATTTGTTGCACCAGCATTTGCCCCTCAACTTGGGGAGGATAAGGAGACATTATCATATGATTTGATAGTAGCTACCCCTGTGGGTAGATCAGTTCCTTGTAATGTCATCTACCCTAGATATAATGTTCAGATTGGAGAAATTCAGTCGACCGCCGGTTTGATCATCTTACCAATGTCAGAGTTTGATGTGATACTTGGTATGAATTGGTTAGTAGCGAACCGAGTGGTGTTAGATTATTTTAACAAAACCGTGAAGTTGCAAGGTACAGACCGTAGTGTTGAGTTTGTTGGCGCTGAAAAGCCCATCTCCACTCGGTTAATTTCTGCATTGAAGGTAGAACGGTTGATGAGGAGCGGTCGTGAAGGCTTTATCGCATTTATCGCGGAAGACAAGGAGTCCAAAACTGTTGATGAGATTCCAGTTGTGCGAGAATTTCTGGAATTGTTTCCGGATGAGATTCCTGGTTTGCCACCTGTCCGTGAGTTAGATTTCACGATAGAATTGTAGCCAGGTACAACACCTATTTCAAAGGCCCCGTATAGAATGGCTCCAGCACAATTGAAGGAGTTGAAGACTCAAATAGAAGATCTGTTGGATAAAGGTTTCATTAGACCCAGTGTTTCACCGTGGGGAGCTCCGGTGATATTTGTGAAGAAGAAGGACGGGACAATGAGGATGTGCATAGACTATAGACAGTTGAATCAGGTGACTGTTAAGAACAAGTACCCACTACCGAGGATTGATGAGTAGTTCGATCAGTTGCAGGGAGCTCAATTCTTTTCGAAGATAGATCTACGTTTCGATTATCACCAACTATGAGTCAGGAAGGAGGATGTTCCTAAGACTACATTCCGGACTAGATATGGCCATTTTGAGTTTTTTGTGATGCCTTTCGGGTTAACGAACACACCAGCAGTTTTTATGGCATTGATGAATAAGGTGTTTGCCCCTTTTCTGGATCAGTTTGTGGTCGTCTTCATAGATGATGTGTTGGTGTACTAGAAGACTAAGGAGGAGCATGAGCATCATTTGAGAACATCGTTGCAGCTTCTGAAGGATAACCTGTTGTATGCTAAGTTGAGCAAATGTGAGTTTTGGTCGAAGCAAGTGGCATTTTTGGGCCATATTATTTCTAAGGATGGACTGACAGTGGACCCTAAGAAGGTAGCAGTAGTCGTTAATTAGGGTAGTCCACGGAATGTAGCGGAGAATAGCAGTTTTCTTGGACTTGCAGGTTACTACAGGAGGGTCGTGAAAGGGTTTTCTACCATAGCATCTCCACTCATTAAGTTGGCAAGAAGGATATTCCATTTGAGTGGAAAGAAGAATGTGAGAAGAGTTTTCAAGAGTTGAAGACCCGGTTGATGTTAGGGATTTTGTATTTGCAATTTGATGGATGCATTAACATATTCACATCATTTGAATTTACACTCATGCATTGATTTAGATAAACTTGAAATCTTGATTTAAACATGCATGGCTTTTAAGATTTGTAAAAGTATCAATTTATGCATGATTTGTTTTTAAATCTTGGATGCATTTGATTTGAAAAGAGTTTTAGAAAATCAAGCTAGCCTATGAGTTTTAAATCTTTCAAAATGTTTTAGGCTTTTTATGTTCCATGTTTTAAAACCCTTAGAATAATTTAAAACATGTTTTTAAGCTTGATTTATTGGCCCAAAATGTTCCACAAAGAAAATCTTTGAAACTTGCAAAAGTGGATTTTGGGGTCCCGGCAGTGTCGCCGGTCGACCGGCGCAGAGGTCCCGGTCGACCAGGAACACTGCAGGCAGAAAGTGCCTGGGAGCTCCAACGGTCAGAAATTTGACCGTTATGTGATCCCGGTTGACCGAGACCTGTTTGCAGGTCGACCGAGGACTAGCCGTTGGGCACTTTTTAGCTATAAAATGAGTTCTTTCCTTTGTCAAAAGTTGGAGATTTTGAAGACTCTTTTAAGGAGCTTTGAGACAAGACAAAGGGGATGAACTAAGAGAGACCAAAGAGTCATTTGGTGAGCTAAAGCTTGGATTAATGAAGTTAAATCTCTAAGTAAGCTCTACCTCTCTTAATCATAGTTTACATGCTTTGTTTAAGTTATTGGTAAATGTTTTTTAGCATGATATCTATGATGTGATGAATCCATTCTTCTCTTTGATGTAATTAAGATTGGATTCTTCACTTTGTTTTCATCCAAGTTGTTTTTAAAACTTTCTTAATCATGCTTAGCCTAAATCTTTGATTTCTTTTATATAGCATGATTCATTTTCTTGGTTGAAACATTACTTGTTGTTTTCATTCATTTAAGCATTAGTAAAATTAATTTGGTTTTGAAAACAACATTGCACATGCATCACATGTTCTAAGTTAGTCATTTTCATACAACTTGTGATTCTTTGATTTTCATATCATTAACAAGTTGTTTTACATACATGTGATTTGCATTAAACTTCAATCAAATCTTTTATGTGCATTAAACTTTGAAATGCTTTAAGTATATATTTAATTGAGCCTTCTTTTTAAACTTGATTCAAGTTCTCACACACACACATCATGAGCATACACATTTGCATTCTTTTAGTGTTTGTGTGAGTTTGTTATTCACTTTCACATTAGCCTATTTTAGAGGCAATTACATTGAGCTTTAATTGTATCTCTTAGAGTGATCTTTTGTGAAGACACCTTCTTAGAGAAATCTTTATTTGTAAAGGTTATTGCTTAGCCTAAGAAAAGCATTGTGTAAAGGTTATTGCTTAGCCTAAGAAAAGCATCTTGTAAAGGTTATTGCTTAGCCTAAGAAAAGCATCTTGTAAAGGTTATTGCTTAGCCTAGAAAAGCACATTGAGAGGTTGTTGTTTAGCCTAGAAAAACAACATTGTAAGGGTTATTGCTTAGCCTAGTAAAAAGCATAAATAGTGGAAATCCGGTGGGGTGATTGGATCACAAGCCGGTAGTGGATGTAGGCATTGAGGCCGAACCACTATAAATACTTGTGTGATGGTGATTGCTTTGTGGTGATTCTTTTGTTAGCTTCCGCATCTTGTATGATTAATCATCACATGTGACTAGTTTGTTAAGAAATTAATATTGTTCTAAATTGATCATTATTGTAGCTCACCCTATTCACCCCCCACCCCTCTAGGGTTAGGATCCCAAGGACTTTCAGTTGACTACAACACCCATATTTGCCTTACCCTCAGGAAGTGGAGGATTTGTGGTTTATACATATGCATCAGGGATTGGTTTGGGTTGTGTTCTCATGCAGAATGACAAGGTGATAGACTATGGATCAAGACAATTGAAGGATCATGAGAAGAAGTATTCCACACATGACTTGGAGTTAGCAACAGTGGTTTTTGCATTGAAGTTATGGAGGCATTATTTGTATGGAGAAAGATTTGAGGTGCATACAGATCACAAGAGTCTGCAATACCTATTTACACAGGGTGATCTGAATAATAGACAACGGAGATGGATGGAGTACATAAAGGACTATAATTTTCCGATCAAGTACCATCCAGGGAAGGTGAATGTGGTAGCAGATGCTCTTAGTAGGAAGGCAGCATTCAATGGATGTGTAATGCCTAAATGGAGATGGATATAGCAGTTCAGAGATATGGATGTGGAAGTGTGGCCAGTCAAAGAGACAGTCCTAGTTACTACTATGGGAGTTTAAGAGCCAGAGATAGTTAACAGGATCAAGATAGCCCAGAAAGACGATCCAGAGCTGCAGAGAATCATTGAGCATGTTGACGACAAGCTAGAATTCAGATTGATTGATGGAATTCCATACTGTAAAGATATGTTGTGTGTGCCAGATGTTCAAGATATCAGGTCTGAGCTGATGGCAGATGCGCACCACAGCAGGTATTCTATTTATTCGGGTAGCACCAAGATGTATCAGAATTTGAAGAATCACTATTGGTGGGTGAAAATGATGAAAGAGATTGCAGAATTCGTTTCCAGATGTATGACATGCCAACAAATTAAAGCAGAGCACAAGAAGCCTCTTGGTTTGCTTCACCCGTTGAGATTCCTCAGTGGAAATGGAAGAATATCACCATGGATTTTATGTCGGGGTTGCCAAACACCGGAACGGCAATGATGCTATATGGGTGATTGTAGATAGATTGACTAAGTCAGCAAATTTCCTACCATTTAAGACTGATCAGTTTATGGATAAGATGACCAACATGTACAGGGACAATATAGTCAAGCTGCATGGAGTGCCTAAGTCCATAATATCTGATCGAGACACTAAGTTTGTCTTTCGATTTTGGTCCACTTTTTAGTCATCTATGGGTACTCAGTTGAAGTTTAGTACAGCTTACCACCCTCAGACAGATGGATAATCAGAGCGTACCATTCAGACTTTGGAAGATCTCCTCAAAGTATGTGTTTTGGATTTCAAGGAGAGTTGGGATGAAAGTCTGCCTCTATGTGAGTTTGCCTACAATAACAGCTATCATTCAAGTATTGGTATGGCACCATTTGAGGCATTGTACGGTCGGAGATGTAGGACTCCAGCATGTTGGGAGGAAGTAGGAGTTCGGAGTTTTCATGGCCCCTCAGAGATTGCTGATTCCAGTGAGAAAGTTTGGATTGTTCAGATGAGAATGAAGGAGTCTCGGGATCGTCAGAAGAGTTATGCAGATAAGAGACGGAGACCTTTAGAATTCCAAGTGGGGGATAAAGTGTTTTTGAAAGTCTCTCCGATGCGAGGTGTTGTTCGATTTGGGCAGAAAGGGAAGCTTGCCAAGAGATTTGTCGGACCGTTTGAGATCAAGACCAGGATTGGAGATGTGGCCTATCATTTGGTGTTACCGCCAAAGTTAGCCGGTGTGCATGACGTTTTTCATGTCTCAATGCTTCGGAAGTATATTCCAGATCCTACTGACGTGTTGCAGTACGAGCCACTTCAGCTACAAGCAGATGTGACCTATGTAGAGCGACCAGCGCAGATCATCGACACAAAGGAGACAATACTGTGTACCAAGACCATTCAGTGGGTTAAGGTACAATGGGAACATCATAGTACAGAGGAAGCTACGTGGGAGCTGACGGACCAGATCCAGAAGGCGTACCCTTATCTTTTTTTGGATGAGGTATGTTTAGGCATTTGGGGCACCAAATGTTCTTTTTAGTTATGAGAGATGTAAGGTCCAGGACCTTACTGGGTCAGTTGGGCCCAATAGTAGGCCCGTTGACCCGTTTATTTTGTTATTATTATAATTATTTGTATTTTAGATATTTAAGTGGGTTTAGATCATGAGCGAGTTTCTTCTGGTGTTAGAGTAGTGTCTACAAAGTTTCGTGCGACTCCGAGTGCGTTTGACCCTAGTAAGGGGGTAGTTTGCAATTTAGAGAAAATTGGGTGTTTTTCCGGAAATTCCAAACGCCGTGATTTTTTGGATTCATTGGAACGGTCTCGTCGCGCTGATCATTTTTGTCTCTTAGCTCGTCGCGATCCGACGATCAGAAACCCTTCAAGTGGTATATTTCTTCATCGGACCCACTTAAGGGCAATTCAGTCATTTCTCCCTCCCTTCTTCTTAAACAGGGATTAACCCTAATCTCTTAATCATCTCTGCAACGAACAAGAGCTACAGCAGCCCTTCTTCTTCCTCTTCATCTTCTCAAGCCCAGATCTCCCTCCGGAAGAGATCATCTCGAAGATCCGAGCCACAAGTCTTCTTCCTCTCGATCTCTTCTCTCCATTGATACTAGTTGGTAAGCTTTTTCGCATCATCAACTTTTCCTTTCGTCTTCTCTTTTGTTTAGATTAGGTTGAATCTTGATCTTTTTCATTCCCTTCTCCTTCTTCGTATTCTAGTTTGCTTTTGAGCGGGGTAGATTGTGGTTTTCTCGGTAGAAAGCTCATTCTCAAGCTTTCCCAATTTCTAATCATCTTCTTGGTTGAGACAAGTAGATATGCAATTTATAATTGTTCATTGTTTGTATTGTTTACTTTTGATTGCAATGATATTCATGTTAGATTTCCATAAATTCCAAGCTTGTTGTTGATATGGTATTGGGATTGACGTTGTCAGGTTAGGTTTGGGGATTTGGGTTTAAATTAATTTGTAATTGGTAAACTTTAATGTTTAAATTGTTATAATGGAAGTTAAATGATGAATGTGATGAAATGGGAGCGTGGAGGCTCGTTTTCTACAGATTAGTTGTCGCGACCCCGGACCGAGCCCTCTGAGGTCCAAATCCGGGATCGAGACCAATGATGTACCACATCGGTTTAATGTCATACATTTATTTAATTTCCCACAGGTGTCCGCGGTGAGGATATCACAACCACATATGAACATTTCTTTTAAGTGCGGAAGCGTGTAGCAAATGAAATATTCAAACCATCTCTAGTCATAAAGACAATAACACAAGTATAAATACTGTATCAGAATGAGCAATGATCATTAGCATGTTTTCCAAAAGTAAGTTAAAGTTTATACAACGATCATTTAATTACATTTCCAAAAAATAGGGGCCAACGTAGGCCAATACATCTCAAACAATAACCCAAAAAAATGGTTAAACAGTTTCCCCAAAATGTTACGTCTCGTAGCAACCAAATGTCTAAATGACATCATCAGCATGCCACTCAACTAGGCGCTGCGGTTCACCAACCGCCTCCCCTGGCTCCTCCTCAAGGTAATCGGCAACTGGACCTGAGTACCAAACAGTGGGTCAAACACGACGGTTTGGCAAATGGGTGAAAAGACATAACAATTCAACAATAAATACATTTACCTTTAAAAGCATTTAAACCTGTTTGGTCAATAACTTCATAAAAGAATCAAATCATTCATTGAAAACATGAGCACAATGTAAAACATGTATGGGTATCCAAGGAAATGGGGGAAACAAGCAAGATGACAACCACACATAGCTAAATCCTCTATCACCGAAGTGAGAGAGCAAGATCAAGGCGTTGACCTCAGTCACCAGAGTGAGGAGGTATAACGAAATATATATATACATATAATATACTATACATGACCATGGTAGCGAGCCGGGCATCGGGAACCACAGTAGCAATCTGCGGCATCTGGACAAGACCACGATAATAACTGGGTAACGGGATCCAAACTGCATCTAGCGGGACAAGTGGGGGATCTCCAAGTCGGTGGATCAAACCAACGAGGTTATCCAAGTCTAGTGGTGCCGACTCATAGGTCAAATAACAAAATCAAAACATCTATAAAACACATCATGTGCAAGTATATAAACGAGCAAAACGAGTGTGCTCAAGGCACAAATTTCCTTTCAATTTGGGCAATGTATAAACGGGCTAGCAAAATGCTAAGTTACAATTTCAATGCTTTCGGGAATGATAAATCATAATTCATGAATTTTCAAGAATACATGTGACAATTCGGAATAATCGAAAGCACAGTTGATCTTTTGAAATTTCGGGACAAGTATCGGGATTCAAAACTAGTCCAAGGTGAATAGGGGTCTCGTATGTCAATTTTGATATAACTTGGTACTCTTTGAGTTTAGGGACATTCCAAGCTCCTTATACACCTTGGTGATTATTAAGACTTCGATGAATCTTTGTGATGTGGTTTCTTTCTCAAATAGGCTTCATACATTGCCTAATAATTCTCCCCGATGTCAAGGGGTTCCCTTAAAAACCTTTCTCGAGCTCCAAAAGTGGTCCATACTCGAGAAGGGGTGCGCTCGAGCGGACCAAGGTGCGCTCGAGCGGACTTGGGCTGCGTAGAAAGACGGGCAGACAGAATGTCTGCGCACTCGAGCGGCCAATCGTCCGCTCGAGCGGGCAATCAATCTGCTGCCCGAGCTACAGTCAGAATGACTGCGCGCTCGAGCGGCCTGATACGCGCTTGAGCTGGCAGTCATTTCTGCTACCCGGGAATGGCCATTCTGGCCTTTTTCTCCTCCATCTCCAAAACATTTTTCTTGCAACAAAAAGGCCTCCTTGCCTCCCAATAACAACCATTAAATCTCTTCAAACAATCACTTAAAAACCTTCATCAAAACTCCAATAAACATTAAATTTAAACACCTTCTTCTTCACATTCAACACCAAAGAAAGAGAAGAAACCCCAACATTCACAAAGGTTCATTTGAGCCATAATCAAGAGATGAAATAAAGGGCAATAAACCACATTTCCATGACAATAAATAAGCTAACAAAAAGCCTTTCATGAGCATTTATTTCACAATGATTGTAAGCTAATAAGTATGGATATGAATAGCAAAACCAACCACATTCTTCATAAAACCATTATATGTTCAAACTATCATTTCATCCACTTGTCTTTGGTCTCTAATCACCTCTCAAGCTCAAAATCCAAGCTACAAGCAAAAACCCCAAAACAAACCTTAAAATGGGTCAAACAATGAATGAAGAAGTAGAACTCACAATAATGAAAATGGAGCTTCTCAATGACTAGAAGAATACAAATCTAGAAGATGGAGAAGATTGCTTACTTGGATGACCTTCAAATGGCAAGAGTTAGCTCAAAGAAGATCTTGGAATGAGAGGTTTTCTTCACAAATGGTATCAATGGGTAGCCTTCAAGATGAGGAAGAGAATGATGAAGTCTATTTTGATGTTGGTGCAAGTTTGGTGGGAGATTGAGATGGAGAGAGCAAGAAGAAGAAGAGAAAAGTTGCAAGAAACCCTAGGTTGAAGTGTTGTGTTGGAATAGGGAAATGGAAGATGGGTTTTGAAAGTCCTTGGGATCCTAACCCTAGAGGGGGGGGGGGTGAATAGGGTGAGCTACAATTATGACCAATTTAGACCAATTTTAAATTCTTAACATAAACTAGTCACATGTGATGATTAAACATACAATATGCGGAAGCTTAAACAAAAACAATCATCACATAGCAATCACCACAACACAATATTTATAGTGGTTCGGCCAACGTGCCTACATCCACTACCGGCTTGTGAATCCAACACCCCACCGGATTTCCACTAAGTATGCTTTTTACTCGGCTAAGCAATAACCCTTACAATGTTGTTTTTCTAGGCTAAACAACAACCTCTCAATGTGCTTTTCTAGGCTTAGCAATAACCTTACAATATGCTTTTCTTAGGCTAAGCAGTAACCTTACAAGATGCTTTTCTTAGGCTAAGCAATAACCTTACACAATGCTTTTCTTAGGCTAAGCAATAACCTTTACAAATAAAGATTTCTCTAAGAAGGTGTCTTTACAAAAGATCACTCTAAGAGATACAATTTAAAGCTCAATGAAATTGCCTCTCAAATAGGCGGATATGAAAGTTTAAACCAAACTCACACAAACACTCTATGAATGCAAAAGTGTATGCTCATGATGTGTGTGTGTGATGACTTCAATCAAGTTTAAAAAGAAAGCTTATTCAAATGTATGCTCAAGGCATTTCAAAGTTTAAGACATATAAAAGACTTGATTGAAGTTTAATGCAAATCACTTGAACAATTACACACTTGTGAATGATATGAAAATCTAAAGATCACAAGTTGTATGAAAGTGTTTAAGCCTAATCAAGTGATGCATGTGCAATGTTGTTTTCAAAACTAATTTGACTAAAGATTAAATGAATGAAAACAACAAGGGAAGTTTCAACCAAGTGAAGTAATCATGCAATAAAAGAAATCAAAGATTTATGGCTAAGCATGATTAAGAAAGTTTAAAACAAAACTTGGGTTGAAATCAAAGTGATGAATCCAATCTTGAATATCAAAGATGAAAGGAAGAAAGGATTCAACACATCATTGTTATCATGCTTGAAATCATTTTCCAAAGATTCAAATAAAGCACATAACAAATGATTAATTAAAAGTAAAACTTACTTGGAGATTTAACTTAGTTGATCCAAGCTTAAGCTTCACTTAATGACCCCTTTGATGTCTCTTAGATCATCCCCCTTTCCTTCTCAAAAACCTCTTCAAAGAAGGCTTGAAAATCCCCTTTTTAGTTCCACCAAAAAGATCACCCATTTTCAAAGGAATGAAATGCTTTTATACTTGAAAAGAGGGATTCCTGCGTGTACCCGGTTAACCGCATGACAGGCCGGTTAACCGGGTGCCCAACGGTCAGAAAAAGAGCCGTTGTGCTCAGGAGCCCGGTTGACCTGCCCTGTGTGGCCGGTTAACCGGGCCTCTTGGCCGGTTGACCGGCCACACATGGCCGGTTGACCGAGCCTTCCCAGAATTTCCCATTTTTTGGGTTTCTTGAAGATTTTCTTTAGGGATCTTTTGGGCCATTAAAATCAAGCTTTTTCACATGTTTTAAATCATCCAAAGATGTATAAAAACATGAAACATCCAAAGCCTAAAATGATTTGAAACTTTAAACCATAGGCTATCTTGATTTGATAAAACTCTTTTCAAATGAAATTGCATACACAAATGATTCTTTTTGAGATGAAAGTATGCAAAGCTCAAACATAAATTCACAAGATGATTTTCCAATTATAATGCACAAGGAATTCGGTTCTCAAAAGAGTTTTGGGTTCTAAAACCAATGCATCCAAGTTTAAAACCAAAACATGCATAAAACAAAAGCTTTTCCAAATCTTAAAAGCTATGCATGTAAAATAGCAGATTTCAAGGTTTTCTAAAACAATGCAAGTGTGAAATATCAAATGATGCTAAAGTGCAAATGCATCCATCAAATTGCAAATACAAAATCCCTAACAGGTTTTCCTTATATAAGCAATGAGAATGGGTCTCGCCACTTAAGAAACTTTTTGGGCTAAAATCATGTCTTTCAGGATCTCGGATGAATTCGACGAAGAAGGAAGAAATGATCGCCGAAATGTCTAGTTTCCAAAAAGTTTATGTTTCGCGGGTTTCAGGGATATCAAGTTTTTGGTACAGATATAGTGTAAAAAGACTGTTTTGCCCACAAGGCTAGGAAATCGGATTTCGGGGTCTCAGACGGGAACAAGATCAACATGAAAGTTGTCGGGATTAACAAGATAAACAAAACAGGATAAAAATACAAATCAAAACAATTCCGAAAAATCCCCCAAGTAAACGCAAAGTCATAAAGGGAACCCCCAAAGGGCCCCACTAGTCACCAAAGCATTCAAAATTCCCCAAAACTATATCAAAAGCTATTCCAAACCCAACTTAGTCAAAGACTACTAATCACGCTTAAGACTAACATATGACTTAGTTAACACTAATCGGGTTCACTCGGGTCGGGGTCTTACATTAGCCATGGATTGGTCGGAGGAAAAAGGAGAGAAAAACCCATTTTCGGGGGTTCAAGTCTACAGTGTCGATCAATCGATCAGACTGAAATTGGTCTCAGTTAAATGAGATGGATCTCAGACCGATTGATCGGACCCTTTTGTCCGATCGATTGGATGGCATTTTTCTGACAGCAATTGGAAACTTCGAACACTTGTAACTTTTAATCCGCCCATTGGATTTCTACATATTATATACTGTTGGAAAGCCCTTGAGATGTAGAATCCAATGGTTCTTATTTCATCACGATCAGAGGTCGGAAACTGATGTAAAAACTCAGATTATTGATCCACCCTATATTTTATTAGAAATGAGACCAGTAACTTAGGTCTGGGCCTTAGATGTTGGAAACCATGAACCTACTATCATTTGACCATTAATGAGGATTAAATCGTAGCACGTGGCTTGGTGTGCTTCGATTGAGTTGTCTAGGTATTCGTGTATTACAAATGGTCTAACCGAATGCGTATGGAATTGTTTTGACATATGCTTAACATGATTGTACGCCAAGGAATTTCCCTAGAAGCATTGTTGATTCAATTTCCACACGTACTCCGCTAAGACATGTAGAGTACAAGGATGACACCACTTGCCTAGGTTTGGATTGTAATTCCTCCTTGACTTGTGAATTGTATCCGTTGTTATAATTCCTTGTACACTCTCTCTTGGCATAAAACACTTAACTAATTATGAAACGTAAATCCTTGTAGGACTAGAATATGGACCTGACTAAGAATGTATCGTAGGAACCTTGTGTTACACATTTGATAAACATGACTGGCTAGTAGGAAAGCGGTTATCAAGTGTTTGACTTGCCTTGTATTGTTTTGAATAAGATAATCCCTATGAATATGTCTTGTATATCTAGCCAGGCTTGCTTGTCTTGGTCTATTCTCGTGTCAACACCACTTTATTATTATTTGCATGTCATAGCCATCTGCAGTTTCGGGTTTTATTTGATGGGCCGCTTACTCAGACATCGGGGTGGGCAGTCGGTGTTGGACGGCGTCCATGGCATTGAATAGCTGGGAGTGGGCTTGGACCGTATTACTATTCCCAGGACCGGGAGCTAGGATCCCACTGGAGCGGACTTTGGTATCAGTAGTCTGGTCTGGATTGTTACTGGTACCCCGGGAGGTGGCTTGGACATCCTCGAAGTCTCCCTCTTGTTTCTTGCATTGCATTGTTTGGATAAGTGGTTATTGTTAGATGATGTTAGGATTTTTGTCACTGTCTCACATGATTATTATTCATGCTTTATGCCTAATTTCGCTTTCCTTGTATTCACATAATATTACACTTGTCCTTATTCCATATTTGATGCATGCAATGATATTTATATTTTGCTTATCTATTGCTCAAAATGTCGTTGACTCTGTTCCTTGGTGTGCAAACACCTCAGGTGACTACTACTTTGAGGAGCAAGTGAGGAGATCCCAGAGGATCTCCAACCGGCTGAAGAGGAACGAGAGTGTCGTGCCGATGACGTAGAGTAGCGTCATTGATCCTGGCACGTGAGAGATTTATTGGGACTTCATTAGATTCTTTAATTCTTTATTATCTCTCGTTGAAACTTTCACATTATTGACTTCACCATTGTTTTAAATGGCCTTGATTAGTGGGATGACCATTGTAATAAATTAACTTCCTTGTTTAAGTTTTATTTTATTCCTTGTTCAACTTTAATATATATTGAGATTCATTATTCCTTGTTGATATCCAAATATGCTTAGAATTGTATAAGTTCCGCAAATTCTTTTTATATTTGAGGCTTAAAATATTATATCCTCACAGCGGACTTATGATCCTTGGGCCTAAAGGACAAAAATTTTAATTAGTCCTAAATTTCACTCTCCGGATCCGGTTTATTCTCTAATCGGGTTTGGGGGACGTGAAACTTTTGATGGTTGGTTTTGGTCTCACCTAACCAATGTATTAAGAAACCTTCATTTCTAAAAAATATAGTGGGTTCTGATATAGATTTCGTTTGTGTGAGTTTTCATGACATGAACTATTATTCTATTGTAATTCCAAATGGTATCATGTGGAATGAATATTTCACTGCAAGCTGGTTTTTTTTTTTTTTTTTTTGCGCGCGCTTGCATTTAGTCCAAACTCTCTTTTTGGAGTAGAATTACTTTTTATATGCGTTTAGTCCAGTTTGGAATGTTGGATTTTTATGTTTTCACTAAACATTGGAATAAATGCAAAGGACATGGTATTATCATTTTGAAATTTTCAATGTTTGATTTAAAAAAATAAAAAATAAAAAACAACAGTTTAACCGACCGAACCAAACCAAACCGTTTAGTTTGGTTCGATTCGGTTTAAGCCCTCTCCATCAGTCAGATCGGATCAGTTAATTAAAAAACCGACAAGTTCAGTTTGGTTGTTGGTTTTAGTGTTAAACCAATCCGAACCGCCCATGTGCAGCCTTAGGGGAAATTGTCGAGATTGTTGAGGAGATTCTTCACCTTGTCTCTAGGCATCACGAGAGAAAACCTTTCGGGATCCGAGGAGTAAGAGCCGTCAGATATGTTTAAGACCGGAGTATGCTTCAAATAGGAGGAGGAGGAAGTACTGGAAGGGGTAACCAGCCGCGAGGACCTCTTAGCGCCTCGTCTCCAACTAGGGGCAGACTGCTTAGCAAGCGGAGACGGGTCAAAGGAATTATGGGAGGCTGAAAATTAGGTGATGAATGCGCTCCCCCAATTTGAAGGCTTAGGAGTCTTCACTGCCGGAACCTTCCTCCATGTCAAACGATGGACCGTCTCCAGCAGATAATGCCAAGGAAGGACGGCCAGAAGCTACAGTACGAGCGCTCGTAGCCGAGTAGGATATGGGCATCTCGGCCCCAACCTTTGAGCTTGGAGGCCCTCGGAAGTTAAGCACCCTCTGCAAATCCTTAGCCCGGAGAAGGGAGTGAGGGATTTGGTTGATCGTCGAATCTATAGGCAAAGACAAAAAGGAGAGCTAATAAAAAAAGGAGGAAAAGACATTGACAACGAAAATGAACACAAAAACGCTAGGTAGGAAGAGGCCGACCTGGGTAACCTAGGACTCGGGAAACTTCCCGCCTAATCCCACCCCAAGTGGTCGGTGCTTCCTAGTTATCACTCATAATAACAGAATCTCCTTTGCTAGGCTTGATCGAATCCGAAAGATAATGAACGAGAATTCTATTCAAGTGTCGGGATTTCAGGTAGAGAACTGTCTTTTTTTTTTGTTTAAAGGAATAAGGAGGTAGCAGGACAAAATGTCAAAAACGCCAAGGCTTGTGTCAAGCAATTTGTTCAGTGCAGTGTTGACACCAAAAATGTCACTTTGCCTCTTCACACCAAAAGCTACATGGAGCCGCATCCTACCAAAAATAGGCAGGCGCCACTTCAAGCATCAGATCTTGTCAAAATCAAACAAAAACTGCAAGGTCATTCAAAACAACCAAAAGAGAGGTACACATGAAGTTTCGGGCCATTCCGACATCATTTGGCCAACTTCACTTCTCCAACAGCTAAGCAGCAGCTCCCGGCGGCGACAGTGTCGAAGACCCCAAATCTTCAATCAGAGCCTACGGATGGTCTCAAAATACCTTCGAAAGGCTACATGTCAAGTTTCAAGTCAAACCGACACTGTTTGACCCTCCATCAACTCTCGAGCAGCAAAATCAAGCCCTTAGGTAGCGAGAACTACCGAGGTCGTCACTCATCAAACAGAGCACATGGGCGGCTTCTACATACTCTCAAAGGGCCACACATCAGATTTCAGGTCATTCCGATGACGTTTGACCCAGTTTCGATGCTCGGAAACAAAATCAAGCCTACCGGCAGCAGAGCACCCTGGGACTATGGCACCCAATTCGGAGCTTGTGAATCATCTCAAAATGACTCCAGTAGGCTCCCCATCGAATTTCAGGTCAATCGGACATCGTTTGACCAGAAGTCAAAGCTCGGCATTTCCCTCGCGGTGAAATAAAGGCAAGCGTTTGCATGACCCCAAACAACTTCAAAACTCAAACCAAAGCCTATGGTTGGTCTTATCTACTGATGAGGGAGTCACACGTCGAATTTCAGGTCAATCAGACATCGTTTGACCAAAAGTCAAAACTCGGCATTTCCCTCGCGGTGAAATCAAGTCAAGCGTTTGCGGGACCCTAAGCGGCTTCAAAACCTGAACAAAAGCCTATGGTTGGTCTTGTCTACTGCTCAAGAAGCTACACGTCGAATTTCAGGTCATTCCGACATCGTTTGACCTAGTTTCGACGCTTGACAAAAAATCGGCAGTTCTCCACAGCAAAGTCTTCGGCTTTTCAGAAAATGGGAAACTTTGCGATCCGATTTGCACGGCTTCTCGTCAGGTTTTCTTGAGGGAAATCCAGCCAATAAATGAGAGGAAATTCCAAGAAAAATGCAGGAAAAAACAAAAGCGAAAAACGACGAAAAACGACGAAGAAAAGGCGATCGGAAGACGGCCGACCATGGGGCACAAACCCCATGGTCGCCGGCGACCATGGAGGTCCGGGCCGCCGGACCTCGCCCAAAAACCCCGTTTTTCGGGTATCTTTCACGTTCCGAGTTGATTGGCCCCTGTGATTTTTCCAAATTTTGATTTTTTGAGCATGAAATCCGTCGATCTTCGTCGACATCGTGGATCCGCCGCCGGAATCATCGGAAGACGGCATTCAAAAAAACAAACGTTGTCTCTTTTCTTTAAAAATGTGTGTGCAATGGAAAGATGGAAAAAAGTTGATTTCCTTTTCTACTTGTGAAGGTGAATCTCCGGATCACCATTCTAAATTCCAAGTAGAATAGAAAATCTGGCATACCCAAAAAAAAATGTTGATACCCGTTTCTCCCATTTCCTCCACCCTCCTTCCGGACCCCGACAGACCAGGGGCGGATGGCAGCGGAGGAGGAACGGAGGGGCGCGGTCCATCATGCAGCAACCCCCATGACGATGCTGAATAGATTGGAGGCACAATGAAGAGAAAAGAGGTTTGCAAAAGAAAGAAAGCGAACAAGAAGAGGGTCTAAGGGAAAAAGACCACCACCCTCCATGATGGCTATGGTGAGGAAGGGCATAGCCTCTCGGGACCCTTCGTCGAGGGACTCCTCGGGCAGTGGCGCTCGGATCTGGACATCCGGGGGGATGCTGCACTTGCTCCTGAACTCGGATACTCCGCCCCCGCCCCCCCGAGAAGACCTTTTAGATTACCCATTTAAAAGAGAGGATAAAGAAGGGAACTCACTACCTGGAAAACAGAGAATGAAGAATGAGGAGGAAGGATGGAGATCAGGGCCTTTTGAGAGGATCTTAAAGACGAGAAGGCAACAATTCGAAGAAGGTGACAATTCGAAGAGGACAGCGATTCAAAGAAGGCAGCAACGAAAAGGAGCGCAGCAGACAAGAAAGATGAAGAAGGGGAAAGATCTCCTTTGGGCAGTTTAAGCCTGGAGGAGGCACGGATAAGGATGGGACGTTTTGGCAGTTGAAAAGAAGGGATGGCAATCCCATGGACGTTGCGTGTCCCAGAGGAGCAAAATATCTTCCAAGCCCCCTTTCTTATCGGGAAATGGGAAAGAAGAAAAGAGGCTTGGGTGGGCAATTGTAGGGGGAAATTTGAAAACGTCTTGGGTTGGGTTTGGATCAAGGCCAACCTAACCTGCCAGCCCAATCCGAAGAGAGGAATGAGTCGAAGGAAGCTTGGGACAGCTATCGAAAGAAGAAGTGGAGAGACTTGGATCATGGGCGAGACGCCCCATGACCCTGGCGCACGTTCGCCACCCAACCACCACGATGGGGAAGGTGGGAGCATTAACTAACACGAACGTGGGCTCCAGGGGGAGAGGGAATAAGAGGAAGGGAGAATCTGATGACAAGGTATGCAAAAAATCCTAATCCAATAGAGATAGAAAAATTCTCTAAGACCTATTGCTGACTTAAGCATTCGAAGGGACCTAAGTCGGACGATCCAATCGAGCTTTCACTGTGTTCGTTTTTGTAATAGGGACCTACCCAGCGAATTGCGCAGGAGAGAAGAAGGAAGACTGACACCGCATCGATAGGTCAGGCCGACCTATCCATCTTCAGCCCACGCAAAAATAGACTTTACATACTATATTATTAGTTATATGCTTAATCTTCCGGCAGAGACATCACCTAAACATCACCTAAAACCACATGTTATTTATTTTGAACAGTTCTGCCTTTGAATGAGTGGCTCCACTGTGGAATCGAACTCTCGTAAGCAGGCTATTTTCAACCAAACAATATCATTAGGTCAAAATGCTGACAAACGCGCACCAAAATCCGGTGGACGACGACAAAAGGAAACGAGGGAATTTCAAAGTTGGTGTCCATGTATGCATTGACGCGTAGAAAATGGTGGACGGATGGGATTCTTGTGCGCCGCGTACATCTAAGTGTCTGTCGTTTCAGGTTCTGACTTCTGAATGGTGAGATCCAGTTGTCATCGCACGCGCCCAAGAATAGCGGATTGCCACGTTGACTTTGAAGTTTAATAGTCTAAACACAACGTCCTATCTCCTTCCACCGATGTGGTCTTGAGAATGTTGAAGACCACTTCATTGAATATTGCTTTGCCTCAATGTCGGGCGAATTTGCATGTGCGTGAAGATTAATTCGGCAAGTAGGAGTCTAAAGTCAAGCATCTCAAGCTTCCGAGTAGTATTAGCATTCTGTAGATGTAATACAATTACTAAGGTCAACTATGAGCCCAGGGCCTAAGCCAATGCTAGGCCTAAATCTCACTCAGGCTTCAGCTCAAGTCCAATCCTGAGCAAGCCCAACCCAAATTGGGTCTTTATGCAAGCACGGACGCCCGAGCTCAGCGTCGTTTTAGCCCACTTTTTTTTAAGGGTTCAGCCCCCGTTGAAACCTAAATTTAGACAAAATCGAATACGTAAAAATGATACAACCTTGAGCAATTCTTATATATGAAACGAAGTGGATTCGATTTCCAATTTCACTATCAATTTCGAATTTGATTTTGACTATTCTTATGTTGACCTCCGACTAATATTAGCCATATTAATAACGTTTTTTTTTTTTACTAATCCAATGTTATGAAAACACTTTCCGGTTTTTTTTGGTGTTTCTATTCATGTCTCTACATTTCCCACATTTAAACGTCACAAGTCCTTTCCTTTTTTCCATCATCTCCAATAAATAACTCATTGGTTTTTTTTTTATTAGGGTTACACTCTAAACTATTTCTATCGATTTTTTATTTTAGACCTTTACATTATAACTACCACTAATTACATTACCCGTGCTCAGCACAGGGGGCTTTCGCTAGTTAGTATGAGGGCACTTGAGCCACTTGCTACCATATAGGATTATAGGATAAAGAAGGCTCCCAACATGGCAGAGCTAGGATGTTTTTTTTTATTTATAGGGGCCAAGCAGTAGTGAATCAATGAAATTTTATATTTATCGAATTACAACTAATCATTTAAAAATGATTTATTTATTTAATCTTTTTTAAGTATTATTAAAATATCCCAGATTTGATTGGCGTCGTCAAATTCATATAGGCGGCCTCACCTAGTGGGAAAAGGCTTTGTTTGGTTTGGTTTGGTTTATTAAAATATCCCAACGTTTTGTAACATTTAGTTTTTTATAACTTTGTAATGGTAGTCAAAATATGAAAACAATAGGGCTCACCATAATAAACTCAAACTGCTCAAATAATCATTTGCTTTCGGTTCTAGCATTGAGAATTGTATTTCACTTCAATCAAACTTGGATCTACGTTGGGTTGATCACATGTAAACCAACGCATTCATAATTAATTAACAAAATTCCGTTAATTTTTAGTTATGATCATTTGATCAGCCACAATGAATACTGTGTGCATGAAGTGTTGAGAGGGAAGCATTAGAAGTCATTCACCAAGTCATGATAAGATGACTAAAATCGTAAATGATATAATAATGCAATGTGAAGGAGCTCGTTCATGCTTCCCATGTCCGAGGGCAACAAACCTATGAGGTCCCACCCCTTGTGGACCCTCGCCTTTGAATTGAATACTATTTAATAGCAAATAGTAGCTAATCATACTATTTATTAGGGATTAGTAAGGGTAGATAGGTATTTTACCTAATTAGGCCTTTATTGTAATTTATAGAGCTTATAGGGTGTCTTTTATAATTTTTGAGTTAGTTAGTTGGTTAGAAGCCCTAGCTAGTAAATAGTATTTACTATAGGGGTTATTCCACTTGAGAAGCTTCTAGATTCTCACCTAAAGACCAAACTACCCATGACTCTAACCCTAATCTCATGTTAACTAAAAGGGTATTCTTGTACCTAGCCAAAACCCCAACCTATATATACTACACACATCGCATCTCATACTCTAACTACAATTCCCTCTCTCATTCCCCCCCCCCCCAAATTCTATCTCTCATTTTCCCTCCAATTCTCCCATCTCTTCCCTCTCTCTCTCTAAACCCTAGATTTAGAACCCAAACAAGAAGGAGAAGATTATCTACTACAAGCTACAGCCACCATCTACCTTAAGGAGCTTTTTCATCTTGCTAATCTCTTCTCCTCCTTCCAATCAAGGTATTTTTCTTCATCTAGTTCTATTTCCTTAGATTTCTCCCTTTCTCTCTCTAGATCTCCTTCCTTATAGCAATTCTTTTGTGGATGTGGGTGTAGGAGTTAAAGATCTCTCTAGATTTGAGTTTTGGGGCTGGTTTGTGTGTTAGAGACCATAGGAGATTTGGATTGCATTTTATAGCTTGGATCTCTCTTTTCTCTCTCTACCTTCTTACAATTGGATCAAGGCAAGTGCAATATACCTATTTAGCATAGAATACATGTTTTATCTTCTGTTGATTCTGTAATTTCAATTCAATTGTTGTAGTTATGTTAGATCTACCATTTGAGCTTAATTTTATGGATTTATGGCCATTGATGGATAGTTCTCTCATTTAGAAGATCAACGTCCGTTTGATGATGGATGGTTGTGTATTGAAGTACTTTTATGTTCTATGATGATCTTATGATGTTTGGACGAGATTGGATGAGTTTTGATGGAAATTGGATAGGAGGAGAAGAATTTCATAAATCTGGAATTTCTGTAGATTATGTGTACTCGGTCAATCGACCTACAGTCGGGTCGACCGAGCACACTGGAAAACCAAAAATCCAAGTCTCAGTTAATTTTTACAAGGTTTTGCAGGTCTAGTGTATTCGGTCGACCGGACCCTGTTCTCGGTCAACCGAACACACTAATCCTGCAGGATTTAGCTGAGAGATGGACTTTCCCACCAGACACAGATAACCTATGTTCTTGGTTAACCAGACCCTATCCTCGGTCGACCGACAACACAGAGATTTCAGTGAAAATGCTAAGAGCTGGGACATCCAATTTCCACAGGTTTTCAGTATGTGCGGTCAACCGCCCAGGCCAAGAGGTCGACCGAACAAACGTAGAATTCCTGAGATCAAGGCATTGCTTGACAGTTGCTTGACCCCATATTTTCAGAGTACTCGGTCGACCGACCAGGCTAGGAGGTCGATCAAGCACAGTGCACAGAGGTCGACCTGGGAGTCAACAACTTGAAAAACCAGTGTACTCAGTCGACTGCGCCCTGTGTCGAGTCAACCGAGGACATTGTATTCAGTGATTCTTCAGTTTTCACATTTTTGAGGTTGTGATCGTTTGTGGGGCCCATTGACCATCCAAATAGACTTCTATTGATGTGCCAAGCTCAAGTCAATGGTGTGGCTCAACCTTGACTCGTGGGGACCATCAAGTAGGGTCTTGGTTGTATAATCTACAATGATTCGATCCTCAAACATTGTCAATGATGCTCGTAACTTCTGAAGCTCCAAACACAGTATCCATTGGCATCTGAGACCCCATTTAGAGATCAAATTACCTTAGATGAACCTGGACCCGAATGTGAACCATTACCTAGGTTGGATTATTAATATTTTCTTGTTGATTCCTGTACTTGGAGTTCTTACTTCACTTATCATATTACTGTCACTCTTATGTCCTTACTATAGCTTATAACTGTTAATTAAATGGAAAATGAATGACCTAGACCTAGGACTACTTAGAGGTGACCTGGTGATGTGTTTTGGCGAACACTGACCCGTGTCTGTGGCTAGGCGGGCCTTTTTATGGCCTATGTATGGATGTATGATACCCTAGATTGGAGAGGTGAATTATATTGGACTTATAACTCATTATGGATGAGAATGAACTGTTATCATTGGAAATGGACTTGTTACCTCGTTTGGACTGTTCTAGACCAGGCCATATACCTGATGGACCTTGGTATGGATCCAACGAGTGGACTTGAACTTGGATTGTAATCCATGGACTGAGTTGATACTTTGACCTCTTAGAGACCTTGTTAAGACCTTGTTCACACAACGCAAAGCCTAGACAGATACAGATCTTTAATGTTTCCTCGAGTCGGCATAGACTAGACATTCACTCAGTTGTATTAAGCTCAGCCTTTGGATTGATCATCACTGGTAGGAGCTATTTATGAGTGTTGAGTGAGCTATCATGATGAGCCAAGTTTTAGACGGACGGTGTGATGCTGAGTCAAGTCTCCCCGAGTGATGAGTGTGGTGAGACTGTTGAGTGTGATTTGTTGGGCTAGTCATTCCCCAGCATTGGTGAGATTCCCTGCCGCGACTGTGTTCAGTATGGGAGGGCCCGGCATAATATCCCGTGATATCCAGCTTGTGTGAATGTGTCATATTGTGTTAGACTAGATATTATGTTTATCTTGATTCTAAATACTTATCTTGCTTAACTGCCTAGATCATGTATCTTGATATTCTCTTTAACTATGTAATTGTCTTTACTCTTTTGATATATATATATATATCCTATCTTACTTGTATACTGTGACTTGCCAGATCTTTAGATCTAACTCATTCTTGGTGCTCAGGTTTCAACCCCGATTCCGATGACTGCGCGCTTGCGCTAGTTGAGGCACTCGTAGTAGGAGATTACGAATGGGGACCAGCAGACCAAGAGGTCGAGCTGGAAGTTAGAGAGCTGACACCTGGGGTGTGAGAGTTCTTTATTATTTTTGGATTTTGAGTGATTTTTGTAGTGAGCAGTGTAATTGTTAGAAATTGTAATAAACCTTTGATTTTTACAACTTGACACTTTAGGCTGGATTTTAGCCCTGCTATATTTGTCATAGACTTATGACACCTTATCATTGCTTCCGTTATATTCACATGCTTCCGCATTATTAACCGTTGATTTTACATCGTTTAAAAAGTTTTAAATTGGACCTCATTGCGGACCTATGATCTTAAAAGTTCTAGGATTTTTCGGGAAGTAGCTTGACAACTTCGGATACCTGGACGGTTTTCTCGGTATGCGGAATTGGGGCGTTACAAAACCTCCATGGTGGAATGCGAACCACTTAAAACGAATGTACTCCTCTTCAATGTGCTATATTCAAATTTTACTATAATATCAATTGATCCCACCATTAGAATGAGCATACATCATTAAGCATTTACTTAATCTTATGGTGAGACCAACTCCTATTGAAGTACATCTCAGAAACATCCTGAAACGCTAAATCTCAAAATAATTATATATCCGTTGCGCCTATTGTCACGCCTCGAAACCAAACTTCTGCAGCGTTCCAACCTCGGGGAGCATGAATTTGGGATAAGTAAGATTTTTTGTATTTCTCACAGGATCATGTGTGTGAGGACAACAATTCCAACACAACTTGAATTTTTCACGGAAGCTTACGTGGTGTTGAGACACGGATCCCGTGGCCATTGAATATCCTGCCACACTTAACCGCAAGCATAAAGCTATCATTTCAAGGCCCATATTTGTGAGAACCCGACTCCTAATCTCTTGGATTAGTGTCGTTTTATTTGTGGATTAGTTCTTTTAGTGGGATTAGTAGTTTTTGGGTTGAGTTTGTGAGCTAGAATGATTTTTCTTCTAGTTTTGGGCTTTTGAGTGCTTTGATAGCTTGTGGGGCCCTTTGGGGGTTCCCTTTTCGGCTTTGCATTTACTTGTGAGATTTTCCCGATTTGTTTCGTATTATGTTTTTGGCCCGTTGCATTCATCTTGAGGAATCCTACAACTTTCATGTTGATCTCGTATCCATTTGAGAACCCGAAACCCGATTTCTTGGCCTTGAGGGCAAAACAGTCATTGCACACCAAATCTGTACCCAAAAC
Organism: Cinnamomum chago; assembly: GCA_038049695.1. NCBI lineage: Eukaryota > Viridiplantae > Streptophyta > Magnoliopsida > Laurales > Lauraceae > Cinnamomum > Cinnamomum chago. The sequence continues at coordinate 37,996,969 of CP142458.1, forward strand.
TCGATATTCTCGAAATCCGTGAAACATATACTTTTTGGAAACTAGATATTTCGATGATCATTTCTTCCTTCTTCGTCGAATCCATCCGAGGTCCCGAATTAGATGATTTCAGCCACCCAAGTTCTTTAAGTTGTGGGACCCAAACCTCACTTGCTTATAAGAGGAACCCATCCCCTTTCATTCCATTCCATTCCTCATTTTCCAGCACAAACCAGCAGCCTAGGGTTTTCCTTTGTGCTTCTCTTCTTCTTCTTGCTTCTCCATCTCCAAGCCACACCAATAGTTCATCAATCAAGAAATGGAGACCACCTTCTTCTTCCTCATCTTGCAAGCTTTCCATTGATACCATTTGTGAAGAGAACCCTCCATCACAAGACTTCCTTTGAGCTTACCTTGTCCATTAGAGGACCTTGCAAGTAAGTGTTCTTCTTCATCTTCTAGATTTGTAATCTTCTAGCCTTAGAGAAGCTCCACCTTGATTATTGAAAGTTTTCCTTGTCATTTCATTGTTTAACCCATTTTAGGGCTTGTTTTCGGGGTTTTTGTAGAGATTGTGGATCTTGAGCTTGAGAGGTGATTAGGAGCTTGATTTGCTTGATTAGAGTCAAAGGCAAGTGGATGATTGGATTGTTTTGATTATTAACATGTCTTGTGAGAAAAATCTTGTTTCATTAAGGGTTTTGGTGATTTTTAGTAGTTGTTTTACTATGATTAATATTGATTTCGAAATGTGCTTATTGATGAGTTATTTCCCTCTTGTTCATGCTTGGAAAATGTATGCATCATATTGTCAAGGTTTCAAATGGTTTCACATGAATGAGTTTTTCTCCACCTTGAGATTTGTTGTGAATGGAAAGAATGGAAAGAGAGGAATTTGAAATGAGGAGCTCTTTAGCTCATATTATTGTCTTGGAAACATGTGTTTTAGTCCTCTTGTTTATAGTTCTATGTGATTGTATAAGTGTTGGAAAGGAAAGGAAAAAGAGGAGAAAAGTTCAGTTTCCCGGACCTGCTACACGCCCAGGTCCGATCGATCGGACCTACAGGCCGATCGATCGGCCTGTCTTTAACTGAGAGGCTTTTTGAGCCGATCGATCAGTTTGAGTCCAGTGAAATTTGATATTTGTTTTTTTTTGGAAACCTTTGGGCCTTCTATGAGTCCTAGGGGTGTATACCTTAGTGTTAAGACCAATTGTACCCTAATCTAAGGTCTCTAAGACTAGGGAACTAAAAGGAAAGAATGGTGATGATCTAGACACTAATTCTTGGTTTTAGGTGGGACCCTGGCTACCCTTTTTGGACTGTTTGGACCATGTGTGAGAATGTCTTGAGCCGACACGCCTCACGGTTGGTTCGGTGGCATCGAAGTCCAATTCATTTCAATCTTGAACGGGATGGAACGACGCGATATCTTCTTTATATCTAAACACAAGTCTTTCCCTTGGTTATCGCGAATTCCATTCCTTTCGGTGACTGAATAGGTTGCTCGATGTTTCCGGATTAATGTCATGCCTAGGATGGACCGTTTATAATCTTGATTCTTGCTATTGTAACATCTAGTACTACCCATAAGCTCATGTTAAGATTTTAAAATAGTAAAAGTGCATAAGGAGCCCGGAATGTCTTCAAACTCAAGGAGTACAAAGTAATTATTATAATCGACATACGGGACCCCTATTCACTTAAATAGATCTTGTAATCAATATTCTTCCCGAAATGGTTTAGTGCATTATATTTCCTCATTTTCCGAGATTTGCATTACATGACTTGTTTCCCGAAAGCATTGGAGTTACACTAGTAACAGTGAATTGTCCCGAGATGTATTGCCCGACAAGAAATGTTAGTGTGCCCTTGAGCACCCCCGTCTTGCCCGTATATCTATTGTACTTGATTTAATTGCATATGTCTCGATTGTATTTGACCTATGAGTCGGCACCACTAAGCTTGGATAACCTTGTTGGTCTGATCCACCGACTTGGAGATCCTCCTCTTATCCCGCCAGCTGCAGCTTGGATCCCGCTACCCGGTTATTACCGTGGTCTTGTCCCGATACCGCAGATTGCTACTGTAGTCCCCGATGCCCGGCTCGCTACCGTGGTCATGTATAGTATATGTATATGCATTCATAAGATCCACTGTTTCTCCTCACCTCGAGTGATTGAGATCAATGCCTAGTATATGTATTTATATGAGATCCCCTGTTTCTCCTCACCTCGAGTGACTGAGATCAGGGCCTAGTTATTGCTCTATCGCTTTAGTGATAGAGGACTTAGCTTCGTGTGGTTGCCATCTTGCCAGTTCCCGATTCCTTGGATACCCGACATGTTTTATATTGCTTACTTGCTTTCCGATAAATGATTCGTTTCCTTTATGAAAGTTGTTATTTAAACAAGTGTTAATATTCTCCAATGTAAATTTAGTTATTATTATATTGTCTTCTGTTCTTTGTACCCGCACATGTTTTAAATGAATGCCGGTTGGACGAATACCATGCTTTTACATATGTTTCAAACGATCGATGGTTTTACTAGATTTATGTGATTACACATGTTTTTAAAGGAATACCCGAATTGTGAAATATCCGAGCTTGCTTTAAAGGACATTTGTTTTGCCAGATTCCTATGTTTATACCTGTTTTAAATGATTACCCGATTCGTTAAATATCCATGCTTTGAAATATGTTTCAAATGACACTTGTTTGCCAGATTCCTACGTTTATACCTGTTTTAAACGATATCCGGTTTGTTAAATATCCGTATTTCTACATAGGTTTCAAATGGACATTGGTTTTGCTAGACTGCTATGAATACCTGGTTTGTTGTATACTTGTGTTTTTACTTAAGTTTCAAATGAACGTTGTTTTGCCATACCGCTATATTTATACATGTTTTAGGCGAACACCCGATTGTCAAATATCTATGATTATAAATGATGTAAATGAACACATGTTTGATTAGATCTTCACGTTTCACCCATGCTTGAAATGAATACCGGTTTTCCCCGAGATTCCCGACTTTGCACCCGTTTAATTATATACAGCATTTGATCGAATAGCATGATTTATCTTATGTTTTATTCTTCAGTATATTTGTTATCTTTTCATCCACCTGCCAGACCGTCGTGTCTGACCCACTACTTTTGGTACTCAGGTTCAAATTTCTTCGTCCCGAGATGAGTGCTTTTGTTAGCTGTGAAGCCATGTTTTACAGGTTGTTTTGTCGGCTATGTCATGTAGACATTGAGCTTGACATCGGAGCTACGTCATATTTGGGGTAGTGATTATAGCTTTTGTTGTATGGCTTTTATTAGCCTTTTTCTTGGGGTTCTTAATTAATGTACATTGATAATTGTAACTTGAACATATTTGGGAATGTAATATCCTGTTACTGTCAGCTCTATAATTTATTGTGATGGTTACTCCAGTCTGATATGATTCTTGATATAATAGCTTTGTGCTAAAGGTTGAGTGCGACGCGGAATCCAATGGCCACGGACTTCGGGTCGCAACGCCACAAATGCTTCCGCAAAATATTCAGAATGTGTTGGAATGTGTTGTCTTCACACACGCGGATCCTGGAAAGGGAGAAAAATATATTTATGCTAAATCTCATTCCCGCCCCCGAGGTTTCGGTTCGGGGGCGTGACAATATTAGACTCGAGCAAACCATACTAACAAAGATACAAAGCTGACAATAACAGGATTGTTAGGGATTTTGTGTATTGCAATTTGATGGATGCATTATCATTTGAGCATCATTCGAATTTTCACACATGCAATGATTTAGTAAATCTTGGAATCTTGATTTATGCATGCATTGTTTTTAAGACTTGTAAATATATTGAATTATGCATGTTTTGATTTTAAACTTGGACGCATTTTATATTTGAAAATATATTTTATAAATCAAGCTAACCTATGTTTTAAATCTTTCAAATCATTTTAGGCTTTTTATGTTTCATGGTTTTAAACCTCTTAGTTTGATTTAAACCATGATTCCAAGCTTGATTCATTGGCCCAAAAGTCCCCACAAAGAATTACTTTGAAATATGCAATTTTAGGGGAATTTGGTCTGGGCCCGGGTCGACCGAGCCCATGGACCCGGTCAACCGAGCACATAGCAGGTCGACCGGGTAAAGAGCCGTTAGAGCTCTTTTCGAACGGTCAGATTTATAACTGTTGAAGCCCAGGTCGACCGGGAATAGTGCAGGTCGACTGGGGAGACGTAGGAACTCAATTTTTGAGTATAAATACAAGTTCATTCCTTTGGAAAAAGTGTGGATCAAAGAGGAACTTTTTAGCAACTCCTGAGGAGTTTGGATATAAAGAAAAGGGGATGAACTAAGATAGTCCAAGGGGTCATTAGTGAAGCTAAAACTTGGATCAATGAAGTTAAATCTCTAAGTAAGCTTTACTTTTACTAATCATATGTTTTATGCTTTGTTTAAATTATTGGTAAATTAATTTTAGCATTAAAACTATGATGTGTTGAATCCATTCTTCTTTTAATCTTTGATCTAAGTTGGATTGGATTCTTCACCTTGATTTCAAACCAAGTTTCTTTTAAAATCTTCATTAATCATGCTTAGCCAAAATCTTTGATTTCTTTTATAGCATGATTCATTTACTTGGTTGAAACTTTATTTTTTGTTTTCATTCATTTAAACCTTAGTTAAATTTATTTGGTTTTGAAAACAACATTGCACATGCATCACATGTTTAGAGTTAATTGATTTCATACACCTTGTGAGCCTTTGATTTTCATATCATTAACAAGTTTGTATCCATACATGTGATTTGCATTTCACTTCAATCAAAATCTTTTATGTGCCTTAAACTTTTAAATGCTTAGAGCATATATTGATTGAGCTTACTTTTTAACTTGATTGAAGTTATCACACACACACATCATAAGCATACACATTTGCATTCATATAGTGTTTGTGTGAGTTAGATTTTCAATTTCATATCCGCCTATTTTAGAGGCATTGTAATTGAGCTTTAATTGTATCTCTTAAAGTGTTTGTGTAGACACTACATTAAGAGAAAATATTTTTCTTGTAAAGGTTATTGCTTAGCCTGAGAAAAGCATAGTGTAAAGGTTATTGCTTAGCCTAGAAAAGCACATTGATAGATTGTTGTTTAGCCTAGAAAAACAACATTATAGAGGTTATTACTTAGCCTATTGAAATGCATAAATAGTAGAATCCGGTGGGATGTTGGATCACAAGCCGGTAGTGGAAGTAGACATTGAGGCCGAACCATTATAAATCTTTGTGTGATGATGAATGCTTTGTGGTGATTATTTTTATTAGCTTAAGCTTAAGGCATTTTGTTTGATAATCATCACTTGTGACTAGTTTATTTTAAAGAAGTTAAAATTTGGCTTAATTGGTCACTATCTTGTAGCTCACCCTATTCAACCCCCCCCCCCCCCCTCTAGGGTTAGGATCTCGGACTTTCAATTGGTGTCAAAGCCTAGTGCTCTATATTATGATCACGTGTTTTGGAACTCTTGATTAGGTGTAAAAACCTTGAGTCATAACCTTAGTTTAGTGTTTGAATGAATACTATTAGAATGGATTCCACTAAGTTAGATTGTTTAGATTTTTGTGTAGATTCTTCTAGATCCCTCTTTCTTCCAGCTATTGGAGATTCAAACCTTCAAATTGATGAATCTCAATTTGATTTAAAAGAAGAAGAAAATGATGAAAATGAAGATGACATTCAACAAGCTTATAATGATTTATATACATTTTCCTTGGAGCTTGTTAAGAAAAATAAAAAATTAAAAGAACAATCTAAAAAGCTAAATAAAGAATTAGTTTCTTCAAAAGATGAACTTAGAGAAAGAGAAGAAGTTATACAATTTTTAGACTCTAAGTTTATGATCTCTTTGCATAACCTATCTAATATTAAAGAAGATCTAAATGAATTAAAGATAGGAAATGATTATCTTATTAAGGAAAATTGAAAACTAAGAGATCAATTACAAAGGCAAGACAAACGTATTAACAACTTAGATTCCAAGTTGACTAATTCTAAAGAAAAATTATCTAATGCTCAAAATAAGATAAAAACTCTAGAACTTGAATCTAATGTTATTAATGAACTTAAATTTGATTTAAAACTTGCCCATGAAGAACTAAACAACTATAAGGAAATTGAATATGAATTATCAAAAGTTAAAAATGAAAATTCAATCCTTATAAACCAAGTCACTCAACTTGAAAGCTACAAACAAAAGTATGAGTGCAAGTTTACCCAAGGTGAAGAGAGATTTGAAAAGTTATTTAAATTGGGTAAATCTCAAAGAGATAGGATTTTGTGTACTGCAATTTGATGGATGCATTATCATTTTAGCATCATTCGAATTTTCACACATGCATTGATTTAGTAAATCTTGAAATCTTGATTTATACATGCATTGTTGTTAAGACTTGTAAATATATTGAATTATGCATGTTTTGATTTTAAACTTGTATGCATTTTAAATTTGAAAAGATATTTTATAAATCAAGCTAACCTATATTTTAAATCTTTCAAATCATTTTAGGCTTTTTATGTTTCATGGTTTTAAACCTCTTAGTTTGATTTAAACCATGATTCCAAGCTTGATTCATTGGCCCAAAAGTCCCCACAAAGAATTACTTTGAAATATGCAATTTTAGGGGAATTTGGTCCCTGGGCCCAGGTCGACCGGGCCCCACAAAGAATTACTTTGAAATATGCAATTTTAGGGGAATTTGGTCCCTCGCCCAGGTCGACCGAGCCCATGGACCCGATCGACCGAGGACATAGCAGGTCGACTGGGTAAAGAGCCGTTAGAGCTCTTTTCGAACGATAAGATTTATGACCGTTGAAGCCCTGGTCGACCGAGAAGGGTGCAGGTCGACTGGGGAGACGCAGGGACTCAATTTTTGAGTATAAATACAAGTTCATTCCTTTGGAAAAAGTGTGGATCAAAGAGGAACTTTTTAGCAACTCTTGAGGAGTGTGGATACAAAGAAAAGGGGATGAACTAAGAGAGACCAAGGGGTCATTAGTGAAAGTAAAGCTTGGATCAATGAAATTAAATCTCTAAGTAAGCTTTACTTTTACTAATCATATGTTATATGCTTTGTTTAAATTATTGGTAAATTAATTTTAGCATTATAACTATGATGTGTTGAATGCATTCTTCTTTTAATCTTTGATCTAAGTTGGGTTGGATTCTTCACCTTGATTTCAAACCAAGTTTGTTCTAAAATATTCATTAATCATGCTTAGCCAAAATCTTTGATTTCTTTTATAGCATGATTCATTTACTTGGTTGAAACTTTATTTGTTGTTTTCATTCATTTAAAACTTTTTTAAATTTATTTGGTTTTGAAAATAACATTGCACATGCATCACATGGTTAGAGTTAATTGGTTTCATACAGCTTGTGAGCCTTTGATTTTCATATCATTAACAAGTTTGTATCCATACATGTGATTTGCATTTCAGTTCAACCAAAATCTTTTATGTGCCTTAAACTTTTAAATGCTTAGAGCATATATTGATTGAGCTTACTTTTTAACTTGATTGAAGTTATCACACACACACACATCATAAGCATTCACATTTGCATTCATATAGTGTTTGTGTGAGTTAGATTTTCAATTTCTTATCCGCCTATTTTAGAGGCATTGTAATTGAGATTTAATTGTATCTCTTAAAGTGTTTGTGTAGACACTACATTAAGAGAAAATATTCTTCTTGTAAAGGTTATTGCTTAGCCTAGAAAAGCACATTGATAGGTTGTTGTTTAGCCTAGAAAAACAACATTATAGAGGTTATTACTTAGCCTATTGAAAAGCATAAATAGTGGAATCCGGTGGGGTTTTGGATCACAAGCCGGTAGTGGATGTAGGCATTGAGGCCGAACCACTATAAATCTTTGTGTGATGGTGAATGCTTTGTGGTGATTATTTTTATTAGCTTCCGGATTTTGTTTGATAATCATCACTTGTGACTAGTTTATTTTAAAGAAGTTAAAATTTGGCTTTATTGGTCACTATCTTGTAGCTCACCCTATTCACCTCCCCTCCCCCCCTCCCTAGGGTTAGGATCCCAGACTTTCAAGGATAATCATTTCCCACATATTCGAGTTACAATTTTAAAAGTGAATTAATTAAAATCCCAAAGAAAAGGCTAATTAAAGCAATACAAATGACGAGCTAAAGGAGATACTGCCCCAAAATGTATGATGTAACTCATGTACCAAGCCTAAAGTCTAAATCATAGGTGTACAACTAACCTGTAAAAACTCATAGCTCACAGTCAAGCACACGCACTCCAGCTCGAGACGAAGAATCTGCTACCTATAGCACCAAACAAAGAGGGTCAAACACAACGGTCTAGCAGGTGACTGAGATGGATAATAAACATGTTGATTAATAAAAACATGTAATAAATCATGTTATTTTTGTCAAAAGTTGTATATATCTAAAACAAGTATAAAACAGGCATTTAAAATAAGGGCTACGAGCAAATACAAAGTACAAGTAAAACATGATGTGTACAAAAAAACATGACATAATATGAAACTGAAATCTCCAAGTAAAAACAGATATAAATCAGGTAATAAAACGAGCTAGAAAATGAAACCGGGATGACCGGGATGATAGCAAAGCACACTGACAGATTAGCATCCACACAAAGCTAAATTCTCTATCACCGAAGTGACAGAGCATACTAAGCATATATATAGTCTCCGACACATGAGGTGACAGGAGTACACTAAGAATACATTGTCTCCAGCACACGAAGTGGACATGAGCATACTATATATATAGACTAGTATAGTTGGCCATCACACTAGGCACCGGCTATCGAACCAGGCAAATAACACACTAAGGAAACCCAAGTTGCAGTTGACTAAGAGATTGATTAGGACCCTGAGCCGGTGGATCAAGCCGATGAGGTGGAAGCTAAGTGTGCCGACTCACAAATCAAAAGCGGAATAACACAAAAAAAATGTTGTTTTTCTTTCTTTTCCTTTCCCTTACCACTGTCTCTTTTTCATGCAGGCCCCCATTGCTTTGACAAATCCTACGTACACAATGAAATAACTAATAACAAGTAATGAATAAATTAATGATGCAATGTATGGGATGCATGGGTGCTACCTAATGCAAGATGTACTAATGAAATGGATGCAATGGGGCCACAGTGCTTTAGATCTATTTAGCAGGAGCCATGGGTGATGAAAAACAATAATCTCATAAATTCATGCAAAATTAAGGGTTTTAGCTAATTTTCAGTATAAGTCCACATTTATGCTCAAATGCATGAAATCATGGGATTATGATGCAATTTTTCCTAATTAAGTCTATAAATGCACATGAAATGATGGCTTTTTAACCCAATTTTGTAGACTTATCATTGCACATCACTACATCATAGAGGAAAAGAAAACCATGACAATGGAGAAATGAAATGGAGACAGAGGACACCGTTGACAATCAAAGTCCACAAGTTCCCAGAAAAAAAAAACCCTACAAAAGTGCCATTAAGAAAAATATAGTAGCTTGGGTGACAAACATAAGCCATGAGTAGATAGATAAAATGTGGTGGGAAATATAAAAAAGTTTCGGGTTACCAGAATGGATACTAGTTCTAATTAACCAATGCAGCGGACGTAACCAAATAAATAAAATAGAACTAGCAATCTATCAATCACACACCACAAAAGGCAAACAAGAAATTTAACGTGGAAACCATATCCAGTGAGAAAAACCACGATCTAGAACTCACGAACAGTCACAAGATATACTCACACCTCATTTACCTTAGTCAGTACCTCGACCTAAGGACAGTAGTTGTTCTTGCACAACTTCCACTGCCACGACTTCCCCTCTGTGCACCGTTCTCCTTACTTGATCTTCTCGCACCTTGTCAACCAAGATGATCAATCTTCTACAAGCGATTAGAAACATTAAACCTTCTAGGGCAGCCCTTCAGAATAATCTCTCTTAGGGTATTCTAATCTCAGATCAAGAGAGAGAATTAGCTTATTGTCTTATTTATTAGGGTTGATAGCAAACCCCTATAAATATCCCTAAATTCATACCTTAGACATAGTGCACAAGTATGACTCAAATTGGGAAACAAAGTCTCATAAAGAAAAAAAATCTTGCAGCAATCTAGACTCTTTCTTGCCATCCGGTCGATTGCACATTGCCTCCGATCGATCAAACTTGAGGATAACTAGCGCATGTCAGCCCTCTGATTGATCAGACAAAGGCTCTGATCAATTGGTCCTCGGTGGTTCCCTAGATTTCTTCTTTTTTCTTCACTTCAAGTCTTCCTGCGAGACAACCACAATCCATTCTAAAATAAATTAGAAAATGCAACTCAATGGACCTAGAGTTTTGTCCAACCCATGAATTAGCCAACATAAAAATACTAACAAAATGCATTGACACCAAAGCGACTTTTAAGGAACTCCCATCTGACACTATCATAGGCATTAGCTAGATCAAGTTTTATGCACATTCTAGAAGCTTTTTTATTAAGATGAAAGCCATGAAGAAGGACTTTGGATATTACCCACTTACAAATAAGGGCTGGGGCAATATTAAAAAAAAATAGAATTATCTTTAATATTGGAGGGTTTTCCATTTTTTCGATGGGGATGTAGTACGACAATGTGAAAATAATTAAAGATTTCAAAAACAATAAGGGGGTTTTCCAAATTTAAGGGCGCTCCATAGCCATCCCCAACCCCCTACTTCTGCCACTGATCCCTTGGATGTTGCTAGCTATATGGTTAAAGGTTATACAAAACTTGCATATAAATATCTTTCCTCAGTGAAATCATTGTTAGCCTGTGTTGGACATGTCCAAACCATCTCAAATGAGTTTTTCTTAATTTATAACCGATTGATAATACATCTAAATGCTTTTGAAAATGCTTCATTTTTTTATTCTTACTTTTTCTAGTTTTACCAGTATTCATCTAAAGTTTCTCATATTTACTATATATTCATCTTGTGCATGTGTTGCTTTTGATTGGCCAACATCTTACTACACACACACACAACATATAATTATGTTTTTATATTATCCTTTGCATGTGGTTGGATATTTGTAAGAATACTTTTCTTTTTTTTCCTTTTTAGTTCCCCAACCAAGGGAGTTAGGACTTGAGCAACACACACATAGGAAAGAGAGTGCATGTGGTTGGATATTTGTAAGAATACTTTTCTTTTTTTCTTTTTTAGTTCCCTAACCAAGGGAGTTAGGACTTGAGCAACACACACATAGGAAAGAGAGCCCAAACACGTGGAAAAAGAAGCATACCCATGAATTGATCCATGAGTAGCTAGGTTGTTGTCCAATCCATGAGTAGCTGGGTTGCTGACCGTAAATCAATAAAACCTAGGCAAGGTTTGATTAGCAAGTGTAGGAGTAAAGGTGGAGTGAAAGTTTGTTAAGATGTGACATTCTTACCTTTACGAGGTTAAGATGTGACTAATATTTACCTTTTCCTTGTTTAGGTGAGAAAAGTACTTTGGGGAAGTATATTATGATGTGAGATTTCTAACTTTTACTCCTCCATAAGCCCTTTTTTTCACCACAGAAAAGTGAAATTAACTTTAAGATAAAATTTACTTTTTAATCACAGTCTCCCACCTCTTAGCCGACATTTCCTACTTTACCTCATGATATCTAAACAAACATTTTACTATACCTCTATTTTTACTTCAACATCCTTACCTTTACTTTTTCCATGATGTAGCATTCACCTCCCTTGTACTCCTCAATACATGCAAACAAACATGCCCAAGGATCATGAGTAAACAAAGGTTGGAGATTATATAATTCCACCTTTGGTTTCGAAAGTTTCAATTAACCATTTTAATTATGGTTCTATTTATTTCTTTTGTTATATCATTTTGTTAAGGGTTGTAAGGTGCAGTTGTTTTCCAGTATTTTATAGACTAGTCTGATGTTTATGTGTGTCAGAATTTAGAACATACATGTATGAATGTAATAAATAGTGTTACTACTGATTTTTTTATGGTTTTAAAATTAAGGGAAATTTTCAAAATAGGGCTCATGTTTTGCCCACATTTCAAATCTGAACCAGTTTCATTTCAAACGAGGACAACCTACGAGATTTGAGATGTTCCAGCATGATTTGAGGTTTTCCCTTCCTCTTTTTTCTTCTTCCCTCATCTTTCCTCTTTCTTATTCTTCAAATATACCATCATCTTCATAAGCATTGTCGTGGAATGTGACACAGAACATCCTAATTTTTCATGCACAACTTTCTAGCACTGCATTTTGATAGCTTTAAATGGAACCACATGTTGGTGAGCAATGAGCATAGTACTTTTTGCTCGCCTAAGCTGGAATATGATAGTGAACGGTTGCAACTTTTAGCCATTGTGCCTCCCCCTGTTGTAGTAATTGGTCATTTAGTTTTCCTCTCTAGTGATGATGTGGATTTGAGTATGATAGAGCTGGAATGTCATTTAATTTTCCTCTCTAGTGATGGTGTGGATTTGAGTATGATAGAGCTGGAATATGATAGTGAATGGTTGCAACTTTTCGGGTACGTTTGTGTACACACCCTTTCCGCGGAAAGAAGAAATTGCTACGTCAACAAATTCCATAGAAATGAAAACATCGAAAAATAATTTCCGTAGAATTTAGAAATTTATGTTTGATGCAAAAAGAGTTTCCTCATTGAATTGGTGCAGATGTTGTTTGGTGCGGCTGTGGATTCCTTATAGAAAATCAAATTTTCTTATTTGGTGATATAATTTTTTGAAGAAAAATAACATAACATGTATATTATTTATTTAACATTAAATAATAATTTATATAAAGAAATAAAAAATGAAAGAGTTATAGGGTTTTTGGGTTGAAATGGACAAGAGTGAGGAAAAGATGGAGAAGTTTTCCGAGAAAATCCATTTCCCATACCCTCCATTGGAAACTCATTTCCACAATTATCAAGGAAAATGCTGACGAGGTAGGAAAGCATTTCCGTTGAATTATTCCGCACCAAATGCCGGAAAAATGGGTTTTATGTGAAAAAGTGTTAACACAAACATGCCCTTAGCCATTTTGCTCTCTATTGTAGTAATTGGCTGCTTGTGGCACTTGGAATCATTCATGTGGATTTGAGTATGGATCGACTCTCATGGTAAATGGTGCCTTTGATCTTACAGTTTTCATGGTGGCCACTCTCACGATTATGGATCTTTAAATGTCATTGCATTGGAAAAAGAAAGAGGGAAGAAAAAGGAGAAGAAAGAGGAAGTTCAAATCTCATCGGAAAACCCCAAATCTCACTGGAAAATCTCACATCCTATTGAATGTCCTGATTTGAAATAAAACTGGAAGACTTATGCCCTATTTTGAAAACTAATTTTTTTTTGTCTTGATTTGAAATTAGGGCAAAACTTAAGCCCTATTTTGAAATTTTTTCTAAAATTAATATTTCCCATCTACCATAAGTAACCTGGACAAATGCTGCCTTTAAAGGGAGCTGTAGTCACATGATGCATAAAGTGAGTAGCAAAATCACCACAATAAAAAATTATTAATAATAATAATAACAACAACAATAACACCACAAAGCAAATATAGCATAATGATTTTTTTAACGGGATCCAAGTTTTCTATTCTATTCTATTTGGGACCCTTTCGTACACTAGAACTGTTAGATTGCGTGGTATCAATCCATCAGTTGATGTAATAAATTGATTAATTTCTATATTTATCAATAAACTCATGCTTTCCTTTCATGAGATGAATGGTGTTTATTACTTAATGAACATGACCAATACATATGACATAATGGTTCATGAGATGAACCGGGCCCCATTAGTATATTAAATGTGATATATGTATATTGATGAGATCCACATATGGGAGACATGTGTCACAAATCTTATACTTAAAATATCTTCACAACCAATGATGAGACTCGGCATCTCATCTGATAAGGTTGCGGCACTTTGATCACTATGAGATAGTGTGATTTGTCTCGATCATTAGAATGGAAGATTCTGGATCACGGTGCTGGTACATTGGATGTATTGAAGGACTATGAGAAGGACCTTATGAAATACTGTCTCGATTTAAGGACTGCTCTCATAATTCCCTAACAATAGGCTCTCAATCGTGAGACATTGATGAACTCAAGTTTCTATCTATTCATTTGCTTTGAGTCACCAATGAGTGAGGCTAACTGTAGGTCAACACCTCGGTGTCTTGGGTACGTGGTAGTAGGACTGTGGGAAGATACAATGATCAAGATTGAATCTATCTACACTATCCCATTGTGCCAATTAATGGATTTATCATTAGTAAGTACGCACCCATCTCGATTAAGAGTTAATTGGATGGTACTGATAATCACTGTGATTAATTAGGGCTCAAGGATAAAAAGATGTGGATCTAAGATTGGATGAGACAGATTTATTCCAATTGATCCATGGATATTGATAGAGGGGCCTACTTGTGGTACTATGGAAGTTTAGGGTCTTCATTGTAATTTATTCCTAAGACTGGAGTGCAATTGCATTTATATAGTGGTGTTATTTGCAATTAACTATGGGCCCGGAGTGCACATGAGATGTGGGGTCGCGTGTCCTAGTTGGAGCCACCTTTCTAAGGAATCCCTAGTGGTCCCCACACTAGCCCAGGTGTTAGAAAGATTCTATTCTTACTTAAACTCTAATAAGAAAGAATTAGAAACTTACTATTTCTATTCGAAGTGAGACTTCTAATACTAGTAATATTAGCATGAGAAGTTACTAATTTGTATGGAAGTGAGACTTCTTATCCAATTAGTAAGAGAAGGAAGAAAAAGGAGGTTGCATGAGAACTATATAAGGGGAAACACCCCTTGGACTTCCAAGACACACAACCCATGCCCAAGAGCCTCTAGTGCAAGTGTTGCACAACTCTTCTTCTCCTCTTCTCTCTTCTAGTTGCCTTCTAGTTCCTTAGAGTTTCTAGTAGGGTTTTCTCTTGGAGATCCCACACATCTTCTTGAGAAAAGAGATATAATAGAGGGTCATAGCGTGGAAGACAACAAGGTCTTGGAGATCTCTAATTGCTTCAAGAAGAGTTCTTGTTCTAGTTGATTGTCTTCTCCTCGATTAGAGCACTACCGGGCTCCAAAGGTATAATCTGCTTCTCCTCTTGTGGTAGATTATTTTGTTGCATGTAGTTGCCGATTTCTATCTTCTAGATAGGTTATATTACTGTACATGATTGATGAGAAGGAGGGATTGCATCCTGGATTGGGTTATTGCCTTCTGGATAGTTGATCCTTGAGTCAAGTGGGTCAAAAAGTTTTGAAAACCTATCCACGAGGTGCACCTACTTCCAACAATTGGTATTAGAGCCATACCTCATCTCTAATCATGTTAGATCAACGATCTAGGTCTAATCTTTGCATGAGATGTGAAGAGGATAGACCTAGGGCTATGTAAGGATCAGTTATGATTGAGTTTGCTTACTTTTTGTAGTAAATCCATGCTTGGAATTTCACAAAAGGGTTTAATCATGATGGAAAGATGGTAGGAAGCCATTATATGGTATTTGGAATCATTAGAAAGCGTTTGGGATCAGTTGGCTATGATTTGACAAAAATCCAAAATTTTGGGTTCGTCAAGTCGGCTAACTGACTTGGTCCAGTCGGCCCGACTGGTTGACTTGAATAGGTCAGCCAGCCGACTTGGTTAGGTCGGCTAGCCGACTGCAGACAGAATTTTCTAGTATTCTTTTATCCAAATTTTTTGGTCCGGGTGCACGGCCCTAGAGCCCCCGCCGGGTGCGCTGCCCCCTGGGCCCCCGCTAGCTGACCAGGCAGCTCGACCCCCGCCGGGGGACACCCCCGGACCCCCTCTACTAAGTGCATGTATTAAAAGGGTGGCAACCTTTGTCATCTTGTTTTTCCATTGTGGTTTGGTAACCTAGTTTTGTGAAATGCTTTGTTGTATGAGATACTAACTTGCAGGTGATAATGTCCTCTCCATATGGCCCACAAGTCTTTCACTTTCTTTTTATGGTTATTGGTTTATTTGAAGCTAAATGTAAAGGGCATCATAGTTTCCTTGGTTTCCCGTGAAAGGGCAAGGCATGGTGAATTTCCCTATAGCCCTTTTATTTCCATGTTTAGATTACCATGTAAGTCTCATTGTAGAGACATAGGAATTTATGTAATTTTTCAAGATTTGTAAATTCTGAAAATGTCCAAGACGAAGAAAGAAAGTGAAGATGGACTCCTAATCAAAGAGTTTGAAGACTACCAAAAAGATCTTGGAGATGCCCAAAGAGTTTGAGGATTCTCAAAGTTTTGAAAAGTCTAGAAGTCCAAAAAGTCTATTCCACTTGGGCCATGTGGAGGAGAGGACTAGCTTCTAATTTTAGCTTTTTCTATTTATGGATGAATGCTTAATTTAGAATTTTTCCAAATCTGATCCAAACATAGCAAGTTACCAAAATTGGTCAAATCAAATTAATTTTTGGAAAGAGTTCTAATTAGAGTTGGTGGGCCCATGAGATGGATCCATTGGTAACACTAATTTAGAAACTGGATTTTCCTTAAAATAACTTGACTTGGAACCAATCATTGGTCATATCATGAGATGATTTGGTGTGTATATATGTGGGCCCATGTACCTTAAGGGAAATCCTCAATTCTAAAATATTAAGTGGGAGCGGGGCATTTATATTTAAAAATCCCCATGGTTTTCCATCGTAGGTCCATTGTAAGGAAAGTATTAGCCTCGCACCATCTTGAGAATGGTCGTTCCCCACAGAGGGCTTTTACTTGTCTGATTACTAGATATGGATCTCCTATGGATAGTGTTGGTGAGATGGGGCGGGGGCCCAATCCCCAAGGAGGAGCTGCTCGCAACGGTTGTCATGCAATGCTAGTTGGTGGGTTACACTTAACTAAAATAATGATGTAGTATCCTCAAGGATTTGCCTCATATATTAATCGGGAGTCATTCATTATTGGGTATGAGATACCTAGATAATAATGAATGAAGGGGATCATGGATAGTTAGTCTTAATCCTAATTTTGACCAACTTTGATCTGCACCAATCTAGGTGGTATTCACACTCCCCATGGAGGCATACCCCGGGGATTGGGATTCCGATGTATTCTAAATTTAGTGGTTATGAGGATTCCCATATAAATTTGGTAGAATACTAAACCCTAATGTCATTTAAATTCATTAATTGAATGTATGGTTATGTGCTATAGTATTTCAAGCATGAATTCAAATAATTTTAATCGACTTGCGACCATCCTCAACCAGAATAAATTGGTGGGATCCAACTATGTAGACTAGAAACGGAACCTGAATATTGTCCTGACTGCTTCAGGATATAAATATGTCCTTATCAAAACCCCGCTTGATGAGCCTGGCCCGGATGCACCGGAAGAAGAAAATGAACTTTACACCAAATGGGCCAAAGACGATGAGATGGTCAGATGTTACATTCTGGCATCCATGTCAAGTATTTTGCAACACCAACATCAATCCTATAAGACTGCATATGATATTATATCGAACCTAAAGGAGATGTTTGAGGAACAGGGCAGGCCTGCTAGGCAGGCAGCTATGAGGGTGCTCATTAGCACCAAGATGGCTGAAGGTACATCAGTACAGGAACACATGTTGAAAATGATGGACTCATTAAGTAAGTTAGATGTACTGGGAGCTGCGAATGATGCAGAATCGCAGATCGACATAATCCTTGAGTCACTACCAAAGTCATTCAATAATTTCAAGGTTAATTACAATATAAATAAGATGAATTTGACTCTGGCTGAGCTCTCAATCCGGCTGGTGGTGACTGAAGGGATTATGAAAAAGAAACCAACTGCCCTAATGATAGAAAAGTCAGATGCCAAGTCCAAGCCGAAAGGCAAAGGGCGGAAAGGCAAAAAGAAATCAGTTCCGAAAGGTCCTAAGGTGGAGAATGGTCCTAATGGTGGCGTGGCCAAGGCTAATGGTTCAAGGTCAAAAGGAAAGTGTTTCCATTGTGGTAAGACAGGACATTGGAAAAGGAATTGTCAGGAGTATTTGTCTAAGAAGAAGACCTCAGGTATGATTGAGTCACTTATTTCTGAAGTTAGTTTTGCAACTGGTACTTCAGAATCTTGGTATGTGGACTCCGGGACAACTAATCACTTATGTAATTCGTTGCAGGGGTTCAAGGAAACCAGGAGGCTCAGTGACGAAGAAATCATTGTTAACCTAGGATCTGATACTCAGGCAGAGGCAGTTTCAGTGGGAGTTATTACTTTATGTTTTTCGAATAATAAATTGGTTTTGTCAGACACATTATATGTACCGCCTTTACGACGGAATTTAGTTTCAGTTTCTAATTTGGTCAATAAAAGTTATTCCATTACTTTTGGTACTGAAGTTGTCATAAAGAGGAACGGTACTTTTATATGTTCTGGCAAGGTAACCAATGGGCTTTATTTGTTAACTCCTACAATGTATGAGATACATGATATTGAAACAATTAATAGATCATCATTAAAGAGAAAGTCACCTTCATCTAATCCAACAAAATTATGGCACTTGAGGTTAGGTCACATAAACCTAAATAGGATTGACAGGCTAGTGAAAGATGGTATCTTACCTTCATTGGTGGTAGAACCAATGCCTGTCTGCAAGTCTTATCTGGAAGGTAAAATGACCAAAAGACCATTTTCATCTAAGGGCAATAGTGTCAAAGATTTATTGGAATTAGTGCATACTGATGTGTGTGGACCCATTAATGTCAGGGCTAGAGGAGGATATGAGTATTTCATCACTTTCACAGATGATTACTCAAGATATGGATACATATACCTTATGCACCGCAAGTCCGAGGCTTTTGAAAAGTTCAAAGAGTTTCGAGCGGAAGTGGAAAAGCAATTAGGTAAGAGTATCAAGACTCTTCGATCAGATCGAGGAGGGGAATATCTCTCTGCTGATTTTATGGGATACTTATCAGCAAATGGGATTCTATCCCAGCTGTCTGCTCCCGGTATGCCTCAACAGAATGGAGTAGCAGAAAGAAGGAACAAGACACTTTTAGATATGATCAAGTCTATTTTGAGTTTCTCAGGATTACCTGTATCCTTTTGGGGATACGCCTTGGATACTGCGATGTACATACTAAACCTCGTACCATCTAAGTCCGTACCTAAGACTCCCCGGGAGTTGTGGTCTGGGCGAAAGCCTAGTCTACAACATTTACACATTTGGGGTTGTCCGGCACATGTGCTAAAGGTTAAGACAGATAAGTTGGAAGCAAAGTCGGAAGTATGCACATTTGTAGGATATCCGAAAGGAACTAAAGGTTGGTTATTCTATAATCCTAGATAGCAGAAAGTGCTGGTGAGCACTAATGCGGTTTTTCTGGAGGAAGATTATATGATAGACCGGAAATCTTTAGAAAATGTGATCTTGGAAGAAATTCTAGAGCAAACAATTCCAAATCCAAGTATGGCCGAACCTAATGAAGAAGCGCCCTTACCGGACCTAGTAATTACACCAGTGCCTCGTCGTAGTGGGAGGATTGTCAGACCCCCTGACAGGTTCTCGTTCTTGGAAGAGTCTTACGTGGCAGTCCCGGAAGAACCGGAACAAGATCCCTGTAACTATGATGAAGCAATTAATGACATAGATTCGGGGTGTTGGGAAGATGCTATGAAAGCTGAGATGGAGTCTATGTACTCCAATCAGGTCTGGACACTTGTGGACTTGCCTGCCAATATTAAACCTATTGGGTGCAAGTGGGTCTACAAGAGAAAGAGAGGACCAGATGGTAGAGTGGAGACCTTTAAGGTCAGGCTTGTTGCTAAAGGGTATACTCAGAAAGAGGGTATCGATTATGAGGAAACCTTCTCGCCGGTAGCCATGCTCAAGTCCATCAGGATACTCTTATCCATTGCGGCTCATCTCGATTATGAGATTTGGCAAATGGATGTCAAGACGGCGTTTCTCAACGGCCATCTTGAGGAAGACATCTTTATGGTGCAACCAGACGGTTTTGTAGCTAAAAACCAAGACCAAAAGGTTTGCAAGTTGCATAAGTCTATTTATGGACTGAAGCAAGCATCCCGAAGCTGGAACATCCGTTTTGACCAGGCAATCAAGTCATTTGGTTTTTGTCAAAATCCGGATGAGTCATGTGTGTACACGATAAGTGAAGGTGATAGGGTAGTCTTTCTGATTTTATATGTCGATGACATCCTACTCCTTGGGAAAGACGTGAGAATGTTATCAACGGTAAAAGTTTGGTTGGCCAAGACTTTTGATATGAAGGACTTTGGAGAAGCTAGCTACATCCTAGGGATCAAACTCCATCGAGACCGAAAAAATAGGATGATTGGCTTATCCCAAGCTACATACATAGATAAGGTACTGGTTCGGTTTGCTATGCAAGACTCCAAGAAGGGTATTACACCTTTCAGGCATGGAGTGCACCTTTCCAAGGATCAATGTCTTAAGAGACCTGAGGAAAAGGAATAGATGAGGTCAATACCATACGCTTCGGCTGTTGGTAGCCTCATGTGTGCTATGTTATGTACTAGACCGGATATCTGTCATGCGGTGGGCCTAGTTAGCAGATATCAGTCTAACCCAGGACTTGAACATTGGACTGCTGTAAAGTGTATTCTCAAATACTTGAGAAGGACTAGAGATTACATGTTAATTTATGGCAATGATGAGCTGATTCCAGTTGGATACACAGATTCTGACCTCTGGTTATGTATTTATGCTTTGTGGCGGAGCTATCAGCTGGAGGAGTATAAAATAGGAATGTACCGCTAATTCCACCTCGGAGGCTGAATATGTAGCGGCTTGTGAAGCAGCTAAGGAAACAGTATGGCTCAAGAGATTCCTTATAGAACTTGGGGTGGTACCTATGGCACGACAGCCACTCACAGTTTACTATGACAGCAGCGGGCCAGTCGCTCAGTCCAAAGAGCCCAGAAGCCATAAAAGTCAAAAGCATGTACAGAGGAAATATCATTTAGTCAGAGAGATTGTGTAGAGAGGTGATATTGCTATTACCAAGATAGCCTCTGCGGACAATCTAGTAGATCCCTTTACTAAGCCTTTCACTACCAAAGTCTTTGAGCAACATGTAGACGAGATGGGCATGAGATGCAACCCTGACTGGCATTGAGCCCAAGTGGGAGATTGTTAGATTGTGTGGTATCAATCCATCAGTTGATGTAATAAATTGATTAATTTCTTTATTTATCAATAAACTCATGCTTTCCTTTCATGAGATGAATGGTGTTTATTACTTAATGAACATAACCAATACATATGACATAATGGTTCATGAGATGAACCGGGCCCCATTAGTATATTAAATGTGATATATGTATATTGATGAGATCCACATACGGGAGACATGTGTCACAACTCTTATACTTAAAATATCTTCACAACCAATGATGAGACTCGGCATCTCATCTGATAAGGTTGTAGCACTTTGATCACTATGAGATAGTGTGATTTGTCTCGATCATTAGAATGGAAGATTCTGGATCACGGTGCTAATACATTGGATGTATTGAAGGACTATGAGAAGCACCTTATGAAATACTATCTCGATTTAAGGACTGCTCTCATAATTCCCTAACAATAGGCTCTCAATCGTGAGACATTAATGAACTCAAGTTTCTATCTATTCATTTGCTTTGAGTCACCAATGAGTGAGGCCAACTGTAGGTCAACACCTCGGTGTCTTGGGTACGTGGTAGTAGGACTGTGGGAAAATACAATGATCAAGATTGAATCTATCTACATTATCTCATTGTGCCAATTAATGGATTTATCATTAGTAAGTACGCACCCATCTCGATTAAGAGTTAATTGGATGGTACTGATAATCACTGTGATTAATTGGGGCTCAAGGATAATAAGATGTGGATCTAAGATTGGAGAGACAAATTTATTCCAATTGATCCATGGATATTGATAGAGGGGCCTACTTGTGGTACTATGGAAGTTTAGGGTCTTCATTGTAATTTATTACTAAGACTGGAGTGCAATTGCATTTATATAGTGGTGTTATTTGCAATTAACTATGGGCCCGGATTGTACATGAGATGTGGGGTCGCGTGTCCCAGTTGGAGTCAGCTTTCTAAGGAATCCCTAGTGGTCCCCACGCTAGCCCAAGTACTAGAAAGATTTTATTCTTACTTAAACTCTAATAGAAAGGAATTAGAAACTTACAATTTCTATTTGAAGTGAGACTTCTAATAGTGGTAATAGTAGCATGAGAAGTTACTAATTTGTATGGAAGTGAGACTTCTTATGCAATTAGTAAAGAGAAGTTAGAAAAAGGAGGTTGCATGAGGACTATATAAGGGGGTTGCATGAGGACTATATAAGGGGAAACACCCCTTGGACGTCCAAGACACACAACCCATGCCCAAGAGCCTCTAGTGCAAGTGTTGCACAACTCTTCTTCTCCTCTTCTCTCTTCTAGTTGCCTTCTAGTTCCTTAGAGTTTCTAGTAGGGTTTTCTCTTGGAGATCCCACACATCTTCTTGAGAAAAGAGATCTGATAGAGGGTCATAGCGTGGAAGACACACTACACCATTTGGGCGATTTTGCAACATTTGGGTTTTCTTATTAGTAACGGAAATATTTCCGTTAGGTAATTTGTCACATTTATTATCCGTTAGCAATATTCATAACCGTTAGTAAATATCTTTGCAAATACTTGAATTATTTTGTAACATTTATTGGATATTTTGTGACGATTAGTAATGCGTTACAATGGTATCAAAATAATAAAAAAAAGAAAAATCACATTATAAAATAAAAATGAAAACAGGAGGGGGAAAAGTATTACTTATACGCGGAGGAAAGTATTACTTTTACCGGCGAAAAAGGGGCTTTTGCCGGAAAAAGATAGGATTTTTCCGGCAACATATTTTCGCCGGCAAATGTTAGGTTTTTTCCGGTGATTTGCCTTATTCACCGACAAAGTTCAAGGTTTTCTGGACGTTTTGTTTTTCTCGCAGGCAAAAGTCAAAGGTATTTTCGGCGTTTTTTTCCGCCGGCGAAAGGGGAAGGTTTACTTTCCCTCTCCCGCCAGCGAAATATTTATTTCCCGCGTCTTCGTTCTCCCATTTCCCTCGTTTCGTTCTCTCTCCTCTCCCATTTCTTTCTCTCCCGCCTCCATCGCCCTCTCCCTCTGCTCACTCATTTCGTTCTCTCTCCTCACTCATTTCTCTCTCCCGCCTCCATCGCCCTCTCCAGAGCCCATCTCCTCTATCTCTCCCTCCCTCTCCATTGCACGACGACCACAGCAGCGTCGCCAAGAGCTCGCAGCAGCCCCCCCGGACGCCTTCATCTTCCTCCTCGCGCGGCGGAACCCTCCCCGGCACCAGGTACACCCCTCGCTCTTCCTGCACTCACGCACCATTCCCCCACTCCTCTCTCTTTCTTCTTTGTTCTCTCTCTCCCTCGTTCCCCATCACTCTATTTCCTCTCTGTCTGCTCTTCTTCCTTCCATTCCTCTCATCTTCCTCCCCTGTCTCCCCTCGCCTGCGCTTGCTGCAGCGCCCGCGACCTGCACACCACTCCCTCGCTCCCTCGGTTCTCTCTCCCTCTCTTCTCTTCTTCCTCCCCTATTCCTCTCCCTCTCCCCTGCTTCCTCCTCTGTTCCGCCCTGCGCCCACCTGCGCACCACTCCCTCTCTCCCTCGGTTCTCTCTCTCTTCCTCTCTTCTCTTCTTCCTCCCCTGTTCCTCTCCTCTCCTCTGCCCTGCGCAGCCGCCTTTTCCTCCTCCTCCTCTTCTTTCTTTCTTCCTTATCCTTCTCCCTTATCTCCCTTTCCCCTTTCTCGTTCCACGCTCTCAGCAGCCCTCTCCCTTCTCCACTCATTCATCTCATCTCCCATCTGGTTTTCTATTCTCTCTGTCTTCCTTTCTTTATTTCCTCCTCTATAAGATTCTATTGAATGTTAATGTAATATCAAAACAATCCTCTTATCAAAATGTGCTGTAGGCCTCAAATCTTCAAACTAATGGTCGAGTTAAAGATGGTAATGGCCTAATGGGTCAAGTATCAGGGTAACAGTGAAAGAATTGATGGATGATTCAACAAAGAGAATGATACAGTGAAGAGATGGTGGAGCAGATTGCCATCATTAATCATCATTGACAGTGTCATATACATTTTGATTACTACGACTACTTTCCACTTGTGCCTCACATTTTCTGTTGATTCTCATTTGCCCATGTTTCAAACAGGCCACCAGTATCAGTATTCCTATCCATTCTATCATAAATGCATTGAAATATAATCAATTTTTCCTGCATCTCCATGAGCATCATAATAGTGTTCTTGCATTAATGCTTTGATTTCAACTGAAATGTTTTAACAGCAAGACAGAAGAAACTTTTCAGGGAGAGGTGCTGTTCAGGAGATACCCAGTTGGAATTAGGATATTATCACTTTTGGAGCATTTTCTTTAGGATATTATCACTAATGGAGTGTTTTCTTGAAGTCTTTCTAGGGTAGTTACATTCCCTTTCTCACACCCAGAGAGCCTCACTATTGTGCACCTTATTGAATTTGGTTATTACATGGTGTAGTTTTTCAATGTTAATTAATAGAATTCTTTAAAATTGACCTCAGATTGATGAGATAAGACTAAGTTGTTGATGATGATAGAAGGAACTTTTAAATAATTAATTGCCACCATAGCTTCTTCTTTGCCGCTCTGCTTATTTGTAGAAGATGTCCATTCTTGCTTTGCAGAGGTCTCAGCAACATCTAGTTGACTGTATCTGTTAGTACTTCTTACTGACTCAGAACCCTTTGATGTGTTATACCTTTTTCCAGCTACACTTGAACCCATTGTAGAACTAATTGCTGGTCTAGAAGCCATCACATTCTCACCTTCCCTTGGGTTTCTGTTCCCTGAGGATTGAGATGCACCAGAATGAGAGAGATTGTTATGAGCAGTTCCAATGGTATCCTCTTGGGGATTGTATTTTGAGATGGCGCTCTTAGGATTTTCCTGTGCCTGTGTCTTCTGCACCATTCACACTCCAAAATAAGAGTTAGTATACAAGCAAACATGATCAGTAGTAAATTAACATTTTAATACTTGATAATTGGACCAGTTGCTTCGCTGAGATAATTGGTTTGGCTTGGGGAAAAGGACCTAAATTAGATACAACAGTGGCATAAGCAACTTCTTGAATTGTCACACAAGAGCCCAACCAGCACTGAAACAAGAACAACAGGCAAAAGGACAAGTCAATGTGCTCAAGTATATTATATGAATAGTTTGTTTATTAGTTCAAATTTTTCTTCCTTGATCTTCTCGTATTTGTTGCATATGCAAAGCGGCACCAGTGATATGATCGTGACTTCTCTATCTTTTGTGAATCCAAAGAAATTTCTAGGTTCAAGCCAATTGGCATGTACTCTTACTCAATACTAAATGAGAATTATCTATTTTTGGAGTTGATTTTAACTCTATTATTGTAAATAGGTTCAAGAAAGTAGTAGCAGTCAGTTTTTTTTTTTTTTTATATATTTTGGTTTTGGTAATGTGGGGTTTGAAAGGCTATAAAAATTAGAAGCCCCTTTCCTCCGCATGGGTAGGTAAATTTATTCGCTTATTTTGTTTTAAATTTCTTAAGTATAAACATGCTTGAAAGTGCTTTGTTGAATCGCAGAATGTCTGAGCAAATACAGAAAGATTGGATGGACGAAAGAAATAGGAGGTCCACACTTTATGAAGATGGGGTTAGGCATTTTGTTCTTTTTGCCCAAACAAAGTTGGGCGGGTCGGCTTGTCCTTGCCCATGTAAAATCTGTAGGAATAGGTTCCGATTGATATACGAGGTGGTTGAAGATCATTTGATCGCAAACGGTATAGATCTCTCATACCGTGTATGGGTTTTGCATGGTGAAAGACGCTCGAAGACTCTGATGGAGCATCCAGTGGTGGGAAACATGAATAATGAAAACATTGAGGAAGAAGGGCTTGGAATAGGGGACCTTGTTGATGCTTATATGGGCTGCCATGGTATTGAAACAGGAGATATTGAACCACCATTTGTTCCTGAACCAAACTTGGGTAAAAAGTATCTTGACTATAAAAAAAAGCCAAAGAAAAATTGTACCCTTCTTGTGAGGGGCCTGAGACAACACTTTCAGCAGTTGTTGAACTTCATAATCTGAAGAAACAGTTTGGGTGGTCAGGAAATAGTGTGACAGCATTGTTGTCCTTGTTGAGGCGATGGTTACCCAAAGGAAACACATTGCCAGTGAAATATCCTGTAATGAAGCAAATGTTGAAAGACCTAGGGATGAAGGCTAACTGCATTCATGCGTGCGAAAATAATTGTATGTTATATTGGAAACTTGATGAAAATTTGATGGAATGTCGTCATTGTAGAAAACCTAGATATAAAGTCACAAAGGGCAAATGAGGGAAGGTTTCAAAAGAGCCTAACAAAGTTTTGAGACACTTTCCTCTAATTCCAAGACTCCAGAGGTTGTATACAATACCATGGATAGCGCGTGAGATGACTTGGCATGCTAGATCTGAATCTTTTTGGGATTATATGAGGCATCCATCTGATTCTGGCCAATGGAAAGTATGTAAAGAGAATTTTAAAGGATTTGCAAATGAGGAGCGCAATGTTTGGCTTGCTATTGCAACTGATGGATTTAATCCACGTGGAGTTCAATCTACTGGTTATAGTTGTTGGCCCGTCATCACGGTGCCTTATAATCTCCCACCATCATTATGTATGAAAGCAGAATTCCAAATATTGTCTCTGTTAATTCCTGGGCCAAAGGCACCGAGTCAAGACATTGATGTCTTTCTTGAGCCACTATATGACGAGTTGAAACAGTTGTGGGATCATGGAGTGCCTGCTTATGACATGTATAAGAAGGAACATTTCTCACTAAGAGCTATGTTGATGTGGGGGATTCACGACTTTCCTGCTTTCGGGAACCTATCCGGTTGTGTAACCCATGGATACAAAGCTTGTCCAGCATGTGGTGACAATACTCCATCTCTTCTTCTACCTGTCAGCAAGAAAATTGTTTACACAAATTATCGGCAGTTTCTTAAAAGTGATCACCCGTTTAGAGATGGGAAATACTTGGGGCTCAAGACAGTGGAAGATAACGTTCCTCCAGAATCGCTAAGAGGGGAAAAACTTCTACAGCATTTAGATCGTATCAACTTTGTATCTTGGAAAGACAACAATGGCAAGCGAAAAAGAGCCGAAGTGAATGTTGATGGTGATGGTAGTGAAGTTACTGTGGCATGGTATAAGAAGTCCATCCTTTTTGGTCTGGGGTACTGGATAAACCACAAAGTCCGCCATGTTATTGATGTGATGCATACCGAGAAGAATGTTGCTGAACATTTACTAAACACCATCCTTTGCTTGAGTAAAACAAAAGATACTGTAAATGCACGAGAGGATATGAGGCTTCTTGGCATACACAATGGGCAGTGGATGCAAATTGATTCAAACACGGGGAAAACAGTTAAGCCACATGCTTCTTTTGTTTTGGATAAGAATGAGAAAATGGATTTCTTGAAAACTTTGAAGTACTTGAAGCTCCCTTCAGGTTTTTCTTCTAACTTGAGCAACATTGTTAGTCTCAATCCACCTGGTTTGCTAACAATGAAGTCACATGACTATCATGTTATCATGGAGTACTTGTTACCTGTATTGCTTCAGCATGCCTTTCCGAAACACCGAGACTTACGGAAAGCTATTCACCAGATAAGCTTATTCTTTAATTTACTGTGTTCGAAGGTCTTGATCAGAAATGACATTCAAGAAGCCAAGTTCATGGTTGTCGAGGCATTGTGTGTGTTAGAGAAACATTTTCCACCCTCCTTTTTTGATATAAGCATTCACCTTGTGGTGCATTTGGCAGATGAGGCATTGCTTTGTGGACCTACCCAAGATCGGTGGATGTATCCTTTCGAACGGTAAATAACTTTTGTTTCTATCGTCTTTGACTTTATTTGACGTGTTTTTGAATTTAACATTTACTTAAATAAGTTTGGAATATTTAATAGGTCGAGGAAAGAGTGTAAAGACATTCCTAGCAACAAACGATATGTTGAAGGCTCTATTGCGGAATCCTATCTTGTTGCTGAATCTGTTAGGTATGCTATGGAGTACATGTCCAATCCACGAGCCGGTAATCACAAATACAGTCAAGAAGCCTTTTTAGATGAAAATGGTGAATATAGTGATGAAGGGCCTATGCTAGATGGTAAGGATGTGTTATTATCCCCTCACCAATTTGTACAGATACGTCGATGGGTGCTTTTTCGACTTGATGTCGAAGAACGCGATACATTCTACAGGTCAAAATTCTTGACTATCTAGGCAAGTAACATGTGTTATTATATAGATATATACTTATATATTAAAGCCTGGATGAATGAAATGCAGCGAGTATCGTGACTCGTTGCAATCTGGTTCACGTGCTAAAGGAAAAGGGATTGCAAAGACAGAGGTAGAAATACAAACAAATTTCATTGATTGGTTATACAAGAAGGTATTAATTCTTACAAAATCAATGTAATTTAGGAAAACTAAGATAGTTCTCTCACTACTTATGTTTTAAATTGTTTTCTTTTGTATCATGTTATAGTTGTTGGAGGACGATGCTACGAATTCTATGTTGTGCCGGTTAGTCAAAGGGCCAACTAAAGCGAAGACATATAAGAAGTATCGTGTCAACGGTTTTGTCTTCTCTCCCAAGTCTCATGATGATACTGTTACCACCCAAGATAGTGGTGTTTTCATGAGAGCAATTACTTCTTTTACTGCAAGTAGGAAAGACAAGAATCCTATTGATGCGACAACGATGTGGTATGGGATCATTAAACAGATAATCGAGGTAGACTATACCGACTTTCAAGAGGTGGTTTTTTTATTGTGATTGGGTGAGGGTGGAAGACAAGATTAATGGCTGTAAACTCTGTCCAGACTCAAGCTTGGTGATGGTCAACCTCAACAAACTGAAAAGTTCTAGTAATTTTTTGGATGAGCCAGCCATTCTTGCTAAAGAGGCCGGTCAAGTGTTTTATTCACAAGATTTGAAACATCCCGATTGGTCAGTGGTTATACATTCTCCAAAGCGATTGACTTGTCGAGTGGATGAGCTAGATGTACCATCTGACTTCCAATCTACTCTTGAAGACCAACCCAATTTGAAACCCCTGCTGGAAAGACGACGTTAACTTGTTTTGCTATTGATGTTTCCATTTGTGTTTAGTTTTATTTTGTGAGTTATATGATTTCGTGGTGTAATTTGATGGTTGTATTGAGTATAATTTGATGGTTGTGCCTCAAAGTTGAATGCAATTAATTTGAAGTTTTGAAATGTAGTGTAATTTTTACTATTGTTGATTGTTTTGGCCTGACCATTTCCAGATTTGAAGTAGTTAAATAGGTACGTTGACAAATAGTTACTATTTTCTGTTATGTAGTGCACTATAATTTGATGATTGTGCCTCAAAGTTAATGCGATTTGTTTTAGGTTTTGAGGAGTACTGATTTGACTCAAATTCTTTTGTATGCAATACATAATATTTGCCACTGTGTGCAGGACAATTTAGTGGCATCAAGTGGCCAATATCCAGGTCCTAGTGCCTTGCAGCCACCCCCATCAGGTCAAGAAGCACCCCCACTAGGGCAAGAAACACCCCCGGTAACATCTCAATCATCTGGTGCAACTTCATCGGTTAAGGCTAAGTTGCTTGTCTCAGTGTCCACTAAAGGCACTGTTGTTGGTCCTAATGCGGCGAAATGGGCAACACGGTTGGGGCATTTTATTCGAGCAACCATCCCATTGAGTTATAAAGATTGGAGGCTTGTGAAGCCGACCTTTAAGGATGAAGTGTGGGAGGCTTTATCGGTAACAATCTATTTTTGGAGGCTTTGTCGGTAACAATATTTACCAAAATGAATTTCTAACTGTTATAATTCTTGATAGGGTGAGTTTGAATATGATGTGCCTATGGCTTTGGCGTACAAAAATCTTCAAAAGGAGTTCTCTTCTAAATTTAGGACAGCAAAAAGTAACTACCGAAAAGAGCTTATAAAGAAAGCTTTGAACAAGGAAGCTGCTATTGCCACTTGTCCAGAAGGTATGAATCCAACAATTTGGGCCGAGTTTGTGACCCGTGAATTCCGACCCGAAGTCATACAAAGGAATGCAAAGAATACAGCAAATAGGAAGAAGAACACTATTGGTCACACTCTTGGGCGGCAAAAATATGCCCAAATGCATTACATCAAGGTACCATCCTATCTTACTCTCTTTAATGCAAGTGGATTGTGGTAACACTTGATAATCTTTTGTGTAGAAACAAAAGGACCCTAAAGCCAAAGTCAATCGAGAGGATGATTGGCTAATGGCTCATGAGCATCCTGATGGATCTGTTTTGGAGAGTGCTCGTGCTGCATATGTAAGTATTTATACTCGCTACATTTTAATGTATTGAGTAGGTCTAGTCATAGAGTATATATTGTAATGCTTTTAGTCAAAGAGTATATATTGTTTTGGTTATGCTTGTTGTTTTAGTGCTGAATCTTTAAGTATATATTAAAGGAACAAGTGAAGGCTGTTAAAGAAAGGAGAGCTATTGAAGCAAGAATTAGGGGAGAGAATGATATTGGCGAGATTATAGATCTTAAAGGCGATGTACTAGCTGAAGTATTTGGGAAAGACACAAAAAGTCATACTCGTGCTGTTGGCTCTCAAATCTCGCCAGCACAAGTTGAACATGCTGCTATTGGTGAATACTTACTCGACAAAGCATTGGCATCATCTAGTCCCGATGTCAAGAAAGAGTTAGTTGAGGTTAAAGCTTCCCTAGCCAATCTAACTAACTTGTTGATGGTGAGTTTGTTTTGTCTTCAATTCTTTAATTACGTATAACTATGCTTAATTAACTCTCTTTAAGCTTGTGTTCTTATTTTCACACACTTAAAACTTGTATTCTACCTTTATATGCGTTTTCCATTAATACAGGCTCACATTGCAATTGGAAATGTCCCATCGCAGTCTGTGGTTAATACACCTCATGATGGTTCAAACTCACCCCGTCGTTCTTCTTCAGTCTCTCCTCAAAACCTGGCTTGTCTTTTTGAGGCGACAAGTGGTCGTGTAGAATTGTCTAAGAAGCCTAGGGTTACCCTATTGGACAGGGATGGGAATGAAGTAGCCAAGGGATATGTAGTGATTGATCCTATGCACAAAGACATTTGCCATGGTAGAAAAGTGCTTAGAGGTGAGACAAAGATCAATATTGAGGAAGTGCTTAAAGGTGATGCACTAGTCTATGATGGTCCTCAGGATGGAAATAAAACTATGCATGGTTTTGTTGCTGGAGGGTGGCTGATTTGGGCTGATGGACGGTTGAAGTATGATTAAGAGTAGTTGATTAGGGCTAATCTTTTTGGACATGTTGTTTAGCATTTTTTGGGTCTTGTGTGAGAACATATGGGCTGACTAAAGCGTTAACTTGGGTTAGTTTTCTTATTGAAATTTGCTAGTCTTTTGGACATATTGGTTTATGGTTCTAGTTGGAAGATGTAACGAACTTGCTGAACATTTTGTACATGTGATCTAACAATCTTTTGGGCATATATGTATAATTTTTATTATTGTTGTTTGTTTTTATAAGTATGCTTGTTTGTTTTACAGGTTTGTGAGATTATTCAAACCACCCCTTTTTAACTCCGCCAATGCAAGCTTAAGAAAGCCTTTGCATTGTCGGTTCCAAGCCCGAAAAAAGGAGGAGGATGAAGGGGTTCTCTTGGAAGTCTTTGTAATGTCACAATATATCAAGGTATTGGCGTATTCTTGT
Organism: Cinnamomum chago; assembly: GCA_038049695.1. Lineage (NCBI taxonomy): Eukaryota > Viridiplantae > Streptophyta > Magnoliopsida > Laurales > Lauraceae > Cinnamomum > Cinnamomum chago. The sequence goes on from CP142458.1 coordinate 38,028,892, forward strand.
CAATCTTTTTGTTGTTAAAGGCAATACCATTGATATTGATATGCTAAGTTTTTATGCTAATTCATTAAAATTGTGTGCCTTCCAGGTTCTGTATGCTTTAATTTTGATACCGCTGATCAAGTATGTGCTTGTTGTTCTTTTGGCTCAAGGCTCAAGGTTCCAACATCTGATGCCCGCATTTGTAATAGCCAAATGACTGATTTCAGGTGAGTACATTTCATGGAGAATCTATATGATTTTATCTGGCTTTACTTTCAGAAGTAACAAATTTGATGTGTCTTGGGTAGAAGTGCTTGATCTTGTAATAGCTTAACTATTAAAATACAAGTGCTTGATTCATGTACTTGCCTTAGGTTCCTTTCACGAATGTCATTTACATTGAGCGTTCTTATTTTCGGACTAAAGATTCAAAAGACTATTATGGGATTGCTCCTGGTAAATCTGTCCTGCTAAGGTTTGTGCTTCTGCGACCCTCTCTAAGAAATGCATTCCAACCTTACTTTTTGACTACTTGACTGATCTTACTTAAAAATGCTACTATAATGATTTCCTGTGTTTTTCTTTGTCAATACAAGTGATTCTTTATCCTTCTAATTTGTGCAGATATGCCTTCCCTATCAAATGCATGGAAGTTGAATATGGGGATGATAAGGAGACTGTTGTTGAGATTCATGCTGAATATGACCCTTCTAAAAAGATAAAGCCCAAGGTTTGGTTCATTGGATAGTTCTAATTTAACTAATCTTTGAAGTTTCTCCACTTTCATTTTTATGATCTTGAGCATCTATCCATAATGAGAATGTGCATGTTAGTCTCCTTTTTGTGGACAATTTAAACCTGACCATGAAGATCTACCTTTTTACGGGTATCATTTTTCTACTGTGTGTGAAAACAGAATGTGGGCAGCATTTGGCCACATAATTTTTTTCAATCTTTTCAATCTGTAAACATTTATTGGTAAAACCAAATTTATTTTACTAAAACTGTAGTAAAAACTTCTTGGTTTATGGTGAAAACTTATCATATGGTTGTCATTGTTAGTATCATTTGTAGTGTGGACGGTGGAAGTCACATTCAACGAGAATACAGGCAGAAGCCAGTCTCCTCTATGAATTTTGACATCAAATGGCATTAGACTTAGAAAATAAAAGTGCTTTCTTTTCAAGTGGAACAGTGGAAGTAGTGAAAATGCTCACACTTTTCATGAAACATTACATCTTGAAATCAGTTGTCTTGTGGCTGTTGACATAGCTCACACTTTACATGCAAAACTTAGTGCTTGAAGAAGTTTGTGACCAATTACCCTGTTCATTTGCTGTATGAACAAATGCATTCTCTTAAATACATACGTTACATGCGTACATGTATAAAGTTATTATATCAAAGGGGTAGTGAGTAACATGCATTTATATTCTGATTTTAGGAGAGATGGCTCTTAAATTCTTGCTTCTTACACCTTTTTATCTATACATTCTATATATATTGTCATTTTTTCTAAACTTCAGCTGATAACCAATGTGAATCCAATGGTTTTGTACTCTGTCCCATGTCAGAGTTCTGCCTATAGTAATGGTACAATTGGATACAATGTTCTCCATGCACAAGGTCTTCCCAGCAGTGATAATTGGTATTGGATTGGCATTGGTGTTCTAGTGATATATAATTTTATCCTTCAAACAATTAAGGAACGAATAAAGAGTTATGGAATGGAATAATTCTTTAAAGAAGTTCCTCCCAGTTTGTTTACTAGTTATACAAGGCAGAGAGAGTTAGTCATAGAAGTATATCACTGTATGAAACACATACAACTAACACCATAAATACTTCTTATGGCACCGGTTTAGAGACAGCTATGGAATGACTCCACAGAGTTATTTCACAAAAGCCTTTAAACAGCTCAAAGATTATTGGCAAATCTATAATACTGCTGTCCAACAAGGACTTATAGCCCAATACCAGTTAGAGAAAACATCTCTGACAGGCAGAGCCTCTACCTCAAGTTCCAAATGGCTATCTGCTGCTCTTTGTTTGGAGATGGTCAGATGAAGCTTCAGTAGTTTCCAGCCTGAGCTCCTTCAGCTCCTAGGCTGTGCCTTGCTGTGTTGTTTCTTTGCCCTACTTTGGTCCCATCTGCTCTCTGCAGTCAAAATGCCTTCTTTTTCAGCTGGAGTCAACATGTAACTAAGCAAAAGTGTCTAGCCATCTCAACCCCTCTTTGGTAAACTACAATGTCTTCATCTTGTTTAATTTTTCATTATTAGTGAAATTCAGCCAGTTCTACTTTATAGGGATATGTTCTGTCTTCAATGATAGTTACTTTAACATTTGCTGGTTAGGACTTGGGACACTCAACAACTCACTGCAAAAGAGGTTCAGTTCCTCCTTTACAGAATTCTATCTCCAATTCTGAAGAGATTCTGGAGTTGAGTAGTAGTTGTTAATGAAAATTTCATTTAACTGTTGTTTTTAGCATTGGTCAGATTTTTCCAAAGAAATTAGATGGAGCTATCCAATGTTTATCGGTAAAAGTTTAAAGCTTTTTTTCTTAAATTTTTTCCCAACAGAGCACCGCACGATAGTGATGCAAGATTTACAAATTCCATTAATCAATGAGAAAAACTCCGTTAATGCGGTGAGAGAATTCTTTGACAAAGAAGAAATGATTTTTCTGGATAGAGAGGACTCCTGGCTTGGGCTTCTCAAGAAGGGAAGGGAAGCAGCACTCCTCTCTCCTGCGACTGCGAGCACAAGCCATTGATTGATGATATGGTACGAATCAGGTAGCAAGCTAGTTTCTATCCACTTAGTAATTTTCTGGTAATATTGTGGGCCAAACCATTAAAACAGGGGCTTCTTTGGGCCTTCGAGATCATATCAGATCACTCCATCCACTGTGGGGCACACGGTCAATAGTTTCTGGTTGTCACTTGTGTGCATGTGAATGTAACATCATTTGTCAAAAGTTACCTGCCACCATGCTAATATGATTGAATTGCCCATTTGGAGGGTACTTTATGCCATTTGTCTTCATTCATGGATTTCTATATTCATCTTGAGTCCACACGAACACTGCAAAGCTTATGATATTCTGCTGAAAAAAAAAGGGTCAAACAGTGGTCTACCATACAATGCTTTTTGCAGAGCTTCATGTAGGAAGGTGGATGGCGCGTGCCACAATCTGGTGGTTCAGATCCATGGGTTTGGACCATGCTTCCTTCATGGACCTTCCAAGCTCTTTATAGTCTCCGATCAAGAGCCTGTAAGGAGGCTTGTTTGCTGTTTGCTTTCTTCTTCAATGTTTTTACATTATCATCATCATCATCATAATCATCAAATAGGAATTTGTATTTGGTTGTTGGGGTTAAACGCTCCCTCTACCCCTAGCTTGCCACATATCTTTAGACATTTGTTCTCTAAAATCTGTCAGACATTTGTTTTTACATTAAGGCCAAACAAAAAGGTAAGAGACTGAATACTTGAACTATGGTTTCACATTGAGAATGTGTCAAGTGGGCATGCTATATTTTTGTTCACTGCAACTTTTGGATATTTTCTACATTCAACAGGCTTCTAGGTAACTCATGCTGTCCTGCAAAGTTATCTCCAGCAGTCCACATGCCACCTCTCTTTAAGCAGTCCACAGTCCACATGCCACCTTTCTTATCTGGTCTATCCGGAATGACTGCAAGCACCGGAATGGTAGGCCTAGGCTGGACAGAGCTAAGATCACTCTCCAGGATCAGTTGAAAGTGCTGGTTAGCCAAGCCAGCTCCATCTCCCACCCTGTCCTCACAGGTTTGGGCCTGGGTCGAGTCCCTGATTAGCTTTTGCTGGCGGTTTTTCCTTCTTGCCAGGCTGTGCTGTGTGAGGAGTTTGTTGGTTGGGTTCGAGTGTGCAGCCTGTTTCCTTGCTTGTCTGGCAGCTGCTTGTGGCGTGCTGGCTCGTCTGGGATGGCTTGGTTGTGCTGTTTTGTGCAGGTTGCTGTTGTTCTCTTTCGGGCTGGCTTTTGTTTGGTTTGCTGCTTGTTTTTTTTTTTTTCCTCTGTTTTGCTTGGGGGGCTTCCCTGTTAGCTGATGTGCTGGCCTGAGCTGAGTCTGGCTGCTCCTGTGTTGCTTCTGCCCTCTTCTGGGTTTGCTTCTGTTTTTGGTTTGTTTTGCCCTTCCTGTTTCTGGGTTGGCTTTTTGGCTGCTTTCTTTTGGTTGTATTATTTTTTCTCCCTGTCCTCGGGGCTTTGCCCTTTTGCTTCTGCTCAATTCAAATTTACCATTTAGCAAAAAAAAAAAAACAGGCTTCTAAGTAGTAACATGGTTTGGGCTATTAGTTTTGCTTACATTAATCATGTTAATAAATGTTTTCTCTTAATTATCCAATATGATTTTATTGTAACATTTATCCCCTTATTTGTCACTTGGAATTTCAATCTGCTTCTAACCTGATTGATTGTTCATCCAATTCAATACTAGAAATAACTCCACTTGTTAATGCTTTTGCAACTTTCTTCCATAGATAATTGAGTTATTTAACCTGGTGGGTTCTTTAATTTTTCCAGGAAGTGGCTGTTAAGAAAATTTTGGACCAAGATATTTCTGGTGATGCACTAGATGAGTTTAAAAGTGAGGTATTTGACCTCTCTCTCTCTCTCTCTCTCTCAAAAAAAAAAAAAAAAAAAAAAAAAAAAAAAAAAAAAAAACCCACTGTTTGATGGAAAAGAAAATGAGTTGTGTGTGCACTAGTTTATTCTAGCTCTGGTGAAATTCATTTGCATTATTGGTTTGAGATCATTGACTGGTGACTATCCACCTGCCTCATGCTAATTATGTTATTTACCGAACTCCTTTATTTTTCTTTGCTTTTAGGTATCTCAGCTATAATAGTAATTACAACTTGAGTTCTTCAAATGTGGATAGTTTGTGGGATGCACAATCATTAGTAGAAATGGGTTGTCTTGCCGGCACATAATATCATGTGCCCTTTTGGTCTACAATTAATTTTTTATTTGTAATCTAATTGATTTTTCTGTTCCCAAGGTTCGGATTATGAAACGAGTACGCCATCCCAATGTTGTTCTCTTCATGGGAGCAGTAACTCGTCCCCCAAATCTTTCCATTGTTACAGAATTTCTTCCTAGGTATGCTGGCACATGTCTTATGATTAATACAAATATAGATTGTCTTATCAGTCTGTTATGTGGTAAAGTAGAAGTTGGTGCATGCTTATTGTTCTATCCCAAATGTTGGTAGCCCGGAACAGGTGAACTGGAATTATTTTATCCGCCTAAAATAGCAAAACAGAATTTATTTATTTTTTCTCTAAAAACAATTGTTTAAATGTAATTCTAAATGTTTGCATGTGTTGGGCTTCATTGACGTTCTCGTGGACGAATAAGTTATTAGTGGAAGTTGGTGCATACTTATTGTTCTATCTCAGATTTTGATAGTCCGGAGTTAGGTGAAATGGTGCTACTTTACCCATTGGCAGAAGGGTTGTTGTGTCTGTTGTAAACATGGGTTTTTTGTCAAACAAATGTTTGAGTGGCATTCCAGATGTTTGTATGTGATGGGTTTTATTAACATTCTTTTGGCTGAATAAATTACTAAATTGCAATTCCTTTGTTCCAATTGAAAGCAGCCCTCAAAGCTGTATCCAATTGAAATCTCCAAGCTGCACCAAATACCCAACAGAATTGTAACGATTTTCTTTGTTTCATCTTTTTCCTCTTGCTTGATTGTTGTTGTCTTGGTTTAAGTTTGTGATTTGTTTTGTCTGGGAGCTGATTCATAGCTTACCCATGTACAGCATAGCATTTCAACCGAGTCTCAGGAAACACCAGGTATTGTAAAATAGACTAGTAAATGATCCCACTATCTTATCCTCTTCTTTCTTTGTTTGTTCTAGAGTTTTCACCAGCACAAAATTTTTTGCAATGTACTGACATTCTCTGTGATAATTCAGAAACTTCAACAGATTCCAGGATTCATGATCATGAATCAGATCCCAAGGGCAACCTTGAGCAACAGTGAGTTGTGTCTCTTTTGGTTTGAACTGATCATAGGTAGGCCCTTTTTACAAATTAGAATGGGATAATATGAAACTCGTGATTCATGGTATACACATCTAATTGCATAACATTAACTAATTGGATTGTCTTTTTCTTGGCTAAAAGTAATTGGATGATTGAATTCTCAACAGTCAATACTTTTTTTCTTATCTTATATTTATATTTTATAGTTGTATAGTGTTATACTAATTAAAGAACAAAAAAAAGTGGTGCAAAAAGATATTAAAATTGAATGATGGCAAACTAATCTGAATGTTCTTTTGAAATAGGCGAAGCCATCAGTTGAATTTCCATTGTTTTTTTTTTTTAAATAACAAATACTTAGTAACGGATATACACCATTCCAAAGATAATACTTAGTAACGGGCTCCAACCGTTACAAATAGAATACTTCGTAACGGATATCAACCGTTACAAATAAAATACTTAGTAACGGACTCCAACCGTTACAAATAGAATACTTCGTAACAGATATCAACCGTTACAAATAGAATACTTAGTAACGGACTCCAACCGTTACAAATAGAATACTTTGTAACCGATACCAACAGTTTTATCCGTTGGGAACAAACTATGAACAAAATTAATAACCGTTACTAATAAATTGTAACGATTATAGATGTGTTGCTGAAATTAATTTCAGTCACAGTTCATAACCATTAGTAATATTTCTAACGGTTATTAAGTGTTACTAACTTCCGTTACTTTTCATTTGTGACGCAGTTGTGTCAACGCAAAATAACCGTTACTAATATTTTTTGTAACGGCCGTAGATCCGTTACTAATTGTCTATTATGGTGTAGTGACAACAAGGTCTTGGAGATCTCTAATTGCTTCAAGAAGAGTTCTTGTTCTAGTTGATTGCATTCTCTTCGATTAGAGCACTACCGGACTCCAAAGGTATAATCTGTTTCTCCTCTTGTGGTAGATTATTTTGTTGCATGTAGTTGCTGATTTCTATCTTCTAGATAGGTTATATTACTGTACATGATTGATGAGAAGGAGGGATTGCATCCTGGATTGGGTTATTGCCTTCTAGATAGTTTGTAACGCCCCAATTCCGGATACCGATAAAATCGTTCGAATACCCAAAGTTGGCGTGCTACTTCCCGGAAAATCCGAAAACTTCCAAGATCGTAGGCCCGCAGTGAGGTCCAATTTAAAACTTTTTGAACAATATACTATCAATGGTTAAATTTGCGGAAGCACATTAAGAAAAGCGGAAGCATTTGGTATCAATATATATTAGAAGTGAGCAAAACTACAGTCTAGTTTAAAAGTATCAGTTGTTAATATCAAAAGTTATTACATTTTCATAACTACCCGGCTCACTACAAAATTTCTCTCGAAAGCCCCAAAATAAAGTAAGCTCTCAAAACCCAGGTAACTCATCACCGCCCTCCGGCTCAACATCCGAGTCGGCCGGGCCCCATCCGTACTCTCCAACGATAAGCGCCTCTACTAGCGCTAGCGCATCCTCTGCGATCTCTGGGTCAAAGCCTAAGCACCAAAGATGGGTCAGATCTAAAAGATCTGGCAAGTCACAGTATACTAATAACATAGGACATGTATATCAAATGAATAGAGACAGGTAAATAAATTAAAGAAGAACAAGGTAAATGAACTAGGCAGTTGAGCAAGATAAGCATAAGGAATCAGGATAAATATACAACAACTAATCTACTACAAAATGGCACATTCACACGAGCTGGAATACCGCGGGATATTATGCCGCGGCCCTCCCATACTGAACACAATTGCTGCGGGGAAATCTCACCAGTGCTGGGAATTACTAATCCCGCAAATCACTCATCATCTCATCACACTCATCACTCAAGACCGGACACGGTATCACACCGTCCGTCTTAACCATACAACTCATTATGATAGCTCCTCAACACTCATAATAGCTCCTACCGGGGATGATCAGTCCACAGGCTGAGCTTAAATCAACCGAGTGAATGTTTATGCCGACTCGAGAAACTCTAAGGGTCTGTGTCTGTCTAGGCTTTGCCTTGCGTGAACAAGGTCCTAATCAAGTCTCTAAGAGGTCTGTATATATCAATTAATCAATGGATTATAGTTCAAGCCCAAGCCCACTCGTTGGATCCATACCAAGGCCCATCAACACATGGCCTGGTCTAAAACAGTCCAAACGAGGCAACATATCCATTTATACTGATAAACAGATCATTCTAATCCATTATGAGTTGTAATCCAAAATAAACTACCTCTTCCATCTAAAGGTACACATCCCACACTTAGGCCTAATAAGGGTCCACCAAGCCACAGACACGGGTCAGTGTTCTCCAAATCATACTAACGGGTCACCTCTAAGATATCCTAGGTTCAGGTCCTCCATTTATATTTAATTAACAGTTAACAACTATACTAAGGATATAAGAGTGACAGTAAATAATAGAAGTGAAGCATGAACTTCAATAAGAGAATACGGGAATAACAACAGTCCAATCCTAGGTAATGGACCACGTTCAGGTTCAGGTCCATCTCCGGTAATTCGATCTCTAAGTGAAGTCATTGATGCCATATGATACTGTGTTTGGTGCTCATGAGGTTACGGGCATCATTGACAACTCTTAGGGGTCAAATCATCTTAGATTAAACGACCAAAACCCTAATCGGTGGTCCCCACAAGTCAAGGTCGAGCCACGCCATTGACTCGTGCTTGGCACACTGATGGAAGTTCATTTGGATGGTCAATGGGCCCCACAATCGATCAATCATAAAACAAGGGCTAAACTCACATCTTAGAGTTCACAGTGTCGCAGGTCGACCTGGCAAGGGTCGGGTCGATCTGCTCCACGGGAATCAAAGTTGGGACTTCGTTTGGATTCTGGAATTTCCAGTGTACCCGATTGACCAGGTGGCCAGCCAGTCGATCTGGTACACAGGTGTACCTGAGTCAACAGATTCCAGGCCAAATCTCAACTTCTGCACTAAAGTCTGGGTCTGATGGAAAATCCAGATCATACACAAACTATTCTAATTGGGTTCATAAAATACTCAGGGCTTAATCAAATTATAAAATCTAAGGAAATTTCTAAAAGTATAAATCTAAAGGGTCCAAACTCAATTTAGGAAAGACTAATGGATCTATAATTTCTAATTTCTAAAATTAAAGAGGTCAAGAAATATTATTTTAAAGGTAACAAGTTTATTTATTCTAATAGGGTTCCATAAAGGCTAAGGGTCCTACTTTCCTAATTTTCTAAAACTAATGGGTCCCAGGTTCCAGTATCTTTTTCCTGAAATTCCAGTCACTGAGCTCGGTCCAGCACTGAGCTCGGCCAACACTGGTCTCGGCCATGCACTGAGCTCGGTCCTGCACTGAGCTCGGCCATGCACTGAGCTCGGCCAACACTGGTCTCGGCCATGCACTGAGCTCGGTCCTGCACTGAGCTCGGCCATGCACTGGTCTCGGCCATACACTGATCTCGGCCATGCACTGGTCTCGGCCATGCGCTGGTCTCAGCCATGCACTGAGCTCGGTCCTGCACTGAGCTCGGCCATGCACTAAGCTCGGTCTGCATTGAGCTCGGCCATGCACTGGTCTCGGCCATGCACTGAGCTCGGTCCTGCACTGAGCTCGGCCATGCACTCAGCTCGGCCATGCACTAGACCCGGCTATGCACTGAGACCAGTTTTCAGGTTTTCTCCATTTCAACCCGTTTTTCCACCAAATCACTTCCAATCACTCCCAAACATCACTAAACCAACATAAAACACAGAAATACTCCAATGCACCTCCATCCAACATTAATTTGGCCCATTGAACTTCCAAATGGGGGTGAAACCCATCCATCAATGTCCAACCATCCATCTATACTAAGCTCCAGGTAGTTCTAACAAAATGAATAATAACATAACTGAACTAAAATCTCTGAATCAATAAAACAGAACGTACATTCTATGTTAAGAGTATAGTGCACTTGCCTTGAGAAGAGAAGGTTGTAGAGCTAGCGAAGAGAAGAGAAGAAAACCCAATCCAAATGCAAGAGGAAGAAGATGAAGTAGTAGCAGCTCCTAAGTGTATTTCTCCAGCACAACAGTAGCTCACTCATAGCTCTACGGGAGAAGAAATGAGAGAGAGGAAGAAGAGGGAAATGAGAGAGGAATAGTTGCTAGGGTTTTTCTTGGGAATAGTGTTATATTTATAGGATTTGGGGGTGGCTAAAGTCTGAAATACCCTTTAGGGTTGCATAGGATTAGGGTTAGGGTTAGGGGCAAATGGGTCTTTAGGTTGGAAGGTTCTAGAGAAGGTGCTTTTGCAATAACCCCCCTATGGTTCGCTCAAAACCCTAGTAAGGGCCTCCCTACACTAATGAACCCTAGAATTACACAAGACACCCTACTAACTCCATTACTAACTCAACTAAGCTAGTCTAACTACAACTTAGGGAAGATCTATCTAATTACCCTCACTAACCCACTAATTAGCATAATTAGCCACTAATTAATATAATTAGCTCATAATTAGCAATAAATAGTATTTAAAATATAAGTTAGAGGGCCCACAAAGGGTGGGGCCTCACATCATTTCCTCCTTTTAAAACATTTGGTCCCCAAATGTAAAAACAAAGATTAGAACATACCTGAGGTAGAAGATGTGGATAATCCTTCTCCACTTGGTCGCGTAGCTCCCACGTAGCCTCCTCCGGAGTGTGATGCTCCCACTGAACCTTCACCCAATGAATGGTTCGGGTCCGGAGCACCTGCTCCTTGGTGTCGATGATCGCAACTGGCCTGGCGACGTACGAAGCGTCTGGCTGGATGTTGAGTGGCTGATGATGAAGAATGTGTGTAGGGTCCTCCACGTACTTCTTCAGCATGGAGACGTGGAACACATCGTGCACTCCTAAAAGCTCCGGGGGGTAGCTGAGCTTGTAGGCAACATCTCCAACTCTCGACCTGATCTCGAACGGTCTGACATATCTCCGCGCTAGCTTACCCTTCTCGCCAAACCTAAGGGTACCTCTGGTTGGGGAAACCTTCAGGAAAACTCTGTCTCCCTTCTGAAACTCGAGAGGTCTGCGCCGATTGTCTGCATAGATCTTCTGTCGGCTGCGGCTGACCTTCAGGTTCTCAACTATCTGCCGAACCTTCTCGCTGGTGTCGCTGACTATGGATGGTCCATGAAAACTCCTGACACCAACTTCTTCCCAATAGACTGGGGTCTTGCATCTCCTCCTGTACAGAGCCTCGAACGGTGCCATCTTGATGCTCGAATGGTAGTTGTTGTTGTAAGCAAAATCGCAGAGTGATAAGGAATCCTCCCAATTCTCCTTGAAGTCCAAGACACAAGCTCTCAACATATCCTCCAGTGTCTGGTTGGTACGCTCGATCTGCCAGTCTGTCTGAGGATGATAAGCGGTGCTGAAACTCAACTTGGTGCCCAAGGCCTGCTATAGACTCTCCCAGAAGTGAGAAGTGAAACGCAGGTCTCTGTCCGAAACAATCGAAGCTGGAACTCCGTGCAACGAAACAATCCTGTCCACATACAACTTAGCAAGGACGTCGAGTCCTGCTCTCATCGAAACTGGCAAGAAGTGGGCTGACTTAGTCAGTCGATCCACAATCACCCAAATGCCGTCGTGGCATCTCCTGGTAGCTGGGAGTCCTGCGATGAAGTCCATGGTGATGTGTTCCCACTTCCACTAGGGGATGTCGAGCTGATGAAGTAGTCCCGGCGGCTTCTGGTGTTCGACCTTGATCTGCTGACACGTCAAACACTTAGAGACATAGCTTAGGGAAGATCTATCTAATTACTAACTCAACTAAGCTAGTCTAACTACAACTTAGGGAAGATCTATCTAATTACCCTCACTAACCCACTAATTAGCACAATTAGCCACTAATTAATATAATTAGCTCATAATTAGCAATAAATAGTATTTAAAATATAAATTAGAGGGCCCACAAAGGGTGGGGCCTCACATAGTTGATCCCTGAGTCAAGTGGGTCAAAAACTTTTAAAAACCTATCCACGAGGCCCACATACTTCCAACAAGAACAAATTAAGGACCACCCTTCTACAAGATAAAAACATTGAAAGGAAATTAAAGGACCTTGTTTATTGTTTCGAAACACAACCAAAACCAACATTATTATCAACCTTTCAAGTGGGCCTCAGAGGTAAGATCGTTCAGTGATCAAGGACATCCTGTCTATTTAAAGAAAATCATCAGAGTGATTTTTTCTTCTAAAGATGTAAAAATGTAAGATTAAAAAAGTATAGATAAAAATACCAAGAATGTGCATTAACATCAATATTGTTAGGATTTTTACTTGGCAATTCATGGATTTCAGACAAAACTCAAAGTCCAAATCGGTTTGTAATTTTTACGGTTTTAGATATTGATTATGATAGGGCTTCACATTAAAGATTGAAGGAAGGAGAAAGAAGGCAGTCAGAAACTCAAGTATGCAGGTGTTCCTGAACCAGATCCCTGGTTCGCTCAAGTGAGCATATCCTTCACTCGAGCGAGCCCAACAGAACTGTCAAGCTTCAGGACAGAGGACTCCTTCACTCGAAAGAGCATCCCCTCTGCTTGAGCGACCCTCGCCTATTTGAGTCCTAATCATCTTAGGAAACTCTAAGCACGTCCCCAATTCTATTTAAAGGACTCTTTTGCTACCCTAGAACTAACCTCTCTCACATCCTAAGATTAAAAATCCTTTGAGAGATTTTTGAGAGTTTTACAGCAAGGGTATTTATGTTGATTGTTCAAGAAGAGGATTTCTTCAATTCTCCATTGCTGATTGCAACACTTTGAGAGGCATCAAAATGTGGTTGGTTTAAGCATGGTGAAGGAGAACGACGAGTCGACGGCAAGACCATCGTAGTCCTTAGGTTGAGTTGCAACTAGGAAAGGTTCTGTGAGCCCTTGTTGCTTTCTTTACATAGTGCTTGATTTCCGTTGGTCTCGGTGATTTGGCCCGTGGTTTTTTCCGAGTAGGGTTTTCCACTTAAAAAACCTCGTGCATCCTGCTTTTCTTTTGTAGTTGATTGATTTTTTATTTAGGCTAATTATCTTTTGATAAATTAATTGAAATTGAAATCCATAGCGAGGTCTAATTTGGGATCTTAGCCTGTGTTAAGGCTTAAACACCAACCTCTATTCTTCAAATATAATGTAATGTATAACTATAAAGAAAAGGGAAAGGAATGATTGAATTAGCTAATAACTACAGTGATGAGTCTTGTGGGCTTCAGACACGCGGAAGCAAGGATCTAATTGAGTTGGCCACTACAAACATGATTAGGATTGTGTCAGCTTGAATCAAGCTCTAGATGCGGAGATTTGTATCTGTCTATGAGAGATCAGTGACATGTGATTCACTCTTCACTATCCAAGGGCAAGAATGAATACCCTGGATGTCTTCTCGTTTAGATTTAAGTGTTAAGATAATCAGCAGCCACTCTCTCCCATATCTATATATAACTTTTTGGTCATTAATTCGAATTTGAACGGAGAGATGATAAGGATACAGGATTGGATCAAATTCTCTCAATTTGAATTTCCCTATTACCACACAAGGATTAACACATCCTTATTTGGAGCCATCGAAACTTCCTTGATTGGAGCATCTCTTTGTGGTTAAGGTCTACCCACGTGTAAATACAAGTAGAACTCATCACAAATGCCAACAAGTCCCACATTTAACATTGATCCTCTCTCTCATCAAATATTTTTGTTACTTTATTTACTTTATTTTAGTCTCTCCTTTCAGCAGTCTCCGGGCACACGATAACATGCATATTGATCTTCTATATAACATGCACATTGATATTTCCAGTTTATTATAATCTTTGTAGCCAAGTAATATATATTATAGACGTAGGATTCGATTTCAAAATTGGAGTCCGATTTCGCAATCGATTAAGAAATTGGACTCTAATCTCAAATCAATTTGAGAAATTGTATCTCAAATCAATTTCAATAGATGAGTTCTTTCAATCAATTCAGAGTCCACTTTTGTTAAACTTCTTTATCTGAATTCAGATTTTAATATATATATACATCTATTATGGATAGGTGATTAAAGAGTGCAGATGTAAAAATCCATCTTGCTCATTAACTCTAGTCAACCAAGTTAAAATGAGTCTTCTTTAAGTGGATTTAGAATTTTTATATATCTATTATGGTTAGAAAATCCTTAATGTTTGTGATTTTTAAAAGTGGATCCTTGATAGTGATTTATACATATGGGCTCCACATAAAATAAACTTTTTTAAAGTGGGCCTCATATTCTAATTCCTAAAGACGAGGCCATATGCAATTTTGCAATTGATTGTTTGATTTCAATTTTAATATTGACTTTATTTTATCTTCTTTCTAAAAAATAGAGATATATCTTATCCGTTAGGATTTCTCTTATAAAGAGATTCATTCTCAAATAAAGATAAGATTTGAACTTTTATCAAAGAAGCATGGCCCACTTTAAAATTGGCCCAGCCATGTCGTACCATACCCCAATTAGGCCACCCAATGCCACCCACGAGTTGGCCCACATGCCCATCTTAATCTTTTATTTTAAAATTTGCTTATATAAATTAAAAGAGACTTTATGGGCTTTTAGGGTTTTCAACTTGAAATAAAGTTGAAATAACTAAAATAAATACATAAACATTGATGTTAATTTATATAAGACTTGAAGTTTCATACTTATTTATATAAAATGTAATATTTACTTTGTATAAATGTTGGGCTGGGCCATGCTTCGAACCGTAATAAATGGTATATTTTTTTGTTTTAAATTTATTTTCATATTTGTTTGTTTTATATTTATTTTCTCATTAATTAATATCTCATAAAATAGCCACAAATTTGATGTGGTTTTTTTTTTTTTTTCCTGGGCCCGGGCTTAGCACAGGCATGCTTTGCTAGTCTTCTTTAGCTTGGATGTAAAGGTCGAAGAAAATCCAGAAATTGTTGTTACGCGCAGGTGATACTCAACTCATTGCAGCCTCAACAATTCCCACTATCAAGCTAGACTAGCTCATGGTTAAGTAATAGACAATGATTTGAAATAACAGAAGCAATAATTACTAGTACTAATCTGAAACTAATTAGAAAAAACTACTTTCTATTAGTTATAGCGCCCTTCGAGATTTTTCATTGCCTTGATAGTTATTTTATTTTATATTTTTATCTCTACCTTACAATTTTGTTGACATATGGTCAATTTCTTATCAGGAGTTTTTATTAAGAATTTGTTTTTCCTAAAGTTGAATTCGCTGATTTGGCTCATTTATAATTCTCAGCCAAGACTCCTTACAGAGAAAATATTTCCTAAAGTAAGAATCTTGGATTTTTCCTCATTTAACGCTAGACCCTAATAGAGAAAATATTTATGTTGAGAAGCTTGGAGATGTTAAGAAAGGATGACTTGTTATAGATTAGGTTTATCATATGAATAGATTTACAAGATTGCCATCTAGCTAAAACAAAATTAGTGCACTGGAGCACCACTCCATTGGTGCTTCCTCATTTAATAACCAGAATTTCTTTTGATCTTTGGGATCTGTTGGCCCGAGCGAAACTTATGATGTGACCCTCGAGGCCTTTTATCTATTTTGAGAAAAAAAATTTACCAACCCATATTTTGATTTTGATTAGTTTTCATCTGAACACTTATGGTAACAAGAACTACATATTGGTAGGACAACCAGGACAAACCTGCCCATTTTCATCTCAAGATCCTCTCATTCATGCATTCATTCAACCCTTTCAATTTTATCATTATGTAACATTTTCAACCTTCTTAACATAAATATAAGAGGATTTTACCAAAACAAACACATTAGATCACCAGTGGTCTCAAAAGATCATTTTAACGGATGTTGCACTAGATCAGTCATTTTGCCCGAAAATGAGTTTTGTTTTTAGCACTTACTACTAACGTCCCTAACGATCTTAGTTTTATAACATTAAGGGTTGCTAAGGACCCTGCGGTGTATACAAAGTTAGATAAAAATAGGTTTTATGTCTTCACTTTCGTTGTCAAAGGGTTATTTTTTCTTCACCAAACCTTCTGCACCCACGCACCGGCGCTGTGGTCTCCTCCAACGAGATCTTTTCCTGCGACTCCTCTCTCTCCGACCAACTGTGGTCCCCTCCCACATCATCTTTGTCGAAGGTATGTGCTTTTGGATGCTTTCATTTGGCATTTTCGGAGTCGTCTGTGACGTTAGTGTCGTCTTGGTCATGCCCTTATTGCATCTCCATGCCTTTTGCTTTGGTTAATGTTTCTTCAAGGCAGACATCTACTCTCCACTCGAGAATCAACTCTCTAAAAGGGTTTCTTTGTCTTCCTTGTGTAGTATTATCTGATAGCATGAAAAATGCCCTAAAAATGGCTTTAGCCCTTTCTAGAAGACAATGGGTAGAGAACCCTAGAGAGGCGGATTCTATTATTTTCTATTTTAAATCGCTTGCAAAAGACAAATGCACATATAAATCAAGTTCTTGAATTAGGTCTTCATGTTCAACGCTCTAATCTCTATTCAAACTAATTATTATAAGATTTTGTTAAATGGCATGGTTCATGTTTATTTTTTATTTTGGTTTGATGGTTTATATGAACGTTTTTAAGCTTTTTTTTTTTCCAGTGGATGGTCTCAATAAAAAATAGCTAGGGCAGTACTAAAATTCTTTTGTGCATGACATTCTTAATGGTCACCCACTTGTATACATAGAGTCATCTCAAATATAGAAACTTGTTTTCCTCTTATTATGTATATCGTTTAGAGAGAACGGGCATTAAAGGCATTTTTTTTTCATTTTTAAAAGAATGGCTCTGTAATCACTTCTTATTACAAAGAAGTATAGTGGTTGCTGCGATGGCAGTACACATTCATTTGGAAAGAAAGTGTATATTTTGGTGGGTCATCTGTAAGCACTAAGCCCCCTTTATGTTTTGTCTACTCCCTATTTGTCTCTAGTTGTTTTCAGTGTTTTGGTGTTTACGCCTTCTACTTTTTTATGTTTGTGTTTTGCTGGGTTATGATTGTGGGGTTTTTTTTAACCTTTCAGTGTACTTGTCATGTACTGAGAAGTGCTTTAATTAATAAATTATTATTTTGTGGCACCATCGTTTATGCCATCAAATGACTGGTTGATGACTCCAAGCTTTTGGAAAAGATGGATTCATGGAAATTGCAAAAATGAGGAGTTTTGTTGGTTTGATTTTGAATTTTGTTTGATAACTAGAATTGTGAATTTGAGTAAACTGAGAAAGGCAATAGAAAACTTTAGTTTTAATCAAGCAATTCAATTTAGGAAAATGAAGTAGCAGGTTGATGAAAAGGGTGACCTTGCACCTTTCAGCTTCTAAACCCCCTAGTTTTTTACTGGCAACTGTTTTTCCCTCCCAACGCAAATTGTCCCTCTTTCAGTTTCAGGTCTTACATGTGAAGTTGTGTATCCTGATTTGGGATATAAAAATGGAAATTCTATAGCCTATGTGACTCAAAGAGCATGCTGTTAGGAATTTTGTAGATTGCAATTTGATGGATGCATAATCATTCAAGCATCATTTGATTCACACACTTGCACTGTTTTAAATAAACTTGAAATCTTGTTTTATTCATGCATTGCTTTTAAGATTTATATATAAAAGTATTGATTTATGCATGATTTGTTTTTATAACTTGGATGCATTTGTTTTAGAAAAGAGTTTTCAAGAAATCAAGCAAGCCTTTGTTTTAAAAGTTTTGAATCTTTTTAGGCTTTTTATGGTCATGTTTTAAAAACCATTAGAATCTTTAAAACATGTTTTTCCAGCTTGATTTAGTGGCCAAAAGGTCCCCCAAAGAAATTCCTTCAAAATATGCAAAGTTGGATTTTTTGCAAAAAGGGGGTGTCCCGGCAGTGTCGCCGGTCGACCGAGACCTGTGTCCCGGTCGACCGGGAACACTGTCGGTCGAGTGTGCAGATTCTGAACTGAAATCTGCCAACGGTCAGAAATATGACCGTTATGCCTTCCCGGTCGACCGAGACCTGTTTGCCGGTCGACCGAGGACTAGCCGTTGGGCATTTTTGGCTATAAAAATGAGTTCTTTCCTTTGTCCAAGGTTGGAGATTTTTAAGCCTTCTTTGAGGAGCTTTGAGACAAGACAAAGGGGATGGACTAAGAGAGACCAAAGGGTCAATTAAGTGAAGCTTAAGCTTGGATCAACTAAGTTAAATCTCCAAGTAAGTTTTACTTTTAATTAATCATTTGTTATGTGCTTTATTTGAAACTTTGGAAAATGATTTCAAGCATGATAACAATGATGTGTTGAATCCTTTCTTCCCTTCATCTTTGATATTCAAGATTGGATTCATCACTTTGATTTCAACCCAAGTTTTGTTTTAAACTTTCTTAATCATGCTTAGCCTAAATCTTTGATTTCTTTTATTGCATGATTATTTCACTTGGTTGAAACTTCCCTTGTTGTTTTCATTCATTTAATCTTTAGTCAAATTAGTTTTGAAAACAACATTACACATGCATCACTTGATTAGGCTTAAACACTTTCTTACTACTTGTGATCTTTAGATTTTCATATCATTCTCAAGTGTGTAATTGTTCAAGTGATTTGCATAGAACTTCAATCATATCTTGTTTGTGCCTTAAACTTTCAAATTGCATTCAGCATAAATTGATTGAGCTTACTTTTAAACTTGATTGAAGTTTTCACACACACACTTCATAAGCATACATCTTTGCATTTCTTTGAGTGTTTGTGTGAGTGAGTTTTCATTTTCATATCCGCCTATTTAGAGGCAAATTTATTTGAGCTTAAATTGTAATCTCTTAGAGTGATCTTTTGTGAAGACACTTTCTTAGAGAAATCTTTATTTGTAAAGGTTATTGCTTAGCCTAAGAAAAGCATTTGTAAAGGTTATTGCTTAGCCTTGAAAAGCATCTTGTTAAGGTTATTGCTTAGCCTCTAAAAGCACATTGAGAGGTTGTTGTTTAGCCTAGAAAAACAACTTTGTATAGGTATTGCTTAGCCTAGTAAAAAGCATAAATAGTAGAAATCCGGTGGGGTGATTAGATCACAAGCCGGTAGTGGACGTAGGCATTGAGGCCGAACCACTATAAACCTTGGTGTTGTGGTGCTTGCTTTTGTGGTGATTCTTTTATTAGCTTCCGCATATTGTATGGTTAATCATCACATGTGACTAGTTTATGTTAAGAAGTTAAAATTGGTTTAAAATTGGTCACAATTGTAGCTCACCCTATTCACCCCCCCCCCCCCCTCTAGGGTTAGGATCCCAAGGACTTTCACATGCAAGGTGGATGACGAACTTTTTGTTCATATCTAATAACTTGATTAATAAATTTGCCAGATTTTACTACCAGTTCCAAGCCTGAATAAAGGAGGGAATATGTCAATTAGAGTGGATTTTGTTGACAACCAGCGTTAATTTTTTTTTTTTGAGGATTTTACAAAAAAAAAACTGATTATGTGACCAATGGGCTCAAAAGATCATTTTAACCGACCTTGCACGTATTTCTTCAGTATGTGAAATGCAGTTTGAGCTTTTTATCATCAATTGTTGTTGGGTTGGGACCACACCCATCACCTTCTTGATTGAGCCCGGCCCTCTTCGAGTTTAATATTGTTGCTTTTTATTGTAACTTGCAGATGTCTTGAAGAGCGACCATTATCATCAGAACATTTGCAATAGTTTCGTGAGTACAATAGCTCGAAGAGCAATAATTATCATCAGAACATTTGCGAAAGTTTCGTGAGTATAATACCCACATGTGGTGTTCCTGTTATTCGTGGATTGCCATTTCACGTGCTATTATTTATTGACTGTTTTTCCTATTCAATTTGTAAACAGAGATTGTGGTTAACGCTGCGATTTGGAGATTATGGATGGGGTGAGCCTTGGGTTTGGATTTCCGTGACAAAGACTGATATCCCATATCAGCAGAATGGGACGGACTGTGGTTTCTTTGCGATTGGATACGGAGAGCACTACATACACCGTCGCCAAATAAGGTTCACCCAAGCTGACATTCCGTATTACCGACTGAAGATCTTGGTTGAGATCTTCAAGAGAAACTGGTTGCTAAATGCTAACAGACTTCAACTCCCCAACCTCCCAGCTATGTAAAGTTCTGTTACGAATGAAATCAAGCCCTTAATAGTATCTGTTTTGCTGAAATCATTGTAATGAACTTATTTTTTTGGGTGAAAATGTTGTAATGAACTTATTGTTTGGAACATTTTTTTTATATTTTGAAGTTGAAGTTTATGTATGATGTAATGAACTTGTTCTTTTGGGTGAAATGATATAATGAAATTGTTGTTTGGCTGGATCTTGTTCGTTGAAGTTGAAGTTGAAGTTTATGTATGATTTAATAAACTTGTTGTTTTGGAAGAATGGACATCACTGTATAGGGTAAGCATGAGTCCATAATTGTAAAAAAGAATTACTTGCTATTAACACACCATGATTTAAAAACAGAAAACCTTCCCAGCATCCTCATCGACCTATATTTGTTAAAGATAAGGGTCCCATGAGACCCATACGATAGTATCGAGATCCTTCCCACTGTCCCTAGCGATTCAGGTTAGTTATTTGCTAAGGGTCTCTAACGACCCATAAAACAGCATATGTTTCCTTCCCAGCGTCCCTAGCAATTCAGGTTAATTATTTGTATGGGTCTCTAACGACCCATAAAACAACATATGTTTCCTTCCCAGCGTTCCTACCGACCTATATTACTTATAAATAAGGGTCCCTAGTGACCTTTACATATTAAAACATAGTGCATATCAGAAATAGTTTTGATGAGCAAATAAGGTCCATTCCAACATAAATATATGCAGAGGGATATCCAACTTGAATTGGATTAATTAATTGGATATCCAACGAAGTGAGGGAAATTATGATGTTAACAACAAGCAAGAAGAAGCCAGATGAATCATTACATCTGAAAAAAAACCGAAAAATGTCATTGACTTGTCATTACATTTCTTCTAATTACATTGTTGTTCATATGCATAAAGAAGTCATAAAAAAAAACATGTGAAATAAAATGTTAATTACATGTCATACAATTTGTCTTCTTCATATGCATAAACAAAACCCATCAAATTACATGAGACATAAGACAACAAAAAATAAAAAACTGGTTCCTCTACTGAACAACAAGCGGATTACGGCAGGTCCCCCGATTGTGTCCCCTTTCTTTAAAGTTGGAGCATGTTACAACCCTTCTGAGGCGGTTGTGATCTTCCACTCGGACCCTATTCTTCTTTGGCCGGCCCGGCTGCTTACTTGTTAATGGGGGAAGAACGCGTTCACAAGAGTACAATTCCAACTGCTTTCTATCACGGGTGGTATGTAAAACCTCGCTGTAGGTCATCTAATGCATGGAGGTGTGGTACCAGTGGCCACATGCAGAAATGGTCACATGAAAATTTGAAATTGCAACCTCATTCAAGTCGATAGTGGGAAATTCTTTCGTGTGTGCCCCAATCACCAACACTTTGTCTTTGATTAACCTAATTTCATTGATCAAGGCTTCCTGTTGATGTTGACTTGTTTGCCTCTTATGGTTCCTACATAGAAAACACATGGATTAATTAACTTTGGATTTATATAAACACACTTGTGGATTAAAAATAAATGTCACTAATACGAACCTGGTTTATGGGGTTTCTTTGGTAGCATATGCGTCTCATCCCCTTCTTGCAACAAACAACAATATATTATTTTTTGGATCAGCTCCCGACGCTCTGAACATTCATTTTACATCATTGTCATCATCAATGTCTATCAATGGAAAAAAAATCCATTGTGAAGAATGTGCTTTATACATAAGGCTTCCACACTTGCTTCCCAATTTGATGCTTCGAGTGCAACGTTCACAAGCTCACTATCTGTTATGGTTTTCCGGATATACCTCATCTTCTGTCTTCCGTCAATATATTGAGGACGTTTGAGATCAGATTAAAAATCACCATTATAATGTAATATTGTTAGGACATCAACATCCGAAGTAATTAATATTAGTTAGTTAAATCAGTAATAACAAAGATTCTTCAATGAACATATCCAATTTGCAAAAGGAACATTTGTTCAATCTGATGTTAAATCAGTTCCCCTAGATCAAGATTGCTCTAATTTTCAATATATGTGTGGTTTTAGCTCTTCCAATGGGTATCCAAATTACAATGTACTTCCACAATAGAGTTCCATAGTAAAAAATAATAATTTTGATAAATTTTTACTAAGTTGCATAGTAAATTAATATTTGCACAAGTAGGATAATCACTAGCTCCAATTGAGGACAATCTAATTTGATTTAATCAGGTATATTCCTTTAAATAATTGCAAGAGGATCAAAATGGCCCCTATTGAATTCATTCCTTATACTCCATGTACTATCCTTTTATCAAAGTATCAAAAGATTAATCTTTGTGTATCTCTTTGATTTGGAAGAGTGACACACTAAAATGACCATTCAATATAGGTCAAGTGTCACGCATGTTGGCTCAGGCTTTTCACCCCAAAAGGATAGTAAATAAGAAAAAATGAACCATAAAAAGTCATAATTGATCCAAGAAAGCACTTCAAATATACATAGTTCAAATATACAATGATGTAGATCACATCTCTCTAGTTTTTTTTTTTCCTAAATTTTATTGTATTAATTATCTTCTTTGTAGTCTTTCTATATAGGTACTTTCTTGTATAATCAATCAAATTTATCAAATTTAATTTGAGAAAATTGAGTAGATCAAGATATTGAAAATAACTTAATTAATGCCAATGTGTGGAATTTTGACTCCAAAAGGTGATAGTAGAATACAAAAGATGAATCAAGTCAAATGAAGCATATACAATCTTTTCATTTACATTAAAATCATCCTTTAAGCATGCATAGATGAAACACCTTCTTACATCTTTAAGCTATGTGGATGATGACTATATGGATGGTTGTGATTGACTCAGCAAAGGACTCACTGATTTTCATAATCCGATGGTTGGATCGCTTTCCACGCTACAAACATAGAGATATCTACTTGACTGGTGAGAGCTATGTGTTGACACCAAAAATGTCACTTTGCCTCTTCACACCAAAAGCTACATGGAGCCGCATCCTACCAAAAATAGGCAGGCGCCACTTCAAGCATCAGATCTTGTCAGAATCAAACAAAAACTGCAAGGTCACTCAAAAGAACCAAAAGAGAGGTACACATGAAGTTTCAGGTCATTTCGATATCATTTGGCCTAACTTCACTTCTCCAACAGCTAAGCAGCAGCTCCCGGCGGCGGACCACCCTGGGACCATGGCACCTAATTCGGAGCTTGCGGATCATCTCAAAATGACTCCAATAGGCTCCTTGTCGAATTTCAGGTCAATCGGACATCGTTTGACCGAAAGTCAAAGCTCGGCATTTCGCTTGCGGTGAAATCAAAGGCAAGCGTTTGCATGACTCCAAATGGCTTCAAAACTCAAACGAAAGCCTATGGTTGGTCTTAACTACTGATGAGGGAGTCACACGTCGAATTTCGGGTCAATCGGACATCGTTTGACCGAAAGTCAAAGTTCGGCATTTCCCTCGCAGTGAAATCAAAGGCAAGCATTTGCATGACCCCAAACGGCTTCAAAACTCAAAAGAAATCCCATGGTTGGTCTTATTTAATGCTCAAGAAGCTTCACCTCAAATTTCAGGTCATTCCGACATCGTTTGACCCTGTTTCAGCTTCTGGCGGAAAATCAGCAGTTCTGCGCTCGGCTTTTCCCGGAAAATTGGAAACTTTGCAAACCAATTTGCAAGGATTCTCATCATTTTTTTCAGAGGGAAATCAAGCCAAAAATGTGGAGAAATGTCATAGAAAACAAACAAAAAAAACGGAAGCGAAAAACGACGAAAAACGGCCAGAAACGGGCCCCGGGAAGCAATTTTCCCCCCAGGGTCGCAGAGCCCCGCGACCCTGGGCCAGGCCTGCGACCATGGCCCATGGTCGCCGGAGACCATGGGGCCGGCGACCCTGGGAGGTCCGGGGCGCCGATTTCGCCCCGGGACCCCCCGTTTCGTCCGTTTTCGCGAGACGAGTTGTTCTGTCCCTGTGATTTTTCCAGATTCAGACTTTTGAGGCTCCAAATTCGCCGATATTCGCCAAGATCACAGGAATCCTTCCAAGAACTTCAAAAACTTCGTTGATCGCCAGCTGAACAACCAAAAAGTGCACTTTCTGCCCGCCCGATCGCGAAATCGACTGGACAGATGCTGCCAGCCCGCTGGTATCAACCAATGTCTGAAACTACATGATCATCTGATGTTGATTTACATAAGGATCCATCGCTGATCATCGCAAAGGGAATTCCAAGAGACGCAACATGGCCCGCGACTCTTCAGCTACCAAGGTGGCCACTTAGTGCAATCAATTGGCCCGTTTATGGCAAGTTAATGCGGTCATTAACCCATTATCTTGAACGGCCCAATCAGAAGCCTCCGTTCAGGAGTTACAAGTCCAAGCAATCATGGCATTCAAGCCATGAAACTCCTAACATAATGGAGATTAAAGGCGATTAAATGCCCATGACTCTCCTCCGGCCAATGAAATCCAAGGGTCAGGAGTTACAAAACAAAAAGCAATTAAACTTGTAACTCCTCCCTTAATGAGCTTTATTACCATAAAGGCTCATAAATCACTCCTAAATGCTACCAAAAGGCCTATAAATAGGAGTCCTCTCCAAGCATTTCAAAAAGGGGGACACACACAGAAAGAGCCAGAAAATCATTCAAAAATCCTTGGAGAAATCTCTACAACCCTGCTCCTTCAAGAAAACTCTGCTGCAACAAGTTCAACAAGGTGATTGAAGCCCCTTGGGGGGCCACCCCCCCTCAAAGACCACCTATCCTTCTATCCAACATGGCTAGATGCGGCTTTTCAGCCCGTCTACTCAGCCTTTTACCGGATATAGGACCTTATCTTGGTCCTTATCCTCTAAAAATCTGAGGTTGGAGCCAAGCTAAGAAATCAAGCACTATGTTCTCATCTGAAGGACGATGGCGGAGCCCATACATGACTCGCGACCATCGATCTGAACGAGCCCTCCCACAATCGCATGAGAAGTTAGATTCCTTTTTCTTACTTTTCTGTTGTAAATTGTAATTTTTTTAAAGAGACAAAAAACCACAACTCTTGTCTTTCATTATTGATGAGAATTGTAAATCGGCTATAAACGCCACAAATCGGCTATAAACGCCAAAAATCGGCTATAAATGCCAAAAAATCGCCTTTTACGGCAAAATCAAAAAACTGTCTCTTTTATTAAAATATGTATGCAATGGAAAACTAGAAAAAAGTTTCATTTCCCTTTTTACTTGTGAAGGTGGATCTCCGGATCACCATTTCTAAATTCCAAGTATAAAAGAGAAATTGGCATACCCGTACAAAAAAACTGATGCCCGCTTTTCCTTTTTCCCTCCACCATACCCCGTCAGCCCCGGGGCGGAGGCAGCTTTGGAAAAAGACAAAAGCCGGGACCATCAAGCTGGCACACCCGGTGGGACTCGTTCATTTGATGAACATGTGCTTAGATTCCTTTTGGCTCCTTTTTAGTTGGTGGCCTATGTTGGATCTTGCATCTAAAAAAAAACCACATGAGATGGGATTCTTGGAAATTTCTTCTTTTGAGTTTATTTCCAGTCTTTCTTGTTTCTAAAAAAAAAAATCAAAAACAAAATCTGATTTACAAAAAATTTTCAGATTTTCCTCTTTTGGGTTTAAGTTGAGAAACTTTGGTTTCTTCCTTTTCGGACTTCGGGATCGCAGAAATGTTGAACCCATTTTCGGAATGGAACACCATTCGCTCTCTTCTATGAATCCATAAAAAAAAATCAAAAACAAAATCTGATTTAAAAAAAAAATTTCAGATTTTTCTCTTTTGGGTTTAAGTTGAGAAACTTTGGTTTTTTTCCTTTTCGGACTTCGGGATCGCAGAAATGTTGAACCCATTTTCGGAATGGAACACCATTCGCTCTCTTCTAGGAATCCATAAAAAAAAAAAAAAACAAAATCTGATTTACAAAAAAATTTCAGATTTTCCTCTTTTGGGTTTAAGTTGAGAAACTTTGGTTTCTTCCTTTTCGGACTTCGGGATCGCAGAAATGTTGAACCCATTTTCGGAATGGAACACCATTCGCTCTCTGCTATGAATCCATAAAAAAAAAAAAAAACAAAATCTGATTTACAAAAAATTTTCATATTTTCCTCTTTTGGGTTTAAGTTGAGAAACTTTGGTTTCTTCCTTTTCGGACTTCGGGATCGCAGAAATGTTGAACCCATTTTCGGAATGGAACACCATTCGCTCTCTTCTATGAATCCACAAAAAAATCAAAAACAAAATCTGATTTACAAAAAATTTTCAGATTTTCCTCTTTTGGGTTTAAGTTGAGAAACTTTGGTTTCTTCCTTTTTGGACTTCGGGATCGCAGAAATGTTGAACCCATTTTCGGAATGGAACACCATTCGCTCTCTTCTATGAATCCATAATAAAAAAAATCTTTCAAAAAAAAAAAGCCACTAAGGTTGCACCAATTGCGTTCTTTGACCAAAGTGGATCTAAGAAAAGCCTTGTCCAGAGTGTGGAGACAGCTAGACTGTTCTAGGCAAGGGTCCTCCAAACGGGTTCATTAAGTAACCCTACCCTTACCTGGGGGCTGATCTATCAACTGAGGTTTCATAAGATCGAATTGGAGATCTATGTGAACTCTTTAAAAAAAAAAAAAAAAAAAATCTTCAAAAAAAAAAAAGAAGAAAAAAAAAACTTCTGTCACTTTTGGATTCATATTTGAGAAATCCTGGTTCCTTCCTTTTCGGACTTCGAGATCGCAGAAATGTTGAACTCATTTTCGGATTGGAATACCATTTGCTCTCTTCTATAAAGTCCAATCTTGACACTTTCAAAAAAAAAACTTCCGTCACTTTTGGATTCATATTTGAGAAATCCCGGTTCCTTCCTTTTCGGACTTTCGAGCTCGCAGAAATGTTGAGCTCATTTTCGGATTGGAATACCATTTGCTCTCTCCTATGAATCCAATCTTGACCTTTCAAAAATCCCATCTCGTGTCCTTTCCAAGGATGCGATTTGCAACATTTGTGCCTAGCGGTGCTAGTACGCCCTTTCGGGTCTACTGTATTCGCAACCGACACATTTGTATCTCAACCTTATATCATTTTACCTTGAGTGAGCTTTGCTTCTCGGTAATTTGAATTAAGGTTCACAATTGCTTCTAGCAGTCACTGGGACGCTCATTCTGAGCTGACCCTACCTGCGTTCAGAACAATTGTGCCCTCTATGGCTTTTCTGCCTTCCTCATATTGCTTGGGCTGGGCCATGTCCCCTCGGGCGACTTGAAAAGGCGAAACCATAGTATTTTCCATTTATGATCACCATATTCTTGTGATTACTAATGGATATGGTCTTGTTTCAGAAGTTTTCCAAAAACTAACAATGGCAGCTTCATTAACCATCACCTTTGATGAGAACAAGTACCAGCTCATGCTCCAAGACAAACAAACCAAGCGCACTTACAAGCGCCCCGCCAGCTGCCGAAGCGTCATTTCCCTCGGCAACTCAGAAGACACCGGGTCAAACTCTACTCCCCGGACCATTGTCTTCGGGTCATTGGGACCATTCCCACTACCCGCAGAAGAAACCGCACCTGCCAAGAAGCAGAGAACCGCCCCTCAACGTATCACTACAGTGATACCAAGGGCGATCATCAAGAAACCTGAGGCCCATAGTGCTCCTGCAAAGCCTCAACCAGCAAGAAACCAGGTCTGCTCAAAGACTTGGTCTCCAAGGCCTTCACCCAAACAGCGAAGGTCACAAACATCAGCAAAGCCAACATACCTGGCCCCTCTCAAGGAGAACCGGTTCTACCCTCTTGCTTACATGAAAGAGGAGAAGCCTACCCTCCGCCAAACAAAACCAACTCAGCACGAGCCGGCTTGCTCATACAAGCCCAAAATCAAATCTTGCATCGTAAGGCCTCCGCAAGAACCTGTCAAGGCCTTCACACCTGCGAGTCGACCCTTCCTCTCAACGGGAGCCGAACTCGCAAAATTCAAAGCTTCGCTGCGACAGGCAAAGGACCGCGTCCAGATCCTGTCCCTGCCCGTCTTCAAAGAAGACAAGCTTGGCTGCTGCGCACCAGGGACTACTTCCTTCATTGCTAGAGCACAGCCAGAGCTAACCGAAGCTCAAATCGCTCGTCGTATGCGTCGCCGCACGGCATATCGACAAAAGAGACTAGAGAAGCAAAGAACCCAGGATTCTGCACTTCAAGTCTCCCAAAAATGGGTCGAAAAAGAAAGACCCGACCAAGTTGTTGCTGTTCATATGGTTGGCAAAACCAGAAAACGCCAGAAGTCAGCAACTAAAATCCATGTCAGACGACCGGTGACTCGCAGCGTCTCCCGGACACGAAGACATAAAGAAAACTCTCCCGCTCCTTCAAGCCAAGGACATCAGAGTGACCACTCTTCGAGCTCTTCATCTAAAAGAATGAGCTCCAGCTCAGTCACCAAGACTGTATCCTCTTTCGACTCTCGAAGAATGAACGTCTTGGTAACAAATGCTGAGCAACCTCCGCCGCATGATGACGTAACCGCACGCATCCAGCAGCTGGAGCAAGGGCAACAGAGCATAGAGACTCTAATAGAGAACCTAATTCTCAATCTTCAGCGTCCACAAAACAATGAAGCTCCTCCGAGCCATCAAGGCGACGAGGAAAATGCGGAAAACAGTGAGTCACGCGCCCTTACCAAAAAGGACGTTGACGATATCCTCGCCAAAGCAAAAGAAGAGGATACACTAAAGGAGCATGGGATCAAGCCACCATATCCCTTGTGGATGGACTCGGTCCCGTTCCCTACAAAATTCAAGCAACCTACTCTCCAAACATATACGGGAAAAGGTTCAGCCAGACAACACGTCATCCATTTCAAGATCCTGACGGGAGCTATTGCGGATCAAGATGCCCTCAAAATCCGCCTCTTTGCAAGTACCCTAAAAGGTACGGCCTTTGATTGGTACTCCACTCTGCCGGAGGACTCCATTCAAAATTGGGCCATGTTGGAGACACGCTTCCTAACCCACTTCAAAGGTGAGGATCATCCTGTTACTATGGCTCAGCTCTGCAGCCTAAAACAGGGAGAGAATGAGTCAACATATGACTTCATTCACAAGTGGAAGGCAATGGCATACAAATGCTCCGATGTACTGCCACAAGCGTCACTGGTTGACATCTGCCGAAACAACATGAGAGCAAGAATCCGCTCCATGATCATCGGCAACAAATCAAAGAACCTGGGAGAACTCCTGGAAGCAGCCATGGAAGCTGAAACGGTGATCAAAGACCTAAACAGTCAGAAGTCATCAAAGAAAGAGCCGACTGCCATTGCAACCTCAAAACCAAAGAAAAAGGAGGTTCTCACTGTGCAAACCAAGTCAGCTCCTCAGCCGCCAAAGAAAGCTGAAAACAAAGCTGCAGGTAAAAAGCCTGAACTCTCTGATGCCTTCAAAGAACGAGTAGAAAAGAAATACCCATTCGATGAAGATGTTGAAGAAATCTTTGGGGCACTCCTAGCAAATGGCAAACTTACATTGCCTGACCCCAAAAGACCAGGAGATGTTGGCAAAACCAACGATCCTCGGTACTGTCCATACCATCAGATGGTCTCGCATCCTCTCAATCAATGCTTTGTTGTGAGAGAGAAGATAAATGAGATGTGGAAAAATGGAGTCATTACCTTCGACAAGAACTATGGGTCTGCCTCCGTCAACATGGTGTCGTATGGACAAAAAACAAAAATCACCAAAAGAGAAGATCACTACTTCCTTCAAAGTGGTAAAGATGACCCAGAGGTCCCAAGAGTTGGTTCCATATCCAACATTAGACGGACAGCCCATATGGGTACACCCCGATCTCCTAGAAGATGAAAATTGGGAGGTCGTCAAAACAAAGCCAACCGCTCAACAGCGAAGGCAAGCCAGGAGACAACTCCGCAAGCTCAAACAGCAGGAGAAAGCTCCGAAAAAGCAAGAAGTCGCTGAAAAGGAAGAAACCTCCTCTACCGCTTCACTGGGGGCAACAGAAGAGTCCTCTCCTAAGGCTTCAAAGGCGGTAAGAAAATTCACTCTTGGTGATTTCATGCCACCACATCTCAAAGATGAAACTACGCAGGGGGCATCATACTCTTGCAACTCAGTGGTCGGATTCTCCATGGATGGATATGAGTCCAGTGACACCGCCAGTGACATCGATGAGTGGGAAGAATCCCTCGAAACAGGAGAATATCTCTCCGACGAGGAATGGATCCCTGAATCTCATCTTATGCCAGTAATCTGGTATAACCCATTACAGCCGCAAGGATCCTGGTCTGATGATGAAGAAGACCAAGAGGCTGTCCAAGAAAATACTCCAGTGGAACCCAACCATGTTGAACCACAAGGAGCAGACGAAGAAGAAGATTTGGCTCCCGTGCCTGATCTCGATGAATACGCAAGGATCTTGCAGCACCTTGCTATAGAGCAAGAACAAGGTCGCATCAATCAGCTTCGTCACAACCCAGCACCGGAAGTTCCTGAAAATCTACAGGAATCTCCTCCGGTAACCCCGGAAAACGAAGAAAGCTGTTGGATCGACGATCCTCTTACATCTGAGGACGAATCTGATTCCCAACAGTTCATCTTGGAGGCATCTTCCGTCAAAGTTACTTGCAATGCAATAACTCAGGATGATAATTCCTCACCTTCTCAGGCTTCGTCTCCTGGAACAGTGACATCGGAACTCAAACCTCTTCCGACCGATCACCTTGAAGAAATTCCAGCCGGTGAAATCTTCTTCGGAGAAAATCCGGTCAATTGGTCCCAAATGCCCGATCTCATCGGTGATGTCTGGACCAACAAAATATTCGACAAAGAAGGAAAGTTGCTGGATGCTGTTCAGGACTTGCTCCCGGAAAATGCTCCATGCAACACAATTACTGAAGATGGCAATGCTGACACAGAGAAATCTTCAGCAAATGAGAAGGAACAACCCCTCGATCTCGAGGTGATCTTCTAAACAAAGACCCTTCTCCAGAAGCTCTTGAAGTTGGTAGAGGTACCCGTTCTGGCCGGGATTACCACAAAAACTACAACCAACCTTCTGCTT
The DNA here is from genome assembly GCA_038049695.1 of Cinnamomum chago. Lineage (NCBI taxonomy): Eukaryota > Viridiplantae > Streptophyta > Magnoliopsida > Laurales > Lauraceae > Cinnamomum > Cinnamomum chago. The sequence goes on from CP142458.1 coordinate 38,060,163, forward strand.
CTTATGTAAATCCTTTGGGAAAACAAGCTGTAAACGCCCCTAGTGGCAAGAATAATGAAAATGCAGGCCCCAAGGAGGCTTTCAAGTACGACTTGATTCAGCACTTCAAACACATACCTGCACGTCTCTACATCCTAGACTTGTTACGAATGTCACCACAGACTCGTGATAGTCTCATTTCAGAACTACAAATGCTGGATGCGGATGTCGACAAACATGCCCCACAAGTCCTACAAATTGAAATGGACCATAGGGTCAAAAAATCAAAAACTCCCTCAAAAGGAGAAAAGAAGAAAACTGAGGGATCCTGCATCGAATGCCTCTCGGTTCAAAAAGCAGCAAGTGCAACCATCGCCTTCACCAAGGAAGACCTCCTGCTAGGCGAGACAAAGCACAACCGACCCCTGTACTTCACCGGGTACATCAAAGAGGTGCCAGTACGCAAAATCCAGATCGATCCAGGTTCTGCACTCAACCTCATCTCCACTTCGGCACTCGAAGAACTGGGCATTCCGCCTAGCAAGCTGAGCCACACGTCTGTGTCCATCTTTGGATATGATGGCAGCGCTCAAAGGCCGATCGGCAAAATCAGGTTCAAGTTGCAAATCGGTGATCTTATCTCCGAGGTCACTGTCTATGCGATAAAGACCCCTTCATGCTACAACATCCTTCTCGGACGCCCCTGGATACACGAGAATGGTGTTGTCCCTTCGACTTTACATCAGTGCATCAAGTTCGTTGGCAATGACGGTTTGATACATCGAGTGTTTGCAGACAAAAAGCCCTTCAAAGGCAAAGAAGTCTATTTCGCAGATGCTCAGATGTACAAAGATGAAAAAGAAGAAAGGGAGGAAGAAACAGCATCCTTTGCCGAAAATCTCCAGAAAGACAAAGGCAAGGCTCCTCAGCAATCACCGGAAGAAAATAAACCCTCTATCAAAACCGAAGAGAATAATCAATCTCCCTTCATGGTCTCCCTCAAGTCTTCAAAGCCTCTGGTGATCACCACCAAAGCAAAGAAGACAAAACAAAGGGCTGGGGGCAAGTTTGCTGTCTCCTTCGTGTCTATCTTGCAAGACACGGATTCGGACTCAGAGCTAGAAGACGATACATCGTCAAGCCAAGCTGATGATCAACAAGTTCGGCCCGCTCTCACTCCGATGGAGACAACCGTTGACATAGAAGATCCGGCATCTGCTTCCTTCGTTGTTCCAGTAACATCAGCAGAAGAAAAGCCAATCTTCTTCCATAAATCGGGAGTTTCTTCATCAAATTCTTCGCTTGAACCTTTCAAAAATGAAGGTATGCCTCAACTATCCCTGTATAGTCCAATGGCGCAAGCTATCATGAAGAAAATGGGCTACGACGCTCAGAACCCAACCGGTTTGGGAGATGGCCGTGGTATTATCACGCCATTGGAACCAACCCTGACCAAAAGTCAACTGGAAGGTTGGAAACCCCACCGCCACATAGAAAAGTCTTCATATGGGCTGGGGTATGATCCTGACGCCCCCTTGAGACAGTTGACACAAAGGCTGCAAAATCATCTTGCCAACCAAGCCTCAACATCTCATATTAATGAAGACATCGATCTCCCTGGATATCTCTTTGAAGAGTTGGTCGTCAAGGATCCAGGAAGTTCATCCAATTGGTACGATTTCTTTGATGATGAAGAGGAATTGTCCGATGATACAGACACACGGTTCTCTGACCCAGAAGAACCACTGTCTCCAAAGGAAGTGCCCTACTTCGACCTAGTTTCAACAGGTGATTGGGACCATCTCATAGCAAATCTTGAGAAAAGTACCAATCAAGAAGACCCATGGACAAAAGCAGAGCCGTGGTCTGTAGATACCTTTGGAACTCCAGAAGGCTTTGTTGGGTTGGAAGCCTCCGAAAATATTGTGGAGGAACCACCTTCAAATCTTCCAACAGAAGATTCTGTTCAAAAGATAGACTTGGGAAAACCTGATAACTCACGTCCTGTATTCATAAGCAAGAATATAAAGGATGATGAGTTACCCGAGTATATCGCGTTTCTTCATGAGTTCGTTGATTGTTTTGCATGGTCTTACGCTGGGATGCCTGGCTTAGACCCCAAAATAGCAATCCATAAACTCAATCTTCAAAAAGATATCAAGCCTGTCAAACAAGGCCAAAGAAGGTTCCGTCCTGACGTGATGGACAAAATTGAACAAAAAGTTCAAAAACTCAAAACCGTTGGCTTCATCCGTGAGGAACAACATCCTGAATGGTTGGCCAACATCGTCCCCGTGACAAAGAAAAATGGGCAAATCAGGGTCTGCATTGATTACAGAGACCTGAACAATGCATGCCCAAAAGATGAATTCCCGCTCCCTATACCGGAGGTGATGATCGACAATACCTGTGGGTTCGAGCGAATGACATTCATGGATGGCTTCTCTGGCTACAATCAGATAAAGATGCATCCTGAAGATGGAAAACACACAGCATTTCGGACCCCGTTTGGCGTGTATTGCTACACTGTCATGCCATTCGGTCTGAAGAATGCCGGCGCTACATATCAGAGGGCTATGATGAAGATATTCCAAGATATGCAGCACAAGACGGTCGAATGTTATGTCGATGATCTCGCCGTCAAAAGCAAAAGAAAAGAAGACCATCTCAAAGATCTTTGAGAAGTCTTCCTCCGACTTCGCAAACACAAACTGCGAATGAATCCCCTCAAATGCTTCTTCGGTGTTTCATTGGGTAAGTTTCTCGGATTCATAGTACGGAAAGCTGGCATAGAGCTTGACCCCACCAAAGTCAAGGCTATCCTAGAAATGCCATCTCCAAGAACCCTAAGACAATTAAAAGGGCTCCAAGGAAGATTGGCATACATTCGGCGGTTCATCTCCAACCTATCAGGAAAGTGCCGTCCATTCTCTCGGTTAATGAAGAAAGGTGTCGATTTTGTCTGGGATGCTGAATGTGAAGCTGCGTTCCAGGACATCAAGTCATACCTGACTAAACCTCCAGTGTTGGCTGCCCCCACAACTGGAAAACCATTCCTCTTGTACACAAGAGCCCTTGACCGTTCTTTAGGCGCTCTACTTGCACAAAAGAATGACGAGGGAAAAGAAGCTGCTCTATATTACCTTAGCCGCATGTTGGTAGGTGCAGAGCATCGCTACTCTCCAGTCGAAAAAGAATGCTTGGCAGTAATGTTCGCCGTACAAAAACTGCGTCACTACCTGCTATCCAACACAGTGTACCTGATTTCGAGGATCAACCTCCTAAAGGTCCTTGTCACAAAAGCAGGTTCTCTCAATGCCCGACTGGCAAAATGGTCCATCCTCCTGTCACAATTTGACATTAGGTATGTACCACAAAAAGCAATCAAAGGCCAAGCTCTAGCAGACTTCCTCGCGGAGCATCCATTGCCTAAAGATTCTCCACTCAGGGATGACCTCCCAGACGAATCAGTCTACAGTGTGGAGACTTCCTTATCAAACGCTTCCTGGCACATGTACTTCGATGGCGCAACCAGGACAAATGAAAAGGGAAATCAAATATCGGGAATTGGCATTCTCTTTGTTAATCCCGACAAATACATGATTCCACACGCATTCTCGCTACTGGAACCATGTTCAAACAATGCAGCTGAGTACCAAGCCCTAATCATAGGATTGGAACTCGCCCTTGAATCCGGCATCACTACGCTGGAAGCTTTTGGAGACTCTCAACTGATCGTCAACCAGATGAATCAGAAATTTGAAGTCAGGAAGCCCGATCTGTTGCCTTACTACAACAAAGCACAATCACTTCGACAAAAGTTCGACATCTGTCATATCACCCACATCCTCAAAGGTGGAAACATTCGTGCAGATGCCCTGGCTGGACTTGCTGCGTCTATGGCAATCCAAGAAAGGGAAAACATGCAAATTACAGTGTGTCAAAAAAGGATTCTCCCTCCTCTCAACACACATCAAGCAGTTGCTGAATGCCACCAAGTGGTTGGAAGTCGGATCTCCGTCCTTAAACCTCTGATCGGCGACTGGAGGGATCCGTTCATTGATTACATAATGTTCGGAATCCTACCTGAAGATCCAAAAGAACGGGTAAGCATCCAAAGACGAGCCCCAAACTTTCATTTGGATATTCCTTCAAAAATGCTGTATAGAAAATCCTACAATGGAGTACTTCTACGCTGCTTGTCACAACAAGAGGCTGAGGGAACACTCAAAGAAGTACATGCTGGTCTTTGTGGAGCCCATCAGGCTGGGCCTAAGCTCTACGATCAGATAAAAAGGTTAGGTTATTATTGGCCTACCATGGTGGCTGATGCAATGCAATTTGCTAAGCGCTGCCAACAATGCCAAGTTCATGGAGATTATGTCCACATGCCTCCGGAATGGCTACATCCTACAGCAATCTCATGGCCTTTTGAAGCCTGGGGTATGGACATCATAGGTCCAATCTCCCCTCCATCGAGCAAAGGTCATCGCTTCATCTTCGCCGCTACGGATTATTTCTCCAAGTGGTCAGAAGCATTCGCGCTTAGTGAAATGAAGACGTCATCAGTCCTTCACTTCTTGCGCACCAACATCATTTGTCGCTTCGGCATACCTAAAAGATTCGTCCATGATAACGGACCACAGTTCCGCGATCACCGATTCTACAGGTTCTGCGACAAATACAAAATCCAAAGTTGTCCTTCAACTCCGTACAATCCGGCAGCGAATGGACTAGCAGAGGCCTTCAACAAGACGCTCTGCAAAATCCTCAAGAAAATGGTCTCTAGTCACAAAAGAGAATGGGGCGACAAACTGCCTGAAGCTTTGTGGGCCTATCGAACCACAGTTCGAGGACCAACCCATAGCACACCATTCTCCTTGGTCTATGGATGCGAAGCTATTGTCCCTTTGGAAGTTCAAATTCCTTCCTTAAGGGTATCTCTACAAAATGACATGACGCAAGAAAGCAATGTCAAATTGAGACTCCAAGAGCTGGATAACCTCGATGAGAGACGGCTCGAAGCTCTACAAAGCATTGAACTCTACCAAGCACGCATGGCAGGATCTTTTGACAAGAAGGTCAGGCAACGCGCCTACAAAAAGGGAGACTTGGTTCTTACAGTAAAAAGACCAATGGTTTTTGCCAACAAATCCAAAGGCAAATTTGAACCAAAATGGGAGGGACCTTTCGTCATCGACAAAGTCTTCTCCAACGGCGCATACGCTCTTCTAAACATGGAGGGTGACAGATGTATGCTGCCCATCAATGGGAAGTTCTTGAAGCGGTACTACCCTTGAAGGCTTCTTCCATCGGGTCAGAGCGACGCCTGCACGGCCAAAGCCTATTCCTTGGTATCTGCTCGTCAAACCCACTCCTTTTGGAATTTTCATCCTCTTGTTGAAATTTCTAAAAAAAAAACCCCTCAAAACAATGTTTCTTTCATCGTTTCATTGTTCAGAAAAAAAAAACAAATCCAAAAATCCAAGTTTAGGAGCTTCTTCCCAAACTTGACCAAAATTTTCGATCCTTGAAACCAAAATTCATGGTTTGAAACAAAATCAGGACCTAGGGATTTCAGCCCTAGTCCACCTCGACTTTTACCACCAAAATGGTTTTGAGTCAAAATTTACGACCCTCGAGTCTTTAAACAAAAAAATGGTTTTTCTTGCAAAACCCAAATCGGAAGGATGCGAACCCAAAATCGGAAGGATGCGAACCCCATTCGATACTTCCAAAATCCCAAAATTTCAAAAATCGTGGAGACGCAACGTTCCAGTTGATATCCACAACCCAAATTTTAAAACAAACAAAAAAAAAACAAAACAAAGGTTCGAAAAAACCTCAAACTTCAAAAATCGTGGGGAAGCGACATTCCATCGATACCCACAAAACAAAATTTTTGAAGACAAAAGCAGGGAAGCGACGCTTAGTCGATACTTGCACCCAAATCCGCGAGGAGGCGACATTCCATCGATACTCGCAACCGAATGAGCAAGGAGGCGACATTCCATCGATACTTGCAATACCATTCAGCAGGGAAGCGACGCTTAGTCGATACTTGCACCCAAATCCGCGAGGAGGCGACATTCCATCGATACTCGCAACCGAATGAGCAAGGAGGCGACATTCCATCGATACTTGCAATACCATTCAGTGGGGAGGCGACTTTTTAGTCGATACTTGCATTTTTGAAAACCAAAAACCTGGCTTTCACGCCAAAAAACCCGGCTTCCATGCCAAAAATCCGGCTTTCATGCCAAAAAATCAAAAATCCGGCTTTCATGCCAAAAATCAAAATTCGGCTTCCATGCCAACAAAACAAAACTCGGTTTTCAAAAAAAAAAAATCTGGCTTTCATGCCAAAAACAAAAAATCTGGCTTCCATGCCAAAAAGAAATTTCGGCTTTCATGCCAAAAACAAAATCTGGTTCTTACACCAAAAACAAAACCGGCTCTCATGCCACAAACCAAATCTTGGCTTTCATGCCATCTCAAAATTTTGGCTCTCATGCCATAAACCCAAATTTGGCTCTCATGCCACCTCAAAATCGGCTTTCATGCCACCCAAAAAATTGGCTTTCATGCCACCTCAAAATCGGCTTTCATGCCACCCCAAAAATTGGCTTTCATGCCACCTCAAAATCGGCTTTCATGCCACCTCAAAATTTGGCTTTCATGCCACCCAAAAAATTGGCTTTCATGCCATCCCAAAATTTGGCTTTCATGCCACCTCAAAATTCGGCTTTCATGCCACCCAAAAAATTGGCTTTCATGCCATCCCAAAATTTGGCTTTCACGCCACCAAAATCGGCTTTCATGCCACCTCAAAATTCGGCTTTCATGCCATCTCAAAAAATTTTTGGCTCTCATGCCATCCCAAAAATTTGGCTTTCACGCCACCAAAATCGGCTTCCACGCCACCTCAAAATTTCGGCTTCCACGCCATCCAAAATTTTGGCTCTCATGCCATAAACCCAAATCCGGCTATAGATGCCACCCAAAAATTGGCTTTCATGCCGCAAGCAAAATCTGGCTCCCATGCCAAAACATGTCTCAAAAACTAGCTCCCATGCCAAAACAATCATTTGTCAAAAGATTTCTCACAAAATGACAAACTTTTGATCACATCCCATTTAGCAATCACTTTAATCACAATATTTAAGTGAGCGTAGGGAAAACAAAAAAAAAAGTACCAAAAAAAATACATGTGGTACCAAAAAAAAAAAAAAGAAGAAAAGAAAAGTGTTCACAAGCACTACAAAAATGTATACCAAAAAAAAATACATGTGGTATATAAAAAGAGAGAAAAAAGGGGCCTCAGCCAAAAATGCTCTCCAGCCAAGCTTTCAGCTCCTCAAGCAGACTCTTGGCCTTAGCCTCTAAAGCTTCCAGGCCGTGCTTCTTCAAGATTTTGCCATAATCTTGTAGAACTCCTCATCCTTGAGAGCGATCAATCGCTGTCTCATCTCATCTCGGTTGAGCGAGTCACACTCTTCCAAGTTTCTCTCCACATACTGGACCTTCTCCCAAGCCTGCTGTACACCAGCATTGGAAGATCTGGCAGATCGACGAGGTGTATCGGTAACGGGCTTCTTACCCTTGTTCGTTCTGGAGGAACTACCTGCAAAGATTGAAAAAAAAAAATAAATAAATAAATAAATCAACAGAATGACAGAATTTTGCTAAAAAAAATCCTGGCGAAATTTTGGCATGACTCCGGGGCAATTCCGAAGAAAAGGGAATCACCCCGAAAAGAAAGGAAGCCTGAAGATGAGCTCAACATCGCTGCAAGCTCATGATCAATGAAGGATTCTCAAAGAAGACTCGAACTCAAACATTGCTGCGAGATCAAGACAGTCTTCTCAAATTTCCGCAAGAATCGGAAAAGAGCTCAACATTGCTGCGAGCTTCAAATCCCAAAACTTGCAAAAAAAAAAAAAAAAAAAAAGCTCCTCGAAACCCCCGCAAGACTAAAGAAAGAGCTCAACATTGCTGCGAGCTTCAAATCTCAAGACTTGCAAAAGATTTCCAGGTGTGCATCATCATCATGCTCCCAATTCAATTTACCAAAAATCATGCATAAAAGAAAATCATCATGCACTAGATGCTAGGAAAACCTTGACAAAATTTGACCAATTCCAACCCAACTTGGTCAAAATCAAACTTTGTCTAAGTCAAAATTCATGTTGACTTAACATAGAAACTCTAGCCTTCTATCTTGATGCATCAAACAAAAAAAAAATGCATAAACATCTTGAAATGCATGAAACCTCATTATCATGATGATACAAAAAGGGGAGAAAGGAAAGTTCTTTTTTTAAAAAAAAAAAAAAGAAGAAAAAAAAAAAGAAAAAAATTATGGGTTGGCCCATGGGCCACATGGCCGTACGGCCCAAAGCTGTACGGACATGTCCGTACAGCAGCAAAAAAAAAAAAGGAGAAAAGAAAAAAAAAAAAAAAAGAAGAAGAAAGAAAAAAAAAAAAAAGAAAAGGGCGTGTAAAAAAAAAAAGAAAAAAGGAACACGTGCAAAAAAAAAAAAAAAAAAAAAAAAAAGAGAAGAAAAAAAATGATGAAACTTTCTTTACATGGAATTTCTTGTAAAAAGAAATAAAAAACTTACTTGAAGCCATGGATGGAGAAGAAAGAAGAACTTGAAGACTCTTGAAGAAGGAGGATTCTTGATCTTAGAGCAACTCTTGAAGACTTTTGCAAAAAGAAAGCAATAGGAGCAAGAGATCCCACCTCAATTGCTTTTATAGAAGAGAGCAAACCAAAAGAGGAAACAAGAGAAAAGCAAGGAGGTAAGTGCTAAAAATTAGCAACCTTCCCAAAAGAAAAGGAAACTTGGGATATTCTCTCCCAAAACAAAGATCCTTTGAGAAATTCTCTCTCAAAGAAAGATATTTTGAGAGAATCTTTCCCAAAAATCAAGAAAACTTGAGAAAATCTCTCAAAGTAAAGATATTTTTAGATATTCTCCACCCAAAAGAGATATCTTTAGATATTCTTTACGAAAATGACACCATATGAGATCTAAGCCATCCTTCAAAGCTTAAGGTCCCATGGGTTAGCCCATATGAGCCAGGTTTGACCACCTAGGCACTAAAAGTGGCTTTTAGTCAAAATTCCTTTTACCAAGAGCACAAAAAAAAAAAAAAAAAAAAAGGGTTCCATGCCTCTTTTGAGTTGATTGGACCATACAAGAATTCCAAGCCTCATGAGCTTCCAAGATCCAAAACCATCTCACCTCATGAGCCAAATTGAGCCAAACCTTGAAATTGACATTTCACCAAAAATCAAACCGGTCCCCTAACATTCCACATACAGCTTGTTAGGTTACAAGACCAAAACCAAAAACAAAAACCTGACCCCCCAACATTCCACATACAGTTTGTTGGGTCACACGGTCAAAACCAAAATCCGACCCCCTAACTTGCCACATACAGCCTGTTAGGACTCAAGGTCAAAACAAAAATCCAAATCCGCATCCCCGATGTCATCTTCAATACTTTGCCTCAAGATGGTACATGATTCCTATCACTACCATACAAATCCCCTGGAAGCTCAAAAGGCTACTCCATCAAAAAAAAATGCTCAAAGACTCTTGGTCAAGACAGAAGCTCTTCTTCAAGATTCTCTTTGAGGCACATCGACTGCAAAAGCTATATCGTCGCTGTACCTCGAGGGGGCATTTGTTGACACCAAAAATGTCACTTTGCCTCTTCACACCAAAAGCTACATGGAGCCGCATCCTACCAAAAATAGGCAGGCGCCACTTCAAGCATCAGATCTTGTCAGAATCAAACAATAACTGCAAGGTCACTCAAAAGAACCAAAAGAGAGGTACACATGAAGTTTCAGGTCATTTCGATATCATTTGGCCTAACTTCACTTCTCCAACAGCTAAGCAGCAGCTCCCGGCGGCGGACCACCCTGGGACCATGGCACCTAATTCGGAGCTTGCGGATCATCTCAAAATGACTCCAATAGGCTCCTTGTCGAATTTCAGGTCAATCGGACATCGTTTGACCGAAAGTCAAAGCTCGGCATTTCGCTTGCGGTGAAATCAAAGGCAAGCGTTTGCATGACTCCAAATGGCTTCAAAACTCAAACGAAAGCCTATGGTTGGTCTTAACTACTGATGAGGGAGTCACACGTCGAATTTCGGGTCAATCGGACATCGTTTGACCGAAAGTCAAAGTTCGGCATTTCCCTCGCAGTGAAATCAAAGGCAAGCATTTGCATGACCCCAAACGGCTTCAAAACTCAAAAGAAAGCCCATGGTTGGTCTTATTTAATGCTCAAGAAGCTTCACCTCAAATTTCAGGTCATTCCGACATCGTTTGACCCTGTTTCAGCTTCTGGCGGAAAATCAGCAGTTCTGCGCTCGGCTTTTCCCGGAAAATCGGAAACTTTGCAAACCAATTTGCAAGGATTCTCATCATTTTTTTCAGAGGGAAATCAAGCCAAAAATGTGGAGAAATGTCATAGAAAACAAACAAAAAAAACGGAAGCGAAAAACGACGAAAAACGGCCAGAAACGGGCCCCGGGAAGCAATTTTCCCCCCAAGGTCGCAGAGCCCCGCGACCCTGGGCCAGGCCTGCGACCATGGCCCATGGTCGCCGGAGACCATGGGGCCGGCGACCCTGGGAGGTCCGGGGCGCCGATTTCGCCCCGGGACCCCCCGTTTCGTCCGTTTTCGCGAGACAAGTTGTTCTGTCCCTGTGATTTTTCCAGATTCAGACTTTTGAGGCTCCAAATTCGCCGATATTCGCCAAGATCACAAGAATCCTTCCAAGAACTTCAAAAACTTCGTTGATCGCCAGCTGAACAACCAAAAAGTGCACTTTCTGCCCGCCCGATCGCGAAATCGACTGGACAGATGCTGCCGGCCCGCTGGTATCAACCAATGTCTGAAACTACATGATCATCTGATGTTGATTTACATAAGGATCCATCGATGATCATCGCAAAGGGAATTCCAAGAGACGCAACATGGCCTGCGACTCTTCAGCTACCAAGGTGGCCACTTAGTGCAATCAATTGGCCCGTTTATGGCAAGTTAATGCGGTCATTAACCCATTATCTTGAACGGCCCAATCAGAAGCCTCCGTTCAGGAGTTACAAGTCCAAGCAATCATGGCATTCAAGCCATGAAACTCCTAACATAATGGAGATTAAAGGCGATTAAATGCCCATGACTCTCCTCCGGCCAATGAAATCCAAGGGTCAGGAGTTACAAAACAAAAAGCAATTAAACTTGTAACTCCTCCCTTAATGAGCTTTATTACCATAAAGGCTCATAAATCACTCCTAAAGGCTACCAAAAGGCCTATAAATAGGAGTCCTCTCCAAGCATTTCAAAAAGGGTGACACACACAGAAAGAGCCAGAAAATCATTCAAAAATCCTTGGAGAAATCTCTACAACCCTGCTCCTTCAAGAAAACTCTGCTGCAACAAGTTCAACAAGGTGATTGAAGCCCCTTGGGGGGCCACCCCCCCCTCAAAGACCACCTATCCTTCTATCCAACATGGCTAGATGCGGCTTTTCAGCCCGTCTACTCAGCCTTTTACCGGATATAGGACCTTATCTTGGTCCTTATCCTCTAAAAATCTGAGGTTGGAGCCAAGCCAAGAAATCAAGCACTATGTTCTCATCTGAAGGACGATGGCGGAGCCCATACATGACTCGCGACCATCGATCTGAACGAGCCCTCCCACAATCGCATGAGAAGTTAGATTCCTTTTTCTTACTTTTCTGTTGTAAATTGTATTTTTTTTAAAGAGACAAAAAACCACAACTCTTGTCTTTCATTATTGATGAGAATTGTAAATCGGCTATAAACGCCACAAATCGGCTATAAACGCCAAAAATCGGCTATAAATGCCAAAAAATCGCCTTTTACGGCAAAATCAAAAAACTGTCTCTTTTATTAAAATATGTATGCAATGGAAAACTAGAAAAAAGTTTCATTTCCCTTTTTACTTGTGAAGGTGGATCTCCGGATCACCATTTCTAAATTCCAAGTATAAAAGAGAAATTGGCATACCCGTACAAAAAAACTGATGCCCGCTTTTCCTTTTTCCCTCCACCATACCCCGTCAGCCCCGGGGCGGAGGCAGCTTTGGAAAAAGACAAAAGCCGGGACCATCATTATGCAGGGCATTAAATGCCCCAGTTGTCGAAAGAAATACTCTCATACAATGCCAAGGCTAAGCATCCAATTAATCTTAAAGGATTTATGGTAACTATTGCTAGTTATTTCTTCTTTTATATTAATCACACAGTATTCTTTAATTGATTGCTCCAAATATTTAACATTTTATTTTAAAATAGGTTGGAAATGCAATCACAGATAACTACTATGATAACCTTGGCACAGTGACATACTAGTGGAGCCATGCCGTGATCTCTGATAGGACATACAAGAAACTCCTTATCACTTACAATTTTCGCAACCAGAAGCAATCTAATACATGTGATCGTTTGTATTCATATGCCATGGATCAAGAATTTGGATACATTGATCAATACAACATATAGAATCCACCTCTCTAGGGTTCTCTGCCCATTGTCCTTTGCAAGCGATTCAGAACCGAAAACAATAGAATCCATCTCTCTAGGGTTCTATGCCCATTGTCTTCCAGAAAAGGGCTAAAGCCATTTTTAGGGCATTTTTCTTGCTATCAGGTAATGCTACACAAGGAAGACAAAGAAACCATTTTAGAGAGGCGATTCTTGAGTGGAGAGTAGATGTCTGCTACGAGGAAACATTAATCAAAGCAAAAGGCATGAAGACGCAATAAGGGCAAAGCCTCGATGACAATAACGTTACAGACGACTCATAAAATGCCTAAGGGAAGCATCCAAAAGCACATACCTTCAACAAAGAGGATGTACGAGGGGACCACAGTTGGTAGGAGGGCGAGGAAGAGGATGTTGGAGGGGACCACAACATCGGTGCCTAGGCGCAGACGACTTGGTGAAGAAAAAAATAACCAGTTGACAACGAAAGAGAAGAAAAAAAACTCTCTTTGTTCTACTTCGTATACACCACAGGGTCCCTAGCGACCCTTAACGTTATAAAACTATGGTCACTAGGGACGCTAGTAGAAAGTGCTAAAAAAAACACTTTTTCGGGCAAAATAACTGGTCTGGTGCAGGGACGGTTAAAATAATCTTTTGGGGCCACTAGTCATCTAATATGTTTTTTTTTTTTTTTGGTAAAATCCTCTAAATATAATTTCCTTTTATAAAAAAAAAAAAAAAATAGTTTCTCTACTAGACACTTCTCCACTGCATGCACGTTCTACTAGCTTTTCAAGAAGAACACATGACACTGATCTATGTACCTAAAAGTATAATAGTTTTAGAATGCCCCATTTTTCTTTATTCTAATGTAATGATGACTCCCACTCAGATGGTGTAATTAAAACCTAGGGTTTATGACATTAGCCGGATGGGCCAGTTGTGGACGTGGTTGATGTATCATAGTGGGGCCACTTGAGCCCCATAAGGAAGTCTACATGGTATGTGCCATTTGAGACGTCTGCACTAGAGCAAATGTGCACACATGCTCATCAAAGAAATTCGCCGACAACCTTGTGGGGGAGTACTACTAGGCCATGTCAATTCATGGGAATGTAGGGGGGTTAAAATATATGTAGGGGGAACTAGGCCATGTCATTCCACTTGTGTGCAAAATTTTATTCCTTTGAGATCATCTTGACCCCTTGATTTGTGGCTTTCAAGTGTAACAGTTTGGAGTGCATAAATTATTTTTTTTTTTAATTCAATCTAATAGGCAATCTCATTTGGATTAGTGTTAAACACATTGGATCGATGACACTTAGGATAGTGGTAGTTTGTGTTCCATTCAAATTATATATATTAAAGCAATAGGATTTGTATTGTCACGTCATCACTCATGGAGCTCTCCTTTCATAAAAATACCAATATATATATATATAAATCCCCCATTTATGGAAGCATCCCTCACCCTATGGTGATGGATAGTTTCAAGTGCATCTATCTGTCACCATAGGGTGAGGGACACTTCCCTTTTTGCACATGAAGACAAGGAAGTGTACCTCACCCTATGTACTTGAAAAGTAACTTTTGTACTTGAAAATTTTCAATTATGGAAGTGTCCCTCACTTTATGGTGAGGGATAAATGAACTTGAAACTTCCTCATATATATATATCATTTTGCTTTGACGTGGGCCACTCACATTTCCAGATTTATCTCATCTCATCACGTCCAATTCAAATTCAAAAAGATTTTTCATCTTTACCGTTTCTTAACCCTTCTCCTACTTGCGTATCCTATTTCCATAATACTCCTCTACATTAATACGCATATCGCCCACCCCTTCTTACATGAGTTTTAATCTAGATAATAGCAAACCACATCCTATCCAACGATAGACATTATTTCCATTCACGACTTAGTTCGTTAGAGTATTAAAAACATGATATTCTAATCAACCTTTTAAAACTTTAATAGCTAGATCATAAACTGATTAATTACATTAGGGTTAAATGATTTTTGAACTTTGAGAATTATTATTTGTTTGTAGAAATTCCAAGGATATTGTCCTCCCACCTGGTTTCATTGATGTTAAGTTTACTCTAATTTTTAATTTTTTTATGTTTTTCATATAGTTTCTTTTATTTTGCTAAGTTGGACTACTGATTAGATGTGATGCTTTAAACTTCAATACCTAGAAATTGATCCTTAGGCATGTTTGTGACTTTAACGTACCAAGATCAATCAACTTTAAGTATGTTGGCTATGCATGGAATAAATTTTAAGAATAATAGATAATATATTCTGTTATAAAAAAAATGATAGATAATATATTAGTTTTTTTCTTAGATTTATTCCTTGTTCTTATTAATTTTTTAGAAAGATCTTTAAGATTATTATATTTTAATTTTTGGGCCCAAGCTAAGTACGGGCCTTTGTTGCTAGTTTTTAATTATACAAGTTCCAACCTGATTAAAAGTTCTACAAATGTACTGATTAAGAAATAGTTTGTTAGGCCATATATGTTATTGTATAATAGTCATTTTCTCATTAAATAAAAAAATACATTAAGGCTAGTAAACATGTGAAAAATGCAACGGATGGGTTACTCTCATATATGAAAAATAGGAACAAGTGATTGAAGATATTTTTCGGCACCACGCACTGTAACTCCATTCCTGGAATAATAATGGGATGAATCTGAAAGTGAGAAAAATGGAACTTGAAAAGCCAAATATCTTAAAGAAAAAGCAACGCATATTTAATGGTTGTCCCAATTTGTGTCGATATGACTTGGGCAATAGACTTTTGTCCATCTTATCTTTGCCAATAGGAACAGTAACAAATTCGTTTGGACTCTAGTCAGCTCAAATCTTTTAAAATAAAATAAGGAAGATAATCAAAATAGGGTTTAAGTTTTTGAGAGTTTTCAAAATAGGATAAAATTTCAAGTTTTCAAAATAGGCCTTAAATTTTTTAAAACATTTTTAAATCAAGATGTTATGTGAAAAATCCATGAGAGCTGCTAATGCCACAGCCAAAACTTCTCTTTGCGCATCCCTTATTTTAAGAATAATATATCTATGTATGAAATTACCAAAGGGACAAGGACAATGCGGGGGGGGCATCACTGCCCCTTCGGCAGCACCGTCGGAGGGGGCATCACCGCCCCTTCGGCAACACCGTCGGAGGGGTAGAGGGACAAGGACGACGGGGGGTGCGGAGGCGGAACGAGAGGGGAGAGGGAGAGAGGGCGGCAGCGAGCAGCAGATGGAGGCTGGCAAGGTTGGGGGGGGCGGGGGGGATGCGAGAGTGAGGGAAAGAAGGGAGTGTAGAAAGAAGGTGAGAGAGTAAGGAAGGGTAATTTGGGGATAAATGGGTGTGTAGAGAGAGATTTTGGTCATTTTTTATTTGAGTGGTGTGTAGAGAGAAGGGATGTGGAAATAGAAGTTTTGGTTGTGGCATTAGCAGCTCTAAAAACCCATCTTAGGGGCTGCTTTCCTCTTTTTTTCAAAATTTCCCAAAATGCCCTAAGTATTTTTAATGAAATTAACCCCCAAAATCATATAAAACCCAACCCACCATAACAGATCGGTGACAGGTTGCTGCTCCTCACACAGGGAGAGCCCATGAAAATACTTGCTGGGAAAAATAAAGTATTGTAATCTCTGTCAAACAGTTTGAGCTTCAGTTACAAGGATTCCCATCCCTTCTTCTCCTATACCTGTTACAAACACTTCTCAGGGCCAAGCCCTCTCCACGTATTCTAAACATCCCCCCTCTCATTCATCATTCAATCCATTCCTTCTTTACAATCAAGACCAATTTCATATAAAGATCATTAAAACCATTGAATTTATAAAAACCATTTCCATAATTTAAAGATAACAGCAAAGAATACATGCATATCACATCCATGAATAGAACATATACTTGCCTTTGCTTTAGGTATAACCTCAAAACCCTCAAATCTAGCTCCACAAACCCCAAACCTAAGCAAAGAACCAATTACCACCAAATTAATTACATAAACTAAAAGACTTAGAGTTAAACGACTCATCTATCACTAATTCTAACAAAACCCCTAAATAATCAAACCCTACAACACAAGAGAGCTTACCCTAGAGTAGATGAATTGGGGAAAATCAATAAAAAGGGTATCAAGAAGAAGCTTGGGCTTTCATGAAGTAGATGATGGAGAGAATTTATGAAGAAGACGGCTTCTTCGGTGGGTCTACTACTAATTCTTCTTTAGAAATGATATGACCCAAAAACAACACTTGCTCCAACCAGAAATCACACTAGCTCAATTTAACATAGAGTTGGCGATCTCTCAAAATCTGCAAAAAAGTTCATCGAAGCCGTTCATACTCCTCCCTGGACTTAGAATAGACTAGGACATCATCAATGAAAACTACGGTGATATGGTCAAGGTGTGGAGCAAAGATGCGATTTATCAATGCCATGAAAACCGTTGGTGCTCCGTCAACCGAAAGGCATCACCAAGAACTCAGTGGCCATATCTCGATCGGAAAGCTGACTTTGGGATGTCCTCCTCTCTTACCCTCAGTTGTTGTTTATATCCAAATCGCAGATAAAAAATAACTGCGTACCTTGGAGCTAATCAAACAACTCATCAGTCTTAGGCAATGGATACTTATTCTTTACAGTCATCTGATTTAACTGCCGGTAATCAATGCACATCCTCATCGTACCACCATTCTTCTTCACAAAGAGAAATAGAGCTCCTTAGGGTGAAACACTTGGTCTGACAAAACCCTAATCCAATAAATCCTAAATCTGCACCTTCAACTCCGCTGGAGCCATGCAGTAAGGAGCTCTAGAAATTGGTGTTGTCCCTGGTACAAGCTCGATGGTGAAACCAATCTCTCTTATAGGTGACAAATCCAGTATGTCCTACAGAAAAACATCTGGGAATTCGCATACAACGGGTATCTCCTCAACAATCTTCTTCACCGGCTTCTCTTCTGAAATGAAGGCTAAATAACCCACATCCTACCTTCAACAATTGTTCTACTTTCAACACTGAAATCCTCATGGTGATTACACTCTTTCTTTTCCCCAGAAACTCCTTACTGTCCTCTACAACCTTCAGACTAGTGGTTTTGTTAAAGCATTCCATTACTGCATGATAACTGCCCAGAATCACATTGAAATCGTTCATCGGCAAAATTATCAAACTCGTCGGCAACAAGAAATCACTAATCCTAACTGGACAAAGTGGAAAATACTCCTCACATTTAATCTGATTTCCAATAGGGGTAGTCACTAACACCACAGCATCTAAACTCTCCACCTCACCCAAACTCCTAGCTAAAAGGGCAGAAACATCCGTTTCATATTCACATTCAATACAATCTGCGCAATCGTTCACATTCAATAGTTAATAAAAGTAAATGCCTAGTGGTGCTGACCGATCCTAAAACAGGGTGGCAATTATAATTTATTCTCCGCTATTATCTCTACTTGAAAAAACAAAGATGCTAACCGAGTATCGTATCCACTGGGACAAAAAGGCTAAGTTGTGTTGTTTCCTAAATTCCTAAACTATTCCTATTAGAAAACGGAGCTTTGATTATTAAACTAATACTACTAGAAAACAAAATGTTGGGTTGATGGGTTTTGATTTCTAAATTAACAAAGTAAAAGACAACTTTGATTCAATCAGAGAAAAGATCTAAGGGTACGAATCCACTCTAACCTCGCATAATAGCAAGTATAGACCTAGGGTTTTACTATCAACGCTATAGAGACTCGTCTTGGTTACAAACCTTCAGAGTCAACAAATAAAGGATGTGGATGTAAATCGGGGCATAACCTATCTCTATGGCATAGATTATCCTAAATCTGACAAACACATTCATTCAAGCATTATTATATGACTTAGTATTCAAATCTACAAGATTAAAATACCAAAGAAAGAAATATTGCATTCATAAAATCCAATCAGTGGATTAACATCTTGTCATATAATCAAAAGCGTTTAAAATAAACCCTAAACCTATACATCACCATAAAAAAGAGGTTAGGGCTTCATCGCAACCCAAAGATAAGGAGTTAGTTACGCATGGAAGACGATTGGCAAGGAATCTCTGATGAAATCACCATGGATGCTCTTCCCCAAGCTCCAAAACCTTCTCCAGACCTTCTCCCAAAGTGTGAATGTCCCAAAAAAAGAGTTAGGGCTCTTATTTATAAGTTTTGGGACGGAAAAACTCTTCAAAACGTGCAGGGGACGAATTCTCGGACGGTCCGGACGTCCGGACGCCAGGAATAACAATTCCTGCGCACCTCTCTACCTCCGGGTGTCCGAACGCCAACTTCCGGGCGTCCGGACGCCAGGAATAAATATTCCTGCGCACCTGGTCATCACAGCGAACTTCCGGAGGTCATATCTCCCTCGATATAGCTCTGATTTATACAATCTTGGACTCCACGGATATCTACTCGAAAAGAGATTTCTAACGGTATGTAGATTTCACTAATCTGACACTCGAGTTGAAAGTTATGACCATTTCAAGTTGCTGCCCCTGAAAATTCCAAGAATAATGGTGCAATTAAAAGAACTTCCATGTTGGCATGCTATGGGGTGAGTGGGACCCATGTTGGACGTCCAAGGCATGTTTGGACTCTTGCTTTGCTTTCTTATTTGAGTCTCTTCCCATATTTGGCACGCTTTCTTACTTGCAACTCCGGTTTGTCATGCTTTGTGAGATTTCTTCCATTTTAGCTCTGAATTTCGCTCCTTGCATCTATAATACCTACAAACAATAAAATAACATAATTAAGCTAATTAATCTCTTTCGACGGTATAACCAAGTCCTCATTAAGGGGCCTAAAATGTATCTTTTAGGCTCTCATCACACCCCCCAACTTACACTTTGCTAAACCTCGAGCAAAGCTAAAACAAAAGGAAAAACTAACTAAGGCCACTTTCGTAGGGAGCACAGCTGCACTTAGCATGTGCAGCAAGCCTTTAAACCTCTAAGTTCCCCCTAGAGGACGAGTTATAGTCTTGTGAGGGTTTGCAGTGAATCTACCCACAAAATTCCTAAAACATAAAAGAAAAACAGGGAGTATTTTCCACCAAGGTATCTACAAACACCGGATATTCCTGATTTTGGGGTTTTCAATACACAACTCAAATGTGGTTCACAAATCCTATCTTTTGGTTAGAAATCCTCAAAATCATGCTGGAAAAATTAATTGTGCACGGTGAAAATTGTGTACATATAGAAGCATGAAAGCATAAAACGATCCACTAACAATTTCCGTGAAAACACATCTTTTTCTTTCAAAATGCTGGGCCACTGAACCTCAGTAAAAGTTAATATGATTCCTCTCAAGGCATTTGTGGTGGCTTTCACACTATTGTTTTTCAAAGGACATGACAACACTATTTTGATTTTTTTTTTCTTTTTTCTTTTTTTTTTTAAGAAATGATTGTGCAATGCCTAGGTCCCTTAAGCTTTCTAATTAACCCATGTAACGAGCATTCAGCCAATGACTCCCAAGACAGATGTCTTTAGGGCACTAGGTATGGCAATACCCCTATGGGCTTACTGGCTCGGGTTAAAAAGGCTACGAACCCAAACTAGTCACTTTTTTTTTTTAAAGCGGTCCCTAACAATAGGTAGCCCTTTCCATATGCCCGACTTAAGTAGAACAGAGGGTCAGGTTTCCATCATAATTGTTTTGAAGTTTTCACTAGTATGGAAATCATAGTTTCACATTTCAAATTTTCTATATAATACGTGTTGAGTGAGAGATCAATAATTCAACACTTTCTCAAAAACTCTTTCCTAAAACAAGATAGTGAACCATTTTTCTCTTTTTCCTCACAAAAAGTTCCAAAAACAGGGTATCTTCGTTTCATAAAAACCAGGTTAGAAATCTCCCGAAAGACTAACGAAACTAGCAAAAACTCTTTTTTTTTTAAACTAAAGGAAAAGACTACAAGTAAAGAGAACTAAAAACCACTAAAAACTACTCCTAGACTACTCCAAAGGTTAATACCCCACCCCCCAATTGAATGTAACAGTGTCCACAATGTTAAACATAAAATAAAATATAAAGGACAAGAAAAGTAAAGGAGAAGGAGGGATATCACCTAGGTAGTGCTGAACAAAATCATGCACAGTAAAGAAAAGTCGGGTAAACCCCCCAACTTGCACTAAAGAACCTGCAAAATGTTAGCACTAATCTAGAAACACAAACAGAGAAGCTAAAAAGAAAAAGCAATCTAAAAAGTAAAAATAAAATAAAACATTTTAATCATCCTCCCCCTCTCTGCCATGGCTAGTTCCTTCACCTACGTCATGCATGTGCTCATTTCTGTGAGGAGGGGAAAGGCCACGCAGACCTCTCATTAAAGATCGCATTTCGAAGAGAGAGTCTGTCGTGCGAGTGGCAAAGTCCTCAAAGCGGGACTCAAAGGCCATCTGACGGGATTGGAGGGCCTGCTGACCTTGGAGGATAGCCTCGTACTGGGCATAGGTCATGTAAAACGGGTCAGCCGGCCCCGCCGGAGGAGGTACAACAAGAGGGGCTTGAGGTGGCACCGGTTGCTCAACCATAGGTGCATCTACTCCCGGCATCATGGCAGGGTGAGCGTGCTGCATATTGCGCATTATGGTTTGGACACTCAGTGTCCATCGCACCTCACCATAGAGGTCAGAACATGGGAGAGACTCCTCAGTAGATGAAATGGGGAGGGGGACCTGAGAGACCAATGGATCCGAAAGAGAGAGAAGTAACATGGTGATGAAGTGAGGGAAAGGTAAAGGTCTCTTCTTCTCCGGATCTTTTTTAGACTCTGTAAAGAGCCTACAGACTTTGCACATTTCTCAAAAAATCATACGCGGTAAAGAGACCGCGTATCCAGCATGAACAGCGTACAAAGTCACAAGGAATTCCCCCCTCCTCTCATCCTTGTGATGCGTGGGAAATGCATTCACCCGCAGCATCTGATCAATCAGCCACATCCGTTGCAGTAGGTAACTACGACGAGTGGTCGTGTAGTTGTCCTTGCTAAACCTACCCCCACACATCTCATTGGTAATACTGGTCACAGTGGGGGTGGCTGGAAAAAATGGAAAGTCAGCTGCATTGGGGCGAAAACCGAGGGCATGAGCAATGTCCCTCTCTGTTACAGTAATGTCATGTCCATCAATGGTGGAGGACAAGACATCGTCATTCTGCCCCGTAATTTCCAAATGTTGGTAGAAAAGGCGCACCAAACGAGGGTACGCGGGGGGAAAAGGTCCACAAAGGGCCGTCCATTGACGCAGACGTATTTGCTGAACCGCCCAACGTGTGGATTGGTCGGCTTAAAAAAATTGTAGGTCAAATGTGGTCTGCTTGTCTAAGGGTCGATTGGCCCATTCTTCAGATGGTTGTTCGATAGTAGGAGTGGGTGCACTCCATTTGGAGGGTTGTCGATTGGAGGATCTCTCATCTGTAGGGGCCTTGGACTTACTTCTCCTTCTTCGAAACATGTTTTTTTTTTTTTTTGAAAAGATAATGAAAAAGCAAGAAAACAACCCTAAAATAACTTACACAATTTCAAAATAAATAAGGAAAAGAACAGGAAAGAAAAACAATTAAAAAGAAAATTACCCACAATTTTCTCGCCGGAGCTCCGGTGAAGTCGCCGGAGAAGATGACCGAAAAAGTTCGCCGGAGAGAAGCAGGGATTGCCGGCGCGTAGAGGAGCTCGTGGGGATGAGAACCCAAGGGTGCTACTTTGGTGGAGAGCCGCGAGCGCTGGTAGATCTAACCGGAAAGCTTGGACGTCGCCGGCGGGAATGGGGGCTCCGATGGCACTTGGGGAGTAGAAGAATGGGGTAGAATGGAAGAGGGGAAGGAGAGGAGGGTAATGGTGGTGGAGAAAAGTGGAGGAGAAGAGTGGTGGTGTATGTGGTGGTGAGAGTTGGTGGTGGGAGAGACAAAAAGAAGAAGAGGGTTTGAAGAAGAAGAAAAGAAAGTGGGGAAAGGGCTGCCCTAGCAGTCCTTAAGATGTCCAACGTTTTTTTTTTTTTTCGCGGAATTTCCGGCGTCCAAACGCCCCACTCCAAAGAGCAGCGGTCTGATGAAAGAAACCGGGCGTCCAGACGCCCAGAGACAGAGAGTAGAGCATCAAAAAAATTTCCGGGCGTCTGGTGGGGCGTCCGAACGCCCCATTCCAGAGAGCAGGGTGGTTTAACGAAATCCGGGCATCCAGACGCCGGAGATTTTTTTTTATTTTTTTTTTAAAACACCAAAACTCTCTCTGCATGGTAAGGACTAACCACCTAAGGGCACCCCCCCCCTTCCTAATGGACTCCAAATGGACTCAAATTTAACAACAAAAAAGATGAAAAGATACTAACACCTATGCTACGACTCTATCTACACTCGGGTTTCCTCCCGTAAGAGCTTGTTTTAACGTCGTCAGCCAGACGTCAAGTACTTTCAGCCCATTGGATAGGACGGGTCCATTAAAACAATGGACTCCACCACTTCACCTGCAGTAATGCCCTCTATATAGGGTTTCAACCGTTGACCATTTACCTTAAGAAAACCCCCAGTGTTGGGGTTGCGAATTTCTACTGCACCATGGTCAAAAACTTTGGTCACCACATACGGTCCATCCCACCTTGACTGCAATTTTCCTGGAAAGAGTCGCAACTTGGAATTAAAAAGCCAAACCTTTTGATTAGGCTCAAAAGACTTTCGCAAAATGTGTTTGTGATGGAAAGCTTTAGTCCGAGCCTTGTAAATTTTGGAGCTCATGTAGGCTTCGTTCCGAATCTCTTCCAACTCATTGAGTTGGAGTTTCCGAGTAGAACCGGCAGCGGCCATATCAAAATTGAATTGCTTTATAGCCCACATGGCGCGGGGTTCGAGTTCCATTGGCAAGTGGCAGGCTTTGCCGAACACTAATTGGTAAGGGGACATACCAATTGGGGTCTTGTAAGCAATAGGGTAAGCCCATAAGGCATCATTTAACCGCAACGACCAATCTTTGCGGTATGGTTTGACCGTTTTTTCCAAAATATGCTTCACTTCCCTATTGGTCACTTCGACTTGGCCGCTGGTTTGAGGATGATAAGGTGTAGCTACCTTATGTGTGATGGAGTACTTCTTTACCAGTGCCTCAAAGTGTTTATTCACGAAGTGGGTACCCTCATCACTTATTATTGCTCGCGGACAGCCAAAGCGACTGAAAATATTGCTCTGCAGGAATCTGACCACAACTTTGTGGTCATTAGTCTTTGTAGCAGCCGCTTCCACCCACTTGGACACGTAATCAACCGCCACTAGAATGTATTGAAAACCAAAGGATGGGGGAAACGGTCCCATAAAATCGATGCCCCACACGTCAAAAATTTCTACAATCAAAATCGGTTGTAGGGGCATCATGTTCCTCCTAGACATGTTACCTGTTTGCTGACAGCGCAAACAAGTTTCGCAAAACTGATGAGCATCTCGAAAAAGAGTGGGCCAATAGAAGCCACTCTGTAAAACCTTCGCAGCAGTTTTCTTCCCACTGAAATCCCTCCACACGCAAGAGAGTGACAGAACGTAAGTATACTGTTATATTCACTCTCGGGTACACATCGCCTGATTACTTGGTCTGGACAGAATTTGAAAAGTTCAAGATCCTCCCAACAGTACATCTTTACTTGGGAGAAGAAACGATCCTTGTCCTGCTTGGACCAATTTGAAGGAATCGCCCCCACTGCTAGATAATTTACAATATGAGCATACCAGGGGGGGCAATTTTGGGACACCATAAGTAATTGCTCATCTGGGAATGAGTCATGTAAGGGTAAGGTGTCTTCCGTGGTGTTCACCAAGATCCGGGATAGGTGGTCAGCTACACTGTTTTCGGAACCCTTCTTGTCCCGAATCTCAAAGTCGAATTCTTGAAGTAAAAGAATCCACCTAATCAATCTTGGCTTAGTGTCCTTTTTCGACAATAAGTACCGCAACGCAACATGGTCTGTGAACACTATAACTTTCGATCCTAACAGATAAGACCGAAATTTATCCAAGGCGAACACAACAGCCAACAATTCCTTCTCCGTCGTAGTGTAATTCAGTTGGGCATCGGAGAGGGTCTTGCTAGCATAATAGACAACATGTGGAACCTTGTTCACCCATTGGCCCAAGACGGCACCGACCGCATAGTCGGAAGCATTGCACATAATCTCAAACGGATGGGCCCAATCCGGTGACTGAATGATAGGGGCAGTGGACAGGGCCTCCCGCAGCTTTTCAAAGGCTTGCATGCAAGCCTCGTTAAAGTCAAACGAGGCCTCCTTGGTGAGCAATGCATACAAGGGTCTGGAGATCTTACTAAAATCTTTAATGAATCTACGGTAAAACCCTGCATGTCCTAAAAAGGAACGAACTTGCTTAACCATTAAGGGAGGTGGAAGTTTGGATATCAGATCAACCTTGGCCTTATCCACCTCAATGCCTCTAGCAGAGACGATATGCCCCAAAACGATGCCCTCTCGCACCATGAAATGACTTTTCTCCCAACTCAAGACCAAGTTTGTCTCGGTACAACGTTTCAGCACCTTTGCCAAATTATGGAGACATTCATCAAAGGAAGGTCCGAAAACAGAGAAATCATCCATGAACACCTCTAAGAATTTCTCCACCATGTCGGAGAAAATAGACATCATACACCATTGAAAAGTCGCGGGTGCATTACAGAGTCCGAATGGCATCCTCCGGTAAGCGAATGTACCGAAAGGACACGTGAAAGTTGTTTTCTCCTGATCATCGGGGTAGACGGCCACTTGGTTATATCCGGAATAACCATCCAGGAAACAATAAAAGCTTTGGCCAGCTAACCTTTCTAAGATCTGGTCAATGAAAGGCAGGGGAAAGTGGTCTTTTCGGGTCATTGAATTTAACTTTCGATAATCAATGCACACGCGCCACCCAGTAGTGGTTCGTGCGGGAATTAATTCCCCGTTCTCATTTTCCACAACCGTGATGCCAGACTTCTTTGGCACCACTTGAGTAGGGCTCACCCACTTGCTGTCAGAAATTGGGTATATAATACCCGCATCAAAAAGCTTCAGTACTTCTTTCATGACCACCTATTTCATGTTAGGATTTAAACGGCACTGCATTTCGTGTGACGGTTTCGCGTCATCTTCGTAATGAATACGGTGCATGCAGATGGAGGGGTCAATGCCTTTCAAATCGGCTACAGACCAGCCGATTGCCCTTTTGTGCTCTTGTAACACATCCAAGAGCTGACTCTCCTGATCATCAGATAGATCAGAAGCAATGATGACTGGCAAAGTATCCTTTGGGCCAAGATAAACATACTTGAGTGTAGCAGGAAGTTGTTTTAACTCAAGTTTGGGAGGAACTTCAATCGAGGGAGGGGCTGGTGCTTTAGAAAGTGGAGGTAGGTGTTCGATCTTTGCCCTCCATGGGGGAAAATCCAGCATAGCTACCTCATCCAAAAGGGCGTTGACCTCGGTAATCGAATGGTCTACATCGTACTCATCATAGCTAAAATGGGATAAGCAAGCCTCTAAGGGGTCCTCAGTTAAAACATAAGGCAGGGCTTCATTAACTAGCTCATCAACAACATCGACTGTGAAACAGTCGTCATTTTTCGGGGGCTGATGAGAGGCCTTGAAAGCATTCAACCTGACTTTCATATTGCCAAAGGAAACATCCATAACTCCAGTGCGACAGTTAATGGTCGTATTAGCTGTGGCCAAGAAGGGGCGGCCAAGGATGATTGAAGTTTGTTTCCGCAGGTTTGGCACTGGTTCTGTGTCAAGGACAATGAAATCAGCTAGAAAAAGAAATTTGTCCACTTTGACAAGAACATCCTCAAGTATACCCCGGGGCACCCTGACGGATTTGTCAGCAAGTTGCAAGGTGACCGATGTGGGTTTCAACTCACCCAGCCCAATTTGCTCATACAGTGAGTAAGGCAGGAGATTGACACTAGCTCCAAGATCCAACAACGCATGATCAATAATATGACTCCCGATTGTACAAGTTACAGTGGGGGTGCCAGGATCTTTCAGCTTCGGAGGAGTGTCATGCTGAATTAAGGAACTCACTTGCTCGGTGAGCAGGACCTTTTTGGACACATTGGGTTTGGATTTACGCTTCTGAGTGCACAAGTCCTTTAGAAATTTTGCATACGAAGGCACTTGCTTGATAGCATCCAGCAAAGGTAGATTGATCTTTACTTGCTTGAACACATCTAACATTTCATCCATGGTTGCCCCCTTTTTCCCGAAGGGAGAAGGTGTGTCCAGACAAGTGGGGAAAGGGGCTTTAGGCACATAAGTGGGTGCCACAGTCGGGATAGATGAAGAAGTGGAAGGGCTGACCTCCTTTTCCTTGGGATTCGTTCCCACCCTAGAGCTTTTGGGGCCGGGGGCAGATTCTCTAACAATTTTCGAAGGCTCCTCAGGCCTAGTCTCGACCTCACGCCCATTCCTCAGCGTGACAACTACCTTAGCTTCCTCATGATAAGTGTCATGAGGTTGAGAGCTACTTTCCACCTCGAAAGTATTATTGGGGTTGACAGTGGGTTGGCTAGGTAAACGACCCTCTTCTCTTCTATTAAGAGCACTGGCTATTTGGCCCATCTGGGCCTCTAACTTGGCTATGGACTGAGAATGAGAGTGGACCAGTTGATTACCTGCTTTGAGCTCCTTTAGCTCCTGCAGCACCGTCTCCTCAAATGATGGGTTTCTTTGAGGGGGTTGAGGGTTGGGTGGCTGGTAGGATTGTTGGGAATGATAGGCCGCAGGATTATATTGAAAGTTGGGCCTATTTCTCATTTGAGAGAAAAAAGTGCCTTGACCGGGCAACTTCCATGAAAAATTGGGGTGACTGCGCCATCCCGGATTGTAGGTATTCGAATAAAGATCATTGCCCGGTTTGGAGAACCCCTGTGCAGCATTCACCTGCTCTTGCACAAACTCAGGAAATTGGGGTGCTGTAGGACAGTCACTTACAAAATGAGTGGGACTGTTGCATAAAGCGCAAGCATCTTGATGGGCAGGGGGCTGGGGAGATGAAGATTGGAGAGATTGTCCCCCAGAAATCAATTGATCTAACTTTTGGGTCAAGGCAGCCACTTGGGTTGTGAGTTCATTAGAGGGCTGAATTTCAAATACCCCCTTAGGTTTCTGCAAAATTAAGGCTGCTGGCCTCTTCAATTTAGCAGCGGAGGCATGGTGCTGAAATGTCTCACTCATATTTTCAAAAAGTTCCAATGCCTCATCCTCATTTTTCAGCATAATTGATCCCCCACTGGCGGTCACTACCATGTTTCGCCATTCGGGTGATAGCCCATCATAAAAGAATTGCACCAATTGCCATTTGGCAATTTGGTAATGAGGACACTTTCTAGGGAGATCCTTAAATCTATCCCACGCCTCATGAAATTGTTCACTGTCAGTTTGGGCAAAAGATGTGATGGATCTCCTATACTGATTTGTTTTGCCCACAGAAAAATATTTGTCCAAGAATTTTTGTTGCAGTTGGGCCCAAGAATTGATAGAGTTTGGAGGTAAAGTACTCAGCCAATATTTGGCTTTGTCCTTTAATGAAAACGGAAAGAGAAACAATTTTAAGGCCTCGCTACTAAAATTGTTTATTCGCACCGTGGAGCAAATAACCAAAAACTCATCAATGTGGTTATACGGGTCCTCATTGTTCAAGCCATAGAAAGAAGGGATCAGATTGATTGTACTGGGCTTGATTTCATATTGAGCTGCCTGTACTACAGGCAGCTGAATACACGATGGTGACGCGTATTCTGAAGGAGTATAGTGCTTCTTCAAGGGCCGGAGAGGTGGAGCCTCAGGACCCTCATCTTCTTTTCTCGCTTCAGCCATTGGTGAATTTGTGTGTGTGACAGCAGAATGGTGTTTAGATGATCTAATTTCTCTAAGGACTCGCTCTAAATTTTGGTCTAAAGAAACCAAATCTGGATGACAAGAGCGACGACCAAGCATGCACACACAAAACTTACTGCAATTATATGAAAAGAATCAGAAAGTCTAAGCTTACCGCGCTCCAGGTATAAGCGATCTTTTACTTAAGTAGGACTTTCAAGTTGTTAAAAGTGCTCTAGGATCCTGCATAAACCGTAGGACTCTCTGTGTCAGAATTGATATCCTGCAGTAAGAATAGTAGAGGTGTGAGAAAAAATGGCAAAATAAAATAAAAAGAAAAAGGAAAGACTAAACTAATACTAGAATTAAAAGAAACAAACAACCGTGCTAATTGTCCCCGGCAACGGCGCCAAAATTATGACCGATCCTAAAACAGGGTGGCAATTATAATTTATTCTCCGCTATTATCTCTACTTGAAAAAACAAAGATGCTAACCGAGTATCGTATCCACTGGGAAAAAAAGGCTAAGTTGTGTTGTTTCCTAAATTCCTAAACTATTCCTATTAGAAAACGGAGCTTTGATTATTAAACTAATCCGACTAGAACACAAAGTGCTGGGTTGATGGGTTTTGATTTCTAAATTAACAAAGTAAAAGACAACTTTGATTCAATCAGAGAAAAGATCTAAGGGTACGAATCCACTCTAATCTCGCACAATAGCAAGTATAGACCTAGGGTTTTACTGTCAATGCTATAGAGACTCGTCTTGGTTACAAACCTTCAGAGTCAACAAATAAAGGATGTGGATGTAAATCGGGGCATAACCTATCTCTATGGCATAGATTATCCTAAATCTGACAAACACATTCATTCAAGCATCATTATATGACTTAGTATTCAAATCTACAAGATTAAAATACCAAAGAAAGAAATATTGCATTCATAAAATCCAATCAATGGATTAACATCTTGTCATATAATCAAAAGCGTTTAAAATAAACCCTAAACCTATACATCACCATAAAAAAGAGGTTAGGGCTTCATCGCAACCCAAAGATAAGGAGTTAGTTACGCATGGAAGACGATTGGCAAGGAATCTCTGATGAAATCGCCATGGATGCTCTTCCCCAAGCTCCAAAACCTTCTCCAGACCTTCTCCCAAAGTGTGAATGTCCCAAAAAACGAGTTAGGGCTCTTATTTATAAGTTTTGGGACGGAAAAACTCTTCAAAACGTGCAGGGGACGAATTCTCGGACGGTCCGGACGTCCGGACGCCAGGAATAACAATTCCTGCGCACCTCTCTACCTCCGGGCGTCCGAACGCCAGCTTCCGGGCGTCCGGACGCCAGGAATAAAAATTCCTGCGCACCTGGTCATCACAGCAAACTTCCGGAGGTCATATCTCCCTCGATATAGCTCCGATTTATACAATCTTGTACTCCATAGATATCTACTCGAAAAGAGCTTTCCAACGGTATGTAGATTTCACTAATCTGACACTCAAGTTGAAAGTTATGACTATTTCAAGTTGCTGCCTCTGAAAATTCCGAGAATAATGGTGCAATTAAAAGAACTTCCATGCTGGCATGCTATGGGGTGAGTGGAACCCATGTTGGACATCCAAGGCATTTTTGGACTCTTGCTTTGCTTTTTTATTTGAGTCTCTTCCCATATTTGGCACGCTTTCTTACTTGCAACTCCGGTTTGTCATGCTTTGTGAGATTTCTTCCATTTTAACTCTGAATTTCGCTCCTTGCATCTATAATACCTACAAACAATAAAATAACATAATTAAGCTAATTAATCTCTTTCGACGGTATAACCAAGTCCTCATTAAGGGGCCTAAAATGTATCTTTTAGGCTCTCATCAGGTGCCCAATGAAAACATTCAAAATCATCTATGTAAGTGAAGGACTAGGTTATTCCCATGTGAATGGGTTTGAAAAAAATGAAGAAGAGAACTATTGTTCAATATTTCATAATCTCAATCAATTTCGATTCCAAACCATATCTAAAAATAATTCCATATTCATCAGTGGTGCAACAATGAAGAAGAAACTTATGATTTCTTATAGTTCGTGTGCTGAGGTAGTTTAATTTATAGTTCATGAGAAATGAAAAATAAACATTTGTAATGCATAATAATTGGTTTAATAGCAGGCCATGTAACGTAATTAATAAAGATCACACGTGTCAAGGCCTGTTGACCTGGCACAAAGGACCAGTCGTTGCGGGCCCACCTAATTCGGGGTTGGCACTGCATCACTTCTTCCCTTTCTTCTGGTGTATGGACAACAGCAGATTACAAAAGAGTGTTGTTTGTGCAGCATGACCTACGTCGGCTTGGGACCAACGGTCGAGGATTTGGCCAGATCATGTGCTTGGGCAATCTCAGTCGTTCGATGGAAGGTGATGAAACTTTAACTTATATCAATGCTCAAGAGGCGGCGGTGGTTTTAACTGGGTCTATAATATCCAGTTAATTTTAACTTCACAAACATTCAAAAGCCTTAGGGCCTGTTTGGATAGGGAACTAATGGAATGAAGTTAAGTTAAATGAGGCCCAACGGTTAAAAATTTCAACTCATCGTTGTTTGGATCAGACTGGCCCGACAGATGAAGTATTCTGGTCGGCCCACGAGGATCCCATTTCACTTCAACGCAAACCACTTCGGTTTTTCTGGGTGAAATCGATTCTACTCCCTCTCCTCTCCTCTCCTCTACTCTCACTTCAACGCAACCGTCTGCAACTTGATCTTAGGTAGTCTCTCTCTCTCCCTCTCTCTTGATAATGGGTGACGATTTCTGGTTTCTAGACACGGTTTGAAGGATTGGATTAGGGCTTACGATTTTGTTGCAGGGTTATGGTGGATTAGGTTCAGTTTGGGGTTCGATTGAATCGTGGTCGATGTTCGCTGGGTTTAAGGTTTGGGTCTGGTTTGGTAAGGGGAAAGGGGGTATTAGGGTTGGGTTATTATTTGATGAGAGGGTTTGGAATTTTTGAATGCTGGGTTTGGAATGATTTTGGGGTTTTGGGATAGATGGGATTGAAGGACTGGTGAGGTTGTAGGGTTTGGAGATGGGGTGGGTGACTAGGATTGGAACAATTTGGGACGAGTGCAATCGTTTGGGGGGTTTGGGTTTCAGCAGTTGTGGTGAATGGGACTTGGTTTAGGGCTGATTTGGTTGGGTCTGAGGTTTTGAAGAGGATACAGGGTAATTACGAGTGCCACAGAGGCATGCATTTGGTTATTGTGGGTGTTCTGTTTCTATTTGACAGAGATTTGATACAAAAAAACTCGGAAGGAGCCATGGTATTTGAACCCATTTTCTTTATGTCATTTATTATAGCTTTTCTGTAACCTATTTTGAGTTGGGAGCTTTCAATCGGTCATTGGTTTCTGCTATTTATCTTCTGCTTGATTCTGTAGTATAATCATCAGTGATAAGAGTCCTGTTTGATTGTTGGAAAATTCCTTTTTGTGGACCAAAATATTGGAACTACAGGTGCTATGTTTGTAAACTTCTCTGGGTAATGTTAATTCGATGTTGCTTATTGGATTCATGCTGTGAAAGTGTATATTTCTTTGATAAATGTAGTGAGTTGATATTTCCAGGTAAATGAGATTTGGAATCGTCGGAGGAGGGATAAGAATCGTTTAATAGGTGGAAGTAAAGAATGGATTTTGAGCTGTTCAGAACATGGGACTAACATAATGAAACTTTCTTAAGTTAGGCATATTTTGCTGCTGGAATTTTCATCTGCAGACACTTGCATTCCCAGAAGTTACGATGCGTTTGGTCAAGCCTAATAACACACTTTGTTTAAATATTAAAATACAAGATTTACACCCACCTGCTTTTCCTGTTTCTGACTCTTTTGGGTTCCCTTCCCCTTTGTAGTCTGAACATTATATACTTTGCCTTTTAATATTAGATGGATGGGTCAACTTCAAATCACGGAGAGGAGGAAGAAGAGGAAGAGGAACTTAGCCATAGAAATGTTGCCATCCTTGGGGCAGCAACTGCTGCGGTGGAAATATGGCGGAACCAGATGACAACAGCAGTTGCTTACTATGCAATGCTTCGAAACCCATTAGAAAGAGAAGATAGAGAAAGAGAACGAGAACTTTATATATCCACCTTGACGAGAGGCTAAGAAGCCCACTGTATAAGCCAGTTGAGAATGAACAAGGAATGTTTTGATCTACTATGCAGTCATTTGAGAAATAGAAGGCTTTTGCAAGACACTCGTGGAGTGAAAGTGGAGGAGCAAGTTGCTTTGTTCTTGTACACTGTTGCACACTATGTTAGGAATAGAACAAATGCAGTGCGATTTTTTAGAAGTGGAGAAACAATAAGTCTTCAATTCCATTGAGTACTAAGAGCAATTAATGCCTTAGCTCCTGATATTATAAGACAAGTGGGGAATGATGCACCTAGAGGGCCAGTTGGTTTTGAGGTACATATTATAGCACACTAGTCATTTTCATAAATCTACAAAAATAAAGAATTATTGTCATTTTTTCTTGCATTCTAATAGGGTGCCGTTGGAGCTATTGACGGGACCCACATTCCTGCTTTTGTGCCTTCTCAATTGCAAAGCACATTTCGAAATAGAAAGGGCACATTGTCACAAACTGTAATGGTTGCATGGGGCTTCGATTTAAACTTTTAATACGTACTTCCGGGGTGGGAGGGGTCAGCAACCGATGCCCGTGTACTACAAAATGCACTCGCCCGACCCGATCCACTTGTTGTTCCTCGAGGTAATGAAGTCTACTAATTTGATTATTTTTTTTCCGCTTATTTTTCTATTTGAAAATGGCTGGTCTTTAACTAACTCTTAATGCTTTAAAACCATGGGGAGTAGGTAGATACTATCTAGTCGATGGAGGGTATGCAAACCAACCTGGATTTCTAGCTCCGTATCGAATGGCTAGATATCATCTTGCTGATTTTAGAAGGAGGAATCCTGTCAATTCAAGGGAGGTCTTCAACAAAATGCATTCACAAGCACGAAATGTTATTGAGAGGGCTTTCGGAATCTTGAAAAATAGGTTCGGAATTTTGAAGACAGCACCTCCATATGATATTCATGTACAAATTGACATTGTAATAGCGTGTTGCGTGCTTCACAACTTTATCAGAATGAATGGTGGGCATACTTTCGATGAAGAGCTCTTGGAAGATCACCTTGATGATGTAAATTCGAATGAGGAAAATGATCTCAATAGTGCACTTGCTTCAACCGATGTGGCGGGAACATCGCGAATGTGTAGATTCTCACAGAGAGAGAAAGATGAATGGAGTCGATTTAGAGAGAACTTGAAGGAAAAACTGTGGAACGAATATCCTCGTAACACTCATCGCAGTTAGTAGAATAACAAGTTCTACACATGGGCCATGTTGATTGAATGTTGTATCTAGCTTTCTCTAATTGTAAAGAATGTTAATTGAATACTACTATCATATTTCAAGTATCATGTATTTGACAATTTTCACTTTGAATACTCTCCAAGCTGAATGTTCTCTCTCTCTCTCTCTGAGAAATCAGATCAGATCTCAGTTTCTTTTTAATCTAGAAGCAAAGCCCATGTTCTGATTTGAATCTTCAAATCAATAAAAAAAACTCATTTTATGCATGAATCTTAGATTTGTGCCTGTTGCCAATTTCAATTCAACAAATCTCTCTCTCTCTCTCTCTGTCTTCCGGGTGACTCTTTGCAAGAGGAACAAGTGTAGCGGTCCGCGGCAGCACCTCAAATAGTAGCCTCTAAGGCCATAGAAGTGGGGCCCACTGGTGATATGGACCGATCATCTTGACTTAACAAGGATTGAATCCACATAGTGTGATGCTTGTTTGTGTATCCCTGTGATTCTAAATCTCATGAAAATTGGTTTCACTGTAGTGGGCTGTGGGCCCCATCTATGATCCACCAAGGTCTCTGCTAGGGATGCAAATAGATCCAATGGATCTGGGGGACCATACTGGAACCAAATCCAGATCTGTCTTTATAGATCTGATTTTCCAAGCTGTGCTTTACTAGAATTGGATAAAAGAGCTTCAATTTTTATTAATATAATATACAGGTGGGACAATTAATTGTGATATAATTAAGGATAAGTAGTCTATCAATCAAATATGATTATAATTCAAGTTATTTAGACCTTTCAAAACCTAAATATACTTTTAACATGTGAATATGATTATCGTGCACTCGAATCATTGGTCAAAACATATATAAGATCTGATTTTGAACTCAAATATTTCAGATCCTATATACATAGATTCAGTTTACAATCCAATTTCTCTTGGATCATAAAATAGGTTCCACATCCATTTTTTTTTAACTATTGACTTCGGATGGATACACTTTTGCAACCAAAGACTCTCTCATGCATGAACTGGCAGTTTGGCACCATTTCAATTGGCACTTCGGGTGGTCTTCTTGCTGGTTTTGAAGCTCTTGTTGGAGGAAGTTTAGTTCCAGGCAGCCTGGCTCAGTTTGGGCTGTGTTCAGTTGGGCTCTGTTCAGTGCTTAGTTTGCTTGCTTGCTTGATTTGGATGTGTGTTGGAAGATCTCCTGTGAAGTGCTGTGCTTGGCTAGGAAGTTCCCAGTGTTGTGCTATGCTTGGCTTTGTTTTCTTCCTGCAGTGCAGTGCTTAGTTTTGTTGCCTCATTTGTGCAGGTTCTGCTGTTTAGCTTCTTCCCTGAGAAGAGTTGTGCAGAGTTGTGCAGAGTTGTGTAGTGTATGTAGTTCCTTGCTTTTGTTCTGAGCCATGGCTGTATAGTGGTGTTTTTTTTTTTTCAACTTCAATATTTGTACCCATCACAATGTGTTGTAAACAATCTGCCATTTCTACGGATGAGATCCTGTGCTCTTGATGTATACTGTCAGAACTGAGGCTTGTGTAGAAACTCTCCAATTCGAAACCAATTATACGGCTTCATTTCAACACTCATATCAAGTTTATTTTGTCCTTGATCAAATGCTTTTTTTTTTTTTTGACTTTTAGAAGTGCTGAAATAGAAATGTGCAGACTTGCAACTTGAGCCAGCAGCTTTCAAACAGTTTGGAGTATATTTGGTAAAAAGATTTGGGCTAACATGAAAATTGGATGGTCTTCAGCTCTACACTTGATAACTCTTGCTCTTCTGATCATAGATTATATATGCAAGTTGGAGATGTTGCTGATTAATGTTCTGATCTTTACTTTGAACCTATCACTTTGAAGTTGAAAGCTTGGGGTGCAAACTTCCTTGCCATATTTCTTGCACGTCTTTCTTATCAACCCTCCTTACGCATTTTTCCTATTTATACTGACCTACTTTTGAAATGCACCGATGAGTTCCAGGAGCATCCAAAGTAGAGGATTCCTCATCCCTTCTTAATTCCATTATGCATTCACAAATTAAAGTTTTAAACATGATCATTGTAAGTAATAGAACAGTTTTAATTCACACTTGTCATGTGCATGGCTCCTAGAGAAATTTACTTCTTATCCTGTGCATATCCACAAAATGCATCTAGTTTCTTAGAAATGCAACACATTACTTCTTATCTTGTTTGTTTGGGGGCTCTTAGCCCTTTTCCCTCTTTTATCTTAAATCAATTACCTTTTAGCAAAAAAAACTTTGGATATTATGTGTCGTGTGTTTGATTTATTTGTTCCATGTAGCTATGTCAAAAAAAAAAAAATAATGTCTTCAATGCTGTTATGGATGATGAGATGCTCACACTATTACAAGAACAAATCGAGATGGGCAAGAAGGGGGATCGAGGCTTTAAAGAAGAGGCCTATAATGATGTTGCATCAGCCATGACTGAAAACAGTAACGATGCATATGTCATGACATCATCCAGTGTTAAGAATAGATACAAACACTTGAAGCAGCTATATTATGCGATGAAGGAGATGATGAATGCATTTGGTTTCGGATACGATCCAGTGAGCAAACGAGTTGTTGCAGACGAGGCATTGTGGAACACTTGGTTGGAGGTATTATAATGTTTAATGCTAATTTTGATGTACTTTTTTCATTGTTTGTGATTTTATAATATAATGGAGAGTTTTTGTTATGGTACAGGGACATCCAATAACAAGACCATTGAAGACTAAGAGTATTGACTATGAAAAGATGGGATTGGTCTGTGGCAATGATATGGCAACAGGACAGTTTGCTCGGTCTTCAAGTAGTGCACCGTCTGTTGACTTGATGCAGGAGTCAAGTAATTATAGTAACTCTGATGATGTCCCAATTCGCGTGGATGATTTAGAATGTGATTCTAAAGGTGGGGGGACAAGTGGGGAATCTTTATCGAAGAAGAAGGAAGTACGAAAGAGGGCAAGAGATGTAGAAGTACTTGTAACGGGGATGAAAGAATCTGCGACTTTGGTGCAACATGCATTAGACAATCTTGCTAATAGCATTAAGAACTCGGAGCCACATAAGCGACTAGGTGATGAAGTTTTTACAGAGAACTGATGAAGATAGAGGGTCTTACTCGAGATGACATAGATGTTACACATGAGTGGCTAACATTGAGAAAGGAGATGGCTGCAGTCTTCTTGTCGCATGGAGATAAGAAGGAATAGATACTAAGACGCTTGCATAGAATTCATGCTTCATCCTTTCCTTAGGTAGGATTTATTTAACAACACATTTATATCATGGGTTGATTTTATGCTTTAGTTTCAAATGTGAGATGTGAAATGTATTTCTTATTCCATGCAATGGTTATTGATTTATGGAAACAATATTGCTTGTGCAAACCATTGAAGCAAAATGTTGTTTCCTCTACTGAGGAAAATTCATTCAAAAAGTGCATTTTTTGCATGAAAATCCATCACCCCAGATGACCAAAAGTTTAGCTGAGCCAAAAATGGTAGTTGTTTTTTTAGCATTTGTATCATGTTTGCCAACTTGATTGTTAGATTATATTACATCTGCTGAGGCATCCAAAGTGAGGCTTTTTATTTTTACTTTTTATGTTTAGGATCTCCTGTGTTCTTGGCTCCTACTAGTCAAATAGGTTTTTAAATTCAGATTTATGGTTAGTGTAGAATTCTTAGATTTGATAGAAATATATGCATTTCCCTTCTTATGTCATTTCTAGTAATGATGATATTGGTTGTAGAGCCATGTGCTCAACAGTAGCATGAAATCAGACTATCAGCATATGGCACTTACAGTACCTTTCTGTGCAGGGGAACCAGCCATCAAGTAGCAACCAAGGCAGCGAGTATCATCAAGATCATGGCTGACTTTGTGCTTCTCTATGTTTCCTTTGCTTTTTAATAGAGATTCTGTAACTTTTACTTAGAAGCCCAAGTGGCTTCTGTTATGGGACTCAATTTTTTTGATGTATCTAACCAAGGTGGCAAACAAGACTCTAGATGCTGTCCTTGGCTGGTTCTAATAGGATAGTATTGCTTCCTTTCTTTTCTTCTTTTTGTTACTGAACTTTAAAAAAAAAAAAATGGTACTTTGACAAGTGTTGAGGGCGTGGGTATGTTGATAGTTTCGCACAAAATTACATGACATGGTTATTAATTATTTTAGGTGACATTATTAATTATTATTGCTTGATTGTCTCTCAAAAAAGGCCATTGAAGGATCTCTTTTTACTTTTTTTTTCTAGCCTTTTTGTTACCTGCATGGGTCAAATGCTGATGGAGGCATAAAAAAAATGATATTAGGTGTGTCTATGAATATTAATATTATATGGGACCTGTTGAAACGATTCCATGAAGTGTTCGTAAGAAAGAATAAAAGAGAGCTTGTTTTTCTCTATGTTCCCATTTTTACTTTACTCATAGGTATCCAAACACATATAAAGTATTTTAGATTTCACTTTACACAAAGCAACCAAACAGAGTGAAGTGAAGTTAATTTAATCAACTTCAACCCACTTCACTTTTCATGTGAAACTCACTCCACTTCACTCTACTCATCAATTATCCAAACAGGCCCTTAAGGGCATTTTAGAAAATTTTAAAAAGCGAGGAAAGTTGCCAGGAGGATGGGTTTTTCGTAGATGTCCTGATTTGATTTGAAAACATTCTGAAAAACTAAAGGCCCATTTTAAAAACTTAATGTTATTGTTTTTGTCCTGTTTTAAAAAAATTCCAAAAACATGAGTCCTATTTTGAAATTTTCCCATGAAATAAATGTATTAAAGCTACCAACATGTGAAAATGCAATGCATAGGTTACTTTGACATATAATAAAAGGGCATAGGTAATTCAATATAATTAGAAACTAGCACAACAGCCCGTGCTAAGCACAAGCATATTTACCAATAGAATTTGCAGCAACATATATAAAAATTAAGGCCAGCCCTCTCCTCAGCTCAAGCGGACGAGAGAGGATTGTCCGCTACCTAGGGTGGGGCCCACTATTTGGTCAATCCAAATGGACCAAACACAAAGGCCCCCTGAGTTGCACATGTCCACCAAAAATCTAGCCCATCCGATTAAACTAGACCGTTGGATCGTGTGACAGCCATCCAAATGAACTGTACACCGTTAAAATTTTGTGGCCCAGATGGAGATGATAGAAATCAAGGATAAGGCTATTTTTTTGTAGAGAGGAGGGCCCCTATGTGTCCTTCAAATCCCCCCATTCCCATGTGGGTCCCCAGGTGGGCCCCAGGCCATTGAGCGGACGCCCTTATCTTCAGCTCGAGCTGAGGATAGGGGCCCTCAAAAATTAATTAAAAAATTCAAATCACATAAAATCATCCTCAAGCACTTACTGACAAAAAACAATAGAAAAGAGAATTATGACAACACCTCTTTTTTCTTTTTTAATCCAAGAGTCTGTGTGGAAATGAAGAGAAGTTGGGTGAAAATGATAGATGAGTATACATAGAGTATGTGTATATGACATTTGTGATGGAAATGAAGTTGTTGAAAAAAAAAAGGGGTGACAAGTGAGAAGTAGAGTGGTTGCATGTGGAAGTGGGGGAGAATGCTGGTTAGAAGTAGAGAAGGGATATAACTTCAAGTAGAGAAGGGATATAACTTCTGGTCAACATCAGTAGTTACAGTCAAAATTAACTACAAAACGCTTGGCTTTAATATAGTATAATAGATACCACACCCTATAAATCCATTCTTAAAATAGTGATGAGACAAATCTGAAATCATTAAGAATAAGTGAAGTATACGCACTGGTTGTTCCAATCTGTGTTCGTTTGGTCCTTCCAGTTCCATTGCACCCAATATGAAATGCATGACTCAGCAATATACTTTTGTCCTTCTTTGCCAGTAGGAGCGGAGGAATCACGCTTGTATATTTCTTCAGGACTTGTCATTGTAGCATAATCATCCACCTCTAATCACCAGAACAAAGCACCCTTGTGGTAATACATTTGTATAAACCTCCACTATTGGTTGGAAGGAACTCTTAAGGATTTCCGCCTTCAGGTTAATTCTTCCTCCCATCCCCTGGGCTCTTCTTCAATCATGTTTTTCACCTTTTCGATCTCTTCCTTCTTTAAAATATGATCTTTAATTAAAACTTGTTTGGTTAGATATATAAAAAGCAGCTCTAACATATAATAATTAGATAATTTATGTTAAATGTCATAAAAACTAATTTATATTAAACGTCACAAAAACTAAATTACACAATAAAGAGAAACCTTGTAGGCGAATGAATAGGATCACCCACATAAAATCAGAGATGTGTCAATTTATGTGGTCCTCAACACAAACCATATTATTTACAGTCTCTACAAATATAATTTCTAAAAAAAATTAAATCAAATGAATACTTTTTCCAATTATAATAAAACAGACTCCACCCCATGTATGCGCAACAAATATTGCATTAGCAATGGCATCCCTCATTTCCCACATCTACCGTCCTTTATCGCCATGTGCTAGGTTCTCCCCTTATTCACCATCCATTAGATCTTCATTAACTTCATTTTCATCATAATCATTCTCGTCACCAACAGTTATTCCCTCATTATCATATTGAGAAGAGAAACCCGTGCCCAACTATACATTTGTAATATGAAATTTGCCAGAGTAAAAACTGGAGATGCATCAAATTTTTTAGTGCATATTTCTTATATGATGTAATTAATAAGTAAAATCCACAATATTAACCACTGCAGTTGGTTGCAAATAACTGTTGATACTAACACATATTAACAAAGTTATGTAAAGTAAGAGACATACTATGCTAAAGCCTACCCTTGTCCCGAATATGTCATTATTTCCTTTCTTGAATATTTTAAACATATTATATTTCAAACCATACATGATAACCTGTAAGATAAAGGAAAACCATTCGTGCATCATTATAAGAATAAACATCTAAACATGGTATCTAATCGATGAATTTATCATCTAGTTTTGTTTTAAAATGATGGCAAAAAATTAAATGGGGACGACCATGGAGGGAACAAAATTATTACATCGATGATGAGAAGATTAGATGAGGATAAGCAAATGAATGAGAACCATCAGATTTGGAAGTATAGAGTTTTTTATTTTATTTTTCAGCACTTTAAAACTACCATAACGTACATCATCCGGCAATGCAAAGCATGTTACAATAAAAAAATAAAAAATGGAATTAGTCTAAAAAATATTGAGACGACTAATATGGTATGTTGTAATAAACTTCCATTACAACTACATAAATCATAGTTCCAGCACACATACGTAGTCAGCGAACCACATTTGGTACCAAGACAGGAACCTTCTCTTATTATTGGCATATAGGAAACATCCTCCGCTTCTCTCAATCAAATTCAATGTCAAAGAGAACTTTAGCATGCATGGTTACTCTTGCCAAGGACAACATCATATGTCATGGCAAGATCTGATGTGAAAAGTCCAAAGGACCATGTTGAAGTTGGCATAGGTTTCAAGTCCTCATCATACAGTAGGAATAGAGATACATGTCTACTAATTTCCTACGCATCAATGGTGTCCGTAGCATCAATGGTATCCCAT
This sequence comes from Cinnamomum chago, assembly GCA_038049695.1. Classification (NCBI taxonomy): domain Eukaryota; kingdom Viridiplantae; phylum Streptophyta; class Magnoliopsida; order Laurales; family Lauraceae; genus Cinnamomum; species Cinnamomum chago. Next base: position 38,101,566 of record CP142458.1, read on the forward strand.
ATATAGATCTTAGGTGATATAGAGAAATGCCCTGCTATGAAATTATAGAGAAATGTCATGCTATGAAATATGCATCCATGGAGCAATTGTCACATTCATGAAATTCAGAGATTTCTATATTTCATAAGCACAATATATGAAATATTAAAATAAATAAACTTCAGAGATTTCTATATTTCAGTGGTTTTTATATGTGATAAAACAGAGGAATTCAAGAGGACCTAATAAAATTCCAGATCTAGTGGATGGTTTTCTGAAGAAAAACACTAAAAAGGAGGCTTGAACCTTTCTAAGATATCATTTGCAGAGAAATTGAGAAAACTCATCCTTGAGGAGTATCAAATAGAAAATTCCAATTGCCTGGAAAAGGAAACCCTCTATAAGCTTGTTATATGAAGAGAACATTGTAAAATAGAATGATATTAGATTCATTTACATTACAAGCATTCTTCGTTTTTTTTTTTTTTTTTTTTTTTTTTTTTAGTTTTTCTTACAGTTGTTAATAGAATGGTTTTTAGATTCATCAACAAATGCTTCTGAATTTTTGTTGAAGCCTTGACGATAGACAAATGCATCATTTATTAGTTTTTTTTCCCAAGCTTGAAATTTCCTTTATACAAGGTTGGATTGTTGTATCAAAGGTTCGGACATGTGATCATAGGCCTATAGACAATGAAAAACCAAGTAAACTGTAAATCTAATAGAGAATACTGTATCTAATTCCATGAAAACAAACCAACTATAAAAATCTTTTGAAGAGAAACCATGAAGTATTTTGACACTGTCAAATACCAGTTGAATGTTAAAAAAGATGTAAAATTTGTTCATAAAAGTAAGTTGTTGTAAGCCTGTAATAACATTGCATTATAACTTATGACTTGAGGAAACTTTCAGAAAAAGGATTAAAAATCTCCTCATACAGAATAAAAATTGGAAAACCCTTACTTCCAAATTGAGGAAACATTCAAAAAAGGATTAAAATCTCCTCAAATAGAATAAAAATTTAAAAACCCACATCTCCTGAAATAGAATAAAAACTAAAAAAGCTAAAGCAGATTGAAGGACAGCGAAACCAAGCCTGGACCAATCCTCCATCATGAAGAGCTTAACTTTTCATCATGGTGATTGATTATTCAGTCACAGAACCCACATATGAATCAATTCAAAGCAGACAACTGCAAACCATGAGATTAAAATAATAACACTCCACTTCATCCTGTAAAAAAACCCAACATAGGGGAAAAAATAAAGAGAAAGAGGGATTTTCATTTTGGAAAAGGAAAGGGGAGAAGTCCTTACCAGTTGAATTGAGTAGAAAGACCCGGGATTTGGGGATCTCTGTCAACAGATCAGAGGGGATCGCTGCTCCCATGGCGGATTTGAGAAGGAAAAACAACAAAGGAGATGAGGATTTCTCTCCATGATTTGGAGCAGTTGCTAGATTTCACAGGGATCATATGCTATGATGCACAGATATGGAATGGATACAACAAGGACACGCTATAGACACAGGAGGGACACGGATTTTACACAAAAAAAGTGAAGTATCGGATACGATAGGACACGATACATTGCCCATTTTGAAGTATCCATGCATCATAGATCATATGTCTCTACAAAGAGACAGAGCAGAAGATGAGTTAGGTTGCTTACAAATACGATTTTGGTGAGGGGTAGTTACTTTGAAGAATCTGACGCTTTCAATTGTCAGGCTCAACTGAGATGGTCTAACCTTCAAAAATTGAGTCTAACTTTGCGTTAAAAAAAACTCAAAAGATAGGTGATACTTGAAACACGCCAATATAGATATATTAGCATGTAATCACAAAAATTCACATGATAACATTTGCGTAGTAGCATATTGGAAAATTAAGAAAATATCATTAAATGTAATTTATCCAGAAAAACACACAACAACAATATCCAGAATATATTAAGAAATTTGACTAAGAAAATACATTGCACAAACCTCAATGATGACTCAATTAGTGTCAAGGCTAATATGTTTCAGTTCTGGGGTAAATGTTCAAGCTGAAAAGAGGGAGGAGAGGTGAAAAACAAAAAAAAACTTTTTTTTAAAATAGATTTCTGTTACCACCAATTGACAGTAAATAATATGTCTACCGTGAATTCCTTGAGATTTCCAAGCTCACTAAAGGAGTCAGTATAAGTCTTTGTAAGAGGCTTTAATTCATCAAGCTGCATAACACCGAAGTAGATGATACATAATCCACAAAGAAAAGATCAATCTCACCAGATAACAAAATAGCAAGTGAATAACGCATCAAAATAATTTCACTCATGAACATCAAAAACAATATTTCAAATAGAAAATAAACAATAGAGAAAAAAATAAGGAAAGAATTCAACCAACACAATGAATATCAAGTGGACATTAACATATGCATAAGTAGCACATGAATAATTGATAAAGAAAACAGATTGAAAAAAAAGAAAAAGAAAACCAGAACCCCAATCTAGCAGAACAAGAACAACATCAGTCATCAACAACAATAATAATCAGGTTCAGTGCATATTCATTGGGTCGGTGATGTGAATCTCTTCAAACAAAGATAGCTGGGCCTCACTTGGGTCATGTGAATATGATAGCATCATAATCAAAAGTATAGGATATATTCTAATTTCTATTCATTCCAGGCACACAAAGAATGTATGTGAATGATTATTTTAATTTGGATATATGTAACACTGGAGAACATGATACTTGAACATGCACCTTTTCGGCCTTCCAGCTGAAAGTTAAAAGAAGCCAGCATTAAATTCTTACCATTGACGTTGTAAAAACTTCAAGTTATCACCTGGGGTCCAAACTGTCCAAACTAAGCAATGCCATTACCGGGATGTAAAATGCAGTAATTGTCATGAGAATATAGTAGATTGGAAAGCATAGAAAATATTAGAATTATAAAATAATGTCAAGGGAAATGGTTATTATGGAATGATCTAGTTTAAGAATATTTTTTAGATTGAACACTACAGTGAATATTTGTGTTATAAGGATTCTATTCCCCCTCAACAATCTCTCTTACACATAAGAACATACCTCACTTGTTTTTCAAGAAAGGGATGGAAAGGAGTTTCTTCTTCTAATATACACCAAAATGTTAACAATTACAACAGTCATTTAAACATTCAAAGAAGTTTCTTCTTCTAATATACACCAGAATTCAATATAATAGAGAGAAATGAGTAAAATCCATGCGTCTAATAATTTCAAAAGACTTGTTTAACATGAAAGGCTGGTCTCTTTGCCAAAAAAGGAGAAACATAAACTTGATAAGTCAACATTTCTTCCGAGTATTACAACATATACTTGATATGCATAGCTAAAATTGATATTGCACAAAGCATACACCAAAAAATAGCAGTCAATCAAATAATGTAAACAAAATAATACATTATAACTTCTGCTATTTGTGATAGATGTGAGCATTGGTACAAAGAAAATGATGAAGAAAATATAAAAAGAAAAAATTTTAAAAAATGATAATGGAGAAAATTCAATTGAATTAAGGATTTGAGAGGAGAGAAAACTTATAAAATCCCGTGACTGAATTATAGAAAAAGAAAAACAATAATAAAGAACCAAAGAGATCCAATTTATTAAATAATTGCGAGCAAGAAATAAAGCAACCCCCTCCAACAAAAAAAAAAGAACTCATTTCCAGTCCTCCTCATTGCACATACTACAACAATCAAATGCAGAACCCATCTTTCTCCAGTCCAATCTCAATGCACCAGCAGCTCTAATTGCCCAAATCCAAAAAATTGTGCTTGGACTACATCTGTCAACATAACAAACATATTAGATGTCATTAATCTGAATTCCTCAAAGACCCTTTTCTCTAACATTGAATTCAAAAAAAAAAAATTTGAGTGAAAAAAAAGTAAAGAAATAAATCAACTGTGAGCAAAAAAAACAATGCAGTGGAAACCATATTTATAGTGGAAAACAACACATCAAGAGGATGCCATGTTTCTGAATCTAGCATAAATGATTGACCACGGTTCAAAATTAAGTAAATGCAAAGTTACAAAAAAGAATAAAAAAAATGAGTAGGAAATTCACTTGTTTGTAGTGGCTGATGATATAGGACTCATGTGCAAAAATAAAAATGCAAGTCATATTGCTACACTTTGGAATTGATTATAATAGAAACGAAAGAAAAGCATTAAGTGATGATATATTAGATTTGGACCATAGATTGATTGTAACCAGGACATAGACATCTCAATTTCATGAAGATTTCGCAACTGCATATCATCTAATTATAAAGGCATTATTCAAACAGAGAATCACTTCATATATCCCTTTCAGCATTCCAATCTTCAAATAAAATACTATTTATTGCCTTATATTTAGGATTACATTATTGATGGTGATGTACTTGAGAAGCCCAAGCCCAAATTGACTCCATTTGATGATGCACAAAAGCCCAATGTGAGTTCTGTTGAAGATTTCTCAGCCCAGTTCGGTTTATTGGTCCAAGAAGCAATGGTGGCCCTAAATTTCGTGAATTACCAGCCCATTTCTTGTTTTAATTATTCCATTAGCTATTTAGTTTAACTAGATTCATTGAATTGAAGATTACTTAGCCAAGTAGATTCATTGAATCTGGTTACTTTTTCATTTAATGTGTTTTCTTTAAATCCGGTGGTCAAAACATTGAATTTGGTTAAGTTTGTGTTTCCTATGTTTTTATGGGGGTTTAATTTCTGACTTTTCCTATTCTTGGAGGGTTGTTCCAAGTATAAATCTTCTTCAAAATTCGAAATTAAAGGGCACCAGTTTTTAGACTTGCAAAAAAAAAAAAATCTTTGTGATTATTTCCCTTAGTTTCTTATCTCTTTGGTGGATTCCATTGAGTGGTGAGCTAAAAATTTCAGTTCTTATCTTTAAGGTGGTGATATTCTTATCCTTGAAGTGGTGGACTTGTTATCCTAAGGATTTCTAGTGGTGGTGTTTACTTATCCATTTCGAAATTCCTTTACAACCTTCTGTTTTAGTTTCTAAAACGGTATCATTTGGTATCAGAGCACTTTGGTTCGAGGATGGCCAGACGTAGAAACCCTAGTCCTCAAGATTTTCAAGACATGAATGACTATGAACGAGACTTGGAGATTGCGGAGCGAAGGAGGACGGTTGAGTTGCTGCAAAGACAACTAGAACAGCAACAAAACAATGCCCAACCTAGAAGAAACCAACGTGAAGCACATGGGGAGGAGGAAGATCAGAATCCCTTTGCCGTTGATGATGATTCTAGTGATGAAGATCGTTACAACCGAAGGCAAAGAAGGCAGCCAAGACCTCGTGATGGAGATGTGAAGATTGAAGTTCCAGAATTTGATGGGAAAATGCAAGGTGATGCCTTTTTAGATTGGTGATTCACTGTTGAAAGAATTTTTGAATTTAAGGAGTTTTCGGAGGAAAGAAAGGTGAAGTTAGTAGCTATTAAACTGAAAGGTTATGCTTCACTTTGGTAGGAAAATCTAAAAAGGGAGAGGAATAGAGAAAGGAGGAGGCCTATTCATACTTGGGAGAAAATGAAATGGGAATTAAAGAGGAGATTTCTTTCTGAAAATTATAGACAAGAAAATTACACAAAGTTCTATAATTTTAAGCAATACAATCTGCCCGTAGAAGAGTATATAAGGGAATTTGAGTATTTGATGCTTAGGTGTGACATTAATGAACTGGAGGAGCAAACCATTGCACGGTTTTTGGGAGGATTGAAAAGGGAACTTGCTGATGCAATTCAGCTGCAACCATTTTGGACTTTTAATGATGTTAGAAAGCTTGCTATCACCATTGAACAGCAACGAATGAACTATTCTCCAAAAGCAGTCCCTAAAGCAAGTTCTTCTAACCAGAGGAGTGTTGCTTCTAGTTCCAACAAACCTCTTGTCAAAGGTGCAACTTCACGCAAGAATGAAGTAAAGGGAGATGAAGGTACTGTTCAAAGAGCTTCAAACAATTCCAATTCTTCCCGGAAGTGTTTTAAATGTCAAGGTTATGGACATATAGCTTCTGATTGTCCAAACAGAAAGGTGGTGACCATCATTGAGGAAGTAATTGAAGAAGATGAGGCAGAATTAAATCAAGAAGAAGGGAGCATAGAAGAAATCACCAAATATGCTGATGAAGGTGAAGCTTTGATGATTCGGAGAAGCCTCAATGTGATTCAAGAAATTGAAGAGTCATGGCTGCGAGACAACATATTTCAAACAAGGTGTACTAGTCATGGGAAGGTCTGCAACGTGATCATTGATAGTGGAAGCTGCACAAATGTGGTGGCCGAAGAAACAATGACTAAGTTGAACTTGAAAACTTAGCCCCATCCTCAACCATACAAGATTCAATGGTTCCAAAAGGGCAGTGGTTTGAAAATTACAAAGAAATGCTTGGTGTCTTTTTCTATTGGAAAAAGTTACAAAGATGAAGTGTGGTGTGATGTTGTACCAATGGCTGCATGCCACTTGTTACTTGGAAGACCATGGCAGTATGACCGGAAGGTTTCCCATGATGGCTTTAAAAATACTTATTCTTTTGTCAAAGATGGTGTTCTGATTGTTCTAGATCCATTGAAACCAGAATTGAAACATTCTAAGGAGTTTGGGAATTCTTTTTTTAACAGGTATACAACTAGAGCGTGCTTTGAGTAATCAGGAAGAGATTTATGCTCTCTTGGTTGTGGCTACTACAACCACTCCACAAGCACAATTTCATGAGCTGTTGCTGCCACTATTGGAGGAGTTCAAAGATGTGGTACCGAATGAGATTCCAATTGGGTTACCACCAATTAGGAATATTCAACATCACATTGATCTTGTTCCAGGTTCTTCACTTCCCAACAAGGCTGCTTATCGAATGAATCCAATGCAACAAGCTGAGTTACAAAGGCAAGTGGATGAACTCATAGCTCGAGGCTTGATTCGTGAAAGTATGAGTCCGCGTGTTGTTCCGGCTCTTTTGGTTCCAAAGAAGGATGGAACTTGACGCATGTGTGTTGACAGTAGAGCCATCAATAAGATCACTATCAAGTACCGGTTTCCAATTCCAAGGTTGGATGATTTACTTGATCAACTTCATGGAGCTGAGGTGTTTTCTAAGATAGATCTTCGAAGTGGATACCACCAAATCAGAATGAGAGAAGGAGATGAATGGAAGACGGCTTTTAAAACTGGAAAAGGACTTAATGAATGTCTCGTAATGCCATTTGGACTCTCAAATGCACCAAGTACCTTCATGAGGCTCATGACACATGTTCTTACACCCTTTTTGGGAAAGTTTGTTGTTGTTTATTTTGATGACATTCTGGTTTATAGTAAATTTCTGCAGGAGCATGTGGAGCATCTTAGGAGTGTATTTCAAACCTTGAGGGAGCAAAAACTTTTTGATAACTTGTAAAAATGTCAATTCTTTACAGATAACCTTGTTTTCTTGGGTTATGTGGTGTCTGGTGCAGGAATCAAGATGGATCCTAGCAAGGTGGAAGTTATAGAAAGTTGGCCAGTTCCTAAATCCATTCATGACGTGAGAAGTTTCCATGGTATGGTTTCTTTCTATAGGCGGTTCATCAAGAATTTCAGTAGTGTTGTGGCTCCTATCACTGAATGCATAAAAGGGGGAACTTTCAATTGGACCAAGGAGGCCCAAGAAAGCTTTGATCTTATCAAGAAGAAGATGACCACAGCCCCGGTTCTAACACTTCCAGATTTCAACAAATTGTTTGAAATGGATTGTGATGCCTCTAATGTGGGAATTGGAGCTGTTCTTAGCCAAGAAGGAAGACCCATTGCTTTTTTTAGTGAGAAGTTGAATGATGCGAAGAAGAAGTATTCAACATATGACAAAGAGTTCTATGCAATCATCCGAGCTCTTAGGCATTGGAGTCATTACTTGCTGCCAAAGGAGTTTGTGCTTTATTCAGATCATGAAGCATTGAAATACTTAAGCACTCAACACAAGCTAAGTGCACGACATGCAAAATGGGTTGAATTCCTTCAAATTTTTCAATTTGTTCTTAAACATAAATCTGGACAATTGAATACGGTGGCTGATGCGTTGAGTAGGAGACATGCTTTGTTGAACACTATGCAATCTGTGGTGATTGGTTTTGAGGTTATTAAAATTCTTTATGAAGATGATCCTGACTTTGGCAATCTTTGGAAAGCTTGTTTAAGTGGACCAAAGAACCAATTCTTCATTCATAATGGTTATCTTTTCAGGGGTAAACAGCTTTGTGTACCAAATTGCTCACTTAGAGAAGCCATAATTCGAGAGGCTCATGATGGAGGGCTTGCTGGACACTTTGGCCAAGACAAAACTTTGATCATGGTGCAAGAAAACTTCTATTGGCCTAAGCTTGTGCAAGATGTTGAGAAGATTGTGAAGAGATGTGTTACTTGCCACAAAGCCAAGATGCATGGGAGCAATGCAGGCTTATATATTCCTCTTCCAATTCCAACAACACCATGGGAAGATGTGAGTATGGACTTCATTGTGGGATTGCCAAGAACTCAAAGAGGTAAAGATTCAATTATGGTGGTAGTGGACAGATTCTCTAAAATGGCTCATTTTGTTCCTTGCAACAAGACTTCGGATGCTACTCATGTTGCCGACCTCTACTTCAAAGAAATTGTTAAACTTCATGGCATTCCAAAGTCAATTACTTCTGACCGAGATTCAAAGTTCCTAAGTCATTTTTGGAGAACTCTTTGGAAGAAGTTGGGAACTAAGCTTCAATTTAGTTCATCTCACCACCCACAAACGGATGGACAAACTGAGGTCGTTAACAGATCTTTGGGAGCTATGATCAGAAGCTTGGTGAAGAAGAATGTTAGAGAATGGGAGAGCTTACTACCTCATGCCAAGTTTGCTTACAACCGTTCCACAAGTCAAACTACTAGTTGTTCTCCTTTTGAAGCAGTTTATGGTATGAATCCTACTGGCCCTTTGGATTTATCTCCTATTCATGTTGATAATCATTTTAGTGGGGAAGCTAATGAAAGAGCTAAATTCATCAAGAAAATTCATGAACAAGTGAGAAGCAAGATCTTGAAGCAAAGTACAAGAAGCAAGCTGATAAGCATAGAAAGAAAGTGTTTAATGAAGGAGATTTGGTGTGGATTCATTTAAGGAAGGAAAGGTTTCCAAATAGAAGGTTTGCTAAACTTCAACCTAGAGCTGATGGCCCTTTCAAAATTGTTAAGAAGATTAATGACAATGCATACAAAGTGGAGCTTCCTGGTGACTATGGAGTTTCAGCAACTTTTAATGTCTCGGATCTTTCTCCATACCAAGATGATGAGTCACTAGACTCGAGGACGAGTTCTTTTCAACCAGGGGAGAATGATGTACTTGAGCAGCCCAAGCCCAAATTGACTCCATTTGATGATGCACAAAAGCCCAATGTGAGGTCTGTTGAAGATTTCTCAGCCCAATTCGGTTTATTGGTCCAAGAAGCAATGGTGGCCCTAAATTTCGTGAATGCCCATTTCTTGTTTTAATTATTCCATTAGCTATTTAGTTTAACTAGATTCATTGAATTGAAGATTACTTAGCCAAGTATTCATTGAATCTGGTTACTTTTTCATTTAATGTGTTTTCTTTAAATCTGGTGGTCAAAACATTGAATTTGGTTAAGTTTGTGTTTCCTATGTTTTTATGGGGGTTTAATTTCTGACTTTTCCTATTCTTGGAGGGTTGTTCCAAGTATGACTTTTCCTATTCTTGGAGGGTTGTTCCAAGTATAAATATTCTTCAAAATTCGAAATTAAAGGGCACCAGTTTTTAGACTTGCAAAAAAAATTGATCTTTGTGATTATTTCCCTTAGTTTCTTATCTCTTTGGTGGATTCCATTGAGTGGTGAGCTAAAAATTTCAGTTCTTATCTTTAAGGTTGTGATATACTTATCCTTGAAGTGGTGGACTTGTTATCCTAAGGATTTCTAGTGGTGGTGTTTACTTATCCATTTCGAAATTCCTTTACAACCTACTGTTTTAGTTTCTAAAACGGTATCAGATGGGTTGGTGGATTGGTGGATCATATGATTTAAACACAGCAAAGAGGCATTTTGTGAAGTACAACCTATACAAAGAATCAACAAAAAAAACTCAAACAAAGTGGCATTTTGTCAGGCACAACCTGGACAATTGAGTAAAAATAGAAAATCAAACCAAAGTGATACCAGGAGAAAAGAAAAGAAAATAATTTTTTTAATTATTTACAGCCAAGAAAAGAAATCAACAATTTATAACAAAGAAGTAGTGAAAAGGCCTCATGATAGAGAATTACAATGTAGACAGTCGAGGAGTAAAGAAAATAAGATAAAAAAGCCATATACCAGAAATCAGAGGAAATATCTAGATGGTTGTTGTTCGAAAATGTTGAGGAATTCAGGGGCACGTTTGGCTATACAGTGACATGATTTATGAAGATAAAAACCCTCTCACTTTTCTTCTTCTCCTCTCCAAACCCTCTTCCCTTTTTCCCTCTTCTTATCTCCTTCAAACGAATGTCCTGCAATAGGGCAGATCCCTATTCCAATTGCTCTCATCATCTCTTTAGCCAAAGGAGACAGAGCAATGGAGAGAGGAAAGACAGAGAGAGGTACCTGCCATGGGTATCGTAGGCTCGTAGCGACCGGTGCCGAGAAATGGGGTCAAGCGAGGAGGGAGGAGATGAGAGCATTGAGCGGGATTGATGGAAGAGGGAGGATGAAGAGAAAGAGGAAGATGGGCGTTGAATAGAAGCACTGATGGGGCAGAAGTAAAGTTGAGAGAGGGAAGATAAAGAGGAAGAGTCACTCAATTGGACTCCATTTTCTTAACCGTGTTTAAACTTTAAAGAATAAGCTTAGCCAAGTCAAGGGACACACAGGATGATTTAAAATGGTCAAAATCAATTGGATCCAATTGTTCAATTTCTCAATTCGATCAAGTTCGCTTCATATATAATATAATAATTGAACAAGGTATCAATTATCACTTGCTGGTGGATGAAGTTATACATTGTCATTGTAGTGACGATTATATACATTTGAGTAGGAACTGGGTAAGGAGTCATTTCCTTCAATATTGGGAAGCTCGCCTTTAGCTTCCCGAAGCAACGTTCTATACTTCTATTACATTCTTTAGTGAGGCATGATAGAAATTAAAGAGCTCCGCATTATCTCCAGATGCAGCATCATGGCGGAAGTCTTGAATATGAGAGCGACGGTGGTTATAAGGTCAAAGGAAACCTTGTGTGTTAGGATACCCCGTGTCAATTACATAATATTTACCTACAAAAAAATTTTAAAAGGTTAAATAATAAAATATGAAGTAAGAACAAATAAGAATAAAAACAGTTTTAAATATGAAGTTTACCTGGCGGAGCATGAGGAAAGTTCCACTTTGGATTATATACAACATCTACCATAATACGTGAATCATTAGCTGTATACCTTTCCAACTAGCATAAAGAAATGTAAACCGCATGTTAAAATCACATACGGCCATAACATTCTGAGTACATTCTCCTTTTCTACAAAATCGATACAGAAGTCGTTTAACTTGAGGAATTACAACATTAACATGTGTGTCGTCAATTGCACCAACACAATCCTATAAATGCAAATACAAAAGAGTAAATTGAGACAGATTCCTAAAGTATTAATAGTAAGTTTAGAGTGAACTAAAAAAATATATAAGTAGTTCATTACCTTGAAGGCTTGAACCATGGCCAATATTTATGGTTTTTGTGAATATAATTAGGTGCCTCATTGAAGGAAGGCGGCATCATCAACTCCATTGAGAATTTAGCCATTGCCATTAACACCTTATTTAAGTGTCGGCTTATTGTTTCCCCCAAGTATTGAAACCGCTCTTGCGCCATTCAATTCCTTTCATTATGATCAATTGTCATAAGAAATATGACAACTTGTTCTTCTGCACTCATATTACGTGTATCCTTCAATAGGTTTCTCTCTTTAATGGCGGCACATAACCTAAAGAACACATATTATTCAATGTGAAATAACTTATAACATCGAGTGGGAATCCTAGTAAGAAAATCCATGACAAAAAATTGTCCTGTGTACCATGAGTCCCAGCATGGTTCTTTGACCAAATACAAACTTCTATATTGGACAACTATATGCACTATGATAATAATAATAATTTCTAAAGTATATGAGTACATCTGTTCTGTCAATATAATAAAAATAAATTAGACAAATTCATCATAGTGACATACATATAAACATACAGTATGATGGCAAGTGACCATTAACACTCAATACCTCATTAGAGAATCATATAACGACCATGCATAATAAACAAATACTAAAAAAATTTACCATATAACCTATTGAATACAATGTCATATAAAATTAAATAAAGGTACCCAACATCTGTCTAATCACCGTAAATATATATATATATCATGTGCAAAAAAAAAAAAAAAAACAAATAAACAAATATATAAAGAAGTCCTTATTCCAGACTAATATAATCCACTATCACCTTATTAAATATGCGCAATAAAAAATCATGGGCCCTATAGTCTCGCCCTAGATCAAAATCCTAAAGGAGATAAAAACACAAAAGACTCTAGCGCCAACTATCACTCTAATAGATGTTCCATTGCATAACATCCGTTGCAATCACTTAAGGCGGACATCAGACCTTTTGAAAGGTATGGACGTCACCCAATTGTTCTCCTTTTGAAATAGATCAGCTGCAGAAAAATATAATTCACTTTCTACTTTCAACCGACCCTGCTGTAGGTAGAATGAACGGACCCACAGCATCCAATGGCTGGTATTTTCTAAATAAAATAAAATTAAAAAATATCTTGTATTTTAAAACCTTTTCTCTCTCTTCAACTCACACACCCCCGTGCATTGTCCCAAGTCATTGTGGTCCCTCCAAAAATAATATCTAATCTATCTTCAAACTCTAATGGCCAAGCGTGAAACTGTGAAGCTTAGGGTTTAACTGTATTCAAGGAAAACCCATTACTTATTTGTAAGGTTGCAATTATAATTAGAATATATCATTATTTATTAAGTAGGTAATAATATCAATTTACCTGGATATATGCTGCCCACACATCATTTAAAGCAGTAATTGTGCAAAGAATAGGATCATACCACATACTGCTATTCCCCATGAGAGATTTCCACGCCTTTCATAACTCTTTAGTGGCATCATAATGATTCTTCATTTGCTTCTTGTCATAATTTAATCCAGTCTTTTGGGCGAACCCTTTTATTATTGCACCCCACGCCGCTCGATTAAAACAATGTGTATAAATAAGGTCGATTCCCCTTCTGCACTTGCTCCACACAGAAACCTATAAACAAATGGTGGTGTTGTGGACTCCAAAAGGCCTTTAGCCTTTGATTAATATGATTGGGAACCGACATTATAACTTATAACATTAACCATGCATGTTAGTAAAGATAAGAAGACCATTTAAAATATATTTTGTACTCATAAGAATCATATTTCTTTAATACCAACATATGAAATTTAATCCAAAAATATATTTATGACCCAAAGTTATAGTTCAAAATATAAACTTCTATCAATCATCGAGTACCTCCTTATTGTTTATTAGCTTGTTACGTAAAGATATAGTTTATCAGAGTATACTATACTATTTAGAATAACAAACCCATTTGAATTCATCTTTATGCTTGAACACTAAATTTCACAAATATGAGATACTTCAATGCAAACGAATACATGTACACTAAAGTTCATGAAGAAAAAAGGTAATGGCAGCAGTCTACTTTAACACCACTTTCCCTTTTTGGAAAACTCCGAATGAACTCATTTTTAACAATACCAGAGCCACTCAAGATCATCTTAGAAGATAGCTGAATGAGCTCATTTTTTTTTTGTACTAGTGAAATTTCCAAACCATTCTCAGGTGCTACCCTGTTCTCTTACCTACACTTTGGAACTTGACTCCTTAGGACAACATCCCCCACCCAACACCTTATAGTTTTGTCCAAGATATTTTTTTTGTGAATTTAATAGGTTATATGACACCAAGCGGAAAAAATTGATTGCAACTATAAAGGTTGACATATAAAAGGCCTATGATTCACAGGATCGGACTTTCCTTTATAGATGGTCCGGGCTTACAGTGATACAGTTGACCACCTCAATAAGCCTCACTAAATAGGAAACAAACGGAAAGGAAATTTGAGTAAAAAGGGATTGAAGCAAGTCAAGAAATTAAAATAAGAAAAATATATGTAGAGAGATATAGAGAGCCCTTGTTGTGTTCTTAGCCCTGGTTTGTATTGAAACTTGTCTCTTACCTTCCAAATCAAATTTTACAGCAAATTAATGTTTTCCTATATGTAAAAGGCCCTTATCTGTGCCAACAATCCCAAAAAAGAAATGAATATATACGCCATTTATTTGTAAAAAAAAATTGCCCCTTCATCGATCCTCTTTTATTTGACTCTGCCAAGCAAAAAAAAAATTTATACCCTTTCATGTCCCCATGATGCCCTCTAAAATGCTATAATAACTTTCGACAATGTTTAAAGATAAGGTTATATAGTCATAAATATCATTCCTTTATATCTATATGGTACCCAAAATTTTCAAGTTATCAAAGATTATCCTTTCCTTTTCCATCATAATCTAAACAATGGGTGTTGTGGGCCACTTTTCAGTTGTTTCCAGTTTGGAATAGCCTACCTGGAATTCTATTAAACCCAACAACTTTCTCTCCTTTATATGCTGGTTTTGTTGTGCTTCCAAATGGGATTTATATATGGGGATAACCGTTTCATGGTTTGTCTAGAAAGCTCAAAAAAGCTACATTTTTTTGGTCTCAACCACTCCATCCCACTGTACCTATCCTACAAGATCTTTTACGCCTTCTTGAATGGCAAACAACCCAACTTTTAGCCTAAAACCAGAATAATACTGAGCCGCTTCCTACTATGTATTTGGATGGCTCCTTCTTCACAGATGTACAAACTTAACTAGCAAAAAATAAATAAAAGAAAAACTAAAGACCTCTACTGTTCTGTTGTTTCAATAAAATACACCTTTCAAAATACAAACTAATAATTAAAGAAGTATACCTACTACCCAGAGAGCAATGGTTCGAGAACGACTACTTCAAGACAATTTTATAATCTTAATATGATGTAAGACTATAAAGCTACTGTAAACTGCTTTTCTATATAATTTTCTCTAAAGTTGTCAATTGTGATCTACTTGATCAATAGGATACCCATAGATATGTTCAATCTAGAAGAGAAAGTTAGGAAAATAAGCATTCAAGTCTGGGAAATAAGCATTCAAGTATGGCCCAGAAAAAAGACCACATAGTGAGGAAAAGGGATGCAGACTGAGGACATGAGGAATGACACAAGAAATATCATCTGCGTCAAGAGAACCAAATAAACCTCAAAAAAAAATTTTTTTATTTTTTTATTGCTGTCGGAGGGTTCCCAACCCTTTGGGCTGGACTAATCCCTCCGGGCCCAGAGGGAAGCCGGGTAAATCCCCTGTAGCCCTAGTGTGGTAGCAAAGTTTCGAACCCACAACCTCCGGGAGCAAACCGTGGTCCTAGGCCAACTAAGCTACCCCTAGGCCAAATAAACCTCAAAATTTATAACTATGACATTGGAACTGTTGATAAATGGCTCAATTCAGCCATACTCTCATGCAGCTATTGTTGACTTTCATTGACAGCCATCTTAATTGAGATGCATGTGGTGCACTTGCACTAGATGTGACTCCCACCTGTTGCAGCCGGAAATGGAGACTTTGAAGCTCACATTGGGTTGTGAGACACAATCTCTTTGGGTCGTGAATCTTTAAGTAGACGATTTCCACATACCCAAATTAAATGCATTGTCTCCTAAGAACTCCTATAAAAGCGAGTGATGCTACGGTGTGAAGCAATAGAGTAAAGGAGCTTACTGTAGTGTGAGAGTGAGTGAGAACCTTCTGTGTGTGACGTGGAGTAAGCCACTGTGAGAGTTTGGGTGTAACAGGGTGTAAGTGCCTAAAAATTATGGACTTGGTTATTAGAGGATTAAGCTCTTGATTTGAGGATTTGGGGAAGACAAAGGGAAAGGATCGAGCCTCCGATGACCTGAAAGGAATAAGACAAAGGTCAGAGCCCCTGGCTATAGGCAGCCGAAGGCCCTCCGACGCTCAAGTCAGTGTGAGAACTGAAAGAGAATGAAGAAGAAGAGGTATGGGAGGGAAAAGGATTGCGTACCTTACATGGCTTTCCTTCATGCAATATATAGACGTGAAAGTCATCATTAGACTGTCCTCACGAATGGACGGAAGTCTTATCAGTATGTACTTCTATCTCTCGAGTGGGGGTAGGTAAAAAGGGAATGTCCCATCGGACCATCATCCCACGCCTATAGACGTGACCCTGAGATAAGGCGTGCCCCTTATTTAGGTCCGGCGCCCACTCTGCTTGTCAGCTTGCCGTTCCCGTCACGGCAGTGCATTTATGGCTGAATGACAGGAGGTCGAGATCGGCCTTAAGGTTGAGACCGAGGTGAGCACTTATGAACATGGTTGCCGAGCCGAGCCCTATGCATCCCCGAGGCGGTGCTACCGCCGAGCTTGAATAACACCGAGACCAAGGATACCCCGAGCTCGAGGAGCGGCCCCACATCATCCCGTGATTACGAAATGCCCCCACACAAGTGCCCCCTAGCTCTCGACCTCTTTGATTTTCTCCGAGGTCGGGAGCTAAGATTCGGGTGTGATGGGGCCGTCTTATCGTATCTTGCTTTTATGAGATCCTCATCATGACGCCCCTTCGTTTGCCATAGGCAATAAATAGGGCACCATAATTGCTTTGCCCTGTTGAGCACGTGGGATGCCGTTCCGTATGCCCGAGGTGATAAATGTCGTACCAGAGGCATGGCGGGAGGAGGACCGTCGCCGCCACGTGGAGTCTTCTGTCTGGCCGGTCGTCGGGATCAAGGCGGCGCGTGGCGAGTTCGAAGTGTCGCTTCGCGTGCGTGCAAATTAAGAGGGTCGCCCCTTTATAAAATGGGAACGCCCCTTTTCTCTTCCTTCTTACCCTGACTTTCGTCTGAGAAGAAGAGCGTTTGCTGGAGACGACGCCTTGCTGCTGAGAAATAAACCGACCGAACTTGGAGACTTTTTTCCCTGCTTTCTGCTTCTTCGTCCTTTGCAGTCCCCTACGTTCTTTCTGTGAGTTCCATCTCCTATCTCTGTTACTTCTTTGCGCCTCTTTTTCTCTTCGTTTCAGAGGTTTTTAGTCCCCTAGGGCTTTTCTAGTCTTCATTCCTTTTCGCTTGCTCTTTGCTCCTTTTGTTTTTAAGAAAATGGGAATCTATAGCCATTGGTTGGAGGGCCCTGCAGCCCTGGAGGCTTTTAAGGCGTCGTTTAAGATCCCGGGTGATGTCCTGGTGAAACCCGACGACCTCGGGGGCCTCCCTGATGGCCTCACCCAGTACAAAAACTGGATGCCTTTCCCCTTGCTGTCGGTGTGCGAAGGCGGGGTTAGGTTCCCCATCCATCCGCTCCTCCGGTCTTGCCTCAATGCGTGGCACATCTGCCCCTTTCAGTTGATGCCCAATGGTTTTAAGATTGTAATGGGCGTGGCGGAGCTAAATTGGATCCTTGACATCAACCTCGGGGTACATGACATAGAAGATGTCTACGACATTTGTAAAGCCGCAAGGGGTGAGGATTCTTACTACCTCCGGGTAAAGGCCAGGCGTCGGCCCCTGGTGAACGCCCTAGAAGATTCGAGTAAATATGCCGGGGATGATCGGATAGTGGTCTCGGGGAACTGGGAGTTCAAGGGCACCGAGACCGAAGAGGAGCGGAGAATCCAGGTCCCACGGAGACCTGGGACCCCTCCCAGTAAACATCTGTCCTTCTCGGTTTTACTCGTGTTGTCCTTGCTCGTCGTTATGCCGAGCTGACGCCCTTGTTGTTTTCTACGCATGTATCCAGCGAAGGAGGAAATAGGCTAGCTTCGACAAGTGGAAGAGAAACGACGCGTGGTTAGAGAAGATCTATCGCTACCACGATCACCACGACCGAGCTGCCTTTTCTCTGCTCGGGTACAAGCCACGTACAAGTCTTACACCAGGAAGACTGCCGAGGTCCCCCTTGAGCCAGTAGGGGAGATCGTGCTCGCGCTTGCCGAGACCAGCGGCCAAGCCACGGAGTCCCAAGAGCCGATCATTATCACAGACAGCCCCCCTTCCCGAGATCAAGAAGAGGAGGAGATGGACGGACAACGCCCTCCCTTGAAGAATCTGGGGGCTATGCTCTTTGGGGGCCGAGCTCCTGCCCCCGCCAAGCGTGCCCCCAGCGGGTCAGGCGCCGCCCCGGGCTCCGCATCTGGCGCTTCCTCCGGCTCATCGGGAGCAGCGTCGGGAGCGGCTAGGGCCGCCTCCACCAAAGCCAGGAAGGGGAGGTCAGCGGAGCCCCCCAGGGACATCCGGCCGCCTAAGGAGCCTCGCCCGCTTAAGGACAGCAGGCCGCGGGTGGTGGAGGCCGAGAAGGAGGCTCCGCCGCCTCCGCCACCAAAGGATGCCTGGGCCAGAACCACGGAGGCCGGAAAGTAGGGCGAGGGGGCCCCTCCCGAGAAGAGGCCTCGTGTAGGGGGCGAGGAGGAGAGATTCCCGGAAGCGGAGCCGCAGGCCCGGCTTTCCACGTCGGCGCCCTGGAGGCCCAACTTCGACCTCAACCCTAACCAGCCCATGACCATGGGGGAGCGGCTGGGGAACAGCTGGGAGTCGGTCGTGGCCCTTGCTCGGGGATGTGCCCTCCCCATGGACATGGAGAGGCACAGAAAGGCCGGGATGATGGGCCTGCTCCATCAGACGATGAGGGCGTCGCTTGAGGTGATTTCCCCCCTTTTGCTTTTGAATTTCTGCCTCTCGGTTGCCTGATTTGATTTCCTCACCATTTTTACCTTTTTGCAGAATGTACAGAGGCTTCAAGTAGTAATGGAGAGGCTGGTGGAAACAGCTGCCCAGGTCGCCGAGATGGAGAAGGAGAAGAAGAAGATGGGGGCTGCGCTGGAGGCGAGCGCGGCGGAAATAAAGAAGTCGAAGGAGAAGCTCGCCCAATACGCAACGGAACAACAGGCGGTGAAGACCGAGATCATTAAGTTGCGGGGCGAGAATAAAAATTTGAGGGGCGCCGTCGAAGACAAGGTGAGGAGGGAGGTCCAACTGGAGGCCGAGCTTGCCCAGAAGGAGGCCGAGCTCGCCAAGAAGCAAAATGAAATGGCTGGGAAGGAGGCCGAGCTCGAGGCCTCCAGGAAAGAGAGGGCTGATGTCGAGTCCACCCTACGAGCCCAAGTCGCAAAAGCTTACCAAGATGGGGTGGACTGGGCGTCGGAGGAGTACGTGGCTCAAATCACGGATCTGAGCCCGGTGCTGTTCGAGATGGGGTGCGAGGAGGCCCTTCGCAAGTACGGGGTTTCTGAGGACGACCCCATATTCGCGAACCTCCCTCAGTTCCAACCTGCAGTACCGAGCCCAGAGTCAGAGCCTGACTCCAATCCTCCTGGGGCCCCTTCCGAAGTCCCAAGCGTGCCTCCTCCGCCTCTGACCCCCGCCGAGGTCGAAATGGCCCAGGCTCCCCCTACGGCTCCTCCATCTGGTGCTCCTGCCTCGTCCGATCCTCCAGAGTCGAATAAAGATGCGGCGCCCGAGAAGCAATAGGATTTCTTTTTTCTTGATGTATTTTTGTTTTTTCTGAAATGTACAAAGCTCTGTAACCACTCTTCTATCAATGAAAAACGAATTTTCTTTTTAAATCTCCAGCTGCTTTCTTATTTCTTTCCTCTTGCAATGGTGTGTGGATGTCCTGATGACCAAAACTTGCAAGTGGTTGAGGTCGGCAATGAAATCAGGCTTTAGCTAATCTTCCCGTCTCGGGATGAGGAACCCCTTTGGCTTTTGAATTTCCCGAGTGACCTGGGTTGGCGAGCTCACTAGTCAGGCCTTGTTGCCTTTTGACCGATGGCTAGGCTTCAATGGCACGCTCCCGAGGGAAATGCCTTCAAATTTCTTTCTTCCCCCCTGAGGCGTGGCCCTGTTGCTGGAGAGTCGAGGTCGTGCCTTTATTTCTGGTGATCACTTCGAGAGGTCTAGTCCGAACTCGCGGCCTGCTCGCGTTCCGGGGGGATGGCCAGTCGTCTGAGACCGCTGTGAGAAACAGCGTCCTGGCCCTGTGGCCGGTTTCGAGGAGGCTGGCGCGGGGGCCGAAGCCTTGGGGAGCTGGTCCTGTGACCGAACCCAAAGAGGCTGGCTCGAGGGCCGGAGCCTTTGGGAGTTGGCCCTAAGGCCGAACTCAAAGAGGCTGGCGTGAGAGCCGGAGCCTTTGGTCCTATGACCGAACCCAAAGAGGCTGGCGCGAGGGCCGGAGCCTTTGGGAGTTGGTCCTTTGACCGAACTCAAAGAGGCTGGCGCGAGGGCTGGAGCCTTTGGGAGTTGGTCCTCTGAACGAACTCAAAGAGGCTGGCGTGAGAGCCAGAGCCTTTGGTCCTATGACCAAACCCAAAGAGGCTGGCGCGAGGGCCGGAGCCTTTGGGAGTTGGTCCTGTGACCGAACTCAAAGAGGCTGGCCTGGGAGCTGGAGCCTTGCCCATAACTGGAAAGACATAAGGCGGATTACTGCCAAAGGATCCTTCTTTATTGATTTATCATTTTGAATACAACTAGAAGTAATACTTATTGAGGTGCGCAGCATTCCATGGTCGTGACAACTCTTTGCCATCCAACCCCTCAAGTCTGTAGGCCGACCTCCCTGAGGCCGAGACTACCTTGAAGTGGCCAAGCCAGTTTGGTGCGAGTTTGCCTTCGTTAGGGTCTTTATCTGCTGGGAGCGCTCTTTTCAAGACTATTTCTCCAGCCGAGAACTTTCTTTCTTTGACCCTCTGATTGTATCCCCGGGACAGCTGCTGCTGATAAGCGGCCAGACACACGGATGCCGCTTCCCTTCGTTCCTCGGCCAGGTCGAGCTCTCTGGCGAGGTTTATCTCGTTCTGCCCTTGATCGAAGACATTTGTCCTCAAGGTCGGGAGACCGACCTCGAGAGGGATTACAGCTTCCATCCCGTAGGCCAGTGAAAAAGGGGTTGTTGAAGTGGATCGCCTCGGGGTGGTCCTATACGCCCAAAGGACACTTGGCAATTCTTCCACCCACCTGCCTTTAGCTTTATCAAGCCTTTTCTTGAGTCCGTCCAGGACCACTTTGTTTGAGATCTCTGCTTGCCCGTTGCTCTGTGGGTAGGCCGGGGTTGCGTAAAGATTCCTGATACCGAGCTCCTGGCAGAAGTTTTTGAAGAACCTCGAATCGAATTGGGTCCCGTTGTCCGAGACCAGAGCCCTAGGGATCCCGAACCTTGAGACGATATTCTTCCATACAAAATTCTTTATGTCGTGCTCGGTGATGGAAGATAAGGCCTCTGCCTCTATCCATTTAGTGAAGTAATCAGTGCCTACCACCAACCACCTCTTGTTTCCTGGAGTGCGGTGAAGAGGCCCCACAATGTCTAGGCCCCACTAAGCAAAGGGCCAAGGACTGGATAGAGGGCTTAGGTCCCGAGCTGGCTGATGCAGGGAGTGGGAGAACTTCTGGCATTTTTCGCACTTCCTGGCGTAGAGCTGGGCATCCTTCTGCATGTAGGGCCACCAATAGCCCTGGCTAATAGCTCTGTATGCCAGTGACCTTCCTCCGATGTGGCCTCCACAGATTCCTTCGTGAATTTCAAAGAGGAAGTCTTCCACCTTGCATGGATGGACGCATTGGAGATATGGTCCTGAGTAGGATTTTCTGTAGAGTTTTTCATCTGGGGATAGCCAAAAGTGAGCTGCTTTCATCTTAATCTTGTGAGCTTCATTCTTGTCTTCGGGGAGCTTATCTTCTCTCAAGAACGTTATGATTGGGTCCATCCAGCTTGGACTGAGGTCAGTGCATAAGACTTGCCGGACTGAAAGGAGCTCTATGCTTGGTTTTTTTAACGTCCCCACATCGACTGTTCTTCCTTTTCCAGCTTCTACGGCCGAGACCAAGTTGGCTAGGGCGTCTGCATGGCAGTTGGACTCCCTACCGACTTGCTTGACTTCAGCTTTTTTGAACTGGGAGAGGAGCTGCCTGGTGTGGGCTAGGTATGCCGCCATTCTTTCGTCTCGGGCTTGGTAATCTCCGCTCAGCTGGTTTGTCACCAACTGGGAGTCGCTGAAGACCACCAGCCGACGTACCCCCAGTACTCTTGCGCTACCGAGACCCGCGATCAGTGCTTCATACTCTGCTTCATTGTTTGATGCCTTGAAGTCAAGGGCCAGAGCTTGTTCTATGACTAGTCCTTCTGGGGATTGGAAGACTACGCCGGCGCCTGCTCTCCTGGATGTTGAAGATCCGTCAACAAAGACCTTCCAA
This sequence comes from Cinnamomum chago, assembly GCA_038049695.1. NCBI lineage: Eukaryota > Viridiplantae > Streptophyta > Magnoliopsida > Laurales > Lauraceae > Cinnamomum > Cinnamomum chago. The sequence continues at coordinate 38,124,018 of CP142458.1, forward strand.
GCTAACTCAAGGAATTTTTTCCAAAGCTGGTCTTCCTCGGCCTCGGTTTCAGCTTTATCATTGACCTCGGAGTCCCCCAGTTCGGTACCGAGTGAGGTCGGTGCCGAACTAGGTGAGGTGAATTCGACGATGAAATCTGCTATGACCTGTGCCTTGATCGCCGTTCTGGGTTGGTATCGGATATCGAATTGCCCTAGTTCGACGACCCACTTGGAGATTCGGCCGGAAAAATCCGCCTTTCGAAAAAGGGACTTAAGTGGGTATTCCGTGATGACCATCACCGAATATGTCTGGAAGTAATGGGAGAGCTTGCGAGAGGCGTTGATGAGTGCCAGCGCTAGCTTTTCGAGTGGCAGATACCTGGTCTCGGCATCAAGCAAGGTTTTGCTGGTGTAATAGATGGGGCGTTGTTGCTTGTCGTCCTCTCGGACTAACACCGAGCTCACTGCATGGTCCGAGATTGCGAGGTAGACATAGAGAAGATCGCCTTGCGACGGAGTGGACAATAGTGGTGGTGAAGAAAGATACTCTTTGAGTTTTCCTAGAGCTTGATCACATTCTGGAGTCCATTGGAACTTGGAGCACTTTTTCAGGAGCTGGAAGAATGGGCGGCACTTGTCCGAGGCTCGACTGATGAAGCGCTTGAGCGCAGTAGCCATTCCGGTGAGCCTCTGGACCTGCTTGGCTGAAGTCGGACTCTGAATCGACTGGATGGCTGCAATCTGCTCAGGATTAGCCTCAATCCCTCTTCTGGTCACCAGGCTGCCCAGGAACTTGCCAGAACCGACGCCAAACGCACACTTGGAAGCATTCAGTTTGAGCTGGAACTTTCTGAGGATGGCAAATGTTTGGCGTAGGTCCGTCAGGTGGTCCTGCGACTCCTTGGACTTGACTACCATGTCATCAATGTAGACCTCCACCGTCCTTCCGAGCTGGCCCTGAAACATCTTGGTGACCAATCTCCGATACGTTGCCCAGGCATTCTTCAACCCGAAGGGCATTACCTTGTAACAGTAGATGCCCCGAGGTGTTATAAATGTTGTTTTTTCCTCATCAGGTCTGTGCATTGGGATCTGGTGGTAGCCTCGGTATGTGTCTAGGAAGCTCATTCTGTCATGTCCCGAGGTGGTGTCGATCATTTGGTCGATCTTGGGCAGGGGGAAGTTGTCCTTGGGGCATGCTTTGTTGAGGTCGGTGAAGTCCACGCAGACCCTCCACCTGCCATTCTTCTTTTTTACTGCCACCGTGTTGGCTAGCCACTTGGGATAGTGTACTTCGCGGATCGCCCCAGCCTCGAGGAGCTTATCCACCTCTTCGATCACTACTTCTATTTGCGGGACCCCTGTCCTGCGAGCTTTCTGCATAATGGGCTTATGACCGGGATCCACATTCAGCTTGTGACACATGACCTCGGGGTCAATTCCGGGCATCTCATATGGAGTCCAGGCGAAGACATCCTTATTCAGAAGTAGGAAGTCTAACAGTTCGGCCCTCTCATTGTCGGGGAGCTGGCTACCCAGCAGGAAGTAGCGCTCGGGGTCCTCGGGATTGATTCTGACCTCGGTGAGTTCTTCTATGCTTTTCTGCCCCGCTTTCCGCTCGACATCATCAATCTCAGCTTCGAGTTCGGCCATATGCACTTGTTTCGGCTCCACCTCTCCAGGTGTTACGGCTATGAGGCATTCTCTGGCCATCTGCTGATTTCCCCACACGGTCACTATCTCGACCCCCCCACCAGGCTTCTCTAGTGGAAACTTGAGTTTTTGATGAAGGGTGGAGGGCACTGCCTCCATGGCATGCAGCCAACTTCGCCCCATTATCACATTGTAGGGAGACAGCGCGTCCACTACCATGAAGTCTGCCATCTTCGTGGCCCCTCCTATCCGGACTTCCAGCGTAATCCTTCCCTTGGGGTACACCGGCTTGGCGCTGAATCCTACCAGAGGGACGTGAGCTTCCTGTAGATCGGCCTCAGTCAAGCCGAGCTGCTTGAAGCAGCTGTAGTAGATGATCTCGGATGAGCTTCCCGGATCTACGAGGACACGCTTCGTAGTATAGTTGTTGAGCCGCAGGGTGAAGATGAGGGCTTCATTGTGGGGGAGCAGGACCCCTCTCAGGTCTTCGTCCGAGAACCAGATCTTGGGCTTTTCCCTCCTAGCTCTCTTGGGGGTGCTTTCCAATTCTTCCGTCATCACCTGCTTGCCATGGGCAGCTCTCCTGGCCTCTGACCGAGCTTGCGTACTTTCCTTAATTGGAGCGGGAGCCAGGTGGATGACGTTGATGATACCCGCTGGTTCGTCACTGTCCTGGTCATCATTGGGTGGAGGGCGCTGCTGAGCTCGGTTGACCCTTTCTTCCTTCTCGATGTACTCCCGGAGGTGCCCATCCTTGACGAGCCTTTCAAGGTGGGACTTTAGAGACATGCAGTCCTCGGTCATGTGCCTGTGCTGCTTGTGATAGGAGAAGTTCTTGCTTCGATCTCGGATGGACGGGTCGCCCTTCATCGGCTGTGGCCATTGGAAGTAAGGTTCCGCCTTGATCTTGTTCAGGATTCTGTAAATAGGCTCCTTGAAGACAACGCTGATGGCTCTGTAAGGATCGCCGGCTGGCTCGGGGGGTGGAACCTCGGTCTCTTGCTGCTGTCTAAGGAGATTGAGAAAGAACGGGCGGTCCTCCTCTTATCCGACCTCGGTCCGGTGGGCATCCCTTCCCTCTTGGAGGCTTGGTTCTTCTGCGGGAGTCCGAATCGCTCTTTGCCGTGAGTTTCATCATCTTCCTGCTCGATGTACTGATTCACCCTCGCCATTAGTGCTTTCATCGTGGCTACAGGGTTTCGGACCAGGTCCTTACCGAGCTCATTTCCGGGAAGTAAGCCCTGTCGGAAACACATGATGGCGATGTCATCGTTGGCGTCGAAGATCTGGCTGTATATTGTCCAGAATCTCCTGGCGAAAGTGGTGATACTCTCGCCGTCCTTCATCCGGATTGCCATGAGGTTGCCGCCGGTCTTCGGGATGACGCGGTGTGCTTGGAACTTTCCAATAAAGGAGCTTCGGAGCTGCCGCCAGCTTGAGACCGACCCAGGGGGGAGTGCACAGAACCATTGGAGTGGGAGGTCGCCCAGACTGGACGAGAAGACCCTACAGTTCAGGAGACCGACGTTCCCCCAAACCGACATCCGCTGAGTGAAATGTCGTAGGTGTGTTTCTGGGTCCGAGGCCCCGTCATAGAGGACGAACCTCGGGACGCTGAATCTCTCGGGGAGAGAGAAATCTTTAATCTCCTACGAGAAGGGGGACATGCCCTGATCATCTTCTTCACGTTCATCAGTTTGGTCTCGGGCGAACCCGATCTCGGCCAGACGGGCCTGGACCTCCTGCTTGACGTAGTGGTCCAGCAACTCCTTGAGGTCCGTCTGGTGATCTGGTCTCGGGGATTCTGGCTCGCGCCGCGATCCCCCGAGGCCACTAGGCAGATGACTGCTGCTCGAGCCTTCCTCCTCGCAGCGATATCTCCTTCTGCTGTTAAGGACCTGCCTCAGATCTCGGTCGCCCGGATGGTTCGGCTGTCGCCTGAGGGGCGGAGCACAAGATCTCCTTTCATTCGCCTTTAGCTGCTCCTGGAGATGACGGATCAACTCCTCCTTCTCCTGGAGGACCTGATTCTGGGCACCGAGCTCTTTGAGCAGGGGGTCGTCATCTCTTACTCCATGGGTTTGATGAAAAGACTGGCTGTCGTCGTGGGCGCGATGGTGGGACTGATGGGATCTCGCCCTGACAGGGGTTTTGCCTCGTCGTCGAAGATCCGACGTGGAGGCGTTCTGCTGCGGGCCCCTGTGTGGCCGCTCACCAGGGTGGTGAGGAGTCTCACGACGGCTATCTTGGCGGAGGCGCGTAGTCATGGGCCGAGGCGAAGAGTCCGACTGGACGATGCCCTCCACGTATGTGGTACCCGACTTTCCCCCAGACCTCCTCTGGCGCGGGATCCCTGGTGGCTCCTGCCTGACGGGAGGGACCCCCGTCGGTCCAGGAGGGGGAAGAAGAGCAGAACAAAGGCCAGGGGTTGGTTTCGGAAGCACCGGCTGGGACGGTTGCGGCTGCAAGAATGGTGGAAATGAAGGTTGCTCCGGTAGCGGGAAGGACGATGCTTTTTGGGCTTTTGATGGTCCTCCGCCACCGTACCTGGTCTTTGGAGGCATGGCTTCTGTAGAGGCTTTGGCACAGATCCTATTCCCCACAGACGGCGCCAACTGTAAGTGCCTAAAAATTACGGACTTGGTTATTAGAGGATTAAGCTCTTGATTTGAGGATTTGGGGAAGACAAAGGGAAAGGATCGAGCCTCCGATGACCTGAAAGGAATAAGACAAAGGTCAGAGCCCCTGGCTATAGGCAGCCAAAGGCCCTCCGACGCTCAAGTCAGTGTGAGAACTGAAAGAGAATGAAGAAGAAGAGGTATGGGAGGGAAAAGGATTGCGTACCTTACATGGCTTTCCTTCATGCAATATATAGACGTGAAAGTCATCATTGGACTGTCCTCATGAATGGACGGAAGTCTTATCAGTATGTACTTCTATCTCTCGAGTGGGGGTAGGTAAAAAGGGAATGTCCCATCGGACCATCATCCCACGCCTATAGACGTGACCCTGAGATAAGGCGTGCCCCTTATCTAGGTCCGGCGCCCACTCTGCTTGTCAGCTTGCTGTTCCCGTCACGGCAGTGCATTTATGGCTGCATTAATGGCTGAATGACAGGAGGCCGAGATCGGCCTTAAGGTTGAGACCGAGGTGAGCACTTATGAACATGGTTGCCGAGCCGAGCCCTATGCATCCCCGAGGCGGTGCTACCGCCGAGCTTGAATAACACCGAGACCAAGGATACCCCGAGCTCGAGGAGCGGCCCCACATCATCCTGTGATTACGAAATGCCCCCACACATAGGGATTTGGGTTTGTGAGGATTTTCTATCCTTGTTGTAATATCCTTGTTAATAGTAGTGCATTGATCTCAGCTGCCCGTGTACATAGGCATTTTAGCCGAACCACGTAAATCTTGTGTAAATTTGTGGTTGTTTATTTGTGTGTCTGAGATCGTTTCATTACCCCCCATTAGCTTCCGCACAACAAACTGGTATCAGAGCCAGATCGAAGGTGGGCCACTGATTCTCTCTCAGGGCAGAGAGAAGGAGGAAAAAAAATAGAGGGTTTCACTCACCTGGCCAGTCACCCTTGTCGAAGACTGCTGACAGTCATTGCCTCTCCAAATCGCCGGGACTGCCGAAGCTGAAGCCGTCTCCACCGTCTTCATCTGCCGAAGAAAGACGATCTGAGAAGGCAGTAGGGTTGCCTCTTTTGTTCTGTTGCAGAACCGTGGGAAGAGAAGGGTTTCATACCCATTTGCTGTGGTTTGCACAAAGACCACATGGTGATTGGAGCCAGATCGAAGGTGGGCCACGGATTCTCTCTGCTTGGGCAGAGAAAGAGAAAAAAAAGGACGAAGGTGTTTCAGCTGGTTGCAGACGACTGGAATTTCAGCCACATTCAACTCTTCAATTGCTTCGATTTCACCCTTATCTGAGACGAAGCAGAGGCTATTTTTGTGTTGCAAATAAGCAGAAGAGGACGCTTTGTGTTGATCTCAAAGTGGATCATTTGAGTTCCCATTTTTGTTCTTGAATTGTCGAGACACGTGGGAAGAAGAAAAAAAGGCTTCCGTCATCTTTTTTTTTTTACGGGATTTTACCAGAAAAACCCTCTAGGATGGTTTGAAGATCAAAAAGTGCCCAAAAAATTTCCATGTACCACAATAGTCCCACAGGTCTGATCAGACCTATCTTTTATCACTTAACCCAGAAAGGGGATATCGCTGCTTATACTCTCCTTTGTATAATCGATCCTGCCCATCCCCCTTTTCAACTTCTTCCCTTTTCGTTTCCCTCCTCCCTCCTTTGCCACTCGACTGGTCCTCATCTGCTTCAACACTTCTTCTTCCTCCCATTTTCACCTATTACCAACCACGTGAAGACCTCAGTTGTCTTCTTCCTCTTCATGGCCCCCAAGTTTGAAGATCGAGGAGGGTTTGTGCACAAATCAAAATCCAATAGTATATCACACTGCTCCACGTCATGGTAAACCACGTATGTATCTTGCATGTATTCCAATTTCTATTTTGGTTTTGCTTTCAATGTCATGTAGGTTCCATCCCTCTGTTTAATGTATTTGATTTTAGGTTTGAATATGTTTGATAGAAGTGGTTTTCCATTATCTTTCTCATATGAAGACCACGTACATTCCTTGCATGTAGGTTTGAATGTGTTTAATAGACCACAACAGTAATCGAAATCAACATATCTTTTTCCTACTTCTGAAGGAAGAGGGAAAAATAATAGAAAGATATATCTGAAAGCGAATTGTGTGAACTCGCATATATAGCACAGCAGTCAACTAAGAACATGCAGGGGCCTTGATTTCCCTGAGAGTGACAAAAACAATGGAGGAGTGAGCAACAATAAAAGGCCCAGCAACATTGGAATAAACTGGTTTTAAGGGAGGAGTTTCTCCATCACAAGTAAGCTCCAATGGAATTCCATTTAGCAGCATTGTAGTGCTCTTCAGATTGCCATCTTTCGCAGTCAGATGGTATATTCCTCTCTTCTGCCTGTTGTTTCAACTTGCCCCACTGAAGAATCTATAACAACTTCATATGGATAAAAATTCAAATCATTAGCAATTGAAACATTGAGTGAAGTTGAATTGGATAGATTAATCAGCAGCAACGTAACTCCATGCCGGTCAAAAAAGAAATCAAATACAATATTGGAACAGACAAATTAAATTACAACTATAGTAGAAACCTTCCTAAGTAGCAAAATGATGACAGTAAAATCCAAATACCATGTGCCTAGAATAGTGAGAATATGCGCGGAAGTAAGGAGAACCATTATGAGTGGTATCAAGAACACGAGTTCCCATTAAGTGATGGAAAAGAAGAGTGTTGACACAATAAGACACAATAAGAACAACATGATTAATTAAAATATTTTATAAGAAGGGTAAAAATATGAGTGTGAAATGCAATAGAAAACTGATTAAAACAGAGAGTTACCTATAGTAATCTGGGTTGGACAGCATTGTTGCTGTATTGAGAAGACCATAGTTACCACCAATCAATGTTTGTTGGCAGAAGGCCTGATGGTTGTGAGATGATGCCATGCCAAGTTGATCCAGGTACCTGTAGGAATTTATTAGCAAATGCACTAATTATCCATCTAATGCAAAAACAGCAACCTAATAGGAAACACCAATAAAATAGGAAATCAAAGATTGTGTGAAAATTTTAACTTCACAAAGCTGACCCTGATAGATGGGACTAGGCTTCAATGATTATGACCGAAATTTCGCATAAAGAAAAAAGTAACCAACATTGAAATATACCAATGACCCAACAAAAAAAGATAATGGGGGAAATTAGTCGCAACCAGAAGCTATCGACAAAGGCATGCGACACGAGTTTGCCACCACTATTGTATGCACCACCCAACTCCGGCACCCAAGAGGATGCCCAAGAGCCGGAGTTCCGAACAGTTGCATCAACATCTTTGTATGTCTGAGCAGTGTTATCTAGAACATATGGATCTTGCATCTTCTCAAATAAGTTAGGATCAACACCTAAACATTAAACACATGAACATTCATGATACATAATTCATAAAATATCTGTTCATAGGTGTAGATTAGAAATGTGTTGGTATAGAAAAGAATTGAACAAAATGCACCACTAACTTGGACCAAGGTTGTAGATATGATGAGATATTATATCAACAACATTAGGTCCTGACACTTAAAGATTCTGAATAAACCATTTCTGATCAAAGAAACCTCCAGGGCCTAAAATCTTTGGTTGGATGCCAGAATTCAGATATAACTCATTGAAAAGATATTTAAGGACAACCATGTCTTTTCCATACTGGTAAGCATCTACCCTTGCAGCAACACCACCTCCACATAGCTCATTTCCTGATGGGATGTAGAACAATTTAGTCAAATTGACAACTCATGTAGAAAAAAATATAATAGATGGATATTTGGATTTAAAATCCAAGGTTATGGTTTTAATTACCAAATTCCCATGACACAATCTGATATCCCTTAGAATTGGTGTATTGAATGAAGTCGCGGGCATTTGAGGGATTCCATGCTCCTATCCAGGGGTCTCCTTGACTTGTAGGATTTTTTCTCCCATAAAGTGCATTCAACCCAAATGTGGCCACATCTCTGAAGCAATTGGAAGATAAATATTACAATTAACTTTTAAACTGCTATCTGAATTCTGAACTATCAGTATCCCCTACTAAGTTGAATAATAAGAACAGGATAAGAACAACAATACCATGATCTGTTGATAGATGCGCTTAGGATCAGTATGCAATGAAGGGATGATGCAACTAAGCTGGTGATCACTGGATAGTCCTAGATATTCCAAAGTACGGATCATTCCCTTTTCTTTTCTCAGATTTTTCACACATATATATAGCAGCAGCATCCCTTCATTGCATGCTCCTCTTCCCATCTATCAACATATTTTATGGTCCTAGTTTACTTATATGTTTATTTGGGAAGTGAAGAGATCTTTACCCTGAATTGTTTAGAAACTGATTGACCTTATCCCATCTTTCCATAGTTAGACAACCCGTGCTATATCCAAACAATCCTTTTTTATTTTCTTGGAATCCATGAGTGCAATTGGCAACTGACTTTCCAACATTATATAGTACTTGATCTTGCAATGACCCTCCAATCCTGATTCTCAAATTCTTGAATTCTAAAATTTCAATTCAAAGAAAAACATGTTAATATTGAACATTACAAGGTTCAAAATGATATGTTTTTATTGAAATGGTTGGTACAAAGAAAATTATTAACACAGTGAGATTTAATTTCCCATATGTGGTGTTTTTGGTCACCTAAATGGTCGTACTAATGGGGATACCTAATTCATGAGCAAAGGGACCGTTCTTTTAGAGGATCAAATCTGGGTCCACCAGCCCAAATGGGAATATCGATACTTGATAGAAGTCAGCTCATTAAATCTGGACCTGGCATATCCTAATTAAGCTGAAAGTTGAAAAAGACAACACTATTTTAGTCTAACTGTGTTCTAAAAGTGTGCGAGTTGAAAATCAGGAAAATGTGATTGTTTTGTCCTAAAACATAGCAGATTTATAGTTTATAATGAGAATTTTAAGACCCCCAAATTTCAGCCCAAAAATCGATTGGGAAGTGGGTCAAACAGTTGCACGAACAGGGGTACTCAGCAAGGCAGATTTGGATTTCAGCAGCACCGCATTTTCAATTGGGCGTCTTTAAATAGTCATAGCTTTCTCGGTTTAAAAGATTTTTGCTCTCTGTTTTTTTTGTTGGATTCATGGAACATCAAGGTTCAAATTTCAGCCATTATATTGAGTTTTAGATCATCTTAAGCAGGTTGTACAGTTCAGTGAAAACATGCATCTGCATCATTTGCATGTCCATCATTAGTATTTTACAACGGTAATTTTATTTGACATTGAGAACTGAAAGGTAAATGATGTTTGGATCATGCAGTTTGAAGAAAAAAGACCGAAGGGATCTGAGAATATCCTCTTGTATGACCAACAAAACCATATATCTGAAGCAATTGCTAATGGATTGGTATGTCTCCATTATCAATGTTTGTTTTATATTGATATGGTTCTTAGTTATGTTTTTTGGATCTCTACTGAAAAGATTATCTCAAATGTGTATTTTACTGAAAGTTAAGTCCAGACTTTTTGGTAGCTCATTTTTGAAAAAATCACAATTTCTTACCATTGATTAGGTATTCATGGACCTCTTTATAATTTGTTGGTAATAATCTCTCTGTCTTTACTTTATCTTATCTCTAACTACTTACCATCTTCTTTATATTATTATTGAAAGGAACCTGACCGGTATAGATGTATTCCTACTAATCCAAAAAAAGAAAAAGAAATGGGTGCTCACTAAAAATCAAATGGAGTATGTGAGAGAGACCGGTCTACATCATCTCTTAGAGATAGACGCAATGAAAATTGACCGTGCATTGATATCTGGCTTGATTAAGAGATGGCGTCCAGAGACGAATACATTTCATTTTCCATTCGGTGAAGCCACGGTGACCTTAGAAGATGTTGCATACATATATGGCCTTTCGATTGATAGCCCACCTGTCGTTGGATGGACACACCCCAAAACGAAGGTAGTGGATTTATGTGTAAATTTGCTTGGGAAGAGTCCCAAGCCAGGGGTTGATACACAAGGTTTATGTATAAAATTTAAGTGGCTTGATGATAACTTTACAACATTGGATAGTAAGTCGAAGGGTAAGAAGACAAAGAAGCTCTCCAAAGAGGCTGAGATCTGTTACACTAAGGCCTTCCTCTTTCGTTTGGTTGCTGGCCAAATTTTCACCAACTCATCGGGATCGCGAGGGCCAGCGTACCTCCTAGAACTCTTCACAGAATTTAAGCGATTTGCTTGGGGCCCTGCATGTATTGCCAATTTGTACCGAATGTTGGCAAGAGCGGTCAAGTGGAGGTCCGACGGTAATGCACTTGAGAGTGGAGAAGAAGACGAACAGTCCCTTACAAAGCACATGAAGAAAAAAAATTCTTTTCCAGACAAGTTTAAAACCCTTACTGGTCCTCTACAACTTCTTCAAGTGAGATCCAGTGAATGGCTTATTCCTTCATTGTCATTTCATTGTGCCTACTCAATGTGTACTTATATTTGTGTTTTATGCATGCAGATCTGGGCTTACTCCCGAATGTCAATAGGACGGTGTCCTCCAGCTATAGATGGTTGGAACAAAGACATTCAATTCCCTTTATTCAAGACATGGGAAGCAAGATTAACTGGTTACAATTCTTTAACCACAGTCAAAGAGGTTCGTCGTCAGCTGAATCGCATGACAGCTAATGGGGTAAATTATCCGAAATTGAAAACATGTTCATTAAATTGTAAATATGCAGCTATCAATTCCAACAATTCTAACTTCTTTCGTGTTTGCATTGTAGTTCGTCTGGATGCCATATGTTAAGTTCAAAAAGGTTTTTACAGAACATGTCCCAGACGTTGATCATGGACTCTTTGCATCTGATGTACTATTGATTCATTACTGGATTTTGGAAAGACACAATGCCAGTCGGGTGATGAAACAATTCAGCCTAATGCAATTGGTCCCTCCACTGTTTCAGATGCCATTTTTAAGGGTAGAAAAATTAGAGAGAGTGTCATGTGACTATACCAAGATAATGCACGAGGCTAAACCATTATGGGTAGAAAGGCAAAATTTGGTGATAAAAGGAAAGAAAGATGCGTCAACTGTGCATACCAAAGGATATCAAAACTGGTATGAGTTAAACACCCGCATGCGAATCGGTCGAGTTAAAAGGATAGAATCGGGACAAGATGGAGAAATTACTGAACATGAAAAAAATAGACAATCAACTACCAACCATGATGAGACGTGCTGCCCAGTGAAGCATGTAATCAGTGTTTGCTTATAACCCACCTTAACTGTACACTGGGGTCATCATCATGAAATGATACTAATAGTTCTTCCAATTGTGTAGGTCAAGGAACTCTTGGAGCACATGGAGAGATTTATAGATCGGTCAGATCGAAAAAAAATAAGTTTCGAAAATTTTAAGGCCTCAATGCGCAAGAAGATCAAAAGGTTTAGGACCGGTTTTACATCAGCCTTCGAGAGTTTCAGTATGGATAACTGCAGCACCTCTCAATCGGATTCATCTGATGAAGAGGTAATTTATCTTGTGTATTCATGCTTTAATGAAAACAATTTTGTATGCTACCACATTTTTATTTGCAATGTAGGAAAGGGAGAAGAAGAGACCTAAGAAAGCAGTTCGTAAGGGCAGATCCCCACAAAAAATGTTTGAATCGAAGTTGTTGTTAGAGCCCGGATCTCACTCAAATCCACCATCTCATGGTTCACAATTTTCCGAGCCCAACTTGCCTCCAATAGAGTTAATCTTTTCAACTCCTCCACGCTTCATGAGACCGCAACCGCCAATTTTAGAGATCATATCTCCTTCACTGGAATATCCTTCTCAAGCAACAACTCTAGAAATCATGTCCACTCCCTCACATGAAGGATCTATCCAAGAACCAATTCTAGAAATCATGTCCGAGTCACATGAAGAACCTTTCAAAGCACCAATTCTAGAGATCATTTCCACTCCCTCACATGAAGATCCTTCTCAGGCAATAGTGGTGTCTACTCCAACCACTTCAATAGAGTCATTAGTTTGGAGGACCAAACGATTGCCCCGCATGAAGAAGATACCAATAAAATTTGAAGACTTCACATTCGATAGTGCAGTCGGGTTATCAATTGACTGAATTGGATAAGTTCTTCATCAAAGGTTTTAGGAAGCTGTATAAAGAAAGGTTGCCTAACATGCACCTATGTGTGATTTGATTACTTTACATGTCTTTAAAACTTTCTTTTCATTAATGGGTGATCTTTTATAACGTCACAACAAGGCGGAATTGGACGTATATTGTACACTAGTGTCCAGTGATGAACTCAAGAAAGCATTAGAAGAAGGGACGTGGTTGTGCACCAACATCATGTACTATTGGTTTGAGATTTTGGGTGAAAGGTGTCGAGATGCATATTTGTTTGATCCTAGTGTTTCGGTAAGTGAATTAAATTTTATGACTATAAATTGATATACTTGTATTGTGTATTAACATTCATGGGAAATACACCTAACGCCAATTACAATAACATGCAGAGTTGGTGGCAGGATAAGGACATGTGTCATCACGCTGATCTGAATATATTTGGTCCGAATGGTGAAAACATGGTGTTGGTGCGAACGTACAGAACGCTAGTTTTTGTACTACACCATATAAATCATTTCACCTTACTCGTAGGTTACACAGATGAGAAGAAATGGGAGTTTTACAATAGCTCATTCAGTGATCATTACTCTCAAACCAATTGTGAGAAATTTGTAAGTATATGTGAACTATATTTTTTCAATGTATTATCCTCCCTCTCCCTTTATACTTCAAAATTTGTCCTACTGATGCGCGCTATTTTTAATGTTTGCTGCATATCTGTAGATCGACTATTTGAATGAAAAGTTTAGTGACTATGGTTGGGCAGATCCATATTTGTGGACAACAAATGCGATGTCTAACATTCCTCATCAACACAATGGCAATGATTGTGGTGTTTTCACGCTAGCGTTCGCAGAGCATTGCATTTTCCGCAGGCCGACCATTTTCACCCAAGCTGACATAGCATATTATAGAAGTAAGATAGTGGTAGACATTTTCAAAAGGAGCTGGGAAAAGAATGCTCACAAATTGGATATAAAGAAATTCTTGAGCGAGTTGTAGTAGCTAGTGCGACTATGTTCGTGCAACAAAGATGAAGTTGTTTTTGTGTTTTCTTTGTTACTTAATCGTATGAGTTTTTTGGACAGTTGTATCTCAACCTTTGGGTTGTTAAGGACCATTTTTTTTTTGGACAGTTGAAAGTGGATTGTGAATTCTGAAAGATTAAGGTGAATTGTATAGTTGATGTCAGGATGGTATCAAGTTTTTTGACATTTTGTTATTGTGCCCGTTGGGACTTGGTTCTGTATGTTAATAATAGAGAAACGATTATCACCATTATCACTTTGTTACATAGTTTTTTTAGAAATCATGTCTCTATTCCCATTTGTTGCACAGGTGAATTGTAGCTTTGATGTTAGGGAGGGACTCTAGTTCTACCCACAATTGGGAGGCGACCAGTGATGTGTTGAAGGTGTTTTTATTTTCAAGAAACAGATCAAATATGAAGAATGCTAAAAACTTTTACATATGAAAAATACTATGCACATGCCTGTTTTCACTGAGCTGTACAACCTGCCTAAAATTATCTAGGCCTCAATATAATGGCTGGAATTTGAACCTTGATGATGCATGAATCCAACAAAAAAAACCGAGAGAAAAAATCTTTTAAACCGAGAAAGTTATGACTATTTAAAGATGCCCAATTGAAAATGCAGTGCTGCTGAAATCTAAATCTGTCTTACTGAGTACCCCTGTTCGTGCATCTATTTGACCCACTTCCCAATCGATTTTTGGGCTGAAATTTGGGGGTTTGAAAGTTCTCATTATAAACTATAAATTTGCTATTTTTTAGGACAAAACAATTTCATTTTCTTAATTTTTAACTTAGGGACTTTTGGAATACAAGTCACTCTTTTGAAACCCTGTCATGAGAGGGGATATCGCCACTCTTTAAATATAATCTTCACTGAATTGAGCAGGGATATCCCTTCCCAAGTGGCTGTAAGCCCTTAAAAAAACCTCTTATAGGAGGGGATATCGCCGTTCCTCGAATATAAACTTCCCTCACAGAATAGATGAAGCTCCCAGCTGTATGTTCATCCAAGGAAAAACCCTGTCATGAGAGGGGATACCGCCACTCTTTAAATATAATCTTCACTGAATTGAGCAGGGATATCCCTTCCCAAGTGGCTGTAAGCCCTTAAAAAAACCTGTCATAGGAGGGGATATCGTCGTTCCTCGAATATAAACTTCCCTCACAGAATAGATGAAGCTCCCAGCTGTGTGTTCATCCAAGGAAAAACCCTGTCATGAGAGGGGATATCGCCACTCTTTAAATATAATCTTCACTGAATTGAGCAGGGATATCCCTTCCCAGGTGGCTGTAAGCCCTTAAAAAAGTCTGTCATAGGAGGGGATATCGCCGTTCCTCGAATATAAACTTCCCTCACAGAATAGATGAAGCTCCCAGCTGTGTGTTCATCCAAGGAAAAACCCTGCCATGAGAGGGGATATCGCCACTCTTTAAATATAATCCTCACTAAATTGAGCAGGGATATCCCCTCCTAAGTGGTTGTTTCAGCCCTTAAAAAAACCTATAATAGGAGGGGATATCGCTGCTCTTCGAATATAAACTTCACAAATTAAGCAGGGATATCCCCTCCCAACTATTTTATCTCTTAGAAAAGAACCTGTCATAGGAGGGGATATCGTTGCTCCTTAGATATAAACTTCACATATTGAGCAGGGATATCCCCTCACATAATAGATGAAGTTGACCAGAGGTATTCACAACACATCCTTCACCCACATTACCCACATTACAGAGGTAGAATCACTCCAAAAATTTGTCATATGATCCCCAAACAGGCATAGTGTTTTGTTAGCATTCACATTCACCCATACAGATCAGACCACAAATTTCACTGTTTATTCACTTGCACATGAATCCTGTTGAGAGGCCACCATTGATATGTTGAAGGTGTTTTAAATGTCAAATTTTGTTGTACACTATTTGTTCAAGAAACTCCTCAAATCTGAAGAATGCTGAAAAATTCTACATATGAAAAACACTATGTTTTCACTGAAATGTACAACCTTTTTAGGATGATCTAAAACTCAATATAATGGCTGGAATTTGAACCTCGATGATGCATTAATCCAACAAAAAAAAACAGAGAGAGATTTTTTTTAAATCGAGAAAGTTATAACTATTTAAAAATGCCCAATTAAAAATGTAATACTGTTGAATTCCGAATCTGCCTTGCTGAGTACCCCTGTTCGTGCAACTGTTTAACCACTTCCCAATGGATTTTTTGGCTGAAATTTGGGGGTCTCAAAGTTCTCATTATAAACTATAAATCTGATATTTTTCAGGAAAAAAGAATCATATTTTCCTGATTTTCAACTCGCGCACTTTTGGAACATAGTCAGACTGAAACAGTGATTTCTTTTTCAACTTTCAGCTTAATAAACCATGCCAGGTCCATATTTTATATTCAAAATCAACCATTAGACACTGCACAACTAGTCTTCAGAACACATCCTCCACCCACATTATACCATTTTTTTTCTTTTGTAAAACCCACCAAACACCATTACATTCCACGATTTGTACAACCATCTCCACATTCACATCCTCCACCCACATTTCACAAGTCCACTAGTTTGAGCAAGTTCTGAGTCACATAGACTGGAAAAATCACAACAAAAAAAGGTCACATTAACCCGACACAAAATGGTGCTTTTATAACATTCACATTAACTCATATACATCTTGTTTCTTTTTTCAAAATGTTACAAAAACTATACAAACTCATATATGAAATGTGCAAATCAAGGATTCACTGGTGGATTGCGACATCTCTGGCGGTTGTGTCCCCTTTGTTTACAGATTGAACAGGTAACCACCCTGCGTTGCCGGGTCCGATCTTCGGTTCGAATCCTATTCTTTTTTGGGCGACCGGGCTGTCTGGTAGCACGTGGAGGTAATACTCTTTCGTCTGAGCTATGCTCCCATTGTCTTCTATCACATGTAGCATGCAAAACCTCATTGTACGCAATTCGATAAGTAGATGTTAAGAACCACTGCTCACAGAAATCGTATGGATTTAATTTTCTCATTTGCATTGCCGCTAGTGCGTGTGAACAAGTGATTCCTAGCAATTCCCACTTGCGACATGTACATTTCTTTTGAGCTAGATCAACCACATCAATGAACTCGGCAGATTGAACCTGAAATTCTACCAGACCGGCAACACGAACATGCACTCGGCGAGATTCTTCAGCCTCATGGCTTAGCATTTTTTCTGCCCAAGGAGTTAGCCGAGTATTAATAAATTGAGATTCAAATTGACGTTTTTGGTAGAATTCCATAAGCTTGGCACGTATCTCTTCCACTTGTGTTGTTATGGAGAGCACACGTATGTCCTTCAAAAGACTATTTGTGCACTCGGCTGCATTGCTTGTGAGCATATCATAGCGTCGTCCTGCAACGAATGCATTTGCCCAGTGTTCTTTCCCAATTGCGTGAATGTAATTATAAGCAAGTTCATCAACAGCTCGAATATCATTCATGTATGCCTCATACTCACATGGCCTATATGACTTTGCAGCAAACCAGAATTTCCTAACAATAGCATCATCTTTGAAATTCCCCTTCACATTTTCAGCAATGTGATGACAACAATAGCAATGTCGTGCACTTGGAATGGTGTTGGCAAGAGCAGGTACAAGCCCTTTTTACCGGTCAGACACAATGGTCAAATTCAGGGGCTCATCGAGGGCAAGAAATAAATTTGCGAGGAACCACTCCCAACTGTCGCATCGTTCAGCTTTGACGAAGGCAAAGGCAATAGGAAAGAGCTTATGATTCCCATCATGGGTTACATCGACTAGTAACACACCTGGATACTTACCTCGAAGGTGTGAACCATCAACAGCAATCATCGGCCTCAATGTCGACAGGAATGAACGGATGCATGGTCCGAAAGCCCAAAAGAATCTCTGGAAGGTGTCGTCATCTGCCGTTTTAATATTTGTCACTGTACTTGGATTCGTCTTCTTCAATTCAATGCAATAGAGAGGGAGAATCTGGAAGGACTCTTCATAGGATCCTCGAATTGCACAAAGGGCTATATCCTTTGCTTTGTGTGCCCTCCTGTAAGTAATAAGACATCCGAACTCTGTTTGATACTCCTTAATAATCTCCTTTGGTGTCAACTTATTATTAAATCGGACCCTATCTAAGATGAATTCTGCGATCAGTTCTGCAGACGCTTGCCGATGTGTCATGCCCATCATTGGCTTCGAACAAGAATGTGTTGGATAAGACGTTCATATTTGAAATTGTGGCCCAGATTCCACCATGGAAGCATGAATACGCCAAAGACAGTTATTATCACTGCAACGGTTTGTAACTTTGGTGCGGTTCGTCTTCAAGTGCTTTAGAGTGAAATTATTGTAAATTGCAAATTTCGCTAGAGTTTTGCGGAACGTGTCGCGATCCGGAAACTTTCTCCCTAACCACATCTCTCGTGCAGACATCTGATATGGCTCCATAATCTGCTCTAGAGGAGCCATGGCGTCCTCTAAGTTAGCATTCGGCACAAACATTGAGACGTCCGCATCATTTACTGGATTAGCAAGTTTTGCATTTAGGCCCTTAACGCCTATTGAGTTTCTATCCAATGGTACATTATCAACTGCCTCTTCATCCTCCCTTTCTTCAACAACACGGTCAGCTTCTTTAAGTTGCTCAATGACATCATAAGTAGGTGCCTCCGAGAAATGAATATCATTGTCTTCATGAAGATTTATCATGGGATATTCCTGCACGGGTGTATGAACCATCTTTTCTTTGATGTTTTCCGTCCGTATATTACACCCATCGTGACTTGTCCCATTTAAACACATTCGTTGAAACCTTCAATACAGCAAAAACACAAGAATTAAAAGTTGTACTTGACAAAATATGGCACTTTTCTTTTAACAGTATCAAATTTCTAAAAAGGACACGTACCTGGATTGGTCTTGAGGTGGATTAGTTGCTTTCTCCTTTGCACTTTGGTATCGTATAAATATAACCCATTCATACTTTCCGATGCTCTAAACATTGTCTTCACATCCACATCTTCTTCTATAGTAATATACGAGAATGCAATTCCATTGTGAAAAAGGTATTGTAAAGTCAGCTTCTCACCAGGTTCTTCCCACTTAGATACTCGAAGTGCAATATTAAGCAACGATGTATATGACATGTCATTTAAGAGATACCTCATCTTTTGTTTTCCATTTTTGTAAGAAGGACGCGTACTATCATAATCAATCTCTCCATCATAGTGGAATATGGTCAAAGCTTCATCGTCTGGCATCCTATTGATACATGATACAAATCATTTGACTTGTATTAGCAACCTTATAAATTGAAATAACTTCATAACTTATAATGGAAAAAAAAAGTTAAAAATACCAACGAGGACATACCATTAGCAATGCCTATTAACAACTTAATTACTTTTGATACCTTTAAACTGTTTGCTTCTATGTGTCATGGTTGGGTCACTATGTATATCAAGAGTTTATGACAGAAAATAAATAAAATCTTCACCACATGGTAAATTACATATTCTAAATTTGTTTGGTAGAATTAAATATTCTTGTTGAAACACAAAAAAGAGGACTACAACAGTATGAAAAAACAAATGAAAACCAAGTGGGATGTATTATCCATAATAAGACCTGTGAAAGTGGTATTGAAAGACATATGTGTTATTTCAGTAATAGTGGAACCTAGGTTTGTAGTGTGTTGTCTCCATGCCTATGTGAAGTGCTACCAATGGAATTGACCAAACTCCTTAGTGGAGTATAAACTACTAACTAATCAACAAAGAAATTATAGGTTTGAATACAAAGTTTTAAAAATTGATTTGAAACCCTCAAACCCATATATTATGTTCTTGGGTTGTGTATCTACCAACCTCTTCAATGGAGTCCAACGTCCCCTTTAATAGAGTCAAACCTCCCCTTTAATGAAGTAAAATATATTAAATACCCAAAAGGTCAAATGGAAGAGAAAGGAGTTGCAGACATACCTCAAGCCTCGTTCTGACCAGAAAAAGGCATAAAGGGAAAGGAGAAAAGGGCAGAACGAGAAAGGAGAAAGGAACTCGTATATATATGAGAAAACACGAGCGGCGTTATCACCGTTTATTTGATTTAAGTAGTGGCGCTATCGTTGCCCTTGAAAAGCAACAAATAAATGAACCAAAAACAGCCCTTGGGACCACTCTGGGCCATAGAAGTTTAATGTTTCCTCTTTGATCTATACCATATTTTGGGGGATTTTTTGGGTAAAATCCCCTTTTTTTTAAATGGGAAAAGATAGAGACAGAACTTGTATCCCATTTATCATTTATCCCTGGGAGAAAAGGATAAGTACCTCCTGGTACTCTGAAGCAACACTCTAATTGGTGGTCCTTGAAGCACCACGGAAAATTGGTGATCCCTCAGGCTTGGTTTTGTCAGGTCAGGTCACAACCAACCTGAGAACCTAGTTTTTTGGGCCCAACAAAAGCTTAGGTGTCTACCTTGGCACAGTTTTTTTTCCTGATTGTTATTATGGAAAAAATCGACTCGGTTTCCGAAGCTTCGTCTTCGAAATCTTCATCAGTGGCAAGAACTATGGTTTCAAATGCAAAGTTTGAAGTGGAGAAATTTGATGGAACTAATAACTTCGGCATGTGGCAATGCGAAGTTTTGGATGTTCTAACTCAACAAGAGTTGGATATTGCTCTTGAAGATAAACCCACTGGCATGGAAGAGAAGGATTGGGCGAAGATCAATCGTCAGGCTTGCGGCACAATTAGGCTCTGTCTTGTTAAAGATCAGAAGTATTTTGTTATGAAAGAGACTTCGGCTAAGGAGTTGTGGCAGAAACTGGAGAACAAGTATATGACCAAGAGCATTGAAAATCGACTCTATTTGAAGAAGAAACTCTTCCGTTTCCAGTATAAATCAGGTACTTCTATGATTGTGCATTTGAATAGTTATAATAAAATTCTTGCTGATTTACAAAATCTAGATGTAAAAATTGAGGATGAAGAGAAAGCATTGTTGTTGTTAAATTCCTTACCTGACATTTATGAACATTTGACTACTACTTTACTGTATGGAAAAGATGAAATTAAATTTGATGATGTATCTAATGCTTTGACAAATAATGAGTATCCAAAGAAGGACCAACACATCCATAGGGACTCTACATCAGAGGTCTTGACAGTAAGGGGCAGGTCAAATGGCAGAAATTATGGCAGACAGAGTAAGTCTCGCTCGAAGTCAAGAGGAGGATCACCTAAAAGAAAGACTCTCACGAAGGATAAGTGTGCCTTTTGTCATAATAAAGGGCACTGGAAAAAGGATTGTCCAAAGTTGAAAAACAAGGACAATAAGGGATCAAATGCAAATGTTGCACATGTAGAAGATGAGGACTCAGATTTGGCATTGACCGTCTCACCATCGGTCAGTCACTCTAACGAATGGATTTTGGATTCCGGATGTTCCTATCATATGTGTCCTAACAAGGACTGGTTTTCAAGCTTCCAGAAGTTCGATGGAGGAGTTGTTTTGATGGGAAATGATAGTGCATGCAAAACAAAAAGGATAGGAAAAATCCGATTGAAGATGCATGATGGAGCAGTTAGAGTTCTTACAGATGTTCGATATGTACCGGACTTGAAAAAGAACCTCATCTCACTTGGAACCTTAGACTCAAAAGGTTTTAAGGTTACTATGGAAGGTGGAGTCCTAAAAGTGGTACTTGGTGCACTTGTTGTATTGAAGGGCACTCAAAAAGGAAATTTGTATTCCTAGATGGGAGTGCAATCATAGGAAGAGCTGCAGTCTCTGATAGCTCAGAGGATAATGTGCCTGATACCTCCAGACTATGGCACATACGCTTAGGGCATGCTGGAGAGAAGGCTTTGCAAGGATTGGTGAAGCAAGGACTGTTAAAGGGCGCCAAGACTGGGAAGCTTGGATTCTGTGAACACTGTATTTTGGGCAAGCAGACCAGAGTCAAGTTTGGCACAGCGGTTCATCGTACTCAAGGGACTCTGGATTATGTTCACACAGATGTATGGGGACCTACCAAAGCTGCTTCTTTGGGAGGTAAACATTGGTTCGTAACCTTTGTTGATGATTTCTCCAGGCGTGTTTGGGTGTACACCATGCGGCATAAAGATGAAGTCCTGAATGTGTTCCTTAAGTGGAAAAAGATGATAAAGACTCAGACTGGTAGGAAGATCAAAAGGCTCAGGTCAGACAATGGTGGTGAGTACACGTCTGATCCATTTCACCAAGTATGTTAGGATGAAGGGATAGTCAGACACTTCACAGTAAGAGGCACGCCACAACAGAATGGAGTTGCAGAACGGATGAATCGTACCTTACTGGAGAAGGTTCGATGTATGTTGTCCAATGCTGGATTAGGCAAGGCATTCTGGGCCGAAGCGGTGACTTATGCATGTCATCTCATCAACAGATTACCTGTAGCTGCGAATGATGGAAAAACTCCCATAGAGGTATGGTCTGGAAAACCTGCTACAGATTATGATTTCTTACATGTATTTGGTTGTCCTGCATATTTTCATGTAAAGGAAACTAAATTAGATCCTAGAACCAAGAAAGCTATATTCTTGGGCTTTAGCACAGGTATAAAGGGATATAGACTTTGGTGTCCCAAATCAAAGAAAATTATTCTTAGCAGGGATGTTACTTTTGATGAGTCTGTGATGTTAAACCAAAAGGAGCAAAAGAACTCTCAGGAGGAGAGTCTAAAAATGAGTACTTTGCAGCAGGTGGAGTTTGAGGCTCCAGTGGTTCCAGTGAAGACTGTTCAGACAGTTGATAGTCTTGGAGATGATTCAGATGAAGAGGACACAGGCTTAGATGAGGAGGAGACTCCAGTTTAGAAGTCCCCACAGCAGCCAGAATCTATTGCAGCCAGTAGATCAAAAAGAGAGATACGAAAACCTGTTAGGTTTACTGACATGGTGGCATAAGCACTTCCAATAATTGATGATGAACTTCCATTCACTTACAAAGAAGCCTTAAGGAGTACAGAAAGCGCAATGTGGAAGAAGGCAATGGATGAGGAGATGGAGTCTCTTTATAAAAATCAGACTTGGGAGTTGGCACAACTTTCAAAAGGAAAGAAAGCAATTGGTTGCAAGTGGGTATACACCAAGAAAGATGGTTCCCCAGGACAAGATGGCATGAGATTCAAGGCTAGATTGGTGGCTAAAGACTACGCGCAAAAGGAAGGTATAGATTTCAATGAAGTTTTTTCTCCAGTTGTGAAGCACTCTTCCATCAGGATTTTGCTAGCTTTGGTTGCACAATTTGATCTCGACTTAGCACAACTTGATGTCAAAACTGCTTTCTTGCATGGTGATTTGGAAGAAGACATATATAAGTCTCAGCCAGATGGCTTTAAGGTTGTTGGAAAAGGTAACTGGGTTTGTAAACCGAGAAAATCCTTGTATGGTTTGAAACAATCTCCACGACAGTGGTACAAGAGATTTGATCTGTTTATGATTGATCAAAAGTACATAAGAAGTCATTTTGATCATTGTGTATATTTTCGTAAGCTTCGTGATGGTTCCTTCATATATTTGCTCTTATATGTTGATGACATGCTCATTGCATCTAAGAGCAAGGTGGAGATTGGCAGGCTAAAGACTCAGTTGAGTAAAGAATTTGAAATGAAGGATCTTGGAGAAGCTAAGAAAATACTTGGCATGGAAATCAAGAAAGACAGAGTGAAAGGCACAGTTTGTTTGTCGCAATCACAGTATTTGAAGAAAGTGCTACAGCGGTTTGGCATTGATGGCAAAACAAAATCTGTAAGTACACCTTTGGCTCCTCATTTCAAGCTTAGTGCTCAAATGTGTCCGCGCACAGATGAGGAGCGCAAGTATATGGCTCAGATTCCGTATGCTAACGCAATTGGTGCCTTAATGTATGCTATGGTATGTACTAGCCCAGATATTTCACATGCTGTCAGTATGGTGAGTAGATACATGCATGATCCAGGAAAAAAAACACTGGCAAGCGGTAAAGTGGATCTTACGGTACATTTAAGGTGCAGTGGATCTTGGTTTTATGTATGAGAGGGATGATAAACTCGGTTAGAATATGGTTGGATATGTGGATTCGGATTATGCTGGTGATTTGAATAAACGTCGGTCTACTACAGGATATGTCTTTACTCTTGCTAGGGGACCGGTAAGTTGGAGGTCGATGTTGCAGTCAACAGTTGCTTTGTCTACTACCGAGCCAGAGTACGTGGCAGGAACAGAGGCCATTAAGGAGGCCATTTGGCTACATGGATTGATTGAGGACTTGGGGATTGTGCAAAAGCACGTTGAAGTCTATTGTGATAGTCAGAGCGCAATTTGTTTAGCAAAGAACCAGATTCATCATTCTCAAACTAAGCATATTGATGTTCGTTTCCAATTTATTCGTGAAATTTTGAATGAGGGGGACATTCTCCTTCAGAAGATTGGTACTGCAGATAATCCTGCAAACATGCTTACTAAAGTGGTAACTAGGGTCAAGTTCAAGCACTGTTTGGACTTGATCAACATCTCTCGAATTTGAGCACCTTCGGGTGCATGGCGCTTAAGGGCGCATTTTAGAGGCAGCTTTGATTTGGTAACTCAGCATGGATGGTGAATTTTTCGCCAAGGTGGAGAATTGTAGATAAATGGCTCAATTCAACCATACTCTCATGCAGCTATTGTTGACTTTCATTGAGAGCCATCTTAATTGAGATGCATGTGGTGCACTTGCACTAGATGTGACTCCCACCTGTTGCAGCCGGAAATGGAGACTTTGAAGCTCACATTGGGTTGCGAGACACAATCTCTTTGGGTTGTGAATCTTCAAGTAGACGATTTCACATACCCAAATTAAATGCATTGTCTCCTAAGAACTCCTATAAAAGGGAGTGATGCTACGGTGTGAAGCAATAGAGTAAAGGAGCCTACTGTAGTGTGAGAGTGAGTGAGAACCTTCTGTGTGTGAGGTGGAGTAAGCCACTGTGAGAGTTTGGGTGTAACAGGGATTTGGGTTTGTGAGGAATTTCTATCCTTGTTGTAATATCCTTGTTAATAGTAGTGCATTGATCTCAGCTGCCCGTGGACGTAGGCATTTTAGCCGAGCCACGTAAATCTTGTGTAAATTTGTGGTTGTTTATTTGTGTGTCTGAATCGTTTCATTACCCACCATTAGCTTCCGCACAATAGGAACGACAGAATTGCTAATGGCCGTCAGTAACAAGTATGTTAAATAAGGACCACTACAAGAGAAGCAATGAAATGAAGAGTTTATAATCTCCACATTGGACCAGTAGAAATGTTGCTGATAAAAAGTAGGAAACATGTTGTCTTAGTGTTCTAAATGCCTATAAACTGCAATGTTCAATCCGGAGTTATAGGAAATAGACATTTCAGACAATAATAGCTCGATCAATAAGATTTGCAGCATGAAGAATTTTAGCATATTAAAGCACCATTGGTGACAACTTAATAGCAAGTTCATTTTCACATCTACAACACATCATCAGTAAAAGCAGATCTTTAGAGGAAAGAAACTGTTTGTTATTGTTGTTGATATATCCAACTGTTGTACATAAGAGGAACAAAATAGATGGATGCGAATGATGGTCGTAATGAGAGAACCAAGAATTTGGATAAAGTTAGTAGTTAGGATTGATGCTATCCATGAAGAAAGGATCATTCAACCAACACAATAGCTACTTTGAAAGTTAATGAAGAAACACGTGCTCTACAATATAATTAAGATATTTGGATAAAGAGTTCGTCTCTGAATCAGGTGCAATATCATGTAGAGGGAATCATCCCCATTTAATATTTTTAAACTGGGTGCAACTAACATAGTTTATGGCTTAAATGAATGGATTTAAAGCAACCCATGTAGGAAAGGGAAAAAGTAGGAGCTATGCAAAGAAACGGAGATAAGTCAAACCCTGTGACTGAGGAAACTTTGTCGCTGAGTCAAGTCATTTGATTTAAGGAGAATCTCTTTCTGCTAAATTGTGATTGTGATGATCGGACATTAGTTTTCGTACTCTGTGTAACAGTGATTATGGGTCTTTAGCCTCATAAATAATTAACATTTTAGTATTTTTTGTAAACGGAGGTGATCCTAATTGTGTCTTTCATTGCAACTATTGAAGTTTTATATGGAAAGAACCTATGAGTTGGTTTTATTAACTCTTGTACTCTTATGTTGTTGTCATCTTTTCCACATCTCTTTGGATTTCCACTAAAATATTGAGGTATTTTTGTGTGGCACACTCACACTCTTCACTAAAATTAATAATTTTCACTATCCATACCCCCATTATTCCATGTTAACATTCCTGTTGTTTTCCTTTAAGATGCAGAGACTTTTCTCATGATTTCTGTAGAAAGCAGATGCCCCCCCGGAAGTGAAAAACCATTTCTTTCATTCCTCACACAGATAGTAGAAACACATTTTAACACAGAAAATGTTTAGCTGCACCAAAAACTGAAAATGGAATTGGAAAAAATCTCAAGTCTTCAATGTATCAGAAAATGAAAATAAAACTAAA
This sequence comes from Cinnamomum chago, assembly GCA_038049695.1. Classification (NCBI taxonomy): domain Eukaryota; kingdom Viridiplantae; phylum Streptophyta; class Magnoliopsida; order Laurales; family Lauraceae; genus Cinnamomum; species Cinnamomum chago. Next base: position 38,150,042 of record CP142458.1, read on the forward strand.
CAAAAATGAAATAAAACCCCTCCATAGTCCATACCCCCTGATTTGTTGAACATGACCATGCCCTTAGTCTATTGATTGACTCACACATATATATATATGGGGATTTTACCAGAAAAACCCTCTAGGATGGGTTGAAGATCAAAAAGCGCCCAAAAAATTTCCATGTACCACAATGGTCCCACAGGTCTGATCAGGCCTATCTTTTATCACTTAACCCAGAAAGGGGATATCGCTGCTTATACTCTCCTTTGTATAATCGATGCTGCCCATCCCCCTTTTCAACTTCTTCCCTTTTCGTTCCCCTCCTCCATCCTTTGCCACTCGACTGGTCCCCATCTGCTTCAACACTTCTTCTTCCTCCCATTTTCACCTATTACCAACCACGTGAAGATCCCAGTTGGCTTCTTCCTCCTCGTTGTCTTCTTCCTCTTCATGGCCCCTAAGTTTGAAGATCGAGGAGGGTTTGTGCACAAATCAAAATCCAATAGTATACCACACTGCTCCACGTCATGGTAAACCACGTATGTATCTTGCATGTATTCCAATTTCTATTTTTGGTTTTGCTTTCAATGTCATGTAGGTTCCATCCCTCTATTTAATGTATTTGATTTTAGGTTTGAATATGTTTGATAGAAGTGGTTTTCCATTATCTTTCTCATATGAAGACCACGTACGTTCCTTGCATGTAGGTTTGAATGTGTTTAATAGAAGAAGTTTTTCATTGTACTTAGGTTTTTCTCTTTGCCATATATGTTCTTCTCTGTATAGTGTATTTGATTTTATGGTTGAAAGTGTTTGATAGAAATGGTTATCTTCAAGGGAAAAAGAAGGAGAAGGAAAGGACAAGAAATAATCCCCATTCAAACTCTCCATCTCACATACGCCAATATTGTCATGAATTCTCATACTGCGGGTTGGGTATGTTTTGGCATAGTAGCACTTTCTGAACTCAAGCCCCTCGTGCATGCCTAGAGAAGTATAAAAGGGCATGTGGAAGTGTTGAAACAGATGGGGGACCCTTGATTTGTACATTTCACATATGAATTTGCAACATTATGAAAAACGCAGAATGATCTATATGGGTTAATGTGAATGCTAAAAAAGCACCATTTTGCGTCGGGATCATGTGAACTATTTTTTTATTTTATATTTTTTGTGATTTTACTGGTCTATGTGACTCTGAACTTGCTCAAACTAGTGGAATTGTGAAATGTGGGTGGAGGTTTTGAATGTGGAAATGGTTGCATAAATGGTGGAATGTAATGGTGTAATGTGGGTTTTACAAAAAAGAAAGAAAAGAAGAAGGGTGTAATGTGGGTGGAGGATGTGTTGTGAATACCATATGTGCAGTGTCTAATGGTTGATTGAGAATGCCAAATCCGGACCTGGCATGGTTTATTAAGCTGAAAGTTGAAAAGGAAAGCACTGTTTCAGTCTGACTGTGTTCCAAAAGTACGCGAGTTGAAAATCAGAAAAATGTGATTGTTTTGTCCTCAAAAATAGCAGATTTATAGTTTATAATGAGAACTTTGAGACCCCCAAATTTCAGCCCAAAAATCGATTGGGAAGTGGGTCAAACAGTTGCACGAACAGGGGTACTCAGCAAGGCAGATTCGGATTGCAGCAGCACCGCATTTTCAATTGGGCGTCTTTAAATAGTCATAACTTTCTCGGTTTAAAAGATTTTTTCTCTCTGTTTTTTTTTGTTGGATTCATGGAACATCAAGGTTCAAATTTCAGCCATTATATTGAGTTTTAGATGATCTTAGGCAGGTTGTACAGTTCAGCGAAAACAGGCATGTGCATAGTGTTTTTCATACGTAGAATTTTTTAGCATTCTTTAGATTTGATCTGTTTCTTGAACAGATAGTGTACAACAAACTTTGATATTTAAAACACCTTAGAAACATCAATGGTGGCCTCCCAACCGGATTCATGTGCAAGAAAGTTTACTGTAAACAGTGAGAAAAAACAACATGATCTATATGGGTTAATGCTAATGCTAAAAAAGCACAATTTTCGTCGGGATCATATGACCAAATTTTTTTCTGATTTTACTGGTCTATGTATGTGACTCTGAACTTGCTCAAACTAGTGGAATTGTGAAATGTGGGTGGAGGTTTTGAATGTAGAAAAGGTTGTATAAATGGTGGAATGTAATGGTGTAATGTGGGTTTTACAAAAAAAGAAGAAGAAGGGTGTAATGTGGGTGGAGGGTGTGTTGTGAATACCATATGTGCAGTGTCTAATGGTTGATTAAGAATGCCAAATCCGGACCTAGCATGGTTTATTAAGCTGAAAGTTGAAAAGGACAGCACTGTTTCAGTCTGACTGTGTTCCAAAAGTACGCGAGTTGAAAATCAGGAAAATGTGATTGTATTGTCCTAAAAAATAGCAGATTTATAGTTTATAATGAGAACTTTGAGACCCCCAAATTTCAGCCCAAAAATCGATTGGGAAGTGGGTCAAACAGTTACACGAACAGGGGTACTCAGCAAGGCAGATTCGGATTGCAGCAGCACTACATTTTCAATTGGGCGTCTTTAAATAGTCATAACTTTCTCGGTTTAAAAGATTTTTTCTCTCTATTTTTTTTTGTTGGATTCATGGAAGATCAAGGTTCAAATTTCAGCCATTATATTGAGTTTTAGATGATGTTAGGCAGGTTGTACAGTTCAGCGAAAACAGGCATGTGCAGTTCAGCGAAAACAGGTTGTACAGTGGAGGATGTTTTGTGAATACCATATGTAAAGTGTCTAGTGGTTTAATGTGAGGGGATATCACCGATAGGTTTTTCTAAGAGATAAAATGGTCAACTTCATCTATTATGGCCTTACTGAGAACCCCTGTTCGTGCAATTGTTTAACCACTTCCCAAGGGATTTTTTGGCTGAAATTTGGGGGTCTCAAAGTTCTCATTATAAACTATAAATCTGATATTTTTCAGGAAAAAAGAATCATATTTTCCTGATTTTCAACGCACGCACTTTTGGAACATAGTCAGATTGAAACAGTGTTTTCTTTTTCAGCTTTCAGCTTAATAAACCATGCCAGGTCCATATTTTATATTCAAAATCAACCATTAGACACTGCACAACTGGTCTCCACAACACATCCTCCGCCCACATTACACCATTTTTTTTCTTTTGTAAAACCCACCAAACACCATTACATTCCACGATTTGTACAACCATCTCCACATTCACATCCTCCACCCACATTTCACAAGTCCACTAGTTTGAGCAAGTTCAGAGTCACATAGACTGGAAAAATCACAACAAAAAAAAGGTCACATTAACCCGACACAAAATGGTGCTTTTATAACATTCACATTAACCCATATACATCCTATTTCTTTTTTCAAAATGTTACAAAAACTATACAAACTCATATATGAAATGTGCAAATCAAGGATTCACCGGTGGATTGCGACATCTCTGGCGGTTGTGTCCCCTTTGTTTACAGATTGAACAGGTAACCACCCTGCGTTGCCGGGTCCGATCTTCGGTTCGAATCCTATTCTTTTTTGGGCGACCGGGCTGTCTGGTAGCACGTGGAGGTAATACTCTTTCGTCTGAGCTATGCTCCCATTGTCTTCTATCACATGTAGCATGCAAAACCTCATTGTACGCAATTCGATAAGTAGATGTTAAGAACCACTGCTCACAGAAATCGTATGGATTTAATTTTCTCATTTGCATTGCCGCTAGTGCGTGTGAACAAGGGATTCCTAGCAATTCCCACTTGTGACATGTACATTTCTTTTGAGCTAGATCAACCACATCAATGAACTCGGCAGATTGAACCTGAAATTCTACCAGACCGGCAACACGAACATGCACTCAGTGAGATTCTTCGGCCTCGTGGCTTAGCATTTTTTCTGCCCAAGGAGTTAGCCGAGTATTAATCAATTGAGATTCAAATTGACGTTTTTGGTAGAATTCCATAAGCTTGGCACGTATCTCTTCCACTTGTGTTGTTATGGAGAGCACACGTATGTCCTTCAAAAGACTATTTGTGCACTCGGCTGCATTGCTTGTGAGCATATCATAGCGTCGTCCTGCAACGAATGCATTTGCCCAGTGTTCTTTCCCAATTGCGTGAATGTAATTATAAGCAAGTTCATCAACAGCTCGAATATCATTCATGTATGCCTCATACTCACATGGCCTATATGACTTTGCAGCAAACCAGAATTTCCTAACAATAGCATCATCTTTGAAATTCCCCTTCACATTTTCAGCAATGTGATGACAACAATAGCAATGTCGTGCACTTGGAATGGTGTTGGCAAGAGCAGGTACAAGCCCTTTTTACCGGTCAGACACAATGGTCAAATTCAGGGGCTCATCGAGGGCAAGAAATAAATTTGCGAGGAACCACTCCCAACTGTCGCATCGTTCAGCTTCGACGAAGGCAAAGGCAATAGGAAAGAGCTTATGATTCCCATCATGGGTTACATCGACTAATAACACACCTGGATACTTACCTCGAAGGTGTGAACCATCAACAGCAATCATCGGCCTCAATGTCGACAGGAATGAACGGATGCATGGTCTGAAAGCCCAAAAGAATCTCTGGAAGGTGTCGTCATCTGCCGTTTTAATATTTGTCACTGTACTTGGATTCGTCTTCTTCAATTCAATGCAATAGAGAGGGAGAATCTGGAAGGACTCTTCATAGGATCCTCGAATTGCACGAAGGGCTATATCCTTTGCTTTGTTTGCCCTCCTGTAAGTAATAAGACATCCGAACTCTGTTTGATACTCCTTAATAATCTCCTTTGGTGTCAACTTATTATTAAATCGGACCCTATCTAAGATGAATTCTGCGATCAGTTCTGCAGACGCTTGCCGAAGTGTCATGCCCATCATTGGCTTCGAACAAGAATGTGTTGGATAAGACGTTCATATTTGAAATTGTGGCCCAGATTCCACCATGGAAGCATGAATACGCCAAAGATAGTTATTATCACTGTAACGGTTTGTAACTTTGGTGTGGTTCGTCTTCAAGTGCTTTAGAGTGAAATTATTGTAAATTGCAAATTTCGCTAGAGTTTTGTGGAACGTGTCGCGATCCGGAAACTTTCTCCCTAACCACATCTCTCTTGCAGACATCTGATATGGCTCCATAATCTGCTCTAGAGGAGCCATGGCGTCCTCTAAGTTAGCATTCGGCACAAACATTGAGACGTCCGCATCATTTACTGGATTAGCAAGTTTTGCATTTAGGCCCTTAACGCCTATTGAGTTTCTATCCAATGGTACATTATCAACTGCCTCTTCATCCTCCCTTTCTTCAACAACACGGTCAGCTTCTTTAAGTTGCTCAATGACATCATAAGTAGGTGCCTCCGAGAAATGAATATCATTGTCTTCATGAAGATTTATCATGGGATATTCCTGCACAGGTGTATGAACCTTCTTTTCTTTGATGTTTTCCGTCCACATATTACACCCATCGCGACTTGTCCCATTTAAACACATTCGTTGAAACCTTCAATACAACAAAAACACAAGAATTAAAAGTTGTACTTGACAAAATATGACACTTTTCTTTTAACAGTATCAAATGTCTAAAGAGGACACGTACCTGGATTGGTCTTGAGGTGGATTAATTGCTTTCTCCTTTGCACTTTTGCTAACGTATAAATATAACCCATTCATACTTTCCGATGCTCTAAACATTGCCTTCACATCCACATCTTCTTCTATAGTAATATACGAGAATGCAATTCCATTGTGAAAAAGGTATTGTAAAGTCAGTTTCTCACCAAGTTCTTCCCACTTAGATACTTCAAGTGCAATATTAAGCAACGATGTATATGACATGTCATTTGAGAGATACCTCATCTTTTGTTTTCCATTTTTGTAAGAAGGACGCGTACTATCATAATCAATCTCTCCATCATAGTGGAATATGGTCAAAGCTTCATCGTCTGGCATCCTATTGATACATGATACTGTTGACACCAAAAATGTCACTTTGCCTTTTTACACCAAAAGCTACGTGGAGCCGCATCCTACCAAAAATAGGCAGGCGCCACTTCAAGCATCAGATCTTGTCAGAATCAAACAAAAACTGCAAGGTCATTCAAAACAACCAAAAGAGAGGTACACATGAAGTTTTGGGCCATTCCGACATCATTTGGCCTAGCTTCACTTCTCCAACAGCTAAACAAGCGCTCCCGGCGGCGGCAGAATCGGAGACAACAAATCTTCGATCAGGGCCTATGGATGTTCTCAAAATATGTCCAAAGGGCTCCACGTCAAGTCTCAAGTCAAACCGGCAACGTTTGACCCATCATCAACTCTCCAACGGCTGAATCAAGCCTACCAGCGGCAGAGCACCCTGGGACCATGGCACCCAATTCGGAGCTTGTGGATCATCTCAAAATGACTCCAATAGGCTCCTCGTCGAATTTCAGGTCAATCGGATATCGTTTGACCAGAAGTCAAATCTCGACATCTCCCTTGCGGTGAAATCAAAGGCAAGCGTTTGCATGACTCCAAATGGCTTCAAAACTCAAACGAAAGCCTATGGTTGGTCTTATCTACTGATGAGGGAGTCACCCGTCGAATTTCAGGTCAATCGGACATCGTTTGACCGAAAGTCAAAGCTCGGCATTTCCTTCACGGTGAAATAAAGGCAAGCGTTTGCATGACTCCAAATGGCTTCAAAACTCAAATAAAAGCCTATGGTTGGTCTTATCTACTGATGAGGGAGTCACCCGTCGAATTTCAGGTCAATCGGACATCGTTTGACCAAAAGTCAAAGCTCGGCATTTCCCTCGCGGTGAAATCAAAGGCAAGCGTTTGCATGACTCCAAATGGCTTCAAAACTCAAACGAAAGCCTGTGGTTGGTATTATCTACTGATGAGGGAGTCACACGTCGAATTTCAGGTCAATCGGACATCGTTTGACCTAAAGTCAAAGCTCGACATTTCCCTCGCGGTGAAATCAAAGGCAAGCGTTGGCATGACCCCAAACGGCTTCAAAACTCAAATGAAAGCCCATGGTTGGTCTTATTTAATGCTCAAGAAGCTTCACCTCAAATTTCAGGTCATTCCGACATCGTTTGATCCTGTTTCAGCTTCTGGCGGAAAATCAGCAGTTCTGCGTTCGGCTTTTCCCGGAAAATCAGAAACTTTGCAAACCAATTTGCAAGGATTCTCATCAGGTTTTTCAGAGGGAAATCAAGCCAAATAATGTGGAGAAATGTCAGAGAAAACAAGCAAAAAAAAACGAAAGCGAAAAACGACGAGAAACGGCCAAAAAGGGGCCCCGGGAAGGGATTTTCCCCCCAGGGTCGCAGACCCCTGCGACCCTGGGCCCGGCGACCCTGGGAGGTCCGGGGCGCTGATTTCGCCCCGGGACCCCCCGTTTCGTCCGTTTTCGCGAGACGAGTTGTTCTGTCCCTGTGATTTTTCCAGATTCAGGCTTTTGAGGCTCCAAATTCACTGATATTCATCAAGTTCACAGGACTCCTTTCCAAAACTTCAAAAACTTCATTGATCGCCAGCCGAACAACCAAAAAAGTGCACTTTCTGCCCACCCGATCGTGAAATCAACTGGACAGATGCTGCCGGCCCGCTGGTATCAACCAATGTCTGAAACTACATGATCATCTGATGTTGATTTACATAAGGATCCATTGATGATCATCGCAAAGGGGATTCCAAAAGACGCAACATGGCCCGCGACTCTTCAGCTACTAAGGCGGCCACTTAATGCTATCAATTGGCCCGTTTATGGCAAGTTAATGCAGTCATTAACCCATTATCTTGGACGGCCCAATCAGAAGCCTCTGTTCAGGAGTTACAAGTCCAAACAATCATGGCATTCAAGCCATGAAACTCCTGACATAATGGAGATTAAAGGCGATTAAATGCCCATGACTCTCCTCCAGCCAATGAAATCCAAGGGGCAGGAGTTACAAAGCAAGAGACAATTAAACTTGTAACTCCTCCCTTAATGAGCTTTATTACCATAAAGGCTCATAAATCACTCCTAAAGGCTACCTAAACGCCTATAAATAGGAGTCACCTCCAAAGTTTTCAGAATGAAGAAAAATTCTCAAAAAAAAAAGAAAAATTCTCAGAATAAAGAAAAATTCTCAGAATCAAGAAAAATTCTCAGAAAATTGCCTGAAGATCTGAAGCCTCTGAAAATCCAGACACTTTGCGAACGAAGAAACTCTGCTGCAGCAACCAACACTACAAGGTGATTGAAGTCCCTTGGGGGGCCACCCCCCCAAGGTTCCACCTCTCCTTCTATCCAACATGGCTAGACATGGCTCTTCAGCCCTTCTACTCGGCTTTTTATTGAACATAAGACCTTCTCTCGGTCTTTGTTCTCTAAAAATCTGAGGATATAGCCAAGCCAAGCGAATCCAAAGCATCCGACGTTCTCATTTGCATGGATGATGGCGGAGTCCATACATGACTCGCGACCGTCAATCTAAACGGGTCCCTCCCACAATCTCCTGAAAAGTTAGATTCTTCCTTTCTCGCTTTTCATTGTATTTTGTATTTTTTTTAAAGAGACAAAAAACCACAACTCTTGTCTTTCATTATTGATGAGAATTGTAAATCGGCTATAAACGCCACAAATCGGCTATAAACGCCAAAAATCGGCTATAAATGCCAAAAAATCGCCTTTTACGGCAAAATCAAAAACTGTCTCTTTTCTTAAATATATATGCAATGGAAACTTGAAAAGAAGTTGATTTCCTCTTTTACTTGCGAAGATTGATCTCCGGATTATCACTTGCAATTCCAAGTAAAATAGAAAATCTGGCACACCCACCCAAACACCCAAAAGCGTTGATGCACGCTCCGCCCTCCGGGGGCGAAAGGGTCGGACCAAACGGACTCCGACGTCCGCCGACACCCGGTAGCGCCCGGGGTCCTGGAGCGCGTTCCATCAAGTTGGCACACCCGGTGGGACCCATTTACTTGAGAACACCGGATGCTTGGAATTGAAATATTCGCATATTATATCTTTGCTTATGTTTCTTTTCCGAATTCCTTGGCTACTTTTTGGCTGGTGGCCTATGTTGGATTTCGCATGAGATGGGATTTTTTGGAAATTTCAAATTCTTTCAATCTATTTCCATTCTTTCTCTTTTCAAAAAAAAAAAAAAAAAAAAAAAAAGTTCAGATTTCTCGTTTTGGATTCAAAATTGAGAAACTTTGATCCTTTCCTTTCTGGGCATTGGATCTCGCGATTATCCGCTGAGACCAGCTTGGATCAGGGATTGGGCCATTGTTTCTCTTCGATGAGTCTGTTAGAGATTTCAAAAAAAAAAAAAATCAAAAAAAAAAAAGCAAACTTCTTTGCCTTGGATTCAAAATTGAGAAGTTTTGATCCTATCCTATCGTTCATCGCGCTTGCAGAAATGTTGAGCCTGTTCGACTAAGGTTTTGGATCATTGTTTCTCTTTGATGAAGTCATTAGAATTTAAAAAAAAAATTTCAAAAAAAAAAAAATCAAACTTCTTTTCGTTTTGGATTCAAAATTGAGAAGTTTTGATCCTATCCTATCGTTCATCGCGCTTGCAGAAATGTTGAGCCTGTTCGACTAAGGTTTTGGATCATTGTTTCTCTTCAATGAGTCTAGTAAAAAAAAAAGAAAGACATAGACCGCTAAGGCCAAACCAACTGCGTTCTTTGATCTCGGTTGATTCAAGAAAAGCCTTGTCCAGAGTGTGGAGACAGCCTGACTGTTCGAGGCAAGGGTCCTCCAAACGGGTTCATTAAGTAATCCTACCCTTACCTGGGGGCAATTCTATCAATTGTGATTTCATAAGACCGGGTTAGGAAGCCTATGTGTGCTCCCTTGTCTTTTAAATAAAAAAATTAAAAAAAAAAACTAAACTTTTCAAAAAAAAAAAAGAAAGAAAGAAAGAAAAAGAAAAAAATCTTAAAAAAAAAAAAAAAAGCTTTCGTCATTTTTAGGTTCAGATCTGAGAAATTTTGGTCTCTTCCTTTCTGAGCACTTGCGCTCGCGATTATCCGCTGAGCCCGTGTTCAGATTGGAACATCATTTGCTCTCTTTGATGGACCTGATCTTGGCCTTTCAAAAAAAAAAAAAACTCTCGTCATTTTGGATTCGGATCCGAGAAATTGTGGTTCCTTCCGGGGTACTGGTGCTCGCGGAAATCGTTGAGCCCGTCTTTGGATCGGGATACCACATGCTCTCCTTGATGAATCCATTTTGACATTTCAAAACCAGAGGATCCCATCTCATGGATGTGATCTCCAGCATTTGTGTCTAGCGGTGCTAGTACGCCCTTTCAGGGTCTACTGTATTCGCGACCGGCGCATTTGTAAAACTCCAACCTTATATTCTTCTTATCTCGAGCAAGCCCTGCTTCGCGATAAGTCGAATTTAGGTTTACAATTGCTTCTAGCAGTCACTGGGACGCTCATTTTGGGGCTCACCATACTTCCAATCAGAACAATTGTGCCCTCTATGGCTTTTGCCTTCCTCACGTCGCCTGGGTCATATCCCTTGAGGGTTCTGAAAAGGCAAACCCATAGATTGCCTTTTTTTTCCATTTATAATCATTATATTCTTGTGATTACTAATGGATCTGGTCTTGTTTCAGAAGTTTACTAACAATGGCAGCTTCCTTGACCATCACCTTCGACGAGAAAAAGCACCAGCAGATGCTTCAACAGAAGCAGAATGTGCGCACTCATAAGCGCACTGCTAGTTGCCACAGCGTCAACACCACCAACAATTCACTAAACTCCGGGTCGACCTCGACTCCCCGGACTATTTTCTTTGGGACGTTGGGACCATTCCCACTTCCTGAAGAACAGGCTGCTCCCGCTAAGAAGCAGAAAATCGCCTCCCAATGTGTCACCGCCGTGACACCAAAGGCGACCCCCGCGAAGCCTCAGCCCGCAAACAGCCAGGTCCGTCCCAAGACTTGGTCCCCAGGGCCTTCGCCGAAACAAAGGAGGTCCCGAGCATCTGCCAAGCCAGCATACCTGGCCCCGCTCAAAGAAAACCGGTTCTACCCTTTCTTCTACATGAAAGAGGAGAAACCCATCTCTGACCTGACTCCCAGGTCAATTCAGCATCAACCAGCTTGTTCCTACAAACCAAAAATCAAATCCTACATCACCAGGCCTCCCCAAGCGTCTGCTAAGGCCTGCAAAACTGCAGTTCGACCCTTCATCTCTACAGGGGCCGAGCTTGCACAATTCAAAGCCTCGCTGCAACAGGCGAAGGACCGGGTCCGCATCCTGTCCTTGCCTAACTACAAAGAAGACAAGCTCGGCTGCTGCGCCCGAGGGAGTACATCCTTCATCGTCAAGGCCCAGCCAGAGCTGACCGAAGCTCAACTCGCTCGTCGAGCACGCCGCCGCGCGTCATACCGACAAAAGAGACTAGAGAAACGGAGGACTCAACCTCCTACACTCCAAGTTTCCCAAAAATGGGTTGAAAAAGAAGAACCCAACCAAATTGCTGCTGTCCATATGGTTGGCAAAACTAGAAGACGCCAGAAGTCAGCAACAAAAATCCATGTCAGGCCTCCGGTGACCCGCAGCGTCTCCCGGACACGAAGACATAAAGAAAACTCTCCCGCTCCTTCAAGCCAAGGACATCGGAGTGATCACTCTTCGAGCTCTTCATCTAAAAGAATGAGCTCTAGCTCAGTCACCAAGACTGTATCCTCTTTCGACTCTCGAAGAGTGAACGTCCTGGTCACAAATGCTGAGCAACCTCCGCTACATGATGACGTAGCTGCACGCATCCAGCAGCTGGAACAAGGACAGCAGAGAATAGAGGCCCTAATGGAAAACCTCCTTCTCACTATCCAACCTCCGCCAAACAATGAAGCTCCTCCGAGCCATCAAGGCGACGAAGAAAATGCGGAAAATAGTGAGTCACTCGCCCTTACCAAAAAGGACGTTGACGATATCCTCGCCAAAGCAAAAGAAGAGGATACGCTAAAGGAGCATGGGATCAAGCCACCATATCCCTTGTGGATGGACTCGGTCCCGTTCCCTACAAAATTCAAGCAACCTACTCTCCAAACGTATACGGGGAAAGGTTCAGCCAGACAACATGTCATCCACTTCAAGATCCTGACAGAAGCTATTGCGGATCAAGATGCACTCAAGATTCGCCTCTTTGCAAGCACCCTAAAAGGTACGACCTTTGATTGGTACTCCACTCTTCCAGAGAACTCCATTCAGAATTGGACCATGCTGGAGACACGCTTCTTGACTCACTTCAAAGGTGAGGATCATCCTGTTACTATGGCTCAGCTCTGCAGCCTGAAACAGGGAGAGAATGAGTTAACATATGACTTCATTCACAAGTGGAAGGCAATGGCGTACAAATGCTCCGATGTACTGCCACAAGCGTCACTGGTCGACATCTGCCGAAACAACATGAGAGCAAGAATCCGCTCCATGATCATCGGCAACAAATCAAAGAACCTGGGAGAACTCCTGGAAGCAGCTATGGAAGCTGAAACGGTGATCAAAGACCTCAACAGTCAGAAATCACCGGAAGAAATCACCGGAAGAAAATAAACCCTCTGGAAAACCCGAAGAGAGCAGTCAATCTCCTTTCGTAGTCTCCCTCAAGACTCCAAAACCTTTGGTCATTACAACTAAAGGGAAGAAGGTAAAACAAAAGTCTGGGGGCAAATTTGTTGTCTCTTATCTGTCCATCAAACAAAATACAGATTCAGATTCAGAGCCAGAAGACGATACTCCGTCAAGCCAAACTGATACTCAACAAGTTCAGCCCGTTCTTACTCCAATAAAGACACCTGCTGATGTAGAAGATCCTGCATCTGCTTCCTTTGTTGTTCCGGCAATATCATCTAAAGAAAAACCGATCTTATTCCATAGATCGAGTGCTGCTTCATCAAAATCCCTGCTTGAACCTTTCCAAAACAAAGGTATGCCTCTACTGTCTCTGTATAGTCCTGTGGCACAAGCTATCATGAAGAAGATGGGATATGATGCTCAAAACCTAGTTGGCTTGGGGGAAGGCCATGGTATTCTCACACCATTGGAGCCCGTACTGGCCAAACACCAGCTGGAAGATTGGAGACTCTATGGCTATATAGAAAAGTCTTCATATGGGTTAGGGTTCGATCCTGACGCCCCTCTGAAACAGCTAACCAAAGGTTTAGAAGTCAGTTTGTTGACCAAGCCCCAATAGCTCCAGTCCATGAAGACATCGATCTCCCTGGGTATCTCTTTGAAGAGTCACCAGACAAAGATCCGGGAAGCCCCTCCAATTGGTTTGATTTCTCCAATGATATGGAGGAATTGTCCGATGATACAGACATGCAGGATTCTGACCCAGAAGAACCCTCGTCTACAGCAGAAGTACCTTACTTCGACCCGGTAACAGCAGGCGATTGGGACTATCTCATAGCGAGCCTTGAGAAGGTTGCTGATCAAGAAGACCCATGGAAAGGAAATGCTGTCGAAACACCAGAAGGTTTCGTTGAGCTGGAGGCCTCTGAAAACATTGTGGAAGAACCACCCTCGAATCTTCCAACAGAGGATCCTGTTCAAAAGATAGACTTGGGAACACCAAATAACTCGCGTCCTGTATTCATAAGCAAGAATATAAAGGATGATGAGTTACCCGAGTATATCGCTTTTCTTCGTGAGTTCGTTGATTGCTTTGCATGGTCTTATGCTGAAATGCCCGGTTTAGATCCAAAAATATCAGTCCACAAACTCAATCTTCAAAAAAAATATCAAGCCTGTTAAACAAGGCCAAAGAAGATTCCGTCCAGATGTGATGGATAAAATTGAACAAGAAGTTCAGAAACTCAAAAGCGTCGGCTTCATCCGTGAGGAACAGCATCCTGAATGGTTGGCCAACATTGTCTCCGTGACAAAGAAAAATGGGCAGATCAGGGTGTGTATTGACTATAGAGACCTGAATAACGCCTGCCCCAAAGATGAATTCCCGCTCCCGATACCAGAGGTTATGATTGACAATACCTGTGGATTCGAGCGAATGACATTCATGGATGGCTTCTCTGGCTACAATCAGATAAAGATGCATCCTGAAGACAAAAAGCATACTTCATTTCGGACCCCATTTGGCGTGTATTGCTACACTGTCATGCCATTTGGTCTGAAAAATGCTGGCGCTACATATCAGAGGGCTATGATGAAGATATTCCAAGATATGCAGCACAAGACGGTTGAATGTTACGTTGATGACCTCGCCGTCAAAAGCAAAAGAAAAGAAGACCATCTCAAAGATCTTTGAGAAGTATTCCTCCGACTTCGCAAATACAAACTGCGGATGAATCCCCTAAAATGCTTCTTCGGCGTCTCATCGGGTAAGTTCCTCGGATTCCTTGTTCGGAAAGATGGAATAGAACTTGACCCCATCAAAGTCAAGGCTATTCTAGAAATGCCCTCTCCAAGAACCTTGAGAGAATTAAAAGGGCTCCAAGGGAGATTGGCCTATATCAGACGGTTTATCTCCAACCTTTCGGGAAAATGTCGTCCATTCTCCCGATTGATGAAGAAAGGTGTAGACTTTGTCTGGGATGCTGACTGTGAAGCCGCATTTCAAGATATCAAGTCATACCTGACCAAACCTCCAGTGTTAGCAGCACCTACCACCGGAAAACCTTTCATCTTGTACACAAGAGCCCTCGACCATTCTCTGGGCGCTTTGCTGGCACAAGAAAATGATGGAAGAAAAGAAGCGGCTCTATACTACCTCAGTCGTATGCTGGTAGGTACAGAGCATCGCTACTCCCCAGTCGAAAAAGAATGCCTTGCAGTGATGTTCGCCATACAAAAGCTACGTCACTATCTGCTTTCCAACACAGTTTATCTGGTCTCAAGGATCAACCTCTTAAAGGTCCTTGTCACGAAAGCAGGTTCTCTCAATGCAAGACTGGCAAAATGGTCTATCCTTCTATCACAATTTGATATTAGGTATATACCACAAAAAGCAATCAAAGGCCAAGCTTTAGCAGACTTTCTCGCGGAGCATCCGTTGCCTGAAGATTCTCCACTAAGAGATGATCTCCCAGACGAATCCGTCTACAATGTGGAGGCCTTCCCACCAAGTGCTTCCTGGCACATGTACTTCGATGGTGCAACCAGAACAAACGAGAAAAGAGAGCCGGTCTCGGGAGTTGGCATTCTCTTTGTTAGCCCCGACAAATACATGATTCCACACGCCTTCTCGCTACTGGAACCATGCACAAACAATGCAGTGGAATACCAAGCCCTGATTCTAGGATTGGAACTTGCCATTGAATCCGGTATCACCATACTGGAAGTCTTCGGAGACTCTCAACTGATCGTCAATCAGATGAATCAAAAATTTGAAGTCAGAAAGCCT
The DNA here is from genome assembly GCA_038049695.1 of Cinnamomum chago. NCBI lineage: Eukaryota > Viridiplantae > Streptophyta > Magnoliopsida > Laurales > Lauraceae > Cinnamomum > Cinnamomum chago. Next base: position 38,165,407 of record CP142458.1, read on the forward strand.
GATTTGTTGCCTTACTACCACAAGGCACAATCACTTTTGCAGAAGTTTGACATCTGTCACATCACCCACATCCTCAGAGGTGAAAACATTCGTGCAGATGCCCTGGCTGGACTTGCCGCATCTATGGCAATCCAAGAAGGGGAAAACATGCAAATTACAGTGTGCGGAAGAAGAATCCTCCCTCCTCTCAACACACATCAAGCAGTTGTTGAATGCCACAGGGTGGTTGGAAGTCGGATTTCTATCCTTCAAACTTCGGTCGGCGACTGGAGGGATCCGTTCATTGATTACACTATGTTCGGGATCCTACCTGAAGATCCAAAAGAACGGGTAAGCATCCAAAGACGAGCCCCAAACTTTCATTTGGATATTCCTTCAAAAATGCTTTATAGGAAATCCTACAACGGAGTACTTCTACGCTGCTTGTCACAACAAGAAGCTGAAGAAACACTCAAAGAAGTCCATGCTGGTCTTTGTGGAGCCCATCAGGCTCGCCCTAAGCTCTACGATCAGATAAAAAGGTTAGGTTATTATTGGCCTACCATGGTGGCCGATGCAATGCAATTCGCTAAACGCTGCCAACAATGCCAAGTTCACGGAGACTATATTCACAGGCCTCCAGAATGGCTCCATCCTACTGCAATCTCATGGCCCTTTGAAGCCTGGGGTATGGACATCATAGGTCCAATTTCTCCCCCTTCAAGCAAAGGACATCGCTTCATCTTCGCCGCCACGGATTATTTCTCCAAGTGGTCAGAAGCATTCGCGCTTAGTGAAATGAAGACCTCATCAGTCCTTCAGTTCTTGCGCACCAACATCATTTGTCGCTTCGGCATATCTAAAAGATTCATCCATGATAACGGACCACAGTTCCGCTGATGGTCCCGGCTTTTGTCTTTTTCCAAAGCTGCCTCCGCCCCGGGGCTGACGGGGTATGGTGGAGGGAAAATGGAAAAGCGGGCATCAGTTTTTTTGTACGGGTATGCCAATTTCTCTTTAATACTTGGAATTTAGAAATGGTGATCCGGAGATCCACCTTCACAAGTAAAAAGGGAAATGAAACTTTTTTCTAGTTTTCCATTGCCACCTTCACAAGTAAAAAGGGAAATGAAACTTTTTTCTAGTTTTCCATTGCATACATATTTTAATAAAAGAGACAGTTTTGTTTGAATGCCGTGAAAGGCGTTTTTGTGCCGTAGAAGGCGGTTTGGTGCCGTTGGAGGCGATTTTGCCATGAAAGGCGATTTACAAATCTTATCAATAATGAAAGACAAGAGATGTGATTTTTTGTCTCTTTAGAAAAAATACAATTTACAACAGAAAAGTAAGAAAAAGGAATCTAACTTCTCATGCGATTGTGGGAGGGCTCGTTCAGATCGATGGTCGCGAGTCATGTATGGGCTCCGCCATCGTCCTTCAAATGAGAACATAGTGCTTGATTTCTTGGCTTGGCTCCAACCTCAGATTTTTAGAGGATAAGGACCAAGATAAGGTCCTATATCCGGTAAAAAACTGAGTAGACGGGCTGAAAAGCCGCATCTAGCCATGTTGGATAGAAGGAGAGGTGGTCTTTGGGGGGGTGGCCCCCCAAGGGGCTTCAATCACCTTGTTGAACTTGTTGCAGCAGAGTTTTCTTGAAGGAGCAGGGTTGTAGAGATTTCTCCAAGGATTTTTGAATGATTTTCTGGCGATTTTTCCGGATCTGTGGCGATTTTCCCGGATCCTTCTGTGTGTGTCCCCCTCCTTGAAATGCTTGGAGGGGACTCCTATTTATAGGCCTTTAGGTAGCCTTTAGGAGTGATTTATGAGCCTTTATGGTAATAAAGCTATTTAAGGGAGGAGTTACGAGTTTAATTGCTTTTTGTTTTGTAACTCCTGACCCTTGGATTTCATTGGCCGGAGGAGAGTCATGGGCATTTAATCGCCTTTAATCTCCATTATGTTAGGAGTTTCATGGCTTGAATGCCATGATTGCTTGGACTTGTAACTCCTGAACGGAGGCTTCTAATTGGGCCGTTCAAGATAATGGGTTAATGACCGCATTAACTTGCCATAAACGGGCCAATTGATTGCACTAAGTGGCCACCTTGGTAGCTGAAGAGTCGTGGGCCATGTTGCGTCTCTTGGAATTCCCTTTGCGATGATCATCGATGGATCCTTATGTAAATCAACATCAGATGATCATGTAGTTTCAGACATTGGTTGATACCAGCGGGCCGGCAGCATCTGTCCAGTCGATTTCGCGATCGGGCGGGCAGAAAGTGCACTTTTTGGTTGTTCAGCTGGCGATCAACGAAGTTTTTGAAGTTCTTGGAAGGATTCCTGTGATCTTTGCGAATATCGGCGAATTTGGAGCCTTAAAAGTCTGAATCTGGAAAAATCACAGGGACAGAACAACTCGTCTCGCGAAAACGGACGAAACGGGGGGTCCCGGGGCGAAATCGGCGCCCCGGACCTCCCAGGGTCGCCGGCCCCATGGTCTCCGGCGACCATGGGCCATGGTCTCCGGCGACCATGGGCCATGGTCGCCGGCGACCATGGCCCAGGGTCGCAGGCCTGGCCCAGGGTCGCGGGGCTCTGCGACCCTGGGGGGAAAATTGCTTCCCGGGGCCCGTTTCTGGCCGTTTTTCGTCGTTTTTCGCTTCCGTTTTTTTTGTTTGTTTTCTATGACATTTCTCCACATTTTTGGCTTGATTTCCCTCTGAAAAACATGATGAGAATCCTTGCAAATTGGTTTGCAAAGTTTCCGATTTTCCGGGAAAAGCCGAGCGCAGAACTGTTGATTTTCCGCCAGAAGCTGAAACAGGGTCAAACGATGTCGGAATGACCTGAAATTTGAGGTGAAGCTTCTTGAGCATTAAATAAGACCAACCATGGGCTTTCTTTTGAGTTTTGAAGCCGTTTGGGGTCATGCAAATGCTTGCCTTTGATTTCACTGCGAGGGAAATGCCGAACTTTGACTTTCGGTCAAACGATGTCCGATTGACCTGAAATTCGACGTGTGACTCCCTCATCAGTAGTTAAGACCAAACATAGGCTTTCGTTTGAGTTTTGAAGCCATTTGGAGTCATGCAAATGCTTGCCTTTGATTTCACTGCGAGGGAAATGCCGAGCTTTGACTTTCGGTCAAAAGATGTCCGATTGACCTGAAATTCGACGTGTGACTCCCTCATCAGTAGTTAAGACCAACCATAGGCTTTCGTTTGAGTTTTGAAGCCCTTTGGAGTCATGCAAATGCTTGCCTTTGATTTCACCGCGAGGGAAATGCCGAGCTTTGACTTTCGGTCAAACGATGTCCGATTGACCTGAAATTCGACGTATGACTCCCTCATCAGTAGTTAAGACCAACCATAGGCTTTCGTTTGAGTTTTGAAGCCGTTTGGAGTCATGCAAATGCTCGCCTTTATTTCACCGCGAGGGAAAATTCCGAGCTTTGACTTTCGGTCAAACGATGTCCGATTGACCTGAAATTTGATGGGGAGCCTAATGGAGTCATTTTGAGATGATCCACAAGCTCCGAATTGGGTGCCATGGCCCCGGGGTGCTCAGCTGCCGGGAGCTGCTGCTTAGCTGTTGGAGAAGTGAAGCTAGGCCAAATGATATCGAAATGACCCGAAACTTCATGTGTACCTCTCTTTTGGTTCTTTTGAGTGACTTTGCAGTTTTTGTTTGATTCTGACAAGATCTGATGCTTGAAGTGGCGCCTGCCTATTTTGGTAGGATGCAGCTCCGTGTAGCTTTTGGTGTGAAGAGGCAAAGTGACATTTTTGGTGTCAACAAATGCCCCCTCGAGGTACAGCGACGATATAACTTTTGTAGTCGATGTGCCTCGAAGAGAATCTTGAAGAAGAGCTTCTGACTTGACCAAGAGTCTTCGAGCAATTTTTTTTTATGGAGTAGCCTTTTGAGCTTCCAGGGGATTTTATGGTAGTGAGAGGGATCACGTACCACCTTAAGGCAAGATTTTGAGAATGACATTTGGATTTGGATTTGGTTTTGGTTTTTTGGTTTTGATTTTGACCTTGTGACCTAACAAGCTGTATGTGGCAGGTTAGGGGGTCAGGTTTTTGGTTTTGATTTTGACCTTGTGACCCAACAAGCTGTATGTGGCAAGTTAGGGGGTCGGGTTTTGATTTTTGGTTTTGGTCTTGTGACCTAACAGGCTGTATGTGGCGAGTTAGGGGACCATGGTTTGGTTTTTTGGTTCACTCTTTGGGACAATTTTGGGTCCATTGGAGTGGTTTGGGCTTTTGTGGAATATCAATTTCAAGATTTTGGCTTAATTTGGTTCATGAGGTGGGATGGTTTGGATTTTTGGAAACTCATGAAGCTTGGATTTTTGTATGGTATGGTCCAATCAACTCAAAAGAGGCATGGGACCATTTTTGTACGCTCTTGGTAAAAGAAATTTTGACTAAAAGCCACTTTTAGTGCCTAGGTGGTCAAACCTGGCTCATATGGGCTAACCCATGGGACCTTAAGCTTTGAAGGATGGCTTAGATCTCATATGGTGTCACTTTGTAAAGAATATCTAAAGATATCTCCTTTGGGTGGAGAATATCTAAAAATATCCTTACTTTGAGAGATTTTCTCAAGTTTCCTTGATTTTGGGAGAGATTCTCTCAAAATATCTTTCTTTGGGAGAGAATATCTCTCATTCCCTTTCTTTTTGGAGAGAATTTCTCAAAGAATCTTTGTTTTGGGAGAGAATATCCCAAGTTTCCTTTTCTTTTGGGAAGGTTGCTAATTTTTAGCCCTTTCCTCCTTGCTTTTCTCTTGTTTCCTCTTTTGGTTTGCTCTCTTCTATAAAAGCAATTGAGGTGGGATCTCTTGCTCCTATTGCTTTCTTTTTGCAAAAGTCTTCAAGAGTTGCTCTAAGATCAAGAATCCTCCTTCTTCAAGAGTCTTCAAGTTCTTCTTTCTTCTCCATCCATGGCTTCAAGTAAGTTTTTTATTTCTTTTTACAAGAAATTCCATGTAAAGAAAGTTTCATCATTTTTTTCTTCTCTTTTTTTTTTTTTTTTTTTTACACGTCCTTTTCTTCTTTTTTTTTCTTTCTTTTTCTTTTTTTTTTCTTTTCTCCTTTTTTTTTTTGCTGCTGTACGGACATGTCCGTACAGCTTTGGGCCGTACGGCCATGTGGCCCATGGGCCACGGCCTCCCATAATTTTTTCTTTTTTTTTCTTCTTTTTTTTTTTTTAAAAAAAACTTTCCTTTCTCCCCTTTTTGTATCATCATGATAATGAGGTTTCATGCATTTCAAGATGTTTATGCATTTTTTTTTGTTTGATGCATCAAGATAGAAGGCTAGAGTTTCTATGTTAAGTCAACATGAATTTTGACTTAGACAAAGTTTGATTTTGACCAAGTTGGGTTGGAATTGGTCAAATTTTGTCAAGGTTTTCCTAGCATCTAGTGCATGATGATTTTCTTTTATGCATGATTTTTGGTAAATTGAATTGGGAGCATGATGATGATGCACACCTGGAAATCTTTTGCAAGTCTTGAGATTTGAAGCTGGCAGCAATGTTGAGCTCTTTCTTTAGTCTTGCGGGGGTTTCGAGGAGCTTTTTTTTTTTTTTTTGCAAGTTTTGGGATTTGAAGCTCGCAGCAATGTTGAGCTCTTTTCCGATTCTTGCGGAAATTTGAGAAGACTGTCTTGATCTCGCAGCAATGTTTGAGTTCGAGTCTTCTTTGAGAATCCTTCATTGATCATGAGCTCGCAGCGATGTTGAGCTCATCTTCAGGCTTCCTTTCTTTTCGGGGTGATTCCCTTTTCTTCGGAATTGCCCCGGAGTCATGCCAAAATTTCGCTAGGATTTTTTTTTAGCAAAATTCTGTCATTCTGTTGATTGATTTTTTTTTTCAATCTTTGCAGGTAGTTCCTCCAGAACGAACAAGGGTAAGAAGCCCGTTACCGATACACCTCGTCGATCTGCCAGATCTTCCAATGCTGCTGTACAGCAGGCTTGGGAGAAGGTCCAGTATGTGGAGAGAAACTTGGAAGAGTGTGACTCGCTCAACCGAGATGAGATGAGACAGCGACTGATCGGTCTCAAGGATGAGGAGTTTTACAAGATTATGGCAAGCAATCGTCCTTGGGTCATGGACGATCAGAGCGTTGTGCCCAAGCCTACCTTTTTCTTTGGTGATGCAGCTCCTGATGACTCGTCATATCAAAGGAGATGCTTTCAGTTCTCTTACACAGCCGATGGTGAGGAGAGAACCATTTCTACCCGGTCGCCTTTTGATCGTACTATTTCGATCATGAGTCTTTCTCCCACTTGCTCTAAGAGAGAAGATCCTCCAAGCTGGGTGAAGAGGACCACTGTGGTCAAGACCGGGGTTTTTGTTGGCGGTCCTTCTGGTTATGCAGAGAAGTCGCCTGTCCATCTGGACATGTTGATGTCGGCCAGCGGCTACCAAGGATCTGATCATCCATCGGTTGATTTGAGACCGGTGGGCCTTGGCATTTTCAGGGGCGATGGCAGCAATTGGGTGAAGCCTTTTCGACTTCGTGGCCGTTTCAGTGTTGACTCGGGCTGGGAGTCGTGGACTGATCACATCCTGCAGATCGGCGGTGCCATTCTGAAGGAGGCCGAGATTTTTGATGCGGTTCGCGCTTTTAGGCAAACCGTATTTTTCTCCGATGAGGCTTTTATGGCCATGCTGGAGTCCTTCCTTCCACAAACCAACACCTTCATTGTTACGAATGGTGAGATTGGTTTTTCTTTGAAGGAGCTGAGTGCCATTACCGGGTTACCCATCCTCGGCAAACTCTATGAGGAATTTATGCCGATTGACAGCGTCCTTGAGGAGCAGTCTGAGGAGTTCAGGCTTTTGTACTTTCAGCTCGTCGCCTTCTACGATTTTTTTGAGGGAGAAGGAGGGCTTGAAAGTCCGGTGTAGCAGTTGGAGGAGTTTCAGCTCTTTGTCTCCAAACTTTTTTGGCGACGAAGAATCTTCTGAGAGTATGACCCAGGAAGCCAAGACTAAGAATCCGGGGAAGAAGATTTCTGCCATGCGAGAGAATTTGAAGAACTTTCTCACAAGTACAGAAGCCGTTTGCTCCGACATTGCGCTGCGGAGAGACGTTGCTGCGTACCTCACTTATTGGCTGGGTGAGGCTGTTTTTGCTGGAGGAGACGGAACACACATCAGGCCGCATTGTATATTTCCGGCTTGTCAGATGGCGTTCGGAGAGCAGTTGGCTTTGGTGCCTGCTCTTTACTCCTATTTGTGCACCGAACTGCAGGCTGCTGCTTTTCTGGTTCGGCTTGGGCTTCCTATGAATAGGGTATTTTCAGCCCATATTTTTTATTCGTGGTATGTGTACCACTGTCCCGGCTTCCACCGTTTGGGCGCTGCTCAGGATGATGACCCTTTTATGATTCGGTTGGCTAGGGGAAAAGCCGTTTCCGATTCACTTTTGTCTGCCCGCTTGAGAGTCCGACGATTCAGGGATGTCGAGATTGGGCAATCTTCAGTAAAGCTTTCTCCAGATTTGCGGAAGAAGGCTTTTGATTTTGGTGTCTCCCGAGATTCTACCAGGGCGGGATCGGGAAGACACTATTCTTTGACCAACGCAGAGAAGAGGTGGCTTTTAAACATACGTGTTGGCACGATGGTGTACCGTAGGCATCTTTTTGTTGATATCCAGCCGTATGTCCCTTCGCGTTTTGCGTTGCAGTTAGGCTTCTCTCAAGGCGTTGTTGGAGCGCCTTCGAGCATGGTGAAGCGTTTTGGAGGTTTGCAGGACGGGAGAAATGCATGGGCTTTCTATAGTGCGGAGGACACTACTGCCATGATTTCCTATCCTGAGTTGCCCATTTTCCGGACTGCTGGCTTCACGAAGTGGTTCGTGGAGAGCTTTGCTGTGTACCGAGGGCTTTCCAAGAAGGAGCTGAATGTCAAGCAATCTCCTGGGAAGGGTCTTGGTAGATCAGATGGCGTCCGTCGAGGGGAAGTTTTGTTCTTCCTTTCTGGAGAGAAGCATAGGATAGGCTTTCTCGAGGAACAGGATGTCATTAGATCCGGAGCCGCACAAGAGATACCTGCTGAGGTCTTGAGACAGCTCGAGGAGGAGGAAGCCGAGATCGACACTTGGATGCAAGCAGAGCGAATGAAGGCTTCCATGGGGTCCACTGGTAGGAGCGGGTCGTCCAGTGAGGAGCCAAGTGGAAGTCCTGACTTTGACAGTGAGGCAGGTACTTCGAGTAGACCGGCTCGTAGAAAAAAGAGGAGGAGAGGACAGCGTCGCACAGAGAGACGCCACGAAGACTTTCCTGATCTGGAAGTCCCTCCTACCATTGCTGAGGAGGTATCAGGAGATGCTGATGAGCCTCCAGAGAAGAGGAGTTGTGAAGAAGAGTCCGCTGATGTTGGTATGATTTTCCTTCTTCTCTATTTTCGCTTCTTTCCTTTTATGAGGGATTTTTTTTTATCTGTTGTTTTCTTTCTTTTGCAGAAGATGAAAACTTGGTGATGCCCGAGGTTCCTGCCGATGAGGCGGTGATGGATCCAGTTGCGGCATCTGAAGAAAAGTTGAGGGACTCTGGGGAGGACCCAGAATCTCCACCTGGTATGAGGATGATGATTTTTTTTTTTTTTTTTTTTGAATTTGCTGACACATATTTTTGTTTTCTTGTTAGCTGACTTGCCAGAGGGTTCCGACTTCGAGCCATCTATGGATATGGCTTTCGACGATGCTTCGGATGAGCAAATGGAGATAGAAAGTACTCCGTCCATCATGGAAGAAGGTATTTCATAGTGATAATCTTGACATTGATTTTTTTTTGACAAGATCATATTCATACCTTTTTGTGTTTGGCAGATTTTGAAGTGACAGAAGAGAGTCCATCGCTTCCTTCAGAGCCAGAGCCAGGGATGCCAGAAGTTGACCCAGTAATTGGGACTTCTCCAGCCAATTCTGACGCGGCAGAGGCTAGACCTCATGTTGAGATTCCTTCTCCAGCGGCCCCGATTGGAAAGTGTTCTATTGTTACTCTTCCGATGGGACATGACTTGGGCAGCCAATCGACAGAGAAGGGTGAGTCTTCATCTGGCCCATCTCTTCAGTATGCGAAGAAGGTGGTGATGCGGGTTTTGAGTTCTTGGATTGAGACCCTCCTTTCTGGACACTTGGATGTTGCACGTAGTAAGATTCCGCATGTGAAAGAGATTCTCAAAGATGCTGAGGAAGATATTGGTCTGGATGTTACGGACGCCCGGGCGATCGTTGATAAGATCATTGCATTAGGCGACGGATGGTTTGAGACCATCAGCTATCCTGATGACCAGTTCTTCCAAGAAATGTTCCTGAACCCTGCTGAGAAGGCTCAATCGGATTTGAAAGAGACAACACAGGGCAGGAAGCAGCTGGTTCGGGAGAGGAACCGAGCGGAGTTAGACATCATCAGGCTGCAACATGACCTTAGCATCCTTGATGGAGAGGTTGAGGAGGCAAGGAAGCATCTCGAACTCCGAAAGGCCCAAGTCGCCAGTACGTGGTCCGCCATAACAGAGGCTCGTGACAGGGAGAGTGCTTTGATTCGCCAAGTTGCAGAGGCCGATCAGATTCTCAATAGGAAGGCTAGAGAGAATGAACGATGGCAGACTGCACGGGATAGTCTTCCTGGTGTAGCAGAAGGGATAGAGCCTTCTCCAACTACTCATGGCAGATTCTTGAAGAAGCGTGCCTTGGAGACTCTAACGGATGAAGCCAAGAGTTTGCTTGAGGAACTGAAAGCTTGGCTGGAGGGCATTTTTGGCTGAGACCCCTCTTTCTCTCTTTTTATATACCACATGTATATTTTTTTTTGGTATACATTTTTGTAGTGCTTGTGAACACTTTTCTTTTCTTCTTCTTTTTTTTTGGTACCACATGTATTTTTTTTTGTACTTTTTTTTTTGTTTTCCCTACGCTCACTTAAATATTGTGATTAAAGTGATTGCTAAATGGGATGTGATCAAAAGTTTGTCATTTTGTGAGAAATCTTTTGACAAATGATTGTTTTGGCATGGGAGCCAGTTTTTGAGACATGTTTTGGCATGGGAGCCAGATTTTGTTCACGGCATGAAAGCCAAATTTCGGGTGGCATCTATAGCCGGATTTGGATGGCATCTATAGCCGGTTTGTTTTAAAAACCAGTTTGTTTTGTTGGCATGAAAGCCGGGTTTCTGTTTTGGTTGGCGTAAAAGCCAGGTTTTTTTTTTTGATGGCATGAAAGCCGAATTTTGAGGTGGCATGAAAGCCAAATTTGGGTTTATGGCATGAGAGCCAAAATTTTTGAGATGGCATGAAAGCCAAGATTTGGTTTGTGGCATGAGAGCCAGTTTTGTTTTTGGTGTAAGAACCAGATTTTGTTTTTGGCATGAAAGCCGAAATTTCTTTTTTTTTTTTTTTTTGGCATGGAAGCCAGATTTTTTGTTTTTGGCATGAAAGCCAGATTTTTTTTTTTTGAAAACCGAGTTTTGTTTTGTTGGCATGGAAGCCGAATTTTGATTTTTGGCATGAAAGCTGGATTTTTGATTTTTTGGCGTGAAAGCCGGATTTTTGGCATGGAAGCCGGGTTTTTTGGCGTGAAAGCCAGGTTTTTGGTTTTCAAAAATGCAAGTATCGACTAAAAGTCGCCTCCCTGCTGAATGGTATTGCAAGTATCGATGGAATGTCGCTTCCTTGCTCATTCGGTTGCGAGTATCGATGGAATGTCGCCTCCTCGCGGATTTGGGTGCAAGTATCGACTAAGCGTCGCTTCCCTGCTTTTGTCTTCAAAAATTTTGTTTTGTGGGTATCGATGGAATGTCGCTTCCCCACGATTTTTGAAGTTTAAGGTTTTTTCGAACCTTTGTTTTGTTTTTTTTTTTGTTTGTTTTAAAATTTGGGTTGTGGATATCAACTGGAGCGTTGCGTCTCCACGATTTTTGAAATTTTGGGGTTTTGGAAGTATCGAATGGGGTTCGCATCCTTCCGGTTTTGGGTTTTGCAAGTATCGACTGAACGTCGCTTCCTTGCGGTTTTTGAAAAACCATTTTTTTGTTTAAAGACACGAGGGTCGTAAATTTTGACTCAAAACCATTTTGGTGGTAAAAGTCGAGGTGGACTAGGGCTGAAATCCCTAGGTCCTGATTTTGTTTCAAACCATGAATTTTGGTTTCAAGGATCGAAAATTTTGGTCAAGTTTGGGAAAAAGCTCCTAAACTTGGATTTTTGGATTTGCTTTTTTTTTTTAACAATGAAACGATGAAAGAAACATTGTTTTGAGGGGTTTTTTTTTTAGAAATTTCAACAAAAGGATGAAAATTCCAAAAGGAGTGGGTTTGACGAGCAGATACCTAGGAATAGGCTTTGGCCGTGCAGGCGTCGCTCTGACCCGATGGAAGAAGCCTTCAAGGGTAGTACCGCTTCAAGAACTTCCCATTGATGGGCAGCATGCATCTGTCACCCTCCATGTTTAGAAGAGCGTATGCGCCGTTGGAGAAGACTTTGTCGATGACGAAAGGTCCCTCCCATTTTGGTTCAAATTTGCCTTTGGATTTGTTGGCAAAAACCATTGGTCTTTTTACTGTAAGAACCAAGTCTCCCTTTTTGTAGGCGCGTTGCCTGACCTTTTTGTCAAAAGATCCTGCCATGCGTGCTTGGTAGAGTTCAATGCTTTGTAGAGCTTCGAGCCGTCTCTCATCGAGGTTATCCAGCTCTTGGAGTCTCAATTTGACATTGCTTTCTTGCGTCATGTCATTTTGTAGAGATACCCTTAAGGAAGGAATTTGAACCTCCAAAGGGACAACAGCTTCGCATCCATAGACCAAGGAGAATGGTGTGCTATGGGTTGGTCCTCGAACGGTGGTTCGATAGGGCCACAAAGCTTCAGGCAGTTTGTCGCCCCATTCTCTTTTGTGACTAGAGACCATTTTCTTGAGGATTTTGCAGAGCGTCTTGTTGAAGGCCTCTGCTAGTCCATTCGCTGCCGGATTGTACGGAGTTGAAGGACAACTTTGGATTTTGTATTTGTCGCAGAACCTGTAGAATCGGTGATCGCGGAACTGTGGTCCGTTATCATGGACGAATCTTTTAGGTATGCCGAAGCGACAAATGATGTTGGTGCGCAAGAAGTGAAGGACTGATGACGTCTTCATTTCACTAAGCGCGAATGCTTCTGACCACTTGGAGAAATAATCCGTAGCGGCGAAGATGAAGCGATGACCTTTGCTCGATGGAGGGGAGATAGGACCTATGATGTCCATACCCCAGGCTTCAAAAGGCCATGAGATTGCTGTAGGATGTAGCCATTCCGGAGGCATGTGGACATAATCTCCATGAACTTGGCATTGTTGGCAGCGCTTAGCAAATTGCATTGCATCAGCCACCATGGTAGGCCAATAATAACCTAACCTTTTTATCTGATCGTAGAGCTTAGGCCCAGCCTGATGGGCTCCACAAAGACCAGCATGTACTTCTTTGAGTGTTCCCTCAGCCTCTTGTTGTGACAAGCAGCGTAGAAGTACTCCATTGTAGGATTTTCTATACAGCATTTTTGAAGGAATATCCAAATGAAAGTTTGGGGCTCGTCTTTGGATGCTTACCCGTTCTTTTGGATCTTCAGGTAGGATTCCGAACATTATGTAATCAATGAACGGATCCCTCCAGTCGCTGATCAGAGGTTTAAGGACGGAGATCCGACTTCCAACCACTTGGTGGCATTCAGCAACTGCTTGATGTGTGTTGAGAGGAGGGAGAATCCTTTTTTGACACACTGTAATTTGCATGTTTTCCCCTTCTTGGATTGCCATAGACGCAGCAAGTCCAGCCAGGGCATCTGCACGAATGTTTCCACCTCTGAGGATGTGGGTGATATGACAGATGTCGAACTTTTGTCGAAGCGATTGTGCTTTGTTGTAGTAAGGCAACAGATCGGGCTTCCTGACTTCAAATTTCTGATTCATCTGGTTGACGATCAGTTGAGAGTCTCCAAAAGCTTCCAGCGTAGTGATGCCGGATTCAAGGGCGAGTTCCAATCCTATGATTAGGGCTTGGTACTCAGCTGCATTGTTTGAACATGGTTCCAGTAGCGAGAATGCGTGTGGAATCATGTATTTGTCGGGATTAACAAAGAGAATGCCAATTCCCGATATTTGATTTCCCTTTTCATTTGTCCTGGTTGCGCCATCGAAGTACATGTGCCAGGAAGCGTTTGATAAGGAAGTCTCCACACTGTAGACCGGTTCGTCTGGGAGTTCGTCCCTGAGTGGAGAATCTTTAGGCAATGGATGCTCCGCGAGGAAGTCTGCTAGAGCTTGGCCTTTGATTGCTTTTTGTGGTACATACCTAATATCAAATTGTGACAGGAGGATGGACCATTTTGCCAGTCGGGCATTGAGAGAACCTGCTTTTGTGACAAGGACCTTTAGGAGGTTGATCCTCGAAATCAGGTACACTGTGTTGGATAGCAGATAGTGACGCAGTTTTTGTACGGCGAACATCACTGCCAAGCATTCTTTTTCGACTGGAGAGTAGCGATGCTCTGCACCTACCAACATGCGGCTAAGGTAATATAGAGCAGCTTCTTTTCCCTGGTCATTCTTTTGTGCGAGTAGAGCGCCTAAAGAACAGTCAAGGGCTCTTGTGTACAAGAGGAATGGTTTTCCAGTTGTGGGGGCAGCCAACACTGGAGGTTTAGTCAGGTATGACTTGATGTCCTGGAACGCGGCTTCACATTCAGCATCCCAGACAAAATCGACACCTTTCTTCATTAACCGAGAGAATGGACGGCACTTTCCTGATAGGTTGGAGATGAACCGCCGAATGTATGCCAATCTTCCTTGGAGCCCTTTTAATTGTCTTAGGGTTCTTGGAGATGGCATTTCTAGGATAGCCTTGACTTTTTGTGGGGTCAAGCTCTATGCCAGCTTTCCGTACTATGAATCCGAGAAACTTACCCGATGAAACACCGAAGAAGCATTTGAGGGGATTCATTCGCAGTTTGTGTTTGCGAAGTCGGAGGAAGACTTCTCGAAGATCTTTGAGATGGTCTTCTTTTCTTTTGCTTTTGACGGCGAGATCATCGACATAACATTCGACCGTCTTGTGCTGCATATCTTGGAATATCTTCATCATAGCCCTCTGATATGTAGCGCCGGCATTCTTCAGACCGAATGGCATGACAGTGTAGCAATACACGCCAAACGGGGTCCGAAATGATGTGTGTTTTCCATCTTCAGGATGCATCTTTATCTGATTGTAGCCAGAGAAGCCATCCATGAATGTCATTCGCTCGAACCCACAGGTATTGTCGATCATCACCTCCGGTATAGGGAGCGGGAATTCATCTTTTGGGCATGCATTGTTCAGGTCTCTGTAATCAATGCAGACCCTGATTTGCCCATTTTTCTTTGTCACGGGGATGATGTTGGCCAACCATTCAGGATGCTGTTCCTCACGGATGAAGCCAACGCTTTTGAGTTTTTGAACTTCTTGTTCAATTTTGTCCATCACGTCAGGACGGAACCTTCTTTGGCCTTGTTTGACAGGCTTGATATCTTTTTGAAGATTGAGTTTATGGATTGCTATTTTGGGGTCTAAGCCAGGCATCTCAGCGTAAGACCATGCAAAACAATCAACGAACTCATGAAGAAACGCGATATACTCGGGTAACTCATCATCCTTTATATTCTTGCTTATGAATACAGGACGTGAGTTATCAGGTTTTCCCAAGTCTATCTTTTGAACAGAATCTTCTGTTGGAAGATTTGAAGGTGGTTCCTCCACAATATTTTCGAAGGCTTCCAACCCAACAAAGCCTTCTGGAGTTCCAAAGGTATCTACAGACCACGGCTCTGCTTTTGTCCATGGGTCTTCTTGATTGGTACTTTTCTCAAGATTTGCTATGAGATGGTCCCAATCACCTGTTGAAACTAGGTCGAAGTAGGGCACTTCCTTTGGAGACAGTGGTTCTTCTGGGTCAGAGAACCGTGTGTCTGTATCATCGGACAATTCCTCTTCATCATCAAAGAAATCGTACCAATTGGATGAACTTCCTGGATCCTTGACGACCAACTCTTCAAAGAGATATCCAGGGAGATCGATGTCTTCATTAATATGAGATGTTGAGGCTTGGTTGGCAAGATGATTTTGCAGCCTTTGTGTCAACTGTCTCAAGGGGGCGTCAGGATCATACCCCAGCCCATATGAAGACTTTTCTATGTGGCGGTGGGGTTTCCAACCTTCCAGTTGACTTTTGGTCAGGGTTGGTTCCAATGGCGTGATAATACCACGGCCATCTCCCAAACCGATTGGGTTCTGAGCGTCGTAGCCCATTTTCTTCATGATAGCTTGCGCCATTGGACTATCCAGGGATAGTTGAGGCATACCTTCATTTTGGAAAGGTTCAAGCGAAGAATTTGATGAAGAAACTCCCGATTTATGGAAGAAGATTGGCTTTTCTTCTGCTGATGTTGCTGGAACAACGAAGGAAGCAGATGCCGGATCTTCTATGCCAACGGTTGTCTCCATCGGAGTGAGAGCGGGCTGAACTTGTTGATCATCAGCTTGGCTTGACGATGTATCGTCTTCTGGCTCTGAGTCCGAATCCGTGTCTTGCAAGATAGACACGAAGGAGACAGCAAACTTGCCCCCAGCCCTCTGTTTTGTCTTCTTTGCTTTGGTGGTGATCACCAGAGGCTTTGAAGACTTGAGGGAGACCATGAAGGGAGATTGATTATTCTCTTCGGTTTTGATAGAGGGTTTATTTTCTTCCGGTGATTGCTGAGGAGCCTTGCCTTTGTCTTTCTGGAGATTTTCGGCAAAGGATGCTGTTTCTTCCTCCCTTTCTTCTTTTTCATCTTTGTACATCTGAGCATCTGCGAAATAGACTTCTTTGCCTTTGAAGGGCTTTTTGTCTGCAAACACTCGATGTATCAAGCCGTCATTGCCAACGAACTTGATGCACTGATGTAAAGTCGAAGGGACAACACCATTCTCATGTATCCAGGGGCGTCCGAGAAGGATGTTGTAGCATGAAGGGGTCTTTATCGCATAGACAGTGACCTCGGAGATAAGATCACCGATTTGCAACTTGAACCTGATTTTGCCGATCGGCCTTTGAGCGCTGCCATCATATCCAAAGATGGACACAGACGTGTGGCTCAGCTTGCTAGGCGGAATGCCCAGTTCTTCGAGTGCCGAAGTGGAGATGAGGTTGAGTGCAGAACCTGGATCGATCTGGATTTTGCGTACTGGCACCTCTTTGATGTACCCGGTGAAGTACAGGGGTCGGTTGTGCTTTGTCTCGCCTAGCAGGAGGTCTTCCTTGGTGAAGGCGATGGTTGCACTTGCTGCTTTTTGAACCGAGAGGCATTCGATGCAGGATCCCTCAGTTTTCTTCTTTTCTCCTTTTGAGGGAGTTTTTGATTTTTCGACCCTATAGTCCATTTCAATTTGTAGGACTTGTGGGGCATGTTTGTCGACATCCGCATCCAGCATTTGTAGTTCTGAAATGAGACTATCACGAGTCTGTGGTGACATTCGTAATAAGTCTAGGATGTGCAGACGTGCAGGTATGTGTTTGAAGTGCTGAATCAAGTCGTACTTGAAAGCCTCCTTGGGGCCTGCATTTTCATTATTCTTGCCACTAGGGGCGTTTACAACTTGTTTTCCTGAAGGATTTACATAAGAAGCAGAAGGTTGGTTGTAGTTTTTGTGGTAATCCCGGCCAGAACGGGTACCTCTACCAACTTCAAGAGCTTCTGGAGAAGGGTCTTTGTTTAGAAGATCACCCTCGAGATCGAGGGGTTGTTCCTTCTCATTTGCTGAAGATTTCTCTGTGTCAGCATTGCCATCTTCAGTAATTGTGTTGCATGGAGCATTTTCCGGGAGCAAGTCCTGAACAGCATCCAGCAACTTTCCTTCTTTGTCGAATATTTTGTTGGTCCAGACATCACCGATGAGATCGGGCATTTGGGACCAATTGACCGGATTTTCTCCGAAGAAGATTTCACCGGCTGGAATTTCTTCAAGGTGATCGGTCGGAAGAGGTTTGAGTTCCGATGTCACTGTTCCAGGAGACGAAGCCTGAGAAGGTGAGGAATTATCATCCTGAGTTATTGCATTGCAAGTAACTTTGACGGAAGATGCCTCCAAGATGAACTGTTGGGAATCAGATTCGTCCTCAGATGTAAGAGGATCGTCGATCCAACAGCTTTCTTCGTTTTTCGGGGTTACCGGAGGAGATTCCTGTAGATTTTCAGGAACTTCCGGTGCTGGGTTGTGACGAAGCTGATTGATGCGACCTTGTTCTTGCTCTATAGCAAGGTGCTGCAAGATCCTTGCGTATTCATCGAGATTAGGCACGGGAGCCAAATCTTCTTCTTCGTCTGCTCCTTGTGGTTCCACTAGAGTATTTTCTTGGACAGCCTCTTGGTCTTCTTCATCATCAGACCAGGATCCTTGCGGCTGTAATGGGTTATACCAGATTACTGGCATAAGATGAGATTCAGGGATCCATTCCTCGTCGGAGAGATATTCTCCTGTTTCGAGGGATTCTTCCCACTCATCGATGTCACTGGCGGTGTCACTGGACTCATATCCATCCATGGAGAATCCGACCACTGAGTTGCAAGAGTATGATGCCCCCTGCGTAGTTTCATCTTTGAGATGTGGTGGCATGAAATCACCAAGAGTGAATTTTCTTACCGCCTTTGAAGCCTTAGGAGAGGACTCTTCTGTTGCCCCCAGTGAAGCGGTAGAGGAGGTTTCTGCCTTTTCAGCGACTTCTTGCTTTTTCGGAGCTTTCTCCTGCTGTTTGAGCTTGCGGAGTTGTCTCCTGGCTTGCCTTCGCTGTTGAGCGGTTGGCTTTGTTTTGACGACCTCCCAATTTTCATCTTCTAGGAGATCGGGGTGTACCCATATGGGCTGTCCGTCTGATGTTGGATATGGAATCAACTCTCGGGACGTTTGGGTCATCTTTATCACCTTGAAGGAAGTAGTGATCTTCTCTTTTGGTGATTTTTGTTTTTGTCCACACGACACCATGTTGACGGCGGCAGACCCATAGTTCTTGTCGAAGGTAATGACTCCGTTTTTCCACATCTCATTTATCTTCTCTCTCACAACAAAACATTGATTGAGAGGATGCGAGACCATCTGATGGTATGGGCAGTACCGAGGATCGTTGGTTTTGCCAACATCTCCTGGTCTTTTGGGGTCAGGCAATGTAAGTTTGCCATTTGCTAGGAGTGCCCCAAAGATTTCTTCAACGTCTCCATCAAACGGGTATTTCTTTTCTACCCGTTCTCTGAAGGCATCAGAGAGTTCAGGCTTTTTACCTGCAGCTTTGTTTTCAGCTTTCTTTGGCTGCTGAGGAGCTGACTTGGTTTGCACATTGAGAACCTCCTTTTTCTTTGGTTTTGAGGTTGCAATGGCAGTCGGCTCTTTCTTTGATGACTTCTGACTGTTGAGGTCTTTGATCACCGTTTCAGCTTCCATAGATGCTTCCAGGAGTTCTCCCAGGTTCTTTGATTTGTTGCCGATGATCATGGAGCGGATTCTTGCTCTCATGTTGTTTCGGCAGATGTCGACCAGTGATGCTTGTGGCAGTACATCGGAGCATTTGTATGCCATTGCCTTCCACTTGTGAATAAAGTCATATGTTGACTCATTCTCTCCCTGTTTTATGCTGCAGTGCTGAGCCATAGTAACAGGATGATCCTCACCTTTGAAGTGGGTTAGGAAGCGTGTCTCCATCATGGCCCAATTTTGAATGGAGTCCTCCGGCAGAGTGGAGTACCAATCAAAGGCCGTACCTTTTAGGGTACTTGCAAAGAGGCGGATTTTGAGGGCATCTTGATCCGCAATAGCTCCCGTCAGGATCTTAAAATGGATGACGTGTTGTCTGGCTGAACCTTTCCCCGTATATGTTTGGAGAGTAGGTTGCTTGAATTTTGTAGGGAACGGGACCGAGTCCATCCACAAGGGATATGGTGGCTTGATCCCATGCTCCTTTAGTGTATCCTCTTCTTTTGCTTTGGCGAGGATATCGTCAACGTCCTTTTTGGTAAGGGCGCGTGACTCACTGTTTTCCGCATTTTCCTCGTCGCCTTGATGGCTCGGAGGAGCTTCATTGTATTGTGGATGCTGAAGATTGAGAATTAGGTTCTCTATTAGAGTCTCTATCCTCTGCTGCCCTTGCTCCAGCTGCTGGATGCGTGCGGTTACGTCATCATGCGGCGGAGGTTGTTCAGTATTTGTGACCAAGACGTTCATTCTTCGAGAATCGAAAGAGGATACAGTCTTGGTGACTGAGCTGGAGCTCGTTCTTTTAGATGAAGAGCTCGAACAGTGGTCACTCCGACGTCCTTGGCTTGAAGAAGCGGGAGAGTTTTCTTTATGTCTTCGTGTCCGGGAGACGCTGCGAGTCACCGGTCGTCTGACATGGATTTTAGTTGCTGACTTCTGGCGTTTTCTGGTTTTTCCAACCATATGAACAGCAACAAGTTGGTCGGGTCTTTCTTTTTCGACCCATTTTTGGGAGACTTGAAGTGCAGAATCCTGGGTTCTTTGCTTCTCTAGTCTCTTTTGTCGATATGCCGTGCGGCGACGCATACGACGAGCGATTTGAGCTTTGGTTAGCTCTGGCTGTGCCCTAGCAATGAAGGAAGTAGTCCCTGGTGCGCAGCAGCCAAGCTTGTCTTCTTTGAAGATGGGCAGGGACAGGATCTGGACGCGGTCCTTTGCCTGTCGCAGCGAAGCTTTGAATTTTGCGAGTTCGGCTCCCGTTGAGAGGAAGGGTCGACTCGCAGGTGTGAAGGCCTTGACAGGTTCTTGCGGAGGCCTTACGATGCACGATTTGATTTTGGGCTTGTATGAGCAAGCCGGCTCGTGCTGAGTTGGTTTTGTTTGGCGGAGGGTAGGCTTCTCCTCTTTCATGTAAGCAAGAGGGTAGAACCGGTTCTCCTTGAGAGGGGCCAGGTATGCTGGCTTTGCTGATGTTTGTGACCTTCGCTGTTTGGGTGAAGGCCTTGGAGACCAAGTCTTTGAGCAGACCTGGTTTCTTGCTGGTTGAGGCTTTGCAGGAGCACTACGGGCCTCAGGTTTCTTGATGATCGCCCTTGGTATCACTGTAGTGATACGTTGAGGGGCGGTTCTCTGCTTCTTGGCAGGTGCGGTTTCTTCTGCGGGTAGTGGGAATGGTCCCAATGACCCGAAGACAATGGTCCGGGGAGTAGAGTTTGACCCGGTGTCTTCTGAGTTGCCGAGGGAAATGACGCTTCGGCAGCTGGCGGGGCGCTTGTAAGTGCGCTTGGTTTGTTTGTCTTGGAGCATGAGCTGGTACTTGTTCTCATCAAAGGTGATGGTTAATGAAGCTGCCATTGTTAGTTTTTGGAAAACTTCTGAAACAAGACCATATCCATTAGTAATCACAAGAATATGGTGATCATAAATGGAAAATACTATGGTTTCGCCTTTTCAAGTCGCCCGAGGGGACATGGCCCAGCCCAAGCAATATGAGGAAGGCAGAAAAGCCATAGAGGGCACAATTGTTCTGAACGCAAGTAAGGTCAGCTCAGAATGAGCGTCCCAGTGACTGCTAGAAGCAATTGTGAACCTTAATTCAAATTACCGAGAAGCAAAGCTCACTCAAGGTAAAATGATATAAGGTTGAGATACAAATGTGTCGGTTGCGAATACAGTAGACCCGAAAGGGCGTACTAGCACCGCTAGGCACAAATGTTGCAAATCGCATCCTTGGAAAGGACACGAGATGGGATTTTTGAAAGGTCAAGATTGGATTCATAGGAGAGAGCAAATGGTATTCCAATCCGAAAATGAGCTCAACATTTCTGCGAGCTCGAAAGTCCGAAAAGGAAGGAACCAGGATTTCTCAAATATGAATCCAAAAGTGACGGAAGTTTTTTTTTTGAAAGTGTCAAGATTGGACTTTATAGAAGAGAGCAAATGGTACTCCAATCCGAAAATGAGTTCAACATTTCTGCGATCTCGAAGTCCGAAAAGGAAGGAACCAGGATTTCTCAAATATGAATCCAAAAATGACAGAAGTTTTTTTTTTTCTTCTTTTTTTTTTTGAAGATTTTTTTTTTTTTTTTTTTAAGAGTTCACATAGATCTCCAATTCGATCTTATGAAACCTCAGTTGATAGATCAGCCCCCAGGTAAGGGTAGGATTACTTAATGAACCCGTTTGGAGGACCCTTGCCTAGAACAGTCTAGCTGTCTCCACACTCTGGACAAGGCTTTTCTTAGATCCACTTTGGTCAAAGAACGCAATTGGTGCAACCTTAGTGGCTTTTTTTTTTTGAAAGATTTTTTTTTATTATGGATTCATAGAAGAGAGCGAATGGTGTTCCATTCCGAAAATGGGTTCAACATTTCTGCGATCCCGAAGTCCGAAAAGGAAGAAACCAAAGTTTCTCAACTTAAACCCAAAAGAGGAAAATCTGAAAATTTTTTGTAAATCAGATTTTGTTTTTTTTTTTTATGGATTCATAGAAGAGAGCGAATGGTGTTCCATTCCGAAAATGGGTTCAACATTTCTGCGATCCCGAAGTCCGAAAAGGAAGAAACCAAAGTTTCTCAACTTAAACCCAAAAGAGGAAAATCTGAAAAAAATTTGTAAATCAGATTTTGTTTTTTTTTTTTTTTATGCATTCAAAGAAGAGAGCGAATGGTGTTCCATTCCGAAAATGGGTTCAACATTTCTGCGATCCCGAAGTCCGAAAAGGAAAAAACCAAAGTTTCTCAACTTAAACCCAAAAGAGAAAAATCTGAAATTTTTTTTTAAATCAGATTTTGTTTTTGATTTTTTTTTTATGGATTCATAGAAGAGAGCGAATGGTGTTCCATTCCGAAAATGGGTTCAACATTTCTGCGACCCCGAAGTCCGAAAAGGAAGAAACCAAAGTTTCTCAACTTAAACCCAAAAGAGGAAAATCTGAAAAAAAATTGTAAATCAGATTTTGTTTTTGATTTTTTTGAGAAATTTTTTTTTTAGAAACAAGAAAGACTGGAAATAAACTCAAAAGAAGAAATTTCCAAGAATCCCATCTCATGTGTTTTTTTTTTTTTAGATGCAAGATCCAACATAGGCCACCAACTAAAAAGGAGCCAAAAGGAATCTAAGCACATGTTCATCAAATGAACGAGTCCCACCGGGTGTGCCAGCTTGATGGTCCCGGCTTTTGTCTTTTTCCAAAGCTGCCTCCGCCCCGGGGCTGACGGGGTATGGTGGAGGGAAAAAGGAAAAGCGGGCATCAGTTTTTTTGTACGGGTATGCCAATTTCTCTTTAATACTTGGAATTTAGAAATGGTGATCCGGAGATCCACCTTCACAAGTAAAAAGGGAAATGAAACTTTTTTCTAGTTTTCCATTGCATACATATTTTAATAAAAGAGACAGTTTTGTTTGAATGCCGTGAAAGGCGTTTTTGTGCCGTAGAAGGCGGTTTGGTGCCGTTGGAGGCGATTTTGCCATGAAAGGCGATTTACAAATCTTATCAATAATGAAAGACAAGAGATGTGATTTTTTGTCTCTTTAGAAAAAATACAATTTACAACAGAAAAGTAAGAAAAAGGAATCTAACTTCTCATGCGATTGTGGGAGGGCTCGTTCAGATCGATGGTCGCGAGTCATGTATGGGCTCCGCCATCGTCCTTCAGATGAGAACATAGTGCTTGATTTCTTGGCTTGGCTCCAACCTCAGATTTTTAGAGGATAAGGACCAAGATAAGGTCCTATATCCGGTAAAAAACTGAGTAGACGGGCTGAAAAGCCGCATCTAGCCATGTTGGATAGAAGGAGAGGTGGTCTTTGGGGGGGTGGCCCCCCAAGGGGCTTCAATCACCTTGTTGAACTTGTTGCAGCAGAGTTTTCTTGAAGGAGCAGGGTTGTAGAGATTTCTCCAAGGATTTTTGAATGATTTTCTGGCGATTTTTCCGGATCTGTGGCGATTTTCCCGGATCCTTCTGTGTGTGTCCCCCTCCTTGAAATGCTTGGAGGGGACTCCTATTTATAGGCCTTTAGGTAGCCTTTAGGAGTGATTTATGAGCCTTTATGGTAATAAAGCTCATTAAGGGAGGAGTTACGAGTTTAATTGCTTTTTGTTTTGTAACTCCTGACCCTTGGATTTCATTGGCCGGAGGAGAGTCATGGGCATTTAATCGCCTTTAATCTCCATTATGTTAGGAGTTTCATGGCTTGAATGCCATGATTGCTTGGACTTGTAACTCCTGAACGGAGGCTTCTGATTGGGCCGTTCAAGATAATGGGTTAATGACCGCATTAACTTGCCATAAACGGGCCAATTGATTGCACTAAGTGGCCACCTTGGTAGCTGAAGAGTCGCGGGCCATGTTGCGTCTCTTGGAATTCCCTTTGCGATGATCATCGATGGATCCTTATGTAAATCAACATCAGATGATCATGTAGTTTCAGACATTGGTTGATACCAGCGGGCCGGCAGCATCTGTCCAGTCAATTTCGCGATCGGGCAGGCAGAAAGTGCACTTTTTGGTTGTTCAGCTGGCGATCAACGAAGTTTTTGAAGTTCTTGGAAGGATTCCTGTGATCTTGGCGAATATCGGCGAATTTGGAGCCTCAAAAGTCTGAATCTGGAAAAATCACAGGGACAGAACAACTCGTCTCGCGAAAACGGACGAAACGGGGGGTCCCGGGGCGAAATCGGCGCCCCGGACCTCCCAGGGTCGCCGGCCCCATGGTCTCCGGTGACCATGGGCCATGGTCGCCGGCGACCATGGCCCAGGGTCGCAGGCCTGGCCCAGGGTCGCGGGGCTCTGCGACCCTGGGGGGAAAATTGCTTCCCGGGGCCCGTTTCTGGCCGTTTTTCGTCGTTTTTCGCTTCCGTTTTTTTTGTTTGTTTTCTATGACATTTCTCCACATTTTTGGCTTGATTTCCCTCTGAAAAACATAATGAGAATCCTTGCAAATTGGTTTGCAAAGTTTCCGATTTTCCGGGAAAAGCCGAGCGCAGAACTGCTGATTTTCCGCCAGAAGCTGAAACAGGGTCAAACGATGTCGGAATGACCTGAAATTTGAGGTGAAGCTTCTTGAGCATTAAATAAGACCAAACATGGGCTTTCTTTTGAGTTTTGAAGCCGTTTGGGGTCATGCAAATGCTTGCCTTTGATTTCACTACGAGGGAAATGCCGAACTTTGACTTTCGGTCAAACGATGTCCGATTGACCTGAAATTCGACGTGTGACTCCCTCATCAGTAGTTAAGACCAACCATAGGCTTTCGTTTGAATTTTGAAGCCATTTGGAGTCATGCAAATGCTTGCCTTTGATTTCACTGCGAGGGAAATGCCGAGCTTTGACTTTCGGTCAATAGATGTCCGATTGACCTGAAATTCGACGTGTGACTCCCTCATCAGTAGTTAAGACCAACCATAGGCTTTCGTTTGAGTTTTGAAGCCGTTTGGAGTCATGCAAATGCTTGCCTTTGATTTCACCGCGAGGGAAATGCCGAGCTTTGACTTTCGGTCAAACGATGTCCGATTGACCTGAAATTCGACGTATGACTCCCTCATCAGTAGTTAAGACCAACCATAGGCTTTCGTTTGAGTTTTGAAGCCGTTTGGAGTCATGCAAATGCTCGCCTTTATTTCACCGCGAGGGAAATGCCGAGCTTTGACTTTCGGTCAAACGATGTCCGATTGACCTGAAATTTGATGGGGAGCCTAATGGAGTCATTTTGAGATGATCCACAAGCTCCGAATTGGGTGCCATGGCCCCGGGGTGCTCAGCTGCCGGGAGCTGCTGCTTAGCTGTTGGAGAAGTGAAGCTAGGCCAAATGATATCGAAATGACCCGAAACTTCATGTGTACCTCTCTTTTGGTTCTTTTGAGTGACTTTGCAGTTTTTGTTTGATTCTGACAAGATCTGATGCTTGAAGTGGCGCCTGCCTATTTTGGTAGGATGCAGCTCCGTATAGCTTTTGGTGTGAAGAGGCAAAGTGACATTTTTGGTGTCAACATCCGCGATCACCGATTCTACAGGTTCTACGACAAATACAAAATCCAAAGTTGTCCCTCAACTCCATACAATCCGGCAGCAAACGGACTAACAGAAGCTTTCAACAAGACACTCTGCAAAATCCTCAAAAAGATAGTCTCTAGTCACAAAAGAGACTGGGGCGACAAGCTTCCTAAAGCCTTGTGGGCCTATCGAACTACTGTTCGAGGACCAACCCATAGCACACCATTCTCCTTGGTCTATGGATGTGAAGCTGTCGTGCCCTTAGAGGTACAAATTCCTTCTCTGAGGGTATCTCTACAAAATGACATGACTCAAGAAAGCAATGTAAAGTGGCGACTCCATGAGCTGGACAATCTCGACGAGAGACGGCTCGAAGCTCTACAAAGCATCGAACTCTACCAAGCACGCATGGCATGATCTTTTGACAAGAAGGTCAGGCAACGCGCCTACAAAAAGGGAGACTTGGTTCTTACAGTAAAAAGACCTATGGTTTTTACTCACAAATCCAAAGGCAAATTTGAACCAAAATGGGAGGGACCTTTCGTCATCGACAAAGTCTTCTCCAACGGCGCATACGCCCTTCTAAACATGGAGGGTGACAGATGTATGCTGCCCATCAATGGAAAGTTCTTAAAGCGGTACTACCCATGAAGGCTTCTTCCATCGGGTCAGAGCGACGCCTGCACGGCGAAAGCCTATTCCTAGGTATCTGCTCGTCAAACCCACTCCTTTTGGAATTTTCATCATCTTGTTGAAATTTCTAAAAAAACCCCTCAAAACAATGTTTCTTTCATCGTTTCATTGTTAAAAAAAAAAAGCAAATCCAAAAATCCAAGTTTAGGAGCCTCTTCCCAAACTTGACCAAAATTTTCGATCCTTGAACCCAAAATTCATGGTTTGAAACAAAATTAGGACCTAAGGATTTCAGCCCTAGTCCACCCCGACTTTTACCACCAAAATGGTTTTGAGTCAAAATTTACGACCCTCGTGTCTTTAAACAAAAAATGGTTTTTCAAAAACCGCAGGAAAGCGACGTTCAGTCGATACTTGCAAAACCCAAAATCGGAAGGATGCGAACCCCATTCGATACTTCCAAAACCTCAAAATTTCAAAAATCATGGAGACGCAACGTTCCAGTTGATATCCACAACCCAAATTTCAAAACAAACAAAAAAAAAACAAAGGTTCGAAAAAACCTCAAAATTCAAAAATCGTGGGGAAGCGACATTCCATCGATACCCACAAAACAAATGTTTTTGAAGACAAAAGCAGGGAAGCGACGCTTAGTCGATACTTGCACCCAAATCCGCGGGGAGGCGACATTCCATCGATACTCGCAACCGAATGAGCAAGGAGGCGACATTCCATCGATACTTGCAATACCATTCAGCAGGGAGGCGACTTTTAGTCGATACTTGCATTTTTGAAAACCAAAATCCTGGCTTTCACGCCAAAAAACCCGGCTTCCATGCCAAAAATCCGGCTTTCACGCCAAAAAAAAAAAAATCAAAAATCCGGCTTTCATGCCAAAAATCAAAATTCGGCTTCCATGCCAACAAAACAAAATTCGGTTTTCAAAAAATCCGGCTTTCATGCCAAAAACAAAATCTGGTTCTTACACCAAAAACAAAAATCGGCTTTCATGCCATCCCAAAATTTGGCTTTCACGCCACCAAAATCAGCTTTTATGCCACCTCAAAATTCGGCTTTCATGCCATCTCAAAAAAAATTTGGCTCTCATGCCATCCCAAAATTTGGCTCTCATGCCACCAAAATCGGCTTCCACGCCACCTCAAAATTTCGGCTTCCACGCCATCCAAAATTTTGGCTCTCATGCCATAAACCCAAATCCGGCTATAGATGCCACCCAAAAATTGGCTTTCATGCCGCAAGCAAAATCTGGCTCCCATGCCAAAACATGTCTCAAAAACTGGCTCCCATGCCAAAACAATCATTTGTCAAAAGATTTCTCACAAAATGACAAACTTTTGATCACATCCCATTTAGCAATCACTTTAATCACAATATTTGAGTGAGCGTAGGGAAAACAAAAAAAAAGTACCAAAAAATACATGTGGTACCAAAAAAAAGAAGAAAAGAAAAGTGTTCACAAGCACTACAAAAATGTATACCAAAAAAAAAATACATGTGGTATATAAAAAGAGAGAAAGAGTTTCTGTGATATAAAAAAAAAAAAAAACAAGGCCTCAGCCAAAAATGCTCTCCAACCGAGCTTTCAGCTCTTCAAGCAAACTCCTGGCTTCATCCGTCAGAGTCTCCAAGGCACGCTTCTTCAAGAATCTGCCATGAGTAGCTGGAGAAGGCTCTATCCCTTCTGCTACACCAGGAAGATTATCCCGAGCAATCTGCCATCGTTCATTCTCTCTAGCCTTCCTATTGAGAATCTGATCGGCCTCTGCAACTTGGCAAATCAAAGCACTCTCCCTGTCACGAGCCTCTGTTATAGCGGTCCACGTACTGGAGACTTGGGCTTTTAAGTGTTCGAGATGCTTCCTTGCCTCCTCAACCTCTCCATCAAGGATGTTAAGGTCATACTGCAGCCTGATGATGTCTAACTCCGCTCGGTTCCTCTCCCGAACCAGCTGCTTCCTGCCCTGTGCAGTCTCTTTCAATTCCGATTGAGCCTTCTCAGCAGGGTTCATGAACATCTCTTGGAAGAACTGGTCATCAGGATAGCTGATAGTCTCAAACCACCTGTCGCCTAATGCAATGATCCTATCAACGATCGCCCGGGCGTCCGTAACATCCAGACCAGTATCATCCTCAGCATCTTTGAGAATCTCCTTCACATGCGGAATCTTGCTACGTGCAACATCCAAGTGTCCAGAAAGGAGGGTCTCAATCCAAGAGCTCAAAACCCGCATCACCACCTTCTTCGCATATTGAAGAGATGGGCCAGATGAAGACTCACCCTTCTCTGTGGATTGGCTGCCCAAGTCATGTCCCATCGGAAGAGTAACAACAGAACACTTTCCAATCGGGGCCGCTGGAGAAGGAATTTCAACATGAGGTCTTGCCTCTGCCGCGTCAGAATTGGCTGGAGGAGTCCCAATTAACTGGGTCAACTTCTGGCATCCCTAGCTCTGGCTCTGAAGGAAGCGATGGACTCTCTTCTGTCACTTCAAAATCTGCCAAACACAAAAAGGTATGAATACGATCCTGTTAAAAAATCACTATCAGGGTTATTACTATGAAAGTACCTTCTTCAACGATTGGCGGAATGCTTTCCTTCTCAATGAACTCTTCGGAAGTATTGTCAACACTGGCGTCCATCGATGGTTCAAAGTCATCGGAATCCTGTGATAAATCAGCTGATAAAAAAAAATATGTGTGTGAGCAAATCAAGTCACAGACAAAAAAGAAAAGAAAGCGAAAAAAGTAATACCAGTTGGAGATTCTGCATTCATTTCAGAGTCCCTTGGTTTGTCTTCTGGCGCCCCCAACAAACAAGATATGGTCAGTCCAAGACTTCCACTCGGAGTCAGCACTGAAGCGGCCGCGGAGTCGAAAAGGCTTCACCCAGTTGCTGCCGTCACCACTGAAGATGCCAAGGCCCATCGGTTTCAAATCAACCGATGGATAATCTGCGCCCTGGTAGTTGCTGGCCGGCATCAAGATGTCCATGTCTGCAGGCGACTTCTCCATATGTCCAGGAGAACTGCCAATGAAAACCCCGGTCTTGACCACGTTGGTCCTCCTCACCCATCTTGGAGGATCTTCCCTCTTCAGGCACGTGGGAGAGAGACTCATGATCGAGATAGTACGATCAAAAATCGATCGGGTGGCAACAGTTTTCTTCACACCATCAACTGTGTAGGAAAACTGGAAGCATCTCCTTCGATACGTCATATCAGCTGGGGCTGCATCACCAAAGAAGAAGGTAGGCTTGGGCAACACCCTCTGATCCTCTATCACCCAGGGACGGCTGCTTACCATGATTTTATAGAAATCCTCTCCTTTGCGAGCAATCCTCTCCTTTGCGAGCAATCAGTGCCTGCCGCGCCTCCTCTCTATTAAGGGAGTCACACTCCTCGAGGTGCTGCTCGACGTATTGCACCTTCTCCCAGGCCTGCTGGACGGCCGGATTAGAAGATTGCGCAGATCGACGAGGTACGCTTGTGATAGGTTCTTTACCCTTGTCTGTTCTGGAAGGACCACCTGCAAAAGGTCAAAAAAAAAAGGAGGAAAGAATTATCATCAAAATGATGAAATTTTGCTAAATAAAATCTGGCGAAATTTCGGCATGACCTCGGGGCAATTCCAAAGAAAAAGAAGTACCCCGACAGAAATAGAAAGCTTGGAGATAGGCTCAACATCACTGCGAGCTCCAAAACTCCAAACTTTCGAAACCTTGAAAAACTCCGCAAAATCAGGAAAGGCTCAACATTGCTGCGAGCTCCAAGTTCCTAACTTTGTAAAGGTTTTCAGGTATGTCACCACATCATGCTATCAACTGTTACAAAAACAAAAGCATGTATGAACATCTTGATATGCAACAAAAAAAAAAAGGATGCATTGTCATGATGAGAAAAAAAGAAGAAAGAAAACTTTCTCAAAAAAAAAAAAAAAGAGGGAGAAAGATCAAAAAAAAAAAGAAAGAGAAGAAAAAAAGGCCCACAGGCCACGGGCCGTATGGCCAGATCCGTACGGATCTGTCCGTACGGCCCACCAAAAAAAAATGCAAAAAGAGAAAAAAAGAGAAATAAAAAAGAGAAGCACGAAAAAAAAAAAAGAAGAAAAAACGTGCAAAAAGGAAAAAAAAACAAAAAAAAAGAGAAAAGAAAAAGAAAAAAAGAAGAAAAAAAAAGAAAAGAAACACTTTCATTTTCCCCATCCTATTTCTACATGGATTTCTTGTAAAAGAAAAAAAAAAAAAAAAAAAAAAGGTAACTTACTTGAAGCCATGGATGGAGAAGAAGAAG
Source organism: Cinnamomum chago (assembly GCA_038049695.1). NCBI lineage: Eukaryota > Viridiplantae > Streptophyta > Magnoliopsida > Laurales > Lauraceae > Cinnamomum > Cinnamomum chago. The sequence goes on from CP142458.1 coordinate 38,195,352, forward strand.
AACTTGAAGACTCTTAAAGAAGGAGAATTCTTGATCTTGGAGCAACTCTTGAAGACTTTTGCAAAAAGAAAGCAATAGGAGCAAGAGATCCCACCTCCCTTGCTTTTATAGAAGAAAGCAAGACCAAAAGAGGAAAGAGGAGAAAAGTAAGAAGGTAAGTGCTAAAAAATTAGCAACCTTCCCAAAAGAAAAGGAAACTTGGGATATTTTCTCCCAAAACAAAGATTCCTTGAGAAATTCTCTCCAAAAAGAAAGGGAATGATAGATATTCTCTCCCAAATAAAGATATTTTGAGAGAATCTTTCCCAAAATCAAGGAAACTTGAGAAAATCTCTCAAAGTAAGGATATTTTTAAATATTCTCCATCCAAAGGAAATATTTTTAGATATTCTTTACAAAATGACACCATATGAGATCTAAGCCATCTTCAAAGCTTAAGGTCCCATGGGTTAGCCCATATGAGCCAGGTCTGACCACCTAGGCACTAAAAGTGGCTTTTAGTCAAAATTCCTCTTACCAAGAGCAAAAAAAAAAAAAAAAAAATGTTTCCATGCCTCTTTTGAGTTGATTGGACCTTACAAAAATTCCAAGCCTCATGAGCTTCCAAGAAACCTAACCATCTCACCTCATGAGCCAAATTGAGCCAAACCTTGAAATTGACATTTCACCAAAAATCAAATCGGTCCCCTAACATTCCACATACAGCTTGTTAGGTCACAAGACCAAAACCAAAAACCAAAACCTGACCCCCCCAACATTCCACATACAGCTTGTTGGGTCACACGGTCAAAACCAAATCCGACCCCCTAACTTGCCACATACAGCCTGTTAGGACTCAAGGTCAAAACAAAAATCCAAATCCGCATCCCTGATGTCATCTTCAATACTTTGCCTCAAGATGGTACATGATTCCTATCACTACCATACAAATCCCCTGGAAGCTCAAAAGGCTACTCCATCAAAAAAAAAATGCTCAAAGACTCTTGGTCAAGTCAGAAGGTCTTCTTCAAGATTCTCTTCGAGGCACATCGACTGCAAAAGCTATATCGTCGCTGTACCTCGAGGGGGCATTTGTTGACACAAAAAATGTCACTTTGCCTTTTTACACCAAAAGCTACGTGGAGCCGCATCCTACCAAAAATAGGCAGGCACCACTTCAAGCATCAGATCTTGTCAGAATCAAACAAAAACTGCAAGGTCATTCAAAACAACCAAAAGAGAGGTACACATGAAGTTTTGGGCCATTCCGACATCATTTGGCCTAGCTTCACTTCTCCAACAGCTAAACAAGCGCTCCCGGCGGCGGCAGAATCGGAGACACCAAATCTTCGATCAGGGCCTATTGATGTTCTCAAAATATGTCCAAAGGGCTCCACGTCAAGTCTCAAGTCAAACCGGCAACGTTTGACCCATCATCAACTCTCCAACGGCTGAATCAAGCCTACCAGCGGCAGAGCACCCTGGGACCATGGCACCCAATTCGGAGCTTGTGGATCATCTCAAAATGACTCCAATAGGCTCCTCGTCGAATTTCAGGTCAATCGGACATCGTTTGACCAGAAGTCAAATCTCGACATCTCCCTTGCGGTGAAATCAAAGGCAAGCGTTTGCATGACTCCAAATGGCTTCAAAACTCAAACGAAAGCCTATGGTTGGTCTTATCTACTGATGAGGGAGTCACCCGTCGAATTTCAGGTCAATCGGACATCGTTTGACCAAAAGTCAAAGCTCGGCATTTCCTTCGCGGTGAAATAAAGGCAAGCGTTTGCATGACTCCAAATGGCTTCAAAACTCAAACAAAAGCCTATGGTTGGTCTTATCTACTGATGAGGGAGTCACCCGTCGAATTTCAGGTCAATCGGACATCGTTTGACCAAAAGTCAAAGCTCGGCATTTCCCTCGCGGTGAAATCAAAGGCAAGCGTTTGCATGACTCCAAATGGCTTAAAAACTCAAACGAAAACCTGTGGTTGGTCTTATCTACTGATGAGGGAGTCACACGTCGAATTTCAGGTCAATCGGACATCGTTTGACCGAAAGTCAAAGCTCGACATTTCCCTCGCGGTGAAATCAAAGGCAAGCGTTTGCATGACCCCAAACGGCTTCAAAACTCAAACGAAAGCCCATGGTTGGTCTTATTTAATGCTCAAGAAGCTTCACCTCAAATTTCAGGTCATTCCGACATCGTTTGATCCTGTTTCAGCTTCTGGCGGAAAATCAGCAGTTCTGCGTTCGGCTTTTCCCAGAAAATCAGAAACTTTGCAAACCAATTTGCAAGGATTCTCATCAGGTTTTTCAGAGGGAAATCAAGCCAAATAATGTGGAGAAATGTCAGAGAAAACAAGCAAAAAAAAACGGAAGCGAAAAACGACGAGAAACGGCCAAAAAGGTGCCCCGGGAAGGGATTTTCCCCCCAGGGTCGCAGACCCCTGCGACCCTGGGCCCGGCGACCCTGGGAGGTCCGGGGCGCCGATTTCGCCCCGGGACCCCCCGTTTCGTCCGTTTTCGCGAGACGAGTTGTTCTGTCCCTGTGATTTTTCCAGATTCAGGCTTTTGAGGCTCCAAATTCACTGATATTCATCAAGATCACAGGACTCCTTTCCAGAACTTCAAAAACTTCATTGATCGCCAGTCGAACAACCAAAAAAGTGCACTTTCTGCCCACCCGATCGTGAAATCAACTGGACAGATGCTGCCGGCCCGCTGGTATCAACCAATGTCTGAAACTACATGATCATCTGATGTTGATTTACATAAGGATCCATCGATGATCATCGCAAAGGGGATTCCAAAAGACGCAACATGGCCCGCGACTCTTCAGCTACTAAGGCGGCCACTTAATGCTATCAATTGGCCCGTTTATGGCAAGTTAATGCAGTCATTAACCCATTATCTTGGACGGCCCAATCAGAAGCCTCTGTTCTGGAGTTACAAGTCCAAACAATCATGGCATTCAAGCCATGAAACTCCTGACATAATGGAGATTAAAGGCGATTAAATGCCCATGACTCTCCTCCGGCCAATGAAATCCAAGGGGCAGGAGTTACAAAGCAAGAGACAATTAAACTTGTAACTCCTCCATTAATGAGCTTTATTACCATAAAGGCTCATAAATCACTCCTAAAGGCTACCTAAAGGCCTATAAATAGGAGTCACCTCCAAAGTTTTCAGAATGAAGAAAAATTCTCAAAAAAAAAAGAAAAATTCTCAGAATCAAGAAAAATTCTCAGAAAATTGCCTGAAGATCTGAAGCCTCTGAAAATCCAGACACTTTGCGAACGAAGAAACTCTGCTGCAGCAACCAACACTACAAGGTGATTGAAGTCCCTTGGGGGGCCACCCCCCCAAGGTTCCACCTCTCCTTCTATCCAACATGGCTAGACATGGCTCTTCAGCCCTTCTACTCGGCTTTTTATTGAACATAAGACCTTCTCTCGGTCTTTGTTCTCTAAAAATCTGAGGATATAGCCAAGCCAAACGAATCCAAAGCATCCGACGTTCTCATTTGCATGGATGATGGCGGAGTCCATACATGACTCGCGGCCGTCAATCTAAACGGGTCCCTCCCACAATCTCCTGAAAAGTTAGATTCTTCCTTTCTCGCTTTTCATTGTATTTTGTATTTTTTTTAAAGAGACAAAAAACCACAACTCTTGTCTTTCATTATTGATGAGAATTGTAAATCGGCTATAAACGCCACAAATCGGCTATAAACGCCAAAAATCGGCTATAAATGCCAAAAAATCGCCTTTTACGGCAAAATAAAAAACTGTCTCTTTTCTTAAATATATATGCAATGGAAACTTGAAAAGAAGTTGATTTCCTTTTTAACTTGCGAAGATTGATCTCCGGATCATCACTTGCAATTCCAAGTAAAATAGAAAATCTGGCACACCCACCCAAACACCCAAAAGCGTTGATGCACGCTCCGCCCTCCGGGGGCGAAAGGGTCGGACCAAACGGACTCCCACGTCCGCCGACGCCCGGTAGCGCCCGGGGTCCTGGAGCGCGTTCCATCAGATACAAATCATTTGACTTGTATTAGCAACCTTATAAATTGAAATAACTTCATAACTTATAATGGAAAAAAAAGTTAAAAATACCAACGAGGACATACCATTAGCAATGCCTATTAACAACTTAATTACTTTTGATACCTTTAAACTGTTTGCTTCTATGTGTCATGGTTGGGTCACTATGTATATCAAGAGTTTATGACAGAAAATAAATAAAATTTTCACCACATGGTAAATTACATATTCTAAATTTGTTTGGTAGAATTAAATATTCTTGTTGAAACACAAAAAAGGAGGACTACAACAATATGAAAAAACAAATGAAAACCAAGTGGGATGTATTATCCATAATAAGACCTGTGAAAGTGGTATTGAAAGACATATGTTTTATTTCAGTAATAGTGGAACCTAGGTTTGTAGTGTGTTGTCTCCATGCCTATGTGAAGTGCTACCAATGGAATTGGCCAAACTCCTTAGTGGAGTATAAACTACTGACTAATCAACAAAGAAATTATAGGTTTGAATACAAAGTTTTAAAAATTGATTTGAAACCCTCAAACCCATATATTATGTTCTTGGGTTGTGTATCTACCAACCTCTTCAATGGAGTCCAACGTCCCCTTTAATAGAGTCAAACCTCCCCTTTAATGAAGTAAAATAGATTAAATACCCAAAAGGTCAAATGGAAGAGAAAGGAGTTGCAGACATACCTCAAGCCTCGTTCTGACCAGAAAAAGGCATAATGGGAAAGGAGAAAAGGGCAGAACGAGAAAGGAGAAATTAAGGAACTCGTAAGATATATATATATATATATGAGAAAACACGAGCGGCGTTATCGCCGTTCATTTGATTTAAGTAGTGGCGCTATCGCTGCCCATGAAAAGCAACAAAGAAATGAACCAAAAACAGCCCTTGGGACCACTCTGGGCCATAGAAGTTTAATGTTTCCTCTTTGATCTATACCATATTTTGGGGGATTTTTTGGGTAAAATCCTCTATATATATATAGCAAGGCTCTCCTAAGCCCAAGCTTAGTATAAAATTTCGTAAACTCGTGCTTGTGGGGCCCACCTTTGGTCTATCCAAATGGACAAAAGACATGACCCTCCTAAACTGCACATGCCCGCCAACTTTCGGTTAGATCTGAATTTACTAAACCGTTGGATCGACTATGTATCGATCCAAATGGACTGTTGGCCATTAAACTTTTGCGCCCATATGGAGACTATAGAAATTACGGTTGGGGCTAATTTTTTACAGAGAGGAAGATCCCAGGGATTCGACATGATACGTTGGCCATTTTGAAGTATCTGTGCATCATAGCTTGTGAAGCCCACCTTTGGTCCATCCAAATGGACCAAACACAACCCTCCTAAATTGCACATGTCCACCAACTTTCGGTCAAATCTGAATTTACTGGACCGTTGGATCGACTATGTATCAATCCAAAGGGACTGTTGACCATTAAACTTTTGGACCTATATGGAGATGATAGAAATTATGGTTGGGGCTGATTTTTTGCATAGAGGGAGATCCCAGGGAGTCCATGAAAGCCCCCTATCCTCATCCCCATATGGGTCCCCAGGTGGGCCTCACCACACACTTGAGCTTACCTTATCCTAAGTTTGAGCTTAGGAGATATATAAATATATATATATATAGGAATGTTTAAGTGCATCCATCCCTCACCATAGGGTGAGGGCACTTTCCCTTTTTTGCACATGAATCTCCCTTTTGTACTTCACCCTATGTACTTGAAATCCCCCTTTTGTACTTGAAAATTTCTATTTATGGAAGCATCCCTCACCCTATGGTGAGGGATGGATGTACTTGAACATTTCCCATATATATATATATATATATATATATATATATATCAAAACCACCAGTGTCTATTTACTCACATTGTTAGGATTATGCTACAATAAACCTTGCAACTTAGACTCAAAAGTATAGCACATAAATGGTGCCATCAAGTATCTATTTACTCACATTGTTAGGATTATGCTACAATAAACCTTGCAACTCAGACTCAAAAGTATAGCACATAAATGGTGCCATCAAGTATTAATACTGCAAAAAGCCCATACACACATGCAGGTCATCCTACTGCAATTTATAGTTTTGTTACCAACTTGTCTGGGTTTGAATGTCGCCCAATCTATCTTTTTTTTATAGAAAGCAAAAACCACGAACAACAGATGAAACAATTAGATGAGCATTGTTTATCACATTTCACCCAACAACTACATAAATTAAATGGGTTAGCAAACTTGCTTTGATTTTTTTTTCATTTTTTTTTTTTTTTTTTGTAAGAGAACATCAGAGGACAATATAATCTAAGTTAATCATAATAAAAGCATGGTCATTGACATTGTCCTAAGCAGCAACCACCACCATGTAAATGACAAGTCCCTGTTCTTCTTTTTTTTTTTGTGTGTTAGTTGGCCTAGTAATTAGGAGGATCAATCCTTGGTTGGGGCTATGGGAGCAGGCACCTAATCCACAGGGGTAGCACTATGATTTCACATCTCGGCCTGTGTTATTCTCCGTAATTAGTAATCTAAACTGTAAAAATGTCATTTTGTTGAATTTTAATTTTACCATTATCTCATTTCTTTTATTTTGTAGCAATTAAAAAAAAATACTTGTATGAAAAGAAAAAATGATGATGTCCCGGGCTCTGATTTCCTACAAAACCTCTGCCCTATACAAATATTTACCATGGAGATGGGAGAGAGATGCCAACGCTGGGATTCAAGGAACGTTATCGCGAGGAGCATTCTCCTATCCTCCCATGTATTGCCGAGGTTGAATCCGAGCAACGTTGGCTCCCCACTATGTTATTATTTCCTTTTATGCTTTTAGGTTTGAGATAGATGGGAATGGATGATGGGCTGGGAATGAGAAAGCAATCTAGAGACAGAATGTAGTAAATAGAGACGACGACCAAGATTATGCCTACCTTATATCCGGGGTCTGAGAAGAAGGGTGAGCGTGACCGAGAAAACCCTCTAACAAACAGAATGATGTAGTGGGAAGAAGGGTGTGTCGGGTCGCTTCCTAATGACGGATTTGCGTGGGGCCACTCCCCAAGTTCAGGGTAGTCCCTAGTCTCGGTGTTACCCAGCTCGGTAGAAGCACCAACTTGGGGAAGCACGGAGCCCATCTCGGTGGCCACGTCTGCGGGTGCCCACCTCGGTCTCGGTCTTAGCTTGATCTCGACCGCCTGTCATTCAGCTATAAATGCGACCATAAATGCGCTGCCATGGCGTAGTCAGCGAACTGACAAATAGAGTGGACACCGGACCTACATAAGTGGCATGCCTTATCTCAAGGTCACATCCGCAGGTATAGGGGGATGGTCTGATGGGACATTTCCTTTTTACCTACCCCCACTCAGGAGAGAAAGTACATGCTGATGGGACTTCCATCTCTCCCTGAGGGGTCCAGTCCGATGATGACTCTCACGTCTATATAATGCATGAAGAAAAACTACATGAGGTATGCAAAAAATCAGCCCTCCAGACTCTTTCTTCCTTAATTTCCCAGTTACCAAACTAACTCAGGCATCGGAGTGCTTTCGGCTGCCTGCAGCCAGGGGCTCTGACCTTTGTTCTTCCCTTTCAGGTTCTCGGAGGCCGATCCTTTCCCAAAATCATCAAATCAAGAGTTTAATCCTCTTTTATCCAAGTCCGTAAATTTTAGGCATTTACAGTTGGCACCGTCTGTGGGAACATGATCTTTGCCAAAACCAAACCTACAAAAGTCATGCCTTCAAAAACCAGGAACGGCGGCGAGGGATCATCGAAATCCCGAAAAGCGTCATCCTTTCCTCCACCATTGTTTTCGTGACCAGAGTCGCAGCCTCAGCTGCTCCAGTCGCTACCTCCAGTAGTGCCCACCGGCGTTCACTCTGCTCTTCTTCCCCCTCCGGATCCAACGGAGGTTCCCCCCGTCCTACAGGAGCTATCAGCGATTCCCCGCCAGAGAAGGTCCGGAGGAAAATCCGGTTCCGTTTACGCAGAGGGTGTTTTCCAGTCGGACTCCTCGTCCCGACCTGTGACAGCACTCCCCCAGCGTGACGACCGCCATATGGCTCCTCACCCCCTAGATGCTTAGCGACCTGAGGGTCCACAGCAGAATGTTTCCCCGTCGGATCCTCGACGACGAAGCAAAACCCCTGTCAAGGCAAAATCTCATCACTCCCATCGTCATATTCACCATGATGCTCAGTCCTTCCATCGGACCCATGAAGAGGATGACCTTCTGCTTGAAGAGCTCAAGGCCTAGAATCGGGTCCTCCAAGAGAAAGAGGAGTTGATCCACCATCTCCAAGGGCTGCTCAAGGCAAATGAAAGGATGACTCTTATTCCACCTCTCGGACGACAGCAGAATCATCCAGACAGCTGAGACTTGAGGCAAGTCCTCAACGACAGAAGAAGAAATCACTGCAAAGAAGAAGGCTCGAGCAGCAGCCATCTGCGTAGCAACCTCGGGGGGGTCGCGTCGTGAGCCAACGTCCCCGAGGCCAGAGAACATCACGGGCCTAAGGGAGCTACTTGACCATTACGTCAAGCAAGAGGTCTAGGCCCTGATGGCCGAGATCGATTTCGCCCGAGACCGATCGGAGGCCTGCGATGTAGAAGACCAGGGCATGTCCCCCTTCTCCCAGGAGATAAAGGACTTCTCTCTTCCCGAGAGATTCAGCGTCCCGAGGTTCGTCCTCTATGACGGGACCTCAGACCTAGAAGCGCAGCTCCGGCATTTCACTCAGCGGATGTCGGTTTGGAGGGACGTCAGCCACCTGAACTGCAAGGTCTTCTCCTCCAGTTTAAGCGACCTCCCACTCCGATGGTTCTGCGCGCTCCCTGGAGGGTCGGTCTCAAGCTGGCGGCAGCTCCGAAGCTCCTTCGTTGAGAAGTTTCAAACGCACCGAGTCATCCTGAAGACGGGTGGCAACCTCATGGCGATCCGGAAAAAGGACGATGAAAGCATCACTGCATTCGCCAGAAGATTCTGGACGATCTATAGCCAGATCACATATGCCAAAGATGATGTCGCAATCTTGTGTTTACGGCAGGCCTTACTCCCAGGCAATGAGCTCCGCAGAGACCTGGTCCGAACCCCCTTGACCACGATGAAAGCGTTGATGGCTAAGGTGAATCAGTACATCGAGCAGGAAGAGGACGAAGCACGAGGCAACGAGCAGTTCGGCCTCCTGCAGAAGGACCAAACCTCCAGAGGAGAGGGGATGTTCCCCAAACAGAAGTCAGATAAGAAGAGGGCCCCCGCCAGTTCGGCAACCTTCTCAACCTCCATCTCGGGTAGCAGCAAGAGACCGAAGTTCAAGCCTGCCAAGCCAGCCGGAGATCCTTACAGGGCCGTCAATGTTATCTTTAAAGAGCCCATCTACAGACTCCTCGGCAAAATCAAAGCAGAACCTTATTTTCAGTAGCCGCAGCCGATGAGGGGCGACCCATCTACCCGAGACCGGAGCAAGAAATGCTCTTACATAAGCAGCATGGACACATGACTGAAGACTACATGGCCCTGAAGTCCCACCTCGAGAAGCTCGTCAGGGACGGGCACTTTCGGGAGTACATCAAGGAGGGGGAGAGAATCAACCAAGCTCAGCAGCGCGCCCCACCCAATCATGATCAGGACAGCGACGAGTCGACGGGTATCAACAACGTCATTCACCTGGCCCCCGCTCCCAGTAGAGGGGGTACCCAAGCTCGCTCAGAGGCCAGGAGGGCCTCCCATGGCAAACAGGTGATGTCGGCCGATCTAGACCTGCACCGAAGAAAGCTAGGAAGGAAAAACCCAAGATCTGGTTCTCGGATGTTAGACCCCGACCCAGACCAATTGGATTAGTGTGCGATTAGTATGTGTTTAGTCCTAAGTGGGTTTAGTTGTTGTTGGATTAGAAGTAATTAGTTTAGTCTTGGACATAGCTTTGGGAATTTTGAGAACGTTTAGTATTAGTTAGACACACTCGGAAAGGCCCGAGTGCACGTGTAAGTTTGGGAATATCGGATCAGTTTCCGTGTGAGTGTGATTTTGATTTCATTTGAATGATCTTTCTATGTGTTACAACTTTCGTCTTAAGCCCATTCATTTTTGAAGCCCAAAAACCCAAGTTTTGGCCCAAAGAGGGTAAAATTGTCTTTTATGCATAAATCTGGACACAATTTTCGAGATCTCAAAACCATGTCAAAAATATACTTTTTGGAAACTAGATATTTCGACGATCGTGTTATCCTTCTTCGTCGAAGTCATCCGAGGCCCTTAAGATCGTGTTTTGGTCACTTCAAGGTTCAGCTAGTTGGGGCCCATTCTCATCACTTAAACCCCATCTCCCTCTCCTTTCATTCATTTCCCCCAATCTCTACAAATTTTCTGAACCTAGGGTAAGGAAAACCTTTCTCTCTTCCTCTTCATTTCCTCTTGCATGCTTTAGCTAGAGAGCTCCAAAAAGGATTCCAAAATCATCATCTTCTTCCTCTCCTTGCAAGCTCTCTATCAATACAAGTTTCTTGGAGCTTCTTGTAGAACAAGCTCTACATTTTCTTCATTCCTTCTTGTGTGGCCATTGCTAGGTAAGAGCTTCAATACATACTTTCCATGAAACCTTTTTAGCTCTTAAAGATCTTATTTTTCATTTGGAAAACCCTTTTTGTTCAAATGGGTTCTTTGTTTCCATTTTGAGTGAGTTTGTGTGGTTTTCTTGGGTTTCCTTGTAGTGTGGGAATAGCTTGAGTGAAGTGCTTGAGAAGGAGTATTTTAGCATTGGTCAAGGCAAGTAATCTCTCTAGGAAATGATGCATGGGTATTTTGATTTCATTGTATTTTAGAAATTGTGCAAATAAACTTGTTTATGAACTTCATGATCTTGTTTTCTTGTGGATTGGATGTTTGAAATGGTGAGAAATGAACCCTTGGTGAGCATGAAGGCTCAAGGGATTGTATATGATTGATGGATGAGAAGAAGGAGAAAAATGTAGTGGAAGATGTGCAAGAGGAAGGAAATTTCTGCACTCAGCGAGCACAGGCAGCAGCTTGTCCGCTCGAGCGACCAAGCCTCTGCTTGGTCCGAGCGCAGACAGAGAGTTGTCCGGTCGAACGTACCTTATATCCGCTCGAGCGAACTGTCTCGCTCGAGCGAAGTGTCATCACCTTATATAGTCCACTCGAGCGAACCTGCCAGATTCAGGAAGAAGAATTATTTCATTTCTGTATTTCTTGAAGGTTGAAAAACTAGACTATGTTAAGGGTTTTGACTTGACATTGTGTAAATGGAACTTCGAAATGCAACCCAACTTCGGGGACACCAATTCTTGTATATTCCGACATTTTGGGTTCCAATTACACGAAGGTCAATTAGTAGCCTTAGCACATGCTTGTCAGATTTCGTATTTTGAATCCCGTTTTGGTACGATAAGTACCATCGTGTACTAGTTTTGGATTTCAAAGTATAAGCTTGTTTTGAAGTTTGGTTTCAAGAAAAAGGGGATCACTTCCTAAGCGTGTTATGCATATTTATTATGCCTTTTGCTAGTCGTGTTCGTCGTGTTTTAATAAGTGATTTCCCCCTTTTTACCTCGACGTGTTTCGATCGTGTTCCACGTGTTTTGTGCATTCATGAATTAAGTAAACACCAATGAGCTCGGACTGCCCTTTCAGCTTGATCCACTGTCTGGGGGTCCTTAAACATGTGGACTGTCTGCAGACTGGTCGTGTATTTATTACACATCGTGCGTGTCCGGTTCCGCGGCCGGAATTCCCGTCTTTATGGGAAATCATGTTGTGATTATATTATGTATATCGTGCTTGTCGTGCGTGCTTGCTCTTTTCATTATATAAATGATAGAGAAAGGATGGGCTCTTTGTGGTTGATGATTATTCATGATATATTATGTACTCATGCTAGTTTGTTTTAGTATCTCAGCTCAATTAAATATTTCTGCAATTGTACCTCAGTCATTATAGTATTTCAAATCAAGGATTGTTTATATGTTTTCTTAACGTTATTGTTTCATGCTTGCACCTAAATTGATTACCTGCCAAACCGTTGTGTTTGACCCTTATTTGTTGGTGCCTAGGTGCAGGAGACGTTACCTTTGAGGAGGAGCGTCAGGAGGAGGCTTGTGAGCCAACCCCTGTGAGAGAGTGGCAGCCCGACGATGTCATCTAGACGTCGGGCGGATTTTTGAGTCTCGTCATCTTTTGTCGTGGGGTTTCTTTGATTATTTTGGAGAACTGTATTGGCCTCTGTTGGCCTCTTATGGGTTGTATCCAAATTTAAAGTACTTTTGAATTAGTCTCATAACTTGAATATTAATGGGAATGTCATGTTAGCTTCTTTCTTTGATACTATGCCTTGTGATTATTTGTTAGGGTACTTAAATATTTTGTTGGTGCTCATCTTGTTGTGTTTTGCTACACGCTTCCGCATACTTGATCGTGTGAGTCAGATTCCGCGTGATTCTTTGGGAATCCTCACCGCGGGAACCTGTGGGAAAACAATAAACATAAACTATCTTTAATTCAACTCGTCGCGGGCCCGGGATCCGTTCCGGGATCGCGACATCGGATGAGGACCTAGGAGGGGTCCGGCTCCCCCACAACGACGCACTCATCCTCATCCTGCAGCTGAACAATTACACTGTGAGGCGCGTCCTTATAGATCCAGGGAGCTCGTCCGAGATCCTCTACTTCAACTGTTTTAAGGAACTCGGCCTAACCGAGTCCGATCTGCAGGAAGCCCGCGTCCCCTTATTAGGCTTCAGCGCCAAGCCGGTGTATCCCAAGGGAAGGGTCTCACTCGAGGTCTGAGTAGGAGGTGCCACAAAGATGGCCTACTTTATGGTGGTGGACGCACCGTCCCCTTACAATGTAATAATGGGGCGTACTTGGCTGCATGCCATGGAGGCAGTACCCTCCACCTTTCACCAGAAGCTAAAGTTTCCACTAGAGAAGGCCGGAGGAGTGATCGAGATAATAACCATACGGGGAGATCAGCAGATGGCCGGACAGTGCCTCACTACCATAGTGCCTGGCGAAACAGAGCCGCAGAGAGTGGATATGGCCGAACTCGAGGACGTCGGTCGAACGACGGAGCAGAAGAGCATAGAGGAGCTCACCGAGGTCAGGATCAATCCTGATAACCCCGAGCGATATTTCCTACTGGGAAGCCAGCTCCCCGACAACGAGAGGTCCGAGCTTCTCGACTTCCTACTGCAGAATAAGGACGTCTTCGCATGGACCCCATACGAGATGCCTGGGATCGACCCCGAAGTCATGTGCCACAAACTAAATGTGGACCCCGGACACAAGCCCATAGTGCAAAAAGCCCACAAAACAGGGGTCCCGCAAACAGAAGCGGTCGTTGAAGAAGTAGACAAGCTCCTCGAGGCCGGAGCGATCCGCGAAGTGCATTATCCGAAGTGGCTGGCCAACACAGTGGTGGTCAAGAAAAAGAACGACAAATGGAGGGTCTGCGTGGACTTCACCGACCTTAATAAAGCCTGCCCCAAGGACAGCTTCCCGCTGCCGAAGATCGACCACATGATCGACGCCACCGCGGGGCATGACAGGATGAGTTTTCTCGACGCCTACCGAGGTTACCACCAGATCCCCATGTATGGGCCTGATGAGGAGAAAACCGCATTCATAACACCTTGAGGCATCTATTGTTACAAAGTGATGCCCTTTGGGTTAAAGAATGCTGGGGCGACATACCAAAGACTTGTGTTAGACCCCGACCCAGACCAATTCGATTAGTGTGCGATTAGTATGTGCTTAGTCCTAAGTGGGTTTAGTTGTTGTTGGGTTAGAAGTAATTAGTTTAGTCTTGGACATAGCTATGGGAATGTTGAGAACGTTTAGTATTAGTCTGACACACTCAGGAAGGCCTGAGTGCACGTGTAAGCTTGAGAAGATCATATCGATTTCCGTGTGATTGTGATTTTGATTTCATTCGAATGATTTTTCGATGAGTTACAACTTCGTTTTAAGGTCATTCATGTTTGAGGCCCAAAAACCCAAGTTTTGGCCCACAGAGGGTAAAATTGTCTTTTATGCACAAATCTGGACACAATTTTCGAGATCTCAAAACCTTGTCAAAATATACTTTTTGGAAACTAGATATTTCGACGATCGTTTTATCCTTCTTCGTCGAAGTCATCCGAGGCCCTTAAGATCGTGTTTTGGTCACTTCAAAGTTCAGCTAGTTGGGGCCCATTATCATCACTTAAACCCCATCTCCCTCTCCTTTCATTCATTTCCCCCAATCTCTACAAATTTCTGAACCAAGGGCAAGGAAAACCTTTCTCTCTTCCTCTTCATGCTTTAGATAGAGTGCTCCAAAAAGGATTCCAAAATCATCATCTTCTTCCTCTCCTTGCAAGCTTTCCATTGGTACAAGTTTCTTGGAGCTTCTTGTGGAACAAGCTCTACATTTTCTTCATTCCTTCTTGTGTGGCCATTGCTAGGTAAGAGCTTCAATCCATACTTTCCATGAAACCTTTTTAGCTCTTAAAGATCATGTTTTACATGTTTTCAAACCCTTTTGTTAAAATGGGTTCTTTGGTTCCATTTTTGAGTGAGTTGTGTGGTTTTCTCTTGGGTTCTTGTAGTGTTGGATTAGCTTGAGAGAAGTGCTTGAGAAGGATTATTAGCTTTGGGCAAGGCAAGTAATCTCTATAGGACCATTGTGCATGTGTTTTGTAAGCTTCATTGTTGTTTTAGAAAGTTTGCATATGAATATGTTTACAAGTTTCATGATCATGTTTTCTTTGGATTGAATGTTGAGATTGGAAAAATATGTGTTTTGTCCCTTGGAGAGTATGTAGGCTCAGGGAGTGCAAGAGGAATGAGAAACAAGAAGAAGGGAAGAAGGAAATGCAAAAATCTGAACTGGGCTGCATTTCCCGTGCAGTTCGGTCAGCCGTCGGTCGGCTGGCGGCTAACCGAAATCCCCATTTCGGTTAACCGCGAGCTGACCGAGCTCGGCGGTTCCCTTTCCAGAAGCTGACATTTCGATAGTGGTTTACGGTCAGCTTGACGGTTAGCAAGCGGCTAGCCGCCACACCCCATGTCGGCTAACCGCTGGCCAACCGCACGTTGTCGGTTCCTTTTCCCGAGAGCTATATTTCAGGCTGGATCTCCCGCGGTCAGCCCTACGGTCATCTTACGACTAACCGCCAAGTCTCAGTTTTGCTAACTGTAAGCTAACCGCAGTCAGTTCGATTTCTTCTCCAGAGGGCTGCGTTGGACCTGGATTTCCAGCGGTCAGCCTGTCGGTCAGCTGGCGGCTAGCCGCTAGACCTTAGTTCGGCTAGCCGACACCTGACCGCGAGGTGACCGAAATTGACAAATTTCCTGTTTTGAAGAGTTTTTGCAAGAATGAAAACTAGAACATTTTAAGTGGCCTTTAGCCTGATATTATGCACTCGAAACCCGAGATGTCCTTGAACTTATGGGGCACCAATTCTGTTTTAATTCCAACATCTGGGCTTCGGCTGCACAACGATCAACCAAAGGTCCTTGCATGAGCTTGATAGGCTTTGTACTCGTACTTTGGTTTCGATATAATGAATATCATCGCGTACTCATTTTGAAGTTTAAGTACAAGCTCGTTTTGAAGATGTGTTTCAAGAAAAAGGGGATCACTTCCTAAGCGTGTTATGCATATTAATTATGCCCTTGCTAGTCGTGTTCATCGTGTTTGATAAGTGATTTCTCCCTTTTTATCTCGACATGTTTTGATAGTGTTTCGCGTGTTTGTGCATTCATAAATTAAGTAACACCACTGAGCTTGGACTGCCCTTTCAGTTTGATCCACTGTCTGGGGGTCCTTAAACATGTGAACTGTCTGCAGACTGGTCGTGTATTTATTACACATCGTGCGTGTCCGGTTCCGCGGCCGGAATTCCCATCTTTGTGGGAAATCGTGTCGTGTTTATATTATGTATATCGTGCTTGTCGTGCGTGCTTGCTCTTTTCATTATATAAATGATAGAGAAAGGATGGGCTCTTTGTGGATGATAATTATTCATGATATATTATGTACTCATGCTAGTTTGTTTTAGTATCTCAGTCATTATAATATTTCAATTCAAGGATTTGCTTATATGTTTTCTTAAACGTTATTGGTTCATGCCTGCACCCTAAATTGATTACCTGCCAAACCGTTGTGTTTGACCCTTGTTTATTGGTGCCCAGGTGCAGGAGACGTTACCTTTGAGGAGGAGCGTCAGGAGGAGGCTTGTGAGCCAACCCCTGTGAGAGAGTGGCAGCCCGACGACGTCATCTAGACGTCGGGCGGGTCCTTGAGTCTCGTCATCTTTTTGTTGGGGTTTCTTTTGATTATTTCGGAGAAGTGTATTGGCCTCTGTTGGCCTCTTATGAATTGTACCTAAAACTTAACTTTTTGTTGTGTTAGTCTCATAACTCGAATTCTAGTGGGAATGCCATGTTAACTTCTTCTTTTGATACTATGTCTTGTATTATTTTGTCAAAGCACTTAAAGATTTATTGGTGCTTATCTTGATGTGTTTTGCTACACGCTTCCGCATATTTGATCGTATGAGTTAGATTCCGCGTGTCTTTGGGAATCCTCACCGCGGGAACCTGTGGGAAACCAATAAACATAAACGATCTTTAATTCAACACGTCGCGGGCCCGGGATCCGTTCCGGGGTGGCGACAACTTGTCACGAAGATGTTTCAAGCACAGCTCAGGAAGACGGTGGAGGTCTACATCGATGACATGGTTGTCAAGTCCAAAAAGTCGCAGGACCATTTGGCAGACCTACGCCAGACATTCGCCATCCTCAGAAAGTTCCAGCTTAAACTGAATGCCTCCAAGTGTGCGTTTGGCGTCGGATCCGGCAAGTTCTTAGGGAATCTGGTGACCCGGAGAGGGATCGAAGTCAATCCAGAACAGATTTCAGCAATCCAGGCGATTCAGAGCCCAACCTCAGCAAAGCAAGTCCAGAGGCTCACGGGGATGGCCGCTGCGCTCAATCGCTTCATCAGCCGAGCTTCGGACAAATGTCGCCTCTTCTTTCAACTCCTGAAAAAAAGCTCCAAATTTCAGTGGACCCCTGAGTGTGATCAAGCACTGGAGAAAGTAAAGGATTACCTTTCCTCACCACCACTGTTGTCCACTCCAACACAAGGTCACCTCCTTTATCTCTATCTAGCGGTCTCGGACCATGCAGTGAGCTCGATTTTAGTTAAAGAGAATGGCAAGCAGCAGCAGCCCATTTACTACACTAGCAAAATCTTGCTCGACGCCGACACCAAGTACCTTCCACTCGAGAAACTTGCACTGGCACTCGTCAGTGCCTCTCGCAAGCTCTCCCACTACTTTCAGACATACACAGTGGTGGTTGTCAAAGAGCACCCGCTCAAGTCCCTCTTTCGAAAAGCGGACTTTTCCGGAAGAATCTCCAAATGGGCCATCAAATTGGGGCAATTCGATATCCAATATCAACCCAGGACGACGATCAAAGCACAAATTCTGGCAGACTTCATCGTCGAGTTCACTTCTCCTAGTTCTGCACCGACCTCGCTCGATACCGAACTAGGGGGCGATAAGGGCAATGAGGGAGCCGAGACCGAGGAAGACCGATCTGGGAGACAATTCCTTGAGTCGGCCTGGAAGGTCTTCGTCGACGGATTCTCAACATCCAGAAAGGGTGGCGCTGGCATAGTCCTTCAATCTCCAGAGGGCCTAGTCATCGAGCATGCCCTGACCCTTGATTTCAAAGCTTCCAACAATGAAGTGGAGTATGAGGCACTGATTGCGGGTCTCGGTAGCGCAAAAATCCTTGGGGCACGTCTGCTAGTAGTCTTTAGCGACTCCCAGTTGGTGACGAACCAGCTGAGCGGAGACTATCAAGCCCGTGACGAAAAGATGGCAGCCTACTTAGCCCACACAAAGCAGCTCCTCTCCCAATTTGAGAAAGCAGAAGTCAAGCAAATCGGCAGAGAGTCCAACTGCCATGCAGATGCCCTCACCAACTTAGCCTCTGTCGTAGAAGCAGGAAAAAGAAGAACAGTTGACGTGGAGACGTTGAAAAAATCAAGTATAGAGCAAGTCCTGTGCGTCGGTCTCGGTCCAAGTTGGATGGATCCGATCATAGCATTCTTAAAAGAAGATAAACTCCCAAAAGACAAGAACGAAGCCCACAAAGTCAGAGTGAAAGCAGCTCGGTTTTTGCTATCCCCATATGGTAAGCTCTATAAAAGGTCCTTCACGGGACCATATCTCCAATGTGTCCACCCAAGCAAGGTTAAAGACTTCCTCTTTGAAATTCACGAGGGAATCTACGGAAGCCACATCGGAGGGAGATCACTGGCGTACAGAGCCATCAGTCAGAGCTACTGGTGGCCCTACATGCAGAAGGATGCCCAGCTTTACGCCAGAAAATGTGAAAAGTGTCAGAAGTTCTCCCACTCTCTGCACCAACCGGCACAAGACTTGAGTCCTCTCTCCAGCCCGTGGCCCTTCGCTCAGTGGGGGCTAGACATCGTAGGACCTCTTCACCGAACTCCAGGACACAAAAGGTGGCTGATAGTGGCCACTGGTTATTTCACCAAATGGATAGAGGCAGAAGCTTTATCCTCCATCACCGAACGGGATACAAAGAATTTCGTATGGAAGAACATTGTCACAAGGTTCGGGGTCCCCCGAGCTCTGCTCTCGGACAATGGGACCCAGTTCGACTCCAACTTCTTTAAAAACTTCTGCCAAGAGCTCGGTATCAGGAACCTTTATGCAACCTCGGCCTATCCGTAGAGCAACGAACAAGTAGAGATCTCAAATAAGGTGGTACTGGACGGACTCAATAAGAGACTCGACAGAACTAAAGGCAGATGGGTAGAAGAATTACCAAGTGTCCTTTGGGCATACATGACCACCCTGAGACGATCCACTTCGGCAACCCCTTTCTCCCTAGCCTACGGGATGGAAGCTGTAATCCCTCTTGAGGTCGGCCTTCCGACCTTGAGATCGAATCTCTTCGACCAAGGGCAGAATGAAGTAAATCTGGCCAAAGAGCTCGACTTGGCCGAGGAGCGAAAGGAAGCAGCATCCATCCACCTGGCCTCCTACCAGCAACAGCTATCCAGGGGATACAATCAGAGGGTCAAAGAAAGGAAGTTCTTGATCGGGGAACTGGTCTTAAAGAGGGCGCTTCCAGCAGACAAAGATCCTAACGCAGGCATACTCGCACCAAACTGGCTCGGGCCTTTTAAGGTGGTCTCGGCATCCGGGAGATCAGCCTATAGGCTTGAGAGCATGGATGGCAAAGAGTTGCCACGACCGTGGAATGCCGCGCACCTAAAGAAATACTACTTCTAAATGTACCTAAATGATAAGTCAATGAAAGAAGGATCTTATGGAAGACATGTCCCTTGTCTCTTTGTAAAAAAAAAGGCTTCGATCACAGGACCAGCCTCCTCGAGTTCGGTCATTGGACCAGCTCCTAAGGCTCTGGTCGCAGGACCAGCCTCCTCGAGTTCGGTCATTGGACCAGCTCTCAAGGCTCCGGTCCCAGGACCAGCCTCCTTGAGTTCGATCGTTGGGGCAACTCCCAAGGCTCCAGTCCCAGGACCAGCCTCCTCGAGTTCGATCGTTGGGCCAACTCCCAAGGCTTCGGTCATAGGACCAACCTCCTTGAGTTCGGTAATTGGGCCAACTCCCAAGGCCCCGGTCGTAGGACCAACCTCCTCGAGTTCGGTCGTTGGGCCAACTCCCAAGGCTCTGGTCGTATGACCAGCCTCCTCAAGTTCGGTCGTTGGGCCAACTCCCAAGGTTCCAGTCGTAGGACCAGCCTCCTCGAGTTCGGTCGTTGGACCAACTCCTCGGCTCCTTGGGTCAAGAACGGGATCAGCTGACTTATTTCGTTCACGAGTTTCGGAATACGGTCCACCTTTAAGCTCGCCCGAACCCCCCAAGTTATCAAAATTGGCAATACGGCCCCAGCTCAATTATGGAAACTTACCTCCAGCAGCAAGGTCGTACCCCAGGGTATGAGTCCAAGCTAACTACAAGGTCTTTTAATGAGGCGGTTCCCTCGGAAGCATATTGTTGGATCTCGGTCTTATAACCAGACGTTCACCGATCTCAGCCACTTTAAGATTTGGGGGTCTCGTCAAAGACAGGGGGCCCTAATTTCGTTCAATGTCTTTCTCAGTATTAGAAGATTAAGTCCCGGTTCTATGAGTTCACCGATCTCAGCCACTTAAGGATTTGGAGAATTGGTCAGAACGTGGCCTCAATTTTGTTTAGGATTAGAACATCCACACGCTATTGCTAGAAGAAAGAAATGGAAAGACAACTGAGCAAGTAAAAGAAAATTGCTTTTTCATTAATGGGAGGAAATAGTTACAAAGTTTTGTATACTCAGAAAAGAAAGAAAAATACATCAGAAAAAAAAAAAGAAGTACAGAAACATTATTCCTCTGCATTATTTCTCGGGCGCCTCGGCTTTATCCACAGGAGGGACGGATGGAGCGGGGTCAGGAGCGCCTAGGGTCTCGAGCGGAGGAGCCGCGGAAGAAGCTTGGACCTGGTCGCCCTCGGCGGGGGTCGGGGGCGGAGGAGGGGGGGCCGGGGCTTCAGGAGGGGCTTCCGGAGGGTTGGAGTCAGGCTCTGACTCCGGACTGGGTATCACAGATTGGAATTGGGGAAGGTTCGCAAATATGGGGTCATCCTCATGGACCCCATACTCCCGAAGCGCTTCCCGGCATCCCGTCTCGTACAGTACAGGGCTCAAGTCCTTGATCTGAGCCACATACTCCACCGATGCCCAATCCACTCCTTCTTGATAAGCTTTTGTTGCCTGGGCCTGTAGAGTGGATTCAGCCTCGGCCCGCTCCTTGCTAGAGGACTCGAGCTCGGCTTCTTTTTCAGCCAGTTCAATTTCTTTCTTTGCGAGCTCGGCCTCTAGTTCGTGCACCCTCTTCGCCTTGCCCTCGGTCATGCCTTTCAAGTGCCTATTTTCAGCTCGCAACTTGATGATCTCGGCCTTCGCCGTTTGTTACTCCGTTGCGAGCTCGGCGATCTTCTCCTCCGCCTTTTTCAGCTTCCCCGCACTTGCCTCCAAGGCATCTCCCATCTTCTTCTTTTCGGCGTCCATCTCAATGACCCGTGAAGCTGTCTTCTCCGTCCTCTCCAGTATTATTTGAAGCCTCTGTACATTCTGCAAAGAAAAAGGGGAAAGCGGGGTCAGAACAAGCAACTAAGGCATAATGCTTAAAAGGGCAGAGAACTGGGAATCACCTCAAGCGACGCCCTCATCGTCGAGTAGATCAGGATCATTTGCCCGACTTTATTATGCCTCTCCATGTCCCTCGGGAGAGCACAAGCCCGGGCAACTACCGAGATCATCCCAGCAAAGGTCCCAATCCAGTCCTCCACATTCAGGGGTTCGCCGAGGTTGACCTCGAGGTCGGGCCTGAAATGGGGCGGTTTGAGAAGCAGGTGTCGCGGAACAGCTTCGGAAGCCTACTCCTTCTCTCCCCCTACGCAAGGCCTCTTTTCGGGAGGGGGCCTCTCACCCTCCTTCTCGGCCTCGGCGCCCCGTGGCCGAGTGTCCTTGGGCGGCTCTTCCGACCTCCCCCTCTTCTCCTGCCGGGGGCCTCGCACGCCTTTATCTTTTGCGGAGGAGGAGGCCCCTGTTGTGCCTGAGGGACCGGAGGGGGCGCTGGCCGAAGAGCCCTGAGCGGCACTAGACCCGCTGGGGGCACACCTTGGAGCGGGGGGAGCTCGGTCTTTGAAAACCAAGGCCCCCAGATCCTTCAAAGGAGGACGTTGCCCGTCCATTTCCTCTTCTACTTGGTCTCGGGCGAAGGGGTTATCTTCAACCCGGGTTGGACTGAGGGGCTCCGAGGCTTGACCACCGGTTTCTGCGAGTGCAAGCACGATCTCCCCTATCGGCTCAAGGGGGAACTCGGCAGTCTTTCTGGTATAAGACTGGTACCGCGGCTTGTACCGAAGCAGCGAGAAGGCGACCCGATCATTGTGGCCGTGGTATTGGTAGATCTTCTCGAGCCAAACGTCGTTCCTCTTCCAACAATCGAGGCCGGCGTCCTTCCTCCTTCGCTGAACACCTGCGCAGAAGGTAAAAGACATCAGCTTAGCGAATCAGCAGCAAAACAACACAAATAGCCCGGGGAAGCGAGTATTTACTCGGAGGGGTCCCAGGTCTCCGTGGAACCTGGATTCTCCGCTCCACCTCGGTCTCGGCCGCCCCGAACTCCAAGTTCTCCGAGACTAGCAGGCGGTCCTCCCCGGCGTACTTACTTGAGTCCTCCAAGGCGTTAATCAAGGGTCGGCGCCTCGCCTTCACCCGAAGATAATATGAATCCTCGCCCCCCGCAGACTTACAGATGTCATAGACATCCTCTATGTCATGCACGCCAAGGTTGACATCGAGGATTCGGTTCAACTTCGCCACGCCCGTGATTATTTTGAACCCATTTGGCATTAGTTGGAAGGGGCAGATCCGCCACGAGCTAAGGCAAGATCAGAGGAGTGGGTGAACAGGGAACCAACCCCCCCCCCCCCCTTCTATTACAGACACCAGAGGGAAAGGCATCTAGTTCTTGAATCGGGTGAGGCCATCAAAGAGGCCCTGGAGGTCATCGGGCTTCACCAGAACAACATCTGGTATATCGTACGCCTTCCTGAGTCCCTCCAGGGCTTGGGGGCTCTCTAACCAGTGGCTGTAAATTCCCATTTTCTAAAGGCTAAAGAGGGGCAGAAAGCAAGGAAAAAGGAGCAAGACCTAGAAACCCTAAGGGGCGGAAACCCTCTAAACGAAAGGCAGAAGAGGTGAGAGGAAGATGAGGAAGAAGAGAAGTCACAGAGGGAATGTGAAGGTTTTTCGAGAGTGAAGGTCTCCGGGTTCGTTGAGGGTTTGGTTTCAGCAGAGTGTCTTCTTCAGCAGAATCTTATTCCAAGCAAGAACAAAGATAAGGGAAGAAAGGCAAGAGGGCATCCCTATTTTATAGAGGGATGCACCTCTTGAATGTCATGCGTGCGAGGCAACGCTTCGGGCTCTCCACGCGTCGCTTCGATCCCAGTGAATAACCAGACGGAAAGTGACACGTGGCACCACCAGTTCATCTCCCACCATAACTCTGGTACATTATTTATCACCTCGGGCATACGAAACGACGTCCGCATGCCCAACTTGGTGAAATAGTTATGATACCATATTTATTGCATAAGAAAAATGAAACGGCATCATAATGAGGATCACACGTCAGCAAGGGGCGTCGAGACGGGGGCCAGCACATCTTTTCAATTTAGCTCCCGACCTCAATTCTAAGAGGTCGAGAGCGAGGGGGCAATTGTGTGGGGTCGCTTCCTAATGACGGATTTACGTGGGGCCACTCCCCAAGTTCAGGGTAGTCCCTAGTCTCGATGTTACCCAGCTCGGGGAAGCACGGAGCCCATCTCGGTGGCCACATCTGCGAGTGCCCACCTCGGTCTCGGTCTTAGCTTGATTCGGCCGCCTGTCATTCAGCTATAAATGCGACCATAAATGCGTTGCCATGGCGTAGACGACGAACTGACAAATAGAGTGGGCGTCGGACCTAGATAAGTGGCATGCCTTATCTCAAGGTCACATCTGCAGGCATAGAGGGATGGTCCGATGGGACGTTCCCTTTTTACCTACCCCCACTCAGGAGAGAAAGTACATGCTGATGGGACTTCCATCTCTCCTTGAGGGGCACAGTCCGATGATGACTCTCACAGCTATATAATGCATGAAGAAAAACTACATGAGGTATGCGAAAAATCAACCCTCCAGACTCTTTCTTCCTTAATTTCCCAGTTACCAAACTAACTTAGGCATCGGAGTGCCTTCGGCTGCCTGCAGCCAGGGGCTCTGACCTTTGTTCTTCCTTTTCAGGTTCCCGGAGGCCGATCCTTTCCCAAAATCATCAAATCAAGAGTTTAGCCCTCTTTTAACCAAGTCCCTAAATTTTAGGCACTTACAAAGGGTATGAGAAGAGACCCTCAGTATATAAGACCCCAAGCCTCCTTCTTCCTCATTTCTCTCCCTCTCTCGACTGAAACCCCTCCGACTACAGTTCCAGCAGCCTCACCTCTCCTTCTTCTCCATTTCTCTTGTTCCAAGCTTGCCGCCAAGCCACCATTTCGACTACAAACTCTGACACCTTCATCTCCATCATCTCCTCCCTCTCTGGGCCCTCTGTTGTGGAAATCCAAATTGGGTAGCCCCTCGACCCACTCTCTTTTCGATTTTTGGACCACTTATAAAGGTATAAAATCCATCCCCGTTGTAAAAAATTCAAATCTACACCCATTGGACGTGCCAAATCCGGACATGCATGGTTTTTCATCATCCCTATTTTAGTTTTCTATTTTGGGATGGTTTTTTTTTATTTTTTGGTTTTTTTATAGTCCATTTGAGGAGTTCTAGAGGTGTTTTTGGATGCTCTTAGACCTATTTGAAAGTGCAACTAGGTTCAATGAATAAGTCCTAGAGGAGGGGTGAATAGGACAAGGAATTCTAATGCCAATCTTAAACTTATTAGCCCAATTTTTAATCTCAACTTGGAATAATAATCACACATAACAAAATAACTTGTATGAATTATAAGTTCAATGTGTGTGTGCTTAAATAATCAGAGAAACTCTAATTTGAAACAAGATAATAAGCACAAGAGATAAAAATGACACAAGAGATTTATAGTGGTTCAGTCACACAGACCTACATCCACTCTCAAGGGTCACACAGTCCCTTGGTTCCACTATAAAGAATCAAACTACACAAATACTGATTCTAACTCAATTTTGTTACTGAGGTTCGATCGCACAGATCTAATCCCCACACACAATTTTTAGAGTGATTGACACACACAGATTCAATCCACTGTCACAAAGATATAAATTTGAATGAAGGGCGAACACTTGCCTATGATGAAGATCGAAAGTGTTTGAAGAAGCTTTTGACCGTGATCGAAGCTTTTTACCTCTTCCAGCTAGCTTGGTGTTGATGATGAAACTCCTTTGAGATGCATAACCAAGTTGTAGAGGTTTGATTTCTAGGGCAGAAATGAGGGATACCTTTGAGGATTAGGATACCCTAGATTTGGCTTCTCAAAGCACACTCCTTAGAGTTAAGTAAGCCCTTGGATTTGCCAATATAGGATCTAAGTGTGTTTGGAAGAAGCTTTGAGAGCTTGAGAAAGATTTACAAAAATTTGGAATAAAGGCTCTTCAAAATTGGATTCAATTGTGTTGAAAACGAGCTTCAGGCATTTATAGAAAACATCCAACGGATTGTTCCAACGGTAACTTAAGACAAGGTAGGGTGCATCTGACATGAACACTATTAAATCCAACGGATAGTTCCAACGGTAACTTAATACATGGTAGGGTGCACCTGACAAGAACATTATTCCTACGTTTGAAATATGATAAAGACCCTGACATAAGCAAAGCTTTGGTGAGGCCTTATAAGAATCATGAGTATGAATATGAGGGAACTTTTGTAGAAAAATTATTAAAGAAATCAAATGCACACCGGTTTTGACAACTTTACATTTCTTTATTAATTTATATAAAACATTGTTTATTGTTAAGTTTCAATACATACTCATGTTTACTAAGCCTCAATGTGACCTGGTGTTATGATCATGTTGGATGCCTTCGGACGGGTGGACTTAGGGGCATGGACTGCTAACCGCATGAGGTCAGCTGGCTGAAATCTGGGGTCATTTTTGAGTTTTAAACAAGCTCAAAAATATCATCTAAAACCTTTCAAAATAACAATTTAGCCTGGGGTTTTTAGGGTCACTTAGGAGCATGGTTTCGGTCACAATTACCTGATCTTGGTTGGCACGGCTTGATGTTGATCTTTGACGAATCCTGGCCTTTCCAAAAAGCTTTGACAGTCCTCTTGAATTGAATCTTCTTTGAAGTACTTAAGAGACAATGTCTTCGGAACTCTTTGGCACGGAATTGACAATAAAAATAGTGCACATGAAAATGTGGCACTAACACTATTCCTTGAATTATAGTTTCTATACGTGTCATGGAATGGGAATTTTGATTCACTTGTTTAATGGCTTCGTTAGGTGTTTGAGGCTCAAATTGGACCCAAATTGAAGGTGATTTGACCCTCATTTTTCGCTCAAAATTTTCCCCACATACCCCCTTAAAACTTCCCTTGAAATCCCCTTACAAATGGCCCCAACCGATTGCCTCGATAGTGCACCTGCAATGCACTTCCAGTGCTTTAATGGCTTTGGCAGGTGTTTGAGGCTCAAATTGGATCCAAACTGTAGGTGATTGGACCCTCATTTTTCGCTCAAAATTTTCCCCAAATACCTTCTTAAAACTTCCCTTGAATTCCCCTTAAAATGGCCCCAACCGGTTGCCTCGATAGGGCACTTGCAATGCCCTTCCGGTGCTCACCAGAATCGGCTCTGTAGTGCCTACGGTGGACCGTAGGTCTTGGCCTCCGGTTAATCGTAAGGCACTATGGTGAACTTTTGATGGCAATCAGATGCGGGATTTTGACTATCGTTGGATCGTCGTAGCAGCGTTGTAGAGTTTTTTTAGAATTTGCACTTTGTGTCTTTTGAATGATAGAAATGGCCTCCTTTCATAGGCTTTTGGTGGCCATGGAGGGAGTTTATGGGCTTTAAATGCATTAATGCTCAATGATGGGAGGAGTTACAGATTTTCATTTATATTTTTTGTAACTCCTTTTGTGACTCATTTTTCTTGAGTTTTGATTGACCGTTGGAAACTAATGGGTTTTTAATTGCATTTAAACTCCAAGATGAGAGGAGAGGAGTTACATGGTTTAATGCCTTAATTGTGTTTGACTTGTAACTCTCACTCCTTGGGTTCTGATTAGGCCGTCCACAATAATGAGTAATCAACTACATTAATTTGTCATAAAATTGGTCATTAACCGCATTAAGTGGCCGCCAAAGTACTTGAAGAGTTGCGGGTCGTACCGCGTCTTTTGGAATTTTACCCGTGACATATGAAGCCTTGATCGCGGGTGGATTTTTCATGTCAATTGTTGTCGGATGATCATACAATTTCAAGCATTAATTGCTACTACTGGGCCGATACCATCTTTCATGTCGATTTCTCGATCGATCGGGCAGAAAGTGTGTTTTCTTGGTCAGCCGGTTGGCGATTTCGAAGCGTCTGATGATGAATCCATGATTTCGACGGCGAATCCGTGATGTTGTCAAAGGTCAACGGATTTCGTGTCCCAAAATCATATTTTTGGAAAATCACAGAGGTCAAACAGCTCAAAGAGCGAAAAAGGACCTAAAATGGGTTTTTGGCGAAAATCCAGCGACCCTAATTTCTAGGGTCACTGGCGACCATGGGGCATTTTGCCCCTTTTGGTCACCGTTTTTTGGCGATCTTCTAGTTTTTTCTTGTTTATTTTTCTTTGACATTTTTCTTGGTATTTTTGTACAATTCTTGGCATGATTTTCCTTCAGAAAGCTTGATGAGAAGCCGTGCAGAACAGAGGGCAAAGTTAATGATTTTCCGGAAATGCTGAAACTTTGTTGTGTAGAGGTGCCGATTTGCTGTCAGTAGCCAAAACAAGGTCAAACGATATCAAAATGACATGAGATTTGGGGTAAAACTTCATGGGAAATAAATAAGACCAACCGTAGGCTTTCATTTGAGTTTTGAAGCCGTGTGGGGTCATGTCGCAGTAGACTTCTTTTTTCACAAGGAATACGCCGCGCTTTGATGAATGGTCAAATGATGTTCGATTGACCTTAAATTTGACAGGAAGCTTCTTGGAGTCATTTTAAGATGATCCATTAGCTCAGATTAGGAAATCATGGTTCCGAGGGGCTCCGCCGCCGGAAAGCCTGATTTAGCTTCCGAGAGGTCAAAGTCTGGTCAATTGATGTCAAAATGACCTTCTTGACATGTAGCCCCTTGGAAGTGTTTTGAGACCATCCATATGCTTTGTTTGATGAGTGATGGCCTCGGTGGTTTCCGCCGTGGAGAGGCTTGGTTTTGTTGTTTGAGTGTTGATATTGGGTCAAACATTTTCGGTTTGACATAAAATTTGACATAAAGCCTCTTGAAAGTATTTTAAAACCATCCATACACTATGACTGAAGATTTGATGTCTTCGACGCTGTCACCGCCGGGAGAGCTGACTTTGCTGCGACTTTTTACATTTTGGGCTAAATAGTGTGGGAATGGCCTAGAATTTGATGTAGAGCTTTCTAGTGGCATTTTGATGACACGTGTCTACTCTGTTTTATTAAACAAGGTCTCCAGCTTCACCGTCGTCGAGAGATCTTGGTTAGTTGCCGGAAAAGTGAAGTTAGGCCAAATGATGTCGAAATGGCCTGAAACTTCATATGTACTCTTTATATAGCTATTTTAAAGGATCTTGCAGTTTTTGGATGATTCTGACAAGATCTTATGCTTGAAGTAGCATTGTTTGTTGCGATCAAATGCAGCTTTATGTAGCTTTCTTGATGTTTGAAAGGGTATGAAGAAGCAAAGTGACATTTTTTGTGTCAACAAATAGGATAACAAAAAAGAATAATTTCATGAAAAACATGTAATTTTATAATTTTACTACAATTTTATGATAAAACCGACTTTTGACACCATGGTGCATGAATTTATGAAATTTAATGATTTTAGTCTAATTAAGTCCATAATTCTACATGAAATAATGAAATTAAAGTGTAATTTATTAGACTTATCACTAAGTACCTGGTGTTGATGGTTAAGGGTGTTGGGGAGAGTTTGGCAGGGTTTTCCTTTCACTATTTAAAATTGTCGGAGTTTCTGTAGAGTAGTGAGGAACTGAATGATGCTTGTCCTTCCATGTGCTTCCCAAGGGCTCCTATTTATTTTCCTTCAAAGAGTGGGAGCAGTTGCAGGAAGTGGCGAAGTGGAGGAAGCATAGAAAATGGGTACCAAAACTGTGCATTGTCACGCACTGCCGGACGTCTTTGAATCAATCAATGTCAAAGGATTTAGGTGAAACTGCTCCAACATTCAAAAACGGTTGTCCGACAATTTGAATTGGTTATTGTTGGCAGTTTGAATTGTTGTTCCCGACAGTCTATACCGCCGACAGTTTGATGTAGTGAGATTTCGAGGGGACTAGCTTCTTGACCTTCCTTAAGCTTTAACCCATGCTTTGACCTTAGGAGTCGACCAAATTCTGACTTTCAAGTGGCTAGTTGTCCCCTTGCTATGCTTGTCACTGACTTTGGTCGATTTTGAGAAATTCGGAATGACAACAAAGATATCTGCAACTTGGTCCACAATGGATAGGTATTTGACTTGAAGAGCTTTCTGAGCATTGAGTTCACGAACAAAATAATAGTCAATTGTAACATGCTTCATGCATGAGTGGAAGGCTAGATTTGTTGTGAGATAGACAGCACTTAAATTATCACACCGCACGGTTGGGGCACTTGTAACTTGGCATCTAAGTTCATCTAGAAGAGAGAAAACCCATAGAACTTCTGTAGTGGCATTAGCTAAGCCTTTGTATTCAGCTTTAGTACTTGATCTTACAGCTGTAAATTGTTTCTTTAACTCCAAGATATAAGTTCTTGTCCAAATAAATTCCCTAACTTGATGTCACGCCCCAAATTCTAGATCCCAAAAACCACATAGAAATCCAAATTTGGCAGTGAACATCTAAGATCTTAATCCATAGTGAGGTCTAATTTAGAACTTTTCAAACACGTGATAAGAAACATTTATGCGGAAGCAATGCAATATAAAATAAGCGGAAGTAAGAACCATCATCCATAATGTGGTATCGTCCAAGACATAAGCAAATGAAAAGGGGCAAATCACATCCATATGTTCCAAAGGTATAAAATGGTTTTTTATACATCTTACAATCACACAACATCAACTACTACTCATCATATCGCACTCCATCCTCCAGCTAATCAACTAGATCGACGATGCCCCACTCGTAGTCTCCTGTAACCGGTGCCTTATAGAATGCCTCACTCTCCAGTGCAATGGGGTCAGTAACACTACCTATAGCACCAAGGTAATACAATGATCACATCCAAAATGACCTGGTAACAGAGTATATACAAATAGCATTGTATGAATGCATCAAAAGGAGTAAAGATGGTGATAATAATCAATAGAGTAACAATGAAATTAAATGCTAGGCAGATCATCCAATAACAGTAACATGTACATCATGAATTGATATAAAAATGATAAGCTATAAGCCATCCATCTAACAATAAGGCACATCCACATAGGCTAGTGCCACGGGTTATTATGACGTTGCTCACCTGGACTACACACCAATTGTAGTGGGGATGCACGGGATGATAGCTCGGCCAAAACAAAGTTACGGGAGTCTACTAGCCGAAGTTTGGTACTGTGCAAACTGTGAAAGCGTTGGTACCCATTGGCGTAAGTCCACCTCAAAGAAAACCCATCATGAAGGCAAAGTAATGATATCTCCTACCAAGGGGATCAACCCAAGACTAAGCTCTTCAACTGAGTGAATGTTCATCTTGACTCAAATAACCTACGAAAAAGGTTGGTGTCGGGCTAGGCTTCCCTTGCACCGTAAGATTTCACAATCCAAACAAAGTCTGGTATCAAAGTCCAGTCCATACCATCAAACCATCCAAACAATCCATTCAAGCCATAGCATCCAAGTATCCATCATGGGTACCTGATCCATGCAAACTAACCATCTACTCCATTGTTCAAAGGTCATCCTAAATATAAGGCCCTTGAATAGCCCGCCTAGCCACAAACACGGTTATATATCCACCAAACAGATCCAAGGTGTCCTCTAGGTAAACCCTAAGTCATAGTCCCCCAATTTAAATCATTACTCATTTGTAATTAAAATTGGAATAATAGACAATAAAAGAAGAGAGCATATAAAGACAAACTCATCAATATCAGTCAATAATTGAAAATACAAGTAGCCATCCTAAGTTAGTGTTACTCATTGAGGTGTGGGGTCACACTTCACCACCATAGTGGTTAAATGGAGTTTCAGATGCCCAATGGTAATTACTTACTGCTCCGAAGGTGTTCGGCATCTAAGACATCTCTTAACCATTGTATCGGTTTCATTATAAACCTCATACCATACTTTGAGTAACTACATGGATCAAGGTTAAGCTCCACCCTTTACCCATATTTAGTCCACTAATTAAAGTCCATTAGGAAGGTCAATGGGCCCCAAATCAAATAAAATGGTCAAAAGATGCAAAATCACAAAATGCAGAGCATGGGTTCCATGGTTGATCGTGGGACACTTACGGTCGACTGTGGATACTCCACGGTTACCTCACGGCTAGCCATAATATAATTTCCTACCAGTCAAGCTCTTGGGAAAAAGTGATTGCCTGTGTTCACGGGTTGCTCATGATCGATCATGGAAGGATTACGGTTAACAATGAACTGACCGTAGTGTAAAAATGCCTGAAAAATACATACTATCTTTGTAACCGTAAGGTGGGCGCAATTGACCTCCTTGGATGCCACGATCGACCGTGAAAGATCCCACGGTTGACCGTGAAGTCTAAGGAACTCAACTCCAAAGTCCGAAAGCCCTTTCTACGCATTCCAATTCCCATCCAATTCCATCTAAATCATTAAGATACATTCTCCATCACGTATCACACCACAATCCACCATCAATTCATCCAAAAGTGGGTCATTCATCATCAAATTAGGGTTTCTCAATGGCGCTTGTTCGCAGATGGTCTCGGGACTTTTGAGGTTAGCGGATGTGAGAATTTGTGGGGTCCTACCCTTTCGTGACCGAAGACGAGCAAACTGCATTGATTTATTTGTATGGATATGCCAAATTTTCTATTCTACTTAGAAATAACAAGCGGTGGTTCATAGATCCACTTTTCAAGTAGAAAAGAAAATAAACTTTTTTCTAACTTTCATTGCACATGTGTTAAGAAAAGAGACATAATTTAGAATTTGGATGCCGTGAAAATCGAATTTCATTTGTTTGCTGTGAAAGGCGATTTTGAGTTTTGCCGTGAAAGGCAATTTACAATTCTCATTAAAAGAAAAGATAAGACTTGTGTTTTTTTGTATATCTATTAAAAATACAAATACAATGAGAAGAAAGAAAAGGGAATCTGACTTCACAAGAGATTGTGGGGACTCGTTCAGATTGACAGTCGCAAGTCATGTTTGGGCTCCGTCGTCATCGTTCAGATGATAACAGATGATGCTTTTGATTCTTTTGGCTTGGCTTGAACTTCAAATTTTTAGAGAATTAGGATCAAGAATAGATCTTATGTCCAATAAAAATCTAAGTAAATGGGCTAAAAAGACGCGTCTAAGCTAGATTTGCACATCATGCCCTAGAATGGTGGATATGGCCTCCTTTTATAGGTTTTTGGTGGGCATGTGGGAGGTTTATGGGCTTTAAATGCATTAATGGCCCATGATGGGAGGAGTTACATGTTTTTAATTTATGTTTTTGTAACTCCTTTTTATTGAGTTTTGATTGTTTGTTGGAGAATAATGGGCCTTTATTTGCATTTAAACTTCATGATGGGAGGAGTTACTTGGTTTTAATACCATAATTGTTTTGATTTCTAACTCTTCCTTCTTGTATTCTGATTGGACCATCCATAATAATGGGTAATTAACCACATTCGTTTGTCATAAAAATGGGTCATTAACGGCATTAAGTGGCCGCCAAAGTGCTTGAAGGGTTGCGGGCCACGCCGCCTCTTTTGGAATTATAGCCACAACGTAGGGATCCTTGATCGCCGTTGTATTTCTCATACTGATTGTCGTTAGATGATCATGCAATTTCAGACAATGATTGCTACTGGTAGGCCAAGATCATCTGTCCTGTCAATTTTTTGATCGGTCAGGCATAAAGTATGCTTTTTTGGTTGGTCGGTTGATCTCAAGGTGCCCGAAGACGAAATGATGATGTTGTCAAAGATCGACGGATTTCGTCCTCCGAAAATCAAATTCTTGGAAAATCACATAGTCTAAATAGCTAAAAACGCGAAAAGACCCATAATTGGGGTTTTCAGCGAAATCCAGCGAACCGGATTTCCAGGGTCACTAGCGACCATGGGGCAAATTTGCCCTTTTCGGTCGCATGTTTCGACCTCTTTCTGGTTTTTTCTGATTTTCTTAGCATCTTTCTACAAATTATGGCATGATTTCCTTACAGAAAAATTGACGAGAAGCATGCAAAACGGAGGGAAAAGTTTCTGATTTTCCGGGAAAGTCGAAGACTTCGTCGTGTAGAGGTGCCAATTTGCTGCTAAAAGCCAAAACTGGGTCAAACGATGTCGGAATGACCTGAAATTTGAGGTGAAGCTTCATCGGCAAGAAATAAGACCGACAACAAGCTTTTGTTTGAGTTTTGAAGCCATGTCGGGTCCTGTCGCCAGTAGATTTGATTTTCTTACGAGAAAGACGCCCGGCTTTGATGTACGATTAAATGATGTCCGATTGACCTGAAATTTGAAGGGGAGCCTCTTGGAATCATTTTAAGATGATCAGTTAGCTTTGATTTGAAAATACGGTCCCGAGGGGCTCCGTCACTGAGAGACTTGATTTAGCGTCTGGGGGTCAAAGTCGAGTCAAATGATGTTGAAAAGACATGAAACTTGACATGTAGCCCCTTGGAAGTATTTTGAGACCATCCTTGTGTTTTGTTTGATGAGTGATGACTTTGGCGGTCTCTGCCGCCAAGAGGCCTGGATTTGTTGTTTAAGGGTTCATGTTGGGTCAAACGTTGTCGGTAGGACCTGAAATTTAACATAGAGCCTCTTGGAAGTATACTTTAAGATCATCCATAAGCTCTGATTGAAGATTTGATGTCTCTGATGCTGTTGTCGTCGGAAGAGCTGACTATGTTTCATGGAGAATGCGGCTTTTTGCATTTTGGGCCAAACGGTGTCGGAATGGCCTGTAATTTGATGTAGAGCCCTATAGTGGCATTTTGAGGCCAATTGTGTGCTCTATTTTGTGAAACAAGGTCTCCAGTTTCACTGCCACCAGGAGCTCTTATTTAGCTGCTGGACGAGTGAAGTTAGGCCAAATGATGTCGAAATGGCCAAAAACTTCATGTGTACTCTTCTTGTGATTGTTTTGAAAGATCTTGAAGTTTTCAAATGGTTCCAACAAGATCCAATGCTTGAAGCATATTTGCCCATTGTGGCTTGATGCGGCTTCATGTGACCTCTTTGATGTTGAAAAGGGAAAGTGACATTTTTTGTGTCAACATTTCCAAGCATCAAATGATCGAAAACATGTAAATGAGCTTAGAAATTGGGAATTCTACATTATCCATCAATCAATTGAAATCAAAACACTAGAATCAAATGGAAAATCAACATAGATGTTATGTTAGGTGTATATTTCACTTGCCTTGGCCTCCAATCTAGGGTTTCTAGGCCTCTAACTCAAGACCCAAACCCTGTAAGCCTCCAGAATCCAAAAACTCCTTTAAATCTTCTACCACAGCAAGCTCAACACCTCCGAGAGCCCATTGCCAAGGGGAACCATGCGTAAGAAAGGAGAATTCAGAAAGAAAATCCTAGGAAGCTATGTACATGGAGGTAGATCTTCAAACCCACCTTGATATGAAGGAGATGAGGAGCTCTATTAAAGGAGATGATGATTACAAGGAAGAGAAGGCTGGAAATCTTGAGAATTCTCTAAATTTGGTGAAGAAAGCCCTTTATCTTGCAAGAAGAAACTGATGGACCCGATTTTTTTTTTCTCTTTCCTCTCCTCTCCCATTCGCCCTCGGGGTCACCGAGAGGATCCGAATGGAGGGAAAAGAGGGGGAGAAAAAAAGGGCATCTATATTTTTGTACAGGTATGACAGATTTTCTATTCTACTTGGAATTTAGAAGTGGTGATCCGGAGATCCACCTTCGCAAGTAGAAATGAAATCAACCTTTTTCTAATTGCCCACCGCACATGTATTAAAGAAAAGAGACAGTTTTTTTTAATGCCGTTGGAGGCGATTTTATGCCGTGAAAGGCCATTTTTTTGCCGTTGGAGGCGATTTTGTGCCGTGAAAGGCGATTTACAAATCTCATCAATAAAGAAAGACAAGAAATGTAATTTTTTGTCTCTTAAAGAAAATACAAAGTACAATAAAAAAGTAAGAAAGGGAATCTGACTTCTCAGGAGATTGTGGGGACCAGTTCAGATCGACGGTCCCAAGTCATGTATGGACTTCGCCATCGTCCTTCAGAAGAGAATGCTTGATGCTTTGATTCTTTGGCTTGGCTTGGACTTCAATTTTTTATAGGATAAGGACCAAGGGAAGGTCCTATATCCAATGAAAAAAGAAGAGACGGGCTGAAGAGCCGCATCTTGGCCATGTTGAGTAGGAGAAGAGGAGGCTTTTTCTTAGAGGGGGGGTGTGTCCCCCCCCCCCCCCCCCCCCCCCCCCCGCCCCACAAGGGACTTTGATCACCTTTGGGTGTTTGTTGCAGCAGAGTTTCTTCAGAGTAGCGGGGCTTCTGGATTTTGAGTTCGGGATTTCGGGATTCTGTGTGTGTGTGTTTAACTTCTTGGAGTCACCTCCTTTTATAGGCATTTGGTAGCCTTTAGGTGACTTTATGGGCTTTAATGCATTAAAACCACATAATGGGAGGAGTTACAGGTTTTAATTCCTTTATTTTGTAACTCCTTTTTCTTGGCTTCTGATTGGCCGATGGAGATAATGGGCATTTAATCGCTTTTAATCTCCATGGTGAGAGGAGTTTCATAACTTTAATGTCCTGATGACTTGGACTTGTAACTCCCATTTCCTTGCTTCTCATTGGGCCGTCCAAAATAATGAGTTAATGACCGTATTTAGTTGGGTCAATTAACATCATTAACTGGTCGCCGAGGAGTTGAAGAGTCACGGGCCATGCCACGTCTTTTGGAATTCTTCTCTCGATGATTGACGATGGATCTTCATGTCGATCGATGTCGGATGATCACGCAACTTCAGACATTAGTTGATACCAGCGGGCCGGTGACATCTGTCTTGTCAATTTCTCGATCGGTCGGACAGAAAGTGTTCTTTCTTGGTCAGCCGGATGGCGATCTTGGAGTGATTGATGATGATTTCATGCTCTTGACGGCAGATCCGAGATGTCGATGGAGATCAGTCGTTTTCGAGTGTCAAAAATCAGATTTTCAGGAAATCACAGGGGCTGGAACTCCCGAAATGCAAAAAGGATCGGAAAAAGGGCATCGCGGCGGAAATCCAGCGACCCAGATTTCCAGGGTCGCCGGCCACCATGCACCCGCATGGTCGCCAGCGACCATGGGGGGATCATCCCCTTTGGTCGCCATTTTGTCGGCCGTTTTTCGAGCTTTTTTGCTTCTTTTTTTCTCCTTTATTTTTCTTGACATTTTTTCTCATTTTTTGGCTTGGTTCCCCTTGAGAAAACCCAACGAGAAGTTGTGCAAAAACCGGGCACAAAGTTTCCTATTTTTTGGAAAAGCTGAAGACTTTGCCGCGTATAGTTGCTGATTTTTTTCAAGAATTGAAACTAGGTCAAACGAT
This sequence comes from Cinnamomum chago, assembly GCA_038049695.1. Classification (NCBI taxonomy): domain Eukaryota; kingdom Viridiplantae; phylum Streptophyta; class Magnoliopsida; order Laurales; family Lauraceae; genus Cinnamomum; species Cinnamomum chago. The sequence continues at coordinate 38,231,960 of CP142458.1, forward strand.
GTCGGAATGACCTGAAATTTGACGTGAAGCCTCCTTAGCAGTAGATAGGACCAACCATGGGCTTTTGCTTGAGTTTTAAAGTCATTTAGGGTCCCGTCGCGCTTTGATGTGCGGTCAACCGATGTCCGATTGACCTGAAATTTGACAATGAGCCTATTGGAGTCATTTTGAGATGATCCATTAGCTCCAATTTGGATGTCATGGTCCCGGGGTGCTACGTCGCAGGTAGCCTTGATTTTCTTTCGGAACATCAAAGCCTGGTCAAATGTTATCGGAATGACCTAAAATTTGACGTGCAGCCCTTTCGAAGCATATTGAAGCTGCCCATGTGCTCCGTTTGATGAGTAATGGTCCCGATGGTTCTCACCACCGAGAGGCTTGATTTTCTTTTGGACCGTCAAAGCGGGGTCAAACGTTGTCGGAATGACCTGAAATTTGACTTACAGCCCTTTTGAAGCATGTTGAAGCCGCCTATGTACTCCATTTGATGAGTAATGGTCCCAGTGGTTCTCACCGCCGAGGTTTGATTTTCTTTCGGAGCGTCAAAGCCAGGTTAAACATTGTCGGAATGACCTGAATTTTGACTTGGAGCCTTTTGGAGGTATTTTGAGACCATCTGTAGGCTCTGATCGAAGTTTTAATGTCTTCGACACCATCGCCGCCATGAGCGCCTGTTTGGCTGCCAGAGGAGTGAAGTTGGGCCAAATGATGTCGGAATGGCACAAAACTTCATGTGAACTCCTCTTTTGGCTGTCTTGAAGGATCTTGTGAATTTTGTTTGATTCTGACAAGATCTGATGCTTGAAGTAGCATTGCCTGTTGGCAATAGGATGCGGCTTCATACAGCTTCTTGATGTTGAAGAGGCAAAGTGACATTTTTTGGTGTCAACAAATGCCCCCTCGAGGTACAACGACGAGTAGCTTTTGAAGTCGATGTGCCTCGAAGAGAATCTTGAAGGAGAGCTTTTTTATTTGACCAGGAGTCTTTGAGCATTTTTTTTAATAGCCTTTTGAGTCTCCATGGGGATTTTATGGTAGTGAGAAGGATCACGTACCATCTCAAGGCAAAGTTTTGAAAATGACATGAGGGAGTTGGATTTGGGCTTTAGGTTTTCCTTTTGATCTTGTGAACCTAAGGGTTTTATGTGGCGAATCAGGCGATCAAGAAGGATTTTTGGTTTTTGACCTTGTGACCTAACAAGTTGTATGTGGCAGGTTAGGGGGTCGGGGTTTGATTTTTGGAGTTTGACCCTGTGACCCAACAAGCTGTATGTGGCAAGTTGGGGGGTCAGATTTTGGTTTTGACCTTGTGACCTAACAAGCTGTATGTGGCGAGCCAGGGGGTTGGGGATTTTTTGGTTTTGGCCTTGTGACCTAACAAGCTTTATGTGGCAAGTTAGGAGACCAGGTGTGGTTTTTGTGGATTGTCAATTTCAAGATTTTGGCTTAATTTGGTTCATGAGGTTAGATGGTTTGGTTTTTTGGGAACTCATGAGGCTTTCTCTCTCTATTTTTTTTTTTTTTTGGATGGTTCAATCCACTCAAAAGAGGCATGGAACCATTTTGTATGCTCTTGGTAAGAAGAATTTTTGAAAGGAAGCCCCTTTTAGTGCCTAGGTGGTCAAACCTGACTCATGTGGGCTAGCCCATGGGACCTTAAGCTTTTAAAGATGGCTTAGATCTCACATGGTGTCATTTTGTAAAGAATATCTAAAAATATCTCTTTTGGATAGAGAATATCTAAAAATATTCTTACTTAGAGAGAATCTCTCAAGTTTCCTTTCTTTTGGGAGAGATTTTCTCAAAGTATCTTTCTTTGGGAGAGTATATTTCTCATTCCCTTTCTTTTTGGAGAAAATTTCTCAAAGAATCTTCTCTTTGGGAGAGAATATCTCAAATTTTCTTTCTTTTGGGAAGGTTGCTAATTTTTAGCACTTACCTCCTTTCTTTTCTCCTTGTTTCCTCTTTTGGGTTGCTCTCTTCTATAAAATCAAGAGGAGATTGGATCTTTGCTTCTTTGCTTTCTTTCTTTGCAAGAATCTCCAAGAGTACTCCAAATCAAGAGTTCTTCTTCTTCAAAGATCTTCAAGCTTTTCTTCTTCCCCATCAATGGCTTCAAGTAAGTTTTCTTCTTCAAGAAATTTCCATTGTAGAAGTAGCATCCTTTTTCTTTTCTTTCTTCTCCCTTTTTTTTTCTTTTTCTTTTTCTTCTTTTTTTTTCACGTGCTGTGTTTTTTTTTTGCAAGACCTGGCCGTACTGGCACGTGGCAATGGGCCACGGCCTGCTGGCCAAATATTTTTTTTTCTTTTTTGAAACTTCTCTCTTTTTTTTTTGCTTCTTTTTTTTTTTTTTTGCTCACCATGAGAATGAGATTTATGCACCATGATGATGAGGTTTTATGCATTTCAAGATGTTCATGCATATTTGTTTCTTTCTTTTCTTTTTTTGGATGCATCAAGATAAGAGGCTAGAATCTCTAGGTCAAGTCAACATGAATTTTGACTTTGACAAAGTTTGATTGGTTTTTACCATGTTGGGTTGGAATTGGTCAAACTTTGGTTAAAGTTTTCCTAGCAGCGAAGGCATGATGATTTTTTGGATGCATGCTGTCGGATGTGAATTTTGATCCCCCAGGGGAGGGAAATCGCCATTCATCTATATGTCCTATTTAAATTTTACATCGAAAATGAGGATTCCGACTACCCTCAAAATCGACGGATCACGATCGCCAGCTACGGTAACGGCCATAACACCGTTCTTCGACAAAAGTCGAAGAAAAATGGGAGAAAATAAATGGGTGGGTTCTTCTCTCGTCTAATGTGCTGCCGGCAACACACGACGGTTTTCCTGTCACATTTATTTGGGTCTCTTTGGGTCTTTTTAATATTGGGTCAATTCAGGGTTATGAGTAAAAGTCCAAATAAGGTTAATCCTCACATAGCATAATCATTGTGTATCCAAGTAAAACAAAATAATTAAAATAAAGAAAATGAAAGGGGGGAGGTGCCAAATATTTAAGAAGAGGATCGGCCCCGTTCCCGGGTACCCCCTTCTAATCCCTTGGCAAAATAGGGTTCAAAGGCTGACTTTTAAATCAAAATGATGATGCAAATGAGACTTTGACTTGTGATTTCTGTGTTTTTCGTGTGCGATACACGAGTGATAAAGTAAAAAGCCGATGGGCTGTAATTGATTGAAGGTGGCCGATGGGCCGGTGTTTGTTTTAGATGGCCGATGGGCCGTGATTGATTTAGGGTGGCCGATGGGCCAAAATAAAAAAAAATGCAAAGTGTGTGAAATCACTCATCTCATCTAATTATTCTCATTTATTCAATTTTGGAAGTCAGTTCTTTGTTCCCTTTTATCATTAAGTTCGATTAAATATCTGGCACCTGAGGTGGAGGAAGAAATAAAGGAAAAATCTTTTTGGGTTTATTTTGTTGGTTTTGTAGTTTTTATGGGTTTTTGATATTGGGCTAGAAGGGCCTAACTAGGGGATTTTACTTGGATTTACGTGATTAATGTTTTATTACTGATCATCGGATTAACCCTAACCTAAGGTCCTAGACCGCCCACATCAGCTCTCCCGGTCCCCTAACGGAACAAGAAAAGTGATGGGACGAAGCCTAATGCTCTAATCTATCTAATGAGGAATTTTGATATAATCCTAGGGTGCTGATAGCCTAAGCTTGGCAATTTCTAGGCCTAAGGAATTTGGTTTTGATCTTAATTGGGTTGGTTTGTTTTGAATTAAAAGTTGATCAAGAGTGATTTGGGGATGCTTTAAGGTTCTGATTAATGTGTTTTTAAATATATTAAAGTTCTGTTTTAGTTGTTTAAGGTTCGGGGATTTTAAGTTTTGATTCGAGAAGTGAAATGATGTCAAAATCGACAAACAAGGTTGGCGGAGGACTTGGGCGCCCAGGGGGTGGCGCCTAGTTCACTCTGGTGACTTGGGCGCCCAGGCAGTGGCGCCCAAGTGGTTGTTTCTTGGTGGTTTGGCTAGTGGCGGTGGTATCGTTGTTATCTTCAGAATCTCGGGGATTCTTACTTGTTGAATTCTAATGTTCCAAATTGTTTTATTTCTCTGGTGTTCAAATGTCAAAGTTATTCGGATCCGGATTTTAAAACAAAACCAAGAATTCGCGTTTTAGTGCGAACGAGCTGATAGGCGCCAAGGGGGTGGCGCCCAGGTGGAAATGGAGGATGGGCGCCCAGGGGGTGGCGCTCAAGTGGACTGTTCTGTGGCTCGAGTCGGTTTCGTATTTTTTAGGTTGATTTGAGGTTGAACTTTTATGGTTTGATGTATTTTAAAGTAAAAGTGTTTTGCTGTGTTGTTAGGATTAAATTAGGTTCTAATTAATTAGGTCTTTTTGTGATTCGGGAGGCTAGGCGCCCAGAGAGTGGTGCCTAGGTGGATAGTCTTTTAAGTTTTGAGTTGGTTCAATGATCTTCAAGCTAATTTGAAGTCGAACTTCTAACTTCAATTGTTTTAAATTCAATGGAATTCTGAGGTGTTGATTGTGATTGAGTTCGGATTTAGTTTCAAATGGGGTTTCCCAATGACTAGGTAGGATAGGCGCCCAGAGGGTGGCGCCCAGGTGTCTCGGAAAGATGGGCGCCCAGGGGGTGGCGCCCAGGTGGAAATGGGTTTTGGTTGGTTTGTGTTTTCGAGTTAATTAGAGGTTGAGTTGATTAGGGTTTTAGTTGTTTCAGGTTTAAAATGTTTTACTGTGTTGGTTCGGGATTAGTTTGAGGTTTTAATTAATTGGTTTAAGATTTAACCGGGGTGTCTTAGAGAACGAGGAGGTTGGGCGCCCAGGGGGTGGCGCCCAAGTGGCTGTGGAAGGATGGGCGCCCAGGGGGTGGCGCCCAGGCGACTGTGGAAGGATGGGCGCCCAGGGTGTGGCGCCCAGGTGTCTGGTTTTAGGTTTTAGGTCTTTTATGTCCTTAGTTGCTTTTAATCCGAATTAATTAGGCTCTTTAAAGGGATTAAAGGTGTTCTTAATGATTTGATGGTTCTGAACTTAATGAATTATGATGTTCTAATTAATCTTAGGGTTTATCCTACTTAGACACTAAATTCGATAACCTAAACTACCTAACTATTATTTTTGGGTTTTCTAGATATCTTTTAATTTGTTTTTGGTTTCCCCTCTGATTTACTAAAGAGTAAGGAAAGAGAAGAAATGATTTTACGTTTTATGATTTTTTTTTGGGGTTTTTTATATGATTCTACGATTCAAATGATATGATGTGAAGTGTGACAAAGATGATAATTCGGAATTCAGAACACATCAAACGGCCAAACACATCACTATCAAACAGTTTCTAAGTAAAACTAAATGCAGAAGATCGAAAGTTGTGCACGAAGGTGGAAAAAAATCCACTTGGGCGCCCAGGGGGTGGCGCCTATCCTGCTCAGTCAGGGTTTTCAATGGGTCACAATGAATGCACAAAAAAAAATCTTAATATTTTCAACACAACTTCCGATATTCAGCGACTGATGCGAAATCCTAATGCGAACTACTAATGATGCAACTAGCAAATCTACGAGAAAACGATGCAACGGGCGAAGGTTTAGACCCCGAACCCAGTATCAGAAGGGTAGGCGCCCAGGGGGTGGCGCCCAGCCTGTCCGGGAGAGGGCAGGCGCCCAAGGGGTGGCGCCCAGCCTTTCTGCCAAGGGCTTTTCGCGATCTCTTTAATATGAATGATAATAATGATACTGTTAATGCAAAATCTAACCTAGTTATGCAATTAGAATTACGAAATCAATGCAGATCTACTATATGAGAATGAACCTAAACATGTTTCTAGTATGATGAGATGCTAATATCAATTTTGATGTAAGCTAATGTAGATCTATGATGCTCAAATGATCCTAAACATATTTCTAAGCATTGATGCCAATGGAATGCAGTAAAAGAAAGGGGAGATCTAGGAATACCGGTAGATGACGCGTTTCTCAAGTTTCTAGAACGAAGCTTTCGCGAAATCCCATAGCCCCAGTTGAAGATATGGAAGCCTTCTTCTCTACCTCTTCTTCTTCTTCTCTAGATCTGAAACTCTTCCTCTAATGGTGACTACCTCTTATTCTTCTTCCTTATTCTCTATTTTCTCTCTTTTCTTTTTTAGGGTAGCTCCCTTTGCTAATGGGGGTTAAGAGGGATTATATAGAGGCTTTGGGACGAGTTTAAGAGGGCTAGGGCTTCATTAATTCGTGCTTCTAGAAGATCTCACGCATCCCAAGGCGGCTTAAGTTGTTTTAGGGTGAATTAGGGTTTGAGAGAGGGTGGGCGCCCATGGGGTGGCGCCCACATGGTCTACGCAGCCTGGGCGCCCACAGTGTGGCGCCTATATGGAATTCAATAGGGTGGGCGCCACATGGGTGGCGCCTAAGTGGAGTCGGTTCATCTTCGGTGCATGGTCCCTATGTTTGCATGGTCCTGGGCTACTTTCAAGCCATTCTAGTGGAGTTTGGAAGGTGGGCACCCACCATGAGGTGCCTAGGTGGCCCTGGGACTATGGGCGCCCAGCATGGGGCGCCTATGTGGAATTCAGTAGCCTGGGCGCCACATGGGTGGCGCCTAAGTGACTTTGACATCCTCTTGGGACAAACTTCGGAAGCCCATAACTTTTGACCCGCTTATCGGATTTGGACGTTCTATATATCGTCGGAAAGCTCTCAGAGCGTAGAATCTTGTGGTCTGTAAATCCTAATGGTCAGAGGTCAGGAAAATAAGGGATACTTGGATCAATGATCCCAACCCCCTAATTCATGTTAATCATATCGTACTTAGGCAAACTATGTAGTTTCTCCAAGAATAATCTGAGTGTCTTCTATATAGTCTGGAAAGGGTTTGGAATAGTGTTGTAGTCCATGCCTGGTATGAGTAGTGAGTCGAACTCGAGATCTCAACGCGATTCGGCCTTTTCTCTCACAATTTCTATGAATTGTCGAACTAAGTCTAAAATTATCAACAAGCATCTTCATCGTCATTAATTAATCTGGATTATGTCGTTAACCATTCAATTATGGGTGAAATGGGGGCATCATTATATATGATAAGTGTTTAAGACTATCATGGGGGGCCAAAATGAGGTGTCTACACATGCTTTTTAGTAAATTGATTGGGAGCATGATGATGCATACATAGAAATCTTTTGCAAGTTTTGGGATTTGGAGCTCGCAGCAATGTTAAGCCATTTCCTGATCTTGCTGGATTTTGAGGAGCTTTGCAAGTTTCGAAGTTTGGAGCTCGCAGCAATGTTGAGCCCTTCTTCAAGCTTATGGAGATTTGATGAGATTGGTTTGATCTCGCAGCAATGTTTGAGTTCAAACCTCCTTCGTTGAGCTCATCTTCAAGCTTCCTATCTTTGTCAGGATGTTTCCCTTTTCTTCGGAATTGTCCTGGAATCATGCCAAAATTTCGCTAGAATTTTTTTAGCAAAATTCTGTCATTTTAAAGATTGAGTTTTTCCTCTTTCATCCTTTGCAGGTAGTTCCTTCAAAACGAACAAGGGCAAAGAGCCTGGTTCCGATGCACCTCGTCGGTCTACCAGGCCTCCTAATGTAGCCGTTCGTCGGACGGTTTGTGGAGAGCAACTTGGAAGAGTGTGACTCCCTTAACCGTGATGAGATGAGACAGCGATTGATCGCTCTCAAGGATGAGGAGTTTTACAGAATTATGGTAAGCAACCGTCCTTGGGTCATAGACGATCAGAGCGTTGTGCCCAAGCCTACCTTCTTCTTTGGCGATGCAGTCCCCGACTACTTGACGTACCAAAGAAGGTGTTTTCAGTTCTCTTACACAGCTGATGGTGAGGAGAGAACTATTTCTACCCGGTCGCCCTTTAACCTGACTGTATCGATCATGAGTCTTTCTCCCACGTGCCCCAAGAGGGAGGATCCTCTAAGCTGGGTGAAGAGGACCAATGTGATAAAGACCGGGGTTTTTGTTGGCGGGCCTTCGGGATATGCGGAGAAGTCGCCTGTCCGTATGGACATGTTGATGCCCTCTAGTGGCTACCGGGGTTCTGACCATCCGTCAGTTAATTTGAGATCGGTTGGCTTTGGCATTTTTCGGGGTGACGGCAGCAGTTGGGTGAAGCCTTTTTCAACTTCGTGGTCGTTTCAGTGCTGATTCGAGTTGGGAATCATAGACTGATCACACCCTGCAGGTTGGTGGAGCCATTTTGAAGGAGGCTGGGATCTTCGACGCGGTTTGCGCTTTTCGGAAGATAGTGGTTTTCTCCGATGAGGCCTTTATGGCCATGCTAGAGTCATTCCTTCCGTAAACCAACACCTTCATTGTGACAAACAGTGAGATTGGTTTTACTCTGAAGGAATTAAGCGTCATCACCGGGCCGCCTATCCTTGGCAAACTCTATGAGGAGTTTATGCCTACCGGCAGCGTCCTTGAGCAGCAATCTGAGGAGTTTAGGCTCCTGTACTTTCAGCTTGTCGCCTTCTATGATTTTTTGAAAGAGAAGGAGGTCTCGAAATTCCAGTGCAACAGTTGTATGAATTGTAGCTCCAACTTCTTTGACGGCGGAGAGTCTTCTGATGGTATAGCCCAAGATGCTAGGGCCAAGAACCCAGGTTCGAAGAAGATCTCCTTTATGCAAGATGACTTGAAGAAGTTCTTCGAAAGTACAAACGCCATTTGTCCTGACATCGCACTGCAAAGAGATCTCGCTGTTTACCTCACTTACTGGTTAGGTGAGGCTGTTTTTGCTGAAGGGGATGGAACACACATCAGTCCGCATTGTATTTTTCTGGCTTGTCAGATGGCGTTCGGAGAGCGGTTGGCTTTGGTGCTGGCTTTTTACTCCTACTTGTGTACCGAACTGCAGGCTGCTGCTTTTCTGGTTCGGGTTGGGCTCCTTATGAACAGGGTATTTTCAACCCATATTTTTTATTCGTGGTATGTGTACCACTATCCCGGCTTCCACCGATTAGGAGTTGCTCAAGATGATGACCCTTTCATGATTCGGTTGGGTAGAAGGACAGTCGTTTCCGAATCTCTTTTGTCTGCCCGTTTGAGGATCCGACGGTTCAGGGACGTCGAGATTGGGCAATCTTCAGTGAAGCTTTCTCCAGGTTTGCGGAAAAAGGCTTTCGACTTTGGTGCCTCCCGTGATTCCACCAGGGTGGGGTCGGGAAGACACTACTCCTTGACCAATGCAGAAAAGGGGTGGCTTTTTAACATACGTGTTGGTACGATGTTGTACCGAAGACATCTTTTTGTCGATAGCCAGCAGTACGTTGCCTCGCGTTTTGCGCTGCAGTTGGGCTTCCCTCAAGGGGTTGTTGGAGTGCCTTCGAGCATGGTGAAGTGCTTTGGAGGTTTGCAGGTTGGGATGAATGCATGGGCCTTTTACAGTGCGGAGGACACTACTACCATGATTTCCTATCCTGAGTTGCCCACCTTCCGGACTGCTGGCTTCACGAAATGGTTAGCGGAAAGCTTTTCAGTGTACCGGGGGCTTTCCAAGACGGAGCTTGACGTCAAGCAATCTCCTGGGAAGGGTCTTGGCAGATCGGATGGAGTCTGTCAAGAGGAAGTCCTGGCTTTCCTTTCCAGAGAGAAGCACAAGATCGGCTTTCTCAATGAGCAGGACATCATCAGACCAGGAGCTATACAAGAGATACCTAGTGAGGTCTTGGATCAGCTCGAAGACGTGGAAGCCGAAATCGACGCTTGGATGCAAGCGGAATTGAAGAAAACTTCTGTGGAGTCCACTGGAAAGAGTAGACAATCCGGTGAGGAGTCAAGCGAAACTCCTGACTTTGACAGTGGGGCGGGTACTTCAAGTAAACCATCCCATAGAAGCAAGAGGAAAAGAGGGCAGCGCCGCCATAAGAGACGACATGATGACTCTCCTGATGCGGAAGTCCCTCTCACCATTGCTGAAGAGACCTCAGGGGATGCTGATGAGCCTCCGGAAAAGAGGAGTCGAGAGGAAGAGACCGCTGATGAAGGTATGATTCCTCCTTTTTCTCCTTCCGTTTCTTTTCTTTGAGATTTTCTTGTTTTGATTTGCCTTTTCTCCCTTTTTTTTAGTGGAAGATGAGGACTTGGTGATGCCTGAGGTTCCAGCCGATGAGGCAGTGACAGATCCGGTTGCAGCATCCAAAGAAGAACCGAGGGATCCCAGAGTGATTCCAGAATCTTCACCTGGTATGACTTCTTTGTATTTCCTTCTTTTTGTCTGTGCTGTCATCTACTAACATGTTGCTTGTTTTCTTGTCAGCTGACTTGCCACAGGATTCCTACGATTTCAAGCCATCCATGGACGCGTCTTTTGACGACGCTTCGGATGAACTGATGGAGGCAAAAAGTATTCCGCCAATCGTCGAAGAAGGTATTTGTAGCAATAATCCTGATGATAATTATTTTTCAACAGGATCACATTCATACCTCTTTTTTGTTTTGTTTTGCTGGCAGATTTTGAGGTAGCAGAAGAAATTCCTCCATCTTTCTCAGTGCCAGAGCAGGGGATGCCTGTAACTGAACCAAAAGTAGGGACTTCTTCTTCCAGTTTTAATACAGTAGAGAAGATTCCTTCTCCAGTGTCTCTGGTTAGAAAGAGCTTAATGATCACTCCTCCAGCAGGGCATGACACGGGCAGTCGACCAATGGAGAGGGGCGAGCCTTCATCCGGGCCATCTCTTGAGTATGTGAAGAAAGTGCTGAAGAGCGTTTTGAGCTCATGGATCGAAACTCTTTCTTCTGACCATTTGGAAGCTGGCTTTGGCATGGTTAAGCACGTACAGGACATCCTCGCTGATAGTGAAGAAGTCGGCCTGTACATTGTAGATGCGAACGCTTTCATTGATGAAGTCATAGTTTTAGGGGGCAAGTGGAATGAAACCAAGAGCTTCCCAAGTGGTGACTTCTTCAATGAGATGTTTTTGAAGCCTTCTACGAGGTCAAGTCGGCGTTGGACGAAATCTCGCGGACTCGGAAGCAATTCGTTCGGGAGAGGAACGTTACCGAGTTGGCTATCATCTGGTTGACAGAGGATCTGCGCCATATTGATAGGGAGGTTGTTGAGACCAAGCAGCGTCTTGAGCTATTGGAGGAACAAGCTGCCGCGAAATGGGATGCCATTGTGAAAGCTCGTGCCAGAGAAGGGTCTCTGATTCGCCAAGTCGAGGAGGCTGAGAGCAATATCCAGAGGAAGACTCAAGAGTACGAGCAATGGCGGATTCTTTGGGAAGAGCTTCCCCATGCTACAGACGGATCGCGACGTTCTGCCGCATTCTATGGGAAGATCTTGAAGAAGCGTGGCCTGGAAGCTTTAGAGGCTAAGGCCAAGAGTCTGCTTGAGGAGTTAAGCCTTTGGTTGAAGACCATGTGAGCTCCTGATTCTTGTAACAAACCCTTTTTTTCTTCTTTTTTTTTTGGTATCCGTGTATACACACATATTTTTTGGTACTCTTTCTTTTGTAGTGCTTGTGGACATTTTTTTTAGCACTTTTTTTTTGTATTCCCTCCTTTCACTCGAATTCTTTTTGTGATAAATTCAAGCAATGAGAATGTTTGTTTAGAAATTTAATCAAAAGTTTGTCATTCTATGAAAAACCTTTTATCAAATGGTTGTTTTGGCGTGAAAGCCGAATTTTGAGATGGCATGGAAACCAAAATTTGGGTCGGCATGGGAGCCGGAGTTTTGAGGCGTAAAAGCCAAAATTTGAGATGGCATGGAAGCCGAATTTTGTTTGTGGCATGGGATCCAAGTTTTTTTGTAATGGCATGAAAGCTAGTTTTTGAAATGGCATGAGAGCCAAGTTTGGGATGGCATGGAAGCCAAAATTTTTGTTTGTGGCATTGATGGCCAATTTTGTGGCTTTTATAGCCGATTTTTGTGGCATTTATAGCCGATTTTTGTGGCGTGAAAATCGGGTTTTTGACATTTATAGCCGATTTTGTTCAAAACCAAGTTTTGTTTTGTTGGCATGGAAGCCGAATTTTGAAATGGCATTTATAGCCGAGTTTTTGGCGTTTATAGCCGGTTTTTGTGGCGTTTATAGCCGATTTTTGTGGCGTTTATAGCCGATTTTTGTGGCATTTATAGCTGGGTTTTTTGTTTTCAAAAATGCAAGTATCGACTAAAAGTCGCCTCCCTGTTGAATGGTCTTGGAAGTATCGATGGAATGTCGCCTCCTGGCTCATTCAGTTGCGAGTATCGATGGAATGTCGCCTCCTCGTGAATTTGGGCGCAAGTATCGACTAAGCGTCGCTTGCTTGCTTTTTTCAAAATTTTGGTTTTGTGGGTATTGATGGAATGTCGCTTCCCCATGATTTTTGAAATTTGAGGATTTTTTTTTGGACCTCGGTTTTTTGTTTTGAATTTTCGGTTTGTGGAGATCAACTGGAATGTTGCGTCTCCACGATTTTTGAAATTTTGCAAGTATCGACAAAGTGTTGATTCCCTACGATTTTGAAATTTTGGAAGTATCGAATGGGGTTCGCATCCTTCTGATTTTGGGTTTTGCAAGTATCAACTAAGCGTCGCTTCCCCGCGGTTTTTTTTTAAACCATTTTTGTTTAAACACACGAGGGTCGTAAATTTTGGTCTAAAACCATTTCGGTGGTAAAAGACAGGGTGGATTAGGGTGGAAATCCCTGAGTCCTGATTTTGTTTCAAACCATGAATTTCGGGTTCAATGATCGAAAATTTGGTCAAGTCCGGGAAGAGGCTCCTAAACTTGGGTTTTTGGAATTATTTTTTTACAATGAAACTATGAAAGTAAGCATTGTTTTGAATTTTTAGAAATCTCAACATAAGGATGAAAAATCTAAAAGAGGCGGGTTTGACGAGTGAGTACCTGAGAATAGGCTTTGGCCGTGCAGGCACTGCTCTGACCCAATGACGGAAGTCTTCAAGGGTAGTACCGCTTCAAGAACTTGCCGTTGATGGGCAGCATACATTTGTCGTCTTCCATGTTTAGAAGTGCGTATGCGCCGTTGGAGAAGACCTTGTCAATGACGAAGGGTCCCTCCCATTTTGGTTCGAGTTTGCCTTTGGATTTGTGGGCGAAAACCATTGGCCTTTTTACTGTAAGAACCAAGTCACCCTTTTTATAGGCGCGTTGCCGGACCCTCTTGTCGAAAGATCCTGCCATGCGTGCTTGGTACAGCTCAATGCTTTGTAAGGCTTCGAGCCATCTTTCGTGGAGATTGTCCAGTTCTTGGAGTCTCAGTTTGACATTGCTTTCTTGCATCATGTCATTTTGCAGAGATACCCTTAAGGAAGAAATTTGTACTTCCAAAGGGACAACAACTTCGCATCCATAGACCAAAGAGAACGGTGTGTTATGGGTTGGCCCTCGAACGGTGGTTCGATAAGCCCACAAAGCTTCAGGCAATTCGTCTCCCCAATCTCTTTTGTGGCTAGAGACTATTTTCTTGAGGACTTTGCAAAGTGTCTTATTGAAGGCTTCTGCTAGTCCGTTTGCTACCGGATTGTACGGAGTCGAAGGACAACTCTGGATTTTGTACTTGTCGCAGAACCTGTAGAATCGGTGATCCCGGAATTACGGTCCGTTATCATGAATGAATCTTTTAGGTATGCCGAAGCGAAAAATAATGTTGGTGCGCAAGAATTGAAGGACTGATGAGGTCTTCATTTCGCTGAGCGCAAATGCTTCTGACCACTTGGAGAAATAATCCGTAGCAGCGAAAATGAAGCGATGGCCTTTGCTTGACGGGGGAGAGATAGGACCTATGATGTCCATACCCCAAGCTTCGAACGACCATGAGATTGCTGTCTGGTGTAGCCATTCTGGAGGCATGTGGACATAGTCTCCATGAACTTGGCATTGGCGACAGCGTTTAGCAAATCGCATGGCGTCAGCTACCATGGTAGGCCAGTAATATCTCAACCTTTTTATCTGATCGTAGAGCTTGGGACCAGCCTGATGAGCTCCACAAAGACTGGCATGAACTTCTTTCAGGGTTTCCTCAGCTTCTTGTTGTAACAAGCAGCGCAGAAGTACTCCGTCGAAGGATTTTCTGTAAAGCATTTTTTAGGGTATATCCAAATGAAAGTTTGGAGCTCGTCTTTGGACGCTCACCCGTTCTTTTGGATCTTCAGGGAGGATTCCAAACATGGTGTAATCAATTAACGGATCTCTCGAGTCGCCGATTGGAGGTTTAAGGATGGAGATCTGACTTCCGGTCAATTGGTGGCATTCAGTAACTGCTTGGTGCTTGTTAAGAGTAGGGAAAATCCTTCTTTGGCACACCGTGATTTGCATGTTTTTCTCTTCTTGGATCGCCATGGATGCGGCAAGTCTGGCCAAGGCATCTGCACGGATATACTCACCTCTGAGGATGTGGGTTATGTGACAGATGTCACACCTTTGGCAAAGCGATTGCGCCTTATTGTAGTAAGGCAACAGATCAGGCTTCTTGACCTCGAATCTCTGGTTCATCTGGTTGACGATCAGTTGAGAGTCCCCAAAGACTTCCAGCATGGTGATGCCGGATTCGAGGGCTAGTTCCAGTCCTACGATTAGAGCTTGGTATTCAGCTACATTGTTTGAGCATGGTTCCAGTAGCGAAAATGCGTGTGGAATCATGTGCTTGTCGGGGCTAACAAACAGGACGCCAACTCCCGAGATCAGCTTTCTTTTTTCATTTGTCCTAGTTGTTGGAAATAGGTGGGCCATTCAGATAGGTTTCAAGAACTTTTGACCCACTTGATGCAGGGATCAACTATCGAGAAGGCAACAAAAACCCAATCCAAGATGCAATCCCTTAAACTCATAGATCATGTACAGCAATATATCCTATCTAGAAGATAGAAAACAGCACCTAAACATGCAACCACGAAATCTACAACATACAAGGATGTAGATTATACCTTTGGAGCTTAGTAGTGTTCTAATGGAGAAGTTGATCTCTTTCTTTGATGATGAACACCTTCACTAATCAAATCAGAATCTCCAACACCTTTTGATCTTCCACGTTATGACCCATATCAGATTCTCTTTTCTCAAGAAGATGGTGGAATCTCCATGAGAAAACCCTAAAGGAAACTAGAAGAGAACTAGAAGAGGGAAGAGATGTGCAACAACTTGCACAAGAGAGGAAGAAAGAGGATGGGCGTGAATCCCTAGGTAGGATTATTGCATTAGACGTCCAAGCCTCCTCTCTCTCTCCTTTTATATATCTTAAGCAACCTCCTTTTACTAATTGAAATAGAAGTCTTACTTCCATAATAATTAGTTGCTTACTAAATCACAATTAGAAGTCTCACTTCAAATATGATTAGTAACTTTTTCCTTTTCTAATTAAAATAGAAATCTCACTTCCATTAGTAATTAGTAACTTACTATTACCACTATTAGAAGTCTCGCTTCAAATAGAAATAGTAACTTTCTATTTCCTTTTAGAGTTCTACTATAATTAGTATCTTTCTAATATCTTGGGCTAGCGTGGGGACCACTAGGGATTCCTTAGAAAGCTGACTCCAACTGGGACATGCAACACCACTTCTCATGTGTAATCTGGGCCCACAGTTAATTGCAAATAACTCCACTATATAAATGCAATTGAACTCCAGTCTTAGGAATATATTACAATGAAGACCCTAAACTTCCTAATTACCACAAGTAGGCCCCTCCATCTATATCCATGGATCAATTGGACCTGTCCACCAAATTAGATCCATATCTTATTATCCTTGAGCCCCAATTAATTATAGTGATCATTTGGTACCGATCCAATTAACTCTTAATTGGAATGGTTGCGCACTTACCAATGATAAATCCATTAATTGGCTCAAGGGGATATTAAAGATAGATTTCATCTTGACCATTGAACGTTCCCACAGCTCTACTACCACGTACCCAAATCACCGAGGTGTTGACCTACAATTGGCCTCACTCATTGGTTACTCAAAGCAAATGAATAGATAGAAACTTGAGTTTATTAATATCTCAGGATTATGAGCCTATTGCTAGGGAATTATGAGAGCAGACCTTAAAGTAAAGACAATGTACATAAGGTGCTTCTCATGGTCCTTCAATACATCCAATGTACCAGCACCATGATCCAGAATCTTACATTCCGATGATCGAGACAAATCACACTATCTTATAGTGATCAAAGTGATGCAACCTTGTCAGATGAGATGCCCAATCTCATCACTGGTTGTGAAGATATTTAAGCATAAGATTTGCAATACATGTCTCTTGTATGTGGATCTCATCCATACACATGTATTACATCTAGTATACTTGTAGACTCCGGTTCATCTCATGAACCATTATGTCATTCGTATTAGTTATGTGCAAACAAATAATAAAACATCATTCATCTCATGAAAGGGAAGCAATAATATATATTGATAAATAAAGAAATTAATCAATTTATTCATCATATACTGGTATTAAGACCATAAAACTAACACCGGTTACACCATCAAAGTACATGTCTCAGGAGGCATTTGGTAAGAAAGTCTCTACGTTGTAAACGGGTTCGTCTGGGAGATCATCCCTAAGTGGGGAATCTTTAGGCAACGGATGCTCTGCAAGAAAGTCTGCTAGAGCTTGGCCTTTGATTGCCTTTTGTGGTATATACTTGATATCAAATTGTGATAAGAGGATGGACCATTTTGCCAGTAGGGCATTGAGGGAACCTGCTTTTGTGACGAGAACCTTTAAGAGGTTGATCATCGAATCAGGTAGACTGTGTTGGACAGTAGATAGTGACGCAGCTTTTGTACGGCGAACATCACTGCAAGGCATTCTTTCTCGACTGGAGAGTAGCGATTCTCCACACCTACCAGCATACGGCTGAGGTAGTATAGACCAACTTCTTTTCCCTCGTCATTTTCTTGTGCAAGCAGAGCGCCTACAGAATGGTCGAGAGCTCTTGTGTACAAGATGAATGGTTTTCCAGTGGTAGGGGCAGCCAGCACTGGAGGTTTAGTTAGGTATGACTTGATATCTTGAAATGCTGCTTCACATTCAGCATTCCAAACAAAGTTCACACCTTTCTTCATTAGGAGAGAGAATGGTCGGCATTTCCCCGAGAGATTGGAGATGAACAGTCTGATATATGCCAATCTTCCTTGAAGTCCTTTCAATTCTCTTAAGGTTCTTGGAGAAGGCATTTCTAGAATAGCTTTGACTTTGATGTGGTCAAGTTCTATTCCAGCTTTCCGAACTATGAATCCGAGGAACTTACCCGACGAGACGCCGAAGAAGCATTTCAGGGGATTCATTCAAAGTTTGTGTTTGCGAAGTCGGAGGAAGACTTCCCGAAGGTCTTTCAGATGGTCTTCTTTTCTTCTGCTTTTGACGGGGAGGTCATCAACGTAAAATTCAACCGTCTTGTGCTGCATATCTTGGAATATCTTTATCATAGCCCTCTGGTATGTGGCACCAGCATTTTTTAGACCAAATGACATGACAGTGTAGCAATACACGCCAAATGAGGTCCAAAATGATGTGTGTTTTTCGTCTTCAGGATGCATCTTTATCTGATTGTAGCCAGAGAATCCATCCATGAATGTCATTCGCTCAAACCCACTGGTGTTATCAATCATCACCTCTGGTATGGGGAGCGGGAACTCATCTTTGGGGCAAGCGCCATTTAGGTCTCTATAATCAATACAGACCCTGATCTGCCCATTTTTCTTTGTCACGGGGACGATATTGGCCAACCATTCAAGATGTTGTTCCTCACGGATGAAGCCGACGCTTTTGAGTTTTTGAACTTCTTGTTCAATTTTGTCCATCACGTCCGGACGGAATCTTCTTTGGCCTTATTTGACAGGCTTGATATCTTTCTGCAGATTGAGTTTATGGACTGCTATTTTGGGGTGTAAGCCAGGCATTTCAGTATAGGATCATGCAAAACAATCAACAAACTCACGAAGAAAAGAGATATACTCGGGTAACTCATCATCCTTTATATTCTTGCTTATGAATACAGGACGTGGGTTATCTGGTGTCCCCAAGTCTATCTTTTGAACATGATCTTCTATTGGAAGGTTCGAAGGTGGTTCCTCCACAATATTTTCGGAGGCTTCCAACTCAACGAAACCTTCTGGAGTTTCAAAGGCATTTTCAGGCCAAGGCTTTGTTTCTGGCCATGGGTCTTTAGGATCGGTGATCTTCTCAAGGCTTGCTATGAGGTGATCCCAATCACCTATTGAAACTGGGTCCAAGTAGAGTACTTCTTTTGGAGAAAATGGTTTTTCTGGGTCAGAATGTCACATGTCTTTATCACCGGACAATTCCTCTTCATCATCAGAGAAATCATACGAATTGGTAGAGCTTCCTAGATCCTTGACAGGTGACTCTTCAAAGAGATATCCAGGGAGATCAATGTCTTTAAGGACATGAGATGTTGAGGCTTGGTCGGCATATCGACTCCTCAGCATTTGCGTCAACTGTCTCATGGGAGCGTCGAGATCATACCCCAACCCATGTGAAGATCTTTCTACATGACCGTAGAGTCTCCAATCTTCCAGTTGACTTTTGGTCAAGGCGGGCTGCAATGGTGTGGGAATACCGCGACCTTGCCCTAGACCGACTGGGTTTTGAGTGTCATAACCCATTTTCTTCATAATAGCTTGTGTCATAGGACTATATAGAAATAGTTGAGGCATACCTTCGTTTTGGAAAGGTTCAAGCATGGAATTTGATGAGGAAGCTTCTGATCTATGGAAGAAGATTGGCTTCTCTTCTGTTAATGTTGCCGGAACAACAAAGGAAGTAGACATAGGACCTTCTACGTCAGCAGGTGTCTCTATTGGAGGTAGAGCAGGCTGAACTTGTTGAGTGTCAGCTTGGCTTGACGGTGTGTCGTCTTCTGGCTCTGACTCCGAATCCGTGTCTTGCATGACAGACACGAAAGAGACGACAAACTTGCCCCCAGCCTTTTGCTTTGTCTTCTTTGCTTTGGTTGTTATGACCAAAGGCTTGGAAGATTTAAGAGAAACAACGAAGGGAGATGGATCTCTCTCCTTGGATTTACCGGATGGTTTGTTTTCTTTCGATGATTGCTGAGGAACCTTGCCTTTATCTTTCCAGAAATTTTCGACAAAGGGTGTTATTTCTTCCTCCTTTTCCTTTTCATCTTTGTACATTTGAGCATCTGCGAAATGGACCTCTTTGCCTTTGAAGGGCTTTTTGTCTGCAAACACTCGATGTACCGAGCCATCGTTGCCAATGAACTTGATGCATTGATGTAGAGTTGAAGGGACGACACCATTCTCGTGTATCCGGGGATGTCCAAAAAGGATATTGTAGTATGAGGGGGTTCATATTGCATACACAGTGACTTCAGAGATAAGATCACCGATTTGCAACTTGAACCTGATCTTGCCGATAGGCCTTTGAGCGCTCCCATCGTACCCAAAGATGGATATAGACGTGTGACTTAGCTTGCTAGGTGGGATGCTCAGCTCATCGAGCGCAGAAGTAGAGATGAGATTGAGCGCAGACCTTGGGTCGATCTGGACTCTGTGTATCGGCATCTCTTTGACATACCCTGTGAAGTACAAGGGTCGGTTGTGCTTTGTCTCGCCTAGCAGGAGGTCATCCTTACCGAAGGCGATGGTTGCACTTGTTGCTTTCTGAACTGAGAGGCATTCGATGCTTGATCCCTCGGTTTTCTTCTTTTCTCCCTTTGAGGAAGTATTTGATTTTTTGACCCTGTAGTCCATTTCAATTTGTAGGACTTGTGGGGCATGTTTATCGACATCCGCATTCAGTCTTTGTAGTTCTGAAATGAGACTATTGTTAGGGTTTTTGTAGATTGCAATTTGATGGATGCATAATCATTCAAGCATCATTTGATTTACACACTTGCATTGTTTTTAAATAAACTTGAAATCTTGTTTTATACATGCATGGTTTTTAGTCTTGAAAAAGCTTTGATTTATGCATGTCTTGTTTTCAATCTTGGATGCATTTGTTTTAGGAAAAAGTTTTAGAAATCAAGCTAGCCTATGTTTTGAGTTTTGAATCATTTTAGGCTTTGTGTGTTTCATGTTTTTAAACCCCTTAGAATGTTTTAAAAACATGTTTTTAAGCTTGATTTAGTAGCTCAAAAAGTTCCACAAAGAAAACTTTGAAATTGCAAAAGTGGAATTTTTGGTGCCCCCGCAGTGTCGCCGGTCGACCGGGAACACTGCAGGCAAAAAGTGCCTGGGAGCACCAACGGTCATTTTTCTGACCGTTGTGTGATCCCGGTCGACCGAGACCTGTTTGCTGGTCGACCGAGGACTAGCCGTTGGGCACTTTTTGCTATAAATATGAGTTCTTTCCTTTGCCAAAAGTTGGGATTTTTAAGGGCCTCCTTGAGGGGTTTTGAGGCATATTCAAGGGAAAAGAACCAAGGGATGAAGGGGAGCATTAGGAAATCTAAAGCTTGGATTAATGAAGTTAAATCACCAAGTAGGCTTTATTTTCCTTCATCATATGTTTTCATGCTTTGTTTTATTTTTGGTAAATCATTTCTAGCATGTTAAACTATGTTTGTGTTGTGTCCTTAACATGTTTTATGTTTTGAATTGAGTTATTGTTTTGGATACAACACCATATGATTCAATCCAAGTAGTACTTAATCTTTGGTAAATCTAAGTAGATCATGTTAATGGAAACATCTTTGAAATTAGATGTAACATGATTCATATACTTGGTTGAATCTTTGGTTGTTGTTTTCCATCATAAGAAAATCACTTTCAAAACTATCTTATGTCTTGGATTCAACTTCTTTACAAATTATATGTTTTCATGTTTTGTTTTATCTTTGATAAATCTTTATTAGCATGTTAACCTATGATATGTTTGTATCCTTAGCATGTTTTATATTTTGAATAGATCTATTGTTTTGGATGCATCACCATTTGATTCAATCCAAGTAGTACTTTATTTGGGAAATCTAAGTAGATCATGTTAATGGAATAATCTTTGAAATTATATGTAACATGATTCATATACTTGGTTGAATCTTTGGGTGTTGTTTTTCCATCATAAGAAAATCTCTTTCAAATGTATCTTATGTTTTGGATTCAACATCTTTACAAATCATATGTGTATTATTGTTTTAAAGTTTCACAACTTGCCTTACTTTGATAGGTATATCACTTTCAAGTTGTATTTATAATTACATAGGATTTGTCCCCTATTTTCAATCAAATCTATTTTTATGTTTTGAGCTTCATTGTTGATTTGATTGACATCCCTATGCATCACATGTTTAGAGCTAATTAATTTCATACAACTTGTGTAACTTTGATATCATTAACAAGTTGTTACTTTTAACATGTGATTGCATTCTATCCTCAATCATAAATGTTTTATGAGCTAAAACTTTCAAAAGCCTTAGGCATACATTTATGAGCTTTCTTTTTCAAAATGATTGAGGACCACACACACACACTTCATGTACTTTCGTCTTTGCATTCATAGTGTGAGTGTGTATTAGTTTTTCACTTCCATATCCGCCTAATTAAGAGGCATTGTAATGAGCTAAATTGAATCTCCATCAAGTGTATGTTAGACACTAATTTAGTGAGATACCCAACCTATGGTTGAAGAGGTTATTGCTTAGCCTATAAAAGCATAGTGTATAGGTTGATGTTGAGCCTTGAAAAACATCATTGTAAAGGTTATTGCTAAGCCTTGAAAAGCATATTGTAAAGGTTATTGCTTAGCCTATTGAAAAGCATAAATAGTGGAAATCCGGTGGGGTGTTGGATCACAAGCCGGTAGTGGATGTAGGCATTGAGGCCGAACCACTATAAATCCTTGTGTGATGGTGTTTGCTTTGTGGTGATTGTTTTTATTAAGCTTCCGCATTTTATTTGTAATCATCACTTGTGACTAGTTTGTTTTAAAGAAGTTAAAATTTGATTAAAATTGGTCATAATTGGAGCTCACCCTATTCACCCCCCCCCCTCTAGGGTTCGGATCCCAGGACTTTCAACTATCACGAGTTTGTGGTGACATTCGTAATAAGTCCAAGATGTTCAGTCGTGCAGGTATGTGTTTGAAGTGTTCAATCAAGTCATACTTGAAAGCCTCCTTCGGGCCTACAAGTTCACTATGTTCCCACTATGGGCGCTTACATTTTGTGTTCCCGAACGATTTACATAAGAAAAAGAAGAAGAAGGTTGGTTGTAGTTTTTGTGGTAATCCTGGCCAGAACGGGTACCTCTACCAACTTCAAGAGCTTCTTGAGAAGGTTCTTCATTTGGAAGATCGTCCTTGGGTTCCAAGGGTTGATCCTTCTTGTTTACTGAAGATGTGTCTGCAGCAGAGTCACCATCCTCAATGATTAGGTTACATGGAGCATTTTCCGGGAACAAGTCCTGAACAGCATCCAGCAACTTTTCTCCTTCATTGAGTAATTTGTCGGTCTAGACATCTCCTATGAGGTTGGGTATCTGGGACCAACTGACCAGGTCTCCATCGGCTGAAGTTTCTTCAGGATGATCGGTCGGAAGAGCTGTGAGTTGCGACGTCACGGTTTCAAGGGACGAATGCTGAGAAGTTGTTATCTCAGTGGAAGTCACCCGAGAAAATGTAGCTCCGGAAGATATACTATCAGGTGTAGCTGGAGAGTATGTGTCTTCGGTAGATGATGCTTCAGAGGCACTATCATCCCGAGCTATCGCATTGCAAGCTGCCCTGATAGGAAATCCCTTTAGAGTGGACTGCTGGGAGTCGGACTCATCATCGGATGTGAGAGGATCTTCTATCCAGCAGTTTTCTCCATTTCAGGAGTTGAAGGAGGAGGTATCCGTTGATTTTCAAGAACTTCCGGTTCCGGATTATGATCGCGAAGATCTTGCTCTTGTTCTAAGGCAAGGTGCTGCAAGATCCGCACATACTCTTCAGGATCAGGCATGGGAGCAAAACTTCTTCTTCATCTGCCCCTTGTGGTTCGACATGATCGAGTTCCACTGGAGCGTTGAAAGGTGCTGAGTCAACAACATTTTCTTGAACATGCTCTTGGTCTCCTTCATCATTGGACCAAGATCCCTGCTGCCCATATGGGTCATTGGTTTTGCCAACATCTCCAGGTCTTTTTGGCTTAGGTAAGGTGAGTTTACCATTTGCTACGAAAGCCTCGAAGATTTCTTCGACATCTTCATCGAACGGGTATTTTTTCTCTTCTCATTCTCTAAAGGCATCAGAAAGTTCTGGTTTCTTACCTGCAACTTTGTTTTCAGCTTTCTTTGGCTGCTGAGGAGCTGACTTGGTTTGCACATTAAGAACCTCCTTTTTCTTTGGCTTTGAGGTCGTAATCGTAGCCGGCTCTTTCTTTGATGACCGTTGACTGTTGAGGTCTTCGATCACCGTTTCAACCTCCATAGCTACTTCTAGGAGTTCTCCCAGGTTCTTTGATTTGTGGCCGATAATCATGGAGCGGATCCTTGCTCTCATGTTGTTACGGTAGATGTCGACGAGCAACGCTTGTGGCAGCACATCTGAATCTTGTATGCCATCACCTTCCATTTATGAATGAAGTCGTAAGTTGACTCATTCTCTCCCTATTTTAGGCTGCAGAGTTGTGCCATAGTAACAGGATGATCCTCACCTTTGAAGTGGGTCAGAAAGCGTTCTCTGGCATGGCCCAATTTTGGATGGAGTCCTCCTGCAGAGTGGGGTACCAATCGAAGGCCGTACCTTTTAGGGTACTTGCAAAGAGACGGATCTTGAGGGCATCTTGATCCGCGATAGCTCCCGTCAGGATTTTGAAATGAATGACGTGCTGTCTGGCTGAACCTTTCCTCGTATATGTTTAGAGAGTAGGTTGCTTGAATTTTGCAGGAAACGGAACCGAGTCCATCCATAAGGGATATGGTGGCTTGATCCCATGCTCTTTCAGTGTATCCTCTTCCTTTGCTTTGGCGAGGATATCGTCAACGTCCTTTTTGGTAAGGGCGCTTGACTCACCGTTTTCTGCATTCTCCTCGTTATCTGGAGGAGGTTGGTTGTTTTCTTGACGCTGCAAAGTGAGAAGAAGATTTTCCATGAGAACCTCAATCCTCTGCTGACCTTGCTCCAATTGCTGGATGCGTGCGGTCGTTTCATCAGGAGGTGGATTGCGAGGTTGCTCAAAGTTTGTAGCCAAGACGTTCATCCTCCGTGATTCGAACGAAGAGATCGTCCTAGTGACGGAGCTGGGACTCATTCTTGAAGAGCTTGAGGAAGGATTGCTCTGTTGTTCTTGGCTTGAAGGAGCAAAAGATTCTTCCAGGTGTCTTCGTGTCGGGGAGACGTTGCGAGTCACCAGTCGCCGGACATGAATTTTGGTTGCCGACTTCTGGCGTCTTCTGGTTTTGCCAACCATATGGACAGCAACAACTTGATCAGGTCCTTCTTTTTCGACCCGTTTTTGGGAGACTTGGAGAATAGGATGCTGGGTCATTTGCTTCTCTAGTCTCTTTTGTCGATACGACATGCGGCGACGTATGCGACGGGCAATTTGAGCTTCTGTCAGCTCTGGCTGGGCTTTAGCAATGAAGGATGTACTCCCTCGAGCGCAGCAGCCGAGCCTGTCTTCTTTGAAGCTGGACATAGACAGGATTTGTACCCGGTCCTTCGACTGTAGTAGCGAAGCTTTGAATTTTGCGAGTTCGGCCCTCGTTGAGATAAAGGGTCGAACTACAAGGGTGCAGGCCTTAGCAGGTTCTTGCAGAGGCCTGGTGATGTATGATTTGATCTTTGGCTTGTAAGAGCAAGCCGACTTATGATGGGTTGCCTTCTTTATCAGGCAAGAGGCTGGTTTCTCCTCCTTCATGTATGCAAGAGGATAGAACAGGTTTTCTTTGAGAGGGGCCTGGTATGTTGGCCTTGCAGATGCTCGGGACCTCCTTTGTTTTGGCGAAGGTCTTGCGGACCAAGTCTTAGGGTAGACCTGGTTCTCTGCGGGTTGAGGCTTCGTGGGGTTGCCACGGGCTTCAGGCTTC
This sequence comes from Cinnamomum chago, assembly GCA_038049695.1. Taxonomy (NCBI): domain Eukaryota; kingdom Viridiplantae; phylum Streptophyta; class Magnoliopsida; order Laurales; family Lauraceae; genus Cinnamomum; species Cinnamomum chago. The sequence continues at coordinate 38,256,918 of CP142458.1, forward strand.
TTAGCGTTCGCCCATGGTGTCATGGCAATGACACGTTGCGGAGCGATCTTCTGCTTCTTGGCAGGTGAGGTTTCTTCTACTGGAAGTGGGAATGGTCCCAACGACCCGAAGATGATGGTCTGGGAGTAGAGGTCGACCCGGTGTTCTGTGGTTTGCCGAGGGAGGTGACACTTCGACAGCTAGCAGGGTGCTTATGAATGCGCTTGTTCTGCTTCTCCTGGAGCATGAGCTGGTACTTGTTCTTATCAAAAGTGATGGTTAACGAAGCTGCCATTGTTAGTTTTGGAAAACTTCTGAAACAAGACCACGTCCATTAGTAATCACAAGAATATAGTGATCATAAATGGGAAAGAACTATGGTTTTGTCTTTTCAAATCGCTCAAGGGAACACGGCCCAGTCCAAGCGAGGTGAAAGAAGGCAAAAAGCCATAGAGGATACAATTGTTCTGAACACAAGTATAGGAGGCTCAGAGCAAGCATTCCAATGACTGCTAGAAGCAATTGTAGACCTTAATTCAAATTACCGAGAAGCGAGGCTCACTCGAGGTAAGATGATATAAGGTTGGAGATACCAATGTGTCGGTCGCGAATACAATAGACCCGGAAGGGCGTACTAACATCGCTAGGCACAAATGTTGCAAATCGCATCCTTGGAATGGACACGAGATGGGATTTTTTTAAAGGTCAAAATCGGGTTCATAAGAGAGCAAATGGTGTTCCAATCCGAATGAGGGCTCAAACATTTCTGCTAGCGCCAAATCCGAAAGGGAATGAACCAAGATTTCTCAAATGTAAACCCAAAGATGACGATTTTTTTTTAAGTTTTTTTTTTGAAAATTTTTATTTTTATTTTTTTGAAAGGACCACAAGGGTTTTCAATTCGGTCTTATGAAACCTTAGTAGATAGATCAGCCCCCAGGTAAGGGTAAGATTACTTAATGAACCCGTTTGGAGGACCCTTGCCTCAAACAGTTTAGCTGTCTCCACACACCGGACAAGGCTTTTCTTAGATCCACTTTGGTCAAAGAACGCAATTGGTGCAACCTTAGTGGGTTTTGAAATTTTTTTGATTTTTTTTTTATGGATTCATCAAAGAGGATGAGCGGTGTTCCAATCCGAATAAGGGCTCAATCATTTCTGCGAGCGCTAAATCCGAAAAGGAGGGGACCAAACTTTCTCAAATTTGATTCCAAAGAAAAGATTTTTTTTTTTAAGGAGATTTTTTTAAAGAGTTTTTTTTTTGAAATCCCCATCGAACTCATCAAAGAGAAAAGATGGCCCATTCCCCTAATAAGAACAATAGCTGCGAACATTTCTGTGAGCTATCAAGTTCAAAGAGGAGAGGATCAAAGTTTCTCAAAATTGAATCCAAAAAAAAGAGAAATCAGATTTTCTTTTTTTTTTGAAATTTGTTTTTTAAATGAGAAAGAATGGAAATATGTTCAAAGGTAGAAATTTTCCAAAAATCCCATCTCATGTTTTTTTTTATGCAAGATCCAACATAGGCCGCCAACTAGAAAGGAGCCTAAGAATTCAAGCATCGCGTTCTCTAATGAACTGGTCCCACCGGGTATGCCAGCTTGATGGACCCGATTTTTTTTTCTCTTTCCTCTCCTCTCCCATCCGCCCCCAGGGTCGCCGAGAGGATCCGAATGGAGGGAAGAGAGGGGGATAAAAAAAAGCATCTATACTTTTGTACAGGTATGCAGATTTTCTATTCTACTTGGAATTTAGAAGTGGTGATCCGGAGACCCACCTTCGCAAGTAAAAAGGAAATCAGCCTTTTTTCTAATTTCCCATTGCACATGTATTAAAGAAAAGAGACAGTTTTTTTTTAATGCTGTTGGAGGCGATTTTATGCCGTGAAAGGCAATTTTTTTGCCGTTAGAGGCGATTTTGTGCCGTGAAAGGCGATTTACAAATCTCATCAATAAAGAAAGACAAGAAAAGTAATTTCTTGTCTCTTAAAGAAAATACAAAGTACAATAGAAAAGTAAGAAAGGGAATCTGACTTCTTAGGAGATTGTGGGGACCAGTTCAGATCGACGGTCGCAAGTCATGTATGGACTTCGTCATCGTCCTTCAGAAGAGAACGCTTGATGCTTTGATTCTTTGGCTTGGCTTGGACTTCAGTTTTTTAGAGAATAAGGACCAAGGGAAGGTCCTATATCCAATGAAAGACGAAGAGACGGACTAAAGAGCCGCATCTTGGCCATGTTGAGTAGGAGAAGAGGAGGCTTTTTTCTTAGAGGGGGAGGGAGGGACTTTGATCACCTTTGGGTGTTTGTTGCAGCAGAGTTTCTTCAGAGTAGCGGGGTTTCTGGATTTTGAGTTCAGGATTCCGGGATTCTGTGTGTGTGTTTTGGCTTCTTGGAGTCACCTCCTTTTATAGGCATTTGGTAGCCTTTAGGTGACTTTATGAGCTTTAATGCATTAAAACCACATAATGGGAGGAGTTACAGGTTTTAATTCCTTTATTTTGTAACTCTTTTTTCTTGGCTTCTGATTGGCCGGTGGAGATAATGGGCATTTAATCGCCTTTCATCTCCATGATGAGAGGAGTTTCATAACTTTAATGTCATGATGACTTGGACTTGTAACTCTTATTTCCTTGCTTCTAATTGGGCCGTCCAAAATAATGAGTTAATGACCGTATTTAGTTGGGTCAATTAACATCATTAAGTGGTCGCCGAGGAGTTGAAGAGTCGCGGGCCGTGCCGCGTCTTTTGGGATTCTTCTCGCGATGATCGACGATGGATCTTCATGTCGATCGATGTCGGATGATCACGCAACTTCAGACATTAGTTGATACCAGCGGGCCGGTGACATCTGTCTTGTCGATTTCTCGATCGATCAGACAGAAAGTGCACTTTCTTGGTCAGCCGGATGGCGATCTTGGAGCGATCGATGATGATTTCATGCTCTTGACGGCGAATCCGAGATGTCGACGGAGATCAGTCGTTTTCGAGTGTCAAAAATCAGATTTTCAGAAAATCACAAGGGCTGGAACTCTCGAAATGCGAAAAGGATCAGAAAACGGGCCTCGCGGCGGAAATCCGGCGACCCGGATCTCCAGGGTCGCCGACGACCATGGGGGGATTTTCCCCTTTGGTCGCCGTTTTGACGGTCGTTTTTCGAGCTTTTTTACTTCTTTTTTTCTCCTGTATTTTTCTTCACATTTTTCCTCATTTTTTGGCTTGGCTCCCCTGGAGAAAACCCAACGAGAAGTTGTGCAAAAACCAGGCACAAAGTTCCCTATTTTTTGGACAAGCCGAAGACTTTACTGCGCAAAGTTGCTGATTTTTGTCAAGAATTGAAACTAGGTCAAACGATGTCGGAATGACCTAAAATTTGACGTGAAGCCTCCTGAGCAGTAGATAGGACCAACCAAGGGCTTTTGCTTGAGTTTTAAAGCCGTTTGGGGTCCCGTTGCTGCTAGGCTTGATTTTGCCGCGAGGAAGATGTCGCGCTTTGATGTGCAGTCAACTGATGTCCGATTGACCTGAAATTTGACAGGGAGCCTATTGGAGTCATTTTGAGATGGTCCATTAGCTCCGATTTGGATGTCAAGGTCCCGGGGTGCTCCGCCGCCGGTAGCCTTGATTTTCTTTCGGAGCGTCAAAGCCAGGTCAAATGTTGTCGGAATGACCTGAAATTTGACGTGCAGCCCTTTTGAAGCATATTGAAGCAGCCCATGTGCTCCGTTTGATGAGTAATGGTCCCGATGGTTCTTGCCGCCGAGAGGCTTGATTTTCTTTCGGAGCGTCAAAGCCGAGTCAAACGTTGTCAGAATGACCTGAAATTTGACTTGCAACCCATTTGAAGCATGTTGAAGTCGTCTATGTACTCCGTTTGATGAGTAATGGTCCCAGTGGTTCTCGCCGCCGAGAGGTTTGATTTTCTTTCGGAGCGTCAAAGTCGGGTCAAACGTTGTCGAAATGACCTGAATTTTGACTTGGAGCCTTTTGGAAGTATTTTGAGACTATCTGTAGGCTCTGATCGAAGTTTTGATGTCTTCGACGATGTCGCCGTCAAGAGCGCTAGTTTTGCTGCCGGAGGAGTGAAGGTGGGCCAAATGATGTCGGAATGGCCCGAAACTTCATGTGAACTCTTCTTTTGGCTGTCTTGAAGGATCTTGCAATTTTTGTTTGATTCTGACAAGATCTGATGCTTCAAGTAGCATTGCCCGTTGGCAGTAGGATGCGGCTTCTTGATGTTGAAGAGTCAAAGTGACATTTTTTTTGGTGTCAACAGAAACCCTAGCTTATAGAGGAAGAGAGAGAGAGAGGGAGGGAAATGCGGAAATTGAAATAAGAGAGGGACAGAGAAAAGGGGGAAATGTCGTTGGATGAAAGGTGGGTTGGTTACATAGTTTTGTAGTTTGGTGTGAAATGACAAAAATGCCCTTCCCCTTAGTGATGGTTAGTAAACGAACTAAAAGGGAAATTTTGGAATTTCATAAAGAATTGCATAATTCTCCAAAAAGATCCTATTGTAAACACTAAATTACATTTAAGGGCCTCACTAACTACCTTCTAAAATCACAACTAACTCCCTAGACACTCCCTAAACCTCAATTAGATCCTTAAATTCCATAATTAGGCCTAAAACCTAGGAATTAAGCTGAAATTACGCATCTACCCTTACCAATTTGTTAGACCCCAACCCAGACCTAATCGATTAGTGTGCGATTAGTGTGTGTTTAGTCCTAAGTGGGTTAAGTTGTTGTTGGGTTAGAAGTAATTAGTTTTAGTCTTGGACATAACTTTGGGAATTTTGAGAACGTCTAGTATTAGTTAGACACACTCGGAAAGGTCCGAGTGCACGTGTGAGCTTGGGAAGATCGTATCGATTTCCGTGTGATTGTGATTTTGATTTCATTTGAATGATGTTTTGATGTGTTACAACTTTCGTTTTAAGCCCAGTTGTGTTTGAAGTCCAAAAACCCAAGTTTTGACCCAAAGAGGGAAAAATTGTCTTTCTTGCACAAATCTGGACACAATTTTCGAGGTCTCAAAACCATGTCAAAAATATACTTTTTGGAAACTAGATATTTCGGAGATCGTTTTATCCTTCTTCGTCGAAATCATCCGAGGCCCACAAGTTAGTGTTTTGGCCATTTCAAAGTTCAGGTTATTTGGGGCCCATTTCCTCACTAAAGCCCCATCTCCCTCTTCTTTTTCATTCATTTCCCCAATCTCTGCAATCTCTTGACCTAGGGCAAGGAAAGCTCTTCTTCTCTTCCATCTTCTTCATCTTGCATGATCTACCTAGAAGACTCCAAAGAAAATCCCAAGGCTATCATCTTCTTCCTCTCATCCTAAGCTTTCTATTGGTACAAATTTCTTGAAGTTTCAAGTTGGGCAAGAGCTCCATCTTCTTCCTCCTCTCTTGTTTGACCTTCTCTAGGTAAGAGCTTCAACCCATATTTTTCATGGAGTCATTTTATTCCCTAAAGATCTTGTTTTCCATGTTTGTAAACCCCTTTGTGAAAATGGGTTCTTTGTTTTCATTTTTGTTGAGTTTTGAATGGTTTTCCATGGAATTCTTGTAGTGTTGGCTTAGCTTTTGAGTAAGAGTGCTTGAAGAGGATTGTTTAGCATTTGGGCAAAGGCAAGTAATCTCTATAGGCTCAATGTTGCATGTGTACTTTAGATTACTTTATTTTTCTAGAAATTTTGTACATGTTTTTTATGTTAAATGGATTTATCTTTTGTTGATTTTAATGGTGGTTGAATGGTGATGTTTATGAGCATGTTTGGAGGCTCATCTTTGTGTATCAATGTTGTTTGAAGGCTGGGAGTAGGCAATGGATGGGTTGGAAGAGGACAGGAACAGCCAGATTTTGGCCTCAGAAGTCCGCACTGCGCGCTCTAGCGCGTAACTGCGTGCTCTAGCGCGTGTGCTTGCTGTTTGGGCGTGTTGGACTGTCCGCTCGAGCGTGTGTTGGCCCGCTCGAGCGGATGAGCCCATTGGGCCCAACAGTGAGAACTTCAAATGGCCATAACTTTTTAACCGTACGTCCGTTTTTGGAGTTCCACATACCGTTGGAAAGCTCTTGAAGTGTAGAATCCAATGGTATACTTATCTTAGTGATCAAAGATTGAAAAAGTTGAGGTGAATATTTGAATCAAGGAAAACCAGTATTTGATTAGGAGTTTTTAGCCTGATATTGTGCACTCGAAGCCTGAGATGTCTTTGAACTTCTGGGGCACCAATTCTCTTTTAAATTCCAACACTTGGGCTTCATTTATATAAAGATCAACCAAAGGTCCTTACATGTGCTTGTTAGACTTTATATTCGTATTTTGGTTTTTTGATACAATGAATATCATTGTGCACTCATTTTGAAGTTTAGGTACAAGCTTGTTTTGAAGATTTGTTTCAAGAAAAAGGGGATCACTTCCTAAGCGTGTTATGCATATTAATTATGCCTTTTGCTAGTCGTGTTTGTTGTGTTTTGATAAGTGATTTCCCCCCTTTTTATCTCGACATGTTTAGATCGTGTTTCGCGTGTTTTGTGCATTCATGAATTTAAGTGAATACCACTGAGCTTGGACTGCCCTTTCAGTTTGATCCACTGTCTAGGGGTCCTTAAACATGTGGACTGTCTGCAGACTGGTCGTGTATTTATTACACATCGTGCGTGTCCGGTTCCGCGGCCGGAAATTCCCGTCTTTGTGGGAAATCGTGTCGTGCTTATATTATGTATATCGTGCTTGTCGTGCGTGCTTGCTCTTTTCATTATATAAATGATAGAGAAAGGATGGGCTCTTTGTGGATTGTAACTATTCATGATATATTATGTACTCATGCTAGTTTGTTTTAGTATCTCAGTTTTGTTATGTATTCTCGAAAAATGTATCTCAGTCATTGCATTGTTTCAAATCAGGGATTTGTTATATGTTTTCTTAAATCGTTATTTTTCATGCTCATGCCTAAATTGATTACCTGCCAAACCATTGTGTTTGACCCTTGTTTGTTGGTGCCTAGGTGCGGGAGACGTTGCCTTTGAGGAGGAGCGTTCGGAGGAGGCTTGTGAGCCAACCCCTGTGAGAGAGTGGCAGCCCGACGATGTCATTTAGACGTCGGGCGGGTTCCTTGAGTCTCGTCACCTTTTTTTTCATGGGGTTTCTTTTGTTATTTTGAGAAGTGTATTGGCCCGGTTGGCCTCTTATGGGATGTAACTAAAACTTAACTTACTTCCTTGTTAGTCTCATAACTTGAATTAATGGGAATGTCATTTTAACTTCTTCCTTTGATACTATGTCTTGTGATTATATGTTATGGCACTTAAATATTTTATTGGTGCTCATCTTGTTGTGTTTTGCTACACGCTTCCGCAAACTTGTTCATGTGAGCTAGATTTCGCGTGTCTTTGGGAATCCTCACCGCGGGAACCTGTGGGAAAGTACATCTCTATTAAACAGATTAATGCAACCGACAACGTCGCGGGCCCGAGGTCCGTTCCGGGTCGCGACACAATCTCCTATAAATTAGCATAAAAAAGCATAATTAAGCCAAGTAAAGGGGCGAGGCCTTACACTTGAAGTTGATTGACGATCATCAATGCATCCGGCCAAACCTCCATCAATGAATGTATAAAGAGCTACTATAGAAAAAGGTTGTATGAGCAGACCATATTGGAATGTATGCTTGAGATAACAAAGGATCCTTTTTAAAGCTACCTAGTGATCACTTGTAGGATGGTGCATGAACCTGCATACTTTGTTGACTACAAAGACAATGTTAGGCCCGGTTAATGACAAATATTGGAGGGCACCCACAATCCCACAATGCCTTTGTATTCTGATCCATCAGAGAGAGGTGTTCCTGAGTGTTTTGAAAGAGTATTCTTACTTACAGTAGGTGTGTGACAAGGTTTTGCACCATCCATTTTGGACCTTAACAATAAGTCCCGGATATACTTTGTCTGTAAAAGATTTACATTTGGTCCAATTTTTATGACTTTCACACCCAAACAATAATGTAATGGGCCAAGATCTTTGATGAGAAAATCATGGCAAAGATAGTGCATTTAAGCATTTGACTGATGAGGCCCTGTGAGGTTGATGTCATTTATGTAAACTAGGATGAGAAGGGTTTGTTGTCCATGATACCAAATAAAGAGTAATGAGCCATTTTTTGACCCATTAAAGCCCAAACCAAGAAGATGATTGCTTAGGCAAGTGAACCATGCTCTTGGGGCTTGTTTAAGCTAATACAAACTCTTATGGCGTTTGTAGACATGAGCTGGAACATTTGGGCCTAAGAACTCACGTGGTTGATCCATATAAACTTCTTCATTTAAAAAAGAATTTTAGATATCAAGTTTCCTAATGATCTATTTGTTCATAAGTTCAAGAGAAAGGACCATTCGAATAGTGGAAGGTGTTGGACGTGATTTCCAGACCCGATAAAGGGGTGGATTGTCACGACCCCAAACCGGGACCGCCCTAACAAAGGTCCTAATCCAGGACTGCGGCGCAGCCGGCCAGAAAACTTCACCCGCGCACGCTGTTTCCACTAGTTTTCGAGGTGAAGATTCCACAAACCTGATGCCTCACACGAACAAACACGAAGAATTCGCGGAAGCATGTAGCAAAACATAACATATAACTGAAACAAACATAATATCCCATGACTCATGTCAGAACGAGAAACATAACATAGCTTACCCATAACATCAGAGTTCAATATTTACACACAAAAAAAGTGAGTTTAATAATTACAACCCCAAAAGAAAAGCTAACAAAGGCTGATGTAAACAAAACCCAATATAAGATGAACTCTCCCCAAAAGGTGATGCCCAATTGATAGTCCAACCCGATGTCTAGATGACATCGTCGAGCTGCCACTCTCTAACAAACGGAGGCTCAACTGCCTCGTCCTCATGTTCCTCCTCAAGGGCAATGAGATCTGTACCTGAGCACCAAATTACAGAGGGTCAAACACAACGGTCTTGCAAGTGATTGAAATAGATAAAAAGCATGCTACAATATAGATAAGTTTCACAAATAACAAAACATGATTTAAATAAGACATAACTAGTGAAACAAATGCATCCTTGAAATACTAATTCAGTGTAAATAAGAATGTAAATCAAAGAGACAAACCCAAACTAACACATTGGCAATCACACGAAGCTGTATTCTCCATCACCAAAGTGATGGGAGCTCACACGATAATTAACCTCCATCACACGAAGTGAAAGGAGTACACAAACATATAGCTATAGTAACCCAATATATTGCTAGCATATCCCAGTAATATCTGTATGGACTCCAAATGGGCCACTGGAGCAAAGGTTTCTTCTAAATCAATTCCTTCTAATTTAGCATATCCTTTAGCTACAAGTCTTGCTTTGTTCCTTACAACATTTCTTGATTCATCCAATTTATTCTTAAAGATCCATTTTATGCCAATTGGATTTTTTCCTTCAGGTAGAGGAAAAATATCCCAAACATCATTCTTTTTTAATTGATTCAACTCTTCCTGCATTGCCTCAATCCATTCAATTTTAGTTTTAGCCTCAAAAAATAATTTGGGCTCAATGTGTGAAACAAACGAATAATGAGTACATAGATTTTGAACTTGTCTTCTTGTCTTGATCCCACTGTTAATGTCTCCTATGATATTATACAGGTTATGATCGTTCATTAGCCTAGATTGCACAATTGAAGTAGGTGTAACATCTTCATTTTTCTTAGGGGTTGACTGCTCGATAAATGTCTCACCTTCATCATCGTCCTGTAGAGCTCTTCCAACTTGATTAGATTCATGAATGACATGTATTGTTTCCATGACAATCAAGGTCCTGCGATTAAAGACTCTGTAAGCCTTACTCTTTTCAAAATATCCTAAAAATATCCATTCATCAAACTTAGGCTCGAATTTCTCCAACTACTCTCTATCTCTCAGAATGTAACATGTACTCCCAAATATATACTTTCAAACACCCCAAATTTGGTTTTCTTCCAAAGTAAAGTTCATAACGGGTTTTGTTGGTATTGTTTCTCAAATAAACTTTGTTTATGATATTGCAGCCAATGTTAACTGCTTTAGCCTATAGGTTACGAGCAAGCTATCTATTTCTTGAATCACTCTATTTCTTCTTTCTGCCACTCCATTTTATTGAGGTATTTTTGGTGCAGAAAATTGGTGATTAATCCCACGACTATCACAAAATTTAGCAAATCTTTTATTTTCAGACTCTCCTCCATAATCACTCCTAATCTTTCGAATTTTGTAGTCTTTTTCAACGTTAATCTTGTTGCAAATTCTTATGATATTATCTATTGCATTAGATTTAGCATGAAGGAAAGCAACCCACCCAAAACGAGAATAATCATCTACCAATCACCAATATGTATTTTCTTCCACTAATACTCTACACAGGTGCAGGTCCAATCAAGTCCATATGAATCAATTCAAGGGGACGAATGGACGATATATCTTTCAGTCCTTTAAAACTCTTCTTGATATGATTTCCTAATTAATATTCCTTGCAAACTTCAGATTTTTTTATCACTCAACTTGGGAATTCCTTTCACAATTTCATTCTTTGACAATGTCTTCACCAATTTGTAATTTATATGTCCCATCCTTTGGTCTTTTGTTATCAAGACCTAGATTCATAAAGCAACCACATTCTTCTATGATGTAAATATTTTATTTTGTTCTTGGTTGGATTTGTCATTCACCACTTTGTATGACTTGCTATATAAAAAAAAGCTACTTTGTTTCTGATCGGACCCCAACTGTAGGGTACGATTGTAGTAATAATCTAGTGAGACCGGGTCGATCCATAGGGAGCAATGTAAACTAAGGTTCCTTTTCAACTTGTACCTGCCCTAAATTAAAAAAAAAAATCTAAAACGAGCCTAAAAACTAAAAAATTACAACCACCATTCCTACTTTCTAAAAATTAAATTAATTACAATCCAATGAAAAGAAAACTTCCTAAATCTAAAAATCCTAAACTAAAAACTAAAATTGCTGCAGAATATTACGCAAGTTAGAACTTCTAAAAATATAAAATTAAAAAAATTAAAAAAAATTAGAAACTATACTAAAGTTAGAGAGTTAGTAAAGTTAGTAATGCAATGCGTGCTATGCTATGCTAAAAAAATTTCTAAGTATGGAAAACTAGTATGTTAGACTATTTTTATGCATGATTTCTCCTAATCTAATGCAACCTAAAACTGAGTTTAATGGCCGGAATTTAAAATATAATGATTCATGAATCAAATAAAAAAAAAACGGAAGTGGAAAATGATTTAAAATGAATGAGATATAAGTACAGGAACATGACTTAAAAACAGAAATTATGCGGAAATTCTGCACACAGGTGGGTCCGACCAGCCATGTGTGAGTCACTGGTTTACCATCTTTCCAAAATTATTTTTGCTTGAAATTCTGGGGTATGAAAGCACACTGATCAAACTTTAATTTCCCCAAGTTTCATAAAAAAATAATATGTTTTGGTCAGGTTTCTAATTGCAAACTTTTCACTTAGAATCTGTCCTGAAATTTCTGCAACAATGTGCGGAATTTGCTCTTTATTCTGGGATCCGAATTTCCAAAAAATATTTGGCCAAGATGATTAAATCATTAATTTTTGTTATCCTTTCAAGTCACAACTTTAATTCTAAATTTAAATTCAGTTTTGAATACTCGAATAACCAGCAACTTAAACATATCTAAACTCCGCCAATATGAATATGCATGCAATGCTAACTAGTCCCAACCATAAACTTTGCAAAAGTAGACATAAAATTGAATTGATAATAAAAATAAAGACAATAAACAAAAGTTCAAAAATTTAAATGTGTGGTGAAAACAAGAAAAGTAAATGTGTGGTTTTAACAAAAACTTAAATGTGTGGAAGAACATAAATTTAAATGTGTGGAAGTGTATTCTTCTCTTTCAAAATTCTTTTCTAAGCGGGTCATAATATGAATCATGCTCTTAGGGCATTTGGATCATCAATCCAAACACTAACAAGAAAAGAAATATAAAACAAGCACCAATCACCCGGAGACAAGAAAGAAAAAATGAATAGAGTAAGAGACAATTTTACTAATATGCAAAGTCTTACATAAGAAAAAAAAAATAAACAATGACAATTACATACTAGGATGAGAAGCCTTTTCTAGATGAAAAGCCCAAGGGTGTAGTGTGATTTCTGGCCAAATCTCCATGAGGACTTCAATGGAGAAAAAGAGAGAGGAAGAATATGGAGTGTAGTAGTAATTCTATAGAGAGCTGGTCTATCTTCCCATGAGATGAGAGGGATGCTTATGCCTTTAATTTATAGATTTTTACTCTCTTTCTTTCCTTCTTTGTTCCAAGTTTGTAGCATGCAATCTTCTTTGCTGGCAAGTCCCTTCCTTGGCCAACAAGTCTTCAAAGAAATAGCAAGGTGAGTCAAAGATTTTTGGTGCTTTCCTTTGTGCAAAATTGCAATCCCGAGTAGAAATTATAGCACCGACTTCCAGAGGCCATATTTTCCTCGTTTTAGCTCCGATTGACACAATTTTGAGCTCTAAAGATATTTACTCGAAAAGAGTTTTCCAACGGATGTATTGCACCAATTTGATTGTTGGATTAAGAGTTATGACCATTTTAGTCTTGCTGCCCCTGAAAAATCCGAGAATGGTATTTGTGCACAGATGGAATGTTAGTTGTGCAATGGGGTGTGTGGGACCCAATGTGGACATCCAAAGGGATATTGGGATCTTTCTTTTCTTGTTTCTTAATTTTCATTCCATCTTTGGTTTGCTTCCAAGCTTATTTGATTGATTAGTAACTCTTCTAGCACACTTTCCTTTCTTGAATTTCTCTCTTGACTTTTGAGTTTTTAGACTTAGTAAGAATTAGATCTTACCAAATCTGAAATTTCCTTTCTTGATCTTGAAATCATAAATCTAGATTTCCATTGTTGACTTTTCAAACTCTCCAAAAATACCAAGATATGTGGGTCCACCATGAAAGATGTCCTACCCTTGATCTCTCTCAAATTTCACCAATGTGGGTCCCATTCTTGATTTCTCATACACAAATTAAAAAAAATGGATTCAAGAATAATTCTATGTAAGGAATTTAAATGGAATATGCATGGGACCCTACTTGATGCACAAAAAATAACCGACTTTCCAAAGATAAATCTCCAAAAATGGCAAGTTTCATGAATTTATGCAAAAAGTGTGATTTTTTAAGCAAAATACGCATGAATGCACTACAATGGGCCCTAAATGCATAAAAACATGATTTGACACTAAATAAAGCTCATTAATATCAATAAGCCCTTAAAATGGTCCAACATGTGTGTGGAAATGTGCGCTTTTCATGATTCATCAGTTTCCTTTGTCACACAATTGACTTGTGCTAAGAAGCTTATGCTTTAATCTTTCCACAAGAAATACATCATTTAAGGTAGGCATTTGATCTCCTTTAGCACATCATTTGCCAATTATTTGAGCCTTGTTATTGTCTCCAAAAGATACATTTTCTCCATCATAATCCACAAGAGAAATAAATCTAGATCGGCCTCTCGTCATATGCTTGGAACGACCACTATCTAAAAACCATATAGGATTTTCCTTAACCTTCAACGCGGTTTGAACTAGGAGACTCTTAACTGTTTTCTTTTTTTTAATCCAACTAGTCACTAGGGATTTAGGGGAAATGATCTTTGGTGCAAACTTAAAAGAAAATCTAGAGGGATTCTTGAGAAACAATCTAATTCTATATGCCAATTAGGAACTAAATGTTTTCCACTATGATTGCAAAAATGACACGTCCATCTAGGTGTTGAAAATTTCTCATCTATAGGTTTATGAAATATCCTAGCAATGTGTTGAGAACTAATCTTTTTGCTACTAGAAGAACACTCAAAACCTATACCGTTTTTATCACCAAAGATTTTGTGCATGCCCAACTATTGATAGAATTTATCATTACTTAAGGTGAGTTTATCAACAACAAACTGGCCTTTTATGAGTTTCATTTGAAGCGATTTAGTTTGAAGTTGACTAGAGTCTAGCTTAGTTTGTATATGAACTTCATTATGAGCATGGGGTAGATTTTCATCTAAAGTGGTCAACTTATGTTCTAAATTTCTTATCTCATTGTTTTTCAACATTAACTCATCTTTTAAAATACTTACATCATTCACAAGCCTTTTGGACTCAACTTTTAAGGTTTTTTTTTTTATTAGTCAAAATTTCATAAACTTCATATAGTTCATCATAGGCTTGTTGAATATCATCATCTTCATTTTCATCTTTTGTTTCCTTTTTCCCTATTTTGTCTTCTATTAGTATATTATGATCATCATTTTCTTCAACCGATGTAAAATAGAAGCCAATTAGAGGAGTTATCATTGTCTTCTTCATTTTGGTACTCATCATTGTCAGTGCCTTTATCGTCATCATCCTCTCAAGTTATATTCAACACCTTTTGTTTTCTTTCTTATCTCTTTCTTCAAGCTCTCTAAGGGTAGAACAGCTTTGAGCAATGTGTTCAAATCCCTTGTAATTGTAACATTGTGCATCCTTTTTACTAAATGATCCTTTGGGGTTCCTTTGGAATTTTGGACTCTTAGCTTCATCTGAATTTCTACCGTTCTTGTTGCTCTTGAAAAATCTTTTTAGCTTTTTGGTAATCAAGGCAGTGTCATCATCACTCTCACAATCACTTTCATTTTCCTTAAGTTGAAAAGAAAATGCCACTCCTTTCTTTTTGCTAGGGACTTCTAATTCTAATTCATAAGTAACGAGGTTTCCTCTAAGCTCTTCAATTTTAATCTTATCAACATCTTTGCTTTCAGGTATGGCAACTGTCTTGGGTTTGAACCTTTTTGGAGGAGATCTTAAGATTTTTTTCACTACCTTGGATTCATCCATTTTCTCTTCTAGACCTATGAGGGAGTTGACATTTAATCAACTTTTGATATTCATATGTGATTCTTCTATGTACCAGGTATTTTTACATGTTTATGTTCTTTGTTTGTATTTATGGTTTTCCGACTATGTAGCGTTGGTAGACACTATAGCCCAACTTCTTAGGCCCACAGGTATGGTATGTTGGCTTGCTCCTTGTATTTCTCGTATTATCATGATTATAAGGTATTCTGTTGTACTCACTAGTTTGTATATTGTAGGATTATTTTATGTATTTATATATCTTCATGCATGTTATGTGATTTAGATCGGTGCTTGCTAGGCTATGTCCGATACTGTATCTTGGGGCTTGCAGGTAGCACATATCTCTTCCGTTAGCGCATGATAACAATCGCTTTTGACCGTGCATTGAGTGAAGCATGTTCTTGGGCCCCATTATTGATGGCTCGTTATGCACCCAATGCCGTTACATGTAGAGGGCATTTTAGTTCGTTACATATTTGGTATTTCAGCCCTGAATAGCTAAAGTTGTATTAGTTAATGTTCTAAGACATATTGTAATAGTTATTCTGCCAACTTTAATTTAAATCATGATTTACTCTGGCAATTATTACGGAAAAATCTTATCAGCTCATTTTTCTTGAAAATGCACATTTATTAAGTATATCTACGTCACCGCCCGAAATTCGATAGGCCCCGAATCCGGGATATGACAGTACACCTGAAGGTCATCAAAAGGTACCTAAAGGAAGGCCTGAAAGTGTGGTTTAATACAATTCAACTTTCTGGTATCTAATCCATAGGCTGGTGAAAGGGGAAAAAGAGAGAAAGGTGGGCTGACAGAGGACGAAGAAAAATGAAAAAGAAGATTAGAAGATTTTCTAATATTTAAGAGGGTGCCTTTTGCCACTTTGTAAAACAACTCGTCCGCTGTTTGGGCTAACAGTGGGAAAGTACCTATCTAAAAGAACATTGGGAAATTATGAACCTTTTTATGAAATAATTAATATATAATGCACTATTTAGAAAATTGACTAAAACTTTAGGATCAATTTGAAAATTCCTCATTTTTTAAAGAAAAACTTGTTCGTGTTGGAAAGAGATAACCGTATAGTACTTGAATAAAAGAAGTTTTCAAGCCTTTTATATCTTTTTATAGGGATAACTACTAGGCAGGTTTGGTAGGAGTTGGACAAGTGACTGATATGTGAAACCAAACTGCCTTTGTTTGGGTGGGTCAAGTCAAATTTAAAGCTTAAAGCTTTTAAAATATATAAAAATGCATGAGAATGTGTGTGGGGTAGAGATTGAACAGACTACGTTCTCTTCCCACATGCCATAGGGCCTGTTTGTTTAGAAGAATTGTAAGAAGCCTCCTAAAAGTAAAATTCTAAACGCTCAACCCCCCTCTAGCATTTGGAATTCTAAATTCTTATAACAAATAGAGTATTTGGAATGCCAAGGGGACAAATGTCATATCATGTTATAAATTCCAACAAGCCCAATTCCTTGTCAAAAATGCCTCCAACCAAATGGGCCCTTAAGTTAAGGTCCAAAATCAACTACACAATATGAATTTTGTCTATCAGTATAGTCTATAGAAATAAGTAGATAAATATTATATATTTGGAGCTGAGTGAGTTGAGACAACAAAATCCAAACCCGCCCCTGCACCAAGTAAAACACTATCGAACCTACTCGTAATAGGAGCGGGTCAAGAGGGTCCCCTTTTGTACCCGACCAATTGCCATCCCTAGAAATATTCAAATATTTAGACTTGTTTTGGAAACCCTTAAAATTTTAGAACCCTTTTGAAATTCCTCCATTAAAGGATCGAAATATTGGTTTTCACAAGGGTCCCCACCACGGGACTCACATGATCTAGACTCCTTTGCGGGAAACTCTGTATGCACCCACCTATTTTGCTGAGCCCACCCACATTCCAAAAAATACCCAAAATACCCTTCTTTCCTCTCCTCTCCCTTCCCTCTCTTCTTCTCCCTCTCACCCATCGTCGGCCCTCGCCCGCCGCCGTAGCCCCTGCCTGCCCTCTCCCTCTTTCTCCCTTTCTCCCTCCCTCTCCCCGTCCGCACTCTGCCCTCTCCCTCCGTCCGCCTAGTCTCCCTCTCCCCCTCTTTCTCTCCTTCTCTCTGCCTCTTGCCCGTCGCTCGTCGTCGCAACCCTCTCCCTCTTTCTCCCTCTGCCTCCCTCTCCCCCCATCTCCTCGCCCGCCCTCTTCCCTCTCCATCTCCCCTCTCTCCGCCCACCCTCTCCCTCTTTCTCCCTTTCTCCTCCTGCCTCCTTCTCCCCGCCTGCTCCATCTCCCTTTCTCCTCCCAGTCTCCCTCTCCCCCTCTTTCCCTCTCGCTCTCTGCCTCTCACCCGCCGCCCGTTGTTGCAGCCCTCGCTTGCTCTTTCCCTATTTATCCCTTCCTCCATTTGCCTCCCCCCCCCTTCGCCCTTTTCCTCTCTCTCTCTCTCTCTCTCTCTCTCTCTTTCTCTCTCGCTCCCTCCCCTTCGGCAGCACTGAGGGGATAGCGGGCGGAGGTCGCAGGACCAAGGAGAGAGAAGGAGGGAGAGGGGTATTTTCGTCATGTATAATTTAAAAAAAAAAAGGGGGGGGGTGCTATTCGCACAACGAATTTAGCTTTTCCCACACAATTTCTCTCCACACACATAACAAAAATTTAAAAATAGCATTTTTTCTTTCCACACACAGCAGAAATCCCCATTATAGCCCTCTCTTCGTTTCCCTCTTTCTTCCCACACACACACACGTTTTTCATCTGGCCGATCCACCTTGCTTCCGCTCTCTGTCTCCGGCGTCTTTTATCTCTCCGGCGTTACTCCGGCATTCACAATCCTCTACACCATCTCCTCTTTCAAAGGTAAATCTCTATCTCCACCATTGTCATTTCATTTTTCTTCACCATTCATTCTTTACCATTTTATTCATCTTAGATTACCTTTTTTTTTTCATGAAAACTTGTTATAGGGATAGATTCTCATTGAATGTAAGTTTTTACAAACAATGGTGATGATTTTCCTTGCATTTGGGCTGGTTTGTACACCATCATCGCCATTATTTTTCTTAACAGAAAGCACGGTTTGTTCGGACCTAAAAGTCCGAACAAATTGGATTTGTTCGGATGTTTAGGTCCGAACAAAATGATTTTGTTCGGACTTTCAGGTCCGTACAAATGGACTTTGTTCAGACCTGAACATCCGAACAGTTTGATGCAAAAACCATAATCCTACAATGTTTGTATTTTTATTTCAGATATGGACCAACCAAGCTCTTCTAGGGTGCGACCTACTGCTTCTAACAGAAGGCGTCGCCACCCAGTTGTAGAAGAACCTGTTCTTCGTGAGGAGGACGTTGAAGAACAACCAGAGATGGAAGAGCAACCATCTCATGGGCCACCAGATAGGTCGTTACTGACCAGCTTTGACACACATATAGCTGGGCATATTTGGAGTGGAGAGGTGTGTTTCGTTTGTTTCATATGAACTTTGATTGATTGATTAAGTTGTGAATTTATTCGATAATGATGTATCAATTGTTGACTGCAGGATCGAGGAGCATTGAAGTGTCTAAGCCATGGTCAAAAAGTGCCATTGTGGCAATGGCAATTGAATGGGTCTGATAGGTTCAGGCGATGGATGTCCAGGTCCAGTTTGGCTCCCTTAGTGACTGCATCATACCGCAGTGTCAATAAGATTATTGTATCGGGTTTTGTGGAAATGTGGCAACCTGAGACTAACACCTTTCACATGCCATTTGGTGAGATGACCATCACTTTAGATGATGTTGCATCCATCATAGGCATCCCAGTGACGGGGCGGACTGTCTCGTACAATGATAGAATGTCATATGAGGAAGCTCAAGCACTCCTTGTTGATGCACTAGGAGTAGAAGCCATAGAGGCACATGATGAGCTGATCCTGGTGCGGGGTCAATCTGTTAGATTGGAGTGGCTACGGGAAAGGTTTGGTGGAATGTCTGACGATGATGGAGAGGAGATGGTTGACCGTGCAGTCAGAGCTTACCTTCTGTACTTACTGGGATGTACGTTGTTCACAGACAAGAGTGGCACAAGGGTGCCGATCATATATCTTACACATCTGGTGGATTTGGATAACGTACGTTCATATGCATGGGGTACTGCTGCACTGGCATATTTATATAGGTAGTTGGGGTTAGCAACCCGGCGTGAAGTTAAACAAATGGCCGGTTACCTGACTCTATTTGAAGCTTGGGTGTACGAGCACTTCGAATGTTTGGCTCCAACTCCAAACATTCACTATCAGCCCTCCCACCTCCGGGTCCATCGATGGGTCTCTCGTAGGGAGTCTACGCCTTTACAGGCATTACGAGAGAGACTTGATTCCATGAGCACTGACTTGGTAATTACGCAAAGTTTCTTACTCATTTTCTATCACATGATGTTATTATTTTGTATTATGTATTTTCATATCTTATACTTGGATTCACCATTTTCAGGTCACTTGGGACCCATATCGTGATGTTAGGCGCTTTCACCCATTCAACGAGGTTGCATACTACTGTGGATGCATCAAGTGCATGGATGTTGTTGAGCCTTATCATCCGGATAGGGTGCTCAGACAGTTTGGGAGAGTACAAACTATTCCTCCACCGCCATTAGCCCCCATTCGCGCTACGCGAGGTCCGACTGCCCGTGACTACCATATCGCGTATCAATACATGAATCAAATTTGGGAGGGATGGTCTAATCACCTACTGTCTGCATTGAACCGTAGTCAACCGGTAAGGCGTCCTGCAGATTGTGTTCCCGGGTATATGGATTGGTACAGACGAGTCTCATGGAGGATATTACAAAACCCAAATCATCACTCTAATTTTGCGCCCGGACCCGACGAAACACAGTCAAGCAATGCGGTGAACTATGAGCATCATCGTAATTCGGATGCACTATTCATTCTTGATGAAGTCATGGAAAGGGGTGAGGACCATTGGGTTGAAGATCCACGGGGACTATATACCCATGTGAATCAGGTTGCCCACGTTTTACGGGGAATGTCCATTGCCGATGCTCAACGAACCATTCGACATCCCCACATGAGTTCACAGAGTTACACCCGTAGCAGGTCAACAAGGGGAAGGAACAACTGAAATGATGAAGAAGTTTAACTAACAAAAACCAATGGTTGTAGTCATTTTTTTATTATTTTTGTAATTTGGATGGTTGTTATAAGACTTGGAACCTCTTTTAAGTTGTCTTTTATTTGGAAAGTGGTTGTACTTTATTAATTAATTCAAATGGTATTTTGTTTACTTTACCTTTGATTTTATGTTTGGAATATGCTTGAATTGTTACAGATGTAGAACCATATATCTTCACTGAAAATCTTCGAAAAGGATGAACTGAACATGTTTTGAGAGTTACAGTTAATGTTCGGAAACACAGTGCTAAACCAAACCAGTCTGTTCGGAAACACAGTACCGAACGAAACCAGTTTGTTCGGAAACAAAGGTCCGAACCAACCCATTCTGTTCGGAAACACGGAACCGAACAAAACCATTATGTTCGACACTGTGTTTCCGAACATTAACTGTAACCATTTTGTTCGCATTTAAAAACCTGTCTGTATTCGGCCGGCAAAACCAATGCATCCTAGTAGTTTTAAAATTTCTTCATACATCAAACCATTCATTAAATACAATAAAAAGACATTACTAAAACACATTCCAAACTCCATCAAATGTTTAAAAATAGTTATTACATGCAACATAAAGTCTCACATACACCATGCTTACACCAATGCGGATGTATGCAACTTAGAGGAATATGCCGCCCTTGACTTATATATTCAGCAATCTCATGCGCACAGGGTAATCCATGTGTGCGTCGAATAACACAACCACAAACACTGGCGTCAATTCCAACTACGTTGGCTCTCTTGGTTTCTGTTAAGATTTTCTCAAGTGCATTCTTAGAGACATTATCGCGAAGCTCTTTGTATTCGGCCGGCTTGAAATTATGTTGCACAATTGTCTTACTTTTCTCAAATGAAGCTTTGATACCGGTATGTTGCAACTCTAGCAAATTGTGGATTTTAGTCCAAACCGCTTCAAAATTTCCTTGACTTGATCCCAGCTGCCTCTTAAGCTGTGCGTGTGAACTCTCAGCCCTGCATATGATTGTTAAGAGGTGAGACATAGCAATTAATAGGCATAAATCAAATAGAAGGTATTTTTTTTAAAGTACCTGTTCGAAGTAGTATTTCCAAAATGGATACTATTGTCTGTCCATGCAGAAACAAATCTCTCCTTGTAATGATCTAACCAATTACCCTTCACGTAATTGAGTGCATCAGGATACGTACTGAATTCTTGATTTAGCTTACGTAGTTGTTCACCAAACTCCTCTTCTGTTGATGAAGACACTAACATATTCCAGCTCATAATAAACCTGTCCCATTTCTCTTTAGTTTGAAAAAACTTTTTGCATCTCGCCAATACGTTTCTATTAATATGCCATTTGCATAATAAATGAGTTGCACTCGGGAATACTCTGTTAATGGCGTTCATGAGTGACAGTTCTCTGTCCGTCACAATGACATCGGGAAGAATACCATCACCTATAATTTCCCGCAATACACCCAATGCCCATGCATAATTATCTTCGCGTTCTGCATGAAGGTATGCAAAGCATACAGAAAAAGTCATGTCTGTGGATGTGACTCCAACAACCTCCAATAGAGGCATGCGATAACGATTGGTCTTGTAAGTACAGTCCATTATCAAAACATGTGGAAATGCACGTAATAAATCTAAACTGCTTGGGTGCGTCCAAATCAAGTCAGTTACAGTATCGCTGTCCTCACAAGTCTTATGCCATTCAATGTAATTATGCTCTGTTAGCTTCCCAAGCAGTTGTTGCATCTGACTTCTTCCACCCCGATCATTAACTTTATATCTGTAGTGTGCATTATATATTGTCTTCATTGTGGTTACGTTTAATTCACTTCTTTGTTTCAACGTAACCAAAATTTCTTTTTGTCTAACCATGCTCTTGGACATATCAACCAGCAACTGAGTTTCCTCCTTTGATAATCTGCCTGCAAAAGAATGCCCCTCTAAATGTTCTGTTGCCGAATGATTGTGCACGCCACATGTGACCTCCAACATCCAATCATCATTTGAGTCTAACTTTATGCCCTTTAATGCGAAAGGGCATCCACATTTTTTTGAACCGGTTTGTTTGACCCTTTTTCGCTTTTGGCCCTCTTCATGCTTATATTGTTCACTTCTCTCGCATGCAAGGAGTACTCTAGGTTTGACACCTATCCGAGCAGCATTTGAAACCTTTATCACAATGACAAACCCGTTTTCCCGTCCTACACCACGAGCCCAACTGATCAATGAATCGCGACTGTGAAATATCTACAGTAAATAATTTTAATATTAATTTAGTAACAAATATTTATAATTTGAGTAATAAATTCACAATCGGACATACCTCTTGAGTTATAAACTCACTGGTATAATCCATGACAAACTCCGATCCAACCTGACTTTCCTGCGTAGAGGCCTACAAAAAATACATAATAATATGTCAATGTTCGGTATGAAACATCCGAACATATGAAGTGTTCGGAATTTCAGGACTTCACAAAAGGCATTTGTTCGGACATTAAAGTCTGAACAAAAGCCATTTGTTCGGACTTTAATGGCCGAACAAAATCCATTTGTTCGGACTTTAATGTCCGAACAAAAGCCATATGTTAGGACCTGAAAGTCCGTACATATCGAGAACCTGCAACTCGTTCCAGGTGAGAAAAAAATTAAAAAAATAGGTAAAATAAATAAAAAACACAAACAAACAAAGGAACTGACCTTTCCAATACTACTTTGGTTTAAAGTTACAATTTGATTGTTGTTTTCTTCCTTCATTGCACTAGAAAGTAGAGGAATGTAAGTGAAGATTAGTAGAAAAGTGGATGGAGGAAGTAGAGAGTGAGAAGTAGAAAGTAAATGGCTTGAATAAGAGAAGAAAATGGAGGAATGTGAGTGAAGATGAGTTGCCTAAGGAAGGTGGAGGAAGTGAAGAATGAGATGAGTGACAGATGAAGAAGCTTGTGTGTGAAAAGAAAATAGGTTTTGAGTTTTTATTGGACTATGTCTATTTTGGTCATTTCATGAAGGGGCATGAATGTAATAAAAAAAAAATAAGTTTCCTTATGTGGGAAAAGCTAAATTCGTTGTGCCAATAGCAAGCCCCAAAAAAAGTAGGTGTGCTCATCAAGCCATATGGGCCACTTTAGAATTTCCCCTCCTTTGCAAAACACAATATTTACCCTGTGTTTGTGTTTGGGGAGGGGAGGGGAGGGGAGGGGAGGGGAAATTTGAGGGGGAAGGAGGGGAGGGGAGGGGGAAGAAAAATGTGGGGGGGGGGGGGGGGGGGGAGAATTGGGATTTAAGAGTGAGAGCTGAGGAAGGGGCATTCTTCAAACGCTTCCACTGTGTCATCTCTCTTCATCTTCTTCTTCGTCCTTCCACAGCGGTTAGTATTTCTCCTCTCTGCTTTTTACAGTGAAAATTTAACACCAAGAAAAGACCCCTTCCCCTGAAACTTTTGCTTCCAAACGCAGTCTTCCACCACTTTCCGTGGAAGTTTGTGACCGAACGGGCCGAGAGTAACCGCAATGATTGTGCTTCCTTTTCCATTCTTATTAACCCCCCAAAATATCTGTTTTCATTCTCAATTACGAGATTTATAACCCCCTAAGATCGCTGTTTTCATTATCAATTTCGAGATTTATACAATGCGTACTGGGGCAGCATTTCTTTCCTAGATGGAAAATCTTCTCTCCAATGCTTATTCAACAATTTAGACTATTCTACCAAAGCAAAAAGACAAAAATCCTCTTTAGATGAAGAAGATATGAACGGGTCGGCATTTCCTCCTACAATAGACCCAGAACCGAAATCTCACCCTCACCCAAAAATATAATTTTTTTTTTTTTTTTTTTTGAAAAACCCATCCCGGGAATCTCTTTGTTAGGCCACAAGAAGCTCAAATTTCAGGTCAATACTTCTTGAAGAGGGAGCAAGCCAATCCTTCCTTTCATGATCATCACTATGCCTAATTTGTTGCTTTTTGGGTGGTTCCTCTCGATCTGTATTTTAATCTATTGTTATATATTGTTCTTGTTTTGTTTAAGAATTGACGGGGCAGGGTGTGAACCCACAATCTCATTAAACTCAAGCGCCCAATTCGGGTGACCTGGAGCATACATGTGTTGCCCGAGTGTGGATTATGTCTTTCTAATCATTTGAGCTAGAACTACGGTTTTAAGTGTTGGAATATGATTAAGCAGTCGATCAGCTCTTTCTAACTGGTGGGCCAGACATAGATGGACTCCGTTCAAACAGGTTGATTGGTGGTTTCTATTTTCTATGGTTGACGATGATTAGGGATGGCGATGTGTAGGATGGGCTCATAAGCGTGGTTTCTGATTCGTGTGCCATCCTTGTAGGGTATGGTATGTTGAGTGTTTATAAAATGTGGGTATGTTTGTTTTGGAGAACTGCTTTTAATTGAAACATACCCCAATTCCTTGTAATCAACCTCAAGTTATGTGTTCAATCAAATGTTTGGAGAGGATTTGAAGAGGCTTCTTGTTGGGAATGCAAGATGGGATGAAAAAAGATTAAAAAAAGAGAGGTTATGCTTAATCAGTTAGGAGGCAATGAAACCTGAGAAATGCAGTCGTTTAGTTATTGTGTAAAAGATGTCATAGATATTAGGCACTACGATGTAAGTCGTGGTGGAGGTTCAGAGAAGAGAATGAAGCTTTATGAAGAAAGGCGAGCATGGGTGTAGGGAGAGAGGATAGGGACTGGGTAGAGGGAGAGTGTAATGCGTCAGGGGTGTGGGGTTCCGGTTTCCAGATAGGAGATAATCATGTAAAATGTGTGAAAATTTAAATAAAAGCTGTAGAATGTTGATGTTATGGTTTGTGATAGAGTTTTCGTTAGGACCACTTGTCGGTGGGAGAGGAATCGTTAGGAGATCAGATTCTGGGGTTGTATGTTGTTGTAGTTAATAGAAGTCTTTGTTGAATGTGTCTTATGAATGGTCAATTGGTGGGTGTTGGTGTGAGGTCTCTCGTTATTCCTTAGGAGTGTTACTAAGTCTGATTCGAGGACTATGAGTGGTTAGTAGGTCCACAAATGATTGTGTTTATTTGTAGGCATGAAAGTGCTACTTAGTTGTGGAACTCATGCACATTCAGGACAACTTTTTGACTAAATCATTCTTCAATGGATTCTCTTCATATTCCACGATTGAGCTGTCCTTTCTATGTTCATTTGATTGGCATCCTTAGCACCGGAAATAATTGAAGCCTCTTTTGTTTGTTGGTGGTTGTGGGCAAAATTCTTCTACAGTCAGCAGGTTGAGGAGAAGAGTTATTTTTTCCTAAAAAGCGTCTCAGATATTTTTGTTGTGCAAAAGCGAAAAGGAGACATTTGAGATTCACCTTTTCAATCCAACTTTCTTAGAAAGGTATCAGTCTACTTATCTCAATGCTCAGTTTGACTTGATGTTTAGTGAAAACTCTAAGCAATCTTGCATAATGTGGGGTAATGGTTTTTTCCAAGATGGAGGGACTTTATTGTAAGTTAGTGTTGGAGGCAATGTTGTGGACTCTTTAGGGGAATGAATGACAAAATATTTAAAAGATCAAGGTAACAGCGTGGAATTGGGCTTCTGCTAGGAAGATGTTTGAAAATATTATGATGAATGCTGTAGTTAGAAACCTAGAAGCCTTTATATTGTGTAAAGGGGCTAAGAAGGAAGCTATGAACTGGATTTTTTCATCAACCAGATGTCTAAAACTTAACATTGATACTCCAACATGAAAAGGAAATATAAACTAGTTGGGATAAAGGGAGTGCTTTATGAGTATGAAAACAAAGGGTCCGTTAAGGTGATATTTTCTTTTGGGAAGAAGTTAGAGATTGGAATGAAGTGGAAGTATTGGCTTTTATGGAAGCTGGTGCAGCCCTTTTTTATTAGAATTTGGAGTGCAATAATGGGCAGTCCTAAGTTCAATCCCTAGAAAAATTGTACCAAACAAACCACACTACCAGCAAATAAATAAATGAAGAAACAACTTAAATCATGCAATAGGCATGCTTCAAGGCACCATGCGAGTTACAAGTCTCAACTTAAGTGGATGCAATTCACATAAAGAAAATCCACCAAAATCTGGGTTGGATATGCAACCCTGTCATTATTTGTAGTGTTCATAACAAAAGGAAGCCCTAAAATCATTTAAGACCGTAGATCTGGAAAATATTATTGGTTGAAGGATTTAATCTAAGCCATTTGATAGAATTAGATGTGGAAATTATTTAACTACCCTTTTTGATTAAATCATCAATTTAAAAAGCCTACATCCCTTCTACCATGAGGCTGGAGTTTGGACCTATCCTTTTGTTGTAAGAAGCTCTGGGCTTATTATAATAGATAGAAACAATTCTTTTTGGAGAGAAAACCAAAAGTATTGAGGATTTGACGTAGGCCAGACAAGTATTGTTGTCGGCGAGGAAAAGTTTTTCTATGCAAGTTGGTAGACCATCTAGGGGAATGGATAGGCCAAAGAGGATGTGGATGGAAGTAGTAACAATAGATCATAAAAAGTGCAACATATATGAGGATTTGACTCAGGATAGATTGAAATGGAGAAGTAGTTTTGATGTAGCCGACTTGATCATGGTTGGGACAAGGCTTTGATGATGATGATGATGAAGGTGAGAGAGTTGATCGATGGATTGCTACATTGGTTATCTTGACTTTTCAGGTTGACTTTGACGCTTCCATGTCTTGACACTGCCTCTCAAGCGAAGGTGACTATCAAGAGCTTGGAGTCCAATTGCAGAAACTAAGCCGTGGAATGACTTTTTTTTGAAGAAGTCGGCGAATTGGTCATTTGAAAGAAAATAGGAAATGTGAATATTGTTATGCTGAACATGGTGCCGAACAAAATGGCGATCAACCTGAAGATGCTTAATTCTTTTTCAGAAAACATCATTGATAGCGTCTTCCTATAGTCACTCTCATTATAGCGTGGAGGGGCCGGATATCGGTATCCCTAAATCATAAAGTAACCATTGAAACCCAATGGATGAATTTGGACATTGCATTGTACATTGAAAATCTATGGATGTTTTAATCTTGACCATTCAACCCTATTGCTCTGGCTTATTCTGCATCTCCTTCCACTTGGGTTATTGATTCAGGGGCTACAGACCATGTGACAGGTATGTGTTATGAGTTCCAGTCCTACACCCCAACTTCTCATGGTAGGGTGAGAATTGCTAATGGCTCCTACACATAAGTAGCAGGGAATGGAATCATCAGTGTCGTCCTTAACATGTCTTTCTCATCTGGGTCATGCATTCCATGTTTTTCGTTTAGCCTTATGTCTTTTAGCTCATTAACCTTAATTATTGTGTTGTCTTTTATCTTTCTCATTGTGTATTTCAGGATTTGAGGATGGGGTAGATGATTGGTGGTGTTAGTGCGAGCAATGGCTGCTACATTCTAGATTCGAGAAGGACAGAGTCAAAAGTCTTGCATACTACAAGTCTACAACTATTGATGATAATAAATTGCTGTTGTGGCATCATCATTAGAGTCAAAGTGTTACAATAAAGTACTCCATTGAGTTCGGTTCCACCAACGGTATTTGGATTCACATGCTTTGTCCATGTTTCAAAACATCAACAAGACAAGTTGGATCTTAAGGCAATCAAGTGCATAGTTGTATGATATCCCAGTTCCCAGAAAGGCTACAAATGCTATCTTCTCGAGAACTGTGGTCATATTTATGTTATAATGGATGTAACTTTTCGTGAAGATATTCCTTTCTACTCATCAAGTAAGGAATTGATTCATGAAGATAATGAAGGGGAACACCTACCTCTCCTTGAATTGGTATGCCTACCAATGTTTCAAGGACTAACAAATGAGGCAAGTCAGAAATCATAGAATCTTGAGACAAATAAACTAACTGACGTGCCAGGGGAGCCATTGCAAGTGTGCTACAGGAGAAGAAAAGAAGCAAGACCATTGTTCTCATCTGCACCATCATCAACCAAAGCTCTGAATTTAGATCCACCGTCATGTCCAGATCCTCGACCGCAATCAGAAGCTGTCACACAATCAGGTACTTCTGATCTTGACCTTCCAATTACTTTGCAAAAAGGAACATGGTCTTGTGTCACTCGTCATCCTAGTCAAAACTTTGTTTCCTATCACCATTTATAACCTATCTTACGTGCCTGTCTCTAAACTGTCCTCTGAATGTAAGACCTAAATACGTGTCATAAGCCTCAACTCGCCTCATCCTATGTGGAAGGAGGCAATGGAAGAGGAAATGGAGGCTCCTAAAAAAAATTGTACTTCGGCATTGTTCTCTTCTATAAGGGAAATGCATTGTTGGGTGCAAGTGGTTCACCTTCAAGCACGTCTCCTTCATTGAAGAGGTGGTCCAACTTTTTGGTGATTTGAACATCTCCTTCAAGCACATCAAGCGCTTAACCAATGAGGAAGCAGATGAGCTCGCTAAAGAGGGAGTTTCTTTTTTGGGTTAGGTTGCTCTCCCCTTGTTTTTTGGGTGTTTTTTGAGTTCAATATGCATCTCTTATACTGTACAGTTCCTTTTTAGCAATGAATACAAAGACCATTTTCGAAAAAAACAAGGTGGGTATTCACCTTCAAATACAATCTTGATGGCATGATCGATAGATATAAGATAAGACTTATAGCGAAAGGGTTTTCTCAAGCATATGGAGTCGATTACTTTGAACTTAGAATAGTCAATTGGGGTTAGTCGACCATCTTTGTTATTTTATTTCTTTAGTTTGACATAATTATAGAAAAACCTTTTGGGTTTACACTAATTACGTCATGGTCCCTCATATATTGTAAAGTACTTTTAAGTCCAAACCTTAACTTATAACACCCTCCCTCAAGCTGGTGTATATTCACCATGCCCAGCTTGGACAAAACATTAAATTTGTTTATATTAACTGCTTTAGTAAGGGAGTCGGCAACGTGATCATTTGTATTTACATATACCAGCATCACATCTTTTTTTTCAACCTTCTCTCTGACGAAATGGCAATCAACTTCCCATGTTTCTTTTTATTTTTTTATTTTATTTTTATTTTTTTTTATGGTAAACTGGATTTTTGGCATGTTTGATTGTTGATGTACTATCAAAATACAAGATCATAGGACCATTTTGGGAAAATCTTACTCCACCAATATCCTTGGCCACAATGAATATAGTGACCATTTTAAAAAACAGTAAAAAGGTGGGGTATTCACCTTCAGATACAATCCTGGTGGCATGATCAATAGATGTAAGGCAAGACTTATTGCTAAGGGGTTTACTCAAGCATGAGGAGTTGATTACTTTGAAACTTTTTCTCCAGTGGCCAATCTGAATTCAATTCGAGTAATCTTTATCCATAGCACCAAATTTCTCTTGGGCACTATATTCGTCGGTGTAGAAAATGTGTTTCTCCACGGAGATTTAAAGGAACAAGTTTATATGGATCTTCCACCAGGTTTTGTTGTCAAGGACAAGAAGACGTGTTTGTAGGCAAACGACAGGAAGACAGTCTGTCTCCTCAAAAAGTCATTATATGGATTGAAATAGCCACCTTTGAGGTTGGTTTGATAGATTCAGTAAAGCAGTGATTAAATATGGGCTCAGGAGATGTTATATAGATCATACTATTTTTGTAATAAGAAAAAAATTTGAAAGTGGTCATACTAGTTGTGTATGTTGATGACATTGTGGTCACAGGGAATGGTGATGATGAAATCACCAAGCTTGATCTCCTCGAAGAAACAGGAAATTGGGTGCAACACCTGTAGATATCCCAATAATACAAAATCATTATTTACACTCAGAAAGTGAACTGCTTCAGGACAAAAGGAAGCATCAGAGATTAGTGGGAAAATTGATTTATCTTACCAGTACAAGGCTTGACAGATTTTATTCTATTAGCTTAGTCAATTCATGCATGTTCCTAGAACAGCCATCTTGCTGTGGTTCATAGAATTCTTAAATGTTTAAAAAGGTCACCATGTCAAGGGTTTTTTACAAATCACATGAGCCTGCAAAGAAAGTAGCTTACACCAATGTTGATTGGGCTGGATCCATGACTGATAGATGATCTACTGCAGGGTATTGTACCATGGTTGGAGGGAATCTTGTCACCAGGAAGAGTAAAACATAGTCTATTATTGTCAAGTTAAGTGCGTAAGTTGAATATCGGGTTGTGGCCCTTGGATGTTGTGAATTGCTATGGCTAAGGATATTGTTGGAGGAGTTGGATGACTTATATGTATTTTATAATATACGAGGGACCCTACTGTAGTTAGTCTATACCCGAAAGGTTCTTTTGTAAGTATGTCAAACTAAAGAAATAATATAACATATCTAAGGGAGAGGCGGGCTCAACATCATCTAGCTCCATAATAATGACAACAACGGATACCCTGTCTATCAATAACGGGAGCAACATCTTTTGGAAGTATCTATTTCAGGTGCCATTCAATGTTTTGCTACAACTACCTCTGTCACCGAGGCACCCACATCTTCTGCCTCACTACTTTTTTGTTACTGCTTCTTATATCTAATGAAGTATCTTTTTCCAGAAAAAAAAAGGAAATAATATAACAAAGATTGTCGACTAACGCTAAATTAATTGACTATTCTCCTCTCCTCAAATCTCTCTCTCTTCTATTTTCATAAAACCCTCTTCTTCAAGTCTCTTTAGATAATCACATTAGTTTTCTAACCGATGCTACCTCTAAATGCTCCTGAAAGCGCTCATTTCTGATTCCATCTTTCTTATTTTTACCACACATCCACCTACACATTCTTATCTTTACTACACTCATTTTGTGCATTTATTGCTTCTTGATTGGCCAAATTCTACTCTATGGGTCACAACTGGTCCCCTATCAAATGATGAGCCTTATCTGTTATCTCAAATGATAATGACATATGAGGGCACTTGAGCTTCTTGTGCGCTTTGTTTACCTGAAATTTTAAGGAGGTCAACTTGTATGAGAAAACTAGTCATTTCAGACAATTATGTCGTATGCTTAGTGGAAGCTGATATTGGGATATAGGATGAGCTTAGGACCTTCTAGGAAGCAATAGAAAATGAGAATTCCGATAAGTGGTTAGATGCCATGTGGGATAAACTAGAATCAATGGCTGCTAATGACGTTTGGGACATCATTGAACTACCTGAGTGTTCTAAAACCGTTGGCTGTAAATGGGTCTTCAAGACCAAAAGGGACTCAAAGGGAAAGGTTGAAGGACTTAAAGTTCGACTCGTGGCCAAAGGTTTTACTTGGATAGAAGGAATCAATCATAATGAGACCTAGTTTCTAGTATCTTAAAAGGACTCATTTAGAATATTTATGGTACTAGTAGCTCACTTTAATATTGAGTTACATTAAATGGATGTCAAGACAACGACAACATTCTTAAATGGAAATCTAAAGGAAGAGGTGTACATGGAATAACTTGAAAGCTTTGTAAAACAGATTGAAAAAAATTAGTATATAAATTAAAAAAGTCAATTTACGACCTTAAACAAGCTTCCCGATGGTGATACCTTTAGTTCAACCATGTTATTGCAGCCTTCAGATTCACTGAAAATGCGGTTGATCATTGCATCTTTCTAAAGATTAGTGGGAGGAAATTTACTATTTTGGTCTTTTATGTTTACGATATTTTACCGGCTAATAATGATCTTGGTATGATTCATGAAACCAAGAAATCTCTTGAGAGCAATTTTGATATAAAAGACATGGATGAAGCAACATTTGTAATAGGAATCAAGATTTATCGAGATTGATCTCGAGGATTGCTTGGGTTGTTAGAGGAAGCCTACATCAAAACTGTTCTAAAAAGATTTTGTATGGAAGAATTGATGTAGGCCAGAC
Source organism: Cinnamomum chago (assembly GCA_038049695.1). NCBI lineage: Eukaryota > Viridiplantae > Streptophyta > Magnoliopsida > Laurales > Lauraceae > Cinnamomum > Cinnamomum chago. The sequence goes on from CP142458.1 coordinate 38,288,859, forward strand.
AATAGGTCGGCCAACCCATTGCGTCCAGCCCATAGGCCCAACGGTGTTAGATTGTGTGGTCTCAGTCCATCAGTTGATATAATAAATTGATTGATTTCTTTATTTATCAATAAAATCATGCTTTCCTTTCATGAGATGAATGGTGATTTATTACTTAATGCACATGACCAATACATATGACATAATGGTTCATGAGATGAACCGGGTCCCATTAGTATATTAGATGTGATATATGTATATGGATGAGATCCACATACGGGAAAATCTTATACTTAAAAATATCTTCACAACCATTGATGAGACTGGGCATCTCATCTGATACGGTTGCAACACTTTGATCATTATGAGATAGTGTGATTTGTCTCGATCATCAGAATGTAAGATTCTGGATCATAGCTCTGGTACATTGGATGTATTGAAGGACCATGAGAAGCACCTTATGAATACTGTCTTGATTTAAGGACCGCTCTCATAATTCCCTAGCAATAGGCTCTCAATCCTGAGACATTGATGAACTCAAGTTTCTATCTATACATTTGCTTTGAGTCACCAATGAGTGAGGCCAACTGTAAGTCAACACCTCGGTGTCTTGGGTACGTGGTAGTAGGACTGTGGGAACATCCAATGGTCAAGATTGAATCTATCTATATTATCCCTTGTGCCAATTAATGGATTTGTCATTAGTAAGTGCACACCCGTCTCGATTAAGAGTTAATTGGATGGTACTGATGAACACTGTGATTAATTGGGGCTCAAGGATAATAAGATGTGGGTCCTCGATTGGATGGGACAGAGTTAATCCAATTGATCCATGGATATTGATAGAAGGGCCTACTTGTGGTAATGTGGAAGTTTAGGGTCTTCAATGTAATTTATTCTTAAGACTGGAGTGCAATTGCATTTATATAATGGTGTATTATTTGCAATTAACTGTGGGCCCAGATTGCACATGAGATGTGGGGTCGCGGTGTCCTAGTTGGAGCCAGCTTTCCAAGGAATCCCTAGTGGTCCCCACGCTAGCCCAAGATATTAGAAAGATTCTATTCTTGAACTCTAACAAGGAAGGAATTAGAAAGTTATTATTTCTATTTGAAGTGGGACTTCTAATAGTGGTAATAATAAGTTACTAATTTATGTGGAAGTGAGACTTCTTATTCAATTAGTAAGAGAGAATAGGAGGTTGCTTGAGGGCTTTATAAGGGGAAATAACCCCTTGGACGTCCAATATATATCCCCACCTAGGGATTCACGCCCAACCCTTGTTTGTGCAAGTGTTGCACATCTCTTCCTTCTCCTCTCTCTCTTCTAGTTCCTTGGAGTTTCTAGTAGGATTTTCTCTTGGAGATTCCACCATTTTCTTTAGAAAAGAGATCTGATAAACGGGTCATAGCGTGGAAGATCAATAGGTCTTGGAGACTCTTATTTGATACGTGAAAGTGTTTCATCATCAAAGAAAGACGCAACTTCCCCATTAGAGCACTACCGGGCTCCAAAGGTATAATCTACTTCTCTACTTGTTGTAGATTATTTTGTTGCAAGTAGTTGCTGATTTCTATCTTCTAGATAGGTTATATTGCTGTACATGATTGATGAGAATGAGGGATTGCATCTTGGATTGGGTTTTGTAGCCTTATGGATAGTTGATCCCTGAGTCAAGTGGGTCAAAAGTTTTGAAAATCAATCCACGAGGCCCACCTACTTCCAACAATTGGTATCAGAGCCATACCTCATCTCTAATCATGTTAGATCAGTAAACTTGTTATAATCTTTGCATGAGATGCGAAGAGGATAGAGCAAGGGCTATGTACGGATCAATTTTTGATGGATTTGCTTTGTTTATTAGTGAATCTATGTTTGAATAGTCACAAAAGGGTTTAATAATGATGGAAGGATGGTAGGATGCCATTGAGAGCCTTCAGAAGTGTTTTGGAGGTGTTTGGACTCGAATTGAGAAAACCCAATTTTCTGCCTTCGTCAGGCGGGTCGACCTGGCCCCGTGCTCGGTCGACCGGGTGCCTGTAAGGGCTCGGTCGACCGGGAACACAGGATCACTTTATTTTTCATCCGAATTTTTTGGTCCGGGGGCGCTGCCCTCGAGCCCCAGCCGGGTGCGCTGCCCCCTAGGCCCCGCGAGCTGACCGGGCAGCTCGAACCCCGCCGGGGGACAACCCCAGACCCCCTTTGCGAAGTGCATGTTTTAAAAGGGTGGGAATCTTTGGCATCTTGTTTTTCCATTGTTATTTGGTAAGCTGGTTTTGTGAGATGCTTTGTTGTATGAGATACTAACTTACAGGTGATAATGTCCTCTCTATGTGGCCCATAAGTTTTTACTTTCTTTTTATGGTTATTGATTTATTTGAGGCCAAGTGTAAAGGGCATCATGATTTCTTTGGTTTCTCGTGAAAGGGCAATGCATGGTGAATTTCTCTATAGCCCTTTTATTTTCATGTTTAGATTGCCATGTAAGTCTCATAATAGAGACATAAGAATTTATGTAATTTTTTTTTTCAAATTTTGTAAATTCTGGAGATGTCGGAGACGAAGAAGGAAAGTGAAGATGGACTCTTAATCAAAGAGTTTGAAGACTACCAAAAAGATTTTGGAGATGCCTAAAGAGTTTGAGGAATCCCTAAGTTTTGGATAGTCTAGAAGTCCAAGAAGTCTATTCCGCATGGGCCATGTGGAGGAGAGGACTAGTTTCTAATTTTAGCACTTTCTATTTATGGATGAATGCTTGATTTAGATAGTATCCAATTCTGATCCAAACATAGCAATTGCCAAAATTGGTCAAATTAAATTAAATTTTGGAAAGAGTTCTAATTAGAGTTGGTGGGCCCATGAGATGGATCCATTGGTTACACTAATTTAAGAAACTGGTCTTTCCATAAAATAACTTGACTTGGAACCAATCATTGGACATATCATGAGATGATTTAATGTCTATTTTTGTGGGCCCAATATACCTAAAAGGAAATCCTCAATTCTAAAATATTAAGTGGGAGCAGGGCATTTATATTTAGAAATCCCCGTGGTTTTCCACCATAGGTCCATTGTAAGGAAAGTATTAGTCTCGCGCCATCTTGAGAATGACTGTTCCCCACGGAGGGCTTTTACTTATCTGGTTACTAGATATGGATCTCCTATGGATAGTGTTGGTGAGATGGGGCGGGGGCCCACTCCCCAAGGAGGAGTTGCTCGCAACGGTTGTCATGCAATGTTAGTTGGTGGGTCACACTTAACTAAAATAATGATGTAGTATCTCGAAGGATTTGCCTCATTTATTTTAGAAACCGAAGCTAATCGGGAGTCATTCATTATTTGGTATGAGATACCTAGATAATAATGAATGAAGGGGATCATGGATAGTTGGTCTTAATCCTAATTTTGACCAACTTTGATTCGCACCAATCTAGGTGGTATTCGCACTCCCCAAGGAGGCATACCCCGGGGATTGGGATTCCGATGTATTCTAAATTTTAGTGGTTATGAGGATTTCCACATAAATTTGGTAGAATACTAAACCCTAATGTCATTTAAATTCATTAATTGAATGTATGGTTATGTGCTACAGTATTTCAAGCATGAATTCAAATACTTTCAAACCACTTGGGACCATCCTCAACCAGAATAAGTTGGTGGGATCCAACTATGTAGACTGGAAACGGAACCTGGATATTGTCTTGACCGCCTCAGGTTATAAATATGTCCTTACCAAAACCCCCCTTGATGAGCCTGGCTCGGATGCACCGGAAAAAGAAACGGAACTTTACACCAAGTAGGCCAAAGACGATGAGATGGCCAGATGTTACATTCTGCCATCCATGTCTAGTGTTTTGCAACACCAACATCAATCCTATAAGACTGCATACGATATTATATCGAACTTAAAGGAGATGTTTGCGGAACATGGCAGGCCTGCTAGGCAGGCAGCTATGAGAGTGCTCATTAGCACCAAGATGGCTGAAGGTACATCAGTACAGGAACACATGTTAAAAATGATGGACTCATTAAATGAGTTAGATGTACTGGGAGCTGCGATTGATGCAGAATTGCAGATCGACATAATCCTTGAGTCATTACCAGAGTCATTCAATAATTTTAAGGTTAATTATAATATGAATAAGATGAATCTGACTCTGGTAGAGCTGTCTAGCTAGCTGGTGGTGACTGTAGGGATTATGAAGAAGAAGCCAACTGCCCTAGTGACAGAAAAGTCAGATGCCAAGTCCAAGCCGAAAGGCAAAGGGCGGAAAGGCAAAAAGAAATCAGTTCCGAAAGGTCCTCAGGTGGAGAATGGTCCTAATGGTGGCGTGACCAAGGCTAAGGGTTAAGGGTCAAAAGGAAAGTGTTTCCATTTTGGTAAGACATGACATTGGAAAAGGAATTATCCAGAGTCTCTGTCTAAGAAGAAGACCTCAGGTATGATTGAGTCTCTTATTTCTGAAGTTAGTTTTGCAACTGGTACTTCAGAATCTTGGTGTGTGGACTCTGGGGTAACTAATCACATATGTAATTCGTTGCAGGAGTTCAGGGAAATCAGGAGGCTCAGTGACGGAGAAATCATTGTCAACCTAGGATCTGACGCTAAGGCAGAGGCTGTTTCAGTGGGAGTTATTACTTTATGTTTTTCAAACAATGAATTGATTTTGTCAGACACATTATTTGTACCGTCTTTACGGCAGAATTTAATTTCAGTTTCTAGTTTGGTGAATAAAAGTTATTCCATTACTTTTGGTACTGAAGTTGTCATAAAGAGGAATTGTACTTTTATATGTTCTGGCAGGTAACCAATGAGCTTTATTTGTTAACTCCTACAATGTATGAGATACATGATACTGAAACAATTAATAGACCATCATTAAAGAGGAAGTCACCTTCATCTATTCTAACAAAACTTTGGCACTTGAGGTTAGGTCATATAAACCTAAACAGGATTGGCAGGCTAGTGAAAGATGGTATCTTGCCTTCATTGGTTGTAGAACGAATGCCTGTCTGCGAGTCCTGTCTGGAAGGGAAAATGACCAAAATACCCTTTTCATTAAGGGCAATAGCGCCAAAGATTTATTGGAATTAGTGCATACTGATGTGTGTGGACCCATTAATGTCAGGGCCAGAGGAGGATGAGTATTTCATCACTTTCACAGATGATTACTCAAGATATGGATACATATACCTTATGTACCGCACGTCCGAGACTTTTGAAAAGTTCAAAGAGTTTCGAGCGGAAGCGGAAAAGCAATTATGTAAAAGTATCAAGACTCTTCGATCAGATCGAGGCGGGGAATATCTTTATGCTGATTTTATGGGATACTTATCAGAAAATGGGATTCTATCCCTGTTGTCTGCTCCTGGTATGCCTCAACAGAATGGAGTAGCGGAAAGAGGAACCAGACTCTTTTAGACATGATTAGGTCTATGCTGAGTTTCTCGGGATTACCTATATCCTTTTGGGGATATGCCTTGGATACTGCAATGTACATACTAAATCTCGTACCATCTAAGTTTGTACCTAAGACTTTCCGGGAGTTGTGGTCCGGGCGAAAGCCTAGTCTACAACATTTACACATTTGGGGCTGTCCGGCACACGTGCTAAAGGTTAAGACGGATAAGTTGGAAACGAAGTCGGAAGTGTGCACGTTTGTAGGATATCCTAAAGGAACTAAAGGTTGGTTATTCTATAGTCCCAGAGAGCACAAAGTGCTAGTGAGCACTAATGCGGTTTTTCTAGAAGAAGATTATATGATGGACCGGAAATCTTTAGAAAAGGTGATATTGGAAGAAATTCGAGAGCAAATAATTCCAAATCCAAGTATGACCGAACTTGAAGAAGTACCGCCCTTACCGGACCCAACAATTACACCAGTGCCTCGTCGTAGTGGAAGGATTGTCAGAGCCCCTGACAGGTTCTCGTTCTTGGGAGAGTCTTACAAGGCAATCCCGGAAGAATCGGAACAAGATCCCTGTAACTATGATGAAGCAATTAATGACATAGATTCGGGACGTTGGCAAGATGCTATGAAAGCTGAGATGGAGGAGTCTATGTACTTTAATTAGGCCTGGACACTTGTGGACTTGCCTGCCAATATTAAACCTATTGGGTGCAAGTGGGTCTACGAGAGAAAAGAGAGGACCAGATGGTAGAGTGGAGACTTTTAAGGCCAGGCTTGTTGCGAAAGGATATACTCAGAAAGAGGGTATCGATTATGAGGAAACCTTCTCGCCGGTAGCCATGCTCAAGTCCATCTAGATACTCTTTATCCATTGCGGCTCATCTCGATTACGAGATTTGGCAAATGGATGTCAAGACGGCGTTTCTCAACGGCCATCTTGAGGAGGACATCTATATGGTGCAGCCAGACAGTTTTGTAGCTAAAAACCAAGAGCAAAAAGTTTGCAAGCTGCAGAAGTCTATTTATGGACTGAAGCAAGCATCCCGAAGCTGGAACATCTGTTTTGATCAGGCAATCAAGTCATTTGGCTTTTGTCAAAATCCGGATGAGTCATGAGTGTATATGAAAAGTGAAGGAGGCAGGGTAATTTTTCTAGTCGACGACATCCTTCTCCTAGAGAGTGATATAGGGATGTTGTCAATAGTAAAAGTTTAGTTGGCTAAGACTTTTGATATGAAGGACTTGGGAGAAGCCAGTCACATCCTAGGGATCAAACTCCATTAAGACCGAAAAAATAGGAATGATAGGCTTATCCCAAGCTGTATACATAGATAAGGTACTAGTATGGTTTGTTATGCAAGATTCCAAAAGGAGCAGATGAGGTCGATACCATACGCTTCGGCTGTTGGTAGTCTCATGTATGCTATGTTATGTACTAGACCGGATATTTGTCATGCAGTGGGCCTAGTCAGCAGATATCAGTTTAACCCAGGACCCGAACATTGGACTGCTGTAAAGTGTATTCTCAAATACTTGAGAAGGACTAGAGATTACATATTGATTTATAGCAGTGATGAACTGATTCCAGTCGGTTACACAGATTCTGACTTCATGTCAGATAAGGATTCCAAGAAATCAACTTCTAGGTATATGCTTATGCTATAGCTGCTTGAGAAGCAGGTAAAGAAGCAGATTGACTCAAAAGGTTCCTTATGGAACTTGGAGTGGTACTTTTGGCAGGATAGCCGCTCACAGTTTACTGTGATAACAACAGGGCTGTCGATAAGTCCAAAGAACCCAGGAGCCAAAAACATGTACAGAGGTAGTAACACATGGTTAGAGAGATTCTGCAGAGAGGTGATACTGCTATCACCTAGATAAACTCTGCAAACAATCTGGGAAATCCCTTTACTAAGCCTTTGACTGCAAAAGTCTTTGAGCACCATGTAGATGGGATCGGCATGAGATGCAACCCTGACTGGCATTGAGCCCAAGTGAGAGATTGTTAGATTGTGTGGTTTCAATCCATCAGTTGATACAATAAATTGATTAATTTCTTTATTTATCAATAAAATCATGCTTTCCTTTCATGAGATGAATGATGATTTATTACTTAATGCACATGACCAATACATATGACATAATGGTTCATGAGATGAACCGGGACTCATTGGTATATTAGATGTGATATATGTATATGGATGAGATCCACATACGGGAGATATGTCTCGCAAATCTTATACTTAAAAATATCTTCACAACCATTGATGAGACTGGGCATCTCATCTGATAAGGTTGCAGCACTTTGATCACTATGAGATAGTGTGATTTGTCTCGATCATCAGAATGTAAGATTCTGGATCATAGCTCTGGTACATTGGATGTATTGAAGGACCATGAGAAGCACCTTATGAATACTGTCTTGATTTAAGGACCGCTCTCATAATTCCCTAGCAATAGGCTCTCAATCCTGAGACATTGATGAACTCAAGTTTCTATCTATACATTTGCTTTGAGTCACCAATGAATGAGGCCAACTATAGGTCAACACCTCGGTGTCTTGGGTAGTAGGACTGTGGGAACATCCAATGGTTAAGATGAAATCTATCTATATTATCCCCTTGTGCCAATTAATGGATTTGTCATTAGTAAGTGCGCACCCATCTCGATTAAGAGTTAATTGGATGGTACTGATGAACACTGTGATTAATTGGGGCTCAAGGATAATAAGATGTGGGTCCTCGATTGGATGGGATAAATTTAATCCAATTGATCCATGGATATTGATAGAGGGGCCTACTTGTGGCAATGTGGAAGTTTAGGGTCTTCAATGTAATTTATTCCTAAGACTGGAGTGCAATTGCATTTAATAGTGGTGTATTATTTGCAATTAACTGTGGGCCCGGATTGCACATGAGATGTGGGGTCGCGGTGTCCCAGTTGGAGCCAGCTTTCTAAGGAATCCCTAGTGGTCCCCACGCTAGCCCAAGATATTAGCAAGATTCTATTCTTACTTGAACTCTAAAAAGGAAGGAATTAGAAAATTACTATTTCTATTTGATGTGGGACTTCTAATAGTGGTAATAGTAAGTTACTAATTTATGTGGAAGCGAGACTTCTTATTCAATTAGTAAGAGATAAAGAATAGGAGATTGCTTGAGGGCTTTATAAGGGGAAATAACCCCTTGGACGTCCTATATATATCCCCACCTAGGGATTCACGCCTGATAAGTGCTTAATTATTTGTAATCTAAGCCCTAATATTCTGTTTATCCTATGCTAGTTCATGTTTATTTTATTTGATTTTACATAGTTTTTGTTAATTTTTATGCTAAGGTCAAAAGGAGCAAAAAGAGAGTAATTAATGGGCGTGAATCCCAAAGAAGGACCAAGGTGGGTCCCATTCAAGATGTTTCAGATTCAAAGAAGACTTTCTAATTATTTGGACAACTTACAATTCAAATCAAAGAAGAAGAGCAAAAGAAAGAAAGAAGAGAACAAAAAAAGAAGAAACCCATCCTAGGGTTACACGCCCAAGGGGGGTCCACATCTATTACAAATAGAAGAATTTCAGAAATTAGAAGTCTTATTCAAGTTAAAAGAGGAGTTCAAGAATGGAGAAAAACAAGGAGAGAAAGAAGGAAAATTTGGAGCAAGAGTTCCAGTCAAGATAGAATCCTAAAAGAGGGGTCCCACACTCATGTTACCCGCACCAAATAGGGCCCACTTTTATGTCAAAAGTTCAGATTTAATTCCTTGCAATTAATCTCAGATTTGTGGGTCCATGTGAATAAGTTTCTAGAAGATACAAGTGGGACCAGATTTAGAAAGCTTGCTAATCAAGAAAAGAAGACTCCTATTCTAATCTAATTAGGAAGCATACTTATAAAGAAAGATGGAGATCTAATCATATAAGGAGAGAAGCCTAAAAAGGAGGAGATTCTTCACAAAAGAGGGCTGTTGCAAGACTTATAAATAGAAAAAAAAACCTAGCCACGTCCATCCATAATACCAGCCATAAAACATCACACAAACCATCCACAAATCAGCTACAATCATCCACAAACCCTAGCAGCCATACAACACTATTGGGAGCACATTTGGAGCATCTTTTGGAGAGCTTTCGGAGCGAGGAAAAGGGGAAAAAGCTGCTGGCCATCCACTGCATCTTCATCATCTTCTAGTTTTCTTCTTATGACTCTATTTTATATTTTTTTCCAGACATGAGTAGCTAATTTTTTATGGCTAGGGTGTAATTGAAACCCTAGCCTAGTTCTATGTAGTCTCTTTTGGCGTCTTTTAATTCAGATTTCAGTTTTATTAGTAGAGATTCTAAACCATGTTTTTAATTGATGAGTTGTGTATATGCCATGCCAACCATGTGATGTTCAATTAATTTTAAGAGTAGCTAACTTAATTTTGATTGATCTTGATGTTAAGCATCTAGGGTTTAGAACCATGAATAATCTAAGTATATGCCATGCTTAGACTAATGCATTTATCTTTCCCATTGTTTTTATGCATTATGTGTGTTTTGACTAGGACATATGCCATGCTTAGTTTTTGCATCATACTGAATAATTCATGTAGTATGCCACTCATGAATTGGGTTTAGGGGAATAGTAATCTAGACGCATATGCCATGGTCTAGGTTGATAGATGTCACTAATAAAATCTGATTTTTGATTAAAAGATAATAAGGGACATGCATAGGATTGGTTAGGTGAGTAGATGAAACCCTAGTTCATTCATTCTCATTGTTTTCAATTCTAATATTAGTTGTGTGTTTTAGATTAATTTCCATTTAGCTTTTGATAATTTAATTTATTGTTTTTAGTAGTTTAATTCAATCTTTCATCATTCAATTGTCTATTTTAATATTCTGATTTTTAGTTGCTTTTGACATTGTTTTATCATAAGTCTTCGTGGGATCGACCTCGTACTTACAATTCACTACACTACATAGTGATCTTGTGCGCTTGCGAGTTTTAATTATGTGCATACTAGTAGCTTATTTCTAGGTTGCTTGGTGCATACCAACGCCCAACCCTTGTTTGTGCAAGTGTTGCACATCTCTTCCTTCTCCTCTCTCTCTTCTAGTTCCTTGGAGTTTCTAATAGGATTTTCTCTTGGAGATTCCACCATCTTCTTTAGAAAAGAGATATGATAAACGGGTCATAGCGTGGAAGATCAATAGGTCTTGGAGACTCTTGTTTGATACGTGAAAGTGTTTCATCATCAAAGAAAGACGCAACTTCTACATTAGAGCACTACCGGGCTCCAACTGTATAATCTGCTTCTCTACTTGCTGTGGATTATTTTGTTGCAAGTAGTTGCTGATTTCTATCTTCTAGATAGGTTATATTGCTGTACATGATTGATGAGAATGAGGGATTGCATCCTGGATTGGGTTTTGTAGCCTTATGGATAGTTGATCCCTGAGTCAAGTGGGTCAAAAGTTTTGAAAATCAATCCACGAGGCCCACCTATTTCCAACAAACGGGACATCCATTTATTTAGGAGTATTATTTAGTAGTTTGATTTGATTAGGATGAATATTAGTTGGTTTCCTATTTCATTTTAGGCATTATTCAAATATTAGAAAGTATTGTTGCTTAGGGATTAAGCCAACTCCTCTATGTAAGGATGTTAGGCCTCATTATATTTAAAATGCTTATTTTCAATAAATTAAAAGTTTTGTTTGAGATTTATCTCCTATGGTTATGGTGTTTTCTCCTCTTGTGAGGGTGCCCTAGTGGCTGAATCCATTATTGGATTCAATCAATCCCTCGGGAGATTGATTTATAGCATTGATCGTGGATCTAGGCTACGCCAATTCGTATCAGAGCCGAAGAGCAATCGCTGGGAGGAAAACTGTCCCTTTCGGATTCTATCCCCTTGCCAATTCCATCGTCATCGTCATCATCATCATCCTTCCATCCACCGTCATCAGATTTCACCGCACTCATCCATCCATCATCGCAATCCCTCCACTGCCTCACATTCGCATACCCCAAATCCAACATTACGATCCTCGTTGAAATTCCATGCCCACCCAGTCAAACTCATCCAACCCACCGATCCAAATTCCCTGTCTTCATCCAAAACCCTAAACCCCCATCTTCTTCATCCGAAACCTGAAATCACAATCCACAACCCTAACACCAAGGTCCCCAAAACCCCTATACACAACCCTAACCCTAATCCCTAACATCCAGAAACCGAAACAAACCTAGCCGAACCCAACCTACACTCATCGCCACCACCAAACACCCCAGTCGACCTCCATCGTTCCCCATTCTCCCCAACCAAGCGAAACCCATCCTCTCCATTCCTGTCGATCCAAACCAACCTCAGAAACCACCGAACACCATCCCCTCATCTCCCCAAACCACCGAAAACCCCAGTTCATCCCTGTCGTCAACACTCATCCATCCACTTCCGGAACCCTCTGTCCACTTCGGTATCCCCAACCCTAGCACAGAAAAAAAGAAGAAAGAGAGTAGTGAGAAAGAGAAGTAGCGAGAGGAAGATGGATCCTTGAGTTGGAAGGGCGTACCTGGCACCATCGATCATCATCTCCATTGCAACGAACAGAAGCCCGCAGCTAGCAACCAGAAGTTGGAGTCATCACAGCACCTAGCCACTGTAGCATCACCTTGTTGCTGCTAGAGCCTCTCCGGTTCGATTGCCAGCATTGAGCTCTAGCAACTCCACCACAAGCCGCCTCCTCATCGCACTGTCTCTTTTTTTCTCTCTCTCTCTCTCTCTCTCTCGTCGAAATCTGATGAGCTTCCCCCACTCTTATTTTTTTTACATTGCACTATAGTCAATAAAGGGGAAGACTCCCTCCCATGTGCCATTATCTGGCACACCTTGAGCCAGCCTCGCACTTGCTGGGCTTGATTTCAGGTTCAACCCGACCTAGAACCTGGTCCGGAAAAAAAAAAAAAAAAAACCCTCCCTTAACTTTCAGCCCAATTGATCCATATTAGCCACTGATTTTCGAAGGGTGATCTCGTGTTCCTCAACCTGCATCTACATACTCTTGACAATCAAATCTCTTCATAAAAAGTTGGTCCATTAAAAGAAAAATATTATCCTTCGTGTTTCCTCTTGCCTCAAATCAATATGAGACACATTGAAGCTATTATATATCAGTATATTTTGAGAAAGAGTTCTACTTTGAACTGTATATTAATGTAAAGCAAGGAAATTTAACCGTTGATGAATATACCTTGCGGTATCAATAGTTGGAATTTTTATGTGGTTTGAAGGAGAGAGATAGTAATGATGAAGGACTTAGGCGTGATATACGGATGAATGTGAAATCGTGCCAAACTATTCATGAAGCACAGTAAGAAGCTATCCGTGTTGAGTACATGCTTCAACAATCTCACATGCAACAATGTAAATATCAAGAAGAAAAGTCTCAACAAAGACAAAGAGCTCATGTTGTGGAGAGACTTTTTGCAGGAGAAAATAATCCCACTCTTGTCATTCGCCGACTCCTCAATACAAATGAAAATGAAGAAGAATGGAGACATGTTAAGAAATTTCACACGCGGTTAAGAGTCGAAGACAGGTCTGCTAATTTGATTATTGACAATGGTAGTGCAATAAATTTTGTCGCGCAAGAGGTCATTGACAAACTTCATAGGCGAACTGAGAAGCTTCCTAAGCCCTAGCAAATCACATGGTCTCATGGTCATCATCCCCATGACTCATAGATGTTTGGTTTCATTCAAGATGGGCCATTAAGAGGATAAACTTTGGTGTGATATGATCCATATGAATATTGCTCATATTATTTTTGGACGCCCATAGCTTTTTGATCGAAAAGTGCACCATGATAAAAGAGGCGAACACATATACCCTTTTGTGGAATGGGAAAAGAGTTATCTTATTCCAATGACATCAACATCCTCATCTTCGTCTACATCATTTTTTTCCACTGAACCAAAGAAAGAGCAAAAAGAAGACATAGCAGTCATGATTGCACGACAAGAGATACCAGTCATGCCAACATACATCAAGTGTGCAATAGAAGTGTCACGCCCCCGGACCGAGGCCCTGACAATCAAGTCCTTAATCCGGGGGACCCGGCGCGACGGGTCAGAAAATTCCGCCCGCACACGCTAAATATTTTCCCACAGGATTTCGCGGTGAGGATTCCAGACGATCCATCACAACCAATTAATCGAATTCACAACAAATAATAATATGCGGAAGCGTGTAGCAAAATAAAAAAAACAAACGAGATATAAGATAATTGCACAAACTCTGTATCAAAAGAGAAATATATAAATGAGCGCAACCCAAAGTTAGTTAAAGTTGTGAGGATCACAAAAGTATATTTAATTTATACAACCCAAAAAGAAAAGGCCAACAGAGGCCAGTAGCAAATTTCCCAAAAAATGTTATTGAACTCTAGACCCTACATGACGTCTACATGACATCATTTGGCTGCCACTCGTGCTCCACCGGAGGCCCTACTGCCTCCTCCGCGCGCTCCGCCTCAAAGGCTGCGGGTCCGACATCTGACACCAAACAGAAAAGTATCAGACACGACGGTCTGGCAGGTGAATAAAGCAGATAAGGTATACAAGTTTTATAAACGCCATGTTTAAAATCATAAAAGTGTAATTGAAACGAGACATATATATAGGGTAAATCAAATGAACCATTTCTATACAAATGAAAGAATTTCATAGTTTAAATGTTTGAAACTAACTGACAGATAATTAAAATATTGACAAACCACATATAGCTATATTCTCCTATTACCGAAGTAACAAGAGCACACAAACAAATAACTGTTGCCATATAAAATGGCCGGAACAGACAGACAGAAGCCGTTGCCACTACTCGTGGGACTGGAATACAGAACCGTTGCCATGGCCGGAACAGACAGAGTCCAAACTGCAGTTGGCAAATAATTTAAATATCCCAAGCCGGGTGATCAGCCCAACTAGGTGACCTAAGCTTAGTGGTGCCATTCAAAACCAAAACCTGAATCGATATAAATCAAATCATAGTAATACATTTCCAAAATCGATAAAAGGAACTACTCCAGACAAATGCATACTGACAAATTCGAACGAATCGGATGAGTAGCCTTACCGATGTTTCCGAATGTGGCAAACCATTCAAATCTATTTCAAAACAATTTGTAGAAAATATACAAATTTTCTTAAATTGGAATGAATTAATGTATAGTGGTTTAATGGCTTACCACGGGTCGTCTTGACATACACTTAGACCCTTAATGTCGATAATATATGCGGAGCTTGGTGTCACTGAAGATTTCCGACAATTAAGGATATAAGTGTGTATTAAGACTTAATTAATAATTTCCCGGGTAATTCTAACATCAAACAATTCCATCATTTTTCCCGTTAAAATTTCACGATTTATAATAATTCAATTCAATGTATACATTTCATACTACTATGCTCCAATGGGGTTTAAATGAGCTTCAAATAATGGGGGAAATGGGCTGGAAAAAGGGGCTGAAATGGGCTGGAAAACAGCCCAGAAATTGGGTAGAAAACAGCCCTAGAATGGGCCTGATATGGGCTGGAAAACAGGCCTGAAAAAGGGTAGAAAGCAGCCCTGGAATGTGCCTGATATGGGCTGGAAAACAGGCCTGAAATTGGGCCAAAAATCAGCCCAGAGAAGGCCTGAGAACAGCCCAGAAAAGGGCCTGAAATGTGACCTGGGCCCTGGCCAGGCCCGCTCGAGCGGACTGGGCTCTGTCCAGTCCAAAACTGGGTGCAGGTTCTGCACCTCTCTCTCCTTTGTTTATAGTTCCTTCACTCCATTTCCCACCTGATTCATTTGTACTTCTCCCAGCTGAATTCACATCCATTTCAACCACAAATACACTAATCCACTCCATTCACTAAATCTGATATAACATGGCATTTTAATTCATTGAAAGCCCAAAACTTTGAGATACAAAGAATGATAATTCAGAAGTTGTAATGAGCAATAAAACATTGGTTTCTGAAGCAACAAATCAATATATATAAGGCATCATTCATAACCTAAACAATTCAAAAATTAAACCCATAAATTGTATAGAAACTAATATCTTAATAGCATGCATCTCTTGTCCAGATTATTCACTTGCCTCTAGTTCAAATGGGTCTCAAATACACTCCAAAGAAGCTCTAACGCAGCTGCACCCAATCTACACCAAAATCCATGGAAAAACCCATTCAAGAAATTCATTATTTTGAAAAGGGATGGAGCTCTCAAAGAGCCTCCTTTCATGCATGAAGAAAGGGCTCTAATGGCCCATTCAAAACTAGAAATTCAAGGAAGAAGTCATTGCTAACCTTGAGAAGCTCTAAGGAAGAAGGAGAGCTTGGAGAAGATGATGAACCAGCTGAAATTCCTTAGAAATAGTATGGTTGGAAAGCTTGAAAGATGAGAAGAATGGTGGTGAAATTTGTCTTCTAATTGGGGCTTGATTTCCTTGGCATGCAGAGGAGAGAAGGTAAGAAGAAGAGAGAAAACTCTCTTAGGTTCAGTTGCAGAATGGAGAATGAAGAAGAAGTATACTGACGTGAGCTTGGGTTTTGAATGGGTTTAAGTTGTGAAAAGTGGGCCCCATGGGCCCCAAATCTTCAAGTGGCTAGATCGATCATTTGTGGGTCCCGAATGAAAACGACGAAGAAGACAAAAATGATAGTTGAAAAATCTAGTTTTCAAAAAGTATATTTTTCTCATGATTTTCAAATTTCAAAATTTATGCACAGATTTGGGTGTGAAAAGACTATCTTGTCATTTTTCTCGAAAAACGCGATTTCTAGGTTTCAAATGCAAACGGAACAAACATGAAAGTTAGTGGGATCAAAATAAAAAGTTCAAAAATTTCTAAATCCATATTTTTCATAAATCAAATAAATCAAATAAATCAAATTCCCACACTAACACGTGTCACACGGGCCACCCAGGGCCTGGTCAAACCAAACTCAACGCGCTCAAAATTCCCCAAAGCTATCCAAAATTCTAATCTAACTAAAAATTCAAGCTAATCGTCCCCTAATCCCACTTAGAGACTAATCACAGTTAAAATAATAATAATATATACTAAACCTGGGTCGGGGCCTGACAAGAAGAGCAAGTTCAAGGCAAAGTTGATCTCATGGAAAATAAAGAACAAGTAAAAGATGATCAAGATATTGTTAACCAAGAGCCACGGAAGGTAGAAGAAGAATGAGGATTAACAAACATTAAAGGCTTTGACCGGGTTACCAAATAGAGTGAACATCCGATAGATCTGGTTGAAATGCCACTTTCAGAAAATTCAATTGGGACTTCGGAAATCAAATCAATTGTCCCAGTGGTTACACATGAAGATCAAGTAGTTGCAGTTCCTCACATTGACTTCATTTTCGGTGATCAACGATGGATAGTCAATGTTCATGATCTGTTGGTTCAAAGACAACTACTGAAGCATCTACTGCTCAGATTGCACATCTAAGTTAACTGCAGACATTAGAAGAAGCGATACTTTAGATCTACTTTTAGACGGAGGAAAAAATTGCATCAAACTTCCAAGCCATTCCATACCAATGTAGATCAAAAGAATAGACGGATGTTTGTGCGATTGATTTTCGACCTAGGAGGACATTTTCCGAACTTGTGGTCAAATTCTCTCCTTTATTACCAAGTTGTCAACTTGCCGGAGTCGAGTTTTTTTAAGCGGGGGAGAATAATTGATGCAGGCAAGACAATAGGTCAGCCAACCCATTGGGTCCAGCCCATAGGCCCAACGGGACATCCATTTATTTAGAAGTATTATTTAGTAGTTTGATTTGATTATGATTAATATTAGTTAGTTTCCTATTTTATTTTTGGCATTATTCAAATATTAGAAAGTATTGTTGCTTAGTGATTAAGCCAACTCCTCTAAATAAGAATGTTAAGCCTCTTATTTTCAATAAATCAAAATTTTTCTTTGAGATTTTTCTTTTATGGTTATGGTGTTTTCTCCTCTTGTGAGGGTGCCATAGTGGCTTAATCCATTCTTGGATTCGATCAATCCCTCGGGAGATGGATTTATAGCATCGATTGCAGATTCAGGCTGCACCAATAATCTAACGCTCACAGTACACCGACAAATTTAGCAAGGAACAATGTCCAAAAAATAAAATTGAGAGACAACATATGGACAAATGTCCATACGTTGTTGCAATCGGTAGTCTGATGTATGCACAAATATGCACTAGACCCGATTTAAGTTTTGCATTTGGCATGTTGAGTTGATACGAAAGTGATCCAAGAATGGCCCATTGGGTAGGACTTTAGAAGGTCTTGCGATATCTTAATGGGACTAGGAATTATATGCTCCCTTACAAAAGGCCCTATCATTTAGAAGTGATCAATTATATGGATGTAGACTTCGCTGGATACCTCGATTCTATAGCTAACTGGGCACTTTCATGGAGAAGTGCGAAACAGACCCTAGTGACCCCATCCACATTTGATGCTGAATATGTGGCGTGCTTTCAAGCTATCGGTCAAACCATATAGATGCTTGATTTTATTTCAGGGTTGCACATTACAATATTCAAACCAAATAATATTTAATTGTGACAACGATGCATCTAGAAGATTTGCACAAAATGATAAGGTTACTAGCAAATCTAGTTTTTTAGAAGTCAAATATCTTGTGCTTAAAGAAAAGGTAAGAGATCAGTTAGTGTCTATTATAGGAGCTCCAATGAGCTTGATGTTGGCAAATCCATTAACAAAGGCATTGGGACCAAAGCCCTACCAAAATCATGTCAGAAATATGGGGCTTAAATGAATTGCCTTACAAGTATTTGTAAAGATACATATAGATTGGATACATTTATAGGGGTGCACATGGACGGTTCGGATCGGTTTAGAGGGAAAACCATCAACCAAACTGAACCCATCGGTTTTTTATTTTCCCAAACCGAACCAAACCGCCCATGTGCTCAAACCGAACCGAACCGGTTTTTTTGTTTTATTTTATTTTTTCACAAAAAATTGCAGTTCAAACTTAGTCCATCAAATGAAACGAGGAGAAGCTGTAATGAACACTAAAATATATTTCATAATTCGTTTCAACCAAGGAAGCATACATCAAATGATGGATGAATACTTTCCATCCATCATCCGGTCATGTGATTGAATGGACCAGGCCAGGTTCGGCCAACTTTTCAGGCCAATGAGCCGGAGCAGTTCAAATCTTCTGGTAAAATACACCAACAAAATGGTCAAGTACGTACCTATTGCTCTGCGTAAAACCTGGACTAGACTACATAGCTTGATCCAGACCAATAAATTCAACACAAAAGGAACTATTTTTTTTTTCGGTTTGAGTGGAATGTTGCTCCAATTTTGAACTTATTGAGGCGGGCCTCTTCATAGTTCACTTCCTCTTAGGTTAGACCAAACCCCTGGGCAACACTACTAAAAACCCAATAATGCACACCACTTGTAGAACTTTTATAAAACATGTAACATGCAAGTAGAAGATACAAATGTTTCTCTTGAGGCTAAAATAGTCAAAACTCCATACTCAAGTTAATACATATGGTTGGCTCGATTTAGGCGGTTAACCGTGGGTTCAAACCGATAACCGACCAATGTAAGGCGGTTTCTATGATTTTCAAACTGTTGACCGAACCGATCTACATAAAACCGATCCGAACCGCCCGGTTCGGTCGGGTCGGTTCGGGTCGGTTCGGTTTTGCGGTGCTACTGATTTTTTTGTGCAGCCCTAATACATTATCATAACGATTTTCTATATTCTTCCTTTATTTATATTCACATGTGATTAGAGTGTATAAAGTAAGAATAGTAAAGTGAATGACATCATTGAACTCATTATATAGAATTGTCATTGCAAAGTGTCCCATTTTACCCTTTTTAAAAGCTTTGTTAAGTGAATTTGTTGATGTAATAATTATGGAAGGAAGCAATTTGTTTAAGACATGTAACCGCCATAGTTCTCGTCAATAGGCTAACTTAATCTCAGATTAAAGATTGAGCATAAAAGTTTAGGAGGCAACTGTTTTTTTTTTTTAAAATGGTGCGCACTAGTGAGTCTTGTTTTCAAATTTCTTTTGTTTTTGGAAATGATTTTAAATTTTTTTTTAAAGTGGTCATATGGATCAAGTGGGAGAGAATTGGATTGAGTGAGTGGCCCACATGACCATCTGGGACCCACTCCTTTCTAAAATGTCCAAATCTTCTAGCTTGTCATTTTTTGCTTGTGCAAATCTCAAAATGAAAGTTTATTTTCAATTCTCTTAGCTGATCAAGAAGAGAGAAGGTTAAAGGTAGAGGGACAAGTAACGGTCAATCTTGTCTCTCGTCTAAGTCCAAGGGCAAAAGTAAGATTAAGAAAGGTGCCAATGTTCAAGCTGAAAAAAACAGAGAGGAAGGATAAAGAGATACCGAAGAAATGTTACTTATGTGGAAAGAAAGGCCATTTTAAGAAGATTGCCTAAGGCGAAAGAATTGGTTTGAAAAGAGACGTAAAAATTAATCTCTTGTTTGTCTTGAAACAAATTTAACAAATGTTCCATCAAATTTATCATGGATTGGCTTTGGTGCAACCATTCATGTTTCTAGTTTCTACAGGGACTCCTTTCAGGCCGAAGTCCGATTGATGGTTAAAGAATCATAATCATGGGCAAGGATGCAAATATCTACGTAGCGGCCGATATATCGGGCGTGGCGGACTCGGGCGAATTATCGACCGCTACAAAAAATCACACCGTAGCGGCCGCTACGGCCGCCACCGTGGGGCTTATAAAAGCCCCACAGCCGGCCCTAGCCCTGTTTTTTCCATTTTCAACTGCTGTGTGTGCCTCCAAACCAACTCATTTTCAAGTTTCAACTACAAGACTATGCAAGTAAGTGAGTAACATCAAATTCGAAGGAATCAAACACAAACAAGTGAAACAACTACAAGATCCAAGGCCTAAGCTTCCATTCCACCGAGGTATGTTTTTCCTTTTTATTTTTTTCTAGTCTTTTAACTTTTGACTTTTGAGAATTAAGATCATCTATTCATCTCTTTCTAAGAGTCTAAGTACTATAAAAAGCTTCCTTGTCTTGTAATATGATGAGATCCATGTTTCCCTTTCATCATGCACACATATTTTTATTTTTATTTTATTTTTCTCTACTTTTTTATTTTCGGATTTATTTATTTTTTTGAAAAAAAAATTGAACACTCATGGACAACCCATGAAACCACTTGGAAATTGCTTGTAAATGATAGATCTATGTTTCCCATGGATCAATCCATCACATTTTCATTGTTTGTTGATTTTTCTCTATTTTTTTATTTTCGGATTTATTTTTTTTTTGAAAAAAAAAAATTGAATACTCATGGACAACCCATGAAACCACTTGGAAATTGCTTGTAAATGATAGATCTATGTTTCCCATAGATCAATCCATCACATTTTCAATGTTTGTTGATTTTTCTCTATTTTTTATTTTGGTGGTGATTAAGGTATTCCTATTTCCTTCACTAACTCTCTACTCTCTGTCATTTCTAAATTGGTGTTGAATGTTGACTGTTGATCACTTGATCACTTCATAGTTCATTCCCTTGATTGAATTTGAACCTTGAATGTTGAAGTATTGATATTTGATTGTTCAATGTTCACTAATGAGTAATGACCTAAGTACCTAACTCTTAACTCTTAAGTCTTCTTAATTCTTATGCCTTTATTTCATGTTCTATTTTTTTTTTTATGAGCTTTCCATTACTTTTTAAGCTAGCATGACTAAGAAACATGAATACATGTGAACAAACTAATCATTACTATTATTTTCTATTTATACAGCGATACAGGACCTCATATATTGAGGGCACCGCTACGCCCCCTTTTCTTACTTACTTTTGCAAAAGAACCACATTTTCTTTCATTTTACAAAATTTTGGATTTTTTTTAGATTTTTTTGGCGATTTTTTAAAATCGCACCGCTACGCCACTACGTATCCCCACTACGCTACGTATCGCCCGCTTCGTAGCAGTTTGGCGGCGGGCGTAGCCGTTGTTTTCATCCTTGATCATGGGGAACCGAAAGGAATCAAGGGTCGATGCTGTTGGCATGTATGGACTGATGTTGGACACCAAATTCATTCTGGATCTCCACAATACTTGCTCTGTCTTGGATATTTCTAGAAATGTTATTTCTAATTCGAAACTAGATTATGAAGGTTTTAAATTTGTTATTGGTGATGAAGTTTTTACTTCTAAAAATATTCATAAATCCATCACCAAAACCAAATTTAAAACCTTCATAATCTGGTTTCGAAATAGAAATAAGATTTCTAGAAATATCCGGAGACACAGAGTATTGTGGAAACCCAAAAATGAATCTTGTGCCCAACATCAGTTTGTATGTGCCTACAGCCTCGACCCTTGATTCCTTCCGGTTCCCCATGGTTATGGTTCTTTTACCATCAATTGGATTTCGGCATGAAAGGAATCCTTGCAGACAACCAAAAATATGAATGGTTGCACTAGAGTCAATACACAGAATTTGATGGACCATTAAATAAATTGGTTTCGAGCCTTAGAAGAGGATTTTTGCATGTAATTGCCCAGTTTCGCTCGACAAGACGATTGTAAAACCCCGACCGTCTAATTATGCAATTGGTAGTAATTAATTATGTTGTCAGTTTATTAAGTGTGTTTAGAGGCTAATTACCTTAGTTTGAGGGTTAGAATAATGTTTGAATAGCTTTGGGGAGTTTTGATAGCCTCTAAACCTAGTTTGTGCCTCTAGGGACCCATTTGTAATTCCTAAAAAAAGCTAGGGTATTATTCGCAAATTCTGAAAATTGTGTTTCTGAGCCCTTTAGATTGAGGACATCATTTGGGACAACTTCCATGTTTCAACTCGTAGCCATTTGGAGCCTAGAAACCCTTCATTTTGTTGTCTTTCACTAAATAGGGATATGGTTGTCATTTCTTCAAAAGTTTAGTAAAAATTTCAAAGTTAAAACATGTCATTCTTGGGCTTGTCAGAAAGTGGATTAAATTTTGAGCAACTTTCCAAGGCCGTAATTTGATGATGCTACATTTGGTGTTTAGGTATCGGAGCCCAATTGATGGGACTGCCGGTTGAGAGGTATCACGAGTGAGGTGTAGACGACGTAGTGTGATGTTATTGGGCCAACACACGAGAGGTTGATGCGGATGGACCTCAGGCCACATATGTTTGGCCCAAGTAGATTTAGGATTTTTAATTCAGTAATTATATGTTAGTTTCTAATTTTATTATAATTAGGATTAGGTTTCCAATATTATTCAATTTCCTATTTAATAGGTTTCTTAGCCACCGAGTTTCCTTTCTTATTTATATGCATTGTAAGAGGAGAAATTCTTAGAGTTGATTAATTGAATTGGATTTTCCTATTGAGGTGTGTCATCGTTAATGTCTCTGTGGAGACTTGTTATTGTGTCTTCAGACACGCACTTCGGCACTTCCCGTAAGCCCTAATCCTAGGGCTTGCATCAGTTGGTATCAGAGCCGAACATTCCCTCGAACGATCGGCGTGGCTACCCCTATCCATTCATCTACATTCCAGCATCCATCCATCATCCACTTCCTGTTCCATCGCCCAAATCCGTCCACCGAAGTCCTGTGTCATACTACCTCATTGTCCAAAACCTCTTCCCCAAACCATCCCCATATCCCATCCTTCCCGGAACCAAACCCTCCTTCACGAATCCTAGCCACGACCCCTCCACTGTCGTGACAAAAAAAAAGAAGAAAAGGTCCACTATTCCCAAAACCACGACCAACCTTCCTGCTGCATCAAACCATACCAAAACCTCCAAGCCATATCCACTGAACCTATTCTTTCCATAAATCCCAACATCCATACCCAAATCCTTTCAAATAGAGACCAAATCCCTGCACTACGATCCAACCCAATACTAAACCCCACCCTATCTCAGTCAAATTGGATCGCACCATTATCGAAATCCAATACCAAAAACAAAAAAAAAAAAAAAAAGGAAGAAGAAGAAGAAGAGAGAAAGCGTACCTACACCGAGAATGCCCGCAGCCTCCATCTTCTTCATCGGAGCAATCACCGCCTTGCTCGCTCCCTGCAGTGTTCAAAGGACCTCATCGCTATAGTATCATTGTTGCCGAAGCCACTCCCAGCGTCATCCTCTTCGGCCATTCCAAGGCTCCTCTCTGTCAACAAATAGAAACCATTGGAAAAAAGGGGTTTCAAGCCCTTAGACACGGAGACTGGGACGGGACTGACATTGGGCCAAGTTAGAGATTGGGTCCAGTTCTATCCCAGGTCCAGCCAGGCTGCTTACTGTTTGGGCTTGCGTTCCTCCAAGTCTGACCCAAATTGACCCGCCCAAGTGAAGCCCATCATTAGAGACTCCAACCCAGCAGCACAAGGATTGACATCAACAGAGGAGTCAAGGGCTAGATTTCCTTTTGCGATTGCGAAGAGGAGAAATCCTTATTTATATCAATATGCATTGTAGGAGAAATTCTTACAGTCGATCAATTGAATTGTGTTTTCCCATTGAGGTGCGTCCTCATTATTGTATCCGCGGAGACCTGTTATTGTGTATTCGGACAAGTGCTTCGGCACATCCCGCAAGCCGCCCTAGGGCCTGCATCAGAGGTTCACACCTTTACGCTTGTCATCTTTTATTTTGGCATTATAGAGATGTATATGTAGCATGGAACGTAGTATCTGGACCCTTATTAAAACTCTTAACACATTATATAATTGAACTTTAAGTAAATGTCTCTCTTACTTTTACCAACTTTGTTACTATTATTTGTTGTGTTGGCTTCCATCTGCTTAGATTGTATGAATTGTTGCTTCCGCATTTGCTTATGGTGACTGATCATCACTTATAACCTCACTATGGACTTCGATCCTCCCGGAATAGGGGCAACAATTGCAATATCAAGAAAAAAACTTAATTGGCCAAGATTCTCACACCCTAATGGTGCAGTTAGGATCCAACCGGATCTTGGGGGCGTGACATTGACCTCATGGATATACTTGGAACACTTGGTGTTGTTGAACCTTGAATACTTTGTGATTTCTAATCTATGAAAATAAGTTTCAGATTTGACTAAACTGATGGCAATGATCATACACTGAATTCACCTTGATCAGTGTGTAATCATGATGAACAGGGGAAAAAATCAACAACTCATGTTGGAAAGAACCCTCAGAATACAAAAATGCAATTTTGGGCATGGTGAGCCTAGGCCATGGGCCCCACTAGTGGGGTCCATTCTGGCCGAACCTATGATGGGGGATTTTTAGGTTCTATTGACTCTAGTGTATTATGGGTTATTAATTTTCATTTCCTATTCATATGAAAGACCCTAAGGTTTGGAGATTTGTGTATTTAGACTTGATTCTGGCATCTTGATACTCGTTTAATGAATAAAGAAAGGGGGTCCCTGGCTGTGGGCCCCATCATGCTGGTGGACTTTTAGGGTATGTTTACCTTAATGCATTATGAGAAATTGACTTACGTGATTCTTTCACATGATGGACGTTAGAAATTGGAGAAACGGAAGAATTGGACTTGAACCTTGATTCTCAGACTGGTTTAAACAATAAAAAACTAAAGGGACTAGCAGTTGGTGAGGTTTGGTCTTTGACCTTCACCTACGAATGGGAAGCATGTGTGGTTATTATGCGAAATTAAGGGTTAGACGCCCAAATTACCATCGGAAGCGCCAATAGTAGTAATCCGGATTAAATTTAGAGTCCTTGAGTCCTTGTATTCCTTCAAATTCAGTTTAGGACCAACAAAGTGTGTCTAGGATTCTATTATATTAACTAACTTGGCATAATGACATACATGTGGAAGGTGGTCCAAAGACCTAGGCTTTGGCATTGTAATTATTCTTGAATTGCAAGAAATCTTGTTGTAGAGGTATGTTCTCTTATAAGTTAGTAAATAAGACCCGTTCATAATTTATAATAAGCTAGGGTCCTTGGTGTAAATACCAAGAACTTGAAGGGGTTTCTCATAATTTGTAGAAACTATAATCTAATGATATAGGAAAGGTCGACTCTCATAGTAGGTAAGATCATTCTTCAGATTTCTTCTCAAAAACATCGTCCCTTCTCTTTTCTTTCTTCTTCACTTGTGCTTTCTAAGAGACTTAACAGTAGAGCCCTAGATTTTATCTAATCTAGGGTTCCAACTTGGTATCAGAGCCTTCAATCCAGAAGGAGACAGCCTTACGAAGAATCCTAAAGGAACAGATCTTTAAGGATTTGATGTAATCTAACCCTAGCCGAACTGTATGAAGATGGTCGACTGGGTCTTTTGAGTTCGTCAGTTCACAAAAATCTCTTCCATGGTGTCTGGGAGCATTGTTTTTGGTTCGGTGGTGTTGTGTAAGGATGAGAGCAGCCTTTAGTTGTCATCCAAAAGGCTCTACATCAAGTATCTCTTCAAGAAGGAGACTTCCCAGTGGCTGTATGTGTGTCGTTTGGTGCTGGTATCATACTGTGTGTGTCAACAGCCTTGTATAAGGCTCTGGTGATGGTTTGCATGTGTCGGGTGATGTTCCATGTGTCAGAAACCATATACCAACCCAAAAGCTTAAGCTGATAGGTGGAAGGCCCATACATGTATATTAGGATATGTCAAGCCTATTACTTAGGCGATGTGGGATGTGGGATTTCCCAACACTCCCCCTCACGTGCAGGCCCAACAGATTTCATAGACGGGCCTGTCACGTGGGCTACACAATAACACCGGGATCGAAACCCGCTCTGATACCATGTCAGAAACCATATACCAACCCAAAAGCTTAAGCTGATAGGTGGAAGGCCCATACATGTATATTAGGATATGTCAAGCTTATTACTTAGGCGATGTGGGATGTGGGATTTCCCAACACCATGTGTGTCGCCAGTCTTGTGTAAGACTCTGGTGATGCTTTCTGAAGTGTTTTTTGATGGATCTGGTCTGGTTTGACATCTTCAACAGCTTTGTGTATAGTTGGTGGTAGCCATGTGGTGTTGGTGAACTTCACAAGGAACAGTGTTCTGACAGAGGTTTTGGTAAGAGGTTGGTGTTCTAGATGGGGTCCAAGGATGAGAGTTCCACAGGATCCAGCCAACAACTTCTTCTGAATGTTGTCAATCCTAATACAAGGATAACACCAAGTCTTTTCAATGGTACTAATTACAAGGATTGGGCGTATTCTGTGAGAATGGCTATTGGAGGATCGAAGAGACTTGGTTATATTGATGGGAGTATTAACTATTAAGGAACCGAAAAAGGAAGATCCTTAGAGTATGTTTGTTGATGGCGCAGCCCAGACCTGATCGATGTAGATCTACACCTCCAGCGGTGTGAATGAGTCTTCCGACTCAAGCCCTAAGATCACTTAGGAGAAAATACCCAAATGAGAACTCTTTTGAATTTTATTGAGAATATAGCATAACTTTCTCTATTTATAATAGAGGAATGGTCTAAATAAAGAAACTACCATTATTCCGTGATTCCCAAAATCACTCCCTAAAATCTCTAAGTAAATCAAATCACTAAAATCTCTCTGATTAAATAAAATCACTAAAATTACTAAACTATTTAAGGAAAGCAAATCAATGGTAGGTTCCTTGGTAGGGTCCATTAGTGGGCCCTCTTCTTCTTTGACCTCATTGCATCAACTCTCCCTTGCTTGGAAAAACTCGACTCCGGCGAGTTGATAGCTTGATAACAAGGGAGAGAATCTAGCCACAAGTTCATAAAATGTATGCCTAGGTCGAAAATCAAATGCACAAATGTCCGCCTTTTCTTTTGATCTGCACTGCATGGCTTGGGAGTTTGACGCAATGTGTTCATAAAATCGGAAGCGTCGCTTCTTTTGCTATTTGCATTTAACACGAACTTGTGCTTTTCCCATGAGAGACTGCAATTGTAAAATCTGCCATATCGGAGTGCAATCTTCAAGCTTCCATTGTTGATCCTTGAAGATGAAGTCAATGTGAGGGACTTCAACAACTTGATCTTCTTGGGAAACCTTTGAAATAATTGATTTGATTTCCAATGACTTAATCGGGTTTTTTGGACCTAGCATGACAATTAGATGAACTGGATGTTCAATCTGCTTGCTAACTTGGTTAGAGTCCTCAATGTACGCTAGTCCATGTTCTTGCTCAGCCCTTTGTAGCTCCTGATTGGCATTGCCTCGATCAATATTGGTTGTACCCACGAAATCATCTATGCCATGAACTTGCCCTTCATTGTCATCCTTGAGGTCTTCTGTCTTTGCTTGTGGTGCCATCATGATTTCCCATTCAACTTTTTGCTCTTTCTGTGGTTCTTCTGTTGAAGATGATGATGTAGACGAAGATGGAGGTGTTGAAGTCATTGAAATGAGTCTACTCCATTTTCCATTCCTGAAAAAAGTGTATGTGTTTGTTTATTTATCATGATGTACTTTCTGATTAAAAAGCCATGGACGTCGAGCAATATTCATATGGATCACATCGCACCAAATCTTTATCCTCATAGCCGCCAAGCTTGAAAGATACCAAACATTTATGAGTCACAGGGATGATATGACCATTAGACCATGTGACTTGGTAGGGCTTAGGAAGCTTCTCAGTTGGCAAATTAAGTTTGTCAATAACCTCTTGTGTGACAAAATTTATTGTACTACCATTGTCAATAATCACGTTAACAAACTTGTCTTTGACTCTTACCTGCGTGTGAAATTTCTTAGCTTGTCTCCATTCTTCTTCTTCCTTCTCATTCAAATTGAGGAGTCATCGAATGACAAAAGTGGGATTATTTTCCCCTTCAAAAAGTCTCTCCACAACATAAGCTCTTGGTCGACATTGTTGCATGCGAGACCGTTGAAGCATACACTCAACACGGAAGGCTTCCAAGTATGCCTCTTGACTGGTGTTGCAATGATTCATATTTTCCACGATGTCTGGTCTCAAAACTTTGACATAACAAGCTAAATCATGTGTCTCACCTTCCTCCATTTCGAATGTCTTGCAACTTCCGAAATTGGCGGGTATATTAATCAACCGTCAAATTTTCTTGATTCAAATTGAGAAATTCTTCAAAATAGAACCCATTCTCAAAATACCAATCTCTATATGTAAATTTATACCAAATTCTTTGCATTTCATTGGAGTTTCCAAAAAATATCATGATGATTTGGAATCAAAAGGACTTTATATGTGGATCTTGTTGATTGGAGAACATTGGTGAAGATGGATTGTCGATCAGACTGCGGATGGCCCAAATATCACCTATCAAAAAAAAGTATTGGCTTGCTGTCTGACAAAAATGAAAGTTTGGAATTCCTTAACACCTTTTTTTGGCCTGAATGGGTTCGAAATTGGGGTGGATTAGGGATTGTTGGTCTTTGTTTGTCTCTAATTTCTCATCGACTGTGACAACAAAGATCTTGTTTGATGTTTTTCGGGAGGCAGGACCAGCGTTTGATGTTTTCTTGCCTGAAGACAGAGCATCTGGGAAAGGAAGAGGCTTTGGTTTTGTGCGGTATAAAACTGAATGGGATGCGAATCAAACAATCCAAATATTTGATGGCAGCCTTGTTTATGGTAGGAGGATTCTGGTTCGGAAGGCTAGAGTTATTGATCATAATGCTAAAAAGTCTAGCCAAGTGAAACCAACTTTTAGAGAAGAAGGATCAAATCGTTGTTACAGATTTTAACAGAAGAGAAGGTTCCATGGCTGATCTCTTTAAAGTAAGTACAGCGAAAAAAAGGATTTGATCAGGTTTGGATAGAAGATGAAGGAGATCATAAGGTGGTTAAGCTGGCAGCGTCTCTGGCATCCTCCTTGAGAAAGGGGGTGGATAAGTCCTTTGTTGCTCCTGTTTACTGTCTGGATGTAAACGAAAGTCTGTCCAAGAGTGGTTCTTTTCTAGAAGGGGGATTCAGGCGGAAGTGAAGAGACTCAATTCCACTATGTTTTGGATTATGCCATCTCCACAAGAAGACTTCTCATGAATGCTTGGACTTGGTTGCTATTTGACTGATTCTGTGATTCGAAGGTTGGATCGATGGATTGAAGTGTTGGGACCTGTTCTACAGCCAAGCTGGATTTAGATGGGTGGTATTCCTCTTCATGCTTGGGGTGAACGGGTTTTTAGTTGTTTGGGTGAATGCTTGGGGGTAGTGCTGGAGATTGATGAAGAAGCAAAGAAGAAACTACGAATAGATAGTGTTCGTATTCTTATCTTGAGGGATCCTCAGTGATAGTTGCCACCAAAACTTGATCTGGAGGTTGAAAGCATTCGATTTTGTATCAGTAGCGGTATTGCAGAAAGAAGTAGAAGCTCAGAATGTCAAATGGGTCAGTGGGTCATGGTCCAATGGGTCAGTGGGTCACAACCCATGGAAGATAAAGCCCAACCTGTGGGTCAAAACAAGCCTCGTATGTACAGCTATGTAATTTATTTCTTGCCTTGTTAGGAGATCTGATTAGCATACAATGACTGTAATTTAGTTAATTTCCTCAATTCTTGTAACACATATAGCAACTTTAATCTATATATTCCAAGATCGAGACCCTCTAAAGGGATCATCGAATTCACAAAGACTCTGTTCTCTTCTTCCTTTGTTGGCTTTGACATGGTATCAGAGCTATGTGTGTCTGAGTAAATCTTCTCCATCTTCCAAGCATTGGAAGTTGTCATAGTCTCTGAGAGACTCTCTGGGTATTTTCTTTTTATCTTCCAAGCATTGGAATTCGTCAGATCAAGGTGTGATCAGAAGTGGCCCACCCTAGATCAGCATTATCAAGCCAGAACAGTGCAACCAATCTGGTCGCCTGCTTCCTCTGGTATTTGTGGACATTGGTTAAGGAGTTTTTCCACACAGATCAAGGATCTGTGCTCATCGAAGGCAAGTCGTAGCTGTTTCTTCATCTGATCAACTGGTGGCCCACCTGTGATCATCTCACAATCCACAAATCTCACCCCAGCCTTGGTCGTCCTCTCTCCTGGTTATTTTGGAGATTTTTTCAATAATTTTCAGAGAGCAGAGGTAGGCATTTTGCTTCCTCTTGTGATTATTCACTTTCTTTAAATAGATTTCATCACAGCCACACAAAATCATTGATTTTGATCGGATCTGGATAAAACTTGTACTGCTAGAAAGGAAATTGAATCCTAGTCTCTAGCTACTGATCTGATCATCATTCAGATCTTTCTGTGGGCCCCGCGCAAGGATCTCTCTGCCAATTTTTGGGTCGCCTGGACTGTTTTTGTGCAGTATTTTGCACACTGTGTTCTGTTTCTGCTTGATTACTTCATCTGATCACTTATACTATTGCTGTTGAGTGCTGTCTTAAAGGATCTGTCCTTCCTTAATCAATTATTGACATGGATAAGCCTGAAATTACATTGATCAAATTTAATGGAAAGAATTATACTTCCTGGTCCTATCAATTTCAAGTCTATCTTGAAGGAAAGGAAATGTGGGGACTCGTTTCAGGATGGGAGCCACGACCTAAGGAGGATGAGAAAAAAATACTCTCTTGGAATACCAAGGATGCCAAAATAAAAACATGGATTCTTGGTTCTGTTGAGCCACAATATATTCTGAACCTCAAACCATACAAAACATCCTAGGAGATGTGGGAATATTTGAAACAAGTGTATCACCAAGGGAATTTTGCTCGACAATACCAACTTGAACTAGAGATTGCTCAATATTCCCAAGGCACCTCTTCCATCCAAGACTATTATACGGGGTTTCTTAATCTATGGGCAGAATATGGTGAAATCAAATACCTCAATGTCTCTGAGGCAGCTCTTTCTGAAATTCAACAATTACAGGCAACTTCTCATAGAGATCAGTTTCTCATGAAATTGAGATCCGAATATGAGATCATTCGTTCTAATCTGATGAGCAGAGTTCCATCTCCATCCCTGAATGAGTGCCTTCATGAACTCTTGCGAGAGGAACAAAGTCAGCTTACTTAGCATGCTCTGAAGCAACAATTCTCAGGAACCCCTCCTAATGTCGCATATCCTGCCATTGCCAGTTATACTCCTGGTGTCTCTCACGGTCCTACGTCTACTGCCAAAGGGCAACCTCCTGCAAGAGATCTCAGCAAAATCCAATGTTTTGGCTGTAAGAGTTATGGATACTATGCTTCACAGTGTAAGACCAAGTTTTGTAATTATTGCAAATCAAATGGTCATGTTATTAATGATTGGAGAAGGCGACCACAGAATCGTACTCCACGGGCATATCATGTCAACACTGCAGATGCTACTACTTCCAGTGATAGTCCTTTAACACCGGTCATGCCTTCACCACCTCCTGCCTCCAATACTACTCCTCAGATCACCCCTGAGCTCATTCAACAAATGATCATAAATGCCTTCTCTGCACTTGGCATTTCAGGTAACCACCAATCCTCCTCCTCCATATGGTTTATTGATTCTGGAGCTTCCAATCACATGACCTCTTCCACCACTCATCTCACTAACCTGCAACCATACAATGGCAATTTGCAAGTTCATACTGCTGATGGTCAAAAGCTTCCTATTACAGCTACTGGTGATATCATTCATTCATTACCTCTCACAAATGTCTTTCTATCTCCTCATCTCACTACAAATCTTCTGTCTGTTGGACAACTTATTGATGATAATTGTAATGTTTCATTTTCTTGCTCTGGTTGTGTTGTGCAGGATCCAGTGTCGGGGACGGTGATCGCGAAGGAGCCTAAGTGTGGACGCCTGTTTCCTCTTATTATGCCTTTCTCTAATAAACAGATTTCTGCTTTGTCTTGTTTTTCTCCTCAAGATGTTTGGAGGCTCTGGCATAATAGATTAGGCCATCCTCATTCAAAACTGTTATCTTTGATGTTAAATACTGGTAGTCTTAATAAAAATAGAACATCTTTTAGTCATATTTCTGATGAGTGTTCTGTTTGCAAACTTGGAAAAAGCAAAGTTCTTCCCTTTTCTTCGAACTCTACTATGGCTTCTAATTGCTTTGATATTATTCATAGTGACGTTTGGGGGATTACTCCGTAATCTCTCATACACATTTCAAATATTTTGTCACTTTTATTGATGATCATAGTAGATTCACATGGGTCTATTTCTTGCACTCTAAATCTGAAGTCTTTGATGTGTTTCCAAAATTTATGGCGTATGTTGAAAATCAGTTTTCTACTCGCATAAAAATTCTCCGATCTGATTCCGGACGGGAATATATGTCTCATCAGTTTCAAACTTATCTGCAACAACACGGGATTTTATCGCAGCGGTCGTGCCCTTACACTCCTCAACAGAACGGAGTTGCAGAACGAAAAAACAGACATCTTCTCGATACTGTTCGTTCTCTTCTCTTAGAATCATCAGTTCCTGTGAGATTTTGGCCCGAAGCTTTAGCCACTGCGGTTCACTTAATCAATCGCTTACCATCCTCTCGCCTCCACAATCACAAACCATATTTTCGTCTCTTTCATAAGGATCCTACGTATACCCACATGCGCATATTTGGATGTGTGTGTTTTGTTCATCTTCCTCTTACTGAACGTACCAAATTAACTGCTCAGTCCGCCCAATGCGCGTTCCTTGGCTACGGATCTCACCAAAAGGGGTATATATGCTATGATCCTGTGATCAGGTTGCCTTCGCATTTCTCGGAATGTCACATTTTTTGAAAATCAACGTTTTTTTTTTCTACAGATTCCTCGGATTTACCTTCTTTTTCTCATCTACCAAATTTTTCTGACGCAATCTCTTCTCCACTTCTTGTTTATGCACGTCGTCGTCATAAGGATGTTCCACTACTGCCTCCCCCTCCGGATCCCTCGCCGGCACCTGATCT
Organism: Cinnamomum chago; assembly: GCA_038049695.1. Lineage (NCBI taxonomy): Eukaryota > Viridiplantae > Streptophyta > Magnoliopsida > Laurales > Lauraceae > Cinnamomum > Cinnamomum chago. The sequence continues at coordinate 38,322,129 of CP142458.1, forward strand.
TGCCCCCACTTCATCACTTGATGCTGATCTCCACCTCCACTTCGCCGCTCTACTCGTGTCTCTAAGCCTCCAGAAAAATATGGGTTCACTCACACATCCTTGCTTGCTACCCTTTCTTCCATTGTTATTCCTACTTCTTACTTACAGGCGGTTAAGCATGACTGTTGGAGAAAGGCTATGCACGAAGAATTAGATGCACTGCAGCAGAATCATACTTGGGATATTGTTCCATGTCCCTCCTCTGCACGACCTATCGCTGCAAATTGGTTTTCTCTGTCAAACTTAAGGCTGATGGCTCGTTGGATCGTTATAAAGCACGGTTAGTCGCACTGGGCAACCGACAGGAATATGGCTCGGATCCTTCTATGTTCCTGCATCGCTCCTCAAATGGGATTACTGTCCTCTTGGTGTACGTGGATGATATCATCATATCTGGGACAGATTCTGGCATGATCACTCATCTTCAAGCTTCCTTACATGACTCTTTTCATATGAAAAACTTAGGGCCTCTCACATACTTTTTAGGTCTTGAGGTTCATCAGTCTGCGAAAGGTCTCATCCTCGATCAACACAAATATGCTATGGATCTCATTGAGACGGCTGGTCTTCAACACTCAACTCCTGTAGATACACCTGTTGAGGCCAATCTTCAACTCGCACACGATACGGGTGATCTTCTTCCTGATGCCACACTGTATCGTCGCTTAGTCGGCAGCTTGATCTATTTGACTATCACTCGGCCTGATATCTCCTATGCGGTGAATCTGGTTAGTTAGTTCATGACACAACCACGCCATCTCCACCTCGTAGCTGTGCGGCGCATTCTTCGTTATGTTCTTCATACACCATCTCGTGGCCTTTTCTTTCCTGTGGGCAATTCGACCTCTCTCATCGCTTACTCAGATTCTGACTAGGCTGGTTGCCCAGATAGTCGACGGTCTACCACGGGCTGGTGCATGTTCTTAGGGGACTCGTTGATCTCCTGGAAGTGTAAGAAACAAGATAAAGTCTCCAAATCATCCATAGAAGCCGAATATCGTGCGATGTCGGCCGCCACTTCTGAAATTGTCTGGCTTCGGGGTCTTCTTTCTGAGCTTGGATTTCCACAATCTGGACCCACACCTCTCTATGCTGACAATACCAGTGCCATACGGATTACTGAAAATCCTGTCTTCCATGAACGCACAAAGCACATTGAAGTAGCTTGTCATCAAGGATGTAAATACTTCGTAGCGGCCGATATATCGGGTGTGGCGGCCGATACCGCCATGCCACAAAGTAATTATCGGCCGCTACGGAAAAACGCACCGTAGCGGCCGATATTTTTATGTAGCGGCCGCTACGACCGCCACAAAGCGTAGCGGCCGCTACGTTGCCGGGGCTTTATAAAGCCCCACACAGCCGGCCCTAGCTCTCATTTCTTCCATTTTCAAGTGCTTCCTTCCATTTTCAAGTGTTGTGTGTGCCTCCAAACCATCTCATTTTCAAGTTTCAACCACAAGAGCCAAATTCGAAGGAATCAAACACAAACAAGTGAAACAACTACAAGATCCAAGGCCCAAGCTTCCATTCCATTTCCACAAGGTATGTTTTTCTTTTTTATTTTTTTCTAGTCTTTTGACTTTTGAGAATTGAGATCATCTATTCATCTCTTTCTAAAAGTCTAGGTACTATAAAAAGCTTCATTGTCTTGTAATATGATGAGATCCATGTTTCCCTTTCATCATGCACACATATTTTTATTTTTATTTTATTTTTCTCTACTTTTTATTTTCGGATTTATTTATTTTTTTGAAATTTTTTTTTGAAAACTCATGGACAACCCATGAAACCACTTGGAAATTGCTTGTAAATGATAGATCTATGTTTCCCATGGATCAATCCATCACATTTTCATTGTTTGTTGATTTTTCTCTACTTTTTATTTTCAGATTTATTTATTTTTTTGAAAAAAAAAATTGAATACTCATGGACAACCCATGAAACCACTTGGAAATTGCTTGTAAATGATAGATCTATGTTTCCCATGGATCAATCCATCACATTTTCATTGTTTGTTGATTTTTCTCTATTTTTTTATTTTCAGATTTTTTTTTTGAAAAAAAAAATTGAATACTCATGGACAACCCATGAAACCACTTGGAAATTGCTTGTAAATGATAGATCTATGTTTCCCATGGATCAATCCATCACATTTTCAATGTTTGTTGATTTTTCTCTAATTTTTATTTTCGGATTTATTTTTTTTTTGAAAAAAAAAATTTGAACTCATGGACAACCCATGAAACCACTTGAAAATTGCTTGTAAATGATAGATCTATGTTTCCCATGGATCAATCCATCACATTTTCAATGTTTGTTGATTTTTCTCTATTTTTTATTTTCGGATTTAAAAAAAAAAAAAAAAACAATTGAATACTCATGGACAACCCGTGAAACCACTTGGAAATTGCTTGTAAATGATAGATCTATGTTTCCCATGGATCAATCCATCACATTTTCAATGTTTGTTGATTTTTCTCTAATTTTTATTTTCGGGTTTATCTTTTTTTTGAAAAAAAAAATTTGAATACTCATGGACAACCCATGAAACCACTTGGAAATTGCTTGTAAATGATAGATCTATGTTTCCCATAGATCAATCCATCACATTTTCAATGTTTGTTGATTTTTCTCTAATTTTTATTTTCGGTTTTTTTTTAAAATAATTTTTAATATTTGAATACCAATCAAATGTCTTGAAAATGGTTCCTAGATTTGTGATATATGTTTCCTCTAACATGTTTCTTTGTTTTTTTAATTTTTAACATATTACTTGTTCATATTTATAGTCAGTCAGGTTACAGGTATTCAGAGTCTTCAGACTATCTGTCTTTGCCAATTGATAAGTTAAAATGCCTCGTGAAATTGATCCCGCATGGAGCTTTGGTGAGGTAGTTGATAATAATAGGTTGAAAATCAAATGCAAGTTTTGTGGGAAAGTCACCAATGGAGGCATTACAAGATTCAAGCACCATTTGGGCCACATTTCTGGCAATGTTGCTGGCTGTACCGAAGTTTTAAGGGAAATCAGGGAAGAAATGAAAGCTTTGGTTGGCCAAAACAAAGCTAGAAAAGTAGAGATAAAAGAAAAGAAGCGGCAAGATGTTGATGCTGCCCGTTATGATGTATTTGGAGATGAATACTTTGATGAGGAGGAGGATAGACAGATGGAGGCTGCATGCCGAGAGTCTTTGATGAGTTAACAAGAAGAATATGAACGTCGTGCATTTGCTGGAAGCAGATATTATGATGCAGGGGGCTCATCTGCTTCTGTGCCAAGCAGGGGTAAGGGCATTGTGGGGTCCATGCGTAGGGCATTTAGCACCCAGGAACGGGATGTTGATGTAGAGTTGATCTCTACGGGAAGAGCAGTTCCTCCCCCTGTTGATCCTCTAGCACATAGAAAAGAGGGAGCTAAACAACCAAAAATATTTAGTGTTGTGAAAAGGGTAATGAAGGCTGCAAGAGAGAGATTGGCCAAAGCTACAACAAAATGGCTAATTCATAAGAACATACCACCTACAGCAGTAGATTCCCCATATTTCCAGACTACTCTTGATGTTGCCGCAGAAGCTGGGCGGGGTATACAGGCGCCCTCCGTATATGATGTGGGCACTAAATATCTTGAAGAATAATATAAAGAAATAAAGGCTTGGGTGGAAAAGTTTTGGCCCATGTGGCAACAGAATGGTGTTACCATCATGTGTGACGGGTGGACCAGCGGCACCCAAACACAATTAATAAACTTTTTAGTGTATTCAATCGATGGGACCGTCTTTGTGAAGTCCATTGATGCATTTGAACATAGACGGACAACCACATATATATATCTCTTATGGATAAAGTTGTAGAGAGTGTGGGAGAGGAGTATATTGTACAGATTGTTACAGATAATGGCGCCAATTTCAAGGCAGCAGGTTTGAAATTAATGGAGAAAATGACCCATTTATTCTGGACCCCATGTGCAACACACTGCATAGATCTCATCTTGGAAGAGATTGGAAGGAAGACAAAAGTGGCTTCATTGATCAAGGCATGTAGAGGAATTACAAGATTTATATATGATCATTCATGGGTGTTAAGCTTGATGAAAAGATACACAAATAACCATGCCTTGCTGCGTCTAGGATTAACTAGGTTTGCAACCCATTTTCTGGCTATGGAAAGCCTTGTAAAGTTTAGAACGGAGCTCATTCAGATGTTTGCATCAGAAGAATGACTTCGTTCGAAATGGGGCAATGCAACTAGTGGTGCGGAGTTTGAAGTCCCAAACCTGATGAGGGACAATAAATTTTGGAAGAAAGTGAAGAAGATATTAAAGGTTTTTGAGCCTTTAGTTAAAGTGTTGCGGCTTGTAGATGGTGATGACAAGCCGACAATGGGCTTTATATATGAAGCAATGGATCGGGCAAAGCAATCCATCATGGAAAATGTTAGATATCACGAAAAATATATAAAGATTATTGATGCCCGTTGGAACGATCAGTTGCACCATCCATTGCATGCCGCAGGTAATTAATATATATCTTTGAATTTGATACTTTTTTGTTTTCCTAACTAATGTATTTATTATCTTGCTTGCTCACAGTACATTCTACATATTTATAATGTAGGTTATTTTTTGAATCCCGAATTCTATTACCGCAATGTCAAACTACACACTGAAGCAATAGATACGGACTTGCGGGTAGGATTACGAGAGGTGTTGAAGAAATTGTTAGGTCCAGATGATCAAATTGATGCCATACAAGAGGTGAGTGGGTGGTTATTTAAGAGAATTTAATTATGTTGTAGGGGTTTACTGACTTATATCTAATTTTCACATTGTAGATATCTATATATACACAAAGGAGAGGAACCTTTGCTGACCCTCTTGTGATACTATCGATTGGAAAGATGCCACCTGGTATGACTATGAACAAAAGACATATCCACATTGTAGATATCTTGTGATACGATCTAATTTTCTTTATTTATTTTTTGCATTTCAGCTGATTGGTGGATGAATTTTGGAGAGAGTGCTCCACATCTAAGGAGTGCGGCTGTTCGCATCCTTAGTCAAACTACAACATCTTCCAACTGTGAAAGAAATTGGAGCACTTTCTCTTTGATCCACACGAAGGTCAGGAATCGGCTTACCATGCAGAAACTCAACAAGCTTGTATATTGTCATTACAATCTGAAGTTGAGAAACAGAATTAGGGAGAGAAGGGTAAGGGATAGTCCTGATTATTGTCCCATTAATTTGGATCACATATTTAGAGAGGACGATCCCTTACTCCCATGGCTAGCCGAGATAGAGGATCCACTTCTAGATTCAGATCCGGGGTTTCAGGAAGTGGTTCAAGAGTTGATAGGTGAGGACATGGGTGAGGCACCTGCAGAAGGTCAGCCACCTCAGGGAGAAGGTACTAGTAGTAGGACTAGGAGGAGTGAGAAAGAACCTGCTTCTGAGAAAGCTAGTTCCACCACAGTCTCTTCAAGTAGCCATGGTGGAGGAGATGGAGGAGGAGACAGTGGGACAGGTGGTACTAGTGAATACTATCAACATGATGAAGACGATGTCATTCCTGTAGAGGAAGTACAGGAGTTACCTCCATCTGGAAGATTTGATCCAAGCCGTGGTTATCAACGGCGCCGAAGAGATTCACCACCTGGGGCTGGAGGTAGTACTGAGCAAGGAAATATGGGCGGAGATTTTGGAGGACAACAAGAGGCATCATGGATTGATTCGTGGAACCCTAGTTATAGTGGACAAGGACCCTCACACATTATTTTGACTTTTTTCCATATGGTCAAGTACAACAAGGAGAAGAACAGTCTTCAACTTCGGGGTCCTACTCATATGGTGACTATGGTGAAACGCAATATGGTAGATATCCACCTGGACCACCTCCACCTCCTCCAAGTTCCTATGATGTGGGTGCGGCTGGCTTCTTTGGATTTGTGGATCCCAATACTCATCAATATCAAATTCAATATGGTGCCAATAGAAATGATAACACTGATGGGGATGAGGATAACCATAGCCCCTTGAATCTTGGTAGACATTCCTTTTGGTGGTGATCAAGGTATTCCTAATTTCCTATTTCTTTCACTAACTCTCTACTCTCTTTGTCATTTCTAAATTGGTGTTGAATGTTGATTGTTGATCACTTCATAGTTCATTCACTTGATTGAATTTGAACCTTGAATGCTGAAGTATTGATATTTGATTGTTCAATGTTCACTAATGACCTAACTCTTAAGTTTTCTTAATTCTTATGCCTTTATTTCATGTTCTAATTTTTTTTAATGAGCTTTCCATTACTTTTTAAGTTAACATGACTAAGAAACATGAATACATGTGAAAAAACTAATCATTACTAATATTTTCTATTTATACAGCGATACAGGACCTCATATATTGAGGGCACCGCTACGCCCCCTTTTCTTACTTACTTTTGCAAAAGAACCACATTTTCTTTCATTTTACAATTTTCTGGATTTTCTGAAATTTTTTCAGATTTTTTTGGCGATTTTTTAAAATTGCATCGCTACGCCGCTACGTATCCCCGCTACGCTACGTATCGCCCGCTTCGTATCGGTTTGGCGGCGGGCCGCTACGCCCGCTGCTACCGCTATTTTCATCCATGCTTGTCATTACATACGTGATGCCTTTGTGCGTGAAGTCATCACTCTTCCTCATGTTCCTACCAGTCTTCAAATTGCTGATATCTTTACCAAGGGACTTCCTCGGCCACGGCACTAGTTCTTAGTTAGCAAATTGATGCTCGTGGATTCCCCCGCATCAATTTGAGGGGGGGTGTCAAATGGGTCAGTGGGTCACGGTCCAATGGGTCAGTGGGTCACAACCCATGGAAGATAAAGCCCAACTTGTGGGTCAAAACAAGCCTCGTATGTACAGCTATGTAATTTATTTCTTGCCTTGTTAGGAGATCTGATTAGCATACAATGATTGTAATTTAGTTAATTTCCTCAATTTTTGTAACACATATAGCAACTTTAATCTATATATTCCAAGATCGAGACCCTCTAAAGGGATCATCGAATTCACAAAGACTCTGTTCTCTTTTTCCTTTGCTGGCTTTGACACAGAATACAGTCAAATGCCGGAGATGTCTTGTCGGAATCCTGCAACGATGGGAAAATCAGGCGAATCAATGAGCGGGGATTTTCCGATCAATCAAGGCGTGGAATCAAGGTATTTGGGTTTTCAGTTACCTAAATTTCTCAATCTAGATTCAGCAACGCCACAAGTGCAGGAGGAAGGAAGATCTGAAGTGGCAAAAATCCAGCCGGAAATCTTTGCAAATCCTAAGCATTCAACAAGCACTATGAAGACGAATTTTTTTCGTTGCACGCCTGAGAGAAGGGGGTTTCAAGCTGCCCTTCTATTAAAGGGGTTTTCCATAAGTTATTGAATGACTTAAATGCCCCTGTGAAATTTCAAAACTCCCATGTGAGTCCTATTTTCAATGGAACAACTGACGGGATTTGTGTTTCCCATCAACTGAACGATTTTGATGGCTGATGTGGGGCCCAGGTGGAACCAGGTGCTCATATTGATCCTTCTTCCATTAAATCTTTTAATGAAATTGTTCAGAGAACCTCTTCTTCCTTTGATGGTGGATCTGAATCTGAATATGGGGATGATAATAGAAAATGAGGGGAAAGTAGCTCAGCTGGGGAAGCCTCTTTGAGTACAAAAGAGAATGAAGATGAGTTGAATCAGAACTTGAATAGGGCTCTGATAGTAGGGACCGATACCATTGCCGCCATTGCTGTGGATAAATCAAGGTTAAATTCTGAAGTGATTGCCACAAATGAGTTATTTGAGGAGAAAATGTTTGAAATTGCTAAAATTCTAGGCATTTCTAAGAAGGGAAAAAATAGAGGACTTGGGGAGGTTTATTCATGAGATGTTGACAGAGTCACAGAGGAAAAAAGTTGTAGGGAAGTGGGTATTTAAAATAGAAAGAAATCAAGAGCACAAAGAGAGTTAGAGAAGTTGGCTTCTTCTATAAATTATGACCATCCAACTGGGGATAAGAGATTTGGTGTCAAGTTGTTGGGATTATGAAGATTCTTTCTTGGAACATTTGTGGTATGAATTTAGTCTCTAAGCGTGCAGTTATGAAAGGCTTGTTTAAGTCAGTGAAAGGTGAATGTTTATTTATTCAGGAGACTAAAATGGAGAGTGTTGACCAGTCTTTGAGATCTTTCAGTCCTTGGCCTGCCTATCAGTATGTTTTGAGTCCTTCAGTTGGCGCTTCAGGGGGTATTTTACTTGTGTGGAATGCGGCTCTATGGGTTACGTTGGATGAACACGTGGGGAGATGTTCTGTTTCTGCATTGTTGAGGGATGTTAGATGTGGTGCTGATTGGGTAGTGGCTTTGGTCTATGGTCCCAACCATTCTAGTGACAGTATGGCTTTCTGGGGGGAGCTAAATCAGGTGGCTGGATTGTGGAGTCATCCATGGGTTATTGGAGGTGATTTCAATGTCATCAGGTTTCTGCATGAAAAAAAAGGAGGTTGCTCTATTAGTCCAGCTATGAGGGAGTTTAGTGACTGGATTAATTTTCACGATCTTGTAGATTTTCCATTGTGAGGTGCAAAATTTACGTGGTGAAACTTGCAATAAACTTCTGTGATGAGTCAATTAGATCGTTTTTTAGTTTCAACTGATTGGTTATATCTATTTCCAGATTGTATTCAAAGGGCTTTGGCCCGGCCAATCTCTGATCATTGTCCTCTGTTGCTTGAGACAGGAATGGAAGATTGGGGTCCTCGTCCTTTCCATTTTGAAATTTCATGGCTTTATGAGAAAGATTTTGAAGATTTGGTTAAAGCTTGGTGGTCTTCTTTTTTAGTTAAAAGGATGGATGGGATATCGGTTAGCCCAAAAATTAAAGCGTCTTAAAAAGAAAATGCAAGTTTGGGGAAAGGAAGTCTTTGGTAGTATTGAGGCAAGAAACGATTGCTTGTAGCTGATATTGATACTATAGATGTCAAAGAAGAAGATGGGATGCTCTTGGAAGATGATCATGTCAATAGATCTTTACTCCAAAAAGATCTTCGCAAGCTGATTTTTCAAGAAGAGATCAAATGGTTGCAAAGATCAAGAATTAAGTGGTTAGAGGCAGGAGACCGGAATACAAAGTTTTTTCATGTGACTGCTAATGCTCGTCGGTGTGTTAATCGTATAAATGTCATTTCTGCTAGAGGTAGAATGTGGGAAAGTAGAGCTGATATTGAAAGAGAGATTGTTCACTTCTTTCGTCAATTATATACAGGAGATATGAAGTTGAGGCAAAAGATTGATGGGATTTCTTTTAGGCAACTCTCTAACCCAATGGCTCTAGAAGCGCGGTTTACTAAAGATGAAATCAAACAGGCTGTTTTTTATCTTGGTGGTGACCGTGCTCCGGGTCCAGATAGCTTTCCTACAGTGTTCTTTCAACACTTTTGGGATCTACTAGAAGATGATTTATTTATCTTCTATAATGAATTCCATGATAATGGTGTTTTAACAGGTGAGTTGGGTGCTTCTTTCATTGCTTTAATCCCAAAAAAAGGAGCTATTTCTCTTAAGGATTATAGGCCTATTAGTTTGATTGGGAGCCTGTATAAAATCCTTGCGAAGGTTCTAGCTCATTGTTTAAGGATGGTGCTTCCAGAAATCATTTCAGATATTCAAGGAGCTTTTGTGGATGGTCGTCAAATTTTAGATAGTGTGTTGATTGCCCACAAGTGCATTCATTCAAGGAATCGTCAACGCCGTCCTAGTTTAGTTTGCAAGTTGGATTTTGAAAAGGCATATGACATGGTGGATTGGGGGTTTCTTTGGTACTTGATGGAAAGAGTGGGGTTTGGAAAGAAATGGCGTCCGTGGATTCATAATTGTGTCATCCGCGCATTTTTCAATACTTGTGAATGGCTCTTCGAAAGGCTATTTTAAAAGTACTAGAGATATTCGACAAGGAGATCCTTTATCTCCAATGCTCTTTGTTATTTTGGCAGAAGCTTTAAATGGATTGGTGGAGAGAGCCAATCATATGAAGCTTGTTTCTAGATTTTCTGTTGGTAATGAAGCACATGAGGTAACTCAATTACAACTTGCAGATGATACTATTATTGTTTGTGATGCTTCTTTGGCTCAAGTGAATAATTTGAAAATTATTTTGAAATGGTTTGAAGTGTTGTGGGGGTTGAAAATTAACTATGAGAAGTGTGAGTTTATTGGGGTGCAGATGGAACTCAGTCAGGTTGATTTCTTTGCCAATATTTTTGGTTGTAAAGCTGGAAAAGTTCCTTCAAAGTACTTGGGGTTGCCTTTAATGTTTAGGAATTCCAAAGAAATCTTTGTGGGTTTCTGTGGTGGAATGTGTTGAGAAAAAATTAAGCTCTTGGAAAGGTAAGTATTTATCTATGGGAGGTTGCATCACTTCGATTAAATCAGTGCTATCTAGCATTCTGATTTATTTTCTTTCTTGTTTCAAATATCCTATGAATGTTGTGCGGAGGATCGAAAAAATTCAACGGGATTTCCTTTGGAATGACTCTATTGAGAGAAGGAAATATCACCTAGTGAAGTGGGAGGTTGTCAATTCTTTAGCTCAAGGTGGTTTGGGTATTCGGTCGATTGAGAAGGTTAATAAAGCCTTATTGGTGAAATGGTTGTGGAGGATGGGGGGTACAGGTAATAGTTCGTGGAAAAAGATCCTCTCTTGCAAGTATCGGTTGGATAACGGCGGTTGGTGTGTGCCTAGTCAAACTTATAATGCTTCTGGCATTTGGAAGTCTATTATTTTTGTTAAGGAGCTTGATATGTGGGTTCGTTATAGGGTTCATGATGGTAGTCGGATGAGGTTTTGGCATGATGAATGGTGTGGGCAATCCAGTTTGCATAATCGGTTTCCTTCTTTGTACTATTTGGATTTGAGGCTGAATGCTCTAGTAGCAGATTATTTTTGTTTAATGGAGAAGGGAGTTGTTTGGGATTTTTTTTTTTTGAAGAAATTTGACAGACACTGAGATTGCTGATTTTGTTTGATTACTTGATTGCCTTGATAAGTATTATTTGTCAAGTGGCAAATCTGATGTTAGGCTTTGGAAACCAAATGTTGGAGGTCTTTTTTCAGTTAAATCTTTTACAAGGTTTTGTCTGCATTGGATGTAAGAATGGAAGGTTGGCACAACTTTTGGGTTTCCTATGTCCCACCTAGAGTTTTGGCTTTCTGTTGGGTCGCTAAGCAGCAAAAAATTCTAACTATTGATAATCTGCGAAAAAGGAATCATGCTATAATAATGGTTGTCCCTTTTGTTTAAGAGATGAAGAATTGGCGCATCATCTGATGATCCATTGTCCTTGTGCTTACAGAGTTTGGATTGTTCTAATTAATCTGTTTGATGTGGACTGGGTAATGCCAAAGACGGTTGAAGATCTTTTTCTTCAATGGCATTTAGGTACCAAGTTTGTTCGTGGAAAGCTTTTATGGAAGGCAGTTCTTTAGGCTACTTGTTGGAAGCTTTGGAGGGAAAGGAATAACAGAGTCTTCTGCAATCAAAGTAAATCAGTTAAGGAGATTACTCAATCTATTATTTGGATAGTGTCTGAATGGGTTAATAAGCGTAAGGTGTTTGTTGGCGTCTCTCTTGACGATCTCAATAGATCGTGGGATCTTTTCCTGAAGGGACGTTGGCGTGATAAAGTAGTGCGAAAAGTTCTTTGGTTGCATCCCCCTACTGGCGTCCTTAAGCTGAATTTTGATGGCAGTTATTTTCATGATATTCGACCAGGCGGAATTGGAGTAATTTGGGACTGTGAGGGCAAGGTGATTAGACACTATTCTGGGCCTGTGGAATCTTTGAATGCTAATGCAGCTGAAGTCTATGCTCTGTTGATTGGTTGTCGTGAGTTGCTTAGCTTGGGTGGTTACAATGCAATTATTGAAGGTGATTCTTTTTCAGCTATTCAGTGGGGTTCTGGAAAGGCTTCTTCTCCTGGGAGAATGACAGATTTAGTGGAGGAAGTGTAGGATATTTGCTAAACAGCTTGGAGCATCATTTCATCATGTTCATAGGGAGGCAAATGTCATGGCAGATGTTCTTGCCGAGTTTCATGCTCTTCTATTCTGTTTGATGTCTGGTGGTTTCCTTTTCTTCGTTTCTCTTTTCATTTGAGTTTTGGCTAAGTTTCGTTGGCTTCTTTGCCTGTAATCTTTGTTCTTTTGTGTGGAAATAAAATTTACTGTCATAAAAAAAAAAAGATTGATGGCTGAAAATCTCAGATTGGAATCGGCTTATTTATTTATTTTTTGGTTCACCTAACTTGGAATGGGTCTACCTAGGCCCTATGTGGGTTGGGTCAGCCAAGTATAGTGACACCTTTTTTTTTTTTTGCTGTTAGTGGGCTGGGTCGGGTTCTGACTCAGATCAGGCCCAATTGCAAAGTCTGTTCAGAACATGCAGAGAGAGGTACATGGGAGAGGAACAAGAGGAGTAGAGAGAATAGAGCTCCAAGGAGCATACCTGGCATCATTCTGTTGTCGATTCCACCAGCCAGCAGCCGCCTCATCATCAACGAAGTAGCAGCTGCTCTCTTCGTCTTTAAGAAGCAGCTCTCTTCGTTCTTTCTCCAAGTCGAATCGCTAAGAGTCCCAAGCAAGTTTTATTTTCTTCCCGCACGCACTTCGAGATTAAACAAAGAGAAAAGATAAGGTGGAGGGATGGGCTGGCCACATACTGGTCACTAAACAGAAAGTGTTGAAGACTACGATTAAGGAATGGGTTAGGGTGAATGTTGGGGACGTATATATCCAAAAATTTAACATTTTGCCAGAAATTCAGGCGTTGGACAAGAAGGAGGAAGGCGATCAGCTGTCAATAGAAGAGGGGTAGAGAAGAGTTGATTTTAAAGAAGAGCTCCAGCGGAAGCTGAGGGAGGAGGAGATTAAATGGAAATAGAGGTCTAGATGTCAGTGCTTGAAGGAAGGAGATAAAAACACTAGAGGGATACTTTGCCTCTCTCTATGCGGACGAGGGATTGGACAGGCCAATCTTGGATAACATGGCATTCGATGGAATTGGGGATCATGGGGCCCAATGGTTGGAGAGGAAGTTTGAAGAAGAAGTCCGTCAGGCGATCTTCGACCTTCCAAGTGATAAGGCTCTAGGTCCGGATGGATTCCCGTTAGCCTCTTTCAAAGATTTTTGCCAATGTTGAAAAAGGATGTTCTAGCCTTCATGGATGAATTCCACCAGAGGGGAAAGCTGTCTAAAGGCATGGGGGCTTCCTTCATTGTGCTTATCCCGAAGAAGTCATGGGAAATTGGCATCAGGGACTAGAGGCCTATAAGTCTCCTCGGAAGCATCTACAAAATCCTTGCCAAAGTTCTAGCAGGGAGACTTCAGTAGGTCTTGTCGGGCATTATCTCCAAAGAGCAAGGAGCCTTTATTAAAGGGAGGTAGATTTTAGATGACATTTTGGTGGCCAAAGAGTGCACGTGCTCAAGATACAAGGACAGACTTTCGGGGATCATTTGCAAGCTGGATTTGGAGAAGGTATTCGATAGAGTGGACTGGAAGTTTCTTCAATATATGCTCAAAATAATGGGATTTGGAGAAAAATGGAGAAAGTCGATTATGGAGTGTCTTCAGCTTGGATTTCAATTATAATCAATGGATCTCCGAAAGGTTTTTTCCCTGTCGAAAGGGAACTTAGACAAGGGGATCCTCTTTCACCCTTCCTTTTCCTTCTTGTGGGAAAGGCGCTGGGTAGAATGATAAAGGTGGTGGTGGATGTCAGATTATTCCAAGGTTTTAGCGTGGCCAGAAATACCCTAGCAATCAGCTACCTGCAGTTTGTTGACGACACCCTCATCTTCTGCGGACCAGATGAAGATCAGATTAAAAATGTTAAAGCCACTCCTCTATGTTTCGAAGCAGTGTCTGGTCTCAGAATCAATTTCTCCAAAAGTGAGCTGATAGGGATAAGGGTGGAGGAACCTATGCCCCACAAATTTGCAGAGCTTCTGGGGTGCAAGGTGCACGAGTTGCCAGTTACCTATTTGAGTCTACCTTTGTGCATGGGGTTGGCCTCTAAATCGTTGTGGAACCTGGTGGTGGAAAGGGTTGAGCAAAGACTATCTTCTTGGAAAACAAACTACATGTCCATTGGAGGAAGGGTTACCCCATCAAGTCAGTCGCGTCTATTCTACCGGTTTATTACTACTCCCTCTTCAAATGCCCGGCTTTAGTTATTAAAAGAATTGAAAAGCCGCAAAGAGAATTCTTATAGTATGGTAACAGCCCGCAAAAAAGTATCACTTAGTGGACTTGGAAACCATTTGTAGACCCAAGCAAGAGGGGGGCTTGGGAATTAGACCAGTCAAGCCGATGAACCTAGCTCTCCTCGGCAACTGGCTTTGGAGAATAGGGGACGGATCAGATGGTCTATGGAGACAGGTTCTGGAAAAGTACTCTCCTTAGAAATGGGTGGGAAGTCCTAAAAACTTCAAAACAATCATCAGTGCTTTGGAAAGGAATCCTCTTAGCTAAAAGGCACTTCATGGAGAATATTAACTACCATATTGGGTTAGGGGAGAGGATTCTCTTTTGGGAAGATCGGTGGGTAGGTGACAAGGTTCTGGCTGTCCAATTTCCGGACCTCTTCAATTGCGCTGTGGATAAGAGTGGTGAAAAATTCTACAATTTGAGCAGCTGATGAAATTTGAAAGAGCTTTATAGTGCCACTCCGAACATGTTGACGAATGAAATGACAGTCAACTTCAAGATGTTTAGATTATTCATGGAAGACATCATTTGTTGCTAGTTTCTTTGCACTTTCACTGTTCGTAAAGAGGGGTAGATTTAGGAACTAGAACTCCTAAATCCCGAAGTAACCAGCGAAGCCAAATAATTTTAGTAGTAGTGTGAGACAAGGCACGATATTCAGCTTCAGTCGATGATCGTGGGACAAATTCCTATTTCTTGCTCTTCCAAGAGATGAGAGAAGAGCCAAGAAAAATGGAAAAACCCGTTGTAGAGCGTCGATCATTGGCATCTCCTGCCCAGTCGGAATCAGAATAGTTATGCAAAGTAAGATTTTGACTGGAGGAAAGAAGTAGGGCGCGGTTGGAACTTTCTTGTACGCATATCAGTATGCACAGGACAGCAACCCAGTGAATGTTAGTGAGTCGCGTGACAAATTGTCTTACCACATGTACCGCATAGGCAATATCCGGTCTGGTAATGGTAAGGTAAACCAAGCTGCTGACAACATCTCGATAACGAGTTGGATTAGAAAGTATATCTCCATTGGCAGTTCGAAGCTTCATATTATGCTCAATTGAAGTAGAAAAAGGCTTACGATCTGTGAGTCCAGCTTGTTGAAGAACATCATTGCAGTATTTCGTTTACGACAAAAGATATCCTTTGGGAGAGTAAGCAACTTCAATGCCCAAAAAATACCGCAGATGGCCCAAATCTTCCATCTCAAGTTGTCGATGAAGAAAATGCTTCATATATAGAATACCAGGAGCATCATTGCCAGTGATAATTATATCATCGACATAAAGTAACAAGAAAACACATCCAGATCGTGAATAACGAGTGGAGAGCGGAGTCAGGAGCACTCTGAGAAAAACCAGTGCTAATAATACTGGTGCTAAACCAATCAAACCAAGCATAAGAGGCTTGTTTGAGTCCATACAAGGCTCGTTTGAGACGACACACATAATGAGGAGGTCGCACGATGCCTGGAGGAGGATGCATATAGATATCTTCTTGAAGGAACCCATTCAAAAATGCATTCTTGACATCAAGCTCATAGAGTGGCAAATGTCTAACAGCGGCGACGAAGATAAAAGTACGGACAATTGTCATCTTAGCAACTGGACCAAGAGTCTCATAATCTGCCCATATTCCTGTGTACAGCCTTTGGCAACCAAGCGAGCCTTGTAACGATCAACGGATCCATCAGATTTGGTTTTGATCTTAAATATCCATTTGTAGCCAATAGCCCATTTCCCTAAGGGAAGATGAACAAGGTCCCATGTTTGAGTTTTCTACAGGGCTGCATGTTCTTCTGCAATGGAAGATCTCCATTTCGGATGAGTAATCGCCTCCTTATAGGATTGTGGTTCTGCCAAAGTATGAATTGCTGCAACGAAGGACTTATACGATGGAGAAAAATGATCAGTAGAAACAAAGCCAAATCTGGAGGTAGGGATTCTGGTGTGCAAGGGATACCTTTGAATTTGAGGAGCATCCCGCACATCTTGAGCAGAGGAGATGGGCCCAGGGTCAGAAGTAGGAGGTGGGGCTGCAGAGTTCGAAGGAGCAGACGGAGTTTTGGGACGAGGATGATATACCTGCAGGGGTGGAAAAGAGGGGATCTCAGAGGGAAAAAGGTTTGGAAAGGGGTGAAGAGGATAAAACGTAGGTTGCTTTGGAGAAGAGGATGCAGTGGGTACGGTATAGAAAGGTATATGTTCCAAAAAGGTGACATTACGAGAGACCCGTAACTTATTGGTTTTAGGATCATAGCATCGATAGCCTTTTTGTTCGATGCCATACCTTAAAAACATGTAGACAATGGATTTTGGGGAAAGTTTAGTTTTTTCATTATCATTTCAACAAAACAAAACAAGTGCAGCCAAACACTTTGAGATGGGACAAGTCAGGTTTACAGGAGAACAATTTTTCATATGGAGATGTGCCAGATAAGATAGTGGATGGTGTTCTGTTAATCAGATAGGTTGCAGTCAAGACCGCTTCCCCCCAAAATTGCAGAGGAACATGTGAGGAATAAATCAAAGATCTAGCAGTTTTTAGAATATGTCTATGCTTCTGTTCAGCCACTCCGTTTTGCTGTGGTGTGGCAGGACATGATAATTGAGCTAGAGTCCCTTGACTGGTCAGGTAAGAATGAAATTTGTGGGATACTCTGTAGATCAATTATGTTGCACTAGAAGGAGCTGGCCTTTTCATCTGCAGGGCCACCTTAGTTTCTGTTAGGGGCCCAATCTTGATCTTTCGGGGGCTTTTGTTTTCTTTTAGCTTGTCAGTATACATCTCTTGTACTGCATGCTTCCATTAATGAAAGTAACCATTCAAAAAACTTTCTAATTTTAGTAGGATTCCTTGTTTAGTTTCCTAGGTTTATTAGGAGTCTTGGACTGTAGGGTTTCGTTTCCTATTTATATGAGCATTGTTGAAGGTTAAAGCAGTTCAAAAGCTTATTTAAAACTTTCCTTAGTGAAAAATTTCCCTTTGAGGTTCGTCCTCCATTGTGAGTCTTGTTTTAGACATTGATTTATGTGCGTCGGCACTTTCGATTGAAAACCCCCCAAGGTTTGCATTATTGAGTCTTGAGGATCTTTAGTCTTTTAGTAGTTCTGTTTCATACATTCTATATTGTTATTGGTTTGTCCTGCGGGATACCATACTTGTAATTGGATAATTCTGAAGGAAATCATTTTTTTTTTGGCATGCTGCCACCCTGACTGGCAGGTATCTTCCAACATGGTTAGCGAAGCTCGAACCCTCTCCCTGACTTTGGAGACAATGAATGGATGCAAGAGTGTAGGACACCATTTGTATTTCCTCTTAGTAATATATAAGAAAGTTAATTACCCATCTTAGGCTAATTAACCGAGGTGAGTTGGTCGACTATTCTCTCTTCATTTTCCTTTGTTTTTTTTCTTTCTCTTACAGTCTTCTCTCTCTCTCTCTCTCTCTCTCTCTCTCTCTCCTCCCCCCTCCAGATTTAGTCCATCAATAATTAAATAACACATGTTTTTCTGTGACTAGTTTCTCTATCCAATAGTTAAGAGATTCATTGTTGCTCCTTAAAATAGATATTATTTATAATAATAAAAATATTGGTCAGAGATTACGATCATCCATCTCTCTTGGTACCATGGAGAATTATATGATCACGGGTCCAACCTAGCTGTGACCTTTTGTGCACATTAGTGGAGGCAATAGTTGACAACACTGACTTGGTCTGATGTGTTCTATGAAAAGACCATGCCACAAAAATCTCAATGATGCTATCTAATCCTAGCAATTGGTTTATTGCAAGTGGACAGTTGAGAATGAATTACAACCACTGTTCTCTCTTTGATTGACAGTTGGGTTTGTACATATGAGGTTGATGGTTTGGTGATCCAGATGGTGTTTTTGGATGAAACCACAGTAGATATCTACATCCCATAACAAACCATTGTTGTAAGATTGTGGCCATGAAATGTCAATATATGCTGGTTTTATCAGACTGACTGGACCATGGGCTGTTTAAACACAAAACTTACAGAGCCAGGACATTTTCATATCCTTGAGTTTATTCATATATCTCAGATCAGCCTCTCTATCATTCTCCATTGTGTTTTATTTTATGGACAATGACCATTCATATTTCAATCATGTTTTAATTAGTTATAATTTGTCAACTCGTTTTGTTTAAGATTTTATCCAATGCTTGTTTTGTTATCCAGGTCCATCTGCATGCTAGCATCATGAGAATCACAAATTCGTTAAGCTCTGACACTGTTGCCTTTTACTCCCAAATCATCACCATCAAACTGACTGTTGATACTGGTTTAGTGGAAAAATCAGACAAAAAGTATCCACCCGATGTGGATCCTGTCCTATCTGCTCAGTGGAACAAATAACCATCTGTCGGACCAAAGCTATTTGAAGCACTGTTATGCATCCAAATCATCCATACTTTTTTGAAATGACAACTGATGGAATAATTATTTCTTTCATAAAACAGTTGGGGTCACAAGTAAACATTATTGCTATCCATCTTTTTCAGTCCGTCATTGTTTCTCATAACTAATTTTTTGCCCCTTGTGTTTTATTTTATGCCAACATTTCATGAATTAACTTTTCCCTTTTTGCTCGAAATATACCTGTTATTATGCTTTATAGTGGCTGTCAATTTTTTGTCTGCCTGTATAGTATTCTATCACTTCAACAAGAAGAAAGAGAAAAGGGGGGCAGACTGATGTTGCTTTGGTTGCAATCTCTGGGAAATGGCATGTCCCAGCTTTCTATTGAACATGATATTAAGTGCATTTAAAAAAATTGATTAGTGAATCATAGGACCATGCATTTTTTGTTGATCTTAATCTAGAAAAAGCATGATTTTCTAGTATTAGTCACTAGTACTGAGGAAGTATCATCCTGTTGAATGGACCTTACCCCTTAAATTTATTCATGTTAAATGTGAACCTTTTGTGTGTGTCTTGCTTGATGTAAGGCTGTCTGATGGGGAGATATTCAGGCATGTCACATATGTGATGGTATGTAAGGCCATCGGAGGGTAATCAGATTACTTGAAGGTGGTCCTTGAAATGAGAAAAAAGGGGACCATTTTAGTTATCAGGAATGATATAATGTTTTTTAGTACATATAACAACATCACAACAGAAGAATTACATTTACAACATGGCTTTGGCGTGTGAGAACCTATGATGCACGGATACTTCAAAATGGGCAACGTATCGTGTCGTATCGTATCGATACTTCACTTTTTATGTGTAAAATCTGTGTCCCTGCCGTGTCTATGGCGTGTCCTTGCCGTATCCATGCAGTATATGTGCATCATTGGTGAGAATAAATTGTATTTAACTAAAGGTGAAGTATGCAAACTCAAAAATGAGACAGCTATTTGATAATTTTGGAATTCAGGCATCAGGACTTTACATTTTCTTTATTTTATCTGGTTTTGGTTGAGCCCTTTACCTTCCCGTGCATTTGTCACCACCCTTTCAATTTGTTTTCTGTTCTAGCCAAATGGAAAACCCATTGTGATTTTCTCTTCTAGTGCCCCTTTCAAGTTAGACAAGGACAAGATGTATGAGAAGTATGCAGCATTGGTTTTTCTTACCAGGCATGATTATTAACAAGATAGTACTGAAAGATTATGTTTACATATTTCGCTGCTGATATTAGCTTGCCCGTGAAACAGCTGTTTGTTATACTTTCCATTCTGATTGCTGGTATAATGCTTTTCTTCATTCCCATCATGCGTATGTTGAGCTCTATGCCTGCCCATGCATCTGTCACCATCTATTCAATTGAGTCCTGTTGACTCAAATGGAAATTACATTTTGATTTTATCGTCTAGGGCCCATTACAAGTTACAGGCACAAGATGTATGGGGAATATGGAGTATTGGGCTTCCCCATCTAGTGAAATTTCAGTTTGAATGGAGAAGGGCTTGCATCTTGCTCTTCCACCGGTTGTATAGTGTATACTAACTATTATGCCTATGGAACTGAAACTTTTATTTGCAGGCATGCGTAGATTTTTTCTAATCCCGCTCTACATCATGTGATTGCCGTGTGCAGTTGGAGCAGAAAGATTTGTTTGAATGATCAATTTATTCCCCTGCTTTTTAGCCTTGACCAGTTGATATTTGTTTTGGTTAGGGAAGAGTAGGTGCATGTATTATGATACAGTGGTTACATTGAGGGTATGCTTGGCTGTACCCAAATTGAAGGTGGATTGATTTTTCTTGTCCTTTTGGGGTAGTTCAAACTTTTAAATCTAGCGTGTGATAATCTGTCAATACTTTTCTTATACTATCAATGTTCAGATGCCGACAACTATTTGATGTAGATATTTATGTTATTTGCTTGTCGCCCGAAATGGATTGGAAAGCATATACAATAATCAAATCAGTTATAGTTTATGAAACATCCCAGCACTCTTATTCAGTACTGGTTTTGGTGTCATCTAAACTGGAATTAATAGTCAATCTTGGCTTTGTAGAATTATGGTGCAATGCAGTGTCTATAAATGTGGAAATTATTTCTTCTTTTGGATGTGTTAGTGCTACGGATCCATTGTAAATGGGCCTGAAGGCCCATCAGGTCGGATGCTGCTTTACTATCTAATTGTTAGGGCTTTCATAAATAATAATAATAATGATAATGATGATGATATACTATCATTAGGGCAACATCAAATGCACCCAGAAGTTTGGGTAAATCAACATTCAATCAATCGTTGCTACCATTGTTTTAGTCAGGTTATAAATCGATCTTGTTTCTGGGAGTTCTACTAGACCTGTCAAGGTTGATTTTCAAACCCTATGGGTGAGTCTAAGTGTGGATCCCAAGATGATGGCGGCTTCGAGCCAAATATTAGAACAGTAATAGGGTATTATAGTTTTTTTTTTTTTTTAAATGTTCCTAAGGTTAACTAGACCAGATTACCAGATTAGAAATTTTAGTATTTGAGGTCTGGTTTGGTTCGACCTAGGGGTACTCATGGGCTGGGCAAGCCTGAGTCTGATCACGGACCCTCCTGCTTCGGGCTTGACTTGGAATATAATCTGGGCACTTTTAGTATTTGTGATGGGTAGTATCTTCCAAGGGCACCCTCGGCTAGGACTGAAATATCTGATCAGGAAATTGCCGACATTTTCCTGTAAAGTTATTCCGTGGGTTCTGGATGGTAGGTGGGCCCACTGTAATGCATGGTCTGAGTGAGCACTATCTGTTGAAGGGCAGTGATGGGGCCTGGTCTTTGGTGTTTCCTCTATTTCAGCCGTGTACTCTACAAGGCCAATAGTTCTATTGGTTGAACTCACTGTTTCAAAACCCCACTCTATTTGCCAGAGTTGACTCGTTTCAACAGTGATCTTGTGAGTCCTGTGTCTCACCAAAGAACTCGGTTACTGGGCTATATATATGAGTTTTGGTTTTAAAACACTACTTGCCTGTAATCCTGTTTAAGAGGATGTTAATATTAGACCATATAGCATGTTTTGGGCCCCTTCCACGTGGCAGAACCCGAACTATAAGAATGGTTGGGTTGTGGCCCCATTGGGCAATACTTGACTATTTTGATCTTCCAGAACACTCCAACATGTTACGGTTTTGCCAGTTAACGTAACGGATTTGGTTGTCGCCCAGTTCTTCCTAAAATCTTAAAACAACCTAGAAAACTCATATCATCTTCGGAGAAATCCGATACAATCTTAAATGCCTTGAAAACTCATAAGGCTTGAGATTATTAACTTCGATCCTTGTGCAATGATATTTTATCCAAAGGATCTTTCAATAAGACACAAATTTTGGGCCTGGTTATTATTGGCTTAAATGGTTTTAGCGGGTATAATTTCCCCTGAAGCGTTCAACCTACCGGTTCAACCCAAACTAACTTGAACAGGCGATTTTTTTTTTCTTTTTTGAAAAATACTGTTTTGGGTGTCCGGTACGTCCAAGGATTTGATAAGAGTGGGCCTAAGGTCCATGGTGGAACATTGAAGATTACCTAATTCAAAGTTGGGCCCCAACACAGCCACATGATAGAATGCATTTCCTTGAGAAGAATTTTTTTTTATTTTTGAAGGATAAGTTAGAATCTTGTATTAAATAAATGGGAAAAATCCCAAAATATACAACAAAAGGACTAACCATTCCTTAAATTTCTAGAAGGGCTGCCACCGGCTATACTGAGCAGGTAAGAACCCCTAATAAACCTTTAAACTAGATAAAGTCAATCACAAAGAAGCCCACTGCCTGGAAACAAGTAAGCACACAGCCCGAATACCAAGCAATAAGGAGCATATAACAAATGCACTTTAGAGCTAGCTAAATTTGCTAGCTCCACGGCTGAAATATGAGAGGGTATGATGCTGATACTTCTTATTCTTCTACTAATTAAAAGCTCAATAGAATTCGAACGCAATGTGAAACGAGCATTTTGATAACGCAAGAGAAATGCCTTTCTAGCTTGAAAGCGCTCTTTCCAACTTAGGGACTCTTTGAGAAGATTCACCCAATTAGGGCAATACTTGACCAATTGGTTTTTCCATATTGTTCAGGATCACACAAATTATAGTTTTTACTCACTTCAATCACAATGTGTTCTGGTTTTGCCAATTGTGTACTGGTCTTGGTAGTCACCACAGCCATTATGTTACATTTGTTGCAGTTTATACTAATGCCTAAATAACTCAGAAGGCTAGAGATTTTACAAAGTCTATCCATTTTAATGGTATTCTGGATAAAAATTCTTTCAATGGATCGACAAAAGGGGAAAAAGAAAAAAAAAAGAAGGACTGCCATAATTTTTTTTGGCCTGGTTAGTATCGTCTCAAATGGTTTTATAACCAGGCTAATTTTGGCCCGAACTGCTCAACTCACCGCTTGGAGCCAAACTGGTTTAAATGGCTGATAAAATTATTTGGTTTTTGAAAATATATACTCTTTTAGATTCATGTACATCCATCCACTAGAATTGATAGAGTGGGCTCAGGGTCCATGGCAGGCCCTTGAATATTCTCCTAATCCAAAGGTAGGTCACAACATGCAATGTAAAGGCCCTGACGCCAGCCATTCTTTCATGATAGAATGCAACTCCTTGAAAGCAATGATGACCCAAGTACTTATTAAGCTCTTTCTTGTATGGCTGTTCCTCTAATTATGACTGCCTTAATTAGCACCAAAAGCTTGAAGCTTAGCTCCCCTAATCTAAAGCCATGGCCTATGGCATTATGCCATGTGGCAGAATGTTGGGGAAATGACAGTTCATGTACATGTCCAGTTACTCCCAATCTATAACTACCATTTAATGGTCATGGGACCTCATGTTTTTGTCCTTCCTTTTGTACTTGTTTAGCTTTCTTTGGTGAAATTGAGAAGATACACCCAATGCATTCTATCAGAAAATATTTCGGCCCACATGTAATGGGTCAGCTGGCAATCAATAGCCCACGATGACATGGCATATCACTGGTAAATTTTTTAAGACTGAGATTATCAATGCAATTACCACAGTGGAAGTGATTAAGCTTAATCTATAGCATTACTATATCAACTTATGTCTATGATAAAAACATTTAATTATTGGAGCGTCCATGCATGTTTCCATGGACAGATGTGCAGGTGAATCACAAATAAATCCCGAAAATTGAAATCCTAAGTGTGGGCCATTAGGTTTTCTTTGTATTGTCGCAACATATTGCTCAGTGTTGGGTAATATGTCCAGCTGGACCCAGTCTCATTTACAATTGATCATATCTGATATGGGCCTGCTTATATCCTAAATAACATGTCATACAAGGAAAAAAAAAATGTAGTAGAGGAATATAATCTCATTTTATATTCATTTAAAATAACATAGGACTCTTGGCTCTGACCCTAATCAATGTACAGCCTTATCTCTGAAGGATCCACAGAGCTTCTAACACTTTCTTTCTATCTAAAAGGATCCACAGAGCTTCTAACACTTTCTTCTTAGCTCTAATCCCCAAGTCTAAATCCCCAAGCTCCTTTGCTGACTTTAGACCTATCAGCTTGTTGAATTTCACCTACAAAATCCTCTTCAAAATTCTCTCCACCAGGCTCTCCACAATAATTCCTAATCTGATTTCCCCCCACCAGGCTGCTTTCATCAAAGGTAGAAACATACAGCATCACTCTGGTTTGGCTTTTGAGCTATACCAGAAACTGAATTCCAAGATCAGCAAAGGTTCCCTCTGCCTTAAACTTGATATTTCCAAAGCTTTTGACAAGTTGAATTGGTCTTTTCTCTTTTCTGCCCTCCATTTCTTCAAATTCTCTGATGCTTGGATTTCTCTGATCAAAGAGTGTGTTTGCACATCCAAAGGCTCAGTGCTCCTAAACAGAATGCCCCAAGGATTTTTTAGCTCCTCCTATGGCCTCAGACAGGGTGACCTTCTGTCCCCTTACCTTTTCATATTAGCAGAAGAAATCTTGAGTCTTCACTTACACAATCTCCAAAATCAAGGTCTCTTCCTTCCTCTCTCTAAGGTCCCCTCCACCCCCTTCCATTTGCTATATGCTGATGACATCCTCATCTTCATGAAAGGGGCTGCCTCTAGTGTTTTAATTCTTCAGGACCTCCTGGAGACCTATCAGTTTGCTGCCGGCCAATTCTTTAACCTTCAGAAGAGCCAATTGTACCTAGGTAAATGCAGCTTGAGAAGAAAGAGAAGAATCAGTTCCATCTTAGGCATTCAAGAAGTTTCAACTCATCTTAAATACCTGGGTACCTCGATTTGCTTTAGGACTCCTAAAAGGAGCCATTTTATCCCCCTGTTGGATGCTGTTCAGTCCAAGCTTTCAGCTTGGAAAGCCAAAATTCTATCTTTCGTTGGCCGTTTAATTCTAATTAAACATGTCATTTCAAGCTTACCAATTCACCTCACTGCCATTATTCCCCTGCCTGCTTCAATTTGCAATGAGATTGAGAGACAAATGAGGCTTTTCCTCTGGTCAGGTAACGCCCCCAACCATAAGATCAATTATGTCAGTTGGGCTACTGTCACTCTCCCAAAGGCAGAAGGAGGCTTGAGTATCAGAAAACTTGCAGATGTAAACACTGCTTCCTTCATCAAGCTAGGTTGGCAAGCTTCCACTTCTAACTCTCTCCGGTCCATTTGGTTTAAGAATCGATATTTTAAATTCCGACCCATTTGGAGCTCAGAGAATACCATCTATGGCTCATGCATTTGAAGGAAAATCTGCTGCTTAGCTACTATCATTTACCAAGGCAGCTCCTGGATATTCGGAAACGGTTAGAGCATCAACATTTGGCATGATTCCTGGACTGCATGTGATCCAATCTCTACTTGCTTCCCTCGCCAACAATTTCCCAGGGACCAACGACTTTCATCCCTCTTCCAATCTGGAACCTGGGTCACTCCTGATTTCTTGCCCACAAATGTTCAACAGCACCTTCTTTTTCTTCTCACGGATCTTTCCCCCAACCTTGCCATCAGTGATACCCTTAGCTGGAGAGACACCCACGATGGTAAACTCTCCCTACGCTCTGCGTGGTAGAGAATCAAACACAGAGCTCAAATTCTACCATGGCCCAAGCTGATATGGAACAACATCTCCCCCCACAAAGTCAATTGTTTCGGCTGGCGACTGATGCACAACAAAATCCCCACAGAAATTAGGCTGAAGCGACTGGGCTTTTCCCTTGCCTCCAGATTCATTTTTGGCTGTGCTGCAGAAGATTCAGTGGGCCACCTATTCTTCTCTTGTGATCAAGCAAAAGCCATATGGTCCTGGTTTCTTCATGCAGTTGGGGCTCCTCCTCCTATCAGTTTCTCTGCCTCTGCAATTTGGATGACCATTTCCAAAGAAAATGACGTCAATGGCTTCAAATACATGGCTACCATCTTCATTACAATTCTTTACCACTTATAGAAGGCTCGAAATGAAGCAATTTTTGAAAATCGCAGGCCCTCTCTTCACTCCATCCAAGCTCACCTTACAGAAGCCATCTCCTTCTCCCTGAAGCAGATGTCATACCCTTTTGTTAGCAACCATCTCAGCGCTCTCTTTGCCTCCATGAGAATCACCATCAGCGCTTAAGTCTGTCATTCTTTGTAATTGATCGTGTGCTATCATCTCTGGGTTTCATATTTGTGCTCGTGGCGCTTTCTTCCCCTCTGGTTCTCTGCCTTCCTCTTTTTCTTTTCTGGTTTCTATTCTTTTGGGGGTCAATTTTTGACCCATGTATCATCCCCCCCTCCCCCCTCCCCCCTTCTGGTTTCTGTTCTTTTGGGGGTCAATTTTTGACCCATGTATCCCCACCCCCCCCCTCTTTTTAATATAATTTACCCTTACAGCAAAAAAAGGTAGGGGCTACTCTTTCTATTATAATTAAAAGAAAGAAGAGCTGAAATCAAAGTCTTGAAATAATAAGCGGATTCTTGGATGTAGTTTTTTTTTTTTTGTTTTTTTATTCTCCTTTGATATTAAAAACATTATATGGAATTAGTTGAATTAAAACAAGCACAATTTGGCCCTGGTTACATGACTCATTTGAATCACTCGAGGCATTGCCATCCAGCCGAACACAGGACTCAGGCTAGTTATCCACAGTCTAACCGACTCGATTAACTTGATCAGCTGAGTTAACTCAGGTAAGTCACCGAATCAACTCGGTTAGTCGGGAAGCTAGTGCTTTCTAAACACATATACATGTGCCTTCTACATACATGCAGATAGGGGAGACAACCAATTCAAACATGCACTCCCTCTTACAAACTACTTAAACATGTAGGGTGTTTGTATGTGTACTTGTTTTTTTTTTATGATTTTTTTTTTTGTGTGTGTGTGTGAAATCATGATTCAAGCGTTAGGGTTGTCACACTCAAAAAGGCCTATGCCCCCCCTTCCTTGAATGAGATTTGAGAGGGGAACAAAAGAATCCTACAGAGACAAAATCATACCACTTTCCTTCCATTACAATGGGGTCAATGGGAGGTAGATACCATGCACGACCCATTCCTTTTTAGATGCATTTAGAGGGAGGGAGGGGAGGGGGGGGCCTTGCCCAAAACCCCTTGCATCTCCACACAGCTGACTCCCAAGACAACAAACCCCAAGTGAAAAAAAAATTAAAAATGAAAAAATAAAATTAAAGACCCATCCTCCTTCTCCATCTTTTCAAGCACTATCCAGACAGGCCAGCATTTTCTCCGTAGCACAGTGGACCACATTCCTCTCCAATCCACGAAACTGTTTCCATTGGAATATGTTGTCATCATAGCCCCCACATAAAAGGCTAGGGTACATTCACACACCCGTTTTTTTCTCAACTCCCACATAAATGTGCTCGCCACCTTGTCCTCATGGCCCCCCCTCACCCCACTCCAAACAAGAGAAAAAAGGAAGGAAATCCCATCCAAAAGTTTGATGAAAAACTTCCTCCTCCATGTGACAACAATCATCTTTTAATATGATTTGATACTTTGTGCGTACTTGTGGTCAAGCCAGGGGTCTCACCCGGGCCCACGAGTAGCCTGAACCCACGACACGATTAGACGGGTCGGAAGGCCCCCCCTCCTAATGTGACCACCCCTTTTGTATTGGCTATGATCTTCTCAGTTTCAAATTAGCTACAGCTTTCGGTGTTTGATTATGGAATCAGGAACCCTAAAAGTGGGAATCTCACTAATAAGGGAATCACAAGATGTAGGCACCCTTTTACCATCATTTCATGGTGGAATATTTTATATTAAACCTTATCCACCCTCACTAAGCATCATGAATGTGTTGTAAGTTTATCTGGGCCTCACTGCACTGCAAGTGTCTCCCTAAGTATCTTCTGTTGTGTCTGGGCCTCAGAAGTATTTTTACCAGTCTGTTCCTATCCCCGCTACCTCCGAATGTGTGCCGACAATCTTACCGTGGGCGCCCACTTGGCACTTGTGGATGCAAATTCTGAACCACCAATTGACTGGTTCTTTCCCTTCAATGAATGAAGGAAATCAAATGCCAATCTAAACTTGATTTACTTTACTCATGGGGATGGAGGAGGAAAGTGCATGGAGGAGGTCATGAGGATTGCTTTCAGTGGGTCACCTATTCCAGCACTACTTTTGAAGCTAGGGACAGCTCTATTGAGATTCATTGTGACAGTGCTCTTTTTTTCTGTTATGTCAAGAAGTTGAAGTTTAAAGGAGATATTTTTTTTTTGGGTACAATTAAAGGATATATTTAAAAGATAGCAATGGCTTAAAAAGTTTTGGACGAACTTTTGGGAAGACAATTTGGTTATCCTTCAAGTACAGTCTTTAAGTTAAAAAAAAAGTCCATTAACAACCCATCCCCAACCCCCAGCACGAACACACAAGATGGTCTATCCAAGAGATAACTTTTTAGGGCCCACCTGATGCTATCGCATGCATCATGGGAGGAAAAGGGATGTAAAGATTTCAATAAAACTCTAGCAGTCTGTAAAATATCAATCCCAAATCATCCTTAATCCCTTCACCCACGGTCCTTAAATTTAATAATTTTAGAAGGAATTTTTTTTTTCTTTTTTGAATCTCAATCCAACTATGAGTTGATAGTAAGGGGTCCCACACACCTACCGAAGGGAAATCCATAAAATGTCTCTTATTGGAGATGTCTACATATAAGACGGAGCTTCTGTACCAATGTCTTGTGGGTTCACTTAAGAGCCCCACCCAACTAGGCTAACATGGAGGATTAAAAGATCTAAGAGCATCACCAATGGGTACTTCATTCGCCACATAAGCCTCTAACGGCTAAAAAAAAAAAACGTTCTGCACATGCTCCAAGAGAGGAGCCATATCCTTGCTGGATTTTGGCATGGCAACAGGTATGCCAAAAATGACATGGGAAAAGTCACATGCCATTTTATTTTTTCGAATTAAATAATGATTGGAAGAAGCAAATGAAAGAGCCGTTGGACTTTTCAACTTTTCAGTCGTTGGACATTTTTGAGTCGTTGGATGTTTTTTTAAGCCTCCAACGATCACCTGCCATTTTTCAGTCGTTGGAATTCTTTTTTTACCGTTTGAAAATTTTGATTATGTTAATTTGAGAAATCTGTGGAGCTGAGATATCTATAAATAAGGAGTGTTTGAGGTCCTTTTTTTTCTCATTCACACTATGGATTCTCAATTTTCTCAATTTCCTAATTTTTCTACCCAATATTCACAATATTTCGGTGAGCCTTCCGAACTCCCTACTTATGATGCCCCAAAGAAAAAAGGTGTTGTTTGAGGTGCCGGCTTCAATATAGAAGAAGACCATCTTCTCATCGGTTCGTGGTTGAACACCAGTCTGGATGCTGTGCATGAAAACGAGCAGAAACTTGGGGCTTTTTGGGAACGAGTGAGAGAATAGTATTACAACAATAAGCAATTTCCTAGTTATCGAATAGACAAAATGTTGTCATACAATGATGGCAAAAGATTCAAGCTTCTGTCAACAAATTTTGTGGATGTCTTGCCACAATTATTTTCAGAAATCAAAGTGGCACGAATGAACAAGATAAGGTAAAATTATATATAGATATATGTGTGTGTGTGTGTGAGAGAGAGAGAGAGAGAGAGAAATTTTTTTTAATTCTTAATTTGAGCTTACATTTAATTTTCAGATTGCAGAAGCAAAAAAAAAATTACGAACATCTATATGGATCAAGATTCACCTTGGACCATGCTTGGATCTTGTTGAGGCACCAACCAAAGTGGATACAAATATATAGTAACAAGTACTAGAAAAGACATCCGTAAAAAGAGCAAAATCTTCAACTTCTAGCTACTCATCATCTTCTAATCCAAACACTCCCATAAATATTGAGGAGGATGAGACAATTAACAATGCTTATGATCCCATGACGAGACCACCAGGCAGAAAGGCTGAGAAAAGAAAGATGAAGCAAACCACTATCAACGAGCCCACACCTGTTGCAGATCTCATCCAAAAAATTATGGATGACAAAAAGAAAAGAGATGAAAAAAAATTAGAGCTTTTTTAAGAAAAAAACTG
This sequence comes from Cinnamomum chago, assembly GCA_038049695.1. Classification (NCBI taxonomy): domain Eukaryota; kingdom Viridiplantae; phylum Streptophyta; class Magnoliopsida; order Laurales; family Lauraceae; genus Cinnamomum; species Cinnamomum chago. The sequence goes on from CP142458.1 coordinate 38,352,487, forward strand.
AGCAAGATGAGAAGAAGGTGAAATTAATGAAAATACATATGAAGATTATGAGTATGGGTACGTCCAATATGTCTGAGGAGCAACAACAATACTATGCTAAAAAAACTTGAAATTCTGAGAGGAGGGTTAGATGGTGGTTTTTGAATTGTATTTTATTTTATAATTAATGTGTATTTTTTATTTTAATTATTGAATTATTGTTTGTTTAAATATAATGTTGTACTTCAATTTTATAAAGTTGTCATTTCACTGGCCATTTTATAGCCATTGGAGAAAACTAGTCATTTTATAGCCGTTGGAGAAAACTAGCCGTTGGAATATTTCATATATATAAACCATTTTGGAAAACAATTCTTTACACCCAAACTTCTTACTTCTCTTCATCTCAAAATAAGAAAATCTCTGGTTCATCAATTCGGAGATGTCTCAAAATTATACTGATTCCTCTTCTGACTCGTCAGATGAGCTATGACATACCGTCATAAATTCCAATTCGGATGAAGAGTTGCAGATGTTGTGTAGGGCAGCTCTGGAAGAAGAAAGAGAAAACTTACGAAGGAGAACGGGAGTGCATCGTGGTTCTATTCAAGGTCATGCAGTCATTCACAGAGGATGAAGCTCAGGACATCACAGGCTTTACAATGACTACTTCAGTGAAAACCCTATCTACACTCCCTTTCAATTTCGAAGGAGGTTTCGAATGCGCAAACCTCTTTTTCTTCGAATTGTAAATGCAGTGGAGGCTCATGACCCATACTTTCAACAAAAAAAAAAAAAAAAACTGTGCAGGCGGTCTTGGTTTATCAGCTCTTCAAAAGGTCACAGCTGTAGTGAGGATGCTTACTTATGGAGTTGCGGCGGATGTTGTGGACGATTACGTAAGGATTGCTGAAAGTACCTCTATAGAATCATTGAAAAAGTTTGTTCAAGCGATCATTGATGTTTCTGGCAATGAATAATTGAGAACACCAAATAGTGCTAACATTTGTAGATTGTTATCAGAAGGTGAGAGACGCGGGTTTCCTGGGATGCTTGGTAGCATAGACTGTATGCACTGGAGGTGGAAGAACTGTCCAGTTGCGTGGAAGGGCATGTATGCTCGTGGAGACCACCGTGAGCCTTCTTTGATTCTTGAAGCCGTGGCATCGTATGATCTTTGGATATGGCATGCTTTTTTTGGACTACCGGAATCGTACAATGATATCAATGTGTTGGATCGATCTCCTATATTTACCTACCTCGCTGAAGGCCGAACTCCTCCCACCAACTACTCAGTCAATGGTCATGAAAATACAACTGGCTACTATCTTGCGGATGGCATATATCCATCGTGGGCGACATTTGTAAAAACAATTCCATGTCCTAACGGGCCAAAAGCCACAAATTTTGCTGCAGCTCAAGAGTCAGCAGGGAAGGATGTGGAGCGTGCGTTTGGAGTGCTACAGGCACGTTTTTCAATTGTTTGTGGGCCTGCTCATTTCTGGGATCATCAAACACTTCAGCATATAATGGGTTTCAAGTACAATTTGTGCATTTTTTATTTTTTAATAATTTATTACTTTAATAACATCTAAATCATACCAAATCCCATTAAATATAAGTAAGATATATGTAATAAAGCAAATGAGGATTAAATGAAAAAAGAATAAAATAATAATTTGACATCTCTCTTGGAGTTGCCCAAGTGAGATACCAAATTTACATATGCCTTTTTTGCCACATAAGCCTTTATTTTTGATAAAGGCATATAGAGAAATGAAGTACCTATTGGAGATGCTCTAAATGGACACAATTCATATATAAAATATCAAGTCAGTCCCATCGTTGCAACCCTCAATTTGTAGCCCTCAAGTTTAATGGTCTTACAAATTTCTTTTAATATTTATTTCCATCCAATATTCTAGACCTTGCGAATGCCGTCTTACTCACACTCGAATCCAATCCGATGCCCGTGGAGTGGACACCAATCCTTAGACCTTGGTTAGCGCCGACTCCTGCAATTAGCAAAATCGAGGTCAGAACGGAGTGAATGAAGAACCCAGCAGGTAATTGACCACTTCCGGATCATGGGCCGAGGGAGAGCGGTTACAAGACCGTCTACAATGCTCTGTGTCAGCGGGGGTAGACAGGTCAAGGGAAGGCATGGTGGGCCCTACGATGTTGCCTACATTGTAATGCGGTGAGAGGCCTATGTGATCGCTATCCCAAGTGTAAGGTCGTCACGATGTGGTAATAAAATCCAGTCAGTCCGAGGTCGATCCATAGGGAATGGTAGTAGCTTCACACTTGACCTAACCTAATTAGAAATTAATTATAGCCTAAGTAAAAGCTATACAACCAGTAAAGTCTAAATTTAAAATTAATTACAACGTTACAACCAATTGAAAGTCCTAATCTAAGAAAACTTATTCTAAAAGTAGAATGTGAAAGTCCGGGATCCGAACCCTAGAGGGGGGTGAATAGGGTGAGCTTCAAATTAGTGACCAATTATGACCAATTTTAACTTCTTTAAATTAAATTAGCCACTAGTGATGATTATCAAACTAAATGCGGAAGCTAACAAAAACAATCACCACAAAGCATGAACCTTCACACAATGATTTATAGTGGTTTGGCCTCAATACCTACATCCACTACCGGCTTGTGCTCCTACACCCCACCGGATTTCCATTATCTATGCTTTTTAATAAGCTAAGCAATAACCTTTACATTATGCTTTCCAAGGCTAAGCAATAACCTCTTACACTATGCTTTTCTTAGGTTAAGCAATAACATTTGCAACCAAAAGATTGGTTATCTCTCTAAGTACTGTCTAGAATACACTTGATGGAGATACAATTTTAGCTCAATACAATGCCTCTTAATTAGGCGGATATGAAAGTGAAAATCTAATTCACACACACACACACACACGCATACACACACTATGAATGCATAGATGAATGCACAATGTGTATGTATGATGTCCTCAATCAATTTGAAAATAAAAGCTCATAAATGTATGCCAAAGGCTTTTAAAAGTTTTAGCTCATAAAAACATTTATGATTGAGGAAAGGATGCTAATCACATGTTAAAAATAACTTGTAAAAGATATACCTATGTATTCCAAACAAGTTGTGAAATTCTAAGAACAAAATATGTGATGCATAAGGATTTCAATCAAATTAACAATGTAGCTCAATATATGTATGCTAAAAGCATTTGAAAGTGTAAAACACAAAAATATATTTGATTGAAGTTAAGGGACAAATCACATGTAATTAAAAATTCAACTTGAAAATGATATACCTATAAATGTTAAGCAAGTTGTGAAACTTTAAAACAAAAGTACATATGATTTGTGAAGTTGTTGAATCCAAAACATAAGATAGATTTGAAAGTGATTTTCTTATGATGAAAAACAACAACCAAGGATTCAACCAAGTATAGGAATCATGTTATATATAATTTCAAAGATGTTTTCAATAACATGATTTACTTAGATATACTAATTTGAGTACTGCTTGGTTTGAATCAAGGTGATGCATCCAAAACAATAAATCAATTCAAAACATATACATGTTAAGGGCACAACAAATCATAGTTTATCATGTCAGAAAAGATTTACCAATAATTAAAGCAAAGCATGAAAATATATGATTAAGAAAAGTAAAGCTTACTTAGTGATTTAACTCAATGTAACAAAGCTTTAGCTTTCTAAATGACCCCTATCATCCCTTAGCTCATTCCCCTTTGATTGGTCTCAAAACATCTCAAAGAGGGCCTCTTAGTTCTTCAAATTTTTTAAAGGAATGAATCACTATTTATACCTAAAAAGTGGGTTTCTGCGAGTCCCCGGTCGACCTGGTACAAGGCCCGGTCGACCGGGGCGTAACGGTAAAAAATATGACCATTTGAAAAAGAGCTCAACGACTCTATTCCTGGTCGACCTGCAGTGTGCTCGGTCGACCGGGTCCATGGGCTCGGTCGACCGAGCACATTGCAGGTCGACCCGGGCCCAGGGACCAAATTCCCAAAAAAATGCATATTTCAAAGTATTTCTTTAAGGGGACTTTTGGGCCAATGAATCAAGCTTGGAATCATGTTTAAATCAAACTAAGAGTTTTAAAAACATGAAACATAAAAAGTCTAAATTGATTTGAAAGATTTAAAACTCATAGGCTTGCTTGATTCATAAAACTTCTTTTCAAATTTAAATGCATCCAAGTTTAAAATCAAAATATGCATGAACCAAGATTTCTACAAGTCTTAAAAACAATGCATGTGTAAATCAGGATTTCAAGATTTTCTAAATCAATGCATGTGTGAAAATTCAAATGATGCTAAAATGATAATGCATCCATCAAATTGCAAAACACAAAATCCCTAATAGATTGCTGCAAGCACAGTAAAAAAAAAATCAGAAAACCAATTTAAATAATTAAAAATCAAGATATATAGAATTTGCAACCTAAAGGAGTAGGATCCACTTGCCTCCAATGATTATAAATACGTATGACTTAAATTATCTCTTTTGTCGAGATGAGCGAAGATAGAATCTTCAGTAATTGTTATTGTGAGAGACTGTAATAACCGTGGTGACTATACGGCTAGCTGTTCAGTGCACTCGGCAGTCCGGGTTTTGGCCACTCAGCAGTTTTGTTGTGGCCACTTAGCGGTTCATTGTTTGGGAACTGTTTTATCCGCTTTTTCTTGAGACTTGATTTCCATTTTTTTCCCACCATATGTGGGCATCAGAAACATGTTACGTGGGACCCAAGTGTGACTAGAATTCATCATTTTAACCTTGAGTCAAGCCCCTTGGCTGTTTGGACTTTCCAACATCAAACTGGCCATTGGATCGATTGTTTCCTTCCTAATTGGCTATTCAACCTATAGTCAAGCTGTGGGCACCCCATTGATTTGTTTGGGGACTTTTAAGCTGCTGAACTTATGTCAAACACATATCCTGATCTCTCGTAGTTCGGTGGGACCCTAAACCTAGAAATTGTTGGACCCTTGAAAGTTTTGGGTTCGAGATCTCTAGATTGGTATAATCAATAAATCATCAAAAAGTGTGCAAAAACAATAACTATGCAGCGGAAATAAAATCACAATCACACACCACAAGGACACCAAATTTAGCGTGGAAAACCCTAACCGGGTGAAAAACCACGGATCAGAACTGGATCAACAATCAAGTACTATGAATCTCGCAATTACGAGAAACTCAGATTTCCTCTCAAAATATCCCCTACCTAAGGACTGAAGTTACCTTGTGTCGCTTTACGCTTCAACGACTTCACACCGTTGACTGCAACAAACTCAATCCTGCGTTGACTCCTCAAATCTTCTACACAAGAAGATGATCTTCTACAAGTGATGCAGAAGAAACTGACTCTCTAGAGAACTTATCAGCACAACTCTTTAATAAATCTCTAGAGAAGAATTCTCACAATTAAATCTCTAACTCAGAACTTTAAGAGGTGAGGTCTAACTTTAGAATAGCCCTCAAGTCCTTTAAATAGCTTTTAAAACATGCTTAAGGTTGCCGAACTTGATTAGGACTAAAACAAGCAGTTTTGGCACAATTAGAAATAAGATTCTAATTTTCATAGGACTCTGCCACTTTGTCCGCTCGAGCGGATGATGTTCTGTTTCAGCGCAAAGAGGCTCTTGTCAGGCGTCTAGCTCTTTCTGACTATGTCCGCTTGAGCGGATGATGCTGGTCGCTCCAGCGGACCCCATTCGGGATGATCCGAAATTTCAACACATGAATTTCTTCTAGTTTTATTCTTCTAATTCTTTCAGACTATCTTCTTTGAGTCCTTCCAGTCTTCTATCTTCAGAGTCATTTTCTAAAAAAGGAATGACAACTTAATGGATCCAGAGTTTTGTCCCACCCATGAATTAGCCAATAAACAAAAACCTAACAATTTCCCCCTTTGGCAATTCATGGACAAAACTCCTTAGGACAATACAAATTGATCTATCCAAAAGAAACCCAAAATACATTAAATTAAAAATTTGGTAATCAGCACAAGTAGATTTGCATTGTCTCTGACTTTCTCTGAACTTCTCCTCTGATCTTCCAGTTCTCCCCCTTGATCTGTCACCTTTCTGAAAGTCCTGGGATCCTAACCCTGGGGGGGGGGGGGGGGGGGGGTTGAATAGGGTGGGCTTCAATTATGACCAATTTTAAATTCTTTAAGGTAAACTAGTCATAAGTGATGATTTACCAAACAAGATGCGGAAGCTAATAAAACAATCACCACAAGCAAACACCACTACACAAAGATTTATAGTGGTTCGGCCTCAATGCCTACATCCACTACCGGCTTGTGATCCAATCACCTCACCGGATTTCCACTAACTATGCTTTTCAATAGGCTAAGCAATAACCTTTACAACGTTGTTTTTCTAGGCTAAATGCAACCTTTACAAGATGCTTTTACAAGGCTAAGCAATAACCTTTACAAAGTGCTTTTCTTAGGCTAAGCAATAACCTTTACAAATGAAGGATTTCTCTAAGAAGGTGTCTATACAAAAAACACTCTAAGAGATACAATTTAAGCTCAATAAAAATGCCTCTTAAATAGGCTGATATGAAAGTGAAAATTAATGTACAAACATACACAACAATTTGCTAAAGTGTGTGAAGAAAGTGTATGAATGTTTACTTCAAACAAATTCTAAAATGAAGCTCTTAAATGAATGCTTGATGCATTTTAAAATCTAAGCTCAGAAAATGATGAATGAAGTTATATGCTAATCACATGAAAGATTCAAGCAACTTAAAGAAAAGTACTAAACAAGTTGTATGAAGATTAACTACTAAGAGCACATGTGATTTAGACAAGGATGTTTGCAAAGTAATCTAATATTCCAAAGATGATAATGTGTTTGCAAAACATCTCTTTAAAAGCTAGAAATCATGCATTTATGAAAATACAAAGAGTTAAACATGCATTGATTTTAATTGGAATGGAAATCAAAATTAACTAGTAAGATATACCTTTTAAAACTCAAACATTTGATTTCCAATGGCCTTCTAGCTCTCTTGGCTTATGCCACTTCTTTTGGCTTCAATGGAGTTTCAAAGATTCAAAGATCAAGCCTCTAGAAAGAATGGAATGAAATGGACTTATATCCAAAAAACAGTCTAACGGCTAGTTGGCCCGGTCGACCCCATGACCCCCGGGTCGACCTGGCCCAACGGTGATATTGGCCCAACGGCTAGTTACCCGGTCGACTTGGGCCTGGCTCGGTCGACCGGGTACACTGGCTGCTTTCCCAGCAGACAGTTGGGCCGGTCGTTCGGGTACAGGGGTCGGTCGACTGACCAAACTGGCCTGGGAAGAGTTCCTGCAGAGTTTTCAAAAATCCAAAGAAGAAGCTTGGAACTCAAGGCCAGTGTGATTAAGCATAATAAAATGATTCTAAAAATGGAGAATGTATGCAAATCACAAACCTAAATTCTTAATTTGATTTTCCAAAGTAATGAATGAAGAAATAGGTTTTCGAAAGAGTATTTGGATTCTAAAAACATGCATGAATAAATCATTTGAAAAACGTATGTAAATGCAAGTTAGAATCTCAGATTCCAAAGTCAAAACTAAGAACATGAGAGTGTGATCACTAGACAGTGAAGGTGAATGTACATCGATCAAAATTGCAACAATCAAGAACCTAACAATCTCCGCCTTTGCAATTTTATGGCAACTACTATGATCACAACACTTCTAGGACTTTGGATCTTCTTAATGCTCTGAGCTAGAAATCTCTTGAATGTAGCTTCGACGTATGACCGAATTGTCGAGAGCTTTTAACTTAATACACTTTCCAAGAAGATTTCTCCCCCTTGGTTAGAGCTCTCCCTTGCTCTTCACATCCAAGCGATCTTCCCTTTAGATCTTGAAGCAGATCTCCCCCTTAGTTGGATCTGTTCTTCTCTCCCCCTTTGTGTGATCTTCTTTGTCTGATCATCAGATCTTCTACTCTTCTCTCCCTCTTTGACATTAGATTATCTGTTCTTTTTCTCCCCCTTTGACATCGAATTGCAAAGGAACCTGTATACATGAGAAAACAAATACCTTTCAGTAGCACCTGTTACCAAAAGAGAATGCAAATGTAATGCAAAACGTGCTATAATGTATATAGATTTGTCTATGCATTGTTTGAATGAATCTAAGATAACAAATATAAATTGATTTAACACTTTAAAGCTTCAAAGCAACATAAACATTCATCAAGAGAAATATAACAAGAAGAAAAGAGATGAAATGTGAAACTGTACTTTCATTGATATAACAAGAGAAGTTCAGTACATGAATCACTAAATACTTGACCATTACATAAACAAAAGATAATGGCAAGTAAAAAACATGTCAGTTGATAGATGATAAATACATCAAGTGAAAAATAATCTATCACTACCCAAAACAATCCCCACAAAAAGAAATGAAAACACTCCTAAAGGTCTAAGAAGAGTCTATAGGAGACGGAGGCATAGTGTCATCATGGCGCCTGCAGCTCTTGGATATGTTCGAGAGGTACTTTAGAGTTTTCTTCATCATCCCTCTGAATTCTTGAAACTCTGTGCGAATGGAAATAATTGCTTGCTCCACAGACGTCATGCGCTCCTCCATAGTACGCTGAGGAGGGGGCTAGGGCTGACGTGGTTGATGCTCTGGCTGAATAGGCTGATCCGCAGTCTCTGTCTTGGCAGCCTCTAACTCTGCATCTCCTTCTGCTACTGGGTTTGCTCGTGGAGGTGGAGGAAGCCTCATCAAGAGAATGTTCATTTTGTTAAAAACAGTGGTTGGCTCAGGTCTCTCAGAAGCAGGAGGGATCACTCCAAAAGAACGAGCAATCTCAGTGATAAGAAACTTGAAAGGAGCAGCACACGGCTGGGAGCCAGTGATAACCCGGATGATATAGTGCATGATGATGGAAGGTAGACACATAGGCACCCCGGTAATCACATTATGAAGGATATTTGCCATGTACGAAGTTACTTCTGTTCGATTCCCTTTCCTCAGGTAAATGGAGTGAGTGAAGATAATGTGAATGATGCGAAGGGAGGGAATCATCGAAGAGGCTTGGAGACAGTTTTTGACAGACCATTCTTCAGGGTGCCCACAAAGAGCACTCGTGACTGACTCTCTCTCATCAAGAAGTAGGACATCTGAGATGAATCTGGGACCGTCAGACCTAGGGATGCCTAAGATGGAGGAGATCAAGTCTATGGTGACCACGTCTTCACCATGAAGAAATCTAATAGTAAATGAATTTGCAGTAGAGACACATATAGATTCATAAAGGCCATGGACGGAGGAAGCATAAGATTTGCCACTCCAAGTAAGGATGCTATCCCATCCAATGACTTCTAGAATGGCCGGGACATTGTAGTCCACAAGATCTTTTACAACACAAAACTTCTCAACAATAATTCCTTTGCTTCGAAAAGATTTGACAACTGAAGATGAAGAATGAATTGGGTTGAATTTAATCTCTGGAGGAGGGCCAAGCTCAGGAGAAGTGGACGGTGATCTATGGGAAGATGAAGCATGTCCGGTCTTGGACATCTTGCTAGGCCTCCTAGATGTTTGCTTTGTGCGAGCCATTTTTGTAAATAATGAAGAGAAGGATGCTCAAGAGTGAACAAAAGGTTGAAAAATGGGCACAACAGTTGCTATTTGAATAGAGATGTGGTTCAGGCAATATAACAAACACTTGGTGTGCAGGATATTGAGCTGAATGTTTCACAACTGAATGATGCCAAAATGGTGTGTCCAGAAGACTACAAATATTCCTAAAACAAAGTAGAAAACACAAACACCACTAAAAAAAATAAAAACAGTCAAAACAAAAATGGAAACTGTTAGGGATTTTGTATTTGCAATTTGATGGATGCATTAACATATTCACATCATTTGAATTTACACTCATGCATTGTTTTAGAAAACCTTGAAATCTGGTTTTATACATGCATTGCTTTTAAGATTTGTAAAAGTATTGTTTTATGCATGTTTTGGTTTTAAACTTGGATGCATTGGTTTTAGTATTCTAACTCTTTTGAAAACCTAATTCTTTGTGCTTTATATTTGGAAAATCATTTGAGAAGATAGGTTTGTGCATTGCATACATTCATCATTCTCAGAATCATTTTTGTATGCATTGTTTTTGAAAAGAGCTTTTAGAAATCAAGCTAGCCCTTGGATTTAAAGTTTCGATTCGATTTAGGCTTCGTGTGTTTCATGTTTTTTAAACATCTTAAGTTGATTTAAAACATGTTATTTAAGCTTGGTTTAGTGGCCAAAAGGTCCCCTAAAGAAATATCTTCAAAATAGGCAAAAGTTGAATTTTTGCAAAAAGGGGGTGTCCCGGCAGTGTCGCCGGTCGACCGAGCCCTGTGTCCCGGTCGACCGGGAACACTGCAGGCAGTTTTTGGCCTGTAGCTCCAACGGTCAGAAATTTGACCGTTGTGTGGTCTAGGTCGACCGAGGCCTGTTTCTAGGTCGACCGAGAGACTAGCCGTTGGCAACTTTTTGGCTATAAAATCCATTCTTTTCGAACCTTTTTCAAGGCTTGACACATGAACCTCTGAGACCATTTTGGAGCCATTGAAAGGGGATGAAGTTGGAAAGGCTAGGAGGTCATTAGGAGAGCTAAAGCTTGGATTATTAAGTTAAACCACCAAGTAAGCTCTACCTTTGTTAATCATAGTTTTCATGTTTTGTTTAAGCTATTGGTAAATGATTTTGTGCATGATAACTATGATGTGTTGAATCCATTCTTCTCCTAATCTTTGATCTAATTAAGATTGGATTCTTCACCTTGGTTTCAATCCAAGTTGTTTTTAAACCTTACTTAATCATGCTTAGCCAAAGTCTTTGATTTCCTTTAATGCATGATTCTTTGTCTTGGTTGAAACCTCATTTGTTGTTTTCTTTCATTTGAACTTTAGTTAAATCTATTTGTTTCTGAAAACAACATTGCACATGCATCACATGTTCTAAGTTAGTCTTTTTCATACAACTTGTGATTCTTTGATTTTCATATCATTAACAAGTTATTAAACATACATGTGATTTGCATTAAACTTCAATCAAGTCTTTTATATGTCTTAAACTTTGAAATGCTTTGAGCATACATTTGAATAAGCCTTCTTTTTAAACTTGATTGAAGTCATCACACACACACATCATGAGCATACATCTTTGCATTCATATAGTGTTTGTGTGAGTTGTTTTAAACTTTCATATCCGCCTATTTAAGAGGCAATTTCATATGTGCTTTAACTTGTATCTCTTAGAGTGATCTTTTGTAAAGACACCTTCTTAGAGAAAAGCTTTGTGTAAGTTATTGCTTAGCCTAAGAAAAGCATCTTGTAAGGTTATTGCTTAGCCTAAGAAAAGCATTTTGTAAGGTTATTGCTTAGCCTAAGAAAAGCATTTTGTAAAGGTTATTGCTTAGCCTATAAAAGCACATTGAGAGGTTGTTGTTTAGCCTTGAAAAGCAACATTGTAAGGGTTATTGCTTAGCCTAGTAAAAAGCATAAATAGTGGAAATCCGGTGGGGTGTTGGATGCACAAGCCGGTAGTGGATGTAGGCACGTTGGCCGAACCACTATAAATATTGTGTTGTGGTGATTGCTATGTGGTGATTGTTTTTGTTTAGCTTCCGCATATTGTTTGACTAAATCATCACATTTGACTAGTTTGTTTTAAAGAAGTTATATTTGGTTTAAATTGGTCATAGTTGTAGCACACCCTATTCACCCCCCCTCTAGTGTTAGGATCCCAAGGACTTTCAGTTGGTATCAGAGCCATGTGCTCTACAGTTTAGGATCAAGTGTTTGGAACTCTTGATTAGGTGTAAAAACCTAGAGTAAAAAACCCTAGTGTTGTGCTTCCATAAAAATCATTAGAATGGATTCCACTAGTTTAGACCTTGTAGATTCTTGTGTAGATTCTTCTAGACCCCTCATTCTTCCATCTTATGGAGATTCAAACATTGAAATTAAAGAATCTCAACTTGAATTAAAAGAAGAAGAATTTGATGAACTTGAAGCCTATGAGGAATTGTACACATGGTCCTTAGAGGTTTCCAAGAAAAATAAAAGATTAAAAGAAGAATCTAAAAGGCTAAACCAAGAATTAGACTCTTCTAAAAATGAACTTAGAGAAAAAGTTGAATTTATAAATTGTGTAGAATCTAAGTTCATGATCTCTTTGAATAACCTATACAATGCTCAAGATGAACTAAAAGAATTAAAGATAGGTTATGATCATCTTAATAAGGAAAATCTAAAACTAAGAGATCAATTACAAAGGCAAGATAAAGACTTTAACAATCTTGAATCTAAATTGACTATCTCTAAGGAAAATTTATCTAATGCTCAAGATAAATTAAATGAGATTAAGATAAATTGTGATGAGCTTAAAAATGAAAATTTGAACCTAAGAGATACAATTAAAAGACAAGATGAAAACATTAACTATTTAAAATCCAAGTTGACAATTTCCAATGAAAATTTGTCTAATGCTCAAAGTAATTTAAAAACTTTAGAACTTGGATCTAATGTTGTTAATGAGCTTAAATCTAAGTTAAAACTTGCCTATGAAGAGCTAAACAATTTTAAGGGAATTGAAAATGAACTAACAAAAGTTAAAAATGAAAATTCAACCCTTAAAACCCAAGTCACTCTACTTGAAGAGTATAAACAAAAGTATGAGTGCAAGTTTACCCAAAGTGAAGATAGACTTGAAAAATTATTTAAATTGGGTAAATCTCATGGAGATAGGACGGGTCTTGGTTTTGATAAATATACTTCACATGACCCTAAATTCACCAACACGTTTGTTAAAGGTGAGTCCTCCTTCTCTAGCACTCCTTCTCCTTTGCCCAAAACCAAATGTAATCTTTGTGGCATTGAAGGGCATTTCATGTTTGAGTGCAAACTAAGAAGAAGAAGCCATGTGTCTAAACCCATCTTTGAACTCAAGAATGTAGAATCAAAATCTATGAAGGGTAAGACACTAAAAATCAAGGAAGACTCCAAAAAGATTAAACAAGTTAAATCATTTAAAATGGAGTCTCCTAAGATAGATTCTAAAAAGCTTAAACAAGTTAAACCAAGCTTGAAAGAATCTAAGAACAAAAAGCTTCTCAACATATCTCCCTCTTATCAACCCATGAAAGAACTTTTGAAGAAAGTTGCTAAGTTAAATTTAAAATTCAAAAGTCAAGGAAAGGGAGAAAATAAGAAGAATAGAAAACAATCCCCTAAGAAACAAACTCACCAACATCAAAAGACTAATCACCATTCTAAGCCAAATTTAGTAAAATCTAAATATCATGGTGATAAGTTCAAATTGAAAATTTATCAAGTTAAATCTCCTATAGTTGGTGAGAAGTCCAAAATAGACCTCAAAGTTCAACCCTCTCAAGACCTTAGGTGGATTCCTAAAGTTATTTACCTAGACAAACCTTAGGGCCTTGAACCTACTTGACCAACCTATTCTTTAATAGTTAAATCATTTTGTTGGTCTTGTTGCTTTGCATTTTGTTCTTTCTTAGTTACAATTATTTAAATGCATTGTTTCTTTATGATCAATTGATTTTGTTTTCATGCACCATTCTAGTTACACTTCATGGTTTTCAAAATCTTTTGATTATAATTTCATCATGTTTGATTTGCTTTTTGCACATTTATGTTTTGCATTGCATTTCTACATGATCAATTGATTGTGATTTCAAAAGCTTTCATAGCTAGACTCTTCATGATCAATTGTTGTTGAATCATTTGTGTAGATATGATAGTAAGATTATTTGAACAAATGATTTGAATCAATTCAAGTTTTCCATGGATTTCTAAGTTATACTTTTATATGGAGAACATTGTTTTGAAAAATCAACTTGTATGTGTTTCAATTAAGTTATATCTTTTAAAATACAATGTTGAAAATTGATCTTCTAAATCATTCTTTTTATGCTCATTGTTGGATTTTGTTTTTCAAAATGATTTGAAGATTGTTTGAATGGAAATGCCTATAACATCATTAGTTATATTCTTCTAAAGCATGTTCCATGTGTTCATTTCCTTTTCTTTTGGTTTCATTATCTTAGAAATGGAAATGTATGTTGTTTGCATCCTTGCTTGTTTATTTACATTCTTTTTATATGCAAATGACTTTTGGTTCCATGTATGGTTGTGATCTTAGTTATATTTGTAGAAACCATACCAGAACCCAAATCCATCCTCTATGTCTTATAGTCATATCTTTTTGGATGGTTATGATGTTGACTCATGTAGATTCTCTTGGTATCATCCTTATACATGTTTCAACTTCATAGTAGTGTTCTTGATCATATGAAACTCTTTGAAATCTATTCCTCATATTTCTATATGTTTGATGGATATCTTAGATGTTGAATTCATATGATTTTGACACTTTGGAAATTGCATGCATTACCATGTAATATCATTTTGCATTGCAATTTACCTTGTTCATCACTATGCTTATTAGTTATATCTTTAAAAGTGATGAATATGCATTTATGATGCTTGTTGGAATTTTGTGTTTGTCACATCCTTGCTCTTTAACATGTTGTCAAATTCAATTGGTTTCATTTGGTATAATTTAAGATTGATTTGATTTCTTGTGTATGTGATAGACCTTGTGTGCATTGGATTGAGCTTGATAGTTATATATTTGTTCCATGTCACATTCCATTAGCATCATAATGTTCATGTTGCCACCTCTTTTGCTCATATAGGTATATCTCATGACCACCATGTTTATGTGTTCATAATATTGGTTGGTTGTTAGTTGAGGTTGGCTTCATGATTGAATTTCATTTCACTCATCTTGCTCTTTAATAGTCATATTTATTGATTGAATGAAATGAGTTCAAAACCTTACATAGCATATGATTTTCATAAGTTATATTGATTGATGCTATGTTTGAGTAAACCCCATTGTATCATGGATAGCTCTAATTTGGATTCTTCCTAATAGGTATATTCTTACATCCATTTTAGAGTGATTGTGTTAATAGTCATATCCTTAAATCTCAATTTGTATTCTTTGTTTTTCCAATTGATATCCATGATTGCTTTTCCCATTGACCTTGATCTTTTGGTAATTTGATCATATTGTGCTTTATAGTTAAATGAACCTAATCCTTTCCTTGAAGTTGACCCTCACTTGGTTAAACCATCTACTTCTTGAATCTAATAGTTATACCTTGTCAAAAGCTTGACAAAAGAAGAGAATGGATTGAGGGGGAGTGTAAACCTTCATAGGAAGTATTAGTTTTGATCAAATTGACCCTTGGATTGCCCTTGAGCCCTTAGAGATAACTTCCATACATGATAACCTGTTATGAATTTCATTTTCGATTTCATTTGTTAACAGGTGCTACTAAAGGTATTTTCCTTGTTTCATGTGTGTAGGTACCTTTGCAATTTAATGTCAAAGGGGGAGAGAGTTCGAGAGTTCAAGTACTCGAAGATCTCCTATCCATCAAAGGGGGAGAAAGAATTCAAGTTCTCAAAGGGTGAAGAGAATGTCCAAGCTTCCTAAAGGGAGAGAGAGGCATGGACAAAGGGGGAGAGCTAATAGAAGAAAGAAAGCTTGGAGCTAAAGGAGATGCTTGGATAAAGAGAGAAAGAAGAAAGAAAGCTTGAAGAATGATCAAGCTCCAAGCATCATGAAGAATGAAGAAAAGAGCCCAAGCTAAAAGAAAAGAAGCATCCAAGAAGATTTCAAGACTTGTCCAGCTGAGGGGGAGCTGAAGACTTAGTGTGTAATCTCAGTGGTGAGTGTGTTTGTCATCAAATTGCAAAGGGGGAGATTGTTAGGGATTTTGTATTTGCAATTTGATGGATGCATTAACATATTCACATCATTTGAATTTACACTCATGCATTGTTTTAGAAAATCTTGAAATCTGGTTTTATACATGCATTGCTTTTAAGATTTGTAAAAGTATTGTTTTATGCATGTTTTGGTTTTAAACTTGGATGCATTGGTTTTAGTATTCTAACTCTTTTGAAAACCTAATTCTTTGTGCTTTATATTTGGAAAATCATTTGAGAAGATAGGTTTGTGCATTGCATACATTCATCATTTTCAGAATCATTTTTGTATGCATTGTTTTTGAAAAGAGTTTTTAGAAATCAAGCAGCCCTTGGATTTAAAGTTTCGATTCGATTTAGGCTTCGTGTGTTTCATGTTTTTTAAACATCTTAAGTTGATTTAAAACATGTTATTTAAGCTTGGTTTAGTGGCCAAAAGGTCCCCCAAAGAAATATCTTCAAAATAGGCAAAAGTTGAATTTTTGCAAAAAGGGGGTGTTCCGGCAGTGTCGCCGGTCGACCGAGCCCTGTGTCCCGGTCGACCGGGAACACTGCAGGCAGTTTTTGGCCTGTAGCTCCAACGGTCAGAAATTTGACCGTTGTGTGGTCTAGGTCGACCGAGGCCTGTTTCTAGGTCGACCGAGAGACTAGCCGTTGGCAACTTTTTGGCTATAAAATCCATTCTTTTCGAACCTTTTTCAAGGCTTGACACATGAACCTCTGAGACCATTTTGGAGCCATTGAAAGGGGATGAAGTTGGAAAGGCTAGGAGGTCATTAGGAGAGCTAAAGCTTGGATTATTAAGTTAAACCACCAAGTAAGCTCTACCTTTGTTAATCATAGTTTTCATGTTTTGTTTAAGCTATTGGTGAATGATTTTGTGCATGATAACTATGATGTGTTGAATCCATTCTTCTCCTAATCTTTGATCTAATTAAGATTGGATTCTTCACCTTGGTTTCAATCCAAGTTGTTTTTAAACCTTACTTAATCATGCTTAGCCAAAGTCTTTGATTTCCTTTAATGCATGATTCTTTGTCTTGGTTGAAACCTCATTTGTTGTTTTCTTACATTTGAACTTTAGTTAAATCTATTTGTTTCTGAAAACAACATTGCACATGCATCACATGTTCTAAGTTAGTCTTTTTCATACAACTTGTGATTCTTTGATTTTCATATCATTAACAAGTTATTAAACATACATGTGATTTGCATTAAACTTCAATCAAGTCTTTTATATGTCTTAAACTTTGAAATCCTTTGAGCATACATTTGAATAAGCCTTCTTTTTAAACTTGATTGAAGTCATCACACACACACATCATGAGCATACATCTTTGCATTCATATAGTGTTTGTGTGAGTTGTTTTAAACTTTCATATCCGCCTATTTAAGAGGCAATTTCATATGTGCTTTAAATTGTATCTCTTAGAGTGATCTTTTGTAAAGACACCTTCTTAGAGAAAAGCTTTGTGTAAGGTTATTGCTTAGCCTAAGAAAAGCATCTTGTAAGGTTATTGCTTAGCCTAAGAAAAGCATTTTGTAAGGTTATTGCTTAGCCTAAGAAAAGCATTTTGTAAAGGTTATTGCTTAGCCTATAAAAGCACATTGAGAGGTTGTTGTTTAGCCTTGAAAAGCAACATTGTAAGGGTTATTGCTTAGCCTAGTAAAAAGCATAAATAGTGGAAATCCGGTGGGGTGTTGGATGCACAAGCCGGTAGTGGATGTAGGCACGTTGGCCGAACCACTATAAATATTGTGTTGTGGTGATTGCTATGTGGTGATTGTTTTTGTTTAGCTTCCGCATATTGTTTGACTAAATCATCACATTTGACTAGTTTGTTTTAAAGAAGTTATATTTGGTTTAAATTGGTCATAGTTGTAGCACACCCTATTCACCCCCCCCCTCTAGGGTTAGGATCCCAAGGACTTTCAGAAACTGCAGAGGTTGGATGACTGAGAATGGTTCTTGGTGCACTGAGAGGAGGACGCCCAAGCTGAGATGATGAGGATGATTAACAAGAATGGGAGAACATATCCTAGAAGATTGGATTGATTTCAGGAAGAAAAGACAGAGGAGAAAATGACAAAGGAAAATGGGCTCAGCTGCGGTCGACCTGCACAAAATGGAACTGATTCTATTTGAAACAGAACAGTCACTGCGCAACAGGTTATGTTGCTGAAAGCGCAGGCTCGGTCGACCGGCCTAACTGGGGCTGCCTGATATTTCTGATCAGGTCCAGAGAAAACAGGGTTGAAAAGAGATGGGTCATTCTAAAAGCTACAAATCCTAAACCCCAGCTATCATACAAGCTAAAAAGATTTAGAAAAGATATTTTACAAAATCAATTCTAAATAATTCCTGTTGAAGACATGAAGACTTGTAAGATAAAAAACATTTTTCAAAATCATTTAAATTTGACAAAACAAAGATATGACTATGAATTCATCCAAAAATAAACAATTTGAAAAACAAATCAATTGGTTTAGAAGGTATAACTTTTTAAAAGCTTTTTCAAATCAATTTGATCAAAATCATGCATTTAATCATAAATCCCCTTTTTAAATACAAAATGCATTTTCAACAAACAAGACTCAATCAAATGAATCTAAAGCCTAAAGAGATACTAAGAGGATAGAAAGAACTAGATACAAGACCAACTAGACATATAACTAAGAGAAAGGGTTGGTCCTATCTATCTAAGAAGCCTTAGTAATCTTCTAAAGGTCTAACCTTAGGTATCCATCTAAGGTCTTGGGCTTTGGAGACTATTTTAGAATTTCCACCAACTAGAGGAGATAAGGATTGAATTCTTTTAGACTTAACATCAAATCTTTGAGGTTTGACTATTTTAGATTGATTGATGATTAGTCTTTGGAAGTTGGTGTTTCATTTTCTTTTTATTCTTCTCATTTCTTTTAGCTTTTCCTCACTCTTTTTGCCTTTTGAACTTTAATTTTAACTTTTCAACATTTTTCAAGAATTCTTTCATTTCTAAGGTTAAAGGAGGTAAAGTGAGAAGTTTCTTTTTGATAGATTTATTTTGACTATTAGTCTTTTTAAAGTCTATCTTGGATGACTCTTTTTGAATTGTTTTAACTTGTTTGAATTTCTTAGAGTCTTCCTTGGAATTCAAAGTCTTACCCTTCATAGAATTAGATTTAATTTTCTTAGGTTTAAAGATGGGTTTAGACATATGACTTTTCCTTAATTTGCACTCAAATTTGAAATGCCCTTCCTTACCACAATAATGACATTTTGTTTTGGGCATAGGAGAGAGAGTGCTAGAGAAAGAGGACTCACATTTCACAAAAGTATTGGTGAATTTAGGGTCATGTGAAGTATACTTATCAAATCCAAGACCCGTCCTATCTCCTTGAGATTTACCCAATTTAAACAACTTTTCAAATCTCTCTTCACCTTGGGTAAACTTGCACTCATACTTTTGTTTGTAACTTTCAAGTTGAGTGACTTTGTTTATAAGGATTGAATTTTCATTTTTGACTTTTAATAAATCATTTTCAATTTCCTTATAGCTGTTTAGTTCTTCATGGGCAAGTTTTAATTCAAACTTTAGTTCATTAACAACTTTAGATCCAAGTTCTAAGGTTTTTAAATTACTTTGAGCATTAGACAAGTTTTCCTTAGAGATTGTCAACTTGGATTCTAAATTGATAAAGTCTTTGTCTTGCCTTTGTATTTGATCTCTTAGATTTAAATTGTCTTTATTAAGCTCATCATAACTTATCTTAATCTCATTTAATTCATCTTTGATATTGGATAGGTTATGTAAAGAGATCATAAACTTAGAGTCTAAACATTGTATGACTTCTTCTTTCTCTCTAAGTTCATCTTTTGAAGAGACTAGTTCTTTGTTTGGCCTTTTTGATTCTTCTCTTAATTTTTTGTTTTTCTTATCAAGCTCTATAGATAATGTATATAATTCTTCATAGGCTTGTTGAAGATCATCTTCATCATATTCTTCTTCTTTTAAGTCACATTGAGGTTCATTTATTTGAAGGTTTAAATCTCCAATAGATGGAAGGAAGAGAGGTCTAGAAGAATCTACACAAAAGTCTAAACAATCTAACTTAGTGGAATACATTTCAAAAGTATTCATTCAAACACAAGACTAGGGTTATAAACTCTAGGGTTTTACACCTAATCAAGAGTTCCAAACACTTGATCCTATAAGATAGAGCACGAGGCTCTGATACCAATTGAAAGTCCTGGGATCCTAACCCTAGAGGTGGGGGGGGGGGGGGGGGGGGGGGTGGGTTAATAGGGTGAGCTTCAATTATGACCAATTTTAAATTCTTTAAGGTAAACTAGTCACAAGTGACGATTTACCAAACAAGATGCGGAAGCTAATAAAACAATCACCACAAGCAAACACCACGACACAAAGATTTATAGTGGTTCGGCCTCAATGCCTACATCTACTACCGGCTTGTGATCCAATCACCCCACCGGATTTCCACTAACTATGCTTTTCAATTGGCTAAGCAATAACCTTTACAACGTTATTTTTTTAGGCTAAACAACAACCTTTACAAGATGCTTTTACAAGGCTAAGCAATAACCTTTACAAAGTGATTTTCTTAGGCTAAGCAATAACCTTTACAAATGAAGGATTTCTCTAAGAAGGTGTCTATACAAAAAACACTCTAAGAGATACAATTTAAGCTCAATAAAAATGCCTCTTAAATAGGCTGATATGAAAGTGAAAATTAATGTACAAACATACACAACAATTTGCTAAAGTGTGTGAACAAAGTGTATGAATGTTTACTTCAAACAAATTCTAAAATGAAGCTCTTAAATGAATGCTTGATGCATTTTAAAATCTAAGCTCAGAAAATGATGAATGAAGTTATATGCTAATCACATGAAAGATTCAAGCAACTTAAAGAAAAGTACTAAACAAGTTGTATGAAGATTAAGTATTAAGAGCACATGTGATTTAGACAAGGATGTTTACAAAGTAATCTAATATTCCAAAGATGATAATGTGTTTGCAAAACATCTCTTTAAAAGCTAGAAATCATGCATTTATGAAAATACAAAGAGTTAAACATGCATTGATTTTAATTGGAATGGAAATCAAAATTAACTAGTAAGATATACCTTTTAAAACTCAAACATTTGATTTCCAATGGCCTTCTAGCTCTCTTGGTTTATTCCACTTCTTTTGGCTTCAATAGAGTTTCAAAGATTCAAAGATCAAGCCTCTAGAAAGAATGGAATGAAATGGACTTATATCCAAAAAACAATCTAACGGCTAGTTGGCTCGGTCGACCCCATGACCCCCGGGTCGACCTGGCCCAACGGTCATATTGGCCCAACGGCTAGTTACCCGGTCGACCTGGGCCTGGCTCGGTCGACTGGGTACACTGGCTGTTTTCCCAGCAGACAGTTGGGCCGGTCGACCGGGTATAGGGGTCGGTCGACCGACCAAACTGGCCTGGGAAGAGTTCCTGCAGAGTTTTCAAAAATCCAAAGAAGAAGCTTGAGACTCAAGGCCAGTGTGATTAAGCATAATAAAATGATTCTAAACATGGAGAATGTAAGCAAATCACAAACCTAAATTCTTAATTTGATTTTCCAAAGTAATGAATGGAGAAATAGGTTTTCAAAAGAGTATTTGGATTATAAAAACATGCATGAATAAATTATTTGAAAAATATATGTAAATGCAAGTTAGAATCTCAGATTCCAAAGTCAAAACTAAGAGCATGAGTGTGTGATCACTTGATAGTGAAGGTGAATGTGCATCCATCAAAATCGCAACAATCAAGAACCTAACACTTTCTCCCCCTTTTTGTCCATACTTGACAAATCTAATGATGATATCAGCAGCTTACTTGTCAATTAGGATCAATAGCTCCCTCTCAATTGCAAATCCCTCCAAATGAATCTTCGTAGTAGCACTAGGGATGGGCGCTTGATCTCCTTGATCAGGGCTTTTTATATGTAGCCACCTACACTTGTGTAGTTTGATCTTTAAGCATTGTGTGAGTAAACTCCTTAGGAAAATCAGACCTTCTAACCCAAATTTGAGCTGTCTTGGGTGGAGAAAAATGTTGGAAGTAGGTGGGTCTTGCTGATAGGTTTCAAAAACTTTTGACCCACTTGATGTAGGGATCAACTATCTAGAAGGCAAAAAAACCCAATCCAGGATTCAAGTCCTCAAACTCAACAAACATGAACAGTAATAAGCTCTATCTAGAAGATAGAAACAACACCTAACAAGCAACTACGAAATCTACAACATACAAGGAAGTAGATTATACCTTTGGAGTTTAGTAGTGCTCTAATGGAGAAGTTGATATCTTTCTTTGATGAAGAACTTTTTCACAAAGTAAATTAAAATCTCCAAGGCCCAATCGTCTTCCACGCTATGTCCCTTATCAGATCTCTTTTCTCAAGGAGATGGGTGGAATCTCCAAAAGAAACCGACTAGAAGCTTTAAGGAAACCGGAAGAGAACTAGAAGAGGAGGAGAGATGGACTGTGTGCAACACTTGCACTAGGGCTGGGCGTGTGTCTCCTTGAGATTAGGTTGAGTGGACGTCCAGCCCCTAGGCCTCTCTTTTTATAGCTTGGCAACCTCTTCTTTTCTAATTTAAAATAGAAGTCTTACTTCTATTAAGAATTAATAACTTACTATATCACAACTAGAAGTCTCACTTCAAATATGATTAGTAACTTTCTATTTCCTTTCCTTTTAGAGTTCAAGTAGGATTAGTAACTTTCTAATAACTTGAGCTAGCATGGGGACCATTAGGGATTCCATAGAAAGCTGACTCCAATTGGGACACCACGACCCCACATCTCATGTGCAATTTGGGCCCATAGTTAATTGTAAACAACTCCACTATATAAATGCAATTGAACTCCAGTCTTAGGAATAAATTACAAAGAAGACCCTAAACTTCCTTATGACCACAAGTAAGTCCCTCCATCTATATCCACGGATCAATTGGACCTGTCCACCAAATTGGATTCATATCTTATTATCCTTGAGCCCCAATTAATTATAGTGATCATCAGTACCTATCCAATCAACTCTTAATTGGAATGGGTGTGCACTTACTAATGATAATTCCATTAATTGGCACAAGGGGATAATTAGGATAGATTCCATCTTGACCATTGAATGTTCCCACAGTCCTACTACCATGTACCCAAGACATCGAGGTGTTGACCAACAATTGTCCTCACTCATTGGTGACTCAAAGCAAATGAATAGACAAAAACTTGAGTTCATTAATGTCTCATGATTATGAGCCTATTGTTAGGGAATTATGAGAGCATACCTTAAAGTAAAGACAATGTACATAAGGTGCTTCTCATGGTCCTTCAATACATCCAATGTATCGGCACTATGATCCAGAATCTTACATTCTGATGATCGAGACAAATCACACTATCTCATAGTGGTCAAAGTGCTGCAACCTTATCAGATGAGATGCCCAGTCTCATCACTGGTTGTGAAGATATTTAAGTATAAGATTTTTGACACATGTCTCCCGTATGTAGATCTCATCCATACAAATGTATTACATCTAGTATGCTTGTGGACTCTAGTTCATCTCATGAACCATTATGTCATTCGTACAGGTTATGTGCAAGTAAGTAATAAAACACCATTTATCTCATGAAAGGAAAACATGATTATATTAATAAATAAAGAAATTAATCAATTTATTACATCATCTAATGGATTGAGACTATATAAACTAACAATCTCCCACTTGGGCTCAATGCCAGTCAGGATTGCATCTCATGCCCATCCCGTCTACATGCTGCTTAAAAACTTCAGTGGTCAAAGGCTTAGTAAAGGGATCTGCCAGATTGTCCGCAGAGGCTATCTTGGTGATTGCAATATCACCTCTCTGCATAATCTCTCTGACCAAGTGATACTTCCTCTGTACGTGCTTTTGACTTTTATGGCTCCTGGGTTCCTTGGACTGAGCGCCCGCCCCGCCCTGTCACTGTAAACTATGAGTGCTGGCCCGCCAAAGGTACCACTACAAATTCCAAAAGGAATCTTTTAAGCCATACTGCTTCCTTAGCTGCTTCACAAGCCGCCACATATTCAGTTTCAGAGGTGGAATCAGCAGTACATTCATGTTTAATACTCCTCCAGCTGATAGCTCCTCCGCCAAGCATAAACACATAACCAGATGTTGATTTCTTGGAATCCTTATCTGACGTGAAGTCAGAATCTGTGTAGCCGACTGGAATCAACTCATCGCTGCAGTAAATCAACATGTGATCTCTAGTCTTTCTCAAGTACTTGAGAATATATTTTACAATAGTCCAATGGTCAGGACTTGAGTTAGACTAATATCTGCTGACTAAGTCCATTACATGACAGGTATCCGGTCTAGTACATAGCATAACATACATGAGGCTACCAACAGCCGAAGCGTATGGAATTGCTCTCATTTGCTCCTTTTCCTTAGGGGTTTTGGGACCCTGGTCCTTGGAAAGGTGTACTCTATGCCTAAAAGGTGTGATACCCTTCTTGGAGTCTTGTATAGCAAACCGTACCAATACCTTATCTATGTAAGTAACTTGGGATAAGCCTATCATCCCATTCTTCCGATCTCGATGGAGTTTGATCCCTAGGATGTAGCTAGCTTCTCCCAAGTCCTTCATATCAAAAGTCTTTGCCAACCAAACTTTTACTATTGACAACATTCCTATATCTTTCCCGAGGAGAAGGATGTCGTCGACATATAAAATCAGAAAAACTACCCTGTCACCTTCATTTTTTATGTACACACATGACTTATCCGGATTTTGACTAAAACCAAATAATTTGATTGCCTGGTCAAAACGGATGTTCTAGCTTCAAGATGCCTGCTTCACTCCATAAATAGACTTCTGCAGCTTGCAAACTCTTTGCTTTTGATTATTAGCTACAAAACCGTCTGGCTACATCATATAGATGTCTTCCACAAGATGGCCGTTGAGAAACGCCGTCTTGACATCCATTTGCCAAATCTTGTAATCGGAATGAGCCGCTATGGATAAGAGTATCCGGATAGACTTGAGCATGGCTACCGGCGAGAAGGTTTCCTCATAATCGATACCTTCTTTCTGAGTATATCCTTCACAACAAGCCTGGCCTTAAAGGTCTCAACTCTTCCATCTGGTCCTCTCTTTCTCTTGTAGACCCACTTGCACCCAATAGGTTTAATATTGGTGGCAAGTCCACAAGTGTCCAGACCTGATTAGAGTATATAGATTCCATCTCAACTTTCATAGCATCTTGCCAACGTCCCGAACTATGTCATTAATTGCTTCATCATAGATACAGGGATCTTGTTCCAGTTCTTCTGGGATTGCCTCGTAAGACTCTCCCAAGAGCGAGAACCTGTCAGGGGGTCTGACTATTCTCCCACTACGACGAGGCTCTGGTGTAACTACTGGGTCAGGTATGGGTGGATTCTCTTTAAGTTCAGTTATATTTGGATTTGGAATTGATTGCTCCTGAATCTCTTCCAAGATCACAGTTTCTAAAGATTTCCGGTCAATCATGTAATCTTCCTCCAGAAAAACCGCATTGGTGCAACAAGCACTTTCTGTTCTCTGGGATTATAGAATAACCAACCTTTAGTTCATTTGGAATATTCTATAAATGTGTATACTTCCGACTTCGACTCCAACTTATTCGTATTAACCTTCAGCACGTGTGCCGGACAACCCCAAATATGTAAATATTGCATACTAGGCTTTTTGCCCAGACCACAACTCCCGGGGAGCCTTAGGTATAGACTTAGATGGAACGAGGTTTAGTATGTACATGGCAGTATCCAAAGCATGTCCCTAAAAGAATATCGGTAATCCTGAGAAACTCAGCATAGACCTAATCATATCTAAAAGAGTCCAGTTCCTTCTTTCCGCTACTCCTTTCTATTGAGGCATACCAGGAGCAGACAATTGGGATAGAATCCCATTTTCTGATAAGTATCCCATAAAATCAGCGGAGAGATATTCTCCTCCTCGATCTGATCGAAGAGTCTTGATACTTTTACCTAATTGCTTTTCTGCTTCCGCTCGAAACTCTTTGAACTTTTCATAAGCCTCGGACTTGCGGTGCATAAGGTATATGTATCCATATTTCGAGTAATCATCTGTGAAAGTGATGAAGTACTCATATCCTCCTCTGGCTCTGACATTTATGGGTCTACACACATTAGTATGCACTAATTCCAATAAATCTTTGGCCGTATTGCCCTTAGATGAAAATGGTCTTTTGGTCATTTTGCCTTCCAGACAGGACTCACAGACAGGCATTGGTTCTACCACTAATGAAGGTAAGATACCATCTTTCACTAGCCTATTAATCCTATTTAGGTTTATATGACTTGGCCTCAAGTGCCAAAGTTTTGTTGGATTAGATGAAGGTGACTTTCTTTTTAATGATGGCCTATTACTTATTTCGGTATCATGTATCTCATACATTATGGGAGTTAACAAATAAAGTCCATTGGTTACCTTGCCAGAACATATAAAAGTACCGTTCCTCTTTATGACAACTTCAATACCAAAAGTAATAGAATAACTTTTATTCACCAAACTAGAAACTGAAATTAAATTTCATCTTAAAGACGGTCCATATAAAGTGTCTGACAAAACTAATTTATTATTTGAAAAGTATAAAGTAATAACTCCTACTGAAACCGCATCTACCTTAGCATCAGATCCCAGGTTGACAATGATTTCGCCGTCACTAAGCCTCCTGATTTCCCGGAACCCCTGCAACGAATAACATATGTGATTAGTTGCACTGGAGTCAACACACCAGGATTCTGAAGTACCAGTTGCAAAACTAACTTTAGAAACAAGTGACTCAATCATGTTAGGGATTTTGTATTTGCAATTTGATGGATGCATTTTCACTTTAGCATCATTTGAATTTTCACACATGCATTGTTTTAGAAAATCTTGAAATCTGGTTTTATACATGCATTGGATTTTAGACTTGTAGAATTAATGATTTATGCATGTTTTTTTTTTAAACTTGGATGCATTTGTTTTAGAATCCAAACTCTTTTGAAAACCTAATTCTTTGTGCATTACTTTTGAGAAATCAAATTGAGGATTTAGGTTTGTGCCTTGCATACATTCATCATTTTCAGAATCATTTTTGTATGCATTTTAATATGAAAAGAGTTTTTAGAAATCAAGCAAGCCATTGGTTTTAAAGTTTCAAATCATTTTAGGCTTTTTGTGTTTCATGTTTTTAAACCATCTTAGTTCGATTTAAAACATGTTTTCAAGTTTGATTTATTGGCCCAAAAAGTTCCCTCAAGACAAACTTTGAAAAATATGAATTTTGGGAATTTTTGGCATGACCCGCAGAAGGCTAGGTCGACTGGGCAGGGCCAGGTCGACCGGGCACACTGGAGGCCAGGTCGACCGGGACCTGAAAATTCATGCTATTCTAATTTGAACTTGGACGTCCATGACTGATATGTTTTTTAAAACGAAAACAGATCTGATTTGGCAGCCATGAAACACGCATAAAACTCCATGAAATCATGATCAACATGTGTATAATGAAAGGAGATGAAAGAGGACTAATACCTTGATGATATGAAAACCTCAAATCTCTGAAAAGAAGACTCCAAAGGTCTGATCTCAGCCTGCAGTCAGCAATGCAAGTTGCAGGAATTTTCTGCAGTAGCTTTTGTTTTTGATCTTCTCTTCTATTCCATAACCCAATCTGATTGGCTTTGATTGTGGGATCAAACTATGGATTCCTATGTGGGTTTTCTGAACTATACTTTGTGGAAAAAGAGCCAGGACCTGATCTCCTCCCTTCAATGAATGAAGAAGAAGAGAGCAATGGGCGTGAGTTTTCTTTCTCTCTTGGGCAGCCAATGGAGTTCCTATGTGTTTCACGCCTAGGGCAATTCTGATTGCATGTTACACGCCTAGGGTAGTGTGGGGTATATATAACATGTTGTTCTCATTCCTTTTTGGTTCTCTCTAATAGGAATGAGTATCCCATAAAATTAGTAACCTGCCACCATAGTAGTGCAACACCTTCTAATTAAAGATACTAAAATTTAGTAAACTTTAATCATAGGAATTCTTACCCAAAGAGGAATTCTTCCTTCCAAGTAAAGATACCTAGTTAAACTTGGAAACCTCACACAAGGGGCTCCCCTTATGGCTGGCCCACAAGATAGATAAACACACCATGGCCCACAAGTTAATTATTTAGCTAGAGTTAAATTCATGTATGCCATCAAAAGCCTATTTGAATTTAAACTCAAAAATATTTTTCCACAAAAAATAATTCAACCACATATCTTATAATTAAATTAGGAAACCATGCCAATATAGAAAAGTGACTAGAAGAGGGACCAAAAGACATATTTGCCCTTGGCTCCCAAAATGACCAAAAATGTCCATGCTAACCCCATAGCAACATTAAGATCATTTTAACCCTAACTCATTCCACTAAAGAGTTATGGTTGCACTCCAAGGACAAATATTAAATATGAAATAAGCTCGTCAGGTAATGACATTCGTCTTTGACCTACCAAGTACAATGACCACAATGCCCCTCTATGTAACATCCATAATCAAGTAGGTTAACCGATGTACTATCTACCTTCTTGATTACATCTCATCCTTAGAACTTCATACCCTTGACTTAATCATCATCCGGATATCATTCTCTTGATCCAGGGAGCGACCCACAAGTTCAATATCCATATGGAACATCCATATACTAAGATCTTAGATTCTGATGATTAATCGGATAATTCTAAGGGGACGATCATTCCATCACACGATGGCATAGATTCCATATTGCATTTGCACGTCCCAACTAATCAAGCCCGAGCACCCAAAACACAGAGCTGTTGACCCATGAAAAAGATCTCACCCAATAGTGAATTAAAGCACAAGAACTTGACTTCGTCAGTTCATCCACAAATGCTCAAGATTAAGAGCATTGGTCACTCAGTAGCAAGAGGTGACTTGATCTCTCTCTGTGATAGTACTATTTTAGAGATCACACCTTTAATGGTCCTGTTCAATGCACGACACATGCACTGATGAGATATATCCGGGAAAGACCTCCCGTGACTAAGGTAAGTCACCCTGAACACAGGAGAGTTTCTCACTATAACTTATACCAAGATGAAGTGCCCAACTCCACCTCTCAATTATGAACAAATTAGTTATTTCCAGTGTCCATGACTTAGACCTTTCTGTGTGCAGTCACTACACACCCAAGTCATTTACTAGAAAACAATGGGCCTTACACAACCATACATATACACAAGTAATAAGAGAAAAATGTCATTCTATTAAATAACCAATAAATATCCAGTAACAGAGATGTGAGTGCAGTCAGTGGGCTTTAGGGCATACACCAATCCCAACACTGTCCAGCAGGCTCCTGTCTAACGGTAAGAAATATAGCCGTTGTGAAGGCCAGGTCGATCGGGGGTTATGGGGTCGACCGGGGAAACTAACCGTTGGACTGTTTTTTCCTATAAAGTCCGTTCTATTCCATCCTTTTTGGAGGCTTGATTCATGAACTTTTGAAACCTTTTTGGAGCCAAAGAAAGGGGATGAAGTTGTAAAGGCTAGAGGGCCTTTTGGAAACCAAATGCTTGAGTTTTAAAAAGGTATATCTTACTTGTCATTTTGATTTCCATTCAAATTAGAATCAATGCATGTTTAAATCTTTGTATTTTCTTTTATGCATGATTTCTAGTTTTTAAAGAGTTGTTTTGCAAACTCATTATCATCTTTGGAATATTAAGAATGGTTTGCAAACTCTCTTGTCTAAATCACATGCGCTCTTAGACTTTAATATTCATACAACTTGTTTTAGCTCATGTCTTTAAGTTGTTTGAATCTTTCATGTGATTAGAATTTATCTTCAATCATCATCTTCTAAGCTTTGATTTTAAAATGCATCAAGCATTCATTTAAGAGCTTCATTGTAGAAATTGATTGAAGTAAAACATTCATACACTTGTGCACACACTTTCATATTAGCCTATTTAAGAGGCAATTTCATTGAGCTTAAATTGTATCTCTTAGAGTGTTCTTTTGTGAAGACACCTTCTTAGAGAAATCATTCATTTGTAAAGGTTATTGCTTTACCTAAGAAAAGCATTGTGTAAAGGTTATTGCTTAGCCTAAGAAAAACATCTTGTAAAGGTTATTGCTTAGCCTTGAAAAGCATCTTGAGAGGTTGTTGTTTAGCCTAGAAAAACAACATTGTAAGGGTTATTGCTTAGCCTATTGAAAAGCATAAATAGTGGAAATCCGGTGGGGTGATTGGATCACAAGCCGGTAGTGGATGTAGGCATTGAGGCCGAACCACTATAAATCTTTGTGTAGTGGTGTTTGCTTGTGGTGATTGTTGTATTAGCTTCCGCATATTGTTTGTTTATCATCACTTGTGACTAGTTTATGTTAAGAAGTTAAAATTTGTTTAAATTGGTCATAAAATTCACCCCCTCCTCTAGGGTTAGGATCCCAGGACTTTCAAATCATACCTGAGGTCTTCTTCTTAGATAGAAAATCTGGACATTTCCTTTCCCAATGTCCTGTCATACCACAATGGAAACACTTTCCTTTTGTCCCCGAACCCTTAGCCTTGCCTACACCACCATTAGGACCATTTTCCACCTTAGGGCCATTTAGAACTGATTTCTTCTTGCTTTTCCTCCCTTTGCCTTTCGGCTTGGACTTGGTAAATGACTTTTCTGTCATCAGGGCAGTTGGCTTTTTCTTCATAATCCCTTCAGTTACCACCAATTGGCTAGAAAGCTCAGTTAGAGTCAGATTCATCTTATTCATATTATAATTGACCTTGAAATTGTTGAATGACTCTGGTAGTGACTCAAGGATTATGTCAATCTGTGATTCTACATCAATCGCATCCCCCAGTACATCTAACTGATTCAATGAGTCCATCATTTTCAACATGTGGTCCTGTACTGGTGTGCCTTCAGCTATCTTGGTGCTTATAAGCACTCTTATAGCAGCCTGTCTAGCAGGCCTGCCTTGTTCCGCAAACATTTCCTTTAAGTTTGACATAATATCATATGCAGTCTTATAGGATTGATGTTGGTGTTGTAAAACACTAGACATGGATGCCTGTATATAACATCTGGCCATCTCATCGTCTTTGGCCTATTTGGTGTAAAGTTTCTTTTCTTCCTGTGATGCTTCCGGCACTGGCTCATCAGGGGGGGGGGTTGGTAAGGACATATTTATATCCTGAAGCAGTGAGGACAATATCTGGGTTCTGTTTTCAGTCTACATAATTGGATCCCACCAACTTATTCTGGTTGAGGATGGTCGCAAGTGGATTGAAAGTATTTGAATTCATGCTTGAAATACTGTAGCACATAACCATACATTCAATTAATGAATATAAATGACATTTAGGGTTTAGCATTCTATCAAATTTATGTGGGAATCCTCATAACCATAAATTAAGAATACATCAGAATTCCAATCCCTTGGGATATCCCTCCTTGGGGAATGCGAATATCACCTACATTGGTGCGGAACAAAGTTGGTCAAAATTAAGATTAAGACTAACTATCCATCATCCCCATCATTCATTATCATCCAGGTATATCATACTAAATAATGTATGACTCCCGATTTTCTTTGGTTTCTAAAATACATGAGGCAAATCCTTGAGGATACTACATCATTATTTTAGGTAAGTGTGACCCACCAACTAGCATTGTATGACACTGCTGCGGGCAGCTCCTCCTTAGGAAGTGAACCCCCACCCCGTCTCACCAACACTATCCTAAGGAGATCCATATCTAGTAACCGGAGAAATAAAAGCCCTCCATGGGGAACGGCCATACTCTTGATGGCGCGAGGCTAATACTTTCGTTACAATGGACCTATGGTGGAAAACTATGGGGATTTCTCAATTTAAATGCCCCGCTCCCAGTTATTATTTTATAATTGAGGATTTCCTTGTAAGGTATTAGGGCCCACATATATAAATATCAAATTATCTCATGATATGACCAATCATTGGTTCCAAGTCAAGTTATATTTAAGGAAAGTCCAGTTTCTAAGATGAGTGTTACCAATGGGTCCATCTCATGGGTCCACCAACACTAATTAGAACTCTTTCCAAAAAAATAATTTGATTTGATCAATTTTGGTAACTTGCTATGTTTGGATTAGATTTGGAAGCATTCTATAAAAGCAACCATCCATAAATAGAAAGTGCAAAATTAAAAATTAGTCCTCTCCTCCACATGGCTCAAGCGGAATAGACTTCTTGGACTTCTACACTTTCCAAAACTTTGGGATTCCTCAAACTCTTTGGGCATCTCCAAAACTCTTTTGATAATCTTCAAACTCTTTGATTAGGAGTCCAACTTCACTTTCCTTCTTTGTTTCAGACATCGCCAGAATCTTTGAATTTAGAAAATTACATGAATTCCTATGTCTCAACAATGAGACTTACATGGTAATCTAAACATGGAAATAAAAGGGCTATAGGGAAATTCATCATGCCTTGCCCTTCATGGGAAACCAAGGAAACCATGATGCCCTTTCCACTTAGCCTCAAATAAACCAACAACCATGCAAGGGAAGTAAAAGACTTGTGGGCCATATGGAGATGACAAGATAACCTGCAAGTTAGTATCTCATACAACCATACAAATCACTGTTAGGATTTTTGTATGCTGCTAATTTGATGGATGCACTATTTCTTTCACTGTCAATTGATCACACGCACTCATGCATCTTAGTTTGAACTTTGAAATCTGAGTTCCTAGCTTGCATATGCATTTGATTTTCAAATGATTTAATCCTGCATGTTTTAGAACTTAAAATGCACTTTCAAAAATCTATTTCTTCATGCATGTTTTTGGAAAATCGAGTTAGGCATCTAGGTTTGTGATTTGCATACATTCCTCATCTTTAGAATCTTGATGTTATGCATAAATCATGTTGGCCTTGAGTTCCTAGTTTCATTTATCAAAAAATTGAAAAATCTGAAGGAACTCCTCCCAAGCCAGTGTACTCGGTCGACCGAGCAAACTAGACATTGGAAAACATAGCCGTTGTGCCCGGTTGACCGAAGGTGCATGGGATCGACTGAGCCCACTAGCCGTTGGACTGTTTTTAGTATAAAAGTCCATTTCATTCCTCACTTCAAGGTGGCTTGTTGGGTGAATCTTTGGAATTGTATTGAAGCCTAAGGAAGATGAATGAGCTAAGAAGGCTAGAGGGTCAATGGAAATCCAATATGCTTGAGACAAAGGTATATCTTTCAAGTTAAATCTTGGTTTCCATTCCATTTGAAATCCATGCTTGTTCAAATCTTTAAAACTTCATTTCAGCATGATTTCTAGCTTTGACTGAGTTGTTTTGCAAACATCAAATCACTTTAGCATATTAGATTGCTTTGCAAACACTCATGTCTCAATCACATGTGTTTTAGTCTTTAAACTTCATACAACTTGTGTAGTATGTCTTTCCAAGTTGTTTTGAATGTTTCATATGATTAGCTCATCACTTCAATCATCAACTTCTGTGCTTAGATTTTCAAATGCATCAAGCATTCATTTGAGAGCTTCATTTTAGAAATTGATTGAAGTAAACATTCATACACTTTGAGCACACACCTTAGCTACTTGTTGTTAGAGTTTTTGTTTTGTTGCAATTTGATAGGATGCATTCATTTTTCATAAGCTTGACCTCTCATTCATTCATGGTCTTATTCTTAGGATCTTCATGCATATCTCTCTTTCATAATCTTTGTTTTCATAATTTGAAATGCATGGTTTTCATTTCAGTTTGTCTCTTAAGATCATGGAGTTTTTGTTTTCTAAATCCATTCAAGCTTTCCAAAGTTTCTTTCTTTAAAATCTTTATTTTGATTTGGAGTTTTCATGACTTTAGAAATTCAGTTTTCATCTTTTTTTTTGTGTCATGAATTCATGCTTGGATATGTGCCTCAAAGTCCCCTGGAAAGGTGCCCTCCAAAGTTGCAATTTTCTAAATTTTCAGAATTCTGGGCACTCTTCAGGTTGATCTGCCAGTGTGGCCGGTCGACCGGGCCAAGGTACCCGGTCTACCGGGCACACTGAAGGTCACCAGGGAATTTTGAGCAGTAGCCTCTCCAACGGATCTTTTTCTAGCCGTTGTGTACCCGGTCGACCGGGCCCTGTTTCCAGGTCGATCGGGGACTAGTCGTTGAGAACTTTTTCTTTATAAAAAGTGGTTTTTTGTTTGAAAAAAGTTGCTGACATTGGAGGGACTTTTGAGGCCAAGCATTAGCAACTTCTCAAGAGCATCTTTGAAAGGATTATGAAGCCATTCCCTTGATTCAACCTTTGATCTTCAAATGGGTGTGCTTTCTTTAATCCTAAGTATTTTAAAATCATGTTTTGTTTCACTCTTTTGATTTCTTTCAATGCATGATTAACAAGATGCTTTTCTATTAAAATGTTGACCTTCATAACATGCTTAGTACTTTAGAAATCACATGAGCTTTATGAATGCAACATATTGTCTTTGTTACACATGATATTGTTTTTCTTGTTTCAACATCAACTTGTTAGACTTTAGTTTGTCTCCTTTGAAAACAAGTTAGTTCACATTGTTAAACTCATGTGTTAGACAATCCACTCTTTCTCAAACATTGATTATCATCTTTGCATCATTTAAGATTGTATCTTTTCAAAAGAGAAATAGTAATTTCTAGTAAATGCATTTTTCATAAACTTTGTCATTCGTATGCATGTCTCTAGAAGTTGAGGTTTTCATTTTCTATTTAGCCTATTAAGAGGCACTCTTTTGCACTCATATAGTTCTCTTAATCCATGCATTCATAGGCATATTTTCTAAGAGAAAAGTTCTAGTTGTTAAGGTTTATGCTTAGCCTTGAAAAACATATGTTGTAAAGGTTTATGCTTAGCCTTGAAAAGCATAGTGGTGGTTGTAAGGTTTGAGGTGATCCTAAACCTTAATTGGAGTCAGTGAATACCGGTAGGTGTACCGGGAGTGGATGTAGGCAATTTGGCCGAACCACTATAAATGTGCTTGTCGTGGTGATTGATCTTTTGAATTCTTTTCATGGATGATTTACTTTTGGTTGGTAGAAGATTGTAGTTGGTGTATGCTTATTATAGAGATTCCTATCTTTCACAAGATAATTAATCTTCATCTTAACTTAATTGTCTTCGAAGTTAAAAGAATTAAAATTGTTCTAGGTTTTTAGAGCTCATCTTATTCACCCCCCCTCTAGGATTCGGTCTTGGTCTTTTAATTGGTATCAGAGCTAGGTTGCTCTTGTTTTGGTTTAATCACTTAGAGTTAGAATCCTAGTGAGTGTTTTTCTTTTGTTGCCACCATGCAATCTCAATTGGGTGAAGGAAATGCAACCAATAGACCTCCCTTGTTTAATGGAACACACTATCGCTATTGGAAAATTAGAATGCAAGTGTTCTTAGAGTCCCAAAACTTAGATGTGTGGAACATCATTGAAGATGGCTATCATCCTCCCACTACCACAGAAAAAGACTCTGAGGGGAATGTTATATCCATAAAAATCAAACCCAAAAATATTTGGACTCAAGGAGAAAAGGATAGAGCAAACTTAAATGCTAAAGCAAAAAATTCTCTATATTGTGCTCTATCTCAAGAAGAATTTAACAGAGTAGTTAATTGCAACACTGCTAAGGAAATTTGGGATACCCTAGAGACCACCCATGAAGGCACGGATCAGGTTAAGATAGCCAAAATTCAAATGTTGACCTCCAAATTAGAAGACATTAAGATGCTTGAAGAAGAAACATTTGATGAATTCTATTCTAAGTTCATGGAAATTGTCAATTCTCTTATAGGTCTAGGAGAAAAGATGGATGAATCTAAAGCTGTTAGAAAAATTTTAAGATCTCTCCCAAAAAGATTCAAACCTAAAATTGTTGCCATAACAGAAAGCAAGGATGTTGATAAAATCAAAATTGAAGAACTAAGAGGAAATCTCCTTACATATGAATTAGACTTTGAAGTTCAAGATAAAAAGAAAGGAGTAGCTTTTTCCTCTCATTCTAAAGAAAATGAAAGTGATGTTGATAGTGATGAGGACAATGCTTTATTTGTTAAGAAATTTAAAAAGTTCTTTAGTAACAACAAGAACATTAGAAATTTTAATGAAAGCAAAAGTCCTAGATTCCAAAGAAATCCCAAAGGATCTCTAATTAAAAAAGATGTGCAATGTTACAATTGCAAGGGGTTTGGACACATTGCTCAAAATTGCTCCACCCCTAAAGAATTTGAAAAAGGAGATAAGAAAGGAAAAAAGGCTTTAAACATAACTTGGGATGAGGAAGATGAAGAGTGTGACAAAAATGAATCCTCTAATGATGAAGATGAAAATTACCCTAATTGGCTTCTACTTTCTTCTATTGAAGATCCAAATGAGCATAATACTTTAATAGATGACACAGTAGGGCAAGAAGAAACTAATGAAGAAGATGAGGATAATGGAATCCAACAAGCTTATGATGAGCTATATGAAAATTGGGAAATCTTAATTAAGAAAAATAAAACTTTAAAAGAAGATTCCAAAAAGCTTGGAAATGAATTAAGTATCATAAAAGATGAACTGAAATTAACAATTAATGAGAAAAGCAATTTGGAACATAAAATCACCATTCTTAATGAAGATTTAGCTCATGCTCAAAATCAAGTTCATAACTTACAATCCAAGCTTGAATCTAGTCAACTTGAAACAAACTCTTTACAAATAAAACTTAATAAAGGAAAATTCATTGTTGATAAATTCACCTTGGGGAATGACAAATTTTATCAAATGTTGGGCATGCATAAAATTTATGGTGACAAGAGTGGAATAGGTTTTGAAGGTTCCCCTAGTAACATGAAGAATAGTTTTCAAACCTCTACTAAGAGTCCCCACAAACCTATAGTTGAGAGAAACTATACACCTAGATGGACTTGTCACTTTTGCAATCGTAGTGGACATTTGGTCCCTAATTGCCCATACAAAATTAGGTTGTCTCTCAAAAATCCTTCTAGAATACCTTTCAAATTTGTCCCCAAGAACATTCCCTATAAATCCCCTTTATCCACTTGGATGGTAAAAGGAACAAACTTTGAGAGTCTCCTAGTTCAAACCGCTTTAAAAGCAAAGGAAAACCCTACTTGGTTCTTAGATAGTGGTTGTTCTAAACACATGACGGGAGACCGATCTAGATTCAGCTCTATAGTGGAATATGATGGAGGAAATGTTTCATTTGGAGACAATAGTAAAGCTCAAATCCTTGGCAAGGGAAGTGTGAAAGGAGATCAAATACCTACTTTAAATGATGTATTCCTTGTGGAAGGATTGAAACATAATCTTCTTAGCATTAGCCAATTATGTGACAAAGGAAACAAGGTAGTTTTTGACAGTCAATCTTGCAAAGTGGTAAATGATAAAACCCATCAAGTTATTCTTACCGGATCAAGAACAAAAGGAAACATTTACATTATAGAAGAATGTGATGAGAATGAATCTAGGTGCTTGATAACTAAAGATCAAGAGAATTACTTATGGCACCAAAGGATGGGTCACATAAATTTCAAATTGATGAAAACCTTGTCAAAGAATGAAATTGTGAAAGGGATTCCCAAGTTAAGTGATGAAAAATCTGAACTCTGTAAGGCTTGTCAACTGGGAAAACAAATCAAGAAGAGCTTTAAAGGTTTAAAGGATATATCGTCTTCTCGTCCTCTTGAATTAATCCACTGGACTTAATTGGACCTGCACCAGTGCAAAGTATTGGAGGAAAGAAATTTATCCTGGTTATGGTAGATGATTATTCTCGTTTTGGGTGGGTTGCCTTTCTTCATGCCAAATCGGATGCTGTGGACAATATCATAAGAATTTGCAATAAGATACAGGTAGAAAGGGACTGCAAAATTCGGAAGATCAGAAGTGATCATGGGGGAGAATTTGAAAATGAAAAATTCGCTAAATTTTGCGAGAGTCATGGAATTAATCATCAATACTCATCTCCTAAAACTCCTCAACAAAATGGAGTAGCTGAAACGAGAAATAGAGTTATTCAAGAAATGGCTAGGACCATGCTTAATGAAAAGAATCTCTCTCG
Organism: Cinnamomum chago; assembly: GCA_038049695.1. Classification (NCBI taxonomy): domain Eukaryota; kingdom Viridiplantae; phylum Streptophyta; class Magnoliopsida; order Laurales; family Lauraceae; genus Cinnamomum; species Cinnamomum chago. The sequence continues at coordinate 38,390,498 of CP142458.1, forward strand.
TAATCTATGGGCTGAAGCTGTGAATACTGCTTGTTATCTCATCAACAGAGTCTATCTCACTAAGAATACTAACAAAACCCCTTATGAACTTTATTTTGAAAGAAAACCTAATTTGGGGTATTTGAAAGTGTTTGGAAGCAAATGTTACATTCTAAGAGATAGGGAGCAGGTAGAAAAATTTGAGCCTAAATCTGATGAAGGAATTTTCCTAGGCTATTCTGAAAGGAGCAAAGCATACAGAGTTTTTAATCATAGAACCATGACTATAATGGAGTCAACTCATGTTGTCATTGATGACGCAAATCAAGTTGGAAGAATTCTTCAAGAAGATGATGAAATTGAAATGAATATTGATCAATCTAATCCAAAAGATAGTAATGAGAGCATTCCTTCCAAAGCCATTGTTCCAACAGACTTAATGAAAAATCACACAATGGATAATGTTATTGGAGATATTAGCAGTGGAGTTATGACTTGGAGACAAGTCCAAAATCTATGTGCTCATTACTCCTTTGTCTCTCAAATCAAGCCTAAAAACTTTTCTGAAGCTGAATCAAAATCTGAATGGATGGAAGCTATGCAAGAAGAATTGAATCAATTTAAGAAAAATGATGTTTGGGATCTTGTCCCATTGCCTGCAAAGAAAAATCCCAGAGGCACTAAATGGATTTTCAAGAACAAGTCAGATGAATCTAGAAATGTTGTGAGAAACAAAGCTAGACTTGTAGCAAAAGGATATGCTCAAATAGAAGGAATTGATTTTGAAGAAACTTTTGCTCCTGTAGCCCGTTTGGAGTCCATAAGAATTCTATTGAGTTATGCTAGTAGCATGAGAATCAAACTATTTCAGATGGATGTCAAAAGTGCCTTCTTGAATGGAGAAATTGAAGAAGATGTTTATGTTACTCAACCTGAAGGCTTTGAAGACCCTCATCATCCTGAGTATGTTTATAAGCTCAAGAAAGCTCTCTATGGATTAAAACAAGCACCTCGGGCTTGGTATGAAAAGCTTACGGATTATCTGATTGAAAATGATTTTGAATGTGGGAAAGTTGATAAGACCCTGTTTATCAAGAAGATTGATCAAAGCATTCTTGTAGCTCAAATCTATGTTGATGATATAGTATTTGGATCTACTTCAGAGAAACTAGCACAAGGATTTTCAGAATTGATGAGCTCCACTTTTGAGATGAGTCTGGTCGGTCCCCTGCAATTCTTTCTAGGATTACAAGTTAGTCAGACTGATCATGGTATCTTTCTTAGTCAATCCAAGTTTGCTCTAGAAATAGTAAAAAAGTTTGGCTTAGGAGAATCTAAGACTTGTTGCAATCCTATGGGCTCCACTACTAAAATCTCTAGTGATCTTCAGGGTAAGAAAGCTGACCAGAAACTTTATAGGAGCATGATAGGAAGCCTTCTCTACCTCACTGCTAGTCGCCCTGATCTCTTTTAGCGTTGGAATATGTGCTATCTGGTATCCTCATGACCCCCGAGAGTCTCACATTAAAGCTGTTAAACGTATCATAAAATATATTAATGGGACTTCTCATTATGGTATCTGGTATCCTCATGACTCAACTCTGCAATTAATTGGATATAGTGATGCAAATTGGGCAGGATCTATAGATGATAGGAAGAGCACTAGTGGCTGCTGTTATTTCTTAGGAAACTGCTTAGTAGCCTGGCATAGCAAAAAGCAAAATTCTGTATCCTTATCTACTGCAGAAGCTGAATATATTGCTGCAGAAAGCTGTTGTGCCCAACTGTTGTGGATGAATCAAACCTTGTTAGATTATAATGTTCCACAACAATGCATGCCTATCATGTGTGATAACTCTAGTGCCATTAGTATCTCTAAAAATCCGGTTCAACACTCTCGCACTAAGCACATTGACATTCGCTATCATTTCTTGCGTGATCATGCTGACCAAGGCACCATTGAGTTATTGTTTGTTCCTACAGATACCTAATTGGCTGACTTATTTACTAAACCCCTTGGAAATGATCGTTTCATAAAATTGAGACATCAATTGGGCATTGGCCCTTGCCCTGATTTTTAAATTCTTGTTGGCTAATCACCTATTCCACATTTTATTTTTATATCTCTTATAAACAGGTGCTACTAACAAGGTTGTATGTTTTATCTTTGATGGGCAGGCTCCTTTGCAATTAGATGTCAAAGGGGGAGAGAAAATATCAATTGTTCCTCAAGGTGTTCACCAATTGAGGGGGAGAAGATTCAAAGGTCGCTTTTGTTGAGGGGGAGTAGCTTTGCCTAGAGTGTTATTTTGTATAGCTTCTAGGTTGGTCGTCTTTTGTCGTCGCTCCTGCAAAGAAAATCCAAAGCTCCAAAATATCCAAATGCTCCTTAAATATCCAAAGCTCCTTAAATATCCAAAGAAGTTGTTGCTCAAGTTTCAAAGGAGTTTGAGAGAGGATTCAAGCTTCAAGAGTTGCCATCAAATTGCAAAGGGGGAGATTGTTAGAGTTTTTATTTTGTTGCAATTTGATAGGATGCATTCATTTTTCATAAGCTTGACCTCTCATTCATTCATGGTCTTATTCTTAGGATCTTCATGCATATCTCTCTTTTATAATCTTTGTTTTCATAATTTGAAATGCATGGTTTTCATTTCAGTTTGTCTCTTAAGATCATGGAGTTTTTGTTTTCTAAATCCATTCAAGCTTTCCAAAGTTTCTTTCTTTAAAATCTTTATTTTGATTTGGAGTTTTCATGACTTTAGAAATTCAGTTTTCATCTTTTTTTTGTGTCATGAATTAATGCTTGGATATGTGCCTCAAAGTCCCCTGGAAAGGTGCCCTCCAAAGTTGCAATTTTCTAAATTTTCAGAATTCTGGGCACTCTTTAGGTTGATCTGCCAGTGTGGCCAGTCGACCGGGCCAAGGTACCCGGTCGACCGGGCACACTGCAGGTCATCAGGGAATTTTGAGTAGTAGCCTCTCCAACGGATCTTTTTCTAGCCGTTGTGTGTACCCGGTCGACCGGGCCCTGTTTCCAGGTCGACCGGGGACTAGCCGTTGGGAACTTTTTCTTTATAAAAAGTGGTTTTTTGTTTGGAAAAAGTTGCTGACATTGGAGGGACTTTTGAGGCCAAGCATTAGCAACTTCTCAAGAGCATCTTTGAAAGGATTATGAAGCCATTCCTTTGATTCAACCTTTGATCTTCAAATGGGTGTGCTTTCTTTAATCCTAAGTATTTTAAAATCATGTTTTGTTTCACTCTTTTGATTTCTTTCAATGCATGATTAACAAGATGCTTTTCTATTAAAATGTTGACCTTCATAACATGCTTAGTACTTTAGAAATCACATGAGCTTTATGAATGCAACATATTTTCTTTGTTACACATGATATTGTTTTTCTTGTTTCAACATCAACTTGTTAGACTTTAGTTTGTCTCCTTTGAAAACAAGTTAGTTCACATTGTTAAACTCATGTGTTAGACAATCCACTCTTTCTCAAACATTGATTATCATCTTTGTATCATTCAAGATTGTATCTTTTCAAAAGAGAAAGAGTAATTTCTAGTAAATGCATTTTTCATAAACTTTGTCATTCATATGCATGTCTCTAGAAGTTGAGGTTTTCATTTTCTATTTAGCCTATTAAGAGGCACTCTTTTACACTCATATAGTTCTCTTAATCCATGCATTCATAGGCATATTTTCTAAGAGAAAAGTTCTAGTTGTTAAGGTTTACGCTTAGCCTTGAAAAGCATATGTTGTAAAGGTTTATGCTTAGCCTTGAAAAGCATAGTGGTGGTTGTAAGGTTTGAGGTGATCCTAAACCTTAATTGGAGTTAGTGAATACCGGTAGGTGTACCGGGAGTGGATGTAGGCAATTTGGCCGAACCACTATAAATGTGCTTGTCATGGTGATTGATCTTTTGACTTCTTTTCATGGATGATTTACTTTTGGTTGGTTGAAGATTGTAGTTGGTGTATGCTTATTTTAGAGATTCCTATCTTTCACAAGATAATTAATCTTCATCTTAACTTAATTGTCTTAGAAGTTAAAAGAATTAAAATTGGTCTAGGTTTTTAGAGCTCATCCTATTCACCCCCCCCCCTCTAGGATTCGGTCTTGGTCTTTCACTTGTTAGTGTATGTTTGTATCTTGTTTTAACTTTCATATCAGCCTAATTAAGAGGCAAATGTAATGAGCTTTAATTGTATCTCTTAAAGTGTTTGTGTAGACACTTCTTTGAGAAAATAATTTTTGTAAAGGTTATTGGTTAGCCTATGAAAAGCATAGTGTAGAGGTTATTGCTTAGCCTTGGAAAAGCATCTTGTAAAGGTTATTGCTTAGCCAATTGAAAAGCATAAATAGTGGAAATCCGGTGGGGTGTTGGATCACAAGCCGGTAGTAGATGTAGGCATTGAGGCCGAACCACTATAAATCCTTGTGTGATGGTGCATGTTTTGTGGTGATTATTTTTGTAAGCTCCGCATTTATTTACTTATTCAACACTTGTGACTAACTGAACTATAGAATTTAAAATTGGGCATTATTGGTCACTAAGTTGTAGCTCACCCTATTCACCCCCCCTCTAGGGTTAAGGATCCCGGACTTTCAATTGGTATCAGAGCCTCGTGCTCTATATTGGGATCAAGTGCATTGAAACTCTTGATTATGTGTAAAAACCTAGAGTAAGAACCCTAGTGTTGTGTTTTCATGAAGATCATTAGAATGGATTCCACTAAGTTAGATTGTGTAGATTCTTCTAGACCCCATCTTCCAACAATTGAAGATTCAAACTTTGAATTTAATGAATCTCAATTTGAATTAAAAGAAGAAGAAAATGATGAAAATGAAGATGATATTCAACAAGCTTATGATGAATTGTATACATTGTCCTTAGAGCTTGTTAAGAAAAATGATAGATTAATAGAAGAATCTAAAAGACTAAACAAAGAATTAGTCTCTTCTAATGATGAACTTAGAGAAAATAAAGAAATAATACATTGCTTAGACTCTAAGTTTATGATCTCTTTGCATAACCTATCTAATGTTCAAGATGAACTAAATGAAATTAAGATAAGTTGTGATGAACTTAATAAAGAAAATTTAAATCTAAGAGATCAATTAAAAAGGCAAGATGAAGACATTATCAATTTAGAATCCAGGTAGACAATTTCCAAGGAAAACTTGTCTAATTCTCAAAGTAATTTAAAAACCTTAGAACTTGGATCTAATGTTGTTAATGAACTTAAATTTGAATTAAAACTTGCCTATGAAGAATTAAACAACCTTAAGGGATTTGAAAATGAACTCATAAAGGTTAAAATTGAAAATTCAAACTTTAAAAACCAAGTCACTCAACTTGAAAGCCACAAACAAAAGTATGAGTGCAAATTTACCCAAGGTGAAGAGAAACTTGAGAAATTATTTAGCTTGGGTAAATCTCAAAAAGATAGGACGGGTCTTGGATTTGATAGGTATATTTCACATGGCCCTAATTTCACCAACACATTTGTGAAAGGCGAGTCCTCATTCTCTAGCACTCATTCTCATTTGCCCAAATCAAAATGTCATTATTGTGGTAATGAAGGGCATTTCAAATTTGGGTTCAAATTAAGAAAAAGTCATTTATCTAAACCCATCTATGAACCTAAGAAAGCAAAATCTAATTCTATGAAGGGTAAGACATTGAAGTCCAAGGAAGACTCTAGGAAGTTCAAACAAGTTAGAACATTTCAACAAGAGTCTTCTAAGATAGATTTTAAAAAGACCAAACAAAACAAAAATAGTCAAAATAAATCTATCAAAAAGAAACTTCTCACTTTACCTCCTCTAACCTTGGAAATGAAAGAACTCTTGAAAAAGGTTGAAAAACTAAAATTAAAATTCGAAAGACAAAAAGGGGGAGGAAAAGCTAAAGGAAATGAGAAGAGTAAAAAGAAAATGAAACACCAACTTCCAAAGACTAATCATTAATCTAAATATAAAATGGTCAAACCTCAAAGATATGATGTCAAGTCTAAAAGAACTCAATCTTTATCTCCTCTAGTTGGTAGGATTTCAAACCTAGACAACAAAGCTCAAGACCTTAGATGGATACCTACGGTTAGACCTCTAGACAAATACTAAGGCATTGTAATTAGATAGGACCAACCTTTTTCTCATTGTTATATGTATAGTTGGTCATGAGTCTATTTCTTTCTACCTCTCTTAGTATCTTCTATAAGTTTCAGATTCATTTGTTTGAGATTTTCTTGTTGAAAATGCATTTTGAATTTAAAAGGTATTTTATGATAAAATGCATGTTTATGATCAATTTGATTTGGAAAAGATTTTTTTAAAAGTTACACTTTCATAGTGGACACCAAAAATGTCACTTTGCCTCTTCAACATGAAGTTGCATCATACCACAAATAGGCAATGCTACTTCAAGCGTCAGATCTTGTCAGAATCAAACAAAAGTTGCATGATTCCTCAAAACAACCAAAAGAAGAGTACACATGAAGTATCGGGCCATTCCAGCATCATTTGGCCTAACTTCACTCCTCCGGCAGCTGAACAGGTGCCCTTGGCGGCGACGGCGTCGAAGACATCACATCTTTGATCCGAGCCTATGGATGGCTTCAAAATACCTCCAAAAGGCTCCAGTTCAAGTTTCAAGTCAAACCGACAACGTTTGATCCCACATCAACCCTTGAACAACAAGATCAAGCCTCTCGGCGGAGAGAACCACCGAGGTCATCACTCATAAAACAAAGCACATGGGTGACTTCAAAAGGATTCCAAAGGGCTACATGTCAAAATTCAGGTCATTCCGACGACGTTTGACCTGACTTTGACGCTCGGAAATAAAATCAGGTCTCACGGCGGTGGAGCTCCCCGGGACCATGACTCCCAAATTGAAACTAATGGATCGTCTCAAAATGACTCCAATAGGCTCCCTGTCAAATTTCAGGTCAATTGACATCGGTTGACCACACATCAAAGCGTGGCATCTTCCCTGCGACAAAATCAAGTCTACTGGCGACGAGACCCCACACGGCTCCAAAATTCAAACAAAAGCCTATGGTTGGTCTTGTCTACTGTTCAAGAGGCTTCACCTCAAATTTCAGGTCATTCCGACATCGTTTGACCTAGTTTGGCTTCTGACGGCAAATCGGTAGCTTTGCGGGACAAAGTCTACTGATTTCCCGAAAAATCGAAAACTTTTCTCTCCAATGTGCAAGACTTCTCATCAAGTTTTCTACGGGTAAATCAAACCAAAAGTTGTACAAAAATGTCAGAAAAAATATCAAAGAAAAAAGAAAACGAAAAATTGAAGAAACGGCCAAAAAACAACGACCAAAGGGAAAATTCCCCATGGTCGCGGGTGACCTTGGAAATCCGGGTCGCCGGATTTTTGCCGATTGACCAAGTTTTTGGTCCCTTTTCGTGTTTCGAGATTTCCGACCCCTGTGGTTTTCCAAAATCCTGACTTTTGAGATTTGCAATCCGTCGATCTCCATCGACATCACGGATCCTCCGTCAAGACAGATGTTACCGGCCCACTGGTATCAATCAATGTCTGAAGTTGCATGGTCATCCGACATCAAACAACATGTGGATCCATCAACGATCATCGCAAGAAGAATTCCAAAAGAAGCGGCACGGCCCGCGACTCTTCAAATGCCCCGGCGACCACTTAATGCTATTAATTGACCCATTTTATGACAACTTAATGTGGTCATTAACCCATTATTTTGGACGGCCCAATCAGAATCAAGCAAATGAGAGTTACAAATCAAAACAATTATGGCATTAAAACCATGAAACTCCTCTCATCATGGAGATTAAAGGTGATTAAATGCCCATTATTCTCTACTGACCAATCAGAAGCCAAGAAAAAGGAGTTACAAAATCATGAAATTAAAAACTTGTAACTCCTCGTCATCATGGAGCATCAATGCCATCAATGCCATCAATGCTCATAAACCACCCCATGGCTACCAAAAGCCCATAAAAAGGGGGATAGTCCAAGAAATCCAGAGATCCGAAAATCCGAGAAAAATACACACACGGAAGGCTACATAAACACAGAGAGAGTTAGAAAATCCTGAGGAAACTCTGCTGCAGGACCACAAGGTGATTGAAGTCCCTTGGGGGGGCCACCCCCCCAAGGGAAGGCCCTCTCTTCTCCTATTCAACATGGCCTAGACGTGGCTTTTCAGCCTGTCTCTTCGTTTTTTTATTGGACATAGGACATTCCCTTGGTCTTTATCCTCTAAAAAAATTGAAGTCCAAGCCAAGGCAGATGAATCAAAGCATCAAATGTTCTCATCTGAAGGACGTCCATACATGACTTGCGACCGTCGATCTGAACGAGTTCCTGCAATCTCCTGAGAAGTCAGAATTCATTTTCTTACTTTTCTATTATATTTTGTATTTTGTCTAAAGAGACAAAAAAATAACATTTCTTGTCTTTCATTATTGATGAGATTTGTACATCGCCTTTTACTGCAAAATCGCCTTTTACGGCAAAACCACCTTTCACGGCAAACAAAAAAAATCGCCTCTTACGGCATTTAAAAAGAAACCTTGTCTCTTTTCTTAAATATATGTGCAATGGAAAGTTAGAAAAAAGACTGATTTCCTCTCTACTTGTGAAGGTGAATCTCCGGATCACCATTTCTAAATTCCAAGTAGAATAGAAAATCTGGCATACCCGTACAAAAATGTTGATGCTTGCCTTTCTCTTTTTCCCTTCGCCGGCCTTTTGGTAACCCCGGGGACGGATGAGAGAGAGAAAAAGAAGAAACGGGTCCATCAAGTTGGCACACCCGATGTGACTTGTTCATTTGAGAACGTCATGCTTGGATTCTTTGGCTCCTCTCTAGTTGGTCGCCTATGTTGAATCTTGCATCTTAAAAAAAAACATGTGATGGGAGTTTTTTTGGAAATTTTTATCTTGAATCTATTTCCACTCTTCCTCATTTAAAAAAAAATCTGATTTCTCTTTCTTGGACTCAATTTTGAAATACTTTGATCTTTTCCTCTCCGAACTTGATAGCTCGCAGAAATGTTTGTAGCTATTGTTCATATAGGGGAATGGATCATTTTTTTTCTTTGATGGGTCCAATAAGGATTTTCGAAAAAAAGAGTCTAATCTCAAACTCTTCAAAAAAATAAATAAATCAGTTTTCTCTTTTCTGGATTCAAATTAGAGAAACTTTGGTTTCTTCCTTTTCGGACAATGGCTCGTGGAAATCGTTTGTAGCCAACGTTTGGATTGGGAAAGGCTATTCGCTCTCTTTGATAGGTCCATTAGAGATCTTCCAAGAAAAGTTTTCAAAAAAAAAAACAACAATAAAGTTACACCAATTGCGTTCTTTGATCGAAGCGGATCTAAGAAAAGCCTTTTGCAGAGTGTAGAGACAGCTAGACTGTTCGAGGCAAGGGTCCTCCAAACGGGTTCATTAAGTAATCCTACCCTTACCTGGGGGCTGATCCATCTACTAAGGTTTCATAAGACCGAATTGAAAACCTATGTGTTCCTTTCAAAAAAAAAAATTTTAAAAGAAAAGACCTTTAAATTTTTTTTTCCATCATTCTTGGATTTAGATATGAGAAATCTTGGTTTTTTCCCTTTCGGATAAAAGCTCGCGAAAATCGCTTATAGCTTGCGTTTGGATTGGAATACCATTTGCTCTCTTTTATGAATCCAATTTTGACCCTTCAAAAATCCCATCTCGTGTCTATTCCAAGGATGCGATTTGCAACAATTGTGCTTAGCGGTGCTAGTACGCCTTTCCGGGTCTACTGTATTCGCAACTGACACATTTGTATCTCCAACCTTATATCATCTTACTTCGAGTGAGCCTCGCTTCTCGGTAATTTGAATTAAGGTTTACAATTGCTTCTAGTAGTCACTAGAACGCTCGCTCCGAGCCTCCTGCACTTGCGTTCATAATAATTTTATCTTCTATGGCTTTTTGCTTTTTTCACCTCGCTTGGATTGGGCCATGTTCCCTTGAGCGACTTGAAAAGACAAAATCATAGTTCTTTTCCATTTATGATCACTATATTCTTGTGATTACTAATGGACATGGTCTTGTTTCAGAACTTTTCCAAAACTAACAATGGCAACTTCATTAACCATCACTTTCGATGAGAACAAGTACCAGCTTATGCTTTAAGAAAAGCAGAACAAGCACACTCATTAGCGCCCTGCCAGCTGCTAAAGCGTCATCTCCCTCGGTAACTCTCAGAACACCGGGTTGACCCCTACTCTCCGAAACACCGTCTTCGGGTTACTGGGACCATTCTCACTTCCCGCAGAGGAAACCGTTCCTGCTAAGAAGCAAAAAATCGCCCCGCAACGTATCACTGCCATGACACCAAGGGCGAACACAAAGAAATCTGAAGCCCGTGGCAACCCCATGAAGCCTCAACCTGCAAAGAACCAGGTATACCCAAAAACTTGGTCCTCAAGAGCTTCACCAAAACAAAGGAGGTCTCGAACATCTGCAAAGCCAGTATACCTGGCCCCCTCTCAAGGAGAACCGGTTCTACCCTCTCTCTTACATGAAAGAGGAGAAGCCCACCCTCCACCAAATAAACAAATCAACCCACCATGAGTCGGCTTGCTCCTACAAGCCAAAAATCAAATCATACATCACAAGGCCTCTGCAAGAACCTGCGACGGCCTGCACTCCTGCAGTTCAACTCTTTATCTCAACAGGAGCCGAACTCGTGAAATTCAAAGCTTCCCTACGACAGGTAAAGGACCGCGTCTAGATCCTGTCCATGCCTAGCTTCAAAGAAGACAATATCGGCTGCTGTGCACGAGTGACTACGTCCTTTATTGCTAGAGCTCAACCAGAGCTCACTGAAGCTTAAATTGCCCGTCGCATATATCGCCGCATGTCGTATCGACAAAAGAGACTAAAGAAGCAAAGGACCCAACATCCTATCCTCCAAGTCTCCAAAAAATTGGTCGAAAAAGAAAGACCCGATCAAGTTGCTGCCGTCCATATGGTTGGCAAAACCAGAAGACGCCAGATGTCAGCAACTAAACTTCATGTCCGACGACCAGTGACTGGTAGTGTCTCCTGGACACGAAGACATCCGGAAGAATCTTCTACTCATTCAAGCCATGGACAACGGAGTGATTCTTCCTCAAGCTCTTCAAGAATGAGCCCCAGCTTAGTCACCAGGACGATCTCTTCATTCGAATCCCGAGGGATGAACGTCTTGGCTACAAACTCCGAGCCACCTCGCAATCCACCTCCTGATGAAATGACCGCATGCATCTAGCAATTGGAGCATGGTTAGCAGAGGATTGAGACTTTGATGGAAAATCTTCTTCTCGCTTTTCAGCGTCAAGAAAATAATCAACCTCCTCCAGATAACGAGGAAAATGTAGAAGACAATGAGTCGCGCGCCCTTACCAAAAAGGACATTGATGACATCCTCACCAAAGCAAGAGAAGAGGATACACTAAAGGAGCATGGGATCAAGCCACCGTATCCCTTATGGATGGACTCGGTCCTGTTTCCTAAAAAATTCAAACAACCCACTCTCCAAAGATATACGAGGAAGAGATCGGCCAGACAGCACGTCATCCACTTCAAAATTCTAACAGGAGCCATTGCAGATCAAGATGCCCTCAAAATCCGTCTCTTTGCAAGTGCCCTAAAAGGTACGGCCTTCGATTGGTGTTCCACTCTGCCGGAGGACTCCATCCAAAATTGGGTCATGCTAGAGACACGCTTCCTGACCCACTTCAAAGGTGAGGATCATCTTGTTACTATGGTGCAACTCTACAGCCTAAAACAGGGAGAGAATGAGTCAACATACAACTTCATTCACAAGTGGAAGGCGATGGCATACAAGTGTTCAGATGTACTGCCACAAGCGTGGCTGGTCGACATCTGCTGTAACAACATGAGAGCAAGGATCCGCTCCATGATTATCGGCAACAAATCAAAGAACCTGAGAGAACTCCTAGAAGCATCTATGGAAGCTGAAATGGTGATCAAAGACCTCAACAGTCAGAAGTCATCAAAGAAAGAGCCGACTACCATTACGACCTCAAAGCCAAAGAAAAAAAAGGTTCTTAATGTGCAAACCAAGTCAGCTCCTCAGCAGCCAAAGAAAGCTGAAAATAAAACTGGAGGTAAGAAACTTGAACTCTTTGATGCCTTCAGAGAACGAGTAGAGAAAAAATACCCGTTCGATGAAGATATTGAAGAAATCTTTATGGCTCTTTTAGAAAATGGCAAACTCACCTTGCATGACCCTAAAAGACTGGGAGATGTTGGTAAAACCAACGATCCTCTGTATTGTCCATATCACCAGATTGTCTTGCTTCCTCTCAATCAATGCTTTGTTATGAGAGAGAATATCAACGAGATGTGGAAAAACGAAGTCATCACCTTTGACAAAAACTATGGGTCTGCCTCCGTTAACATGGTGTCATGTGGACAAACTTCAAAGTCACCAAAAGAGAAGATCGCCATTTCCTTAAAGGTGATAAAAATGATTCAAATGTCCCAAGAATTGGTTCCTTATTTAACACCAGATTGATAGCCTATATGGGTGCATCCCGATCTCCTTGAAGATGAAAATTGAGAGATCGTCAAAACAAAATCGACTGGTCAGCAGTGAGGGTAAGCTAGGAGACAACTCTGCAAGCTTAGACAGCAAGAGAAAGCTCAACCAAAACAAGAAGTCCATGAAGAGGCAGAGGCTTCGTCTACTGCTTCACTAGGGGCAATAGAAAAGTCCCTTCCCAAGACTTCAAGGGCAGCAAGAAAATTCACCATTGGTGATTTCATGCCACCACAACTAAGAAATGAAGCTATGCAGGGGGCATCATATTCTTGCAACTCGGTAATTGGATTCTCCATGGATGGATACGAGTCCAGTGACACCGCCAGTGACACTGACAAGTGGGAGGAATCCATTGAAACAGGAGAATACCTCTCTGACGAAGAATGGGTTCCTGAATCTCACCTTATGCCAGTAATCTGGTATAATCCCTTACAGCCCCAAGGATCCTGGTCCGATGATGAAGAAGACCAAGAGGCTGTTCAAGAAAATACTGTTGACTCAACACCCTTCAACGCTCCAGTGGAACCCAACCATGTTGAACAACAAAGAGTAGACGAAGAAGAAGATTTGGCTCTCATGCCTGATCTTGAAGAATATGTAAGGATCTTGCATCACCTTGCCATAGAATAAGAGCAAGATCTTCGCGATCAAAATCTGGAACCGGAAGTCCCCGAAAATCAACAGGTACCTCCTCCCTTAACTCTTGAAATTGGAGAAAACTACTGGATCGACGATCCTCTTACATCCAATGATGAGCCCGACTCCCAATAGTTTATTCTGAGGGCATCTCCTATCAGGGCAACCTGCAATGCGATAGTTCAGGATGAAAGTGACTCAGTAGTTTTCTGAGTACGTACTCTCAGACTACATCTGGTAGTATATCTTCCGGAGCTATATCTTGTCAGGTGACCTCCACTGAGATAACACCTCAGCCTTCATCCCTTGAAACTGTGACATCACAACTCACAGCTCTTCTGACTGATCATCCTGAAAAAACTCTAGCCGATGAAGTCCTCTTCAATGAAAACTTGGTCAACTGGTCCAAGATACCTGACCTCATAGGAGATGTCTGGACCGATAAATTACTCAAGAGGGAAGAAAAGTTGCTGGATGCTGTTTAGGACTTGTTCCTGGAAAATGCTCCGTGCAATACAATCACTGAGGACGACAATGCTGCTACAGAAATGTCTTCAGCAAATGAGAATGATCAAACCCCTGATTCTGAGGGCGATCTTCCAGACGAAGAACCTTCTCCAGAAGCTCTTGAAGTTGGTAAAGGTACCCGTTCTGGCCGGGTTTACCAAAAAAATTACAACCAACCTTCTTCTTCTTATGTAAATCCTTCGGGAAAGCAAGTTGTAAACGCCCCAAGTGGCAACAATAATGAAAATGTAGGCCCCAAGGAGGCTTTCAAGTACGACTTGATCGAGCATTTCAAACACATACCTGCACGACTGCACTTCCTTGATTTATTACGAATGTCTCCACACACTTGTGATAATCTCATTTCAGAGCTGCAAAGACTGAATGCGGATGTCAACAAACATGCCCCAGAAGTCCTACAAACTGAAATGGACTGTAGGGTCAATAAAATCAAATACTTCCTCAAAGGGAGAAAAGAAGAAAACAGAGGGATCAGGCATTGAATGCCTCTCAGTTTAGAAAGCAGCAAGTGCAACCATAGCCTTTAATAAGGATGACCTCCTACTAGGTGAGACAAAGCACAACCGACCCTTGTACTTCACATGGTATGTCAAAAAGATGCCAATACATAGATTCCAGATTGACCCAGGTTCTGCACTCAACCTCATGTCTACTTCGGCACTTTAAAGTCACTATGTATGCAATAAGAACCCCTTCATGCTACAACATCCTTCTTGGATGCCCCTGGATACACGAGAATGGTGTCGTCCCTTCAACTTTACATCAATGCATTAAGTTCGTCGGCAAAGACGGCTCGATACATCGTGTGTTTGCAGACAAAAAGACCTTCAAAGGCAGAGACGTTCATTTTGCAGATGCTCTGATGTACAAGGATGAAAAAGAAAAAAAGGAGGAAGAAAAACACCCTTTGCCGAAAATCTCCAGAAAGAGAAGGGCAAATCTCCTTAGCAATCATCGGAAGAAAAAAAACCTTCCGGTAAATCCAAAGAGAGAAATCCATCTCCCTTCATCATTTCCCTCAAATCTTCAAAGCCTTTAGTTATCACAACCAAAGCAAATAAGACAAAGCAAAAATCTGGGGGCAAGCTTGTGTCTCTTTCGTGCTTATCATGCAAGACACAGATTCAGAGTCAGAGCCAGAAGACGATACACCGTCAAGCCAAGCTGACACTCAGCAAGTCCAGCATGCTCTACCTCTAATGGAGACACCTATAGACGTAGAAGATCTTACGTCTGCTTCCTTCGTTGTTCCGGCAACTTCAGCAGAAGAGAAGCCAATCTTCTTCTACAGATCAGAAGCTTCTTCATCAAATTCCTTGCTTGAACCTTTCCAAAACGAAGGTATGCCTCAACTATTCCAATATAGTCCTATGGCACAAGCTATTATGAAGAAAATGGGCTATGATGCTAAAAATCCAGTTGGTCTGGGACAAGGTCACGGTATTCTCACACCATTGGCGCCCGCCTTGACCAAAACCCAATTGGAAGATTGGAGACTCTATGGTCATGTAGAAAAATCTTCACATGTGTTGGGGTATGATCCCAACACTCCCCCTGAGACAGTAGACACAAAGGCTGAAAAGTCGATTTGCCGACCAAGCCTCAACATCTCATGACCATGAAGACATTGATCTCCCTGGATATCACTTTGAAGAGTCACCCGTCTAGGATCCAGGAAGCTCTACCAATTGGTACGATTTCTCTGATGATGAAGAGGAATTGTCCAATGATACAGACATGTGGCATTCTGACCCATAAGAGCCATCGTCTCCAAAAGAAGTACCCCATTTCGACCCAGTTTCAATAGGCGATTGGGACCATCTCATAGCAAACCTTGAGAAGAACACTGATCCAAAAAATCCATGGTCAGAAACAAAGCCTTGGTCTGGAAATGGCCTTGAAACTCTAGAAGGTTTCACTGAGTTGGAAGCCTCCAAAAATATTGTGGAGGAACCACCTTCGAACCTTCCAACAGAAGGTCCTGTTCAAAAGGTAGACTTGGGAACACCAGACAACTCACGTCCTGTATTTATAAGCAAGAATATAAAGGATGATGAGTTACTCGTGTATATCGCTTTTCTTCGTGAGTTTATTGATTTCTTTGCATGGTCTTATGCCAAGATGCCTGGCTTAGACCCGAAGATAGCAGTCCACAAACTCAATCTACAAAAAGACATCAAGCTTGTCAAACAAGGGCAAAGAAGATTCCGTCCTGATGTGATGGACAAAATTGAATAAGAAGTCCAAAAACTCAAAAGCGTTAGCTTCATCTGTGAGGAACAATATCCTGAATGGTTGGCCAACATCGTCCCTGTGACAAAGAAAAATGGGCAGATTAGGGTTTGTATTGATTATAGAGACCTAAATGGCACTTGCCCCAAAGATGAATTTCCGCTCCCCATACCAGAGGTGATGATTGACAATACCTGTGGATTCGAGCGAACAACATTCATGGATGGTTTCTCTGGCTACAATCAGATAAAGATGCATCCTGAAGATGAAAAACACACATCATTTCGGACCCCATTTTGCGTGTATTGCTACACTGTCATGCCATTTGGTCTGAAAAATGCTGGTGCCATATATCAGAGGGCTATGATGAAGATATTCCAAGATATGCAGCATAAGACGATTGAATGTTACGTTGATGACCTCACTGTCAAAAGCAGAAGAAAAGAAGACCATCTGAAAGACCTTCGGGAAGTCTTCCTCCGACTTCGCAAACATAAACTGCGAATGAATCCCCTGAAATGCTTCTTTGGCGTCTTGTCGGGTAAGTTCCTCGGATTCTTAGTTCGGAAAGTTGGAATAAAACTTGACCCCATCAAAGTCAAGGCTATTCTAGAAATGCCTTATCCGAGAACCTTAAAAGAACTAAAAGGACTTTAAGAAAGATTGGCATATATCAGACGGTTCATCTCCAATCTGTCAAGGAAATACCATCTTTTCTCTCAGTTGATGAAGAAAGGTGTGAACTTTGTTTGGGACGCTGAATGTGAAGCAGCATTTCAAGATATCAAGTCATACCTGACCAAACCTCCAGTGCTGGCTGCCCCTACCACTGGAAAACCATTCATCTTGTACACAAGAGCTCTCGACCATTCTCTGGGCGCTCTGCTTGCACAAGAGAATGATGAGGGAAAAGAAGCTGCTCTATACTACCTCAGTCGTATGCTGCTAGGTGCAGAGCATCGCTACTCTGCAGTCGAAAAAGAATGCCTTACAGTGATGTTCACCGTGTGTAAGACCCCGACCCGAGTGACCTCAATTAGTATGAATTAAGTCGTGTGTTAGTTCTAAGTGTGATTAGTGGATTTCGGTTAAGTTGGGAATAGAATAATTTTGTTATAGCTTTGGGAAATTTTGAGTGCCTTTGTGATTAGTGGGACCCTTTGGGGGTTCCTTTTATGACTTTGTGTGTACTTGGGGGATTACTCGAGACTCCAATAAATTGTATTTCTATCCCGTCTTACTCATCTCGTTGATCCCTACAACTTTCATTTTGGTCCCGTACCTGTTCGAAACCCCAAAACCCGACTTTTCTAATGTTAGGGCCAAAACGGTCTTTTTACACAAAATCTGGACACTATTTTCAAGGTCTCCGAAACCCGTAAAACATATACTTTTTGAAAACTAGAAATTTCGGCGATCACTTTTCCCTTCTTCGTCGAACTCATCCGAGGTCCCAAAAACCATGTTTTGAGCTCGACAAGTATTGCTAGTTGTGGATCCCAACTCCATTTCTTATAAAAGGAGAGCCTTTTTTCACTTTACTCTTTCTAGATCATTCTCATTGAAGGCTACGTAGGGTTTCTTCTTGCAATGTCTTTTTTCTTCTTCTTGCTCTTCCATCTCCAAATCACCATCAATCTTGCACCAATCAAGAAATGAGCTTCACCTTCTTCTTCCTCACCCTACAAGCTCTCCATTGATACTCTTGGAAGAGAAATCCATCAACTTTGAGGCCCTCTTTGAGCTAACTCTTTCCATTTGAAGGTCATCCAAGTAAGCAATCCTCTCCATCTTCTAGATTTGTATTCTTGTAGCCCTAGAGGGGCTCTATCTCCATTATTGGAAGTTCTCTCTTCCTATTTCATTGTTTTGACCATTTTATGATTTGTATTTAGGGCTTTTGTGGTGTTGTAGGTTATCTTTGAGAAGGGCTTGATTAGTTACTTGATTTGTTAGCTTGGACCAAAGGCAAATGGATGAATAGATATTTTGAGCATTAAATGTTTTTTATGAACAATGTAGATGATTTCACTATTCATTTTGACTTGCATTGATTTTTGAAATAAATGCTCATAAATAAGTCTTGTTGGTTGTTTAACTCTTGTAAACATGGATATTTATGGTTTCCATTTCATACTTGTTGATAGCTCAATGAATCTTCATGATTGGTGGGTTTCTTCTTCTCTCTTGTGATTGATTATGGATGGAAAGGAAGGGAAAGGAGAAATTGGAGAAGTGTTGAATGATGAATTGGAGGAGCTTTTAGCTCATTTTATTGCAGGAAATGAATGGAAAGTGGGGAGAATGGTTTTGAGGAGGAAAATGGCTCAAATCTGAACAAAGTGGGAATTTCCCGCACTTGGCGGTCAGCTGGAGGTCACCAGTAGGCTAGCCGCCTGGTAACTGGTGGCTAACCGCTAGCTAACCAAATCATCACGGTTACAGTTCTAGAGAGCATTCTTCTCTTCCTGAAGACGTAGTTAACCTTACCATTAGCCAGCGGCTAACCGCCAAACTCATCGGCGGCTAACCGCCAGCTAACAAAACCCATTTCGGTTACATTTCCAGTGTTCTGTATCCAGACTAGCATATCCGCGGTCAGCCTCGCGGTTATCCAGTGGCTAACCACAGAACCTATTGGCGGCTAGCCGCTAGCTAACCGCCCTGTGGCCGAAATTACCCAGGAAATTTGAAATAAAGAGAAATGAAAGGGGTTTCCGTCCCACTCATTTGTGAACCCTTTTAGAGAATGTTGAGGACTATTCACCTGGAGATATGTATGAAGCCCGTATGAGAAAGAAACCGTGTCACAATGATTCATTGAAGTCTTGAATTCACCAAAGTGTATAAGGAGCCCGAAATGTCTTCAAATTCAAAGAGTTCCAAGTCTATATCGAAATTGACATACGGGACCCCTATTCACCTTGAACAAATCTTGAACCCCGATACTTGACTCGAAATTTCAAAGTTAAATTGTATTCTCTTGCTCCCGAGATTTATATTATATGACTTGTTATTCCTGAAAGTATTGAAATTATAATTGTAGCATTTTGCTAATCTCGGTTATACAGTGCCCGAATTGAAGTGATAATTGTGCTTTTGAGCACCCCCGTCCCACTTGTTTATATATTTGCACCTGATGTATTTTATACATGTCCTGATTTCTGTTATTTGACCTATAAGTCGGCACCACTAAGCTTGGACGACCTTGTTGTTTTGATCCACCGACTTGGAGGTCCCCCTCTTGTCCTGCCAGCTGCAGCCTGGATCATGTCTTGTCCCGATACCCGGTTTGTTACTGTGGTCTCGTCCATCTATATATGTATCCATGATTATTGTTGACTCTCCTCACCTGGTGTGACTGAGGTCAACGTCCCGATATTGCTCTCATCACTTTAGTGAGAGAGGATTTTGTTGGAAGTAGGTGGGCCTTGTGGATAGATTTTCAAAACTTTTGACCCACTTGACTCAGGGATCAAGTATCCAGAAGGCCATAAACCACATCCAGGATGCAATCCCTCTGTCTCATCAATCATGTATAGCAATATAACCTATCTAGAAGATAAAAATCAACAACTACATGCAACAAAATAATCTACAATAAGTAAAGAAGCAGAATATACCTTTGGAGCCCGGTAGTGATCTAATGGAGGAGAAGACAACCAACTAGAACAAGAACTCTTCTTGAAGCATTTAGAGATCTCCAAGACCTTCTTGTCTTCCACGCTATGACCCTCTATCAGATCTCTTTTCTCAAGAAGATGTGTGGGATCTTCAAGAGAAAACTGTACTAGAAACTCTAAGGAACTAGAAGGCAACTAGAAGAGAGAAGAGGAGAAGAAGAGTTGTGCAACACTTGCACTAGAGGCTATTGTGCGTGGGTATTATGTCATGGACATCCAAGGGGTGTATTCCCCTTTAAATAACCCTCAAGTCTCCTCTCTTATCTCTTTTACTAATTTGTATTAGAAGTCACACTTCCACACAAATTAGTAGCTTAATATTACCACTATTAGAAGTCCTACTTCAAATAGAAATAGTAACTTTCTAATTCCTTCCTTTTAGAGTTTATGTAAGAATAGAATCTTTCTAATACTTAGGCTAGCGTGGGGACCGCTAGGGATTCCTTAGAAAGCCGGCTACAATTGGGACACACTACCCCACATCTCATGTGTAATCCAGGCCCACAGTTAATTGCAAATAACACCACTATATAAATTCAATTCCACTCAAGTCATAGGAATAAATTACAATGAAGACCCTAAACTTCTCAATTACCACAAGTAGGCCCCTTTATCATTATCCATGGATCAATTGGAATAAATCTGTCCCATCCAATCGTAGATCCACATCTTATTATCCTTGAGTCCCAATTAATTACAGTGGTCATCAGTACCATCCAATTAACTCTTAATCGAGATGGGTGCGCACTTACTAATGATAAATCCATTAATTGGCATAGGGGGATAATGTAGATAGATTCCATATTGACCATTGGATGTTCCCACAGTCTTACTACCACGTACCCAAGACACCAAGGTATTGACCTATAGCTGGCCTCACTCGTTGGTGACTCAAAGCAAATGAATAGACAGAAACTTGAGTTCATCAATGTCTCAGGATTGAGAGCCTATTGCTAGGAAATTATGAGAGCAATCTTAAAATCGAGACAGTATTTCATAAGGTGCTTCTCATGGTCCTTCAATACATCCAATGTACCAGCACTATGATCCAGAATCTTACATTCTGATGATCGAGACAAATCACACTATCTCATAGTGATCAAAGTGTTGCAACCTTATCAGATGAGATGCCCAGTCTCATCACTGGTTGTGAAGATATTTTAAGTATAAGATTTGTGACACATGTCTCCCGTATGTGGATCTCATCCATATACATATATCACATCTAATATACTAATGAGACCCGGTTCATCTCATGAACCATTATGTCATATGTATTGGTCATGTGCATTAAGTAATAAACACCATTCATCTCATGAAAGATGTCATATGTATTGGTCATGTGCATTAAGTAATAAACACCATTCACCTCTTTGCACAATCTCTCTGACTAAATGATATTTCCTTTGTACATGCTTTTGGCTTTTATGGCTTCAAGGCTCCTTGGACTGAGCGACTGCCCCGCTGCTGTCACAGTAAACTGTAAGCGGCTGTCGTGCCAAAGGTACCACCCCGAGTTCCATAAGGAATCTCTTGAGCCATACTGCTTCCTTAGCTGTTTCACAAGCCGCTACATATACAGCCTCCGAGGTGGAATCAGTGGTACATTCCTATTTTATACTCCTCCAGCTGATAGCTCCGCCACCAAGCATAAATACATACCGAGAAGTGGATTTTCTAGAATCCTTATCTGACATGAAGTCAGAATGTGTTTATCCAACTGGAATCAGCTCATCACTGCCATAAATTAACATGTAATCTCTAGTCATTCTCAAGTATTTGAGAATACACTTTACAGCAGTCCAATGTTGAAGTCCTGGGTTAGACTAATATCTATTGACTAGGCCATCTGCATGACCGATATCCAGTCTAGTACATAGCATAGCATACATGAGGCTACCAACAGCCGAAGCGTATGGTTTCGACCTCATCTGTTCTTTATCCTCAGGTGTCTTAGGACACTGATCCTTGGAAAGGTGCACTCCATACCTGAAAAGTGTAATACCCTTCTTGGAGTCTTGCATAGAAAACCGTACCAGTACCTAATCTATGTATGCAGCTTGGAATAAGCCAATCACCCTATTTTTTCGGTCTCGATGGAGTTTGATTCCTAGGATGTAGCTAGCTTCTCCCAAGTCCTTCATATCAAAAGTCTTGGCCAACCAAACTTTTACCGTTGATAACATTCCCACGTCTTTCCCAAGGAGTCGGATGTCATCGACATATAAAATCAGAAAGTCTACCCTATCACCTTCACTTTTCGTGTACACACATGAATCATCCGGATTTTGACAAAAACCAAATGACTAGATTGCCTGGTCAAAACGGATGTTCCAGCTTCGGGATGCTTGCTTTAGTCCATAAATAGACTTCTGCAGCTTACAAACTTTTTGCTCTTGGTTTTTAGCTACAAAGCCGTGTGGCTGCACCATATAGATGTCTTCCTCAAGATGGCCGTTGAGAAACGCTGTCTTGACATCCATTTGCCAAATCTCGTAATTGAGAAGATCCGCAATGGATAAGAGTATCCTGATGGACTTGAGTATGGCTACCGGCGAGAAGGCTTCCTCATAATCGATACCCTCTTTCTGAGTATACCCTTTCGCAGCAAGCCTGGCCTTAAATGTCTCAACTCTACCATCTGGTCCTCTCTTTCTCTTGTAGACCCACTTGCACCTAATAGGTTTAATATTAGCAGGCAAGTCCACAAGTGTCCAGACCTGATTGGAGTACATAGACTCCATCTCAACTTTCATAGCATCTTCCCAATGCCCCGAATCTATGTCATTAATTGCTTCATCATAGTTATAGGGATCTTGTTCCGGTTCTTCCGGGACTGCCTCGTAAGACTCTCCCAAGAACGAGAACCTGTCAGGGGGTCTGACAATCCTCCCACTACAACGAGGCACTGGTGTAACTACTGGGTCCAGTAAGGGCGCTTCTTCCTCAAGTTCGGTCATACTTGGATTTGGAATTGTTTGCTCTTAAATTTCTTTCAAGATCACCTTTTCTAAAGATTTCTGGTCCATCATATAATCTTCCTCCATAAAAACAGCATTAGTGCTGACCAATACTTTTTGCTCTCTAGGATTATAGAATAACCAACCTTTAGTTCCTTTTGGATATTCTACAAACGTGCATACTTCTGACTTCCCTTCCAACTTATCCGTCTTAACCTTTAGCACATGTGTCGGACAACCCCAAATGTGTAAATTTTGTAGACTAGGCTTTCGCCTGGACCACAACTCCCGGGGAGTTTTAGGTACAAACTTAGATGGTACGAGGTTTAGTATGTCGTTGCAGTATCCAAGGCGTATCCCCAAAAGGATATAGGTTGTTAGACCCCGACTTAGACCAATTCGATTAGTGTATGATTAGTGTGTGTTTAGCTCTAAGTGGGTTTAGTTGTCATTGGGTTAGAAGTAATTAGTTTTAGTCTTGGGAATAGCTTTGGGAATTTTGAGAACGTTTAGTACTAGTCTGACACACTCGGGAAGGCCTGAGTGCACGTGTAAGCTTGGGAGGATCGTATCGATTTCCATGTATTGTGATTTTGATTTCAATTGAATGATTTTACTATGTGTTACAACTTTTGTTTTCAGCCCATTCATGTTTGAAGCCCAAAAACCCAAGTTCTGGCCCAAAAAGGGTAAAGTGGTCTTTTATACACAAATCTGGACACAATTTTTGAGATCTCAAAACTATGTCAAAAATATACTTTTTGGAAACTAGATATTTCGAGGACCGTTTTATCCTTCTTCGTCAAAGTCATTCGACGCCCACAAGATCATGTTTCTGTCATTTCAAGGTTCAAGTTCATTGGGCCCCATTTGTTAAGGTTTTGAGCATAACCCTCATCTTTTTCATTCACTATCCCCAAAATCCTGCAACTTTCTTAACCTAGGGCTAAAAATCCCTTTTTCCCTTCCACTTCATTCCTCTTGCATGTTCTAGCTAGAGATCTCCAAATAAAATTCCAAGACCATCATCTTCTTCCTCTCCTTGCAAGCTTTCTATTGGTACAAATTTCTTGGAGTTTCTTGTGGGACAAGCTCTACATTTTCTTCATCTCTTCTTGTTTGGCCACTTCTAGGCAACGACGGATTTATTGTTTACACAGATGCTTCGAATGTGGGACTAGGTTTTGTATTGATGCAAGATGGCAAGGTGATTGCTTATGGCTCGAGACAGTTGAAGGACCATGAGAAGAACTATGCAACTCATGATTTGGAATTGACAGCAATTGTTTTTACTTTGAAGATGTGGAGACACTATCTATCGCGACCCCGGACCGGGAATCCGAATCCGGGATCGAGACTAAATGTAATTAATGATTGAAGGGTCTACATCAACAATATACAATTTATTTAATTTCCCACAGGTGTCCGCGGTGAGGATTTCACAACCATCAATGAACATTTCTCTTAGGTGCAGAAGCATGTAGCAAATCAAATAGTCAGACTATCTCTAGTCATGAAAGCATTAACATCAAGTATGAAATACTGTATCAGAATGAGCAATGATCTAAAGCATGTTACCCAAAGTGAGTTAGAGTTTAAACAAATATCATTTAATTACAATCCCCAAAATTAGAGGCCAACAAAGGCCAATATAGACAAAACAATAACCTAATGAATGGTTAAGTAGTTCTCCTCAAAATGTACGCCTCTCGTAGTAACTCGATGTCTACATGACATCGTCAGCACGCCACTCGACTAGAGGTTGCGGCTCACCTACCGCCTCCTCCGGCTCCTCCTCAAGGAAACCGGCAACGAGACCTGAGTACCAAAGCAAAGGATCAGACACGACGGTCTGGCAAGAGAGTGAAAAGATACAACAACATATAATAGATGAAATATCTCGACAAGTAAGGAAATCTGTTTAAGCAAGAACTCTCACAAAATAGATAAATCATTTGCTAGAAAACATGTAAACAAGATAAAACATATGAGGTAACCAAGGGATCGGGAACTCACGAGATGGCAATCACATAAAGCTAAGTCCTCTATCACTAGAGTGACAACAGTATCACGGGACGTTGATCTTAGTCACACAAGGTGAGGAGAATCAACGTAAATCATATATACAATATAAATATACGGGACGGGACCACGGTAGCGAACCGGGTATCGGGACGGGACCACGGTAATGACCGGGTATCGGGATCCAAACTGCAGCTGGCGGGACGGGAGAGGGATCTCCAGGTCGGTGGATCAAACCGACAAGGTATCCAAGCTTAGTGATGCCGACACATAGGTTAAATATCAAATCAAGACTTATGCAAGTAAATCGGGTACAATATATAAACGAGTAAGACGGGGTGCACAAGGGCACATTTTTGTTCCAAGTCGGGTAATATATCTCGGGACAAATCACTGTTACTAGTGTAACTATCATGCCTTCGGGAAAACACATCATGAAAGATAAATCTTGCAATGAGGTGAAACAATGAACTATAGCAATTTCGGGTAAAATACTGGTTTCAAGATCTATTTAGTATATAGGGATCCCGTATGTCGATTATAATGAAGACTTGGTACTCCTCGAGTTAGAAGACATTCCGGGCTCCTTATACACCTTGAAGTTTCAAAACTTCGAATGAAATCTTGGTGATATGGTTTCTTTCTCGAATGGCCTCATACAATGCTTAATAAATCTCCTTGATATAGAGGGGTTCCCAGAGAATAGACCCAACAATTGAAACAGTTGAACATTGTCCTAAACATAGTCTATGCCAGACGAACCGCATCGCTCGCTGGAACGGTGGTCTGGGTGGGTTCGCTCGAGCGAATTTGAGGTCGCTCGAACGAACTCATTGGTCGAGCGAATATTTGAGTGCGTTCGAACGAACAACTCTATGGAATGAGTTCTGGGATGTCCGCTCGAGCGACCAAGCTACTGGAATGCCCGAACCCTTTTCTGGACAAGTCGCTCGAGCGAAGTGTCATGGTCGCTCAAGCGAACTGTCCAGAAATTGATTCCGGACGAGTTCAGCTGTCCTCCTTCTCTTCCTTCTACAATCTCATTTTAACCACTTTCATACATCAAATAAGGAGTATAAATCTTCATTCAAATGACTCCAAATTCCCAACTACATCCATCCCATTCTCCTCCATCCAAATCACATCCCATACAAGCAAAGAGAAGAGGAAACCATTTCACACAATGTACATATTCAAGACAAAGTAAAGAAACATTAATTGCTATGAACCAACACTTCTATATGATCATAAATGCATTCATAAGGCTCTCCATCAAGAGCATTTATCTCAACCATAAACATATTAATGAAAACATGAAAATCCATAAATGCTTCACCAAACCATTTAAAACTTAAAACATCCAATCATTCACTTGCCTTAGGTCTTCAAATCAATGAAATCAAGCTCTAACAAGTCTCCCAAGCAAGGAATCCAAGCTATGACAAAAATCCCCAAAACAAACAAACCCTAAAAGAGTCAAAACAATGAAATAGCAAGGAAATGTTCCAAGGATGATAGTGAAGCTTCTCAAAAGCTAGGAGATAACAAATCTAGAAGATGAAGGGAAATACTTACTTGCAAGGTCCTCTAATGGCAATGGTGAGCTCAAAGAGAGTCTTGTAATGGATGGTTTTCTCTAGCAATGGTGTCCAAAGAGAGCTATGGTGATGAGGAAGAAGGTGATGATCTCCACTACTCAAGTTTTGTAAGGTTGTGGTGAGTTGGGTGATTGCAAGCAAGAGCAAGAAGAAGAAAATGAAACCCTAGGCTCTCACTCTCTTGTGCTGGAAAAAAAAGAAGAATGAAGAAGATGGTCTCCTCTTGTAGTAAGTGAGGAGTGGGCTCTACCACTAACAGCCTAATTAAGCTGAAAACATGGCTTTCGGGGCTTCTAATGGATTCAACGAAGAAGGAAGAAATGATCGTCGAAATATCCAGTTTCTAAAAAGTATATGTTTCGTGGGTTTCGGGAATATCAAGCTTTGGGTACAGATTTGGTGTGCAATGACTGTTTTGCCCTCAAGGCCAAGAAATCAGGTTTCGGGATCTCAAGCGAACTCGGGATCAACATGAAAGTTGTAGGGAATAACAATACCAGTAAAGCGGGATCAAAATCACGAATGCAGAAACCTCCGATAAATCCTCAAACATATGCAATGTCATGAAAAGGAAACCCCCAAAGGGTCCCACTAACACCAGGCAATCAAAAATACCCCAAAACTATAACAAAGGCTAATTTAAACCCAACTTAGCCAAAAACACTAATCAAGCTTAGCACTAATACGCAACTTAATTAGCACTAATCGGGTTCACTCGGGTCGGGGTCTTACACTATCTCTACGGAGAGAAATTTGAGGTTTATTCAGATCACCGAAGTTTACAATATTTGTTTTTACAGAAGGACTTAAATATGAGGCAGAGACGGTGGATGGAGTGTATCAAAGATTATGACTTTCCAATCAAGTATCATCCAGGCAAAGTGAATGTTGTAGCAGAAAATCAGTGGTTATGGCCAGTTTGAGAGGAATGGGTGTCTTACAACAGTTTGAAGAGTTGGGTGTAGAAGTGCAAACCCTGAAATTGGGTACGATGTTAGCAAACATGACAATATTAGAACCTACATTCATCCAGAAGATCAAGGAAAGTCAGTTGCAAGACCCAGACTTGGCTAAGATAGTAACGGTTATTACAGAACGTCCATATTTCAAGTTGGTGAATGGGATATTGTATTTCCGTGACCGGTTGTGTGTGCCAAATGTGGATGATTTGAAAAGTGAAATAATGAATGAAGCTCACAGCACGAGATATTTTATGCATCCGGGTAGCACGAAGATGTACCACAATTTGAAGAAAAGATTTTGGTGGAACAACATGAAGAAAGAGATAACAACTTTTATGTCTCATTGTCTGACTTGTTAGTTGATTAAGGCAGAGCATCAGAAGCCTCCAAGTTTGTTACAGCCTTTGGAGATTCCAGAGTGGAAATGGGAGCACATCACCATGGATTTCGTTTCCGGTTTGCCTAATACCAAGAAGGGAAATAATGCAATTTGGATTATTGTAGATCGTCTAACAAAGTCTGCTCACTTCATTCCGATGAAGACAGGGAACAAGATGCATATGTCACCACTTGCGAAGTTATTTGTTGATGAAATTGTTAGTAAACATGGCCAGCCAGTCTCCATTACTTCAGACAGAGACAGTAGGTTTGTTTCAAAGTTTTGGAAAACTCTTCATGAGTCGATGGGTAACAAACTCCAGTTCAGTACAGCTTATCATCCTCAGACTGATGGTCAGTCAGAAAGGACGATACAGACTCTCAAAGACATGTTGCGTGCTTGTGTATTGGATTTCGAGGTTCAGTGGGATGAGTGCTTACCGCTTTGTGAATTTGCTTATAACAATAGTTACCACTCTAGCATCGGTATGGCACCTTTCGAGGCACTTTATGGTAGAAGATGCAGAACTCCAGTTTGCTGGGAAGAAGTCGGTGAACGTAGTTTTCATGGACCGACGATAGTTGGAGAGACAAGTGACAAGGTCAAGCTGATTCAGGAACGTTTGAAGATCGCTCGAAGTAGGCAGAAGAGTTATGCAGATACTCACAGAAGGGAATTGCAGTTTCAAGTGGGCGACAAAGTGTTTTTGAAGATCTCACCAGTTAGAGGGACTTTGAGGTTCGGACAGAAGGACAAATTGTTTAGAAGGTTTATTGGTCCGTATGAGATTTTGAGCAAGATTGGAGATGTTGCTTATAGGCTTGTGCTACCGCCGGAACTCTACGGGGTGCACAATGTATTTCATGTTTCTATGCTCAAGAAATATGTTTCTAGCCCTTCACATATACTACAGTACGAACCTTTGGAAATTCGAGAAGATGCCTCGTATGTGGAAAGGCCGACCAAGATCATTGATACCAAAGAGCAGGAATTGAGAAATCAGACTATTCATTGGGTCAAGGTACTTTGGGAAAATCATGAGTGAGAAGAAGCCACATGGGAATTGAGAGAGCAAGTATAGAGGAAGTATCCACAGCTTTTACGAGAGGTAATTGTTTGATATATTTGGTGGACCAAATATCCTAAGGGGTGGAGGATGTTAGACCCCGACCCAGACCAATTCGATTAGTGTGCGATTAGTGTGTGTTTATCTCTAAGTGGGTTTAGTTGTCGTTGGGTTAGAAGTAATTAGTTTTAGTCTTGGGCATAGCTTTGGGAATTTTGAGAACGTTTAGTACTAGTCTGACACACTCAGGAAGGCCTGAGTGCACGTGTAAGCTTGGGAGGATCGTATCGATTTCCGTGTATTGTGATTTTGATTTCAATTGAATGATTTTACTATGTGTTACAACTTTTGATTTCAGCCCATTCATGTTTGAAGCCCAAAAACCCAAGTTCTGGCCCAAAAAGGGTAAAGTGGTCTTTTATACACAAATCTGGACACAATTTTTGAGATCTCAAAACTATGTCAAAAATATATTTTTTGGAAACTAGATATTTCGAGGATCGTTTTATCCTTCTTCGTCAAAGTCATTCGACGCCCACAAGATCATGTTTTTGTCATTTCAAGGTTCAAGTTCATTGGGCCCCATTTGTTAAGGTTTTGAGCATAACCCTCATCTTTTTCATTCACTATCCCCAAAATCCTGCAACTTTTTTAACCTAGGGCTAAAAATCCATTTTTCCCTTCAACTTCATTCCTCTTGCATGTTCTAGCTAGAGATCTCCAAATAAAATTCCAAGACCATCATCTTCTTCCTCTCCATGCAAGCTTGCTATTAGTACAAATTTCTTGGAGTTTCTTGTGGGACAAGCTCTACATTTTCTTCATCTCTTCTTGTTTGACCACTTCTAGGTAAGAGCTTCAACCCATACTTTTCATGAAGTCTTTTTGGTTCTGAAAGACCTTGTTTTTCATATTGCAAACCCTTTTGTGAAAGTGGGTTCCTTGTTTTCATTTTTGTTGAGTTTTGAATGGTTTTCCATGGGATTCTTGTAGTGTTGGCTTAGCTTTTGAGTAAGAGTGCTTGAAGAGGAGTGTTTAGCATTTGGGCAAGGCAAGTAATCTCTATAGGCTCAAGGTTTCTGAAAGTTCATGCATTACAGATCTGAACTTGGAATAGCATGGCTGGTATGGTTTTTCAAAGTTTTTAAAACAAAACCAAATCTGATATTGCAGCCATGAAACATGCATAAAACTCCATGAAATCATGATCAACATGTGTAGAAAGAAAGGAGATGATAGAGGACTAATACCTTGCTGATATGAAGTCTTCAAATCTCTGAAACTGAACTTGCAAACTGCTGATCACAAGCCTGCAATCAGCTATACAGGTTGCAGGAATTTACTACAGCAACTTTCCTTTAGATCTTCTCTTCTATTCCACAACCCAATCTGATTGGTGTTGATTGTGGGATCAAAATATGAATTCCAAGAAGGGTTTTCTGAATCTACAATTTGTGGAAAAAGCCCAGGACCTGATCTACTCTCTCCAATGAAGAAGAAGAAGGCAGCAAGGGCTGGGCGTGAGTGTGCTGCCTCTTTGTCTTGGGCGGCCAATAGGTATATGATGTGTTTCATGCCCTAGGGTTTTATTCCAGCCTTGTTTCTTCCTTGTTTTCTCTGTTGCACGCCCAAGGGTAGTTCCTCTCTATTTATAAAGATCACATTCCTTTTAAGAGAGCTCTCTTTCTAATAGGAATGACAATCCCATAAAATAAGCAACCATCCCCCTTAGTTGTGCAACACTTTCCAATTAAAGATACTAAAAATTAGTAAGCTTTAATTATAGGAATTCTTATCCAAAGAGGAGTTCTTCCTTCCAAGTAAAGATACCTAGTCAAACTTGGAAATCTCACACAAGGGGCTCCCCTTATGGCTGGCCCACAAGATTGATAAACACACCATGGCCCACTAGTTAATAATTTAGCTAGAGTTAAATTCATGTATGCCATCAAAAGCCTATTTGAATTTAAACTCAAAATTATTCTTCCACAAAATTAATTCAACCACATATCATTTAATTAAATTAGGAAACCAAGCCAACATAGGAAAGTGGCTAGAAGAGGGACCAAAAGACATATTTGCCCTTGGCTCCCAAAATGACCAAAATGTCCATGCTAACCCCATAGCAACATTAAGATCATTTTAACCCTAACTCATTCCACTAGAGAGTTATGGTTGCACTCCAGGGACAAATATTAAATTGCAAATAAAGCTCATCATAAATTGACGATAGTCTTTGACCTACCAAGTACAATGACCACAATGCCCCTCTATGTAACATCCATAATCAAGTAGGTTAACCGATGTACTATCTACCTTCTTGATTACATCTCATCCTTAGAACTTCATACCCTTGACTTAATCATCATCCGGATAACATTCTCTTGATCCAGGGAGCGACCCACAAGTTCAATATCCATATGGAACATCCATATACTAAGATCTTAGATTCTGATGATTAATTGGATAATTCTAAGGGGACGATCATTCCATCACACGATGGCATAGATTCCATATTGCATTTGCACGTCCTAACTAATCAAGCCCGAGCACCCAAAACACAGAGCTGTTGACCCATGAACAGGATCTCACCCATAGTGAATTAAAGTACAAGAACTCGACTTCGTCAGTTCATCCACAAATGCTCAAGATTAAGAGCACTGGTCACTCAGTAGCAAGAGGTGAATTGATCTCTCTCTGTGATAGTACTATTTTAGAGATCACACCTACAAGTGGTCATGTTCAATGCATGACACATGCACTAATGAGATAAATCCGGAAAGGCCTCCGTGACTAAGGTAAGTCACCCTGAATACAGGAGAGTATCTCATTTTAACTTATACCAAGATGAAGTGCCCAACTCCATCTCTCAGTTATGAACAAGTTTATTGTTTCAAGTATCCATGACTCAGACCTTACTGTGTGTAGCCACTACACACCTAAGTCATTTACTCGAAAACAATGGGCCTTACACAACCATACATATACACAAGTATTAAGAGAAAGATGTCATTCCATTAAATAACCAATAAATATCCAGTAACAGAGATGTGAGTGCAGTCAGTGGGCTTTAGGGCATACACCAATCCCAACAGTTTCATGTGTATTTTTGATTTCATGGTTGTTTTAGAAATTGTGCATATGAATTTGTTTATAAACTTCATGATCTTGTTTTCATTGGATTGGATGTTTGAAATGGTGAAAATGAACCCTTGGTGAGCATGAAGGCTCAAGGGATTGTATGTGGCTTAAGGATGAGAAGAAGGAGAGAAATGTATTGGAAGTTGTACAAGAGAAAGGGTTTTTTTGCACTCAGCGAGCACAGGCAGAAGCCTGTTCGCTCGAGCGACCATTGGGTCCGCTCGAGCGACCAAGCCACTGCTTGATTCGGACACAGACAGAGAGCTGCCCGCTCAAGCGACCTTATTGTCCGCTCGTCCGAACTGCCCACTGTCTAATCTAGAGCAAGACAGAGAGTTGTCCGCCCGAGCGACCTTATTGTCCGCTCGAGCGAACTGCCTCGCTCGAGCGAAGTGTCAATTCCTTACAAGTTCCGCTCGAGCGAACCTGCCAGATGCAGGAAGAAGAATTGTTTCATTTGTGTATTTTCTTGAAGGTTGTAAAAAACTAGACTATGTTAAGGGTTTTGGCTTGACATTGTGCAATTGAAACTTTGAAATGCAACCCAAACTTCGGGGACACCAATCTATATACATTTCTGACATTTGGGGTCCCAATTACACAAAGGTCAATTAATAGCCTTAACACATGCTTGACAGACTTTGTATTTGGATTTCCATCTTGGTACGATAAGTACCATCGTGTACTCGTTCTGAATTTCAAGTATAAGCTCGTTTTGAAGAATTGTTTCAAGAAAAAAAGGGATCACTGCCTAAGCGTGTTATGCATATTAATTATGCCTTTTGTTAGTCGTGTTCCTCGTGTTTTGATAAGTGACTTCCCCCTTTTTTATCTCGGCATGTTTTGATAGTGTTTCGCGTGTTTTGTGCATTCATGAATTAAGTGAACACCACTGATCTTGGACTGCCCTTTCAGTTTGATCCACTGTCTGGGGGTCCTTAAACATGTGGACTGTCTGCAGACTGGTCGTGTATTTATTACACATCGTGCGTGTCCGGTTCCGCGGCCGGAAATCCCCATATATGTGGGAATCGTGTCGTGATTTTATTATGTATATCGTGCTTGTCGTGTGTGCTTGCTCTTTTCATTATATATGATAGAGAAATTATGAGCTCTTTGTGGATTGTAACTATTCATGATATTATATGTACTCATGCTAGTTTGTTTTAGTATCTCAGCTTTATTTGTATTCTCGAAAAGGTATCTCAGTCATTATAGTATTTCGAATAAGGGATTTGCTTATATGTTTTCTTAAAACGTTTATTGTTTCATGCTTGCACCTAAATTGGTTACCTGCCAAACCGTTGTGTTTGACTCTTGTTGTTGGTGCCTAGGTGCAGGAGACATTGCCTTTGAGGAGGAGCGTCCGGAGGAGGCTTTTGAGCCAACCCCAATTAGAGAGTGGCAGCCCGACGATGTCAACTAGACTTCGGGCGGGTTCTTGAGTTTCGCCATTTTTGTCTTGGGGTTCTTTTATTATTTTGAGAATTGTATTGGCTTGTGTTGGCCTCTCATGGGATGTAACAAAAACTTAACTTACTTTGTGTAGTCTCGTAACTTGAATTATAATGGGAATGCCATGTTTACTCCTCTCTTTGGATACTATGTCTTGTTATTATTTTTTAATAGCACTTAAAGATTTATTGGTGCTTATCTTGATGTGATTTGCTACACGCTTCCGCATACTTGATCATGTGAGTCAGATTCCGTGTGTCTTTGGGAATCCTCACCGCGGGAACCTGTGGGAAAACATAACAACACCTTCATCAACAACTCGTTGCGGGCCCGGGGATCTGTTCCGGGGTTGCGACATAGGTAATCCTGAGAAACTCAGCATAGACCTAATCATATCTAAAAGAGTCTGGTTCCTTCTTTCCGCTACTCCATTCTGTTAAGGCATACCAGGAGCAGACAACTGGGATAGAATCCCATTTTCTTATAAGTATCCCATAAAATCAGCAGAGAGATATTCCCCTCCTCGATCTGATCGAAGAGTCTTGATACTCTTACCCAATTGCTTTTCCGCTTCCGCTCGAAACTCTTTGAACTTTTCAAAAGCCTCGGACTTGCGATGCATAAGGTATATGTATCAATATCTTGAGTAATCATCTGTGAAAGTGATGAAATACTCATATCCTCCTCTGGCCCTGACATTAATGGGTCCACACACATCAGTATGCACTAATTCCAATAAACCTTTGGCCCTATTGCCCTTAGATGAAAATGGTCTTTTGGTCATTTTGCCTTCCAGACAGGACTCGTAGACAGGCATTGGTTCTACCACCAATGAAGGCAAGATACCATCTTTCACTAGCTTGTCAATCCTGTTTAGGTTTATATGACCTAGCCTCAAGTGCCAAAGTTTTGTTGGATTAGATGAAGGTGACTTCCTCTTTAATGATGGTCTATTAATTGTTTCAGTATCATGTATCTCATACATTGTAGGAGTTAACAAATATAGCCCATTGGTTACCTTTCCAAAACATATAAAAGTACCATTCCTCTTTATGACAACAATTGGTATCAGAGCCATACCTTATCTCTAATCATTTTAGATCAGCGATCTAGATCTAATCTTTGCATGAGATACGAAGAGGATAGACCTAGGGCTATGAAAGGATCGGTTATGATTGGGTTTGTTTACTTTATGTAGTAAATCCATGTTTGGATAGTCACAAAAGGGTTTAATTATGATGGAAGGATGGTAGGATGCCATTGAGAGCTTTCAAACAGTCTCGATGGAGTTTGATCCCTAGGATGTAGCTAGCTTCTCCCAAGTCCTTCATATCAAAAGTCTTGGCCAACCAAACTTTTACCGTTGATAACATTCCCACGTCTTTCCCAAGGAGTCGGATGTCATCGACATATAAAATCAGAAAGTCTACCCTATCACCTTCAATTTTCGTGTACACACATGAATCATCCGGATTTTGACAAAAACCAAATGACTAGATTGCCTGGTCAAAACGGATGTTCCAGCTTCGGGATGCCTGCTTTAGTCCATAAATAGACTTCTGCAGCTTACAAACTTTTTACTCTTGGTTTTTAGCTACAAAACCGTCTGGCTGCACCATATAGATGTCTTCCTCAAGATGGCCGTTGAGAAACGTCGTCTTGACATCCATTTGCCAAATCTCGTAATTGAGAAGAGCCGCAATGGATAAGAGTATCCTGATGGACTTGAGTATGGCTACCGGCGAGAAGGCTTCCTCATAATCATACCCTCTTTCTGAGTATACCCTTTCGTAACAAGCCTGGCCTTAAAGGTCTCAACTCTACCATCTGGTCCTCTCTTTCTCTTGTAGACCCACTTGCACCTAATAGGTTTAATATTGGCAGGCAAGTCCACAAGTGTCCATACCTGATTGGAGTACATAGACTCCATCTCAGCTTTCATAGCATATTCCCAACGCCCCGAATCTATGTCATTAATTGCTTCATCATAGTTACACGGATCTTGTTCCGGTTCTTCCGAGATTGCCTCGTAAGACTATCCCAAGAGCGAGAACCTATCAGGGGGTCTGACAATCCTCCCACTACGACGAGGCACTGGTGTAACTACTGGGTCTAGTAAGGGCGGTTCTTCCTCAAGTTCGGTCATACTTGGATTTGGAATTGTTTGCTCTTGAATTTCTTCCAAGATCACCTTTTCTAAAGATTTCCGGTCCATCATATAATCTTCCTCCAGAAAAACTGCATTAGTGCTCACCAGCACTTTCTGCTCTCTGGGATTATAGAATAACCAACCTTTAGTTCCTTTAGGATATCCTACAAACGTGCATACTTCCGACTTCGTTTCCAACTTATCTGTCTTAACCTTTAGCAAGTGTGCCAGACAACCTCAAATGTGTAAATGTTGGAGACTAGGCTTTCGCCAGGACCACAACTCCCGGAGAGTCTTAGGTACATACTTAGATGGTACGAGGTTTAGTATTTTCATTGCAGTATCCAAGGCGTATCCCCAAAAGGATATAGATAATCCTGAGAAACTCAGCATAGACCTAATCATATCTAAAAGAGTCCGGTTCCTTCTTTCCGCTACTCCATTCTGTTAAGGCATACCAGGAGCAGACAACTGGGATAGAATCCCATTTTCTTATAAGTATCCCATAAAATCAGCAGAGAGATATTCCCCTCCTCGATCTGATCGAAGAGTCTTGATACTCTTACCCAATTGCTTTTCCGCTTCCGCTCGAAACTCTTTGAACTTTTCAAAAGCCTCGGACTTGCGATGCATAAGGTATATGTATCAATATCTTGAGTAATCATCTGTGAAAGTGATGAAATACTCATATCCTCCTCTGGCCCTGACATTAATGGGTCCACACACATCAGTATGCACTAATTCCAATAAACCTTTGGCCCTATTGCCCTTAGATGAAAATGGTCTTTTGATCATTTTGCCTTCCAGACAGGACTCGTAGACAGGCATTGGTTCTACCACCAATGAAGGCAAGATACCATCTTTCACTAGCTTGTCAATCCTGTTTAGGTTTATATGACCTAGCCTCAAGTGCCAAAGTTTTGTTGGATCAGATGAAGGTGACTTCCTCTTTAATGATGGTCTATTAATTGTTTCAGTATCATGTATCTCATACATTGTAGGAATTAACAAAAAACGCCCATTGGTTACCTTGCCGAACATATAAAAGTACCATTCCTCTTTATGACAACTTCAGTACCAAAAGTAATGGAATAACTTTTATTGACCAAACTAGAAACTGAAATTAAATTCCGCCGTAAAGACGGTACATATAATGTATCTGACAAAACCAATTTATTGTTTAAAAAACATAAAGTAATAACTCCCACTGAAACAGCCTCTGCCTTAGCGTCAGATCCTAGGTTGACAATGATTTCTTCGTCACTAAGCCTCCTGGTTTCCCTGAACCCCTACAACGGATTACATATGTGATTAGTTACCCCGGAATCCACACACCAAGATTCTGAAGTACCAATTGCAAAACTAACTTCAGAAATAAGTGACTCAATCATACCTGAGGTCTTCTTCTTAGACAGATACTCTGGACAATTCCTTTTCCAATGTCCTGTCTTACCACAATGGAAACACTTTCCTTTTGACCCTGAACCATTAGCCTTGGCCATGCCACCATTAGGACCATTCTCCACCTTAGGACCTTTCGGAACTGATTTCTTTTTGCCTTTCCGCCCTTTCCCTTTCGGTTTGGACTTGGCATTTGACTTTTCTGTCACGAGGGCAGTTGGCTTCTTCTGCATAATCCCTTTAGTCACCACCAGCTGGTTTGAGAGCTCAGCTAGAGTCAGATTCATCTTATTCATATTGTAATTAACCTTGAAATTGTTGAATGACTGGTAATGACTCAATGATTATGTCAATCTGTTATTCTGCATCAATCGCAGCTCCTAGTACACCTAACTCATTTAATGAGTCCATCATTTTCAACATGTGTTCCTGTATAGATGTACCTTCAGCCATCTTGGTGCTGGTGAGCATCCTCATAGCTGCCTACCTAGCAGGCCTGCCCTGTTCCGCAAACATCTCCTTTAAGTTCGATATAATATCGTGTGCAGTCTTATAGGATTGATATTGGTGTTGCAAAACACTAGACATGGATGCTAGAATGTAGCATCTGGCCATCTCATTGTCTTTGGCCCATTTGGTGTAAAGTTCATTTTCTTCTTCCAGTGCATCCGGGCCAGGCTCATCAAGGGGGGTTTTGGTAAGGACATATTTATAACCTGAGGCAGTCAAGACATTATCCAGGTTTCGTTTCCAGTCTACATAGTAGGAGCCCACCAACTTATTCTGGTTGAGGATGGTCGCAAGTGGATTGAAAGTAATTGAATTCATGCTTGAAAAACTGTAGCACATAACCATACATTCAATTAATGAATTTAAATGACATTAGGGTTTAGTATTCTACCAAATTTATGTGGGAATCCTCATAACCACTAAATTTAGAATACATTGAAATCCCAATCCCCGGGGTATACCTCCTTGGGGAGTGTGAATACCACCTAGATTGGTGCAGATCAAAGTTGGTCAAAATTAGAATTAAGACTAACTATCCATGATCCATTTCATTCATTATTATATAGGTATCTCATACCAAATAATGAATGACTCCCGATTAGCTTTGGTTTCTAAAATATATGAGGCAGATCCTTGGGGATACTACATCATTATTTTAGTTAAGTGTGACCCACCAACTAGCATTGCATGACAACCGTTGCGAGCAACTTCTCCTTGGGGAGTGGGCCCCAGCCCCGTCTCACCAACACTATCCATAAGAGATCCATATCTATAACCAGACAAGTAAAAGCCTTCCGTGGGGAACGACCATTCTCAAGATGGCGCGAGGCTAATACTTTCCTTACAATGGACCTATGGTGGAAAACCATGGGGATTTCTAAATATAAATGCCCGCTCCCACTTAATATTTTAGAATTGAGGATTTCCCTTAAGGTACATGAGCCCACATATATACACATCAAATCATCTCATGATATGACCAATGATTGGTTCCAAGTCAAGTTATTTTAAGGAAAGTCCAGTTTCTAAATTAGTGTTACCAATGGATCCATCTCATGGGCCCATCAACTCTAATTAGAACTCTTTCAAAAAATTAATTTGATTTGACCAATTTTGGTAACTTGCTATGTTTGGATCAGATTTGGAAACATTCTAAATTAAGCATTCATCCATAAATAGAAAAAGCTAAAATTAGAAATCAGTCCGCTCCTCCACATGGCCCAAGCGGAATAGACTTCTTGGACTTCTAGACTTTCCAAAACTTTGGGATTCTTCAAACTCTTTGGGCATCTCCAAAAGGCTTTCGGTAATCTTCAAATTCTTTGATTAGGAGTCCAACTTTACTTTCCTTCTTTGTCTCGGACATCGCCAGAATTTACAAATTTAGAAAAATTACATAAATTCCTATGCCTCATGAGACTTACATGGTAATCTAAACATGGAAATAACAGGGCTATGGGGAAATTCACCATGCCTTGCCCTTTCACGGAAACCAAGGAAACCATGATGCCCTTTACACTTAGCCTCAAATAAACCAATAACCATAAAAAGAAAGTAAAAGACTTGTGGGCCATATGGAGAGGACATTATCACCTGCAAGTTAGTATCTCATACAACAAAGCATCGCACAAAACCAGGTTACCAAACCACAATGGAAAAAAAAGATGTCAAAAGTAGCCACCATTTTTAATACATGCACTTCGCAGAGGGGGTCCGGGGGTGTCCCCTGGCGGGGGTCGAGCTGGGGGAAATTTGAACTAAAGAGAAATGAAAGGGGTTTCCGTCTCACTCATTTGTGAACCCTTTTAGAGAATGATGGGGACTATTCACCTGGAGATATGTATGAAGCCCGTATGAGAAAGAAACCGTGTCACAATGATTCATTGAAGTCTTGAATTCACCAAAGTGTATAAGGAGCCCGGAATGTCTTCAAATTCAAAGAGTTCCAAGTCTATATCGAAATTGACATACGGTACCCCTATTCACCTTGAACAAATCTTGAACCCCGATACTTGATTCGAAATTTCAAAGTTAAATTGTATTCTCTTGCTCCTTAGATTTATATTATATGACTTGTTATTCCTGAAAGTATTGAAATTATAATTGTAGCATTTTCCTAGTCCCGGTTATACAGTGCCCGAATTGAAGTGATAATTGTGCTTTTGAGCACCCCCGTCCCACCTGTTTATATACTTGCACCTGATGTATTTTATACATATCCTGATTTCTGTTATTTGACCTATAAGTCGGCACCACTAAGCTTGGACGACCTTGTCATTTTGATCCACCGACTTGGAGGTCCCCCTCTTGTCCTGCCAGTTGTAGCCTAGATCTTGTCCAGTCCTGATACCCGGTTCGCTACCATTGTCCCGTCCATCTATATATGTATCCATGATTATTGTTGACTCTCCTCACCTGGTGTGACTGAGGTCAACGTCCCGATATTGCTCTCATCACTTTAGTGAGAGAGGATTTTGTTTGAAGTAGGTGGGCCTCGTGGATAGATTTTCAAAACTTTTGACCCACTTGACTCAAGGATCAAGTATCCAGAAGGCCATAAACCACATCCAGGATGCAATCCCTCTTTCTCATCAATCATGTACACCAATATGACCTATCTAGAAGATAAAAATAAGCAACTACATGCAACAAAATAATCTACAACAAGTAAAGAAGCAGATTATACCTTTGGAGCCAGGTAGTGCTCTAATCGAGGAGAAGACAACCAACTAGAACAAGAACTCTTCTTGAAACAATTAGAGATCTCCTAGACCTTCTTGTCTTCCACGCTATGACCCTCTATCAGATCTCTTTTCTCAAGAAGATGTGTGGGATCTTCAAGAGAAAACCGTACTAGAAACTCTAAGGAACTAGAAGGCAACTAGAAGAGAGAAGAGGAGAAGAAGAGTTGTGCAACACTTGCACTAGAGGCTCTTGGGCGTGGGTATTATGTCATGGACGTCCAAGGGGTGTATTCCCCTTTAAATAGCCCTCAAGTCTCCTCTCTTATCTCTCTTACTAATTTGTATTAGAAGTCACACTTCCACACAAATTAGTAGCATACTATTACCACTATTAGAAGTCCCACTTCAAATAGAAATAGTAACTTTCTAATTCCTTCCTTTTAGAGTTTAAGTAAGAATAGAATCTTTCTAATACTTGGGCTAGCGTGGGGACCACTAGGGATTCCTTAGAAAGCTGGCTCCAACTGGGACACGCGACCCCACATCACATGTGTAATTCGGGCCCACAGTTAATTGCAAATAACACCACTATATAAATGCAATTGCACTCCAGTCTTAGGAATAAATTACAATGAAGACCCTAAACTTCTCAATTACCACAAGTAGGCCCCTCTATCATTATCCATGGATCAATTGGAATAAATCTGTCCCATCCAATCGTAGATCCACATCTTATTATCCTTGAGCCCCAATTAATTATAGTGGTCATCAGTACCATCCAATTAACTCTTAATCGAGATGGGTACGCATTTACTAATGATAAATCCATTAATTGGCATAGGGGGATAATGTAGATAGATTCCATATTGACCATTGGATGTTCCCACAGTCCTACTACCATGTACCCAAGACACCGAGGTGTTGACCTACAATTGGCCTCTCTCGTTGGTGACTCAAAGCAAATGAATAGATAGAAACTTGAGTTCATCAATGTCTCAGGATTGAGAGCCTATTGCTAGGGAGTTATGAGAGCAATCCTTAAATCGAGACAGTATTTCATAAGGTACTTCTCATGGTCCTTCAATACTTCCAATGTACCAGCACCATGATCCAGAATCTTACATTCTGATGATCGAGACAAATCACACTATCTCATAGTGATCAAAGTGCTGCAACCTTATCAGATGAGATGTCCAGTCTCATCACTGGTTGTGAAGATATTTTAAGTATAAGATTTGTGACACATGTCTCCCGTATGTGGATCTCATCCATATACATATATCACATCTAATATACTAATGGAACCCGATTCATCTCATGAACCATTATGTCATATGTATTGGTCACGTGCATTAAGTAAATAAACACCATTCATCTCATGAAAGGAAAGCATGATTTTATTGATAAATAAAGAAATTAATCAATTTATTACATCAACTGATGGATTGAGACCACACAATCTAACAGATTTAGCTTTGTGTAGTTGTCATCTTGCTAGTTCCTGATTCCTTAGTACCTCTACATATACCATATTGCAAATGCCTTTCTTAAGAAATGATGCATCTAGTTTTATGAAATTCATTATTTGTACAGGTTTCAATATTTTATCAAGGTACCATTGGTTTAAATTATTGTTATATCCTTTCACCCACCTGCCAAACCGTTGTGTTTGACCTATTATTTTGGTACTCAGGTCCAGACGTTGGTTTCCCCGAGGAGGAGCCAGAGGAGGCGGTCGGTGAACCGCAACGTGTAGTTGAATGGCAAGTTGACAATGTCATGTAGACATCCAGTCATGCTTTGAGATACGACACATTTTGGGAGTTATGTCTAACTCATTCTTTTGGGAACTATTTGGTTGTACTGGCCTTTGTTGGCCATTATTTTTGGGGAATATTAATTAACTGATCTTTGTATAAATTCTAACTTTATGTTTTGAGAAATGCTAATGTTCGTTGCTCACTCTGACATCAGGTGATTTTTATGTTATCAGCCTTGTTTATGGGAATGAACTACATACTTGTTTTGCTACACGCTTCCGCTCCTAAACAAAAATATTTATGATGTTGTGATATCCTCACAGCGGACACCTATGGGACATCATGTGTACGAATAGTATCATTCGTATTTAAATTCGTGCATGTGCTAGCCAAACAAATATATGTTTTATGGCATTGACAACCATTCAAAAAGGGATATCTGAGAGTTCCGATCCCGGATTAGGCCTCGTTGACCCGGTCCGGGGTTGCGACACCGTGCAAAAGCTACGTCACTACCTTATTTAAAACACAATCTACCTAATTTCAAGGATCAACCTCTTGAAAGTCCTTGTCACAAAAGCAGGTTCTCTCAATGCCCAACTGGAAAAATGGTCCATCCTCCTATCACAATTTGATATCAGGTATGTATAACAAAAGCAATAAAGGCCAAGCTCTAGCAGATTTTCTCGCAGAGCATCCATTGCCTAAAGATTCCCCGCTCAAAGATGATCTCCCAGACGAACCTGTCTACAACATGGAGACTTCCTCACCTAATTTGACGGTGCAACCAGGACAAATGAAAAAAGAAAGCTGATCTCGGGAGTTGGCATCCTCTTTGTTAGCCCCGACAAATACATGATTCCACATGCTTTCTCGCTATTGGAACCATGCTAAAACAATGCAGCTGAATATCAAGCTCTGATCGTAGGACTAGAACTAGCCCTCAAATCCGGCATCACCATGCTGGAAATCTTCGGAGACTCTCAACTGATCGTCAACTAGATGAATCATAAATTTGAAGTCAGGAAGCCTGATCTGTTGCCTTACTACAACAAGGCACGATCGTTTCGCCAAAGGTTTGACATTTGTCACATCACCAACATCTTCAGAGGTGAAAACATCCGTGCAGATGCCCTGGCCAAACTTGCTGCATCCGTGGCGATCCAGGAAAGGGAAAACATACAAATTATAGTGTATGAAAGAAGAATACTCCCTCCTTTTAACACAAACCAAGCAGTTGCTGAGTGCCACCAATTGGCCGGAAGTCAGATCTCTATCCTCAGACCTCCAATTGGCGATTGGAGGGATCCATTCATTGATTACACCATATTCGGAATCCTCCCTAAAGATCCAAAAGAACGGGTAAGCATTCAAAGACGAGCCCCAAACTTTCACTTAGATATTCCTTAAAAAATCCTTTA
Source organism: Cinnamomum chago (assembly GCA_038049695.1). Classification (NCBI taxonomy): domain Eukaryota; kingdom Viridiplantae; phylum Streptophyta; class Magnoliopsida; order Laurales; family Lauraceae; genus Cinnamomum; species Cinnamomum chago. The sequence goes on from CP142458.1 coordinate 38,433,659, forward strand.
CAGAAAATCCTTCGAAGGAGTACTTCTGCGCTCCTTGTCACAATAAGAGGCCGAGGAAACGCTCAAAGAAGTTCATGCTGGTCTTTGTGGAGCCCATCAGGCCGGTCCTAAGCTCTACGATCAGATAAAGAGACTAGGTTATTATTGGCCTACCATGGTAACTGACGCTATGCAATTTGCTAAACGCTGCCGACAATGCCAAGTTCATGGAGACTATGTTCATATGCCTCCAGAATGGCTACACTCCACAGCGATCTCATGGCCTTTCGAAGCTTGGGGTATGGACATCATAGGTCCTATCTCTCCTCCGTCAAGCAAAGGTCATCGCTTCATCTTTGTCGCTACGGATTATTTCTCCAAGTGGTCAGAAGCATTTGCTCTCGGCAATATGAAGACCTCATTAGTCCTTCAGTTCTTGCACACCAACATTATTTGTCGCTTCGCAATACCTAAAAGATTCGTCCATGATAACGGACCACAATTCCGGGATCACAGATTCTACAGGTTTTGCGACAAGTATAAAATCCAAAGTTGTCCTTCGACTCTATATAATCCAGCAGCGAATGGACTAGCAGAAGCCTTCAACAAGACACTCTGCAAAATTCTCAAGAAAATTGTCTCTAGTCACAAAAAAGACTAGAGCGACAAACTACCAGAAGTTTTATGGGCCTATCGGACCATCGTTCAAGGACCAACCCATAGCACTGTTAGATTGTATGGTCTCAATTCATCAGTTGAAGTAATAAATTGATTAATTTCTTTATTCATCAATAAAATCATGCTTTCCTTTCATGAGATGAATGGTGTTTTATTACTTAATGCACATGACCAATACATATGACATAATGGTTCATGAGATGAACCGGGTCCCATTAGTATATTAGATGTGATATATGTATATGGATGAGATGCACATACGGGAGACATGTGTCCCAAATCTTATACTTAAAATATCTTCACAACCAGTGATGAGATTGGACATCTCATCTGATAAGGTTGCAGCACTATGATCATTATGAGATAGTGTGATTTGCCTAGATCATCAGAATCAAAGATTCTAGATCACGGTGCTGGTACATTGGATGTATTGAAGGACCATGAGAAGCACCTTATGAAATACTGTCTCGATTTTAAGGTTTGCTCTCATAATTCCCTAGCAATAGGCTCTCAATCCTGAGACATTGATGAACTCAAGTTTCTGTCTATTCATTTGCTTTGAGTCACCAATGAGTGAGGCCAACTGTAGGTCAACACCTCGGTGTCTTGGGTACGTGGTAGTAGGACTGTGGGAACATCCAATAGTCAAGATGGAATCTATCTATATTATCCCCTTGTGTCAATTAATGGATTTATCATTAGTAAGTGCGCACCCATCTCGATTAAGAGTTAATTGGATGGTATTGATGATCACTATGATTAATTGGGGCTCAAGGATAATAAGATGTGGATCTAAGATTGGATGGGACATATTTATTCCAATTGATCAATGGATAATGATGGAGGGGCCTACTTGTGGTAATTGGGAAGTTTAGGGTCTTCATTGTAATTTATTCCTAAGACTGGAGTGCAATTGCATTTATATAGTTGTATTATTTGCAATTAACTATGGGCCCGGACTGCACATGTGATGTGGGGTTACGGTGTCCCAGTTGGAGCCAGCTTTCTAAGGAATCCCTAGTGGTCCCCACACTAGCCCAAGTTATTAGAAAGATTCTATTCTTACTTGAACTCTAAAAGGAAGGAATTAGAAAGTTACTATTTCTATTTAAAGTGAGACTTCTAATAATGGTAATAGTAAGCTACTAATTTGTGTGGAAGTGTGACTTCTAAAGCAATTAGTAAGAGATTCTTAAGGGGAGACCTAAAAGCTATAAATAGAGGAATCTATAGGGCTGGACGTCCCATGCATATCAACACCTAGGGATTCACGCCCAAAACCTCTTTGTGCAGGTTGTTGCACAATTATTCTTCTCTTCTTTCTCTTCTAGTTCCCTTCTAGTTCCTTGGAGTTTCTAGTAGGGTTTTCTCTTGGAGATCCCACATATCTTGGGAAAAGAGATCTGATAGAGGGTCATAGCATGGAAGACAACAAGGTCTTGGAGATCTCTGATTGCTTCAAGAAGAGTTCTTGATCAAGTTAATTGTCTTCTCCTCCATTAGAGCACTACCGGGCTCCAAAGGTATAATCTACTTCTCTACTTGTTGTAGATTATTTTGTTGCAAGTAGTTGCTGATTTCTATCTTCAAGATAGGTCATATTGTTGTACATGATTGATGAGAAGGAGGGATTGCATCCTGGATTGGGTTATAACCTTCTGGATAGTTGGTCCCTGAGTCAAGTGGGTCAAAAAGTTTTGAAAACCTATCCACGAGGGCCACCTATTTCCAACAAGCACACCATTCTCATTGGTCTGTGGATGCGAAGTTGTCGTGCCCTTCTTTAAGGGTATCTTTACAAAATGACATGACGCAAGAAAGCAATGTCAAATTAAGACTCCAAGAGCTGGATATTCTCGATGAGAGACAGCTCGAGGCTCTACAAAGCATTGAGCTTTACCAAGTACACATGGCAGAATCTTTCGACAAGAAGGTTAGGCAATGTGCCTACAAAGAGGGAGACTTGGTTCTTGCAGTAAAAAGGCCAATGGTTTTCGCCCACAAATCCAAAGGCAAGTTCGAACCAAAATGGGAGGGACCCTTTGTCATCGACAAAGTCTTTTCCAATGGCGCATATGCTCTCCTAAACATGGAAGGTGACAGATGTATGATGTCCATCAATGACAAGTTCTTGAAGCGGTACTACCCTTGAAGACTTATGCCACTGGGTCAGAGCAATGCCTGCACAGCCAAGGCCTAATCCCAGGTACTTGCTCGTCAAACCCGTTCCTTTTAGATTTTTCATCCTTATGTTGAGATTTCTAAAGATTCAAAACAATGCTTACTTTCATTGTTTCATTGTTCAATAACAAAAATCCAAGTTTTGGGACCTTTTCCTAACTTGACCAAATTTTCGACCTTTGAACCCCAAAATTCATGGTTTGAAACAAAAATCAGGACTCAAGGATTTCCACCCTAGTCCACCCGGCCTTTTACCACCAAAATGGTTTTAGGTCAAAATCTACGACCCTCATGTCTTTAAACAAAAATGGTTTTTCAAAAAACCGCGGGGAAGCGACGCTTAGTCGATCTCGCAAAACCCAAAAATTGGAAGGATGCAAACCCCATTCGATACTTCCAAAACCTCAAAATCGCAAGGAAGCGATACCTCGTTGATACTTGCAAAATTTCAAAACTCATGGAGACGCAACATTTCGAGTTGATATCCACAAACCCAAATTTCAAACAAAAAAAAAACCGATGTCCAAAACACCTCAAAATTTCAAAAATCGTGGGGAAACGACATTCCTCAAAACAATATTTTTGAAAGCAAGGAAGCGACATTCCATCGATACTCGCAAATTGGATAAGCAAAGATGCTACATTCCATCCAGCAGGGAAGTGACACTTAGTCGATATTTGCACCCAAATTCGTGAGGAGGCGACATTCCATCAATACTCGCAACCGAATGAGCAAGGAGGCGATATTCCATCGATACTTACAAGACCATTCAGCAGGGAGGCGACTTTTAGTTGAAACTTGCATTTTTGAAAACCAAAACCCGACTTTCATGCCAAAAATCGGCTATCAATGCCACAAAATCGACTATAAATGCCAAAAACCCGGCTTTCAAGCCAAAATCGACTATCAATGCCACAAAAAATCGGCTATAAATGCCACAAAACCTGGCTTTCACGCCAACAAATCAAAACTTGGATTTCAAAAAAACCGGCTATCAATGCCACAAAACCGACTATCAATGCTACAAAATCGGCTATCAATGCCACAAAAATCGGCTATCAATGCCACAAAATCTGGCTTTCACGCCAAAAATAAAAGTTTGGCTCTCATGCCACAAACCCAAGTTTTGCTTTCATTCCGCAAAAAAAATCGAAAAAAAAAACCCGCCTCCCATGCTAAAACAACCATTTGACAAAAGATTTTTACAAAATGACAAACTTTTGTTCAAATTTCCAAACATTCCCATTTAACTATTGCTTGAATTTGTCACAAAAGAACTTGAGTGAAAGGAGGGAATACAAAAAAAGAAGTGCTAAAAAAAATGTCCACAAGCACTACAAAAAAAGGTACAAAAAAATGTGTATACACTGGTACCCAAAAAGAAAAAAAAAGAGTTTGTTACAAGAGAAGTCAGGAGCTCCTTCTAACATAGCCCCTAGCCAAAGATTCAACTCCTTAAGCAAACTCCTGGCCTCAGCTTTCAAAGCCTCCAAGCCACACTCCTTTAGAAGCTTACCATAAGACGCAGCAGAACATCGTGATCCATCTTCGGCACGAGGAAGATTCTCCCAAAGAGTTTGCCATTGGTCGTATTCTGTAGTTCTTTCTGTGAGAACACGATCAGCATCTGCAACCTGGCGAACCAAGGTCCTCTGGCACGAGCCTCCACTAGAGCAGCCCACTTGTCCACGACTTGTGCCTCTAATTGCTCAAGACGTTGCTTAGCCTCGATGACCTCCTTATCAAGGCGGTCAATGTCACTCCTCAGCTCGATGATGACCAACTCGGCGATGTTCCTCTGGCGAACAAACTGCTTCCTATCCCGTGAGTTCCATCCATTTCGGACTTGGCTCTAGTGGAAGGTTCTAGAAACATCTCCCTAAAGAAGTCATCATCAGGAGAAGCCTTGGTCTCAGACCACTTGTCACCCAGCGCAATGATCCTATCAACGATTGCCCTGGCACCTGTGACGTCCAGACCGACCTCTTCGCTATCAGCGAGAATCTCCTGCACATGCTTGATCATTCCGAATCCAGCATCCAAGTGACCAGAAAGGAGAGTCTCAATCCAGGAGCTCAAAACGCGTGCTAGCACCTTTTTCGCAAACCAAAGGGATGGCCCAGATGAAGATTCACCCCGCACCATGGGTCGGCTATCCATACCATGCCCCGTTGGAAGAGCGATCAGAAAGTTCTTTCCAAATATAATTAAGTGATAATTATATTTCTTCCAAGATCCGCGTGTGTGAGGATCACAAATTCCAACACACTCTGAATATTTTACAGAAGCTTTCGTGGCGTTGCGACCCGGAGTCCGTGATCATTGAATTCCGCGTCGCACTCAACCGCTAGCATAAAGCTATCATATCAAGAACCATATCATACTGGAATAAATCACCATAACAAAGTACAGAGCTGACAATAACAAGATATTGTATTCCCATGTATATTCAAGTTACAAATATCAATGTGTATTAATTACAATCCCAAGAAAAGGCTAAGAGAAGCCATACAAATAACAATATAAAGAAATACTATCCCACATGTGACGTAGCTCCGATGTCAAGCTCAATGTCTACGTGACATCGCTGACACTACAACCTGCAAACTCATGGCTCCACAGCTAATACATGCACTCAGTTCGGGATGAAGAAGTCTAGACCTGAATATCGAAATAGTGGGTCAGACACGACGGTCTGGCAGGTCGGTGAAAAGATAATAAATATACTGAATAATAAAACATGTGATAAATCATGCTATTTGAGCAAATGCTGCATATAATTAAAACAGGTGGAAAAATCATGTATATCTGACAAATCCTGTATTCATGTAAAACAGGTGTAAAACATGGATATTTGACAAAACATGTGTAAAACATGGAGATCTGACAAAGCAAGTGTTAATTTAAAACATCTGTAAAAGCATGTAAAGGTACCAAGGAATGGGAAAATAAGTAAGATGGCAACCACACGAAGCTAAGTCCTCTATCACCGAAGTGACAAGAGCATATCAAGGCGTTGATCTCAGTCACGCAAGGTGAGGAGATTCAACAAAATATACATATACATATAATAATACAGGACATGACAACGGTAGCGAGCCGGGCATCAGGAACCACGGCAGCAAGCCGGGGTATCTGTACAAGACCACGGTAATAAACTGGGTAGTGGGATCTAAACTACAGCTGGCGGGACAAGAGGGGGATCTCCAAGTCAGTGGATCAAATTGACAAGGTTATCCAAGCTTAGTGGTGCCGACTCTTAGGCCAAGTAACAAAAATCATGACACGTATAAAATACATCAAGTGCAAGTATATAAACGGGCAGGACGGGGGTGCTCAAAAGCACAATATTCTATCATGTCGGGCAATACATCTCGGGTCTAGCAACTGTTATAAGTACAATTATTAATACATTTCGAGAATGCACATCGGGCTAGCAAAATGCTACAATTGTAATTTCAATATTTTCGGGAGTGCATATAAAATCCGGGAATAATGAAATACTATCGAACTTTCAAAATCTTAAGACAAGTATCGAGATTCAAGACTAGTTCAAGGTGAATAGGGATCCTATATGTCATTTGTCATATAGACTTGGTACTCCTTGCGTTTGGGGACATTCCGGGGTCCTTATACATCTTGGGATTTTTCCAAAACTTCAAATGGATCCATATGATATGGTTTCTTTCTCAAACGGGTTTCATACAATGATTATAAGTCTTCCCATCACAATAGGTTTCCCAACAAACCTCTCTCAATCATTTAAACATTTCATTTTTTTCTCCCAAAATAGCCCCAGATGAACAGTGTCCATTGCTCGAGCAGACCTAAAGTTTGCTCGAGCGATGAGCTCTCTGGAATGATTTTCTGGGTGGATTCGCTCGAGCGAAGTTGAGTTCGCTCGAGCGAACTCATCCAATTCAGGTTTGCTCGAGCGAAATAACAGTTTGCTCAAGCTAACCATTCTCTGGATGGAATTCTGGGAGGGTTCACTCGAGCGAACTGCCCTCTGGATGGAACGAAACCCTTTCCTGGGCAAGTTCGCTCGAGCGAACTGTCCAGAAACTGGTTCTGAGACAGTTCTGCTTCTCTTCTTTTTCTCTTCTTACAACTCCTTTGAACCTCCTTCCTTCATAAAAAAATGGGAGGCTCAAAACCTCATTCAAACACCATTCAAATCCCCATCAATACTTCCATAAACATCAAATCAAACACCTTCTTCTCAATCACAGTCAACCACAAAAGAGGAGAGAAAATCCACAATCACAAGGGGATACATTTGAGTTAAATCAAGAGATAAAAGAAAGACTATCAATCATATTTCCATGACAATAAATGAGTTAGCAAAACTCTTTAATGAGCATTTATTTCAAATCAATGCAAGCTAATAAACTTAAATATGAATGGCAAAACCAACCACATTCCTCATAAAACCATATGAACAAACTTTGACCAAATAAAATGCATACAATTCCAAGAGATTTAACAAGAGAGAAAGACCCATCAATATGCATTTTCGAAATCAATAGAAATGTAGCAAGAAGCATATGTGAAAACATGTATCAAATTATACCAAGAACAAGTAAAAAAATTTAGGATTTTCTCATAAAACTTGATGGCATTCAAACCATCCATTCACCCACTTGCCTTGGGTTCCAATTTAGCTAATCAAGCTCTCCAAAACACTCTCAAGCAACACCTACAAGCATAACCAAAAACCCCCCAAAACAAACACATTTAGAACCCTAAAAAGGCAAATCAAGAAAGACAAGAAATGGGATCAAACCAAACTAGGAAATAGAACTTAAGGGGATGTCATTCCACATAAAAGGAAACTGGGAAGGAGTCCTAACCTCTAGGGTCATCAATCAACAAGAAGAAGCTTAAAATAGGGGCTGCCCACCTTAGTTTTGCACAAAAATAGCAACCATGGGGAGCTAGAGAGATGGGGAAGAAGATGGTATGGTTGGGTTTCCAAATGGCAAGGGTTTCCTCCGTGAGTGGGGAGGAGAAAGCAAGAAGAAAAGGGAGGGGAAGCTCAGTTTCTGAGCTCTCCCTTTGGGCTGTAACAAATGAGGAAGAAGAGAGGAGAGTTATCTTTTTTTATAATGGGTGGGTGTGGGCCCCACCACACTTGAAACTTGTCAAGGGTAAAACATCACTTTCTGGGCCCCGGATGTGATCGATGAAGAAGAGAAAAATGTTTCTCATAAAATCTAGTTCTCAAAAAGTATAATTTTGGCATGGTTATGAGATCTCAAAATTTGGGTCCAGATTCAATGTGAAAAGACCAATTTTACCCCCAGGGCTGGAAAAACTGATTTTTGGAGCTTCGAATGGGTACGGAGTGAACACGAAAGTTTTAGGGAATGGCGAGATTAGTCAAATGAAGCTGAAATGAGAATTTCTGGGAATCACGAAGAACCTCTTCAAGCTGATCATGCAAAATAAGAAGGGCCCTACGGTCACTAACTAGGTTCATTGGCTTTCAATACTCCCCAACACTAGTGAAAAACCATTCTAGCTCGTAAACTCAACCAAAAAAACACTAATCTCACTTAAAGAAACTAATCCACAATTAAAACAACACTAATCCCGGAAATTAGGGGTCGGGGTCTCACAAAACCACCTCCGTGGGGGGAAATTTTATATCCACACTCGCTGCAGGAGCGGCACCGCAATCTTGGAATGTGAAATTAGTCCCAATCAGGTCCGGGGTCATGATCAATTAAGTCATGTAAAATTAATGGCCAAGATCCTTTGTGGTCCACTCCTTGTAGCTTCTTTGGCTATCGGTCTTTTATGACCTATTTTAGCCCCAATCTGATGATCTTATGAGCCTAATCTTTCATGATTTTCTTTTTTAACTCTTAATGCTTAATTATAATCATAATTGAGTGAAAATTAGTCAATTACATGATTTAAAGGTTCTCTTCATATTTACATATGTAAATGACTCACATGCATAAGGATTACTTATCATGTTTGTTTGCATTGATTTACACATATTTGTAAATGAGTTGTGTGAAAATGGTATAAGAGGCCATTTACACACCCAAACTTTCACACCAAAATAGGTGTGAAAGTGATTCAAACTCCTTTAAAGTGCTTCACTCTCCTCTTGTAAAACTTATAAGATAATTGCATTCTTGTGTGACCCATGGACCACCTTTACTTTTTGTCATTTGTGTGGGCCTCATATTTGTAAACCAGACCGTTCACTTTGTTTATTGAGCTAATAAACCCCAAGATATTGACACTTGTTGTCCTAAATTTTCATAGATTTTGAGTAATTTATGAAAAAGCCTCAACTTATAGATCTAGGTTTTTGCACTTTTGCAGGGCCCCAATGTATGATCCAAACCATTCAATATCCATGTATTAATGATATATGTTGGGATGTTTAGTTTTATATCTTAATTCTTCATGGACCTTAAAAACTTTGTGAAAAAAATCCATATAAATATAAAATAATTAGACGTAACTTATTTACTAATGTGAAAATGGTGATTTTGACCAACATGGTAATGTGATCCACATGTGTAACATTTGCATTTGTAGCATCTACGTACATATGTAAATTTCATTTTCCTATCACATGTCTAAAAAGAAAACAACCTTATGTTAATGTACCCTTAGTGAACAACTTATTACGCCAATGCAATATATATATATATATATATATATGCAACAGCAAAATCCATCCATATATCTTCTCTACGTTCCATTTGAGCAAGGGCAGAACCAAGTATAAGGTTCTCGGGGCTGAAGCCCCCACCCATACCTGAAAAAAACATAAAATTTTTAAGTATCACCCTAAAACTCTGGAAATTTATATGTTTTGTTTTTCACTTGCCCATTCTCCTAATATTTCTTTGGGGCATTTGGCCGGAGGTCCCTCAACTCTGGTTTTTATTGCAAATGGTCCATGAATTAATTTCGTAGAGGCAAAGGTCCATTCCACAGTTTCATATACTTGAAAGGACAATAATGCCCTCATAATCTCTTATCGCTTCATTTAAAAACGCTAAGTCTAAAACCCGGGAACTTGCCAAAGAAGGTACGAAAGTGAGAAATTAGGGATTTTGAACATAAAGCACAAGGAGGAGGGAAAGTGAATCAGGGAAGGAGATTCCCTTATAGAGCCGCAAGCATTTGTAACATCTTCGAAGAAACGGTTTCATTGTCCATTTACTGGTTGCGGAAGTGGTTCTCGTTTGATTCCGAACCCTAAAAGATACAGGATGTAGACCAGTCCAGGCATCTCCTCATACAAACTGTTAACATTCGCTCACTCTAAGACAAGCAAGTTGAATATGTTTTCATTTGCAAACCTTCATCGTGTTGGAACCCTATCTATCTGTCTATCGCAAACTCATATAAATTGTTCCATAACTCAGATAAATTTCTTCCAGAACTCAAGTTAATTTGTCCAGAACTCTGATAAATTTATTCTAGAACTCAGATATATTTGTCTAAGAACTCAGATAAATTTGCGTAAAACTCAGATAAATTTATTCCAAAACTCAAATAAAGTTTTCCAACGCTGCATTGTAAGAAGCTCTTCTTTCATTGAAATATGAGAAATCTCAGCAGAACTTCTCCTTGTTCATCCGGACTGAAAAAAGGAGAAAATGGAAGATTGTGGGAGAAAATGGAAGATTGTGGGATATAAATCAAAATCAAAATCATTTGAAACCTATTTCTTTTATTCGGATTGATTTGAACCCTATTTCTTTGATTCGGATTGTAGATGCTATATTAAACTAGAAAGGTCACAGAATCTGTCCCTCACGCCTAGAACGAGTGCATATGAAGTTCTTTTAAAAATGAGATTTTCTAAACATATCACTATCAATTGCCATTACTATTTGAAATTCAGAACTTGATCTACAAGAAATTACAGGGGAACATCAGTCATAAAGGATCATGCTTATGTGCAAAATGAGGGCTATGCATGACATGTTCAGACGGTTATACGTGACGTGTTGAGGCGGTTACAAGGCCAAATCCCCCAATATGTGATCTGGCGTATTTAGGGACCTCTGGCTGAGATATCTCCAGCTGCGTGGACTACAGGCCTTAAACAAAACTCTTTTGGACTAGAGGCTGTTAGGAATTTTGTATTTGCAATTTGATGGATGCATTTGCATTTTCACATCATTTGAATTCACACACTTGCTTTGATTTAAAATATCTTGAAATCTTGATTTAATACATGCATTGCTTTTAAAAGTGGTAAAAGTTTTGTTTTATGCATGTTTTGTTTCTAAACTTGGATGCATTGTTTTTAGTATTCAAACTCTTTTGAAAACCTAATTCTTTGTGCTTTATATTTGGAAAATCATTTGAGAAGATAGGTTTGTGCATTGCATACTTTCATCATTTTCAGAATCATTTTTGTATGCATTGTTTTTGAAAAAGAGTTTTATCGAATCAAGCTAGCCTTTGGTTGTAAAGTTTCAAATCATTTTAGGCTCTTTGTGTTTCATGTTTTTAAACATCTTAGATTGATCTAAAACATGTTACCAAGCTTGATTTAGTGGCCCAAAAATCCTCCCAAAGAAATACCTTCAAATGTGCAAAAGTTGGAAATTTTGCAAAAAGGGGAGTGACCTGGCAGTGTCGCCGGTCGACCGAGACCTGCTTCCCGGTCGACCGGGACCACTGTCGGTCGAGTGGGCAGTTTCTGAGTTGTTTCATGCCAACGGTCAGAAATATGACCGTTGTGCTTTCTCGGTCGACCGAGACCTGTGTCTAGGTCGACCGAGGACTAGCCGTTGGGCATTTTTGGCTATAAAAATGAGTTCTTTCCTTTGTCCAAAGTTGGAGATTTTTAAGCCTTCTTTGAGGAGCTTTGAGACAAGACAAAGGGGATGAACTAAGAGAGACCAAAGGGGTCATTAAGTGAAGCTTAAGCTTGGATCAACTAAGTTAAATCTCCAAGTAAGTTTTACTTTTAATTAATCATTTGTTATGTGCTTTATTTGAAACTTTGGAAAATGATTTCAAGCATGATAACAATGATGTGTTGAATCCATTCTTCCCTTCTTCTTTGATATTCAAGATTGGATTCATCACTTTGATTTCAACCTAAGTTTTGTTTTAAACTTTCTTAATCATGTTTAGCCTAAATCTTTGATTTCTTTTATTGCATGATTATTTCACTTGGTTGAAACTTCCCTTGTTGTTTTCATTCATTTAATCTTTAGTCAAATTAGTTTTGAAAACAACATTGCACATGCATCACTTGAGTAGGCTTAAACACTTTCATACAACTTGTGATCTTTAGATTTTCATATCATTCACAAGTGTGTAATTGTTTAAGTGATTTGCATAGAACTTCAATCATATCTTTTTGTGCCTTAAACTTTCGAATTGCATTAAGCATAAATTGATTGAGCTTACTTTTAAACTTGATTGAAGTTTTCACACACACATTTCATAAGCATACATCTTTGCATTTCTTTGAGTGTTTGTGTGAGTTAGTTTTCATTTTTCATATCCGCCTATTAAGAGGCAAATTAATTTGAGCTTAAATTGTAATCTCTTAGAGTGATCTTTTGTGAAGACACTTTCTTAGAGAAATCTTTATCTTGTAAGGTTATTGCTTAGCCTAAGAAAAGCATTGTGTAAAGGTTATTGCTTAGCCTTGAAAAGCATCTTGTAAAGGTTATTGCTTAGCCTATAAAAGCACATTGAGAGGTTGTTGTTTAGCCTAGAAAAACAACATTGTAAGGGTTATTGCTTAGCCTAGTAAAAAGCATACATAGTGGAAATCCGGTGGGGTGATTGGATCACAAGCCGGTAGTGGACGTAGGCATTGAGGCCGAACCACTATAAACCTTGGTGTTGTGGTGCTTGCTTTTGTGGTGATTGTTTATTTTAGCTTCCGCATATTGATTGATTTATCATCACATGTGACTAGTTTTTGTTAAGAATTAAAATTGGCCTTAATTAGTCAAAATTGTAGCTCACCCTATTCACCCCCCCCCCCCCCCCTCTAGGGTTAGGATCCCGAGGACTTTCAGAGGCTTCAAATGACAAAGTTAAGGGACCATTTGCTAATTCATCGTATCTCTTTTACATAGTGCCCCCAAGTTTAATTTCCTGGGTCAGCCCCTGCATGTTAGTGTGGACAAAAATTTGGGCCATCTAGATTTATTTGAACACTTTAGTCCTCGAGATTGCTAGATGTGCATGTATGGAATTCATACCCTATTATGTGGCCCCAATTGAAGAGAAAATGAAAGAAAATAGTTCTTTATTTAAGCTCGTTGGACGAGTAGCCAAAACAGTGTAATAATTGAGATAAGGGAGACTCATATACAGCAGAAATGAAATAATGAGAAAAGCATGTCGATAGTCTGGAGACGAGTTTTTACCTAATGTTAAAGAAAAAGTATCAACTGTAAGTGCGGTGGGAAATTCCTGACCCAATGGGTTAAGTCCCTTCCCCCAAGTCCCTTCCACCAAGAAATCGGACCCAACCAAACCCAACCCAACTAATTGCATGATGACCAACCAACACCTTCCATTGACACCTTCAACTTCTAGAATGGGTTCATATAATTGATAATTCTTTATTCAATTAGTAAATGTGTTCCATTTAGGTGGAAGCTATATATGTATGTTGCTCAGCATTCTCAACCTGACTTGTGCCCAACCCAACCTGATCCAATCCTAAAACTCCCGACAAGCATACCCTAGATATACGACTTCAACGAGAAGAGGTCACTTACGAGATTAGCCAACCAAAGATGTTATATATGGCTCTAGACCTTGCAATAGGATATCTCTGTAACCATCACTATAAGAAAAGTGACTTTTAGCGGCGAAAAAAAAAACAATTTTTAGCGACTATTTTTTTTTCCTCTGCTAAAAGTGTGCCCTTTTGTCTTGGGATGCACCATTTAAGCTTTTGCGGCGCTTTTAGAGGCGGGAAAAAAAATACCACTATAACCACACTTACTTGACTTTTAGCCGCGATAAAAAAACCAGCGGTAAATGCGATTTTTCTACCGCTTAAAGTCGCTAAAAATCACACTAAATTGCATTAACAATAATTTCATTCCCATGTCTTATGACTGATCAATCCGACGGTGGACCCAACTTTAATTGAAGTGAAATTCGATGACATCCAATACAAGAGGCAGCAATTCAAATTTTAATAAATGGGCCCTAACAAAGAGCATCACCTAATTCCCATGATTCCTCCACAAACCCATGCAAGACCCAATATTTTTTGTAAAATGGTTGTTGAGTCTTGATGGATAGAGAAACATTGAACAGTGCCCCTAACGTATGGGCACTGTCCTGCGTAAATATAACAACAATAATAAGATAAAGTCACTGTACCAATATCTACATCCAGGTGCCAAAGACCAATAAATTGAGGCTCCCCATCCGTCTAAATTTCAAATGCTTCAAGATCGTATCCATGAAAGCGATGGGGAAAAGGTGAAGTAAGACAAGGTGCACGTTCAGAGGCTATAGTCACATACACCATTTATCTACATGGCGAGAGCAAGACAAGGACAAGGACTTCACCCCAAAGGAATGACTTCATGGTTGAACTCAACAAGAATGCAGTAACTTACAACATCATATCTACATATCTAAACAAACCAATCCAGTATCACGTATGATTAGTGGGTTTTGTGGATAGTTAGTTGGAGCTTACAGAACTGAGAGATCTCACTTTGAGATGTGGGCACACTTTATAGTGAATAAAGTGGAAAACATGGCATCATAGATCCCATTAAAATTAACATTGTTGGCCTTGATAACAGCTCTCGTAAAACATGCATGGCCGTGTTTGAAGAATAGTATAGGCCAATGCCCCTAATCACATGTCTTTCTTAAATGTACCACATATAGTAAAGATAAGTTTAGTCACTTGGTAATAAATGTATGGGGCCAAGCCTAAAAAGATCGACCAAGGACCTTTATCCCCTAACTAGGAAATCAGCTTGAGGAGTCCTAGGGGTATGGCTCAGGTGGTTTGAAGAGGACCTTTTCCCACCCACATGTTTCCACAACTATTTTTTTGATGCACTCAAGCTTGTCCTTATGATAGTGTTGGTCGCACACATCATTTAGCTAACTATTTTAAATTCAAGGGCAATTTACGGGAAAAAAACACAGGTCGTCTCTACACAGATGAGGACCCAGTAAAGCTTGGGAAACAGAGAGGGTCCTTAAGTTGCTTTTCAGACTTTTTTTTTGTCTTGTTGCGATATGATTGATATCGACCATTCTGTCGTGTTTAGCAAATAAGGCAGTTACAAGTTAGAGAAAGTTTGACTGACAGATTGGTCGATATCGACCATCAGGGCTAAGTGGTGATGGTCGATATTAACCATTCTGTCATATTCAGCAAATACGGTAGTTACAGGTTGGAGAAAATCTTACTGACAAATTGGTCGATATCGACCATCATGGCTAAGTAGTGATGGTCGATATCAACCCTTCTGTCATGTTCAGTAAATAAGACAATTACAGGTTGGAGGAAATCATCCTTTCCTGCCTTGTTGATTCTGTAGCTGGACGGTGAGAAAAACTGGACTAAAGTCTAAACATCGATTCTATCTCATCTTCTATGAAAAAAACAATTGATATCACCCTTTCTTGCATTCTCAATTTTGTAATTGGGTCCCAGAAAAAATTGGTGTAAACATTGATTCCATCTCTTGTGATACACATCCATGCACATCTCTGTTTCTTCTTTTC
The DNA here is from genome assembly GCA_038049695.1 of Cinnamomum chago. Taxonomy (NCBI): domain Eukaryota; kingdom Viridiplantae; phylum Streptophyta; class Magnoliopsida; order Laurales; family Lauraceae; genus Cinnamomum; species Cinnamomum chago. The sequence goes on from CP142458.1 coordinate 38,449,230, forward strand.
TATTGGCACTCAGCCTGGGTTTCATAGGTGCAGGTGGGATTTTTCAGTTTGCAAGTATTCTATGCTTTATTGAGGGTAGCATCCCAAACCTATCATTGTCTTCTTCAACTTCAAAATTTTGGACATCTTTTTTGTGAATTCCATGCTCTTGATAAGGTGTAACAATCATTCCATTCCATAAGTCTTACAAGTGTAACATTACAAAACTGCAACATTCACATTCATACAAAACAATCATCCATACATTAGCTTGAACTCAAATGTACAACTTATAATAATAGTTGAGAACCCATACTACATTTCCCTCCCACAACCTTTTATATTAACATACATCCATTGATTCCATGACTGATACAATCAAAATAATCCATTTCTTGTGCTGAAGAATGTTTTTCCTATTAGATAATCAAGACTTCAGTATGACAACATTTGTAATAGCCTTCTCAGCTGCCTTTCTCTTTTAGCCCTTCTTTCAGCTCCATGCCCAGAACGGGCAGCTATGCTCTTTGAGAGATGCATTTGTAGAAGCTCAAGTTCAGTTTCTCTTTCATTAGAATCTTCAGTAGCTGCATAACAATATACACTCTAAATAATTAGCATACCACAAGAAGGTGAAGCTCATACCTGATTACCATCAGTGTTGATAAAGTAGCAGAAGAGTAAAATATATAACAACAGTACAAACCAATAACATGATACAAAAGTAGAACCAAAATCAAACTCTAATGAAAGTACATAACTAATTCATCATCCATATTTTATCCATGCGATCACATCCCTTAAAAATGAACAAAAGGACTCTTTTCCACGAATTCAAATGATAGGGCATTAATATTATTCAAAATTGCTCAATAGAAATCCAAAAACCTTCAAATCAACAGAGCTAGAAGTTTACCTCCAAAGGGATTTCCTTAAAAAAGAACGAGAAAACTATCAAATGGGTCATGGCCCAGCCACCCTCACCTATTCCTTTCTTTAGTGCATTCTTTCTACATTGATCATGGATTGAACATTTTTCAGAATAACACTTTGCTAGGGTTTAGAGATGGAGCTTTGAATCAGAGGTTTATAGATGGGGTTATGAATAGGAGGGTTGTGTGGCTAGGATTTGGCATGTAAGCTCTCCCTCTTTTTTAGCGAAGAACACCTCTTCAAGAAAAGAGGCTCCTCTAAAAGGTTCTTACTCCATGGGAGATGAATCTTCACTTCTCACTTCCAGAAGTTCTATAAAGAGAAGGGAGAAAGTCGGGGAAGCGAGCAACGAGGCGACAATTGAGAAGTTCTAAGGTAGAGAGTAGGAGAGGGAGAGCCCATCCTCACCGCTAGTGCAGAGGGGAGTGAAACGAGGATTTTTTTTTCGCGGTGGAAGAAGACGAGTGTGAACCGGGGGGAAAGAGGAAGAAGACGAGTGTGGGAAAAGAGGCATTTTGACCTTTAGTATATACGCAGAGATGGCCGATATCGACCATCCCACAAAAACTAAAGAAAAAAGACAAAAGGATCCCAAGGGACCCCTATTGTTTGCGTGATTTTAGTGCGTCCTCATCTGTGTAGAGACCACCTATGGGGTTTTCTCCCGTAAATCCCCCTAAATTCAAATTAATAGCATCAATTTCATGGTAATGTTCCTTGTTTAAAATAAAATAAAAAGAAGAATAAGAAAAGAATCCCTTTTTTTAATTAAGGATATCATCATTTTGTTAAAACAAAATGACTTGAAGAATTTGGAATTCTTCTTCATTTTATTGAATGTAATGTAAACTTAAAAACATTGATAATCTAAATGGTAATATTGTTGAGGCTAATGTCATGCATTAGGCCCATTAAAGAGGACTTTTTAAGAGAGAAAAGATCCTTAATTCCTTTTAACTTATCATGATGAATCCAAACATCGATATTGTTAGTTTTGATGGTCTCAATACCAAGTATATGATGTAATAAATTGATTCATTTCTTTATTTATCAATACAATCATGCTTTCCTTTCATGAGATGAATGATGTTTAATTATATACTTGCACATAACCAATACGAATGACATAATGGTTCATGAGATGAACCGGAGTCCACAAGTATACTAGATGTAATACATGTGTATGGATGAGATCCACATACAGGAGATATGTATTGCAAATCTTATACTTAAATATCTTCACAACCAGTGATGAGATTGGACATCTCATCTGACAAGGTTGCAGCACTTTGATCACTATGAGATAGTGTGATTTGTCTCGATCATCAGAATGTAAGATTCTAGATCATGGTGCTGGTACATTGGATGTATTGAATGACCATGAGAAACACCTTATATACACTGTCTTTACTTTAAGGTCTGTTCTCATAATTCCCTAGCAATAGGCTCATAATCCTGAGACATTAATGAACTCGAGTTTCTATCTATTCATTTGCTTTGAGTCACCAATGAGTGAGGCCAATTGTAGGTCAACACCTCGGTGATTTGGGTACGTGGTAGTAGAGCTGTGGGAACAGTCAATTGTCAAGATGGAATCTATCTTTAATATCCCCTTGTGCCAATTAATGGATTTATCATTGGTAAGTGCGCACCCATTCCGATTAAGAGTTAATTGGATCGGTACCAAATAATCATTATAATTAATTGGGGCTCAAGGATAATAAGATATGGATCTAATTTGGTGGACAGGTTCAATTGATCCATGAATATAGATGGAGGGGCCTACTTATGGTACTGAGGAAGTTTAGGGTCTTCATTGTAATATATTCCTAAGACTGGAGTACAATTGCATTTATATAGTGGAGTTACTTGTAATTAACTGTGAGCCCGGATTGCACATGAGATGTGGGGTCGCGTGTCCCAGTTGGAGCCAGCTTTCTAAGGAATCCCTAGTGGTGCCCACGCTAGCCCAAGTTATTAGAAAGAAACTAATTCTACTTGAACTCTAATAGGAATATTACTATTTCTATTTGAAGTGAGACTTCTAATAGTGGTAATAGTAAGTTACTAATTATATATGGAAGTAGGACTTCTATTTTAATTAGAAAGGAGAAAGCTATTAATTGTTGTGGAAGTGAGACTTCTATGACAACTAGCAAGGGAGAAGGTTATTATTTTGTAATGGGAGTTAAACTTCTATTTCAAATAGAAAAAGAGGTGGAATGGAGGACTACAAATAGGGGATATATCCCCTCTTGGACGTCAATAATAGAGAGAGCAATTCCAGCCCCTTTGTGCAAGTGTTGCACAAGTTCTCTTCCTCTCTAAGTTCTCTTCTCTTTCTCCTCTTGTTCCTTGGAGTTACTAGTTAGGTTTTCTCTTGGAGATTCCACCATCTTCTTGAGAAAAGAGATCTAATACAGGTCATAGCGTGGAAGATCAAAAGGTGTTGGAGATTCTGATTTGGTTAGTGAAGGTGCTCATCATCAAAGAAAGAACTCAAATTCTCCATTAGAGCACTGCAAAGCTCCAAAGGTATAATCTACATCCTTGTATGTTGTAGATTTCGTGGTTGCATGTTTAGGTGTTGTTTTCTATCTTCTAGATAGTATATATTGTTGTACATGATTTATGAGTTTGAGGGAATGCATCCTGGATTTGTTTTGTTGCCTTCTAGATAGATGATCCCTGCATCAAGTGGGTCAAAAGTTTTTGAAACCTATCTAGAAGGCCCACCTATTTTGCAACAGATATCACATATACTTATACAGCTAGCCTCCATGAATTGGCACTAGGAGTAACATAAACTATTTGATTTGAAAAACAAGGAAATCTTTTTATCTAAAGGTTGAAACCATAAGTATATCCTAATCTTTTTTCAGCCCACTCATCTCCCCCTCATGATTGGCACAAATCCATGTGGGCCTCATATAAAAGTATCATAATTTTAATGGGGGACATTCATGTGCATCCATTCCTCACCATAGGGTGAGAGACACTTAGATGGCGGCATTCTCTCTTTGCACATGAAAATTCTTTTTCTACATATGACTATATATGGTTTTTCCTCTTTTGCACATGAATATTTCCAATTATGTAAGTGTCTCTCACTCTATGGAGAGGGATGGATGCACATGAATATTCTCCTATTTTAATATAATGAAATTTTCTCTCTAGATTAACATCACTCTATGTCTAAATTTGTTTTTTCTGTAATTATATTAAAAAGAAATAATGAGAATTTAGAGCAGCCTTTATTTTCCACTGAAATGGCAAGAAATAAAGATTTATCCTATTCAACTTATTCACATAAAATGAAAATTCATCTGTTATGACAGTATGATTTACATGAACAGCATGCAGGCAAGCCCGTTGACAGATTGTGCGGTTGCATATATGATAAAGTTGAAGATTTCAATTAATGATTGCATGAATTGGAAGTTGTGCATTTCTATGGGCTAGGACTAAGCTTAAACAATATCTTAAACCATGACATTTCATTAATAATTTACAACTTTTTTCCATCACCTAACCTTTTCTAAGTCTCAAAAGTCACTCTCCTATGGCTATTATATGAAGAATTTCAAAGACATGATGGAGGAAAAAGAAGCATGTGATGTGTGAATGCTGTACATTGATTTGGATCTTGAAACCGGATTTGAACATTCATCGCATAATTAAGCAAATCTAAAAGTGTTAAATTACTCTGTTTACAACCTTTACTGTCATCCTCCTGCAAGATCGTCTCCCAATGAGCCAGCAACCATTTCTTTTGCCAATCAAAATAAACATTTCGATGTCATCACCAGTAATAACATTTCCATCCTAAGGAAACAACTTAGGAAACATTATAGGGTACCGGCTTAGGAAAAATGACTATAACCTAGGTTTGGGACTTAGCTTTGGCGCCCTTGGCATCCTACACTAAATGGTACGTTAACAACCCGTTTAACACTTTTATAGAAAAGTAAAAGTTAAATAAAGCCTCTATTTTTCATACAAGATGTCACATTAAAAGTATTTTAATTCAAAATTTCCTCAATCTTAAAAAAAAGGAAAAAAGAAACCACCTTTATTCACTAAAAGACAAAAATACTCCACTTTCCTATAAAATTTCATTTTAAAACAACTAAAAATAATATAACATCATAACCACTTATATTTTATTCCCTCTTGATTTAATGCTTTACTTCACTTCATTTCATTTAATTTTATAAGAAAAATTACCAAAAGGGAGACTATCTAAAAAGCTTGAGTTTTTCTGTTGACGTGAATGTTAAAAGGATGTTCAGTTTACAAATTATTTCTTTTTCTTTTATAAAATCTGGAGAAGAAGATCTCGAACAACTAGCCAACCAATCTTACATGGCCTTGCTGTCCATGGATCTTTCAACTATGTGTCACCGTAGCAGAGGCGCAAGTGTGGTATTTGAATCTGTCCATGTGCACGTTTCATAGAAATAAAGGCATTGCAAGTGTTTGATATATCTCAAAATATCTAATAATATATCTTAACATATCTAGCAAAAAGCTCATTATCCTGTAAGATTACGTATAATCATTCATGCATAGAAGTATCCAAGCACGTGAAGGCACTTATGGACATGATTCGTCTGCTTTTACTTTCACGACAGAAAATAATATCATTCCAAACCAAATAAGAGCTTGAGGACTAGTTACAATCATTAATATAAGGGAATTTTACCAAAAAGGTATCCTTAAATGTATATTATCCCATTTTAAACACAAATACACAAAAATACACGTATTAGTGTTCGTACAGCGTTTTTGGACGAGTTTACCCCCTCTTGTCCAAACGACATCGTCATCTCACTTTGGCCAAGATACTAATATCCCACGGTCAGTTTTCTCTCCTATCTAGTTTCTTTCTTTCTCCCTCTCCATGCGCTCTTCCTCTCTGCATGCTTTTTCCTCTCTTTCTCTCCCTGCTCTTTCTGTCTCTGCATGCCTGTTTCTCTCCTTCTCCCTATCCGTGCGCACTGCCTATCTGCATGCCTGTTTCTCTCCTTCTCCCTGTCCTTACGCTCTCCCTCTCTGCATGCCTTTTTCTCTCTTTCTCCCTCTCCTTGCTCTCTCCCTTTATGCATGCCTTATCCGATCCCTGCCCTCTGCTTCCCCTTTACTTTGTACGAACATCTCGTCACCCTACGCTCTCTTTTCCTCTTCCTCTTCGGTTTCGCCCAATCAACCCCTTTTTTGCCAGATCCTCTCACACTAGCAGCCACCGATGCTTTCTCGTCGCCGGAGTTCCCGGAGTTGATGTAGAAAATCTTTTTTTATGAAAGAGGGCTTCTCTAGCCAAAAAGGTGAGAACCTGCATAAAGCAACAATTTTCTTTTTTTTTGCAAGTGCACGACAGTGCCCTTCCTTCATTTCCTTCTGAAGTTCTGTGTTTAGATTGCCCTGAATCCAATGCTTTGTTTGTATACTATGGATTTCTAAAAAGGGATTGAATGCCATTTGAAATCATAGAACAGGAGCTTCAGTGATGCTTTGGTTCTCTATCCTGTATTTGTTATTTACTATCTATTTTTTGTTTGATTTACTTATTTGGATATGCCTTGGCATAGACTCATGTTGGCTCTCTTCGTGTTTTCCTCCATCTGGGGCTGTAGTATTCTTGCTACTTCATTCATTCTTTCATTAGATTTTCTTATGGTGGGGTTCTTATTATAATTTGATTGTCTCTTATGGGTTTTATTTCCTTTTCCTTTTCCTTTTATTTTTTCGTCTTCGTTCCCTTTCTAACTTTTCATTTGATTTTGTTTTGCTTTTATGCTTTTCGCTTGGGAATTGGCTGCTTCGATTTTTTGTATTGCATAGTAACTGTGAATGTGGTTTTGGTTCTTTAATGTCATGGGCTTTCCTAGAATTCAAAATACCCATTAGAAATGATGTTGTTTCTTGTTTTGTGATGTCTCATTTCCATTTTATTGACATCCCTTTCGTAGGACATTAATATGTTGGGTCTTATAGGTACATCGGTGGTTAAAATGCTAAAACCTGATACCAAATTATGGGACTTTAGGTCAATTGTGGGACTTTAGTTCAATTCCTTTTGCCCACCTTATTCCCCATCGTCATGAAGGCCATTTTTCCCTCAAATTAATCACTTTTGTCATCTATAACATTTACACAAAATCTACAAATTTCATTTATAGTACATTATCATTTGTAGAACCGTATAGAAAATGAACTACTCATGTTTGAATATCATGTGAGATTCCAAGGTTTTGGAATAACCTACGAGCTACAGAAAGACGGTAAGAGTGCAGGATCATTTCATACGATATTTAATTCTTACCTATAAATAATGATCGATGATCCTGGGTGGCATAAGAATGAGGTTGAAAAAAAACAACTTGGTGAACTCTGTAAGCCTTTCCCATTGTTTATGCAACTCATTATATAGTCATTATCATTTTCTTGTAGGGTGCAAAAACTTGGTGGATAAACTTTAAATTACTGAAACGATACCGTTATAAAAAATTTGTCAGAAATCAAAATTAACTTAAATCGGTCGTCCTTCTCATATTTTAAGCATCTCAATATAAAGTCAACATAGTTTTGTTGTTGTACACCAAAAATGGATGAATAAGATAAAATTTATGGTTACGATATCGTTATCAAAGAGCAAATTCTTTTTCTTGAGATCCGAAAAACGTGAGTCCTTCACATTGTTTGTGCATCTCAATATACACTGACCATGAATTTGTGATTGGACACCAAAATTGGATGAAGAAAATAAAAATTCAAGTAACGATATCGTCATCAAATAACAATTTCAAATCTTTAGTCCATCACCTTTTATCTTCTCCTTTGAAAGTCAATGAAGTTCTATTGTTGGTCACCAAAATTGGATGAAGAAAATCAACATTAAATGTAACGATGTCGTTATAAAAGAATGTGTTCTTCATTTGAACTCTTCGAGATGCGCTCTAGCATTTCATGATTGCTTGCATTTGTATAACTTCATTGGTAAACAAAACAATTGAGTTTGCGTTCTTAATCATTCAGCATTGTTTAACAATTTCTCTATAGTCGAGCGCTGGTAATTTATTTTAAGAGACGAAATTTTGTCCATATCATTGTCTGGGCATCTCATTCTAGATTCGCTATGATGTTGCTTTTGGGAGTAAATTAAATTGATGCCCAATCTAATGTGTGAAATTCAGTTTGAATATCATCCAAGTCATACACGTTGCATGTGTCTATCAGTTTTCTACATATAGCTATTAGTTTTACTGTCTCAACTACGTGCCCATCGCAGGATGCCTGATCGTACCGTACTAGTGATTTTCCACTCCGGTGGAGAAATTGTTTGGGATAATGGAAGTCCAATTTATAGCGGAGGTTGCCCAAAGATGGCCTTTTTGAAAATGTTCACAACGTATTCAGAATTGGTTAAAAAAATATGTGATCTCTCAAATTCGAAAAAGCTTGGACATATCCCAATTGTTCAATACCTTCATCAGCATGGGAAAGTATGCACTTTGGTTGGCATAACAAACGATGAAGATGTAGAGATTATGTTCAGAGCATCTGCGTGGGATGCCAGTGCAATTTACTTGTACATCCAGACAAGTGTGGTTAATGAAATAGATCATCAAGGGAATGAACAAAGGTATGATGTGATTGTACTTTTTTTTCATGTACAATTTCTTAATACTAATTGAGCAGCTCTAAATATCCACCTCTATGTAGAGTGGGCTCTAGCAAAGGTATTCTGCCTAGTAGTCCACCTTCAATTCTTGGTAAAAGGTCAACACTGAGCTGGTATATAGCTATATTAGCACAAAGATACGATAAATATATGCTTAACCAGATACTCTTTCCTTCTATCCCATAGGAATGCGGCCGGAGAGGTTCTAACCACCATTGAGAATTTAACACCAACATTCTTATCAACGAGGATGTGAAATTCAACAACACACTACCATCTCCAAAGTATGGTGCTTGCTATTCAATTCTCCTGGTTGTTCCATAATGAGTGTAGTTGCCATATTTTTTCCATACCTCTCTTCATGGTAATCTTGATATTCTAAGTTTCGTAATTGTGTGGAACGTCATCCCTCTAAAGCATCTCTTGAATGTTTATATCCCCATTATAATTGATGTTTATATTTTTGTCATGGAAAAAAACATCTGCGATTACTTTCTGGCGAATTTAGTATTTTTAATTCGCACACTCACTTATCATGCAGGGTTAACCCAACAAGGAAATGATCCGACTTCATACCAAAACCTACCGCGGTCGTCAGAGAATTGTTCAATCAACATTCGTATCCATCTGTAGACCTTGGAGCTAATTGTGATTTGCCCTTTTCAGAAGGAGTTGCAGAGGGGAAGACAAATCGATTTCAAAAAAGGATGTTGGGTTGGGGATTGATAGTGAAAATCTTGTTTCTTCGCATGTTGATAACGAAGGATGCAAAGAAGGAGGCTACACCTGCATAGGAGACCATCTTCCATTTGCTACATCGGAAGTTGGGTTGGGTATTGCTAGTGACAATCTTGATTCTCTGCATCTGGATACAAAAATTTGTAAAGAAGGTCCAAAGGGTTGGGGACTAGGATTTCCCAGGCAGACTGAATGTTATCTGGAAAAAATACAAACTCGAAGCGCTGCTGTCACATTCCTTGACATACCATCAAGCGACTCAGAAGGTCAAAATCTAATTACAACTGAGGGTGTTCCCAATCAGGAATGCACAGATTTGCGCAAGGAAGAAGAAATTATTGACACCATGCTTGCAATGGATGATTTACTTTCTACGCCACCCCACGAAGATTCGCCGCATGATATGTGGAAGGGCAGGGTGTTTAATAGTCGTGATGCACTCAAATGCACATTGGCAAAAAATTGCAATGTATAAGAACTTCTACTTGAAACCAATAAGGACCAATAGATTTGAAGCAACGACAAGGTGTAGCAATTCTACATGCCCATGGCGTATCCACGCTTCTATTGTAGAGGATGGTCCCCAATTTCAAGTCAGGACATACAATCTAGAACATAATTGTACAGGACCACTTAATGGAACAAACTATCCTCAAGCAACATTAGGTTTGATTGCGGAGTATATCAGAGAAAGACTTAGAGTTCATCAAGATTACAAACCAAAGGAAATTATGTCTGACTATCAGAAGGAATTTGGCGTTCAAATATCTTACTAGAAGGCCCACATGGCAAAGGAAATAGCTATGGAACAAATTCGCAGTTCTTTTGAGGATTCATATAGGATCCTGTGTGATTATCGTTTAGAGCTAAAACGCACTAACTCGGGCACAGTTGACAATTTGTGGATAGCAGATGATCACTCCTTTCAGAGATATTATGTATGTTTTGGTGGATGTGCTCGGTCTTTCAAATCGTCAATCAAGCCACTAATCGTCGTGGATGGGACACACCTCCTGGGTAAATACCCAGGAGCCTTACTCATTACGGTGTGTCAGGACGGTGACCATGGGCATTTTCCCCTAGCTGTTGGGATTGTGGAGTCTGAGTGCTGTTAGACCCCGACCCAGACCAATTCGATTAGTGTGCGATTAGTGTGTGTTTAGTCCTCAGTGAGTTTAGTGGTTGTTGGGTTAGAAATGATTAGTTTAGTCTTGGACATAGCTTTGGGAAATTTGAGAACATTTAGTATTAATTAGACACACTCAGGAAGGCCTGAGTACACGTGTGAACTTGGGAAGATCGTATCGTTTTCCGTGTGATTGTGATTTTGATTTCATTTGAATGATGTTTCGACGTGTTGCAACTTTCGTTTTAAGCATATTCATATTTGAAGCCCAAAAACCCATGTTTTGGCCCAAAGAGGGTAAAATTGTCTTTCTTGCACAAATCTGGACACACTTTTCGAGATCTCATAACCATGTCAAAAATATACTTTTTGAAAACTAGATATTTCGACGATCGTTTTATCCTTCTTCGTCGAAGTCATCCGAGGTCCACAAGATCGTGTTTTGGCCATTTCAAGTTCAAGTTAGTTGGGACCCATTCTCCTCACTTAAACCCTTCTCCCTCCCTTTCATTCACTTTACCAAAAATCCTGCAACTTTCTTGACCTAGGGCTGAAATCCCTCTTTTTCCCTTCCATCTTCCTCTCCTTACTTGATCTAGCTAGAAGGCTCCAAAGAAAATTCTAAGACTACCAATTTCTTCCTCTCATCATAAGCTCTCCATTGATGCAAGTTTCTTGAGGTTCTAGGTTGGGCAAAAGCTTCATTTCATTCTCTTTCTCTTGTTTGACCCCTTCTAGGTAAGAGCTTCAACTCATATTCTTCATTGAGTCATTTTGATTCCTTAAGATTATGTTTTTCATGTTTTCAAACCCTTTTTATAAAAATGGGTTCCTTGCTTTCATCGTGTTAAGTTTGGTGTGGTTTCTCTTGGGTTTTCTTGTAGTGTTGGCTTAGCTTTTGAGTGAAGTGCTTGGAGAGGATTATTAGCATTTGGGCAAGGCAAGTAATCTCTATAGAACCATCGTGCATGTGTATTTTAAGCTACATTGTTGTTTTTGGAAATTTTGCAAATGAAAATGTTTATAAGCTTCATGATCATGTTTTCCTTGGATTGGATGTTTGGGATTGTGAGAAATGTGTATTTTATCCCTTGGAGAGCATGGAGGCTCAGGGAGTGCAGGTGGAATGAAAAACAAGAAGAAGAGAAGAAGGAAATATGGAAAATCTGCACTGAACTGTACTTCCCGTGCAGTTTCGGTCAGCTGGCGGCTAGCCGTAATTCCCATTTCGGCTAACCGCGAGCCAACCGAAATCAGCGGTTCCTTTTCCAGTAGCTGACATTTGCTTCAGGGTCCTGCGGTCAGCCCTGCGGTTAGCTCACGGCTAGCCGCCAGTTCCCTTGCGGCTAACCGTAAGCCAACCGAAATTATTACGGTTCCTTTTCCAGAGAGCGGCATCAGATCTGGGTTTTCAGCGGTCAGCCCTACGGTCAGCTTACGGCTAGCCGCCAGTTTCTAGTTCGGCTAGCTGCCAGCTGACCGAAATTGACCAATTCCTAGTTTTGAAGAAGTTTTGCAAGAGTGAAAACTAGAACATGTTAAGTGACCTTTAGCTTGATATTGTGTACTCGAAACTTGAGATGTCTTGAACTTCCGGGACACCAACTCTATTCCAAATTCCAACATTTGGGCTTCGAATACACAAAGATCAATCAAGTGTCCTCACATGTGCTTGATAGGCTTTGTGTTCGTACCTTAGTTTGATATAATGAATATCATCGTGTACTCGTTTTGAAGTTTAGTACAAGCTAGTTTTGAAAATGTGTTCCAAGAAAAAGGGGATCACTTCCTAAGCGTGTTATGCATATTAATTATGCCCGTGCTAGTCGTGTTCATCGTGTTTCGATAAGTGATTTCCCCCTTTTTTCTTATCTCGACGTGTTTAGACCGTGTTTCGCGTGTTTTGTGCATTCATGAATTAAGTAAACACCACTGAGCTTAGACTGCCCTTTCAGTCTGATCCACTGCCTGGGGGTCTTTAAAACATGTGGACTGTCTGCAGACTGGTCGTGTATTTATTACACATCGTGCGTGTCCGGTTCCGCGGCCGGAATTCCCGTCTTTATGGGAAATCGTGTCGTGCTTATATTATGTATATCGTGCTTGTCATGCGTGCTTGCTCTTTTCATTATATAAATGATAGAGAAAGGATGGGCTCTTTGTGGATTGTAACTATTCATGATATATTATGTACTCATGCTAGTTTGTTTTGGTATCTCAGCTTTGTTCGTATTCTTGAAAATGTATCTCAGCTTTGATAGTACTTCATACCAAAGATTTGCTTACATGTTTTCTCTAAATGTTATTGTTCATGTTCATGCCTACATTGATTACCTGCCAAACCGTCGCGTTTGACCCTTGTTTATTGGTGCCCAGGTACAGGAGACGTTGCCTTTGAGGAGGAGCGTCAGGAGGAGGCTTGTGAGCCAACTCCCGTGAGAGAGTGGCAGCCCGACGATGTCATTTAGATGTCGGACTGGTTCTCGAGTTTCGTCACCTTTAGTCTTGGGGTTTCTTTTGGTTATTTTGAGATTGTATTGACCTTTTTCGGTCTCTTATGGGTTGTACTAAACTTAACTTACTTTCGTGTTAAACTTATAACTTGAACTATGTTTGGGAATGCCATGATAACTCTTTTCTTTGATGCTATGTCTTGTTATTAAATGCTATAGCACTTAAAGATTTGATTGTGCTTATCGTGATGTGTTTTGCTACACGCTTCCGCAATCGTGTACGTGTGAGTCAGATTCCGCGTGTCTTTGGGAATCCTCACCGCGGGAACCTGTGGGAAAATAATGAACCATTAAGCATAAACATCATCAATCGCGTCACGGGCCCGGGGATCCGTTCCGGGGTCGCGACAGGACTGGTATCAGAGCGAGACATGTTTCAGGCACTTAAAAGAAACTAGAAAGATCTTAGGAACGTGGCGAGGATTCGTGAGTTCGATAGATTCGTTCGTATAGGATCTTAGAAACCCTTGTACCATGATTATTGTGTTCTAACTCTTTGTTTTACAGCAATATGCCTCCAAGAAAAGCTCCAAATCATCATGCTTCAGGCAGTAACCAGAATGAGTCAGATGCATCTGAGACACCGACAGCCACACAGTTTCAGGAACTTATGCAAGCCATGATAGCACAGTAAAGGCAAGCTAATGAGAACCAAGCAAGATTTCAAGAGCAGTTGGCTAAGAAAGATGACGAGATGGCACAAGTTCAAAGGCAGTTATTGGAAGTCCTTCAGAACAGGAATGTAGCACCACCCGCAGGTCCACAGATTGTGATACAGAATAGGGATCCTGACCCCAATGCCCTATTTGAGAAGTTTAGGAAGAGAGCACCGAAGGAATTTTCGGGCAATGAGGACCCACTAGTGGCAGATGACTGGCTAGTCAATGCGGAGAAGATCTTTGATGTCTTCATGTGCACGGGTATACAGAAGGTCAACCTCACAGCTTCATTATTTTATGGGCTCGCAGATAGGTGGTGGCAAACAGTCAAGGACCCGTATACGTTGATGGCTGATGAAGAGGCATGGGCAGCATTCAATATACAGTTTCAAGACAAGTACATTCCCTCTCATGTCAAGAGACAGAAGGCTATTGAGTTTCAGCAGCTCAAGCAAGGTAGCATGACAGTGTTGGATTATGTCACCAAATTTGAGAGATTGGCGAGGTATGCCACCGAGTTGATTGACACGGAAAGGAAGAAGATAACTAAGTTCTTAGAAGGGTTGAATCCGATTATTATGAGGGATGTCATAGGAGTAGTGCCTCCAGCTACATATGATGAGGCAGTCAAGCGGGCTTATACTTTTGAGGATATTAATAATATGATTGTTCAGGACAGGAAGCAGCAGTATCAGCAGCAAAATCAGAGGCAACAACAGGGCAAGAAGCCAAGGCAAGAGCAAGGCCATGCGAGGCAGGGTTGTGGACATTGTGGCAAGAATCATGAGACACATGAATGTCGTAAGGCCATGGGTGCCTGTCTCAAGTGTGGGGCTATGAATCATTCAATCAAGGATTGCCCACTACTCCAGAATCAGGGAAACAGGAACCAGCAACAGAGACAAGTAGCTCCTCAGAATCAAGCACCAGTTCAGAATCAGATTAGACCACCTCAGCAGCAGCAGGCTAGGCAACCAGGACAGAATCAGAATGCTCGTCCTCCATAGCAGAACAGACAGGGCCAAGGAAGGCAGAACCAAATACCGAACAGAGTACAGATGCATGGACGGTTGTACTATCTCAACCGTGCAGACGCTGAAGCTGCATGAGACGTGGTAGAAGGTAAACTTCTTGTTTATGGGGTAGAAGCCTAGATTTTGTTTGATCCTGGATCCACACATTCCTTTGCATCTCCTAGTTTTGCTAAGTTGATTGATGCACCATGTAGTGAGTTGGATTACATTTTGGTAGTGACCACTCCAGTAGGGAAACAAGTTGTGTGTAGAAACCATTACCCTAGTTGTACAGTTTTATTAGGAGATGTTAATCTACCGGCCAACCTCATAGTTTTGGACATGCATGATTTTGATGTCATTTTAGGCATGGATTGGTTAGAAGCATATCATGTCACCATGGATTGTTTTAGTAAGACCATCACATTCAGATTCCAAGGACCACAGGCAGAGTTGATATTTCAGGGGAACATGAGGAAATCTCAGGCAGGGTTTATTTCAGTCTTGAAGGCAAGCAGATTAGTGCAGAGTGGGTGTCAGGCATTTATTGCGTTTATCACGGAGGATAAACAGTCCCAAGGGGTGGAGGATATCCCCATTGTGTGTGAATTTCCGGACGTTTTTCCAGAAGAAATCCCGGGTTTACCACCAATTAGAGAAGTTGAGTTCACAATTGAGCTCCTTCCAGGGGCAGCTCCGATCTCGATTGCACCATACAGGATGGCTCCAGCAGAAATGGGTGAGCTAAAGCTCCAATTGCAAGACTTGTTGAGCAAAGGTTTTATTAGGCCAAGCGTTTCACCGTGGGGAGCACCGGTGTTATTTGTGAAGAAGAAGGATGGAAGCTTGAGAATGTGCATAGACTACCGGAAGTTGAACCATGTGACAGTGAAGAACAAGTACCCTTTGCCAAGGATAGACGAATTGCTTGACCAATTGCAAGGAGCAGCCTATTTTTCCAAGATAGACTTGAGGTCAGGGTACCATCAGTTGAGAGTTAGAGACTCAGATGTTTAGAAGACAGCCTTTAGAACAAGATATGGGCACTATGAGTTCTTAGTGATGCCCTTTGGTTTGACAAATGCACCCGCAGTCTTTATGACTTTGATGAACAAGGTCTTTGCGCCTTATTTGGATCACTCCACGGTAGTGTTTATTGATGATGTTCTGGTATATTCTAAGAGTAAGAAGGAGCATGAAGAACATTTGAGGACAGCGTTGCAGCTCTTGAGAGACAACCAGTTATATGCAAAACTCAGTAAGTGTGAATTCTGGTTAGAGCAAGTTGCTTTTCTAGGCCACATCATCTCCAGAGAAGGTTTAGCAGTTGACCCAGCCAAGATAGAAGCAGTTGTTAGTTGGGCAAGGCTAAGCAGTGTGACAGAAATTAGAAGCTTTTTGGGGTTAGCAGGCTACTACAGGAGATTTGTCCAAGGTTTTTCGTCCATTGCAGCCCCGTTGACAAAATTGACTCGGAAGAATGTCCCATTGGTTTGGACTGATCAGTGTGAAACCAGTTTCCAAGAGTTGAAGGGAAGGTTAACCACAGCCCCGATTCTTACATTACCCTCGAGCAACGGCGGATTTATTGTTTATACAGATGCTTCGAATGTGGGACTGGGTTGTGTATTGATGCAGGATGGCAAGGTGATTGCCTATGGCTCGAGGCAGTTGAAGGACCATGAGAAGAATTATGCGACTCACGACTTGGAGTTGGCAGTAGTTGTTTTCGCATTGAAGATGTGGAGACATTACCTCTACGGAGAGAAATTTGAGGTCCATTCAGATCACAGAAGTTTGCAATATTTGTTCTCACAGAAGGATTTGAACATGAGGCAGAGAAGGTGGATGGAGTATATCAAAGATTATGACTTTCCAATCAAGTATCATCCAGGCAAAGTGAATGTGGTAGCAGATGCGTTGAGTAGAAAATCAGTAGTCATGGCTAATTTGAGAGGAATGGGTGTCTTACAGCAGTTCGAAGAGTTGGGTGTAAAGGTACAAACCCTAAGATTGGGTGCGATGTTAGCAAACATGACAGTTTTAGAACCAACCTTCATCCAGAAGATTAAGGAAAATCAGTTACAAGACCCAGACTTGGCCAAGATAGTAGATGTTATTGCAGAACGCCCCGATTTCAAGATGGTGAATGGAATCTTGTATTTTCGTGACCGGTTGTGTGTGCCAAATGTGGATGATTTGAAGAATGAGATAATGAATGAAGCTCACAGCACGCGATATTCTATGCATCCGGGTAGCACGAAGATGTACCACAATTTGAAGAATAGATTTTGGTGGAACAACATGAAGAGAGAGATAACAACTTTTGTGTCTCGTTGTCTAACTTGTCAGTTGATCAAGGCAGAACATCAGAAGCCTCCAGGTTTGTTACAGCCTTTGGAAATTCCGGAGTGGAAATGGGAGCACATTACCATGGATTTCGTCTCCGGTTTGCCTAATACTAAGAAGGGAAATAATGCAATTTGGATCATTGTAGATCGTCTGACAAAGTCTGCTCACTTCATTCCGATGAAGACCGGGAATATGATGCATATGGCACCACTTGCGAAGTTATTTGTTGATGAGATTGTTAGTAAGCATGGTCAACCCGTCTCCATTACTTCAGATAGAGACAGTAGATTTGTTTCAAAGTTTTGGAAAACTCTGCATGAGTCGATGGGTACCAAGCTCCAGTTCAGCACAGCTTATCATCCTCAGACCGATGGTCAGTTAGAAAGGACGATACAGACTCTCGAAGACATGTTGCGTGCTTGTGTATTGGATTTCAAGGTTCAGTGGGATGAATGCCTACCGCTTTGTGAATTTGCCTATAACAATAGTTACCACTCTAGCATCGGTATGGCACCTTTCGAGGCACTCTATGGTAGAAGATGCAGAACTTCGGTTTGCTGGGAAGAAGTCGGTGAGCGTAGTTTTCATGGACCGACGATAGTTGGAGAGACAAGTGACAAGGTCAAGCTGATTCAGGAACGGTTGAAGATCGCCCGTAGTAGGCAGAAGAGTTACGCAGATACTCGCAGAAGAGAATTGCAGTTTCAGGTGGGTGACAAGGTATTTTTGAAGATCTCACCAGTTAGAGGGACTTTAAGATTTGGACAGAAGGGCAAGTTGTCCAGGAGATTTATTGGTCCGTATGAGATTTTGAGCAAGATTGGAGATGTCGCTTATAGACTGGCGTTGCCGCCGGAATTCTCCGGGGTACACAATGTTTTTCATGTTTCTATGCTCAAGAAGTATGTCTCTAGTCCTGCACACATTCTACAACATGAGCCTTTAGAGATTCGGGAAGATGCCCCGTATGTGGAAAGACCAATCAAGATCATTGACACCAAAGAGCAAGAATTGAGAAACCGGACTATTCATTGGGTCAAGGTACTTTGGGAAAATCACGAGCCAGAGGAAGCCACCTGGGAATTGAGAGAGCAAGTGCAAAGGAAGTATCCACAGCTTTTACCAGAGGTAATTGTTTGATTTATTTGGTGGACCAAATATCCTAAGGGGTGGAGGATGTTAGACCCCGACCCAGACCAATTCGATTAGTGTGCGATTAGTGTGTGTTTAGTCCTAAGTGAGTTTAGTGGTTGTTGGGTTAGAAATGATTAGTTTAGTCTTGGACATAGCTTTGGGAAATTTGAGAACGTTTAGTATTAATTAGACACACTCAGGAAGGCCTTAGTACACGTGTGAACTTGGGAAGATCGTATCGTTTTCTGTGTGATTGTGATTTTGATTTCATTTGAATGATGTTTCGACGTGTTGCAACTTTCGTTTTAAGCATATTCATATTTGAAGCCCAAAAACCCATGTTTTGGCCCAAAGAGGGTAAAATTGTCTTTCTTGCACAAATCTGGACACAATTTTCGAGATCTCATAACCATGTCAAAAATATACTTTTTAGAAACTAGATATTTCGACGATCGTTTTATCCTTCTTCGTCGAAGTCATCCGAGGTCCACAAGATCGTGTTTTGGCCATTTCAAGTTCAAGTTAGTTGGGACCCATTCTCCTCACTTAAACCCTTCTCCCTCCCTTTCATTCACTTTACCAAAAATCCTGCAACTTTCTTGACCTAGGGCTGAAATCCCTCTTTTTCCCTTCCATCTTCCTCTCCTTACTTGATCTAGCTAGAAGGCTCCAAAGAAAATTCTAAGACTACCAATTTCTTCCTCTCATCATAAGCTCTCCATTGATGCAAGTTTCTTGAGGTTCTAGGTTGGGCAAAAGCTTCATTTCATTCTCTTTCTCTTGTTTGACCCCTTCTAGGTAAGAGCTTCAACTCATATTCTTCATTGAGTCATTTTGATTCCTTAAGATTATGTTTTTCATGTTTTCAAACCCTTTTTATAAAAATGGGTTCCTTGCTTTCATCGTGTTAAGTTTGGTGTGGTTTCTCTTGGGTTTTCTTGTAGTGTTGGCTTAGCTTTTGAGTGAAGTGCTTGGAGAGGATTATTAGCATTTGGGCAAGGCAAGTAATCTCTATAGAACCATCGTGCATGTGTATTTTAAGCTACATTGTTGTTTTTGGAAATTTTGCATATGAAAATGTTTATAAGCTTCATGATCATGTTTTCCTTGGATTGGATGTTTGGGATTGTGAGAAATGTGTATTTTATCCCTTGGAGAGCATGGAGGCTCAGGGAGTGCAGGTGGAATGAAAAACAAGAAGAAGAGAAGAAGGAAATATGGAAAATCTGCACTGAACTGTACTTCCCGTGCAGTTTCGGTCAGCTGGCGGCTAGCCGTAATTCCCATTTCGGCTAACCGCGAGCCAACCGAAATCAGCGGTTCCTTTTCCAGTAGCTGACATTTGCTTCAGGGTCCTGCGGTTAGCTCACGGCTAGCCGCCAGTTCCCTTGCGGCTAACCGTAAGCCAACCGAAATTATTACGGTTCCTTTTCCAGAGAGCGACATCAGATCTGGGTTTTCAGCGGTCAGCCCTACGGTCAGCTTACGGCTAGCCGCCAGCTGACCGCAAGCTGACCGAAATTGACCAATTCCTAGTTTTGAAGAAGTTTTGCAAGAGTGAAAACTAGAACATGTTAAGTGACCTTTAGCTTGATATTGTGTACTCGAAACTCGAGATGTCTTGAACTTCCGGGACACCAACTCTATTCCAAATTCCAACATTTGGGCTTCGAATACACAAAGATCAATCAAGGGTCCTCACATGTGCTTGATAGGCTTTGTGTTCGTACCTTAGTTTGATATAATGAATATCATCGTGTACTCGTTTTGAAGTTTAGTACAAGCTAGTTTTGAAAATGTGTTCCAAGAAAAAGGGGATCACTTCCTAAGCGTGTTATGCATATTAATTATGCCCGTGCTAGTCGTGTTCATCGTGTTTCGATAAATGATTTCCCCCTTTTTTCTTATCTCGACGTGTTTAGACCGTGTTTCGCGTGTTTTGTGCATTCATGAATTAAGTAAACACCACTGAGCTTAGACTGCCCTTTCAGTCTGATCCACTGCCTGGGGGTCTTTAAACATGTGGACTGTCTGCAGACTGGTCGTGTATTTGTTACACATCGTGCGTGTCCGGTTCCGCGGCCGGAATTCCCGTCTTTGTGGGAAATCGTGTCGTGCTTATATTATGTATATCGTGCTTGTCGTGCGTGCTTGCTCTTTTCATTATATAAATGATAGAGAAAGGATGGGCTCTTTGTGGATTGTAACTATTCATGATATATTATGTACTCATGCTAGTTTGTTTTGGTATCTTAGCTTTGTTCGTATTCTTGAAAATGTATCTCAGCTTTGATAGTACTTCATACCAAAGATTTGCTTACATGTTTTCTCAAAATGTTATTGTTCATGTTCATGCCTACATTGATTACCTGCCAAATCGTCGCGTTTGACCCTTGTTTATTGGTGCCCAGGTACAGGAGACGTTGCCTTTGAGGAGGAGCGTCAGGAGGAGGCTTGTGAGCCAACTCCCGTGAGAGAGTGGCAGCCCGATGATGTCATTTAGATGTCGGACTGGTTCTCGAGTTTCGTCACCTTTAGTCTTGGGGTTTCTTTTGGTTATTTTGAGATTGTATTGACCTTTTTCGGTCTCTTATGGGTTGTACTAAACTTAACTTACTTTCGTGTTAAACTTATAACTTGAACTATGTTTGGGAATGCCATGATAACTCTTTTCTTTGATGCTATGTCTTGTTATTAAATGTTATAGCACTTAAAGATTTGATTGTGCTTATCGTGATGTGTTTTGCTACACGCTTCCGCAATCGTGTACGTGTGAGTCAGATTCCGCGTGTCTTTGGGAATCCTCACCGCGGGAACCTGTGGGAAAATAATGAACCATTAAGCATAAACATCATCAATCGCGTCGCGGGCCCGGGGATCCGTTCCGGGGTCGCGACAAGTGCTATGCGACTTGGTCATGGGTTATAACAAATTTGGATGAAACGCTGAAGCATGTTCAGAATCTTACAATAGTTTCGGATCGTATGAAGGGACTAACCAATGCTGCGAAGGATGTACTTCCAACCGCCGAACACAATTTTTGCTACCATCACATTTCACAAAATATTCAAGCGAGATTTAAAAATGATGGAATCGTGATGAAGTTTTGGTGCGCCGCACATTCAACGCGCGTCTGTGAGTACGAGAACTATATGGCAGAAATTAGATCCATTGATGTAGGGGCTCATGATTACATTAACGTGATCGGCAGGTAACATTGGGCGAATGCATTCATTGAGGGACAGCATTATGACATGCTAACTATGAATATTGCAGAGAGCACAAATAGCTTGTTGAGGGATATTTGAGAGGTGCCCATCACACAACAGATAGAGTCGATAAGGGCAAAGTTGATGGAATTTTACCAGCTCCGGTGTGAAAAAGGGCTAAAAATGAAGTCAAGAGTCACCCCAAATGTATGTAAGCTCATTAACCGTGAGAAAGAAGCCTCACGGAGACTCCAATGTTGGCAGGCAGGGGAATTAGAGTTTCAGGTTTTGTCTCCAGTGTACACGGACGTTGTCCACCTCGATCGAAGGTCATGCACATGCCACAAATGGGACCTGCTCGGCATTCCTTGTGCACATGTCCTTTGTGCTATTGAACTCAAGTGATATAATCCATATACTTCTGTGAGCAGTGGTTTTCCAGTGACTGCTATCGAGCAACCTACAACGATGTCATACATGCCACGCTCGACGGTAAACAATGGGAACTTAGAGGTGACGAGCATGTGTCACCCCCGGTAGCTCGGAGACAACCTAGAGGGCCAAAAAAATGTCGGATACGAACCGAGGACAGGATCAGGAAACAGGTTATGTGCTCCCATTGCAAGAAGCGTGGTCATAATAGACAGACATGTACAGAACCACCTCCAAGGGGATGAATCATATTTCCCTTATTTTTTGGATGATATATATCTTGAAGGTGTACACGTCTTTTGTGAAATATCGGATTTGGTGTAAATACTTGTTTCTGGTGGGGGAGCATATTTTTCTTTAAATTTTGGATGTATCTCTCGATAATTCTGGGAGAACATAATGTGTATATATCGATGTATAGCCGTAAACCAGTAGCCTAGTTTGCATATGTTAATTTGTAAATTTTGGTGTATATTGGCCCCATCCATATGGGTCGTTTGTTATATCTCTCAATTAATGAATACCATTGTATTTGCCCTTTTTGTTACAAATCTTTTCAGTTTATCCACTCACTCATGATTATTATCTTCCTTGTTTTTATGAATGTACTTGGTCATCCTCTGATGTTTGTTCTACATGTATATGATTTTGTGAGAGTACATGTATGGGTTCTTATGATCAAAACTGCCCACATAGTTTTGGGACACATCTATAACCGGGTGCACAATTGTACTCTCCATCATGATATGTTCTGCACCTTGGCCCCAGGTGACAGATCTAAATCTGTCCCTTGTAAATCTGGATAGAGCCTTTGCTGTTTTGAGGAGCCATCACAACCAACAATCCCTGCTTGAAAGTTGAGAAGCGGAGTCCATCACAATGAGTGTGTGAAAAGATAATATAACAAAAATTAGGCAATTGGGTTTGATGCTCCAAGCTGGCTTCACATGGCCAGCAGCAAATTGGTAATTTTGCCTTTGGAAATATTTCAAGTAGGAAGATTCATAATCTAATTGTAAAAATTTCAAAGTACATTTGCCTTTTTTTAACATATGATCATATTATTCATGAAAGCCTTTTTTTTTCTGTTGTCGGTTGATTGATGTGTCGTACGTTCTGTAGCTTCTATTAAGAACAAAAGCTAGCTACATGGATTGTAAATGTGAAATGATGATCGGACAAATGCTATTGGAAGATCATGTTGCGAAGATAATGGACTTGGACGGAAACTAACGCCCATGGAAGTGTTCTCTAATCTTGTTTAATGCAGCTGCACCATATCTTTTGATTCTACCTTGTCGCTGGTAACCCAAAATGAGCCCAGATTCGCTGGTGTTTTTAGGGGGTTGATATGAGGGAAGGTCCATTTTGATTCGGCTAAATCAATCAAAACTTAATCATTTTCAAAAATATTATAGGCAGACAGGTGTCCTATTTTATTTTTTTTTCAACGGGCACGATGCAGCTTTAGACTGATGAGTCAGCATAACTCACATTCGGAGTAATCCGGTCTGCCAAAGAGATAACAAACAAAAGATGTACTAGTAAAGAGTTGTGTCAAACATTAACTTA
The DNA here is from genome assembly GCA_038049695.1 of Cinnamomum chago. NCBI lineage: Eukaryota > Viridiplantae > Streptophyta > Magnoliopsida > Laurales > Lauraceae > Cinnamomum > Cinnamomum chago. The sequence continues at coordinate 38,472,574 of CP142458.1, forward strand.
AGTTCATTGAGGACTACAGCATTAAGCATTAAACAATTTCAAAGGATAAAATAGGAACAATTAAACTGGCACAAGACTCAGAAGTTCTGATAACATAGCTGTTCAGGTTTAAGAAAAGGAAGGAAATCAGCAAAGTCAACTGATAACAATAAACTAAAACATTATTGTGAGGCTTTGGTTGCACTTGAACAAAACATCAACAGCAGGCAATGCAGTCTGTCGCGGTGCAGACGATCGAGCAAGTTGGCAAAATTTTGACGCATCTTGGCGAATCCTTCATTAAATCGCACTTCCAAACGCCCGAGACGCTGGTTCAACGCATGAATCATCCCCTCATTTAATTGTTCATCTCCTAATAGTCCTACATATGAATCTGCAACTACGGACTGGCTTACCCTTATAGAATCAATTCCAGAGGGACCAGCTATATCTCCCTCATCGTCATCATCCAACTCAACAAAAGGGACGTGGGACTTGGACTTTTCAAGGGTGAATCGATCAATCTTCTGCTTTGGGATTATAATGTCTTCATTGGGTTCAACCAGCTTACCCATGTCCTGAAGTATCTTGGAGATGATCCCCGGGAAGGGAAGAGCAGTATTATGAGGTGCAGCGTGGGCCTTGGCCATTCCATGAAACACAACGAGAGGAATGTCGACTTTCCTTTGAGTCTCGATGCAGTAAAGGAGATACCCATCCTCCTTTGACTCTATTGCTGACTTTGGGGCTGACATTGTGACGGATGAAAATATTCAGTAAGCGATAGGAATCACTAAGTTTGTGGTGGGATATGTCACCGCGGATCTAGGCGACAGGCTTGCCAGTCAGTTCTTTGGCTACTAGATTGAAATTAATCCGACGGTTGTCCTCAATCGGGAAGTGTGCGCCTTCGACGCGATCAATTTCTAGCACTTGACTTAGAAGATTAGGTGTTATTTCAAGTTCCTGTCCTTGAACAAATGTCTTGAACGAGGTGTTTGAAACTTCATGCATGTTAGAGTATAACTCTCTTACCCAGTTGACCACTATCTGGTAGCTAAGATCATACAGTGTAAACCATTCTCTCTCGAGCATCCACACAGAAAAATCGAGGTCATTTAGCTCATTGTACATGGCAATTCTTTCAGGCACAACTGAACGATGCTAGAACTTTTTCATGTAGGAAATTTGGCCATCCTCACTTAAAAACCGAGACCAATCGTAGGAAGGGCGTTGACAAGTTTTGTTTTTTTTTTTTTTTGAGCCATACCAAGTAGCAGAACCTGTAAGAAAACCACGTCTAGAACCATCACAACGAGATTACTATGAAAAGGAGAATCCATGAATAGGCAAAGAACCATTCTAGCAAAGAACGATATAGTAAGCGTTGAAGTGTACACAACAAAAGCACATCCACATAAAATTGTTGGACTTCTGAATACCGGTTTTCCAGGATAGCTCCGATGGAATATAATACACTCATGCTTGAAACTTAGTCAAGACAAACCTATTAAATTTTAATTGTAGTGACATTGTCCCACGATCAATTTATTTGTAGTTAGCTGGAAAGAGTCATTGCACCATAACCTTTGGATATATATGTGGATCAATAAGATAGAATCCCCGTTAGCCTATACAGTTGCAGTGTATCCATTTATTCTTGTTGAATCCATGCACATGAATGGGTGGTATAGGAAGAGGTTATGAGCTGGTGTAAGCATTAAATTATGTTTTGCCGAGGGTTATTTGTTTGAGCAAATCCACTGGCATAGTAAACTAGCCATCTCTTATGACCTGATAAGAGTGCATGCAATTGGAGTTCTAGACTAAAAAAATTGTTTCATGGTTGATCAACTAACTCAAATCTTATAAATGAAATTTTGCAAAAACATCTTATAAGAATATGTAGGCAAACAAAGGAATTCATTCCTTTTTTTTTGTTTTTTTCAATCGATAACAAATGGATCTGAGTGAATGGCCAACAAATGAAAGAAATATTAGTAATTTTTCTTACCAAAGACCAAACAAAACTTGAACAACATGTTGTGACCTTAATTTATATTTCTCAATAGTAATTGAGGTGCACTGTAGATACGGACAGTCCCTGCACCTTTAACTTTGTAATCAAAATCAATCATTGCCCCCGACATTCTTATTGTCGTCCAACAGTTTGGGATTTCTCATTATGACCAAAGACTTGTAAAAGAAGGGAAGAGGGATCATAAAATTGAGAAATGGAACAAACAAGGGAAAACGATGTTTGTAAACTGATGGAATTTGAAGGATAAGATATGGGAAGAGACTTACCTTTGAAAGTGAAGAAAAATGACTTAGCTGAGATCCTATATGAAGAGGGGCAGATGCGGACGGTGATGACTTCGATGGTCCTTTGGGAGCTAGGGTTTCATGCCACCATATTTCATTGAGGAGAATGGATAGAGATCCATCGTGTTTTATTTATTCAAAGAGGATATATGGGTCAAGGTTAGGGGACCGAACTCATAACTTGAGAGTTCGAACCCTTGGCTCGTCTGGAAATTGGCCCATAATTTGCTTCAGTTGAAGGTTCGAACCAATAATTCGAGGGTTCGAACCCCTGACCTGACTGCAAAATGGCCCAGAATTTGCTTCAGCTAAAGGTTCAAACCAATAATTCAAGGGTTCGAACCCCTGACCTGACTGGAAAATGGCCCATCTAGTTCTGCATCCAAAGGTTCAAACCATAAAATTGAGGGTTCGAACCCTTGCCCTGGCTAGAAAATGGCCCGTAAAATTATGCAGACGAAGGTTCGAACCATAAAATTGAGGGTTCGAACCTTTTAGCCACCTGGAAAATGGCTCAAGGAATGCATAAGTCATAGGTTTGAACCCTTAATTTGAGGGTTTGAAACTTTGATCCCACTGGAAAATGGCTTTGGGAGTGCAAAAGTTAATGGTTCGAGCCCTTAACTTGAGGGTTCGAACCTTTGATCGCCCTGGAAAATGGCTCTGGGAGTGCAGAAGTCAAAAATGGCTCTGGGGGTGCAGAACTCAAAGGTTCAAACCCTAAATTCGAGGGTTCGAACCTTTGGGTTGGCTGGAAATTGGCCCAGAAAGTACGCAACTCGAAGGTTTGAACCCTTCTATTGAGGGTTCGAACCTTTGCACATTCTAGGAACTGGCTCAGCTATTGCAGGTATCGTTGGTTCGAATCTTCCTTCTGAGGGTTCGAACCTTTGGTGAATCTGGAAAATGGCTAAGCATGTAAAGGCAGCGAAGGTTCGAACCCTCAAGAGGAAGGTTCAAGGAATCAATTTTAGTTTTTCAGATCCGTTCAAAGTGAAGTATGTTATGGAAATGGGAAGTCACCCCTAGCCCACCTTACCAATTCTGTTAGCTTATTTATCAATGTAAATGCAGTCTAGCTGTGACTCATTCTTGATGCATAATGCAATGCCTCATGTAGCTAGACCTGAATGCGCTTGCTATGTGGTGCATTCATTTCACACGATAACGCAATTCATTTTTCCTACCTTTAAACTATCCCGCGAAGATTTTTAACTTAGATCCAATTTATTTATTTGTTTACCCTTCACGAAATTGGAACTGAATACAACATGAGATACACGGACAACATTTAAATTAGGATATAGCTTTTCACTTCCAATGGCTTGCACGGCAACAACAATGAGGTCGACTATGTATTGAGATCCAAATGCAATGGATAAGCCTACATCAAGTTGCAAAAAAATATACAATTTGCTGATATTACCACGACGATATCGTTACCAATCTTCATACTTTTTACTCTCAAATTTGTTATCCAGTAAGTCGATTGCATCGTAGTTATGATGTGATCTTCAGTAAATGATGTTCCTCTTGCGGTGTTATACAATGACAATCACTCAACATTTGTCAAGAACCTAAACAATCCAGAAAACCATGAACATGTACACACGCAGAAAACATAAAACCATGAGAGGTATCAGTAATCCATAAAAAGAAAGGAAATCCTTCTCTGAGTAAAAGCTGTGATTTCATTGTTATCTGACATTTTAGGCTTTGAGCCCAAAAGTAACATTCACTAATAAACCACAACAAGAGAAATCACGCCAAGGCAAGAACAACGCTCTATTTGTAGTCGCCTTCCCTTCGTTACAGCTTGTCCGGTTGTTCCTCTATGCAGCCTTCTTCAACACTTACATCAGATTTGTCTCATAGATTTGTCTACATGAGATAGGGATGTGGGATTATCCACCTTTTCCATCCATACCAAGATAGGCCACAGATGCAGAACATAACTATTTGGTGGCAGTAGTGTTTCAAAATTCGTCACCTCTTCATCTGGAATCAGATTTTCAATCCTGGTCATCTGAAACAATAGATCTTTCTACCAAATATCTGAACCCCTTGTAATATGAGGTGAAGTCATCCTCCTGCACCACAAGTGAATTTAGATATGGCCACGAAATTCACTTAAATTTTTACCAACTGATTCAAATAAGCATCAAAAGAGACGTGACAAATAACTATTCCTGCAGATAGAGATCAGACTATAGCACCCACAAAAGAGATGTACTTGATGCTCTTGCCATTGACTTTAGCAATTCCACCACTGGAAAGAGGCCCACTCCAAAATTGTTTTGATCAAGAAGCCCAGTAAATGTTACATAGCAGATTGATCAGGAAGCGATTCGTCTTGATCCTTCTGTTTCCAACGCGCATATTGGTCGATGTAAAGGTCAAAGACGATCTTCGCATGGAAGTAGTACATATCGCTCTTCGTGAATTCCATCAACAGACTCAATGAAATGTGTTGTGCATACGCCAGGATGAAAATCCCACAATCGACGCTGTGAATATAATAACTTCGAATTGGAATATGAAGGAAATTTAACCGATGAGTATGACATGTTTTGTAAACAGAATGCACTGAGAGTTGGTGTATTCAGTGAATTGAACCTGTTCGACTGCATGGGGCACTCCATGTGGAGTTTTGTCCATACCGTTGGATCGATCCACCCGAATTGCATAAAGCGTTCGTTGATCCAGTCGTTGATCCAGTCAATCTGTAGATCATACGTACATTTCAACTAAATACATGTTGAGATAATACAATAGTATGATTACACTTATGGTTGATAAATGGCAGTGATAAAACTTACATAGCATTCAGCGAACAGGTAATCTTCGTCTCGATTCAAGCTGTTATAGTACTCCCATCGCCGTCCACTAACCCAACCAAGAAGAAGGAAGAAGTGGTGGTTGTTCCATACTGGGAAGAACAAGAACTCCTTTTCCGTCATGTTGTCAAGCATTGCCAGCCCAAAGGATTTTTGAATGTGCTTCTCGCTTGCTTGAGAATGGACGTACCAATCCTACATGTTACAATAATGTCAACATTATTTCCAACCGCAAGGAGAAAGGGATACAAAGCACCCGTCCCCATAAATTTAATGTCCTGACTTTTAGAGCACTTATAGATAGAGCACATTCAAAAAAGTATAACGATGCAGCCTGCTCCTTTAATATCTGAAACCAAGAGTGCATGGTCTGCGACAATGGAAAGGCCCGCAAAATTAGATGATGGAACTAACCTCGCTAACTGTGCGGTTTTACGGTCATAAAATGTAAAATTAGAAAGAGCCAAGAATCACTATCCCAATTGTCCATCCATGCACCCTTAAGCAAATCCTTCATGATATCAGCAGTTACAGGCATACAAAACTCTTGTAGCTTTGCATTCCTGAGACGGTGCAGCATAGCGAGAGTTTAAGTAAAAACCTAGATACCAATAATGCATTTAAGGGAGATAGAATGTTGGTTATACCCCTCTCTATCAGCATATTCATTCCGAAAGACGGTGAGGATATCATGCTCCTCCATCGTGAGCTTATACTTTGGATTTCTCATCCACGCTCCAGTCTTGTAGTCAGCCATCCATAGAGGGGGCTTCGGATATCTAAAGTGTGCCTTGACATTTAGGATCATAGAGGAGATCTCGCTAAATAGGGACACACTTATCCCAAATTTGGGTTGCACCGGAGGTGGTGTACAATCCATTTCGGGCACTGACCATGGGCTGGAAGTGAAAGGACTCTTGGAGAAGGATTTAGCACTGCTACCATGGCCAACCACTTTAATAGGGGATTTGGGACTCTGGTGGGTATGCTGTAATCTCGGAGACCTTCAGCGTGATAACGCTATGGGACTTGAAGAAGCCTCGGAAATGAAGGCCCCCGTTGGACTTATGGGTTTGAATGCATCGAGGGGTTGTGCTGATTTTTTGATTAAGCATTTGGATCTTTTGGGTGGCTTTGAAACCATTGGACTACTGGTATCAGATGGGGTGGAGGAGAACTAAGTGACTTTGCCATCACTTTTCCATTTATTGGGACCAATTCCTGCGGGAGCTTTTGCCGAGTCTCTTTTGCCACTCTATTGAAATAGATGCCTGAAAATTAGTGCATAACTTCATGGAATATACAGAGTGCATGAGGACTTAATTTATACCTTTTGGGATGGCTCTTTGAATCCAACATTGTCTCCGTCATCCGAGTTAGCTGGCGCGAGATCAGACAAACACGCATCTTTTAACATCAAAACATTGGCTCTCACGGCTTCAATGAATTTTGTGAAATCTGCGGGGGATTTTTCTTCTAATTGAGCCGCATCGCCACATGATGCCAGGATTTTTACGCTTAACCTCTGGATTTATATTAGGCCATATAAAAATAACATAAGAGTTAGAATTAACTATATAAAATGGAGGTTTATACTTGTCTGAGGAATTAGCAAAGTAAGATGGAGGAATTTACTTGAGCTTGGATATCGTTCAGGTTGAGGCCAGATCCGGAGGTTGGACGACCGATTCGAAGCCGAGTGATGCCTCTATACAACTGGAAGTACGCATCTGTGTGAGGGTCGGCATCGCCCTCCTCTCCGTAAGTTATTGCATCAATCCTTTTATTCCATACACCAGAATAAATGGCTCGGATTTTTTCATGTTGATAGTGACCTATTGGGACCATTTCATTCCACGGAAATGGTCTTTGGAATCTGGGTGGCACAACTTGTTGTAAGCCAAATTGTTTCATTACTCTCTCCAGACAGTGTCGCTCCACAATCCAAAAACAAATCAAGGCCGTGTTGGACCAGAAGAGAGGAACATCTGCATCGTCGATGTTTTCCTGGATGTTTTCATAATCTCAATATGGAAGCCAATTGAACTGCAAGAATATAAATTCATCATTAAATCCATAACTATATTAAAAAAAGAAAAAGAAAGGCCACAATAAAGAGAGTTGAATAAAGTAACAGCCTGATGAGACCTAAATCTGAAATCAATAACTCCAAACAAATAACCAATACCCAGCTATGCCCTAATTGAATATTTACGGCATCTACTTCCATAATATCCAAATGTCGTCTGCCATCCTCAACTCTCGTCTGGAAATGATGGGAACGCAATCTGTTGTACCAAATTAAGAGAAGAGAAAACTCAACATCTGTGTCCCAATCAGCTCTCCAACGGACCGGCTTGCCAATTGCCATACGTGAGTATGCCCAGACCTGACCAGCTACAGAAAAATGATGGTTCCAATTCTAGAATAATTAAAACATTAAATCATCATAATTCACACAGATCACAGACTTGTTTAATCACCTGTAGTAGTTTTAGAGGACCTGTTATTGTCTTGACGACTTTTCCTTTCTTTTTGTATAAAGATACCTTGGCAAGGCCCCTGTATAGATTTGTCAGGCATGCAGTTTCCCAAGAACGCCTTTCAAAACATCTAAATAATTCAAGGATGTGGGCTGGAGCCTTAGTACCTGAAGAGGTCCAAAAAATCTGTCCGGCATGCAACGAGACAGAATAGAAATGCACGTGCACGTGTCCGCCGAACATCTTGATCTCACGGTCAGCTCTTGGGCTCCAAACCAAAATTCTCTCTCAACCAAGTGAACTTAATCTACACTCCATAGCAGTCATAGTTCACGTCCGGTACCACCTCCAACAATTCTTCACATAATTTGACCATGATCAAGGGCTCGAAGAATGTCCGGCCATTGACAGGGAGACCATCAATAGGTAGGACATACATGTAAGCTACATCCTCCAAAGTAACGGGCCTCCCCACTGTTAAGGTGGAAGGTGTTTGTCCCAGGCCTCCACCGCTCAACCAAGCTAGTTATTAGGCCATGATTGAGCTCTAATTTTTTTTTATCTTCGCTAGTTGCTCTAGCCCGGTCTGACGTATTAGCTCCCACATACGATCATTGATTTCTCGGCTGTCGTGATTTGTCGTGGGAATGCAATGTAGTGGGCCTGCTTCCTACAATTAATAAATGACGAGGAATCTATAAGCTTAAAGTAATGTCATTGTTGTAAAGACAATATAGTAAAACAAGTGTATTTCAATATATGCTTACCTTGCCGTGCCAGACTCGTTCTGAAATATGGTTCTCTTGCTCGTATAAAATGGAGTTATCCGTAGAACCGAGCCGTAGATTGTCCATATATAATCTATAACAAGTTTAAAGTTAGCACAAGGTACATATATCAATTCATAGAGTTCTAAAATGAAGTTTCTAATAGACACAAATGAGGCTTGTCAGGCAAAATATAATAGAGATTCATTTCTGGCTTGAGTTATGTGACTGCAATTGTAACGATATCGTTGCAAGCATTTATAGTTCCTCCTACATTTCTGTTTTCTCAACTAGTAATTAATGATATACTCTATATTGAGATGCATAAACATTGATAAATGTATAACGATCTCACTCATATTATATTTGACAAAGTTTCTCGATAACGATATCATTCTACTGATTTTCAGATTACTCAACCCTTTTTTGTCTCCGACAACAAATTGGCAATAAGTTTATAATGAAATGCATAGACGATGTGTAAGACTTACGGGAACTGCAAATGGTAATTTTTTCAACATATATCTTATGTTTACACTTATCATTATCGTTACTTACAAATTCTAAGATGATGTATGATCAGTGGCTTTACAATTCAAGTGACCATGCATCCTACACATGGTGTCCCCACATTCTACATTGTCAATTGACCCGTAACAGCATATTTAAAAGAAGGCCTAATGGGGTAATTAATTACAATGGATGCATAAACTTGTTGGGAAAAACCATGCAGATCAAATAAGAAAACAAGTCAGGGGAGAGCAACAGATATTCAAGTCCAACGACGCATAACAGTCACTAACAGTGTACTATTGAAAAATGGGCTCCTTGGCTTCATCTCATTTAATTTTATGCGCTCCTTGGATTCCTTTCACCCTCAAACCGAGGTGGATTGATAACAGCTATGCTCCTCTACTGGGCCATCATGGGCTTGTCTGCTGGTTAGGGATCTGCCCGTCTGTACAAGATGTTCAATGGAACAAAGTGGAAGAAAGTGTCTAGAAAAACCGCATTCATGTTCCCTGTTATCGTCTTTGCTATCTTCATTTTCTTGAATGCTCTCATCTAGGGGGATAAGTCATCCGGTGCAGTGCCATTTGGAACTATGTTCGCCCTGGTTTTTCGATAATTTGGGATGTCAGTCCCTCTAGTGTTTGTGGGTAATGGAAGTTGGGTTCAAGAAGCAGGCTATCGAGGATCCTATCAAGACGAACAACATCCCAAGGCAGAATTGGCCAATGGAAGAATTCCTTTAGCGGATTATTTTTTCCATTACAAACTTCTTCAGTTTTGAATATTAAAGGAATTTGGTTCTGTTACAGAAATTGTTATACTTTGTAATGCAGGCGGGGGAAATTTATTTTCTGTTTTATTAAGGCTTATGCTTGCCTTTGAAACTATGCTTTTACCACTTGTGTTCTTAAGAATGAGAAAACTATGCTTTTATGTACTTTTTTCTCACTTATTCTTCTTTTATTTATTCCTTGTTTTGATTTGATATCTCTTTGGTGTTTCTTATTGCTAACATGTTGATCTCCACAAACCCTAGATAGAGGGATTAGCGTGATGCCTCATATAAAATGATCAAGCTAAACCAAGGAAAAGATTTTCAACTTAACAAAAAATTCCTATTTCTTATAAATGTATAGTTTCGTACTTCTGTTATAACACAAATCATCCATAAACAACCCGAACAATACCTTTTTTTTCTAAAGGCAAATTTTATTAGAAAAGGGGAGGGAGGGGAGAGAGCAAAAAGCTAAAAAGCTCAAAAAAAAAAAGGGAGCAGGGCAACCACCAAGCTTACAAAGAGAGAGAAAAAGAAAGGAGAAACAGAGCGCCCGGAAACAAAAATTAAGGGAGAGTAGAAAAAAAATTACAGAAAGCTTGAAGAGGTCATCTTAGAAAAAGGTTTCCCTATCTTGAGAGAAGTTGAGAGAAGCTCAGTTAGGTATTTTGCGACCTTCTCATGAAAGACTATGGAGTTCCTATAGAGATGGTCATTCCTACACTCCATAGATACAACCCAAACAATACAAAAATAAAAATCCCAATCTAACAATAACTTTTAACATAAATGTTTTTTTAAGTTTCTCATGACTTCGTTCTCTATTTGTGTTTTTTATGATTTGGCACAATTATTGTTGGAGTTGTGTTCAAGAAATTTTATTAAAGACTATGATTGGTAGGCTGTACTGAAGACTGGTTTTATAATAGATCCTTATAGCAAGAAATATTATTTATTTTTCTAAGATGACTCCTACTCTTTCATATGGTTTCGGTTGGGCTATAGTAGATAAATTTAATTAAATTTGATGTAATAGACTCTTATGTTTAAAAGCATCCATGCAATGGTTGTCGCAGATGTCGCGACCCCGGACCAGGCCCGCGGGACTAATATGGGATCGGGACTAGTTAATGATGATGAGTAAGTGGATGATGGACATTATTACACTTGATGCCATGGAACATGTATATTTATTTTGGCCAATACGTACACGAGTCAATAAAATGATACCACTCGTGCACGTGATTTCCCATAGGTGTTCACGGTAAGGATATCACATCAATAAAACATTTGTATAAGTGCGGAAGCGTACAGTAAATCAAACATTCAATCCAACTCTTGTCATAAGACTATAACATGTGCATAAACAACTATCAGAATGACCAATGATCATTAGTGCTTTCCCAAAAGAAACGTTAAAGTTTAAACAAAAGATCATTTAATTACATTCTCAAAATAGAGGCCAACAAAGGCCAATACAACCCAAAGTAAAGTTAACCACAAATTCCCCAAAATATATCATATCTCAAGGCAACCGAATGTCAACACGACATCATCGGCATGCCACTCAACTAAACACTGCGATTCACCGACCGCCTCCTCATGCTCCTCCTCGGAATAACCAACAATTGGACCTGAGTACCAAAGTAAATGGATCAGACACAATTGTCTAGCTGGTGGGTGAAAAGATATGACAATATAATAATAAATGAATTTACCTTTAAAAGCATTGAAACCTGTTTAAATAACAATTTCCATAAAAGAGATAAATCATTTATTCGAAAACAAGTATGCAATGTAAATCATGTAAAGGCAACCAAGGAAATGGGAAACAAACAAGATGGTAACCACACAAAGCTAAGTCCTTTATCATCGAAGTGACAAGACCATATCGGGGCGTTGATCTCAGTCACACAAGGTGAAGAGAAACAACGAAATATATATATACATATAATAATACGGGACATGACCTCCGTAGCGAGCCGGACATCGGGAACCACGGTGAGCCGGGTATCGGGAACTACGGTAGCAATCCGGGGTATCGGGACAAGACCACGGTAATAACCGAGTAGTGCGATCCAAACAGCAACTGGCGGGAGAAGAGAGGAATCTCCAAGTCAGTGGATCAGACTATCAAGGTTATCCAAGCTTAGTGGTGCTGACTCATAGGTCAAATGATAAAAATCAAGACATATATAAAATCTGTCAAGTACAAGTGCATATAAAGTTCGGGAACAGTGAAATACTGTAAATCTTTCAAAATCTAACGACAAGTGTCGAGTTCAAGACTAGTTCAAGGTGAATAGGGATCCCGTATGTCAATATTAATATAGACTCGTACTCCTTGAGTTTAGGAACATTCCGGGGTCTTTATACACTTTGGGATTTTCAAAGCTTTGAATGAATCTTCCTGATATGGTCTCCTTTTCTCAAACAAATTTCAAATAATGTTTATAAGTCTTCTAATCACAATAGCGCTCTCAAAGAACATATTTAATCAGTTAAATATTTTATTTTTATTCCCAAAATAGCCTCAGATGAACAGTACAGTTCGCTCGAGCAATGTACTTACTGGAAAAGCTTTCTGGGAAGGTTCGCTCGAGCGAAGTGGAGTTCGCTCGAGAGAACTCGTCCAGTTCACGGTTGGCTCGAGCGAATAATTCGTACGCTCGAGCTGACCACTGTCTGGAATGAGTTCTAGGAGGGTTCGCTCGAGCGAACTGCCCTCTGTCACGTTCGCTCGAGCGAACTGTCCAGAATGTGATTTGGGGGACAGTCTGCTCTATCATTTTTCTCCTTCTTACAAACCCTTTTGAGCCTCATTTCTACACCAAATAAAAAGCTCAAAACCTTCTTCAAACCATCATTCAAAACACCCTCAAATCTTCCACAAATAATTAACCATTCATCTCTTTCTCATCCATAATCAACCACATAAGAGAAGAAAAATCCACCAATCATAAACATTCATTTGAGTCATAAACAAGCAATAAATGAAAAGCCATAAATGTCAATATTTTCAAGAGTTTAACAAGCTAACAAGGTACATGAGCATTTATTTCAAAAATCAATGCAAGTCAATAAATATGAACATAAATAACCAAAACCAAACACATTCTTTATAAAACCATTAAAAGCTCAAAGTATCATTTCATCCACTTGCCTTAGGTCTCTAATCAAGCAAATCAAGTCTCTAATAACTCTTCCGAGCCAGGAAACCAAGCTACAAGAAAACCCCCAAAACAAACCCTAAAAGGGTCAAAACAAGAAATAGAAAGTGAGAACTCACAATAATGAAATGGAGCTTCTCTAAGGATAGATGAACACGTATCTAAGAGATTAGGGAGGAAGCTTACTTGGAGGTTCTTCAAATAGACAAGGTGAGCTTGGGGATGGAAGGTTTCCTTTAAGAGTAGTATCAATGGGAAGCTCGTGAAGTGGAGAAGAAGGTGATGATATCCATTCTTCAATTTGTGCTAGGTTGGTGGTGATTGGAGATGGAAAAGTCAAGAGAAAGAAGATTAGGGAGAAAAGTGAAAACCCTAGCTTTTTGTTGGATTTGAGCTGGAAAAAGGGAAAGGAAGAAGAGTCGTCCTTATATACAAGTCAAGAGTGGGCTCTACCACTAGAAATCTTATTGGGCTAAAATCACGGCTTTCGGGACATCGAACGAGTTTGACGAAGAAGAGAAAAACGATTGCCGAAATATTTAGTTTCCAAAAAGTGTATGTTTCGCAGGTTTCGGGGATATCAAATTTTAGGTATAGATTTAGTGTAAAAAGATTGTTTTCCCCTCAATGCTAGAAAAGTCGGGTTTCGGGATTCCGAATGGGAACAGGATCAACATGAAAGTTGTTGAGTTAACAAGATGAGTAAAACAGGGTTAACATACAAATCATTGGAATCACAGAAAATCTCCTAAGTAAACGCAAAGTCACAAAAGAAACCCCCAAAGGGTCCCATTAATCGCAAGGGCACTCAAAATTCATCAAAGCTATAACAAAACTATTCTAATCCCAACTTAAATCAAAATACACTAATCACGCTTAGAACTTAATTAACACTAATCGAGGTCACTCGGGTCAGCGTCTTACATCCTCCACCCCTTGGGAACATTTGATCCACCAAATGAAATATAAAACTCACCTTAGGTAGTAGATGTGGATACTTCTTCTGCACTTGATCTCGTAGTTCCCACGTTGCTTCTTCCGGTCCATGATTCTCCCAAAGTACTTTTACCCACTGAATAGTCTGTGTCCTCAACTCTTGTTCCTTTGTATTAATGATCTGAACGGGCTTCTCAACATATGTAGCATCCTCTCGTATTTCCAAGGGTTCATATCGGAGTACATGCAAAGGGTCAAGAACGTACTTCTTCAACATAGACACATGGAATACGTTGTGTACATCGGATAGCTCAGGTAGTAAGGCTAATCTATAAGCCACGTCACCAATCTTGCTCACAATGTCATACGGTCCAATGTATCTCCGTGATAGCTTGCCTTTCTGTCCAAATCTCAATGTTCCCCTTGTAGGTGACACTTTCAAGAAAACCTTATCTCCTTCTTTGAACTGTAAGTCCTTTCGGTGAGAGTCTGCATAACTTTTCTGTCTACTCCGGACTACTTTTAGACGTTCTTGGATCAACTTGACTTTGTCAATGGTTTCACTTACCATAGTCGGTCCATGAAAACTGCGAATGCCGACTTCTTCCCAACACACAGGTGTTCTACACTTCCTGTTGTACAAAGCCTCAAAAGGCGTCATTCCAATGCTTGAATGGTAACTGTTGTTGTAAGCAAACTCACACAAAGGTAGAGTCTCATCCCATTGGGTTTTGAAGTCTAACACACAAGCACGGAGCATATCCTCAAGAGTCTGAATGCTTCTATCTGACTGGCCATCTGTCTGAGGGTGCAGTAAATCAAACATTCAATCCAACTCTAGTCATAAGACTATAACACGTGTATAAACAAGTATGAGAATAAGAAATGATCATTAGTGCTTTCCCAAAAGAAACGTTAAAGTTTAAACAAAAGATCATTTAATTACATTCCCAAAATAGAGGCCAACAAAGGCCAATACAACCCAAAGTAAAGTCAACCACAAATTCCCCAAAATATATCGCATCTCAAAGAACCGAATGTCTACACGACATCGTCGGCATGCCACTCGACAAGACGCTGCGATTCACCGACTGCCTCCTCATGCTCCTCCTCGGGATAACCAACGACTAGACCTGAGTACCAAAGTCAATGGATCAGACACAACGGTCTGGCAGGTGGGTGAAAAGATATGACAATATAATAATAAATGAATTTACCTTTAAAAGCATTGAAACCTGTTTAAATAACAATTTCCATAAAAGAGATAAATCATTTATTTGAAAACAAGTATGCAATGTAAATCATGTAAAGGTAACCAAGGAAACGGGAAACAAACAAGATGGCAACCACACGAAGCTAAGTCCTCTATCACCGAAGCGACAAGAGCATATCAGAGCATTGATCTCAGTCACACAAGGTGAGGAGAAACAACGAAATATACATATACATATAATAATATGGGACATGACCACGGTAGCGAGCCGGGCATTGGGAACCACGATGGCGAGCCAGGTATCGGGAACCACAGTAGCCATTCGGGGTATCGGGACAAGACCACGGTAATAACCGGGTAGCGGGATCCAAACTGGAGCTGACGGGACAAGAGGGGGATCTCCAAGTCAGTGGATCAGACTGGCAAAGTTATCTAAGCTTAGTGGTGCCGACTCATAGGTCAAATGATAAAAATCAAGACATATATAAAATCTATCAAGTACAAGCGCATATAAAGTTCGGGAACAGTGAAATACTGTAAATCTTTCGAAATCTTAGGACAAGTGTCGGGTTCAAGACTAGTTCAAGGTGAATAGGGATCCCGTATGTCAATATTAATATAGACTTGGTACTCCTTGTGTTTAGGAACATTCCGGAGTCCTTATACACTTTGGGATTTTCAAAACTTCGAATGAATCTTCATGATATGGTCTCCTTTTCTCAAACGGATTTCAAATAATGTTTATAAGTCTTCTAATCACAATAGGGCTCCCAAAGAACATATTTGATTAGTTAAATATTTTATTTTTATTCCAAAAATAGCCCCAGATGAACAGTACAGTTCGCTCGAGCAGACTGGGAGTTCGCTCGATCGATGTACTTACTGGAAAAGCTTTCTGGGAGGGTTCGGTCGAGCGAACTGGAGTTTGCTCGAGCGAACTCGTCTAGTTCATGGTTGGCTCGAGCAAATAATTCGTGCGCTCGCGCTGACCACTTTCTGGAATGAGTTCTGGGAGGGTTCGCTCGAGCGAACTGTCCTCTGGAAGGGTTCGCTCAAGCAAAATGTCATCTTCGCTCGAGCGAACTGTCCAGAATGTGATTCCGGGGACAGTTCTGCTCTATCATTTTTCTCCTTCTTACAAACCCTTTTGAGCCTCATTTCTACACAAAATAAGGAACTCAAAACCTTCTTCAAACAATCATTCAAAGCACCCTCAAATCTTCCACAAATAATTAACCATTCATCTCTTTCTCATCCATAATCAACCACATAAGAGAAGAGAAATCCACCAATTATAAACATTCATTTGAGTCATAAACAAGCAATAAATGAAAAGCCATAAATGTCAATATTTTCAAGAGTTTAACAAGCTAACAATCTACTTGAGCATTTATTTCAAAAATCAATGCAAGTCAATAAATATGAACATAAATAACCAAAACCAAACACATTCTTTTTAAAAACATTAAAAGCTCAAAGTATCATTTCATCCACTTGCCTTAGGTCTCTAATCAAGCAAATCAAGTCTCTAATAACTCTTCCAAGCCAAGAATCCAAGCTACAACAAAACCCCCAAAACAAACCCTAAAAGGGTCAAAACAAGGAATAGAAAGAGAGAACTCACAATGGAAGGTTTCCTTTAAGAGAGTAGTATCAATGGAAAGCTCTTGAAGTGGAGAAGAAGGTGATGATATCCATTCTTCAATTTGTGCTAGGTTGGTGGTGATTGGAGATGGGAAAGACAAGAGAAAGAAGATAAGGGAGAAAAGTGAAAACCCTAGCTTTTTGTTGGATTTGAGCTGGAAAAAGGGAAGGGAAGAAGAGTCCTCCTTATATACAAGTCAAGAGTGGGCTCTACCACTAGAAATCTTGTTGGGCTAAAATCACGGCTTTCGGGACTTCGAACGAATTTGACGAAGAAGAGAAAAACGATCGCCAAAATATTTAGTTTCCAAAAAGTATATGTTTCGCAGGTTTTAGGGATATCAAATTTTGGATATAGATTTAGTGTAAAAAGAATGTTTTGCCCTCAATGCTAGAAAAGTCGGGTTTCGGGATTTCGAACGGGAACGGGATCAACATGAAAGTTGTCAAGATTAACAAGATGAGTAAAACGGGGTTAACATACAAATCATTGGAATCACAGAAAATCTCCCAAGTAAACAAAAGTCACAAAAGGAACCCCCAAAGGGTCCCACTAATCGCAAGGGCACTCAAAATTCGTCAAAGCTATAACAAAACTATTCTAATCCCAACTTAAATAAAATACACTAATCACGCTTAGAAATAAAATACAACTTAATTAACACTAATCGAGGTCACTCGGGTCGGGGTCTTACAGCAGAGCAGCTTGTTTATGAGTTAAAAAGGTGGATTTTATTTCAATTTGTGAGTGTTGTCCCTTTTGAGATTTTAGATTCCTTTTAATTTTTAAAGGCTTCCTTCCTTTAGAACATCCAATTGATCACCCAAAAGAAGTCCAATTTGGGTTTTCCTTTCAAGGTTATAGTTCTGTGATTTTGAAATTATTAGTTCATTATATCATGCAGTTATAATAGTCTTTGGGTTTTAGGTGAATCTGTTGATGTTGTCCGTTGACCAAAATTGAATACGTCTCTCATTAGCTATTTAGTTAAAGGGCTCCATTCATAGGGTTAAAAATCTATTTTATTATTCAGCATTCTACTTGTTTAAAGGACCTGACATTGAAACCATAACTGTCGGGATGCAATATATGAACTAACATGGAATACTGCAACTATTTTAAACTATACTCTTGTCTAATCACTTGGATAGAATTACCCATCTCCCTTGGACGTGAACACTAAGCTCCCACTAATGTTCTATACTTTTGTAACTTCATCTCAATAAACATTGAATTTGTCTCTATCTATCTAGATGAACTGGATCCCCCTCGGGAGAGTGGAAGATAGGTAATGTATCTTCTCTATGGGGAAAAGTGAGACATGACTTGAGGTGAAAAGGGTTAAACACTTTACAAGAATTGGGAACTTGAAGGAAAATGGATGATAGGCTAAAAATTGAACTTCTATTTTAGTTTATCCAGATACCAATATGTTATATATCGTTAAAAGATTTTCACGTCACAGAACGTCTTGATCCCTTAAGTTGGTTCTCCAATTCATTTTTTTCCCCAGTAAGCTAGCACTTAAGTTGTAAAATATGATCCCTTTGCGTATTCAACAACATAGCTTCTTCTATCATTGTTATGGGTTGTGAGAGTTATGCTACATATTACAATTCCAAAGTGTCGCGACCCCGGACCGGGCCCGAAGGACTAATCCGGGATCGGGACTAGTGATGTACCACATCACTTTAATGCCATACATTTATTTAATTTCCCACAGGTGTCCGCGGTGAGGATTATCACAACCATATATGAACATTTCTATTAAGTGCGGAAGCGTGTAGCAAATCAAATATTCAATCCATCTCTAATCATAAAGATACTAACACAAGTATTAGAATGAGCAATGATCATTAGCATGTTACTCAAAAGTAAGTTAGAGTTTATACAAAGATCATTTAATTACATTTCCCAAAAATAGAGGCAAACAAAGGTCAATCTAAACAAAATATCAATCCCCAAAAGAATGGTTAAAAGTTCTCCCAAAATGTTATCTCTCTCTAGCAATCCAATGTCTAAATGACATCATCAGCATGCCACTCGACTAACTGCTACGGTTCTCCGACCGCCTCCTTGTGCTCCTCCTCTGGATAACCAACAACGGGACCTGAGTACCAAAGAGTGGGTCAAACACGACGGTTTGGCAAATGGATAAATTACAATGACAATATGATAATAAATGAATTTGCCTTCAAAAGTATTTAAACATGTTTAAATTAACAATTTCTATAAACGAGATAACACATTTATTCAAATACAAGTAGGCATTGTAAAACATGTAAGGTAACCAAGGAAATGGGAAACAAGCAAGATGGCAACCACACGAAGCTAAGTCCTCTATCACTAAAGTGACAGAGCAATAACTAGGCACTGATCTCAGTCACTCGGGGTGAGGAGAAACAGTGGATCTTATAAATACATACACATATACTATATATGACTACTGTAGCGAGCCGGGCATCGAGAACCACAGTAATAATCTGCGGCATCGAGACAAGACCACGGTAATAACCGGGTAGCGGGATCCAAACTGCAGCTGGCGGGACAAGAGGGGGATCTCCAAGTCGGTGGATCAGACCAACAGGGTTATCAAAGCTTAGTGGTGCCGACTAATAGGTCAAATAACAAATCGAGACATGTGCAAGTAAATCGAGTACAAATAAACAAACGGGCAGGACGGGGGTGCTCAAGGGCACACTGTCGTTTCATGTGGTGCAATGCACTTCAAGACAAGTAACCATTGTAAGTGTACTTCAATGCTTTCGGGAAAAAAAGGCATGTAGTATAAATCTCGGGATCGATAAAGTACAATAAACAATTGAAATTTCAGATAAAGTATCGGGTTTAAGATTTATTTGAGGTGAATAGGGATCTCGTATGTCGATTAATAATAATTTGGTACTCTTTGAGTTTGGGGACATTCCGGGCTCCTTATACACTTTGAATTTTCAAAACTTCGAATGACATCTTCGTGATATGGTTTCTTTCTCAAATGGCCTTATACATTGCTTAGTAAATCTCCCTGACATAAAGGGGTTCTCAATGAATAGGCCCAAAATGTTTAAATAGTTCATCATTGTCCCAACATAGCCTTTGACCGACAAAGCCCATCGCTCGAGTGAACCGGAGAATTCGCTCGAGCGAGGAGCTCTCTGGAATGGTTGTCTGGGTGATTTCGGTTACCTAGCGGTTAGATGGCGGCTAGCCGCCGTTGGGTTAGGCGGTTAGCCGCTGGCTGCCGCGCGGCTGACCGCGGTTGGCCTGACAGAAAGACAAGTTACTGGAAATGTAACCGAAATGGTTCGGTTGGCTGACGGTTAGCCGCCGATGGGTTAGGCGGTTAGTCACTTGCTAAACATGAGGCTGACCGTGCTTTCAGGAGGAAAATGTTGCTCTCTGGAAAAGTAACCATGACTGTTCGGCTAACTGGCGGTTAGCCGCCAGTCACCAGACGGCTAGCCGACAGGTGACCGCTGACTGACCGCCAGGTGCGGGGAACACTCACTGTGTTCAGATTTGAGCCCTTTTTCTTTCTCAAAACCATTCTCCTCACTTCCATTAATCCCTGCAATAAAACTGAGCTAAGAGCTCCTCCAATACATATATCTACACTTCTCCAAAACTCCAATATGTGTTCATTCCATCACCTCCTTCTTAACCACAACAACCACAAGAGGAAAGAGAAACCAACTCACAAACATTCATTTAAGATATATCCAAAAGACAACAAGTACCATAACCAATATGTTTCCAAAACATTAAATGATTTAGCAAGGTTCATTCAAACCATTTATTTCAAAAATCAATGCAAGCCAATAATTATGAATGGAAATGACAAATCAACCACATTCCTCATGAAAATCATTGAAAGCTCATAATATTAACTCATCCACTTGCCTTGGGTCTTCTAATCAAGGAAATCAAGCTACTAAACAAAGCTTTCTCAAGAATCCTACAAGCACAAACAAAATCCCCAAAACAAACCCTAAAATGAGTCAAACAATGAATGAAGAACATATAACTCACCATAATGGAGATGAAGCTTCTCTAAGACTAGAACAATACAAATCTTGAAGATGGAGAAGATTGCTTACTTGGATGACCTTTAAATGGAAAGAGCTAGCTCAAAGAAGATCTTGGAATGTGAGGTTTTCTTCACAAATGGTATCAAAAGGTAGCCTTCAAGATGAGGAAGAGAATGGTGAAGTCCATCTTGATGTTGGTGCAAGTTTGGTGGTGGATTTGGTGATGGGAGACACGAGCAAGAAGGAAGAAAATGGAAACCCTAGGTTCTCTTTTGTGCTAGAAAAGGGAAATGAGGAAGATGGGTTCTCCTTATATAAGCAAATGGGAATGGGTCCCACTACTTAAGACACCCTTTGGGCTAAAATCATGTCTTCCGGGATCTCGGATGAATTCGATGAAGAAGAAATGATCACCGAAATATCTAGTTTCCAAAAAGTATATGTTTTGCGGGTTTCGGGAATATCAAGTTTTGGGTACAGATTTAGTGCACAATGACTATTTTGCCCTCAAGGCTATGAAATCGGGTTTCGGGGTCTCGAACGGGCACGGGATCAACATAAAAGTCGTAGGGATTAACAATACAAATAAAACGGGATTAAAACAATGAATGCAAGAATCTCCGATAGATCCTCAAGCGCATGCAAGGTCATAAAGAAGGAACCCTCAAAGGGCCCCACTAATCACAAAGCAATCAAAATTCCCCAAAACTATTTCAAAAGCTATTCCAAGCCCAACTTAACCAAAATCCACTAAACACGCTTAGAACTAAAACACAAATTAATTAATACTAATCGAGGTCACTCGGGACGGGGTCTTACACAAAGCAATATGTTGTGATGGAAAACCCATAATTTCTACCCAGTGTCAATCCAAATGCACTGTGAGTAATTAATTATTTCTTCTGCCCTTTGTTCATGCAAACAAAGAATCAAATAAACAACGTCTTTATACATAAAAACAATTAACAAATTCTTTCCATATTCTCATTTTCCATTGAAGACCTCAATAACAAAAATGACCAAAAGAAATTAAAATACTCAACCAAACAGAACAAATGCAGGCATTACCATTACTCAAGGTGCAAAAAATTCAACAAAACCGGGGAAAAACTCAGAGATCTCAACAATATGCATTGGACTTTTTCAGTTTCTATAACTGTTGTATAATGTGGAAAAAACCACTCCAGCAGTTAAAAGATGGAAGATGGAAGATCACTCCAACGGTTATAGAAACTGAAAATGAAAATAAAACAGCAAAATAGACAATGTGGAAGAGAGAAGAACATGGAAATCACCTTGACTGAAGTCTCAAATGGAAGATGACGTTGCAGGAGTCGTGGGAGTTCCACCGGCGGATCTGGCCAGTTATTGCTTAGACAGCAGCGACTGGAGGGGAAAGCAGGGGCCGGGACGTCGAAGAGAGGGAAAGATAGAGCAACAGCGGAGAGGGGGAGGGAAATAGAAAGCAGGTACCGGTGAGGAGAACGCAGCGAGCGGAGAGGGAGAAGGAAGGAGAATGCAGCGAGCAGAGAGGGAAAGGGAAAGAGAGAACATAAGCCACAGGCAGGATGAGGGAAAGAGAGAGGAGGGAGCAGAGGAGAAAGAGAGAAATGGCGGGAGAGGAGAAATTTGGGGCAAACAAGCAGAACGAAATCGTTCGATCGAAGTGGATTTAGGTTATATTTACACGACGATGTCGTTCACACAGAAGGGGTAAAATCGTCCAAAAACACCGTACGAACACCAATACGGGCATTTTTGTGTATTTGTGTTTAAAATGGGATAATACACATTTAAGGACAATTTTTTAGTAAAATTCCCTTAATATAAATACCTATGGAATCTTCAAAATACCCTTGTAGAAACGTGCTTTGTTCTTGAAAATTGAATAACCATCAATATAAAGAAATCGAAAAAATACTAGCATTTAATGTGATAATGCTGCCATAAGTTCATGATATTTTGCCTTCCTGGGGTGGTTTAGGGAGTGATGGTGTTGATTTTTTTTTGGGAACATAGCGGAACGAATAACTTGCAACTGACAACCAAACACATACAATCCACACAATAATAGTCAAGCAACAATTCACATATAGAAGACAATGACTTACGTGGTTCAACAAAACCGCCTATGTCCACAAAAAAAGCTCTTGTCAATACCTTTCTCTCTCTCACTAGTTTCTTTTGTGCTTAGGGATAGGGTTATAGATTACAACATATATATAATCTATGAGTGATATGAATCTTTGAAATCCTCCTCGGCATAACTACAATGCAACACCTCAGCATTATAGTTTGGTGCAATGCCCATCTTCAATGCATTGTGGTGGCCACCTTTTTAAAATTCATTCTGGTTATCATCTTTAACACCCATTATATTCATTGTATCTAATTTTTCAAAGAAAAAAAATTTAATGCCTGTTTGGCAAGTCTAGTTTCCACCTCTTATTGTCTAAATACCGTTTAAAAACGTAAATAGACTATTTAGGAAGTTGAACAGCCAACTGCATTTGGAAACGCTAAACGATGAAAACAGTTTGTTCTAGAAAGGAGCAAATTCCGTGTGAATAGAAATAAACTTTGAAGTCCGAAGCTCAAAGATGTAAGTTGCTATAGTGCATGAGATGTTGTTTTTCGCATCATCGTTTTTTCTTTTTTTTTATTTATTCCGAGACCCTAAATGACGATCCGAACTATTAAAATTTTTAAAAAGACCAAACACGGCCATGTGTCCAAATTTGGACCATTGATCTTTCTCAAGTCTCGAGATATTTACACAAAAGTATAGATCCACATTTCTAGACTTTTGTGGGCCCCACAGTCAAGATCAAAACCGTTAATCCTCTTTGGAATATTGAAAATGACTAGGGGGCCAAATCTCAGCCCGTGATTAAGTGTACATCTTGAGAAAATTACAAAAAACTAAGAATCGTTAGATGTGGTCAGGTTAAAAGACGGCATTCCACGTGACCTTTTAGCAGTCCATTTCTTTTTCTTTTTAACTCATGGGACATTAAATAATGATCTGAACTATTGAAACCTTCCACATGATCATACACAAAATTATGTTCAAATTTGAGCCGTTGATCATTCTCAAATCTCGAGATATTTGCAAAAAGCGCAGTACCATAGATTTGTATTTATGAAATTATAAGGGTCCCACAATCATGATCTTTACTATTGACCTTCTTTGGAATACTTAAAACAACCATGGGCACAAATCTTAGGCCCCTATTCATAGTAGATCTCAAGAAATCAATGAAAAAATTTGAACCATTGGATTTTAAACGTCTATTTGAAACAGTTTTTTGTTCTACTTAACGGGCAATTTTTTAAACATCTATTTCAAACCGCTATATTTGAAAGAGGTTGATATCATGTAGATCTATTTCATACATAAAAGATTTGCCAAACAGGCCCTTGGAGGGTCAACCGTTAGATTGATCGCACACGAAGAACTCACTCCATTTCTATTCCAACAAGAGAAAAAAGTACCAAACTCACGTGTTTCAAATAGAGTAAAACCTATTGTTGGCCATTTTACATAGTTAAATAATAATTTATATATTGATCACTATATAAAGTCTTAGGGCTGGTGACTGGCTTGGATTTTAAAAGGGGGGACCCACTTTGCATTGAAGATGGGCCCTGCACGGCAATACTATGGATAGCTGTGTTATGTTCTGTAAATTCTAAACAAGAATAATGAACGATAGTTAAGTTTGGTTTTTTAAATTCTAAACAAGAATAATGAGAGTGAGTGAGAGAGAGAGAGAGAGAGAGAGAGAGAGAGACCGCGCGCCATACGTCGAAAAGAGGGCACTACACTAAAATAGAGGAAATTGTATGGATGAAGGTGACTTAGTCTATTAATAGACAAAAGATAGGCTTATTTAATATGTAATAAACAGTAGAAAGTGAGGATTATGGGAGACAGAGGAGAAGGGCAGGGATTTGCGGGACAACTACTTGTTTTTGTCTGTTATCTTTCTTATGCCTACTAGAATTAAAATCTTCGAAGCTCCTAATGTCAACACTCGCACAGTTATAAATGTGTCCCCATCCTTCCTCACACAAAGTACACACATTCTCATGGAGACATTCCAACCCCACATATATAGAGAGAGAGAGAGAGAGAGTTTAATGAATAAAAAATAAGCCTATACATCATAGTTTTACTCCATTACATATTAGTCCTTCGTTGACTAATATCTTGGCATGCATTAAGGGTTTCCAAGTTAAAATCTTTCATTACATCAGTCCATTGGACCCTTGAAATTGTGAGCACCTTTTACTATGTCATGGGCAATTTTCATTCTCATGATATTTATCTTTCTTGAATGATTTTATCCCAACAACATGCTGATATCTTAGAATATACTCAAACTTGTAAATCTTGAGAAATATCTCAAAATACTGGAAGACACTGTTATTAGAAGCCACAAAACCATGTGTTGGACTACGGGTGCAGCAGCAACCAATGGTGAGGAGCCCCAAGCACAAGGACCCAACTTGGGGGGCGCCATTTCTTTTCCAAACCCTGCCTTGGTGCTTCCGTTGCCCCCTCTCCCCCGCCATTTCTCTCCCTGGCCAGCACTGCCTCGATCGGATAATCTGGATCGTCAGTTTGCTCCCCCATTTCAGGCGATTAGATGGTTCCCTTTCCCAATCAGAGAGTTGACTAGTCAACCCCTGCCTTGTTTTCCTGAGAGGTTTGAGTCTTTGACCCGAGGAGATAGACGACTCTTGCCACGTGGTTGGACGGGCTCGGAAGACAAGACGACAGATGCGCGTGAGATCACGTGTCGACGGCTCCATGCCAGGCATTGTGGAGATGAGGTCAGCCTAAGAACCGTTCTAACCGGTTCTAACCAGTCAATGTGGGAAATTGGATTCTCTGCAGCCTCACGAGATTTTGGGTCCTAAACATTCGAAATCTAAATTAGTAAAAATCATTTAGGGTCCGGATGGTTGCCTCATAATATATAAAAAATTCATGGTCAAACGACCTCAACTAAAAGAATTATTACAAAGATAAAGCGTGATTAATACGATGAGAAGAGTAGTTCGGGAAACTTTTTAATAGATCTTAAGTTTTTCACAAGCTTTTAAGAAACGGTCTCATGAAGTTCATAAACATTTTAGAGTAAATTAGCGGAAGGTCTCTTAACACGGACTTGTAAGGCCTCCAGTCCATCAACTTTTCTCTAAGGCCTATATGTTGGAATATAGGTGGGCCTTCCAGACAGGTTTCAAAACTTTTGACCCACTTGATACAGGGATCAATTGTCTAGAATACAACAAACTCAATCCAGGATGCAATTCCCTCAATCTCATAGCCATGTACAGCAACATATACTATCTATAAGATAGAAAACAGCACATAAACAAGCTACCACGAAATCCACAACATACAAGGATGTAGATATATCTTTGGAGCTTTGTTGTGCTCTAATGGAGGATTTGATTTCTTTACTTTGGTGATAAACAACTTCACAATCCAAATCAGAATCTTCAACTCCTTTTGATCTTCCACGCTATGTCCCTTATTAAATCTCTTTTCTCAAGAAGATGGTGGAATCTTCAAGAGAAAACCCTACTATTAACTCTAAGGAACCAAAAGTGAAAGAGATGGGAACTTTGAGAAGAAGAAGACTTGTACAACTCTTGCACAAGGGGGCTGAAAGTGCTCTTATGATTATGCACGAATTTGAGAGGATTATTCATCTATTTATGGCCCTCCATAACTCATCTTTTCCTATTTGAAATAGAAGTTTAATTCTCATTACAAATTAGTAAACATCTCCCTTACTAATTGCCATAGAAGTCTCACTTCTACAACTATTAGTAGATTTCTCCTTTCTAATTAAAATAGAAGTCATACTTCCATTAATAATTAGTAGTTTACCATTACCACTATTAGAAGTCTCACTTCAAATAGAAATAGTAACATTCCTTTTAGAGTTCAAGTAAAATTAGTATCTTTCTAATAAATTGGGCTAGCGTGGGGACCACTAGGGATTCCTTAGAAAGCTGGCTCCAACTGGGACAAGCGACCCCACATCTCATGTTCAATCCGGGCCCACAGTTAATTGCAAATAACTCCACTATATAAATGCAATTGCACTCCAGTCTTAGGAATATATTTCAATGAAGACCCTAAACTTTCCAATTACCACAAGTAGGCCCCTCCATCATTATCCATGGATCAATTGGAATAAATCTGTCTCATCCAATATTAGATCCACATCTTATTATCCTTGAGCCTCATTTAATTATAGTGATCATTTGGTACCGATCCAATTAACTCTTAATCGGAATGGGTGCGCACTTACCAATGATAAATCCATTAATTGGCACAAGGGGATAATGTAGATAGATTCCATCTTGATCATTACATGTTCCCACAGTCCTACTACCATGTACCCAAGACACCGAGGTGTTGACCTACAGTTGGCCTCACTCATTGGTGACTCAAAACAAATGAATAGACAGAAACTTGAGTTCATCAATGTCTCAGGATTGAGAGCCTATTGCTAGGAAATTATGAGAGCAATCCTTAAATCGAGACAGTATTTGATAAGGTGCTTCTCATGGTCCTTCAATACATCCAATGTACCAGCATTATGATCCAGAATCTTACATTCTGATAATCGAGACAAGTCATACTATCTCATAGTGATCAAAGTACTGCAACCTTGTTAGATTAGATGCCCAATCTCATCACTGGTTGTGAAGATATTTTAAGTATAAGATTTGTGACACATATCTCCCGTATGTGGATCTCATCCATATACATATATCACATCTAATATACTAATGGGACCCGGTTCATCTCATGAACCATTACGTCATATATATTGGTCATGTGCATGAAGTAATAAATCACCATTCATCTCATAAAGCATGATTATATTGATAAATACAGAAATTAATCAATCTATTCATCATATACTAGTATTGAGACCATAAAATCTAACAATCTCTCACTTGGGCTCAATGCCAGTCTGGGTTGCATCTCATGCCCATCCCATCTACATGTTGCTCAAAAACTTTGGTAGTCAAAGGCTTAGTAAAGGGATCTCCCAGATTGTCTGTAGAGTTTATCTAGGTGATAACAGTATCACCTCTTTGCACAATCTTTCTGACCATGTGTAACTACCTCTGTACATGTTTTTGGCTCCTGGGTTCCTTGGACTTATTGACTGCCCTGCTGTTATCACAGTAAACTGTGAGCGGCTGTCTTGCCAAAAATACCACTCCAATTTCCTTAAGGAATCTTTTGAGCCAATCTGCTTCTTTAGTTGCTTCTCAAGCAGCTATAGCATAGACACATACCCAGAAGTTGATATCTTGGAATCTTTATCTGACATGAGGTCAGAAAATGTGTAACCGACTGGAATCAACTCATTATTGCCATAAATCAACATGTAATCTCTAGTCCTTCTCAAGGATTTGAGAACACATCTTACAGCAGTCCAATGGTTAGGACCTGGGTTAGACTGATATCTGCTGACTAAGCCCAATGCATGACAGATATCCGGTATAGTATATAGCATAGCATACATGAGGCTACCAACACTCGAAGCGTATGGTATCGACCTCATCTGCTCCTTTACCTCGTGTGTCTTGGGACACTGATTCTTGGAAAGGTGCACTCCATACCTGAAAGGTATAATACCCTTCTTGGAGTCTTGCATAGCAAACCGTACTAGTACCTTATCTATGTATGCATATTGGAATAAGCCTATCATCCTATTTATTCGGTCTCAATGGAGTTTGATCCCTAGGATGCGACTAGCTTCTCCCATGTCCTTCATATCAAAAGTCTTAGCCAACTAAACCTTTTACTGTTGACAACATCCGTATACCACTCTCTAGGAGAAGGATGTCGTCGACTAGAAAAATTACCCTGCCTCCCTTACTTTTCATCTACACTCATGACTCATCCGGATTTTGATAAAAATCAACTGACTTGATTTCTTAGTCAAAACGAATGTTCCTGCTTCGGGATGCCTGCTTCAGTCCATAAATGGACATCTGCATGTTGCAAACTCTTTGCTCTTGGTTGTTTAGCTATAAAAACGTCTGGCTGCATCATATAGATGTTTTCCTCAAGATGGCCGTTGAGAAAACCCATCTTGACATCTATTTGCCAAATCTCATGATCGAGATGAGCCGCAATGGATAAGAGTATCCTGATGGACTTGAGCATGGCTACCAGCGAGAAGGTTTCCTCATAATCGATATCTTCTTTCTGAGCATATCCTTTCGCAACAAGCCTGACCTTTAAAGGTCTCAACTCTTCCATCTGGTTCTCTGTTTCTCTTGTAGACTCACTTGCACCCAATAAGTTAAATATTGGCAGGCAAGTCCACAAGTGTCCAGACCTGATTAGAGTACATAGACTCCATATCAGCTTTCATAGTATCTTGCCAATGTCCCGAATTAATGTCATTAATTGCTTCATCATAGTTACAGGGATCTTGTTCCGGTTCTTCCGGGACTGCCTCGTAAGACTCTCCCAAGAAAGAGAACCTGTCAGGGGGGCTGACTATGCTCCCACTATGACAAGGCACTGGTGTAATTACTGGGTTAGGTAAGGGCGCTTCTTCCTTAGGTTCGGTCATACTAGGATTTGGAATTGTTTGCTCTTGAATTTCTTCCAAGATCACCTTTTTCTAAAAGTTTCCGGTCTATCATATAATCTTCCTCCAGAAAAACCGCATTAGTGCTGACCATCACTTTTGTTTTCTGGGATTATAGAATAACCAACCTTTAGTTCATTTAGGATATCCTACAAACGTGCATACTTCCAACTTCGCTTCCAACTGATCCGTCTTAACCTTTATCACATGTGCCGGACAACCCCAAATGTGTAAATGTTGTAGACTAGACTTTCGCCCAGTCTACAACTCCTGGGTAGTCTTAGGTATAGACTTAGATGGTATGAGGTTTAGTATGTACATTGCAGTATCCAAGGCGTATCCCTAAAAGGATATATGTAATCCTGAGAAACTCAGTATAGACCTGATCATATCTAAAAGAGTCTGGTTCCTTCTATCTGTTGCTCCGTTCTGTTGAGGCATACCAGGAGCAGACAACTGGGATTAAATCCCATTTTCTGATAAGTATGCCATAAAATCTCTAGACAGATATTCTCCTCCTCGATCTGATCGAAGAGTCTTGATACTTTTACTTAATTGTTTTTCCGCTTCCGCTCGAAACTCTTTGAACTTTTCAAAAAACCTCGGACTTGCGGTGCATAAGGTATATGTATCCATATCTTGAGTAATCATCTGTGAAAGTGATGAAGTACTCATATCCTCCTCTGGCTCTTACATTAATGGGCCCACACACATCAGTATGTACTAATTCCAATAAATCTTTGGCCCTATTGCCCTTAGATAAAAATGGTCTTTTGGTCATTGTGCCTTCCAGACAGGCATTGGTTCTACAACCAATGAAGGCAAGATACCATCTTTCACTAGCCTGTCAATCCTGTTTAGGTTTATATGACCTAGCCTCAAGTGCCAAAGTTTTGTTGGATCAGATGAAGGTGATTTCCTCTTTAATGATGGTCTATTAGTTGTTTCAGTATCATGTATCTCATACATTGTGGGATTAACAAATAAATTCCATTGATTACCTTGTCATAATACATAAAAGTATCGTATCTCTTTATGACAATTTCAGTACCAAGAGTAATAGAATAACTCTTATTCACCATACTAAAAACTGAAATTGAATTCCGCCATAAAGACGGTACATATAACGTGTCTGACAAAACCAATTTATCATTTGAAAAACATAATGTAATAACTCCCACTGAAACTGCCTCTGCCTTAGCATCAGATCCTAGGTTGACAATGATTTCTCCGTCACTGAATCTCCTGGTTTCCCTGAACTCCTGCAACGAATTACATATGTGATCAGTTGCCCTGGAGTCCATACACCAAGATTCTGAAGTACCAGTTGTAAAACTTACTTCAGAAATAAGTGACTCAATCATACTTGAGGTCTTCTTCTTAGACAGATATTCTGGACAATTCCTTTTCCAATGTCCTGTCTTACCACAATGGAAACACTTTCCTTTTACTCCCGTACCCTTAGCCTTGGCCATACTACAAGTAGAACCATTCTCCACCTTAGGACTCTTGATGACTGATTTCTTCTTGCTATCTCGGTCTCTGCCTTTCGGCTTGATCCTAGCAATTGACTTTTCTGTCATGAGGGAATTTTTCTCTTTCTTCATGATTTCCTCTGTCACTACCAGTTGGCGAGACAGCTCAGCTATGGTTATTTCCAATTTATTATAATTGATCTCGAAATGATTGAAAGAATCCGGTAGTGACTGAAGGATCATGTCGATCTGCGATTCTTTATCAATCGTAACACCCAGTACATCTAACTCATTTAGTGCGAGACACATTTTCATCAAATATTTTTGTACTGGGGTTCCCTCAGTCATCTTAGTGTTTATCAGCACCTTCATAGCAGCTTGCCTAGCAGGTCTAACCTGGTCCGCAAACATCTCCTTTAAGTTCGATATAATATCTTATGCTGACTTATAGGATTGATGTTGGTGTTGTAAAACACTAGACATGGATGCCTGTATAAAACATCTGGCTACCTCATTGTCTTTTGTCCATTCGGTGTAAAGGTCCTTTTCATACTGAGGTGCATGAAGCTCAGGCTTAGGAAGGGAGGGTATGGTAAGGACATATCTGCATCCTGAAGCTGTCAGGATAATATCCAGGGTCCTTTTCCAGTCTATAAAGTTGGATTCCATCAACTTATTCTGGTTGAGGATGGTCGCAAGTGGATTGAAAGTATTTGAATTCATGCTTGAAAAACTGTAGCACATAACCATACATTCAATTAATGAATTTAAATGACATTAGGGTTTAGTATTCTACCAAATTTATGTGGAATCCTCATAACCACTAAATTCAGAATACATCGGAATCCCAATCCCCGGGGTATGCCTCCTTGGGGAGTGCGAATACCACCTAGATTGGTGCGGATCAAAGTTGGTCAAAATTAGGATTATAACTAACTTTCCATGATCCCCTTCATTCATTATTATCTAGGTATCTCATACCAAATAATCAATGACTCCCGATTAACTTTGGTTTCTAAAATAAATGAGGCAAATCCTTGGGGATACTACATCATAATTTTAGTTAAGTGTGACCCACCAACTAGCATTACATGACAACCGTTGCGAGCAGCTCCTCCTTGGGGATTGGGCCCCCGCCCCGTCTCACCAACACTATCCATAGGAGATCCATATCTAGTAGCCAGACAAATAAAAGCCCTCGGCCATACTCGAGATGGCGCGAGGCTAATACTTTCCTTACAATGGACCTATGGTGGAAAACCATGGGGATTTCTAAATATAAATGCCCCGCTCCCACTTAATATTTTAGAATTGAGGATTTCTTTGTAAGGTATTAGGGCCCACATGTATACATATGAACATCAAATCATCTTATGATATGATCTAAGATTGGTTCCAAGTCAAGTTATTTTAAGGAAAGTTCAGTTTCTAAATTAGTGTTACCAATGTGTCCATCTCATGGGCCATCAACACTAATTAGAACTCTTTCCAAAAATTAATTTGATTTGACCAATTTTAGTAACTTGCTATGTTTGGATCAGATCTGGAATTTTTCTAATTTAAGCATGCATCCATAAATAGAAATTGCAAAAATAGAAACTAGTCCTCTCCTCCACATGGCCCAAGCGGAATAGACTTCTTGGACTTTTAGACTTTCCAAAAATTCGGAATTCCTTAAACTCTTTGGGAAACTCCAGAACTCTTTTGGTAATCTTCAAACTCTTTGATTAGGAGTCCAACATCGCTTTCCTCCTTCGTCTCGGACATCGCCAGAATTTACAAATTTAGGAAAAATTACATAAATTCCTATGCCTCAATTATGAGACTTACATGGTAATCTAAACGTGGAAATAAAAGGGCTATAGGGAAATTCATCATGCATTGCCCTTTCACGGGAAACCAAGGAAACCATGACGCCCTTTACATTTAGCCTTAAATAAATCAATCACCATAAAAGAAATCAAAAGACTTTGTGGGCCATATGGAGAGGACATTATTATCTGCAAGTTAGTATCTCATACAACCATACAAATCACAGAAATAGGCTGCCAAATAATGCTGGAAAAACAGGAAGTAAAAGAAGACCCGAAACTGAAAAAATAGATTCTGCAGTATTCTGCACAGTTTGCTCGGTCGACCGGCCAGGGGGGCTCGGTCGATCGACTTGCAAGTCAGCCAGTCGACCGAGCACGGGCCGGTCGACCGGACTAACGAATTTCTGCAACTTGGGTTTTTTCATGGGTTTTCTGTTTCGTGTCCATTCTTCTCCAAATCACTTCCAAAGTATTCCAATGGCTTCCTGCCATCCTTCCATCATTATTAAACCCTTTTGTGACTATCCAAACATGAATTTACTATCAAACCAAGCAAATCCATTAAAATTGATCCTTACATAGCCCTTGCTTCATCTTCTTCACATCTCATGCAAAGATCAGAGCAAGCTTGCTGGTCTAACATGATTAGAGATGAGGTTAGGCTCTGATACCAATTGTTGGAATATTGTTAGGAATTTTGTAGATTGCAATTTGATGGATGCATAATCATTCAAGCATCATTTGATTTACACACTTGCATTATTTTAGATAAACTTGAAATCTTGTTTTATTCATGCATTGTGTTTAAGAGTTGTAAAAGTTTTGATTTAAGCATGATTTGTTTTTAAATCTTGGATGCATTTGTTTTAGAAAAGAGTTTTAGAAAATCAAGCTAGCCTATGAGTTTTAAATCTTTCAAAATGTTTTAGGCTTTTTATGTTCCATGTTTTAAAACCCTTAGAATGATTTAAAACATGTTTTTAAAGCTTGATTGTATGGCCCATTAAGTTCCACAAAGAATAAGTTTGAAATTGAAAAAGTGGAATTTGGGATCCCTGCAGTGTCGCCGGTCGACCGGGAACACTGCAGGCCGTCAGGGCCAAAAGTGCTCCAACGGTCAGAAATTTGACCGTTGTGCTTTCCCGGTCGACCGAGACCTGTTTGCCGGTCGACCGAGGACTAGCCGTTGGGCACTTTTTGCTATAAATTGAGTTCTTTCCTTTGCCAAAAGTTGGGAATTTTAAGCCCCTCCTTGAGAGGTATTGAGGCATATCAAAAGGGAAAAGAACCAAGGGATGAAGGGGATGATTAGGAAAGCTAAAGCTTGGATTAATGAAGTTAAACCACCAAGTAGGCTCTTCCTTCCTTAATCATATGTTTTCATGCTTTGTTTTATTTTTGGTAAATCATTTCTAGCATGTTAAACTATGTTTGTGTTGTGTCCTTAACATGTTTTATGTTTTGAGTTGATTTATTGTTTTGGATACAACATCATATGATTCAATCAAAGTAGTACTTAATCTTTGGTAAATCTAAGTAGATCATGTTAATGGAAAAATCTTTGAAATCACATGTAACATGATCCATATACTTTGTTGAATCTTTGGTTGTTGTTTTCCATCATAAGAAAATCACTTTCAAAACTATCTTATGTTTTGGATTCAACTTCTTTACAAATCATATGTTTTCATGTTTTGTTTTATCTTTGATAAATCTTTTGTAGCATGTTAATCTATGATTTGTTGTATCCTTAGCATGTTCTATATTTTGAATAGATCTATTGTTTTGGATACATCACCATTGATTCATCAAAGTAGTACTTTATCTTTGGTAAATCTAAGTAGATCATGTTAATGAAATATGTAACATGATTCATATACTTTGTTAAATCTTTGGTTGTTGTTTTCCATCATGAGAAAATCTCTTTCAAATGTATCTTATGTTTTGGATTCAACATCATTACAAATCATATGTGTATTATTGTTTTAATGTTTCACAACTTGCCTTAGTTTGATTGGTACATCATATTCAAGTTGTATTTATAATTACATATGATTTGTCCCCTCATTTCAATCAAATCTATTTTTATGTTTTGATCTTCATTGTTGATTTGATTGACATCCCTATGCATCACATGTTTAGAGCTAATCCATTTCATACAACTTGTGTAACTTTGATATCATTAACAAGTTGTTACTTTTAACATGTGATTGCATTACTTCCTCAATCATAAATGTTTTATGAGCTAAAACTTTCAAAAGCCTTAGGCATACATTTATGAACTTTCATTTTCAAAATGATTGAGGACCACACATACACACTTCATATACTTTCATCTTTGCATTCATAGTGTGAGTGTGTATTAGTTTTTCACTTCCATATCCGCCTAATTAAGAGGCAATGTAATGAGCTTAATTGAATCTCCATCTAGTGTATGTTAGACACTTTCTTAGTGAGATAACCAACCTATGGTTGAAGAGGTTATTGCTTAGCCTATAAAAGCATATTGTATAAGTTGATGTTAAGCCTTGAAAAACATCATTGTAAAGGTTATTGCTTAGCCTTGAAAAGTATATTGTAAAGGTTATTGCTTAGCCTATTGAAAAGCATAAATAGTGGAAATCCGGTGGGGTGTTGGATCACAAGCCGGTAGTGGATGTAGGCATTGAGGCCGAACCACTATAAATACTTATGTGATGGTGATTGCTTTGTGGTGATTATTTTGTTATCTTCCGCATCGTGTATGTTTAATCATCACATGTGACTAGTTTGTTTTAAAGAAGTTAAAATTGTTAAAATTGGTCATAATTGAAGCTCACCCTATTCACCCCCCCTCTAGGGTTCGGATCCCCATGGACTTACAAATATAGGTGGGCCTTCCAGACAGGTTTCAAAACTTTTGACCCACTTGATACAGGGATCAATTGTCTAGAATGCAACAAACCCAATCCAGGATGCAATTCCCTCAATCTCATAGCCATGTACAGCAACATATACTATCTATAAGATAGAAAACATCACATAAACAAGCTACCACGAAATCCACAACATACAAGGATGTAGATATATCTTTGGAGCTTTGTTGTGCTCTAATGGAGGATTTGATTTCTTTACTTTGGTGATGAACAACTTTACAATCCAAATCAGAATCTTCAACTCGTTTGATCTTCCACGCTATGTCCCATATTAGATCTCTTTTCTCAAGAAGATGGTGGAATCCTCAAGAGAAAACCCTACTATTAACTCTAAGGAACCAAAAGTGAAAGAGAGGGGAACTTTGAGAAGAAGAAGACTTGTACAACTCTTGGACAAAGGGGCTGAAAGTGCTCTTATGATTATGCACGAATTTGAGAGGATTATTCCTCTATTTATGGCCCTCCATAACTCCTCTTTTCCTATTTGAAATAGAAGTTTAACTCCCATTACAAATTAGTAAACATCTCCCTTACTAATTGCCATAGAAGTCTCACTTCTACAACTATTAGTAGCTTTCTCCTTTCTAATTAAAATAGAAGTCCTACTTCCATTAATAATTAGTAGCTTACCATTACCACTATTAGAAGTCTCACTTCAAATAGAAATAGTAACATTCCTTTTAGAGTTCAAGTAGAATTAGTATCTTTCTAATAAATCGGGCTAGCGTGGGGACCACTAGGGATTCCTTAGAAAGCTGGCTCCAACTGGGACAAGCGACCCCACATCTCATGTGCAATCCGGGTCCACAGTTAATTGCAAATAACTCCACTATATAAATGCAATTGCACTCCAGTCTTAGGAATATATTTCAATGAAGACCCTAAACTTCCCAATTACCACAAGTAGGCCCCTCCATCATTATCCATGGATCAATTGGAATAAATATGTCTCATCCAATATTAGATCCACATCTTATTATCCTTGAACCCCAATTAATTATAGTGATCATTTGGTACCGATCCAATTATCTCTTAATCGGAATGGGTGCGCACTCACTAATGATAAATCCATTAATTGGCACAAGGGGATAATGTAGATAGATTCCATCTTGATCATTACATGTTCCCACAGTCCTACTACCATGTACCCAAGACACCGAGGTGTTGACCTATAGTTGGCCTCACTCATTGGTGACTCAAAGCAAATGAATAGACAGAAACTTGAGTTCATCAATGTCTCAGGATTGAGAGCCTATTGCTAGGGAATTATGAGAGCAATCCTTAAATCGAGACAGTATTTGATAAGGTGCTTCTCATGGTCCTTCAATACATCCAATGTACCAGCATTATGATCCAGAATCTTACACTCTGATGATCGAGACAAGTCATACTATCTCATAGTGATCAAAGTACTGCAACCTTGTCAGATGAGATGCCCAATCTCATCACTGGTTGTGAAGATATTTTAAGTATAAGATTTGTGACATATATCTCCCGTATGTGGATCTCATCCATATACATATATCACATCTAATATACTAATGGGACCCGGTTCATCTCATGAACCATTATGTCATATATATTGGTCATGTGCATGAAGTAATAAATCACCATTCATCTCATGAAAGGAAAGCATTATTATATTGATAAATAAAGAAATTAATCAATCTATTCATCATATACTGGTATTGAGACCATAAAATCTAACACTATAGTCCATACAGCTAGAGATATTTTAGCAAGAAGTCCCTAGATATAGTTTTTATGACTGATTTACCCTTTCAACTGTTTTAGGCATAAAATTTTGAAATTTCAAATCTCGTATTATCCTTCTTCTTCTTCAACCCGGACATGTTGAATCGGTGCTTAGGGCATAAAAGAAAAGGAGGAATAAATGAGAGAGGAGAAAGGACAGAGGAGATGGGTGCTCAGTGCTGGGTGCAGGGAGGCAATGCAACAGAGGCGTACAGCAGGTGGGTTGTGTGCAGAGTGAGTGTGGGTGAAACAGGGAGATGGAGTAAGGAGATGGAGAAGAAGGAGGAGGAGGGTGCAGTGTGTGCAGCAGTGGGGGGGGTGTGATGCGGGGGAGATGAGATGAAGAAAGAAGAAAGGAAAGAGGGGAAAAAGAAATAAAAGAAAAGTAAGGAGTGGGTGTGCAGGGTTACTGTGGGTGCAACTGTGAAGGTGGAAGAAGATGGTGTGAGTGTAATGTGCAGGGGGTTGTGGCAAGGGGGAGAAGAGAAGGAAAAATAAAAGGAAAGAAAGAGAAAGAGAAAGGAAGATGCAAACCACACGAGGAAGATGGAGAGGGTGATGGTTGCAAACTGGTCTTACGCAGGGATGGCTAGAGAGGATGATGAAGATGGCGAGGAGTGTTGGTGGCATGGATAAGAGAGTATCGAGATGGGGGTCGTGAGGGAGAGGGTCATGGAAGTTCTGGGATCCAAGTTGGGTCCCATGTGGAGCAAGCCGACGCCGGTTGCTAAGTTGCGATCACCGCGTGTCCCATCTCGACGGGCAGGCATTGATAGCAATTGCTTGGGACATTCGCGTAACAACACTGTTGCAGAAAGGGGAGGGCGGTCTCGCAATCAACAGTAGATCTGTGATGCAGCCGAGAACCCTTTTCAAGATCTGATTTGATCTTCTCCGTGCTCCATTGATCTGATCTCCTCCGTCCTCCATTGATTTGTCAAATTTATCTGATTATTTATCAAATTTATTTGAGATTTGAGTTTTTGTCAAATTTATTTGAGTTTTGCACAAATTTATCTGAGTTAAGCAATAAATTTATCTGAGTTTTTGACAAATCTAGCTGAGGTTTTGGAAAATTTATCTGAGTTCTGGACAAATCTAGATGAGTTTTTGGCAAATTTGTCTGAGTTCTAGAACAAATTTATCTGAGTTCTGAACAAATCCAATTGAGTTTTTGGCAAATTTATCTAAGTTATTGGCAATTATATCTGAGTTTCTGACAAATTTATCTCCATTTTGAAAAATTTAACCAACGTTTTGAATAAGTCTTTCTGTTTTTTTTTATTTATCTGAGTTTTTTGGAAAATTTATTCTCTTCTTTTCAAATTTATTTGCATTTTTTGAAATAAATTTAACCGAGTTTTGGAAAAAATACTTGAATTTTTGGAAAAAAATTTTGAATTTTGAAATTTTGATTTATCTTAGTTTTTGGCAAACGTATTTGCATTTTTTGAAATTTATTTGAAAATAAGAATTTTATTTACGTCTTTTGAAACTTATTTGCATCTTTTGAAATTTATTTACATTTTTTGAATTTTATTTGGATCTTTTCAAATTTATTTCCGTCTTTTGAAATCTATTTTCATTTTTTGAATTTCTTTGGATCTT
Organism: Cinnamomum chago; assembly: GCA_038049695.1. Lineage (NCBI taxonomy): Eukaryota > Viridiplantae > Streptophyta > Magnoliopsida > Laurales > Lauraceae > Cinnamomum > Cinnamomum chago. The sequence continues at coordinate 38,511,460 of CP142458.1, forward strand.
TTGAAATTTATTTGCGTCTTTTGAAATTTATTTATATGTTTTGAAATTTATTTGGATCTTTTGATTTATTTATGTCTTCTTATTTACGTCTTTTGAATTTATTTGCGTTTGTTGAAACTACTCTGCGTTGTTTTGAAATTTATTGCGTTTTTTTTAAATTATTGCATTTTTCGAAATTTATTTTGGTTCTTTTGAAATTTATTTGTATTTTTGAAAATTTGTTTGTGCTTTTTAGAATTTATTTGAAAATCTCATTAATGAGATTTCATTAATCGTGGCTAATTAAATGGTAGTTGACCATTATTAATGGCATATCCCACTAATCATGGGATATGATTTAAAGAAAGGGTAAATTAGGCAGTTTGGGTCTTCAAATTTGGAAAAAAGGATCTTACACACTATGAAAAAAGATTGTGGATCTAAGGCCATAAAGTGAAATGTTGAGGGATCTCGCACCGAATGCCCTAACTTTTTAATAAATTTTCAAATAAGTCCTCTTTGGTGGTCAATCTTTTCACTATCCAATTTTTTTTTTCTTGATTTTCTTTTTAATAAATGATAAAAAAACTCTTTCTTAAAATAAAGAGGATTTTACGAAAAAAAAAAAAAGAAAGATTAAGTGACCATCATACCGAAAAGGTAATTTTAAGTGCCTTTGCACCAAATTAGACTCGTTCGACATTTTTTTTAACCTCCTTCTTAACCATAATAAATTGTGTCCTTATCGATCCATTCCATCACCTCCTTAACCACAATAAATTGTGTCCTTATCGACATTTTTTTTAATGTTAACCCTCCTAGCAACCCTGCATTCGACCCGTTCATACATTTTAGTGCTTAGAAGCCTAATTTTCTCTCTTGTTTTTTTTTTCCTTTTTTATCCTCAGCATTGACCGCGACTCCACATCAGCTATCAGGCGTATTCACAGTGGCTCCTAGTAGTCCTCCATCGAGCCATGGCTAGCGGTCCTCCATTGAGCCATGGTGACATGGAACTAGGAATTATGAAAAGGATTTCTGAAAAGTAAAAAATCATGTTCTAAGGCAAAGTACAAACTCCACCATTCCATTGGTCTGCCTCAAACAATAGCATACGCACTTTAATGTTCTCCACCAAACAACGACATGTGGCTTTAAGGGTGTCGCGATCCCCGGACCGGGAATCCGGGACGTGACGGTAATGATAATGACAATAATGGTGTTGTGGTGAGTGAACGGTTAATATGTAGAGTGTGTCAACAAGGTGCACACACTTATTTAATTTCCCACAGGTGTCCGTGGTGAGGGTATCACAACCATACATGAACATTTCTATTAAGTGCGGAAGCATGTAGCAAATCAAATATTCAATCCACCTCAAATCATAAAGATAAATACACAAGTATAGTACCGTATCAGAATGAGCAATGATCATTAGCATGTTACCCAAACGTAAGTTAAAGTTTATACAAAGATCATCTAATTACATTTCCCAAAATTAGAGGCCAACAAAGGCCAATATCAACAAAATACCAACCCCCAAAAGAATGGTTAAAAGTTCTCCCAAAATGTTATCTCTCTCTAGCAATCCAATGTCTAAATGACATCATCAGCACGCCACTCAACTAACTGCTGCAGTTCTCCGACCGCCTCCTCGTGCTCCTCCTCGGGATAACCAACAACGGGACCTGAGTACCAAAGAGTGGGTCAAACACGACGGTTTGGCAAATGGGTAAAATACAATGACAATATGATAATAGATGAATTTTCCTTCAAAAGTATTTAAACATGTTTAAAATAACAATTTCTATAAACGAGATAACACATTTATTCAAATACAAGTATGTATTGTAAAACATGCAAAGGTAACCAAGGAGACGGGAAACAAGCAAGATGACAACCACACGAAGCTAAGTCCTCTATCACTAAAGTGACAGAGCAATAACTAGGCACTGATCTCAGTCATTCGGGGTGAGGAGAAACAGTGGATCTTATAAATACATATACAAATACTATACACGACCACGGTAGCGAGCCGGGCATTGGGAACCAAAGTAGCAATCTGCGGCATCGAGACAAGACATGGTAATAACCGGGCAGCGGGATCCAAACTGCAGCTGGCGGGACAAGAGGGGGATCTCCAAGTCGGTGGATCAGACCAACAGGGTGATCCAAGCTTAGTGGTGCCGACTAATAGGTCAAATAACAAATCGAGACATGTGCAAGTAAGTCAAGTACAAATAAATAAACGGGCAGGACGGGGGTGCTCAAGGGCACACTGTCATTTCATGTGGTGCAATGCACTTCAAGACAAGTAACTATTTCAAGTGTAATTTCAATGCTTTCGGGAAAACAAGGCATATAATATAAATCTCGGGTAAAGTATCGGGTTCAAGAATTATTTAAAGGGAATAGGGATCCCGTATGTCGATTTAATAACAATTTGGTACTCTTTGAGTTTGGGGACATTCCGGGTTCCTTATACACTTTGAATTTTTAAAACTTCAAATGAAATCTTCGTGATGTGGTTTCTTTCTCAATTGGCCTCACACATTGCTTGGTAAATCTCCCTGACATAGAGGGGTTCTCAAAGAATAGTACCAAAACGATTAAACAGTTCATCATTGTCGCAAACATAGCTTTTGACCGACAAAGCTCATCGCTCGAGCGAACCGGAGAGTTCGCTCGAGCGAGGAGCTCTCTGGAATGGCTGTCTGGGTGGGTTCGCTCGAGCGAAGTTAGGTCGCTCGAGCGAACTCATCCAGTAGGTTGATGGCTCGAGCGAAGTATTGTTCGCTCGAACTAACCACTCTCTGGACAAATTCTGGGATGTTCGCTCTAGCGACCAAGGGTCCGCTCGAGCTAACTGCCTACTGGAATGCTCCGAACCCTTTTCTTGACAGTTCGCTCGAGCGAGGTGTCATGTTCGCTCGAGCGAACTGTCCAGAAACTGATTCCGGGGCAGTTCAACTCCTCTCTATCTCTTCCTTCTACAATCTCTTTCTAGCCACTTTTATACATCCAATGAGAAGTCCAAAACTTCATTTAAACAACATCAAATCTCTCATAACATCCATCCCATTCTCCTCCATCAACATCACATTCAATACAAAGAAAGAAAGAAGGAAACCATTTCACAATAGAGTACATTTGGTACAAACAAGAAGAAATTAAATGCCATTCACCAATACACTTCTATGATATAAATGCACCATTAATACTCTATCATGAACATTTATTTCAATACAAAGTAATAAGTAGGCATGAGTGGAAAATACCAAAACCATTTAAAGCTTATAAAAATCAAATCATCCACTTGCCTTAGGTCTCTACTCAAGCAAATCAAGCTCTAACAAGCCTTCCAAGTCAATGATCCAAGCTACAAGGAAAAACCCTAAAATAAAACCCTAAAAGAGTCAAAACATAGCATGGGGAGGAAGAAGTTTCAATAATAGGGATGGAAATTCCCTTAGGCTAGGAGAACACAATATCAAAAGAAGGGGAGGATTACTTACAAGAGGGTTCTTCAAAATGCTAGGTTAGTACCAAAGGAGGTCTTGGAGTAGGTGGTTTTCTCCACAAATGCTATTAAGGGAAAGCTCTCAAAGAGATGAAGAAGATGATGACCTCAAATCTCCTATTGGTGCAAGTTTGGGAGTGGATTGAAGATGGAGAAGCAAGAAGAAGAAGAAGGAAGGGAAAAGCCCTAGCTTAGGATTGGAGTTTGCTAGAAAAAGGGAAATGAAGGAGAGAGTTCCCTTTTTATAGGGAAGGGGGGGGGGGGGGGTTGGGTCCCACCACTTGAAACATTCAAGGGCTGAAATCTTGGCTTTCGGGGCTTCTAATGAATTCGACGAAGAAGAAAAAAGTGATCTTCGAAATATATAGTTTCCAAAAAGTATATGTTTTGCGGGTTTTGGGAATATCAAATATTGGGTACAGATTTAGTGTACAATGACTGTTTTGCCCTCAATGCTAGGAAAGTCGGGATTCGGGGTCTCGAACGGGCACGGGATGAACATAAAAAGTCGTAGGGATTAACCACACTAATAAAATGGAATTAAAACAATGAATGCAAGAATCTCCGATAAATCCCCAAGCACATGCAAGGTCATAAAAAGGGACCCCCAAAGGCCCCCACAATCACAAAGCTATCAAAATTCCCAAAACTATATCAAAAGTTATTCCAAACCCAACTTAGTCAAAGACTACTAATCACACTTAAGACTAACACACAACTTAATTAACACTAATCGGGTTCACTCGGGTCGGGGTCTTACATCATCCACCCCTTAGGGCATTTGGTCCTCCAAATGAAATATAGAACTCACCTCAGGTAGTAGATGTGGATACTTCCTCTGAACTTGATCTCGTAATTCCCATGTAGCCTCTTCTTGTCCATGATTCTCCCAAAGTACTTTCACCCACTGAATAGTCCGTGTCCTCAACTCTTGTTCCTTCGTATCAATGATCTGAATGGGCTTCTCAACATAGGTAGCATCCTCTCTGATCTCCAATGGCTCGTGCCGGAGTACATGTGAAGGATCGGGGACATACTTCTTCAACATAAACACATGGAAGACGTTGTGTACGCCGAATAGCTCAGGTGGTAAGGCTAACCTATAAGCCACATCACCAATCTTGCCCACAATGTCATATGGTCCAATGTATCTCCGTGATAACTTGCCCTACTGTCCAAATCTCAATGTTCCTCTCATAGGTGACACTTTCAAGAAAACCTTATCTCCTTCTTTGAGTTGTAAGTCTCTGCGGTGGGAGTCTGCATAGCTCTTATGTCTACTCCGGGACACTTTCAGGCGTTCTTGGATCAACTTCACTTTGTCGCTGGTTTCACTGACTAGAGTTGGTCAATGGAAACTGCGAGTTCCGATGTCTTCCCAACAAACCGGTGTCCTACAACTTCTGCCATACAAAGCCTCAAAAGGCGTCATCCCAATGCTCGAGTGGTAACTATTGTTGTAAGCAAACTCACACAACGGTAGAGTCTCGTCCCATTGAGTCTTGAAATCTAACACACAAGCACGAAGCATATCCTCTAGGGTCTGAATTGTCCTCTCTGATTGACTATCTGTCTGCGGGTGATAAGTCGTGCTAAACTGTACTTTCGTACCCATAGACTCATGCAATGTCTTCCAGAACCTCGAGACAAATCTGCTGTCTCTGTCAGATGTGATAGAAACTGGCTGCCCATGTCGACTGACAATCTCCACCAAACAACGACATGTGGCTTTAAGGGTGTCGCGACCCCGGACCGGGAATCCGGGATCGGGACGGTAATGATAATGACAATAATGGTGTTGTGGTGAGTGAATGGTTAATATGTAGAGTGTGTCAACAAGGTGCACACATGTATTTAATTTCCCACAGGTGTCTGCGGTGAGGATATCACAACCATATATGAACATTTCTATTAAGTGCGGAAGCGTGTAGCAAATCAAATATTCAATCCACCTCAAATCATAAAGATAAATACACAAGTATAGTACTGTATCAGAATGAGCAATGATCATTAGCATGTTACCCAAACGTAAGTTAAAGTTTATACAAAGATCATCTAATTACATTTCCCAAAATTAGAGGCCAACAAAGGCCAATATCAACAAAATACCAATCCCCAAAAGAATGGTCAAAAGTTCTCCCAAAATGTTATCTCTCTCTAGCAATCCAATGTCTAAATGACATCATCAGCACGCCACTCCATTAACTGCTGCGGTTCTCCGACCGCCTCCTCGTGCTCCTCCTCGGGATAACCAACAACGGGACCTGAGTACCAAAGAGTGGGTCAAACACGACGGTTTGGCAAATGGGTAAAATACAATGGCAATATGATAATAAATGAATTTACCTTCAAAAGTATTTAAACCTGTTTAAAATAACAATTTCTATAAACGAGATAACACATTTATTCAAATACAAGTATGCATTGTAAAACATGCAAAGGTAACCAAGGAGACGGGAAACAAGCAAGATGGCAACCACAGAAAGCTAAGTCCTCTATCACTAAAGTGACAGAGCAATAACTAGGCACTGATCTCAGTCACTTGAGGTAAGGAGAAATAGTGGATCTTATAAATACATATACATATACTATACATGACCATGGTAGCGAGCCGGGCATTGGGAACCACAGTAGCAATCTACGGCATCGGGACAAGATCACGGTAATAACAGGGTAGCGGGATCCAAACTGCAGTTGGCGGGACAAGAGGGGGATCTCCAAGTCGTTGGATCAGACCAACAGGGTTATCCAAGCTTAGTGGTGCCGACTAATAGGTCAAATAACAAATCGAGACATGTGCAAGTAAGTCAAGTACAAATAAATAAACGGGCAGGACGGGGGTGCTCAAGGGCACACTGTCATTTCATGTGGTGCAATGCACTTCAAGACAAGTAACTATTTCAAGTGTAATTTCAATGCTTTCGGGAAAACAAGGCATATAATATAAATCTCGGGTAAAGTATCGGGTTCAAGAATTATTTAAAGGGAATAGGGATCCCGTATGTCGATTTAATAACAATTTGGTACTCTTTGAGTTTGGGGACATTCCGGGTTCCTTATACACTTTGAATTTTTAAAACTTCAAATGAAATCTTCGTGATGTGGTTTCTTTCTCAATTGGCCTCACACATTGCTTGGTAAATCTCCCTGACATAGAGGGGTTCTCAAAGAATAGTACCAAAACGATTAAACAATTCATCATTGTCGCAAACATAGCTTTTGACCGACAAAGCTCATCGCTCGAGCGAACCGGAGAGTTCGCTCGAGCGAGGAGCTCTCTGGAATGGCTGTCTGGGTGGGTTCGCTCGAGCAAAGTTAGGTCGCTCGAGCGAACTCATCCAGTAGGTTGATGGCTCGAGCGAAGTATTGTTCGCTCGAACTAACCACTCTCTGGACAAGTTCTGGGATGTTCGCTCGAGCGACCAAGGGTCCGCTCTAGCTAACTGCCTACTGGAATGCTCCGAACCCTTTTCTTGACAGTTCGCTCGAGCGAGGTGTCATGTTCGCTCGAGCGAACTGTCCAGAAACTAATTCCGGGGCAGTTCAACTCCTCTCTATCTCTTCCTTGTACAATCTCTTTCTAGCCACTTTTATACATCCAATGAGAAGTCCAAAACTTCATTCAAACAACATCAAATCTCTCACAACATCCATCCCATTCTCCTCCATCAACATCACATTCAATACAAAGAAAGAAAGAAGGAAACCATTTCACAATAGAGTACATTTGGTACAAACAAGAAGAAATTAAATGCCATTCACCAATACACTTCTATGATATAAATGCACCATTAATACTCTATCATGAACATTTATTTCAAAACAAAGTAATAAGTAGGCATGAGTGGAAAATACCAAAACCGTTGAAAGCTTAAAAAAACTCAAATCATCCACTTGCCTTAGGTCTTTACTCAAGCAAATCAAGCTCTAACAAGCCTTCCAAGTCAATGGTCCAAGCTACAAGGAAAAACCCCAAAATAAAATCCTAAAAGAGTCAAAACATAGCATGAGGAGGAAGAAGCTTCAATAATAGGGATGGAAATTCCCTTAGGCTAGGAGAACACAATATCAAAAGAAGGGGAGGATTGCTTACAAGAGGGCTCTTCAAAATGCTAGGTTAGTACCAAAGGAGGTCTTGGAGTAGGTGGTTTTCTCCACAAATGCTATTAAGGGAAAGCTCTCAAAGAGATGAAGAAGATGATGGCCTCATATCTCCTATTGGTGCAAGTTTGAGAGTGGATTGAAGATGGAGAAGCAAGAAGAAGAAGAAGGAAGGGAAAAACCCTAGCTTAGGATTGGAATTTGCTAGAAAAAGGGAAATGAAGGAGAGAGTTCCCTTTTATAGAAAAGGGGGGGTTGGGTCCCACCACTTGAAACACTCAAGGGCTGAAATCTTGGCTTTCTGGGCTTCTAATGAATTCGACGAAGAAGAGAAAAGTGATTGTCGAAATATCTAGTTTCCAAAAAGTATATGTTTTACGGGTTTCAGGAATATCAAGTATTGGGTACAGATTTAGTGTACAATAACTGTTTTGCCCTCAATGCTAGGAAAGTCGGGTTTCGGGGTCTCGAACGGGCACGGGATGAACATAAAAAGTCGTAGGGATTAACTACACAAATAAAACAGGATTAAAACAATGAATGCAAGAATCTCCGATAAATCCCCAAGCACATGCAAGGTTATAAAAAGGACCCCCAAAGGGCCCCACAATCACAAAGCAATCAAAATTCCCAAAACTATATCAAATGCTATTCCAAACCCAACTTAGTCAAAGACTACTAATCACACTTAAGACTAACACACAACTTAATTAATACTAATCGGGTTCACTCGGGTCGGGGTCTTATAAAGGGTCTTCAAAAGGTGGAAATATCCTACGAAAGGGAAGCAAGTCAAGCATAGTCGTTTTTTTTCCAAGAACAGGGAATGAGGGATGAGTTTCGTGCATTTATAGCATACATCGCAGAGTCGATATAGACCCTTAACATTACAAATAAAGGTCGATTGAGACCCTACAAACAAAGTAAATGAGAGTTTTGTGAAGGTTAAGATGGACCGAAGAGTCGCTAGGGACCCTTAACATTAAAAAAAAAAAGGTCAATAGGGACCCTAGTAGGGAATGTTAAAAAAAATTACGTTTTCGGGCAAAATAACTGATTTGGTGCAAGGGCACTTAAAATTACCTTTTCGGTAAGTTGGTCACTTAATTTGTTTTTTCTGGTTAAATCCCCTAAAATAAAAAAGTAGAGTTCGTTATCTGATTTTGTCTCTTTTCTTCTTGTTTCTTCTTCCCCTAACCCACTAACACCTTCCTTAGGGCCCGTTTGGTAAATTTACATGTAAAATAAAGTGTAGTAAAGTTTTACATCAAGAGAGAATAAAATATAATGGGGTTATGATAATATCTTGTTTTTAGGTGTTTGGTATGAAATATTTTTTACTTTTTGTATAGCAACATGGAGTTTTTTTTTATCTTTTAGTGGAGAAAGGAGGTTTTTTTTCTTTTTTACTCTTTTTGAAAGGATGAAGGGAGTCTTGATTTAAAGTGCTACTGAGGCGACCCCTTGTCTGAAAAATGGAGGCTTTACTTGACTTTTACTAATCTAGTAGAGTGCCCAAAAGGCCCTAAACTTCTTTTCACTGGCCATCGGTAGCCACCAACAGCTGTTTAGCCCTTTGTGGGCACTGGAGATGATATTGCATAAAGTAATAAATATTAAAAAAAGTACTTGACCCAAGATAGACATGAAATGTATCATGAAAATGTATTGTTCATTGCATTTTATTTCTCAAGCACTAAGTGGAGTTTTACATCAAGAGATTACGGGTTTTCAGACTCATAGGTGATAGGTCCTTTATAACACAAATGACCCCCTGTCTATCCTCCGATACACAAAATACCATACTTGTTCTAAATTACAATTTAATGATGAAGAAAATTATAAATATGTGGAAGAAATAGTTGAAGTACCGCTTTCGAGGTCTCGAAGACCGTTGGGTACATAGGAATCTAATTCCCTGTATGTTTAGATTTCTATTTCAGTTTCGGGTTTAGCCTCTAGAGTTGACATCCCCGTGGGTAGTCGGAATTTTTGTTCAAGCTTGACCCCTTTCATCACATCACTTAAGATAATTTATGTTTGTTGGCCATGGTGAAAGTAGTTTGCATCATGGAACTTAGGGCCGAAGTCATTTGGTCCCTAAGCAAACAATGAAATGAAAGTTAAAGGAAAAGGAAAGAAAGTGACTTCAATGAATGTTAACGTTCCCTCCAAAGGAGTGCTTTAAAGGTTTCGGATACCTCGGGATCGTGCAAGAATACTAAGTTGTAGCAGTTTTAGAATTTCTTCTCTTTGGAGTGAAGGCAACTTCTTCTTAGGTTTTTTTATTGGCAATTGTTGGGTTATATGCAAAACTCAAGTCCAAATAGAGTTGTAATTTTTGTTTTCTTAGTTTTGGACTGTAGCGTTGATCAACACATTAATTGGAAGAGGAAATTGAAGGTTTTAAGAACAATTTCAAGCTTCACAATTAAGCAGAAAAGAACGAGACAGAACTATTGACACAAAAAATGTCATCTATGCCTCTTTATTCATCTCCAACATCAAAGAAGTCACATTAAGTTGCATTAGGCAATATAAGTGTGATTTCCAAAGCTTTCACACTATTTTGGAGTCGTTTCATTGGTGATGATTCTTCTTGCGATAGAATTGGCAAAGCTACTTCAAGCATCAAAACTTTTCAAAACCGTCTAAAAACTTCAAGATCCTTCAACACAGCCTTAAGGAGTGTATACATGAAGTTTTGGGCAATTTCAACATCATGCAAGAACTGAAGGACTGGCGAGGTCTTCATTTCACTGAGCACAAATGCTTCTAACCACTTTGAGAAATATTCCTTAGCGGCAAAGATGAAGTGATGACCTATGCTTGATGGGGGAGAGATTGGACCAATGATGTCCAGGATTCGAATGGTCATGAGATCATTGTAGGATGCAGTCATTTTGGAGGTAGATGAACATAATCTCTATGAACTTGGCATTGCTGCTAGCGTTTGGCAAATTGCATAAAGTGGGCTACCATGGTAGGCCAATAATAACTCAACATTTTTATCTAATCGTAGAGCATAGGACCGGCCTGATGGGCTCCACAAAGATCGTAATGAACTTCTTGAGTGGCTCATTAGCCTCTTATTGTGACAAGCAGCGTAAAAGTACTTCGTTGAAGGGTTTTCTGTAAAGAATTTTTTAAGTAACATCCATATGAAAATTAGGGGCTCGTCTTTGAATACTTTCTCGTTCTTTTGGATCTTCGGGTAGAACATGATGTAATCAAAGAAATTTTTAAGGAACATCCAAATGAAAATTGGGGGCTCATCGAATTTTTCTTGAAGAGATTATGCCTTATTGTAGTAAGGCAATAGATTAGGCTTTCTGATTTCATATTTTTGATTCATTTGCTTGAGGATCAGCTGAGAGTCTCCAAGAACTTCTAACATAGTGATACCGGACTCGAGGGCGAGTTCCAATCCTAAGATCAGAGCTTGGTCTTCAGCAACATTGTTTGAGCATGGTTCCAGTAGCGAGAAGGCGTGTGGAATGATGTATTTGTCGAGGCTAACAAAGAGAATGCTAAGTCCCGAGATCAACTTTCCTTTATCATTTGTCCCGGTTACACCCTTAAAGTACATATCCTAAGAGGCATTTGGTGTAGAAGTCTCCACGTTGTAGATGGGTTCGTCAGGGAGATCATCTCTAAGTTCAGAATATTTAGGCAACAAATGCTCTGCGAGAAAGTCTACTAGAACTTGGCATTTGATTGCTTTTTGTGGTACATACCTGATATCAAACTATGATAGAAGGATGGACCATTTTGCCAGTCGAGCATTGAGAGAACCTCCTTTTGTGACAAGGACCTTTAAGAGGTTGATCCTTGAAATCAGGTAGACTGTGTTGCAAAGAAGGTAGTGACGTCGCTTTCTAATGGCGAACATCATTGCAAGGCATTTTTTTTCTATTGGAGAGTAGCGATGCTCTGTACCCATTAACATGAGGTTGAGGTAGTTAGAGCGGCTTCTTTTCCTCCATTTTCTTGTGCGAGTAAACCACCCAAGGAATAATCGAGGACTCTCGTGTACAAGATAAATGGTCTTCTAGGTTTAGGGGCAGCTAACACTGGAGGTTTGGTTAGGAATGACTTGATATTTTGAACTGTAGCTTTCTTCATTAAGAGAGAGAATGGACGGCATTTTCCCGAAAGATTAGAGATGAAACGTCGGATGTATCCCAATCTTCCTTGGAGTCCTTTTAGTTCTCTTAAGGTCATTACCAAAGGCATTTCTACAATAGCATTGACTTTGATGGGTCAAGTTCTATTACACCTTTCCAAACTGCGAATCCAATAAACTTACCCGATGAGATACAGAAGAAGCACTTTAGAGGATTCATTCGTAGTTTGTGTTTGCGAAGCCGGAGGAAAACTTCTTGAAGATCTTTGAGATGGTCTTCTTTCCTTCTGCTTTTGAAGGCGAGGTCATTAACATAACATTCGACCGTCTTGTGCGGCATATCTTGGAATATTTTCATCATAGCCCTCAGCATTTTTTCGACCAAATGGCATTATAGTGAAGCAATACACGCCAAATTGAGTACGAATGAAGTGTGCTTTGTTGGAAATAGGTGGGCCATTCAGATAGGTTTCAAAAACTTTTGACCCACTTGATGCAGAGATCAACTATCTAGAAGGCAACAAACCCAATCCAAGATGCAATCCCTCAGACTCATAAATCATGTACAGCAATATAACCTATCTAGAAGATAGAAAACGGCACCTAAAAATGCAACCACGAAATCTACAACATACAAGGGTATAGATTATACCTTTGGAGCTTTGTAGTGCTCTAATGGAGAAGTTGGTCTCTTTCTTTGATGATGAACACCTTCACTAATCAAATCAAAATCTCTAACACCTTTTGATCTTCTACGCTATGACCCGTATCAGATTCTCTTTTCTCAAGAAGATGGTGGAATCACCAAGAGAAAACCCTAAAGGAAACTAGAAGAGAACTAGAAGAGGGAGAGAGAGAGAGTGGTGTGCAACTCTTACACAATCTTAGGGCCTTGGGAGTGAATCCCAATGCATGGAATAGTGTTGGGCGTCCAAGGCCTCCTCTCCCCTTTTTATATCACTTAAGCAACCTCCTCTTACTAATTGAAATAGAAGTCTTACTTCCATAACAATTAGGTGCTTACTAAATCACAATTAGTAGTCTTACTTCAAATATGATTAGTAACTTCCTCTTTTACTAATTAAAATAGAAGTCTCACTTCCATTAATAATTAGTAACTTACTATTACTACTATTAGAAGTCTCACTTCAATTAGAAATAGTAACTTTCCATTTCCTTTTAGAGTTCTACTATAACTAGTATATTTCTAATATCTTGGGCTAGCGTGGGGACCACTAGGGATTCCTTAGAAAACTGGCTCCAACTGGGACATGCGACCCCACATCTAATGTGTAATCCGGCCTCACAGTTAATTGTAAATAACTCCACTATATAAATGCAATTGAACTCCAGTCTTAGGAAGACCCTAAACTTCCACAGTACCACAAGTAGGCCTCACGCCCTGTGGATTGAAAGTATTCGAATTCATGCTAGAAAAACTGTAGCACATAACTGTACCAAATTTACATGGGAATCCTCATAACAATTAAATTCAGAATACATCGGAATCCCAATCCCTTGGGGTATACCTCCTTGGGGAGTGCAAATACCACATAGATTGGTGCGGATCAAAGTTGGTCAAAATTAGGGTTAAGACTAACTATCCATGATCCTATCATCTAGGGATCTTATACCAAATAATGTATGACTCCCGATTATCTTTGGTTTCTAAAATACATGAGGCCAATCCTTGGGGATACTACATCACTATTTTAGTTTAGTGTGACCCACCAACTAGCATTGCATTACAACCGTTGTGAGGAGCTCCTCCGTGGGGAGTGAACCCCCACCCTGTCTCACCAACACTATCCTAAGGAGAACCATATCTAGTAGCCGGACAAATAAAAGCCCTCCGTGGGGATCTGCCATACTCAAGATGGCGCGAGGCTAATACTTTCCTAACAATGGACCTATGGTGGAAAACCATGGGGATTTCTCAATTTAAATGCCCCGCTCCCACTTATAAGGTATTAGGGCCCACATATATAAATATCAAATCATCTCATGATATGACCAATGATTGGATCCAAGTCAAGTTATATTTAAGGAAAGTCCAGTTTCTAAAATTGGTGTTACCAATGGGTCCATCTCATGGGTCCACCAACACTAATTAGAACTCTTTCAAAAAAATAATTTGATTTGACTAATCATAGTAACATGCTATGTTTGGACCAGATTTAAATATATACTAAAATAAGCATTCATCCATAAATAGAAAGTGCTAAAATTAGAAACTAGTCATCTCCTCCACATGGACTAAGTGGAATAGACTTCTTGGACTTCTAGACTTTTCAAAACTTTGGGATTCCTCAAACTCTTTGGGCATCTCCAAAACACTTTTGGTAATCTTCAAACTCTTTGATTAGGAGTCTAACATCACCTTCCTTCTTCGTCTCGGACATTGCAAGAATTTACAAATTTAGAAAATTACATAAATTCCTATGTCTCAGTGATGAGACTTACATGATAATCTAAACATGGAAATAAAAGGGTTGTAGGTAGATTCACCATGCCTTGCCCTTTCACGGGAAACCAAGAAAATCATGATGCCCTTTACACTTAGCCTCAAATAAACCAATCAACCATAAAAGAAAGTAAAAGACTTGTGAGCCATATGGAGAGGACATTAACCTGCATCTCATGCAAAGATTAGATCTAGACAACTGATCTAATTAGATTGGAGATGAGGTATGGCTCTGATACCAATTGTTGGAAGTAGGTGGGCCTCATGGATAGGTTTTGAAAACTTTTGACCCACTTGATGCAGGGATCAATTATCCATAAACCCAATCTAGGATCCAATCCTGAAACTCATCAACCAAAATCAGTAGAAAACTATCTCTAAGATAGAAAATAACATCACCATGCATCCACAATAAATCCACAACATATAAGGAGTAAGTTTTACCTTGGGAGCTCGATAGTACTCTAATGGAGAAGTTGGCAACTTGTTGGATGAAGAACTCTTTCTTTTTAACAATTTAGAATCTCCAAAACCCAATCGTCTTCCACGCCATGTCTCGTATCAGATCTCTTCTATAAAGGAGATGGGTGAGATCTCCTAAAGAAAACAACTAGAAGCTCTAATGGAAACTAGAAGAGAGAGAGAGGAGTTGGGTGTGCAACTTTTGCACTTGAGAGGGCTGGGCGTCCAAGGCTTGTTATGTAGAGTGTTGGATGTCCAAGGGGTGTTCCCTTATATATAGGTTTTGTAACTCCTCTTACTAAGTAAAACAGAAGTCCTACTTCCATTAAGAATTAGTCACCATCTCCTTTCTAATTATTATAGAAGTCCACAACAATTAGTAACCTACTATTACCACTATTAGAAGTTTTACTTCAAATAGAAATAGTAACTTTCTAATTCCTTCCTATTAGAGTTCAAGTAGGATTAGTAACTTTCTAATAACTTGGGCTAGCGCGGGGGCTACTAGAGATTCTATAGAAAACTGGCTCCAACTAGGACACCGCTCTAGACACCTCATTTGGCCCCCTATGATAGGCTTAAATACTTGTCATATGTAGCGGTGCCCCCATTTCTCCCATAATTGAATGATTAATGGCATAATTCAGATTAAATAATGACGATGAAGCTGCTTGTTGATAATTTTAGACTCTGTTCAACGATTCATAGAAATTCATGAAAGAAAAGCCAAATCGCGTCGAGATCTCGAGTTCAACCCACTATTCGTACAAAGAATGGACCACAACACTATCCAAGCCCCTTCCAGACTACATAGAACACACTCAAGTTGTTACTAGAGAGATTACACTTAGTTTACCTAAGTACGATACGATTAGCATGAATTAGGAGGCTAGGATCATTGATCGAAGTATCCTTTACTTTTTATAACCTCTGACCATTAGGATGTATGGACCAACAGATTTTATATTTCAAGAGCTTTCCAACGATATGCTAAACGTCCAATTCCGACAAACGGATCAAAAGATATGGCCCTCGGAAGATTACCCTAGCGGCCCCCCACCAGAAACACACCTAGGCGCCAACATAGGTGCGCCCAAGTCCAAAATTGCACTTGGGCACACACACAGGTGCACCCAGGTCCCTAGTCACCTTAGAAATGCACTCGGGTGCATACTTAGGAGTGTTCCACTCTACCTTTCGCAGTTCCGGCCCGACCTTGGCCCAAAAACAATCCGAAACCAAAACCCTAAACCCCCTAAAAGAAGACATGGGCGCACACACAAGTCACAAAACCCACTTGAGTCCCCAAAAGCCCTAATCTTCATTGGTTTGCGTGAAGCTTTTAGAAGTTCATGCAAACAGCAACCCTAACCCCTTTTCCACGCCAAAAAACTCTATATAAGGATATCTTATACCATTTGCAAAAAAAGGGAGGCCACCAGAAAGAGAGAAAAATAGAAGTAAAGGAAGAGAAAGAGAGTAGTTACCATACAGAGAATCTTAGATCTAGAAGTAGGAACATTCTAGTTTTCAAGATCTGTAATGGAGAAAGCCTCCAAAAGCCATGAATTTGCATAAAAGCTTCGATCTAAGACTTGAAAGACGCAATCCAAACCGGTATTTTTAGATCTAGTTCGTTTGATTAGTATTCAGCATCATCAGTAGTTAGAAACATGCTTAGGATCATCCATACATAGTAGATCTGCATTTATAGTAGTATTTTACAGTAGATTCGACATTTAGTATTCATCCATTATTAGAAACATGATTAGGATCATTCGTAGTTTGTAGATTTGCAGATTTGCATCATTTTCATCATCTTGAACTCGTGACTAGAATAGATCTTGCATTCATATCATTTTATTAGGAAAAATCCAAATTTGGGAATGAAAAGTGCAACAAAGCACTTGGGCGCCATTGTGGGAGTGCCCAAGTCCAAGGAGAATGTTTCAGCACCGATTTTCATTTTTCCTGCACTTCGTTTCTCAGATCCGAATTCATCCTCAAACTAGTTGATATCAGAACCTTGGATCTGTGACTTTGTGTTCAAAATCACGCGAAAAGCATTGGAAAAAAAGAAGCAAAAGATGAAGAAAGCGCAGAGAAGCACTTGGGCACACTTGCAAGTCCAAAGTTAAGGTTTTGACCCTGGTTGTCGTCTCGCCTGCATTCTGTCTCTCAAATCCGGATTTCTCTTCATATAAGTTGGTATCAGGACCTTCGGATCTGTAACTTTGCATTCTAAATCGTGCAAAAGACATCGAAAGACTACCAAATATATTACCAAAAGGAAAATAAAAGAAAAAAGAAAAGATAGTGCACTTGGGCACCAATGTGGGTGCACCCAAGTCTCTGTCAAAGAGACCCGTCCCTTGAACTTTGATCTTAGCGTCATTACCATCAAATCCAAAAGTTCTTGTATCAGTAATTCATATTAGGACCCTGCATTTAGTCACGAAGTGTCGGAAGTCGAGTTGGAATATCATTGAAAATTAAAAGTGCATCACAACTTGCAGGGAGACACTTGGGCGCCACTGTGTGCGTCCAAGTAGTGCAGAGGCACTTGGGCGCCCTTGTGTGCGCGCCCAAGTCCCCAGTTCGTCTTCCGGCCCGCATTTTCCATATTTTGCATTTCATTTAACTTGTTGCTGCACCTTTGTGGTGACTATGGTTGATTGCTGAACTTCTGGAGTTCGAACTATTGAATCGTCACACTTTAGGTCAAGTAGCATTGACATTGCATAAAATACCAAAAGAATAAAAAAAATCATAAAACATAAAAGTCACTTCTTCTCTTTCTTTACTCTCTAGTAAATTGAAGAAGAAACCAAAAAAAAAAATTAAAAGATACCCAGAAAATGAAAAGATAGATATTAGGCAGATAATCCTAGGTTATTCTATTTATGCCTAAGAGAATTAATCAACCCTAATAAAATACCTTAACTAAAACCCCCAATTAAAAACCTTCAAGCAATCCCTAACAAATAAGACCCTAATTAACAAGACCTTAATCAAAACCCTAATTAGTAAATCTTAATCACTCAAAGCTCCAATTAAAATCCCGATTAATAAATTTAAACAACAAACCTTTAATTCAAACCCTAATTAACAAGGTCCAATTAACAAAATCGTATTTGAACCTCAAACCTTAATCAAACTTTAGTAACCCTAATCACCAATCTCTAATTAAGACCCTAGTCAAAACTTAATTAAAACAATAGACAAGTCATAACCAGAGGATTAAAAACATCCCTCAACCAAGAAACGAGTTAAAATACCCGAATCCGACTTAGAAATACCCTAGAATCCGACAAATTCGAAACCACTCGGTAGACAGACACTTGGGCGCCCCTACAGGTGTGCCCAAGTTTGGTTGCATTTTGACTCACGAACTCAAACCACATCGTCACACTTAGGGACCAGAGACTCAAAACCAAACCGGGATACAAAATCTATTGACATAGATCGTCTGAAACTTCCAAATTCAAGTGAACGAATCTCGAAAATAACCAAAACCAACGAACCAACCACGGTGCGCCCAAGTCACCCAGGAGCACTTAGGCGCCACCACAGGTGCGTCCAAGTCACACTCTAGCCCAAGGACCACCGAATCCCAATTCACTTCAAGTCTCAACCCAAATCATTACCCCAGAACCATCATAGAACCAATAACAACCCTAAAATTAAAGATTTAATCAACTTAAAGCCATCCGGAATCTCGAACCGAAGTTAGATGACAAAAAAAAAAACATCAAAACGCCACTTGGAAGCCCACACAGGTGCGCCCAAGTGCACAGAATCACCTAGGCGCACACACAGGTGCGCTCAGGTCTCTTGTCTGGCCCAAGGTGTAAATTCTGGTTGTGCTTTGAATTCCTGAATTAAATCATTAAGATAAAATCAACCTAGGACCTAAAACAACATCCGAACAGGGACTTTCATCAAGTAGAATGCCCCACAAACTCCGAAAATCAAGCCAATCCCATCACCACTAGCCAAGCCACATAGGATTTGGTACTTGGGTGCCACTGTCTGTGCGCCCAAGTCACCAGAGTGACCTAGGCGCCACCATAGGTGCGCCGAGGTCCTCCGCTAGCACCGTTTCGCTGATTTCGATATTTTTTCATCTTTTGAAGTAAAACCGAAAGTCCAGAATCTTCAACAATTAAAACAAAACCTTAAGACACCCTTAATCCATCCCTAAATAACTCTTAATCAAACCACAACTCAAAACAAATTGAACCAACATATACCTTACCTAACAAACTGCTTAGGCGCATGAATCATCAAAATTAGGCTATTTACACCCTAGGATTAGATCAGATTACCTCATTAGGTAGCTTAGAGTATTAGGTTTCACCCCATCACTTTTTCTGTTCCGTTAGGGGATTGGGAAAGTTGATGTGGGTGGTCTAGGACCTTAGGTTAGGGTTAATCCGATGATCAGTAGTAAAGCACTAATCACGTAAATCCAAGTAAAAATTCCCTAGTTAGACCCTTCTAGCCCAATATAAAAAATCCATAAAAACTATAAAACAAACAAAATAAACCCAAAAAGATTTTCCTTTTATTTCTTCCTCCACCTCAGGTGCCATATATTTAATAGAACTTAATGATAAAAGGGAATGAAGAACTGATTTCTAAAATTGAATGAATGAGAATGACGAGATGAGATGAGTGATTTCGCACACACTTTTAAACATTTACTGCCCATCAGCCTCCCTAAAACAAACATCGGCCCATAGGCCACCCCCAATCAATTACGGCCTATCTGCCTTTCACTTTTATCACTCGTGTATCGCACACGAAAAACACAGTAATCACAAGTCAAAGTCTCATTTGCATCATCATTTTGGTTTGCAAAGTCATCCTTTAAACCCTAGTTTGCCAAGGGATTAGAAGGGGGTACCCGGGAACAGGGCCGATCCTCTTCTTAAATATTTGGCACCTCCCCCCTTTTTATTTTCTTCATTTTAATTATTTTGTTTTACTTGGATATACCATGATTTTGCTATGTGAGGATTAATCTTTATTTGGACTTTAACTCATAACCCTGAATTGATCCTAGATTAAAGAGACCCAAAGAGACCCAAATTAACGTGACAAGACAACCGTCGTGTGTTGCCGACAGCACACATTAGACGAGAGGAAAAACCCACCCACTTATTTTCTCCCCACATTTCTTCGGCTTTCGTTGAAGAATGGTGTTACGGCCGTTGCCATAGTTGGCAATTGTGAGCCATCAATTTTGAAGATAGTCAGAATCCTCATTTTCAATGTAAAATTTAAATAGCATATATAGATGAATGGAGATTTCCCCGAGCCAAAAATGCCCTTTCCTTCCGCGGCAGGGGGGGTCAAAATTCACATTCGACAACCGCGACCCCACATCTCATTGCAATCCAGGCCCACAGTTAATTGCAAATAACTCCACTATATAAATGCGATTGCACTCCAGTCTTAGGAATAAATTACAAAGATGACCATAAACTTTCCTATTACCACAAGTAGGCCCCTCCATCTATATCCATGGATCAATTGGACATGTCCACCAAAATAGATCCATATCTTATTATCCTTGAGCCCCAATTAATTACATTGATCATCAGTAGCTATCCAATTAACTCTTAATTGGAATGGGTGTGCACTTACCAATGATCATTCTATTAATTGGCACAAGGGGATAATTAGGATAGATTCCATCTTGACCATTGAATGTTCCCACAGTCCTACTGCCACGTACCCAAGACACCGAGGTGTTGACCTACAATTGGCCTCACTCATTGGTGACTCAAAGCAAATGAATAAATAGAAACTTGAGTTCACTAATGTCTCAGGATTATGAGCCTATTGTTAAAGAATTATGAAAGCAAACCTTAAAATAAAGACAGTGTACATAAGATGCTTCTCATGGTCCTTCAATACATCTAATGTACCAGCATTATGATCCAGAATCTTACATTCTGATGATCGAGACAAATCATACCATCGGTAATCCTGAGAAACTCCGCATAGACCTTATCATATCTAAAAGAGTCTGGTTCCTTCTTTCCGCTACTCCATTCTGTTGAGGCAAACCAGGAACAGACAACTGTGATAGAATCTCATTTTCTGATAAGTATCCCATAAAATCAGCAGAGAGATATTCTTCTTCTTGATCTGATCGAAGAGTCTTGATACTTTCACCTAATTGTTTTTCCGCTTCCGCTCGAAACTCTTTGAACTTTTCAAAAGCCTTGGACTTGCGGTGCATAAGGTATATGTATCCATATCTTGAGTAATCATCGGTAAAAGTGATGAAGTACTCATGTCCTCCTCTAGCTCTAATATTTATGGGTCCACACACATCAGTATGCATTAATTCCAATAAATCTTTGGCCCTATTGCCCTTAGAAGAAATGGGTCTTTTGGTCGTTTTGCCTTCTAGACAGGACTCACAGACAGGCATTGGTTCTACCACCAATGGAGGCAAGATACCATCTTTCACTAGCCTGTCAAATTCTATTTAGGTTTATGTGACCTAGCCTCAAGTGCCAAAGTTTCGTTGGATTAGATGAAGGTGACTTCCTCTTTAATGATGGCCTATTAATTATTTCGGTATCATGTATCTCATACATTGTGGGAGTTAACAGATAAAGTCCATTGGTTACGTTGGCAGAACATATAAAAGTACCGTTCATCTTTATGACAACTCCAGTTCCAAATGTAATAGAATAACTTTTATTCACCAAACTAGAAACTGAAATTAAATTCCGTCTTAAAGATGGTAGATATAGAGTGTTAGACAAAACCAATTTATTATCTGAAAAACATAAAGTAATAACTCCTACTAAGACCGTATCCGCCTTAGCATTAGATCCTAGGTTGACAATGATTTCGCCATTACTAAGCCTCCTGGTTTTCCGGAACCCTTGCAACGAATTACAAATGTGATTAGTTACACCGGCATCAACACACCAGGATTCTGAAGTACCAGTTGCAAAACTAACCTCATAAACAAGTGACTCAATCATACCTGAGGTCTTCTGCTTAGACAAAAAATCTTCTTCTTAGATGTTATATATCAGCCTACCGAGCAGGTCTGCCCTGGTCCGCAGACATCTCCTTTAAGTTCGATATAGTATCATATGCAATCTTAAAGGACTAATGTTGGTGTTGTAAAGCACTAGACATGGATGCATGTATATAACATCTAGCCATCTCATCGTCTTTGGCCCATTTAGTGTAAAGGTCTTTTGTGTCCTGTAGTGCATCTGGCCCAGGCTCATCGGGGGGTTGGGTATGGTAAGGACAAATTTGTATCCTGAAGCAGTGAGGACAATATCCAAGTTCCATTTCCAGTCTACATAATTCGATCCCACCAACTTGTTCTGGTTGAGGATGGTCGCAAGTGGATTGAAAGTATTCAAGTTCATGCTAGGAAAACTGTAGCACATAACCATACCAAATTTACATGGGAATCCTCATAACAATTAAATTTAGAATACATCGGAATCCCAATCCCTTGGGGTTTGCCTCCTTGGGGAGTGCAAATAACACCTAGATTGGTGCGGATCAAAGTTGTGTCCCAATTATCTTTGATCCCCATCATTCATTATCATCTAGGTATCTTATGCCGAATAATGTATGACTCCTGATTATCTTTGGTTTCTAAAATACACGAGGCAAATCCTTGGGGATACTACATCACTATTTTAGTTAAGTGTGACCCACCAACTAGCATTGCATGACAACCGTTGTGAGCAGCTCCTCCTTGGGAAGTGAACCCCCACCCTGTCTCACCAACACTATCCTAAGGAGATCCATATCTAGTACCGGACAAATAAAAGCCCTCCGTGGGGAACGGCCTCACTCAAGATGGCGCAAGGCTAATACTTTCCTCACAATGGACGTATGGTGGAAAACCATGGGGATTTCACAATTTAAATGCCCCGCTCCCACTTAATATTTTAGAATTGAGGATTTTCTTATAAGGTATCAGGGCCCACATATACAAATATCAAATCATCTCATGATATGACCAATGATTGGATCCAAGTCAAGTTATATTTAAGGAAAGTCCAGTTTCTAAAATTGGTGTTACCAATGGGTCCACCAACACTAATTAGAACTCTTTCCAAAAATTAACTTGATTTGACTAATCATAGTAACATGCTATGTTTGGATCAGATTTGGATATATACTAAAATAAGCATTCATCCATAAATAGAAAGTGCTAAAATTAGAAACTAGTCATCTCCTCCACATAGCCTAAGCGGAATAGACTTCTTAGACTTCTAGACTTTCCAAAACTTTGGGATTCCTCAAACTCTTTGGGCATCTCCAAGACACTTTTGGTAATCTTCAAACTCTTTCATTAAGAGTCCAACATCACTTTCCTTCTTCGTCTTGGACATCACCAGAATTTACAAATTTAGAAAATTACATAAATTCTTATGTCTCAGTGATGAGACTTACATGGTAATCGAAACAAGGAAATAAAAGGGCTATAGGGAAATTTACCATGCCTTGCCCTGTCACGGGAAATCAAGGAAACCATGATGCCCTTTACACTTAGCCTCAAATAAACCAATCAACCATAAAAGAAAGTAAAAGACTTGTGGGCCATATGGAGAGGACATTAACCTGCAATGTTAGTATCATGAACATAATAGGAACAAGGTTTAGGAAGATACCATTTATCATCTTATGATTAAAATCCCGGACTACCAGAAAGAATAGTTCCGTACACAGTTCGCTTGAGCGGACCTAGATCCGCTTGAGCGAACACATTCCAGAGCCTAGTCCGCTCGAGCGGATGAAGGTTCGCAAGAGCGACCCGGCGCGGAAACCTGTAGAAAAACCTTTTTTTTTCTGTCCTAACCAGTCCCTTCTATTGCATTCATACAAGATACAATATGCATAATCACATCAAATATGATCCTTACAAAGCCCTAGGTCTATCCTCCTCACATCTCATGCAAAGATTAGATCTAGACAACTGATCTTATTAGATTAGAGATGAGGTATGGCCCTGATACCAATTGTTGGAAGTAGGTGGGCCTCGTGGATTGGTTTTTAAAACTTTTGACCCACTTGATGCAGGGATCAATTATCCATAAGGCTACAAACTCGATCCAGGATCCAATCCTGGAACTCATCAACCAAAATCAGAAGAAAACTATCTCTAAGATTGAAAATAACATCACCATGCATCCACAATAAATTTACAGCATACAAGGAGTAGGTTTTACCTTGGGAGCTCGGTAGTGCTCTAGTGGAGAAGTTGACAACTTGTTGGATGAAGAACTCTTTTTTTCTAACAAATTAGAATCTCAAAAACCCAACCGTCTTCCACGCTATGTCCCGTATTAGATCTCTTCTCTAACGGAGATGGGTGGGATCTCTTAAAGAAAATAACTAGAAGCTTTAATGGAAACTAGAAGAGAACTAGAAGAGATAGACGAGTTGGGCGTGCAACTCTTGCACTTGAGAGGGCTGGACATCCAAGGCTTGTTGTGTAGAGTCTTGGACATCCAAGGGGTGTTTCCTTATATATAGGTTTTGCAACTCCTCTTACTAATTAAAATAGAAGTCCTACTTCCATTAAGAATTAGTAACTATCTCCTTTCTAATTATTATAAAAGTTTCACTTCCACAACAATTAGTAACCTACTATTACCACTATTAGAAGTTTTACTTCAAATAGAAATAGTAACTTTTTAATTCCTTCCTATTAGAGTTCAAGTAGGATTAGTAACTTTCTAATAAATTGGGCTAGTGTGGGGACTACTAGGGATTCCATAAAAAGCTTGCTCCAATTGGGGCACCGCGACCCCACATCTCATGTGTAATCTGGGCCCATGGTTAATTGCAAATAACTTCACTATATAAATGCAATTGCACTCTAGTCTTAGGAATAAATTACAAAGATGACCCTAAACTTCCCTATTACCACAAGTAGGACCCTCCATCTATTTCCATTGATCAATTGGACCTGTCTACCAAAATAGATCCATATCTTATTATCCTTGAGCGGCAATTAATTACAGTGATCATTAGTACCTATCCAATTAACTCTTAATTGGAATGGGTGCGCACTTACCATTGGTAATTCCATTAATTGGCACAAGGGGATAATTATGATAGATTCCATCTTGACCATTGAATGTTCCCACAATCTTACTACCACGTACCCAAGACACCGAGGTGTTGACCTCCAATTGGCCTCACTCATTGGTGACTCAAAGCAAATGAATAAACATAAATTTGAGTTCACTAATGTCTCAGGATTATGAGCCTATTGCTAGGGAATTATGAGAGCAGACCTTAAAATAAAGACAGTGTACATAAGGTGCTTCTCATGGTCTTTCAATACATATAATGTGCCAGCATCATGATCCAGAATCTTGCATTCTGATGACTGAGACAAATCACACTATCTCATAGTGATCAAAGTGTTGTAACCTTGTCAGAAGAGATGCCCAGTCTCATCACTGGTTGTGAAGATATTTAAGTATAAGATTTGTGACACATGTCTCCCGTATGTGGATCTCATCCATACACTTGTATTACACCTAGTATACTTGTGGACTCTGGTTCATCTCATGAACTATCATGTCATTGGAATTGGTTATGTGCAAGAAAGTAATAAAACACCATCCATCTCATGAAAGGAAAACATGATTATATTGATAAATAAAGAAATAAATCAATTTATTACATCATCTAATGGATTGAGACCATATAAACTAACAATTGTCTTAGTGACCGAGCTTGAACTCACTCTTCTGGATGAGGTGCTAGAGGATGGGTCATTCTGCTCTCCTTGGCTTGAAGGAGCAGGAGACTCTTCTTGATGTCTTCGTGTCCGAGTGATGATGCAAGTCACCGTTTGTCTGACATGGATTTCGGTTGCTAAACTTTGTGGCATTCTGGTTCTACAAACCATATAGACAACAACAACTTGACTGGGTCTATCTTTTTCAACCCATCTTTAAGAGACTTAAAGTGTAGGATGCTGACTCCTTTGTCTTTCGAGTCTCTTTTGTCGGTATAACGCATGGTGACATATGCGACAAGCAATTTGAGCCTTAGTTGGCTATGGCCGGGCTTTGGCAACGAAGGACGTGCTCCCTTAAGCTCAGCAACCTAGCTTGTCTTCTTTGAGGTTTGGCATGGACAGGATCCAGACTCGATCTTTCACCTGTCAGAGTGATGCCTTGAACTTTTCAAGTTTAGTCCCTATTGAGACAAAGGGGTCGAACCGAAGGGGTGTAGGCCTTAGAAAGTTTCTTAGGAGGCCTTGTGATACACGATTTGACCTTGGGCTTGCAGGAGCGGGCTGGCTCATGCTTTGTTGATTTTGATGTTGGGTGGAAGGCAGGTCTCTCCTCCTTCAAATGATTAAGAGGATAGAACCGGTTTTCCTTGAGCTGGGCCAAGTAGGTTGGCTTTGTAAATTTTTGAAATCTTTTTTGGTTTGGTGAAGGCTTCGGGGACCAAGTCTTGGAGATGACCTGGTTTCTGGCAGGATGAAGCTTTGCGGGAGTGCCACGTGCGTCATTGTTCTTGATGTTTGCCTTGGGAACCGCGGTAGTGACAAGTCCCGATGCGATTCTTTGCTTTTTGATGGGTTTAGCTTCTTCTTCAGGAAGTGGGAATGGACCTAGCTTTCCGAAGACATCGGTCCGAGGAGTAGTAGCCGACCCAATGTTTGAGGAGTTTCCGAAGGAGATGACACTCCGACAACTAGCAGGGTGCTTGTTGGCGTGTGCATTTTACTTCTCTTGAAGCATGAGCTGGTACTTGTTCTCGCCAAAACCGGGGTAAGATTAAGGGGCCGTGATTACAGGGATTACTATAGCATAATCTTACTTTTTCCTCAGGACCCACATGGGTGTGAATTTTAAGATCCATCACCATTATGGAATATTTAGCGGACGCTTGCATTGTGGTGCAACCCGAAGTTCGTAGATCATCGAATTCCGTGTTGCATCACTAATGTCTTACTGGCTAATCATACTATACAATACATCATCAGACTGGTATAACATAAATAGAATTTACGCAGCTAGACAAGTAAACAGGAGATTTTATTCCCATGATTCAAGTTATAATATACGAAAGACAGATTAATTACATTCCCAAAATAAAAAGGCCAACAGAGGCCAGTAAAACAAAATACCAAAACCCAAAATAATACTCCCAGGTATTTCGCATCTCATGTGCAAGGAATGGAGTCTACATGATAGCCTTTGCACGTAAACACTTGCTATCTGTGGCTCAACAACCGACTCTTCGGAAACCGTACTAGGGTATAGGTCCGGAAAACATACCTATGGCACCAAGCATAGATCAGACAAATTCTCTGGCAAGTATCCAAAATAAAATGCACAGTTTATAGGTACAAAGCAGAATATGTATGACAGGTTAATCAATCAAAGGCCAGGTAACAAAAAATAGAATATATTATAATTGGCAGCCACATCGCTTACTCCTCGGAAAGGTGGCATTTACCTCCCCAAACGATCAGGTTGGTAGTACCTTAAACTCACTTGGGAGTCCCTATAATAGGGGTATCTAGTCTCCCCGGATAGGTCCTAGTCACGGGGGTTCCTGGTTTGACCCGGATAAGATAGGTACATTGGTGACAACTGTCACACACAAGACTTCAAACTGCAACGAACAATATATCTATATATATACATTAATAATAATAAACAACTGGGTGGTGCCGACTCTAGAATCAATGTAAACTCGGGATTTCAGGTAAAGGGGAGTCCGGTGTCCAAGTCAGGTTATGATCGGGGATATTGGAGAAATTCTGGTTCTCACAATGTGTATAAATGCAAATACAGGGAAACAGGTAGTTCAGTGTTCAAATCAGTGTTCAGTCTAAGGCACAAGAGTAATGCTGATACTCTCAGTGTACAAACACAAATAAAGAAGAAAACAGATAGTTTGGCCAGGTTTAAACAATTCGGAAATGAAAATAGTACAGTTTTGGGCCATAAAAGAAGTCCATCTAAGTCTGGAGAATCCTACAGAAAAACGGGCAGCATTTCGGCTTGAAATGCAAACCCAAATTGGGAGGGTAGAAAGTCAGGGTGACCTTGGTAACTTGGAAGGATAGGGCAACTAAATTCTCGCACGAAAATCGAGAAACCATCTAAGGATCCAGGTACATCCAATGGTCAAGCAGGATGAGAATCGCGCGCTAAGACCCAAAGAATCCCATAGGTCACAATACTAGGGTCGAGTATGACAGGACTTATGAAAGCATAATAATAAGAGGAATATGCATCCTATATATGAATACAGAAATAAAGTAATTGATACATTCTATCAAGTGTACAAAAAAATCAATGATCCGTTACTAACATATC
Organism: Cinnamomum chago; assembly: GCA_038049695.1. Taxonomy (NCBI): domain Eukaryota; kingdom Viridiplantae; phylum Streptophyta; class Magnoliopsida; order Laurales; family Lauraceae; genus Cinnamomum; species Cinnamomum chago. The sequence continues at coordinate 38,539,479 of CP142458.1, forward strand.
TTTTATCATTACTGGCCTTGGACATGCAAGTACGATGATATTAGAGGCCATACACACTAAGGGTTGGATATCAATATTGGTTCTACACTTGGTGCATTCTGAAGGTAGAGATATCCAAATCCTAAGTCCAGATAGAGCAATAATCAGGGTGCTCCACATACCCTCTCAATTTATACGGGTTTAAGTATAAAATAAAACCATGTTTGGTCGGGGTTGGGGTACGTGGTCCATCAATTATCTAAGTCTTGGGTTCCCTTTTTACTAAAGGAAATCCACATCAATTTGCTTCAATGTCAAACCCCCTATGGTTTATGGTTCATGCCCAAAAGATCCACTTTGGAGCACAAATTCGGGTTCAAAACTCCACAATTACCCTCCTTAAAATCATAAATCATTTTGGGGTTAAAAGGGGTGAAGACGGGCAGAATTTAGGCCCAAACGGATGGTCCAAGGGGTACTGCGAGTCCCATGGCTGGGCCCACCTGTTGTGGTGCGTGGGGTAAAACCAGTCAGACAGCCATTGCTGCTGGGCGCACAAGCCCTGACCCCTGAGGTGGGCTGGGTGAAAGGGTAGCTAGGCGCGTAGGCCCTGACTGCCGAGGCAGGCTGGGTAAAATGGCCGCTGGGCGCACAGGCTCTGGGCCAAACTTGGTGAAATAGTTGCGCGAGCGAACAAACACTGGTCGCTGAGGAAAACTGGGTGAAATGGCCACTTGGCGCATAGGCCTTGGCTGATGAGGTAAACTGGGTAAAATGGCCGCGCGAGCACTTGGCTGGGCGATGGCTGCTGACACGTGGGCATACTGTGATGGCCGCTTACGCGGGACATGGCCGAGGTATACAAGCAATGGCTGCTGGTTGATCGATTCAAGGGGGAAGGAATCCCACAGTGAGCCTCACTGAGTTCCATTAACTTAATTAATCATAATTTTGTCAAGGAATTAATGATCTAAACATGATTATAATCATGCATTCTCAACATCTAAATCATTAAACAGATTTATATGAATCAAGAAAACAACCATAACATGCTATGCAATTTAGTTTGGAAACTTGCGTTAGCTTAAGATCGCTCCAAAATGGTCTAAGCACTCAATAAATGGCCCAGATCTCAGCTGGACCACCTGCTGAAACCTCTCACAAAAACCACCTCCAAAAAGTGCCTAAAAATAAAAAACCAAACTAGAATTGGAAATGGGCCATGCATGTCACATATATGATGCAGGTGAGGCTCTAGATCAAGAAACTAATCAATGGAGAGAGAGCTCGTATCTCTAAGAAGCTCAAAGAAAGAGGAAGAGGGGGACAAAGGGATGGCCGGTCACATATCCTTTTGAAAACGATGTATCTTGTAAAAGAGCTGACGTCGAATCACTTGGTGTGGTCGGATCTTGCACTTGGGGGCTCGGATCTTGCACTTGGGGGCTCGGACTAGATGATCTCCACCATGGAGACAGGAAGAGAGAAAGGAGAAAGGAAAGAGGGTTCTCCGCTGCTGGACGATGGAAATGAAGGAGAGAAAGAGTCTCCCTTGTGGCCGATGGAATGGGAGAATAAATGGAAGATAGTGGTAGTAGGTGGGTGTCATTAATGAAATGGAGAGGTAGGTGAGATATTTTGTGGAAATGTTAGTTTGTGAGTATGTTACACCATAGGTGAACTCGTGATGCGAAAACAGGGGTCTTTGGGACCTCGACTGGATTTGGCCAAAGAAGAACAATTGTAGATCACGAGAAGAGCTTTTCAACAACCTCTAAATTGAAAATTTCAAAGATCGCTGGTAGAAGTTGTGATTTTCAGAAACAGGGGTAAACACCTTGAAAAGGGTGTCGGGGGTCAAGCTGTGCTTTCTTAGCCTTGGATGAGTTCGAGCTGAACATGAAAGTTGTTGGGCAGGTCAAGATATAATTTAGCCATGCATCTTGGGGTTCCGAGAGAAAAGTCAATTGTTCAGTCAAAGTCTATCAACTTGTGACAGAATTGGTCAATTGATAGGTTTCGGGGCCTCAAATTGTTTCGAGTTGAATGTAAAGGTTGTCCAGAATGATAATCTTGATCTAAGGAGATCAAAATAATAGTTTGGAAGAACTCATGAGAACCCCCCAGTCTCACTTAAAATTACAGACAAGCTCCAAAAGGGGTCAAATTAGACTCAGAGGCTCTCAAAACTTCCCAAAGTTGATAAACAAACTATTCTAACATAGAAAACACCATGATTGGCCTCTAATCCCACTTAGCAATCCGAACCACAAAATTAATTAGTGCTAATCCTAGGGGTTAAGAAGTCCGGTTCTTACATTCTCCCCCACTTAAAAATATTTGGTCCTCCAAATGCAACTGCAAATAGCTAAGTGAAAAGAAGGGGTACAACTCTAGCAAGTTGTTCGTAACTAACTCCAGCTCATACTCTCTCAGATCTCTCTAATTTTGCAACTTCCAAGGAGCATTATCATGAAACTGAAACTCTTGGTCTATGTCCTCTGCTGTCATGTACAGCATCCTCCATCCTGAAATCTTCGATCTCCATTAACTCGTTTGTTCATACCATTGACAGTGGGTCGATTTGGAGCACTTCCAACTCCGCTCTCCTTTTGTCATCTGTCCCAACCTAGTCCCATAACTTCGTCTGTCAGAATTATTGAAAGAGCTGCATTCGGTTCTAGAAAGCATAGATGTCGCCGGTACCTTATCATCCATGGGTTTCTAAAATGAAGCCTCTGTCCTCAAACTGAATTGAACATAGTCTTCGTTGATTCTTGCACTGCCTTTACTGGTCGACTTTGGTTAGCCGGTTACCTATTAGTCTTTTCAGCCTCGAGTGTTCTGGAACAAACCATCATACGAACCACTTCAACCATCTTGATACTCTATTTGACGTTTACCAATGGGCTCATGATGACTCTAGATTCCAACTTTCCTTGTTCATCAACTTTATAATCTCTTCAGTCCACCACTTCTATACTATCGCCTCATACTTGTCACAGAATGGCTTGGTTGTAGACGAACTCCTACACATTTGGCTCAATTCTTGCTACTTATAACAACTCAGATAGCATAAAATCCATGTCAACTTCGTCAAATAAGTAGCAATATGTGGAAATCTCGTAACAAAATCTCAAGGATAACCCGAGAAATCCACAAAACTTTATACTTCACTTCTCAAAATCCTCACTATCAAATAGCAAGGTAGGGATCAAATATGTAGTTAGTTATGTTAGGGATTTTGTATTTTGAAATTTGATGAATGCATTATCATTTTAGCATCACTTGAGTTTTGATTTTGAAAAACTTGAAATCTTGATTTTCACATGCATTGTTTTAAAACTTTTAGAACTTATGTTTCATGCATATTTTGGGTTTTAAACTTGGATGCATTAAGTTTTGAAAAGAAGATTTTCAAATCACACAAGCCTTTAGACCTAGATTTTTAAATCATCTTAGGCATTGATAGGTTCATGTTTTGGTAAACACTTTTAGATTGATTTAAACATGAATCTAAGCATGATTTCCATGGCCCATGACTCCCACAAGCAAAATACTTTGGAGTAGATTTTTTCTTAATTTCTTAAAAGGCAAAACCTTTTTGGTGCTACGGTACTTTTGCTATAGTGTTTTGCTACAGTAATGTTGGTTAAACAAACTTTGACCAAACCCACTTCGGTTCACGTTCCAGAATGGTCAAAACTAGCATTTTTTTTAACCATTGGGAGTTCAGTTAACCGAACTTGAAGTCAGTTAACCGACCAACTAGCAGTTGGAAACTTTTTCTATATAAACAGTTCATTCCTAGGCCAAATTGGAGAAACCAAGCGGCACTCCTTGAGGTATTTTGGGGTCAAACAAAGGGGAATGAACTAATTAAGGAAGGCTGGAGGGTCATAAAGGGAAGCTAAAGCTTGGAATCATGAGTAAATCATCTAAGTAAGCGTAGTTTTCCTTATCATATGTTTTCATGCTTTATTTAAACATTTGAAAAATCTATTTTAGCATCCTAACTATGATTTGATGAATCCATTACATGTATGTCACTTTGAATTGCTTTGTTGTTTTGGATTCTTCGTTTAGATTCAAACCAAGTTTGTTTTAACTTTCATATGATAATGATTTCATGCTTTGTTAAACCTTTGATTTCTCTCATACCATGAATCTCATACTTGGTTGAATATCTAGCTAGTTGTTTTCATTCCGTGAACACATAGGCAAACTAATTTGTTTTGAAAACAACTATGCTCATGCATCACATGTTTTAGATTTGAAATTTCAATACAACTTGCATAACTTGATAGGTCAATCGTTACATGTTGTTTATTTGAAAAACTTGTGACTAGCTTTTTCACTTCATTCAAAACATCTGTGATTTAAAATTCACTACAAGAAATTTAGGCTGTTGCGACGAAATCTGATGACGATTTTTTTTTGTCTTAAAAGAACACCCAAAGGGGACGAAAGATAAATTTTGTCGTCTGTTTTCATTTTTTTCAAAAGTATAGGAGACGAAAACAAAATTTCGTCTACAAAAATATAGCGCCAACTTGTTTTGTGTTGGCGCCAATTATTTTAGCTCATTAGAGATGAAAATTGTTGTCACAAAATATAATTTGTTTTTGCGACGAACGTAATTCGTCGCCAATAAGGATAAGTTATAGACAACGAATATATTTCGTTACCAAAATAAGACGCCAATTTCATTTGCTTTGGCGCGAATTATTTTAGCTCATTGGAGACGAAATTTTTTGTCACAAAATATAATTTTTTTTTGTGACGAACATAATTCGTCACTATTAAGGATAAGTTATGGAAGACGAAAATATTTGGTCACCAAAATAAGGAGCCAATTTCATTTGCGGTGGCACCAATTTCATTCGCACTTGAGCCTATTCCTCTCTTACAAGTATTGCTTTGGAAAAGCCTTTAAAATGACTAAAATGGGCCCCCCAAGGCCCTAACGTCCATCCCCCCCCCCCCCCCCCCCCCACCTCAATCCAACGCCCCTTTTCCAAAACTCATTTCCCTCTTTGTCCCTCCATCTATCCCGGTCTCTCTTTTCCAAAACCCTTTTCCAGAAGAGGAGAGAAGAACCCTTTTCCCCATTTTTCAAAACCCTTTTCCAACATCTCCCACCCATCGTCTCAAGCAGCAGCCCCATTGCCCATTGGCCCCCATCAATCATTATCACCCTCCATCAACACACGCAGTGCAGACCCATCCCTGATCAGTGATCCCTCTCATCTCTACTTCTCTCAGTCTCTCTCGCCTATAATTCCCAGACGCAGCCACCATCACCAATCACCATCATCTGTGCCCATCATCCTCCATCCAGGAGTCCACCATCGCCATGTACACCTACATCTCTCAGTCTCTGCTACTGTGAGAACTTGGTCCAGGCGGTACCCTTAACCACGGGGCGTAGCATGTCAACCACGGGCTTCAAACGGTGAGTCTCCGTTAGCCCACATCAGAAATATCCAAGTCCTGACCTTGGGCTTATAAGTCAAACCCCGTATTAACTTAGCATGAGGCTTTTTAAGACCATGCGTCCTCGAAAATCGTAAGAACTCCGAAGCTAAGCGTGCTCGGGCGGGAGCAGTATTAGGATGGGTGAACTCCTGGGAAGTCCTCGCGCATGCACGTGGGCCAAAGCGGACAATTTCATACTGAGTTGGACGGGGCTGTGACAGTTGGTATCAGAGTCGAGGACGACTCTATTTCTAGTGGGGGAGAATGTGAGATCTTGGTCCGGGAGGTACCCTTAACAACTGGGTGTAGCGTGTCAATCACGGGCTACAAACGGCGAGTCTACGATAGCCCGCATCGGAAATATCCAAGTCCTGACCATGGGCTTATAAGTTAAACCCCGTATTAACTTAGCATGAGGCTTTTTAAAACCGTGCGGCCCCGGAAATTGTAAGAACACCGAAGTTAAGCATGCTCGGGCGGGAGCAGTACTAGGATGGGTGACCTCCTGGGAAGTCCTCGCACATACACGTGGGCCAAAGCGGACAATTTCATGCTAAGTTGGGCGGGGCTGTGACAGTTGGTATCAGAGCCGAAGACGACTCTATTTCTAGTGGGGGAGAATGTGAGATCTTGGTCCGGGTGGTACTCTTAATCACGGGGCGTAGCGTGTCAACCACCGGCTTGAAACGATGAGTCTCTGTTAGCCCGCATCGGAAATATCAAAGTCTTGAGCATGGCTTATAAGTCAAACCCCGTATTAACTTAGTATGAAGTCTTCTAAAATCGTATGGCTCCAAAAATCGTAAGAATTCCGAAGTTAAGCGTGCTTGGGCGGGAGCAGTGTTAGGATGGGTGACCTCTTGGGAAGACCTTGAGTTGGGCGGGGTAAATGCGATAAAAAATTTTCGTCTCTATTTCTTATATTTATGACAAAATATTTTTGTCTCTAATTTCTTCCTTTAATGACAAAATATTTTGTCACTAATTACTTACAAGTATGTTTCCAACATAGTGTATTGGAGACGAAAAAAATTACTTGTTTCCAACAGAGTGTATTGGAGACAAAAAAAAATCGTCACAAATTTATCTTTTTCAATGACGATTTTTTTTCCGTCTCCAATACCTTTTAGCGACAAGGCTTTAGCAACAAAACGGGTGACGAGAAATTTTCGTCTCAATTAGTTTTGGTGACGAAATATGTACATTTTGGGACAAATTTGTGTCGTCCTTAAACCCCAAATTTCTTGTAGTGATTTCAAAAGCTTTAAGCTTATATTCATTGAGCTATCTTTGTTAAACTTGATTGAAATTTCCCATGCATACACATAGAGCATTTATCTTTGCATTCATAGAGTGTATGTGTTGAGTTAGATTTATACTTTCATAGTTGCCTAATTAAGAGGCATTGTATTTGAGCTTTAATTGTAATCTCTTCTAGTGTTTTGTAGACACTTTCTAGTGAAATCCAATCTTAGGATTATAGGTTATTTCTTAGCCTTAGAAAAGCATAAGTGTATGGTTAGGGGTAAACCATAAAACCTAAGAGGTTATTGCTTAGCCTTGGAAAGCATATTGTAAGGTTATTCCTACATTTTGTAAAGGTTATTGCTTAGCCCATTGAAAAGTATAGATAGTGGAAATCCAGCGGGGTATAGGATCACAAGCCGGTAGTGGATGTAGGCATTGAGGCCAAACTACTATAAATGATTGTGTTATGGTGAATGCTTTGTGATAATTGTTTTTATTAGCTTCCGCACTTTAGTTCTATATCATCACTTGTGACTAATTGATTTAAAGAAAGTTAGAATTTGGCATAATTGGTCACTAAGTCAAGCTCACCCTATTCAACCCTCCCCCCCCCCCCCCGCCCCCCACTCTAGGGTTTGCATTCCGGACTTTCAAGCTACTCCTTCGGCTGCTGAAACTGGCTTCGCGTTCCACTAATCCAAACAAATAGCACTTCCTTCTGGAACAACCTTGCAAACAGAATTTTAATAGTTGAAAATCCTCTAGATAATTCCGATGGTAGCTCGCAAATCTCAAGAAACTCAAGACTTCAGGATCTTCTGCAAACTTTCCGAATCCATTGTCGCCTCAGTCTTTGCAAAATCAACCAAAATCTGACTTCGAAATTGTTTTGAGTTAGAGAAATGGTTGATTCAACCAAAACAATACGCTTGTTCGCCTTAGCGTACTACATGACGATCCTCAACTGCAAAAGGGTCTTTAAATGTGGTTCAACCTCTTCATGGAGCAAAAAAATTGCGTATCTTCTTCCAATAGCACCAACAAATGCGTCAGAAAGTTTAAAATCTGCCGAAGTCCTTCGAAAATTGACCGCCCACTTCGGGAAAGGCCCCGATCTCCGACAAGAGAATGAGAATGAGCACAAAATACTAGAAAGTGGGTACAGAGACATTAGATTCTCCCCCACTTGGGGAATTTGGTCCTCCAAATTCTTTAACACAAAGAAGAGGAGAGAGGACATGAAATGTCTCTCCCACTAGAGGAAAGGAGTCTAATAGGTACTAACTACCCGAACCCACGAGAACGATGTCTATAAAAGACTCACGACTTCTCGGTACGCGTCTAAGTTTTTTGAGTGTTTTATATTACTAGAAACTTGTCCCGCTAATGATACAAGTTTGTCACGACCCCAAACTCGGGGTAGGACAAAGAGGTCGTGATTACAAGGATTATTGTATCATAATCTTACCTTTTCCACTGGATCCGCAAGAGTGAGAATTTCAAAATCCATCATCGTTATGGAATATTTAGCGGAAGGTCGCACTGCGGTGCAACCCGAAGTCCAAAGCTCATCGAGTTCTGTGTTTCATTGCTAATGTCTTACTAGCTGAATCATACTGTACCACACATCATCAGACTAGTATAACATAAACAGAATATAAGCAGAGTTATACAAGTAAACAGGAGATTTCATTCCCATGATTTAGGTTATAATGTACAAAAGATGGATTAATTACATTCCCAAAATTTTGGGCCAAACAATGTCGGAATGACCTAGAATTTGATGTGGAGCCTTCTAGTGGCATTTTGAGACCAACTGTGTGCCCCATTTTGTGAAATAAGGTCCCCAACTTCACCGCCGCCGGGAGTTCCAGTTTAGCTGCTGGAAGAGTGAAGTTAGGCCAAATGTTGTTGAAATGGCCCAAAACTTCATGTTTACATTCCCATGACTGTTTTGAAGGATCTTGGAGTTTTCAGTGGTTTCGACAAGATTTGATGCTTGAAGCAGCTTCGCCAATCCTGGCCTGAAGCAGTTTCATGTAACTTTTTTTTTATTTTGAAAGTGTATGAAGAGGCAACGTGGCATTTTTTTGTGTCAACATGCCCTACTTGGGGAACGGCCATTCTATTATGGCACGAGGTACCCACCCGCCTCACAATGGACCTACGGTCGAAAACCATGGGAATTTAGTAAGTACATATACCGCTCCCTCTTAATATTTTAGAATGATGGATTTTCTTCAAATGTCTAATGGCACAAGTTAATAGAGACTTTCAAATTATCTCATAATTTGTACAATGATTAGGTCCAAGTCAAATTTGAATAAAGGAAGATATGGTCACAAATTTAGTGTTACCATGGGTCCACCACCATCAAAATTCTTATTTGACCCATTTTCCAATTATTGAAGTTGTTGTCTATGGATCAGATTTTGGAAACATAAATAATCACATGCCGCATAAAGCAAAACAAACACGCATAAATTTCCGAAAATAAATAACTTGTCATCTCTTCCACATGGTCCAAGATTGGAAAACCTCTTGGACTTCCAAACACTTTGGGTATTCGTCCGGCTTCATCATCCTTCTTGTCCTTTTCATCCATAGAATTTACAAAAGTAATAAAATTACATAAATTCATATGCCTCAGAGTTGGGACTTACTAGCCAATCTAATAATGAAATTTACAATGGGCTAGGGAAACCACTATGCCTTGCCTTTTCATGGGAAATGAAGGAAACCATGATTCCCTTTACATAACCGCCAAATAAGCAAAAGGAAGAAAACTTGTGGGAGCACATGGAGAGGACCGTACCTACAAGGTTCATATCACATGCAACCTATAGGCCACAAGGAATAAAGAAGGGCGACAAACATCTCCCACCAGCCATCTCATGGCTAACAGCATGCCCTTCCAAAAATAGATAGGGGCCCAGTTTGCTTGACCCAAGATCAGTCTGGGTTGACGAAATTCCATCGCTGTCCTGCGAAAAAAACCCAGGTCGCTCGACTGAGGGTCAGGCTGGGTCGAGCAAACAGCCTTGCAGTTTTAGAAAACCCGCGATTCTGACCCTTTCTATGGAAGAGAAAAACTCAGATCTACTTCAATTGAAAAGTAGGTCTGCAAAATCTGATCCAACATAGCCCTAGATCTAACCACTCCACATCTCATGTAGAGACTAGAACTGAAGAACTAGATCTAATACATTAAGAAAAATGGGTTGCTTTGATACCAATGGTTAAAAGTAGATGTGGCTTCAATGCAAGTCTTTAAAATCTTGATCCACTTTACGCAAGGAACTAACAACCAAACCTCCTTGGAACTAATCCCAGGATCTAAAACCCTTTTCGTAGTGTGTTAAGATCCCATATCTATGTCAAGACAAATAGATTTGAACATGCAAAATCTAGATCTACAAATAAACTTGTGCAGATCTATACCCGAGGAGGCTTGTTGTGCTCAATTTGGGTCTTAGTTCTTTTGAGTCTTTGATCATCCCAAACCTCGCAGTTCTCCATGGTATGACCCAATCAAGGGATCTAAAGGAATTGTGTGAACACAATTCAGGAGCAGTACCTCAAGGCACTCAAAAAGAGATGAAGAGGAGAGAATAGAAGGGAGAAGAGACCCAGAAGAAAAACATCCAAGACTGTAGGGGATGTCTTGCCCCTTTTCGGATTTAATAATGAAAAACTACTCTTTCTTTTATGAGTCCTTATTTGGATATAACTCTCGCTATTAGGGATGGCATGGGGACCACTATGGATTCCTTTGGATCTAGCTCTAACTGATGCGCTTAGACCCCACATCTCAAGCAATTTTCTGATCAACAGTTAATTACAAATAACAACACTATATAAATATATATGTATTTCAATCCTAGGAATTTTACAAGAAGACCGTAAAGTTCCCAATTACTACAAACAAGCCCCTCTATCAATTATATTCATGGGTCCATTGGAAATCATTTAAACTATCTAATGTTAGTTTATATGGTCTCAATCCATAAGATGATATAATAAATTGATTAATTTCTTTATTTATCAATATTATCATGTTTTACTTTCATGAGATGAATGGTGTTTTATTACTTTCTTGAACAAAACCAATACGAATGACTTAATGGTTCATGAGATGAACCGGAGTCCACAAGTATACTAGATGTAATGCATTTGTATGGATGAGATCCACATACAAGAGACATGTGTCGCAAATCTTATACTTAAATATCTTCACAACCAGTGATGAGATTGGACATCTCTGAAAGTCCGGGATCCTTAACCTAGGGGGGGGGGGTTGAATAGGGTGAGCTACACTTCAGTGACCATTAGTGACCAATTTAACTTCTTTAATTCAACTAGTCACTTAGTGATGATTATGAAAATCAACGCAGAAGATAACAAAGATAATCATCACAACTCATCCACCATTACATAGAGATTTATAGTGGTTCGACCTCAATGCCTGCATTCACTACCAGCTTGTGATTTTACATCCCACCGGATTTCCACTATCTATGTTTTTCAATAGGCTAAGCAATAACCTTTACACAATGCTTTTCTTAGACTTAGCAATAACCTATACAATATGCTTTTCAAAGCTAAGCCATAACCTCTTGGGTTTTATGGTTCACCCCTAACCTTACACTTATGCTTTTCTAAGGCTAAGTAATAACCTTTACACAAGATGATTTCTCAAGAAAGTGTCTATACAAGCACTTGATGAGAGCTTAAATACAATGCCTCTAAATTAGGCTGATATGAAGGTGTCAATCAAACTCAACACATACACTATATGAATGCAAAAATAAATGCTCTATGTGTATGCATGAGAAACTTCAATCAAGTTTAAAAAGAAAGCTCAAATGATATATGCTTAAGGCATTTCAAAGTTTGAAGTACAGAGATAGATAAATTGAAGTTGTATTGCAAATCACATGTTCTTTTCAAATGACAACTTGTAAAGATTTCATTAATCAAGAAATGCAAGTTGTATGAGAATTTAAATCCAAAAACATGTAATCCAAAAGCAAAGTTGTTTTCAAAACATAAGGGTTTTCCCATGAGATGATGGAATAAAAAGCAACTAGCTAAAGACTCAACCAAGTAGTAAGATCATGCATCAATTAAAATCAAAGTTGTCGAAGTAAGCATAATTTATAAAACAAGGCAATGACTTGGTTTAAGACTAAGTGATGAATCCAATAACAAATAAATCAAAGATATAATATAATGGATTCAACACATCATAGTTAACATGCTACAAGAGATTTTCCAATGAAATAAACTAGCATGCAACTTATGATTTGAGGAGAGCAAAGCTTACTTAGTTGTTTAACTAGAGAAACCAAGCTTTGTCTTTTCAGGATCCTCCTCTTGCTCCCTTGAGTTCTCCTTAATCTTGGGTTTGAATAATCTTTAGAGAACCCCCAAGATTAGTCTCTACATGTCTCTCAAGTCTCTGATCCAAAACCCAAGGAAGGGTTGTTTTTATAAGAAAAAGTGTCTCCAACGGATCTATTATCGGTCGACGACATATGGAGTTCGGTCGACCGAACTCAACGGTCATAATACAACGGTCATATTTTTTAAAAATTAGTTCATAATGTCGGCTCACCGAACTGTTTCGGTCGACTGACAGGTGACCGATACCTAACCGACAAACCAAAGAACTGAGAAAACGAGCTCTCTGGAATCGAAATCGAATTGAGTTCAGTCAGGTACTGAAATGCATTCGGTCGACCGAACCTCGACTGACAAGCTGATCGACAGAAAAACCACCTTACTGGAATTGGAACCGACAGAAGCTCGGTTGAGCTTGGTTCGCTGGTCGGTTAGCCGACACCTGACCGACAAGCTGACCGACATAGTATACGGTCAGATTTCCAGAAAATCTGAAGGTTTGAGCAAGAAAACTTTGGAAACCAAGTGTATCACTGAATACTAATGATTTGTTAGACAATTTAAAGATAGGTTTGGAGGCAAGATTAAATCAACTAGAAGTAGTTTGATTAAAACATGATAGAGTCAATTTAAAAACATGATTTTCAAGAAAATAGAGACATATGAATTTAAATGATGTGACGAAATTGAATGCATATGCTAACCATCAAATTGCAAATAATATACATCTAACAATCTCCCCCTTTGCAATTTGATGGCAAACAATAAAAAAACACAAACACATCATTCAACTATTCAACCAAATCTTGATCTTCCCCTTTGTTCATTAACTCCCCCTTAGTTATTCATCCACTTTAACTCAGATTATTGCTCCCCCATTGTCTTTGCTTCCTATCTTTGATCCCCCTTTGAGGAACTCCTCCTTTGAACATTGATCTCCTTTCTAGCACTTCAAATTGATACCCGTAACTTCTTATTTCTCCCCCTTTGCCATCAAAATGCCAAAATATCTGCAACACCAACTCATACAAACCATATCTTTGAAATATCTTTGTTTGTTAGAATGAAAAGTCAAATCCTTAACAAAGCGTTGAGACACATCATGGAGGAGATAATACAAGTTCTATATATGCAAGTCATATGCTCAAAAATACTACAATCAAATTGAAAATGACAAGCAACTAGGTATCTTCACAAGCAAAAAGTTGGTCATCTTATATATAGATCTCTAAAAGTTTACAAAAAAAAAAAAGACCAAATAAACACCCATAAAGCATAAAGTTTAGACAATAGACAAATAAAGTGAAATAGAACCATAAGTTCAGTCAACACATTATCTCCCCTTCCCAGAATATAAAAAACACCAATGAAAACACAAAAAGTGAAATAAAAAAGATGCCCTCCATCAATTTGAGTCTGGTGGAGGAGGGGACACAGACAGTGGAGCTGCAACATCATCTCTCCGGCAGCATTTAGAAATGGCCGAGAGGTACTTGAATATTTCGTTAATTGACTTCTTCATCTTCTTCTGCTCCTTTTTCATGTAGGCTAAGTCTCTCTCCATGGCTGCAAGACGGTCATGAGATGCACTAGAAGGAGTAGGAAGAGGAGAAGTATCATGCCTAGAAGATGAGGCACGAGGAGGTGGAGGAGGAGGACTAGCAGGCTCTTGAGCCAATGGAGCATCCTCTGCTATGGGAACATGATTGTTGGGTAGAAGATTCATTTGATTCAGGTTTACCATAGAGAAAGAGTTTTGAGTACTAGTTTCTCATTTTGGGGTTTGGGAATACCAAAAGATAGAGCCAATTGAGTCATTAAGAAACCAAAAGGAATAGCATTTTTCTGTCCAACAGTGTTGTGAAATTTTATGATGGTTTGACAGATGATTGAAGGAAGAAAAATGGGAACTCTAGTTATAACTTTAGACAGGATGCTCACCATATAAGCTGTTAGTTGAGTTCGATTTCCCATCCTCGGATAAACATTGTAAGTAAAGATATTGTGAATGATCCGATATATAGGAAAAAGAGAATTTAGAGTGAGATGGTGTTTCTTAGAGTCCCATTCAGAATAAAAGCCACAAAGATCAAATGTAGCTCTTCCATTCTCTTATTCAGAAAGAGAGTCAGAGACAAAAGTGATACCATTTTGAGAACTTGGGATACCCATGATGGATCCTATCCTTTCAGGAGTAATCTCTCCATCTAAGTCAGAGAAAGAAATGGTAAAAGAGCAAGAGTTTTCTTCAACTTTTGTGCTAGAGATAGATGCATACATGTTTTTAACAAGCGAAGAATATGCATTAGTGTTAGACCCCAACCCGAACTAACTCGATTAGTGTGTGATTAGTATGTACTTAGCCTAAAGTAGGTTTAGTTATCGTTGGGTTAGAAATAATTAGCTCTAGTCCTGGATATAGCTTTGGGAATTTTGAGAACATTTAGTGTTAGTCAGACGCGCTCAGGAAGGCCTGAGTGCACGTGAAAGCTTGGGAGGATCGTATTGATTTTCCATTTTTAATTGTAATTTTTATATCATTTGAATGATTTTATTATTTGTTATAACTTTCGTTTTCAGCCCGTTCGTGTTTGAAACCTAAAACCCAAGTTTTAGCCCAAAAAGGGTAAAAATTGTCTTTTATACACAAATCTGGACACAAATTTAGAAATCTCAAAACCACGCCAAAAATATACTTTTTGGAAACTAGATATTTCGATGATCATTTTATCCTTCTTCGTCGAGTTCATTCGAGGCCCGCAAGATCATGTTTTTGTCAATGCAAGGTTCAGGTTCATTGGGCCCCACTTGTAAGTGTTTAAAGTTAACTCTTTCTCCTTCCCTCTTTTCACTCTCAAACCCTAACCCTAGAGAACCAAGAAGAGAAAACCCTTTTTTCTTCCACTTTATTTCTCTTGAATGCACAGGTTAGAAGACTCCAAATGAAATTCCAAGACCATCATCTTCTTCCTTTTATCCCAAGCTTTCCATTGATACAAGTTTCTTGAAGTTTCTAGTTGGACAAGCTTTCCATTTTCTTCCTTCTCTCTTGTTCGTGCATCTCTAGGTAAGAGCTCCAACCCATCTTTTTAATGGAGCCTTTTTGGTTCCTAAAGATCTTGTTATTCATGTTTGCAAACCCTTTTTGTGAAAATGGGTTTCTTGTTTTCAAGTTTGATAGAGTTTTGAATGGATTTTCATGGGTTTTGTAGTCTTTGGCTTAGTTTGAGTGGAAGTGCTTGAAGAAAGGTTTGTGGCATCTTGGACTAAGGCAAGTAAACAATCTAGGATGGATGTTAGCATATGTGTGTTTGGTTTGTTTTCCTTTCATTCTCTTCATCTCATTGGAAATCTATGTCTTGATTGGAATTTTGAGGATTTTGTTTTAGATTGGAGAATGGGAATGAGATGTTTTAAATTGTGCTTGAAAATGTATGTTTAATCCCCTGGAGATCTTTTAGGCTCAGGGAACTGCAGGTTGAAGGAGAAATAAGAAGAAAGGAAGAAGGAATGTAAAAATCTGACTTGAAATGCACTGTCCGCGCAGCGTCGGCCAGCCGTCGGATAACCGAAATTCCTACTTCGGTCGACCGACAGCCAACCGAAACTCAGTTCGGCTCCATTTCCGGAGACCTGCATTTCGTCAGGAAAGATTTTGGTCAGCTGTCGGCTTCCCGACATTTCCACTTCGGTTAACCGACAACCAACCGAAATCAGTTCGGTTCCATTTCCCGAGAGCTGAGAATTCCTAGATAAATCTGTCGGTCAACTGTCGGCTCGCCAATATACCCCGCCTCGGTCGACCGACAGGTGACCGAGAGGTATCCGAAATTTCAATATGATCTGTTTTAGAAGGATTTCTGCAGGAATGAACGCTAGAATATGTTATGGGGCTTTTAGCCTGACATTTTGTAATTGAAAACCTGAAATGTCTTTTAATTTTGGGGCACCAATTCTCTTTGCAATTCCAACGTTTGGGTTTCAATTTCACAAGGGTCAACCAAAGGTCCTTTCATATGCTTGATAGACTTTGCTTTCGAACGTTAGTTTTGATGCAACAAGTATTATCGTGTACTCGTTTTGAAGTTAAGTATAAGCTCGTTTGAAAATTGTTTCAAGGATAAAAAAGGGGATCACTTCTTAAGCGTGTCATGCATATATATATATACACTTATGCCTTTTGCTAGTCGTGTCTTGTTTAATTATGATAAGTGATTTCCCTCTTCAAGCCTGATTTGGTTTAAGACGTGTTTCGTCATGTTTTGCGCATTCATGAATTTAAGTGAACACCACTGAGCTTGGACTGCCCTTTCAGTTTGATCCACTGTATGGGGGTCCTTAAACATGTGGATTATCTGCAGATTGGTTGTGTATTTTATTACACATCGTGCGTGTCCGGTTCCGTGGCCGGAATCCCCATATATGTGGGAATCGTGTCTTGTTATGTTATGTATATTGTGCTTGTCGTGCGTGCTTACTCTTATCATCATGTATGATGGAGAAAGGATGGGCTCATTGTGGATTGTAACTTTTTTATGATATTATAAGTATTCATGCTAGCTTTGCTCGTATTTTGAAATGTACCTTAGTCATGTAACTGTTTCCAATTCAACAAAATGTCTTAATATGTTTCTTTAAACATTTACTCATTACATGCTCATGCCTAAATTGATGACCTGCCAAACCGTCGTGTTTGACCTTTGTATGTTGGTGCCCAGGTGCAGGTGACGTTGCCTTTGAGGATGAGCGTCCGGAGGAGGCTCTTGATCCACCCCCAGTTAGAGAGTGGCAACCCGACGATGTCAACTAGACGTCGGGTGGGTTCTTGATTGGTGCTTCATGTTGCCATGGAACCCTCTTGGTTGTTTTGAGAATTGTATTGGCCTTTGTTGGCCTCTTATGGGTTGTAACAAAACTTAACTTACTTTTGTGTTAACCTTCGAAAACTTGAATTTATGATGGGAATGCCATGTTAATTCCTTACTTTTGATACTATGTCTTGATATTAATTTGTTATGGCACTTGAAATTTTATTGGTGCTTATCTTGATGTGATTTACTACATGCTTCCGCAAACTTGATCGCGTGAGCTAGATTCCGCGTGTTTCGGGAATCCTCACCGCGGGAACCTGTGGGAAAACAACGTCGCGGGCCCGGGATTCATTCTGGGGTCGCGACAGGACTAGTATCAAGCGGGACTTGTTTCAGGCACTTAAAAGCAACTAGAAAATCCTAGGAACGTGGCGAGGATTCGTGAATTCGATAGATTCGTTTGGTACCGGACCATAGAAACCCTTTTACCATGTTTATTGTGTAATAACACATTGTTTTACAGCATCATGCCTCCAAGAAAAGTTCCAAACAATAATGCTTCAGGCAGTAATCAGAGTGAGTTAGACACGACTAATACACCAACCGCTACACAGTTCCAGGAGCTCATGCAAGCTATGATAGAGCAACAACGACAGGGAAATGAGACTCAAGTAAAATTTCAAGAACAGATAGCAAGGAAAAATGAGGAAATAGCTCAAGTCCAGAGGCAACTCTTGGAAGTTCTTTAAAACAAGCCTCAAGCCCTGCAACCTCAACCATTGGGTCCACAGATTGTTATCTATAATAGGGATCATGTGTGAGAACCCGACCCCTAATCTCTTGGATTAGTGTTGTTTTATTTGTGGATTAGTTTCTTTTAGTGGGATTAATAGTTGTTGGGTTGAGTTTGTGGGCTAGAATGGTTTTTCTTCTAGTTTTGGGCTTTTGAGTGCTTTAGTAGCTAGTGGGGCCCTTTGGGGGTTCCCTTTTCGGCTTTGCTTTTACTTGTGAGATTTTTCCGATTGGTTTCGTATTGTGTTTTTGGCCCGTTGCATTCATCTTGAGGAACCCTACAACTTTCATGTTGATCTCGTATCCATTTGAGAACCCGAAACCCGATTTCTTGGCCTTGAGGGCAAAACAGTCATTTCACACCAAATATGTACCCAAATCTCGATATTCTCGAAATCCGTGAAACATATACTTTTTGGAAACTAGAAATTTCGACGATCATTTCTTCCTTCTTCGTCGAATCCATCCGAGGTCCCGAATTAGATGATTTCAGCCACCCAAGTTCTTTAAGTTGTGGGACCCAAACCTCACTTGCTTATAAGAGGAACCCATCCCCTTCATTGCACCCCATTCTTCATTTTCCAGCACAAACCAGCAACCTAGGGTTCTCTTTGTGCTTCTCTTCTTCTTCTTGCTTCTTCATCTCCAAGCCACACCAATAGTTCATCAATCAAGAAATGGAGATCACCAACCTCTTCCTCATCTTGCAAGCTTTCCATTGATACCATTTGTGAAGAGAACCCTCCATCACAAGACCTCCCTTGAGCTTACCTTGTCCATTAGAGGACCTTCCAAGTAAGTGTTCTTCTTCATCTTCTAGATTTGTAATCTTCTAGCCTTAGAGAAGCTCCACTTTGATTATTGAAAGGTTTCCTTGTCATTTCATTGTTTAACCCATTTTAGGGTTTGTTTTGGGGGTTTTTGTAGCGATTGTGGATCTTGAGCTTGAGAGGTGATTAGGAGCTTGATTTGCTTGATTAGAGTCAAAGGCAAGTGGATGAATGGATTGTTTTGATTATTAACATGTTTTGTGAGAAAAATCTTGTTTCATTAAGGGTTTTGGTGATTTTAGTAGTTGTCTTCACTATGATTAATATTGATTTCGAAATGTGCTTATTGATGAGTTATTTCCCTCTTGTTCATGCTTGGAAAGTGTATGCATCATATTGTCAAGGTTTCAAATGGTTTCACATGAATGAGTTTTCTCCACCTTGAGATTTATTGTGAATGGAAAGAATGGAAAGGGAGAAACTTGAAATGAGGAGCTCTTTAGCTCATTTTAATGTCTTGGAATCATGTGTTTAAATCACCTTGTTCATAGTTATTTGTGGTTGTTGAGGTGTTGGAAGGAAAGGAAACAAAAATGAGAAAAATCAAGTTCCCGGGCATGCTTCACGCCCAGTGCCGATCGATCGGACCTACAGGACGATCGATCGGTTTGTCTTTTAACTGTAAAGCTTTTTGGGCCGATCGATCGGCCGATCGATCGGACCCTGTGCATTTCTGGTACAGAAATTTGAGTCCAGTGAAATTTGATATTAATTTTTTTTTGGAAACCTTTGGGCTTTCTATGAGTCCTAGAGGTATATACCTTAGTGTTAAGACCAATTGTACCCTAATCTAAGGTCTCTAAGACTAGGGAACTAAAAGGAAAGAATGGTGATGATCTAGGCACTAATTCTCGGTTTTAGGTGGGACCCTGGCTACCCTCTTTGGACTGTTTGGACCAAGTGTGAGAATGTCTTGAGCCGACACGCCTCACGGTTGGTTCGGTGGCATCGAAGTTCAATCCATTTCAATCTTGAACGGGATGGAACGACGCGATATCTTCTTTATATCTAAACACAAGTCTATTTCCTTGGTTATCGCTAATTCTATTCCTTTCGATGACTGAATCGGTTGCTCGATGTTTCCGGATTAATGTCATGCCTAGGATGGACCGTTTATAATCTTGATTCTTGCTATTGTAACATCTAGTACTACCCATAAGCTCATTTTAAGTTTTGAAAGTAGTAAAAGTGCATAAGGAGCCCGTAATGTCTTCAAACTCAAGGAGTACCAAGTAATTGTTATAATCGACATACGGGACCCCTATTCACTTAAATAGATCTTGAAACCGATATTTTTACCCGAAATTGTTATAGTTCATTGTTTCACCTCTTTTCCCGAGATTTGCATTACATGACTTGTTTCCCCAAAAGCATTGAAGTTACACTAGTAACAGTTATTTGTCCCGAATGTATTGCCCGATATGAAGTGACAGTGTGCCCTTGAGCACCCCCGTTTTACCCGTTTATTTACTGTACTTGATTTACTTGCACATGTCTCGATTGGTTTTGACCTATGAGTCGGCATCACTAAGCTTGGATACCTTGTCGGTTTGATCCACCGACTTGGAAATCCCTCTCCCGTCCCGCCAGCTGCAGTTTGGATCCCGATACCCGGTTATTGCCGTGGTCCCGTCCCTATACCCGGTTCGCTACCATGGTCCCGTTCCCGTATATTTATATTGTATATATGATTTACGTTGAGTCTCCTCACCTTGTGTGACTGAGACCAACGTCCCGTTATACTCTTGTCACTTCGGTGATAGAGGACTTAGCTTCTTGTGATTGCCATCTTGCCAGTTCCCGATTCCTTGGATACCCGACATGTTTTATATTGTTTACTTGCTTTCCGATAAATGATTCGTTTCCTTTATGAAAGTTGTTATTTTAAACAAGTGCTAATATTCTCCAATGTAAATTCAGTTATTATTATATTGTTTTCTGTCCTTTGTACCCGCACATGTTTTAAATGAATGCCGGTTGGGTGAATAACCATGCTTTTACATATGTTCCATACGATCAATGATTTTGCTAGATTTATATGATTACACGTGTTTTAAAGGAATACCCGAATTGTTAAATATCCGTGCCTTGTTTTAAAGGACATTTGGTTTGTCAGATATCTATGTTTATACCTGTTTTTAAATGAATACCCGAATTGTTAAATACCCATGCTTTGACATATGTTTCAAATGACACTTGTTTTGCCAGATCACTATGTTTATACCGGTTTCAAATGAATATCCGATTTGTTAAATATACCTGCTTTGAGATATGTTTTAAATGAACATTAGTCTTGTCAGATTTCTTTGGTTACACCTGTTTTAAACGAACACCCGGTTTGTTAAATATCCGTATTTTCACATATGTTTCAAATGGACTTTGGTTTTGCTAGACTGCTATGAATGTCTGGTTTGTTGTATACTTATGTTTTTACTTAAGTTTCAAATGAACGTTGTTTTGGCCATACCGCTATATTTATACATGTTTTAGACGAACACCCGATTGTCAAATATCTATGATTATAGATGATGTAAATGAACACATGTTTTATTAGATATTCATGTTTCACCCATGCTTGAAATGAATACAGGTTTTCCCCGAGATTCCCGACTTTTGCACCCGTTTAATTATATGCAGCATTTGATCGAGTATCATGATTTATCTTATGTTTTATTCTTCAGTATATTTGTTATCTTTTCATCCACCTGCCAGACCGTCGTGTCTGACCCACTACTTTTGGTACTCAGGTTCAGATTTCTTCGCCCCGAGTTGAGTGTTTTTGTTGGCTGTGGAGCCATGCCTTGCAGGTTGTTTTGTCGGCTATGTCATGTAGACATTGAGTTTGACATCGGAGCTACGTCACATTTGGGTAGTAGTTTATAGCTTATTGTTGTATGGCTTTTATTAGCCTTTTTCTTGGGATTCTTAATTAATGTACATTGATAATTGTAACTTGAACATATATGGGAATGTAACATCCTGCTACTGTCAGCTCTGTAATTTATTGTGATGGTTACTCCAGTCTGATATGATTCTTGATATAATAGCTATGTGCTAAAGGTTGAGTGCGACGCGGAATCCGATGGCCACGGACTTCGGGTCGCAACGCCACAAATGCTTCCGCAAAATATTCAGAATGTGTTGTCTTCACACACGCGGATCCTGGGAGAAGTAAAATATATTTTATGCTTAATCCCATTCCCGCCCCCGAGGTTTCGGTTCGGGGGCGTGACATCATGACCCTAACATGCTATTTGAGAGGTTCAAGAAGAGAGCACCGAAGGAATTCTCAGGCAACGAGGACCCGTTAGGTGCAAATGACTGGTTGGCTAACACTGAGAGAATCTTTGATGTCTTTACATGCACGGGGAGACAGAAGGTCAACCTCATAGCTTCACTATTCTATGGACTTGCAGATCAGTGGTGGCAAACGGTCAAGGACCCATATACGACCATGGCTAATGAAAATGCATGGGTAGCATTCAAGACACAGTTTCAAGATAAGTACATTCCCTCCCATGTCAAGAGGCAGAAAGCTATTGAATTACAGCAGCTCAAGCAGGGCAACATGACCATCCTAGACTATGTCACCAAGTTTGAGAGATTGGCTAGATATGCTACCGAGTTGATTGACACTAAGCAGAAAAAGATAACAAAGTTCTTGGAAGGATTGAACCCAATTATCATGAGGGATGCCATAGGAGTAGTTCCACCAGCTACATATGATGAGGCTGTCAAATGGGCATATAAGTTTGAAGACTTAACAATTTGATCATTCAAGACAGGAAGCAGCATTACCAGCAGCAGAATCAGAAGCAACACCATAACAAGAAACCGAAGCAAGAGCAGAGTCAAGTGAGGCAAGGTTGTGGCCATTGTGGCAAGAACCACAAAACTCATGAATGTCGTAAGGCCATCGGTGCCTATTTCAAATGTGAGGCTATGAACCATGCAATCAAGGATTGCCCACAACTTCAGACTCAAGGCAATATAAATAAACAATAGAGACAAGTACCTCCTCAGAATCAAGCACCAGTTCAGAATCAAGTTAGACCACCTCAGCAGCAGCAACAGGCCAGGCCACCAGCACGGAATCAGAATGTTCGTCCTCCACAACAGAACAGATGTGCACAAGGAAGGCAAAATCAAGCACCGAATAGACTACAGATGCATGAACGTTTATATTATCTCAACCGTACGGATGCTGAAGCTGCAAGAGACGTGGTGGAAGGTAAACTTCTTATTTGTGGGATAGAAGCTCAGATTTTATTTGATCCTGGATCCACACATTCATTTTTATCTCCTACTTTTGCTAAGTTGATTGATACACCACATAGTGAATTGGATTATATTTTGATCGTCACCACACCAGTAGGAAAACAAGTTGTGTGTAGAACCTATTACCCTAGTTGTACAGTTTTGTTAGGAGATGTTAATTTACCATCCAACCTCATTGTTTTGGACATGCATGATTTTGATAGCATCTTAGGCATGGATTGGTTAGAAGCATATCATGCCACTATGGATTGTTTTAGTAAAACCATAACATTCAGATTCCAATGACCACAAGCAGAATTGATATTTCAGGGCAACAAGAGGAAAACTCAGGCATGATTTATTTCAGTGTTGAAGGCAAGCAGATTAGTTCAGAGTGGGTGTCAGGCATTTATTGCATTTATCACGGAGGATAAGCAGTCCCAAGGGGTGGAGAATATCCCCATTGTGTGTGAATTTCCGGATGTTTCTCCAGAAGAAATCTCGGGATTGCCACCAATTAGAGAGGTTGAGTTCACAATTAAACTCCTACTAGGGACAACTCCTATCTCTATTGCACCTTACAGAATGGCTCCAGCAGAAATGGGTGAATTAAAACTCCAGTTACAGGAATTGTTGAACAAAGGCTTCATTAGGCCAAGTGTTTCACCTTGGGGAGCACCAGTGTTATTTGTGAAAAAGAAAGATGGAAGTCTAAGAATATGCATTGACTACAGAAAATTGAACCATGTGACCGTCAAGAACAAGTATCCATTGCCAAGGATAGATGAATTATTTGATCAATTACAAGGAGCAACCTATTTTTCCAAGATAGACTTGAGATCAGGGTACCATCAGTTGAGAGTTAGAGACTCAGATGTTCTGAAAACGGCTTTTAGGACAAGATATGGGCATTACGAGTTCTTAGTGATGCCCTTTGGTTTGACAAATGCACCCGCAGTCTTTTTGTCCCTTATGAATAAAGTCTTCGCACAGTTTTTGGATCACTCTACAATGGTATTCATTGATGATGTCCTTGTGTATTCCAAGAGCAATGAGGAACATGAAGAACATTTGAGGACAACGTTACAGCTTTTGAGGGATAACCAGCTTTATGCAAAACTTAGCAACTATGAATTTTGGCTAGAGTAAGTTGCTTTTCTAGGCCACATCATCTCCAGAGAAGGTTTAGCAGTTGATCCAGCCAAGATAGAGGCGGTTGTTAATTGGGTGAGACCAAGCAGTGTGACTGAAATTAGAAGCTTTTTGGGGTTAACAGGTTACTACAGAAGATTTGTCCAAGGTTTTTCATCCATTACAGCACCGTTGACGAAGTTGACCAGGAAGAATGTCCAATTCGTTTGGACCGAACAGTGTGAAACAAGTTTTCAAGAGTTAAAGGGAAGATTAACCACAGCTCCAATTCTCACGTTACCATCGGGCAGCGGCGGATTTATTGTTTATACAGATGCTTCGAATGTGGGACTAGCTTGTGCATTGATGCAGAATGGCAAGGTGATTGTTTATGGCTCAAGACAATTAAAGGATCATGAGAAGAACTATGCAACTCATGACTTGGAATTGGCAGCAGTTGTTTTTGCTTTGAAGATGTGGAGATACTATCTCTACGGAGAGAAATTTGAGGTCCATTCAGATCACCAAAGTTTGCAATATTTGTTCTCGCAGAAGGATTTAAATATGAGACAGAGACGGTGGTGTTAGGTTCTTGTTTGTTACAATTTTGATGGATGTACATTCACCTTCACTGTCAAATGATCACACACTCATGCTCTTAGTTTTGACTTTGGAATATGAGATTCTAACTTGCATTAACATTTGTTTTTCAAATGATTTATTCATGCATGTTTTTAGAATCCAAATACTCTTTTGAAAACCTATTTCTTCATTCATTATTTTGGAAAATCAAATTAAGAATTTAGGTTTGTGTCTTGCATACATTTTTCTTTTTTAGAATCATTTTGGTATGCATGAAACACACTGGCCTTGAGTTCCAAGTTGCATCTTTGGGATTTTGAAAAATCAGCAAGAACTCTTCCCAGGTCGGTTTGGTCAGTCGACCAACCTTATGCCCGGTCGACCGGCCCATTTGGCCTGCTGGAAAAATAGCCAGTGTACCCGGTCGACCGAGTCAGGCCAGGTTTATGAACTTAGAGAGAAAGAAGAAGTAATACAATGTTTAGACTCTAAGTTTATGATCTTTTTACATAACCTATCAAATATCAAAGATGAATTAAATGAGATTAAGATAAGTTATGACGAGCTTAATAAAAAAATTTAAATCTAAGAGATCAAATACAAAGGCAAGACAAAGACTTTATCAATTTAGAATCCAAGTTGACAATTTCCAAGGAAAACTTGTCTAACGCTCAAAGTAATTTAAAAACCTTAGAACTTGAATCTAATGTTGTTAATGAACTTAAACTCGAATTAAAACTTGCCAATGAAGAACTAAACAACTATAAGGAAATTGAAATTGATTTATTAAAAGTCAAAAATGAAAATTCAATCCTTATAAACAAAGTCACTCAACTTGAAGGTTATAAACAAAAGTATGAGTGCAAGTTTACCCAAGGTGAAGAGAGATTTGAAAAATTATTTAAATTGGGTAAATCTCATGGAGATAGGACGGGTCTTGGTTTTGATAAGTACACTTCACATGACCCTAAATTCACCAACACTTTTGTGAAAGGTGAGTCCTCTTTCTCTAGCACTCTTTCTCCTATGTCCAAAACTAAATGTCATTATTGTGGTAAAGAAGGACATTTCAAGTTTGAGTACAAATTAAGGAAAAGTTATATATCTAAACCCATCTTTGAACCTAAGAAAATTAAATCTAATTCTATGAAGGGTAAGACTTTGAATTCCAAGGAAGACTCTAAGAAATTCAAACAAGTTAAAACAATTCACAAAGAGTCATCCAAGATAGATTTTAAAAAGACTAATAATCAAAATAAATCTATCAAAAAGAAACTTCTCTCTTTTCCTCCTTTGACCTTAGAATTGAAAGAATTCTTGAAAAATGTTCAAAAGTCAAAATTAAAGTTCAAAAGACAAAAAGAGGAAGGAAAAGCTAAAAGAAATGAGAAGAATAAAAAGTATATGAAACACCAACTTCCTAAGACTAATCATCAATCTAAAATAGTCAAACCTCAAAGATTTGATGTCAAGTCTAAAAGAATTCAATCCATATCTCCTTTAGTTGGTGGAAATTCTAAGATAGTCTCCAAAGCCCAAGACCTTAGATGGATACCTAAGGTTAGACCTTTAGAAGATTACTAAGGCTTCTTAGATAGATAGGACCAACCCTTTCTCTTAGTTATATGTCTAGTTGGTCTTGTATCTAGTTCTTTCTATTCTCTTAGTATCTCTTTAGGCTTCTAGACTCATTTAGTTGAGTCTTGTTTGTTGAAAAAGCAATTTGAATTTAAAATGGAATTTTATGATTAAATGCATGATTTTGATCAATTTGATTTGAAAAAGCTTTGAAAAGTTATAATTCTAAATCAATTGATTTGTTTTTAAAATTGTTTATTTTTTAAATGAATTCATAGTCAAACATTTGTTTTGTCAAATTTAAATGATTTTAAGAAATGCTCTTTATCTTACAAGTCTATATTTCTTCAAAAGGAATTATTTTAGAATTGATTTTGAAAAATTTCTTTTTCTAAAAACTTTTTAGCTTGTTTGATAGCTGGGGTTTAGGGTTAATAGTTCTTAGATTGACCTATCCATCTTCAGGCCTGTTTTCTCTGATTCAGTTCAGTTTGTCAGCCTGCCCTAGTGTACGACCGGCCGAGCCTGCACGATCAGCAACATTACCTGTTGCGTAGATATAGTTTTGTTTCAAATAGAACCTCTTCATTCTTCTGTAGGTCAACCGCAGCTGGCTCGTGCTTCCTTTTGTGTTTCTTCTCCTCTGTCGTTCTCTTCCTGGATTCAATCCAATCTTCAAAGTCGTGTTCTCCCATTTTCCTTATCTTCCTCATCTTCTCTGTTGGGACGTTCATCCATTCACTGTACACCATCTCCTCCCACTGTCTTTCCCAACCTCTGTCTATGTCTGTTTGACTGTTTCTGTTTGTTTTTCTGGTGTTTTGTGTTTTTCTTCCTTGTTTCAGGAACTTCTGTAGTCTTTTGGACACCCCTCTTGGCATCATTCTGTTGTAAATCTCCTTGCTCCAAAGTCTGCACTCCAACTGTTTGTTATTTTGCCTGAACCAGAGTTTCATCCAATTCAACAACTGTCTGGTCTTGGCTGTTAAAAATTTCTTGTGCTAAGTGAGACCACACTATTTGGCAGTTTCTTAAAGCTTTTCTAGCCATTCTCAACTTACCTTTTACTCCCCTTCATTGACTGATTTTGTGGGCTGGTTCTCTATCTTTTTGGTACCTTCATTGACTGATTTAGTAGGCTGTCTAGCTCTCCTTCTCTCTTGGCACTTTCCAGCTTTACCTTGCTGTCTTGAGCATCTTTTACTTTGATTTCTTCCGATGGCTCAAACTAAGCAAACGTGGAGGAGGCCTAGCAAGAAGTCCAAAACCGGACAACCGTCATCTTCCCATAGATCTCCCTCCACTTCTCCTGAGCTTGGCCCACCTCCAGAGATAAAATTCAACCCTATTCGCTCTCCGTCTTCAGTTGTCAAATCTTTTAGAAGCAAAGGGGTAATTGTTGAGAAATTTTGTGTTGTTAGAGATCTAGTGGACTACAATGTCCCTGCCATTTTAGAAGCCATTGGTTGGGGCAATATACTGACTTGGAGTGGCAACACCTTTACCTCTTCTGTCTTTGGTTTTTATGAGTCTATTTGTGCCTCCACCGCAAACTCTTTTACAGTCAGAACCTCACATGGTGAAGAGATTGTATCACCAGAAAGGATCTCGTCAGTGATGGGCATTCCTAGGTCCAATGGACCAAAATTTATTTCAGATGTCCTTCCACTTGATGAAAGAGACGCTGTCACTAGAATTATATGTGGTCAATCTGTTGAGTGGTCAGCCAAGAATTCTCTTCCTGCATCTTCATTGATTCCTTCCCTTCGGATCATACACAACATTTTCACTCATAGCATTTATCCAAGGAAAGGGAATAGGACTGAGGTAACCCCCTATTTGGCGAACATCCTGCACAATGTTATTACAAGTGTTCCAATGTGCTTACCATCTGTGATTATTCATCACATCATCAGGGTTGTCACTGGCTCTTAGCCATGTGCAGCTCCTTTTGGGTTCCTCATTACCCAGCTTGCTAGATCTTTTGGGGTGGTTGTTCCTGCTTCCAAGAGACCCGTTTCGACCACAGTCTTCAAGAAAACGAATATTCTCTTGATGAAGCTTCCCCCTCCTCAACAAGTGAACCCTGTAGCTGAAGGAGACGCAGAGTTAAAGGCTGCAGATATAGAGATTGCAGATCAGCAGCAGCCTCAGCCTGTTCAGCCACGTCAGCCCCAGTCCCCTCCTCAGCGTTCTATGGAGGAGCGCATGTCATCTGTGGAGCAAGCAGTTGTTTCCATTCGCGCAGAGTTTCAGGAGTTCAGAGGGATGATGAAGAAAACGCTAAAGTACCTCTCGAACATTTCCAAGAGCTGCAAGCGCCTCGATGACACTATGCCTCCATCTCCTACAGACTCTTCTTAGATCATTAGGAGGATTTTCATTTTGTTTTGGGGTTGTTTTGGGTAGTGATAGATTATTTTTCTCATGATGTATTCTTTATCAATCAACTTACTTGATGTATTGTTTACTGACCATTATCTTTTGTTTATGTAAATGGTCAAGTATTTAGTGATTCATGTACCGAACTTCACTTGTTATATCAATGAAAGTACAGTTTCACATCTCTTTTCCTCTTGTTATATTTCTCTTGATGAATGTTTTTGTTGCTTTGAAGCTTTAAATTGTTAAATCAAATTATATTTGTTATCCTAGCTTCATTCAAACAATGCATAGACAAATCTATATACACGATATCCTGTTCCGCTCTACGTTTTCATTCTCATTTGGTAACAGGTGCTACTGAAAGGTATATGTTTTCTCATGTATACAGGTTCCTTTGCAATTCGATGTCAAAGGGGGAGAAAAAGAACAGTTCTATTTAATGACACAGAGGGAGAGAAGAGTAGAAGATCTGATGATCAGACACAAAGAAGATCAAACAAAGGGGGAGAGAAGACCAGATCTAACTAAGGGGGAGATCTGCTTCAAAAGCTTAAAGGAAGATCGCTTGGTTGCGAAGAGCAATGGAGAGCTCTAACCAAGGGGGAGAAATCATCTTGGAAAGATTAAGTTAAAAGCTCTCGACGATTCGGTCATGCCATCGAAGCTACATTCAAGAGGTTTCTAGATCAGAGCTGTCAAGAAGATCCAAAGTCCTAGAAGTGTTGTGATCGTAGTAGTTTCCATCAAATTGCAAAGGGGGAGATTGTTAGGTTCTTGTTTGTTGCAATTTTGATGGATGCACATTCACCTTCACTGTCAAATGATCACACACTCATGCTCTTAGTTTTGACTTTGGAATCTGAGATTCTAACTCGCATTAACATTTGTTTTTCAAATGATTTATTCATGCAGGTTCTTAGAATCCAAATACTCTTTTGAAAACCTATTTCTTCATTCATTATTTTGGAAAATCAAATTAAGAATTTAGGTTTGTGTCTTGCATACATCTTTCTTTTTTAGAATCATTTTGGTATGCATGAAACACACTGGCCTTGAGTTCCAAGTTGCATCTTTGGGATTTTGAAAAATCAGCAGGAACTCTTCCCAGGTCAGTTTGGTCAGTCGACCAACCCCTATGCCCGGTCGACCGGCCCAACTGGCCTGCTGGAAAACTAGCCAGTGTACCCGGTCGACCGAGCCAGGCCCAGGTCGACCGGGTAACTAGCCGTTGGGCCAATATGACCGTTGGGCCAGGTCGACCCGGGGGTCATGGGGTCGACCGGGCCAACTAGCCGTTGGACTGTTTTTTGCTTTAAAGTCCATTCCTTTCCCTACTTTTGATAGGCTTGTTGGGTGAACTTTTGAAGCCATTTTGAAGCCTAAGAAAGGGGAATGAGTTGATAAGGCTAGAAAGTCAATGGAAATCCAAAATGCTTGATACAAAGGTATATCTTCCAAGTTAAGATTTGGTTTCCATTCCAATTGAAATCTATGCATGTTTAATTCTTTGTATTTTCATATATGCATGATTTCTAGCTTTAAAATAGATGCTTAGCAAACACAATATCATCTTTGGAAAATTAGATTGCTTTGCAAACATCCTTATCTAATTCACATGTGTTCTTAGTCTTTAATCTTCATACAACTTGTTTAGTTCTTTCTTTCAAGTTGCTTGAATCCTTCATGTGATTAGCATATAACTTCAATCATCATTTTATGAGCTTAGATTTTAAAATGCATCAAGCATTCATTTAAAAGCTTCATTTTAGAATTTGGTTGAAGTAAAACACCCATACACTTTGTGCACACACTTTAGCTTATTGTTGTGTATGTTTGTTCATTGATTGAAACTTTTATATCAGCCTATTTAAGAGGCAATTCAAATGAGCTTAAATTGTATCTCTTAGAGTGTTTTGTATAGACACCTTCTTAGAGAAATATTTCATTTGTAAAGGTTATTGCTTAGCCTAAGAAAAGCACATTGTAAAGGTTATTGCTTAGCCTTGGAAAAGCATCTTGTAAAGGTTGTTGTTGAGCCTAGAAAAACAACATTGTAAAGGTTATTGCTTAGCCTATTGAAAAGTGTAGTTAGTGGAAATCCAGTGGGGTGATTGGATCACAAGCCGGTAGTGGATGTAGGCATTGAGGTCGAACCACTATAAACCTTTGTGTTGTGGTGTTTACTTATGGTGATTTCTTTTGTTAGCTTTCGCATCTTGTTTGGTAAATCATTATTTGTGACTAGTTTATCTTCAAAAATCAAACTTAGTCATATTTGTAGCTCACCCTATTCACCCCCCCCCCACCTCTAGGGTTAGGATCCCAGGACTTTCAGGTGGATGGAGTATATCAAGGATTATGACTTCTCAATCAAGTACCATCCAGGCAAAGTGAATGTTGTAGCTGATGCATTGAGCAGAAAATCAGTAATCATGGCCAGTGTCACGCCCCCGAACCGAAACCTCGGGGGCGGGAAATGGGATTAAGCATAAATGTATTTTACTTCTCCCAGGATCCGCGTGTGTGAAGACAACACATTCTGAATATTTTTGCGGAAGCATTTTGTGGCGTTGCGACCCGAAGTCCGTGGCCATCGGATTCCGCGTCGCACTCAACCTTTAGCACATAGCTATTATATCAAGAATCATATCAGACTGGAGTAACCATCACAATAAAAATACAGAGCTGATGGTAACAGGATAATACATTCCCAAATATGTTCAAGTTACAATTATCAATGTACATTAATTAAGAATCCCAAGAAAGAGGCTAACAAAAGCCATACAACAATAAGCTATAAACTACTACCCAAATGTGACGTAGCTCCGATGTCAAGCTCAATGTCTACATGACATAGCCGACAAAACAACCTGCAAGGCATGGGTCCACAGCCAACCAAAAACACTCAATTCGGGGCGAAGAAATCTGAACCGGAGTACCAAAAGTAGTGGGTCAGACACGACGGTCTGGCAGGTGGATGAAAAGATAACAAATATACTGAAGAATAAAACATAAGATACATCATGCTATTCGATCAAATGCTACATATAATTAAACGGGTGCAAAGTCGGGAATCTCGGGGAAAAACCTGTATTCATTTCAAGCACGGGTAAAACATGAATATCTAATAAAACATGTGTTCGGTTACATCATCTATAATCATAGATATTTGACAATGGGGTGTTCGTCTAAAACATGTATAAATATAGCGGTATGGCAAAACAACGTTCATTTGAAACTTAAGTAAAAACACAAGTATACAACAAACCAGGTATTCATAGCAGTCTAGCAAAACCAATGTCCATTTGAAACCTATGTAGAAGTATGGATATTTAATAAATCGGGTATCGTTTAAAACAGGTGTAACCAAAGAAATCTGACAAGACTAATGT
Organism: Cinnamomum chago; assembly: GCA_038049695.1. Classification (NCBI taxonomy): domain Eukaryota; kingdom Viridiplantae; phylum Streptophyta; class Magnoliopsida; order Laurales; family Lauraceae; genus Cinnamomum; species Cinnamomum chago. The sequence goes on from CP142458.1 coordinate 38,571,345, forward strand.
TCATTTAAACCTATTCCAAAGTATGGATATTTAAACAAATCGGGTATCATGTAAAATAGGTATAAACATAGGAATCTGGCAAAACAAGTGTCATTTGAAACCTATTTCAAAGCATGGGTATTTAACAATTCGGGTATTCATTTAAAAACAGGTATAAACATAGGTATCTGACAAACCAAATGTCCTTTAAAACAAGGCACGGATATTTAACAATTCGAGTATTCCTTTAAAACACGTGTAATCATATAAATCTAGCAAAATCATTGATCGTATGGAACATATGTAAAAGCACGGGTATTCACCCAACCGGCATTCATGTAAAACATGTACGGGTGCAAAGGACATAAAACAATATAATAGTGATTGAATTTACAATAGAGAGCATTAACACTTATCTAAATAACAACTTTCATAAAAGCAATGAATCATTTATCTGAAAACAAGTAAGCAATATAAACCATGTCGGGTGTCCAAAGAATCGGGAACTGGCAAGATGGCAATCACAAGAAGCTAAGTCCTCTATCACCGAAGTGACAAGAGCGGGACGTTGGTCTCAGTCACACAAGGTGAGGAGACTCAACGTAAATCATATATACAATAATAAATATACGGGAACGGGAACGGGACCACGGCAATAACCGGGTATCGGGATCCAAACTGCAGCTGGCGGGACGGGAGAGGGATTTCCAAGTCGGTGGATCAAACCGACAAGGTATCCAAGCTTAGTGATGCCGACTCATAGGTCAAAACCAATCGAGACATATGCAAGTAAATCAAGTACAGTAAATAAACGGGTAAACCGGGGGTGCTCAAGGGCACACTGTCACTTCATATCGGGCAATACATTTCGGGACAAATAACTGTTACTAGTGTAACTCCAATGCTTTCGGGAAACAAGTCAATCAAGTACAATAAATAAACAGGTAAAACGGGGTGCTCAAGGGCACACTGTCATATCATATGATGCAATGCATTTCGGGACAAATGACTGTTACCAGAGTAACTTCAATGCTTTCGGGAAAACAAATCATGTAATACAAATCTCGGGAAAAGAGGTGAAACAATGGACTATAACAATTTCGGGAAAAGCATTAATTTCAAGATCTATTTAAGTGAATAGGGGTCCCGTATGTCGATTATAATCATTACTTGGTACTCCTTGAGTTTGAAGACATTCCGGGCTCCTTATGCACTTTTACTATTTTAAAATCTTAACTTGAGCTTATGGGTAGTTCTAGATGTTACAATAGCAAGAATCAAGATTATCAACGGTCCATCCTAGGCATGACATTAATCCGGAAACATCGAGCAACCTATTCAGTCACCGAAAGGAATGGAATTCGCGATAACCAAGGGAAAGACTTGTGTTTAGATATAAAGACGATATCGCGTCGTTCCATCCCGTTCAAGATTGAAATGGATTGAACTTCGATGCCACCGAACCAACCGTGACGAGCATCGGCTCCAGACGCTCTCACATATGGTCGAATGACTCCGAGGAGGTTAGCCAAGGTCCACAAAGAAAAATAAACCTCGAAACCCACTGGTCCGATCGGTCGGACCGAAGGTCCGATCGATCGGCTGAAATTTCTGTACCAGCGCCTTAAAACAGTTCAGACAGGCCGCATCGCTCGAGCGAATCGAAGGGTTCGCTCGAGCGAACTCATCGGTCGAGCGGATATTTAAGTGCGTTCGAGCGACCAAGCTACTGGAATTCCCGTTGATGGTCCCGGCTTTTGTCTTTTTCCAAAGCTGCCTCCGCCCCGGGGCTGACGGGGTATGGTGGAGGGAAAAAGGAAAAGCGGGCATCAGTTTTTTTGTACGGGTATGCCAATTTCTCTTTAATACTTGGAATTTAGAAATGGTGATCCGGAGATCCACCTTCACAAGTAAAAAGGGAAATGAAACTTTTTTCTAGTTTTCCATTGCATACATATTTTAATAAAAGAGACAGTTTTGTTTGAATGCCGTGAAAGGCGTTTTTGTGCCGTAGAAGGCGGTTTGGTGCCGTTGGAGGCGATTTTGCCATGAAAGGCGATTTACAAATCTTATCAATAATGAAAGACAAGAGATGTGATTTTTTGTCTCTTTAGAAAAAATACAATTTACAACAGAAAAGTAAGAAAAAGGAATCTAACTTCTCATGCGATTGTGGGAGGGCTCGTTCAGATCGATGGTCGCGAGTCATGTATGGGCTCCGCCATCGTCCTTCAGATGAGAACATAGTGCTTGATTTCTTGGCTTGGCTCCAACCTCAGATTTTTAGAGGATAAGGACCAAGATAAGGTCCTATATCCGGTAAAAAACTGAGTAGACGGGCTGAAAAGCCGCATCTAGCCATGTTGGATAGAAGGAGAGGTGGTCTTTGGGGGGGTGGCCCCCCAAGGGGCTTCAATCACCTTGTTGAACTTGTTGCAGCAGAGTTTTTTTTTGAAGGAGCAGGGTTGTAGAGATTTCTCCAAGGATTTTTGAATGATTTTCTGGCGATTTTTCCGGATCTGTGGCGATTTTCCCGGATCCTTCTGTGTGTGTCCCCCTTCTCTTTGAAATGCTTGGAGGGGACTCCTATTTATAGGCCTTTTGGTAGCCTTTAGGAGTGATTTATGAGCCTTTATGGTAATAAAGCTCATTAAGGGAGGAGTTACGAGTTTAATTGCTTTTTGTTTTGTAACTCCTGACCCTTGGATTTCATTGGCCGGAGGAGAGTCATGGGCATTTAATCGCCTTTAATCTCCATTATGTTAGGAGTTTCATGGCTTGAATGCCATGATTGCTTGGACTTGTAACTCCTGAACGGAGGCTTCTGATTGGGCCATTCAAGATAATGGGTTAATGACCGCATTAACTTGCCATAAACGGGCCAATTGATTGCACTAAGTGGCCACCTTGGTAGCTGAAGAGTCGCGGGCCATGTTGTGTCTCTTGGAATTCCCTTTGCGATGATCATCGATGGATCCTTATGTAAATCAACATCAGATGATCATGTAGTTTCAGACATTGGTTGATACCAGCGGGCCGGCAGCATCTGTCCAGTCGATTTCGCGATCGGGCAGGCAGAAAGTGCACTTTTTGGTTGTTCAGCTGGCGATCAACGAAGTTTTTGAAGTTCTTGGAAGGATTCCTGTGATCTTGGCGAATATCGGCGAATTTGGAGCCTCAAAAGTCTGAATCTGGAAAAATCACAGGGACAGAACAACTCGTCTCGCGAAAACGGACGAAACGGGGGGTCCCGGGGCGAAATCGGCGCCCCGGACCTCCCAGGGTCGCCGGCCCCATGGTCTCCGGCGACCATGGGCCATGGTCGCCGGCGACCATGGCCCAGGGTCGCAGGCCTGGCCCAGGGTCGCGGGGCTCTGCGACCCTGGGGGGAAAATTGCTTCCCGGGGCCCGTTTCTGGCCGTTTTTCGTCGTTTTTCGCTTCCGTTTTTTTTGTTTGTTTTGTATGACATTTCTCCACATTTTTGGCTTGATTTCCCTCTGAAAAACATGATGAGAATCCTTTCAAATTGGTTTGCAAAGTTTCCGATTTTCCAGGAAAAGCCGAGCGCAGAACTGCTGATTTTCCGCCAGAAGCTGAAACAGGGTCAAACGATGTCGGAATGACCTGAAATTTGAGGTGAAGCTTCTTGAGCATTAAATAAGACCAACCATGGGCTTTCGTTTGAGTTTTGAAGCCGTTTGGGGTCATGCAAATGCTTGCCTTTGATTTCACCGCGAGGGAAATGCCGAGCTTTGACTTTCGGTCAAACGATGTCCGATTGACCTGAAATTCGACGTGTGACTCCCTCATCAGTAGATAAGACCAACCATAGGCTTTCGTTTGAGTTTTTAAGCCATTTGGAGTCATGCAAACGCTTGCCTTTGATTTCACCGCAAGGGAAATGCCGAGCTTTGACTTCTGGTCAAACGATGTCCGATTGACCTGAAATTCGACGAGTGACTCCCTCATCAGTAGATAAGACCAACCATAGGCTTTCGTTTGAGTTTTGAAGCCATTTGGAGTCATGCAAACGCTTGCCTTTGTTTCTCCTGCGAGAGAGATGCTGAGCTTTGACTTCTGGTCAAACGATGTTCGATTGACCTGAAATTCGACGAGGAGCCTATTGGAGTCATTTTGAGATGATCCGCAAGCTCTGAATTGGGTGCCATGGTCCCGGGGTGCTCTGCCGCTGGTAGGCTTGATTCAGCCGTTGGAGAGTTGATGATGGGTCAAACATTGCTGGTTTGACTTGAGACTTGACATGGAGCCTTTTGGACATATTTTGAGAACATCCATAGGCCCTGATCGAAGATTTGGTGTCTCCGATTCTGTCGCCGCCGGGAGCGCTTGTTTAGCTGTTGGAGAAGTGAAGCTAGGCCAAATGATGTCGGAATGGCCCGAAACTTCATGTGTACCTCTTCTTTTGGTTGTTTTGAATGACCTTGCAGTTTTTGTTTGATTCTGACAAGATCTGATGCTTGAAGTGGCGCCTGCCTATTTTTGGTAGGATGCGGCTCCATGTAGCTTTTGGTGTGAAGAGGCAAAGTGACATTTTTGGTGTCAACAAATGCCCCCTCGAGGTACAGCGACGATATAGCTTTTGCAGTCGATGTGCCTCGAAGAGAATCTTGAAGAAGAGCTTCTGACTTGACCAAGAGTCTTTGAGCATTTTTTTTTGATGGAGTAGCCTTTTGAGCTTCCAGGGGATTTGTATGGTAGTGATAGGAATCATGTACCATCTTGAGGCAAATGACATCGGGGATGCGGATTTGGATTTTTGTTTTGACCTTGAGTCCTAACAGGCTGTATGTGGCAAGTTAGGGGGTCGGATTTTGGTTTTGACCGTGTGACCCAACAAACTGTATGTGGAATGTTGGGGGGTCAGGTTTTGGTTTTTGGTTTTGGTCTTGTAACCTAACAAGCTGTATGTGGAATGTTAGGGGACCGGTTTGATTTTTGGTGAAATGTCAATTTCAAGGTTTGGCTCAATTTGGCTCATGAGGTGAGATGGTTTTGGATTTTGGAAGCTCATGAGGCTTGGAATTTTTGTATGGTCCAATCAACTTAAAAGAGAGGCATGGAACCATTTTTTTTTTGTATGCTCTTGGTAAGAGGAATTTTGACTAAAAGCCACTTTTAGTGCCTAGGTGGTCAGACCTGGCTCATATGGGCTAACCCATGGGACCTTAAGCTTTTGGGAATGGCTTAGATCTCATATGGTGTCATTTTCGTAAAGAATATCTAAAGATATCTCTTTTGGGTGGAGAATATCTAAAAATATCTTTACTTTGAGAGATTTTCTCAAGTTTTCTTGATTTTGGGAGATATTCTCTCAAAATATCTTTCTTTGGGAGAGAATTTCTCAAAGGATCCAAGTTTCCTTTTCTTTTGGGAAGGTTGCTAATTTTTAGCACTTACCTCCTTGCTTTTCTCTTGTTTCCTCTTTTGGTTTGCTCTCTTCTATAAAAGCAATTGAGGTTGGATCTCTTGCTCCTATTGCTTTCTTTTTGCAAAAGTCTTCAAGAGTTTCTCCAAGATCAAGAGTTCTCCTTCTTCAAGAGTCTTCAAGTTCTTCTTCTTCTCCATCCATGGCTTCAAGTAAGTTACCCCTTTTTTACAAGAAATCCATGTAGAAATAGGATGGGAAAAAGAAAGTGTTTCTTTTCTTTTTCCTTTCTTTCTTTCTTTCCTTTTCTTTTCTCTTTTTTTGCACATTTTTTTTTTCTTTTCTTTTTTTTTTTTTTTTTTTTTTTTGCACGTGTTCTTTTTTTCTTTTTTTTACACGCCCTTTTCTTTCTTTTTTTTTTCTTTCTTCTTTTTTTTTTCTTTTCTCCTTTTTTTTTTTGCTGCTGTACGGACATGTCCGTACAGCTTTGGGCCGTACGGCCATGTGGCCCATGGGCCACGGCCTGTGGGCCAGCCCATAATTTTTTTCTTTTCTTTTTTTTTTTTCTCTTCTTTTTTTTTTTAAAAAAAGAACTTTCCTTTCTCCCCTTTTTGTATCATCATGATAATGAGGTTTCATGCATTTCAAGATGTTTATGCATTTTTTTTTGTTTGATGCATCAAGATAGAAGGCTAGAGTTTCTATGTTAAGTCAACATGAATTTTGACTTAGACAAAGTTTGATTTTGACCAAGTTGGGTTGGAATTGGTCAAATTTTGTCAAGGTTTTCCTAGCATCTAGTGCATGATGATTTTCTTTTATGCATGATTTTTGGTAAATTGAATTGGGAGCATGATGATGATGCACACCTGGAAATCTTTTGCAAGTCTTGAGATTTGAAGCTCGCAGCAATGTTGAGCTCTTTCTTTAGTCTTGCGGGGGTTTCGAGGAGCTTTTTTTTTTTTGCAAGTTTTGGGATTTGAAGCTCGCAGCAATGTTGAGCTCTTTTCCGATTCTTGCGGAAATTTGAGAAGACTGTCTTGATCTCGCAGCAATGTTTGAGTTCGAGTCTTCTTTGAGAATCCTTCATTGATCATGAGCTTGCAGCGATGTTGAGCTCATCTTCAGGCTTCCTTTCTTTTCGGGGTGATTCCCTTTTCTTCGGAATTGCCCCGGAGTCATGCCAAAATTTCGCTAGGATTTTTTTTAGCAAAATTCTGTCATTCTGTTGATTGATTTTTTTTTTTTTTTTTTTTTTTCAATCTCTGCAGGTAGTTCCTCCAGAACGAACAAGGGTAAGAAGCCCGTTACCGATACACCTCGTCGATCTGCCAGATCTTCCAATGCTACTGTACAGCAGGCTTGGGAGAAGGTCCAGTATGTGGAGAGAAACTTGGAAGAGTGTGACTCGCTCAACCGAGATGAGATGAGACAGCGACTGATCGCTCTCAAGGATGAGGAGTTCTACAAGATTATGGCAAAATCTTGAAGAAGCACGGCCTGAAAGCTTTAGAGGCTAAGGCCAAGAGTCTGCTTGAGGAGCTGAAAGCTTGGCTGGAGAGCATTTTTGGCTGAGGCCCCTTTTTTTTTTTTTAACAGAAACTCTTTCTTTTTATATACCACATGTATTTTTTTTTTTTGGTATACATTTTTGTAGTGCTTGTGAACACTTTTCTTTTCTTCTTTTTTTTTTTGGTACCACATGTATTTTTTGGTACTTTCTTTTTTTTGTTTTCCCTACGCTCACTCAAATATTGTGATTAAAGTGATTGCTAAATGGGATGTGATCAAAAGTTTGTCATTTTGTGAGAAATCTTTTGACAAATGATTGTTTTGGCATGGGAGCCAGTTTTTGAGACATGTTTTGGCATGGGAGCCAGATTTTGTTCACGGCATAAAAGCCAAATTTCGGGTGGCATCTATAGCCGGATTCGGATGGCATCTATAGCCGGTTTGTTTTGAAAACCAGTTTGTTTTGAAAACCAGTTTGTTTTGTTGGCATGAAAGCCGGGTTTCTGTTTTGGTTGGCGTAAAAGCCAGGTTTTTTTTTGATGGCATGAAAGCCGAATTTTGAGGTGGCATGAAAGCCAAATTTGGGTTTATGGCATGAGAGCCAAAATTTTTGAGATGGCATGAAAGCCAAGATTTGGTTTGTGGCATGAGAGCCAGTTTTGTTTTTGGTGTAAGAACCAGATTTTGTTTTTGGCATGAAAGCCGAAATTTCTTTTTTTTTTTTTTTTTTTTTGCATGGAAACCAGATTTTTTGTTTTTGGCATGAAAGCCAGATTTTTTTTTTGAAAACCGAGTTTTGTTTTGTTGGCATGGAAGCCGAATTTTGATTTTTGGCATGAAAGCCGGATTTTTGATTTTTTGGCGTGAAAGCCGGATTTTTGGCATGGAAGCCGGGTTTTTTGGCGTGAAAGCCAGGTTTTTGGTTTTCAAAAATGCAAGTATCGACTAAAAGTCGCCTCCCTGCTGAATGGTATTGCAAGTATCGATGGAATGTCGCTTCCTTGCTCATTCGGTTGCGAGTATCGATGGAATGTCGCCTCCTCGCGGATTTGGGTGCAAGTATCGACTAAGCGTCGCTTCCCTGCTTTTGTCTTCAAAAATTTTGTTTTGTGGGTATCGATGGAATGTCGCTTCCCCACGATTTTTGAAGTTTAAGGTTTTTTCGAACCTTTGTTTTGTTTTGTTTTTTTGTTTGTTTTAAAATTTGGGTTGTGGATATCAACTGGAACGTTGCGTCTCCACGATTTTTGAAATTTTGGGGTTTTGGAAGTATCGAATGGGGTTCGCATCCTTCCGGTTTTGGGTTTTGCAAGTATCGACTGAACGTCGCTTCCTTGCTGTTTTTGAAAAACCATTTTTTTTGTTTAAAGACACGAGGGTCGTAAATTTTGACTCAAAACCATTTTGGTGGTAAAAGTCGAGGTGGACTAGGGCTGAAATCCCTAGGTCCTGATTTTGTTTCAAACCATGAATTTTGGTTTCAAGGATCGAAAATTTTGGTCAAGTTTGGGAAGAAGCTCCTAAACTTGGATTTTTGGATTTGCTTTTTTTTTGAACAATGAAACGATGAAAGAAACATTGTTTTGAGGGGTTTTTTTTTAGAAATTTCAACAAAAGGATGAAAATTCCAAAAGGAGTGGGTTTGACGAGCAGATACCTAGGAATAGGCTTTGGCCGTGCAGGCGTCGCTCTGACCCGATGGAAGAAGCCTTCAAGGGTAGTACCGCTTCAAGAACTTCCCATTGATGGGCAGCATACATCTGTCACCCTCCATGTTTAGAAGAGCGTATGCGCCGTTGGAGAAGACTTTGTCGATGACGAAAGGTCCCTCCCATTTTGGTTCAAATTTGCCTTTGGATTTGTTGGCAAAAACCATTGGTCTTTTTACTGTAAGAACCAAGTCTCCCTTTTTGTAGGCGCGTTGCCTGACCTTTTTGTCAAAAGATCCTGCCATGCGTGCTTGGTAGAGTTCAATGCTTTGTAGAGCTTCGAGCCGTCTCTCATCGAGGTTATCCAGCTCTTGGAGTCTCAATTTGACATTGCTTTCTTGCGTCATGTCATTTTGTAGAGATACCCTTAAGGAAGGAATTTGAACCTCCAAAGGGACAACAGCTTCGCATCCATAGACCAAGGAGAATGGTGTGCTATGGGTTGGTCCTCGAACTGTGGTTCGATAGGCCCACAAAGCTTCAGGCAGTTTGTCGCCCCATTCTCTTTTGTGACTAGAGACCATTTTCTTGAGGATTTTGCAGAGCGTCTTGTTGAAGGCCTCTGCTAGTCCATTCGCTGCCGGATTGTACGGAGTTGAAGGACAACTTTGGATTTTGTATTTGTCGCAGAACCTGTAGAATCGGTGATCGCGGAACTGTGGTCCGTTATCATGGACGAATCTTTTAGGTATGCCGAAGCGACAAATGATGTTGGTGCGCAAGAAGTGAAGGACTGATGACGTCTTCATTTCACTAAGCGCGAATGCTTCTGACCACTTGGAGAAATAATCCGTAGCGGCGAAGATGAAGCGATGACCTTTGCTCGATCCTACCTGAGATAGGACCTATGATGTCCATACCCCAGGCTTCAAAAGGCCATGAGATTGCTGTAGGATGTAGCCATTCCGGAGGCATGTGGACATAATCTCCATGAACTTGGCATTGTTGGCAGCGCTTAGCAAATTGCATTGCATCAGCCACCATGGTAGGCCAATAATAACCTAACCTTTTTATCTGATCGTAGAGCTTAGGCCCAGCCTGATGGGCTCCACAAAGACCAGCATGTACTTCTTTGAGTGTTCCCTCAGCCTCTTGTTGTGACAAGCAGCGTAGAAGTACTCCATTGTAGGATTTTCTATACAGCATTTTTGAAGGAATATCCAAATGAAAGTTTGGGGCTCGTCTTTGGATGCTTACCCGTTCTTTTGGATCTTCAGGTAGGATTCCGAACATTATGTAATCAATGAACGGATCCCTCCAGTCGCTGATCAGAGGTTTAAGGACGGAGATCCGACTTCCAACCACTTGGTGGCATTCAGCAACTGCTTGATGTGTGTTGAGAGGAGGGAGAATCCTTTTTTGACACACTGTAATTTGCATGTTTTCCCCTTCTTGGATTGCCATAGACGCAGCAAGTCCAGCCAGGGCATCTGCACGAATGTTTCCACCTCTGAGGATGTGGGTGATATGACAGATGTCGAACTTTTGTCGAAGCGATTGTGCTTTGTTGTAGTAAGGCAACAAATCGGGCTTCCTGACTTCAAATTTCTGATTCATCTGGTTGACGATCAGTTGAGAGTCTCCAAAAGCTTCCAGCGTAGTGATGCCGGATTCAAGGGCGAGTTCCAATCCTATGATTAGGGCTTGGTACTCAGCTGCATTGTTTGAACATGGTTCCAGTAGCGAGAATGCGTGTGGAATCATGTATTTGTCGGGATTAACAAAGAGAATGCCAATTCCCGATATTTGATTTCCCTTTTCATTTGTCCTGGTTGCGCCATCGAAGTACATGTGCCAGGAAGCGTTTGATAAGGAAGTCTCCACACTGTAGACTGATTCGTCTGGGAGGTCATCCCTGAGTGGAGAATCTTTAGGCAATGGATGCTCCGCGAGGAAGTCTGCTAGAGCTTGGCCTTTGATTGCTTTTTGTGGTACATACCTAATATCAAATTGTGACAGGAGGATGGACCATTTTGCCAGTCGGGCATTGAGAGAACCTGCTTTTGTGACAAGGACCTTTAGGAGGTTGATCCTCGAAATCAGGTACACTGTGTTGGATAGCAGATAGTGACGCAGTTTTTGTACGGCGAACATCACTGCCAAGCATTCTTTTTCGACTGGAGAGTAGCGATGCTCTGCACCTACCAACATGCGGCTAAGGTAATATAGAGCAGCTTCTTTTCCCTGGTCATTCTTTTGTGCGAGTAGAGCGCCTAAAGAACAGTCAAGGGCTCTTGTGTACAAGAGGAATGGTTTTCCAGTTGTGGGGGCAGCCAACACTGGAGGTTTAGTCAGGTATGACTTGATGTCCTGGAACGCGGCTTCACATTCAGCATCCCAGACAAGTGAGTTGGGTTGGGTTGGGTCCCACAACTAAAGGAACTAACTTGGGGGAAATCATCTCTCTCGGGTCCTCGGATGAATTCGACGAAGAAGGAAGAAATGATCGTCGAAATATCTAGTTTCCAAAAAGTGTATGTTTCACGGATTTCGAGAGTATCGAGTTTTGGGTACAGATTTGGTGTGAAAAGACTGTTTTGCCCTCAAGGCCAAGAAATCGGTTTTCGGGTTCTCAAATGGATACGAGATCAACATGAAAGTTGTAGGATTCCTCAAGATGAATGCAACGGGCCAAAAACACAATACGAAAAAAATCGGGAAAATCTCACAAGTAAAAGCAAAGCCGAAAAGGGAACCCCCAAAGGGCCCCACAAGCTACCAAAGCACTCAAAAGCCCAAAACTAGAAGAAAAATCATTCTAGCTCACAAACTCAACCCAACAAATACTAATCCCACTAAAAGAACTAATCCACAAATAAAATGACACTAATCCAAGAGATCAGGGGTCGGGTTCTCACAGCCAGTTTGGGAGGAGTTGGTGTTTTACAGCAGTTTGAAGAATTGGGTGTGGAAGTGTAAACCCTAAAGCTGGGTGCAATGTTAGCAAACATGACAGTATCAGAGCCTACCTTCATCTAGAAGATTAAGGAAAGTCAGTTGCAAGACCCGGACTTGGCAAAGATAATAGAACATATCATTGAACAACCAGATTTCAAGATGGTGAATGGGATACTGTATTTCCGTGACCGGTTGTGTGTGCGAGATGTGGGTGACTTAAAGAGTGAAATAATGAATGAAGCTCACAGCACAAAATATTCCATACATCCGGGTAGCACGAAGATGTACCATAATTTGAAGAATAGATTTTGGTGGAACAACATGAAGAGAGAGATAGCAACTTTTGTGTCCCGTTGTCTAACTTGTCAGTTAATTAAAACAAAACATCAGAAGCCACCAGGTTTGCTACAACCGTTGGAGATTCTAGAGTGGAAATGGGAGCACATCACCATGAATTTCGTATCCAGTTTTCCGAATACCAAGAAAGGAAATAATGCAATTTGGATTATTGTAGATCGTCTGACAAAGGCTGCTCATTTCATTCCGATGAAGACAGGGAATATGATGCAAATGGCACCACTTGCAAAACTATTTGTTGATGAGATCGTTAGTAAACATGGTCAGCCCGTCTCCATCACTTCAAACAGAGACAGCAGGTTTGTTTCAAAGTTTTAGAAAACTCTTCATGAGTCTATGGGTACCAAACTCCAGTTCAGCACAGCATATCATCCTCAGACCGATGGTGAGTCAGAAAGGACGATACAGACTCTTGAAGACATGTTGCGTGCTTGTGTATTAGATTTCAAGGTTCAGTGGGATGAGTGCTTACCGCTTTGTGAATTTGCTTATAACAATAACTGATGATGCCAAAAAGTGTTTTCGGGCACCACCGGTCAAGTAATGAGTAATTAATGTGAAAATTGAAAGAGAGAGAATTTATAGTGGTTCGGTCAGTGTGACCTACGTCCACTCCAAACTGATGATTTTACTTCTCCGATGTAGGGATTACAGGTCAGGAGAATACAATAAATGTGCAAATACGGATAGAAATTACTTGCCCCTAAGTGCCGGTGGGGCTCTTTGATTTATAGTCTTCCCCTAACAGATGGGGACGACTCTTCAGCAACGGGTGCTCCATTCTGGCGGAGTCTTCGAACTGCGCTCACCAGACGAGGCAAGTAGGATCTTCTCCGCAGGACTTGGTAAAAGTGGGTTAAAGGAACGACGTGGTTGCTCTGACTTCGTCATTTCGTGGATCTGGACCCGGCCTTTAATGGGTGGATTTGGACCTGGGCTTATCACAGACTCGGGTCACTTAGGCCTGACCCACCATCATGAACTGGATCACTTGGGCCTGGCCCATCATTTGCCCCCCAATGCCTCGCGCCAAAGGAAACTTTGAAAGTGAGGCATTTTGAATATCCAGGCTTTCTTCATTCCGAGCATCGGTAGCTTTCCCAGACATTACCCGTCTCTGCCCCCTCCTTTTCAAGTTTCATGGGAGAGTCCTTCTGTTTTAGGGTTCTTTCCCTCTTTGAAAACCCTAGGCTATAAAGAGGGACTACTTCCCCCCATTCTCCCTTGAAATAAGATATCCTTTTTGAGGTTTTGAAGAGTGATTCTCTTCTTGTTCAAGATAAGAGAAGCACTATGGAGCATACAGAGCAAGGAGATGGAGTCTGCGCTGGTGACTAAAGGCCGACCACCCCCTGCCCTGCTGCTGCTCGGGGTGCGGCACACGACGGAGGACAGGGTGCCGCCCAGGGCGCCCCAGGCGCTGCTGCGCACGACGGAGGGCGGGGCGCCACCCAGGGCGCCCCTGGCGTTGCTGCGGGCGGCGGTGACGCTTGCGCTGCTGCAACGAGCGGTGCTGCTTTGGGCGACGGAAGGGGCTGGGGGCTCCCTTTGTGGCGCTGCAGGCGTCGGTGCCCCTGGCACTGCTGCACGAGGCACCGGTGCTCGAGATGCTGCCGCTGGCGGAGGACGGTGGCGCCCAGCCTGCTGCTATGATGGGCTCGGTGCAAGCCATGGGCGAGGGTGACAGCGCCCATCAGGCGTTAGGCGAGGTGAACACGGGCGCCGCGGCAGTGAGCACGGTACGTCCTCGTCGCAAAAGATATCGAGGAAAAGTGGTCGTCGACGACGACAGATCCAAGGTGAACACCATCCTTAGTGTGTTCAACACTAACAGTGACATTTTGAAGATGGCTTCTTCTTATCATATTCCTCCCACTGTGCTATGTCGCCGGGCTGAAACGGACGAGCCTGCTTGCGACGACTCCTCGAGTGACATTGCCATTTATGAAGAGATGCTCGAAGCCAGGTTGAGGTTCCCCATGCCCTCCTCCATTTGTCGCATTCTTCATTACTTTTCATTGATCCCGGGGCGGTTAGCACCCAATGGCTAGAGAGTTTTGCTCGGCTTTCTTGAATTATGGAGGAGGGTTCATCACGAGGATGCTTCTCCTGTGGAGTTCCATGCTGCCTACAGCCTGATTGAGTCTCCGGTCCCTAACAGGGGATGGTACTATCTTACCCCTAGGGTTGACAAGCTGCTCATGAGTTTGCGTTCCAATTGCCACAGTTGGAAATCTCGTTTCTTCTTTATTGGTGGAGAGTAGGCCTCTGAGACAGACCGGGCTTTGGTGCTCGTTCGATGGGCTGAGGCAAAAAGACTCGGTACTTCACTGATTGCTCCTTCCTTTTTATGCATACACATGCTCATTCATTTTTTTTTCCAGAGCCCCCAGTGCTCTTTTCGGATTAGGAGCGGAAACTGAAGGCTATGAGGGCACATCCTGACAAAGATTTGGGCGTCCTCCTCCCTAAAGAGAGTTGTAGGACCAGTGGACCCTCCGGATCCTTCTAACATTGGTAGGACTGGTGGACCCTCTCCGGGGACTTCTTCCAAGAGAAAAGGTACGTCACCCTTTTTTTTTATTCGATAGCAAAGTAATACTTTTGCTTCTGCAGCAGTAGACAGAGAGGTGATTGGGGCTCGCCTTTCGAGTAGGAGTACCCCTCCTTCCAAGACGGCAAGGGTAGACAACACTTCCAGAGGGAACTCTCCACCAGTAACTTTCAGGGCGAGCTCTCTCGTATCCACCCCTTCAGCGGGGGCACGACCGTGTTCCCATCGGGCGGCCTCTCCCATAGTGTCTCCCCAGCCAGCGACCTCCTCCGCCACGATTGTTACTCCGGAGTCTTCTTCTCTAGGTGTACCTTCTGCCCCTCGTTCGTGTCCTTCACGCTCGGGGGCTCCTGCAGGGGCACCAACTTAGGCTGGTCCCATGCTGGGCAATCCGCTGGTGATTTGGGAAAAGCTCGGGAGATTTGTGTTTCCTCCAGAGGTTACACAGATCAACGCTTTGGGCACCGAGAGGGTTATTGACACATTCCTAGAGGGTCTGGCTCAGGTAAAGGCTTAATGTTCCCTTTTCTCCAGACTTTCATTTTTTGTATATGTGTACTCTCATTTCTTTGTCTCTTATCGTTTCAGGCTTCTACTGCGTCCGTCTGCTTGTTATCAAGGGCCCGACATAACACTCAGCTAAAATAAGACAATGAAAGTATGCAAAAAGAGCTCTCCGTTGCTCAAGGGAAGATTGCTGCTCTTGAAGCTGCTAGAGGAGCTTCCGAGGCTGATCTTACAGCGGCCCGCGAGAGGGCGACCAGGCTTGAGACCGAACTTTCAGCAGCCCGCGAGAGGGGGACCAAGGCAGAGGCTGGGCTAGTGAAGGCCCGCGAGAGGGCTTCGCTCAGTGAGGCTGAGCTTGCACAGACCCGTGAGAGGGCGTTGCTTAGAGAGACTATTGTGGAGGCAGAGATGAAGGCGGCACATGATATAGCTTCTCAGGCGGAGAAGGAGTTAGAGAATGGTCTCGTTGATGCCTTTATTGATGGCTACGAGGAGCTCCGGGGGAAGATCTCTTCTGCTTTTCAAGATATTGATTTCTCAGGCTTCGTGCCGACTGAGGCGCCTGATGATAGCAATGGCATCTCTGACGAGGATGATGATGATGACGCTGGGGATGATGCCGAGGGTGATGACGAGGATGAAGAGGACAGCTCTGAGAGTGATTAAGGGGCAGGGGGCTTTTGCTGTACTTTTTTGTTTTTTTTTTTTTAGAAATGCAACTTACAGCCTAACTTTTGGTAATTGAATGAAAATGCAAAGATCTTTTCTCACAAAATGTAGTGTTTTATTCCTCCATTTCTTACTGCTTGAACAATGCCAATTGAAAATAGAGAAAAACAATAACTTAAACCCTACACCCTCACTACTCTGGCTACTCTGGCTCTTTTAGAATGTCACTGATAGTACCTCTTCAAATGTTCCGCGTTCCATGGATGGAGTAAGACTTTTCCTTCAGAATTTTGGATTTTGTAGGTGCCTGGCCTTACTACTTCTGTTATGAGGTACGGCCCTTCCCAGTTTGGTCCCAGCTTTCCTTCGCGAGAGTCCTTTGTGGTGAGGATCACCTTTTTGAGGACTAGGTCTCCCGGTTGAAAGGAACAAGGCTTCACCCTCGAATTGTAGTACTTTGCCATGCGCCGTTTGTACTCCGCGTTACGGACCATAGCCATCTCCCTTGCCTCCTCTATCAAATCGAGGTTGATGTGGATTCCTTCCTCGTTGGTGATGGGTTCATGGAGATGGACCCTTGAAGAGTGTACACCTGTCTCGACAAGGATGACTACCTTAGTCCCAAAAGCGAGAGAGAAAGGGGTTTTCCCAGGGGAGTTCTCGGCGTGGTTCGATAGGCCCATAGCACTCCTGGGAGCTCGTCAACCCAAAGACCCTTTGCTCTTTCGAGCCTTGTCTTCAGGTTGAGAAGGACCGTTCTTACCATGACTTCTGCCTGCCCATTTGCTTGTGGGTGTGCCGGACTGGAATGAGGCTGCTTTATATGGAGGTCGGAGCAGAAGGTGTTGAAGAGTTTGTTATCAAACTGCTTGGCATTGTCACTAACAGTGGCGTGAGGTATCCCAAAGGGACAGAGTAGGTTTTTCTAGACGAAGTCTTTCACCTTTGAGTCTGTTATTTTTGCTAAGGGTTCTGCCTCCGCCCATTTTGTGAAGTAGTCAATGGCGATGACTACAAACTTGCACTGTTCCCTGCTCAACGGAAGGGGGCCCAAGATGTCAATGCCCCATTTGGAGAAAGGCCACAGGCTCAAAATTGAAGTTAGCTCCTCTGGTGGTTGCCTTGGCACAGTGGCGAAGCGTTGACACTTGTCGCATTTTTTGGAAAATTCTTTGGCGTCCTTCACCATGGTAGGCCAAAAGAATCCTTGCCTTAGTGTTTTGTGGGCTAGGGAGCGTCCTCCAGAGTGATTCCCGCAGATTCCTTCATGAATTTCACGGAGGGCGTAGTCAGCTTCCTCAGGTGAAAGGCAGCGCAGCAGAGGTAAGAAGTAACCTTTCTTGTAGGGTGTCCCTTGCAGGAACTTTGAAGCCCTCATCCTAAGTTTTTTTTGCCTCGAGGGGATCATCTGGCTCTGTACCTTCTTGGAGGTACGCCCTAATGGGGGTCATCTAGTTTGACTCATCCGTTGTACAAATGATGTTTGTAGAATTTACATCTAACTTACTCGGCTCCAACTGGTGCCCAATGAATGTTGGTTTGACAGATGAGGCCTCCAACTATGAGGCGAGCCTGGCGAGGGTATCTGCTGCCATGTTTTCCCCTCGAGGGATGTGACAGATCTGGAAGCATTGGATACGCGGAATCAACTTTTTCACCATGCCAAGGTACTCCTGCATTCTTTCCTCTTTTGCTTCGAACTCCCCATTTACCTTATTGACCACCAGTTTTGAATCACTGTAAGCAACAAGGGACAAGGCGTCCATCTCTATTGCCAATCTAAGACCAGAGAGGAGGGCTTCATATTCTGCTTCATTGTTAGAGGCAATGAAGTGGAGTTTTACTACGTACTTAATGGGTGTACCATCAGGGCTGATTAGGATGAAGCCAGCTCCACTTCCTTCACTGGTTGCCGAGCCATCAACATATAGTTTCCAAAGTGGCTGTGGCGAGAGAATCTGATCGCCTGGATGAGGCTGGACGCGCAAGGGGTCTTTGGTGTTCGGTGAAGAGGTCCCCTGGGCACCCGAAAGAGCCTGAGCACCCAGGGGGCTTTGGGCGCCTAAGGAGGAGGTCCCATGGGTGCCCAGGCCTGAAGGGGAGGCCTCCTAGGCGCCCAGGGTACCTTGTGCGTCCAGGGCCTCAGAGTGTGGAAGAGGTTGGGAGCCCTGGGTGCCCCTCTGGATGTCTTCGGTAGGTGCCCCTCTGGAGCCCTGGGTGCCCCCCACTTGGGCACCGGGGTCGACAGAGTATGTAAATTCAGCTACAAAGTCGGCCAGGGCTTGTGCTTTGATGGCGGTCCTTGGCTGGTACTGGACATCGAACTCGCCTAGTTCTACTGCCCACTTGACGAGTCTCCCGGATACATCTGGCTTTCCTAGTATTCTCTTCAGAGGCTGATCAGTAACTACAACAATTGTATGGCTCTGAAAATAATGTCGCAGCCGCCTTGCCGTCGAGATGAGGGCGAGCACCAGTTTTTCCATCTCCGAGTACCTGGGCTCTGCCCCTCAGTATCCTCTGCTTACATAATAGATGGGCTTCTGCACCCATCATGATTTATGATGAGGACAGAACTGACTGCTGAGGGGGAAGCAGAGAGATACAAGTATAACACCTCGCCGGGTGCAGCATGTGAAAGAAGAGGGGGAGCGGCCAAGTAGGCTTTAAGCTACTGGAATGCCTCCTCAGCCTCGGGTCCCCACTCGAAAGTTTTCCTGAGGATTTTGAAAAAAGGCAAGCACTTGTCTGCAGACTTTGAAACAAATCTGTTAAGCACTACAACCCTTCCATTGAGGCGTTGCAGCTCCTTGGTGGAAGTGGGCGACCTCATGTCCAGTATAGCTTTGATTTTATCGGGGTTCGCCTCAATCCCCCTTTGGTTGACCATGAAGCCCAAGAACTTTCCCGATCCCACGCCGAAGGCACACTTCTCAGGATTCAACTTCATACGATAGAGCCTGAGAATATAAAAAGTTTCTTGGAGATGGTCGATGTGATCTTCAGCGGCGAAACTCTTCACCAACATGTCGTCCACATAAACCTCCATGGTCCGCCCAATCTGTGAGTGAAACATTTTGTTCACTAGGCGTTGGTAGGTTGCACCTGCATTTTTCAGCCCGAAAGGCATGACCCTGTAGCAATAGGTCCCCTTCGGGATGATGAACGACGTCTTCTCTTGATCTGGGGGACGCATGCTGATCTGGTTGTATCCAGAATAAGCATCCAGGAAGGAGAGGAGTTCATGTCCTGCTGTGGCGTCGATGAGGAGATCAATCCTTGGCAACGGGAAGTAGTCCTTTGGACATGCCTTGTTAAGGTCGGTGAAGTCGACGCATAGGCTCCACTTCCCATTCGCCTTCATCACCATCACGACATTTAAGAGCCATTCAAGGTATGCTCCTTCCCTGACAGCCACATTCTCTAATAGCTTCCCGACCTCCTTGTCCATTGCTTGGGCCTTTTCAGTCGAGGCGTACCTTAGCTTTTGTCAGATAGGCTTGTGGCGAGGGTCGACATTGAGGTGGTGAGTGGCGACTTCGGGATCAATCTCTTCGAAATCCGCATGTGACCATGCGAAGATGTCCATGTTATTCCTCAGAAAGTTTGTCAAGTGGCGGACCAGATCCTCAGAAAGAGAAGAGCCAATGTATACTCTTCTATCAGGGAGGTCTTCATTTAAGACCACAGGGGTGAGTGCTTCAACTGGTTCTCCCCTCTCTGTAGTGGCCTCGTCTCTCGGGTCCAAGACCCCAACTTTCAACGCCTCCTGCGTTTTCTTGGCTTTCATTGAGGAGACGTAGCATTCTCTTGCTGCTACTTGGTCCCCCCTTGCCTCCCCGATTCCATTCGGGGTTGGAAAGCGGAGGATGAGATGGTAGGTGGAGAGGACGGCTCTTAATGCATTAAGAGTATGCCGTCCCAGTATGATGTTATAGGCTGAGGGGCAGTCTATCACCAGGAAGTTGACCATTGTAGTGGAACTTCGGGGTGCCGCCCCGGCTGTGACTGGCAGTGTGATTGCCCCTAAGGGATACATGTCGCGACCCCGGAACGGATCCCGGGCCCGCGACGCAGTAGATGACACTTTCCCACAGGTTCCCGCGGTGAGGATTCCCAAGGACACGCGGAATCTGACTCACACGTACAAGCTTTACGGAAGCGTGTAGCAAAACACATCATGATAAGCACCATTACAATGTTTAGGTGCCATGACAAATAATAACACGACATAGTATCAAAGAAAGAAGCTAACAAGGCATTCCCATTAATATTCAAGTTATAGGACTAACACTAAAACAAGATAAGTTTTGTTACAATTCCATAAGAGGCCAACAGCGGCCAATACAAGTCTCAAAATAACAAAAGAAACCCCAAGACAAAATGACGGGACTCAAGAACCCGCCCGACGTCTAGATGACATCGTCGGGCTGCCACTCTCTAACAGGGGTTGGCTCACAAGCCTCCTCCTGACGCTCCTCCTCAAAGGTAACGTCTCCAGCACCTGGGCACCAACAAACAAGGGTCAAACACGACGGTTTGGCAGGTAATCAATTTAGGCATAAGCATGTACAATAACATTTTGAAAACATATAAACAATACTTGATTTGAAACACTACATTGACTGAGGTACTGAAACAAACTAGCATGAGTACAATATATATCATGAATAGTGACAATCCACAAAGAGCCCATCATTTCTCTATCATTTATATAATGAAAAGAGCAAGCACGCACGACAAGCACGATATACATAATATAAGCACGACATGATTTCCCACAAAGACGGGAATTCCGGCCACGGAACCGGACACGCACGATGTGTAATAAATACACGACCAGTCTGCAGACAGTCCACATGTTTAAAGACCCCCAGACAGTGGATCAAACCGAAAGGGCAGTCTAAGCTCAGTGGTGTTTACTTAATTCATGAATGCACAAAACACGTGAAACACGATCAAAGCATGTCGAGATAAAAAGGGGGAAATCACTTATCAAAACACGACGAGCATGACTAGCAAAGAGGCATAATTGATATGCATAACACGCTTAGGAAGTGATCCCCTTTTTCTTAAAACAAACCTTCAAAACAAGCTTATACTGGAAATCTAAAACGAGTACACGATGGTACTTAACGTACTCAAAATGGAATTCAAACACGAAATCTGACAAGCATGTGTTAAGGCTACTAATTGACCCTTGTGAAATTGGGATTCCAAATGTCAGAATATACAAGAGTTGACCCTTCAAGAAAATACACAACGGAAATAGTTCTACTCCCTGAGTCCGGCAGGTTCGCTCGAGCGAACTTTGTAAGGTTATGACACTTCGCTCGAGCGAGACGGTAGCTCGAGCGAATATAAGGTGCGCTTGAATGGACAACTCTCTGTCTGCGTTCGGACCAAACAGAAGCTTGGTCGCTCGAGCGAACAAGCTGCTGCTTGTGCTCGCTGAGTGCGGAAATTTCCTTCCTCTTGCACAACTTCCACTACATTTCTCTCCTTCTTCTCATCCATCAATCACATTTAATCCCTTGAGCCTTCATGCTCACCAAGGGTTCATTTCTCACCATTTCAAACATTTAATCCACAAGAAACAAGATTCATGAAGTTCATAAACAAGTTTATATGCACAATTTCTAAAATAGCAATGAAATCAAAATACACATGCATCAATCCTATAGAGATTACTTACCTTGCCCAAATGCTAAAATACTTCTTAAGCACTTCACTCAAGCTATCCAACACTACAAGAAAACCCAAGAGAAAAACCACACAAATCACTCAATCTTGAAAACAAGGAACCCATTTTACCAAAGGGTTTGTAAACTTGGAAAACATGATCTTCAAGGACTAAAAAGACTTCATGAAGATTGTGGTTTGAAACTCTTACCTAGAGAAGGTCAAACAAGAGAAATGAGAACAAACGGAGAGCTTTCCCAACTTAAACTTTGAAGAAGAAGATATCAATAGGAAGCTTGAGATGAGATGAGGAAGATGATGTCTTGAGAGTTTTCTTTGGAGTCTTCTAGCTAGCTCATGCAAGATAAATGAAGATGGAAGGGAAAGAGGTTTTCCTTGCCCTAGGTTCAGAAAATTGCAGAGGATTGGGGGAAAATGAATGGAATGAGAGGGAGAAGGGCTTTAGTGATGGAAATGGGCCCCAAATAACCTGAACTTTGAAATGGCCAAAACACTAACTTGTGGGCCTCGGATGACTTCGACGAAGAAGGATAAAACGATCGTCGAAATATCTAGTTTCCAAAAAGTATATTTTTGACAGGGTTTTGAGATTTCAAAAATTGTGTCCAGATTTGTGCAAGAAAGACAACTTTACCCTCTTTGGGCCAAAACATGGGTTTTTGGGCTTCAAACACAACTAGGCTTAAAGCGAAAGTTGTGACACGTCGAAACATCATTAAAATGAAATCAAAATCACACTCACACGGAAATCAATACGATCTTCCCAAACTTACACGTGCACTCGGGCCTTTCCGAGTGTGCCTAATTAATACTAAACGTTCTCAAAATCCCCAAAGCTATGTCCAAGACCAAACTAATCATTTCTAACCCAACAATAACTAAACCCACTTAGGACTAAACACACACTAATCGACTTGGTCTGGGTCGGGGTCTAACAATACACCTTCTCTCCTGAAAAACCGATGAGGGGGGATTTGACTGGCCGCAGCCTCTCCCGGCCCAGTTTCAGCTTATCATAAGCTTCTACAAATAGGATACCTGCAGAGCTACCACTGTCTACCAAGATTCTGTGTACCTGAAAATTGGCGACGGTCATTGTGAGCACCAGAGGGTCATCATGGGGGTGCTGGATTCCTTCTAAATCCTTATCTGAGAAGGATATGACTTCGTTAGAGCCCAGCCTAGGCGCCTTGGATGGGCGTGCATCATCAGGATGCCTTGCCTTTCTGGCATGGGCCTTCATGGCCGAGAGCGATTCCGCCAGTCCTCCCGAGATGGTTCGGATTTCCCCGATTGGTTGTTGGTCGTCCAGATTGCGAGGTGGTGGTGGTGGCAGTGCTTGCCCCCTGCCGGCAATATACTGGCATAAGTGGCCACACTGAATGAGATCCTCAATTTGCCGCTTGAGGTCATAACAGTCATCAATATCATGGCCATGGTCGCGATGAAAGCGACAGTACTTGGTCGGGTTCCGGCGGTTTGGAGGAGACTTCATCTTCCCAGGCCATTTTATGGTAGGGTCATCTTGTATCTGGAATAAGATGTGCTCAACAGTGGCATTGAGAGGAGTGAACACTTGTCTGTCTCTCTGCGGGGCAGGACCGAGTCGGTCCCTGACAGGTACCCTCTCAATCCTGCTTCGCTTGTTGCTTGTTTCCTTCTTTTCGTCTCTGTTCTGTTCCTTCCCCTTGTCCTCTGGTCTGGAGGACTCTCCTCGCCTGGCCCTCGTGATGTCTTCAGCATTCATGTACTTCTGGGCTTTTGCCAGCAGTTTCGGAAAGCTCTTCGGCGGGCGCTTCATCACTAAAAAAAGGAAGCTTGACGAGCGAAGGCCTCCCAAAAAGGCTGTCATGGAGACCTTGTCGTCGGGCTCTTCAAGTAATCCACTTGCCTTGTGTCTTCAAATCAAGAAATCAAACTCCTATACTCTTCCCAGCCGAAGATCCAAGCTATAACAAAAATCCCCCAAAACAAACCCTAAAATGGGTCAAAACAAGAAATAGGAAGGGAAACCTTACAATAATGGAAATGAAGCTTCTCTAAGGCTAGAAGAATGCAAATCTAGAAGAAGGGAAGGATTACTTACTTTTAAGGTCCTCTAATGGCAAGAGTAAGCTCAATGAAGGTCTTGGAATGGAGGGTTTTCTTCACAAATGGTATCAATAGAGAGCCATGGTGAAGAGGAAGAAGAAGATGATCTCCATTTCTTGATTGATGCAAGTTTGGTATGGATTGGAGGTGGAGAGAGCAAGAGGAAGAAGAAAAGTTGCCAAAAGCAAACCCTAGGTTCTTTTTGTGCTGGAAAAAGGGAATGGGAAGATGGGTTCTCCTTACATGGCAAATGGGAATGGGTCCCACTACTAAAGACATTCAAGGGCTGAAATCTTGTCTTTTGGGGCTTCTAATGAATTCGACGAAGAAGAAAGAAATGATCGCCGAAATATCTAGTTTCCAAAAAGTCTATGTATCGCGAGTTTCAGGTATATCAAGTTTTGGGTACAGATTTAGTGCACAATGACTGTTTTGCCCTCAAGGCTATGAAATCGGGTTTCGGGATCTCGAACGGGGACGTGATCAACGTGAAAGTTGTAGGGCTTAACAATACCAATAAAACGAGATTAAAACCATGAATGCAAAAGTCTCCGATAAATCCTCGAACACATGCCAAGTCATGAAAAGGAAAACCCCAAAGGGTCCCACTAATCACAAGACAACCAAAACTCCCCAAAACTATATCAAAAGCTAATCCAAACCCAACTTAGCCAGAATCACTAATCAAGCTTAGAACTAATACGCCACTTAATTAGTACTAATCGGGTTCTCTTGGGTCGAGGTCTTACACTACTTCTATTTGAAGTGAGACTTATAACTGTGATGATAGTAAGTTACTAATTGTTTTGGAAGTGGGACTTCTAATAATAATTAGTAAGTAAAGAGGAGGTTGTTGGAAATAGGTGGGCCATTCAGATAGGTTTTAAAAAACTTTTGACCCACTTGATGCAGGGATCAACTATCTAGAAGGCAACAAACCCAATCCAGGATTCAAGTCCTCAAACTTAATAACCATGAACAGTAATAAACTCTATCTAGAAGATAGAAACAACACTTAACAAGCAACCACAAAATCTACAACATACAAGGGAGTAGATTATACCTTTGGAGCTTAATAGTGCTCTAATGGAGAAGTTGATCTCTTTCTTTGATGATGAACACTTTCACTGATCAAATCAGAATCTCCAAGACCTTATGATCTTCCACGCTATGACCCGTATCAGATTCTCTTTTCTCAAGAAGATGGGTGGGATCTCCAAGAGAAAGCAACTAGAAACTCTACGGCAAACCAGAAGAGAAATTTAAAAGAGAACTAGAAGAGGGAGAGAGAGAGTGGTGTGCAACTCTTGCACTAATTGAATGGGTTGGGGGTGAATCCCTATTATGGAATTATTGATGGAGGTCCAAGCCTCCTCTCTCTCTCTCTTTTTATAGATTCAAGTAACCTCCTCTTTTACTAATTGAAATAGAAGTCCTACTTCCACAATAATTAGTAACTCTCTTCTTTCTAATTAAAATAGAAGTCCTACTTCCATTAATAATTAGTAACTTACTATTACCACTATTAGAAGTCCCACTTCAAATAGAAATAGTAACCTTCCAATTCCTTCCTATTAGAGTTCAAGTAGAAATAGTATCTTTCTAATATCTTGGGCTAGCGTGGGGACCACTAGGGATTCCATAGAAAGCTGGCTCCAAATGGGACACGCGACCCCACATCTCATGTGCAATCCGGGCCCACAGTTAATTGCAAATAACTTCACTATATAAATGCAATTACACTCCAGTCTTAGGAATATATTACAATGACGACCCTAAACTTTCCAATTACCACAAGTAGGCCCCTCCATCTATATCCATGGATCAATTGTATCTGTCCACCAAATTAGATCCATATCTTATTATCCTTGAGCCCCAATTAATTATAGTGATCATTTGGTACCGATCCAATTAACTCTTAATTGGAATGGGTGTGCACTTACCAATGATAAATCCATTAATTGGCACAAGGGGATATTAAAGATAGATTTCATCTTGACCATTGAATGTTCCCATGGCTCTACTACCACGTATCCATATCATCGAGGTGTTGACCTACAATTGGCCTCACTCATTGGTGACTCAAAGCAAATGAATAGATAGAAACTTGAGTTCATTAATGTCTCAGGATTATGAGCCTATTGCTAGGGAATTATGAGAGCAGACCTTAAAGTAAAGACAGTGTATATAAGGTGCTTCTCATGGTCCTTCAATACATCCAATGTACCAGCACAATGATCCAGAATCTTACATTCCGATGATCGAGACAAATCACACTATCTCACAGTGATCAAGGTGCTGCAACCTTGCCAAATGAGATGCCCAATCTCATCACTGGTTGTGAAGATATTTAAGTATAAGATTTGCAATACATGTCTCCTGTATGTGGATCTCATCCACACACATGTATTACTTCTAGTATACTTGTGAACTCCGGTTCATCTCATGAATCATTATGTCATTCGTATTGGTTATGTGAAAGTATATAATTAAACATCATTCATCTCATGAAAGGAAAACATGATTGTATTGATAAATAAAGAAATTAATCAATTTATTACATCATATACTTGGTATTGAGACCATAAAACTAACAATCTCCCACTTGGGCTCAATGTCAGTCAGGATTGCATCTCATGCCTACCCCGTCTACATGTTGCTCAAAGACTTTAGTGGTCAAAGGCGTAGTAAAAGGATCTGCTAGATTATCCGCAGAGGCTATCTTCGTGATTGCAATATCACCTCTCTGCATAATCTCTCTGACCAAGTGATACTTCCTCTGTATGTGCTTTTGGCTTTTATGGCTCCTGGGTTCTTTGGACTGAGCGACTGCCCCGCTGTTGTCACAGTAAACTGTGAGCGGTTGTCGCGCCAAATGTACCACTCCAAGTTCCAAAAGGAATCTTTTTAGCCATACTGCTTCCTTAGCTGCTTCACAAGCCGCTACATATTCAACCTCAGAAGTGGAATCAGTGGTACATTCCTGTTTAATACTCCTCCAGCTGATGGCTCCTCCGCCAAGCATAAACACATAACCAGAGGTGGATTTCCTGGAATCCTTGTCTGACATGAAGTCAAAATCTGTGTATCTGATTGGAATCAACTCATTACTGTCGTAAATCAGCGTGTAATCTCTAGTCCTTCTCAAGTACTTGAGCATACATTTTATAGCAGTCCAATGGTCAAGACCTGGGTTAGACTGATATCTGCTGACTAAGCACACTGCATGACAGATATCCGGTCTAGTACATAGCATAGCATACATGAGGCTACCAACAGCCGAAGCGTATGGAATTGCTCTCATCTGCTCCTTTTCCTCCAAGGTCTTGGGACCCTGATCCTTGGAAAGGTGCACTCCATGCCTAAAATGTGTGATACCCTTCTTGGAGTCCTACATAGCAAACCGTACCAGTACCTTATCTATGTAAGCAGCTTGAGATAAGCTAATCATCCTATTTTTCTGGTCTCGATGGAGTTTGATCCTTAGGATGTAATTAGCTTCTCCCAAGTCCTTCATATCAAAAGTATTTGCTAACCAAACTTTTACTGTTGCCAACCTTCTTATATTTTTTCCAAGGAGAAGGATGTCGTCAACATATAAAACGAGAAAAACTATCATGTCACCTTCATTTTTCATGTACACACATGACTCATCCGGATTTTGACTAAAACCAAATGATTTGATTGCCCGGTCAAAACGGATGTTCCAGCTTCGGGATGCCTGCTTCAGTCCATAAATAGACTTCTAAAGCCTGCAAACTCTTTGCTTTTGGTTACTAGCTATAAAACCGTCTGGCTACATCATATAGATGTCTTTCTCAAGATGGCCGTTGAGAAACGTCGTCTTGACATCCATTTGCCAAATCTCATAATCGAGATGAGCTGCTATGGATAAGAGTATCCCGATGGACTTGAGCATGGCTACTAGCGAGAAGGTTTCCTCATAATCGATACCCTCTTTCTGAGTATACCCTTTCGCAACAAGCCTGGCCTTAAAGGTCTCAACTCTTCCATCTGGTCCTCTCTTTCTCTTGTAGACCCACTTGCACTCGATAGGTTTGATATTGGCAGGCAAGTCCACAAGTGTCCAGACTTGATTAGAGTACATAGACTCCATCTCAACTTTCATAGCATCTTGCCAATGTCCCGAATCTTTGTCATTAATTGCTTCATCATAGTTACAGGGATCCTGTTCCAGTTCTTCCGGGATTGCCTCGTAAGACTCTCCCAAGAACGATAACCTGTCAGGGGGCCTGACTATCCTCCCACTACGACGAGGCACTGGTGTAACTACTGGGTCTGGTAAGGGCGGTTCTTCCTCAAGCTCGGTCATACTTGGATTTGGAATTGATTGCTCTTGAATCTCTTCCAAGATCACCTTTTCTAAAGATTTCTGGTCCATCATATAATCTTCCTCCAGAAAAACCGCATTAGCGCTCACCAGCACTTTCTGCTCTCTGGGATTATAGAATAATCAACCTTTAGTTCCTTTAGGATATCCTACAAACGTGCATACTTCCGACTCCATTTCCAACTTATCTGTCTTAACCTTTAGCACGTGTGCCGGACAACCCCAAATGTAAAAATGTTGTAGACTAGGCTTTTGCCTAGACCACAACTCTCGAGGAGTCTTAGGTACAAACTTAGATGGTACGAGGTTTAGTATGTACATCGCAGTATCCAAGGTGTATCCCCAAAAGGATATAGGTGATCCTAAGAAACTTAACATAGACCTAATCATATCTAAAAGAGTCCACTTCCTTCTTTCCGCTACTCCATTCTGTTGAGGCATACCAGGAGCAGACAACTGGGATAGAATCTCATTTTCTGATGAGTGTCCCATAAAATCACCAAAGAGATATTCCCCTCCTCGATCTGATCGAAGAGTCTTGATACTTTTACCTAATTGTTTTTCCGCTCCCACTCGAAACTCTTTGAACTTTTCAAAAGCCTCGGACTTGCGATGCATAAGGTATATGTATCCATATCTTGAATAATCATCTGTGAAAGTGATGAAGTACTCATATCCTCCTCTGGCCCTAACATTAATGGGTCCACAGACATCAGTATGCACTAATTCCAATAAATCTTTGGCCCTATTGCCCTTTGATGAAAAGGGCCTTTTGGTCATTTTACCTTCCAGACATGACTCGCAGACAGGCATTGGTTCTACCACCAATGAAGGCAAGATATCATCTTTCACTAGCCTGTCAATCCTATTTAGGTTTATCTGACCTAGCCTCAAGTGCCAAAGTTTTGTTGGATTAGATGAAGGTGATTTCCCCTTTAATGATGGTCTATTAATTGTTTCAGTATCATGTATCTCATACATTGTGAGAGTTAACAAATAAAGCACATTGGTTACCTTGCCAGAACATACAAAAGTACCATTCCTCTTTATGACAACTTCAGTACCAAAAGTAACGGAATAACTTTTATTCAACAAACTAGAAACTGAAATTAAATTCCGCCATAAAGACGGTACATATAATGTGTTTGACAAAACCAATTTATTATTTGAGAAACATAAAGTAATGACTCCCACTGAAGTAGCCTCCGCCTTAGCATCAGATCCTAGGTTGACAATGATTTCGCCGTCACTAAGCTTCCTGGTTTCCCGGAACCCCTGCAACGAATTACATATGTGATTAGTTGCACTAGAGTCAACACACCAGGATTTTGAAGTACCGTTGCAAAACTAACTTTAGAAACAAGTGACTCAATCATACCTGAGGTCTTCTTCTTTGACAGAAAATCTGGGCAATTCCTTTTCCAATGTCCTGTCATACCACAATGGAAATACTTTAGCCTTGCCAACACCACCATTAGGACCATTCTCCACCTTAGGACCCTTCGGAACTGATTTCTTCTTGCCTTTCCGCCCTTTGCCTTTCGGTTTGGACTTGGCAAATGACTTTTCTGTCATCAGGGCAGTTGGCTTCTTCTTCATAATCCCTTCAGTCATCACAAGCTGGCTAGAAAGCTCAGCTAGAGTCAAATTCATCTTATTCATATTATAATTGACCTTGAAATTGTTAAATGACTCTGGCAGTGACTCATGGATTATGTCAATCTGCGATTCTGCATCAATCGCAACCCCCGGTACATCTAACTCATTCAATGAGTCCATCATTTTCAACATGTGGTCCTATACTGGTGTGCCTTCAACCATCTTGGTGCTTATAAGCACCCTCATAGCAGCCTGTCTAGCAGGCCTGCACTGTTCCGCAAACATCTCCTTTAATTTGATATAATATCATATGCAGTCCTATAGGATTGATGTTGGTGTTGCAAAACAGTAGACATATGTAAGACCCCGACCCGAGTGAACCCGATTAGTGTTAACTAAGTTGTGTGTTAGTCTTAAGTGTGATTAGTAGTCTTTGACTAAGTTGGATTTCGAATAGCTTTTTATATAGTTTTGGGAATTTTGATTGCTTTGTGATTGTGGGGCCCTTTGAGGGTTCCTTTTTATGACCTTGCATGTGCTTTGGGATTTATCGGAGATTCTTGCATTCATTGTTTTAATCCCGTTTTATTTGTGTGGTTAAACCCTACGACTTTTTATGTTCATCCCGTGCCCGTTTGAGACCCCGAAACCCGACTTTCCTAGTATTGAGGGAAAATAGTCATTGTCCACTAAATCTATACCCAATATTTGATATTCTCAAAACCCGCAAAACAAATACTTTTTGAAAACTAGATATTTCGACGATCACTTTTCTCTTCTTCGTCGAATTCATTAGAAGCCCCGAAAGCCAAGATTTCAGCCCTTGAATGTTTAAAATGGTGGGACCCACCCCCCCCCCCCCCCCCTTTTCTATAAAAAGGGAACTCTCTCTTTCATTTCCCTTTTTCTAGCAAACTCCAATCCTAAGCTACAGTTTTTCCCTTCCTTCTTCTTCTTCTCGCTTCTCCATCTTCAATCCACTCCCAAACTTGCACCAATAGGAGATTTGAGGCCATCATCTTCTTCATCTCTTTGAGAACTTTCCTTTAATAGCATTTGTGGAGAAAACCACCTACTCCAAGACCTCCTTTGGTACTAACCTAGCATTTTGAAGAACCCTCTTGTAAGTAATCCTCCCCTTCTTTTGATATTGTGTTCTCCTAGCCTAAGGGAATTTCCATCCCTATTATTGAAGCTTCTTCCTCCTCATGCTATGTTTTGACTCTTTTAGGGTTTTATTTTGGGGTTTTTCCTTGTAGCTTGGACCATTGACTTGGAAGGCTTGTTAGAGCTTGATTTGCTTGAGTAGAGACCTAAGGCAAGTGGATGATTTGATTTTTATAAGCTTTCAATGGTTTTGGAATTTTCCACTCATGCCTACTTATTACTTTGTTTTGAAATAAATGTTCATGATAGAGTATTAATGGTGCATTTATATCATAGAAGTGTATTGGTGAATGGCATTTAATTTCTTCTTGTTTGTACCAAATGTACTCTATTGTGAAATGGTTTCCTTCTTTCTTTCTTTGTATTGAATGTGATGTTGATAGAGGAGAATGGGATGGATGTTGTGAGAGAATTGATGTTGTTTGAATGAAGTTTTGGACTTCTCATTAGATGTATAAAAGTGGCTAGAAAGAGGTTGTAGAAGGAAGAGATAGAGAGGAGTTGAACTGCCCCAGAATCAGTTTCTGAAAAGTTCACTCGAGCGAAGTGTCCAGAAAAGGGTTCGGAGCATTCCAGTAGGCAGTTCGCTTGAGCGGACCCTTGGTCGCTCGAGCGAACATCCCAGAACTTGTTCCAAAGAGTGGTTAGTTCGAGCGAACAATACTTCGCTCGAGCCATCAACCTACTGGATGAGTTCGCTCGAGCGACCTAACTTCTCTTGAGCGAACCCACCCAGACAGCCATTCCAGAGAGCTCCTCGCTTGAGCGAACTCTCCGGTTCGCTCGAGTGATGAGCTTTGTCGGTCAAAGGCTATGTTTGGGACAATGATGAACTGTTTAACTATTTTGGGACTATTCTTTGAGAACCCCTCTATGTCAGGGAGATTTACCAAGCAATGTGTGAGGCCAATTGAGAAAGAAACCACATCACAAAGATTTCATTTGAAGTTTTGAAAATTCAAAGTGTATAAGGAACCCGGAATGTCCCCAAACTCAAAGAGTACCAAATTGTTATTAGATCGACATACGGGATCCCTATTCTTTTGAAATAATTCTTGAACCCGATACTTTACCCGAGATTTATATTATATGCCTTGTTTTCCCGAAAGCATTGAAATTACACTTGAAATAGTTACTTGTCTTGAAGTGCATTGCACCACATGAAATGACAGTGTGCCCTTGAGCACCCCTGTCCTACCCATTTATTTATTTGTACTTGATTTACTTGCACATATCTCGATTTGTTATTTGACCTATTAGTCGGCACCACTAAGCTTGGATAACCCTGTTGGTCTGATCCATCGACTTGGAGATCCCCCTCTTGTCCCGCCAGCTGCAGTTTGGATCCCGCTACCCGGTTATTACCGTGGTCTTGTCCCGATGCCGCAGATTGCTACTGTGGTTCCCGATGCCCGGCTCGCTACCGTGGTCATGTATAGTATATGTATATGTATTTATAAGATCCATTGTTTCTCCTCACCTCGAGTGACTGAAAGCAGTGCCTAGTTATTGCTCTGTCACTTTAGTGATAGAGGACTAGCTTCGTGTGGTTGCCATCTTGCTTGTTTCCCGTCTCCTTGGTTACCTTTGCATGTTTTACAATGCATATTTGTATTTGAATAAATGTGTTATCTCGTTTATAGAAATTGTTATTTAAAATAGGTTTAAATACTTTTGAAGGTAAATTCATTTATAATCATATTGTCATTGTATTTTACCCATTTTCCAAACCGTCGTGTTTGACCCACTCTTTGGTACTCAGGTCCCATTGTTGGTTATCCAGAGGAGGAGCACGAGGAGGCGGTCGGAGAACCGTAGCAGTTAGTTGAGTGGCGTGCTGATGATGTCATTTAGACATTGGATTGCTAGAGGGAGAGATAACATTTTGTGAGAACTTTTAACCATTCTTTTGGGGATTGGTATTTTGTTGATATTGGGCTTTGTTAGCCTCTAATTTTGGAAAATGTAATTAAATGATCTTTTTATAAACTTTAACTTACGTTTGGGTAACATGCTAATGATCATTGCTCACTCTGATATGGTACTATACTTGTGTTATTATCTTTATGATTTGAGCTGGATTGAATATTTGATTTGCTACACGCTTCCGCACTTAATAGAAATGTTCATATATGGTTGTGTTATCCTCACCGCGGAGACCTGTTGGAAATTAAATAAGTGTGTGCACCTTGTTGACACACTCTACATGTTAACCATTCACTCACCACACAACACCACAATTATTAATGTCATTATCATTACCGTCCCGATCCCGGATTCCCGGTCCGGGGTCACGACAAACTGGTATCAGAGCGAGACGTGTTTCAAGCAATTAAAAGAAACTAGAAATCCTAAGGACGCGGTGAGGATTCGTTAGACTCTTCGTTAGCTAATATCATGTGAGTAATGTGTGACCCTTTATTTGATTATTATGTGCTAACATTTTTTTTTGCAGCATCATGCCACCTCGTAAGCGACCGATAAACTGCAACCCTTCTGCAAGCAATAGTGATCATACAGGGCCACTTGAAGAGGATGGGGTTGATAACAACACGCCAAATCAATTCCAACAAATGATGCAGGCAATGCTTGACCAACAGCGTCAGGCCAATGAGAATCAAGCTAGATTGCAAGAGCAAATGCTTAAGAGAGAGGAAGATCATGCAAGAGAATTGGCAGAGATGCAGAGACAATTGTTAGAAGTATTACAGAGAATGCCCGAACCGGTTCAACCCCAACCCGCTATTGTCATCAATCAGAGGCAACATGACCCAAAGGCATTATTTGAGCGGTTTCGAAAGAGGGCACCGAAAGAGTTTCTTGGGATAGAAGACCCATTAGCTGCAAATGACTGGCTAGAACATACGGAGAACATATTCGAGATCTTCCAGTGCACCGGAGGAGAAAAAGTAAAACTAGCATCATCCCTCTTTAGCGGTACAGCGGACAGATGGTGGAAGACGGTTAGGGAGGAAAATAGGACTATGGTTGATGCACAGATTTGGGCAAACTTCAAGAGGCAATTCCATGATAAGTATGTACCCGCCCACATCAAGAGACAGAAGGCAATAGAATTCCAGCAGCTTGTGCAAGGGAGTATGACGGTCCTCGAATACCTCACTAAGTTCGAGAGATTGTCCAGATATGCTCCGGAGTTAGTGGATACAATTGAGAAGAAGATTGCAAAGTTCCTAGAGGGACTTAACCCTTTCATTGAGAGAGATGCTACCGGAGTAGTGCCACCTGCAACTTTCGATGAAGCTGTCAAAAGGGCCTATAAGTTTGAGAATTTTCATAACAAGATCCTTAAAGTTCAAGGCAAGGGACAAGCTCATCAACAGAACTACCAGCACAGGAATCATCAGAACAAGAAGCAAAGAAAAGAACAGAATGTTCAGGGTCCCTTGGTTTGTACCCACTGTGGGAAGAACCATGAGAGTGCACAGTGTCGTACACTGACAGGAGCTTGCTTCAGATGTGGTTCCATGACCCATCAGATGAGAGACTGTCCAAGGCAGAACAGACAAAATCAGCAGCAGCAAGGGGCACAGCGTCCAGCAGCACCACAGAATGCCATCGTTGTCCAGAATCAGGCAAGGCCACTACAGCAACAAGCACCACAACAACAGCAGCATAGACCACAGCAGCAACAACAACAGGCTCGTCAGCAGGGACAGAACCAAAATCAGCGTGCACCGCAACAACAAAGGAATGCACACCAAGGCAGGCCACAGCAAGCTCCGAATAGGCCACAACATCGAGGGCAAATCTACGCGGTCAATAGAGTTGATGCAGAGGCAACGGGAAATGTAGTGGAAGGTACACTTCTTGTTTATGGGATAAAAGCTATGATTTTATTTGACCCTGGCTCTACACATTCATTCTTATCCCATGAATTTTCTAAGTTGATTGATATGCATGCTAGAGAATTTGAGTTCATTTTGACTGTGGCAACCCCAGTAGGTAAACAAGTTATTTGTAGAACCTTTTACCCTAGTTGCACAGTTCAGATAGGAGAAGTGGTTTTAACCGTAGATCTCATTCTATTAGAGATGTTTGATTTTGATGTCATCCTAGGGATGGATTGGCTGGCAGGATACCATGCCACAATGGATTGTTTCCATAAGACCCTGACTTTCAAGTTAGATGAGACACCAGCAGGGGTGTTATTTCAGGGAGAGAGGAGAAATCCTCGTGCAGGGTTTGTCTCAGCATTGAAGGCTGATAGACTTTTGAGAAGTGGTTGTGAAGCATATTTGGCGTTTATCACGGAGGATAAACGGTCCCAAGGGGTGGAGGAGATCCCAATTGTTTGGAAATTCCCGGACGTTTTTTCGGACGAGATTCCAGGTTTACCACCCATCAGAGAGATGATTTCACTATTGAGTTGTTACTAGGGACCGCTCCGATATCTATTGCACCTTATAGAATGGCTCTGGCAGAATTGGGAGAGTTGAAGATACAATTGCAAGAGTTGTTAGACAAAGGTTTTGTGAGACCGAGTATTTCACCTTGGGGAGCTCCAGTCTTGTTTGTCAAGAAGAAGGATCGTTCGATGAGAATGTGTATAGATTACGGAAGATTGAATCAAGTGACCATCAAGAACAAGTACCCATTGCCAAGGATAGATGAATTGTTTGATCAATTGCAAGGTGTATCATATTTTTCGAAGATTGATTTGAGATCCGGTTACCATCAGCTGAGAGTCAGAGAATCAGATGTGTTGAAAACAGTTTTCCGGACAAGATATGGCCACTATGAGTTCCTAGTGATGCCATTTGGGTTGACTAATGCACCGACAGTGTTCATGGTGTTGATGAACAAGATATTTGCAGAGTATCTGGATCAGTTTGTTGTAGTATTCATATATGACATTTTGGTGTACTCCAAGACCAGAGAAAAGCATGAAGAGCACTTGAAGATAGCACTGCAACTCTTGAGAGAGAATCAGCTGTATGCGAAGCTCAACAAGTGTGAATTTTGGTTGGAGCAAGTAGCATTTTTGGGGCACATCATCTCCAAAGAAGGATTGTCAGTGGACCCGTCCAAGATTGAAGCAGTTATGAGTTGGGAAAGACCGAAGAATGCGTCAGAAATCAGAAGTTTTCTGGGTTTAGCAGGTTATTACAAGAGGTTTGTGGAAGGATTCTCGTCGATTGCGTCACCTTTGACGAAGTTGATAAGGAAGAATGTGCCACATGTGTAGACAGATCAGTGTGAAGATAGTTTTCAAGAGCTAAAGAAGAGATTGACTACAGCACCAGTCCTTACCTTACCATTCGGAAGCGGCAGTTTTACCATTTTTACCGATGCTTCGAATGTTGGACTTGGTTGTGTGTTGATGCAAGAAGGAAAAGTGATTGCATATGGATCCCGACCGTTAAAAGATCACGAGAATAACTATGCCACCCATGATCTTGAGTTAGCAACGGTTGTTTTCGCATTAAAAATGTGGAGATATTACCTCTATGGGGAGAAGTTCGAAGTCCACTCCGATCACCGCAACTTACAATATTTATTTTCTCAGAAGGAATTGAACATGAGGCAGAGAAGATGGATTGAATATATCAAGGATTATGATTTTTCAATCAAGTACCACTGGGGGAAAGCAAATGTAGTTGCCGATGCCTTGAGCAGCAGACCTAAGTGGCATTTGTATTTTTGAACAATTTTAAGAGTTGAGTATAGATCTACAGCCACTAAGGAAAGGTGTTTTGTTAGCTAACATGACAGTGTCAGAGCCTTCTTTTATTCAGAAGGTCAAGGATAGTCAGTTGCAAGATCCAGAGTTGGCCAAGATTTCAGAGCACATAGCAGACCGACCAGATTTCTGTATTGTTGATGGAGTTTTGTACTACCATGACCGTCTATGTGTGCCTAACATTGAAGATTTGAGGAATGATATCATGACAGAAGCTCACAGTACGAAGTACTCTATGCATCCAGGCAGCACGAAGATGTATCAGAACTTGAAGGGCAGATTTTGGTGGAATAACATGAAGAGAGAGATTGCAGCGTTTGTCTCCCGTTGTATGACTTGCCAGTTGATAAAGGCAGAACATCAGAGGCCTCCAGGATTGTTACAGCCGTTAGAGATCTCGGAATGGAAGTGGGAGCACATTACAATGGACTTTATTTCGGGACTACCGAGGACTAGCAGAGGCAACGATGCGATATGGGTCATTGTGGACCGACTCACCAAGTCAGCTCATTTCATTCCTATGAGGACAGGGAAGAAGATGCACATGCTACCTTTGGCAGAGTTGTTTGTGTTGGGATTGGTGTATGCCCTAAAGCCCACTGACTGCACTCACATCTCTGTCACTGGATATTTATTGGTTATTTAATAGAATGACATCTTTCTCTTATTACTTGTGTATATGTATGGTTGTGTAAGGCCCATTGTTTTCTAGTAAATGACTTAGGTGTGTAGTGACTACACACAGAAAGGTCTAAGTCATGGACACTGGAAATAACTAATTTGTTCATAACTGAGAGGTGGAGTTGGGCACTTCATCTTTGTATAAGTTATAATGAGATACTCTCCTGTATTCAGGGTGACTTACCTTAGTCACGGAGGCCTTTCCGGATTTATCTCATTAGTGCATGTGTCATGCATTGAACAGGACCACTTGTAGGTGTGATCTCTAAAATAGTACTATCACAGAGAGAGATCAAGTCACCTCTTGCTACTGAGTGACCAGTGCTCTTAATCTTGAGCATTTGTGGATGAACTGACGAAGTCAAGTTCTTGTGCTTTAATTCACTATGGGTGAGATCCTGTTCATGGGTCAACAGCTCTGTGTTTTGGGTGCTCGGGCTTGATTAGTTGGGACGTGCAAATGCAATATGGAATCTATGCCATCGTGTGATGGAATGATCGTCCCCTTAGAATTATCCGATTAATCATCAGAATCTAAGATCTTAGTATATGGATGTTCCATATGGATATTGAACTTGTGGGTCGCTCCCTGGATCAAGAGAATGATATCCTAATGATGATTAAGTCAAGGGTATGAAGTTCTAAGGATGAGATGTAATCAAGAAGGTAGATAGTACATTGGTTAACCTACTTGATTATGGATGTTACATAGAGGGGCATTGTGGTCATTGTACTTGGTAGGTCAAAGACAATCGTCAATTTATGATGAGCTTAATTTGCAATTTAATATTTGTCCATGGAGTGCAACCATAACTCTTTAGTGGAATGAGTTAGGGTTAAAATTATCTTAATGTTGCTATGGGGTTAGCATGGACATTTTGGTCATTTTGGGAGCCAAGGGCAAATATGTCTTTTGGTCCCTCTTCTAGCCACTTTCCTATATTGGCATGGTTTCCTAATTTAATTAGATGATATGTGGTTGAATTAATTTTGTGGAAGAATAATTTTGAGTTTAAATTCAAATAGGCTTTTGATGGCATACATGAATTTAACTCTAGCTAAATTATAAACTAGTGGGCCATGGTGTGTTTATCTATCTCGTGGGCCAGCCATGTGGGGAGCCCCTTGTGTGAGGTTTCCAAGTTTAACTAGGTATCTTTACTTGGAAGGAAGAACTCCTCTTTGGCTAAGAGTTCCTATAATTAAAGTTTACTAATTCTTAGTATCTTTAATTAGAAAGTGTTGCACAACTAAGGTGGCTGGTTGCTAATTTTTAGGGATGGTCATTCCTATTAGAGAGAGAACTCTTAAAGGAATGAGATCATTATAAATATTACCCTCACTGCCCTAGGCGTGGAACACATGAAAAAAAAGCAACCAGAATTAATCCTAGAGGTGCAACAGTTTGGTGCTCCATTGGCCGCCCAAGAGACAAGAGAGGAACTCACGCCCAGCCCATTGCTGCCTTCTTCTTCTTCATTGGAGAGAGGAGATCAGGTCCTGGGCTTTTTCCACAAATTGTAGATTCAGAAAACCCTTCTTGAAAACCATATTCTGATCCCACAATCAAAGCCAATCAGATTAGGTTGTGGAATAGAAGAGAAGATCAAAGGAGAAGCTATTGCAGAAATTCCTGCAACATACATTGCTGATTGCAGGCTGAGTTCAAACCTTTGAAGGCTTTCTTTTCAGAGATTTGAGGCATTCATATCATCAAGGTATTAGTCCTCTATCATCTCCTTGCTTTATACACATGTTGATCATGATTTCATGGAGTTTTTATGCATGTTTCATGGCAGCCAAATCAGATCTGGTTTTGTTTTAAAAACCACATCAGCCATGGAAGTCCAAGTTCAGATCTCTTTAGCATGAACTTTCAGTTTGTCAACGAGATTGTCAGTCGACATGGGCAGCCAGTTTCTATCACATCTGACAAAGACAGCAGATTTGTCTCGAGGTTCTGGAAGACATTGCATGAGTCTATGGGTACGAAACTACAGTTTAGCACGGCTTATCACCCGTAGACAGATGGTCAATCAGAGAGGACAGTTCAGACCCTAGAGATATGCTCCGTGCTTGTGTGTTAGATTTCAAGACTCAATGGGACGAGACTCTACCGTTGTGTGAGTTTGCTTACAACAATAGTTACCACTCGAGCATTGGGATGGCGTCTTTTGAGGCTTTGTATGGCAAAAGGTATAGGACACCGGTTTGTTGGGAAGAGGTCGGAATTCGCAGTTTCGATGGACCGACTCTAGTGAGTGAAACCAGCAACAAAGTAAAGTTGATCCAAGAACGCCTGAAAGTGTCCCTGAGTAGATAGAAGAGCTATGCAGACTTCCATCGCAGAGACTTACAATTCAAAGAAGGAGATAAGGTTTTCTTGAAAGTGTCACCTACGAGAGGACCATTGAGATTTCAACAGAAGGGCAAGTTATCACGGAGATACATTGGACCATATGACATTGTGAGCAAGATTGGTGATGTGGCTTATAGGTTAGCCTTACCACCTGAGCTATCCGAAGTACACAACGTCTTCCATGTGTCTACGTTGAAGAAATATGTCCCCGATCCTTCACATGTACTCCGGCACGAGCCATTGGAGATCAGAGAGGATGCAACCTATGTTGAGAAGCCCGTTCAGATCATTGATACGAAGGAACAAGAGTTGAGGACACGAACTATTCAGTGGGTGAAAGTACTTTGGGAGAATCATGGACCGGAAGAGGCCACAAGGGAATTACGAGATCAAGTTCAGAAGAAGTATCCACATCTACTACCTGAGGTGAGTTTTATATGTCATTTGGACGACCAAATGCCCTAAGGGGTGGAGGATGTAAGACCCCGACCCGAGTGAACCCAATTAGTGTTAACTAAGTTGTGTGTTAGTCTTAAGTGTGATTAGTAGTCTTTGACTAAGTTGGGTTTCGAATAGCTTTTGATATAGTTTTGGAAATTTTGATTGCTTTGTGATTGTGGGGCCCTTTGGGGGTTCCATTTTATGACCTTGCATGTGCTTGGGGATTTATCGGAGATTCTTGCATTCATTGTTTTAATCCCGTTTTATTTATGTGGTTAATCCCTACAACTTTTTATGTTCATCCCGTGCCCGTTCGAGACCCCGAAACCTGACTTTCCTAGCATTGAGGGCAAAACAGTCATTGTCCACTAAATCTGTACCCAATATTTGATATTCCCGAAACCCACAAAACATATACTTTTTGGAAACTAGATATTTCGACGATCACTTTTCTCTTCTTCGTCGAATTCATTAGAAGCCCCGAAAGCCAAGATTTCAGCCCTTGAGTGTTTCAAGTGGTGGGACCCACCCACCCCCCCCCCCCCTACCCATTTTCTATAAAAAGGGAACTCTCTCCTTCATTTCCCTTTTTCTAGCAAACTCCAATCCTAAGCTAGGGTTTTCCCCTTCCTTCTTCTTCTTCTTGCTTCTCTATCTTCAATCCACTCCCAAACTTGCACCAATAGGAGATTTGAGGCCATCATCTTCTTCATCTCTTTGAGAGCTTTCCCTTAAAAGAATTTGTGGAGAAAATCACCTACTCCAATACCTCCTTTGGTACTAACCTAGCATTTTGAAGAACCCTCTTGTAAGTAATCCTCCCCTTCTTTTGATATTGTGTTCTCCTAGCCTAAGGGAATTTCCATCCCTATTATTGAAGCTTCTTCCTCCCCATGCTATGTTTTGACTCTTTTAGGGTTTTATTTTAGGGTTTTTCCTTATAGCTTGGACCATTGAATTGGAAGGTTGTTAGAACTTGATTTGCTTGAGTAGAGACCTAAGGAAAGTGGATGATTTGATTTTTATAAGCTTTCAATGGTTTTGGTATTTTCCACTCATGCCTACTTATTACTTTGTTTTGAAATAAATGTTCATGATAGAGTATTAATGGTGCATTTATATCATAGAAGTGTATTGGTGAATGGCATTTAATTTCTTCTTGTTTGTACCAAATGTACTCTATTGTGAAATGGTTTCCTTCTTTCTTTCTTTGTATTGAATGTGATATTGATGGAGGAGAATGGGATGGATGTTGTGAGAGATTTCATGTTGTTTGAATGAAGTTTTGGACTTCTCATTGGATGTATAAAAGTGGCTAGAAAGAGGTTGTAGAAGGAGGAGATAGAGAGGAGTTGAATTGCCCCAGAATCAATTTCTGGACAGCTCGCTCGAGCGAAGTGTCCAGAAAAGGGTTCGGAGCATTCCAGTAGGCAGTTCGCTCGAGCGGACCCTTGGTCGCTCGAGCGAACATCCCAGAACTTGTTCCAGAGAATGGTTAGTTCGAGCGAATAATACTTTGCTCTAGCCAGCAACCTACTGGACGAGTTCACTCGAGCGACCTAACTTCGCTCGAGCGAACCCACCCAGACAGCCATTCCAGAGAGCTCCTCGCTTGAGCGAACTCTCCGATTAGCTCGAGCGATGAGCTTTGTCGGTCAAAGGCTATGTTTGGGACAATGATGAACTGTTTAACCGTTTTAGGACTATTCTTAGAGAACCCCTCTATGTCAAGGAGATTTACCAAGCAATGTGCGAGGCCAATTGAGAAAAAAATCACATCACGAAGATTTCATTTGAAGTTTTGAAAATTCAAAGTGTATAAGGAACTCGGAATGTCCCCAAACTCAAAGAGTAACAAATTGTTATTAAATTGACATACGGGATCCCTATTCCCTTTAAATAATTCTTGAACCCGATACTTTACCCGAGATTTATATTATATGCCGTGTTTTCCCGAAAGCATTGAAATTACACTTGAAATAGTTACTTGTCTTAAAGTACATTGCACCACATGAAATGACAGTGTGCCCTTGAGCACCCCCGTCCTGCCCGTTTATTTATTTGTACTTGACTTACTTGCACATATCTCGATTTGTTATTTGACCTATTAGTCGGCACCACTAAGCTTGGATAACCCTGTTGGTCTGATCCACCGACTTGGAGATCCCCCTCTTGTCCCGCCAGCTGCAGTTTGGATCCCGCTACCCGGTTATTACCGTGGTCTTGTCCCGATGCCGCAGATTGCTACTGTGGTTCCCGATGCCCGGCTCGCTACCGTGGTCATGTATAGTATATGTATATGTATTTATAAGATCCATTGTTTCTCCTCACCTCGAGTGACTGAGAGCAGTGCCTAGTTATTGCTCTGTCACTTTAGTGATAGAGGACTAGCTTCGTGTGGTTGCCATCTTGCTTGTTTCCCGTCTCCTTGGTTACCTATGCATGTTTTACAATGTATACTTGTATTTGAATAAATGTGTTATCTCGTTTATAGAAATTGTTATTTTAAACAGGTTTAAATACTTTTGAAGGTAAATTCATTTATTATCATATTGTCATTGTATTTTACCCATTTGCCAAACCGTCGTGTTTGACCCACTCTTTGGTACTCAGGTCCCGTTGTTGGTTATCCAGAGGAGGAGCACGAGGAGGCGGTCGGAGAACCGCAGTAGTTAATTGAGTGGCGTGCTGATGATGTCAATTAGACATTGGATTGCTAGAGAGAGAGATTGAAAGTCCTGGGATCCTAACCCTAGAGGGGGGTGAATAGGGTGAGCTTCAATTATGACAGATTTTAATATAAATTTAACTTCTTTAAATTAAACTAGTCACAAGTGGTGATTAAGTAAATAAATGCGGAAGCTTTACAAAAATAATCACCACAAAGCATGCACCATCACACAAGGATTTATAGTGGTTCGGCCTCAATGCCTGCATCCACTACCGGCTTGTGATCCAACACCCCACCGGATTTCCACTATTTATGCTTTTCAATAGGCTAAGCAATAACCTTTACAATATGTTTTTCAAGGATAAGCAATAACCTCTACATTATGCTTTTCTTAGGCTAAGCAATAACCTCTACAACCAAAGGTTGGTTATCTCTCTAAGTAGTGTCTAAAATACACTTGATGGAGATACAATTTATAGCTCATTACAATGCCTCTTAAATAGGCGGATATGAAAGTGAAAAACTAATTCTTACACACACACACTATGAATGCAAAGATGAATGCTCAATGTGTATGTATGATGTCCTCAATCATTTTTAAAATGAAAGCTCATAAATGTATGCCTAAGGCTTTTGAAAGTTTTAGCTCATAAAAACATTTATGATTGAGGAAAGAATGCTAATCACATGTTAAAATTAACTTGTGAAAGATATACATTTGTATCCTAAACAAGTTGTAAAATTCTAAGCACAAAACATGTGATGCATCGGGATGTCAATCAAATTAACAATGTAGCTCAATATGTGTATGTTATAAGCATAAAACATAAAAATAAATTTGATTGAAATTAGGGGACAAATCATATGTAATTATAAATTCAACTTGAATATGATATTCCTATCAATGCAAAGCAAGTTGTGAAACTTTAAAATAAAAGTACATATGATTTGTAAAGATGTTGAATCCAAAACATAAGATATATTTGAAAGAGACTTTCTTATGATGAAAAACAACAACCATAGATTCAACCAAGTATAGGAATCATGTTACATATAATTTCAAAGATTTTTCCATTAACATGATTTACTTAGATATACCAATTTAAGTACTACTTGGATTGAATCAAGGTGATGCATCCAAAACAATAGATCAATTCAAAACATAAACATGTTAAGGACACAACACATCATAGTTTATCATGCTAGAAAAGATTTACCAATAATTAAAGCAAAGCATGAAAACATATGATTAAGAAAAGTAAAGCTTACTTAGAGATTTAACTTCGTTAATCCAAGCTTTAGCTTTCCAAATGATCCCCTTCATCCCTTAGTTCATTTCCCTTTGATTACCCTCAAAACCTCTCAAGGAGAGCCTCTTGATCCTCTAATTTTTCAAAGGAATGAACCACTATTTATAGCCAAAAACAGCCCAACGGCTAGTCCCCGATCGACCCCATGACCTCCGGGTCGACCTGGCCTTCACAGCGGTCATAAAACTGACCGTTTGATAGGAGCCCCAACGGCTCTTTCCCGGTTGACCTGGCCTTTCCCCGGTCGACCTGGCCTTCCCCGGTCGACCTGGCCTTCTGTTGGCCCGATTGACCTAGCCCACTGCGGGTCGACCTGGGACCAAAATTCCTTAATTTTGCATTTTTCAAAGTATTTTCTTAAGGGAACTTTTGGGCCATTAAACCAAGCTTGGAATCATGATTTAAATCAAACTAAGAGGCTTAAAATCATGAAACACAAAAAGCCTAAAATGATTTGAAAGATTTAAAACATAGGCTAGTTTGATTTGGTAAAACTTCTTTTCAAATTAAAATGCTTCCAAGTTTAAAAACAAAACATGCATAACTCAATACTTTTACAAATCTTAAAAACAATGCATGTATAAATTAAGAT
Source organism: Cinnamomum chago (assembly GCA_038049695.1). Lineage (NCBI taxonomy): Eukaryota > Viridiplantae > Streptophyta > Magnoliopsida > Laurales > Lauraceae > Cinnamomum > Cinnamomum chago. Next base: position 38,615,583 of record CP142458.1, read on the forward strand.
TTCAAGTTTTTCTAAATCAATGCATATGTGTGTAAATCAAATGATGCTAGAATGATAATGCATCCATCAAATTGCAATACACAAAATTCCTAACAGAGATAACATTTTGGGAGAACTTTTAACCATTCTTTTGGGGATTGGTATTTTGTTGATATTGGGCTTTGTTGGCCTCTAATTTTGGAAAATGTAATTAAATGATCTTTGTATAAAATTTAACTTACGTTTGGGTAACATGCTAATGATCATTGCTCATTCTGATACGGTACCATACTTGTGTTATTATCTTTATGATTTGAGGTGGATTGAATATTTGATTTGTTATACGCTTCCGCACTTAATAGAAATGTTCATATATGGTTGTGATATCCTCACCGCGGACACCTGTGGGAAATTAAATAAGTGTGTGCACCTTGTTGACACACTCTACATGTTAACCATTCACTTACCACACAACACCACCATTATTATTGTCATTATCATTACCGTCCCGATCCGGGGTCGCGACAACATGGATGTCTGTATGTAACGTCTGGCTATCTCATCGTCTTTGACCCACTTGGTGTAAAGTTCATTTTTTTCCTGTGATGCTTCCGGCACTGGCTCATCAAGGGGGGTTTGGTAAGGACATATTTATATCCTGAAGCTGTCAGGACTGTATCTAGGTTTCGTTTCCAGTCTACATAGTTGGATCCCACCAACTTATTCTGGTTGAGGATGGTCGCAAGTGGATTAAAAGTATTTGAATTCATGCTTGAAATACTATAGCACATAACCATACATTGAATTAATGAATTTAAATGGCATTAGGGTTTAGTATTATACCAAATTTATATGGAATCTCATAACCACTAAATGCAGAATACATCAGAATCCCAATCCGCGGGGTATGCCTCCTTGGGGAGTGCAAATACCACCTTGATTGGTGCGGATCAAAGTTGGTCAAAATTGAGATTAAGACTAACTATCCATAATCCCATCATTCATTATTATTTAGGTATCTCATACCAAATAATGTATGACTCCCGATTAGCTTTGGTTTCTAAAATACATGAGGCAAATCCTTTGGGATACTACATCATTATTTTATTTAAGTGTGACCCACCAACTAGCATTGTATGACAACCGTTGCGGGCAGCTCCTCCTTAGGGAGTGGGCCCTGCCCCGTCTCACCAACACTATCCTAAGGAGATCCATATTTAGTAACCGAAGAAATAAAAGCCCTCCGTGGGGAACGGTCATTCTCAAGATGGTGTAAGGCTAATACTTTCCTTACAATGGATCTATGGTAGAAAACCATGGGGATTTCTCAATTTAAATGCCCCCCTCCCACTTAATATTTTATAATTGAGGATTTCCTTGTAAGGTATTAGGGCCTTAGGGCCCATATGTATATTTATGAACATCAAATCATCTCATAATATGATCAAAGATTGGTTCCAAGTCAAGTTATTTTAAGGAAAGTCCAGTTTCTTAAATTAGTGTTACCAATGTGTCAATCTCATGGGTCATCAACACTAATTAGAACTCTTTCCAAAAATTAATTTGATTTGACCAATTTTAGTAACTTGCTATGTTTGGAACAGATTTGGAAACATTCTAAATTAAGCAGACATCCATAAATAGAAAGTGCTAAAATTAGAAACTAGTCATCTACTCCACATGGCCCTAGCGGAATAGACTTCTTGGACTTCTAGACTTTCCAAAACTTTGGAATTCCTCAAACTCTTTGGGGAACTCCAAAACACTTTTGGTAATCTTCAAGCTCTTTGATTAGAAGTCCAACATCGCTTTCCTTATTTGTCTTGGACATCGTCAGAATTTACAATTTTAGAAAAAATACATAAATCCATATGCCTCGATTATGAGATTTACATGGTAATCTAAATATGGAAATAAAAAGGACTATAGGGAAATTCATCATGCCTTGCCCTTTTCACGAGAAACGAAGGAAACCATGATACTCTTAACACTTAGCCATAAATAGAAAGCAAATGACCTGTGGGCCATATGGAGAGGACATGATCATCTGCAAGTTAGTATTTCAAACAACCATACAAATCACAAAAATAGGCTGCCAAATAATGCTGGAAAAATAGGAAGTACGAAACTGAAAAATCCAATTTCTACAGCATGCTGTGCAGTGTGCTTGGTCGACCGGCCAGAGGGCTCAGTCGACCGACCTGCAAGTCACCTGATCGACAGAGCATGGACCCAGGTCGACCGGACTGACGAAAACCTGCAACTTGGGTTTTCTGTTTCGTGTCCATTCTTCACCAAAACACTTCCAAAGTATTCCAATGGCTTCCTACCATCCTTCGATCATTATTAAACCCTTTTGTGACTATCCAAACATGAATTTACTATCAAACCAAGTAAATTCATCAAAATTGATCCTTACATAGCCCTTGCTCTATCCTCTTCGCATCTCATGTAAAGATTAGAACAAGCTTACTGATCTAACATGATTAGAGATGAGGTATGTCTCTGATACCAATTGTTGGAAGTAGGTGGGCCATTTAGATATGTTTCAAAAACTTTTGACCCACTTGATGGAGGGATCAATTATCTAGAAGGCAACAAACCCAATCCAAGATCCAACTCCTCAAACTCAATAACCATGAACAGTAATAAATTCTATCTAGAAGATAGAAACAACACCTAACAAGCAACCACAAAATCTACAACATACAAGGGAGTAGATTATACCTTTGGAGCTTAATAGTGCTCTAATGGAGAAGTTGATCTTGATGAACACTTTCATTGATCAAATCAGAATCTCCAAGACCTTATGATCTTCCACGCTATGACCCGTATCAGATTCTCTTTTCTCAAGAAGATGAATGGGATCTCCAAGAGAAAGCAACTAGAAACTCTACGACAAACCAGAAGAGAACTAGAAGAGGGAGAGAGAGAGAGTAGTGTGCAACTCTTGCACAAATTGAATGGGCTGGGCGTGAATCCCTATTATGGAATTATTGTTGGACGTCCAGGCCTCCTCTCTCTCTCTTTTCATAGATTCAGGTAACCTCCTCTTTTACTAATTGAAATAGAAGTCTTACTTCAACAATAATTAGTAACTCTCTTCTTTCTAATTAAAATAGAAGTCATACTTCCATTAATAATTAGTAACTTACTATTACCACTATTAGAAGTTTCACTTCAAATAGAAATAGTAACATTCCAATTCCTTCCTATTAGAGTTCAAGTAGAAATAGTATCTTTCTAATATCTTGGGCTAGCGTGGGGACCACTAGGGATTCCATAAAAAACTGGCTCCAAATGGGACACGCGACCCCACATCTCATGTGCAATCCGGGCCCACAGTTAATTGCAAATAACTTCACTATATAAATGCAATTACACTCCAGTCTTAGGAATATATTACAATGACGACCCTAAACTTCCCAATTACCACAAGTAGGCCCATCCACCTATATCCATGGATCAATTGGACCTGTCCACTAAATTAGATCCATATCTTATTATCCTTGAGCCCCAATTAATTATAGTGATCATTTGGTACGGATCCAATTAACTCTTAATTGGAATGAGTGCGCACTTACCAATGATAAATCCATTAATTGGCACAAGGGGATATTAAAGATAGATTTCATCTTGACCATTGAATGTTCCCACAGCTCTACTACCACGTACCCAAATCATTGAGGTGTTGACCTACAATTGGCCTCACTCATTGGTGACTCAAAGCAAATGAATAGATTGAAACTTGAGTTCATTAATGTCTCAGGATTATGAGCCTATTGCCAGGAAATTATGAGAGCAGACCTTAAAGTAAAGACAGTGTATATAAGGTGCTTCTCATAGTCCTTCAATACATCCAATGTACCAGCACCATGATCCAAAATCTTACATTATGATGATCGAGACAAATCACACTATCTCATAGTGATCAAGGTGCTGCAACCTTGTCAGATGAGATGTTCAATCTCATCACTGGTTGTGAAGATATTTAAGTATAAGATTTGCAATACATGTCTCATGTATGTGGATCTCATCCACACACATGTATTACTTCTAGTATATTTGTGGACTCCGGTTCATCTCATGAACTATTATGTCATTCGTATTGGTTATGTGAAAGTATATAATTAAACACCATTTATCTCATGAAAGGAAAACATGATTGTATTGATAAATAAAGAAATTAATCAATTTACTACATCATATACTTGGTATTGAGACCATAAAACTACCAGAGGTTCCTTAGTGCTATAAATAGAAGAGGAAAAGGGCTTGGACGTCCCATGCTAATACTCTCCTTGGAATTCATGCCCAGCCATATAGTGTGCAAGTGTTGCACACCCCTTCTCTTTCTCTCTCTTCTAGTTTCTCTTATGGATTTTCCTTTAGAACTTCTAGTTGTTTTCTCTTGGAGATCCCACTATTCTCCTTGAGAATGGAAATCTAAAACGGATTATAGCGTAGAAGACAACAATGTTTAGGAGATGTCTATTGTTTTGAGAAAGTGTTCTTCATCAAAGAAAGTGATCTTCTCCTCCATTAGAGCACAACTAAGCTACCAAGGTATAATCTACTTCTTTGTATGTTGTGGATTTCGTGGTTGCTTGTTAGATGTTGTTTCTATCTTCTAGATAGAGTTTTCTACTGATTATGGTTGAAGAGATTGAGGTCTTCAATCCTGAATTGAGTTTTGCAGTCTTATGGATACTTGATCCCTGAGTCAAGTGGGTCAAAAATTTTAAAAACCTATCCACGAGGCCCACCTACTTCCAACAATATATATGAGACTTTAGCACCACATGTTAAGGTACTTAGAAAGGTAGATGGAGATCATAAGCCCACACTCCCATCAATTTATCATGACATGCAGTGCACAATGCAAGAGTTCTAAGCATCTCTCACAATAGTGACGTTAAACAATTGTGAAGAATCTTAGAGCATTATTAATTCAACGTGGACCGAACAACTTCATCAACCACTGCATCCATGGCATACTTTCTAAATGCAAGATACCACTATCCTGATGATTTTCAAGCAGTACATTTAAGTGTTTTATGATTATTTCTTACGACCGACATTTTATTATTCACTTCTAATGCAAATCTCATGCCGTTATTTCTTCTCTCTTTGTAGAGCGTTGAGGTTATACGTGGTCTAAATGAAGTGATTTCTCGTTTAGAGCCCAATGAGCAAACAATAAAATAAAAAGAAGTTATAGCATCACTTAAGGTAAGTAGTATTTTAATTATTGTATTCTAATTATTGATTTATAAAAATTATTTATTTTTTATAAACTTAATATAAAAAAAACTTCAAATAATTTCCTTTTTATTTATGACATGACTAATAATCATCTTATATAACCATTTTAGGTTTTTTTATTACATTTTGGATTACATTTCGGCTAGATATGATTACAGGTTAGATCTTGGAATCGCTAATATAACAACATTAGAACCAGGTGCATGTATCATTAATATCTCTATTCGTTTGGTAAAGATTAACACATTAATGTAAATTCTTATCTAATAATGATTTTTATCAGTGACATGGTGGCAACGACATGGACTTTCTTGTCCTAAGTTGTGCCGTATTGCTATAAGAGTGTTGAGCCAAGCATGCACATCTTCCGCTTAAGAGCGCAATTGGAGTACATTCAATCAAATTCATATTAAAATACGTAATAAACTAGGATAAAAAAAGATTAAATGAGTTGGTGTACGTCCGCTATAATTTACATCTAAGAGAACGCCAACTGAAAAGAGATCAATGTGATCCATTAGGCATTAGAAATATTAGGTTAGAAGATTCACTGGAAGAATGGATCACTAAGGTTGAAGACCCAGTATTGCAAGGAGATGAGGTACATTTGTAATGATAATAGTAATAACTTACGTCTTTATACTTAAATTTTGAAAAATCATGTTGGGTGAATTCTAAGTATGAGTTCTGCTTATTCTTCAAAGTATTTTTATTTTTATTTTTGTGTTGGTGATGCAAAAAATGTTGTGGTTAAATACATTGATATTGAGAATGACGTTGATGATGATCGCTTTATACCACAAGCACAAGTTACTGAAGCTGATGATAGGAGCAGAGATGAAAACAAGGCTGGATATGAATTTGATGATTTTATATGATTAGGTTTTAAATAACAAAATAATTGATGTGTTGATTGCATTCTAAACCATTTAATAGATACATTTAATTCTAACTAATTGATATTTATTTTTAAAAATTTGTTGTTTAAGATTCAGGGTTAGTGGCTTGAAAGTGATGGTTGGGACTTTGAACGTAATTTCAAACTTATACTTGTTTTTTAGGTTGAGTATTTGGAGTTGAACATCATGTAATATGCATGATTATATATTTAATCTTTAAATTAGATGTTTCGATTTATTCAAAACTATTTTTTGTTATATTTTCCTATAATGATTTTCTTGGATATATAAATTCATCTATTTGATTCTATTGTCCTAAATATATGTAAATAAAACTTATTTATATTTTATTAGGGTTTGATTTATTTTTTAAATATTTATGTTAACTTTAAAAAAATATGACTCTCGTGAGTCAGCGTGTCGACTCTCCAAGTCAATTATTCTTATTTTGGTGAGTCCTAAGTCACGAGTTTGTGAACTCTAATAATAATATCGAGTTAAAAAGTACTGAATTTTTATACCGTGGGCCCCTGCTCTTAAATTTCAACCTCTTTGGATGATCCAGCCATTGTTCAGTCACAGAAATATTGATGATTACGAATGGAAAGGATGGAAAAGAGCCCAACAAACGGTATGGCATTTTTTATACTTCTGGTTGGTAAGCTGAGGTTAAGTGGACACCAGCCATTACTTTATTGAAGAAAAAAGCCCACATTTTGACGGCCAAAAGCTCACCAACTGGCTGCTGGGATCGTACAATCAGTGTGGTTTTGTGGGTTACATGAATCCCCTGCCTACGCTACGCACAGTATCATGTACTAGTCCAAAGACCTGATGGAACCCGTGTTGGATGGATAACATATGAAACAGAATATCCTGCCTTTGAACCCACTTCGAATTTGAATCTGGACCGTTGCTTTTTTCCACTTTTGATCATCAACTTAGATGATTAAATCAGAAGGTCAAGGTTTTCAGATGGTTTATCTAGACCATTTAATCAAGGTGGGTCTATGACTATCCAAAACCTCAGAGATTTAGGGGCTTATAATTCCCATTCATTTTGGTGGTGTGGCCAAGGTATAGTTCTTACACATGTCACAGGGTTCCTTCTTATCTTAGCTAAAGCGATTGGAAACTCTTCATATCTCTTGGTATAGTATTTATCATCTATCATGCATATAAGCATGTCGTTTATATTAGAAAGAAAAAACAACATCTAAGGACAATTCAGTATTTAAAATTGGGTAGTTAGAACAAACTCTTCATTTCTCTTGGTATAGCATTTATCATCTATCATGCATATAAGCGTGTCTTTTATATTAGAAAGAAAAAATAACATCTTTCAAAATGAGAATTCAGTATTTAAAATTGGGTATTTTGAAAACAGTCCCTTCCCTCTTTTGAGAAACAATAGAAGCATGGCATGTGTCCCATAATCCATACAAGATAGGAGAGTCGTAAACAAAATAGGGGACCATCCTATTTCCTCATGTGTCCCACAATTCATAAATTATAGCATAATTAAAATGAAATTGTACTAATAAATAGAAGAGTAGTCCAATACATACACAAGCACACAATATATATATATATATTATATTTATATATATTTATCACCTACAAAGATTAAAATGAGTGAGAGCTAAAATGAGTGAGAGCCCTTGTGGGGCCCACCTGTGATACCATACCCCCTCTCCACCTTGATGTATTGGCACCAAAGTCAAAACACTCATCTTCTGATTTAACTAGGAAAAGTTTTAACCCTTTCTATCCTTTATTTTTTGCCTCTTTCTATCTCCATCCTTAAATTATCACTAGTACTGTAGTACAGGTTTTTGGACTACCTCTTATCCATGCAAAGACCTCACAATCCCCTCAAATGAGATTAGGACAGCACATTTTATTATTGTGTTCTGTTTCACAAGAAACTTGAGGAGGAGAAAAGGTTCCCATTCCCTAACAGCTTCTCCTTTCCTAAAGAGATTAAATCCCTACATGCGAAAGGTTGGAGATTTTGATGACATACCATGTTCTTAGCTTACTTTGATTAAACTATGCTACAACTACATGTGACCCTAACATTGTTATATATATATAAAACAGTAGCAATGAAAAGCCGCTTTGCTTTTGGGACGAAAAAGAGAGTTGAAATGAATTGGATTCTATTGCCGTTTTAGAGATGTGGCCCATGAAATTTTGGTGGGCAGGATTTCGGGCATGAAATGAAAGTGGGAAAAAGAACCCATCCAAAGAAAATTTCTAGAAAGAGGATAAGGAGGAGAAAAGAGAAAAATTCCTTGAACTGGTTTGTACGCAGCGGATTTTAATCTAGCCATATTAAACAACCATTGACAAAAGATCATCCTACAAAGGTTTTTTTTTTCCCTTTCTCTCTGTCTAATGTAATGAGGTGATGACTGAAACATAAAGCAAATTCATCTTCTTCCTCTTCTACCAAACTCCTGAAGTAATTTTCCTCAAAGATCCACATCTCAAACCTCCTCCTCCTTTCAGTTATGGGTGTTGCTCCATTTTTTGTGCCCTGGGCTCCATTTTGGGCACTTGGGACTGAAGTAGTTTGTTAGGACCCTAGAGTTCAGCAGCTCAATTATGGGAGTGAATTTCACACAGCGGGGCGTCTTGTACTGATTTATAGAAGCCCCTCGGCTGATGGCATAGTCCATGAGCTTGTCAAATGTGCCCGTTTCAACTATCTTAATCTCCAGGGGGGCAATGGACTTGTCGGAAACCCGGGCTTGACGGTAAACGCTGTTGAGGGATTCCTCGACGGCCAGGCAACAGTCCTCAAACACAGACGGAGGGATGGCAGTTGCACCAAGACGGAGCTCCCAATAGAGAACATAGTGACCGGGGATGCTCGAGGTGTCGGCATAGCTGGTGTACTCAATGAGCGATATGTCGAATGGCTCAAGATGATTTACCGCATTCTTCACTGCATTTTGGAGCTCCACTTCGTCCGTCTTGTCAGAATCGATGCTGAGGACCACATTCTTCCTGCATATGAAGTTGAATTGGGGGGCCTTGTTCTTGAATCCGGCAACTCTCAGCACATCTCCAACTCTATAGCGATATAGACCTACATATAACAATACAGTGCAAACTAAGAAATGATGAAAGAAAAGGAAAAAAAAACGTTAAATGTTCTAATCCAGATATTTTTCTATTGGCATTTAGAGTTGCGGTGGAGATTAGGCCCACTGCGCATGGCACTATATACAATTAACTGAAGTCCCCGTAATTTAACCTTAATAATTAGCTTACCAGCGTATGTAGTGACGACCAGCTCATACTCCTCTCCGAGTTTAACGTCAACAAGTTCCACCAAGTCGCACTGCTCCTTCTCATTAAGCAATTTGGGTATTGAGATCGAGTCTGTGGCTCCGCTGATCCGGTGCACCGGCAAGAACTCAAAATAGGCCATGGTCGGAATGAGGGTATAAGAAACATCACATGGGTCACATAGAGGATTCAGGTTTAGCCCGAAATAGCACTCAGAAGATGCATACATGGTGCATGTTAAGGGAAGCCCATTGCTGTAGTAATTGAGGGTTGGAATATACTGGGACATGGTCCCAGTTACAATAACATCGATGTACTTAGTATTAGGCCACAGTCGAGTTATGATCCCTTGCCAGGACCCCTTACCGCACTCGCTCTCAATGAAATCTGCAAGTTTAGTGTCTGGTTTCAAGATTTTCATGACTGCCTCTCTCACTGAAAGATCAGTGATTTGGGCGTCTAAGGTGCCGGTTCGGATGTCGTCACAAAGGCTAGTCCAGTTCTTTTCGAGGAACCGGATTGCACGAATGAAACCAGAGGCAAAAACAGCTCCCACTCGCAGGACCTGCTTGTTCTGGCAAATCCCACAAAGCAATTGAGAATACATGCTTTGGTAGGAATCTGAACAGAGGATGGTCTCATTGGGGCTGGTATAAACGTTGTAGGGGTCGTAAGACCTGTCCTTAAAATGCTTGCTTTTGTAGTAACTGGTTAGAACGGGCCGCGCAACTAGTCCACAAGGAGTTTTAGCTTCTGATTTCACAAACAAAAAGTACATTCCTTTCCCTTTGTCTAAACCAGGGAGGAACTGGTCCATCACAGGCATAAGAAGGCTATAGAGGAGTGATCGCCTCTCCAGTTCTTCTTCGATCGTCGGCATCAGTTTCCTCTCCCCTGCTGAGGTCCCAGAGCTACACAAAACAAAACCCAAATAACCCAATTAGCCAAGAAAGAAACCAACCCACCACTCCAACTCGAATTCAACAGAGGCTCCACAGCTCACCTGGTGAGGAACTCAGAGATGGGTTGGGAACAGAGGATAGGAGAAGTGTCACCATTGGCGATACGCTCAACATATGGCTGCAGGTCCTCATAAGCGACAACGGGTAGGAGCTTCTTGAAGCGCTCTTGGTCTGTTCGCCCTTCTAGGCCATAACGGCGCAAGTACTCGACGTTGGCGTTGCGAGAGAGTATCTCAGCGAGAACCTGCTTCTGCACTTTGTCTGCGTTGCTCGTTACATCCTCAATGAATTCGAGGGCCTTCCTGCTCTTGTCATGAGCATTCTTAGGAGCTTCTGGCATGGTTACAGGTTAAGATAACAGACTACGTATGTTTGTAGGTTATAGGAGGAAGAATGGGAAGACTCAATGGAAAAGATAAGGGGAAAGAAAAGAGGGGTTGAAAGGAGCTGAAGAAAGGGTAGTTTTTCCTTTTCTTGTATGTAAGGAGAAGAGGGGAGAACAGATATATATAGGGAAAATGGGGGAGCCTGTAATGCACTTAAAAGGTCACAAATCAATACAGGCAGTGAGTAGTATGGGATTGTTTTTCAATATAATATAAACGTTCTCTATCTCTCTCTCTCTCTCTCTCTCTCTCTCTCTCTCTCTCTCTCTCTCTCTCTGTTGTTTTCCTTTTGACTTTGATAGCTTGCTCAGGTAGCCAAGGCCCTCCACCCTCCTTTTATTTTATTTTGGAATTTTAGAGATGACAGCCTAGACAGATTGATAATTACAAGCAACTACCTCTCTTTTTATTTTTCTAATTAATCTCCCTAATAAATCTATGATCTTGTTCAAACCACTTTCGAAAAGTACCACCTGCATAATTCTTGATCAAGTAACAAAATCTGATACATTTTACAGTAAAACCTTGTGGGCCTTGGATCAAGTAACAAAATCTAACACAAAATTACAAAAAGAGCATTAAAACCAAATTAATTTAACAAAGCTTGAAGCTAGGAAAACAATCCAAACTAGGAAATGCTGACTGGTAGACAATGGCTTCTGCAATAAAGTATACATGTATTATTTTAGTATATGTGTATTTGGTTTGAATTCGGGTTCAGGTACAGGTCTGGGTACAATATAGTATTCTGTTTCGAATTGAAATAGCTGTACATGTATGAACAGTGAAAACTTCGGCCTTATCACGATCACATATACATCCATAGTTAAGTGGTATGGGCCTAACATCACTTATATGGGCCAGATCAGTGAAAGATACATTCCAAAGCATCTGTACAACTAAACCTTTATCATGTGGCCTGAGATCTTGGTAATTGGATTCACATAGCCTGACTGAAGAATGTAAAATTAAAACACATAAATCGGGTTACAGACGATTAATGAAATGTAATGCAGTGTGTTTATACCAGCGATCCGGTCGCACCTGACCGTGGGGCTCACTGATCATCAATCCAAGGGGTCCAAAAAAATCATGACCCCCTTAATTACACTGGATCTTGTGGTTTGCACCATCCGAATAGACTAGACCATTTGATTGGTTGAGTTTCTTTTAATATAAAGTTGTTAAAACTTGTGAGTCAGTGACCAAGGGGTTAGGATAACCAGGTGGGCCCCAAATAGTAGGGAGGTAAGCCGATCCACATGTTTATATTCCCCTGATCCATCCCCTCATGGGGCCTCAAGTGGGCCCAAAAAGAGGGGCACAAGAGAGTCCCCATGCACGTGTAGGGGATCATATTATATATAGAGGAATGTTCGTGTGCATCCATCCCTCACAATAAAGTGGAGGACACTTACATAATTGGAAATATTCTCTTAAAGAAGAGGAAAAGCCATATATGGTCATATAGAGAAGAGGAATGTTCATGTTCAAAAAGGAAAAGCCATGTAAGTGTCATTCACCCTATGGTGAGAGATGGATGCACATAAATATTCTTCCCTCCCTCTCTCTCTCTATATATATATATATATAGAGAGAGAGAGAGAGCAAGACTCTCCTAAGCTCAAGTTTATTATAAAATCTTGTAAGCTCATGCTTGTGGGGCCTACGTTTGGTCCATCCAAATGGACCAAACACATGACCCCTCTAAATTGCACATGTCCACCAACTTTTGGTTAGATACAAACTTACTGGATCGTTAGATTGACTATGTATCGATCCTAATAGACTATTGACCATTAAACTTTTGGGCGCATGTGGAGATGATAGAAATCACGGTTAGGGCTGATTTTTTTCGAAGAGGAAGATCTTAGGGAGTCCTTGAAATCCACCCCACCCACATCCCCATGTGGGCCGCACCACACACTTGAGCTTACCTTATCCTAAGCTTGAGCTTAAGAGAGCTGGCCCCATACATATATATAGGTACTCTTTTGAGAGACACTCTCACTTTACTATGAGAGATAAGGTGAGGACTATCACATCCATATCCAATGTCAACAACTTAAATGTGAGGCCCCCCACCTTTATCTCTTATAGTAAGATGAGAGTGTCTCTCACAAGAGCACCTCCCATATATATATATATATATTGTGTGGGGTCGTTCTGTGCTCACGGATTTAGGTGGGGTCACTCTCCAGACTCGGTTGCCATTGGTCTCGGCACCGCCCAAGGTCGGACGCAACGCCATCTCGGAAGAATCATAGGGAGAGTCTCGGTGGCTACGTCACGAGTCCCGACCTCGGTCTCAGCCTCTTCCCGATCTCGGCCCCTGTCACTCAGCCATTAATGCAGCCATAAATGCGTTGCCATGACGGGATCGGCAAACTGACAACAGAATGGGCGCCGGACCTAGATAAGGAGCACGCCTTATCTAAAGTCATGTCCATAGGCAGGGGGCGCTGGTCCGATGGGACGTTCCCTTTTTACCTACCCCCACTCAGGAGGTACGAGTACACGCTGATGGGACTCCCATCCCTTCATGTGGACAGTGCCATGATGAGTCTCACATTTATATATTGCATGAAGAAAAACCATGCGAGGTACGCATAATCCTCCCCTCCCAGAACTCTCTTTCTCCATTCTCTTTCAGTTCTCACACTGACTTGAGCGTCGGAGGGCCTTCGGCTGCTCATAGCCAGGGTCTCTGACTGTTATCTTCTTCCTTTCAGGTCCTTGGAGGCTCGATCCTTTCCTTTTATCTTCCCCAAACCCTCAAATTAGGAGCTTGATCCTCCTTTAACTAAGTCCGTAACTTTTAGGTACTTACAGTTGGCGCCGTATGTGGGAACAGGATCCGTGCCAAAGTCTCAGCGAAAGCAATGCCTCCAAAGACCAGATACGGTGGCGGAGGACCATCGAAGCCCCAAAAAGCATCGTCCTTACCGCTACGGGAGCAACCTGCGTTTCCACCATTCTTGCAGTCGCAACCGCCCCAGCCGGTTGTTCCGGAACCACCCCCTGGCCTTCATTCTGCTCTTCTTCCCCCTCCGGGACCGACCAGGGTTCCTCCTATCGGGCAGGAGCCATCAGGGACCCCGCGTCAGAGGAGGTCAGGGAGAGAGTCGAATGCCGCATATGTGGAGGGCATCGTCCAATTGGCCTCTTCATCTCGGCCCATAACCACGCGCCTCCGCCAAGATAGCCGTCGTGAGGCTCCTTACCACACTGGTGAGCGGCCACACGAGGGTCCGCAGCCGAACGCCTCCACGACGGATCTTCGACGACGAGGCAAGACCCCCGTCAGGACGGGGTCCCGACAGTCCCACCAGCGCGTCCACGACGACGGCCAGCCCTTTCATCAAACCCATGGAGCCAGAAATGACAACCCCCTGCTAAAAAAGCTCGATGCCCAGAACCAGGCCATTCAAGATAAAGACGAAGTGATTCGTCGTCTCGAGGAACGGCTCGAGATAAATGAGAGGAGGTCTCGTGGTCCACCTCCCCGACGACAGCAGGCCCATCCGGGCAACCGAGACCTGAGGCACGTCCTCAACAGCAGCAGGAGATATCGCTGCGAGGAGGAGGGCTCGAGCAGCAGTCACCTGCCTAGTGGCCTCGAGAGGACGAGGCGCGAACAAGGATCGCCGAGACTAGATGACCAGACGGACCTCAAGGAGTTGCTGGACCACTGCGTCAGGCAGGAGGTCCAGGCCCGTTTGGCAGAGATCGGTTTCGCCCGAGACCAAACTGACGAGCATGAAGAGGACGATCAGGGCATGTCCCCCTTCTCGCAGGAGATTAAAGATTTCTCTCTCCCCGAGAGATTCAGCGTCCCGAGGTTCGTCCTCTATGACGGAGCCTCGGACCCAGAGGCGCATCTGCGACATTTCACTCAGCGGATGTCGGTCTGGGGGGACGTCGGACTTTTGAACTGCATGGTTTTCTCATCCAGTCTGGGAGACCTCCCCCTCCGGTGGTTCTGCGCGCTCCCCCCGGGGTCGGTCTCGTGCTGGCGGCAGCTCCGGAGCTCTTTCCTTGAAAGGTTCCAAGCACACCGCGTCATCCCAAAGACAGGTAGCAATCTCATGGCGATCCGGATGAAAGACGGTGAGAGTATCATTGCCTTCGCTAGGAGATTCTGGACGATATACAGCCAGATTACCGACGCCAACGACGAAGTCGCCATCATGTGCTTCAGGGAGGGCCTACTCCCAGGAAACGAACTCCGCAGAGACGTGGTCCGGAACCCTGTGGCTACGATGAAAGCACTGATGGCAAGGGTGAAGCAGTACATTGAGCAAGACGAGGACGAGGCCCACGGCACAGAGCGGTTCGGATTCCCAAAGAAGCACCAGGCCTCCACCAAGGAAGGGACATTCCCCAGACCGAGGTCGGATAAGAGGAAGCCCGCCCGCTCTTTCTCAATCTCCTCGGACAACAGCAAGTCGGACAACAGCAAGAGACCAAGGTTCCAGCCCCCCAGGCCTGCCGGCGATTCCTACAGAGCCATCAGTATTGTGTTCAGGGAGCCCATTTATATAATCCTGAACAAGATCAAGGCAGAACCGTACTTCCGGTGGCCGCGGCCGATGATGAGCGACCCGTCTACCCGAGACCAGCAAAAGAACTGCTCCTACCACAAGCAGCACGGGCACATGGCCGAAGACTGCTTTGCGCTAAAGTCCCACCTTGAAAGGCTCGTTAAAGACGGGCACCTCCAAGAGTACATCAAGAAGGAAGAAAGGGTTAACCAAACTCAGCAGCGCGCTCCACCCAGTGATGACCAGGACGATGACGGACCAGCAGGTATCATCAACGTCATCCACCTGGCCCCCTCCCCAAGCAAAGAAAGCGCCCGAGCTCGGTCAGAGGCCAGGAGGGCTGCCCATGGCAAGCAGGTGATGTCGGCAGAGTTAGAAAGCGCCCCGAAGAGGGCTAAGAGGGAAAGGCCCAGGATTTGGTTCTCAGATGAGGACCTGAAGGGAGTCCAGCTCCCCCATAATGACGCCCTCATCCTCACCCTGCGGCTCAACAATTACACTACCAAGCGCGTCCTTGTGGATCCGGGGAGCTCCTCCGAGATCATCTACTATAGCTGTTTTAAGCAGCTTGGCCTAACCGAATCCGACCTGCAGGAGGCTCATGTCCCTCTAATAGGGTTCAGCGCCAAACCAGTGTACCCCAAAGGCAGGATCTCACTCGAAGTCCGGATCGGAGGCGCAACGAAGATGGCAGACTTTATGGTAGTAGACGCGCCATCCCCCTACAATGTGATCATGGGACGAAGTTGGCTGCATGCCATGGAAGCAGTGCCCTCCACCTTACATCAAAAACTCAAGTTTCCATTAGCAAAGCCTAACGAGGCGTTCGAGATTGTGACTGTGTGCGGAAATCAGCAGATGGCCGGAGAATGCCTCATAGCCGTGACACCTGGGGAGGCGGAGCCGAGACAAGTGCATATGGCCGAACTCGAAGCCAAGATTGAGGATGTTGGGCGGACAGCAGGGCAGAAAAGCATAGAGGACCTCACCGAGGTCAGGATCAATCCTGAAGACCCCGAACACTACTTCATGCTGGGTAGCTAGCTCCCCGACACTGAGAAGGCCGAGCTGCTAGACTTCCTACTTCTGAATAAGGATGTCTTCGCCTGGACTCCATATGAGATGCCAGGAATTGACCCCGAGGTCATGTGTCACAAGCTGAATGTGGATCCCGGACACAAGCCCATAGTGCAGAAGGCTCGCAGAACAGGGATCCCGCAGACAGAGGCAGTAATCGAAGAGGTGGATAAGCTCCTCGACGCTGGGGCGATCCGCGAGGTACACTATCCCCAGTGGCTCGCCAACACAGTGGTGGTAAAAAAGAAGAGCGGCAAATGGAGGGTCTGCGTGGATTTCACCGACCTCAACAAAGCTTGCCCCAAGGACAGCTTCCCCATCCCAAAGATCGATCAGATGATCGACGCCACCTCGGGACATGACAGGATGAGTTTCCTAGACGCCTACCGAGGTTACCATCAGATCCCGCTGCACGGACCTGATGAGGAAAAAACTGCATTTATAACACCTCGAGGCATCTACTGTTATAAGGTGATGCCCTTCGGACTGAAGAATGCCGGGGCAACGTATCAGCGGCTAGTCACGAGAATGTTCTAGAACCAGCTCGGGAAGACGATGGAGGTCTACATTGATGACATGGTAGTCAAGTCCAAGGAGTCGCAGAACCACCTGGCGGACCTACGCCAAACATTTGCCATCCTCCGGAAGTTCCAGCTCAAACTAAATGCTTCCAAGTGTGCGTTTGGCGTCGGTTCTGGCAAATTCCTGGGCAGAAGAGGGATCGAGGTTAATCCCGAACAGATTGCAGCCATCCAGTCAATCCAGCGTCCCACCTCGGCCAAGCAAGTCCAGCGACTCACAGGAATGGCTGCTGCACTCAACCGCTTCATCAGCCGAGCCTCGGACAAGTGCCGTCCATTCTTTCAGCTCCTGAAGAAAAGTTCCAAGTTCCAATGGACTCCTGAATGCGACCTGGCACTGGAAACGCTCAAAAGGTACCTCTCCTCACCACCACTTTTGTCTACTCCGTCGCAAGACGATTTTCTCTATCTTTACCTTGCAGTCTCAGACCAAGCGGTGAGCTCGGTGCTAGTTCGAGAAAGCGACAAGCAGCAGTACCCCATCTATTACACCAGCAAAACCCTTCTCAACGCTGAGACCAGGTACCTGCCACTTGAAAAGCTAGCACTGGCACTGATCAGCGCCTCTCGCAAGCTCTCCCATTACTTCCAGACACACACGGTGGTGGTCATCAAGGAATTCCCACTCAAATCCCTCTTCCGCAAGGCGGACTTTTCTGGCCGTATCTCCAAGTGGGCCGTCGAACTGGGTCAGTTCGATATCCAATATCAACCCAGAACCGCAATCAAGGCACAGGTCCTGGCAGACTTCGTCGTCGAGTTCACCTCTCCTAGTTCGGCACCGACCTCGCTCGATACCGAACTGGGGGACTCCAAGAGCAATGATGAAGCTGAAACCGAGACCGAGGAAGACTAGTCTTGGAAAAAATTCCTTGAGTCAGCCTGGAAAGTCTTTGTTGACGGATCGTCAACAACCAGAAGAGCAGGCGCCGGCGTTGTCCTTCAATCTCCAGAAGGACTAGTCATTGAGCAAGCACTGACACTGGACTTCAAGGCATCAAATAATGAAGCAGAATATGAAGCACTGATCGCTGGTCTCGGTAGTGCAAGAGTACTGGGGGCACGTCGGGTGGTAGTCTTCAGTGACTCTCAGTTGGTGACGAGCCAGCTGAGCGGAGATTACCAAGCCAGAGACGAAAGAATGATGGCCTACCTAGCCCACACCAGACAGCTCCTCTCCCAGTTTGAAAAAGCTGAAGTCAGGCAAATCGGCAGGGAGTCCAATCGCCATGCAGACGCCCTGGCAAGCTTGGCCTCGGCCGTAGAGGCTGGGAAGAGAAGGACAGTTGATGTGGGGGCGCTGGAAAGACCGAGCATAGAGCTCCTTCCAGTTCGGCAAGTATTGTGCACCAATCTCGGTCCAAGCTGGATGGACCCAATTGTGACATTCTTGAGAGAAGATAAGCTCCCCGAAGACAAGACTGAAGCTCACAAGGTCAGGCTGAAAGCAGCTCACTTCTGGCTATCACCAGATGAAAACCTCTACAGAAAATCCTACTCAGGACCATACCTCCAATGCGTCCATCCGAGCAAAGTGGAAGACTTCCTCTTTGCAATTCACGAAGGAATCTGTGGAAGCCACATCGGGGGAAGGTCACTGGCTTACAGAGCTATCAGTCAGGGCTACTGGTGGCCCTACATGCAAAAGGATGCCCAGATCTACGCCAGGAAATGCGAAAAATGCCAGAAGTTCTCTCATTCCCTTCACCAGCCAGCTCGGGACCTTAGCCCTATCTCTAGTCCTTGGCCCTTCGCTCAATGGGGGCTAGACATTGTGGGGCCTCTTCACCGAACTCCAGGAAACAAGAGATGGCTGATGGTGGGCACCGACTACTTCACAAAATGGATTGAGGCGGAGGCCTTATCCTCCATCACCGAGCACGACACAAAGAATTTCGTATGGAGGAACATCGTCACACGATTCAGGATCCCCAGGACCCTAGTCTCGGACAACGGAACCCAATTCGATTCAAAATTCTTCAAAAGCTTCTGCCAGGAGCTCGGCATCAGGAACCTCTATGCAACCCCGGCCTACCCACAAAGCAATGGGCAAGCAGAAATCTCAAACAAAGTGGTCCTGGATGGACTCAAGAAAATGCTTGACAAAGCTAAAGGCAGATGGATGGAAGAATTGCCAAGTGTCCTGTGGGCGTACAGAACCACCCCGAGGCGGTCTACTTCGACAACCCCTTTTTCATTGGCCTACGGGATGGAAGCTGTAATCCCTCTCGAGGTCGGCCTCCCGACCTTAAGGACAAATCTCTTCGATCAAGGGCAGAACGAGATAAACCTCGCCAGAGAGCTCGACCTGGCCGAGGAACGAAGGGAAGCAGCGTCGGTGCGTCTGGCCGCCTATCAGCAGCAGCTGTCCCGAGGATATAATCAGAAGGTTAGAGAAAGAGGGTTCTCGGTTGGAGAACTAGTCTTGAAGAAAGCGCTCCCAGCTGATAAAGATCCTAACGAAGGTAAACTTGCGCCAAACTGGCTCGACCCCTACAAAGTGGTCTCAGTCTCAGGAAGGTCGGCCTACAGACTTGAAGGGATGGATGGCAAGGAGTTGCCACGACCATGGAACGCTGCGCACCTCAAGAAATACTACTTCTAGTTGTATTCAAAATGATTGATCAATAAAGAAGAGCCTTTTGACAAAGATCTGCCTTATGTCTTTCTAGTTGTAAACAAGGCTCCGGCCCTCGCGCCAGCCTCCTTGAGTTCGGTCACAGGACCAACTCCCCAAGGCTCCGGCCCTCGCGCCAGCCTCCTTGAGTTCGGTCACAGGACCAACTCCCCAAGGCTCCGGCCCTCGCGCCAGCCTCTTTGTGTTCGGACATAGGACCAACTCCCCAAGGCTCCGGCCCTCGTGCCAGCCTCTTTGAGTTCGGACACAGGACCAACTCCCCAAGGCTCCGGCCCTCGCGCCAGCCTCGTTGAGTTCGGACACAGGACCAACTCCCCAAGGCTCCGGCCCTCGCGCCAGCCTCCTTGAGTTCGGTCACAGGACCAACTCCCCAAGGCTCCGGCCCTCGCGCCAGCCTCTTTGAGTTCGGACACAGGACCAACTCCCCAAGGCTCTGGCCCTCGCGCCAGCCTCCTTGAGTTCGGTCACAGGACCAACTCCCCAAGGCTCCGGCCCTCGCGCCAGCCTCCTTGAGTTCGGTCACAGGACCAACTCCCCAAGGCTTCGGCCCTCGCGTCAGCCTCTTTGAGTTCGGACACAGGACCAACTCCCCAAGGCTCCGGCACTCGCGCCAGCCTCCTAGAAGCCAGTCACAGGGCCAAGGCTCTGTCCCTCGTAGCAACCTCGAGCAACAGTCACCACGGGATGCGAGTAGGGCCATCTGCGAAGGCACGGAGTTCGGCCTACGCACAAGTTTGGTCCAGGCCCCTCGAGCCACCAAAGAATGCTCACCAAAAAATAAAGATACGACCCCAGCTCTCCAGCGAATGGGCCGCATCTCGGGGTATGAACCCAAACTGACTGCAAATTCCTTCCTAAGACAGAGAGGATGGTTAAAGTCTGGATGCTTTACCGACCTCAAGGACTTGCCAGTTTTCGCACCAAAACATCCACGTCACATAGCAGGAAGAAAGAGATAAGAAAACAGCTGGAGAATCAAAAAGAGAAATTCGTCTTTTCATTAATGGAAGAATGAATACAGAGCTTTTTGTACAATCTGGAAGGAAAGAAAAAACTACATCAAAGAAAAAAGAAACAAAATCCTATGGCTTCTCGGGCGCCGCCTCTTTATTCGGCTCCGGAGCATCGGACGAGGCAGGAACGTCAGATGGAGGAGCCGGAGGAGGAGCCTGGGCCGCTTCGACCTCAGCAGGGGTCGGAGGAGGAGGAGGTACGTCTGGAACTTCGATAGGGGTCCCAGGGGGATTGGAGCCAGGCTCTGATCCCGAACCCGGCACTACAGGCTGGAACTTAGGAAGGTCCGCGAATATGGGATCGTCCTCAGAAACCCCATACTTGCGGAGAGCCTCCTTGCACCCCATCTCGAACAGCACCGGGCTCAGATCCAAAATTTGAGCCGTGTACTCCTCCGACGCCCAGTCCACCCCATCTTGGTAAGCTTTGGCTGCTTGATCTCGCAGGGTGGACTCGACATCGGCCCTCTCTTTCCTGGAGGCCTCGAGCTCGGTCTCTTTCCTGGCCAATTCATTCTGCTTTTCGGCAAGCTCGGCCTCCCTCTTGGCAAGCTTGACCCCCTTTGCGGCGAGCTCAACCTCCAGACTGGCCGCTCTCCTCGCCTTATCGTCAGCGGCGCCCCTCAAATTTTTATTCTCGCCCCGCAACTTGATAATTTCGGTCTTTGCCGCCTGCTGCTCCGTTGCGTGTTGGACGAGCTTCTCCTCCTACTTCTTTATTTCCGCTGCGCTCGCCTCCAGCGCAGCCCCCATCTTCTTCTTCTCCTTCTCCAGGGCGGCGATGTAGGCAATTCTTTCCGCCAGCCTCTCCATTAGCACTTGAGTCCTCTGTACAGTCTGCAAAAGGATAAAAACAGTAAGGGGATCAATTCAAGCAACCAGGAGGCAGAAATTTGAAACCAGAAGGAGGAAAGCTACCTCAAGCGACGCCCTCATCGTCTGATGAAGTAGACCCGACGACGCAATCTTCTTATGCTTCTCCATGTCCAGGGGGAGGGCACATCCCCGGCCAAGGGCCTCGACCGACTCCCAGCTGGAGCCCAGCCGCTCCCCCATGGTCATGGGCTCGTTGGGGTTGAGGTCGAAGTTGGGCCTCCAGGATGCCGGCACTGAAGGCTGGGCCTGCGACTCCGCTCCCTGGGGCCTCCCCTCCACGCCCGCCAGGCGAGGCCTCTTCTCGGGAGGAGGCCCCTCGCCCTCCTTTCCGGCCTCAACGGTCCGAGACCGGGTCTCCCTCTGTGGCTGCGGCAGAGGCGGCAAAGCCTCCTTCGCGGGCTCGACCACCCGCGGTCTGCTGTCCTTGAGCGGACGAGGTTCCTTGGGCATCCGGACCTCCTTGGGGGGTTCCACCGATCTCCCCTTCTTAGCCTTTGCGGAGGTGGCCCCAGCCGCTCCCGACGCTGCTCCCGACGAGGCGGAGGAAGCAGCCGCTGCGGAGCCTTGGGAGGCGCCTGATCCACTGGGGGCACGATTGGAGGCGGAGGGAGCTCGACCCGCAAAGATCACAGCACCTAAGTTCTTCAAAGAGGGGCGATGTCCGTCCATCTCCTCTTCTTCTTGACCTCGGGAGTGAAGGGGGCTGTCGGTGATGACGATCGGGTCTTGAGGCTCCGTGGCTTGGCCGCTGGTCTCGGCAAGCGCGAGTACGATCTCCCCTACCGGTTCAAGGGGGACCTCGGCGGTCTTACTAGTATAAGACCGGTACCGCGGCTTGTACCCAAGGAGAGAGAAGGCAGCTCGGTCGTGGTGACCATGGTAACTGGATATCTTCTCCAACCACGCGTCGTTCCTCTTCCACTTGTCGAAGTTGGCCTCCCTCCTCCTTTTCTGAATACCTGCGTAAGAAAACAACAAGGGCGTCAGCTCGGCATAAACAACGAGCAAAAATAGCACGAAGGACAGGTATTTACTGGGAGGGGTCCCAGGTTTCTGTGGGACCTAGATTCTCCTCTCCACTTCGGTCTCGGTACCCTTGAACTCCCAGTTCCCCGAGACCAAGATCCGTTCGTACCCGGCGTATTTGTTCGAATCCTCTAGGGCATTCACCAAGGGCCGACGCCTGGCCTTCACCCGGAGATAGTAAAGATCCTCACCCCCTGCAGCTTTACAGATGTCATAGACATCTTCTATGTCATGTACCCCAAGATCGATGTCGAGGATCCAGTTTAGCTCCGCCACGCCCATTATAATCTTGAAACCATTCGGCATCAACTGGAAGGGGCAGATGTGCCACGCATTGAGGCAGGACCGGAGGAGCTGATGGATAGGGAACCTAACCTCGCCTTCACACTCCGACAGCAGGGGGAAAGGCATCCAGTTGTTGTATCGGGAAAGGCCACCAGGAAGGTCCCTGAGGTCGTCAGGTTTAACCAAGACGTCGGCCGGGATCTTAAACGACGACCTAAAGGCCTCCAAGGCTGCAGGACCCTCTAACCAGTGGCTTTAAATCCCCATTTCTTGGAAGGATAGGAGGCAGGTGACTTGGAATGAAAACTGGAAAAACCCTAAAGGACCTAAACCTTCTGAAAGCGAAGAGAAAAAAGGAGGCAAAAAGAAATAGCAGAGAAAGAAGACCCACAGAAAGGATTCTGAAGATTACTGAGGACGAAGAAGCAGAAGGTTAGAAAGAAAAGTTCCCGAGATCGGTTGGTTCGTGTTTCAGCAAAATCTGTGGCAGAACTTCGTCTTCAACAGAGCTCTCCTTCTCAGACAAACAGCCAAGGTAAAAGAGAAAGGGAAGGGGGCGCTTCCATTTTTATAGAGGGACGCCCCTCTTCATTATCCTGCCACGCGTCGTTTCGATCCCGGCGACTGACCAGACAGGAGACTCCACGTGGCGGCAACGGTTCACCTCCCACCACGCCTCTGGTACGATATTTATCACCTCGGGCATACGGAACGACGTCCCACGTGCTTGGCAGAGCGAAGCAATTATGGTGCCCTATTTATTGCCTAGGGCAGACGGAGGGGCGTCATGATGAGAATCTCATAAAAGCAAGATATGAAAAGACGGCCCCATCACTTCCGAATCTTATCTCCCGACCTCGGACTAAGCCCAAGGGGTCGAGAGATAGGGGGCAATTGTGTGCGGTCGTTCTGTGCTCACGGATTTAGGTGGGGTCACCCTCCAGACTCGGTTACCATTGGTCTCGGCACCGCCCAAGGTCGGACGCAACGCCATCTCGGAAGAATCATAGGGCGAGTCTCGGTGGCTACGTCACGAGTCCCGACCTCGGTCTCAGCCTCTTCCCGATCTCGGCCCCTGTCACTCAGCCATTAATGCAGCCATAAATGCGCTGCCATGACGGGATCGGCAAACTGACAACAGAATGGGCGCCGGACCTAGATAAGGAGCACGCCTTATCTAAAGTCATGTCCATAGGCAGGGGGCGCTGGTCCGATGGGACGTTCCCTTTTTACCTACCCCCACTCAGGAGGTACGAGTACACGCTGATGGGACTCCCATCCCTTCATGTGGACAGTGCCATGATGAGTCTCACGTCTATATATTGCATGAAGAAAAACCATGCGAGGTACGCATAATCCTCCCCTCCCAGAACTCTCTTTCTCCATTCTCTTTCAGTTCTCACACTGACTTGAGCGTCGGAGGGCCTTCGGCTGCCCATATCCAGGGTCTCTGACTGTTATCTTCTTCCTTTCAGGTCCTTGGAGGCTCGATCCTTTCCTTTTATCTTCCCCAAACCCTCAAATCAGGAGCTTGATCCTCCTTTAACTAAGTCTGTAACTTTTAGGCACTTACATATATATATATATATGAAAATGTTCATATGAGAGTTACTCTTACGCTAAAAAATCGCTCGAAACCAATATGGCCACTGGTAAAACTTATAGCAGCTACCACGTCGACCGCCGCTAATTGACGGTATACAAACCGTGGGTTGAAGGTCTTTTTTTTTTGGCGCTTCCGACCGACGGAAAAACATTCTTGAGGGTATATTAAACGATGAATATAAATTTTAGTGGGGGTCCATGGCCGCCATAGAAAGTGAAAAAAACCCACTGAAACTTAAAAAAAAATAGAGGTCAAAGTTTTAGCGGCGTATAGTTGGCCGCCGCTAAAAGTATTTTTTTTTAATAAAAACCTTTTCATAAAAATTTGAATTACGTTTCTTTTTTAGCATCTTGTTCTTAAATAAACCTGTTTAAGACGTACAATGCAATCAAAATCTACCAAAAATTAATAATAAGAAAACTATAATTAACAATTTAAATTATAGATTATATTCCGTACATAACCAAATTGAACAAGACCCATCAATTTCTCATTGTTTACTTGAATGATGAATGAGATTCTAACACAAGATATCATTTTGAACAGCTATCGCACTTTCATGACACACTACATTTTTTTATATGCCTCTAACAACTACACCCAAACCAAGAAACTCTTCTGGTCCATTTCTTCATTGAAGAGACTTCACCTCCTTATTACTCGTCCTCTCATAGTAGTCATCAAGATGACATCCAAACACCTGTAATTAATATTGTTAGACCTGAGTTAGCTAACAAAGTTTCGATATCGTCTTAGCAAAAGACAATTACACTTCAATATATCACAACTCAATGAGTTCAATACCAAAACCAATATTTATGATTATAATTGCTTTGCCCATAAAATTGTAGGGACTGTAATACCTTCACTAGAGATTTGAGAGCTGGGCTTGTTTCATCCCTTGCAAACCGGCAATAATCAATATTTGCGTTGCAAGACACTTGTATATTAGCTGATATAGCCATATCTTAATTGGGCTTTGAAGAGTTAATCCATTCCTCATTATAACTTTTGAATTTTTGCGTGTTGGGCAGGGGGTTACTGGGCGGGCTGAGGGTCTGAGCGGGAGGAGGGCTATGCGGAAGTGTTGGGAGGAGGGCTGCTGTACGGGGTGGGAGAAGATGGGGGCTAGGACGGAATGGGGGAGAGAGGGATGAAGAGAGATGTACCTGGTGCAGTTGAAGAAGGAGGGAACCCAAGAGACGCTGCCTCGCAAAGAAACGAAGAAGATGAAGGGAGAGAGCTCAAGAGACGCGCGCAGGAGTGAAGAAATGAAACATCAATCGATAAAGTTAATAAGGGTTTTTAATTAACCATCTTAATTACATTAACTTTTAGTGGAGGCTATTATGACCCCCACTAAAGACGAGTTTTACCGTCGCCCCAACAAATGGCCGCCGCTAAAAATATATTTTTCCCACATGTGAATTAGCCGCCACTAAGACTTAGACGCTAAAAACATAAAACTTTCCCGCCAAACGTTGGCACCATTGGAGTGGGGTTTATACCAATAGCCACTACAACAGGCGCTAAAAATAAATTAAAATTGACTTGTGGCGGGGGCCAACTTTGGAATTTTATATATGGTAATATTTAGAGTTGCGCTACTCCCCAGGCGTTTTTCAGAAAAAAAAAAAAAGGGCCCCTCTTTTAACCAATGAAAGTGTGACACATGTCATCAATGATACACACACAGATATTATATATATAGGGTCTCTTATAAGAAACCATGCCAACGATTGCAGCCATAACATGAATTAGATAATTTGTATCTCTCTCGTGTCCAAGGCATTGTGACATGTCTATAACCACATTTACAATTTTTAATTAGTTTTTCCTTACAAATCTTATTTGGTGCAATGATTTAGAGTACAGATATTAAAAGAATTAAAGAAATGAAAAGTTGTGGATCCAAAGCTTAATGCATACATTATAATAATTGTCATATAATTTTAGTTATTAAGATATTATAAAATAAAATGTGAAATCCGCGGGCTTCCTTGAAAGTTCAAATTGAGTAAGTGGTCAAAACTCAATTTGAGATGATCAATATTAAAATTAGATCTGAACACGGATGGCTAAACCATGGGTATATATATATATGCATAAAAAAGAATAAAAATGAGTCATAAAAAATTGAGGATTTTACTGGAAAGTTCATCGTGAGTGGCCGTTGCACGAAAAATGGAATAGTATTTCCCGCAGCAAAAACAAGGTCCGTCATACTCATTTGCGTTTTTTTAATATTTTTTATATTTGACTAGAGACACTAGTGCCACTCAAGGAAAAATCAAGCGACGATAGCGTCACTCTTCGTAAAATGCTTAAAATCCTAGTTTCCCTCATTTCACCCCCCCTTTTTTCCTCCTCCTTCATTCTCTCACACTGCATCAACGTCGCTACCCCCTGTGCTCCCCCTTCTCCATCCTCGACCACTCTTGTTCCAATAGCGCTCGTCAATTCGGAGAAGGTATGATCGAATGTATATATCCTCTGTTTTGGATTCCATACAACCCTTTTTTCCCCCACGATTGAAATGGGTTTGTTTCCTTTCTCATCTTGATATCTTGCTAATTTGAAGATTTATTAGTTCCATTCATTTCGGTTATGATAAGTAATACTGAGCACTTAGTATTAATCTCTATGAAAATGGAGAAAAATCACTTGTTGAATGGGTTTCTCAATCTCTATTATGTTTGTTGATTTTTGGGTAATTGGGTTTCTCTACCCCTATACTTGCTTTTTTAGTAAATGGTTCTCTCCATCCCTATACTTTTGTTGCTTTTTTAGTAAATGGTTCTCTCTATCCCTATATTCTTGTTGTTTTTTCATGGATGAGTCTCTATCTATGGCCCCAATCTTATTGCTAACTGATTTTCTACTTCTTTGGTTTCTCTGATGTTTTGCCATTATTAGACTTTCTTTTCTATATATGTTTATTAGAGAATGGGTTTCTTGCATATAAAGTTATTTGATATCTCTTAGACTATCTTGTGATTTTATTCTTAATTGTTCGAAGTGTTGTTAGTGTTGAAATTCTAGAAAGGTGTATGTACGTCAAGACTTCTCAAAGATTTTGTGTATACTCAAATTCATGCATATGGGACCCCACTCGCTTTTAATCAGTCATAACAAACTGTCGAACTCAATTTCCAAACATTATAGCTGATGATCTAGTTTATGTGTTATTGAATGAATTAATATCATGCCATTCTTGTTACTAGATATGTTTTATTTGATTGTTGCTACATCTTCTAAATTTGCACGGATAGCTAAAGGATACAAAATGGATGATGGTGATGAATTCTTATATGAGCAAGACTCACTTGTGTCTAAAGCCATAATGAATAGGGTTGAACCAGACGCATGTCAATACAAAAATACGAACCCGGATAAGAAGATATGGGTTCTAACCGATAGGCAGAAGGATATTGTGAGAGAGGTTGGTCTATCTCACCTTTCAAAGATAAATTACATGACAATTGAACACGCCCTCATTACTGGGTTAGTTGAGCAGTGGAGGCCGGAAGCTAACATATTCCATTTGCATATCGGCGAAGCAACAATAACTTTGAAAGACGTTGCATACATCTATACTTAGCTAGGACGATGCCTGTGGATGTGTCGTGCCTATTATTGGCTTCAAACATTTATGGATTGGGTTGTATGTTCAGACTTTAACGCACGGTCTACTCTCAATTATAGACGCATGGATGCGCCCTGGATAGTTCCGACCCTTGCAGCGTGCAGTTACTGTGAGATCCCGACCCCTAATTTCTTGGATTAGTGTTGTTTTATTTGTGGATTAGTTTCTCTAAGTGGGTTTAGCGTTTGTTTGGTTGAGTTTGTGAGCTAGAATGGTTTTTCACTAGTTTTAGGGAATTTTGAGTGCCTTTGTGATTAGTGGGACCCTTTGGGGGTTCTTTTAGTGACTTTGCACGTGATTGAGAGACTATTCAAAATTTCTGATAATTCTTGTTTTAGTCTCATTTTACTTATCTCATTAAGCTCTACAACTTTCGTGTTGACTTCGTCCCCGTTCGAGACCCCGAAACCCTACTTTTCCAATGTTAGGGGCAAAACAATCTTTTTACACCAAATCTGGACCCAAATTTTGAGATCTCAGAACCATGCCAAAATTATACTTTTTGAAAACTAGATTTTATGAGAAACATTTTTCTCTTCTTTAATGATCGCATCCGAGACCCAGAAATTGATGTTTTAATCCCGACAAGTTTAAGTGATGGTGGGGCCCACACCCACCCTTTTATAAAAGGGATCAACCCCTTTCTTCTTCTCCCATTCGTTCTAGCACACTTGAGGGGGGAGAAGCTTCAGCTCCTTAGGGCTTTTGCCCTTTTCTTCTTCTTCTTCTTGCTTCCTCTCACAAAATCCACCTCCAAACCTTGCAAAAATGGAGATTGGAGCTCAACTTCTTCCTCTCCATCCTTCTAGCTTCTCATGGACACCATTATTGTACAAATCTCGGCTGGGCAGCCCCTATTTCAAGCTCGTTCTTGTTGATTGATGGCCCTAGAGGTAAGGACTTCTTTTCATCTTCTATTGTTGAGCTATGACTTTCCCTTAGGTTCTATTTCCTAGTTTGGTTTGGACCCATTCCTTGTTTTTCTTGATTTGTCATTTTAGGGTTTGTAATGGTTTATTTTGGGGGTTTTTGTAGAGATTGTTGATCTTAAGCTTGAGAGTGAGATTAGAAGCTTGATTTGCTAGCTTGGACCGAAGGCAAGTGGATGAATGGATTGTTTTGAAAATTTATATGTTTTATGGAGAAATCTTGATTTTTCACTAAAGATTCTTAATGTCCTTTCTCTATTCTTTTTGCAATGGTTTCTACTGCTTTTAAAAATGCAAATTGATGAGTTTATTTCTCTCTTGTTCATATCTTGGAAATGTATGCATTATGTTGTCAAGATTGCAAATGGTTTCACATAAATGAGTTTTTCTCTACCTTGAGATTGATTGTGAGTGGAAAGAATGGAAAGAGAGAAATTTGAAATGAGGAGAATGGAAGTGTTGAATGATGCAATTGAGGAGCTTTTTAGCTCATTTAATGTCTTGAAAACATTGGTTTATAGTTTTCATTATTTCTTGTTAATAGCTCAATGGATCCTTGTGATTAGTGAGTTTCTTCTCTCTTTGGTGATTGAATGTGAAAAGATGGAGGTGTTTGGGATGGATGTTTGTGAAATTTTGATTGTGTATGGGAGGAGCTTTTAGCTCATTTTATTGTATGAAGATGAATGGGAATGAAAGGAAATGGTTTAAGGAAGAAAAATGGCTCAAATATGGTTCCAGAAGGGCTTTTCCACACCTGGCGGTCAGCCAGCGGTCACCTGTCGACTAGCCGCCTGGTGACTGGCGGCTAACCGCACAACCGCGGTCACTTTTCCAAAGAGCTTCATTTCTTCCCCAAAGGCACGGTCAGCCTCTGGCTAACCGCCAAACCCATCGGCGGCTAACCGCTAGCCAACCAAACCATTTCAATTACATTTCCAGTAGGCTGCACTTTGTCAGGCCAACCGCGGTCATCCAGCGGCTAACCGCTAGGTGACCGAAATCACCCAGAAACCCTGAAATGAAGAGAAATTAAGAGAAATTAAGAGAAATGGAAGGGGTTTCTATCCCAATCATTCGTGAACCCTTTTAGAGAATGATGGGGATTGTTCATCGGGAGATATGTATGAAGCCTGTTTGAGAAGAAAACCATGTCACAAAGATTCATTGAAGTTTTGAATTCACCAAGGTGTATAAGGAGCCCGGAATGTCTTCAAATTCAAAAAGTACCAAGTCTATATCGAAATCAACATACAGGACCCCTATTCACCTTGAACTAGTTTTGAACCCCCGGTACTTGTCTTAAGATTTCGAAAGTTCCATTGTGGTTTCCGTTATCTCGCAAATTCATGAATTATGATTTATCATTCCCGAAAGCATTGAAATTGTACTTGTAATAATTGCTAGTCTCGAAGTGCATTGCCCGACATGAAATGACAGTTGTGCCTTTGAGCACCCCCGTCCCGTTTATTTATGTACTTGCACTTGATGTATTTCATATATGTTTTGATCTTGTCATTTGACCTATGAGTTGGCACCACTAAGCTTTGATAACCCTGTTGGTCTGATCCACCGACTTGGAGATCCCCCTTTTGTCCCGCCAGCTACAGTTTAGATCACGCTACCCGGTTATTACCGTGGTCTTGTCCCGATACCCCGAATTGCTACCGTGGTTCTCGATACCCAACTCGCCACCGTGGTTCCCGATGCCCGGCTCGCTACCGTGGTCATGTCCCGTATATTATATGTATATGTATATATTTCGTTGTTTCTCCTCACCTCGTGTGACTGAGATCAACACCTTGATATTGCTCTATCGCTTTAGTGATAGAGGACTTAGCTTCATGTGGTTGCCATCTTGCAAGTTCCCGATTCCTTGAATACCTTACATGTTTTATATTGCGTATTCGTTTTCCAGTAAATGATTCATTTCTTTTATGAAAGTTATTGTTTAAATAGGTTTTAATGCTTTCCAAGGTAAATTCAGTTATTGTTACATTGTTTCCCGTTCCATGGTACACTTTTATGCTTTTAATGAATACACGGTTTGTCAAATCTCCATGTTTTACATATGTTTCAAATGAACACTTGTTTGGCCAGATCTCTATATGTCGCGCCCCCGGACCGGGAATCCCAATCCGAGATCGGGACATTAATGTGTAATGATTATTCAAGATGATTACTTACATCCACAATATACAATTTATTTAATTTCCCACAGGTGTCCGCGGTGAGGATATCACAACCTTGCATGAATGTTTCTTTTTAATGCGGAAGCGTGTAGCAAATCAAATAGTTAGACTATCTCTAGTCATGCAAGCATTAACATCAATATCAAACTGTATCGGAAAGAGCAATGATCCATAGCATGTTTCCCAAAAGTTGTTAAAGTTAGATAAAATATCATTTAGTTACATTCCCCAAAATTAGAGGCCAACAAAGGCCAATATTACAAAATAATAACCCCAAAAGAATGGTTAATAAGTTCTTCCCAAAATGTTTCGCCTCTTGTAGCAACCCGATGTCTACATGACATCGTCAGCACGCCACTCAACTAGAGGCTGCAGCTCACCTACCGCCTCCTCCGGCTCCTCCTCAAGGAAACCGGCAACGGGACCTGAGTACCAAAGCAAAGGATCAGACACGACGGTCTGGCAAGAGAGTGAGAAGATACAACAACATAAAATAGATGAAATATCTCGAAAAGCAAGGAAATCTGTTTAAGCAAGAACTCTCATAAAATAGATAAATCATTTGTTAGAAAAACATGTAAACAAGATAAAACTCATAGGGTATCCAAGGAATCAGGAACAAGCAAGATGGCGACCACACGAAGCTAAGTCCTCTATCACTAAGGTGATAGAGTAATAACTAGGCCCTGGTCTCAGTCACTCGAGGTGAGGAGAAACAGGGGATCTCATATAAATACATATGCATATACAATACTATACATGACCACGGTAGCGAGCCGGGCATCGGGGACCACAGTAGCAATCTGCGGTATCGGGACAAGACCACGGTAATGACCGGGTAGCGGGATCCAAACTGCAGCTGGCGGGACAAGAGGGGGATCTCCAAGTCGGTGGATCAAACCAACGAGGTTATCCAAGCTTAGTGGTGCCGACTCATAGGTCAAATACAATCGAGACAGTGCAAGTAAATCAAGTACAAATATATATAATCAAACGGGCAAGACGGGGGTGCTCAAGGGCACACTGCCATATCATGTGGTGCAATGCACTTCGGGTCAAGTAACCATTTCAAGTGTACAACAATGCTTTCGAGAAAGACAAGCCATGTAAAGAAATCTTGGAAATGAAGAAATAAAATGAACTATTACAATTCCGGGAAATATTGATTTCAAGATCTATTTAAGTGAATAGGGGTCCCGTATGTCAATTATAGCCATTACTTGGTACTCCTTGAGTTTGAAGACATTCCGGGCTCCTTATGCACTTTTACGACTTTTAAAACTTAAATTGAGCTTATGGTTATAACTAGATATTATGATAGGAAGACAAGACTATAAACGGTCCATCCTAAGTGGGATGTCAACCCGGAACCATCGAGCAATCTACTCAGTCACCGAAAGGAATAGAATTCGCGATACCCAAGGAAATAACTTTGCATTTAGGTATGAAGAAGGTATCGTGTTGTTCCATCCCGTTCAAGATTGAAATAGGTTGAACTTCGATGCCTCCGAACCAACCGTGAAGAGCATCGGCTCAAGACACTCTCACATATGGTCAAATGAGTCCAAGGAGGGTAGCCAAGGTCCACAAAAAAAATAAATTTCAAAACCCATTGGACTCAAACTGTGGGGTCCGATCGATCGGCCGATCGATCGGTCCAAAAAGCCTTACAGTTAAAAGTCAGACCGATCGATCGGCCTGTAGGTCCGATCGATCGGCACTGGGCGTGAAGCATGCCCGGGAACTTGATTTTTCTCCTTTTTGTTTCCTTTCCTTCCAACACCTCAACAACCACAATTAACTATGAACAAGGAGACTTAAACACATGATTCCAAGACATTAAATGAGGCTATCAAGATGTGTAAAGATCATTTATTTCAACCATAGAAAAATCAATAAAAGTAATCAATGAAAACATGAAAACCTTAAATGCATCACCAAACCATTTCAAACTTAAAAACATCCAAACATTCACTTGCCTCAAGTCCAAGCTAGCCAAAACAAGCCTCAAATCACTTCAATAGCTCAAAGCCAAGCTACAATAAAAAAAAACCCAAAAACAACCCTAAAATGGGTTACACAAGGAATGAAAATGAAATAACTTCCAATAATGCAAATGTAGCTTCCCTAAGGCTAGAAGATCACTAATCTAGGAGATGAATAAGATCACTTACTTGCAAGGTCCCCTAATGGACAAGGTAAGCTCAAGGGAAGTCTCAAAGTTGATGGATTCTTCTAAAAATAGTATCAAGAGGAAGCTTGAGAGATGAGGAAGAGATTGGCAATCTCCATTTCTTGATTGATGAGCTCTTGGTGAGGCTTGGAGATGGAGAAGCAAGAAGAAGAAGAGAAAACTTGCTAGAAAAACCCTAGGCTCATAAGTGTGCTGGAACATGAAAAATGGAGAAGGAAGAGAAGGGTTCCTCTTTGTTAACACTTGGGTGGTTGGGTCCCACAACTTAAAGTGCTACGTTGGCTGAAATCATCTCTCTCGGGCCCTCGGATGAATTCGACGAAGAAGGAAGAAATGTTCGTCGAAATATCTAGTTTCCAAAAAGTGTATGTTTCGCAAGTTTCGAGAATATTAAGTTTTGGGTACAGATTTGGTGTGAAATGACTGTTTTACCCTCAAGGCTATGAAATCGGGTTTCGGGGCCTCGAATGGACACGGGATCAACATGAAAGTTGTAAGAATCCACAAGATGAATGTAACTGGCCAAAAACACAATTTAAAACACGTCGGGAAAATTTCACAAGAAAATGCAAAGCCGAAAAAGGGAACCCCCAAAGGGCCCCACAAGCTATCAATCACTCCAAAAGGCCTAAAACTAGAATCAAGGCTATTCCAAACCCAACTAGACCAAAAACACTAATCAAGCTTAGCACTAACACGCAACTTAATTAGCACTAAACGGGTTCACTCGGGTCGGGGTCTTACACTATATTTACACATGTTTTAAAGGAACACCCGATTGTCAAATATCTATGCTTTTATAGATGATGTAAATGAACATATGTTTTGTTTGATCTCCATGTTTTACTCATGCTTTAAACGAATACATGATTCGTCAGAGATCCATGATTTTCCACTCGTTTTAATTATATGTAGCCTTTGATCAAATAATATGAATTATCACATGTTTTATTTTCAGCACATTTATTATCTTTTCACCCACCTGCCAGACCGTCGTGTCTGACCCACTATTTTGGTACTCAGGTCCAGACTTCTTCGTCCTGAGATGAGTGCTTTGTTGGCTGTGGAGTCATTTTTCCAGGTTGTTTTGTCGACTAGGTCATGTAGACATTGAGCTTGACATCGGAGTTGCGTCACATATGGGTAGTGGTTATTAATTTGTTGTTGTATGACTTTTATTAGCCTTTTCTTGGGATTCTTAATTAATATACATTGGTAATTTGTAACTTGAACATATGTGGGAATGTATATTGTAACTGTCAGCTCTGTACTTGGTTGTGATGGTTTATTTCGGTCTGATATGATTCTTGATATAATAGCTATGTGCTAGAGGTTGAGTGCGTCGCGGAATCTGATGGCCACGGACTCCGGGTCGCAATGCCACAAAAGCTTCCTCAAAAATATTCAGAGTGTGTTGGTATGTGTTGTCTTCACACACGCGGATCTTGGGAGAAAGAAAAATATATTTATCCTTAATCTCATTCGCGCCCCCGAGGTTCCGGTTTGGGGGCGCGACAGTTACCATCACGGCTGACTTGTCTTTATGTGCTCAAAGGTGAAGTTGGTGTATATTGCAAAGTTGGCAAGAGTTCTCCTAAAATTGTTATAATCCGGAAATTCGCGACCTAACCACATCTCCTGAAAGGCATTGTGATCCAAGTATGTAAAGAACTCCTTCGGAACCATATTATCTTCGAGTATAACTTCACATTGATGGATTGATTGTTCCCCGACATCGAGCATCGCATCAAACCCTTTTCCGCATGCATTTTCATCAATACTGCTGCCCATCATACCATATTCTAAATCGACGACCTGTATCTCCTCACCCATCTCTACTGCATCAACACCATAATGAAGGTCTCCACCACTATTTTGGGCCACTTTATCACTCCCAAAATTCAGTCTGGATGAGAAATGCACGTCGTTGTCTTCCTTGAGGTTTATGGTTGGATGCAAATTATCTCTTGCTTGGGGTACTTTGCGCTTAGCATTATGATTGTTACCTATCCCGACAAATTTATCATCTCGTAGCAGACGCTTATTCGTCCCATGTGACCATCAATAAATACAAGGGAAAATAATCAAGTTAGTGATGAATTAAATATGAATTAATAAAGAGTGTTCGGGGGAAATACCTTGATTTTTTTGTCAAAACAGTATGCGAAACGAAGAGGTCTTCTCCTTTTGTATAAATAGATCTCATTTGTATCATCTCGTGAGAGTGACAATATGCACCTAATATCGTTATCATCTTCTATGGCAACCAATGAAAACACGTGACTATTTTGATGGAGATAATTCGTGCTTATGTTTTGAAACATTTCCTCCCGATTTGATGTTTCAAGAGCTATGTTAAACAACGAGTTGAATATTATATCACTCTGAATAAACCTCATCTTCTATTTTCCACACTGGAAGGATCATATCAAACTCAAAATCCCCATCGTAGTGGAATATTACTATTAAGTCTCCGTCCGGCATCCTAATATGGAAAAACATATTATTTAGAGAGTGTGACAGTGGCAACACATAGATTCCATGCCAACTCTTTCTTTCATATGCATAAAAAATGGACTTAATGCAATAAGCAAATGTATAGATGGACATGGATTTAGGCATTAAACAATGAAATATGGTACTAGAAGAAGATTATAAAAGAACTTACAATCCTTCCCCAATTGTATCTCAACCTAAGGACTGCAAAACCTCATGCCAACCACTCGTCGTTCATCTTCAACTGTGCTTGACTCTTCGTCCTCAACCTCGAAGCCACTCCGAGATGGGAACAAGACAAAGAATGGAAGATATGGACTCCAAAGATGGAAATCTCGGCTCAAAAGGAATGAATCTCTCTAGAGAATGTAAAAACCCTCTATCAATGTCAACAACCGTGCTTGAATGTCTAAGAGAGACAATTACGGCAAAATATAACAGCCCTTATATAGTATAACCACTAGGGTTCGCCTAAAATGAAAATCTATTACGAATGTTCCAATACTCTCTTTAATGAACGTTCGAATGTTCGAAGAATGTCTCAAAGTCTTTGGCACATCGAATGTTCAAACTTTTCCCTTTGTCCATTCGAACCCTTGAGCTCTCTAAACAAAGTTTGAACTCAGATCCTAAGAGTTCGAACTCTTGAGCTCTCTAGAAAATGGCTTGGGAACTGCTGACAACCAAAGTTCGAACTCAGATCCTGAGAGTTTAAACTCTTGAGCTCTCTAGAAAATGGTTTAGGAACTGCTGACAACCAAAGTTCGAACTCGAATCATGAGAGTTCGAACTCTTGAGCTCTCTAGAAAATGGCTTGGAAACTGTTCTGGCAACCACTGTTCTAACTCAGATCGTGACAGTTCGAACTCTTGAGCTCTCTAGATTTTGGCTTGGAAAGCACTGGACACCAACGTTTGAACTCTTCTACTGAAAGTTCAAACTCTGCTCTTCTCTAGATTTTGGCTTGGGAAGATCCGGCCATCAATGTTCAAACTCTTCTACTGAAAGTTCGAACTCTGCTCTTCTCTGGGTTTTTTTTCTTGGAGAGTTGTTTTTCAGAGAACGTTCAAAGTATGGCAAGGGACATTCGAACGTTCACTCAGTTTTTAAAAAGATCTTGCAATCTGAAAGATCTTCATGAAGAGGAATTGCCGTCCATTCTAGAAAGAGAAGATTACATTTGAATCAACCCAAGTTTTGTCCAAACCCATGAATTTTGCCAACACTCAAAAGCTTACAAATTTATTATTTTTGTGGTAATATTTATTTTAGTTTTCCAACCAACTGTTATCCTGACAATGGTCTCCGATGTCAATCAAAATGAAAAAGTAGAATGGTCAAAATCTGCGTGAGACTAAAAATTGAAAGATAGGGATCAAGTATGCTCCTTATGTTAAGTCGAGGCCTAAAAAACATACAAGTGGGATTGACTTCAAAATAGGAGGCTCTTTAGTTGATTTGGAAAGGAGATAAAATTGTTTAAAATCCTTTGAGAATTTCACTTCAACATTTTTGTCGAAATCGTGAGAAACATTAAGTTAGCACATCATATTCTCAGATATTTTCTATTTTTTTCTTGATCCAGTTTTACAAGTTTCATATTTATACCAGCTTTTAGAATCCAGTTCCTACCACAATTAAAATTAAAAAAAATAAAAACTCAAAAATATCTAAGTGACCAGTTTGAAAATCCTTTAGATCAATCATTTATGTAGACGAAACAAAGACACTGAACATAAATTTAAGACCGATTTTCCTTTGCAATTTTTAAGAAAATTATATTAATATATTGAAAAAAGGAAACATATGACAAATAAATAAATTATATTGACAATGGCGGAAGAGAAAATGAAAATTGATAACTTCGAAAAATAATAAGAGATTCTAAGATAATGAGAAATTAAAACTACTAAAATAGAATGTGGCCAATTAGTAATGCAAGAATAATAAAAAAAATATATAAGTAAGAAACTTAAATTAATTTGAGATAAAATAAAGGACTATGATTATATTTTTTGGAGAAAAGGTAAATGATGTAAACTATCACATTCTTAATAGAAACTTATGATTTGCCAAAAAGAAGAATAAGTAGAAGAGAGAAACAAATCAAACTATAATTATAAGTTGAACAAAATTAGAAATAAAGATATAAACTCAATTAACTATCCAAGTAAATAAAGGAGAGAAAACCTACACTATAATTCAATATTTATAATGTATAAACTTAATAAAAAATAAAGTTCAAATGTAACCAATTCAAAATTCTACTGAAAAGAATGAAGAAAAAGTCCTCAAGACAAAATCAAGGGGTTTTTCAAAAAAAAAAAAAAAAAACCAACCCGAACAGAATATTTAATATTGACAATGTCACGCCCCTAAATCCGAATTTCAAAAACAACACAGAATTCCGAATTCAGAGACGTTGACATCTAGGATCGAAGTCTGTTGCGAGGCCAATTTAGAACTCTTTCCAACATTCCATAAGATCACATTTAAACAAAAACAACATACAAAAGATGCATCAATGGTATCATCCTACATATATTAAATGAATGGTACAAGTCTCATCTAGTTCAAAACGAAATCAATAACATGTTTTTATTACAATCTACCAAAAAACACTAAGCTGACAACTGAGCAATCTCTCAAAGGAACCATATGCTGCTCTAATGCAACCACGGTGATCATGTTGCATCATAGGCTCCCAGCCCACTCGTAATCCGTCATACTTGGCGTCTCAAGAAATGCTTCACCCTCTGGGAAATCGGAAGGAGATCCACCACCTACAACACCAAGGGTAAAAGAGAGTTAATTCCAAAATGACCTTGTAAGAAAAATATATAAAAAAACATAGTATGAATGCATCAAATATAGTAGAGACGCTAATCATGATTAATATAGATTAACAAAGAGAATGATACTAGGCAATCGTGCAAGAGTAACGATATCGTCACAACTCATTATGAATCGTAACCTACATAATCCATCCATCTAGCAATAAGGCACATCCACATTAGCTAGTACCATGGGAAATCATGTCACTGGCCTCCCGTACTTCATAGAATTGCAGCGGATAACAAGCTTGGCCAAGACAATTGTGCACAGGAAATGCCCGAGAAAGATTTGATACTCAAGTGTCAAGATGGTACCCAATGGCATATGTCCACCTCGAGACCCAGTCTACAGATGACAAGAAATAAATGGCCCTTACCACAGGGGATCCAAGACCGTGGCTACACTTAAATAGTTGAGTGGTGCTTTGACTTAAGAAATCACAAAGACAGTGTCTAGCTAAGCCTCTCTTGCATGAACAAGTGTCCTATCAAGATGAAAGAACTACTTCAAAGTGTTGGGTTTTTAGTTGCTTCAAAAAATTCAAAGGTGTTTTGACTTGTAAAGATGTTTTCTCCTCTTGCTTTATGTGGGTAGTGTAGGGTACTTGAGAACATGGCATCCCACATTGCTCAAGTTCACTTCTTGAGAAGGCTTTAAATGCTTTTTTCTTTCCTTTACACTTTAGAACAATTGAAGCCTTTTACCATGAGCCATATGCAAGCGCACGAGTCCGATTCAACCCAGGGTTTCGGGTCCGGAAAACGTTTAACAGGGGGTGTGCCCGCGATGCTCATCCTGCTTGTATATCGCACGTAGGGGGGGCAAATCCAGCCCAACCTGGCCTGAAGGGACCTGCTTTTGCTGAAATTTCAAATTCTTTTTTTCTCAATTTTTTTATTAATTACTTTATTAAAACGTTTTATTGCTTTTAATTATTTTATTTAAATGCAGTTTTAATTGTTGTTTAACGTTGTGGCTTAATGAAATTTTAATTATCTTTAATTCTATTTAATGTTGTGATTAATCGCTGCTTTAAGGGCTCAACGACATTATTTTTTGTCATATAAAATTACATGGTTTGGGTTAAAAACGAACACATAAAAAATCAATCTGTTCTTTTTCTTCTTCCCTTTTCTCGTGAGCATTCTGCAATTCCTTGAGGTTGATCTGGACTTAGTGTGCGACTAAGTCTGATCTTGTTGTGTGAAGGCCATTGTATCATGGGGGCAATATTGCAGAGATCCTGTTCGCATCTGGGTTTATCCCGCAAGGGCAGAACTCGTCCTAAAGAAATCGTCGCCAGACGTGCCTCAGCCACGAATTGATGCCGCTGTTTTCTGTCAATTCTTGTCAATACAACTGTCTCCTCAAACAGCAGATCGGTACCATTATTTCAATTCCTGTTTTTGCATCAGTTTTGTAGCATTATTTATAACAAGTTTAGGACGAACTGCCATGGCTACCTCTGCTGTTAAGGTTATGCATCAGGACTTGGTTCGGTTGGATAGTTTTGACGGATCCAACTTCAGACGATGGCAACAGAAAGTCTTATTTCTACTAACATCTCTGAAAGTAACATATGTTTTAACTGAACCATGTCCTGATCATGAAGAGAAACCAAGTGGCTCATATGCACGGAAGAAATGGAAAGAAGATGACTATTTGTGCAAAAGGCCATATCCTAAACTTGGTTGCAGACAACATCTATAATCTTTACTCCGATGCCAAAACTGCAAGAGAACTCTGGAAATACCTTAATAAGAAGTATAAAACAGAGGAATCTAGGGCTAAAAACTATGCAGTGGGTCAGTACTTAAATTTCAAAATGATAGACTATAAACCCATTCTTCCTCAAGTACATGAGTTGCAGACTTTGGTAAATGAAATTGTCAAAGAAGGGATCCGAGTTGATGAACAATTTCAAGTAGCAACTATAATTGAGAAACTGCCATCAACTTGGAAGGATATTAAAAAAACTTTGAGGCATAAACAGAAGGATTACTCACTAGAACGCCTCCAGCGCTATTTGACGATTGAAGAAGAAGCCCGGATGAGTGATCATAATAATCTACCTGAAAACAGTGGAAAAATAAATGTGGTTGAACCAAAAGGTGATGGCGAAAAGAAAGGAAAATTTGATCAACATCTGGGCAGGAACAAGAAAAGCAATCCTTTTTTCAAAATATAAAAAACCTAACTAGTATCAGAAAAAATGTTCAATCAACAGAACCAAAGGTCAAACAAGCTGCAAACAAAGGGTGGTTGTTTTGTTTGTGGGAAACCAGGTCATTTTGTAAGAGAATACTGCCACCAGAAGAAGCTCCCACAACAGTTCTAATCCAATAAGCCTCAAGCTAATGCCACTGAAGAAGAACACTCCATGGCTGTCATCTCTAAAGTAAATATACTTAGCACAGGAAAGAGCGAAGGATGGTGGATTGACACAAGTTTAACCACACATGTTACATTTGATAAAGGTATGTTTAAGACCTACGAGGAGGTCAAGCAAGACTATAAGCTCGCTTTGGGAACTACCGTTACTACACAAGTAATTGGTAAAGGGAAGGTTGAACTACAGTTCACTTCCAGAAAAACTGTGACTTTGCTAAATGTGCTTCATGCTCCAGAGATGAGAAAAGATCTAGTTTCTGGTTTTCTTCTCAACAAAGCAGGCTTCAAGCAGGTAATAGAGTCTGATCAGTTTGTAATCAGTAAAAAGGATATCTTTGTTGGTAAGGGTTATACTTGTGATGGTATGTTTAAATTGAATGTAATCAATAATAATGCATCCTCTTCTTCTTGTTAGATTGTGTGGTCTCAATCCATCAGTTGATGTAATAAATTGATTAATTTCTTTATCTATCAATAAAATCATGCTTTCCTTTCATGAGATGAATAGTGTTTATTACTTAATGCATATGACCAATACATATAACATAATGGTTCATGAGATGAACCGGGTCCCATTAGTATATTAGATGTGATATATGTATATGGATGAGATCCACATACAGGAGACGTGTGTCGCAAATCTTATACTTAAAATATATTCACAACCAGTGATGCGACTGGGCATCTCATCTGATAAGGTTGCAGTACTTTGATCACTATGAGATAGTGTGATTTGTCTCGATCATCAGAATGTAAGATTCTGGATTATAGTGCTGGTACATTGGATGTATTGAAGGACCATGAGAAGCACCTTATGAAATATTGT
Organism: Cinnamomum chago; assembly: GCA_038049695.1. Taxonomy (NCBI): domain Eukaryota; kingdom Viridiplantae; phylum Streptophyta; class Magnoliopsida; order Laurales; family Lauraceae; genus Cinnamomum; species Cinnamomum chago. The sequence goes on from CP142458.1 coordinate 38,657,529, forward strand.
CTCGATTTAAGGATTGCTCTCATAATTCCCTAGCAATAGGCTCTCAATTCTTAGACATTGATGAACTCAAGTTTCTATCTATTCATTTGCTTTGAGTCACCAATGAGTGAGGCCAACTGTAGGTCAACACCTCGGTGTCTTGGGTACGTGGTAGTAGGACTGTAAGAACATACAATGATCAAGATGGAATCTATCTACATTATCCCCTTGTGTCAATTAATGGGTTTATCATTAGTAAGTGCGCACCCATCTCGATTAAGAGTTAATTGGATGGTACTGATGATCACTGTGATTAATTGAGGCTCAAGGATAATAAGATGTGGATCTAAGATTGGATGGGACAGATTTATTCCAATTGATCCATGGATATTGATAGAGGGGCCTACTTGTGGTAATTGAAAAGTTTAGGGTCTTCATTGTAATTTATTCCTAAGACTGAAGTGCAATTGCATTTATATAGTGGTGTTGTTTGCAATTAACTGTGGGCCCGGATTGCACATGAAATGTGGGGTCGCGTGTCCCAGTTCGAGCCAGCTTTCTAAGGAATCCCTAGTGGTCCCCACGCTAGCCCAAGATATTAGAAAATTACTAATCTTACTTGAGCTTTAAAAGGAAGGAATTAGAAAGTTACTATTTCTATTTGAAGTGGGACTTCTAATAGTGGTAATAGTAAGCTACTAATTTGTGTGGAAGTGTGATTTCTAATACAAATTAGTAAGAGAGTTAAAATAGGAGTGATGAGGGCTATAAATAGGGAACTATCCCCTCTTGGACATCCAACATAAAGGATCCACGCCCAGCCCTTTTGTTTTGTGCAAGTGTTGCACAAATTCTCCTCCTCTTCTCTCTTCTAGTTTCTTAGAGTTTCTAGTAGGGTTTTCTCTTGGAGATTCCACACATCTTCTTAAGAAAAGAGATCTGATAGAGGGTCATAGCGTGGAAGACAACAAGGTCTTGAGATCTCTAATTGCTTCAAGAAGAGTTCTTGATCAAGTTAATTGTCTTCTCCTCCATTAGAGCACTACCGGGCTCCAAAGGTATAATATGCTTCTCTACTTATTGTAGATTATTTTGTTGCAAGTAGTTGTTGATTGCTATCTTCTAGATAGGTTATATTGCTGTACATGATAGATGAGAAGGAGGGATTGCATCCTGGATTGGGTTATGGCCTTCTGGATAGTTGATCCCTGAGTCAAGTGGGTCAAAAAGTTTTGAAAACCTATCCATGAGGCCCACCTACTTCCAACACTTCTTACATAGTTGCTTCTGTTTATGACTGGCATGGTAGACTAGGTCATATTAATTTTAAAAAATAAAAAATTATGAGTAATGATGGATTGATTGAGAAATATAAAGATGAATACAAGAAATGTGAAATATGTTCTCAATCCAAAATTACTCGAAAGCCTTTTGATAAAGCGAAAAGAGAAACTGAGTTACTTCAGTTAGTACATTCTGATATATGTGATTTAAGTAACACTATAACCAGAGGTGGAAAATACTACTTTATTACTTTTATTGATGATTGCTCTACATATACCTATGTATATTTACTTAGAACTAAAGTTGAAGCTTTATCTAAATTTAAAATTTATTTTCTGAAGTTGAAAATAAATTAAATAGAAAAGTAATTATATTTAAAAGTGACAGAGGTGGTGAATACACTTCAAAAGATTTTCTAGACTTCTGTGAATCCAAAGGAATTAAAAGAACAATTGTAGCTCCTTACACACCTCAATAAAATGGGATAGCAGAAAGGAAAAATCGGACTTTGATTAAAATGGTTAATTGTATGATGAATTCATCCGGTTGTCCAAGAAATTTGTGGGGTGAAGCTTTGTTGACTTCTTGTTTCATCTCAAATAGAATTTTACATTCTAAGAGTAATTGTTCACCCTTTGAAATTTGGGAGGGAAGAAAACCTAACCTTAGATATTTTAGAGTTTGGGGTTGTCTAGCCCATGTTAGGATAGTTGACCCCAAAAGGCCCAAGTTAGGACCCCACTCATGGGAATGCGTGTTCATAGGTTTTGCACAAGATAATGCTGCCTATAGATTCCTAAGAATGGAGACCAAACTCTAGTTGAGTCTCGAGATGCAGACTTCTTTGAAGATGTCTTTCCTTTCAAAACTAGGATTACATCTGAACTTACCTCATCTAAAAGAATTCTGGAAATTCCATAAGAAAAGGAACCCCAACTTAGGAGAAGTAAGAGAGTTAGGACATTCACTAGTTTCAGTCATAACTTTGAGACCTATCTAATAGACAAGGACCCATCTACTTATAAGGAGGCAATATCTGCCCATGATGCTGCCTTTTAGAAGGAAGCATTAGATGATGAAATAGAATCCATTTTAGCAAACCATACTTGGGAACTAGGTGACTTACCTTTAGATACCAAGCCTTTAGGGTGCAAATGGGTTCTTAAGAAAAAACTAAGGCCTGATGGAACAATAGTGAAATACAAAGCAAGGCTAGTGGTCAAAGGCTTTAGGCAAAATGAGGGGGTAGATTTCTTTGATACCTTTTCACCTGTATCAAGAATAAGTTCCATTAAGACTTTGATTTCTATAGCTGCTGTGCATAATTTATATATTCATCAGATGGATGTCAAAACTGTTTTTCTAAATGGTGATTTAGATAAAGAGATTTATATGTATCAACCAGAGGGTTATGAAATAAAAGGACAAGAGCATAAGGTGTGTAAGTTGTAAAAGTCCTTATATGGACTAAAACAGGCACCAAAACAGTGGCATATGAAGTTTGATGAGGTCATTCTTTCAAATGGCTTCAAAATAAAGGAGGCTAAAAAATGTATTTACTATAAAACTTATGGTGAGTCAACAATAATTTTATGCTTATATGTAGATGATTTATTGATCTTTGGAACTGACTTGGATTGTATCAAAGAAACAAAGTCACTTCTTTCCAATAATTTTGATATGAAAGACTTGGGAGAAGCAAGTATAATACTGGGAATCAAAATTATTAGAGATGACACTTGAATTAAATTGTCTCAATCAGATTACATTGAAAAAGTGCTGAAAAAATTTGATCACTTTAACTGTAAACCAGTGTCCACTCCTTTTGAATCAAGTATTAAATTAGTAAAGAATAATGGTGATAGTGTAGCGCAACTTGATTATGCTAGTGTGATTGGTAGTTTAATGTATGCCATGAACTGTACTCGCCGTGATATAGCTTATGCTGTGAGCAAATTGAGTAGATACACTAGTAATCCTGGTGTTGAACATTGGAATGTTGTATCTAGAGTACTTAAATATTTAAAGCATGCTATAGACTATGCATTGTGTTATTCTAGTTTTCCAACTGTAGTTGAATGTTACATGATGCTGCTTGGGACACGGACTTAGACGATTCTAAGTCTACCAGTGGCTATATTTTTACGTTGGGAGGTGCTGCAATATCTTGGAAATAAAAAAAAAACAAACTACCATTACACAATCCACTAAGGATTCAGAATTCTTGTATTTGAGAGCCGCTGGTACAGAAGTCGAATGGATTAGAAATTTATTATATGATATTCGTTTGTGGACTAATCCAATTCCTCCTATAATTATTCATTGTGATAATACTGCAGCAATTATAATTGCACACAATGCCACATGCAATGGAAAGTCTAGACAAGCAACATTGCAACATAGCTATGTAAGACAATTACTCGGTGGATGAGTGATTGCAATTGATTATGTGAAATCAAATGAAAAATTAGTAGATCCTTTGACAAAAGGCCTTGCAAGAGAAAAGATAAAGGAAATAACCAAAGGGATGGGTCTTAAGCCCATAAATCATCAATAGCAGTAACCCAACCTAATGACCAGAGATTCCGAGAACTAGGTTCAATGAGAAAAACAAGTTATTCCGATGATGTGAGGTGCTGACATTTAGAGTACGCATCCCTGTTGTGTGAGATTACTTGTTAGTATATAATCTGTAGCGAATAAGGTTGGATTTAGTCCTTAATGAGCTGGCCTATATGGTGGGGGTGCAAAGCTACAGGAGCACTCTTGATAGACTCACCTATATGAGTGTGGAAGTGGGGCCACTTCCTATGAGAATTTGGGTAGATTCTCTAGAGCACTCATGATATTCGGGATTAAGCACATGGCCATAAAGTGCTGACTTACGGACTCCAGGTATATAAAACTTGATGTATTTCTAAATCAATATAAAGAGTTGAAGTTCAATACTCTGGTCATTTTAACTCTTAAAAGTTCGAAAATATGTCATGACGATAAGGATCAAGCTCTGTTACCTTACCAGTATAATGCTCATTGAATATTTTGAAACATATGGGAGATTGTTGGGTTTTTAGTTGTTTCAAAAAATTCAAAGGAGTTTTGACTTGTAAAGATGTTTTGTCCTCTTGCTTTATGTGGATAGTGTAGGCTACTTGAGAACATGGTGTCCCACATCGCTCAAGTTCACTTCTTGAGAAAGCTTTAAATGTTTTTCCCTTTCCTTTACACTTTAGAACAATTAAAGCCTTTTACCATGAGCTGTATGCGCGCACGTGAGTTCGGCTCGACCCAGGGTTTATGTAAGACCCCGACCCGAGAGAACCCGATTAGTCGTAATTAAGTCGTGTGCTAGTCTTAAGCGTGATTAGTAGTCTTTGACTAAGTTGGGTTTGGAATAGCTTTTGATATAGTTTTGGGGAATTTTGAGTGCTTTGGTGACTAGTGGGGCCCTTTGGGAGTTCCTTTTGTGACTTTGCGTTTACTTAGGAGATTTTTCAGAATTTTTTTAATTTGTGTTTTTATCCCGTTTTGTTTATCTTGTTAATCCCTACAACTTTTATGTTGATCACGTGCCCGTCCGAGATCCCGAAACCCGATTTTCTAGCCTTGAGGGCAAAACAGTCTTTTTACACTAAATCTATACTCAAAACTTGATATCCCCAAAACCCGTAAAACATATACTTTTTGGAAACTAGATATTTCGACGATCACTTTTCTCTTCTTCGTCGAATTCATCCGAAGTCCCGAAAACTATGATTTCAGCCCAATGAGATTATTAATAGTAGAGCCCACTCCCCACTTGTTTATAAAGAAACCCTTCTCCCTCATTTCCCTTTTTCCAGCCCAAACCAAACACTAAGCTAGCATTTCCCTTCTTTCTTCTTCTTATTGCTTCTCCATCCTTAATCCACTCCCAAACTTGCACCAATAGGAGATTTGAGGCCATCATCTTCTTCATCTCTTTGAGAGCTTCTCTTAATAGCATTTGTGGAGAAAGCCACCTACTCCAAGACCACCTTTGGTACTAACCTAGCATTTTGAAGAGCTCTCATGTAATTAATCTTTCCCCTCTTTTGATATTGTGTTCTCCTAGCCTAAGAGAATCTCCATTTCCATTGTGGAAGCTTCTTCCTCCCCATTCTGTGTTTTGACTCTTTTAGGGTTTTGTTTTGAGGGTGTTTGCTTGTAGCTTGGTCCTTTGACTTGGAAGGCTTGATTAGAGCTTGATTTGCTTATTAGAGACCTAAGGCAAGTGGATGATTTGATTTTATGAGCTTTCAATGGTTTTATAAGAAATGTGGTTGATTTCATTGTTTTTCCATACATGCTTATTTATTACTTTGACTTGAAATGAATGCCCATGAAGAGCCTTGATAGTGCATTTATTGCCATAGGGATGTATTGGTTCATAGCATTTAATTTTCTCTTGTTTTATCTCAAATGTACTCTTGTGTGTAGTGGTTTCCTTCCCTCCTTTCCTTGTATATTGGATGTGATAATGTTGGAGGAGGTTAGAATGAATGTTGTTGGAAATTTGATGTTGATTTGGATGAAGTTTTGAACTCATCATTTGGTGTATTCAATGGGCTAAAAAGGAGATTGTAGAAGGAGGAGAAATAGAGGAGAAGAACTGTCCCGGAATCATTTTCTGGACAGTTCGCTCAAGCGAACATGACACTTCGCTTGAGCGAAGTGTCCAAAAAAGGGTTCTAGTCGTTCTAGAGGACAGTTCGCTCGAGCGGACCCTTTGTCGCTCGAGCAAACCCTCCCAGAACTCGTTCCAAAGAGTGGTTAGTTCGAGCGAATTGAATCTTCGCTCGAGCCAACCACCTACTAGATGAGTTCGCTCGAGTGACCTCAACTTCGCTCGAGCGAACCCACCCAGACAACCATTCTAGAGAGCTCACCGCTCGAGCGAACCCATAGTCAGCTCGAGCGATGGGTACTGTTCACCTGGGACTGTTTTGGGAGCACTAATGAAATGTCTAAATGTTTGAGAAAGGTATGTTGAGAGCCCTATTGCAATGAGAAGAACCGTTCCTATGTTTGAACATCCATTCATGAAGAAAACCACATCACAAGGATTTCGTTTGAAGTATTGAGAATCCAAAGTGTATAAGGACCCCGGAATGTCCCCAAACTCAAGGAGTACCAAGTTTTTATCGATTTAGACATATGGGACCCCTATTCACTTTGAACAAATCTTGAACTCGAAACTTCGATTATTTATTGTACCTTACTGTTCCCGAGATTTATACTACATGACTTGTTTTCCGAAAGCATTGAAGTTACACTGGTAACAGTTACTTGTCCCGAAATGTAGTGCCCGACATGAAATGACAGTTTTTCCTTTGAGCATTCTTGCCCCGCCCGTTTATTTACTTGCACTTAATTTACTTGTACATGTCCCGATTTGTTATTTGACCTATGAGTCGGCACCACTAAGCTTGGATAACCTCGTTGGTCTGTTCCACCGACTTGGAGATCCCCCTCTTGTCCCGCTAGCTGCAGTTTGGATCCCGCTACCCGATTATTACCGTGGTTTTATCCCGATGCCGCAGATTGCTACTGTGGTTCTCGATGCCTGGCTCGCTACCGTGGTCATGTATAATATATTATATGTATATGTGTATTTCGTTGTAGCTCCTCACTACGGTGACTGAGGTCAACGCCTTGATCTTGCTCTGTCACTTCAGTGATAGAGGATTTAGCTATGTGTAGTTGTCATCTTGCTTGTTTCCCGATTTCCTTGGATACCCATACATGTTTTACACTGTGCTTATGTTTTCTTTAAATGATTTGATTTTTTTATAAAGTTATTGATCAAATAGGTTTAAATGCTTTTAAAGGTAAATGTATTTATTATTGAATTGTTATGTCTTTTTACTCATTTGCCAAACCGTCGTGTTTTACCCACTCTTTGGTACTTAGGTCCCGTTGCCGGTTACCTTGAGGAGGAGCCAGAGGAGGCGGTCGGTGAACCATAGCGCTTAGTTGAGTGGCGTGCTGATGATGTCTTATAGACATTCGATTGCTAAGAGAGACATAATATTTGAGAACGTTTAACCATTCTTTGGGGATTGGTATTTTGTTTATATTGGCCTTTGTTGGCCTCTATTTTTGGGAATGTAATTAAATGATCTTTTGTATAAACTTTAACTTACGTTTGGGAAACATGCTTATGATCATTGTTCATTCTGATACAGTATCTGCTAGATTGTGTGGTCTCAATCCATCAGTTGATATAATAAGTTGATTAATTTCTTTATTTATCAATAAAATCATGCTTTATCTTTCATGAGATGAATGGTATTTTATTACTTAATGCACATGAATAATACATATAATATGATGGTTCATGAGATGAACTGGGTCCCATTAGTAAATTAGATGTGATATATGTATATGGATGAGATCCACATACGGGAGACATGTGTCACAAATCTTATACTTAAAAATATCTTCACAACCATTGATGAGACTGGGCATCTCATCTGATAAGGTTGCAGCACTTTGATCACTATGAGATAGTGTAATTTGTCTCGATCATCAGAATGTAAGATTCTTGATCATAGTGCTGGTACATTGGATGTATTGAAGGACCATGAGAAGCACCTTATGAAATACTGTCTCGATTTAAGGACTGCTCTCATAATTCCTTAGCAATAGGCTCTCAATCCTGAGACATTGATGAACTCAAGTTTCTATCTATTCATTTGCTTTGAGTCATCAATGAGTGAGGCCAACTGTAGGTCAACACCTCGGTGTCTTGGGTACGTGGTAGTAGGACTGTGGGAACATCCAATGGTCAAGATGTAATCTATCTATATTATCCCCTTGTGCCAATTAATGGATTTGTCATTAGTAAGTGCGCGCACATCTCGATTAAGAGTTAATTAGATGGTACTAATGAACACTGTGATTAATTAGGGCTCAAGGATAATAAGATGTGGATCTAAGATTGGATGGGACAGATTTATTCCAATTGATTCATGGATATTGATAGAGGGGCCTAATTGTGGTAATGTGGAAGTTTAGGGTCTTCATTGTAATTTATTCCTAAGACTGAAGTGCAATTGCATTTATATAGTGGTATTATTTGCAATTAACTGTGGGCCCGGATTGCACATGAGACGTTGGGTCGCGGTGTCCCAGTTGGAGCTAGCTTTCTAAGGAATCCCTAGTGGTCCCCACGCTAGCCCAAGATATTAGAAAGATTCTATTCTTACTTGAACTCTAAAAGGAATGAATTAGAAAGTTACTATTTATATTTGAAGTGGGACTTCTAATAGTGGTAATTGTAAGCTACTAATTTGTGTAGAAGTGCTTCTTCTAATGCAATTAGTAAGAGAGTCTTAAGAGGAGACCTAAAAGCTATAAATAGAGGAGTCTATAGGGCTAGACGTCCCATGCATATCAGCACCTAGGGATTCACGCCCAACCCTTGTTTTGTGCAAGTGTTGCACATCTCTTCCTTCTCCTCTCTATCTTCTAGTTCCTTGGAGTTTCTAGTAGGGCTTTCTCTTGAAGATCAAACACATCTTCTTGAGAAAAGAGAACTGATAGAGGGTCATAGCGTGGAAGACAACAAGGTCTTGGAGATCTCTAATTGCTTCAAGAAGAGTTCTTGTTCTAGTTGATTGTCTTCTCCTCGATTAGAGCACTACCAAGCTCCAAAGGTATAATCTGCTTCTCCTCTTGTGGTAGATTATTTTGTTGCATGTAGTTGCTGATTTTTATCTTCTAGATAGGTTATATTGTTGGACATGATTGATGAGAAGGAGGGATTGCATCCTGGATTGGGTTGTAGCTTTCTGGATAGTTGATCCCTGAGTCAAGTGGGTCAAAAAGTTTTGAAAACCTATCCACGAGGCCTACCTACTTCCAACAGTATTATACTTATGTTAATGTCTTTATGACTAGAGATGGTTTGAATACTTGATTTGCTACACGCTTCCGCACTTAATAGAAATGTTCATATATGGTTGTGATATCCTCACCGCGGACACCTGTGAGAAATTAAATAAATGTGCACACTTTACACTCATCACCTAACATCTCACACTCACCAATCAACGAGTCCCGATCCCGGATTAGGACCTCGGTGGGCCCGGTCCGGGGTTGCGACAGTTCCGGGTCCGGAAAACGTTTAACCGGGCGTGCGTCTGAGACGCTCATCCTACTTGTATATCGTGTGCAGGGGGGTGCAAATCCAGCCCAACCTGGCCCGAAGGGACCCATATTCTGATACAGATATGGCCTGTTTTTGCTGAAATTTCAAATTCCTTTTTTCTTAAAAAAAAATGTTTTAAAACGTTTAAAATGCAGTTTTAATTGCTGTTTAACGTTGTGGCTTAATGCAATTTTAATTATCTTTAATGCTGTTTAACGTTGTGATTAATCGCTGCTTTAAGGGCTCCACGACATTATTTTTTGCCATATAAAATTACATGGTTTGGGTTCAAAACAAACACATAAAAAATCAATCTGTGCTTTTTCTTCTTCGCCTTTCTCGTGAGCATTCTGCGATTGCTGGAGGTTGATCTGGACTTAGTGCGCGACTAAGTCGGATCTTGTGTGAAGTCCATTGTATCCTGAGGGCAGTCCTACAGAGATCCTATTCGCTTCTAGGTTTATCCCGGAAGGGTAGAACTCGTCCTAAAGAAAGCGTCACCAAACGTGCCTCAAACACAAATTGTTGCCGCTGCTTTCTTTCGATTCTCGTCTATACAATTGTCTCCTCTAACAGCAGATCGGTACCATTGTTTCAATTCCTGTTTTTGCTTTAGTTTTGTAGCATTATTTATAACACAAAGTATCCGTCCAAGTATCTAATCCATCCAAGTACATCAAGAGTTACTTCAATATCTTAACAAGTGGCCAAGTTCCTCCTAGACAAGTCGTCAATATCCAATCCAATATAAGAGGTTGTCTCTTCCTACCAAGGCCATTGAATAGCCTAGCCCCAAGACACGAGTCATCCATCCTCCACCATAAACAAGCACATTCTCTAGGTAAACCCTAGGTTGTCATCATCATTTAATTAAGAATTAAAGGCATCAACAACAAAAAGATATTCCATAGAATAAGAGGTCAACAAAATAAAAAAGAAAAGCAGATCATCCCGTCAATATCAATGAAGGAACAAATATAAGTAACCAACCTAGGTTAATGGTTGTCCATTGGGTATAGTGCTAAGTCAGTCAACTTAATGGCCAAATGACGGTTTTGGATATCACATAATTAAGTCTAGGTGCCCTGATGTTCAAGTATATCCAAAAGCCCCACATAAGCTAGCCTCTTGACTTAACTTTGCTTCCCCATATCCTACATCGACCAAACGAGGATAGAATGCTAGGCTCAACCATCAACACATCATAAGTCCTCTAATTATAAGTCATTATGTAGGTCAAAGGGTCTCACATGAGATCTAAGGGTCAGAAGATACAAATTTTTCACTTTGGGAAGCCCGAGCTTATTCTTAGTCGTAGCCCTGTCACGACTAGCCGCGAGTCTACTATGATTGTCTAACAACTCATCGTGGGTAGCCTTACGACTAGTTGTGAGGCTGTCCAAAACAAAATACCAATTTCATTGCTCTTTGGAAAATCAAACCATAGTACATTCACAGTTATCTTTTTTGGAAGCTTACGGCTAGGCATAAATGATCCACGTTAGCCGTAAGAAGTTATGGCTATTATGCAAATCTCTAGGAAAACCCCTTCAATTCACCTCCAATTCCTTTCAAACTTTACCCAAACATCAATTACGTCATTCCAAATCATTTCCTATCATCAAATTACATAATTCAAAGGTCATGTATCAAGTTAGGGCTCCAAACATGCATATAGGGTTCGACTTCATCAAATGAGCTTAGGAAAGAGGGAATTCTAAAATCGTATCATCATAATTCGTATATTGTATTGCCTTGGTCTTCTAAATTGGAGAATTCTCTCCAAAACTCAAGACTCACGCCAAGAAACTCCAAAGTCACTCCAACATGCCAAATCCTCTAGATTTAAGCCTCCTACTCCCAAATCCAAGGGAGAATTAGGGATTAAGGTTGTATTTCAACAAGAATTCCACAAAAGATCTTTGAGTTGGAATTAGGGTTTGAAACTTACCTTGATAGAGAGAGAAAGAAGAGATCTAAGGAGAAGTCCAATGAGATATGAGAGAAAAGAGATGAAAATATTCAAGGGATTCTGCCAATTGGATCGCTTAATCTTTGCCCTAGAAGCTTCTAGAGATGAGAGAGAGAGAGAGAGAGAGAGAGAGAGAGAGAGAGAGAGAGAGAGAGAGAGAGAGAGAGAGAGAGAGAGAGACATGAATGGAAAAGAGAGATTTAAGAAATGAGTCTTTGTAGAAAAGAATGAGATTGGTTTTGTTGCTATAGTTGGTAAGCCAAATGACAAAAATACCCTCCACTTAAGTGGCACTAAAAAAACAAGGACAAGGGCAATTTGGGGAATTCAAGGAAATTCTTTATTTCTCCCAAGCACCCTCTAGATAACTTAACTACAACCAAGGGCCCTACCTCCCATACTTTCTAAAATTACAAACATCCCCCCCCCCCCCCCCCAACAACTCTCCCAAAGTAAGGCCAATACCCACTAAAATGCCTAAAACTAGTTATCAAACCCAACTAAACACCCACAATCGATACAAAACACAAATAATTACTATAAATATAGCTAGGAAAAACTAGGACCTTACAAACATAGAAGGACTTCGCTCCACTTCTTTATTTCAACTTTTTGTCCTTATCCCACTATAATGCTGGATGTTGGATATATCCCACAATATTGTGGACAATCTTCCTTCGAACAGTGGCAAATGTACTCTTCTTCATCAAATCCTCAAATGGCATGTAGTCTGGAGTTTCTATCTTTCAAGTCCTCATCCTCCTCAAATCAGGTCTCTTTCAAAATAAGGGAAAAAACGAGTCTTGATCGAGCCCACTACACAAAAGGACATATCTGATTATGTGAATGGGTAGTAGTTTGAGAAGATGATGACATAACTAAAACCTTGAGGATTCCATACTCTCAGAGGGAATTTAATATGCATCAAAGTCAGTCGATCAGAAGTTTGAACCCTAGATGAATGACTTGGCGCAGAAATTTGCATGTTGCATTATGTGCGCCGACTGGGCTCTACTACAGAAGGACTATTGAAAAGTATTTTTGCTAACTCTACTACTGCTTTGATGTTTTGTTAGGAATACTTAGCTAAGGAGACTTAATCTGATGTTAGAGCCAACCAGTCAGGAGCTCGAATCTCAAGATGAATGACTAGATGCTGAGAAGAAATGTGTAATTATATCGCCAAAAAATACACAGATCGGGCTCTACTTGTGGGAGAGTATTGAAAAGTATTTACGCTGTCTCAACCAAGCCTAGGGGCTTTTGGGTAGGAATGGCTAGCGGAGCTAATTTAATAAGCGTATTTGTTCACATTTGTGTGGGGTTGAACATCTTTTCATGGGTTTGTAAATAGGTTTCGAGAACTATCTTTATCTTGAATGGTTCAATGATGCCTTGCGTAAAACGTCTATAGAATGGGTTTTGTGAAGGGGTTAATGATGGCCTTGTGAATGGGTTGATGATAATGATAAGGGAGAGAAACCACCATTTTAAAATTTGACAAGGGAGAGAATTCATGTAACTGCTTTCAAGGAAGAAGACACAAGGAGGAACATCCCATTATATCTTGGATATACTCAACATCCCATGATATTGTAGGATAAGGGCAAAGAGCTAAAAACTTAAAGTTGGATGAAGGTCCTCCTGTGTTTGTGCTAATTATTTGGTCCCTCCTCCCTTTTACAATAGTTTAAGGGGTATTTCCCAATAAAAATTTCCTAAAATTAAACTATCACAAAATAGAGTAACTAAAAATGCTGATGATAATAGAATGTAATAATATAAAGTAATAGTTTGATGTGGGCTTTCGTGAAAGTCAAAATTGAAATGTAGTAGTCAACATTAATTTGAAAGCCTTCTACTATATTATATATAATAATAGGTTGTTGGTGTTGTGTGTGATAAGAGTCAAAACTGAAAGGTGTTGTGTCAAAATTGAATTGAAAAGTTTCTGGTATAATATATATTAATACGTTAACATCGGTTCCAACTATAGTCAAAATTGAAAAGTAACTATCAACATTGAATCAAAAACCTCCCACTATAATATATAATAATAATAGGTTAATTTGGAGTTTAGTGAGAGTCGAAATTGAAAGGTATTAGTACAAATTGAATTGAAAGCCTTCCGTATAATATATAATAATAAGTTGATGTAGGATCTTATGAGAGTCGAGATTAAAGATAGCGATCAACAATAACAATAGATTAATACGGGTCCAAGCCAGTGATACAAAATAACTTAAAAGAAAAACACATAAGTGGTTAATTTCAAAATGAGAGTCCCTTCAAGTAGTTAGGAAAATGAATGAAAATCATTCTGTATCAATTTAAAAAATGGTTTTTTAATCATTTGAAACTTGAAGGGTTCCATCACATTTTTAGATATTTTGTATTTTTCTTTTTCATCTAGCTTGGTGAGAGTCAAAATTGAAAGGTCGCCATAAAAACTGTACTCATAGCCTTCCACTATAATATATAATAATTGGATTATGTCTAATTCCATGGTAGGATAAGAAAAAAGGCGAAGACAATTGAGTATAATATATGCAAACAATTTTCTATAAGTTTTGTACCACATACCCCTAAAAAAAAGAAAAAGAAAAAGACAAAGACAAAAACATTCATTTCCCTTTTCAACAAAATATATAAGATTCTTTAAATCCATTCAAAACAAAAGTTGAAATCAACCAAAAATAGGGGTGTTCATGGGTCGGGTTGGGCCGAGCTGAGGCATATCTAGGCCCAACTTCACTTTCGAGACAAAGGATCACATCCAGCCCAAGCATAACATGGGCTGTAAATTTTACGCTCAAGCCCGCCCCTCTAGTCAATGAATCCGAGTCAGTTGGGTTGAAATAGGCTTTCTAGCAATTGTTTGAGTATATAATCACTAAATTACAATCGTTCTTTACTTGGGCCTGCTTGATTAAGATTTGGGCTTGACATCACTTAATCAAAGCTCGGCCAAAGTATTAAATGGGTGTAAGTTATACATCCATGACTAGCCCAAAGAAGGATCCATGGCCTAAGCTGGCCTGCCCATGCGCACCCCTAATCAAAACTGGTGATTGATATGGTTCCTGATCCTATGCTCCATGCACGTCTCTTTATGGGGCCCACCTACTCGCCCACATGGGAGTAGGGCTAGGGGATTGAAAGATCTAATTGGGGCCCTCCCATGTCTATAAAAATCAGCACAATTTGATTATCCTAACCCTTTCATCCACTGTCTAAAATGGATGTAGAGTCAACTCAATGGTTCAATCCATTCAGACAAACTGTTGGAGGGTGGGTGTTATGTGGCTCAATCCGATGAGCCATTAGGTGGGCTCCACTATAGGTGCCGACAATGTGCATGCTTGTGCATAGGATATTTTCTGTGGATCGTAATATAGAGGAGACCGTAATCCGTGGTCAATTTAGTAGTAGTTATATTTAAAAAGTTTCCTTGTCGTACAAGGAAAAACCGGCAAACCGTATAGAATCCACCCTCTCAAGGAGTTTGAGGAGCGCAAGGAAGGGAGTTACAACGGGCAGCTTCCAGTAATCCCGCGGTACGTACAAGGGTACATGCGCGCTTGTACCGCGGGTGTTGCTAAAAGAAGAGGCAGCCCCCGCCTCGCCCGTTACTTGAAACGTCCGGCTCCTCTCTTGTAAACCTTTAAAAACAAAGTCTGACCGCAGACATCCATTGCTTATAATCTCAGGTCGCCGACTGCTTAGGTCAGCCGCAAGGGGTTGATTAACAGAATCGCCACGCATACGTCTGAATATGTATGATATTATGGCACTTATAGGCACAATTTTGGATACAAAAGGCCCGATTCCAACCGGAGCCAGCTTGCCCCATCATTTCTTGCCGAAATTTCAATAGTAGTGTATCCTACATGTTAAATATGAAAACCACAGAAAAGAAAATTTTCACTCATTGGCATTATGTTAATTTGTTGTACCGAGATGCATGCTTATTGCTTGATTAAGGAAAATTGATGAAGAAAAAAGGCGAGACCAAAATATCAGATCTGAACTTAACAAAATTCAGTGTTATCCAATTAACCTATTCCTAATCCTTTACTTGAGCCATCAAGTTATGGCACCCAAATTTAATAGGCTTAAAGTTTGATGATTCAGTGTGCCTTTTTTCTTTTCCTTTAAAAATCTAATCATGCCCTTAAGAGTAAGTTTGTACGGCCACTTTAAAAAGTGAAATTGATTTCTCGTAGCTTTGAAAGTTATGCATTTAGTGCAGCCCCTTGTCGTCGGGGATGAGAGATGACAAAATAGGCTAACTTCTCTGTGATGTCATAAAAAGGCATTTTCATTGGAGGCAGTTGAATTTCGTAATTTCAAACAAAAGGTGAAAAAAAGAAGTCCGTCCTCCGAGATATCCGTTATTTAGGAAGTGAAAAAAACAACCTGAAATACTACTCATACTGTAGCTGCGTCGGCTGTGTTGGTTATTATGTCGCAATTTCAACTCTACACTTATAGGCTCATTGATCATGTAGATGCATGTGGGCTTGTCGCTTGTGAGGAATCAATGTGAGTCTGTGATGCTTTTTCTCCTCCTTCGCCCATTTGACCATGATAAAGCAATTTAATTTTTGCAACATCTTATGACATTCGTAGATCTTACCTTTTCTGATGGTTTGATGAGAGATGAGGCCCACTTATTTTATCCAACACCATTCATTTTTCTCAGCAAAACAGGATATATGTAATATAACCATTAAGAATCAAGAAAACTGTCCTGTAGGTAATCAAGACATCATTGGTACGGTGATAGGTAAAACAGGTGAGAAATTGAAGTTGCATGTATCAAGAGAAGTGTGATGGCTTGTGTGGGCGGCCTTGTAGGATATGCCAGCTGTCAAGCCCAGTTGCTGATGACACGTGTAGAAATGGAAAGTGAGAGATAGACGCAGCCCAATCCTCGCGGAAAACTCGGAGATCTGCAACAATTTCTTCATGAGAATTGATGGTCGTATGTAAAAGTAGTGATAGCATCACCAGCAACCACGAGTGGTCACCCTTTCCTCATTGACTCACAACATGCAACAGTCTTATAGATAAGAGCAAGGAGAAAAAAAAAAAAAAGAAAAGAAAAAGAAAAAGGTGCATCGGAAATACACTACATAATTATAATAATAGTCGAACAAATTCAACAGACTTGCGCTATGTGTGATACATCAAAGTTTAAAAATTCAATCCATATTGAATCAACGACATTTTCTCTTAGCTCAGTAATTTTTTTTTTCACCTTTTGGCAGAATTAGTTGGTGCCTTCCACCCATCTCACGCGATGATGCCAAGATAAGAGGATAACAATCTCCCACTCAGCAATGCGCCCTTGGTAGCAATTGGGCATTGGGTCCTTTTTCTTGCTTATTGAGACCCGATTAAAATAGAATTCAAGGAGTAAAAAAGATGTAATAAAAAAATGATTAACTAAATTACTAATAATTTCAATTCTAAGGGGTTGGTTGAGTGATCACGACCACGGTTCCAACCTCTTCCAGAGTTAGAGGTCTTAATATCGACAACCGATAGCCAAAAATAAATAAATTCGTAATAACTCCTTGAAACAAAATCAAATGTTTTAATTATATGTAATTACATGAAGTAGATGCCTTTGCCTCCACCTGTGATGTAGGAAACATATCTAGCGTGTAAACCAACAAACTTATATTCAATAATAGCCACTCACTAAAAATGTTAGGACTTTTGAAAACCTTAAAACGAAGAAATAACTTGTAGTTAATAAAACAAATTATCATTTGAATCAAAATAACATAGATTGTACCGATAAGAAATTGTCGCGACCCCGGACCGGGCCCGCAGGACTAATCCGGGATCGGGACACTAATGTGTCATGAACCAACAACATATACATTTTTATTTTAATTTCCCACAGGTGTCCGCGGTGAGGATATCACAACCTTGCATGAACATTTCTTTTTAGTGCGGAAGCGTGTAGCAAATCAAATAGTAGGCTATCTCTAATCATGCAAACATTAATTATTAAATATCAAAACTGGATCAGAATGAGCAATGATCTATAGCAAGTTTCCCACAAATTGTTAAAGTTATACAAAATATCATTTAGTTACATTCCCCAAAATTAGAGGCCAACAAAGGCCAATACTACAAAAGAATAACCCAAAAGAATGGTTAATAAGTTCTCCTCAAAATGTTACGCTTCTCAAAGCAATCTGATGTCTACATGACATCGTCAGCACGCCACTCGACTAGAGGTTGCGGCGCGCCTACCGCCTCCTCCGGCTCCTCCTCAACGAAGCCGACAACGGGACCTGAGTACCAAAGCAAAGGATCAGACACGACGGTCTGGCAAGAGAAAGCAAGGATACAACAATATCTAACACAAGAAAATCTCTGGCAAAGAGTATAAATCTGAGTTAAGCAAGAACTCTCATAAAATAGATAAATCATTTGCGATGAACAAGTAAACAATATAAAACATATCAGGTATCCAAGGATTTGGGACTAACAAGGTGGCAATCACATAAAGCTAAGTCCTCTGTCACTAAAGTGACAACAGTATCACGGGACGTTGATCTCTGTCACACAAGGTGAGGAGAAACAACGTATACATATATACAATATAATTATACGGGAACGGGACCACGGTAGCGAACCGGGTATCGGGACGGGACCACGGTATTAGACCGGGTATCGGGATCCAAACTGCAGCTGGCGGGACGGGAGAGGGATTTCCAAGTCAGTGGATCAGACCGACAAGGTATCCAAGCTTAGTGATGCCGACACATAGGATAAAACTCATCGAGGCATATCAAGTATTCAAGTACAGTAAATAAACGGTAAAACGGGGGTGCTCAAGGGCACACTGACTTTCCATATCGGGCAATACATTTCGGGGCAATTCACTGTTACTATTGTAGCTCCAAAGCTTTCGAGAAAGCAAGTCATGCGATGAAATTCCTTGGAATGAGGTGAAACAATACACTATAATGAAATTTGGGTAAAATATCAATTTAGAAATCCAATTAAGTGAATAGGGGTCCCGTATGTCTATTATAGCCCTTACTTGGTACTCCTTGAGTTTTGAGACATTCCGGGCTCCTTATGCACTCCTACGATTTTTCCAAAATTTCGAATGACATATTTGTGATATGGTTTCTTTCTCGGATGGCATCAAGCAATGCCTAATGAATCCCCTTCGATTGACAAAGCTCAACGCTCGAACCAACTCTCCGGTTCGTTCGAGCGGGGAGCTTTTCGAAATCTGGGAAATTTCGGTTACCTGGCGGTTAGCCGCTGGGTAACCGTGGAGCTGACCGAATTTCAGGTGAGAATTCTGATGCTCTCGGGAAAAGGAACCGTGATTGTGCGGTTGGCTGGCGGTTAGCCGCCGATGGGTTCGGCGGTTAGCCGCTGGCTAACCGTGAGGCTGACCGCGTTTTCAGGTGGAAAATGATGCTCTCTGGAAAAGTCACCGCGGTGCGCGGTTATCTGGCGGTTAGCCGCCGATGCATTCGGCGGTTAGCCGCTGGGTAACCGTGAACTGACCGCCAGTTACGAAAATGCTCACTGAGTTCAGTTTTGAGTCATTTTCCTCCTCAAAACCATCTTCCTCACATCCACAAAGTCCTTACAATAGCATTGAGCTAATAGTTCCTCCAATGCATCTCTTTATACTTCTCCAAATCCTCATTAAGAGTTCTCTCCATCACTTCTTCCATGTCAAGTCCAATGCAAATAAAAGAGAAGTAAACCATTTCACAAACATTCATCTAAGCTATCACAAGAACAATAAATGCTCTACCAACATGTTTATAAAACATTGAATGAAACTATCAAGATACATTATGAGCATTTATTTCAAACAAACCTCATTAAATGAAAGTATGGAAAATCCATAAAGACTACACCAAATCATTTCAAAATTAAAAACATCCAAACATTCACTTGCCTCTATTCCAAGCTAGTTGAAAACAAGCCTTTTATCACCTCTATTGCTCAAAGCCAAGCTACACATCAAGAATCCCAAAACAACCCTAAAATGGGTTACACAAGGAATGACAATGAACAAACCAACAATAATGCAAATGTAGCTTCTCAAAGGCTAGAGGAACACTAATCTAGGAGATGGGAATGATCACTTACCTTGAAGGTCCTCTAATGGCAATAGCAAACTCAATGAAGGTCTTGGAATGGAGAGTTCTCCTCACAAATGGTACCAATGGAAAGCTTGAGAGATGAGGGAATGATTGGTGACTTCCATTGCTTGGTTGATGAGCTCTAGGTATGGCTTGGAGATGAAGAAGCAAGAAGAAGAAAAGAAGAGTCACAAGAAACCCTAGGTTCAGTTGTGCTGGAGCAATGGAGAGTGAATGAGAAAGAAGAGATGGGTTCTCTTTTGTTAACAAAGGGAGCTTGGGTCCCACAACTTAAGGAACTAAATTAGCTGAAATCATCTACTTCGGGACCTCGGATGGGTTCGACGAAGAAGGAAGAAATAATCGTCGAAATATCTAGTTTCCAAAAAGTACATGTTTCACGGGTTTCGGGGATATCGCGTTTTGGGTACAGACTTGGTGTGCAATGACTGTTTTGCCCTTTAGGCTATGAAAATCGGGTTTCGGGATCTCGAATGAATACGGGATTAACATGAAAGTTGTTGAGATCTACAAGATGCATGCAACGGGCCAAAAATATAATCCACAATAAATCGGGAATTTCCTCGAGAAAATACAAAGCCGAAAAGGGAACCCCCAAAGGGCCCCACAAGCTACCAAAGCAAATCAAGACAAACGAATTAGCCCGAAACCATAATCAAAGCTAATCCAATCCCAACTTAACCAGAAATCACTAATCAAGCTTAGCACTAACACGCAACCTAATTAGCACTAATCGGGTTCACTCAGGTCGGGGTCTTACAGAAATTCACCTAGATTGTGCTAAGAAACAAGAAAAAGGGAATCCAGTGTTTTGGGACCGCCAAACTCCAAATTGACGGGTTCTGATTGATTCTTTCTTCCCTACTCTTTTAACCATAGGCATCATAAATAATTCAACTCACGAGAACAAGAAGAGGAGATGTTGAAAGGTTTGGTTTGGAAGGGATCAAATGAGCTTATTAATTAGCTTTTTAAGTAGGAATATGGAGGATTTCCTTTTTCACGATGGCCCCCAAAATCATGCGGCATGGCCCCATTCTTACATTAGTAAGAAAGACATAGCAGTGGGTAGTCACATCAGGGCTTCTTATCATAGTATCTGGGCCCTCTCCCAATGAGCAGCCCCACATTTTTGTTGAAAATTTATATTAAAAACATACTTTATGTATTTGTCTATGACTGATTCATTTTTAGTATATTTTGTTTTCTCATCTAACTGAGATTTTATATGGGCAAATGATTGCATTATTAATTATTATGCATGTGAGTGTCCTTTGTTTTATAAAGTAGACAAGTTGGTGTATAGAGTTTTACTTATACGCGGAAGACTCATTTGTCGGTTCTTATGGAATATAAGTTGTTGTTCACAATCTAGATGGATCTGGACACACCATCGGTATGATTGTAGCATGATGTTTTAGCAGGCTTGTCTTGGCTGCGGGAAACGGTATAGTCTCGACTCATTATGCTAGTACGCTTTGTGTGTATTGAACTTGACCGTGTTTTTGGGTTTATTATCTTTATACTGATTATATAAGATGATGAACATCTAAATGGTTATTATGAGTGCTTGTACTCTTAATCCTTCTTAAGGTCCCTCTTGTAGCCTATAAATATGCGATATTGCTCTCTAGATTAACAGACAAGTATAACAAGAGAGAAATCTTGTTTTTAGGAAGCAGAAGAGAATTCGCAGAAGAGGCTCACTCCTTAGTGTGAGTTCTAGCATATTGGAATACAGTAGAAGATCTTGAGGATTTCAGGCCGCTGTAAGTTCGAGATCAAATCAGAGAGATCTCGCATGTATGATTTAATCATATTCGTTCAAAGAAATTTCCGCAGCAATCTGTACGCAATATCTGGAGATCCTGGTACCTACTCGTTTCTAACAATTTTTACATCAGTATTGGATCAAATTCTACCATTGAATTGCTCACTTGTTTTCTACATGATGAAGTTGAAAAATGAAAATTAAAATTTTAGGTGGGCCTCAGTTTGATTGCATTGATAGTTAGACCAAAACTAAGATTTACCCATGGTTTTAAACTATGGTTTAATTCCTACACATCAAGCAAGGCCAAAATCTGTATGTATTGTCCAATATATTGATTTGTTTTAACCCATTTTCCTCTTTTAAAAAAAATAGATAATTTTAGAAAATAATTACAATTCTTCATATATTTATATGTTGGTTCCTTCCTAATAGGGTAGGGCCCTCCTAATCAGCAAGGACCCTAGGGTATGTGACACTAATAACTCCAAAATATAGCATGAAGTTTATGGCCTGGCCTTAGAGATGTTCATGGGCTGGGCTGAGCAATATCTAGGCCCGACCTAGGTTTTAAACAACAATCCCGAGCGCGGGCCAAGCCCGACTCGAGCCATAAGTACCTGGCCTAAGTGCAGCCTAATTAAAATAGGTAAAGCCTGAGTGGATTATATTTTACAAAGAAAAGGGGAAACTGTCACGTCCCTCGAACCCGATTAGAAAATAAACCGGATCCAGGGAGTGAAATTTAGGGCTAATTAAATTTTTTTTCCTTTAGGCCCAATGATCTAGGGAGTGAAATCCAGGGAGTAGGAATATGGAGGATTTCCTTTTTCACGATGGCCCCCAAAATCATGCTACATGGCCCCATTCTTGCATTAGTGAGAAAGACATTGCAGTGGGTAGTCACATCAGGGCTTCTTATCATAGTATCTGGGCCCTCTCCCAATGAGCAGCCCCACATTTTTGTTGGAAATTTATATTAAAAACATACTTTATGTATTTGTATATGACTGATTCATTTTTAGTATATTTTGTTTTCTCATCTAACTAAGATTTTATATGGGCAAATGATTGCATTATTAATTATTATGCATGTGAGTGTCCTTTATTTTATAAAGTAGACAAGTTGGTGTATAGAGTTTTACATATACACGGAAGACTCATTTGTCAGTTCTTATGGAATATAAGTTGTTGTTCACAATCTTGATGGATCTGGACACACCATCGGTATGATTGTAGCATGATGTTTTAGCAGGCTTGTCTTGGCTGCGGGAAACGGTATAGTCTCGACTCATTATGCTAGTACGCTTTGTGTGTATTGAACATGACCGTGTTTTTGGGTTTATTATCTTTATACTGATTACATAAGATGATGAACATCTAAATGGTTATTATGAGTGCTTGTACTCTTAATCCTTCTTAAGGTCCCTATTGTAGCCTATAAATATGCGATATTGCTCTCTAGATTAACAGACAAGTATAACAAGAGAGAAATCTTGTTTTTAGAAAGCAGAAGAGAATTCGCAGAAGAGGCTCACTCCTTAGTGTGAGTTCTAGCATATTGGAATACAGTAGAAGATCTTGAGGATTTCAGGCCGCTGTAAGTTCGAGATCAAATCAGAGAGATCTTGCATGTATGATTTTATCATATTCGTTCAAAGAAATTTCCGCAGCAATCTGTACGCAATATCTAGAGATCCTGGTATCTACTCGTTTCTAACAATTTTTACATCAGTATTGGATCAAATTCTACCATTGAATTGATCACTTGTTTTCTACATGATGAAGTTGAAAAATGAAAATTAAAATTTTAGGTGGGCCTCAGTTTGATTGCATTGATAGTTAGACCAAAACTAAGATTTGCCCATGGTTTTAAACTATGGTTTAATTCCTACACATTAGGCAAGGCCAAAATCTGTATGTATTGTCCAATATATTGATTTGTTTTAACCCATTTTTCTCTTTTAAAAAAAATAGATAATTTTAGAAAATAATTACAATTCTTCATATATTTATATGTTGGTTCCTTCCTAATGGGGTAGGGCCCTCCTAATCAGCAAGGACCCTAGGGTATGTGACACTAATAACTCCAAAATATAGCATGAAGTTTATGGCCTGGCCTTAGAGATGTTCATGGGATGGGCTGAGCAATATCTAGGCCCGACCTAGGTTTTAAACAACAATCCCGAACGCGGGCCAAGCCCGACTCGAGCCATAAGTACCTGGCCTGAGTGCAGCCTAATTAAAATAGGTAAAGCCTGAGTGGATTAAATTTTACAAAGAAAAGGGGAAACTGTCACGTCCCTCGAACCCGATTAGAAAATAAACTGGATCCAGGGAGTGAAATTTAGGGCTAATTAAATTTTTTTTCCTTTAGGCCCAATGATCTAGGGAGTGAAATCCAGGGAGTAGGAATATGGAGGATTTCCTTTTTCACGATGGCCCCCAAAATCATGCTACATGGCCCCATTCTTGCATTAGTGAGAAAGACATTGCAGTGGGTAGTCACATCAGGGCTTCTTATCATAGTATCTGGGCCCTCTCCCAATGAGCAGCCCCACATTTTTGTTGGAAATTTATATTAAAAACATACTTTATGTATTTTTCTATGACTGATTCATTTTTAGTATATTTTGTTTTCTCATCTAACTGAGATTTTATTTGGGCAAATGATTGCATTATTAATTATTATGCATGTGAGTGTCCTTTATTTTATAAAGTAGACAAGTTGGTGTATAGAGTTTTACATATACACGGAAGACTCATTTGTCAGTTCTTATGGAATATAAGTTGTTGTTCACAATCTAGATGGATCTGGACACACCATCGGTATGATTGTAGCATGATGTTTTAGCAGGCTTGTCTTGGCTGCGGGAAACGGTATAGTCTCGACTCATTATGCTAGTACGCTTTGTGTGTATTGAACTTGACCGTGTTTTTGGGTTTATTATCTTTATACTGATTATATAAGATGATGAACATCTAAATGGTTATTATGAGTGCTTGTACTCTTAATACCGACATAAATAATAGACACATGCATTTAGTGTTTGGCATTTTGATTTACGAAGGAGTGAGATCTTCTATGAGTCAATAATCTCAGTGAATTGGATGACTACACTCCCTGTATGGTGGATATTAGTTTATTGACGGAATCCACGTCCCGTTATAGGGATTGATGATATCCCCTTGATGAAGCTTTTAAGTTTTGATTATGTCAAATCCTGCAGGTGGACTTTGTGTCCGACATATCAAATAAGTAAAGTGTAAGGTCTCAAGGATTTATAAAGAT
This sequence comes from Cinnamomum chago, assembly GCA_038049695.1. NCBI lineage: Eukaryota > Viridiplantae > Streptophyta > Magnoliopsida > Laurales > Lauraceae > Cinnamomum > Cinnamomum chago. Next base: position 38,682,162 of record CP142458.1, read on the forward strand.
AATCGATTAAATATGGATGTCAGTAATTATTTAATCGATGGATATCTGAAATCTTAACGTGGGGAGATTAATAAGCATTTAATAACAAGAAGCTCGAAATATTATTTTCAGAATAAGGACATGAGTGCAGTTACAATTCTTTAGTGGACTGAATTGTAATTTATGGAACTAAGATTCTAATTTGGGTCGAATTAGGGTTTTCTAGTTCTATAAGGAGCCTATCTTTATTTCCTTCTTAAGGTCCCTATTGTAGCCTATAAATATGCGCTATTGCTCTCTAGGTTAACAGACAAGTATAACAAGAGAGAAATCTTGTTTTTAGAAAGCAGAAGAGAATTCGCAGAAGAGGCTCACTCCTTAGTGTGAGTTCTGGCATATTGGAATACAGTAGAAGATCTTGAGGATTTCAGGCCGCTGCAAGTTCGAGATCAAATCAGAGAGATCTTGCATGTATGATTTAATCATATTCGTTTAAAGAAATTTCTGCAGCAATCTGTACGCAATATCTAGAGATCCTGGTATCTACTCGTTTCTAACAATTTTTACATCAGTATTGGATCAAATTCTACCATTGAGTTGATCGCTTGTTTTCTACATGATGAATCGAAGTGGAAAAATGAAAATTAAAATTTTAGGTGGGCCTCAGTCTGATTGCATTGATAGTTAGACCAAAACTAAGATTTACCCATGGTTTTAAACTATGGTTTAATTCCTACACATCTGGCAAGGCCAAAATTTGTATGTATTGTCCAATATATTGATTTGTTTTAACCCATTTTTCTCTTTTACAAAAAATAGATAATTTTAGAAAATAATTGCAATTCTTCATATATTTATATGTTGGTTCCTTCCTAACGGGGTAGGGCCCTCCTAATCAGCAAGGACCCTAGGGTATGTGACACTAATAACTCCAAAATATAGAATGAAGTTTATGGCCTGGCCTTAGAGATGTTCATGGGCTGGGCTGAGCAATATCTAGGCCCGGCCTAGGTTTTAAACAACAATCCCGAGAGCGGGCCAAGCCCGACTCGAGCATAAGTACTTGGCCTGAGCGTTGCCTAATTAACATAGGTAAAGCCTGGGTGGATTATATTTTACAAAGAAAAGGGGAAACTGTCACGTCGCCCGAACCCGAAAAGAAAATAAACCGGATCCAAGATGTGAAATTTAGGGCTAATTAATATTTTTGCCCTTTAGGCCCAAGGATCCAGGGAGTGAAATCCAGGGAGTAGGAATATGGAGGATTTCCTTTTTCACGATGGCCCCCAAAATCATGTTATATGGCCCCATTCTTGCATTAGTAAGAAAGACATGTGGTGCTTGTTACTGTAGTGGCCTTGCCTGATTCTGGACAATGATTACATTCTGTGGTGGTGTTGGACGTTGTGCCCCTTACTGCTGCTACTGATTCTGTCTATTCTGCCTTGGACAGTCTATTCTGCCCTTCTGTCCAAATCTCAATGTTCCTCTCGTAGGTGACACTTTCAGGAAAACCTTGTCTCCTTCTTTGAACTGTAAGTCCCTTCTATGAGAATCTGCAAAGCTTTTTTGTCTACTCCGGGCTACTTTCAGACGTTCTTGGATCAACTTCACCTTGTCGCTGGTCTCAGTCACTATAGTCGGTCCATGGAAACTGTGAATGCCGACTTCTTCCCAACAAACCGGTGTCCTACACCTCCTGCCATACAAAGCCTCAAAAGGTGCCATCCCAATGCTCGAGTGGTAACTATTGTTGTAAGCAAACTCACACAACAGTAGAGTCTCATCCCATTTAGTCTTGAAATCTAACACACAAGCACGGAGCGTATCCTCAAGAGTTTGAATTGTCCTCTCTGATTTGCCATCTGTCTGCGGGTGATACGCTGTGCTGAACTGTAATTTCGTGCCCATAGACTCATGCCATGTCTTCCAGAACCTCGAGACGAATCTGCTGTCTCTGTCAAAAGTGATAGAAACTGGCTGTCCATGTCGACTGACGATCTCGCTGACAAACAACTCTGCTAAAGGTAGCATGTGCATGTTCTTCCCTGTCTTCATAGCAATAAAATGCACTGACTTGGTGAGTCGGTCCACAATGACCCATATCGCATCGTTGCCTCTGTTAGTCCTTGGTAGTCCCGAAATAAAGTCCATGGTAATGTGCTCCCATTTCCATTCTGGGATCTATAATGGTTGTAACAATCCTGGAGGCCTCTGATGTTCTGCCTTTATCAACTGACAAGTCATACAACGGGAGACAAACGCTGCAATTTATCTCTTTATGTTGTTCCACCAAAATCTGCCCTTCAAGTTCTAATACATCTTCGTGCTGCCTGGATGCATAGAGTACTTCGTACTGTGAGCTTCGGTCATGATGTCATTCCTCAAGTCTTCAATATTTGGCACGCATAGACGGTCACGGTAATACAACACTCCATCAACAACTCGGAAGTCGGGACGTTCTGCTATATGCTCTGAAATCTTGGCCAACTCTGGATCTTGCAACTGACTATCCTTGATCTTTTGAATGAAAGAAGGTTCTGACACTGTCATGTTAGCTAACAAAACACCCTTCCTTAGTGGCCGTAGATCTAAACTCAACTCTTCAAATTACTCAAAGATACAAGTGCCACTTAGGTTTGTCAAGCCTACGGATTTTCTGCTCAAGGCATCGACAACTACATTAGCTGTCCCCGGGTGGTACTTGATTGGAAAATCATAGTCCTTGATATATTCCATCCATCTTCTCTGCCTCATGTTCAATTCCTTCTGAGAAAACAAGTATTGTAAGCTGCGGTGATCGGAGTGGACTTCGAACTTCTCTCCATAGAGGTAATGTCTCCACATTTTCAACGCGAAAACAATTGCTGCTAACTCAAGATCATGGGTGGCATAGTTCTTCTCGTGATATTTCAATTGCCTGGATCCATATGCAATCACTTTTCCTTCCTGCATCAACACACAACCAAGTCCCACATTCGAAGCATCGGTAAAAATGGTAAAACCGCCGCTTCCGGATGGCAAAGTAAGGACTGGTGCTGTAGTCAATCTCTTCTTTAACTCTTGGAAACTCTCTTCACACTGCTCTGTCCATACATATGGCACATTCTTCCTTGTCAACTTCGTCAAAGGTGACGCAATCGACGAAAATCCCTGCACAAACCTCCTGTAATAACCTGCTAAACCCAGAAAACTTCTGATTTCTGTTGCATTCTTCGGTCTTTCCCAACTCATAACTGCTTCAACCTTGGACGGATCCACTGATAGTCCTCCTTTGGAGATGATGTGCCACAAAAATGCTACTTGCTCCAACCAAAATCACACTTGTTGAGCTTCGCATACAGTTGATTCTCTCTCAAGAGTTGCAGTGCTATCCTTAAGTACTCTTCTCTGGTCTTGGAGTATACCAAACTGTCATCTATGAACACTACAACAAACTAATCCAAATACTCTGCAAATATCTTATTCATCAACGCCATAAACACTGTCGGCGCATTAGTCAACCCAAATGGCATCACTACGAACTCATAGTGGCCATATCTTGTCCGGAAAGCTGTTTTCAACACATCTGATTCTCTAATTCTCAGCTGATGGTAACCGGATCTCAAATCAATCTTCGAAAATTATGATGCACCTTGTAACTGATCAAACAATTCATCTATTCTTGGCAATGGGTATTTGTTCTTGATGGTCATTTGATTCAATCTTCTGTAATCTATACACATTCTCATCGAACCATCATTCTTCTTGACAAACAAAACTGGAGCTCCCCATGGTGAAATGCTCGGTCTCACAAAACCTTTATCTAACAACTCTTGCAACTGAGTCTTCAACTCTCCCAATTCTGCTGGAGCCATTCTATATGGTGTAATAGAGATCGGAGCGGTCCCTGGTAACAACTCAATAGTGAAATCAATCTCTCTGATGGGTGGTAAACCTGGGATCTCCTTCGGAAAAACATTCGGGAATTCCCAAACAATTGGGATCTCCTCCACCCCTTGGGACCGTTTATCCTCCGTGATAAACGCCAAATATGCGTCACAACCACTTCTTAATAGTCTATCAGCCTTCAATGCTGAGACAAACCCTGTACGAGGATTCCTCCTCTCTCCCTGAAACGACACCCCTGCTGGTGTCTCATCTAACTTGAAAGTCAGGGTCTTATGAAAATAATCCATTGTGGCATGGTATCCTGCCAGCCAATCCATCCCTAGGATGACATCAAAATCGAACATCTCTAATAGAATGAGATCTGTGGTTAAAACCACTTCTCCTATCTGGACTGTGCAACTAGGGTAATATGTACTACAAATAATCTGTTTGCCTACTGGGGTTGCCACAGTCAAAATAAACTCAAGTTCTCTAGCATGCATATCAATCAACTTAGAAAATTCATGGGATAAGAATGAGTGTGTAGAGCCAGGGTCAAATAAAATCTTAGCTTTTATCCCACAAACAAGAAGTGTACCTTCCACTATATTTCCCGCTGCCTCTGCATTAACTCTATTGACCCCGTAGATTTGCCCTCGATGTTGTGGCCTATTCTGTGCCTGCTGTGGTCTGCCTTGTGGTGCATTCCTAAGCTGCTGCGGTGCACGCTAATTGTGCTTCTGTCCCTGCTGACGAGCCTGTTGTTGCTGCTGCTGTGGTCTATGTTGCTGATGTTGTGGTGCTTGTTGCTGTAGTGGCCTTGCCTGATTCTGGACAATGATTGCATTCTGTGGTGGTGCTGGACGTTGTGCCCCTTGCTGTTGCTGCTGATTCTGTCTATTCTACCTTGGACAGTCTCTCATCTGATGGATCATGGAACCACATCTGAAACACGCTCCTGTGAGTGTACGACACTGTGCACTCTCATAGTTCTTCCTACAGTGGGTACAAACCAATGGACCCTGAGCATTCCGTTCTGTCCTCTGCCTCTTGTTATGATGGTTCATTTGCTGGTAGTTCTACTGTTGAGCTTGTCCCTTGCCTTGGACTCTAAGGATCTTGTTGTGAAAGTTCTCAAACTTATAGGCCCTCTTGACTGCTTCATCGAAAGTTGCGGGTGGTACTACTCCGGTTGCATCTCTCTCAATGAAGGGATTAAGTCCCTCAAAGAATTTGGCAATTTTCTTCTCCACCGTATCCACCAACTCCGGAGCATATCTAGACAATCTCTCGAACTTAGTGAGGTATTCGAGGACCGTCATACTTCCCTGCACAAGCTGCTGAAATTCTATGGCTTTCTGTCTCTTGATATGAGCGGGTACATATTTATTGTGGAATTGCCTCTTGAAGTTTGCCCAAACCTCTATTTCTCCTTAATCGTCTTCCACCATCTGTCCGCTGTACCAACAAAGAGGGATGATGCTAGTTTCACTCTTTCACCTCCGGTACACTGAAAGATCTCAAAGATGTTCTCCGTATGTTCTAACCAGTCATCTGCAGTCAATGGATCTTCTATCCCGAGAAATTCTTTCGGAGCTCTCTTCCGAAACCGCTCAAACAAGGCATTAGGGTCATGTTGCCTCTTATTTATGACGATAGCGGGATGGGGTTGAACCGGTTCCGGTCTTCTCTGTAAGACCTCAAGCAATTGCCTTTGCATCTCTGCCATTTCCCTTGTGTGATCTTCTTCTTTCTTGAGCATTTGCTCTTGTAATCTAGCTTGATTTTCATTAGCTTGACGTTGCTGGTCAAGCATTGCTTTCATCATTTCTTGGAACTGATTTGGTGGGTTGTTCTCAACTATATCCTCTTCCACCGGCCCGGTGTGATCACTATTACTTCCCGAAGGATTGCCATTTACTGGTCTTTTACGAGGTGGCATGATGCTGCAAAACAAATTGTTAGCATATAATAATCAAATAAAGGTCACACATTGCTCACACGACACTAGCTAACGAAGAGTCTAACGAATCCTCGCCACGTCCTTAGGATTTCTAGTTTCTTTTAATTGCTTGAAACACGTCTCGCTTTGATACCAGTCTGTCGCGACCTCGGACCGGGAATCCGGGATCGGGACCACATCTGTCTAATGGTAACCTACATTTATTTTAATTTCCCACAGGTGTCCGCGGTGAGGATATCACAACCATAAATGAACATTTCTATTAAGTGCGGAAGCGTGTAGCAAATCAAATGGTAGTTCACTTCTAATCACAAGTTAAATCACATGTATATCAAGTATCAGAGTGAGCAATGAACATTAGCATGTTACCCAGAAGTAAGTTAAAGTTTATACAAGATCATTTAATTACATTTCCCAAAAATAGAGGCCCACAAGGCCAATATAACCAAAATACCAATCCAAAGAATGGTTGAATAGTTTTCCAAAATATATATAGTCTCTCATAGCAACCAAACGTCTACATGACGTCATCAGCACGCCACTCAACTAACTGTTGCGGTTCTCCGACCGCCTCCTCAAGCTCCTCCTCGGGATAACCAACAATGGGACCTGAGTACCAAAGAGTAGGTCAAACACGACGGTTTGGCAATTGGATAAAAATACAATGACAATATGAAGATACATGAATTTACCTCCGAAAACATTTGAACCTGTTTAAATAACAATTTCTCTAAACAAGATAAAACATTTATTCAAAATACGAGTATGCATCATAAAACATGTAAAGGTAACCAAGGAAACGGGTAACAATCAAGATGGCAACCACACGAAGCTAAGTCCTCTATCACTAAAGCGATAGAGCAATAACTAGGCACTGTTCTCAGTCACTCGAGGTGAGGAGAAATAGTGGATCTTTTAAATATATATACATATACATATACATATACATGACCACGGTAGCGAGCCGGGCATCGGGGACCACAGAGCAATCTGCGGTATCGGGACAAGACCACGGTAATAACCGGGTAGCGGGATCCAAACTGCAGCTGGCGGGACAAGAGGGGGATCTCCAAGTCGGTGGATCAGACCAATAGGGTTATCCAAGCTTAGTGGTGCCGACTCATAGGTCAAATCACAATCGATACATATGCAAGTAAATCAAGTACAAATAAATAATCGGACAGGACGGGGGTGCTCAAGGGCACACTGTCATTTCATGTGGTACAATGCACTTCAAGACAAGTAGCTATATCAAGTGTAATTCAATGCTTTCGGGAAAACAAGGCACGTAGTATAAATATCGGGATCGATAAAGTACAGTAAACAATTGACATTTCGGGAAGAATATCTATTTGGAGTGAGTAGGGACTCCGTAAGTCAGTCTACTAACCATCTGGTACTCTTTGAGTTTGGGGACATTCCGGACTCCTTATACACTCCGAATTTTCAAAACCTCAAATGACATCTTTGTAATATGGTTTCTTTCACGAATGGCCGCATACATTGCTTAGCAAAATCTCCTTGACATAGAGGGGTTCCCAAAGAATACTGCCAATACGTTGAAATAGTTAAACATTGTCCCAAACATGGCCTATGACAAACAAACCTCGTCGCTCGAGCGAACCGTTGACAGACAACTATTTGAACAAAATGCAAATCCATCATGAAAGTATTGCAATCAAAGGATTTTGAAAACCATGAGATATAACTTAGAAGTTCATGAATACAAAATCAAATGATCACAAAGAAACATTGCATTTTAAAAGATGTGACTATAAAGCAACAAAATGCAAATGTAACAAGACCAACGATTAGATATAACTAAAAAGAATAGGTTGGTCTAGGGGGATCAAGGCCTTAGGGTTAGTCTAAAAGTGTACCAGTGAAGATTCACCTAAGGTCTTGAAAAGGATGTCCTTGAGAGATCACTTTGAGGACTCACCAACTCTAGAAGATATAACTTGGAAAAGTCTTAGAGTGGTGCAATGAGGCTAGGGGAAATTCCATTTTCAAACATAGTGGAAATCTTTAAAAAGATATGCAATAAATCACAACACTAGGGTTCTCATCTAGCAAGGATCAACTCCGGGTTATTAAGCCCTAAAATGGAGTAACCCGCTCTGATACCACTTGTAAGTCCATGGGGATCCGAACCCTAGAGGGGGGGTGAATAGGGTGAGCTCCAATTATGACCAATTATAATTAATTTTAACTTCTTTAAAACAAACTAGTCATAAGTGATGATTATCAAACAATATGCGGAAGCTAATATAAACAATCACCACAAAGCAAGCACCATCACACAAGGATTTATAGTGGTTCGGCCTCAATGCCTACATCCACTACCGGCTTGTGATCCAACACCCCACCGGATTTTCACTATTTATGCTTTTCAATAGGCTAAGCAATAACCTTTACAATATGCTTTCCAAGGCTAAGCAATAACCTTTACATTGATGTTTTTCAAGGCTTAACATCAACCTATCCACTATGCTTTTATAGGCTAAGCAATAACCTCTTCAACCACAAGGTTGGTTATCTCTCTAAATTAGTGTCTATAATACACTTGATGGAGATTCTATTTAGCTCATTACAATGCCTCTTAATTAGGCGGATATGGAAGTGAAAATCTAATACACACTCACACTATGAATGAAAAGATGAAAGTACATGAAGTGTGTGTGTGTGGTCCTCAATCATTTTGAAAATGAAAGCTCATAAATGTATGCCTAAGGCTTTTGAAAGTTTTAGCTCAAAAACATTTATGATTGAGGAAGAATGCAATCACATGTTAAAAGTAACAACTTGTTAATGATGTCAAAGATACACAAGTTGTATGAAATGGATTAGCTCTAAACATGTGATGCATAGGGATGTCAATCAAATCAACATGAAGCTCAAAACATAAAAATAGATTTGATTGAAAAGAGGGGACAAATCATATGTAATTATAAATACAACTTGAAAGTGATATACCTATCAAAGTAAGGCAAGTTGTGAAACTTTAAAACAATAATACACATATGATTTGTAAAGATGTTGAATCCAAAACATAAGATACATTTGAAAGAGATTTTCTTATGAAGGAAAAACAACAACCAAAGATTCAACAAAGTATATGAATCATGTTACATATTTCATTAACATGATCTACTTAGATTTACCAAAGATAAAGTACTACTTTGATTGAATCAATGGTGATGCATCCAAAACAATAGATCAATTCAAAATATAGAACATGCTAAGGATACAACACATCATAGTTTATCATGTTGCTAAAGATTTACCTAAGATAAAACAAAACATGAAAACATATGATTTGTAAAGAAGTTGAGTCCAAAACATAAGATAGTTTTGAAAGTGATTTTCTTATGATGGAAAACAACAACCAAAGATTCAACCAAGTATAGGACTCATGTTACATATAATTTCAAAGGTTCTTTCATTAACATGATCTACTTAGATTTACCAATTCAAGTACTACTTGGATTGAATCAAATGGTGTTGTATCCAAAACAATAAATCAACTCAAAACATAAAACATGTTAAGGACACAACACAAACATAGTTTAACATGCTAGAAATGATTTACCAAAAATAAAACAAAGCATGAAAACATATGATTAAGGAAAGTAAAGCCTACTTGGTGATTTAACTTCATTAATCCAAGCTTTAGCTTTCCTAATGCTCCCCTTCATCCCTTAGTTCATTTCCCTTCTATTTGCCTCAAAACCCCTCAAGGAGGGCCTTAAAATTCCCAAGTTTTGGCAAAGGAAAGAACCCATATTTATAGCAAAAAGTGCCCAACGGCTAGTCCTCGGTCGACCGGCAAACAGGTCTCGGTCGACCGGGATCACACAACGGTCGGATTTCTGACCGTTGGTGCGCCAGGCCATTTCTGCCTTGCAGTGTTCCCGGTCGACCGGGACCTCTGCGCCGGTCAACCGGCGACACTGCAGTGGCCAAAAATTCCAACTTTTGCTTTTTCAAACATATTCTTTGTGGAACTATTTGGGCCATATAATCAAGCTTTAAAACATGTTTTAAATCATTCTAAGGGTTTTAAAACATGGAACATAAAAAGCCTAAAACATTTTGAAAGATTTAAAACTCATAGGCTAGCTTGATTTTCTAAAACTCTTTTCTAAAACAAATGCATCCAAGATTTAAAAACAAATCATGCATAAATCAAAACTTTTACAACTCTTAAAAACAATGCATGAATAAAACAAGATTTCAAGTTTATTTAAAACAATGCAAGTGTGTAAATCAAATGATGCTTGAATGATAATGCATCCATCAAATTGCAATCTACAAAAAGTCCTAACAAAAGCTTCATCCAAATCACATCAAATCTCACACAACACCCATCCCATTCTCCTCTATCATCATCACATTCAATACAAGGAAAGAAAGAAGGAAACCATTTCACATGAGATATATTTGGGCCAAAACAAGAGGAATTAAATGCTATGAACCAACACATCTTTATGACCATGAATGTACCATTAATACTACCTTCATGAACATTTATTTCAAAGCAAAGCAATAAATAGGCATAAGTGGAAAAATACCAAAATCATTGAAAACTTATAAAAATCAATCATCAACTTGCCTTGGGTCTTCTAAACAATGAAATCAAGCTCTAATACTCTTCCAAGCAAGGAATCCAAGCTATGAACAAAACCCCCAAAACAAACAAACCCTAAAATGGTCAAACATTGAAATAGCAAAGGAAATCATTCAATAATGAAGGTGAAGCTTCTCTAAGGCTAGAGGAACACAAATCTAGAAGGAGGGAATGATTAATTGTAAGTCCACCTGGATCCGAACCCTAGAGGGGGGGTGAATAGGGTGAGCTTCTTTTATGACCAATTTTAACTTCTTTAAAACAAACTAGTCATAAGTGATGATTATCAAACAATATGCGGAAGCTAATAAAAACAATCACCACAAAGCAAGCACCATCACACAAGTATTTATAGTGGTTCGGCCTCAATGCCTACATCCACTACCGGCTTGTGATCCAACACCCCACCGGATTTCCACTATTTATGCTTTTCAATAGGCTAAGCAATAACCTTTACAATATGCTTTCCAAGGCTAAGCAATAACCTTACAATGATGTTTTTTAAGGCTTAACATCAACCTATACATTATGCTTTTATAGGCTAAGCAATAACCTCTTCAACCAAAGGTTGGTTATCTCACTAATTTGTGTCTTTAATACACTAGATGGAGATTCATTTAAGCTCATTACAATGCCTCTTATAATAGGCGGATATGGAAGTGAAATACAAATACACACTCACACTATGAATGCAAAGATGAAAACAAATGAAGTGTGTGTGTGTGGTCCTCAATCATTTTGAAAATGAAAGTTCATAAATGTATGCCTAAGGCTTTTGAAAGTTTTAGCTCATAAAACATTTATGATTGAGGAAGTAATGCAATCACATGTTAAAAGTAACAACTTGTTAATGATATCAAAGTTACACAAGTTGTATGAAATGGATTAGCTCTAAACATGTGATGCATAGGGATGCCAATCAAATCATCAATGAAGCTCAAAACATAAAAATAGATTTGATTGAAAAGAGGGGACAAATCATATGTAATTATAAGGACAACTTGAAAAAGATTTACCAATCAAAGTAAGGCAAGTTGTGAAGCATTAAAACAATAATACACATATGATTTGTAATGATGTTGGATCCAAAACATAAGATACATTTGAGAGAGATTTTCTTATGATGGAAAAACAACAACCAATGATTCAACAAAGTATATGAATCATGTTACATATTTCATTAACATGATCTACTTAGATTTACCAAAGATAAAGTACTACTTTGATGAATCAATGGTGATGTATCCAAAACAATAGATCTATTCAAAATATAACACATGCTAAGGATACAACACATCATAGGTTAACATGTTACTAAGATTTACCAATGATAAAACAAAACATGAAAACATATGATTTGTAAAGAAGTTGAGTCCAAAACATAAGATACTTTTGAAAGTGATTTTCTTATGATGGAAAACAACAACCAAAGATTCAACCAAGTATATGGATCATGTTACATATGATTTACCAAGTTTCTTTCATTAACATGATCTACTTTGATTTACCAATTCAAGTACTACTTGAATTGAATCATATGGTGTTGTATCCAAAATAATAAATCAACTCAAAACATAACACATGTTAAGGACACAACACAAACATAGTTTAACATGCTAGAAATGATTTACCAAAAATAAAACAAAAGCATGCAAACATATGATTAAGAAAGGAAGAGCCTACTTGGTGGTTTAACTTCATTAATCCAAGCTTTAGCTTTCCTAATCTTCCCCTTCATCCCTTGGTTCTTTTCCCTTTTGATATGCCTCAAATCCTCTCAAGGAGGGGTTAAAAATTCCCAACTTTTGGCAAGGGAAAGAACTCATATTTATAGGGAAAAGTGGCCAACGGCTAGTTCTCGGTCGACCGAGAAACAGGCCTCGGTCGACCGAGAACACACAACGGTCATATTTCTGACCGTTGGTGCTCCCAGGCAATTTTTGCCTGCAGTTGTCTCGGTCGACCGAGACCTGCCTCTCGGTCGACCGACGACACTGCCGGGACAACCCCCCTTTTGACAAAAAATCCAACTTTTGTCATTTCAAAGTTATTTCTTTGGGGGACCTTTTGGCCACTAAATCAAGCTTGGAAAACATGTTTTAAAGATTCTAATGGTTTTTAAAACATGACATAAAAAGCCTAAAAAGATTCAAAACTTTTAAAACAAAGGCTTGCTTGATTTCTTGAAAACTCTTTTCTAAAACAAATGCATCCAAGATTTAAAAACAAATCATGCATAAAACAAGATCTTAAAAACAATGCATGAATAAATCAAGATTTCAAGTTTACTTTAAAACCAATGCAAGTGTGTAAATCAAATGATGCTAGAATGATATGCATCCATCAAATTGCAATCTAGAAAATTCCTAACAATCTCCCCCTTTGCAATTTGATGGCAAACACACTCACCACTGAAATTACACACTTCGTCTTCAGCTCCCCCTCAGCTGGACAAGGCTTGAAATCTTCTTGGATGCTTATCTTAGCTTGGGCTCTTTTCTTCTCTTCATTCTTCATGATGCTTGGTGCTTGATCATTCTTCAATCTTTCTTTCTTCTTTCTTTCTTTGGCCAAGCATCTTCTTTAGCTCCAAGCTTCTTTCTTCTATTAGCTCTCCCCCTTTGACCATGCCTCTTTCTCCCTTTGGCAAGGTGTGCATTCTCTCCCTTTGTAGAAGATCATACACAACTCTCCCCTTAGGAAGCTTGGACTTTCTCTTCACCCTTTTGAGAACATGCATAATTTCTCCCCCTTTGCCATTAAATTGCAAAGGTACCTACACACATGAAAGAAGGAAAATACCATTAGTAGCACCTGTTAACAAATGAAATCGAAAAAGAAGTACATAACAGGCTATCATGTGAGGTAGTAGTCTCTAAGGGCTCAAAGGCAATCCTAGGGTCAATTTGATCAAAACTAATACTTCCTATGAAGTTTTACACTCCCCCTCAATCCATTCTCTCCTTTTGTCAAACGTTTGACAAAGATTTAACTATTAGGTGCAAGAAGAAGATGGTTTTACCAATGAGGGTCAACTTCAAGGAAAGGATTAGATTCATTTAACTATAAAGCTCATATGATCAAATTACCAAAAGAGAGCAAGGTCCATGGGAAAAGCCATCATGGATATCAATTGGAAAGACAAAGAATACCAATTGAGATTTAGGATATGACTATTTAAATCAATCACTCTAAAATGGATTTAAAAATATACCTATTAGGAAAAATCCAAATTAGAGCTATCCATGATATGGGGTTTACTCAAACATAGCATCAATCAATATTACTTAAGAAAATCATATGCTATGTAAGATTTTGAAAATCATTTCATTCAATCAATAAATATGACTTATTAAGGTGCATGAAAGAGTGAAAAGAAATTCAAACATGAAGCCAACCTCAACTAATAACCAACCAATATTATGAACACATAAACATGGTGGTCATGAGATATACCTATGAGAGCAAAAGAGGTGGCAACATGAGCATAATGATGCTAATGGTGTGTGACATGGAACAACCATATTACTTATCAAGTTCAATCCAATGCACACAAGATTTATCACATTCACAAGAAATCAAATCAATCAAACATTATACCAATTGAAACTAATTGAATTTGATAACATGATAAAGAGCAAGAATGTGACAAAAATCCATCAAGCATCATAAATGCATATTCATCACTAATAAAGATATAACTATTGAGCATAGTGATGAACAAGGTAAATTGCAATGCAAAAGGATATAACTTTGAAATGCATGCAATTTAAAAAGTGACTAAATCATATGAATTCAACATCTAAGTTATCCATCAAACACATAGAAATATGAGGAATGGATTTCAAAGAGTTTCATATGATCAAGATCACTACTATGAAGTTGAAACATGTCTAAGGAATGAAATCACTTTGAAAATATACATGAATCAACATCATAACCATCCATAAAAGAATATGACTAGAATGGCATAGAGGATGGATTTTAGTTCTAGTATGGTTTCTACAAATAAAAAAGATAACACAACCATACATAGAACGATTTGACATTTGCATAGAGAGGATCAATCAACACTCAAGATCTAACTCATACCATATCATCAATAAAGAATATAACTATGTAAGCACAAGAAGGTATGAAGTTAGAGAGACATCATGGATCACATAAAGATGAAGATGGACCACATAAATGGATATACCTATTAGGAACAATGGTTTAATTCCAATTCATCTAAAATGATCCATTAAGCTATCATGTAACATTTCCACTCTTAGCAAATGTACTAAGCTTACAAAGCAATGGAAAAAGATATGAGGTTTATACCAAATGAACTTAGCACATAAAATCACATATGTACATAAAAAGCTCAAAAACAAGATTTTACTATAAAGCACATAAACACTCATCAATTTGCATTAATGAAACTATATACCAAAAAAGGCACAAACATGCAAATCAATGAAATCATATCCAACCATGCAATGTAAGACAACAAAATCAATTTGCATAAAGAATGTAACTCAATGAGCAAAGATGCAAATTGTTTGTAAAAATTATTTCCTTTCAAATGATACAATCATAATTAGGCACAAGGAAATAACTTCAAGGAAAATGCTTCTAAAAATATAACTAATAAAGCTTAGAACATTTTCCAAAGTTTCTCAAATCACCTCAACATTTGAAATTCCAACATTAATTACTTGTAAGGTCCTCTAATGGACAAGGTGAGCTCAAAGGAAGTCTTGTAATGGGTGGTTTTCTCTAGCAATGGTGTCAACAGGGAGCTAGGGTGATGAGGAAGAAGGTGATGATCTCCACTTCTCAAGTTGTGCAAGGTTGGTGGTGGATTGGGTGATGGAAGGCAAGAGCAAGAAGAAGTCAATGAAAAACCCTAAGTTCTCACTCTTGTGCAGGAAAAAGGAAATGGAAGGGAAAGGGTTTCCTTATAAACAAGTGGGGAGTGGGCTCCACCACTAGAAATCTAATTTGGGCTGAAATCATGGCTTTCGGGGCTTCTAATGAATTCGACGAAGAAAAGAAAAGTGATCGTCGAAATATCTAGTTTCCAAAAAGTATATGTTTCGCGGGTTTCGGGAATATCAAGTTTTGGATACAGATTTTGTGTGCAATGACTGTTTTGCCCTCAAGGCTATGAAATCGGGTTTCGGGATCTCAAACGGGGACGGGATCAATGTGAAAGTTGTATGGAATAACAATACCAATAAAATGAGATTAAAACAATGAATGCAAAATCTCCGATAAATCCTCAAGCGCATGCAAGGTCATAAAAAGGGAACCCCCCAAAGGGTCCCACTAATCACAAGACAATCAAAATTCCCTAAAACTATTTCAAAATCTATTCCAACCCAACTTAGTCAAAATCACTAATCAAGCTTAGGACTAACACACGACTTAATTAGTACTAATCGAGTTCTCTCGGGTCGGGGTCTTACAGTAGCCTAATTAAAATAGGTAAAGCCTGGGTGGATTATATTTTACAAAGAAAAGGGGAAACTGTCACTTCCCCCGAACCAGATTAGAAAATAAACAGGATCCAGGGAGTGAAATTTAGGGCTAATTAAAAAAAATTCCCTTTAGGCCCAAGGATCGTAAGTCCGATGTAAGGATATTGCATTTGCAACCTCAAGTAATATAAAGCTGCGGAAGTCATACAATTTAAGGCATATTAAATTTCAAAGCAATGAATAACAATCTCATTAATAGTTAGAGTTGCACAAGGAAATAATAAAACTAATCAAGGAATTAAAGTATTAACAAAGGCCATCCCAATAACCAAGGCCTTTTTAAAAGAACATGATGTCAGTAAATGAAAGGTCCAACGATAGAATAATAAATGAAGAAATAAAATCTAGTGAAGTCCCAATAAATCGCTCTCGTGCCGGGAATGATGACGCTACTCTATGTCATCGGCACACCACTCTCGCCCCTCCTCTGAGGATCTCCTCACCAGTCTGTTCCTCATAGTAGTACTCACTTGAGGTGTCTGCACACCAAGGAACAGAGTCAACGACATGTCAAGTAATAGATAAGCAAGATATAAATAAGCATGACATGCATCAAGTATAGGAGTAATGACAGGCATGATAATCAAGAGAATACAAGGAATCGAAGCTAGGCATAAAGCATGAATAAATAACTAGAAACAATAACAGAAAATCCTAACATACTAGCAATAACCACTGTCCAAACAATGCAATGCAAGAATCAAGAGGGAGACTCCGAGGATGTCGAAGCCACCTCCCGAGGTACCAGTAACAATCTTACCCGGACTACTGATACCAAAGTCTGGCTCCAGGGCGATCCAAGCTCCCTGTTAGGGATTTTGTATTTGCAATTTGATGGATGCATTTGAGCATCATTTGATTCACACACTTGCATTGATTTAGAAAATCTTGAAATCTTGTTTTATACATGCATTGGTTTTTAGACTTGTAGAAATCTTGATTTATGCATGTTTTGGTTTTAGATATTGGATGTATTTAAATTTGAAAAGAGTTTTATCAAATCAAGCAAGCCATTGGATTTAAAGATGTGAGAACCCGACCCCTAATCTCTTGGATTAGTGTTGTTTTATTTGTGGATTAGTTCTTTTAGTGGGATTAGTATTTGTTGGGTTGAGTTTGTGAGCTAGAATAGGTTTTCTTCTAGTTTTGGGCTTTTGAGTGCTTTGGTAGCTTGTGGGGCCCTTTGGGGGTTCCCTTTTCGGCTTTGCATTTTCTTGTGAGATTTTCCCGATTTGTTTCGTATTGTGTTTTTGGCCCGTTGCATTCATCTTGAGGAATCCTACAACTTTCATGTCGATCCCATATCCATTTGAGAACCCGAAACCCGATTTCTTGGCCTTGAGGGCAAAACAGTCATTGCACACCAAATCTGTACCCAAAACTTGATATTCCCGAAACCCGCGAAACATATACTTTTTGGAAACTAGATATTTCGACGATCATTTCTTCCTTCTTCGTCGAATCCATCCGAGGTCCCGAATTAGATGATTTCAGCCACCCAAGTTCTTTAAGTTGTGGGACCCAAACCTCACTTGTTTATAAGGGGAACCCATCTCCTTCATTCATTTCATTCACCATTGTTCCAGCTGAACCTAGGGTTTTCCCTTGTGCAACTTCTTCTTCTTCTTGCTTCTTCATCTCCAAGCCACACCAATAGTTCATCAATCAAGAAATGGAGACCACCTTCTTCTTCCTCATCTTGCAAGCTTTCCATTGATACCATTTGTGAAGAGAACCCTCCATCACAAGACTTCCTTTGAGCTTACCTTGTCCATTTGAGGACCTTGCAAGTAAGTGTTCTTCTCCATCTTCTAGATTTGTAATCTTCTAGCCTTAGAGAAGCTCCACCTTGATTATTGAAAGGTTTCATGGTCATTTCATTGTTTAACCCATTTTAAGGTTGTTTTGGGGGTTTTTGTAGAGATTGTGGATCTTGAGCTTGAGAGGTGATTAGGAGCTTGATTTGCTTGATTAGAGTCAAAGGCAAGTGGATGAATGGATTGTTTTGATTATTAACATGTTTTGTGAGAAAAATTTTGTTTCATTAAGGGTTTTGGTGATTTTAGGAGTTGTCTTTACTATGATTAATATTGATTTCGAAATGTGCTTATTGATGAGTTATTTCCCTCTTGTTCATGCTTGGAAAATGTATGCATCATATTGTCAAGGTTTCAAATGGTTTCACATGAATGAGTTTTCTCCACCTTGAGATTTATTGTGAATGGAAAGAATGGAAAAAGGAGAAACTTGAAATGAGGAGCTCTTTAGCTCATTTTAATATCTTGGAATCATGTGTTTAAATCACCTTGTTCATAGTTATTTGTGGTTGTTGAGGTGTTGGAAGGAAAGGAAACAAAAAGGAGAAAAATCAGTGTCTCGGACCTGCTGCACGCCCAGGTCCGATCGATCGGACCTACAGGCCGATCTTTTAACAGTAAGGCTTTTTGGGCCGATCGATCGGCCGATCGATCGGACCCTGTACATTTCTGGTACAGAAATTTCGACCGATCGATCGGCCCTTCTGACCGATCGATCGGAGGACTCAGTTTGAGTCCAGTGAAATTTGATATTGTGTTTTTTTGGAAACCTTTGGGCTTTCTATGAGTCCTAGGGGTATATACCTTAGTGTTAAGACCAATTATACCCTAATCTAAGGTCTCTAAGACTAGAGAACTAAAAGAAAAGAATGGTGTTGATTTAGACACTAATTCTTGGTTCTAGGTGGGACCCTGGCTACCCTTTTTGGACTGTTTGGACCAAGTGTGAGAATGTCTTGAGCCGACACGCCTCACGGTTGGTTCGGTGGCATCGAAGTTCAATCCATTTCAATCTTGAACGGGATGGAACGACGCGATATCTTCTTGATATCTAAACACAAGTCTATTTCCTTGGTTATCGCTAATTCTATTCCTTTCGATGACTGAATCGGTTGCTCGATGTTTCCGGATTAATGTCATGCCTAGGATGGACCGTTTATAATCTTGTTTCTTGCTATTGTAACATCTAGTACTACCCATAAGCTCATTTTAAGTTTTGAAAGTAGTAAAAGTGCATAAGGAGCCCGGAATGTCTTCAAACTCAAGGAGTACCAAGAAATTGTTATAATCGACATACGGGACCTCTATTCACTTAAATAGACCTTGAAACCGATATTTTTACCCGAAATTGTTATAGTTCATTGTTTCACCTCTTTTCCCGAGATTTGCATTACATGACTTATTTTCTCGAAAGCATTGAAGTTACACTAGTAACAGTTATTTGTCCCGAATGTATTGCCCGATATGAAGTGACAGTGTGCCCTTGAGCACCCCCGTTTTACCCGTTTATTTACTGTACTTGATTTACTTGCATATGTCCCGATTTGTTATTTGACCTATGGGTCGGCATCACTAAGCTTGGATACCTTGTCGGTTTGATCCACCGACTTGGAAATCCCCCTCCCGTCCCGCCAGCTGCAGTTTGGATCCTGATACCCGGTTATTGCCGTGGTCCCGTCCCGATACCCAGTTCGCTACCGTGGTCCCGTTCCCGTATATTTATATTGTATATATGATTTACGTTGAGTCTCCTCACCTTGTGTGACTGAGGCCAACGTCCCGTTATACTCTTGTCACTTCGGTGATAGAGGACGTAGCTTCTTGTGATTGCCATCTTGCCAGTTCCCGATTCCTTGGATACCCGACCTGTTTTATATTGTTTACTTGCTTTCCGATAAATGATTCGTTTCCTTTATGAAAGTTGTTATTTAAACAAGTGCTAATATTCTCCAATGTAAATTCAGTTATTATTATATTGTTTCCTGTCCTTTGTACCCGCACATGTTTTAAATGAATGCCGGTTGGGTGAATAACCATGCTTTTACATATGTTCCATACGATCAATGATTTTGCTAGATTTATATGATTACACGTGTTTTAAAGGAATACCCGAATTGTTAAATATCCGTGCCTTGTTTTAAAGGACATTTGGTTTGTCAGATATCTATGTTTATACCTGTTTTTAAATGAATACCCGAATTGTTAAATACCCATGCTTTGAAATATGTTTCAAATGACACTTGTTTTGCCAGATCACTATGGTTATACCGGTTTCAAATGAATATCCGATTTGTTAAAAATCCCTGCTTTGAGATATGTTTTAAATGAACATTAGTCTTGTCAGATTTCTTTGGTTACACCTGTTTTAAACGAACACCCGGTTTGTTAAATATCCGTATTTTCACATATGTTTCAAATGGACTTTGGTTTTGCTAGACTGCTATGAATGTCTGGTTTGTTGTATACTTATGTTTTTACTTAAGTTTCAAATGAACGTTGTTTTGGCCATACCGCTATGTTTATACATGTTTTAGACGAACACCCGATTGTCAAATATCTATGATTATAGATGATGTAAATGAACACATGTTTTATTAGATATTCATGTTTTACCCAAGCTTGAAATGAATACAGGTTTTCCCGAGATTCCCGACTTTACACCCGTTTAATTATACGCAGCATTTGATCGAATAGCATGATTTATCTTATGTTTTAATTCTTCAGTATATTTGTTATCTTTTCATCCACCTGCCAGACCGTCGTGTCTGACCCACTACTTTTGGTACTCAGGTTCAGATTTCTTCGCCCCGAGTCGAGTGTTTTGTTGGCTGTGGAGCCATGTTGTGCAGGTTGTCTTGTCGGCTATGTCATGTAGACATTGAGCTTGACATCGGAGCTACGTCACATTTGGGTAGTAGTTATAGCTTTTGTTGTATGGCTTTTATTAGCCTTTTTCTTGGGGTTCTTAATTAATGTACATTGATAATTGTAACTTGAACATAGTTGGAAATGTAATATCCTGTTACTGTCAGCTCTGTAATTTATTGTGATGGTTACTCCAGTCTGATATGATTCTTGATATAATAGCTATGTGCTAAAGGTTGAGTGCGACGCGGAATCCGATGGCCACGGACTTCGGGTCGCAACGCCACAAATGCTTCCGCAAAATATTCAGAATGTGTTGTCTTCACACACGCGGATCTTAGGAGAAGTAAAATACATTTTTGCTTTAATCCTATTCCCCGCCCCCGAGGTTCTGGTTCGGGGGCGTGACAAAAAGTTTTGAATCATTTTAGGCTTTTTGTATTTCATGTTTTTAAACATCTTAGCTTGATTTAAAACATGTTTCCAAGCTTGATTTATTGGCCCAAAAATCCCCTCCAAGAAAAACCTTCAAATATGCATTTTTGGGGAAATTTTGGTCCCAGGGGGTCGACCTACAGTGTGGCCAGTCGACTGGCCCAGGGGACCCGGTCGACCGGCCACACTGTAGGTCGACCGGGGCAAAGTGTCGTTGGCTCTTCCAACGGTCATTTTTTTGACCGTTTGAAGGCCAGGTCGACCGGGCACTCGTAGAAACCCACTTTTTGGGTATAAATTGTAGTTCATTCCTTTTCAAAAGTTGAAGATTTTGAAGACTCTTTTGAGGTGCTTTGAGGCAAAGAAAAGGGGATGAACTAAGAGAGACCAAATAGTCATTTGGAGAACTAAAGCTTGGATTAATGAAGTTAAATCTCTAAGTAAGCTCTACCTCTCTTAATCATAGTTTATATGCTTTGTTTAAGTTATTGGTAAATGATTTTGAGCATGATAACTATGATGTGTTGAATCCATTCTTCTCTTATTCTTTGATCTAATTAAGATTGGATTCTTCACTTTGTTTTCAATCCAAGTTGTTTTTAAATCTTCCTTAATCATGCTTAGCCTAAATCTTTGATTTCTTTTATATAGCATGATTCATTTTCTTGGTTGAAACATTACCTGTTGTTTTCATTCATTTAAACCTTAGTCAAATTTATTTGTTTTTAAAAACAACATTGCACATGCATCACATATTCTAAGTTAGTCATTTTCTTACAACTTGTGAATCTTTGATTTTCATATCATTAACAAGTTGTTTTTCATACATGTGATTTGCATCAAACTTCAATCAAATCTTTTATGAGCCTTAAACTTTGAATTGCTTTAAGCATATATTAATTGAGCTTTGTTTTTAACTTGATTGAAGTTATCACACACACACATCATGAGCATACACATTTGCATTCATATAGTGTTTGTGTGAGTTTGATTTTCACTTTCATATTAGCCTATTTAAGAGGCAATTCCATTGAGCTTAAATTGTATCTCTTAGAGTGTTCTTTTGTGAAGACACCTTCTTAGAGAAATCCTTATTTGTAAAGGTTATTGCTTAGCCTAAGAAAAGTATTGTATAAAGGTTATTGCTTAGCCTAGAAAAGCATCTTGTAAAGGTTATTGCTTAGCCTATTGAAAAGCATAGATAGTGGAAATCCGGTGGGGTGATTAGATCACAAGCCGGTAGTGGATGTAGGCATTGAGGCCGAACCACTGTAAATCTTTGTGTAGTGGTGTTTGCTTGTGGTGATTGTTTATATTAGCTTCCGCATCTTGTTTGATTAATCATCACTTGTGACTAGTTTATGTTAAGAATTTAAAATTTGTCTTAATTGGTCATATTTGTAGCTCACCCTATTCACCCCGCCCCCCTCTAGGGTTAGGATCCCAGGACATTCAATTGGTATCAGAGCCAAGTGCTCTATGTTATAGGATCAAGTGTTTGGAACTCTTGATTAGGTGTAAAAACCTAGAGTCAAAATCCTAGAGTTGTGCTTACATGAAAATCATTAGGATGGATTCCACTGTGATAGATAGTTTAGATTCTTGTGTAGATTCTTCTTGACCCCTCATTCTTCCTTCTATTGGAGATTCAAACTCTCAAACTAATGAATCTCTATGTGACATAAAAGAAGAAGATTATAATGAAAATGAAGAAGATCTTCAACAAGCCTTTGAGGAATTATATGAATTATCCTTAAAGCTTGAAAAGAATAACTAAAAGTTAAGAGAAGAATCTAAAAGACTAAACAAAGAACTAGTCTCTTCAAAAGATGAACTTAGAGAGAAAGAAGAAGTAATACAATGTCTAGACTCTAAGTTTATGATCTCTTTAAATAACCTATCTACTATCAAAGATGAACTAAATGAATTAAAGATAGGAAATGGTGATCTTAAAAAGGAAAATTTAAACCTAAGAGATCAATTAAAAAGGCAAGACAAAGACTTTATCAATTTAGAATCCAAGTTTACTATTTCCATGGAAAACATGTCAAATGTTCAAAGTAAGTTAAAAACCTTAGAACTTGGATCTAATATTGTTAATGAACTTAAACTTGAACTAAAACTTGCCAATGAAGAGCTAAGTAGCTATAAGGAAATTGAAAATGAACTTTCAAAAGTCAAAAATGAAAATTCAATCCTTATAACCAAAGTCACTCAACTTGAAGGATATAAACAAAAGTATGAGTGCAAGTTTACCCAAAGTGAAGAGAGACTTGAAAAATTATTTAAATTGGGTAAATCTCATGGAGATAGGATAGGTCTTGGTTTTGATAAGTATACTTCATATGACCCTAAATTCACCAACACTTTTGTGAAAGATGAGTACTCTTTCTCTAGCACTCCTTCTCCCTTGCCCAAAACTAAATGTATTTATTGTGGCATTGAAGGGCATTTTAGATTTGAGTGCAAACTAAGAAGAAGCCATATGCTAAACCCATCTTTGAACCCAAAAAGGTAGAATCTAAATATATGAAGGGTAAGACACTAAAAAACAAAGAAGACTCCAAAAAGATTAAACAAGTTAAATCAATTAAAACGGAGTCTCCTAAAATAGATTCTAAAAAGTTTAAACAAGTTAAACCAAGTTTAAAAGAATCTATGAACAAAAAGCTTCTCAACCTATCTCCCTTATATCAACCCATGAAAGAACTTTTGAATAAAGTAACAAAGTTAAATTTAAAATTCAAAAGTCAAATAAAGGGAGAATATAAGAAGAAAAGAAAAATGAACAAATCCCCAAAGAAACAAACTCACCAACATCAAAAGACTAATCACCAAGCTAAGCTAAATTTAGTAAAATCTAAATATCATGGTGATAAGTCCAAATTGAAAATTTATCAAGTCAAATCTCCTATAGTTGGTGGGACTTTCAAATTAGACCTCAAAGTTCAACCCTCTCAAGACCTTAGGTGGATTTCTAAAGTTAGATACTTAGACAAACCTTAAGGCCTTGAACCTCATTGACCAACCTTTCCTTTCTAGTTAAATCTTTTTGTTGGTCATGTTGCATTTGCATTTTGTTTCTATATAGTTACATTTATTAAAATGCATTGTTTCTTTATGATCATTTTATTTTGTTTTCATGCACCATTCTAAGTTACATGTCATGGTTTTCAAAATCATTTGATTATAATTTCATCATGATTAGATTTTCTTTTTGCTCACATTTAGTTTTATGTTTTGCATTGCATTTCTTTACATGATCAATTGATTGTGATTTCAAAAGCTTTCATAGCTAGTTTATTCATGATCAATTGTTGTTTCTAGCCATTTGCATCTTTCCTTATTTAGTTATATTCTTTTTATATTCAAATTTCATTTGGTTCCATGTATGGTTGTGATATTAGTTATATATGTAGAAACCATACTAGAACTCGAATCCATCCTCTATGCCTTCTAGTCATTTCTTTTTGGATGGTTATGATGTTGATTCATGTGTATTCTCTAAGTGATGTCTTCCTTATACATGTTTCAACATCATAGTAGTGATCTTAATCATATGAACTTCTTTGAGATCCATTCCTTGTATTTCATAGTTATATGTTTGATGGATATCTTAGATATTGAATTCATATGATTTTGTCACTTTGAAAATTGCATGCATTTCCAAGATTATATCCTTTTGCATTGCAATTTCTCTTATTCATCACTTTGCTCAATAGTTATATCTTTAAAAGTGATGAATATCCTTTTATGATGCTTGATGGAATTTTGTGTTTGTCACATCCTTACTATTAATCATGTTGTCATATTCAATTGGTTTCATTTGGTATAATTTTCCATTGATTTCATATCCAATTGATGTCTTATCTTGTGAATGTGATAGACCTTGTGTTACATTGGATTGAACTTGATCGTTATATGTTTTCATTCCATGTCACATTCCATTAGCATCATAAATTTCATGATTGCCTCCTCCCTTGCTCATATAGGTAAATCTCATGACCACCATGTTTATGTGTTCATAATATTGGTTGGTTAATTGTTGAGGTAGGCTTCATGTTTGAATTTCATTTCACTCATCTTGCACTTAATAGTCATATTTATTGATTGAATGAAATGATTTCAAAACTTTCATAGCATATGTTCTTCATAGTTAAATTGATTGATGCAATGTTTATTAAACCCCTTTTCATCATGGATAGCTCTAATTTGGATTTATCTTAATAGTTATATTCTTTATAACTCCATTTTAGAGTGATTGATTTAATAGTCTTATCCTTAAATCTCAATTGGTATTATTTGTTTTTTCAATTGATATCCATGATTGCTTTTCCCATTGACCTTGCTCTTTTGGTAATTTGATCATTTTGTGCTCTATAGTTAAACATGTCTAATCATTTCCTTGAAGTTGACCCTCATTTGGTTAAACCATCTTCTTTTTGAACCAAATAGTTATATCTATGTCAAAAGTTTGACAAGAGGAGAGAATGGATTGAGGGGGAGTGTAAACCTTTATAGGAAGTATTAGGTTTGATCAAATTGACCCTTGGATAGGCTTTGAACCCTTAGAGATTACTTCCATACATGATAACCTGTTATGAATTT
Source organism: Cinnamomum chago (assembly GCA_038049695.1). Taxonomy (NCBI): domain Eukaryota; kingdom Viridiplantae; phylum Streptophyta; class Magnoliopsida; order Laurales; family Lauraceae; genus Cinnamomum; species Cinnamomum chago. Next base: position 38,707,854 of record CP142458.1, read on the forward strand.
CATTTTCAATTTCTTTTGTTAACAGGTGCTACTAAAAGGTATTTTCCTTGTTTCATGTGTGTAGGTACCTTTGCAATTTAATGTCAAAAGGGGAGAGAGCATTCAAGTTCTCTAAAAGGGAAGAGAATGTCCAAGCTTCCTAAGGAGAGATATTGTAGGATCTTCTACAGGGGGAGAGAATGCATATCTTGCCAAAGGGAGAGAGAGGCATGGTCAAAGGGGGAGAAGTGAAAGAAGAAAGCTTGGGAGCTAAAGAAGATGCTTGGCCATAAAGAAAGAAAGAAGAGAATAAAGCTTAAAGAATGATCAAGCTCCAAGCATCAAGAAGAATGAAGAAAAAGTCCAAGAGCCCAAGCTAAGAGAAGGATCATCCAAGAAGATTTCAAGACTTGTCCAGCTTAGGGAGAGCTGAAGACTCTGTGTGTAATTTCAGTGATGAGTAAGTTGCCATCAAATTGCAAAGGGGGAGATTGTTAGGGATTTTGTATTTGCAATTTGATGGATGCATTTGAGCATCATTTGATTCACACACTTGCATTGATTTAGAAAATCTAAAAATCTTGTTTTATACATGCATTGGTTTTTAGACTTGTAGAAATCTTGTTTTATGCATGTTTTGGTTTTAGATATTGGATGCATTTAAATTTGAAAAGAGTTTTATCAAATTAAGCAAGCCATTGGATTTAAAAGTTTCGAATCATTTTAGGCTTTTTGTGTTTCATGTTTTTAAACATCTTAGTTTGATTTAAAACATGTTTCCAAGCTTGATTTATCGGCCCAAAAATTCCCTCCAAGAAAAACCTTCAAATATGCATTTTTGGGGAAATTTTGGTCCCAAGGGGTCGACCGGCGCAAAGTGTCATTGGCTCTTCCAACGGTCATTTTTCTGACCGTTTGAAGGCCAGGTCGACCAGGCACAGGGGAAGGTCGACCGGGCACTCGCAGAAACCCACTTTTTGGGTATAAATTGTAGTTCATTCCTTTTCCAAAGTTGGAGATTTTGAAGACTCTTTTGAGGTGCTTTCAGACAAAGAAAAGGGGATGAACTAAGAGAGACCAAAGAGTCATTTTGAGAACTAAAGCTTGGATTAATGAAGTTAAATCTCTAGCTAAGCTCTACCTCTCTTAATCATAGTTTATATGCTTTGTTTAAGTTATTGGTAAATGATTTTGAGCATGATAACTATGATGTGTTGAATCCATTCTTCTCTTATTCTTTGATCTAATTAAGATTGGATTCTTCACTTTGTTTTCAATCCAAGTTGTTTTTAAATCTTCCTTAATCATGCTTAGCCTAAATCTTTGATTTCTTTTATATAGCATGATTCATTTTCTTGGTTGAAACATTACCTGTTGTTTTCATTCATTTAAACCTTAGTCAAATTTATTTGTTTTTAAAAACAACATTGCACATGCATCACATATTCTATGTTAGTCATTTTCTTACAACTTGTGAATCTTTGATTTTCATATCATTAACAAGTTGTTTTTCATACATGTGATTTGCATCAAACTTCAATCAAATCTTTTATGAGCCTTAAACTTTGAATTGCTTTAAGCATAAATTAATTGAGCTTTGTTTTTAACTTGATTGAAGTTATCACACACACACATCATGAGCATACACATTTGCATTCATATAGTGTTTGTGTGAGTTTGATTTTCACTTTCATATTAGCCTATTTAAGAGGCAATTCCATTGAGCTTAAATTGTATCTCTTAGAGTGTTCTTTTGTGAAGACACCTTCTTAGAGAAATCCTTATTTGTAAAGGTTATTGCTTAGCCTAAGAAAAGTATTGTATAAAGGTTATTGCTTAGCCTAGAAAAGCATCTTGTAAAGGTTATTGCTTAGCCTATTGAAAAGCATAGATAGTGGAAATCCGGTGGGGTGATTAGATCACAAGCCGGTAGTGGATGTAGGCATTGAGGCCGAACCACTATAAATCTTTGTGTAGTGGTGTTTGCTTGTGGTGATTGTTTATATTAGCTTCCGCATCTTGTTTGATTAATCATCACTTATGACTAGTTTATGTTAAGAATTTAAATTTGTCTTAATTGGTCATATTTGTAGCTCACCTTATTCACCCCTCCCTCTAGGGTTAGGATCCCAGGACATTCACTCCCGGTTCAGGGGATAGTAGCACCGTCCAAGCCCGCTCCCAACTATTCAATGCCATGGACGTTGTTCAAAGCCGACTGCCCACCCCGATGTCCGAGTAGCCGGCCCATCAATAACACCCCAAACTGCAATAGGTCATGACATGCAAATAATAGTAAAGTGGTGTTGACACGAGGAAACCAAGACAAGCAAGTCTGGCTAGCTCCATATACAAGACTATTCATAGGGATTATCTCATTCAAGTCAATACAAGACAAATCCAATCACACGATAATCCCTTCAGTCTAGCCAGTCATGTTTATCAATTGCATAACACGGGGTCTTAAGGTACACTCTAAGTCAGGTCCAAGTCCGAATTTTGCAAGTGTAAGACCCCGACCCGAGTGAACCCGATTAGTGCTAATTAAGTTGAGTGTTAGTGCTAAGCTTGATTAGTGATTTTGGCTAAGTTGGGTTTGGAATAGCTTTGATTCTAGTTTTGGGCTTCTTTGAGTGCTCGTTAGGTAGTAGGGCCCTTTGGGGTTCCCTTTTCGACTTTGCATTTGCTTAAGTGATTTTTCGGAATTGTTTTGAATTGCTTTCTTAACCTGTTTAATTTATCTTAATGATTCCTACAACTTTCATGTTGATCTCGTGTCCATTTGAGATTCCGAAACCCGATTTCATGGCCTTGAGGGCAAAACAGTCATTGCACACAAAATTTGTACCCCAAAGCTTGATATTTCCGAAACCCGCGAAACATATACTTTTTGGAAACTAGATATTTCGACGATCATTTCTTCCTTCTTCGTCGAATTCATTAGAAGCCTCGAAAACCATGATTTCAGTTCAATTAGATTTCTAGTGGTGGAGCCCACTCCCCACTTGTTTATAAGGAAGTCTTTCCCTTCCATTTCCTTTTTCCAGCACAAGAGAGTGAGAACCTAGGGTTTCATTGCCTTCTTCTTCTTGCTCTTGCTTGCAATCACTAAACTCACCACCAATCTTGCACAACTTGAGTAGTGAAGATCATCACCTTCTTCCTCATCACCCTAACTCTCCATTGACACCATTGCTTGAGAAAACCATTCATCACAAGACTTTCTTTGAGCTTGTCATTGCCATTAGAGGACCTTGCAAGTAAGTATTCCCCTTCATCTTCTAGATTTGTGTTTCTTTGGCCTTAGAGAAGCTTCACCTTCATTATTGTAAGGTTTCCATTGCCATTTCATTGTTTGACCATTTTAGGGTTTTAATTTTGAGGTTTTTGTTCATAGCTTGGATTCCTTGCTTGGAAGACTTGTTAGAGCTTGATTTCATTGACTAGGAGACCCAAGGCAAGTGGATGAATGGTTTTTCCTAAGCTTTCATTGACTTTGGATATTTTCCATTTAATGCATATTTATTGCTTTGTTTTGAAATGAATGCTCATGATAGAGTATTAATTACATTTATGGTCATAGAGAAGTATTGGTTTATAGCAATTAATGTCTTCTTGTTTTGTCTCAAATATGTATATTTTGTGAAATGGTTTCCTTCTCCTTTTCCCTTGTATTGAATGTATTGTTGATGGAGGAGAATGGGATGGATGTTGATGAAGGATTTGATGCAGTTTGAATGAAGTGTTAGACTCCTCATTTGATGTATAAGAAGGGCTAAAAGGAGGTTGTAAAAGAAAGAGTTATAGAGGGGTTGAACTGGTCCGGATTTGGTTTCTGGACAGTTCGCTCGAGCGACCATGACACTTCGCTCGAGCGACCTGTCAGAGAACGGTTCGGACCATTTCAGTAGCTTGGTCGCTCGAGCGCACCCTTTTTCGCTCGAGCAGACATCCCAGAACTCATTCCAGAGAGTTGTTTGTTCGAACGGATTTAAATATTCGCTCGACCCAATGAGTTCGTTCGAGCGACCTCAACCTTCGTTCGAGCGAACCCACCCAGACAGCCATTCCAGAGAGCGACTCGCTCGAGCAAACTCTCCAGTCCGCTCGAGCGGACTGTTGGGCAAGGCTATGTTTGGGACGATGTTTAACTATTTCAATGTTTGGGTCTATTATCTAGGAACCCCTCAATGGCAAGGAGATTTGCTTAACAATGTATGAGGCCATTCGTGGAAAGAAACCATATCACAAAGATTTCATTCGAAGTTTTGAAACTTCAAGGTGCATAAAGAGCCCGGAATGTCTTCAAACTCGAAGAGTACCAAGTCTTTATTATAATCGACATACGGGACCCCTATTCACTTAAATAGATCTTGAAATCAATAGTTTTCCCGAAATGGTATAGTTCATTATATTTCTTCATTCCCAAGATTTACATTACATGATTTGTTTTCCCGAAAGCATGATGGTTACACTAGTAACATTGACTTGTCCTGAAGAGTATTGCCTGACACGAAAGGAAAGTTATGCATTTGAGTATTCTTGCCCCGTTTATTTAGTTACTCGAACTTGAGGTATGTTGCATATGTCTCGATTTGTTGTTTAACCTATGAGTCGGCATCACTAAGCTTGGATACCTTGTCGGTTTGATCCACTGACTTGGAGTTCCCTCTCCCGTCCCGCCAGCTGCAGTTTGGATCCCGATACCCGGTCTATTACCGTGGTCCCGTCCCGATACCCGGTTCGCTACCGTGGTCACGTCCCGTATATTTATATTGTATATATGATTTGCGTTGAATCTCCTCACCTTGTGTGACTGAGATCAACGTCCCTTTATACTGTCGTCACTTTAGTGACAGAGGACTTAGCTTTATGTGATTGCCACCTTGTTAGTTCCGGATTCCTTGGTTACCTTATATGTTTGATCTTATTTACGTGTTTTCTAGCAAATGATTTATCTAATTTATGAGAGTTCTTGTTTAAACAGATTTCTATGCTTTTCAAGGTATTTCCTTTATTATTACATGTTGTTGTATCTTTTCATTCTCTTGCCAGACCGTCGTGTCTGACCCATTTGCTTTGGTACTCAGGTCCCGTTGCCGGCTACCTTGAGGAGGAGCCGGAGGAGGCGGTAAGTGAACCGTAACCTCTAGTCGAGTGGCGTGCTGACGATGTCATGAGACATCGGGTTGCTAAGAGAGGCGTAACATTTTGAGAGAAACTATTTAACCATTCATTGGGTTATTGTTTTGTTTAAATTGGCCTTTGTTGGCCTCTAATTTTGGAGAATGTAAATAAGTGATCTTTTGTTAAACTTTAACTTACTTTTGGGAAACATGCTATAGATCATTGCTCATTCTGATACAGTTTTGATACTTGATGTTAATGCTTTCATGACTAGAGATAGTCTGACTATTTGATTTGCTACATGCTTCCGCACTTAAAAGAAATATTCATTGATGGTTGTGATATCGTCACCTCGGACACCTGTGGGAGATTAAATAAATGCATGTGGTTATCTATTCATCATCTCATCATCACCACCACTAATAATGTCCCCGACTCCGGATTAGTTCCTCCGTGGGGGCCCGGTCCGGGGTCGCGACAGACTGGTATCAGAGCGAGACGTGTTTCAAGCAATTAAAAGAAACTAGAAATCCTAAGGACGTGGCGAGGATCCGTTAGATCTTCCATTAGCTAGTATCATGTGAGCAATGTGTGACCCTTTATATTATTATGTGCTAACAATTTGTTTTGCAGCATCATGCCTCTCCGTAAGAGAACAGTGAATGGCATTCCTTCTGGAAGTAACAGTGATCACACCGGGCCAATAGAAGAGGATATAGTTGAGAACAACTTGCCAAATCAGTTTCAAGAAACGATGCGAGCAATGCTTGACCAGCAACGTCAAGCTAATGAAAACCAAGCTAGATTGCAAAAACAGATGCTCAAGAGAGAAGAAGACCATGCTAGGGAAATGGCAGAGATGCAAAGGCAATTGCTTGAGGTCTTACAGAGAAGACCAGAACCGGTTCAACCTCAGCCCGCGATCGTCATCAACCAGAGGCAACATGACCCCAATGCCTTGTTTGAACGGTTTCGGAAGAGAGCTCCGAAGGAATTTCTTGGGGAGGAAGACCCATTGGCTACAGATGACTGGTTAGAACACACAGAGAACATCTTCGAGATTTTCCAGTGTACAGGAGGAGAAAGGGTGAAGCTAGCATCATCCCTTTTCAGCGGCACAACAGATAGATGGTGGAAAACGGTTAAGGAAGAGTACAGGAACATGGCTGATGCAGAGGTGTGGGCAAACTTCAAGAGACAATTCCATGATAAATATGTACCTGCCCATATCAAGAGATAAAAGGCTATTGAGTTTCAGCAGCTGGTGCAGGGGAGTATGACAGTCTTAGAATATCTCACTAAGTTTGAGAGACTGTCCAGATATGCCCCAGAGTTGGTAGATATGGTGGAGAAGAAAATTGCTAAGTTCTTTGAGGGACTCAACCCTTTCATTGAGAGGGATGCCACCGGAGTAGTACCACCTGCTACTTTCGATGAGGCAGTCAAGAAGGCCTACAAGTTTGAAAACTTCCACAACAAGATCCTCAGAGTGCAAGGCAAGAGTCCAGCTCAGCAGCAGAATTATCAACATCAGAGAAACCATCAGAATAAGAGGCAGAGGACAAGACCAAATATGCAGAATCCACTATGGGAAGAACCATGCTAGTGCTGAATGTCGTACCATCACGGGAGCGTGCTTCAGGTGTGGTTCGATGACCATCGGATGAGGGATTGCCCTAGGCCAAACAGGCAGAATCAGCAGCAGCAGCAAGGGCCACAACGTCCACCACCACCACCACAGAATGCATTGGTTGTCCAAAACCAGGCAAGGCCACTTCAGCAGCAAGCACCACAACAGCAGCAGTTTAGACAGCAGCAGCCACAGCAGCAGGCCCGTGAACAGCAGGGACAGCAGCGAGCACCACAGCAGAATAGGAATGCACCACATGGCAGGCCACAACAAGCTCATAACAGGTCACAGCTTCAAGGGAAAATCTACGGGGTCAATAGAGTTGATGCAGAGGCAGAGGGAAATGTAGTGGAAGGTACACTTCTTGTTTGTGGGATTAAAGCTATGATTTTGTTTGACCCTGGCTCTACACATTCTTTCGTGTCCCATAAATTTTCTAAGTTGATTGATATGCATGCTAGAGAAGTTGAGTTCATTTTGACTGTGGCAACCCCAGTAGGTAAACAAGTTATTTGTAGAACCTTTTATCCTAGTTGCACAGTCCAGATAGGGGAAGTGATTTTAACCGCAGATCTCATTTCTTTGGAGATGTTTGATTATGATGTCATCCTAGGGATGGATTGGCTGGAAGGGTACCATGCCACAATGGATTGTTTCCATAAGACCCTCACTTTCAAGTTGGTTGAGACACCAGCAGGAGGTCGTTTCAGGGAGAGAGGAGGAATCCTCGTGCAGGGTTTGTCTCAGCGTTGAAGGCTGACAGACTTTTGAGAAGTGGTTGTGAAGCTTATTTAGCGTTTATCACGGAGGATAAACAGTCCCAAGGGGTGGAGGAGATCCCAATTGTTTGGGAATTCCCGGATGTTTTTCCGGAGGAGATTCCAGGTTTGCCACCCATGAGAGAGATTGATTTCACCATTGAGTTGCTACCAGGGACTGCCCCGATATCTATTGCACCATATAGAATGGTTCCAACAGAGTTGGGAGAGTTAAAGACTCAGTTGCAAGAATTATTGGACAAAGGTTTTGTGAGACCGAGTGTTTCACCATGGGGAGCTCCAGTTTTGTTTGTTAAGAAGAAGGATGGTTCGATGAGAATGTGTATAGATTACAGAAGATTGAATCAAGTGACCATCAAGAACAAGTACCCATTGCCAAGAATAGATGAATTGTTTGATCAATTGCAAGGTGCATCATACTTTTTGAAGATTGACTTGAGATCCGGTTACCATCAGCTGAGAGTTAGAGAAGCAGATGTGTTGAAAACAGCTTTCCGGACAAGATATGGCCACTATGAGTTCCTAGTGATGCCATTTGGGTTGACTAATACACCGACAGTGTTCATGGCTTTGATGAACAAGATATTTACAGAGTATCTAGATCAGTTTGTTGCAGTATTCATAGATGACATTTTGGTGTACTCTAAGACCAAGGAAGAGCATGAAGAGCATTTGAGGATAGCACTGCAACTCTTGAGAGAGAATCAGCTGTATGCAAAGCTTAACAAGTGTGAATTTTGGCTAGACCAAGTAGCATTTCTGGGGCACATTATCTTAAGAGAAGGATTGTCAGTGGATCCGTCCAAGATTGAAGCAGTAGTTAATTGGGAGAGACCGAAGAATGTGACAGAAATTAGAAGTTTTCAGGGATTGGCAGGCTATTATCGAAGGTTTGTGCAAGGTTTTTCGTCGATTGCGTCACCATTGACAAAGTTGACAAGGAAAAATGCACCATATGTGTGGACAGAGCAGTGTGAAGAGAGTTTCCAAGAGCTAAAGAAGAGATTGACCACAGCACTAGTCCTTACTTTGCCATCCGGAAGCGGCGGTTTCATCATTTTTACCGATGCTTCGAATGTTGGACTTGGTTGTGTTTTGATGCAAGAAGGAAAAGTGATTGCTTATGGATCTCGACAGTTGAAAGATCACGAGAAGAACTATGCCACCCATGATCTGGAGTTAGCAACGGTTGTGTTCGCGTTGAAAATGTGGAGACATTACCTCTATGGAGAGCAGTTCGAAGTCCACTCTGACCACCGCCGCTTACAATATCTGTTTTCACAGAAGGATTTGAACATGAGGCAGAGAAGATGGATGGAATATATCAAGGACTATGATTTTCCAATCAAGTACCACCCAGGGAAAGCAAATGTTGTGGCAGATGCCTTGAGTAGGAAATCAGTGGGCTTGGCTAACCTAAGTGGCACTTGTATCTTTGAGCAATTTGAAGAGTTGAGTTTAGACCTACAACCACTAAGGAAGGGTGTTTTGTTAGCTAACATGACGGTGTCAGAACCTTCTTTCATTCAGAAGATCAAGGACAGTCAGTTGCAAGATCCAGAGTTGGCCAAGATTTCAGAGCATATCGCAGAACGTCCTGACTTTCGTATTGTTGATGGAGTTTTGTATTACCGTGACCGTCTATGTGTACCTAACATTGAAGATTTGAGAAATGATATCATAACTAAGGCTCACAACACGAAGTACTCTATGCATCCCTACAGCACAAAGATGTATCAGAACTTGAAGGGTAGATTTTGGTGAAACAATATGAAGAGAGAGATTACAGCGTTTGTCTCCCGTTGCATGACCTGTCAGCTGATTAAAGCAGAGCATCAGAGGCCTCCAGGATTGTTACAACCGTTAGAGATCCCGGAATGGAAATGGGAGCACATTACCATGGACTTTATTTCAGGATTACCGAGGACCAGCAGAGGCAATGATGCGATATGGGTCATTGTGGACCGTCTCACCAAGTCAGCGCATTTCCTTGCTATGAAGACAGGGAAGAAGATGCACATGCTACCTTTGGCAGAGTTGTTTGTCAGCGAGATCGTCAGTCGACACGGGCAACCAGTTTCTATCACATCTGACAGAGACAACAAATTTATCTCGAGGTTCTGGAAGACATTGCATGAGTCTATGGGTACGAGATTACAGTTCAGCACAACTTATCACCCTTAGACAGATGGCCAGTCAGAGATGACGATTTAGACTCTTGAAGATATGCTCCGTGCTTGTGTGTTAGACTTCAAGACTCAATGGGACGAGACTCTACTTTTGTGTGAGTTCGCTTACAACAACAGTTACCACTCGAGCATTGAGATGGCTCCTTTTGAGGCTTTGTATGGCAGAAGGTGTAGGACACCTGTTTGTTGGGAAGAAGTCGGCACTCGCAGTTTCCATGGACCGACTATGGTTAGTGAGACCAGCGACAAGATCAAGTTGATTCAAGAACGTCTGAAAGTGTCCAGGAGTAGACAGAAGAGCTATGCAGATTCCCACCGCAGAGATTTGCAGTTCAAGGAAGGAGACAAGGTCTTCTTGAAAGTGTCACATACTAGGGGAACATTGAGATTTGGACAGAAGGGCAAGTTATCGCGGAGATACATTGGACCCTATGACATTGTGAGCAAGATCGGTGATGTGGCTTACAAATTAGCCTTACCACCTGAGCTATCTGGTGTACACAACGTCTTCCATGTGTCTATGTTGAAGAAATATGTTCCCGACCCGTCGCATGTGCTCCGGCATGAGCCATTGGAGATTCGAGAGGATGCTACCTATGTAGAGAAGCCCGTTGAGATCATTGATACAAAGGAACAAGAGTTGAGGACACGGACTATTCATTGGGTAAAGGTGCTATGGGAGAACCATGGACCGGAAGAGGCAACGTGGGAACTACGAGATCAAGTGCAGAAGAAGTACCCACATCTCCTACCAGAGGTGAGTCTTATGTTTCATTTGGAGGACCAAATGCCCTAAGGGGTGGAGGATGTAAGACCCCGACCCGAGTGAACCCGATTAGTGCTAATTAAGTTACGTGTTAGTGCTAAGCTTGATTAGTGATTTTGGCTATGTTGGGTTTGGAATAGCTTTGATTCTAGTTTTGGGCTTCTTAGAATGCTCGTTAGCTAGTGGGGCCCTTTGGGGATTCCCTTTTCGACTTTGCATTTGCTTAAGTGATTTTCTGGAATTGTTTTGAATTGCTTTCTTAACCCGTTTAATTTATCTTAATGATTCCTACAACTTTCATGTTGATCCCGTGTCCATTTGAGATTCTGAAACCCGATTTCATGGCCTTAGGGCAAAACAGTCATTGCACACAAAATCTGTACCCCAAGGCTTGATATTTCCGAAACCCGCGAAACATATACTTTTTGGAAACTAGATATTTCGACGATCATTTCTTCCTTCTTCGTCGAATTCATTAGAAGCCTCGAAAACCATGATTTCAGCCCAATTAGATTTCTAGTGGTGGAGCCCACTCCCCACTTGTTTATAAGGAAGTCTTTCCCTTCCATTTCCTTTTTCCAGCACAAGAGAGTGAGAACCTAGGGTTTCATTGCCTTCTTCTTCTTGCTCTTGCTTGCAATCACTAAACTCACCACCAATCTTTGCACAACTTGTGTAGTGAAGATCATCACCTTCTTCCTCATCACCCTAACTCTCCATTGACACCATTGCTTGAGAAAACCATTCATCACAAGACTTTCTTTGAGCTTGCCATTGCCATTAGAGGACCTTGCAAGTAAGTATTCCCCTTCACCTTCTAGATTTGTGTTCCTTTGGCCTTAGAGAAGCTTCACCTTCATTATTGTAAGGTTTCCATTGCCATTTCATTGTTTGACCATTTTAGGGTTTTAATTTTGGGGTTTTTGTTCATAGCTTGGATTCCTTGCTTGGAAGACTTGTTAGAGCTTGATTTCATTGACTAGGAGACCCAAGGCAAGTGGATGAATGATTTTTCCTAAGCTTTCATTGACTTTGGATATTTTCCATTTAATGCATATTTATTGCTTTGTTTTGAAATGAATGCTCATGATAGAGTATTAATGGTACATTTATGATCATAGAGAAGTGTTGGTTTATAGCAATTAATGTCTTCTTGTTTTGTCTCAAATATGTATATTTTGTGATATGGTTTCCTTCTCCTTTTCCCTCGTGTTGAATGTGATGTTGATGGAGGAGAATGGGATGGATGTTGATGAAGGATTTGATGCAGTTTGAATGAAGTGTTAGACTCATCATTTGATGTATAAGAAGGGCTAAAAGGAGGTTGTAAAAGAAAGAGTTATAGAGGAGCTGAACTGGTCTGGATTTGGTTTCTGGACAGTTCGCTCGAGCGACCATGACACTTCGCTCGAGCGACCTGTCCAGAGAACGGTTCGGAGCATTTCAGTAGCTTGGTCGCTCGAGCACACCCTTTTTCGCTCAAGCGGACATCCCAGAACTCATTCCAGAGAGTTGTTCGTTCGAACGCATTTAAATATTCGCTCGACCCAATGAGTTCGTTCGAGCGACCTCAACCTCGCTCGAGCGAACCCACCCAAACAACCATTCCAGAGAGCGACTCGCTCGAGCGAACTCTCTAGTCCGCTCGAGCGAACTCTCCAGTCCGCTCGAGCGAACTCCCCAGTCCGCTCGACCGAGGGGCCCTGTTGGGCAAGGGTATGTTTGGGACGATGTTTAACTATTTCAATGTTTGGGTCTATTCTTTGGGAACCCCTCAATGGCAAGGAGATTTGCTAAACAATGTATGAGGCCATTCGTGGAAAGAAACCATATCACAAATATTTCATTCGAAGTTTTGAAACTTCAAGGTGCATAAGGAGCCCGGAATGTCTTCAAACTCGAAGAGTACCAAGTCTTTATTATAATCGACATACGAGACCCCTATTCACTTAAATAGATCTTGAAATCAATAGTTTTCCCGAAATGGTATAGTTCATTATATTTCTTCATTCCCAAGATTTACATTACATGATTTGTTTTCCCGAAAGCATGATGGTTACACTATTAACATTGACTTGTCCCGAAGAGTATTGCCCGACATGAAAGGAAAGTTATGCATTTGAGTATTCTTGCCCCGTTTATTTAGTTACTCGAACTTGAGGTATGTTGCAATGTCTCGATTTGTTGTTTAACCTATGAGTCGGCATCACTAAGCTTGGATACCTTGTCGGTTTGATCCACCGACTTGGAGTTCCCTCTCCCGTTCCGCCAGTTGCAGTTTGGATCCCGATACCCGGTCTATTACCGTGGTCCCGTCGCGATACCCGGTTCGCTACCGTGGTCACGTCCCGTATATTTATATTGTATATATGATTTGCGTTGAATCTCCTCACCTTGTGTGACTGAGATCAACGTCCCGTTATACTGTCGTCACTTTAGTGACAGAGGACTTAGTTTTATGTGATTGCCACCTTGTTAGTTCCCGATTCCTTGGTTACCTTATATGTTTTATCTTATTTACCTGTTTTCTAGCAAATGATTTATCTACTTTATGAGAGTTCTTGTTTAAACAGATTTCTATGCTTTTCAAGGTATTTCCTTTATTATTACATGTTGTTGTATCTTTTCATTCTCTTGCCAGACCGTCGTGTTTGACCCATTTGCTTTGGTACTCAGGTCCCGTTGCCGGCTACCTTGAGGAGGAGCCGGAGGAGGCGGTAGGTGAACCGCAACCTCTAGTCGAGTGGCGTGCTGACGATGTCATGTAGACATCGGGTTGCTAAGAGAGGCGTAACATTTTGAGGGAAACTATTTAACCATTCATTGGGTTATTGTTTTGTTTAAATTGGCCTTTGTTGGCCTCTAATTTTGGAGAATGTAAATAAGTGATCTTTTGTTAAACTTTAACTTACTTTTGGGAAACATGCTATAGATCATTGCTCATTCTGATACAATTTTGATACTTGATGTTAAGGCTTTCATGACTAGAGATAGTCTGACTATTTGATTTGCTACATGCTTCCGCACTTAAAAGAAATATTCATTGATGGTTGTGATATCCTCACCGCGGACACCTGTGGGAGATTAAATAAATGCATGTGGTTATCTATTCATCATCTCATCATCACCACCACTAATAATTTCCCCGACTCCGGATCAGTTCCTCCGTGGGGGCCCGTTCCGGGGTCGCGACAGCAATGGATTATGTTTCATAATTAATTAGGTGTATTATGCGAAGAGAGTGTACAAGGTGCAATTACAACATATACAATTAAAAAAGTGAAGGAGGAATTACAAGCCAACCCTAGGCAAGTGGTGTCATCTATGTATCCGACATGTTCTAACGGAGTGCGTGTGGAATTGGATCAACGATGCTTCTAAGGAAATCCCTTGGTGTACAGTCATGTTAAGCATCCATTAATTCAGTTCCATACGCATTCGGTTACCTCATGCTTAATACACGAATACCTAGACACCTAACCGAAACATACCAAGCCACGTGCTTCGATTTCAACCCCATAATGGTCATTTAAGAGTAAGTTCATGGTTTCCAACATCTAAGGCCCAAATCTAGGTTATCGGTCTCAGTTTCAATAAAAATATGAGCCGAGGCAATAATCTAGGTATTTACGTCACTTCCCGATCTTCGATCGTAACGAAACCAGAACCATTGGATTGTACATCTCGAAATCCGACGGGCGGATTAAAAGTTTAAGTGTTTGAAATTTCAAAATGCTGTAAAAAATTAACCATCCGATCGATTGGACAAGGAGGTTCGATCGATCGGTCTGAGATCCGTCTCAGTTAACTGAGACCGATTTCAGTCCGATCGATCGATCGGCACTGTAGACCTAAACCCCGAAAAATGAGTTTTTCTTTCCTTTTTCCTCCGGCCAATCCATGGCTAATCTGCAAAAAACGAGCCTCCATGCTCCCCAATCATCACAATCATCATTTCCATCCATTCTATCAAATTAAAAACCTTCAAAGCTACCATTTTAACAATTAATTCAAACCAAATATTCCCAAAACCTAATCTATCATAAAAATCCCAAATTAAAACATAACCACAGCTTGGAATTTGGGCATTCTAACAAGAAATCATTGCAATTAATAGAAAACCATACACACATGTTTAAATATAAAATGCATATCTACTTGCCTCAACCAAGAAGAAGATTGAAATAGGGAAAACTTGAGGAGAAGCTTCCTATCACGAAATCCACGAATCTAACCCAACCAAACATAACCTAAAACGCCAAGGAGAAGAAAAGAGAGGAAAAGATCGAGATCAAACCTAAATCTAACCAAAAGAGAAGATGATTTAAAGATGAGCGTGAGGGAAATCTTACCAAACTAGAACCAACGGAAAGAGAAGATTGCGAGGAAGAAAATGTGCGGTTCGGATCTTCAAGATGATCTCTCCCAAAAGCTCTGGGCTTGAGAAGACGAAGAGGAAGAAGAGGCTATTGTAGCTTCATTGCATAAATGAGAATGAGATTAGGGTTAAGATTAGGTCAAAGAAGAAGAGAAGAAGAAAAAGACAAGTTCGCATGTAAGTGGGTCCGGTGAAGGAATGGACCACTTGAAGGGTTTCTGACTGTCAGATTGTGATGAGCCAAGAGACAAAAATGATCAGCGCGATGAGACCTTTCTAACGAACCTAAAGTCACGGTGATAGAAATTTTTTCGAAAAAATATTCAATTTTCCCTAAATTGCAAACTACCCCCTTGCTAGGATCAAACGAACTCGAATCAATGAAACTTTGCATACATTATTCTAACACTAAAAGAAACTCACTCAAGGCCTAAACTCACTTAAATATCTAACAATACATTTAATTATAATAATAATAAAATAAACGGGTCAACGGGCCTACTATTGGGCCCAATTGACCCAGTAAGGTCGCGAACCTTACATCTCTCACCTCTAAAAAGAACATTTGGTCCCCCAAATGCCTAAACATACCTCATCAGGAAAGAGATAAGGATACGCCTTTTGCATCTGGTCTTTGAGCTCCCATGTAGCTTCCTCCGGAGTGTGATGCTCCCATTGTACCTTGACCCACTGGATGGTCTTGGTACGCAACACTGTCTCCTTGGTGTCGATGATCTGCGCCGGACGCTCCACATAGGTTGCATCTGCCTGTAACTGAAGTGGCTTATGCTGCAACACATGAGTAGGATCTGGAATATACTTCCGAAGCATTGAGACATGAAAAACGTCGTGCACACCGGCTAGTTCAGGCAGTAGCACCAAATGATAGGCCACCTCTCCAATTCTGCTCTTGCTATCGAACGGTCCCACAAACCTCTTAGCAAGCTTTTCTTTTCATCCAAATTTGACAACACCTCTCATCGAGGATACCTTCAGAAACACCATATCCCCCACCTGGAATTCTATAGGTCTCCGCCTCTTATCTGTATAACTCTTTTGACGATCACGTGACTCCTTCATTCTCATCTGAACAATTCTGACTTTCTCACTGAAATCAGCAATCTCTGAGGGGCCATGAAAACTACGAACTCCTACTTCTTCCCAACATGCTAGAGTCCTGCATCTCCGTCCATACAATGCCTCAAATGGTACCATGCCAATGCTTGAATGATAGCTGTTATTGTAGGCAAACTCACACAGAGACAAACTTTCATCTCAATTCTCCTTAAAATCCAAAACACATGCTCGGAGAAGATCTTCCAATGTCTGAATGATACGTTCTCACTATCCATCTGTCTGAGGGTGGTAAGTTGTACTGAATGCCAACTGAGTACCCATAGATGACTGAAAAGTAGACCAAAACCGAGAGACAAACTTATGGTCTCGATCGAATACTATGGACTTAGGCACTCCATGTAGTTTGACTATAGTGTCTCTGTACAACGTAGTCATCTTTGTAAGACCCCGACCCGAGTGAACCCGATTAGTGCTAATTAATTTGCGTATTAGTGCTAAGCTTGATTAGTGTTTTTGGCTAAGTTGGGCTTGGAATAGCTTTTGATATAGTTTTGGGGATTTTGATTTGCTTTGTGTTAGTAGGGCCCTTTGGGGGTTCCTTTTCATGACATTGCATATTTTGAGGATTTATCGGAGGTTTTTACATTCATGATTTTAATCCCATTTTACTTGTTTTGATGATCCCTACAACTTTCATGTTGATCCCGTCCCCGTTTGAGATCCCGAAACCCGATTTCATAGCCTTGAGGGTAAAACAGTCATTTCACACCAAATCTGTACCCAAAACTTGATATTCCCGAAACCCACGAAACATATACTTTTTGGAAACTAGATATTTCGACGATCATTTCTTCCTTCTTCGTCGAATCCATCCGAGGTCCCGAAATAGATGATTTCAGCCAAACTAGTCCCTTAAGTTGTGGGACCTAAACCTCACTTGTTAACAAAAGAGAACCCACCTCCTTCATTCATTTCACTCTCCATTGCTCCAGCACAAACCAGCTGAACATAGGGTTCCTTGTGTTTCTCTTCTTCTTCTTGCTTCTCCATCTCCAAGCCACACAAATAGTTCATCAATCAAGCAATGAAGATCACCAACCTTTTTCTCATCTAGCAAGCTTCATTTTGATACCTTTTGTAGAAGAATCCATCAACTTTGAGACTCCCTTTGAGATAGCTCTCTTCATTTGAAGGTCATCCAAGTAAGTGTTCTTCTTCACCTTCTAGATTTGTGTTCCTATAGCCTTAGAGAAGCTCCACCTTTATTATTGAAAGGTTTCCTTGTCATTTCATTGTTTGACCCATTTTAGGGTTTGTTTTGGGGGTTTTTGATTGTAGCTTGGCTTTGAGCTATAGAAGTGAATAGAGGCTTGATTTCAGCTAGCTTGGACTTGAGGCAAGTGAATGATTGGATGTTTTTAAGTTTCAAATGGTTTGGTGAAGCATTTATGGATTTTCATGCTTTCATTGATTGCTTTTATTGATTTTTTTTATGGTTGAAATAAATGATCTTTATGCATCTTGATAGCCTCATTTAATGTCTTGGAATCATGTGTTTAAGTCATCCTGTTTATAGTTATTTGTGGTTGTTGATGTGTTGGAAGGAAAGGAAAAAGGGAAGAAAAATCAAGTGTCCCGGACCTACTACACGCCCAGGTCCGATCGATCGGACGTGCAGGCCGATCGATTGGACTGTCTTTAACTGTAAGGCTTTTTGAACCGATCGATCGGACTGTAAGGCCGATCGATCAGACACCGTTCATAACTGGGACAGAATTTCGGTTTTGATATTTTTTTTTGTGGACCTTGGCTACCCTCCTTGGACTCACTTGACCATATGTGAGGACGTCTTGAGCCGATGCTCTTCACGGTTGGTTCGGAGGCATCGAAGTTCGATCTATTTCAATCTTGAACGGGATGGAACGACACGATATCTTCTTCATACCTAAATGCAAAGTCTATTTCCTTGGGTATCGTGAATTCTATTCCTTTCGGTGACTGAGTAGGTTGCTCGATGGTTCCGGGTTGACATCATACTTAGGATGGACCGTTTATAGTCTTGATTTTCTATGGTAATACCTAGTTCTAACCATAAGCTCATATTAAGTTTTAAAAATCGTAAAAGTGGATAAGGAGACCGGAATGTCTTCAAATTCAACGAGTACCAAGTCATTTCAATAATCGACATACGGGACCCCTATTCACTTAAATAGATCTTGAAATCAATATTTTCCCGGAAATTGTAATAGTTCATTTTACTTCTTCATTTCCAAGATTTACTTTACATGATTTGTTTTCCCGAAAGCATGATAGTTACACTAGTAACATTGACTTGTCCCGAAGAGTATTGCCCGATATGAAATGAAAGTTATACATTTGAATATTCTTGCCCGTGCATTGATTTACTTGTACTTGATTTACTTGCATATGTATCGATGTGTTATTTAACCTATGAGTCGGCATCACTAAGCTTGGATACCTTGTCGGTTTGATCCACCGACTTGGAAATCCCTCTCCCGTCCCGCCAGCTGCAGTTTGGATCCCGATACCCGGTCATTACCGTGGTCCCGTCCCGATACCCTGTTCGCTACCGTGGTCCCGTCCCGTATATTTATATTGTATATATGATTGCGTTGAGTCTCCTCACCTTGTGTGACTGAGATCAACGTCCCGTGATACAGTTGTCACTTTAGTGACAGAGGACTTAGCTTTATGTGATTGCCATCTTGTGAGTTCCCGATCCCTTGGTTACCTCATATGTTTTATCTTGTTTACATGTTTTCTAACAAATGATTTATCTATTTCATGAGAGTTCTTGCTTGAACAGATTTCCTTGCTTTTCGAGATATTTCATTTATTATATGTTGTTGTATCTTTTCACTCTCTTGCCAGACCGTCGTGTCTGATCCTTTGCTTTGGTACTCAGGTCCCGTTGCCGGTTTCCTTGAGGAGGAGCCGGAGGAGGCGGTAGGTGAGCCGCAACCTCTAGTTGAGTGGCGTGCTGACGATGTCATGTAGACATCGGGTTGCTACAAGAGGCGTAACATTTTGGGGAGAACTTATTAACCATTCTTTTGGATTATTATTTTGTCATATTGGCCTTTGTTGGCCTCTAATTTTGGGAATGTAACTAAATGATATTTTGTCTAACTTTAACAACTTTTGGGAAACATGCTTTAGATCTTTGCTCATTCTGATACAGTTTTGATATTTGATGTTAATGCTTGCATGATTAGAGATAGTCTACTATTTGATTTGCTACACGATTCCGCACTAAAAAGAAATATTCATGCAAGGTTGTGATATCCTCACCGCGGACACCTGTGGGAAATTAAATAAATTGTATATTGTGGATGTAGACCCATCATTAATTATTCTCTAATGTCCCGATCCCGGATTCGGATTCCCGGTCCGGGGTCGCGACAATCTTGTTCATAAACTGTCCAGTCTCGAATGGCAGGAAATGTGCTGACTTAGTCAATCTATCCATAATCACCCAAATAGCATCATTACCCTTCCTGGTGTTTGACAACCCTGACACAAAATCCATGGTGATGCTCTCCCAATTTCCACTGAGGAATCTCCAATGAGTGAAGCAAACCAGGAGGCTTCTTGTGCTCTGCTTTAATCTGTTGGCATGTCATACACCTGGAAACGAGTTCTGCAATCTCCTTCTTCATTTTCACCCACCAGTAGTGATTTTTCAAATTCTGATACATCTTAGTGCTCCCCGGGTGAATAGAGTATTTGGTATGATGCGCATCTGTCATCAACTCTGACTTGATGTCTTGAACATTTGGCACACACAACCTATCCTTACAATACAGAATCCCTTCAATCAATCGGGACTCTGGATTGCCATCAATGTTGTCAATGATTTTCTGTAACTCTGGATCATCTTTCTGGGGTTCCTTGATCTTGTTAACTATTTCTGGCTCCCAAACTCCCATAGTCTCAACTAAAACTTTCTCATTGACAGGCCATACTTCCACATCCATATCTCTAAACTGCTTCATCCATCTCCATTCTGGCATTACACACTCATTGAAAATTGCCTTTCTACTGAGAGCATCTGCTACCACATTCACCTTCCTTGGATGGTACTTGATCAAAAATCATAGTCCTTTATGTACTCCATCCATCTCCGCTATCTATTATTCAGATCACCCTGTGTAAATAGGTATTGCAGACTCTTGTGATCTGTATGCACCTCAAATCTTTCTCCATACAAATAATGCCTCCATAACTTCAATGTAAAAACCACTGCTGTTAACTCCAAGTCATGTGTGGTATACTTCTTTTCGTGATCCTTCAATTGTCTTGATCCATAGGCTATCACCTTGTCATTTTGCATGAGAAAACAACTCAAACCAATCCCTGATGCATCTGTATAAACCACAAATCCTCCACTTCCTGAGGGTAAAGCAAGTATGGGTGCTGAAGTCAACCGGGTCTTCAACTCTTGAAAACTTTTCTCACATTCTTCTGTCCACACAAATGGAATATCCTTCGTTGTCAACTTAGTGAGTGGAGATGGTATGGTAGAAAACCCTTTCACAAACCTCCTATAATAGCCTGCAAGTCCAAGAAAACTGCGAATCTCCGCTACATTTCGTGGACTACCCCAATTAACAACTGCTGCTACCTTCTTAGGGTCCACTGCTAGTCTATCCTTTGAGATAATATGGCCCAAAAATGCAACTTTCTCCAACCAAAACTCGCATTTACTCAACTTAGCATACAATTGGTTATCCCTCAAAAGCTGCAATGATGTCCTCAACTGATGCCCATGCTCCTCCTTAGACTTTGAGTATACCAACACATCATCTATGAAGACAACCAGTAACTGATCCAGAAAAGGAATAAACACCTTATTCATCAATGCCATAAAAACTGCGGGTGCATTAGTCAACCCAAAAGGCATCACGAGAAACTCAAAGTGACCATATCTCGTCCGGAATGCAGTCTTGGGAACATCCTCCTTCCTGACTATCAACTGATGGTAACCGGAACGCAGGTCTATCTTCGAAAAGAATTGAGCTCCTTACAGCTGATCAAACAGCTCATCAATTCTCGGTAACGGGTACTTGTTCTTGGCAGTCACCTGATTCAACTGTCTGTAATCTATACACATCCTCATTGTCCCGTCCTTCTTCTTCACAAATATCACCGGAGCTCCCCGCTGTGAAACACTAGGTCTGATGAAACCCTTATCTAGCAAATCTTCTATCTGAGTCTTCAACTCCTTCAATTTTGTTGGAGCCATCCTATAGGGGGCCTTCGAAATAGGTGTCGTACCCGGTTACAATTCTATCGTGAAATCCAACTCACGAACATGTGACAAACCAGGAATCTCATCCGGAAATAAATCCGGGAATTCTCGCACCACTGGAATCTCATCCACAATCTTGGACTCCTTGTCCTCTGGGATAAACGCGATAAAGCCTTCACAACCGCTCCTTATCAACCGTTCTGCCTTCAATGCAGAAATCAATCGAGTAGATGTGGGCTTCTTAGCTCCAACAAACTCAACACTACGGTCTGCACCTTACAACCTCACATTCTTGTTAAAACAATCTAACACCGCTCGGTTCACTGCTAACCAATTCATACCAAGGATCACATCAAACTCCGACATCGGTAAGATGATCAAACTGGCAATCAGCTGAACTTCTCCAATCTGAGCACTACATCTAGGGTAGACAATATTACATGGTACTGATCTACCTACAGGGGTAGCTACTATCAAATCATATGGTAGTGTCTCCTTATCCTCCTCCAATTGAAGTGCAAATGCTGGTGCAACAAATGAGTGTGTGGATCCTGATCCCGATGGCCTGCTATTAGCCATGTCACTGCAAGATAATATGAGTTAGGCACAATGCAACCCAAGACTAACAACACAATGCTAGAAATAGAACTAGGAAACCAACCTACTAACTAACGGAATCCTCACACGCGTCCTATGGTTTCTACAATTTTTACCCTGAGAAACCATCCATTGCTCTGATACCATTATGTCACGTGCCCCGAACCCGATTAGAAAATAAACCGAATCCGGAGAGTGAAATTTAGGGTTAATTAAAATTTTTGCCCTCTAGGCCCTAGGATCGTAAGTCCGCTGTGGGGATATTGCATTTCCAGCCTTAAGTAGTATAAAGCTGCGAAAGTCATACAATTTAAGGCATATTAAATTTCAAAGCAATGAATCACAATCTCATTAATAGTTAAAGCTGCACAAGGAAATAATAAAACTAATTAAGGAATTAAAGTATTAACAAAGGCCATCCCAATAACCAAGGCCTTTTTAAAAGAACATGATGTCAATAAATGAAAGGTCCAACGATAGAATAATAAATGAAGAAATAAAATCCAGTGAAGTCTCAATAAATCGCTCTCTTGCCGAGAATGATGACGTTACTCTACGTCATCGGCACGCCACTCTCACTCTTCCTCTGTTGGTTGGAGATCCTCTAGGATCTCCTCACCAGTCTGCTCATCATAGTAGTACTCACCTGAGATGTCTGCACACCAAGGAATAGAGTCAACGACATGTTGAGCAATAGATAAGCAAGATATAAATAAGCATGACATGCATCAAGTATAGGAGTAATGACAGGGCCTGATAATCAAGAGAATACAAAGAATCGAAGTTAGGCATAAAGCAGGAATAAATAACTAGAAACAATAATATGAAATCCTAACATACTAGCAATAACCATTGTCCAAACAATGCAATGCAAGAATCAAGAGGGAGACTCCGAAGATGTCTAAGCCACCTCTCGGGGTACCAGTAACAATCCTACCCAGACTACTGATACTAAAGTCCGGCTCCAGGGGGATCCAACCTCCAGGTTCAGGGGATAGTAGCACGGTCCAAGCCCGTTCCAAACTATTCAATGCATGGACGCCGTCCAAAGCCGACTGCCCACCCCGATGTCCGAGTAACTGGCCCATCAATAATACCCAAAACTGCAATTGGCCATGACATGTAAATAATAGTAAAGTGGTGTTGACACGAGGAAACCAAGACAAGCAAGTCTGGTTAGCTCCATATACAAGACATGTTCATAGGGATTATCTCATTCAAATCAATACAAGACAAATCCAATCACATGATAATCCATTCAGTCTAGCCAGTCATGTTTATGAATTACATAACACAGGGTCCTAGGTACACTATAAGTTAGGTCCAAGTCCTAATTCTACAAGGGATTATGTTTCATAATTAATTAGGTGTATTTTTCCGAGAGAGTGTATAAGGTGCAATTACAACGTATACAATTAAACAAGTCAAGGAGGAATTACAAGCCAACCCTAGGCAAGTGGTGTCATCCATGTATCCTACGTGTTCTAACGGAGTACGTGTGGAATTGGATCAACGATGCTTCTAAGAAAATCCCTTGGTGTACAATCATGTTAAGCATCCATTAATTCAGTTCCATACGCATTCGGTTACCTCATGTTTAATACACGAATACCTAGACACATAACCGAAACATACCAAGCCATGTGCTTTGATTTCAACCCCCATAATGGTCATGTGAGAGTAAGTTCATGGTTTCCAACATCTGGTCATGTGAGAGTAAGTTCATGGTTTCCAACATCTGGTCATGTGAGAGTAAGTTCATGGTTTCCAACATCTAAGGCCATAATCTAGGTTACCGGTCTCAGTTTCAATAAAAATATGAGCCGAGGCAATAATCCAAGTATTTACGTCACTTCTCAATCTCCGATCGTAACGAAACCAATACCATTGGATTGTACATCTCAATGGCTTTCCAATGGTATATTACACGTCAAAATCCGACGGGCGGATTAAAAGTTACAAGTGTTTGAAATTTCAAAATGCTGTCAAAAATTAACGATCCAATCGATCGGACAAGGAGGTCCGATCGATCGGTCTGAGACCCGTCACAGTTAACTGAGACCAATTTCAGTCCAATCGATCAGTTTGCAGGTCCGATCGATCGACACTGTAGACCTGAACCCTGAAAAATGAGTTTTTCTCTCCTTTTTCCTCCGGCCAATCCATGGCTAATCTGCAAAAAATGAGCCTCCATGCTCCCCAATCATCACAATCATCATTTCCATCCATTCTATCAAATTAAAAACCTCCAAAGCTACCATTTTAACAATTAATTCAAACCAAATATTCTAAAAACCTAATCTATCATATAAATCCCAAATCAAAACATAACCACAGCTTGGAATTTGGGTATTCTAACAAGAAATCATTGCAATTAATAGAAAACCATACACATGTTTAAATATAAAATGCATATCTACTTGCCTCAACCAAGAAGAAGATTGAAATAGGGAAAACTTGAGGAGAAGCTTTCTATCACGAAATCCACGAATCTAACACAACCAAACGTAACCTAAAACGCTAAGGAGAAGAAAAGAGAGGAAAAGATCGAGATCAAACCTAAATCTAACCAAAAGAGAATAAGATTGAAAGATGAGCGTGAGGGAAATCTTACCAAACTAGAACCAACGGAAAGAGAAGATCGCGAGGAAGAAGATGTGCGGTTCGGATCTTCGAGATGGTCTCTCCCAAAAACTCTGGGCTTGAGAAGATGAAGAGGAAGAAGAAGAGGCTGTTGTAGCTTCGTTGCAGAAATGAGAATGAGATTAGGGTTAAGATTAGGTTAAAGAAGAAGAGAAGAAGAAAAAGACAAGTTTGCCCTTAAGTGGGTTCGGTGAAGGAATGAACCACTTGAAGGGTTTCTGATTGTCGGATCGCGATGAGCCAAGAGACAAAAATGATCAGCGCAACAGACCTTTCCAACGAACCTAAAATCACAGTGATAGGAATTTTTTCGGAAAAATACTCAATTTTCCCTAAATTTTCCCCTTGCTAGGATCAAACGAACTCGAAATCGAACGAAACTTTGCAGACACTATTCTAACACTAAAAGAAACTTACTTAAGGCCTAAACTCACTTAAATATCTAACAATATAATTAATTATAATAATAATAAAATAAACAGGTCAACGGGCCTGTTATTGGGCCCAATTGACCAAGTAAGGTCGGGGACCTTATAGAGACAGTTTCTAACTCAACTTTTAGCTTATTAGTATGTTTGTTTGTGAGTGAAAGAACATGCGTTCAACTCCTCTCTTCAAACAATTTTTTTTTTACTTAAACAGTGACTCTCACTAGGGCCGGGCTTCGGGCTCTCCACCACTTAATCCGAGACCGGCCCATATATGAAACGTACCCAGAATTTTTATCTGGGCCCAGCCCGACTACTGAAAGCTAACGCTCAACCCTGGCCCAACCCAAGTTCTGGCTGGCCCGATCCATGAGTACCCGTACCGGGTTTGCACTATACTGGTGATATGGACTTTGTCATTCATTTACTAAAAAATAAATCGCTAACAACTCAGAGTTGGTCCCATATTAGATTAGTCATTGTGAGTGCCTAAATAATACGGGCTTGGAAATTGCTGAAGAGCTTCCTAGAAAGGATCAACGCCTGGATAACTTGAAAGATGGAAGGAAAGGATAGGTCAAAGACCCTGGCTGCAGTCAGCGCAAGGCCCTCCGGTGCCCGAGCTGGTACTCTTACCGAAGCCAAGACAACACTTTCGCATTACTGCCGAGATGCATGAGGCCGAGACCAAGACACGCCGAGCTGGTACTCTTACCGAAGCAAGACGGTCTCGGTAACTTCGGAAATCCTCCCACACAATTGGCCCCTAGCTCCTGACCTCTTAGGGTTTCCTAACCTTTTGAGGTCGGGACCTAAGTATTGTGCTGAGTTCGGAAATTCTCGTTCCAGTGTTGGTTGCTGACGGCTGTTGACGTTTGGTTTATTAAGAAGCCGCTTCACCTGCCCGACGTAATTAATGAGATGTCGCTTCATCTACCCGAGGCATTAAGTCGGAATTGGAAAGGACGTTTGGGCGGCGCCACGCGTCTCAACTTGATTGGCTGTTGTCAGGTCCCGACCCAGGTTTAGTATATTTTATTGTTATTTTAATTGTGACTAGTCCCTAAGTGGGATTAGGGGACGATTAGCTTAGATTTTTAGTTAGATTAGAGTTTTGAATAGCTTTGGGGAATTTTGAGCGCGTTGAGTCTGGTTTGACCGGCCCGATGTGGCCCATGTGACGCGTGTTAATGTGGGAACTTGTTTTTTATTTTTGAAAAATATGGATTTCGACAATTTTAAATTTTTTATTTTGATCCCAGAAACTTTCATGTTTGTTCCGTTTGCATTCGAACTCCAGAAATCGCATTTTTCGAGAAAATGGGGCAAATTCTTCTTTTTATACTAAATATGTGCATAAATTTCAAAATTTGAAAAACATGAGGAAAATATACTTTTTGACAACCAGATTTTTCGATGATCATTTTTCTCTTCTTCGTTGACTTCGTCCGAGACCCACAAATAGAAATTTTAAGCCCTTGAGGTTTTAGGACCATTGGGGCCCACAACTTACCTTATTTCATAACCCAGCCCACGTTGAGCCTTCTTCCTCTTCTCTTCATTTCTTTTTCCTACAACAACCAGGGAGAAGCCTCTTTCTTCCCCTCATCTTCTCTCCTCTTGCATGTATAGCAAACTCACCCACATCGAGGAACAAATCACACCAATCTCTTACTCATCTTCCAAACTACCCATTGGTACCATCTTTGTGAGATTCCAGCTGGGCTTTCCTTCTTCTCCAAACTCTTTTTCTTGTCTAGAGCTTCTCAAGGTTAGCAATGGATATCTTCTTCTCAAATCTATTTTTTTTTTTTATTATTGGACCAATTAGAGCTTCTTATCATACATGCATGGATTCTTTTGTATAAGTCCATTGTTTTCAAATTTTTGGTGGATTTTTTAAATGGGTTTTTCCATGGGATTGGTGTAGGACTGCAGCTGAGCTGTGTGGGAGTTCTTGGAATGTTTTTGAGATCCATTTCAGTTGAGGCAAGTGAATAAATTAGATTGGGATGCATGCAAATAAAATGAGTCTTCTTCTCAATGTTTGGTTGAATTATTTTCTTAGATTTGGAAGGATTATATTCTCAATGATTTGGTTCAGGTTTTATATGATTTGCTGCAGGGAATGGTTTAAGGTGGTTTATTATAAGTTACATTTGATTGTTGAGATTTTAGCTTTGTTTTGGCAAGGATAGAAATTCAATTGGCACCCTCTGAGTTTATCTTTTTGAATTATGCAGTTTTGCTTCTTTTCTCTTTGATATGTGATTAGAATGAATGAGTGATTATTGGTGATTGAAGGGAGTTTAACATGTTGTAAATAAGAGTGGGAATCTGATGAAAAAAGAATGAAGTTTGAATACACGAAGAAAGAGCAGAACAGTCAGCATTCAGCTGACTGTTCTCGGGCTAGGCTTCTGCGACAGCCCGCTCGAGCAGGAATTTTTTTATGCATTTTTTTTAGCCTGTTATGTAATTTGAGGCCCGGTTTGAGTATAAAAAGTTCCTAATGACTTACTAATCATCGGGAATTAAGAATATGAGCTCGAATCACTTTGTTTGAATAAAACCCATGGAGAAAGTTTAGTAATTAAATTACCTGCGGATTTTTTTAAGTCTTTATATACACTTTGTGCTCTCAAATGTCGGGGACCTTCCGAGACACCAACTTCTTCACTCATAAATCGACAAGGAGACACTAAGTGGGTATCGAGATGGCCCCCGGTAAGCCCATCAAACACGATTAATCATCTTAATCATCTCATTCCAAGTTAAACAAATTATATGTTTTCTCATAAATCGTTTTGAAATAGAATTGAGTGGTTCGCCACGTTTGAAATTGTCGGTAAGACTACTCATATGATTCGTTCAATTCTGTCTGTTTGTATTTGTTCAGAGTAGTTCTTCTTATTGATTTTAAAATGTATTACTATGATTTTATTTATTTCGATTCAAGTTTTTGAAAGGCACCACTAAGCTTAGGTCACCTAGTTGGGCTGATCACCCGGCTTGGGATCTTAAAATTATTTTGCCAACTGCAGTTTGGACCCTCTGTTTGTTTCCTCCAGCCATGGCAACGGTTTCTGTAATGACCCAAACTCGGATTCACCTTTGGGCCCAACCCTAGAACCACTAGAGACCCATGACTAGGGTGTTTTTCAATTTATTTCATGGTAATTATTTTAATAGAAACTTAATTATTATTATGATTATTACATGTATTTAATCCATTATTTTTGTGTATTTAATTATGACTTCATGCATTTTATTTAATTGTCCATGCACTTCATTTTTCTTCATTTTCATCAATTATTATTCATTCTTATGTTGCTAATTAAAGTGTAATTTTAATTAGATTTGATTTTTATAATTAATGCTTAAATCCAATTTAGCGGACCCCCACACATTATTAAAATAATAAAATAATAATAACAATTAATGCTAATTTCGGAAAGTTCTTATAGATGGTGTGTTTAGGGCCCCACTTTGACTTGTGACAACTGGAGGATGATGTGGCACTTTGTTTCCCTCCTCTTTACTTTCCATTTTATTTCGAATTTCAAACTTAATTGGAAACCCTATAATTAATTGTTAATCATTAATCTAATTGAGGAATTGGGGCACTAAATTATCTCTAATTAGTTTGACCTAACTATAATTGAGAGAATGGAGATTTCTCTCCAAATTGGACACCCCTTAATTAGTTGCAAATGGAGATGATTGGGGATCTATGGAGAAGAATGTAGGGCTAGGATCTTTAGAAAATTTAAATTGAGGGGTATGATAGACTACATATCTAATCAAGGGAATGTAGTTAGATTTAGTTCCTTAAAGGGAGGGAGTGGTTAGATTCTTTTTAGTTAGGACTATTATCCATCTCCATCGTGTGGTGTTTTAGAGAGAGAGAGAGAGAGAGAGAGAGGAAGTGGACGTGTGGCTTAAGGGAAGAAAGACAAAGGAAGAAAGAGAGAGAAGAGAGAAGCAAGAAGCTTGCTTGGAGGTGGACTTCTTTGAGTTAGGTTTCTTTTCATTTTCTTACATATTTTATTATTTATTTTCTTTCACCATTTTCTTCTCTAATGTCTTCCCTCTTCCATATTTATTGATGGCCATTAATGGTGTTTTAGCACCATGATGAAGCAACCTATGTCATTTTCTTTACTGAGATTGGCCAAAGGAAGAGGGGATCCAAGTTCATGGTTTCGATTATTGATTAGGCTTGGGTCATCACCAATGTTTGGATAGGAAAATGGTGAAATCTTAATTTATGGTTTAGATGTATTTTGGGGACTAGATTTTTAAAGATTAGATTTATTTTGTGCTTTTTTTTAATAAGTCATTAGAGTTAGATTTATTGGTTTTAATGATCATATAGTTTAATAATTATCGTATTTCATCTTTTTCTAAAATCTATTTTTTTTATGAAAGAAATTGTTATGCTTTTAGCCATTTTATTGTAATCTAGTTTATTTTAAAGATCCATAACATGGAAAAAAAAGGGTTAAAAAAAAAAGAGGATTTTGGCTATCCTAAATATTCATGATAAAGGAAAGATATTTTTAACCCTTGGATTTGACAAATCAACGGTCGGATCGGACCCAAAAGTTCTAGGGATATTCTCATCTATCTATGCAAAGTTTATAATAGTTTGGATCTTTGAAATAACTAGAAATCAAGGGTTTTAATTAAATTCTTAGTTTCTGTTTTAGTCATGATTTTAGGTGTTGGATCATTGGGACCATTTTTGGGTTAACTGGTTTGACTCTATAAGACCCATTGGTGCACCAATTGTAGATCTTGGGTTAGACATTAATTTTGGTATAAATATAAATAAATTCCAGCAACAATAAGGTTCTGTTCTAATGATTTTAAGGTGCTGGAATGGTGGATTTAAATCTAAATGAATCTTGGTTTAATGGACTAAGCCCAAAACCTAACCCTAGTGCATCAATTGATCACATATGGACAAATTGTAACATTATAATTTTATGTTATTTATATGCTAAATTTAATTAAAGGACCAAATTAAATTTTAATACTTGTTTAAATGAATTAGGAAGTGTGGTCACACCCTTGGCTAAGTTGGAAGCCATTTTGGCTAGACTAGTTGACTAGTCTAGTTGGTTATGCTAGGTCTATGTGTTATGGTGGCTAAAATAGGTTTTTATGAATTAAATGGGGCCATAACCAGTAGCTATATACTTTAATTAAGTCGCTGGTCAGTAGGTTAAATCCCTTTATTAGTGGAGATTAATAGGCCCGAATAAATATTTAAAGGGGCCTTAGCCATCAAACCTAGACTAGGGGTAATTGGCTAGTTGGTTAGTTAGTGTGGGTGTGGTTTAGTGACTGATGTGTCATGCTTAATTCCGCCTTATGCTACTGTTAGGTGTTGTTATGGACCTTAGGACACTTTATAAATCATATAGACCCCACCTTAAATCATTAGATTTAATAATTAATAAATTTATAATGTTAAATGGCTAGACTAGGTTCCCTAGTGGACCTTGGTGGGTTAGTTTTCACTTAGATGATTAATTGGTTAAGAAATTGGATTTTTGTTGATTCTAAAATATGTCTAATAACTAAGATTTAAATAATTAGTGTTTAATAATTATAATTTATTTTTGCAGCATAATTCACATTGTAACAACACCCTTTTTCTCAAGTGGTTAGTAAAGCTCCATATAAGGCAAGTTTAACATTTCATTCGTATGTTGTCTTTGATGGTTAGTAAAGCTCCATATTTATGGAAAGTTTGTTTGGCATTTTTTTTAATATTGAAAAATGTATGATAATACCCTCATGTGTTGATGATAATTGATTGGTCTAAACTAATTAAAATAAATGAAATGTTAGAAACAAACGAATGTAGGGACCCCAGTTCCACAGCCCCACTATGTTGTATAACCCCCACGGGAAAACGTCTTACTGTGTGGTGGTCCAGTGCTGTGTAGTGATTAGTGATCGGTTACCTATAACGGGTATTCCGAAAATGACCTTTGTCTTGGATGGGTTAAATTCTGAGACACTTCGTAGATGGGTGCACTGTTGGACTGGTCAGTGACACAAAGACCCAATCTAGTGTAGGGATTGATATTTTGTAATAATTTTTAAGTGAGTGATTTACCAATATGGAAGGGAAGGTCTGAAAGTATTATAATGGCCAAGTGACAAGTGAATAGTGCTAAGTGTAGTGTATTGTCACAAGGGTTCTAATGAATGGTTCAAATGTAGTGTTGGGACCCTAAATTCCATATCAGGAAGTGACTTATATTGTATGACATTTCAAGAAATGTTGGTGCCGCAATATTTATTTTATGAAATATTGTCATTATGGTAATGTCATGTCATTTATTGCTTATCATATGTACATCCTCATTATCTTATACCTCTTATAATATATGTTTTGGTTTGTAATTGTTATCTTGCGGAGTACCGTTGTGCTCATTACATTCCACCACCACAGATGATGTGCAGGAGAGTAAGGATGTACAGGACCCAGAGATTGAGGGTGAAGAGGAATACGAGCCTGTGCCACAGTATGGCCGGCTATGGCGATGCCATTCTGGATGGTCAAAATGAAGATATTTAAATTATGAGAATTTATGACATTAAGTTTAATTATGCCTAAGACTTTATTAGTTTATTTTGGGATTGATATATTTATTTAATTTTCGTACTTGGTTTATTTGGTGTAATAATTGTTGGATTGTTATTTATGGTTATGATCTTGGCTTACCTGATATAGGGCTGGGCAATGTGGTTTACGCATAATTATTAGTTAAAAAAAAAAAATTGGCCCACTATTTGAACAATTGAGTGACCTTAGATGACTGGGTCATCTAGCATCACGTCGGATCCATGTTATCAGATCTTGGGGCGTGACAGCTTGGTATCCTAGCCCGGTTTGGTTCAGGTTTAGCCAAGTTTATAACCAACTTATAATCTTTGTTTACAATTAATGTGGAATAAATTAAAAGTTCTTAACTTAAACATTTCTCATGGTGAGGCAGGGTAGCCTTGGGGTAGGATGATTAATCAACCTAATGGATTTTTTTTCCCTGATCGTTAGAACAATTAGAATTATAATTTGAATTTAGGACCCCACTTTGATTAGGTCATAAACTAATTGTTGTTGCATTCAGATGGCGCACAGAAAAAATACTAGTAATGATGCGAGCCAGAACCGGAATTGGGATGATATTTTGGCCAATTTGGTTGAGGGCCAGAACCTTTTGTGCGACTTTGTGACCAATCATATGAACAACAACAATGGGAACAATGGCAGAGATAATGGCAATCATCAGGGAGATGGAGTCAATCAAGTACCACTGGGTGGCAACCTTTTGGACCGCTTCAAGAAAATTGGTCCCCTACCTTTTAGTGGGACCACAAACCCCGAAGCTGCGGAGAAATGGATCAAGCAAGTCAACAAGACTTACATGTGCGGGATCGGAAGAAGCGAGAATTCCAGAACCTCCAGCAGGTCAGTATGATAGTGGCTCAGTATGATATGAAGTGGACTCAGTTATCTCGTTATGCTCCGACATTGATCAGCACTGAAGAGGACAAGATCACCAGGTTCATTGAGGGTCTGAGGCCCGGTTTGAGAAGAGAGGTGGAAATGGCAGAGAAGCCTACCTTGGCGGAGACTATTCGCTATGCTTATGAGTCAGAGGAGTCTGCGACGAGAGATCAGCGAGCTAGAGAAGCCTTGAGGATTGGCCCTACTAATAGCAGTCGTCGACCTGCAATGCAACAACAGCAAGCTAAGAGGCTGAAGTCCAATGTACCCACCCCAGCACCAGCTCCAGTTTGTGTATATTGTAATCGGAGACATCCAGTGGGGCAATGCAGATTCAAGAGTGGGGCATGTTTCAACTGTGGTGATTTGGGGCATATGGTAACAGAGTGTCCACATCCAAATGACGAAACCAACAGACTGTTCCTGCTCAACCACAGATTCAACAAAAATCTTTGGCAACTCAGCACAAACCACCACTGGCACATCCACAGCAGGCTGTAAACAATCCAAAGAACAATAATGGAGGAGCTCAAAGGTCCCGCATCCTAGCTCGAGCCTATGCTATTACCGATCAAGACCCAGAGGCGACGAATGAAGTTGTAGAAGGTACACTTCTGATTGAAGGTCATTCTGCTAGAGTATTGTTTAATTCTGGCTCTACTCTATCTTTTGTTTCACCACATTTTGCTTCACATTTTAGTACACCCCATCATCTACTTTTTTTGTAATTACTGTAACTGCAACGATGGGTAATGTTAAGGAGACTGATTAGGTGTACCTTAGAAGTAAAGTACAGATAGGAGATCATACTTTTCTTATAGACTTGGTTGTGCTAGGTATGCATGATTATGATGTAATCTTGGGAATGGATTGGTTGGCGGCTTATCATGTTGGTTTGGACTGCCATAAAAAGACTATTTCTATCCCTATGGGGGAAGCATATTTAATTTTCCAAGGAGACAAGAAGAAAAAGAAGACTCAGATTGTATCTGCTTTGAAGGCGAAGCGTATGATCCGAGGTGGCTGTGAGGCATTTATAGCCTTTATTAGTGAAGACCAAGAAAGTCAGAGGTTAGAGGATGTTCCTATCGCAAGTTAATTTCTGGATGTTTTCCAGGATGATGTTCCTGGATTACCACCAGTTCGGGAGTTAGAATTCTCCATTGATTTGTTACCTGGAGCCGAGCCAATATCTAAAGCACCTTACCGCATGGCTCCAGCAGAACTTCGTGAGTTGAAGGAGCAATTACAAGAGTTGCTGGATAAAAAAGTTTATCAGACCTAGTGTCACACCATGGGGAGCTCCGGTACTTTTTGTGAAGAAGAAGGACGGGTCTATGAGAATGTGCGTCGACTACAGACAACTCAATCAAGTGACGGTCAAGAATAAGTACCCATTGCCTCGGATTGATGAATTATTCGACCAACTACAAGGCGCTCAATTCTTTTCGAAGATAGACCTGCCTTCTAGATATCACCAACTTCGGGTTAAGGAAGAAGATATTCCGAAGACGACATTTAGGACTAGATATGGACACTACGAGTTCCTGGTCATGCCTTTTGGGTTGACCAATGCCCTTGCAGCCTTCATGGATTTAATGAACATAGTGTATAAACCTTTCTTGGACCAGTTTATTGTGGTCTTTGTTGATGACATTCTGATATATTCCAAGTCTGAGCAAGCCCACGAGGAACATATTCGTATTGCGCTTCAGACTCTGAGAGAACACAAGCTGTATGCCAAATTCAGCAAATGTGAGTTCTGGTCGCACCAAATTCAGTTTTTGGGGCATGTGATCTCTAGTGAAGGTATTGCTGTAGATCCTAAAAAGATCGAAGCTATATTGAATTGGAAGCAGCCATCCACTGTGACTGAGATTCGGAGTTTCTTAGGGCTTGCTGGTTATTACCGGCGGTTCATCGAAGGGTTCTCCACTTTAGCAGCTCCAATGACGAAGTTAACAAGGAAGAATGAGCCATTTGTCTGGACTGATGAATGTGGAGCGAGCTTTCAAGAACTGAAGAAGAGGCCGACATCAGCACCTATTCTCACACTTCCGACTACTGGAGGAGGATTTACTATCTATAGTGATGCTTCAAACAAAGGATTGGGGTGCGTACTGATGCAGAACGGGAAGGTCATAGCTTATGCGTCGAGTCAGTTAAAGAATCATGAACAAAACTATCCAACGCATGACCTCGAATTAGCAACAGTGGTATTTGCCTGAAAAATCTGGAGGCACTATCTGTATGGTGAGAAGTTTGAAGTGATGACTGATCACCAAAGCCTTAAATACATCTTCACTCAACGGGATCTTAACAATCGACAGAGGAGGTGGATGGAGCTTTTAAACGATTATGATCTTACTATCTTTTATCATCCAGGTAAGGCCAATGTGGTGGCGGATGCTCTTAGTCGAAAGACAGCTTTTAATATCTTGGATGATGATTAAGGAGCACGGGTTGATTGAGAAATTTGGGGAGTTGAACTTAAGCATTGAGCAGTAGGGTGAGCGGGCATTTGTGGCTAGAATGTTTGTGCAACCTACACTCATTGACAAGATCAAGGACGGACAGAGTAGTGACCCAGAGTTGGTTAAAATCATTGAAGCAATTAGTTATAGATCAGAATTTTCCTTGGAGGGAGGCATTCTTTATTGTCAAGGGCGTTTGTGTGTGCCGAATGATCCTGAACTTAAAAAGGAAATTCTTTCAGAAGCACACCATGCACACTACGTGGTGCACCCAGGGAGCACTAAGATGTATCAAAATTTGAAGATGCGCTTTTGGTGGATGAATATGAAGCGCGAGATAGAAAAGTTTGTTTCTCAATGTTTAGTGTGCCAACAAGTTAAGGCCGAGCACCAGAGACCAGGGGGATTATTGAAACCCTTGGATATACCAGTTTGGCAGTGGGAGCATGTCACCATGGATTTCATTTGTGGTTTGCCACGGACCCGCAGGGGTAATGATTCTATCTGGGTAGTGATGGACAGACTCATCAAGACAGCTCATTTTATACCTCTAAAGATGTTAGGGAAGTTGATAGCTAATACGACAACATCTTTGGAGAAATTGGCTCGGATTTATGTAAAGGAGATTGTTAGATTACATGGGATTCCGGTGTCTATTGTTTCAGATAGAGACCCGAGGTTCACCTCTAGATTCTGGAGGCGTTTACAAGCAGCCCTTGGAACGAAGTTGAACTTTAGCACTGAATACCATCCTCAGTCAGATGGACAACCGGATAGGACTATTCAGACATTAGAGGACATGCTAAAGGCTTTCATTTTGGACTTCAGTGGTGATTGGAATGAGCACCTGGCATTGATTGAATTTTCTTATAACAATAGCTTTCATTCCAGTATTCAGATGACACCTTTTGAAGCGTTATATGGCAGGAATTGTAGGTCCCCTATATGCTGGTATGAGGTTGGAGAGAAACAACTCATTGGACCAGAGATTGTGCAGAGGACAGCTGACAAGATGCAATTCATTAGACAGAGGCTTAGGGTAGCTCAGAGTAGACATAAGAGTTATGCCGATGTCAAGAGGAGAGATCTGGATTTTGCCGTTGGTGACAAAGTTTTCTTGAAGGTCTCACCCACAAAAGGGGTGATGCGGTTTGGTAAGAAGGGGAAGCTTAGCCCGCGTTTCATTGGTCCATTTGAGATTTTAGAGAGAATCGGAGACCTGGCCTACCGATTAGCACTACCACCTCAGCTTGCTGGTGTCCATGACGTTTTTCATGTATCAATGCTGAGGAAATATGAACCCGACCCGTCCCACGTGCTTAGCTTTGAGGAGCTAACTGTTGAGAGAAATTTCACCTATGAGGAGATACCAGTGCAAATCTTAGACCACCAAGAGAAGGTGTTTAGAAACAAGAGGATTCATTTGGTGAAGGTCCTTTGGAGGAACCATTATGTGGAGGAAGCGACATGGGAGTCCGAGGACATGAAGCAACAGTATCCCTACCATTTTGAATGAGGTATGTTCTTAAATTTGGAGGACCAAATTACCTAAGGGGGGGATGATGTAATGACCCAAACTCGGATTCACCTTTGGGCCCAACCCTAGACCCACTAGAGACCCATGACTAGGGTGTTTTTCAATTTATTTCATGGTAATTATTTTAATAGAAACTTAATTATTATTATGATTATTACATGTATTTAATCCATTATTTTCGTGTATTTAATTATGACTTCATGCATTTTATTTAATTGTCCACGCACTTCATTTTTCTTCATTTTCATCAATTATTATTCATTCTTATGTTGCTAATTAAAGTATCATTTTAATTAGATTTGATTTTTATAATTAATGCTTAAATCCAATTTAGCGGACCCTCACACATTATTAAAATAATAAAATAATAATAACAATTAATGCTAATTTCGGAAAGTTCTTATAGATGGTGTGTTTAGGGCCCCACTTTGACTTGTGCCAACTGGAGGATGATGTGGCACTTTGTTTCCCTCCTCTTTACTTTCCATTTTATTTCAAATTTCAAACTTAATTGGAAACCCTATAATTAATTGTTAATCATTAATCTAATTGAGGAATTGGGGCACTAAATTATCCCTAATTGGTTTGACCTAATTATAATTGAGAGAATGGAGATTTCTCTCCAAATTGGACACCCCTTAATTAGTTGCAAATGGAGATGATTGGGGATCTATGGAGAATAATGTAGGGCTAGGATCTTTAGAAAATTTAAATGGAGGGGTATGATAGACTACATATCTAATCAAGGGAATGTAGTTAGATTTAGTTCCTTAAAGGGAGGGAGTGGTTAGATTCTTTTTAGTTAGGACTATTATCCATCTCCAGCGTGTGGTGTTTTAGAGAGAGAGAGAGAGAAGAAGTGGACGTGTGGCTTAAGGGAAGAAAGAAAAAGGAAGAAAGAGAGAGAAGAGAGAAGCAAGAAGCTTTCTTGGAGGTGGACTTCTTTGAGTTAGGTTTCTTTTCATTTTCTTACATATTTTATTATTTATTTTCTTTCACCATTTTCTTCTCTAATGTCTTCCCTCTTCCATATTTATTGATGGACATTAATGGTGTTTTAGCACCATGATGAAGCAACCTATGTCATTTTCTTTACTGAGATTGGCCAAAGGAAGAGGGGATCCAAGTTCATGGTTTCGATTATTGATTAGGCTTGGATCATCACTAATGTTTGGATAGGAAAATGGTGAAATCTTAATTTATGGTTTAGATGTATTTTAGGGACTAGATTTTTAATGATTAGATTTATTTTGTACTTTTTTTAATAAGTCATTAGAGTTAGATTTATTGGTTTTAATGATCATATAGCTTAATAATTATCGTATTTCATCTTTTTCTAAAATCTATTTTTTTATG
This sequence comes from Cinnamomum chago, assembly GCA_038049695.1. NCBI lineage: Eukaryota > Viridiplantae > Streptophyta > Magnoliopsida > Laurales > Lauraceae > Cinnamomum > Cinnamomum chago. Next base: position 38,745,617 of record CP142458.1, read on the forward strand.
AAAGAAATTGTTATGCTTTTAGCCATTTTATTGCAATCTAGTTTATTTCAAAGATCCATATCATGGAAAAAAAGGGTTAAAAAAAAGAGGATTTTGGATATCCTAAATATTCATGATAAAGGAAAGATATGTTTGAACCCTTGGATTTGACAAATCAACGGTCGGATCGGGCCCAAAAGTTCTAGGGATATTCTCATCTATCTATGCAAAGTTTATAATAGTTTGGATCTTTGAAATAACTAGAAATCAAGGGTTTTAATTAAATTCTTAGTTTCTGTTTTAGTCATGATTTTAGGTGTTGGATCATTGGGACCATTTTTGGGTTAACGGGTTTGACTCTATAAGACCCATTGGTGCACCAATTGTAGATCTTGGGTTAGACATTAATTTTGGTATAAATATAAATAAATTCCAGCAACAATAAGGTTCTGTTCTAATGATTTTAAGGTGCTGGAATGGTGGATTTAAATCTAAATGAATCTTGGTTTAATGGACTAAGCCCAAAACCTAACCCTAGTGCATCAATTGATCACATATGGACAAATTGTAACATTATAATTTTATGTTATTTATATGCTAAATTTAATTAAAGGACCAAATTAAATTTTAATACTTGTTTAAATGAATTAGGAAGTGTGGTCACACCCTTGGCTAAGTTGGAAGCCATTTTGGCTAGACTAGTTGACTTGTCTAGTTGGTTATGCTAGGTCTATGTGTTATGGTGGCTAAAATAGGTTTTTATGAATTAAATGGGGCCATAACCAGTAGCTATATGCTTTAATTAAGTCGCTGGTCAGTAGGTTAAATCCCTTTATTAGTGGAGATTAATAGGCCCGAATAAATATTTAAAGGGGCCTTAGCCATCAAACCTAGACTAGGGGTAATTGGCTAGTTGGTTAGTTAGTGTGGGTTTGGTTTAGTGACTGACGTGTCATGCTTAATTCCTCCTTATGCTACTGTTAGGTGTTGTTATGGACCTTAGGACACTTTATAAATCATGTGGACCCCACCTTAAATCATTAGATTTAATAATTAATAAATTTATAATGTTAAATGGCTAGACTAGGTTCCCTAGTGGACCTTGGTGGGTTAGTTTTCACTTAGATGATTAATTGGTTAAGAAATTGGATTTTTGTTGATTCTAAAATATGGTTAATGACTAAGATTTAAATAATTAGTGTTTAATAATTATAATTTATTTTTGCAGCATAATTCACATTGTAACACACTTTTTCTCAAGTGGTTAGTAAAGCTCCATATAAGGCAAGTTTCAATTACTTTCTAAAAATGTATATACGTAATTGGTGATATGGTAATAGTGTTATGGACATTATGGTATGTTGCCTAGCATTCAAATTATGAAAATTTCTATATGTTGTCGTTTATGGCAAGTTTTGCATAAAGTGCTATTTATGGAAAGTTTGTATGGCATTTTTTTTAATATTGAGAAATGTATGATAATACCCTCATGTGTTAATGATAAATGATTGTAACACCCACTCCATAAAATATTAATTAATAATATTGATCGAAAGGGATGAACCATAAGAGTGCATATGGAAGCCAAGTGGCATGGGACGCTTGAGGATAAGTATGCATATAATATGCTTTATTCTAATTAGGTCTAAACTAATAAAAATAAATGAAATGTTAGAAACAAACGAAAGTAGGGACCCCAGTTCCACAGCCCCACTACGTTGTATAACCCCCACGGGAAAACGTCTTACTGTGTGGTGTTAGGGATTTTGTAGTTTGCAATTTGATGGATGCATTATCATTCTAGCATCATTTGATTTACACACATATGCATTGATTTGAGAAATCTTGAAATCTTGTTTTATTCATGCATTGTTTTTAAGATTTGTAAAAGTATTGATTTATGCATGATTTGCTTTTAAATCTTGGATGCATTTGTTTTTTAAAAGAGTTTTAGAAATCAAGCTAGCCTTTGGTTTTAAATCTTTCTAATCTTTTTAGGCTTCTTGGGTTTCATGTTTTTTAAACATCTTGGTTTGATTTAAAACATGTTTCCTAACTTGGTTTAGTGGCCCAAAAATCCCCTCCAAGAGAAACCTTCAAATATGCAAAAATTGGGAATTTTTGTCCCAAGGGGGGTGGTCATGCAGTGTGGCCGGTCGACCGGCCCAGAGGTCCCAGTCGACCGGGAACACTACAGGCCGTCAAGGCCACAGTGCACCAACGGTCAGAAATATGACCGTTGTGTGTTCTCGGTCGACCGAGACCTGTTTCCAGGTCGACCGGGGACTAGCCGTTGGGCACTTTTTGCTATATATATGAGTTCTTTCCTTTACCAAAAGTTGGGAATTTTAAGGCCCTCCTTGAGGGGTTTTGAGGCATATCAAAGGGAAATGAACTAAGGGATGAAGGGGAGCATTAGGAAAGCTAAAGCTTGGATTAATGAAGTTAAATCACTAAGTAGGCTCTACTTTCCTTAATCATATGTTTTCATGCTTTGTTTTATTTTTGGTAAATCATTTGTAGCATGATAAACTATGTTGTGTTGTATCCTTAACATGTTTTATGTTTTGAATTTATTTATTGTTTTGGATACATCACCATTGATTCAATCCAAGTAGTACTTTATCTTTGGTAAATCTAAGTAGATCATGTTAATGGAAACATCTTTGAAATTAGATGTAACATGATCCATATACTTGGTTGAATCTTTGGTTGTTGTTTTCCAACATAAGAAAATCACTTTCAAAACTATCTTATATTTTGGATTCAACTTCTTTACAAATCATATGTTTTGATGTTTTGTTTTATCTTTGATAAATCTTTAATAGCATGTTAACCTATGATGTGTTGTATCCTTAGCATGTTTTATATTTTGAATTGATCTATTGTTTTGGATGCATCACCATTGATTCAATCCAAGTAGTACTTTATTTGGTAAATCTAAGTAGATCATGTTAATGAAATAATCTTTGAAATTATATGTAACATGATTCATATACTTGGTTGAATCTTTGGGTGTTGTTTTTCATCATAAGAAAATCTCTTTCAAAATATATCTTATGTTGTGGATTCAACATCTTTATAAATCATATGTGAATTTGTTTTAAAGTTTTACAACTTGCTTATGATTTGTCCCCTTATTTCAATCAAATCTATTTTTATGTTTTGAGCTACATTGTTGATTTGATTGACATCCCTATGCATCACATGTTTAGAGCTAATTAATTTCATACAACTTGTGAATCTTTGATATCATTAACAAGTTGTTACTTTTAACATGTGACTTGCATTCTTTCCTCAATCATAAATGTTTTCATGAGCTAAAACTTTCAAAAGCCTTAGGCATACTTTATGAGCTTTCTTTTTCAAAATGATTGAGGACATCACACACACACATCATGAGCATACATCTTTGCATTCATTAAGTGTTTGTGTGAGTTAGTTTTTCACTTCCATATCCGCCTAATTAAGAGGCATTGTAATGAGCTTAATTGAATCTCCATCAAGTGTATTATAGACACTAACTTAGTGAGATAACCAACATATGGTTGAAGAGGTTGATGTTGAGCCTTGAAAAACATCATTGTAAAGGTTATTGCTAAGCCTTGAAAAGCATATTGTAAAGGTTATTGCTTAGCCTATTGAAAAGCATAAATAGTGGAAATCCGGTGGGGTGTTGGTTCACAAGCCGGTAGTGGATGTAGGCATTGAGGCCGAACCACTATAAATCCTTGTGTGATGGTGATTGCTTTATGGTGATTCTTTTGTTAGCTTCCGCATCTTGTATGATTAATCATCACATGTGACTAGTTTGTTTTAAAGAAGTTAAAATTGGTTAAAATTGGTCATAAATGAAGCTCACCCTATTCACCCCCGCCCTCTAGGGTTCGGATCCCCAGGAATTTCATGTGGTGGACCAGTGCAGTGTAGTGATTAGTGATCGGTTACCTATAACGGGTATTCCGAAAATGACCTTTGTCTTGGAGTGGTTAAATTCTGAGACACTTCGTAGATGGGTGCACTGTTGGACTGGTCAGTGACACAAAGACCCAATCTAGTGTTGGGATTGATATTTTGTAATAATTTTTAAGTGAGTGATTTACCAATATGGAAGGGAAGGTCTCAAAGTGTTATAATGGCCAAGTGACAAGTGAATAGTGCTAAGTGTATTTTATTGTCACATGGGTTCTAATGAATGGTTCAAATGTAGTGTTGGAACCCTAAATTCCATATCAGGAAGTGACTTATATTGTATGACATTTCAAGAAATGTTGGTGCCCCAATATTTATTTTATGAAATATTGTCATTATGGTAATGTCATGTCATTTATTGCTTATCATATGTACATCCTCATTATCTTATACCTCTTATAATATATGTTTTGGTTTGTAATTGTTATCTTGCGGAGTACCATTGTGCTCATTACATTCCACCACCACAGATGATGTGCAGGAGAGTGAGGATGTACAGGACCCAGGGTGAAGAGGGTGAAGAGGAATACGAGCCTATGCCACAGTATGGCTATGACGACGCCATTCTGGATGGTCAAAATGAAGATATTTAAATTATGAGAATTTATGACATTAAGTTTAATTATGCCTAAGACTTTATTAGTTTATTTTGGGATTGATGTATTTATTTAATTTTCATACCTGGTTTATTTGGTGTAATAATTGTTGGATTGTTATTTATGGTTATGATCTTGGCTTACCTGATATAGGGCTGGGCAATGTGGTTTACGCATAATTATTAGTTAAAAAAAAAAAATTGGCCCACTATTTGAACAATTGAGTGGCCTTAGATGACTGGGTCATTTGGGATCACGTCGGATCCATGTTATCGGATCTTGGGGCGTGACAGTTTCTATCTGTCTATTCCGGCCATCTCGTATGGCAATGGTTATCTGTTCCGGCCATTCTATGTGGCAATATGGTTATTTGTTTGTGTGCTCTTGTTACTTCGGTAATCGGAGAATATAGCTAAATGTGGTTTGTCGATATTTTGATTATTTGTCGGTTAGTTTGAAATATTTAAATTATGAAATTCTTTTATTTGCACAGAAATGGTTCATTTGGATTATTCTTCATATATGTTTCGTTTTAACTGCATTTTTATGATTTTAAACATGACATTTATAAAACTTGTATATCATATCTGTTTTATGCACCTGCCAGACCGTCGTGTCTGATACTCTATTGTTTGGTGTCAGATGTCGGACCCGCAGATTTTGAGGCAGAGCGTGCGGTTGAGGCAGTAGGGCCTCCAGTGGAGCACGAGTGGCAGCCAAATGATGTCATGTAGACGTCATGTTTGGTTTGGAGTTTCGATAATATCTTTTGGGGAATGACTTTTAGTTTGGGAATTCTGTTTATGGCCTCTGTTGGCCATGTTGGGTTGTATAAATTAAATATACTCTTGTGATCTTCACAACTTTAACTAACTTTGGGTTATGCTCATATATATATATATATATATGTATATATATATATATATATATTTCTCTTTTGTTACAAAGCTTGTGTAATTATCTTATGTTTCATTTGAATTTTATTTTGCTACATGCTTCCGCATATTATTATCTATTATGAAATCGATAAATTGATTGTGACGGATCGTCCGGAATCCTCACCGCGGAAATCCTGTGGGAGAATAATTAGCGTGTGCGGGCGAAATTTTCTGGCCCATCGCACCGTGCTCCCGAATTAAGGACCGGATTAACAGGGCCTCGGTCCGGGAGCATGACAGATGTCAGATCGGCTTGAAGGGGCGCGTGCAATCACTGAGGCGACGTTTCGCACGTGCGTCCCCAAATTTTGTAAATGGTACCCTTTTTCCATTATATATATGGATGTCCACCTCCCCTTTTTCCACTTTTGTGATTGTGAGAGAGCATAGAAGAGAAAGCTTTGTAGAGTAGAAAAATTTTGTTCGATGAGCTTTCTTCTCCCCGAGTCCGGCATCCTTTAAGTTTGGTATCGCCGTCTTCGTTTTTTTGTAAGTTCTCCTTATACATCTCTGCTTTATCTAGGGTTTCTCCCCTGTTTAGGGTTCCTGCCCCCTTTTTAGGGTTTCTGCCCCTTTCTCTACTCTTCGTCCCTCTAGTTTTTCTGAATCTGGGAATAGGGATTTACAGATACTGGGTAGACACTCCTCAGGCCTTGGTGGAGTTTAAAGCCATGTATAGGATTCCAGACGATGTTCTGGTTAGACCAGACAATGTTTCTAATGGCTACATCTTCAACAGAGGCTGGATGTCATTCCCCTTAGTGGCCATAATCGAAAGTGGGGTCAGATTTCCCCTTCATCCCCTTCTTAGGTCGTGTCTGAAGACATGGGACCTCTGTCCCTGTCAGTTAATGCCCAATGGTTTCAAAGTAATCATGGGTGTTTCCGAACTCAATAAGATCCTCGGCATTAACTTCGGCGTCCATTACATTGAAGACGTGTACGGCCTCTGCAAGTCTGGAGGGGGCGATAACACGTACTATCTCCGGGTAAAGACGAAGTGCTAGCCCCTTGTCATGGCCTTGGAGGACTCTAATAAGTATGTCGGGGACGACCGCCTGTTTGTCTCAAGTAATTGGGAGTTTAGGACGACTGAATCCGAGATGGCGAGGAGAGTTCAAGTCCCACGACGTTTTGGGAACCCACCAAGTAAATACTCTCCCTCTCGGTTCTTGCATTTCATTTGACTTGTTTTGTCAAGGTAACCTTTCTTCGTTTATTGAGCAGATATCCAAAGAAGAAGGCAAGAGGCTCAGCAGGACCGCCGGAAGAGGAACGAGGTCTGGCTCCGTAAGATATACAGCTACCAAGGTCACCAAGACCGAGCTGCCCATTCTCTGCTCAGGTAAGAGCCAAAATATATATCGTACACTAGAAAGACCGCCCAACCCGGGGAGGTGGTGCTTGCATTAGCCGAGACTGTGAGTCGAGCTGCCTCGGTCGCTGAGGCTTCCACGTCGGGTTCTAGTTCCGAACCCACAGAACCGATCCAGGCCATCAAAGCTTATTCTTCCGCTTCCAGTCCGGGAGAAATGGACAGGTGCCGACCCTCTTACAAGCCAAGGAACTTGGAGGAAGCAATTTTCGGAGATGGAGCTCCTCCCTTTTTCGCGCCTTCTGCAAGGGGCGCCAACAAAGCCTCCGGGTCCTCGAGTGCCGTTGTTCCACCGAGCTCCGGAGTTCAGTAGAGTTCTGCCGAGACAAGGGAAGGAGGTCGGCCAGAGAAAAGGCTGAGGTTGGAGGGCTCGAATAGAGAAGCACGGTAGCATTCTGCCGAGGCTGGTAGGGAGTGGCGTCCACCCGAGAGGAGGTCCACTGCAGAGGGCTCAGAGCAGGGCCCTGTTTTGACTTCGGGACCTCGGCTAATTGGGCCTAAGCCATTCAGGCCAGACCTCCAGCTGGAGCCCGGCCGACCACTAAACGTGGAGGATTGGTTGGTCGGCAGCTCCGCGTCATCACGACACTTTGCAGAGCCTGTGCCCTCCCCAAGACATGGAGAAGCACAATGCGGCTGAAAACGCGAAGCTGCTGATGACAGCGCTGCAGGCGTCGATCGCGGTAAGTTTCATCCTTTAGTTTTGCCAATGTGCCTGACTTCAATTGTATTTTCTGATATGCTTCCATTTACAGAATGTCCAGAGGCTTCAAGTAGTTCTGGACAGAGTCACAGAGGATGACTCCAAGGTTTCCCGATTGGAGGAGGAGAGAAAGAAACTCGGGGCCGAGCTAGGGACGGGAAGCGAGGAGTTAAAGTTGGCGGAAGCAAAGAAGGCCGAGCTCGAGGCGCAGTTGGATTTGGTGTTAGCCGAAATGACCAAACTGAAAGCCGAGACCTACGGGTTAAAGGGAGAGCTGAAAGCCAAGGAGAAGAGGTCGAGTGAGGTTGGGGCCGAGCACGAATCGGCGAAGAAAGAGAAGGCTGATCTCATCTCTTCGGTTAAGGTCGAGATTGACGTTGCCTTCATGGAAGGGGTGGAGGACGCGGATTGGAAGTACGTGGATCAGATCAAAAAATTGAGCCCGAAACTGTTTAAGCTTGGTTGTCATGCTATAATGAAGGAGATGGGGTTTTCTGAGGATCACCCTATGTATAAGAATCCGCCCAAGTTCACATCCATTGCGTCTGGTCCAAGTCTTGCCCCTACTTTTGTTGAGGCTCCCCTAGAGGTCCCAATTGAAGATTTTCCTCTTCCGCCCGAGACTCCTGGTGATGTTGTTGTGAATGTCTCCCCTTTAGTCTTCCTCTTGGTGATTTTCCTCTTCCGCCCGAGACTCCTGGTGATGTTGTTGTGAATGTCTCCCCTTTAGTCTTCCTCTTGGTGATTTTCCTGGTGATTTTCCTCTTCCTCTTCCACCCGAGACTCCATGATGTTGTGAATGTCTCCCCTTTTAACCAAGTGACCCTTTAGTCTAGTAGTTGGTTCAATAACCGAGGTCATCCATTGGCTCAATAGGGCTACTAGTTTTAGCGCCATAAATGGTTCCATAACCGGGTTGAGGCGGCTAGTCCTGCGACCAAGCCAAAGTAGCAGTTGGTTTTGTAACCGAGCTCGAATGATGGCTGGTTCCGTAACCGAGCCTGAGTTACAACTGGTTCTGTAACCGAGCTGGAGCTGGTTCTCTAACCGAGCTCGAATGATGGAACCGAGCCTGATTTGCAGCTTGTTCTTCAACCGAGCTGGAACCATCGAGTCCTGTAACTTGGCGAGAAACAAAGCATAATTTCTTGTAAGAGGAACTTTTATTGATTTTAGAAATTTTGTACAATTCAGAAGTAATATTTCTTGAGGTGTGTGGCATTTCATGGGAGTGGCAACTCTCTACCATCCATGTCCTCATGCCTATACGCAGATTGCCTAGGACCGAGACCACCTTGAATGGTCCATGCCAGTTCGGTGCTAGCTTGCCTTCATTGGGGTTCTTATTTGTAGGAAGTGTCTTCTTCAAGACTAGTTCTCCAACAGAAAACTTTCTTTCCTTGACTCTTCGATTGTATCCTCTGGTCAGTTGCTGTTAGTAAGAAGCTAGGCGGATGGCTGTGGCCTCCTTTCGTTCCTCAGCCAAGTCAAGCTCTTTGGCCAGATTCACTTCTTTTTTACCCTGATCAAAGAGTTCCGACCTTAGGGTTGGAAGACCGACCTCAAGAAGGATGATAGCCTCCATCCCAAAGGCCAGAGAGAAAGGAGTTACCGAAGTAGAGCGTCTCGGTGTAGTTCTATATGCCCATAGGACACTTAGAAGTTCCTCCACCCATCTTCCCTTAGCCCGGTGAAGTCTTTTCTTGAGCCCATTAAGCACCACCTTGTTAGAGATCTCTGCTTGACCATTGTTCTGTGGGTAGGCTGGAGTAAAATAGAAATTTCTAATACCGAGCTCCTGGCAGAAGTTCCTGAAGAGGTTGGAGTCGAACTGAGTTCCGTTGTCCGAGACTAAAGCTCGCGGTACACCGAACATTGTGATGATGTTCTTCCATACGAAGTTCTTTGAGTCTTACTCGGTGATGGAAGACAATGCTTCAGCTTCTATCCACTTAGTGAAATAATCGGTTCCTACTATTAGAAACCTTTAATTCCCTAGAGCTCGGTGGAGTGGCCCCACAATGTCCAAACCCCACTAGGTGAAGGGCCATGGACTGTACAGGGGGCACAGATCCTGTGCTAGATGGTGAATGGAGTGTGAGAACTTCTGACACTTCTCGCACTTCCTGGCATATAAATGAGCATCCTTCTGCATGTAAGGTCACCAATAGCCATGGTTGATAGCTCGGTATGCTAGTGACCGACCTCCAATGTGACTTTCGCATATTCCTTCATGAATTTCAAACATGAAATCGTTGACTTTGCTTGGGTGAACACACTGGAGGTACGTGCCGGTGAAGGACTTCCTGTAGAGCTTGACATCTGGAGACAGATAAAACCGAATTGTTTTCAGCCTGATTCTGTGAGTCTCATTCATATCTTCAGGAAGCCGGTCATCTCTGAGATAGGAGTGTTAGGGATTTTGTGTTTTGCAATTTGATGGATGCATTAACATTTTAATCATCATTCGAATTTTCACACATGCATTGATTTAGAATATCTTGAAATCTTGATTTACACATGCATTGATTTTTAGACTTGTAGAAATATTGATTTATGCATGTTTTGATTTTAAACTTGGATGCAATTTATTTTGAAAAGAAGTTTTACCAAATCAAGCTAGCCTATGTTTTAAATCTTTCAAATCATTTTAGGCTTTATATGTTTCATGTTTTTAAACCCCTTAGTGTGCTTTAAAACATGTTTCCAAGCTTGATTTAATGGCCCAAAAATTCCCAACCAAAATTACTTTAAAAAACACATTTTTGGGAAAACAGGACTTGTACCGGCGGCCAAAGCCACTTTTACCGGCAGTCTCTGGCCCCCACTGTCACGCCCCCGAACCGGAACCTCCGGGGTGCGAATGAGATTAAGAATAGTTATATTTTCCTCCCAAGATCCGCGTGTGTGAAGACAACACATTCCAACACATTCTGAATATTTTTGCGGAAGCTTTCGTGGCATTGCGTCCCGGAGTCCGTAGACATCGGATTCTGCGACGCACTCAACCTCTAGCATATAGCTATTATATCAAGAACCATATCAGACTGGAGTAAACCATCACTACATAGTACAGAGCTGACAGTAACAGGATATTACATTCCCATATATGTTCAAGTTACAATTATCAATGTACATTAATTAAGAATCCCAAGAAAAAGGCTGATAAAAGCCATACAACAATAAGCTATTAACCACTACCCCATATATGACGTAGATCCGATGTCAAGCTCAATGTCTACATGACATAGCCGACAAAACAACCTGCAAAACATGGCTCCACAGCCAACAAAAGCACTCATCTCGGGATGGGAAGCCTGGACCTGAGTACCAAAAGTAGTGGGTCAGACACGACGGTCTGGCAGGTGGATGAAAAGATAATAAATATACTAAAGAATAAACCATATGATAAATCATGTTATTCGACCAAAGCTGCATATAATTAAACGGGTGCAAAATCGTGGATCTCGGACAAAACATGTATTCATTTCAAGCATGGGTAAAACATGAAGATCTAACAAAGCATATGTTCATTTACATCATCTATAAAAGCATAGATATTTGACAATAGGTTGTTCGTTGAAAACATGCGTAACTATAGCGATCTTGGAAAATCCAATGTCCATTTGAAACATATGTGAAAGTACAGATATTTAACAAATCGGGCATTCATTTAAAACATGTGTAAACTTAGGGATCTGACAAAACAAGTATCATTTAAAACATATTTAAAAGCACGGATATCTAACAATTCGGGTATTCATTTAAAACACGTGTAATCATAGAAATCTAGCAAAACCATTGTTCGTTTGAAACATATGTAAAAACATCGGTATTCAGCCAACAGGCATTCATTTAAAACATGTGCATGTACAAAGAACGAGAAACAATATAATAATAACTGAATTTACCTTGGAGAATATTAACACTTGTTTAAATAACAACTTTCATAAAGGAAATGAATCATTTATCGGAAAACAATTAAGCAATATAAAACATGTCGGGTATCCAAGGAATCGGGAACTGGCAAGATGGCAATCACAAGAAGCTAAGTCTTCTATCACCGAAGTGACAAGAGTATAACGGGACGTTGGTCTCAGTCACACAAGGTGAGGAGACTCAACGCAAAGCATATATACAATATAAATATACGGGACGGGACCACGGTAGCGAACCGGGTATCTGGACGGGACCACGGTAATAAACCGGGCATCGGGATCCAAATTGCAGCTGGCGGGATGGGAGGGGGATCTCCAAGTCTGTGGATCAAACTGACAAGGTTATCCAAGCTCAGTGATGCCGACTCATAGGTCAAATAACAAATCGAGACATATGCAAGTAAATCAAGTACAATAAATAAACGAGCAAGACGGGAGTGCTCAAGGGCACACTGTCGTTTCATGTCGGGCAATACATTTCGGGACAAATAACTGTTACTAGTGTAACTCAATGCTTTCGGGAAAACAAGTCATGTAATGCAAATCTTGGAAATGAGGTGAAACAATGAACTATTACAATTTCGGGTAAAAATATCGGTTTCAAGATTTACTTAAGGTGAATAGGAGTCCCATATGTCGATTATAATAATTACTTGGTACTCCTTGAGTTTGAAGACATTCCGGGCTCCTTATGCACTTTACGATTTTCAAAACTTTAAATGAGCTTCTGGATAATACTAAATGCTATGATAGAAAAATCCAAACTATAACAATCCATCCTAAGTATGATGTTAGTCCTGAAGCATCGTACAATCTCCTCAGTCACCGAAAGGGATAGGATTCGCGATAACCAAGGAAATGAACCTCGCGTATAGATATAAGAAGGATATCGTGTTGTCCCATACCGTTCAAGATTGAAATGGATTGGATTCCGAAGCAACCGAACCAACCAGGAAGACATCGGCTCAAGACACCCTCACATATAGTCCAATTAGTCCAAAAAGGGTAGCCAAGGTCCCACCTAAGTCCATCCTAAAATAGGTTGAAAATTCATTCCAGCAGGAATTTTCGCAGTTGGCCCGGTCGACCTGGCCTCTGTGTGCCCGGTCGACCGGCCATGGGCCAGGTCGACCGGGAGTTGTAACTTTAAATGGGTCCAGATTTTTGGTCAGTGTGTCCCAGGTCGACCGGGCACACTGCGGAACAGAACCCAGGTTCTGTTCTGCAGTGGCCCGGTCCTCCTCTTTTTTCCCTCCTTCTCCAAGACATTCCTCTTGCAATAAAAAGGCCTCCTTGCCTCCTAATAACAACCATCAAATTTCTTCAACAATCACTTAAAACCCTCATCAAAACTCCAATGAACATTAAATCTAAACATCTCCTTCTTCACATTTGACACCAAACAAGGAGAAGAGTCCCAACATATACAAAAGTTCATTTGAGCCAAAAATCTAGAGATAAATAAAGACTATTGATCACATTCCCATAACAATAGATTAGTTAGCAAAACTCTTTAAATGAGCATTTATTTCAAATCAATGCAAACTAATAAACATAATTATGAATGACAAAACCAACCCCATTCCTTATAAAACCATATGAGCAAACTTTGACCAAATGAAATGCATACATTTCCAAGAAACTTAACAAGGGAGCAAGACCCATTAATATGCATTTTCGAAATCAATAGAAATGTGGCAAGAAGCATATGTGAAAACATATATCAAATTATCAAGAACAAGTAATAAAATTTAGGATTTTCTCATAAAACTTAATGACATTCAAACCATCCATTCATCAACTTGCCTTAGGTCCAAGTTAGCCAAACCAAGCCTCTAATCACACTCTCAAGCTCAAGATCAACAATCTCTACAAAACCCCCAAAACAAACCCTAAAATGGGTTAAACAATGAAAGACAAGGAATGAGCTCAAACCAAACTAGGAAATAGAACCTAAGGGAAAGCCATTGCACATAAAAGGAAAATGGGAAGGAGTCTTTACCTCTAGGGCCATCAATCAACAAGAAGAAGCTTGAAATAGGGGCTGCCCACCTTGGTTTTGCACAAAAATAGCATCCATGGAAAGCTAGAGAGATGGGGAAAAAGATGGCATTGTGGGGTTTCCAAATGGCAAGGTTTACTCCATGAATGGGGAGGAGAAAACAAGAAGAAAAGGGAGGGGAAGATCAGTTGCAGAGCTCCCCTTTTGGCTGCAACGAATGAGTGAGGGGAGAGGGAAGAATCATCTATTAACATGGGTGGGTGTGGGCCCCACTACACTCAAAACTTGCCAAGGGTAAAACATCTATTTGTGGGCCTCGGATACGATCGACGAAGAAGAGAAAAATGCTTCTCATAAAATCTAGTTTTCAAAAAGTATAATTTTGGCATGGTTCTGAGATCTCGAAATTTGGGTCCAGATTCAATGTGAAAAGACCGATTTTGCCCTCAGGGCTGGAAAAACTGATTTTTGGAGCTTCGAATGGGTACGGAGTGAACACGAAAGTTGTAGAGGTTAACAAAATAAGTAAAACGAGGCTAAAACAAGAATTATCGGGAATTTCAAACAGTCTCCCAATCTCGCGCAAGGTCACTAAAAGAACCCCCAAAGGGTCCCACTAATCACAAAGGCACTCAAAATTCCCTAAAACTAGAGAAAACCCATTCTAGCTCACAAACTCAACCCAACAAACACTAATCCCACTAAAAGAAACTAATCCACAAAATTAGGAGTCGGGTTCTCACACCCGCTAAAAGCAGTTTTTCAAACGGCTATATTTTTTACCGTTGAGTACCCGGTCGACCGGGCAAGGGTCCAGGTCGACCGGGGACTAGCCGTTGGGCATTTTTTGGCTATAAAATGAAGTTTATTCATTTGCCAAAGTGAGAGATTTTTAAGCCTCCCTTGAGGTGTTTGGAGACAAGACAAAGGGGATGAACTAAAAGAGACCAAGGGGTCATTTGGAGAGCTAAAGCTTGGATTAATGAAGTTAAATCTCTAAGTAAGCTTTACCTTTCTTAATCATATGTTATATGCTTTGTTTAAATTATTGGTAAATGAATTTTAGCATTATAACTATGATGTGTTGAATCCATTCTTATTTTAATCTTTGATCTAAGTTGGATTGGATTCTTCACTTTGATTTCAAACCAAGTTTTGTTTTAAAATCTTCACTAATCATGCTTAGCCTAAATCTTTGATTTCTTTTATAGCATGATTCATTTACTTGGTTGAAACATTATTTGTTGTTTTCATTCATTTAAACCTTAGTCAAATTTGTTTAGTTTTGAAAACAACATTGTATATGCATCACATGTTTTAAGTTAGTCATTTTCATACAACTTGTGAGTCTTTGATTGTCATATCATTAACAAGTTGATATTCATACATGTGATTTGCATTAAACTTCAATCAAATCTTTTATGTGCCTTAAACTTTGAAATGCTTTAAGCATATATTAATTGAGCTTTGTTTTTAACTTGATTGAAGTTATCACACACACACAGCATGAGCATACATATTTGCATTCATTTAGTGTTTGTGTGAGTTGGTTTTTCACTTTCATATCCGCCTATTTTAGAGGAAAATATATTGAGCTTAAATTGTATCTCTTTGAGTGTTTTTGTAGACACTTCTTTAAGAGAAATCTTTTTCTTGTAAAGGTTATTGCTTAGCCTAAGAAAAGCATTGTGTAAAGGTTATTGCTTAGCCTAGAAAAGCATCTTGTAAAGGTTGTTGTTTAGCCTAGAAAAATAACATTGTAAATGTTATTGCTTAGCCTATTGAAAAGCATAGATAGTGGAAATCCGGTGGGGTGATTGGATCACAAGCCGGTAGTGGATGTAGGCATTGAGGCCGAACCACTATAAATCATTGTGTGGTGGTGAATGCGTTGTGGTGATTCTTTTTAGCTTCCGCATTTTATTTGTTAATCATCACTTGTGACTAGTTTATTTTAAAGAAATTAAAATTGGTCTAAATTGGTCACATATTGTAACTCACCCTATTCACCACCCCCCCCCCCTCTAGGGTTAGGATCCCAGGACTTTCAAGGAGATTATTGGGTCCATCCAGCTAGGATCGAGATCAACACATAAGACCTGCCGAGGTGGTTGAACCTCTATACTTGGTCTTTCCAACGTTTCCACCTCGACGGTTCTTTTTCTCTTAGCCTCGACAGCAGAGGCCAAGTTGGCAAGAGCGTCGGCATGAGAGTTAGAATCTTTACTGACCTGTTTCACTTCAGCTCTGTCGAACTAAGAGATGAGCTGTTTTGTGTGGGCTAGGTAGGCAGCCATCCTTTCATCGCGAGCCTGGTAGTCTCCGCTCAGCTGGCTCGTCACCAACTGGGAATTGCTGAAGACCACCAATTGCCGTGCCCCCGGGATTTTAGCGTTGTTCAGCCCTGCAATCAGTGCTTCGTACTCAACTTTATTGTTAGATGCCTTGAAGCCAAGCGTCAGGGCCTGCTCGATGACTAGGCCCTCTGGAGACTGGATGACTACTCTGGCACCAGCTCTCCTGCTGGTTGAGGATCCGTCGACGAAAACCATCCACATGAATCAAGGAACTGCTTCCAAGATCGGTCTTCTTCTTTCTCAGTAACTTTTGTGGTAGCTTTGTCCTTATCCTCCTGCCCCCGCAGTTCTGTATCGAGCTGTCTCGGTGCCGAACTAGGAGAGACGAATTCCACAATGAAGTAGGCTAGAACTTGGGCTTTGATTGCTGTTCGGGGCTGATATTGAATATCGTACTGCCCGAGCTCAATAGCCCATCTTGAGAGTCTTCCAAAGAAGTCTGCCTTTCTAAAAAGGGACTTGAGTGGATGTTCTGGAACAACCACTATAGTGTAAGTCTAGAAGTAGTGAGAAAGCTTGCGAGAGG
The DNA here is from genome assembly GCA_038049695.1 of Cinnamomum chago. Classification (NCBI taxonomy): domain Eukaryota; kingdom Viridiplantae; phylum Streptophyta; class Magnoliopsida; order Laurales; family Lauraceae; genus Cinnamomum; species Cinnamomum chago. Next base: position 38,762,003 of record CP142458.1, read on the forward strand.
CACTGACGAGTGCTAATGCAAGTTTCTTCGATGGTAAGTACCTGGTCTCGGTATCAAGAAGGATCTTGCTCGTGTAGTAGATTGGCCTCTGCTGCCTGTCCTCCTCTCTAATGGGTACCGAGCTTACCGCATGATCCGAGACTGCCAGGTATAGGTAGAGTGCCTCTCCTCGAATTGGCGTTGAGAGTAGGGGTGGCGAAGCCAGGTAGGCTTTAAGCTGCAGAGCTCGGTCGCACTACAGAGTCCATTGGAATTTCAAACTTTTCTTCAAAAGTTAAAAGAAGGGTTGGCATTTGTCCGAAGCTCGGCTTATAAAGCTATTGAGCGCAGCAACCATGCCAGTGAGCCTTTGAATTTACTTTGCCGTCATTGGGCTTTGTATCCCTTGGATTGCTGAGATCTGGTCTGGATTTGCTTTAATTCCTCTTCTTGTGACCAGGCTTCCCAGGAATTTGCCAGAGCCGATGCCAAATGCACACTTGGATGCATTCAGTTTGAGCTTGAATTTCCTTAAGGTATCAAACGTTTGACTTAGGTCTGCCAAGTGGTCCTATGACCTTTTAGACTTGACAACCATGTCGTCAATGTAGACTTCTACTGTTTTCCCGAGCTGGGCCTAAAACATTTTGGTTACCAGGCTCTGGTAAGTTGCTTCTGCATTTTTTAACCTAAATGACATCACTCTATAGCAGTAGATGCCTCGAGGTGTTATGAATGCAATTTTTTCTTCATCAGGCCCATGCATTGGGATTTGATGGTATCCTCGATAAGCATCGAGGAAACTCATCCTGTCATGCCCGGAGGTGGCGTCGATCAACTGGCCGATCTTTGGGAGTGGAAAGTTATCCTTGGGGCATGCTTTGTTGAGGTCGGCGACGTCAACGCAGACCCTCCACTTCCCATTCTTCTTTTTGACCACCACTGTATTTGCCAGCCAATCAGGGTAATGGACTTCCTTGATAGCCTTAGCTTCCAGTAGCTTTTCGACTTCCTCGATCACGGCTTCAGTTTGTGTGACCCCCGTTCTGCGAGTCTTCTGGATCACTGACTTGTGCTTTGGGCCCACATTTAGCTTGTGGCACATGATCTCGGGATCGACACCAGGCATTTAAGCGAAAACTTCCTTGTTCTGTAACAAGAAGTTTAAGAGCTCGGACCTCTCAAGCTCAGTGAGTTGGCTTCCAAGTAGAAAATATCGTTCAGGATCATTGGGATCGATCCTGATCTCGGTTAGTTCTTCAACGCTCTTTTGGTATGGAGTTCAGCCGACGCCATCAAGTTCGGCTTCTCTCTCTAGCTCGGCCATATGCACTAGCGTTGGTTCTGCTTAACCAGGTACCACGGCCATCAAGCATTGCTTGGCCTTGTGTCGATCACCTCTGATTGTGATCACCTCGACTCTGCCATTCTCGTTCTCTAACGGGAACTTGAGCTTTTGGTGATGAGTGGAAGGTATTGCTTCCATGTTGTGCAGCCAGGTTCTCCCCATTATTGCATTGTATGGGGATGGTACATCTACACGAGGAAGTCGGCCTGCATGGAGGCGCCTTCAACTTGGACCTTTAAGGAGACTTTTCCTTTGGAGTACACTGGCTTCGAGCTGAAGCCCACCAAAGAAATGCGTGCTTCCTGTAAGTCCTCCTCTCTGAGACCCATCTTCTTGAAGTAGTCGAAGTGGAGGATTTCAAACGAGCTGCCGGAGTCCACGAGAATCCTATGCACCTTGAAATTCTTTAACTTCAGGGTCAACACCAAAGGTTCATTATGGCGGAGTTGGACCCCATCCAGGTCTTTATCTGACAACTAGATCTTGGGCCTCACTTTTCGAGCTTTCTTAGCAGCTGGTTCAAGCTCGGCTGTCATCACCTGTTTTCCGTGCAAAGCTTTCCTCGCCTCGGCACGAGCTTGGTTGCTCCCCTTTGGTGCGGAAGCTAAGTGAATGACATTGATGATGCCCTCCGGCTCATCGCTGTCATTATTGTCATTCCGACGCTGGGCTCGGTCATCATCATGCCTTCTTTGACAAGCTCGTTTGAAAGCCCATCTTTGACAAGCTTTTCAAGATGAGACTTGAAGGCCTTGCAGTCTTTGGTTCTGTGCCCATTTTGCTTGTCATAGGCACAGAACTTATTCTGATCCCGGGTGGAAGGATCACCCCTCATCGGTTGCGGCCATATGAAGAAGGGTTGTAACTTGATCTTATTGAGGAGCCTATAAATTGGCTTCTTAAAGATCGTGTTCACAGCTTTGTAGGAGGCATTGGATGGCTTGGACTTCCTGTTGTCCCCAGAGGAGGTCGCCGAGGCCGTCGATGACTTTTTTCGGTTTGCCTCTTACTTCCGAGATGTCCAATTTTCCTTCCAAGAAGATTTTTTGTCTCTGGAGGGTCTGTCTTCTTGCCAAACGCCAAAGCTTTCGTGAGCCCGTGACTCATCTTCTTCCGCCTCGATGAATTGAGTCACCCTGGCCATCAATGCTTTCATTGTGAACACGAGGAATCGAACCAAGTCCTTCCGAAGCTCGTTCCCTAGTAGTAGAGCGTGTTTGAAGGACTTGGTTGCCACCTGGTCTAAGGCGTCTTCAACTTGACTATAAGTGGTCCAGAACCTCTTGGCGAATCGAGTGATGTTCTCGTTCTGCTTCATTCTGAGGGTCATCACGTCGTCGTCGGTTTTTGGGATGATCCTATGAACCTGAAACTTTTCCAGGAAGGAACTCCGAAGCTGACGCCAGCTTAAAATTGACCCCTCTGGTAGTGCGCAGAACCACTTTAGGGGTAGGTCCCCCAAATTGGAGGTGAAGACCCTGCAATTCAAGTGACCTACATCACCCCATATCGCTGACTAAAATGTCGGAGATGTGCTGCTAGATCCGAGGTTCCATCGTAGAGAACAAACCTCAGAATGGTGAATCTTTCAGTGAGTGGGAAGTCCCCTATCTCCTGAGTGAAGGGAGATGTGCCGAGATCGTCAGTGTCGTAGGCACTTGGCCGATCTCGGGGGAAGCCGATCACCTCCATATTATGCCAGACTGTCTACTTGACTTGTTGGTCAAGCCATCTCCTCAAATCGGCAGAGTTTTCCAACTTCGGCTTCGGCTTCTTTGAGACTTCATTTAAGTGGCTGTTACTTGAGCCTTCGTCGCAAGCTCGGTTATGCCACTTTTTATTCAGGAATCGCCTCAAATCCTGTTTAGCCGAAGGAGTCCGGTCGTGCTCCGAGGGTGACGTCGTTTTCTCCTTGAGCTGCTGCTGGAGTTGACGAATCATTTTCTCCTACTTTTGGATAAGAAGGTTTTGGGCCATGATATCCGCAGTGAGTGGATTATTGTCGTCCTCACCATCAGTCCGACGATGGGATTGGTGTGATTTGATCAGCATTGCGGATTTACCCCGTCGGTGTCGCTCATCTTGCCGCTAAGGTGTCGTTACCTCCCTTGAGGATGATCTAGACTAAGTGACAAGTATTTCCACGCTAGCCGTGCAGGATTTTGTCTCGATCCTGCTCTAGGGGTGGACTGGCGGCAATTGTGGCTATGGTTGGGTCTTTGATGATCCTTCGTCCTTTCTGGTCTTTGGAGGCATGGTTGTTTTGAGAATTTGATTTGATCTTTCCTACAGACGGTGCCAATTGTGAGTGCCTAAATAATACGGGCTTGGAAATTGCTGAAGAGCTTCCTGGAAAGGATCAACGCCTGGATAACCTGAAAGAAGGAATGAAAGGATAGGTCAGAGACTCTGGCTACAGTCAACACAAGGCCTTCCGATGCCTAAGTTAGTACTGTCACTCAACAAAGGGTGAAATGAGATGGAGGAGATTAGAGGGAGTTTGGGATGTGAGTTTCAGCGTGAATATGAGTGTACCTTCTTTGGATTAACTCCCTGTATTTATAGGTGATGCACCCACGGTTCCTGTCTTGACTTCCTAGAGACAATATCTCAATCCCGACCTTTCAGGGATTATGGACGAAGTCAAGGTGATGGATGTAACCACCGGATAAAGATAACTCCTTATCTTTAGCTGACACGTGTCCCTATTTTTCATCATGTTCTGTAACTTGGCTGAAGGTACAGTTGTCAGTGCTCATCTTGATTGACCAATCTCGCACTACTACCGAGATGCATGAGGCCGAGACCAAGACATGCTGAGCTGGTACTCTTACCGAAGCCAGAACAACACTTTGGCATTACTGCCGAGATGCATGAGGCCGAGACCAAGGCACGCCGAGCTGGTACTCTTACCGAAGCCAAGACGGTCTCGGTAACTTCGAAAATCCCCCTTGGTATGGATATAGTGATTATTTGATTCGGTCCAATCCAACTATGATTCATCCACTTCTCTATTAGTAAACTAACAAGCCTGATCCGATCTCTGAAACGGAGGAACTTAGAGCCGATCTAGTTCTTGTGATGTTACACCGATGCAACCGCACTGCGGAATTCCCATTATTTTCTTTTTCGGGTGAGCCTTATCAATAAAAAAAAATTTGAATCAATGGTTGGGCCTCCCACCCAAAATGAATTACTCTTTATTCCCACCCCTGAAAACTCCGAAGAAGAATGATTTGTTGAGCCCGAGGACTTATCTCAAGACATCCATCCCCGGGGCTTCATTCTATCGAAAAAGCTAAGCTTTGGGCCGGCTAGAGCTAAAAAATATGAAAAAGATGATTCATATTTTCATATTTCGCCTCCACCTTACCAAGCTATTTTACATCTTTATTGGAAGGAATGGGTCAGTGCGGTAAGGTTGTTATAGTCAAATATATACCTCTCAACATAAATGAGTTTTTTTTATGGAGAAAGGTACATGTACCCAACCGGATATAACTAATAATACATCCATGCTGGTCGTTCGAATCCTACTGTTATTTAAGTGCATGGGTATCTAAAGTGAGAGGAAGAACCTGGTGTTTGTTTTGGGGATCTAGATATTCTAAGCTTATTGTGATCGAGATAGGGATTGGAGACCCGGCATAAGTTTTTTCTGTCAATGAAGCAATCGACTCAGTAGACCCTATAGACTCATAGCCATAAATGTTAAGTTAAGTGGATTCATAGTTGGTCCAGCAGCCACTGATTCTGTTGACCATACAGATCAAAATCCCAATCCGGTCCTATACTTTTGAAGATTCTGGTGTTCGTGATCGTCGTGGTAGAGGGTGAGATGCTCGTGGTCGTGATCGATATCGAGGGCCAGGCCAACGTGAGTGCCTCGCGTGATACGGCTTTTTGGCCTACTCTTGCGGGGTTGGGAAAGAGCTTTTTCACAGTTCGTTGTGTGTCGAGCCTGAGTCATTCGGTTCCTACGGGCGACTAAAAGGTTCATCATGGAACTAGTTTTGTTCTACGCGCGCTTATCAGTAACAGCTCTAGCAGCTATGAGGGAGCGCTTGAAGAAAGGAGTACGAGCTTGCCATAAAGAATTGACTGTATGGAATCTCGTCGCTTCTGATCCGCGGTGGAGGCAACAACAACAAATGGAACCCTCGAACAACTCTTCGGTGGGAAAGGGTCTGACCTCCCGAACTACCAACCCTCATTTGAGCAAAGGGTTTGTAGCATGAGTAACCGATCGAAGGAACGGGAAATCGGACCTCTCAGTCTGAGTCACTGACTGATCCATCCTCTTCCCATGTTCTTGTATCTCAATCTCGACGGGTAGCCATGAACCCTCCGAGGCAGAACCAGAAAATGCCCACAAGAGAATCAAAATCAGAGTTTTTGTAGCTTCAGCTCGACCATTGGACCGGGGATAATACGAAGTGCTAAACAAATGCTTTTTCTTGTACCTAGCGCACGAGTCATCAACATGCTTGTTTCTTGGGGGGCGAACGATCATCCGTAGCAATAGATGCAGTAATGCCCGACAAATGATGTGATTGAACATGCACCTTGAATTCTACTCACCTCGAACAATGGTCATGGGCATCGCTTCAACCCTAATACTCAAAATGTTGCACTTTTGGATGAGGAATGATGAATCGAGACCAAAGGGAGAGCCCAGGAAGGAGGATAGTCTGAAGTTCCTGTGTAGGCGCATGGATCAGCCTCTGACCGTTGTCGGAAGGCCGGCAATGACCCATCCGCAATAACCTAGCACAGCCATCCGTGCTAGCGACAAGATCTATTCCATTTGCGAGCAGGAGTAGACAAGCGAGTGATAGATGAGTTTGTTGAATGTCATCGGAGGCCCATGGAATCAACATCCTTCTTCTCTCGCCTCAGAATGCTCAATGGTGGTAAATCGAGTCGTTAAAGTGTTTATATCGCTGCAGCTTTACGAGTCCCGTCCGGAAGGAGCCGGGACATACACAAATAGCTTGTCCAATTCAAGCCACTGTGCCTCAGATTCAGCTGTATCTTGAGTGCAGGCATTACAAAGCAGCTGAAAACCATAAGCCGAATGTCCATTAAAAGGAGAGACTGACATAATACCTACTCCTGAACTATTCATGTTCACCCATTCAAATAGGAATTCCATTCACATTCATGGAGTGCATGATCAACCGAACAAGCCGAGTCGGAAACAAAACTGCCATAGGTCAAGTAGACTGGGTTTTCTGCCGAATGATATCGCTCCCGCTCGAGCTAAAATCCATTCAAACTCATTGGTTTCCAATGAAAAAGAGATTTTCTGACATCGGTCGTGTCTTTGACCGACCAACTTCTCTTTCTTGACTGGCAGTGAGATGCTGAAACTTTTTCCAGCAAATGATGTCTGACCCCGGTCCTCTGCAGCCACCTGCCCCTGCTCCTCCCAAGGACCGCATGTTTAAGAACTTGTTCAAAGGCCAGTGTCAGGGTTGGGTGGGAATAATAAGTTTTTCCAAAAAAGTGCATGCGTGCTTGATTCGGTATATCACCCAGCGACAGACCAAAACAGAGAACCTACAGAGGTATAGGCCCCGCGCGGCATCCCTTTCATTTCTAGAACCGGAAGCGGGAGTAGAGACAATTTTTTTAATTTACCTAGCCCCCTCCATTTGAGCCCGCAGCTTTCCTTCGCTTGGATCCATATCAAGGAGCAAAGCTACCTTTTTCTTTTCTTGAGATTCATTTTTCGAATGAGACCAAGTCACAGATTCTCCAGGCGTAGATACAGTGACAGCATTCCAGTCGATTCGAATAACATATCCATATCCAGGCGTGGATTCATGGGTAGATGTACATTGAGATCCAGCGCCAGCGGAGGCAAAGGCATCTGAGGCAGCAGTAGGGATGGAGGCAGTTGATCCATCGGTTGATCCATAAGCAAATTTGATTGATCTAAGCGCGTCATGATTGAAGCACGTACAAATAAAAATGTACCACTCACCACAGTGAAATGGGAACAGTTTCTTTCCGGTGCGTAAAGTCAAGGTCGTTTGTTACCTCTCATTCCGTCCCGATCAAGTACAAAGCCCGTCCCAAGCACCTGTTTAATAACCCGTTAAAGAAGCATATCTAAAGCGAGTAGTTGACCTTGTTTATTCAAACCCTGTAAATGATCCTAGATGTTTTCCCGTTAGTGAACCTATCAGAGATTTATAAAGCAGGGGGCTTGCCCGAACGGAAAGGAGGCTGCAACCTAGTTAGAGATAAAGAGTCATCGGCCATTTATTCCATTCGAGCCGGTGTTCCAAATCGAGTACCCGTCAGTTGATCTTGAATCAGTTGATCGCTCAGCAGCGGCGTAATCTTTCTATATAAGAGATTAGTTGTGTTTCGCTCATAAGGGATGGGTGCAGATCCGGTTCAAGGGCCGGCGAGAGAAATGAAGTTCCACCCGTTCGAGATGGAGATCGAAATCCTCCAGTCGGAGAGCCAATTCTAAGTGTCGGTTTATAGGAAGGATCCTGTACCATCAAGTGTAGATTGAGTGCCATATCCAATTGTAGTTTGTTGCCTATATCAAGATCGAGAGTAAGTAGCCGGGGTTGATTCGGAACCTACTGATCCACCGAAGAGCCAATTGTTGTTGATCCACCTGAGGCGGTAGTAAAGGCAGTTTCAGTCGATCCAGCCGCAACGGAAACACCCACTAGGTAAGGCTTCCTACAGGGAAAGGCTAACGTAAGGCTATAGGCAAATAATGGCCTAGGCGTAAACATGAAATAGGGGACGTGACCGGATCAGACTTTCTTCTCAAGTCGCAGGACGAGCGCACGGGTAAGGTTCTTGGTCAGGATTGGACCTTACCATTCAGGCAAAGGGCGCGGAAGCAACAAAGCCAAGAACTGGGGCAAAGGTCTCACTCGCTATAGAGCCAGTTTACCAAGCAGGGGCAAGAATGAAAGCAGCAGTTTGAGCAGATGACCTTGAAACTGTTGAACCAATAGTAGGTCCAGATGCACAGGGCCATAGAAGACTATTGGTGTTCCATAGACATACAGGGGCCTTCTGGCCCTTACCGGCCAATCGTTCAATGGGAGTAAATGGGGCTCCCTCCCATACATCATACCGAAAACTAAAAAGCGCCTATCCACCTCCATTATTAATGATAAAATGGTAACCATTTCTCACGGACCATAAAGAGCGTGACGTGCCAGACGCACATAATAACGCATAAGCGACTCCCCAAACTCAAGCCCATCTATAGCCCGAGATCCGCTTAGAATCTAAAGACACGACCATGTTGGAGAAGGCCTTTTCACGTGTACGAAAGAAGTCCATTGCATGTGCATGTATGGGAAACGCCCATACAGCAAGTGTACAGGATTGAACCATAGCACGCAGAGTAAATACTATCAATAAATGGAATTGATGAATCGTTGTCGGTGGGATTCGGAGTGATGGAGATAACAGATTCCGGACAAATGGCTCGTACCACTAACCGAATTGGGGGGGGAGAAGTGAGAAAAACCTGTATACGCAGCACTATAGATAGCTGTTCCGACCCCTATCCATGCCAATTGAAAAATCAATGAAGGGACCATCCTATGCAAGCATCTGAACTAGTTTAAAGTTCGATACCCAGAGGTAGAGGTAGAGGCAGGAGAAGGGACTTTAAAGGCGAGAGGAGCAGATGAAGAAGCCAAGCATGCACTACTTTAAAGTTCGAAAGCCTCCCCTAGATGGAGCATCCGGAGTCAAAAACTTTTCTTCAGTTCCTGTTCCGGATCGAGTGGCATAGTCCCCCGTTTAGTCCTCCTATATACGAATACAGGGCGCCGTGCCAATTCGATTTTGATAACCTACAGCGGGAGAGGCATTTCGAAAGTAGAGGCAACAGAGGCACCAGATCGATACAAAAACCCGGTAATCCAGTGGGCCTACATATATCTCTTCTGCCATAAGAGATAGCATCTTTGTCTGTTCCAGCTTACAAACGGCATTTCCTGTCAATATTTATGTTACCCGATCAACGGGCATCTTTCACTCAATCTCGATCCGGAGCAAGCCCAAAAAGACGAATCGTAGTACTAGGCGAGCTATCCGAATCGCCTTCGGAACTTGACGTAACAGGCATTGAACTTCTGAAAGATAGAAGAAGGAAATCATTCACAACGTACATAGCGAGCGGAAAGACTTAAGCAACCACCTTAAAGGAAGAAGCAATGGAAGCCTACTTTAAAGGGCCGATATGAAAAGGTGATGAAAAAAAACTTTCAAAAACTTCAACGATTTAAAGATTCAAAGTCCCTATGGTTTCGAAACTAAGGTTCTCACTTGAAGCACACCGTCGAAGTGGAGTTCCCACTCCAGTTCTGGAGGTCTTTTTTCCGATTGTTGGGGTGTGTAGTGGGGTTATTGCGGTGCGGGCTTTGCATGTTCTAGCTTATCTATTGTCTTGTTGATCAACCAAGCTAGCTAGCTATAGTTCGTCCTACAGTTGCTATCGGTTGCTATAGTTAGTTCTCCTGTTGGCTTGATTGACTTGCAAGAGGAGTGGCGAATTACGTAGATAATCAAGGAAGGCCGAGAAGCTGGCTAACGCTAACGATAGGAAGAAGAACCAGCAAAGCACTACATAGATTGATAGATTGTCAGTCTGACTGACTATTTGACTCTCAATGAGAGATTGATAGAGATGGAAAGATTGCTAAGAGAGAGATACCATTGTAATTAATTAAAGTAAGAAGCTAGCTAATCTGGTATAAGCTAGCATGCGCTAGATAGGAGCATGGCATGGCTGTTACTGTAGCCGTTAGGCGCGCTTGCTTGCTATATGACTTGCAACCCATGCATGCCGGCTTCTCGTTACCATGCCCTACTTATACCATGCTTTAACCCTGCTTCGCCTACGCGCTTAGCCTTAGTATAGTATAGCTGAGGCGCAAGCTTCCCCTATATGGAATCCGTTCTTCGCCTATGCCTATCGGCGGCAGCTTTTCTTCGGCTTCGCCTACCTCCTCGATCATATCAACAGCTTGCTTGTGCCGCCTGCTCGCTCGCTTGGTCGCATCTATCTATCTGCTGCAGATGAGCACTCCCGATCACTCTCTGATCTACGTTCATCCCAGATGTGTTCGCACAGCCTAGATGGGAAAAATGCCTTTTGAGAGTCTAGAAGCAGGGCGCTACTTTAGTTTACAAAGGTAACCGAAGGTTTACTTTGGAAATGCCACCATGCCTCTTTTAGTTTATCCAAGGGCAACCAGGTTAGGTTGCTTTTGTTTGCTATACTAAAAGTCAGAATAGACTTTGCGCCAGCGATAGACTTAGCTAGCACCGCATCAGGCGGTGGGAAGGGCCGCTCGCGGGGGTTTGCCTTTTGATAATCAATCAATAAGTAGCGTAGGCCTTGATAGACTTGCAATAGCGATTCTTACCAGCAATCTTAGCGACCTCTATGCAGCAACTTCATTGCCTTACGGCGCTACGAGAGATGCTCCGTTCGTTCCTCTACGCTCTCTTACACTACGAGTCATTCACTGTTTACTGAGCAAGCAAAACCCATTGGTAAGCTTGCTATATGACTAGCTTACCCATAAGCTAATCAAATCAATATGACTGGCTGGAATGTGGTATTGTAACTATTGGTTGGTAAGCTTGCAATCAATATGACTATTGTTATTGCTATCTTACGAGCTAGTGTGCTAGAGTGAATAATGGCCAGGAACCATAGAAACCAAGTGGTTGTCCCATGCCCAACGCCACCATACAGTGACCTTCTCAGCGATGGGCCTTAGCTCTAAACATATTGGCTACAAGCCCAGAGCCCACCCAAGCAGTTGCAACAGCGGAGCCGAATACACCGATTAACATCTTTCCAAAAAGCATAGCTGGCGGTTGCGTCTTTGAGATCAAAACTAAGCTCATTATTAACACCCAAAAGTCGAGCCAATGGCTTACACTGATCGTAGGTCCCATCCATGGGATCTATCCATGACCGCCCAATCATGGGCTGGTCTCAATAAACACTGTTTCAGCTGTGACGGGATTGCAAACACGAGAAGCTTTCCAGCTCCCTCCATTTTCTCAGCCAAACGGCCTGGGATCAATACTAACGTGGAGTTGTCATTGGGTATCACATCTTTAATATGATCTTGATCAACTTGTGAACACAATGTCCATAACTTCCACCAACATTCCCAACTGCTCTGAATGGGTTCATCTAGACTACTAGGGATAGGATAAATATCCCTGCGTCTAAGGAACACACCCGCGCAGTCAAGCAATCCCAAATGGGTTGACCAATCAGACAGATTAGGAGAGCTAACTTCCGCCGTCATGACCCTAAACCAGTCATACGGAGCAGCTAACTCAGCTAAAAACGCTTTCCAAGCGTTCTCCCCCCATCTACCTGAACCTGAATTAGGGACTGAGGACCAAGTTGTCCTCTAGCGGAAACCTATCTCCATAGGTTTCTTTAGGTAAGATGGAATATATCTTTCAAACAAAGGGATTGCGTACTCCTCGTAGAGCTCACCGGGCCCTTCGAGCAGTTCGTCGACTTCAACCTGTCGATCCATCCCTTTCAAAGGATACCTGGCCCGGACCAACAATATCAACTTAGAAATGGAGAAGAACGACAGGTAGAGTTGGACAAGGCGGTCCGCCTTGCGGTCTCGCATCTTGATCATCCTATGATGGAACTCCGGGATGCAGCGAGGTATGATCCTCTCTTTATCGGTTGAGTGGCTAAAGCTCCCCTCGGAAGATATTGATTCCTCATTAGCGGAAAATAGAGTAGTCCTTCAAGAGAAGTTCTGTTCTATTCCCTCGAGCGGGTTCAAAGGCTTGAAATCCGCTCATCACTCCTTCAAAAGCAGTAGGGTTGGAGAAAGGAGTAGTAATTGGGCATCACAAGTAGTGGATTGGACTGAAGGTGGTGGAGAGGCATAAGACGATTTTCTTGTTCGGTGGGAAGGTGGGCGAGAAAGATCAGTGGTTGCATCACCGCTGTTAATAAGGAGTGACTTCCCGAACAAGCATCTACTAGTTGGACTTGACACCCGCATAGATTTCTCGGTTTCAAGCGGCTATCGGGATTTGGGGAATCGGGCAGAACATCAGACTACTATTCGATTAGTTGCCAGCAGGAGAGCCCAGCCTTTGGAGTAGATGTCAATTAGCTGTTGCCAGCCATTGAAAGCAAACAGGTTGATGCCGAAGAAAGAAGACGATTGATGGATCATCCGCCGATTAGGTATCCATGTCGCTTTCTCCTCAACTGAGTCGTTGAGTGGTAAACCCCTCTTTCCAATAAAAGAGATTCTTCCAGGTCGAACTACCCGTACTTACTCACCTCGGTAATTCAATCTCTGGTATCCAGGAGTGAGTTCTCATCCCGATCTGGCTTTCATGATTAGTCAAAGAAGGGTCGGGTTGATACCTACACATCTTCTGTAATGTCTGTCTCAACTGGGCCAACCGACACGAGCAACTTCCTCGATATGGGAACTGGTTGATTCTCGGGGGAGGCATTAACAAAGATTTTTGAAATTGTCAGAGGTGGACTAGTGGGGAGGGATTCATTGGCTATGAAGCATCCAATCATTGGTCCCTGGAAGCAGATAATGGCGAGGGAGAAAGAGAAAGAGATGACAAGAAGAACTCAGCACGAACGTAATAATATACTACTGCACGGGGTACTTTTCAGCAACGGGTAAACATCCCCAAACCTACCTCGGTTGTGGCACAGAAAAAGAATTTCTTATCCATTTTTGTCTAAAACCGCTTTCGGCCTATCGATTGAACCGGGGGCTGCTGTTGAGCACTCTCCTTCTCCCCCGGAAGGGGAATGAATTCGGGGGAATTTGATGAGTCACTGAGAACAAGGGAGATGGATATAAAAAGAATACAGTAATGAAAGAGGGCTAGTAGTAACGACTTGTCACGATCCATTGGTTTTAGGGACCTCTGCACTTCCATAGTTGGTAAGACTATGGTCGTGCATTATACTCTCAGTCGAAGCCCCCTAGGACCCACCCTGGGTTACTAGGTTTATTTATGACTGAGGGGAAAGATGCTCAAGTGCGCTTAAAGTCTTATATGACTATAGGCCGCATGTTGCCATGTAGACTACCATCTTCAAGACTGTGATGGACGATACCAACTGTCCATCCTTCTCAGAAAGACACATTGGACAATATCAATGCCTAGATTCCGGTGCGTCAACTAAATCTCGAGTGGCACCCTCCGAGTACGTATCAAATCATAACATTTAAACAGTCGACCATATTTATGGAATTTTAATAATGGGTCTTTTTACTGTGGTTTGAATACGTACGCGGGTGGATCTAATAAACTTGATATTGGCACCGAATAATCAAACCTTGCTCGCTGGTACCAATCGAGGTACTTGATCATCAAGTAGGCCCATGACACCATCAGCTTTCTTTCTATCAGCAGTCCGGTATCGTCGTCTAACACGTCGATATCGGCAGCAGTTCTTTCGGCATGCCGCCAATCCGGTGCGCATGATTCAAGTAACATCTCTCGGACCATACCCATTTGAGAAGGACTGGGAAGGAAACCCTCTGGGAATCCTAACCAGAACTCAAAAGGGTACGGAGCGATACTAGAAGGCCAGAAACATACAAGAACATGTCTGAACCAATGTCGGTTGTAATGAGGATGAAAGGATGTCGGTTGTGACGAATATCGTCGATAACCGGCCCCTCTCAATCGTAGTGAAACCCGCAAGGATTTCACTCCCACCGATTTACAAACGGGCATCCAGGATACAGCATGTTGTGTCCTCCGAAGCATTTTAACGCTTATCGGGGACAGATCTGTATCATGAATTCGGAATTTCTTCGCGAATTCTAAAGCTCCACGTTTGGAAATCAAAGATTTCGGTAAAGAAATCTTGACTCCTAACTGGTTCATAATATCCTGATAAACCTCAGCGACTCTGGCATCTCCTATAACGATATCATCACCTAGGAGAGCATAACGCTTGAATATTCGACCAGGGTACACCTTATTTTCACAATACCACACTAAAAAGTGATGGCATAGTGAAAATAAAGGCCAAGATGAAAGAAGACCTAGAGGCTTACCCGTTTCAAAACGGACCAAACCAAAGTCTTCTGGACGGTGACTTCGGGAGGTCTGACAGGAAAAGGCGTTACAACCTAATCCACAGACGACCCAAGCAAACGCTGCAACTGAGTCGAATAGAACGTTGATTGTAATCGCTTGGATCGCTAAAGGATAGTGATCCGTAACAGATGACAAATCAAACGAATACAACTCGTCTAACTTAGATAGCCGCGAAAGCGGGGCCAGTTGATTGTTTGTACCATAGGTATTGATTGTTTTCAATACAGACATACACTAATCATGGGCAGGTCTAAGTAAGGCTTGTTTAAAAGCGTTGGGTATAGCAAATACCCTAACCTTTCCAGCTCCTTCCATCTTAAACGCAAACCTACTAGGTGCAAAGTAAGTCATTTGGTCATCTTCTGAGGCCGGAGCCACACGATTACTGAGAATACGTTTACAAGTTTGATACGAATGAACAAGTAAGTATTGAAAGTCATCGGCGGCTTTACAATACAGATAATTAGTGCACGGGACTGATTGATACAATTCCCAGACAAAATTCTCTGAATCATAACCCGAACCACCTTTCTGAGGAAAGATGGTCAGAGTAGAACAGAAGAATGACACTACCTGTATAATATACCGATATGACCACTCAAGGTTCTCTTTCACAAAAGGCCATACCCTTCGTTGTGAGGATTTTGAGTAGGTCTTTGAGTTAAACAACATGGAACAGCCCCAAAGGGATAAGGAATATAAAGCCCAAATTGCCCGTAGGAAAGGAGAATCGACTTTAATTCCTTCTAAATATCGATTTCCTTTAGTTGTTATAGAATTGGCTGTCCACGTTGGTAACCATTTAAATTCCAATTTCATTGGAATTTAAAAGACCCACGGTACGTACCTTTCAGCAAGCTCCACTACAACCTTGCTATACTCTTCATAGAGTTGGACTGGGACGTTAGCAGGAGGCGCGGTGATAGTAGTATAGTTATACTTTTGCTTTTTAGCTATCATTATGAATTTATAAATGCTAAAGAAAGAAAGGTATAACTTTACTAATCGTTCCGTTCTCATCGCAATCAAACGTCGATGAAAAGTAGGAATGTTGCGGGGCAAACCAAACGTGAGTTGGGGAGAGCGGATACCAGACGGAACGATCTTTCTCCTTGCTCGACCAGACCCACTCGAATGATCACTCGCTTCGAACAAGATAGGGAAAGGTAACTTTGTTGACCATCTGTCTCTGATGCGGGAACATCATCCTACTAACCCCTTTAGGGGCAAATCAGAAATCCATTCTAGTTTGAGGGAGAGCCAAAATGACTCCAATTTGGTCAGAGCGAATTCAAATAGTGAACTCTTTTTGGGAGGAGACCAACGGGCAGAAGAGAGAGTTGGAAATCTTTCCAATGACTAAACCCAGGTCGAGTACATTTTTTTCCTCTCCTAACGAATTTCGAATCCTCCCGGTCCGCCCTATATAGTGACGGTTGAATCTTATCGAAGAAAAATGCTCCGTCCTTGTTGCTAAAATGATGCATGAGCAAATGACCCTTTTTTTAGAAAACGAATTTCCGGGATTTTAGTTTCAAAAACACTTTTTTGATAGTGGAGAGTCATGTGTAAATTACTCTTAAGTAGAATAAAAATTAAAGTGAGGAAATCATGTGTAAAACTTGTTATCGATTTAATAATAAGCCCTACTTACATTGCATGACATTCCATTTTGAGTGACTTGAATTAAAAGATGGCTTCCACTGATGATGAAGTTATTTATATTATATAAAATCAATTGGCAGCGGGCTTTCTACCGTCCACGTCCGTTCGATTATTTGGGAGGATCTCAAAATCGTTATATGTGTCAATGTGCTAGGGTTGGAGAATGTGGTCTTTTTCATTTTATTATAAAGGAACATCATTAAAGCCAGAAAGGGACAAACGTATGAACAAGAACCAAAAACGAAAACACGGCAAACCAAGGCCACAAAATAACCCAGTGCCATCTACCATATGAGTTCTCGCAGCAAAATCATGTGCGAAGTAACTATTTGTTAGAAGAGTATATATATTTTCTAGAAATAAGGTGGTGGAAGTGAGAAAAGCATTGAAACTGTGTGGGGATAATTTCATAATACCGAGATATTGCTAAACTCCGGTAAGAGTACCAGCTAGGCATATCCTGGTCTCGGCTTCATGTATCTTGGCAACAGTGCCAGATTGCTTCCACATCAATTACCAGCTCTGTATCATCTTCAGTACAAGCTCGATAGCTGTACCAGCTCGGCATCATCTTCAGTACCAGGTCGGTAGCAATGCCAGCTCGGTATCAGTTTTAGTACCAGCTCGACAGGACAGCCAGAAGTACCTGAAGGTCATATTTGATCTCGGCAAAAGTACCTAATCTCGGTAAAAGTACCCGATTCCGGTAAAAGTGTCAGATGACAAGACAACCACGTTGCAGAACGAACTGACAGATAGGATGGGCGTCGAACGGTCACATCTGCAAGAAATCGAGGTATGGGCAGACGGGACTTCCCCTTTTTACCTACCTCCAGTAAGGAAACATCCGATGAGACTTTCCCACCTATATACAAGCAAGAGGTAAAACCAGAAGAAGGAGGCGATGCACACACTTACACTCCAAGCTCTATCTCTTCTTATCCACCTCACTTCACCCTTTGTTCAATGACAACAATAATTCAGGTGTCGGACAGCCTTGCATTGACTGCAGCCAGGGTCTCTGACCGTTGCTTCTCCTCTCCTTTCAGGTTTCAGGCGTCTGATCCTTCCCGAGGAGCTTAATCTCAATCCCAGTAATTCCATAAACTTCATACATCTATCTAAGTAAGTCAGTGTTGATTTTGGCACTTACAATTCTCGCCGTCTGTGGGAAAAGATTCAAAAACGTCATACCTCCAAAAGTTAAGAAGGGCGGAGAATCATCAAAGCCCTTACCACCGCCACCGGTGGTGCCAACACAGTTGCCACCGGTACTACAAGAGGTAGTGCCAATGCAGTTGTCGCCGGTGTTGCAAGAGCAACCACCGTCCCATCGCCAGAGGAGATCCGGTGGAAAGTCTGGTGCAACAAGCATAGAAGAACCTGTGCCTCAGTTGGGTTCATCTTCAAGGGGGGTGACAGCACCTCCTCGGCAAAATAACCTTCTGATGGCACCACCCCAGCAAAATGTTCCTCTACAGAAGAGCCCCATCTCCAGAGCGATGCTGACGAAGACAACAACCCACATCTGCGGATATCAAGGCCCAAATCAGAGAGCAAGATGAGTTGATTCGTCAACTCCGCCAGCAGCTCCAGGAGAAGATGAAGTCCCCAGTTTCGTCCCCTCTGCGGCCTCCTATTGATCCGGATTTGAGGCAAGTCCTGAACAACAGGAGACATGACCGAGGTTCTAAAGAAAGCTCGAGCAACAACCACATGAATGTTGCTTCAAAGAGACAGAGACAAAGATCAGCTCGCTAACAGCTTCAGCTCGGTGAAAGCACCAGCTCGTTAACAGATTCAGCTCTCTAACAGCACCAGCTCGGTAACATCTTCAGCTCGGTGACAGTCCCAGCTCGCTAACAGCACTAGCTCGCTAACGGCTTCAGCTCGGTGACAGCATTAGCTCGATGACAGCATCAGCTAGGTGACAGCACCAGCTCGGTGATAGCACCAACTCGCTAACAGCATCAGCTCGATGATAGCATCAGCTCGCTAACAGCACCATCTCGGTGGTAGCACAAGCTCACTAACAACTTCAGCTCAGTGACAGCACCAGCTCGCTAACAGCACTAGCTCAGTGGCAGCACCAGCTCGCTAACAGCTTCAGCTCGGTGAGAGCACCTGCACGCTGACAGCATCAACTCGGTGACAGCTTTAGCTCGGTGAGAGCACCAACTCGCTAATAGCACCAACTAGGTGGCAGTTCAGCTCACTCACAGCTTCAGCTCGGTGACAGCACCAGCTCACTAATAGCTTCAGCTCAGTGGCAGCACCAGCTCGGTGGCATTTCAGCTTGGCGACAACACCAGCTCATTAACAGCACTAGCTCGGTGACAACACTAGCTCAGTAACAACTTCAGCTCGGTAACAGCTTCAGCTCGATGACAGCACCAGCTCGGTGGCAGCTTGAGTTCGGTGGCAACACTAGCTCGGTGGCAGCACCAGCTCGCTAAGAGCATCAACTCAGTGACAACACCAGCTCGGTAACAACTTCAACTCGGTGACAACACCAGCTCGGTAGCAGCATCAGCTCGGTGACAACACCAACCTCGGTTTGGACAACTTCGGCCAGAGATAGAGATCGCATGTCACCAACCGACACCAAGATATAGTGTGAGCTTCAAACTCGATGATTCAGAAAGCTCTCCAATCATGATACTTAGCTTCCGACCTCAGAGAGTTAGAACTCTAAGAAGTCAGAAGCTGGGGGGCAATTTTGTGGGGATAATTTCATAATACCGAGATCGTGCTAAGATTCGGTAAGAGTACCAGCTAGGCATATCCTAGTCTCGGCTTCATGCATCTCGGCAACAGTGTCAGACTGCTTCTGTTAGGGATTTTGTATTTGCAATTTGATGGATACATTTTCACTTTAGCATCATTTGATTTACACACACTTGCATTGATTTAAAATATCTTGAAATCTTGATTTTTACATGCATTGGTTTTAGACTTGAAGAAATCTTGTTTTATGCATGTTTTGTTTCTAAACTTGGATGCATTGGATTTAGAATCAAAACTCTTTTGAAAACCTAATTCTTTGTGCATTACTTTTGTGAAATCATATTGAGAATTTAGGTTTGTGTCTTGCATACTTTCATCACTTTCAGAATCATCTTTGTATGCATTTTCATTTGAAAAGAGTTTTTAGAAATCAAGCTAGCCTTTGGATTTAAAGTTTCGAATCTATTTAGGCTTTGTATGTTTCATGTTTTTTAAACATCTTCATTTGATTTAAAACATGTTTTCTAGCTTGGTTTAGTGGCCCAAAAATCCTCCCAAAGAAATACCTTCAAATGTGCAAAAATTGGAATTTTTGTCAAAAGGGGGGTGGCCCGGCAGTGTCGCCGATCGACCGGCGCAGAGGTCCCGGTCGACCGGGAACACTGCAGGTAGAAAGTGGCCTGGCGCACCAACGGTCATTTTTCTGACCGTTGTGTGATCCCGGTCGACCGAGACCTGTTTGCAGGTCGACCGAGGACTAGCCGTTTGGCACTTTTTGCTATAAAAATGAGTTCTTTCCTTTGTCAAAGGTTGGAGATTTTGAAGACTCTTTTGAGGAGCTTTGAGACAAGACAAAGGGGATGAACTAAGAGAGACCAAAGAGTCATTTGGAGAGCTAAAGCTTGGATTAATGAAGTTAAATCTCTAAGTAAGCTCTACCTCTCTTAACCATAGTTTACATGCTTTGCTTAAGTTATTGGTAAATGATTTTGAGCATGATAACTATGATGTGATGAATTCATTCTTCTCTTAATCTTTGATCTAATTAAGATTGGATTCTTCACTTTGTTTTCATCCAAGTTATTTTTAAATCTTCTTTAATCATGCTTAGCCTAAATCTTTGATTTCCTTTATAGCATGATTCATTTTCTTGGTTGAAACATTACTTGTTGATTTCATTCATTTAAACATTAGTAAAATCAATTTGGTTTTGAAAACAACATTGCACATGCATCACATGTTCTAAGTTAGTCATTTTCATACAACTTGTGAGTCTTTGATTTTCATGTCATTAACAAGTTGATTTTCATACATGTGATTTGCATTAGACTTCAATCAAATCTTTCATGAGCTTTAAACTTTGAAATGCTTTAAGCATATATTTGATTGAGCTTTCTTTTTAAACTTGATTGAAGTTATCACACACACACATCATGAGCATACACATTTGCATTCATTTAGTGTTTGTGTGAGTTTGTTATTCACTTTCATATCCGCCTATTTTAGAGGCAAATACATTGTGCTTAATTTGTATCTCTTAGAGTGATCTTTTGTGAAGACACTTTCTTAGAGAAATCTTCATTTGTAAAGGTTATTGCTTAGCCTAAGAAAAGCATTGTGTAAAGGTTATTGCTTAGCCTAAGAAAAGCATCTTGTAAAGGTTATTGCTTAGCCTAGAAAAGCACATTGAGAGGTTGTTGTTTAGCCTAGAAAAACAACATTGTAAGGGTTATTGCTTAGCCTAGTAAAAAGCATAAATAGTGGAAATCCGGTGGGGTGATTGGATCACAAGCCGGTAGTGGACGTAGGCATTGAGGCTGAACCACTATAAACCTTTGTGTTGTGGTGATTGTTTATTTTTAGCTTCCGCATATTGTATGGTTAATCATCACATGTGACTAGTTTTTATTAAGGAGTTAAAATTGGTCTAAATTGGTCACAATTGTAGCTCACCCTATTCACCCCCCCCCCTCTAGGGTTAGGATCCCAAGGACTTTCAGCTTCCACATCAATTACCATCTCGGTATCATCATCAGTACCAGCTCGATAGTTGTACAAGCTCGGTATCATCTTCAGTACCAGGTCGGTAGCAGTGCCAGCTCGGTATCAGTTTCATTACCAGCTCGGCAGGACAACCAGAAGTACCGGAAGGTCATATTTGATCTCGGTAAAAGTACCTGATCACGGTAAAAGTGTCAAATGACAAGACAACCACGTTGTAGAACGAACTGACAGATAGGATGGGCGCCGAACGGTAACATCCGCAAGAGATCGAGGTATGGGCTGACAGGACTTCCCCTTTTTGCCTACCGCTACTAAGGAAACTTCCGATGGGACTTTCCCACCTATATACAGGCAAGAGGTAAAACCAAAAGAAGGAGGCGATGCACACACTTACACTCCAAGCTCTCTCTCTTCTTCTCCACCTCACTTCACCCTTTGTTCTGTGACAGCACTAACTCAGGCGTCGGAGGGCCTCGCGTTGACTATAGCCAGGATCTCTGGCCGTTGCTTCTCCTCTCCTTTCAAGTTTCAGGCGTCTGATCCTTCCCAAGGAGCTTAATCTCCATCCCAGCAATTCCATAAACTTCATACATCTATCTAAGTAAGTCCGTGTTGATTTTGGCACTTATAGGAATAAATAAAGATAAAAAAGGTTACTGGTCCAAATGACATTCTCATTAAGGTTTGTAAATACTTAGGAAGTTGGAGAGATTTGTTTAACTAGACTCTTTAATAAGATATTTATAACAAAGAAAATATCGAATGAATGTAAAAGAAGTATTGTAGTACTAATATATAATAACAAAGGGGATGCAGTTGCATCTATCATGGGATTAAACTCATAAGTCATACTATGAAGTTAGGGAGATGAAAATATCTGAAAATCATTTTGATTTGATCACAAGTGGGCAATTAATGGAGAAATATTAGGCGGGGAGGACAAATCTGAAACGATGCTCTTTGAGCATGCTTCAAACCACAAAGAGCTTTCTTCAATTTATACACATAGTCTGGTTGATGAGGATCTTCAAAACCATATGGTTGCAAAACATAAACATTTTCCTCAATATCACCATTTGAGAAAGCACTTTTAACATCTATTTTATACAAATTGATTTCCAAACTACTAGCATATGCGAGCCAATACGATGCGTATGGACTCCAAACAAGAAACATGAACAAAGGTTTTTTCAGAATCAACTCCTTCAATTTTAGCAGAACCCTTAGCCACAAGTCTAGCTTTGTTTCTCACTTCATTTCCAGATTCATCCAATTTATTATTGAATCCACATTTGGTTCCAATTGAATTTATCCCTTATGGTAGTGGAACTAGATCCCAAACATCATTTTTCTTAAATTGATTCGATTCTTCTTGCATTGCATCGATCTATTCAATCTTCTCTTCAGCTTCAGAAAAACTCTTTGGCTTAACATGAAAAAAAAAATTAATAGTGAGCACAAAAGTTTTGAACTTGATTTCTTGTTATCACCCCATTATTGATATCTCCAATAACATCATCTAGTTTATGACTCTTCATGAGCCTTGTGGGATGTTTAAGGCAGTGTGAGTACTGTCATCAACTTTCTTGGATGTCGACTGCTCAACCGGGACCTCAAAATCTTCTTGATTTAATCTTTTCTCAACTTGGTCTGTCTCATCAACAACCACATGATCATTGATTCCATAACCATCGTACTTCTAAGATTGAAGACGTTGTAGGCAGTGCTTTTGTCTGAATATCCTAAGAAAATTCCTTCATCAGACTTGGAATAAAAAAAAATTAACTGCTTTCTATATCTTAAGATGTAATACTTGCTTCCAAAAGCTTCCAAGTACCCTAAGTTTGGTTTATTCTCAAAATAAAGCTCATAGGGGGTCTAGTTATTATTCTTTGTGATGTAAACTCAATTGATCAAACAACAAGCAGTATTAACATCTTCAACCCATAGCTTTTGAGCAAGATTCCTTTCATTCATCATAGTTCTAACCATTTCTAAAATTACTTTGTTCCTTCTTTCAGCCACTCCATTTTACTAAAGAGTCATAGGAGTAAAAAAATGATGGCTAATCTCACGATTATCACAGTATTTAGCAAATTCTTCATTTTCAAACTCTCCTCCATGATCATCTTTAATCTTCTGAATTTTACATTCCTTCTTAACTTGCATCTGTTGCGACCCCGGAACGGATCCCGGGCCCGCAACGTGTTGTTACATTGTTTTCCCACAAGTTCACGCGGTGAGGATTCCCTAGACATGCGGAATCTAACTCACATGAACAAGTTTGCGGAAGCGTGTAGCAAATCACATCAAGATAAGCACTAATAAATCTTTAAGTGCTATGACAAATAATAACAAGACATAGTATCAAAAGGAAGGAGTTAACATGGCATTCCCATCATAGTTCAAGTTATGAGACTAACACAAAAGTAAGTTAAGTTTAGTTACATCCCATAAGAGGCCAACAAAGGCCAATACAATCCTCAAAATAATAAAAGAACCCCATGACGAAAATGGTGAACTCAAGAACCCGCCCGACGTCTAGTTGACATCGTCGGGCTGCCACTCTCTCACTAGGGGTGGCTCAAGAGCCTCCACCTGACGCTCCTCCTCAAAGGCAACGTCTCCTGCACCTGGGCACCAACATACAAGAGTCAAACGCAATGGTTTGGCAGGTAATCAATTTAGGCATGAGCATACAAGTAGTAAGTGTTTCAAAAAACATATAAAGGCATTTTGCTTAATTGTGAACAGTTACATGACTAAGGTACATTTCAAAATACGAGCAAAGCTGACATGAATACTTATGATATCATGAATAGTTACATTCCACAAGAGCCCATCCTTTGTCTATCATTTATAATGAAAAGAGCGAGCACGCACGACAAGCACGATATAAATAATATATCACGACACGATTCCCACATATACGGGGATTCTGGCCGCGGAACCGGACACGCACGATGTGTAATAAATACATGACCAGTCCTTAGACAGTCCACATGTTTAAGGACCCCCAGACAGTGGATCAAACTGAAAGGGCAGTCCAAGCTCAGTGGTGTTCACTTAATTCATGAATGCACAAAACACGCGAAACACAGTCTAAACATGTCGAGATAAAAAAGGGAAAAATCACTTATCAAAACACAACAAACACGACTAGCAAAAGGAATAATTAATATGCATAACACGCTTAGGAAGTGATCTCCTTTTTCTTGAAACAAATCTTCAAAACGAGCTTGTACTTAACTTCAAACGAACACACAATGATGTTCATTATATCAAACCAACGTACGAATACAAAGCCTAACAAGCACATGTAAGGGCCTTTGGTTGATCTTCGTGTAAACGAAGCCCAAGTGTTGGAATTTAAAAGAGAATTGGTGCCCAGGAAGTTCAAAGACATCTCAGGCTTCGAGTGGACAATATCAGGCTAAAAACTCTTAATCACATACTGGTTTTCATTGATTCAAATATCCACCTCACTTTTCAATCTTTGATCACTAAGATAAGTATACCATTGGATTCATTGCTTCAAGAGCTTTCCAACGATATATAGAACATCCAAATCCGATATGGGAATCAAAAGTTATGGCGTTTCAAAGTGGCACTCGAGCGGGCGAGCTGCAGTCAGAATGACTGCGCGCTCGAGCGGGCAGTCATTTCTGCTGCCCGGGAAAAGCCATTATGGCCTTTTTCTCCTTCATCTCCAAAACATGTTTTCTTCCAACAAAAGGCCTTCTTACCTCCCAATAACAACCATTAAATCTCCAATGAACATTGAATCCAAACACCTTCTCCACCATTCAAACATTCAATCCAAGGAAAACATGATCATGAAGCTTATAAACAAGTTTATGTGCAAAATTTCTAGAAAAATAAAGTAATCTAAAGTACACATGCAACATTGAGCCTATAGAGACTACTTGCCTTTGCCCAAAAGCTACACAGTCCTCTTCAAGCACTCCTACTCAAAAGCTAAGCCAACACTACAAGAATCACATGGAAAACCATTCAAAACTCAACAAAAAATGAAAGCAAAGAACCCATTTTCACAAAAGGGTTTGTAAACATGAATAAACAAGATTCTCAAGGAACTAAAAGACTCCATGAAAGGTATGGGTTGAAGCTCTTACCTAGAAATGCCCAAACAAAAGGGAATGAAGACAATGGAGAACTTGCTCACTTCTAACTTTCAAGAAAAGGACATCAATAGAGAGCTTGAGATGAGAGGAAGGAGATGATAGCCTTACAATTTCATTTGGAGACTTCTAGCTTGATTATGCAAGGTGAGGAAGATGGGAGAAAAGAGGGTTTTCTCTCCTTTGGCTGCTCTAGGGTTAGGGATTGAGAATGAAAAGAGTAAAGGAGGAAGATGGTTGACTTAAAACCCTAGCAAATGGGGCCCAATGAACTTGAACCTTGCATAGACAAAAACATGATCTTGTGGGCCTCGAATGAATTCAACGAAGAAGGATAAAACGATCATCGAAATATCTAGTTTCCAAAAAGTATATTTTTGACATGGTTTTTAGATCTCGAAATTTGTGTCCAGATTTGTGTATAAAAGACAACTTTACCCTTTTTGGGTCGGAACTTGGGTTTTTGGGCTTCAAACATGAATAGGCTAAAAATGAAAGTTGTAACACATAGTAAAATCATTCACGTGAATTCAAAATCACGATTACACGGAAACCGATACGATCCTCCCAAGCTTACACGTGCACTCAGGCCTTCCTGAGTGTGTCTGACTAACACTAAACGTTCTCAAAATTCCCAAAGCTGTATCCAGGACTAAACTAATTATTTCTAACCCAACTATAACTAACCCCACTTAGGACTAAACACACACTAATCGTATACTAATCGAATTGGTCTGGGTCGGGGTCTAACATCCCCCACCCCTTAGGATATTTGGTCCACCAAATAAAACAAACATTTACCTTTAGTAAAAGCTGTGGATACTTCCTCTGCACTTGCTCTCTCAATTCCCAAGTGGCTTCTTCTGGCTCGTGATTTTCCCAAAGTACCTTGACCCAATGAATCGTCCAATTTCTCAATTCTTGCTCTTTGGTATCAATGATCTTGATCGGCCTTTCCACATACGAGGCATCTTCTCGAATTTCCAAAGGTTCGTGCTGTAGTATATGTGAAGGACTAGAAACATATTTCTTGAGCATAGAGACATGAAATACATTGTGCACTCCGGAGAGCTCCGGTGGTAACGCAAGTCTATAAGCGACGTCCCCAATCTTGCTCAAAATTTCATATGGACCAATAAACCTTCTGGACAATTTGCCCTTCTGTCCGAATCTCAAAGTCCCTCTAACTGGTGAGATCTTTAAGAACACTTTCTCACCCACCTGAAGCCGCAATTCTCTTCGGCGAGTATCTGCATAACTCTTCTGCCTACTTCGGGCGATCTTCAAATGTTCCTGAATCAGCTTGACCTTGTCACTTGTCTCTCCAACTATCGTCGGTCCATGAAAACTACGCTCACCAACTTCTTCCCAGCAAACCGGAGTTCTGCATCTTCTACCATAGAGTGCCTCGAAAGGTGCCATACCGATGCTAGAGTGGTAACTATTGTTATAAGCAAATTCACAAAGCGGTAAGCATTCATCCCACTGAACCTTGAAATCTAATACACAAGCACGCAACATGTCTTCGAGAGTCTGTATTGTCCTTTCTGACTGACCATCTATCTGAGGATGATATGCCGTGCTGAACTGGAGTTTAGTACCCATAGACTCATGAAGTGTTTTCCAAAATTTTGAAACGAATCTGCTGTCTCTATCTGAAGTGATGGAGACAGGCTGACCATGTTTACTAACAATCTCATCAACAAATAACTTCGCAAGTGGTGCCATATGCATCATGTTCCCTGTCTTCATCGGAATGAAATGAGCAGACTTTGTCAGACGATCTACAATAATCCAAATTGCATTATTTCCCTTCTTGGTATTCGGCAAACCGGAAACGAAATCCATGGTGATGTGCTCTCATTTCCACTCCGGAATCTCCAAAGGTTGTGACAAACCTGGGGGCTTTTGATGCTCTGCCTTAATCAACTGACAGGTGAGACAACGAGATATAAAAGCTACTATCTCTCTCTTCATGTTATTCCACCAGAATCTATTCTTCAAATTGTGGTACATCTTCGTGCTACCCGGATGCATAGAATATCTCGTGCTGTGAGCTTCATTCATTATTTCACCCTTCAAGTCATCCACATTTGGCACACACAACCGGTCACGGAAATACAATATTCCACTCACCATCTTGAAATCTGGACGTTCTGTAATAACCTCTACTATCTTAGCCAAGTCTGAGTCTTACAACTAACTTTCCTTGATCTTTTGGATGAAGGTAGGTTCAGCTACTGTCATATTTGCTAACATCGCACCCAATTTCAGGGTTTGCACTTCTACACCCAACTCTTCAAACTGCTGTAAGACACCCATTCTTCTCAAACTGGCAATGACCACTGATTTCCTGCTCAATGCATCAGCTACAACATTCACTTTGCCTGAATGATACTTGATTGGAAAGTCATAATCTTTGATATACTCCATCCACCGTCTCTGTCTCATGTTTAAATCCTTCTGCGAGAACAAGTATTGTAAACTTCGGTGATCCGAATGAACTTCAAATTTCTCTCCGTAGAGGTAATGTCTCCACATCTTCAAAGCAAAAACAACTGCTGCCAATTCCAAGTCATGAGTTGCATAATTCTTCTCATGGTCCTTCAACTGTCTTGAGCCATAAGCAATCACCTTGCCATCTTGCATCAGTACACAACCCAGTCTCACATTCGAAGCATCTGTATAAACAATAAATCCGCCGCTGCTCGAGGGTAATGTAAGGATTGGAGTTGTGGTCAACCTTCCTTTCAACTCCTGAAAACTCGTTCACACTGTTCGGTCCACACAAATGGGACATTCTTCCTGGTCAATTTTGTCAACGGTGTTGCAATGGACGAAAAACCTTGGACAAATATTCGGTAATAGCCTGCTAACCCCAAAAAGCTTCTAATTTCTGTCACACTGCTTGGCCTCGCCCAATTGACAAATGCCTCTATCTTGGCTGGATCAACTGCTAAACCTTCTCTGGAGATGATGTGGCCTAGAAAAGCAACTTGCTCTAACCAGAATTCGCACTTACTGAGTTTTGCATAAAGCCGGTTGTCCCTCAAAAGCTGCAACGCTGTCCTCAAATGTTCCTCATGCTCCTTCTTACTCTTGGAATACACAAGGACATCATCAATGAATACTACTGTAGAGTGATCCAAATAGGGTGCAAAGACTTTGTCCATAAGAGCCATAAAGACTGCGGGTGCATTTGTCAAACCAAAGGGCATCACTAAGAACTCATAGTGCCCATATCTTGTTCTAAAGGCTGTCTTCTGAACATCTGAGTCTCTAACTCTCAACTGATGGTACCCTGACCTCAAGTCTATCTTGGAAAAATAGGCTGCTCCTTGCAATTAATCAAATAATTCGTCTATCCTTGGCAATGGATACTTGCTCTTCACGGTCACATGATTTAATTTCTTGTAGTCAATGCACATTCTCAAACTTCCATCCTTCTTTTTCACAAACAACACCGGTGTACCCCCAAGGTGGAGCACTTGGCCTAATAAAGCCTTTGCTCAACAATTCCTGTAATTGGAGTTTTAGTTCACCCATTTCTGCTGGAGCCATTCTGTACGGTGCAATCAAGATCGGAGCCGTCCCTGGTAGGAGCTCAATTGTGAACTCAACTTCTCTGATTGGTGGTAAACCCGGGATTTCTTCTGGAAAAACATCCGGAAATTCACACACAATGGGGATATCCTCCACCCCTTGGGACTGTTTATCCTCCGTGATAAACGCAATAAATGCCTGACATCCACTCTGAACTAATCTACTTGCCTTCAATACCAAAATAAACCCTGCCTGAGTTTTCCTCTTGTTCCCCTGAAATATCAGTTCTGCCTGTGGTCCTTGGAATTTGAATGTTATGGTTTACTAAAACAATCCATGGTGGCATGATACTGTAAAACAAGGTGTTAGTACACAATAATCATGGTATAAGGGTTTCTAAGGTCCTATACCAACGAATCTATCACACTCACAAATCCTCACCACGTTCCTAAGACCTTTCTAGTTTCTTTTAAGTGCCTGAAACATGTCTCGCTCTGATACCAGTCCTGTCGCGACCCCAGAACGGATCCCGGGCCCGCGACGTGTTGTTACATTGTTTTCCCACAGGTTCCCGCAGTGAGGATTCCCTAGACTCGCGGAATCTAACTCACGTGAACAAGTTTGCGGAAGCGTGTAGCAAATCACATCAAGATAAGCACTAATAAATCTTCAAGTGCTATGACAAATAATAACAAGACATAGTATCAAAAGGAAGGAGTTAACATGGCATTCCCATCATAGTTCAAGTTATGAGACTAACACAAAAGTAAGTTAAGTTTAGTTACATCCCATAAGAGGCCAACAAAGGCCAATACAATCCTCAAAATAATAAAAGAACCCCATGACAAAAATGGCGAACTCAAGAACCCGCCCGACGTCTAGTTGACATCGTCGGGCTGCCACTCTCTCACTGGGGTTGGCTCAAGAGCCTCCTCCTGACGCTCCTCCTCAAAGGCAACGTCTCCTGCACCTGGGCACCAACATACAAGGGTCAAACACAACGGTTTGGCAGGTGATCAATTTAGGCATGAGCATACAAGTAGTAAATGTTTCAAAAAACATATAAAGGCATTTTGCTTAATTGTAAACAGTTACATGACTAAGGTACATTTCAAAATATGAACAAAGCTGACATGAATACTTATAATATCATAGTTACATTCCACAAGAGCCCATCCTTTCTCTATCATTTATAATGAAAAGAGCAAGCACGCACGACAAGCACGATATAAATAATATAATCACGACACGATTCCCACATAAACGGGGATTCCAGCCGCGGAACCAGACAGGCACGATGTGTAATAAATACACGTCCAGTCCGCAGACAGTCCACATGTTTAAGGACCCCCAGACAGTGGATCAAACTGAAAGGGCAGTCCAAGCTCAGTGGTGTTCACTTAATTCATGAATACACAAAACACGCGAAACACGGTCTAAACATGTCGAGATAAAAAGGGGGGAAATCACTTATCAAAACACAACAAACACGACTAGCAAAAGGCATAATTAATATGCCTAACACGCTTAGGAAGTGATCTCCTTTTTCTTGAAACAAATCTTCAAAACGAGCTTGTACTTAACTTCAAACGAACACACAATGATGTTCATTATATCAAACCAACGTACGAATACAAAGCCTAACAAGCACATGTAAGGGCCTCTGGTTGATCTTTGTGTAAACGAAGCCCAAGTGTTGGAATTTAAAAGAGAATTGGTGCCCAGGAAGTTCAAAGACATCTCAGGCTTCGAGTGGACAATATCAGGCTAAAAACTCTTAATCACATACTGGTTTTCATTGATTCAAATATCCACCTCACTTTTCAATCTTTGATCACTAAGATAAGTATACCATTGGATTCCTTGCTTCAAGAGCTTTCCAACGGTATATAGAACACCCAAATCCGATATGGGAATCAAAAGTTATGGCGTTTCAAAGTGGCACTCGAGCGGGCGAGCTGCAGTCAGAATGACTGCGCGCTCGAGCAGCCAAATGCGCGCTCCCGAGCTGCAATCAGAATGCGCGCTCGAGCAAGCAGTCATTTCTGCTGCCCGGGAAAAGCCATTATGGCCTTTTTCTCCTTCATCTCCAATGAACATTGAATCCAAACACCTTCTCCACCATTCAAACATTCAATCTAAGGAAAACATGATCATGAAGCTTATAAACAAGTTTATGTGCAAAATTTCTAGAAAAATAAAGTAATCTAAAGTACACATGCAACATTGA
Source organism: Cinnamomum chago (assembly GCA_038049695.1). Classification (NCBI taxonomy): domain Eukaryota; kingdom Viridiplantae; phylum Streptophyta; class Magnoliopsida; order Laurales; family Lauraceae; genus Cinnamomum; species Cinnamomum chago. The sequence goes on from CP142458.1 coordinate 38,792,787, forward strand.
GCCTATAGAGACTACTTGCCTTTGCCCAAAAGCTACACATTCCTCTTTAAGCACTCTTACTCAAAAGTTAAGCCAACACTACAAGAATCCCATGGAAAACCATTCAAAACTCAACAAAAAATGAAAGCAAAGAACCCATTTTCACAAAAGGGTTTGTAAACATGAAAAACAAGATTCTCAAGGAACTAAAAGACTCCATGAAAGGTATGGGTTGAAGCTCTTACCTAGAAATGCCCAAACAAAAGGGAATGAAGACAATGGAGAACTTGCTCACTTCTAACTTTCAAGAAAAGGACATCAATAGAGAGCTTGAGATGAGAGGAAGGAGATGATAGCCTTACAATTTCATTTGGAGACTTATAGCTTGATTATGCAAGGTGAGGAAGATGGGAGAAAAGAGGGTTTTCTCTCCTTTGGCTGCTCTAGGGTTAGGGATTGAGAATGAAAAGAGTAAAGGAGGAAGATGGTTGACTTAAAACCCTAGCAAATGGGGCCCAATGAACTTGAAACTTGCATAGACAAAAAATGATCTTGTGGGCCTCGAATGAATTCAACGAAGAAGGATAAAACGATCCTCGAAATATCTAGTTTCCAAAAAGTATATTTTTGACATGGTTTTTAGATCTCGAAATTTGTGTCCAGATTTGTGTATAAAAGACAACTTTACCCTTTTTGGGTCGGAACTTGGGTTTTTGGGCTTCAAACATGAATAGGCTAAAAATGAAAGTTGTAACACATAGTAAAATCATTCACGTGAATTCAAAATCACGATTACACGGAAACCGATACGATCCTCCCAAGCTTACACGTGCACTCAGGCCTTCCTGAGTGTGTCTGACTAACACTAAACGTTCTCAAAATTCCCAAAGTTGTATCCAGGTTTAAACTAATTATTTCTAACCCAACTATAACTAACCTCACTTAGGACAAAACACACACTAATCGTATACTAATCGAATTGGTCTGGGTCGGGGTCTAACATCATCTTATTGTAAATTCTTCTGAAGTTAGCAAGGGCATCGGATTTAGCATGAAGAAAGGCCACCCAACCACATACGGCTTGATAGGTCATAAGGTAAAAAAAAACAAAAATCTTTTCTCCTGACCCCCTAATATGCCACATACAGCTTGTTAGGTCACAAGGTGACAAACAAAAACCTTAAAAGAAAAACCTCTTCTTGACCGCCTAATGTGCCACATAAAGCCTTTAGGTTCACGAGGTCAAAAAGAAAAACCAAAAATCAAAGATCCAAAATCCAAAATCCAAAAACCCAAATCCAAATCCCTCATGTCGTTTTCAAAACTTTACCTTGAGATGGTCCATGATCCCTCTCACTACCACAAATTCCCTTGGATACTCAAAAAGCTACTCCACTAAAAGAAATTGCTCAAGACTCTTGATCGGGCCAAAAGCTCTCCTTCAAAGCTCTAAGTTCTCTTCAAGGCACACCGACTGCAAATTTATGCAATCAGTCGTTGTACCTCGAGGGGGCATCTGTTAACACCAAAAATGCCACTTTGCCTCTTCAACATCAAAGAAGTCACATGAAGCTACATCTGGCCATAATTGGCAATGTTGCTTCAAGCATTAGATCTTGTCAAAACCGTCTGAAAACTTCGAGATCCTTCAAAACAACCTTCAGAAGTGTATACATGAAGTTTTGGGTCATTTCGACATCAATTGGCCGAACTTTACTCTTACAGCAGCCAAATAGGAGCTCCTGGCGGTGGTGAAGCTGGGGAACTTTTTTCATAAAACAAAGCACACAGTTGGCCTCAAAATTCCACTAAAAGGCTCTAAATCAAATTTCAGGTCATTCCGACACCGTTTGGCCCAAAATGCAAAAAGTCACATTCTCCACGCGACAAAATAAGCCCTCCCGACAACAATAGAATCAGAGACTTCAAATCTTCAACCAGAGCCTGTGGATGACATTAAAATAATTCCAAGAGGCTCTATGTTAAATCTCAGGTGAAACCAATAACGTTTTACCCAACATCAACCCTAAAGCAGCAAAATCAATCTTCCTGGGGGGCCGAGACCGCCAAATTCAACACTTATCAAACAAATCACATCGATGGTCTCAAAATGCTTCCAAGGGGCTACATGTCAAGTCTCAAGTCTTTTCGACATTATTTGACCCGACTTTGCCCCCTAGAAGCTAAACCAGGTCTCCTGGCGATGGAGCCCCTCGGGATCATTATTTGAACATAAGAGTTAACGGATCATCTTAAAATGATTCCACGAGGTCTCCTATCAAATATCAAGTCAGTCGGACATTGTTTGACTGTACAACAAAGTGCAGCGTCTTCTTAACGACAAAATCAAGTCTGTTGGCGACACGACCCCAAATGGATTTAAAATTTAAAAAAAAAGCCTATGGTTGGTTTTATTTCTTGCCTATGAAGATTCACTTCAAATTTTAGGTCATTCCAACATCATTTGACCTAGTTTTGCCTTTTGGCCGCAAATCGGCACCCTGTGCGACAAAGTCTTCAACTATCCCGGAAAATCAGAAACTTTTCCCTCTGTTTTGTATGGCTTCTCGTCAAATTTTCTGTAGGGAAATCATACAAAAGAAGTCTACAAAAGTACTAAGAAAAATATGCTGAAGAAGAAAAAACAAAAAAAAAGGCCGAACAAAGCGACCAAATGGGCAAAACTGCCCCATGGTTGCTGGCAACCCTGGAAATTCGGGGTTGCCGGATTACAGTGAAACCCCATATTTCAGGTCGTTTTCGCATTTCAAACCATTTCGCCTCTTTGATTTTCTAAAAACATTATTTTCGGGGCAAGAAATTCGTTGATCTTTGGCAACATCACGGATTCACCATTGAAATCATGGGTTCGTCATCGGACACCTCGAAATCGTCAACCGGCCAACCAAGAAAGTGTTTCTCCTACCCAACCGATCGAGAAATCGACAAGACGGATGGTTTTTGTCCACTGGTAGCAACCAATGTCTCATATTGCATCATCATCCAACGACAATTGATATGAGGAATCCATCAACGATCAAGGCTCCCTACGTTCGGGTAGAATTTCAAAAGACGCGGCGCAGCCAACAATGCATCAAGCACTTTGGCGGCCACTTAACGCTGTTAATGACCTATTTTTATGACAAATAAATGTGGTTTATTACCCAATATCATGGACAGCCCAATCAAAATCCAAGAGAAATGAGTTACAAATCAAAATAATTATAGTATTAAACCATGTAACTCCTCCCATCATGAAGGTTAAATGAAAACAATGGCCCATTATTTTCTAACGGCCAATCAAAACTCAAGAAAAAGGAGTTACAAAAACATAAATTAAAAATATATAACTCCTCCCATCATAGAGCATTAATTCAATAAATACACTTAAAGCCCATAAACTCCCCCAATATCCACCAAAAGCCTATAAAAGGAGGTCATTTCCCTTATTCCGGGCATTTTCCAACCTTGCAATAATGCATAAAGCTCTGCATTGTTGCTCTTATGCTTGTACAACGATCTCTCGTTCGTTGAAAAACTTTGCACCAGCCACCACCACAAGGTGATTGAAGACCCTTAGGGGGCCACTTCCCAAGGCCATCTCCTTTTATCTCCATGGCTTAGACGCAGCTTTTTAGCCCGTCTACTTGGATTTTTATTGGATATATGATCCCTCATTGATTCTTTTTCTCTAAAAATCCGAGGTTCAAGCCAAACCAAAAGAATCAAAAGCATCATTTGTTATCATCTGAAGGATGACAGCGAAGCCCAAACATGACTTGCAACCGTCAATCAGAATGAGTCCCCACAATCTCCTGTGAAGTCCGATTCCCTTTTCTTTCCTTTATTGCATGTATTTGTATTTTTAAAAGAGATACAAAAATCATAAGTCTTGTCTTTTCTTTTGATGATAATTGTAAACCGCCTCTCACGACAAAACACAAAATCACATTTCACGGCAAAAATATCGCCTTTCATGCCAAACAAATGAAATTCACTTTTTACAGAATTCAAATTCTAAATTTTGTCTCTTTTTTTTTAACAAATGTGCAATGAAAGTTAATTTATTTTCTTTTCTACTTGAAAAAGTAGGTCCACGAATCACTGATTGTTATTTCTAAATAGAATCGAAAATCTTGCACGCATACCACTACACAAAAGAAAAGCGACTGTTCACTCATCTTCGTTCTTGTGTGCGTTGTGGTTTCAACATTTGAGTTGGGTTCCGCTGTTAGGTCCTTAACAAGCACATTTGTTTAGAGTTCATCTTCAGGGCAGTAGATGCGAATTAAGATCATTTTAGGTGGCCCACCTATGAACTCATTGTTGACCTGGTCCCACCAAATGAGCCGTGGGAAAAATCTTAAGGAAAAACGATTATGTGCCTTGAGGCATCCTTTTCTTCTCTCATTTCATAGATTCGGTTCCATGCACCAACACCAACAATAACGTGTATGCAGGTATACCACCTACCGAATAGGCGATTAAGTATACGATTCATGACATGTCACAAACTGAATGGGCAATACAATGAAATCTTGGTGATTTGCCTAAGAGATTATAAATACTCCTTTTGATTGTTTCTATACCTACTTAAGGGCATGTTTTGATGCACAAGAAAATACAAAAAAATAATATTTTATAGAATATATAACCTTTCATTTTCTAAAGAAGAGAATCTTACGCGTTTGGAAATCCAAGAAAAATTTAAAGAAAATATTCCTTTCTTTAAAAAAAAAACTCAATATTCTCCTCTACAGCTCCCCCCTGTAGTAAACTTTCTACAAGATAAGAATCTTTCAAAATGACAATTACAAAGTGGTAGAGTAAAGTAAAGAGTTTAGTTCACCAACCCCATCATGATGTGTTTGTTTACATATATGGTAAAGTAAAGTAAAAGTAAATGTCACGGCACGATAAAGTTGGGGTAAAGTAAAGGTGGGATAAAATATTTGGTAAAGAAAAGTGGGAAGAAATGGTAAAGTGGTTTCTATTTATTTGACTTTACTTTATCATATTTTGTCATAGTTTTATATGTTAAATAAAAAATGACTTATTTACAGGTGTGGTAGAGTAAAATAAAGATTGATGTCATATCATAGTAAATGTAAGATGAAGTATGTAATAAAGCAAAGTGGCAGAGAGAGTTGTAAAGTAGTTATTTTTTGTATTGATTTGACTTTACTATACTTTACCATAGTTTTATGTGATAAAAGAAAAGTAACTTTAGGTAAAAACATGACAGTTGAACTTTACTTTACCACATTACTTTTTTATCTAGATGTGGTAAATTACATATAAATTAAAATATTTAATAAAATTATTCTAATAATGTAATTTACTTTAATCATAGAACCTTCCAAACAACTCAATTTAAAATCTGTAAAATTCTTCAAAAATCGCCAAACAACAAAAATATTGTAATATTATAATATTACATTATTCTATTATATACTATTTAATTCTTGCAATATTTTTAATCTGTAAATATTTTATTATGTAAACATCCAAAATGGGCCCTAAGGGATTATGGATACTCCTTTTTGGAGTAATTACAAGGGAATTTGACCCAACTTTTGGAAGGAGATTTAATCATTGATCATTGCATAATTTCTATTCTAAGGCACGTTTGTGCAACATGATTTTCATGAAAACATATCCACATTTCCTTACTATTCTGAATAACTTTGTTCATTGCAATGTAAGTTGAAAGCATGAATAAATAGCCAATAAATCCACACTTCCTCAGATTTTGGATTCTGACCCTTGCCCCCCTTGGGATTTTCATTGCTGCTCTCGCTTTCCTATTCGGTGACTTTTTAAAATAACAAGCCTTAATTTGAAATGAATCAATGATAAATGGACAGTGAATACATAATCATCACTCTAAAAACTCAAATTTGATGAAGTTAATATTCCATCTAGATGTCAACCTTATATCCCTATCCCTCACCTCTTTTATATCCTTTGGTGGAGCCCATCTTACCATAAATTTCCAAGTATTCAATTCCATACCAAGAAATTATATGAGAAATAAGAATATGGATCCCACACAAAGATTAACAAACAAGAAAATGTTCTACCAAAAAAAAAAAAAAAAACAGGAAGATGAATAAACCAATCAGGTCTAAGTTGAAATCCCCGGCCGTTGGCCGCCTTTCCCGTGACACGCTGTCATGCTGGAGAAGGCGACGGCAGTTTCCTTGTTTTGGAGACAGCCTGTCATAATGCACACGCTCGTCCCTCAGGCACGTGTGGTGCGAGACAGCGACCGGCAGGTGCGTTTGCCTCGACGTGTAGGGGTTGACCATTGTAGAAGAGCCCACCACACGTGGAAAATATCCCAGGGTGTTTCCTTCACGTGCCCTACTGTACTGAGCCTGTGGTGCCGGTTCCTGTGGCAAACGTCAACAGTTCGGTGAGGTTTGGCTGTTTGGCCTCTAAATTATGTCATTTAGATTTAGCCCCACAACCACATAGGTTTTAGATTTTAGAACCAAGAGACAGCCCAATAATGGTTGGGAGTCCCCGTTCCCACCGAACCATGCAGATTTAAATCCAGAGCGCTCTCCTTTTTGGTTGATAGTGTGGTCTTATCCCCAACTTGTGTTGGACTCCCATATCAAGTGGGTCTCTCGATGAACTCCGGCCACCATGACCAAATTAAAAATAGAGGCATCCTTGTGTTCGATAAAGCCAAGCATCAAGCACAAATCAAATTCATTTTATACACGAAGGAAGGGTGATTTAATTGCAAAATCGATTCTTAGTTCTGTAATAGATTTTTGGAGTTTTGACATATTAGTATTCGTTGAACCCATTTTTATTTTTATTTCAATTTCATAACCAAATAAGCGCTTGACTCTAGTTAACTTTTTTCTTTTTCTTTTTAAACTTTTTTGTCATATCCGATGATATGATGGGATAGTCTGATGCAGGGGCGGACCTGTTAGTTTATATGGTCTCAATCCAATAGATGATGTAATAAATTGATTAATTTCTTTAGTTATCAATATAATCATATTTTCCTTTTATGAGATAATTGATGTTTTATTACTTACTTATACATAACCAATACGAATGACATGATAGTTCATGAGATGAACCGAAGTCCACAAGTACACTAGATGTAGTACATGTGTATGGATGAGATCCACATACAGGAGACATGTGTCGCAAATCTTATACTTAAATATCTTTACAACCAGTGATGAGATTGGGCATCTCATTTGAGAAGGTTGCAGCACTTTGATCACTATGAGATAGTGTGATTTGTCTCGAACATCGGAATGTAAGATTCTAGATCATCGTGCTGGTACATTAAATGTATTAAAGGACCATGAGAAGCACATTATATATATTGTTTCTACTTTAAGGTCCGCTCTCATAATTCCATATCGATAGGCTCATAATCCCGATACATTAATGAACTCAAGTTTATGTCTATTCTTTTGCTTTGAGTCACCAATGAGTGAGGCCAACTGTAGGTCAACACCTCGGTGTCTTGGGTACGTGGTAGTAGGACTGTGGGAACATTCAATGGTCAAGATGGAATCTATCATAATTATCCCCTTATGCCAATTAATTGAATTATTATTGGTAAGTGCGCACCCATTCCAATTAAGAGTTAATTGGATAAGTACTGATAATCACTATAATTAATTGAGGCTCAAGGATAATAAGATATGGATCTAATTTGGTGGACATGTCCAATTGATCCATGGATATAGATAGAGGGGCCTACTTGTGGTAATAAGGAAGTTTAGGATCTTCTTTGTAATTTATTTCTAAGACTGGAGTGCAATTGCTTTTATATAGTGGAGTTATTTACAATTAACTGTGGGCTCGGATTACACATGAGATGTGGGGTCGCGGTGTCCTAGTTGAAGCCAGATTTCTATGGAATCCCTAGTGGTCCCCATGCTAGCCCAAGTTATTAGAAAGTTACCAATCCTACTTGAACTCTAATAACAAGGAATTGGAATGTTACTATTTCTATTTGAAGTGAGACTTCTAATAGTGGTAATAGTAAGTTACTAATTGTTGTATATGTGAGACTTCTATAATAATTAGAAAAGAGAAAGTTACTAATTCTTAATAGTAGTAGGACTTCTATTCTAATTAAGTAAGAGGAGTTGCTTTGTGCTATAAAATAGAGGAGAGAGACCCCTTGGACGTCCACTCTTGGATCCCACGCCCAGCCCTCTCTTTTGTGCAATTGTTACACATCTCTCTCTCCTTTTTATCTCTTCTAGTTCCTTTGAGTTTCTAGTTGGTTTCTTTTGGAGATCTCACCCATCTCCTTGAGAAAAGAGATCTGATAAGGGACATAGCGTGGAAAACGATTGGGTCTTGGAGATTCTGATTTACTTTGTGAAAAGAGTTCTCTATCAAAGAAAGAGATCAACTTCTCCATTAGAGCATTGCTAAGCTCCAAAGGTATAATCTACTTCCTTGTATGTTGTAGATTTCGTGGTTGCTTGTTAGGTGTTGTTTCTATCTTCTCGATAGAGTTTATTACTGTTCATGGTTGTTGAGTTTGAGGACTTGGATCCTAGATTGGGTTTGTTGCCTTCTAGATATGTTTTGTCATTATGCTTGACTCTTGGCATTTTTTATAATTCATACCTGCCTTTCCATGTTTTTTTACCATTGTATCACAAATTCACAGTGTTCGGTTTGTGCCCCCAGGCTGTGCAGAGTCAACTTGTGTGTTCAAAACGTTATAAACTCCTCTATCTACATAGTGCAATATCTGTATGTTGTGCCATTTGCAATACAGTGATGAACTGCTTTGAAGATAATTGTTTCATTATCATACACTATATAACTGATGTTTCATATATGCAGATGGAAGAAAAAAAACCTCAAGGAACTGAAAATATCCTTCTACATGAACAACAAAATCACATATCTGAAGGGATCTCGCATGGAGTGGTATATCATGAATGTTTATCTCATTATATTGATACGTGATTAGATATAGTATTTGTCCTTATTCACTATCTTCTTTTTAAGATTGTTGATGTTGATAGGAACTAGGGTGCTATAGATAAATCACTTCTAACCCAAAAAAGTCAATATGGAAATTGAACAAGACACGGTGGGGTTATGTGAGGCGGACTAGTTTGTATTATCTTGCGGAGATAAATGAGATGAGAATAGATCATGCATTAATAACAGGTCTTATAGAAAGGTGGAGACCCGAGACAAATACGTTTCATTTTCCTTTCGGGGAGGCCACAGTTACCTTAGAAGACGTGGCCTACATATATGGTTTGCCAATCGAAGGTGAACCAGTCGTTGGTCCAGTGTGAAGGTGGTGAGTTTATGTGAAGATCTCATTAAAATGTCACCCCATTCAGAGGTGGAGACACAAGGGCTGTGTATAAAATTAAAGTGGATAGAGGATAATTTCTTGCCTTCGGAGAAGAAGACAAAATTGTCTAAAGAAGTTGATATTTGCAACACAAGGGCCTTCTTGTTTCATTTGGTAGCTGGACAGATTTTTATGAACGGATCGGGCACTAGAGGACCAGCTTACCTACTCGAATTATTTAGAATGTTCAAGTCATATGCCTGGGGCCCAGCATGCCTGGCTAACTTGTATAGAATGTTGTCAAAGGCTGTAAAGTGGACAGCTGATAGAAATGAGAGTGGAGAAGATGTAGCTACACCTAATGGGAAGGACAAAAATGAAAAAAAGTCTTTCATAGCCCACTTCAAGACCCTAACTGGACCATTGCAGCTTTTACAAGTATACTTTAATAACTCTTAACCTTGTACAATGTGTTATGCAATGTGTTGTCTTCAAGACGCTAACGGGATATCCCTGCCCAAATTAGTGTTGTGAATAGGGATATCCCTGCCACTGTAGTACTGTGGGTGAGAGTGGTTTCAGTTGGGACGGGGATATCCCCGCTCAATTTAGTGCTGTGAACAAGGATATCCCTGCCTCTGTTAGTGATGTAAGTAGGGATATCCTGGCACACTAGAGTATTGTTTATGGGGATATCCCCGGTCACCTGATACTTGTGAGTGAGAGATATTACTACTCCAAATAGAGTTTCATAAGTATGGATACAAGCAGCTGCGTGGGGACAATGTTATAGCAGACACATTAGGTACTACATCAATGTATAATATCAGAAACATCCATCAACACCAAATTTGACATTCTCTGAAACATCCATCAACACCAAAATATATGTTAAGTAGCATTAACAATTGTGTATACAAATCACAAGTTTTTCAATATCAAAGCATCACCCCAAAACAAAAGACACATGCTAGGTTGTTTGGGTAGTAAAACACTACTCACTGGTGGATTATGACAGCTCTGAACATGTGTCGTCTCTCTTTACAGTTTGAGACATGTTACTTTCCTACATTAGAATATCAAAACATCACACAAAAGAAGACACGTGATAGGTAGTTTGGTTATCAAAACACTACTGCACTGGTGGATTGCGACAACTCTATCGATTATGTCCCCTCTCTTTACATTTAGAACACGTTACTTGCCTACGCTGCCTATCCCTATCTTTTGTGTGAATTCTTTTTTTTTTTGTCGCCCAAGTTGCTTGGATGCATGTGGAGGCAAAACCATTTAAACTGGCATATGATCCCATTGTCTTACATCTTGAGTAGCATGCAAAACCTCATTGTACGTGAGTCAATAGGTTACTGGCAGGAACCAATGCTCACAGAAGTCATACGGGCACTTGTTTCTCAACTGCATTGCGGCTATTGTGTGCGAGCACGGGATACCCAATATCTGCCATTAGCGACATGTGCATGTTCTTTGATCGAGATGTACTACATCAATGAATTCTGCTGATTGAACCTTAAATTTGTCTGGTCTAGCAACATGGACATGGAGTCTGCGAGATTCCTCGAACCCTTAACTAAGAATCATTTCTGCGTAAGGAGTTAACCGAGAATTAATAGTTTCTTAATGTAGACTGCGCCTTTGTAAGACCCCGACCCGAGTGAACTCGATTAGTACTAGTTAAGTCGTGTGTTAGTTCTAAGCTTGATTAGTGATTTTGGCTAAGTTGGGTTTGGAATAGCTTTTGAAATAGTTTTGGGGGATTTTAATTGCTTGTGATTAGTGGGGCCCTTTGGGGGTTCCTTCTTTATGACTTTGCATGTGCTTGAGGATTTATCGGAGATTTTCGTATTCATTATTTTAATCTTATTTTATTTATATTGTTATTCCCTACAACTTTTATGTTGATCCCTTGCCCGTTCGAGATCCCGAAACCAAATTTCAGAGCCTTGAGGGTAAAACAGTCATTATACACAAAATCTGTACCCAAAACTTGATATTCCCGAAACCCGCGAAACATATACTTTTTGGAAACTGGATATTTCGGCGATCATTTCTTCCTTCTTCGTCGAATTCATTCGAGACCCCGAAAGCCAAGATTTCAGCCCTTGATTGTCTTAAGTAGTGGGACCCATCTCCATTTGCATATATAAGGAGACCCATCTTCCTCATTTTTCCTTTTCCAGCACAAAAAGAGAGTCTAGGGTTTGTTGGCAACTTTTCTTCTTATTCTTGCTCTCTCCATCTCAACCTTCTACTAATCTTGCACCAACATCATATTGAAGGCCATCATTCTCTTCCTCATCACCATAGCCACCTATTGATACCCTTTGTGTAGAAAACCCTCCATTCCAAGATCTTCATTGAGATTACTCTTGTCATTAGAGGACCTTACAAGTAAGTAATCATTCTCTTCTTCTAGATTTGTATTCTTCTAGCCCTAGAGAAGCTTCTGTAAGTCCATGGGGATCCGACCCTAGAGGGGGGGTGAATAGGGTGAGCTCCAATTATGACCAATTTTAACAAATTTAACTTCTTTAAAACAAACTAGTCACAAGTGATGATTATCAAACAACATGCGGAAGCTTAATAAAAACAATCACCACAAAGCAAGCACCATCACACAAGGATTTATAGTGGTTCGGCCTCAATGCCTACATCCACTACCGGCTTGTGATCCAACACCCCACCGGATTTCCACTATTTATGCTTTTCAATAGGCTAAGCAATAACCTTTACAATATGCTTTCCAAGGCTAAGCAATAACCTTTACATTGATGTTTTTCAAGGCTTAACATCAACCTATACACTATGCTTTTATAGGCTAAGCAATAACCTCTTCAACCACAAGGTTGGTTATCTCACTAAGATAGTGTCTAACATACACTTGATGGAGATTCTATTAAGCTCATTACAATGCCTCTTAATTAGGCGGATATGGAAGTGAAAATCTAATACACACTCACACTATGAATGCAAAGATGAAAGTACATGAAGTGTGTGTGTGTGTGGTCCTCAATCATTTTGAAAATGAAAGCTCATAAAAGTATGCCTAAGGCTTTTGAAAGTTTTGGCTCATAAAACATTTATGATTGAGGAAACAATGCAATCACATGTTAAAAGTAACAACTTGTTAATGATATCAAAGTTACACAAGTTGTATGAAATGGATTAGCTCTAAACATGTGATGCATAGGGATGTCAATCAAATCATCAATGAAGATCAAAACATAAAAATAGATTTGATTGAAATGAGGGGACAAATCATATGTAATTATAAATACAACTTGAATATGATGTACCAATCAAAGTAAGGCAAGTTGTGAAACATTAAAACAATAATACACATATGATTTGTAATGATGTTGAATCCAAAACATAAGATACATTTGAAAGAGATTTTCTCATGATGGAAAACAACAACCAAAGATTCAACCAAGTATATGAATCATGTTACATATTTCATTAACATGATCTACTTAGATTTACCAAAGATTAAGTACTACTTGTATTGAATCAAATGGTGATGCATCCAAAACAATAGATCTATTCAAAGTATAAAACATGCTAAGGATGCAACACATCATAGGTTATCATGTTACTAAAGATTTACCAATGATAAAACAAAACATGAAAACATATGATTTGTAAAGAAGTTGAATCCAAAACATAAGTTAGTTTTGAAAGAGATGTTCTTATGATGGAAAAACAACAACCAAAGATTCAACCAAGTATATGGATCATGTTACATATGATTTCAAATATTTTCCATTAACATGATCTACTTAGATTTACCAAAGTTAAGTACTACTTGGATTGAATCATATGGTGTTGTATCTAAAACAATAAATCAGCTCAAAACATAAAATATGTTAAGGACACAACACAAACATAGTTTAACATGCTAGAAATGATTTACCAAAAATAAAACAAAAGCATGAAAACATATGATTAAGGAAGGAAGAGCCTACTTGGTGGTTTAACTTCATTAATCCAAGCTTTAGCTTTCCTAATCATCCCCTTCATCCCTTGGTTCTTTTCCCTTTTGATATGCCTCAAATCCTCTCAAGGAGGGGCTAAAAATTCCCAACTTTTGGCAAAGGAAAGAACTCATATTTATAGCAAAAAGTTGCCAACGGCTAGTTCTCGGTCGACCTAGACACAGGTCTCGGTCGACCGAGAACACACAACGGTCATATTTCTGACCGTTGGTGCTCCTAGGCAAATTTTGCCTGCAGTTGTCTCGGTCGACCGAGACCTGTATCTCGGTCGACCGGCGACACTGCCGGGACACCCCCTTTTTGCAAAAAATGCAACTTTTGCATATTTGAAGGTTTTGCTTGGGGGACCTTTTAGCCTACTAAATCAAGCTTTAAAAACATGTTTTAAAGATTCTAATGGTTTTTAAAACATGAACATAGAAAGATTTAAAACAAAGGCTTGCTTGATTTCTTGAAAACTCTTTTCTAAAACAAATGCATCCAAGATGAAAAGACAAATCATGCATAAATCAATACTTTTACAAATCTTAAAAGCAATGCATGAATAAAACAAGATTTCAAGTTTATTTAAAACCAATGCAAGTGTGTAAATCAAATGATGCTTGAATGATAATGCATCCATCAAATTGCAATCTATAAAAACCCTAACAGCTTCATCTCCATTATTGTAAGGTTTCCCTTTCTATTTCATTGTTTGACAATTTTAGGGTTTGTTTTTGGGGATTTTTGTTATAGCTTGAATCTTTGGCCTGGAAGAGTATAAGAGCTTGATTTCCTTGATTAGAAGACCCAAGGCAAGTGGATGAATGGATAAGTTTTGAACACTTACATGTTTCATGGAAATTTCTTGTTTTTGGCATTAATGGTTCTTAATGATTTTTACATATGTTTTCATAGTCTTCTTGCCTTGATTTTATCACATTTGAAATGCATATTTACGAGTTGATCTCTCTATTATACATCTTGATGAATGCATTTATTATGTTATTAAGTGTAGATGAATCTTTTGAATTGTGGTTTCTCTCTTTCTCCTTGGTGATTGAATGTGAAGAGAATGGAGGTGTTTGTGGTAGAAGTTTGTGAAAATTTTAATGATGAATTGGAGGAGTCTTGGACTCATTTTATTGCAGGAATGTAGGGGGAGTTATGTGAGGAATGGTTTAAGGGAGAGAGGGCTCAAATCTGAACTTAGTGGGGCTTTTCCTGCCAGCGGTCACCTGTCGGCTAGCTGTCTGGTGACCGGCGGCTAACCGCCAGCTAACCGCACCATGGCGGTCACTTTTCCAGAGAGCACCTCTTTCCCCTGAACCCAGTGGTCACCCCCGCGGTTACCGAGCGGCTAACCGCCGAATCCAGCGGCGGCTAACCGCCAGCTAACCGCACCAAGGCGATTACTTTTCCATTAAGCTGAAATTTGCAGCCCAGCCGCGCGGTCAGCCAGCGGCTAGCCGCCTATCCCAGCGGCGGCTGACCGCCAGGTGACCAAAATTACCCAGAAATATGGAAATGGAGAGGAATGAGTAGGATTTCTATCTCAATCATTTGTGAACCCTTTTAGAGAATGATGGGGACCGTTCACCTGGAGATGCACATGGAGCCCGTTTGAGAAAGAAACCATACTACGAAGATTCATTTGAAGTTTCAAAAACCCCAAAGTGTATAAGGACCCCGAAATGTCCCCAAACTCAAGGAGTACTAGGTTTTATATATATTGACATACGGGATCCCTATTCACCTTGAACTAATTTTGAACCCCGATACTTGTCTTGAGATTTCAGAAGTTTTATAGTATTTCAGTGTTCCCGAGATTTATACTACATGCCTTGTTTTCCCGAAAGTATTGGATTACACTTATAATAGTTACTTGTCTTGAAGTGCGTTGCATGACATGAAACGACAGTGTGCCCTTGAGCACCCCCGTCTTGCCCGTTTATTTATTGTACTTGATTTACTTGCATTGTCTCGATTTGTTATTTGACCTATTAGTCGGCACCACTAAGCTTGGATAACCATGTTGATCTGATCCACCGACTTGGAGATCCCCCTCTTGTCCCGCCAGCTACAGTTTGGATCCCGCTACCCGGTTATTACCGTGGTCTTGTCCCGATGCCGCAGATTGCTACTGTGGTTCCCGATGCCCGTCTCGCTACCGTGGTCATGTATAGTATATGTATATGTATTTATAAGATCCACTGTTTCTCCTCACTTCGAGTGACTGAGATCAGTGCCTAGTGATTGCTCTGTCACTTTAGTGATAGAGGATTTAGCTTCGTGTGGTTACCATCTTGCTTGTTTCCCGTTTCCTTGGTTACCTTACATGTTTTACAATGTTTACTCTTTTGGATAAATGTTTTTATCTCATTTACAGAAATTGTTATTTAAACAGGTTTAAATGCTTTTGAAGGTAAATTCATTTATTATCATATTGTTATTGTATTTTACTAATTTGCCAAACCGTCGTATTTGACCCACTCTTTGGTGCTCAGGTCCCGTTGTTGGTTATCCCGAGGAGGAACACGAGGAGGCGATCGGAGAACCGCAACAGTTAGTTGAGTGGCGTGCTGATGATGTCATCTAGACATTGGATTGCTTGAGAGAGATAACATTTTGGGAAAACTTTTAACCATTCTTTTGGGGATTGGTATTTTGTTTATATTGGCCTTGTTGGCCTCTATTTTTGGGAAATGTATTTAAATGATCTTTGTATAAACTTTAATTTACTTTTGGGTAACATACTAATGATCATTGCTCATTCTGATACGGTACTATACTTGTGTTATCATCTTTATGATTTGGGATGGATTGAATATCTGATTTGCTACACGCTTCCGCACTTAATAGAAATGTTCTCATATAATTGTGATATCCTCACCGCGGACACCTATGAGAAATTAAATAAGTGTGTGCACCTTGTTGACACACTCTACACATTCACTCACCACACTACCACTATCACCATCGCCATTAATGTCCCGATCCCGGATTAGGACCTTGGTAACCCGGTCCGGGGTCGCGACAGCCTTTGGTAGAACTCAATTAGTTTTGCACGTATTTTCTCAACCTGCTTTATTACAGGTAGCATTCTGGTGTCTTTAAGTAGGCTATTTGTGCATTCAGTGGCGTTGCTGGTGAGCATATCATATCGACGCTCTTCTACAAATGCATTTGACCAATGCTATTTTCCAATTCCCTTGATGTAATTGTATGCAGAAACGTCAACATCTCGAATATCATTTAAAAATGCCTCGTACTCACAAGGTCTGTAAGCGTTTGCAGCACACCAGAATTCTCGAACAATCTCGAATTTTCTTTGAAGTTATTTTTGACATTTTCGGCTATATGACGACAACAAAAGCAGTGCCTTGCACTAGGAATGATGTTCATCAGCGCAAGAATTTGACCTTTCATTCGGTCAGAGACAATGGTCAAATTCCTTGGCTCGCCCAAGGCTAAGCTTAGATTTGCAAAAAACCAATCCCAACTCTCACGGCGCTCGGCTTCAGCAAAGGCAAAGGCAATAGGGAACAATTTTTTATCCACATCATATGTCACAGCCACTAATAATACACCAGGATATTTGCCACATAAATGTGAACCATCAACTGCAATCACTGGCCTCAATGAAGTCTGTAAAGATCGAATGCACGGGCCGAAAGACCAAAAGAACCTCTTAAAAGTATCATCATCATTTATTTCAATATTTGTAATCGGACCTGGATTCATCCACTGCAATTCATTACAATATAGAGGAAGATTTCGGAATAACTCCTCATATGATACACGGATCAATCGAAGGGCAATGTCTTTCGCTTTATGAGCCTTTCTATAAGTAATACGACAACCAAACTCCATTTGAAAATTATTAATAATCTCTTTTGGTGTCAAATCATTATTGGATTGGACTCTATCCATTATGTACTCTGCAATTAGCTCTGAAGAAGCTTGCCGATGTGTCATTGCCATCATTGGTTTAGAGCAACAATGGTTAGAGTTATACGTGCGGACTTGGAACTGTGGCCCAGATTCAATAATGGAAGCATGGATACGCCAAGGGTAACTCTGACCACTGCAATGTGTTGTAACTTTGGTGCAATTGGTCTTCAAGTGCTTCAGACTGAAATTGTTGTAAATTGCCAACTTCGCCAACGTTCTTATGAATGTATCACGATCTGAAAACTTCCGCCCTATACACATCTCCCGTGCAGAGTTTTGATATGTTTCAATCAAGTACTCTTCAGGAACCATGGTGTCCTCAATATTAACATCCATGGCTTTGTATGAAGGCTCCAAATTTTTATTTTAGGTAGCTTGATTTTGTTCTTTGTTGGAAATAGTTGTTGTATTTCTACCCACTTGTGCATGTTCACATCCAGCAGACGCTATCTCATCTTCAACAGTTGGATCATACATTATCTCATCAACGACATGATAAGCTCCTATACTTTGATCAATGACAGCATGATTGGGTGCTCCCGAGAACTCAATATCATTATCTTCATGGAGGTTGACTGTCGGAAATTCTCGGATAGGAGTTGCATGTACTACCTCTTTGTCTCTGTGTTTCTCCCTCGACGCACAAGAATTGTCTTGGCTTGGACCATGCAAAGGCATACGTTGCAACCTTTCAATTCATAACAAATGAAATTGTAAGAAATTGTATTAGAAAATCGACTTACATTAAAAAAAATAGAAGAAACTCACTTACATAGGTTTTTCTTGTCCGTTGCTAGTTGCTGGATTTGTTCCTTTACTAACATATAAATACAAACCATTCGTATTGTTTACCGATGCTCTAAACATTACCTTAATATCCTCATCCTCTTCTAGGGTAATCAATGAGAATGCAGATCCATCGTGATAAAGGTACTATATAGCTGGCATGTCACTAAGTGCTTCCCACTTAGATACTTCGAGTGCAACGTCTCGCAAATAACTGTAACTTATGTCGGTGCGTAAATACCTCATCTTTTGCTTTTCACCTTTGTACATCGGACGGTTAATATCAAAATCAGACTCTCCATCATAGTGGAAGATGACCAAAACTTTATTGTCTGACATCCTAACATTCAATAAAAAAATGCTTGAAATGGGTTTAACACCAATAACAAATATAAACAATGACATGAATTCAATGACAAAAATGTTACATTATGGACTCCATCCATTATTATCAAAGAATATTAAATGAATTGTATTAATATATCAACAAATGGACAAAGAGACAAGACTACCTAACTTTTTATTGCTTTGGAAGCAAATCTTCAGCACTCCGTGACGTGGTTGGTCAAAGTGGTATTGGCAATGGTCAATGAGAATTACATTTAACCAATATAACATACACATGTGAGCCCTGATCCATTTGTATCTCTCATTTGAGGAATTATGACCAAATGTCCATTCCTTATTGAACTAATGCCCATGTATATGTAACTGATAGAATCACAAAACTATTTTCAAAGATTGACCATTTCTATGTTAGCCAATGCCCATGACCGTCCCCATATCCAGCCATTTCTATGTAAACAAAAGCTGATGATGCTTAATTCTACCATCTTCTATTATATTCAAAGCCAATGTCCATTTGTATTACTGAAATATGGTCTTCTTATGATAAGAAAGTTAATGTGGACTACCCATGGAGTAAATATTAATTATCCATCAAGGAGATGGAAGCTTTAATGAATACTTCCAAACATCAACTTTTTGGGAAAAAGAACAACACATGTGGAGATTGTGCTTCTAGGTTTAATCAAATGTAAAAAAGGTAAATCTAGACTACCAACCTCTTTAATGGAGCCCAAACCTTTCTACTTAAAAAATTGAATAATAGGTTCTCCCATAGTGGTGGTCCCGGCTTTTGTCTTTTTCCAAAGCTGCCTCCGCCCTGGGGCTGACGGGGTATGGTGGAGGGAAAAAGGAAAAGCGGGCATCAGTTTTTTTGTACGGGTATGCCAATTTCTCTTTAATACTTGGAATTTAGAAATGGTGATCCGGAGATCCACCTTCACAAGTAAAAAGGGAAATGAAACTTTTTTCTAGTTTTCCATTGCATACATATTTTAATAAAAGAGACAGTTTTGTTTGAATGCCGTAGAAGGCGGTTTGGTGCCGTTGGAGGCGATTTTGCCATGAAAGGCGATTTACAAATCTTATCAATAATGAAAGACAAGAGATGTGATTTTTTGTCTCTTTAGAAAAAATACAATTTACAACAGAAAAGTAAGAAAAAGGAATCTAACTTCTCATGCGATTGTGGGAGGGCTCGTTCAGATCGATGGTCGCGAGTCATGTATGGGCTCCGCCATCGTCCTTCAGATGAGAACATAGTGCTTGATTTCTTGGCTTGGCTCCAACCTCAGATTTTTAGAGGATAAGGACCAAGATAAGGTCCTATATCCGGTAAAAAACTGAGTAGACGGGCTGAAAAGCCGCATCTAGCCATGTTGGATAGAAGGAGAGGTGGTCTTTGGGGGGGGTGGCCCCCCAAGGGACTTCAATCACCTTGTTGAACTTGTTGCAGCAGAGTTTTCTTGAAGGAGCAGGGTTGTAGAGATTTCTCCAAGGATTTTTGAATGATTTTCTGGCGATTTTTCCGGATCTGTGGCGATTTTCCCGGATCCTTCTGTGTGTGTCCCCCCTCTCCTCAAATGCTTGGAGGGGACTCCTATTTATAGGCCTTTTGGTAGCCTTTAGGAGTGATTTATGAGCCTTTATGGTAATAAAGCTCATTAAGGGAGGAGTTACAAGTTTAATTGCTTTTTGTTTTGTAACTCCTGACCCTTGGATTTCATTGGCCGGAGGAGAGTCATGGGCATTTAATCGCCTTTAATCTCCATTATGTTAGGAGTTTCATGGCTTGAATGCCATGATTGCTTGGACTTGTAACTCCTGAACGGAGGCTTCTGATTGGGCCGTTCAAGATAATGGGTTAATGACCGCATTAACTTGCCATAAACGGGCCAATTGATTGCACTAAGTGGCCACCTTGGTAGCTGAAGAGTCGCGGGCCATGTTGCGTCTCTTGGAATTCCCTTTGCGATGATCATCGATGGATCCTTATGTAAATCAACATCAGATGATCATGTAGTTTCAGACATTGGTTGATACCAGCGGGCCGGCAGCATCTGTCCAATCGATTTCGCGATCGGGCGGGCAGAAAGTGCACTTTTTGGTTGTTCAGCTGGCGATCAACGAAGTTTTTGAAGTTCTTGGAAGGATTCCTGTGATCTTGGCGAATATCGGCGAATTTGGAGCCTCAAAAGTCTGAATCTGGAAAAATCACAGGGACAGAACAACTCGTCTCGCGAAAACGGACGAAACGGGGGGTCCCGGGGCGAAATCGGCGCCCCGGACCTCCCAGGGTCGCCGGCCCCATGGTCTCCGGCGACCATGGGCCATGGTCGCCGGCGACCATGGCCCAGGGTCGCAGGTCTGGCCCAGGGTCGCGGGGCTCTGCGACCCTGGGGGGAAAATTACTTCCCGGGGCCCGTTTCTGGCCGTTTTTCGTCGTTTTTCGCTTCCGTTTTTTTTGTTTGTTTTCTATGAAATTTCTCCACATTTTTGGCTTGATTTCCCTCTGAAAAACATGATGAGAATCCTTGCAAATTGGTTTGCAAAGTTTCCGATTTTCCGGGAAAAGCCAAGCGCAGAACTGCTGATTTTCCGCCAGAAGCTGAAACAGGGTCAAACGATGTCGGAATGACCTGAAACTTGAGGTGAAGCTTCTTGAGCATTAAATAAGACCAACCATGGGCTTTATTTTGAGTTTTGAAGCCGTTTGGGGTCATGCAAATGCTTGCCTTTGATTTCACTGCGAGGGAAATGCCGAACTTTGACTTTCGGTCAAACGATGTCCGATTGACCTGAAATTCGACGTGTGACTCCCTCATCAGTAGTTAAGACCAACCATAGGCTTTCGTTTGAGTTTTGAAGCCATTTGGAGTCATGCAGACGCTTGCCTTTGTTTCTCCTGCGAGAGAGATGCCGAGCTTTGACTTTCGGTCAAACGATGTCCGATTGACCTGAAATTCGACGAGGAGCGTATTGGAGTCATTTTGAGATGATCCGCAAGCTCCGAATTAGGTGCCATGGTCCCAGGGTGGTCCGCCGCCGGGAGCTGCTGCTTAGCTGTTGGAGAAGTGAAGCTAGGCCAAATGATATCGAAATGACCTGAAACTTCATGTGTACCTCTCTTTTGGTTCTTTTGAGTGACCTTGCAGTTTTTGTTTGATTCTGACAAGATCTGATGCTTGAAGTGGCGCCTGCCTATTTTGGTAGGATGCGGCTCCGTGTAGCTTTTGGTGTGAAGAGGCAAAGTGACATTTTTGGTGTCAACAAATGCCCCCTCGAGGTACAGCGACGATATAGCTTTTGTAGTCGATGTGCCTCGAAGAGAATCTTGAAGAAGAGCTTCTGACTTGACCAAGAGTCTTTGAGCATTTTTATTTTTTTTATGGAGTAGCCTTTTGAGCTTCCAGGGGATTTTATGGTAGTGAGAGGGATCACGTACCACCTTAAGGCAAGATTTTGAGAATGACATTTGGATTTGGATTTGGTTTGGGTTTTTTGGTTTTGATTTTGACCTTGTGACCTAACAAGCTGTATGTGGCAGGTTAGGGGGTCAGGTTTTTGGTTTTGATTTTGACCTTGTGACCCAACAAGCTGTATGTGGCAAGTTAGGGGGTCAGGTTTTGATTTTTGGTTTTGGTCTTGTGACCTAACAGGCTGTATGTGGCGAGTTAGGGGACCATGGTTTGGTTTTTTGGTTCACTCTTTGGGACAATTTTGGGTCCATTGGAGTGGTTTGGGCTTTTGTGGAATGTCAATTTCAAGATTTTGGCTTAATTTGGTTCATGAGGTGGGATGGTTTGGATTTTTGGAAACTCATGAAGCTTGGATTTTTGTATGGTATGGTCCAATCAACTCAAAAGAGGCATGGGACCATTTTTGTACGCTCTTGGTAAGAGAAATTTTGACTAAAAGCCACTTTTAGTGCCTAGGTGGTCAAACCTGGCTCATATGGGCTAACCCATGGGACCTTAAGCTTTGAAGGATGGCTTAGATCTCATATGGTGTCACTTTGTAAAGAATATCTAAAGATATCTCCTTTGGGTGGAGAATATCTAAAAATATCCTTACTTTGAGAGATTTTCTCAAGTTTCCTTGATTTTGGGAGAGATTCTCTCAAAATATCTTTCTTTGGGAGAGAATATCTCTCATTCCCTTTCTTTTTGGAGAGAATTTCTCAAAGAATCTTTGTTTTGGGAGAGAATATCCCAAGTTTCCTTTTCTTTTGGGAAGGTTGCTAATTTTTAGCCCTTTCCTCCTTGCTTTTCTCTTGTTTCCTCTTTTGGTTTGCTCTCTTCTATAAAAGCAATTGAGGTGGGATCTCTTGCTCCTATTGCTTTCTTTTTGCAAAAGTCTTCAAGAGTTGCTCTAAGATCAAGAATCCTCCTTCTTCAAGAGTCTTCAAGTTCTTCTTTCTTCTCCATCCATGGCTTCAAGTAAGTTTTTTATTTCCTTTTACAAGAAATTCCATGTAAAGAAAGTTTCATCATTTTTTTCTTCTCTTTTTTTTTTTTTTTTTTTTTTTGCACGTGTTCTTTTTTTCTTTTTTTTTTACACGCCCTTTTCTTTTTTTTTTTCTTCTTCTTTTTTTTTTCTTTTCTCCTTTTTTTTTTTGCTGCTGTACGGACATGTCCGTACAGCTTTGGGCCGTACGGCCATGTGGCCCATGGGCCACGGCCTGTGGGCCAGCCCATAATTTTTTTCTTTTTTTTTTCCTTCTTTTTTTTTTTTTAAAAAGAACTTTCCTTTCTCCCCTTTTTGTATCATCATGATAATGAGGTTTCATGCATTTCAAGATGTTTATGCATTTTTTTTTGTTTGATGCATCAAGATAGAAGGCTAGAGTTTCTATGTTAAGTCAACATGAATTTTGACTTAGACAAAGTTTGATTTTGACCAAGTTGGGTTGGAATTGGTCCAATTTTGTCAAGGTTTTCCTAGCATCTAGTGCATGATGATTTTCTTTTATGCATGATTTTTGGTAAATTGAATTGGGAGCATGATGATGATGCACACCTGGAAATCTTTTGCAAGTCTTGAGATTTGAAGCTCGCAGCAATGTTGAGCTCTTTCTTTACTCTTGCGGGGGTTTCGAGGAGCTTTTTTTTTTGTGCAAGTTTTGGGATTTGAAGCTCGCAGCAATGTTGAGCTCTTTTCCGATTCTTGCGGAAATTTGAGAAGACTGTCTTGATCTCGCAGCAATGTTTGAGTTCGAGTCTTCTTTGAGAATCCTTCATTGATCATGAGCTCGCAGCGATGTTGAGCTCATCTTCAGGCTTCCTTTCTTTTCGGGGTGATTCCCTTTTCTTCGGAATTGCCCCGGAGTCATGCCAAAATTTCGCTAGGATTTTTTTTTAGCAAAATTCTGTCATTCTGTTGATTGATTTTTTTTTTCAATCTTTGCAGGTAGTTCCTCCAGAACGAACAAGGGTAAGAAGCCCGTTACCGATACACCTCGTCGATCTGCCAGATCTTCCAATGCGGCTGTACAGCAGGCCTGGGAGAAGGTCCAGTATGTGGAGAGAAACTTGGAAGAGTGTGACTCGCTCAACCGAGATGAGATGAGACAGCGACTGATCGCTCTCAAGGATGAGGAGTTTTATAAGATTATGGCAAGCAATCGTCCTTGGGTCATGGACGATCAGAGCGTTGTACCCAAGCCTACCTTTTTCTTTGGTGATGCAGCTCCTGATGACTCGTCATATCAAAGGAGATGCTTTCAGTTCTCTTACACAGCCGATGGTGAGGAGAGAACCATTTCTACCCGGTCGCCTTTTGATCGTACTATTTCGATCATGAGTCTTTCTCCCACATGCTCTAAGAGAGAAGATCCTCCAAGCTGGGTGAAGAGGACCAATGTGGTCAAGACCGGGGTTTTTGTTGGCGGTCCTTCTGGTTATGCAGAGAAGTCACCTGTCCGTCTGGACATGTTGATGCCGGCCAGCGGCTACCAAGGATCTGATCATCCATCGGTTGATTTGAGACCGGTGGGCCTTGGCATTTTCAGGGGCGATGGCAGCAATTGGGTGAAGCTTTTTCGACTTCGTGGCCGTTTCAGTGTTGACTCGGGCTGGGAGTCGTGGACTGATCACATCCTGCAGATCGGCGGTGCCATTCTGAAGGAGGCCGAGATTTTTGATGCGGTTCGCGCTTTTAGGCAAACCGTATTTTTCTCCGATGAGGCTTTTATGGCCATGCTGGAGTCCTTCCTTCCACAAACCAACACCTTCATTGTTACGAATGGTGAGATTGGTTTTTCTTTGAAGGAGCTGAGTGCCATTACCGGGTTACCCATCCTCGGCAAACTCTATGAGGAATTTATGCCGATTGACAGCGTCCTTGAGGAGCAGTCTGAGGAGTTCAGGCTTTTGTACTTTCAGCTCGTCGCCTTCTACGATTTTTTGAGGGAGAAGGAGGGCTTGAAAGTCCGGTGTAGCAGTTGGAGGAGTTTCAGCTCTTTGTCTCCAAACTTTTTTGGCGATGAAGAATCTTCTGAGAGTATGACCCAGGAAGCCAAGACTAAGAATCCGGGGAAGAAGATTTCTGCCATGCGAGAGAATTTGAAGAACTTTCTCACAAGTACAGACGCCGTTTGCTCCGACATTGCGCTGCGGAGAGACGTTGTTGCGTACCTCACTTATTGGCTGGGTGAGGCTGTTTTTGCTGGAGGAGACGGAACACACATCAGGCCGCATTGTATATTTTCGGCTTGTCAGATGGCGTTCGGAGAGCAGTTGGCTTTGGTGCCTGCTCTTTACTCCTATTTGTGCACCGAACTGCAGGCTGCTGCTTTTCTGGTTCGGCTTGGGCTTCCTATGAATAGGGTATTTTCAGCCCATATTTTTTATTCGTGGTATGTGTACCACTGTCCCGGCTTCCACCGTTTGGGCGCTGCTCAGGATGATGACCCTTTTATGA
Source organism: Cinnamomum chago (assembly GCA_038049695.1). Classification (NCBI taxonomy): domain Eukaryota; kingdom Viridiplantae; phylum Streptophyta; class Magnoliopsida; order Laurales; family Lauraceae; genus Cinnamomum; species Cinnamomum chago. The sequence continues at coordinate 38,818,083 of CP142458.1, forward strand.
TTCGGTTGGCTAGGGGAAAAGCCGTTTCCGATTCACTTTTGTCTGCCCGCTTGAGAATCCGACGATTCAGGGATGTCGAGATTGGACAATCTTCAGTAAAGCTTTCTCCAGATTTGCGGAAGAAGGCTTTTGATTTTGGTGTCTCCCGAGATTCTACCAGGGCGGGATCGGGAAGACACTATTCTTTGACCAACGCAGAGAAGAGGTGGCTTTTAAACATACGTGTTGGCACGATGGTGTACCGCAGACATCTTTTTGTTGATATCCAGCCGTATGTCCCTTCGCGTTTTGCGTTGCAGTTAGGCTTCTCTCAAGGCGTTGTTGGAGCGCCTTCGAGCATGGTGAAGCGTTTTGGAGGTTTGCAGGACGGGAGAAATGCATGGGCTTTCTATAGTGCGGAGGACACTACTGCCATGATTTCCTATCCTGAGTTGCCCATTTTCCGGACTGCTGGCTTCACGAAGTGGTTCGTGGAGAGCTTTGCTGTGTACCGAGGGCTTTCCAAGAAGGAGCTGAATGTCAAGCAATCTCCTGGGAAGGGTCTTGGTAGATCAGATGGCGTCCGTCGAGGGGAAGTTTTGTTCTTCCTTTCTGGAGAGAAGCATAGGATAGGCTTTCTCGAGGAACAGGATGTCATTAGATCCGGAGCCGCACAAGAGATACCTGCTGAGGTCTTGAGACAGCTCGAGGAGGAGGAAGCCGAGATCGACACTTGGATGCAAGCAGAGCGAATGAAGGCTTCCATGGGGTCCACTGGTAGGAGCGGGTCGTCCAGTGAGGAGCCAAGTGGAAGTCCTGACTTTGACAGTGAGGCAGGTACTTCGAGTAGACCGGCTCGTAGAAAAAAGAGGAGGAGAGGACAGCGTCGCACAGAGAGACGCCACGAAGACTTTCCTGATCTGGAAGTCCCTCCTACCATTGCTGAGGAGGTATCAGGAGATGCTGATGAGCCTCCAGAGAAGAGGAGTCGTGAAGAAGAGTCCGTTGATGTTGGTATGATTTTCCTTCTTCTCTATTTTCGCTTCTTTCCTTTTATGAGGGATTTTTTTTGATCTGTTGTTTTCTTTCTTTTGCAGAAGATGAAAACTTGGTGATGCCCGAGGTTCCTGCCGATGAGGCGGTGATGGATCCAGTTGCGGCATCTGAAGAAAAGTTGAGGGACTCTGGGGAGGACCCAGAATCTCCACCTGGTATGAGGATGATGATTTTTTTTTTTTTTTTTTTTTTTTTGAATTTGCTGACACATATTTTTGTTTTCTTGTCAGCTGACTTGCCAGAGGGTTCCGACTTCGAGCCATCTATGGATATGGCTTTCGACGATGCTTCGGATGAGCAAATGGAGATAGAAAGTAATCCGCCCATCATGGAAGAAGGTATTTCATAGTGATAATCTTGACATTGATTTTTTTTTTTTGACAAGATCATATTCATACCTTTTTGTGTTTGGCAGATTTTGAAGTGACAGAAGAGAGTCCATCGCTTCCTTCAGAGCCAGAGCCAGGGATGCCAGAAGTTGACCCAGTAATTGGGACTTCTCCAGCCAATTCTGACGCGGCAGAGGCTAGACCTCATGTTGAGATTCCTTCTCCAGCGGCCCCGATTGGAAAGTGTTCTATTGTTACTCTTCCGATGGGACATGACTTGGGCAGCCAATCGACAAAGAAGGGTGAGTCTTCATCTGGCCCATCTCTTCAGTATGCGAAGAAGGTGGTGATGCGGGTTTTGAGTTCTTGGATTGAGACCCTCCTTTCTGGACACTTGGATGTTGCACGTAGCAAGATTCCGCATGTGAAAGAGATTCTCAAAGATGCTGAGGAAGATATTGGTCTGGATGTTACGGACGCCCGGGCGATCGTTGATAAGATCATTGCATTAGGCGACGGATGGTTTGAGACCATCAGCTATCCTGATGACCAGTTCTTCCAAGAAATGTTCCTGAACCCTGCTGAGAAGGCTCAATCGGATTTGAAAGAGACTACACAGGGCAGGAAGCAGCTGGTTCGGGAGAGGAACCGAGCGGAGTTAGACATCATCAGGCTGCAACATGACCTTAGCATCCTTGATGGAGAGGTTGAGGAGGCAAGGAAGCATCTCGAACACCGAAAGGCCCAAGTCGCCAGTACGTGGTCCGCCATAACAGAGGCTCGTGACAGGGATAGTGCTTTGATTCGCCAAGTTGCAGAGGCCGATCAGATTCTCAATAGGAAGGCTAGAGAGAATGAACGATGGCAGACTGCACGGGATAGTCTTCCTGGTGTAGCAGAAGGGATAGAGCCTTCTCCAGCTACTCATGGCAGATTCTTGAAGAAGCGTGCCTTGGAGACTCTAACGGATGAAGCCAAGAGTTTGCTTGAGGAACTGAAAGCTTGGCTGGAGGGCATTTTTGGCTGAGACCCCTCTTTCTCTCTTTTTATATACCACATGTATTTTTTTTTTGTATACATTTTTGTAGTGCTTGTGAACACTTTTCTTTTCTTCTTTTTTTTTGGTACCACATGTATTTTTTTTGGTACTTTTTTTTTTGTTTTCCCTACGCTCACTTAAATATTGTGATTAAAGTGATTGCTAAATGGGATGTGATCAAAAGTTTGTCATTTTGTGAGAAATCTTTTGACAAATGATTGTTTTGGCATGGGAGCCAGTTTTTGAGACATGTTTTGGCATGGGAGCCAGATTTTGTTCACGGCATGAAAGCCAAATTTCGGGTGGCATCTATAGCCGGATTTGGGTTTATGGCATGAGAGCCAAAATTTTGGATGGCGTGGAAGCCGAAATTTTGAGGTGGCGTGGAAGCCGATTTTGATGGCGTGAAAGCCAAATTTTGGGATGGCATGAGAGCCAATTTTTTTTTTAGATGGCATGAAAGCCGAATTTTGTGGCATAAAAGCCGATTTTTGGGGTGGCATGAAAGCCGATTTTGAGGTGGCATGAAAGCCAATTTTTGGGGTGGCATGAAAGCCGATTTTGAGGCGGCATGAAAGCCAGTTTTTGGGGTGGCATGAAAGCCGATTTTGAGGTGGCATGAAAGCCAGTTTTTGGGGTGGCATGAAAGTCGATTTTGAGGTGGCATGAGAGCCAATTTTTGTTTTTGGTGTAAGAACCAGATTTTGTTTTTGGCATGAAAGCCGGATTTTTTGAAAACCGAGTTTTGTTTTGGTGGCATGAAAGCCGAATTTTGATTTTTGGCATAAAAGCCGAGTTTTTGGCGTGAAAGCCAGGTTTTTGGTTTTTTGGAGTGAATGCCGAATTTTTGGCATGGAAGCCGGGTTTTTTGGCGTGAAAGCCAAATTTTGGTTTTCAAAAATGCAAGTATCGACTAAAAGTCGCCTCCCTGCTGAATGGTATTGCAAGTATCGATGGAATGTCGCCTCCTTGCTCATTCGGTTGCGAGTATCGATGGAATGTCGCCTCCTCGCGGATTTGGGTGCAAGTATCGATGGGATATCGCTTCCTTGCTTTTGTCTTCAAAAACATTTGTTTTGTGGGTATCGATGGAATGTCGCTTCCCCACAATTTTTGAAGTTTGAGGTTTTTTCGAACCTTTGTTTTGTTTTTTGTTTGTTTTGAAATTTGGGTTGTGGATATCAACTGGAACGTTGCGTCTCCACGATTTTTGAAATTTTGGGGTTTTGGAAGTATCGAATGGGGTTCGCATCCTTCCGATTTTGGGTTTTGCAAGTATCGACTGAACGTCGCTTCCTTGCGGTTTTTGAAAAACCATTTTTTTGTTTAAAGACACGAGGGTCGTAAATTTTGACTCAAAACCATTTTGGTGGTAAAAGTCGAGGTGGACTAGGGCTGAAATCCCTAGGTCCTGATTTTGTTTCAAACCATGAATTTTGGTTTCAAGGATCGAAAATTTTGGTCAAGTTTGGGAAGAAGCTCCTAAACTTGGATTTTTGGATTTGCTTTTTTTTTAACAATGAAACGATGAAAGAAACATTGTTTTGAGGGGTGTTTTTTTTTAGAAATTTCAACAAGAGGATGAAAATTCCAAAAGGAGTGGGTTTGACGAGCAGATACCTAGGAATAGGCTTTGGCCGTGCAGGCGTCGCTCTGACCCGATGGAAGAAGCCTTCAAGGGTAGTACCGCTTCAAGAACTTTCCATTGATGGGCAGCATACATCTGTCACCCTCCATGTTTAGAAGAGCGTATGCGCCGTTGGAGAAGACTTTGTCGATGACGAAAGGTCCCTCCCATTTTGGTTCAAATTTGCCTTTGGATTTGTTGGCAAAAACCATTGGTCTTTTTACTGTAAGAACCAAGTCTCCCTTTTTGTAGGCGCGTTGCCTGACCTTCTTGTCAAAAGATCCTGCCATGCGTGCTTGGTAGAGTTCAATGCTTTGTAGAGCTTCGAGCCGTCTCTCATCGAGGTTATCCAGCTCTTGGAGTCTCAATTTGACATTGCTTTCTTGCGTCATGTCATTTTGTAGAGATACCCTTAAGGAAGGAATTTGAACCTCAAAATGGACAACAGCTTCGCATCCATAGACCAAGGAGAATGGTGTGCTATGGGTTGGTCCTCGAACGGTGGTTCGATAGGCCCACAAAGCTTCAGGCAGTTTGTCGCCCCATTCTCTTTTGTGACTAGAGACCATTTTCTTGAGGATTTTGCAGAGCGTCTTGTTGAAGGCCTCTGCTAGTCCATTCGCTGCCGGATTGTACGGAGTTGAAGGACAACTTTGGATTTTGTATTTGTCGCAGAACCTGTAGAATCGGTGATCGCGGAACTGTGGTCCGTTATCATGGACGAATCTTTTAGGTATGCCGAAGCGACAAATGATGTTGGTGCGCAAGAAGTGAAGGACTGATGACGTCTTCATTTCACTAAGCGCGAATGCTTCTGACCACTTGGAGAAATAATCCGTAGCGGCGAAGATGAAGCGATGACCTTTGCTCGGTGGAGGGGAGATAGGACCTATGATGTCCATACCCCAGGCTTCAAAAGGCCATGAGATTGCTGTAGGATGTAGCCATTCCGGAGGCATGTGGACATAATCTCCATGAACTTGGCATTGTTGGCAGCGCTTAGCAAATTGCATTGCATCAGCCACCATGGTAGGCCAATAATAACCTAACCTTTTTATCTGATCGTAGAGCTTAGGCCCAGCCTGATGGGCTCCACAAAGACCAGCATGTACTTCTTTGAGTGTTCCCTCAGCCTCTTGTTGTGACAAGCAGCGTAGAAGTACTCCATTGTAGGATTTTCTATACAGCATTTTTGAAGGAATATCCAAATGAAAGTTTGGGGCTCGTCTTTGGATGCTTACCCGTTCTTTTGGATCTTCAGGTAGGATTCCGAACATTATGTAATCAATGAACGGATCCCTCCAGTCGCTGATCAGAGGTTTAAGGACGGAGATCCGACTTCCAACCACTTGGTGGCATTCAGCAACTGCTTGATGTGTGTTGAGAGGAGGGAGAATCCTTTTTTTTTTGACACACTGTAATTTGCATGTTTTCCCCTTCTTGGATTGCCATAGACGCAGCAAGTCCAGCCAGGGCATCTGCACGAATGTTTCCACCTCTGAGGATGTGGGTGATATGACAGATGTCGAACTTTTGTCGAAGCGATTGTGTTTTGTTGTAGTAAGGCAACAGATCGGGCTTCCTGACTTCAAATTTCTGATTCATCTGGTTGACGATCAGTTGAGAGTCTCCAAAAGCTTCCAGCGTAGTGATGCCGGATTCAAGGGCGAGTTCCAATCCTATGATTAGGGCTTGGTACTCAGCTGCATTGTTTGAACATGGTTCCAGTAGCGAGAATGCGTGTGGAATCATGTATTTGTCGGGATTAACAAAGAGAATGCCAATTCCCGATATTTGATTTCCCTTTTCATTTGTCCTGGTTGCGCCATCGAAGTACATGTGCCAGGAAGCGTTTGATAAGGAAGTCTCCACACTGTAGACTGATTCGTCTGGGAGGTCATCCCTGAGTGGAGAATCTTTAGGCAATGGATGCTCCGCGAGGAAGTCTGCTAGAGCTTGGCCTTTGATTGCTTTTTGTGGTACATACCTAATGTCAAATTGTGACAGGAGGATGGACCATTTTGCCAGTCGGGCATTGAGAGAACCTGCTTTTGTGACAAGGACCTTTAGGAGGTTGATCCTCGAAATCAGGTACACTGTGTTGGATAGCAGATAGTGACGCAGTTTTTGTACGGCGAACATCACTGCCAAGCATTCTTTTTCGACTGGAGAGTAGCGATGCTCTGCACCTACCAACATGCGGCTAAGGTAATATAGAGCAGCTTCTTTTCCCTGGTCATTCTTTTGTGCGAGTAGAGCGCCTAAAGAACAGTCAAGGGCCCTTGTGTACAAGAGGAATGGTTTTCCAGTTGTGGGGGCAGCCAACACTGGAGGTTTAGTCAGGTATGACTTGATGTCCTGGAACGCGGCTTCACATTCAGCATCCCAGACAAAATCGACACCTTTCTTCATTAACCGAGAGAATGGACGGCACTTTCCTGATAGGTTGGAGATGAACCGCCGAATGTATGCCAATCTTCCTTGGAGCCCTTTTAATTGTCTTAGGGTTCTTGGAGATGGCATTTCTAGGATAGCCTTGACTTTGGTGGGGTCAAGCTCTATGCCAGCTTTCCGTACTATGAATCCGAGAAACTTACCCGATGAAACACCGAAGAAGCATTTGAGGGGATTCATTCGCAGTTTGTGTTTGCGAAGTCGGAGGAAGACTTCTCGAAGATCTTTGAGATGGTCTTCTTTTCTTTTGCTTTTGACGGCGAGATCATCGACATAACATTCAACCGTCTTGTGCTGCATATCTTGGAATATCTTCATCATAGCCCTCTGATATGTAGCGCCGGCATTCTTCAGACCGAATGGCATGACAGTGTAGCAATACACGCCAAACGGGGTCCGAAATGCTGTGTGTTTTCCATCTTCAGGATGCATCTTTATCTGATTGTAGCCAGAGAAGCCATCCATGAATGTCATTCGCTCGAACCCACAGGTATTGTCGATCATCACCTCCGGTATAGGGAGCGGGAATTCATCTTTTGGGCATGCATTGTTCAGGTCTCTGTAATCAATGCAGACCCTGATTTGCCCATTTTTCTTTGTCACGAGGACGATGTTAGCCAACCATTCAGGATGTTGTTCCTCACGGATGAAGCCAACGCTTTTGAGTTTTTGAACTTCTTGTTCAATTTTGTCCATCACGTCAGGACGGAACCTTCTTTGGCCTTGTTTGACAGGCTTGATATCTTTTTGAAGATTGAGTTTATGGATTGCTATTTTGGGGTCTAAGCCAGGCATCTCAGCGTAAGACCATGCGAAACAATCAACGAACTCATGAAGAAACGCGATATACTCGGGTAACTCATCATCCTTTATATTCTTGCTTATGAATACAGGACGTGAGTTATCAGGTTTTCCCAAGTCTATCTTTTGAACAGAATCTTCTGTTGGAAGATTTGAAGGTGGTTCCTCCACAATATTTTCGGAGGCTTCCAACCCAACAAAGCCTTCTGGAGTTCCAAAGGTATCTACAGACCACGGCTCTGCTTTTGTCCATGGGTCTTCTTGATTGGTACTTTTCTCAAGATTTGCTATGAGATGGTCCCAATCACCTGTTGAAACTAGGTCGAAGTAGGGCACTTCCTTTGGAGACAGTGGTTCTTCTGGGTCAGAGAACCGTGTGTCTGTATTATCGGACAATTCCTCTTCATCATCAAAGAAATCGTACCAATTGGATGAACTTCCTGGATCCTTGACGACCAACTCTTCAAAGAGATATCCAGGGAGATCAATGTCTTCATTAATATGAGATGTTGAGGCTTGGTCGGCAGGATGACTTTGCAGCCTTTGTGTCAACTGTCTCAAGGGAGCGTCAGGATCATACCCCAGCCCATATGAAGACTTTTCTATGTGGCGGTGGGGTTTCCAACTTTCCAGTTGACTTTTGGTCAGGGTTGGTTCCAATGGCGTGATAATACCACGGCCATCTCCCAAACCGGTTGGGTTCTGAGCGTCGTAGCCCATTTTCTTCATGATAGCTTGCGCCATTGGACTATACAGGGATAGTTGAGGCAGACCTTCATTTTGGAAAGGTTCAAGCGAAGAATTTGATGAAGAAACTCCCGATTTATGGAAGAAGATTGGCTTTTCTTCTGCTGATGTTGCTGGAACAACGAAGGAAGCAGATGCCGGATCTTCTATGTCAACGGTTGTCTCCATCGGAGTGAGAGCGGGCTGAACTTGTTGATCATCAGCTTGGCTTGACGATGTATCGTCTTCTGGCTCTGAGTCCGAATCCGTGTCTTGCAAGATAGACACGAAGGAGACAGCAAACTTGCCCCCAGCCCTCTGTTTTGTCTTCTTTGCTTTGGTGGTGATCACCAGAGGTTTTGAAGACTTGAGGGAGACCATGAAGGGAGATTGATTATTCTCTTCGGTTTTGATAGAGGGTTTATTTTCTTCCGGTGATTGCTGAGGAGCCTTGCCTTTGTCTTTCTGGAGATTTTCGGCAAAGGATGCTGTTTCTTCCTCCCTTTCTTCTTTTTCATCTTTGTACATCTGAGCATCTGCGAAATAGACTTCTTTGCCTTTGAAGGGCTTTTTGTCTGCAAACACTCGATGTATCAAGCCGTCATTGCCAACGAACTTGATGCACTGATGTAAAGTCGAAGGGACAACACCATTCTCGTGTATCCAGGGGCGTCCGAGAATGATGTTGTAGCATGAAGGGGTCTTTATCGCATAGACAGTGACCTCGGAGATAAGATCACCGATTTGCAACTTGAACCTGATTTTGCCGATCGGCCTTTGAGCGCTGCCATCATATCCAAAGATGGACACAGACGTGTGGCTCAACTTGCTAGGCGGAATGCCCAGTTCTTCGAGTGCCGAAGTGGAGATGAGGTTGAGTGCAGAACCTGGATCGATCTGGATTCTGCGTAGTGGTACCTCTTTGATGTACCCGGTGAAGTACAGGGGTCGGTTGTGCTTTGTCTCGCCTAGCAGGAGGTCTTCCTTGGTGAAGGCGATGGTTGCACTTGCTGCTTTTTGAACCGAGAAGCATTCGATGCAGGATCCCTCAGTTTTCTTCTTTTCTCCTTTTGAGGGAGTTTTTGATTTTTTGACCCTATGGTCCATTTCAATTTGCAGGACTTGTGGGGCATGTTTGTCGACATCCGCATCCAGCATTTGTAGTTCTGAAATGAGACTATCACGAGTCTGTGGTGACATTCGTAATAAGTCTAGGATGTGCAGACGTGCAGGTATGTGTTTGAAGTGCTGAATCAAGTCGTACTTGAAAGCCTCCTTGGGGCCTGCATTTTCATTATTCTTGCCACTAGGGGCGTTTACAGCTTGTTTTCCCAAAGGATTTACATAAGAAGCAGAAGGTTGGTTGTAGTTTTTGTGGTAATCCCGGCCAGAACGAGTACCTCTACCAACTTCAAGAGCTTCTGGAGAAGGGTCTTTGTTTAGAAGATCACCCTCGAGATCGAGGGGTTGTTCCTTCTCATTTGCTGAAGATTTCTCTGTGTCAGCATTGCCATCTTCAGTAATTGTGTTGCATGGAGCATTTTCCGGGAGCAAGTCCTGAACAGCATCCAGCAACTTTCCTTCTTTGTCGAATATTTTGTTGGTCCAGACATCACCGATGAGATCGGGCATTTGGGACCAATTGACCGGATTTTCTCCGAAGAAGATTTCACCGGCTGGAATTTCTTCAAGGTGATCGGTCGGAAGAGGTTTGAGTTCCAATGTCACTATTCCAGGAGACGAAGCCTGAGAAAGTGAGGAATTATCATCCTGAGTTATTGCATTGCAAGTAACTTTGACGGAAGATGCCTCCAAGATGAACTGTTGGGAATCAAATTCGTCCTCAGATGTAAGAGGATCGTCGATCCAACAGCTTTCTTCGTTTTCCGGGGTTACCGGAGGAGATTCCTGTAGATTTTCAGGAACTTCCGGTGCTGGGTTGTGACGAAGCTGATTGATGCGACCTTGTTCTTGCTCTATAGCAAGGTGCTGCAAGATCCTTGCGTATTCATCGAGATCAGGCAATCTTCTTCTTCGTCTGCTCCTTGTGGTTCAACATGGTTGGGTTCCACTGGAGTATTTTCTTGGACAGCCTCTTGGTCTTCTTCATCATCAGACCAGGATCCTTGCGGCTGTAATGGGTTATACCAGATTACTGGCATAAGATGAGATTCAGGGATCCATTCCTCGTCGGAGAGATATTCTCCTGTTTCGAGGGATTCTTCCCACTCATCGATGTCACTGGCGGTGTCACTGGACTCATATCCATCCATGGAGAATCCGACCACTAAGTTGCAAGAGTATGATGCCCCCTGCGTAGTTTCATCTTTGAGATGTGGTGGCATGAAATCACCAAGAGTGAATTTTCTTACCTCCTTTGAAGCCTTAGGAGAGGACTCTTCTGTTGCCCCCAGTGAAGCGGTAGAGGAGGTTTCTGCCTTTTCAGCGACTTCTTGCTTTTTCGGAGCTTTCTCCTGCTGTTTGAGCTTGCGGAGTTGTCTCCTGGATTGCCTTCGCTGTTGAGCGGTTGGCTTTGTTTTGACGACCTCCCAATTTTCATCTTCTAGGAGATCGGGGTGTACCCATATGGGCTGTCCGTCTGATGTTGGATATGGAACCAACTCTCGGGACGTTTGGGTCATCTTTATCACCTTGAAGGAAGTAGTGATCTTCTCTTTTGGTGATTTTTGTTTTTGTCCACACGACACCATGTTGACGGAGGCAGACCCATAGTTCTTGTCGAAGGTAATGACTCCGTTTTTCCACATCTCATTTATCTTCTCTCTCACAACAAAACATTGATTGAGAGGATGCGAGACCATCTGATGGTATGGGCAGTACCGAGGATCGTTGGTTTTACCAACATCTCCTGGTCTTTTGGGGTCAGGCAATGTAAGTTTGCCGCTTGCTAGGAGTGCCCCAAAGATTTTTTCAACATCTTCATCGAACGGGTATTTCTTTTCTACTCGTTCTTTGAAGGCATCAGAGAGTTCAGGCTTTTTACCTGCAGCTTTGTTTTCAGCTTTCTTTGGCTGCTGAGGAGCTGACTTGGTTTGTACATTGAGAACCTCCTTTTTCTTTGGTTTTGAGGTTGCAATGGTAGTCGGCTCTTTCTTTAATGATTTCTGACTGTTGAGGTCTTTGATCACCGTTTCAGCTTCCATAGATGCTTCCAGGAGTTCTCCCAGGTTCTTTGATTTGTTGCCGATGATCATGGAGCGGATTCTTGCTCTCATGTTGTTTCGGCAGATGTCGACCAGTGATGCTTGTGGCAGTACATCGGAGCATTTGTATGCCATTGCCTTCCACTTGTGAATAAAGTCATATGTTGACTCATTCTCTCCCTGTTTTATGCTGCAGAGCTGAGCCATAGTAACAGGATGATCCTCACCTTTGAAGTGGGTTACGAAGCGTGTCTCCATCATGGCCCAATTTTGAATGGAGTCCTCCGGCAGAGTGGAGTACCAATCAAAGGCCGTACCTTTTAGGGTACTTGCAAAGAGGCGGATTTTGAGGGCATCTTGATCCGCAATAGCTCCCGTCAGGATCTTGAAATGGATGACGTGTTGTCTGGCTGAACCTTTCCCCGTATATGTTTGGAGAGTAGGTTGCTTGAATTTTGTAGGGAACGGGACCGAGTCCATCCACAAGGGATATGGTGGCTTGATCCCATGCTCCTTTAGTGTATCCTCTTCTTTTGCTTTGGCGAGGATATCGTCAACGTCCTTTTTGGTAAGGGCGCGTGACTCACTGTTTTCCGCATTTTCCTCGTCGCCTTGATGGCTCGGAGGAGCTTCATTGTTTTGTGGACGCTGAAGATTGAGAATTAGGTTCTCTATTAGAGTCTCTATCCTCTGCTGCCCTTGCTCCAGCTGCTGGATGCGTGCGGTTACGTCATCATGCGGCGGAGGTTGTTCAGTATTTGTGACCAAGACGTTCATTCTTCGAGAGTCGAAAGAGGATACAGTCTTGGTGACTGAGCTGGAGCTCATTCTTTTAGATGAAGAGCTCGAAGAGTGGTCACTCCGATGTCCTTGGCTTGAAGAAGCGGGAGAGTTTTCTTTATGTCTTCGTGTCCGGGAGACGCTGCGAGTCACCGGTCGTCTGACATGGATTTTAGTTGCTGACTTCTGGCGTTTTCTGGTTTTTCCAACCATATGAACAGCAACAAGTTGGTCGGGTCTTTCTTTTTCGACCCATTTTTGGGAGACTTGAAGTGCAGAATCCTGGGTTCTTTGCTTCTCTAGTCTCTTTTGTCGATATGCCGTTCGGCGACGCATACGACGAGCGATTTGAGCTTTGGTTAGCTCTGGCTGTGCCCTAGCAATGAAGGAAGTAGTCCCTGGTGCGCAGCAGCCAAGCTTGTCTTCTTTGAAGACGGGCAGGGACAGGATCTGGACGCGGTCCTTTGCCTGTCGCAGCGAAGCTTTGAATTTTGCGAGTTCGGCTCCCGTTGAGAGGAAGGGTCGACTCGCAGGTGTGAAGGCCTTGACAGGTTCTTGCGGAGGCCTTACGATGCAAGATTTGATTTTGGGCTTGTATGAGCAAGCCGGCTCGTGCTGAGTTGGTTTTGTTTGGCGGAGGGTAGGCTTCTCCTCTTTCATGTAAGCAAGAGGGTAGAACCGGTTCTCCTTGAGAGGGGCCAGGTATGCTGGCTTTGCTGATGTTTGTGACCTTCGCTGTTTGGGTGAAGGCCTTGGAGACCAAGTCTTTGAGCAGACCTGGTTTCTTGCTGGTTGAGGCTTTGCAGGAGCAGTACGGGCCTCAGGTTTCTTGATGATCGCCCTTGGTATCACTGTAGTGATACGTTGAGGGGCGGTTCTCTGCTTCTTGGCAGGTGCGGTTTCTTCTGCGGGTAGTGGGAATGGTCCCAATGACCCGAAGACAATGGTCCGGGTAGTAGAGTTTGACCCGGTGTCTTCTGAGTTGCCGAGGGAAATGATGCTTCGGCAGCTGGCGGGGCGCTTGTAAGTGCGCTTGGTTTGTTTGTCTTGGAGCATGAGCTGGTACTTGTTCTCATCAAAGGTGATGGTTAATGAAGCTGCCATTGTTAGTTTTTGGAAAACTTCTGAAACAAGACCATATCCATTAGTAATCACAAGAATATGGTGATCATAAATGGAAAATACTATGGTTTCGCCTTTTCAAGTCGCCCGAGGGGACATGGCCCAGCCCAAGCAATATGAGGAAGGCAGAAAAGCCATAGAGGGCACAATTGTTCTGAACGCAGGTAGGGTCAGCTCAGAATGAGCATCCCAGTGACTGCTAGAAGCAATTGTGAACCTTAATTCAAATTACCGAGAAACAAAGCTCACTCAAGGTAAAATGATATAAGGTTGAGATACAAATGTGTCGGTTGCGAATACAGTAGACCCGAAAGGGTGTACTAGCACCGCTAGGCACAAATGTTGCAAATCGCATCCTTAGAAAGGACACGAGATGGGATTTTTGAAAGGTCAAGATTGGATTCATAGGAGAGAGCAAATGGTATTCCAATCCGAAAATGAGCTCAACATTTCTGCGAGCTCGAAAGTCCGAAAAGGAAGGAACCAGGATTTCTCAAATGTGAATCCAAAAGTGACGGAAGTTTTTTTTGAAAGTGTCAAGATTGGACTTTATAGAAGAGAGCAAATGGTATTCCAATCCGAAAATGAGTTCATCATTTCTACGATCTCGAAGTCCGAAAAGGAAGGAACCAGGATTTCTCAAATATGAATCCAAAAATGACAGAAGTTTTTTTTTCTTTTTTTTTTTTTTTGAAGATTTTTTTTTTTTTTTTTTTTTAAGAGTTCACATAGATCTCCAATTCGATCTTATGAAACCTCAGTTGATAGATCAGCCCCCAGGTAAGGGTAGGATTACTTAATGAACCCGTTTGGAGGACCCTTGCCTAGAACAGTCTAGCTGTCTCCATACTCTGGACAAGGCTTTTCTTAGATCCACTTTGGTCAAAGAACGCAATTGGTGCAACCTTAGTGGCTTTTTTTTTTTTTGAAAGATTTTTTTTTATTATGGATTCATAGAAGAGAGCGAATGGTGTTCCATTCCGAAAATGGGTTCAACATTTCTGCGATCCCGAAGTCCAAAAAGGAAGAAACCAAAGTTTCTCAACTTAAACCCAAAAGAGGAAAATCTGAAAATTTTTGTAAATCAGATTTTGTTTTTTTTTTTTATGGATTCATAGAAGAGAGCGAATGGTGTTCCATTCCGAAAATGGGTTCAACATTTCTGCGATCCCGAAGTCCAAAAAGGAAAAAACCAAAGTTTCTCAACTTAAACCCAAAAGAGAAAAATCTGGAAAAAAAATTTTAAATCAGATTTTGTTTTTGATTTTTTTGAGAAAATTTTTTTTAGAAACAAGAAAGACTGGAAATAAACTTAAAAGAAGAAATTTCCAAGAATCCCATCTCATGTGTTTTTTTTTTTTAGATGCAAGATCCAACATAGGCCACCAACTAAAAAGGAGCCAAAAGGAATCTAAGCACATGTTCATCAAATGAACGAGTCCCACCGGGTGTGCCAGCTTGATGGTCCCGGCTTTTGTCTTTTTCCAAAGCTGCCTCCGCCCCGGGGCTGACGGGGTATGGTGGAGGGAAAAAGGAAAAGCGGGCATCAGTTTTTTTGTACGGGTATGCCAATTTCTCTTTAATACTTGGAATTTAGAAATGGTGATCCGGAGATCCACCTTCACAAGTAAAAAGGGAAATGAAACTTTTTTCTAGTTTTCCATTGCATACATATTTTAATAAAAGAGACAGTTTTGTTTGAATGCCGTGAAAGGCGTTTTTGTGCCGTAGAAGGCGGTTTGGTGCCGTTGGAGGCGATTTTGCCATGAAAGGCGATTTACAAATCTTATCAATAATGAAAGACAAGAGATGTGATTTTTTGTCTCTTTAGAAAAAATACAATTTACAACAGAAAAGTAAGAAAAAGGAATCTAACTTCTCATGCGATTGTGGGAGGGCTCGTTCAGATCGATGGTCGCGAGTCATGTATGGGCTCCGCCATCGTCCTTCAGATGAGAACATAGTGCTTGATTTCTTGGCTTGGCTCCAACCTCAGATTTTTAGAGGATAAGGACCAAGATAAGGTCCTATATCCGGTAAAAAACTGAGTAGACGGGCTGAAAAGCCGCATCTAGCCATGTTGGATAGAAGGAGAGGTGGTCTTTGGGGGGGTGGCCCCCCAAGGGACTTCAATCACCTTGTTGAACTTGTTGCAGCAGAGTTTTCTTGAAGGAGCAGGGTTGTAGAGATTTCTCCAAGGATTTTTGAATGATTTTCTGGCGATTTTTCCGGATCTGTGGCGATTTTCCCGGATCCTTCTGTGTGTGTCCCCCCTCTCCTCAAATGCTTGGAGGGGACTCCTATTTATAGGCCTTTTGGTAGCCTTTAGGAGTGATTTATGAGCCTTTATGGTAATAAAGCTCATTAAGGGAGGAGTTACAAGTTTAATTGCTTTTTGTTTTGTAACTCCTGACCCTTGGATTTCATTGGCCGGAGGAGAGTCATGGGCATTTAATCGCCTTTAATCTCCATTATGTTAGGAGTTTCATGGCTTGAATGCCATGATTGCTTGGACTTGTAACTCCTGAACGGAGGCTTCTGATTGGGCCGTTCAAGATAATGGGTTAATGACCGCATTAACTTGCCATAAACGGGCCAATTGATTGCACTAAGTGGCCACCTTGGTAGCTGAAGAGTCGCGGGCCATGTTGCGTCTCTTGGAATTCCCTTTGCGATGATCATCGATGGATCCTTATGTAAATCAACATCAGATGATCATGTAGTTTCAGACATTGGTTGATACCAGCGGGCCGGCAGCATCTGTCCAGTCGATTTCGCGATCGGGCGGGCAGAAAGTGCACTTTTTGGTTGTTCAGCTGGCGATCAACGAAGTTTTTGAAGTTCTTGGAAGGATTCCTGTGATCTTGGCGAATATCGGCGAATTTGGAGCCTCAAAAGTCTGAATCTGGAAAAATCACAGGGACAGAACAACTCGTCTCGCGAAAACGGACGAAACGGGGGGTCCCGGGGCGAAATCGGCGCCCCGGACCTCCAAGGGTAGCTGGCCCCATGGTCTCCGGCGACCATGGGCCATGGTCGCCGGCGACCATGGCCCAGGGTCGCAGGCCTGGCCCAGGGTCGTGGGGCTCTGCGACCCTGGGGGGAAAATTGCTTCCCGGGGCCCGTTTCTGGCCGTTTTTCGTCGTTTTTCGCTTCCGTTTTTTTTGTTTGTTTTCTATGACATTTCTCCACATTTTTGGCTTGATTTCCCTCTGAAAAACATGATGAGAATCCTTGCAAATTGGTTTGCAAAGTTTCCGATTTTCCGGGAAAAGCCGAGCGCAGAACTGCTGATTTTCCGCCAGAAGCTGAAACAGGGTCAAACGATGTCGGAATGACCTGAAATTTGAGGTGAAGCTTCTTGAGCATTAAATAAGACCAACCATGGGCTTTCTTTTGAGTTTTGAAGCCGTTTGGGGTCATGCAAATGCTTGCCTTTGATTTCACTGCGAGGGAAATGCCGAACTTTGACTTTCGGTCAAACGATGTCCGATTGACCTGAAATTCGACGTGTGACTCCCTCATCAGTAGTTAAGACCAACCATAGGCTTTCGTTTGAGTTTTGAAGCCATTTGGAGTCATGCAGACGCTTGCCTTTGTTTCTCCTGCGAGAGAGATGCCGAGCTTTGACTTTCGGTCAAACGATGTCCGATTGACCTGAAATTCGACGAGGAGCGTATTGGAGTCATTTTGAGATGATCCGCAAGCTCCGAATTAGGTGCCATGGTCCCAGGGCGGTCCGCCGCCGGGAGCTGCTGCTTAGCTGTTGGAGAAGTGAAGCTAGGCCAAATGATATCGAAATGACCTGAAACTTCATGTGTACCTCTCTTTTGGTTCTTTTGAGTGACCTTGCAGTTTTTGTTTGATTCTGACAAGATCTGATGCTTGAAGTGGCGCCTGCCTATTTTGGTAGGATGCGGCTCCGTGTAGCTTTTGGTGTGAAGAGGCAAAGTGACATTTTTGGTGTCAACACATAGAACAAGGTAATGTGGAAGAGGGGTTGCAGATAGATTCGTCTGGATACTAGAAAAGGCAAAGGGGAAAAGGGAGTTCGACAGTCTTTAAGGTGTAATGAATGAAGAACGGAGAGATTCCCGCTCATTTACTTAGAATGAACTGCGATATCCCTGCTCAGCGCTAAAAGGAAAAAAAAAAAAAAAAATACCAAACAAGGCCTTTGAGACGACTGTAGTCTTTATAAGATGTTGGTGGTGCTTTTGGCTTTTGACAAGTCTTAAGGGATTTTTGGGGTAAAATTCTCATATTTCTATCAATAAGCTATTTATCACTAGAATATCTCCTTCATTGCAAAACTTTATTATTGAATGGGCTTAAAAAATCTACAAAATTTAATTTTGGGCCTGGGCTTACCAAAGGAATCCTTTGAGCCGGACCTCGAGTATTCAAAAATATGGGGGATTTTCTCATACAAAGTTCCCTTAGTCGTGCTGGATCTTCAGAACCCCACAATTAATTCAGGGTATTCACACTATGTAGATGGTAGAGATTCAAAATCTCACACCGCTCTTATGTTGGATCCACAGGTGACAAAAGTGCTTCAATTACATATATATATTTTGATAAAATATAAGGAAATTGATTAGATAAAGTCGAGTAAATTATTTGGTCAGAAAGACGGAATAAAACTTTTACATCTATGAAACATGCAAACCATTCAAAATTTGCTGACCCATCTTTACTCATGCAAGTCCATGACGCCGCAGCAGTCATGTCTAGTTTGGACAAACTTCAGAGAACGTAATTCCATCAGATATTAATCAAAATATTCATAGTTTCGTAATGTAACATGATCTACCTCTATGCATACATACACAACTTCCAGGTTAGCTGGAATTTACTATTAGATTGGACACTATGAAAAGCCCGGCTAAGTAGTGAAAATAATTATGGTTGGACCGGAATTTTATGCAGTGATGGGGAGGAATCTGTATATCTAATGGAATGTCTAGATTAACTAATTAACTAAAAGTGTGCTCATTGTTAGTGCTTCGATCATGTACATGTTTTCTTCAATCCAGTGATAAATTCTGATCCCTCTAGAGAACCTGATGCATTCCATAGCTAGGTAGGGTAGACCCACAACTTGTACTCATAGATTTTTCCTCACCTTACTATGAGAGATATGGTGGGGCCCTCACATCTATATCCAATATCCAATATCAACAACTTAAATGTGAGGGGCCCCACCCCTATCTCTCATAGTAAGGTGAGAGATGCTCTCATAGGAGCATCTCCCATATATACATACATATTGGAAGTGCCTAAATTGTACGGGCTTGGAGATTGCTGAAGAGCTTCTTCTGGAAAGGATCAACGCTTGGACAACCTGAAAGATGGAAGGAGAGGATAGGTCAGAGACACTGGCTGCAGTCAGCGCAAGGCCCTTCAATGTCTGAGTTAGTGTTGTCACTGAACAAATGGTGAAATGAGGTGGAGGAGATTAGAGGGAGTTTGGAATGTGAGTGCGTCTGAGTGTGAGTTTCAGCGTGACTGTGAGCGTACCTTCTTTGGATTAACTCCTTGTATTTATAGGTGATGTACCCACGGGTCCTGTCCTGACTTCCTGGAGACAATATCTCAATCCCGACCTTTTAGGGATTATGGACGAAGTCAAGATGATGGTGTTGGAATTTGAGATTCTTCGAGACAATTAATGAAGAGTTAAAAATGATTATGCGTTGGAATTATTGTCAACACATTGTCACAAGCATTGCAAACAAGTCAGAGGCCATGGAGACAGAGGTTTCATGAGCTAGAGCGCGACTATGCAATTTCCAAACAGCAGCAGACAGCAGCCTCGCGCGCTCGAGTGCGTGAAGGTGCACTCGAGCGCGCACAGTCGGATTCAGCCAAAGTCGAGACAGCAGTCTCGCGCGCTCGAGCTCGTGTAGGTGCGCTCGAGCGCGTGAGCGGAGAATTTTTAGGATCTTCACGATTTCGTATTTCTTTGATGGAAATCTATGTTTAAGATGACCTAATCTTATTTAAGAGGAGATTAGACTCGTGGAAGGGTGTGGGGGAAGTATCTCTTCTATCAAACAAAGGTGAGGAGAGTTTTTCAAGAGAGATTTAGAGAGAAGAGTGATTGTGAGAAGAAGGTGCTGCTGGGATTGCTGTGTTGCAGGTTTCTACAGCAAGTGTGGACGAGAATGTGCTCATGAAGATGATGATTCGTTCATAGATAAGTGTCTCTCTGTTTATAACTTAAAATTCAATTTTTAAGGGATTGAGAGAGAGAGATTGTAGAGGGGAAGGGCTGTAGAAAGAACTAAACTCTTATTCTGTAAAACATCAAGTGGGTGCTTGGTGTTGGGGATTTGGTGATCCTGTCTGTTGGTGCAGACATATTGGAAAGGGAGTAGGTGCTTCCTAGATAGTGGGTGCTATCTGAAACTCAAGGGTGGGTGCTCTTTGTCGTTGGTGCGACTAAATAGATTTAGACCTATTCCGGATCGGTGTTCGGAAAGTCTTTGAACCGTGGACGTAGCCTTTTTGGTGAACCACGTTAAATCTGTTGTCCGTGTGTGTGATTTGATCTTTTGTTGTTGAAATTGGACCTGATTTTAGAGATCACTGATTCACCCCCCCCCCTCTCAGTGATCGCGATATCCAACAATTGGTATCAGAGCCCGGCTCCCTTGATAAGCTTAACACGCTGAGGGTGATCTATTGTCAAATCACATGGCATCTAATACAGGGAATATGAAAGCACCTTTGTTTGATGGCTCTAATTACTCCTTCTGGAAGATCAGAATGCAGGCCTTCATTAAATCACTTGGCTATGATGTCTGGGAGGCTGTCAGAGTCGGTTACAATGCTGCCATCGTACCCACTGATGCTGCAACGAAGAAGTTAGCAGACAACGACTCCAAGGCGCAGAATGCACTCTTTAGTGGTCTTGTGGACAGCGAGCTGGTCAAAGTTATTGCATGCAAAACAGCCAAGGAAATATGGGACAAGTTGCAAAGCATTCATGAAGGTGATGAGAAGATTAAAGAAGCAAAGTTGCAAACCCATCGCTCTCAATTCGAGTCTCTTCGCATGGAGGAAAGCGAGAATATTGATTCTTACTTGCAACGAGTGAATGAAGTCACGAATGACATTCGTGGACTAGGGGAGGAAATTAAGGAACCAGTCATCGTCAAAAAGGTTCTAAGATCTCTTCTTTCCCGGTTTGATTCCAAAGTCTCTGCCATTGAAGAAGCTAAGGATCTGAATGCCTTCACCATGGATGAATTGCATGGTACACTCACTGCCTACGAGATGCGCATAGGCAAGACATCATCATCTGATAGAGAAGCGGCCTTCAAAGCTCAGAAGAAAGGGAAAGAAATTACTGGTCATGAGGCTGATACTGAAGATGATGAGCTTGAGGCTCAATTTGTTAGAAAGCTGAAGAAAGGAAGCAATGGAAAGTACAAAGGAAAGCTACCCTTTAAATGCTTCAATTGTGGAGGTGTTGGCCATTTTGCTGCCAAGTGTCCGTTGAAAGAAGACAATGATAATGACTCTTATACTGATAAGAGTAAAAGGAAGAAAAATTTCAGAAAAGGGGGCAAAGCACAAACCTTTATAAGCCAACAAGATGACAGCACATCTGAAACTTCAAACGATGATGAATCAACTGAAGCTCTCTTCATGGTTACTGTTGAAGAAGAAGAGGAGCAAGAGCTGGAAGAAGAAGAGGAGGCCGAGGTCAATCTTGAAGAAGAACTCATTGCTGCACTTGAGGAGCTTAGCATGGAGCGTAAAACAAGTAAGAAAAATCTGAAACTTCTCCATGAATCTGAAAGTTCAGTTATTGCTTTGAAAACTCAAGTTGAAGAATATAAAAGAATGGTGGAAGTCCTTGAAAATCAAATAAGTATCAAAAAGGAAGAGGCTATGAAACTTGAAACTGAAATCGCTAGAGCAAAGGCTGAAAACTTGGAAAGTAGACAAAAACTCAAAGCGCTCCAAGCGATTGAAGGGACAATGAAACTCAATGAAATTCTGAAAGTTCAAAAGCCCTTCCACAATAAATTTGGTATTGGATTTGAGATCGGAGAATCCTCTAAGGCTACACCTTCTTTGTCTATGAAACAAAGTGCTATACCTCTCAAGGCCACAAAGCTTCAAATTCAGCCTAGTATTGAGATGGTAAATAAGAAAAGGTTTGTGGAGTTTAATCAGCCACCTAAGAAAGGAAGGATGTTCAGATTCTACGGTTATTGCTTTCATTGTAATAGATATGGTCATAAAAGAACTGATTGTAGATTCTATGTGAGAAACAGTCCTTTAGTGACTAGGAACCCTTTTTCAATCCTAAACGGCCACAAAATTGAGTGCCATAAGTGTTATAATTATGGACACTTGGCTAGGGATTGTAGATTGCCTATTACTAACCAATTTCAGGTTGAAAAGAAACCCAAGTTAGTCAAGGCTTGGAGGGCAAAGAAAAGTGCAGAAAATACCAAGGAATCGCTCATTGTGCAAACGGCATTCAATGCACAAAAGAAGGCAGCACCATGGGTCCTTGATAGTGGCTGTTCAAGCCATATGACAGGTGATAAAGATAAATTCATCAAATTACAGCACTATGAAGGCGGATCAGTGAAGTTTGGTAACAATGATGGTGCCAAGATCTGCGGAAAAGGTGTTGTTCAGCTAATGGCAAACAAGATCAAATCAGAAGAAGTCTTATATGTGTCTGGACTGAGACACAACTTGCTAAGTGTGAGCCAGATCTGTGACAAGGGCCACGAAGTTGCCTTCACAAAGAATGGGTTTGTTATCAAGAAGTGTAGCAACGGCAAAACAGTGGCTACTGGATCTAGGACTGCTGGGAATCTCTATACATTGTCAGATGGAGCTGAAAAGACTTGCTTAATAAGTCGGACAGAGGAAAGTTGGTTGTGGCACAAACGCCTAGGACATCTAAGTTTTGATAACATGTCAAAAATTTGCAAATCAAAGGCTGTAAGAGGTATGTCTACAGTTGAAAAGCCTTCCAACCCCATTTGTGATTCCTGTCAAAAGGGAAAGCAAACGAGGGTAATGTTCAAGTCAAAGGAGCATCATTCAAAGAAACCTCTTGAGCTAGTGCACACTGATCTCTGTGGTCCTATGCGAACTCGAAGCACCAATGGAGATAAGTATTTCATGTTATGCATTGATGATTATACTCGTATGACATGGGTATTGTTTCTTAAGCATAAACATCAAGCACTTGATCGGTTCAAAGTGTTTAAAGCACAGGTTGAGAACATGCTAGGGAAGCGAATCAAGACGCTAAGGTCTGATCGTGGAGGCGAATTCACATCTGAAGAATTTACCAAGTTCTGTGAGCATCATGGCATTCAACGGCAATACTCAGCCCCTAGAACTCCACAGCAGAATGGAGTTGTTGAACGCAAGAACCGCACCGTGCAGGAGATGGCACGCACTATGCTGGCTGAGAGCAAATTGGCTAATAAATACTGGAAGGAAGCAATTCATACGGCTGTATACATTCAGAATCGATGCTTGATCAGGCCACATGAAGACAAAACTCCCTATGAGCTATGGTTTGGAAGAAAAGCAACAGTCAAGCACTTCAGAGTCTTCGGTAGCAAGTGTTATATCAAGCGGCTCGAACAAAATCCAGGAAAATTCGAGGAAAGAGCTGATGAAGGTATATTTCTGGGTTACTCCTCCTCTAGTAAGGCTTACCGGTGTCTTAACAAAAGGACCAGAAAGATCATAGAAAGTGCTGATGTTAGAATTAATGAACATCATGAATCCATGCCTATGTCTAGTGAAGGAAGCACAATTTATGAAAATCTCTCTGAATCAGAGAATGAAAGGTCTGAATCCAATACATCAAGGGATAGTTCAGAAGTCACCTCTCCTACTAAACATAGGACTTGGGTAGAGCACCACCCTAAGGATCAAATCATTGGAGATCCTCAGGCCGGTGTTCAAACTAGACAAAGTGTAGTTAGCAATTACTCACTTGTGTCCACCATTGAACCCAAGACTGTGGCTGAAGCCAGTCTCGATGAAAGTTGGTTGAAAGCTATGCATGAGGAGTTGGAGCAAATAGAGAAGAACTCCACATGGGAACTAGTTCCTAGACCTACTGATAAGAATGTTATTGGTACTAAATGGGTCTTTCGGAATAAGTTGAATGAAGATGGTCAGGTCATAAGAAACAAAGCAAGGTTGGTTTGTAAAGGCTATGCTCAAGTTGAAGGCATAGATTTTGAAGAGACCTTTGCACCGGTGGCTCGTCTGGAAGCCATTCGTATGTTTCTTGCATTGGCTGCATACAAAACCTTCAAGGTTTTTCAGATGGATGTAAAGTCAGCTTTCTTGAATGGATTACTGGAAGAAGAGGTATACATTGAGCAACCTGATGGTTTTCTCATTAGCAAAAATTCAGACCTAGTGTGCAAGCTGAACAAAGCTCTTTATGGACTGAAGCAAGCGCCAAGGGCGTGGTATGCAAGACTAGACCTCTATCTCCGCAAGATCGGTTTTGGAAAAGGACTGGTTGATAGCAATCTTTATGTCAAAACAGAGTTAAGCAAATAGCTGGTTGTTATCGTTTATGTCGATGACATAATCTTTGGCGGAAATGATGAAGAATTGTGCAGGAATTTTGCTGAAGAGATGAAGAAAGAATTTGAGATGTCAATGCTTGGAGAACTGAAGTTCTTTCTTGGTTTGCAAGTTCAGCAGCTGAATCACGGTATCTTCATATCACAGATGAAGTACATCAAGGAAATGCTGAAGCGTTTTAACATGGAAGACAGCAAGCCAGTGAGCACACCAATGTCAACAAACACAAAGCTAAGCAAAGATGATAAGGGTTCGTCTGTTGATCACACCACCTATCGATCTATGATAGGAAGCTTGCTCTACTTGACTGCTACGAGACCGGATCTTCTACAAGCAGTATGTATGGTGGCTCGATTTCAAGCATCCCCAACTGAAACGCATCTTACAGCAGTAAAAAGGATCTTTCGATATCTGAAAGGTACTATGGAGCTTGGTATCTGGTATCCCAAAGGCAAATCCTTCACTCTTGTTGCATACTCTGACGCCGATTGGGCTGGATGTATAGATGATCGCAAGAGTACAAGCGGTGGCGCATTCTATCTTGGTGAAAGGTTGGTGGCATGGCACAGTAAGAAGCAAGATTCAGTATCCCTTTCGACAGCGGAAGCGGAATATATTGCAGCGGCAACTTGTTGTACGCAAGTGCTGTGGATGCGGCAAATGCTCTCTGATCTAGGAGTTCAAACAACTGATCCTACGCCGATCCTATGTGATAACACGAGTGCAATTCACATCTCTAAGAATCCTGTTCAGCACTCTCGAACGAAGCATGTTGCAATCCGCTATCACTTTCTCAAAGAAAAGGTTGCTGCTGGAGAGGTAAAGTTGGATTATGTTCCAACCACTGAACAAGTAGCTGATATCTTCACAAAGCCTCTACCAAAGGAAGTCTTCGAGTATCTTCGTAAGAAATTGGGAGTTACTCACTCTCCCAAGACTTAGAAGACCTTCGCGCAAGGGGGAGCAAATTTTCAATTTGTTTTTGCTCCTTCCACAGTCCCTTTCGATTTGTTGTCAAAGGGGGAAACAGTGTGGTCATTGAAAGCATGAAGACAGGGGGAGACCTTGGTATGGATTATTGAAGGTCTGTAATGAAGACACTTCAGAAGTTCAGCATGCTCCAAGTAGAAGCTCAGCATGCATGTTCCATGCATGTTCCAAGTGTTGCCAACAATTCCAAAGGGGGACATTGTTGGAATTTGAGATTCTTCGAGACAATTAATGAAGAGTTAAAAATGATTATGCGTTGGAATTATTGTCAACACATTGTCACAAGCATTGCAAACAAGTCAGAGGCCATGGAGACAGAGGTTTCATGAGCTAGAGCGCGACTATGCAATTTCCAAACAGCAGCAGACAGCAGCCTCGCGCGCTCGAGCGCGTGAAGGTGCGCTCGAGCGCGCACAGTCGGATTCAGCCAAAGTCGAGACAGCAGTCTCGCGCGCTCGAGCGCGTGTAGGTGCGCTCGAGCGCGTGAGCGGAGAATTTTTAGGATCTTCACGATTTCGTATTTCTTTGATGGAAATCTATGTTTAAGATGACCTAATCTTATTTAAGAGGAGATTAGACTCGTGGAAGGGTGTGGGGGAAGTATCTCTTCTATCAAACAAAGGTGAGGAGAGTTTTTCAAGAGAGATTTAGAGAGAAGAGTGATTGTGAGAAGAAGGTGCTGCTGGGATTGCTGTGTTGCAGGTTTCTACAGCAAGTGTGGACGAGAATGTGCTCATGAAGATGATGATTCGTTCATAGATAAGTGTCTCTCTGTTTATAACTTAAAATTCAATTTGTAAGGGATTGAGAGAGAGAGATTGTAGATGGGAAGGGCTGTAGAAAGAACTAAACTCTTATTCTGTAAAACATCAAGTGGGTGCTTGGTGTTGGGGATTTGGTGATCCTGTCTGTTGGTGCAGACATATTGGAAAGGGAGTAGGTGCTTCCTAGATAGTGGGTGCTATCTGAAACTCAAGGGTGGGTGCTCTTTGTCGTTGGTGCGACTAAATAGATTCAGACCTATTCCGGATCGGTGTTCGGAAAGTCTTTGAACCGTGGACGTAGCCTTTTTGGTGAACCACGTTAAATCTGTTGTCCGTGTGTGTGATTTGATCTTTTGTTGTTGAAATTGGACCTGATTTTAGAGATCACTGATTCACCCCCCCCCCCCCCTCTCAGTGATCGCGATATCCAACAGATGGACGTAACCACCGGATAAAGATAACTTCTTATCTCTAGCCACTACAACAATATGCACTTTTAGCGACGTTTTTTAGCGACGCTTTTATAAATCGTCGGTAAAAGTCATACTTTTACCGACGTTTATACAAAAACGTCGGTAAAAGTATGACTTTTACCGACATTCTCCTAAAAAACGTCGGCAAAGTTCAATTTGGAAGATAGGGAAGTGAAAATGAGAGAATATTATCGACGTTTTCTAATTCGTCGGTAAAATGACTTTTAGCGACGTTTTATTTGTTTTACCGACGACAAAAAACGTTGGTAAAAGTCTTTTTATTTTTCTATTTTCTTTTACCGACGAAACAAAACGTCGGTAAAAGTCTTCACATTTTTTATTTATTTGTCTATTTTCTTTTTGCCGACGAAAAAAAAACGTCCGTAAAAGTCTTTACATTTATTTATTTATTTTTCTATTTTATTTTGCCGACGAAAAAAAACGTCGGTAAAAGTCTTTTTATTTTTTATTTATTTTTATTTTTTATTTGCCGACGAAAAATAAAACGTCGGTAAAATGAATTTATTTTTTATTTATGTTTTTTTATTTTACCGAAGAAATTATGTTTTACCGACGAAAATTAACGTCGGTAAATGTTTTACCGACGTTTAGATAAAACGTCGGTAAAAGTTGCTAATTTTTAACTTACTTTTTATTAATAAAAATTTATTAATTTTTACCGACGAAAAAATTAATTTACCGACGAAAAAAAAAACGTCGTTAAAGATCCTATTTTCCCTCTCCCGCCCAAGTGCCCTCTTTTATCTCCATCCCTCTCCCTCTTTTGTCTCTCTCGATCTGCGCTTCTCTCACTCTCTGTCTCGCTCTCTCTGTTCTCTCTGCTATTTATCTCTCCCTGGCTCGATCTCTGCGCTCTCTCTCGCTCGTTCTCTCTCTCTCTCTCTCTCTCTCTCTCTCTCTCTCTCTCTCTCTCTCTCTCTCTCTCGCTCGATCTCTCTCTCTCTCGCTCTCTCTCTCTGCTCTCTCACTCTCTCTCTACCCGAAACCGATCGTCGCTCGAGGAAAGGTCTCCCTCTCTCACGCCGCTGCCTCTGCTCGGACCCTCTCTGCCGTTGCTGCCTCTGCATCTCTCCCCTCTCTGCAGGTAGAGTAAATTTCTCATCTCTTCTCTCTTCGTTTCTATCTTATATGGGTATTTGCAGCTTCTGTTTGGAATTTTCGTGGTTAATAAAATGGTTCGCGGGAAAACGACTTCGTTAAATAACAAACCGAGGAATGACCATGACCTGTCTTCTGACTCCATCCTACTCTTCTTCCCCAATTTTCTCTCTGACCCTTTTTGCCAAAACAGAAGAAAAACCAAAGTGAAGCAAGAAATGGGTATTCAAGATCTGCTCAGATTCTTGAAACCCTTTGTTGAATACATCCACATCCAAAAATATGCAGGCAAACGAGTAAAAAAACAAAAACAAAACAAAAAATCCATTACCCCATTTCCCACATTTGTATGATTCTTACAATCTTTTTCTTTCTTCGATGACAGGTTGGGATTGATGCATATTCATGGCTTCACAAAGGCGGTGAGAATCATCTCTTTCAATCGGACCCAAAGCCCCCATTTTTTCTGTTTTGTGTTCTTTGTTTTGATTTCTTTAATGTTAAATTCACAGACCCATAAATGTGTTTTTGCAGCTTATTCTTGTAGCATGAATCTATGTCTTTATCCCGGGAGCGAAAAGGCTTCTCGTTATTTGGAGTATTTCATGCATCGGATCAAAATGCTTCGGCATTACAACGTCACCCCAGTTGTTGTCTTCGATGGTGGAGACATCCCTTGTAAATCTGCCACCTCAAACGAACGCCAACGACAAGTGATGTTAATTTTCTTGTTAGATGTTCTGTATTGGACTTTGGATGGGAATTTGTTTTGTTCTGGATATTGGTGACTGGCAATCCATATTTTCTGGGTTACAGTTTATATCTGGTTTGGTCGAAATTGAAATGAAGGACAATCATATTTATAGTGATTTCTGATTATTGTTAGACGAAAAATGCGCAGCTGATCATACCATGCATTTTTTTTATAGTAGTACTATTTGAATGGGGTACAATGTGGGCTGTGTGCAAATAAACCATTGAGCTAGAACTGATTTTTTTTTTGTTTTAAATTGATCTTTCTGAATTGGTTTTTGATGTTTGGCTTAGGAGGAGGGAAGCTAATCTTTCTTTGGCGAAGGAGAATCTCGAACAGGGCAATGTTAATGCTGCCCATGACTACTTTCAGGTACTATTAATCCATTCCGTCATCATCATTATTTGATTTCTGAGGTCAAACTGGATTGGAATAAGAGAAACCTCCCGGAATCCAATTAGCATGTAAATAAACTCATGATGGTTTGGGTGTGTTTGGATACCACACCAAGAAAAATAATGTTCATGAGGCATTGTTTGGAAGTGTAATGTTCTGGAGATAGATTTGGGTAACAAAAATGGGATTCCAAATAATATGGGCTTACATGTGGTTTGTGTTTCATCCAACTGCAACCTTGTGTAATATGTTATAATCAGTTGATTAGTCGATTTCTTTTTTCTTTTGAACATTTAATTGATATTTCCTGTCAACGTCAGTCAAAAATTGATTTCCAAGAATGAATAGGTTGTGTTCTAGATTACCATGTAGCAAGTCGAGTGTCAATTATTTTTGTTTTCTAGTTTGTCTCCCCTGGGTTTGAGAGGGACTCAATTATGTTTGGCCTCTAATCCATAGGCCAAATTTATTGAATCCATAGGTCATTTACATATTCTTTAGCTCTTGTCATCATTCATTCTTTTTGACCCAAAATTACTTGCCAGTGTTGGTGTGAGGGCCCTTCTGGGCCCACTCGGTACACATGACCATATAACCTCAATGGCTTCAATGATTTTGCCATCGGCATCTTGTTTAGAGCCCGAGATTTTTTGGATTAGAAGCAATGATTTAGAGAGCTGCATTCCACTGGCAGTTCTGGAAAATCCGACTGTTGTAGTACTATTCTTTAATTCCATCCATCCTACTTGGGGCTGGAATACTGTATGGTAGAGATAAACAGTTCGTGGATATCTAAAACGCCAGAGATCACAAGACTCACAGCAGTGTTCTCTTCATGACTGAAAATTAATCAACCAGATTATATGTGTCACAACATATGCAACACATGTAATATTGGATATTCGGATGATACCTGTTATGCTTTAGGGCGTAAATATGTGCTCTGTACTATGCTTTAATACTTCTACTACCCCAGATTGCTGAGATTGAAACTATATAGAATCCTTCCTTGCATAGACTGATTTAGGTACCCGGAAGAGATTGTGTCTCTGTTTTTTTTTTGGACAACAATAAAGATTTTATTTCACCAAAAGAAGAACAAGACAGCAATAGGAACGAAAATCAGGAAAGCAAAATACACACAAGAGAAGCTATACAAACGAAAAGGCAATAAACATCAAAAGAAATAGAATTGCGAAAACTCCTTCCCTTGCAAGGCCAAATCATTTGCTTCTCTTAAAATAAGATGAAACAAAGCTATAAGTGTTCTCAAGCTTATTTTTCTGTTCAAAAGAATAACTTGCTTTAATTGTATTATTTGAGTATGGATATTTGGAAAACAAGAGACCATACTCTGTAATGGGTTTCCCTTTCCAATCATGAAACAGAATTACCTATGTGCTATGTATTTGATTTTGTAAGTGGTCATTGGGAATTTTTTTGACAAAAGTAGTTTTTCAAGATACTGGTCATTCCATTGCCTTACTTTTTACTCATTGAGTGAGGATTGTTCTTTGGCCATTTCTTTTATCTGTCCATTTCAAGATCATTGAAATTTTCGTGGTTAATAGGTTGCATTTCTTATTGTTACTCTCTGTTTTTTCTTTTCTGCAGTACTTTATTTTATTCTATTTTAATTATTTTTTTGATGGTGGGGTTCTACTAGTTATCTGCTTTTGATTGTAATCAAGTTGACTGTATTTCTATTAAGTTGTAAACTTGTTTACCTGTGATTGCTCATGGAAAATAACAAAACAACTGCAACTCAGCCCGGAAAATGTCCAAACTGATGACCCTCATTTGTGCATAATCCAAGTTATCTGTACTTGGTTTATGAACATCCAAAAGGGCCAACAGTATGGTCTGTTTGATTTTGCCCCCCCAGGTGTTTGAGTTTTTGTTTATAAGTTATGCTTTCCTTATTGAGCGGTGAAATGTACCCGATATGCTTTGAAGCAGTGAATTTAGCGAGGAGAAGTCATACAATTAATCCTTGGCAGTTTTCAGTTGCTGTAAATGGAATTATAAAATTGTTTTATGTAATTTTACTATTGAGCAGAGGAAGTTATCTATATGAGTTATTTGACATTAACTATTCATCTATACATTTTTTTGCATCTTTTTATTTTTGTCTAAGTAGAAACCTCTTGAATTTTTATTTTTTATTTTTCTGTTCAAAAGAATAACTTGCTTTAATTCTATTATTTGAGTATGGATATTTGGAAAACAAGAGACCACTCTGTAATGGGTTTCCCTTTCCAATCATGAAACAGAATTACCTATGTGCTATGTATTTGATTTTGTAAGTGGTCATTGGGAATTTTTTGACAAAAGTAGTTTTTCAAGATACTGGTCATTCCATTGCCTTACTTTTTACTCATTGAGTGAGGATTGTTCTTTGGCCATTTCTTTTATCAGTCCATTTCAAGATCATTGATGTGAACACGCAATCTTGTGGTGAGCAGAGAGCAAACTATTCTTTCACCTTTCTTCTGCCTTTTACTGATGATCATTGATGCGATGGCTAAGGTAGTCCAACTGTCATTATTTTAGGTTATGGGAACTTACAATAATCACTTTACACCTATGCCCCCAGAAGAGATGAGCTAAATAAATGATTGTGTTTGTTGGCCTTGTTTAATCCACATACAGTGTGGAAAATGTTAGGGTTTTTGTAGATTGCAATTTGATGGATGCATAATCATTCTAGCATCATTTGATTTACACACTTGCATTGGTTTAAAGAAAACTTGAAATCTAGTTTTATACATGCATAGTTTTTAAGTTTTGGAAAAGTATTTGTTTTATGCATGTTTTGGTTCTAAACTTGGATGCATTGGTTTTAGAACCCAAACTCTTTTTGAAAACCTAATTCCTTGTGCATTACATTTGGAAAATCATGTTAGGTATTTAGGTTTGAGCTTTGCATACTTTCATCTCTTCAAAATCATATATGTATGCATTGTTTTTGAAAAAGGAGTTTTTAGAAATCAAGCTAGCCTATGGTTTAAAGTTTCAAATCATTTTGGGCTTTGGATGTTTCATGTTTTTATACATCTTTGAATGATTTAAAACATGTGAAAAAGCTTGATTATAATGGCCCAAAAGATCCCAAAGAAAATCTTCAAGAAACCCAAAAAATGGGAAATTCTGGGCAGGTCCGGTCAACCGGCCATGTGTGGCCGGTCAACCAGCCAAGAGGCCCGGTTAACCGGCCACACAGGGCAGGTCAACCGGGCTGGCACAACGGCTCTTTTTATGACCGTTGTGCTTGGCCGGTCAACCGGCCTGTCATGGCCGGTCAACCGGCTAAACTAGCCGTTGGGGCTGTTTTGGCTATAAAAAGGAGTTCTTTCCCTTTCCAAAAGTTGGGATTTTTAAGCCCCTCCTTGAGAGGTATTGAGGCATATCAAAAGGGAAAAGAACCAAGGGATGAAGGGGAAGATTAGGAAAGCTAAAGCTTGGATTAATGAAGTTAAACCACCAAGTAGGCTCTTCCTTCCTTAATCATATGTTTTCATGCTTTGTTTTATTTTTGGCAAATCATTTCTAGCATGTTAAACTATGTTTGTGTTGTGTCCTTAACATGTTTTATGTTTTGAGTTGATTTATTGTTTTGGATACAACATCACATGATTCAATCCAAGTAGTACTTAACTTTGGTAAATCTAAGTAGATCATGTTAATGGAAAAACCTTTGGAATTATATGTAACATGATCCATATACTTGGTTTAATCTTTGGTTGTTGTTTTCCATCATAAGAACATCTCTTTCAAAACTAACTTATGTTTTGGATTCAACTTCTTTACAAATCATATGTTTTCATGTTTTGTTTTATCATTGGTAAATCTTTAGTAACATGATAACCTATGATGTGTTGCATCCTTAGCATGTTTTATACTTTGAATAGATCTATTGTTTTGGATGCATCACCATTGATTCAATACAAGTAGTACTTAACTTTGGTAAATATAAGTAGATCATGTTAATGGAAACATCTTTGAAATTAGATGTAACATGATTCATATACTTGATTGAATCTTTGGTTGTTGTTTTCCATCATAAGAAAATCTCTTTCAAATGTATCTTATGTTTTGGATTCAACATCATTACAAATCATATGTGTATTATTGTTTTAAAGTTTCACAACTTGCCTTACTTTGATTGGTAAATCATTTTCAAAGTTGTCTTTATAATTACATATGATTTGTCCCCTCATTTCAATCAAATCTATTTTTATGTTTTGAGCTACATTGATGATTTGATTGACATCCCTATGCATCACATGTTTAGAGCTAATCCATTTCATACAACTTGTGTAACTTTGATATCATTAACAAGTTGTTACTTTTAACATGTGATTGCATTACTTCCTCAATCATAAATGTTTTATGAGCTAAAACTTTCAAAAGCCTTAGGCATACATTTATGAGCTTTCATTTTCAAAATGATTGAGGACCACACACACACACTTCATTTGTTTTCATCTTTGCATTCATAGTGTGAGTGTGTATTTGTATGTCACTTCCATATCCGCCTATTTAAGAGGCAATGTAATGAGCTTAAATTGGATCTCCATCAAGTGTATGTTAGACACTAATTTAGTGAGATAACCAACATATGGTTGAAGAGGTTATTGCTTAGCCTATAAAAGCATATTGTATAGGTTGATGTTAAGCCTTAAAAAACATCATTATAAAGGTTATTGCTTAGCCTCGAAAAGCATATTGTAAAGGTTATTGCTTAGCCTATTGAAAAGCATAAATAGTGGAAATCCGGTGGGGTGTTGGAGTCACAAGCCGGTAGTGGATGTAGGCATTGAGGCCGAACCACTATAAATACTTGTGTAATGGTGATTGCTTTGTGGTGATTCTTTTGTTAGCTTCCGCACCGTGTATGATTAATCATCACATATGACTAGTTTGTTTTAAAGAAGTTAAAATTGATTAAAATTGGTCATAGTTGTAGCTCACCCTATTCACCCCCCCCCCCTCTAGGGTTCGAATCCCCATGGACTTACAAGTGGTATCAGAGCGGGTTACTCCATTTTAGGGCTTAACAACCCGGAGTTGATCCTTGCTAGATTTGAACCCTAGTGTTGTGATTTATTGCATATCTTTTTAAAGATTTCCACTATGTTTGAAACTGATTTTTCCCCTTGCCTCATTGCACCACTCTATGTCTTTTCAAAGTTATATCTTCTAGAGTTGGTGAGTCCTTAAAGTGTTCTCTCATGGACAACCTTTTCAAGACTTTAGGTGAATTTTCAAAGGTAGACTATTTGAGTAACCTTAAGGCCTTGATACCCCTAGACCAACCTATTCTTTTTAGTTATATCTATTTGTTGGTCTTTGTACATTTGCATTTTGTTGCTTTACAGTCACATCTTTTAAAATGCAATGTTTCTTTGTGATCATTTGATTTTGTCTTCATGAACTTTTATAGTTATATCTCATGGTTTTCAAAATCCTTTGATTGCAACCTTTTCATGATGGATTTGCATTTTGATCATATAGTTATATTCCTTGTAGTGCATATCTATTCATGATCAATTGATTGTGATTACAAATGCTTTCATAGCTAGTTTTTCATGATCAATTGATGTTGGAAAATCATTTGATGTTTGTCATAGTTAGATCCTTTTTGGAAATCAAATGATTTGAAGCAACCTTAGTTTTCCATTGATTTACAAGTTATATCTTTTGATATGGAAAATTTGTAAGTGTCTATTGTTTTTACAAATTGGAAACTTTACAATAGTACACTTCTTGCTTTTCAAAATCACTTGCTCTTAATTCTATAAATGATTCTTTGTTGGAATTTCATACATTGAAGTGATTTGAAAAACTTTGGAAAATGTTCTAAGCTCTATTAGTTATATTTATAGAAGCATTTTCCTTGAATTTATTTCCTTGTGCCTAATTATGATTGTATCTTTTGAAAGGAAATAATTTTTACAAACAATTTGCATCTTTGCTCATTGAGTTACATTCTTTATGCAAATTGATTTTGTTGTCTTACATTGCATGGTTGGATATGATTTCATTGATTTGCATTTTTGTGATTATCTTGGTATATATTCTCATTAATGCATTTTGATGATTGTTTATGTGCTTTATAGTAAAATCTTGTATTTGATCTTTTTAAGTGCATTTGTGATTTAATGTACTAAGTTCATTTGGTATAGACCTCATATCCTTTTTCATTGCATTGTAAGCTTAGTGCATTTGCTAAGAGTGGAGATGTTACATGATAGATTGATCTTTTAACTTCATACCTTCTTGTGTTTACAATAGTTATATCCTCTTTGATGATTGGTATGAGTTAGATCTTGAGTGTTGATTGATCTTCTCTATGCAAATGTCAAAGTGTTCTATGTATGGTTGTGGTATTTATTATATTTGTTGAAACCATACTAGAACCCAAATCCATCCTCTATGCCTTATAGTCATATCTTTTTGGATGGTTATGATGTTGATTCATGTAGATTCTCTTGGTATCATCCTTATACATGTTTCAACTTCATAAGTAGTGATCTTAATCATATGAAACTCTTTGAAATCCATTCCTTGCATTTATGATGGTTGATGGATATCTTAGTAGTTGAATTCATATGATTTAGTCACTTTGAGAATTGCATGCTTTACCTAGTCATATCTTTTTGCATTGCAATTTCTCTTATTCATCACTATGCTCAATAGTTAAATCTTTAAAAGTGATGAATATGCATTAATGATGCTTGATGGAAGTTTGTCACATCCTTGCTTTTATTCATGTTATCATATTCAATTGGTCTCATTTGGTATAACTTTCCATTGATTTCATATCCAATTGATATCTTATCTTGTGTATGTGATAGACCATGTGTACATTGGATTGAACTTGTTAGTTATATAATTGTTCCATGTCACACACCATTAGCATCACAATGCTCATGATTGCCACCTCATTTGCTCTTATAGGTATATCTCATGACCACCATGTTTATGTGTTCATAATATTGGTTGGTTATTAATAGAGGTTGGCTTCATGTTTGAATTTCATTTCACTCATTCATGCTCATAATAGTCACATTTATTGTTTGAATGAAATGAGTTCAAAACTTTCATAGCATATGATTTTCATAAGTTATATTGATTGATGCTATGTTTGAGTAAACCCCATTGCATCATGGATAGCTCTTATTTGGATTTTTCCTAATAGTAATATTCTTAAATCCATCTTAGAGTGATTGTGTTAATAGTCACATCCTTTAATCTCAATTGATATGTTTATTTCAATTGGTATCCATGATCGTTTCTCCCATTAGACCTTGCTCTCTTTTGGTAATTTGATCATATGAGCTTTATAGTTAAATGAATCTAATCCTTTCCTTGAAGTTAACCCTCACTTGGTTAAACCATCTTCTTCTTGCACCTAATAGTTAAATCTTTGTCAAAAGTTTGACAAAAGGAGATAATGGATTGAGGGGGAGTGTAAACCTTCATAGGAAGTATTAGTTTTGATCAAATTGACCCTTGGATTGCCTTTGAGCCCTTAGAGACTACTACCTCACATGATAGCCTGTTATGTATTTCATTTTCGATTTCATTTGTTAACAGGTGCTACTAATGGTATTTTCCTTGTTTCATGTGTGTAGGTACCTTTGCAATTTAATGGCAAAGGGGGAGAAATTATGCAAACTCTCAAAAGGGTGAAGAGAATGTCCAAGCCTCCTAAGGGGAGGTTTGTGTATGATCTTCTACAAAGGGAGAGAATGCATACCTTGCCAAATGGGAGAAAGAGGCATGGTCAAAGGGGGAGAGCAAATAGAAGAAACAAAGCTTGGAGCTAAAGAATATGCTTGGCTAAAGAAAGAAAGATTGGAGAATGATCAAGTACCAAGCATCATGAAGATTGAAGCCCAAGAGCCCAAGCTATGAGAAGGAGCATCCAGGAAGATTTCAAGCCTTGTCCAGCTGAGGGGGGGCTGAAGACTAAGTGTGTAATTTCAGTGGTGAGTGTGTTTGCCATCAAATTGCAAAGGGGGAGATTGTTAGGGTTTTTGTAGATTGCAATTTGATGGATGCATAATCATTCTAGCATCATTTGATTTACACACTTGCATTGGTTTAAAGAAAACTTGAAATCTAGTTTTATACATGCATAGTTTTTAAGTTTTGGAAAAGTATTTGTTTTATGCATGTTTTGGTTCTAAACTTGGATGCATTGGTTTTAGAACCCAAACTCTTTTTGAAAACCTAATTCCTTGTGCATTACATTTGGAAAATCATGTTAGGTATTTAGGTTTGAGCTTTGCATACTTTCATCTCTTCAAAATCATATATGTATGCATTGTTTTTGAAAAAGGAGTTTTTAGAAATCAAGCTAGCCTATGGTTTAAAGTTTCAAATCATTTTGGGCTTTGGATGTTTCATGTTTTTATACATCTTTGAATGATTTAAAACATGTGAAAAAGCTTGATTATAATGGCCCAAAAGATCTCCAAAGAAAATCTTCAAGAAACCCAAAAAATGGGAAATTCTGGGCAGGCCCGGTCAACCGGCCAAGAGGCCCGGTTAACCGGCCACACAGGGCAGGTCAACCGGGCTGGCACAACGGCTCTTTTTATGACCGTTGTGCTTGGCCGGTCAACCGGCCTGTCATGGCCGGTCAACCGGCTAAACTAGCCGTTGGGGCTGTTTTGGCTATAAAAAGGAGTTCTTTCCCTTTCCAAAAGTTGGGATTTTTAAGCCCCTCCTTGAGAGGTATTGAGGCATATCAAAAGGGAAAAGAACCAAGGGATGAAGGGGAAGATTAGGAAAGCTAAAGCTTGGATTAATGAAGTTAAACCACCAAGTAGGCTCTTCCTTCCTTAATCATATGTTTTCATGCTTTGTTTTATTTTTGGCAAATCATTTCTAGCATGTTAAACTAT
This sequence comes from Cinnamomum chago, assembly GCA_038049695.1. NCBI lineage: Eukaryota > Viridiplantae > Streptophyta > Magnoliopsida > Laurales > Lauraceae > Cinnamomum > Cinnamomum chago. The sequence goes on from CP142458.1 coordinate 38,855,176, forward strand.
GTTTGTGTTGTGTCCTTAACATGTTTTATGTTTTGAGTTGATTTATTGTTTTGGATACAACATCACATGATTCAATCCAAGTAGTACTTAACTTTGGTAAATCTAAGTAGATCATGTTAATGGAAAAACCTTTGGAATTATATGTAACATGATCCATATACTTGGTTTAATCTTTGGTTGTTGTTTTCCATCATAAGAACATCTCTTTCAAAACTAACTTATGTTTTGGATTCAACTTCTTTACAAATCATATGTTTTCATGTTTTGTTTTATCATTGGTAAATCTTTAGTAACATGATAACCTATGATGTGTTGCATCCTTAGCATGTTTTATACTTTGAATAGATCTATTGTTTTGGATGCATCACCATTGATTCAATACAAGTAGTACTTAACTTTGGTAAATATAAGTAGATCATGTTAATGGAAACATCTTTGAAATTAGATGTAACATGATTCATATACTTGATTGAATCTTTGGTTGTTGTTTTCCATCATAAGAAAATCTCTTTCAAATGTATCTTATGTTTTGGATTCAACATCATTACAAATCATATGTGTATTATTGTTTTAAAGTTTCACAACTTGCCTTACTTTGATTGGTAAATCATTTTCAAAGTTGTCTTTATAATTACATATGATTTGTCCCCTCATTTCAATCAAATCTATTTTTATGTTTTGAGCTACATTGATGATTTGATTGACATCCCTATGCATCACATGTTTAGAGCTAATCCATTTCATACAACTTGTGTAACTTTGATATCATTAACAAGTTGTTACTTTTAACATGTGATTGCATTACTTCCTCAATCATAAATGTTTTATGAGCTAAAACTTTCAAAAGCCTTAGGCATACATTTATGAGCTTTCATTTTCAAAATGATTGAGGACCACACACACACACTTCATTTGTTTTCATCTTTGCATTCATAGTGTGAGTGTGTATTTGTATGTCACTTCCATATCCGCCTATTTAAGAGGCAATGTAATGAGCTTAAATTGGATCTCCATCAAGTGTATGTTAGACACTAATTTAGTGAGATAACCAACATATGGTTGAAGAGGTTATTGCTTAGCCTATAAAAGCATATTGTATAGGTTGATGTTAAGCCTTAAAAAACATCATTATAAAGGTTATTGCTTAGCCTCGAAAAGCATATTGTAAAGGTTATTGCTTAGCCTATTGAAAAGCATAAATAGTGGAAATCCGGTGGGGTGTTGGAGTCACAAGCCGGTAGTGGATGTAGGCATTGAGGCCGAACCACTATAAATACTTGTGTAATGGTGATTGCTTTGTGGTGATTCTTTTGTTAGCTTCCGCACCGTGTATGATTAATCATCACATATGACTAGTTTGTTTTAAAGAAGTTAAAATTGATTAAAATTGGTCATAGTTGTAGCTCACCCTATTCACCCCCCCCCCCCCCTCTAGGGTTCGGATCCCCATGGACTTACAGAAAAATCATATATCTAAAAGAAAGTCAAACTTCTTTGTGGAAGTGTAGATCGCTGTTGTTCATTTACTTGCTCATCTTCTATCAATAATTTACAGGCCAACATTTACATGGTCAAGATTGCCAAATTGCTCTATAATTTTGAGGGCATAGCCTATCTATGTAAGGGACCACTATAGATGACCAGACAATATGTTCCTCTCATCATTTGTGATCCAGGGGCAAATTCTTCTGTCTCTCATTGCATTAATTCTTAGGTGATTCTCTCATCCTCAAGCTTAGAATTCCTTGCCATATCCATGGCATCCCCGTCATATCCTTGCCTCTTCTGAGCATTATAGCTCTTAACATCGATCTTATACTTGTGGCCCTTTCTTATATTTTGGCTTGGAAAACACGTTTCTGAAATTTCTTGGAGCAAAAACTTTTGTTGTGGGTGATTTGGGTTCTAGTAAGGCTTGGGCAAGAACATGGATCTTTCCATTCTTCTTCAGTTTAGTAGGGAGGTGAAAGAAGGTATATTGGTTAGTTTGTGTTGAGCATGAAAAAAGGGGAGTTTCATAGAGGGTCCAAGCCAGTAAAAGGTTACTGGCTTATTGTCAAATAGTTCTAATCAAAGAAATGGATGAAGGGAACTATTTGAGAAACAGATTAAACTTTACAATATATTCATCATACTAGTTATGCAAATGAGTGAAGAAGTTGCTAGAATATAGAAGTTAGAAACTATTGCTTTTGTGAATAGAGATTTCCAGCATTAATATTTGTATTTCTGAAACCCATGTTTACTCTGTTCTTGGCTTTACCATTTTCCTTTTAGTGTGTAGGAAGGAGTTTTCACTTTTCACTTAAATGTCTTTTGATTCTTATTATCTACAGAACCAACATATATGCTGTATTGCCATGAATAGGGTCAATCACTGTTTCCATGGTTTTTGATCAGTCGGAAACACTACAATGAGTTGTGTCCTAACCTCCATTTATCTTATATGATTGGGAGAAATGCTGCATTGGTTAATTTAGTGATATGTTGTGTATTATCTAAGGAATTGATGCATATTCTAAGTTTGATATAAAACCTTTCAATGTTGGGCAGTTTCTGGTATGGAAAAGATCGTCCCCACTGGCTCGGTCCAATCCCTTATGACTATCCTGCACATCTCACTGGAGATCTTCCTGGTGATTATGGTTTTGATCTTGTGGGCCTCAGTGAGGATCCTGTGGCCTTTCAGAAGTACTTCAAGTATGTTTAGCTATTTGTTTTTTTTTTAAATGATTTAATGTCTGCCCAAAATAACTGTTAATTTGTAGATTGTAGATGCAGTTCAATTTTATATACAAATACACATGCTCACCTTTAAAAAAAAAAAATGTATACCTCTGTCTGCGGTCATCTGTGATGAATTGAACATCCTCTCATTCACTACCCCACTTATCAAATTTACACCAAGTTGATGATTTCCACCATTCCCCCATTGGATTGGGGGAAAAAAACTAAAAGATGCATAGTTTGTTATTGTTGAATGGGTGCTTAGAATTTTGGGTCAGGATGAATGGATTATGCATCCAAGTGTGTCTCACATATACTGCACCAAGTTGCGCAGGTGCTCAACTTGTGTGAAAGGTGTATGAGGTTTTACTGATGTTCCCCGATTTGGGTAAACTATGTTATAATTCACCGGAAGCAATTGGATAACATCTTCACCCCCTCTCTTCACCCCCTCTTGAATAAACCAAATACTAAAACTCATGCATATTATGCCACCATTAACTCATGCCACCATTATGTCATTCTTATGCTTGGATGGCAGAACTCTCTAGAATATGAATGTAAAACACCATGCCTTCTCGGAATTGAAGCACAAGAGTAGTAGTTTATGTGAATGAAGGATTATTCAAGGGTGTTTTTGATCTTCTGGATACTTCAATATTTAGATGCTTGAGTTGAATGGTCTGATACCTCTGGACTAATTCAATTAATATTAGTGTTTGAATGAAGTGAAGTGGTATCTCATTAGATCAGTTGCATAATAAGAATTCTATGTCATCCTTGATTGCATTATCATAATCTTTCTCATCAACAAATACTCGTTCATCTATGTCATCCTTGATTGCATTATCATAATCTTTCTCATCAACAAATACTCGTTCATCTATGTCATCCTTGATTGCATTATCATACTCTCTCTCATCAACAATTACTTGTGCATCCCTGTCATCCTTGATTGCATTATCGCAATCTTTCTCATCAACAAATACTCGTTCATCTATGTAATCCTTGATTGCATTATCATACTTTCGGGGGTAGAGTAACCTGTAGGAACTGACGGCTCGCAGATTGGACTAACGGTTAGGGAATTAGAGCCGAAAACCGACTCTTTTCCGACACTTAGGCTCGAAAACGGCCCGGCGGGGGTCCGGAACGCGAATCGGCGACCGGAAAACTTGGGGACCGGCACGGACGGTTCGTACGAGGGTAGAGTAACCTGTAGGAACTGACGGCTCGCAGATTGGACTCATGGTTAGGGAATTAGAGTCGAAAACGGACTCTTTTCCAACACTTAGGATAGAAAACGGCCCCCCGGGGTCCGGAACAGGAATCGGCAACCGGAAAAATTGGGGACCGGCACGGGCGGTTCGCTCGGGGGTAGAGTAACATGTAGGAACTGACGGCTCGCAGATTGGACTCACGGTTAGGGAATTAGAGTCGAAAACCGACTCTTTTCCAACACTTTGGCTCGAAAACGGCCCCCCGGGGGTCCGGAACGGGAATCGGCGACCGGAAAATTCGGGGACCGGCACGGGTGGTTCGCTCGGGAGTAGAGTAACCTGTAGGAACTGACGGCTCGTAGATTGGACTCACGGTTAGGGAATTAGAGTCGAAAATGGACTCTTTTCCAACACTTAGGCTCGAAAACGGCCCGCCGGGGGTCCGGAACGGGAATCGGCGACCGGATAAATCGGGGACCGGCACGGACGGTTCGCACGGGGGTAGAGTAACCTGTAGGAACTGACGGCTCACAGATTGGACTAACGGTTAGGGAATTAGAGTCGAAAACGGACTCTTTTCCAACACTTAGGCTCGAAAACGGCCCACCGGGGGTCCGGAACGGGAATCGGCAACCGGAAAAATCGGGGACCGGCACGGACGGTTCGCACGGGGGTAGAGTAACATGTAAGAACTGACGGCTCGTAGATTGGACTCACGGTTAGGGAATTAGAGTCGAAAACAGACTCTTTTCCAACACTTAGGCTCGAAAACGGCCCTCCGGGGGTCCGGAACGCGAATCGGCGACCGGAAAAATCGGTTAGGGAATTAGAGCCGGAAATCGACTCTTTTCCAACACTTAGGCTGGAAAACGGCCCCCCGGGGGTCCGGAACGGGAATCGGCGACCGGAAAATTCGGGGACCGGCACGGGCGGTTCGCTCGGGGGTAGAGTAACATGTAGGAACTGACGGCTCGCAGATTGGATTCACGGTTAGGGAATTAGAGCCGAAAACTGACTCTTTTCCAACACTTAGGCTCGAAAACGGCCCCCCGGGGGTCCGGAACGGGAATCGGCGACCGAAAAATTCGGGGACCGGCACGGGTGGTTCGCTCGGGGGTAGAGTAACCTGTAGGAACTGACGGCTCGCAGATTGGACTCACGGTTAGGGAATTAGAGTCGAAAACGGACTCTTTTCCAACACTTAGGCTCGAAAACGGCCCCCCGGGGGTCCGAAACGCGAATCGGCGACCGGAAAAATCGGGGACCGACACGGACGGTTCGCACGGGGGTAGAGTAACCTGTAGGAACTGACGGCTCGCAGATTGGACTAACGGTTAGGGAATTAGAACCAAAACCGACTCTTTTCCGACACTTAGGCTCGAAAACGGCCCGCCGGGGGTCCGGAACGAGAGCGGAAAAATTGGGGACCGGCACGGACGGTTCGCACGGGGGTAGAGTAACCTGTAGGAACTGACGGCTCGCAGATTGGACTCACGGTTAGGGAATTAGAGTCGAAAACAAGTTGTACTCTGTTTTTCTCAATACATCTCTCCTTTTTCTCTGTTTTGTACTCTGATAAGAAAAGGAGTTGGAGGGGGGGGGGGGGTACTCCATACATCTTTCCTTTTTCTCTGTTTTGTACTCTGATAAGGGAGGGGGGGGGGGGGGGGGGGGGGGGTGTTGTGGAACTGATCAAATCAAGTAAAAAACTAGCTGTTGATATGGTTGGACCTGTCATAAATTACTATTTTTTTATTGTTTGTGTCATCATAGTTTAGTAAGGTTAAACCGGATGGTCAAATTAGGTTGGCCTGAAACCTCCACTCCACCACTTTGCCTTGAGGTTGAATTAAAACATTGATTATAAATGATGAATTATCAGATACTGGTGATTGTAGGATGCATGTAAGGCATCCACCTGCTTTTATTGTTGTTGTTTTACACCATAAGAATCACCTTGACTGATTCATGATGGCTTGCAAAAAAAATCCCACTTCAATGGGGAGGGAGGCAAGATTTTGAGAAGGGATAAGAAATTGCTTTAGTGGGTCTAGAGGTAGTTGGAAACTGATTGGGATTATTGCATATTTGTTTACAGAACTGGGCTGTGAAATAATCCATTAACAAGTATAGAAACACCACCTCCCGCACAAATGTTTTGGTATTAGGATATTTTGGTGGGGTGCAGGTCTGAGTACAAACTACCAAGTCCTTTGATTTTTACCCAATACATTTCACTGACTCTTTTGACAAAATTGTTCCATTATTGCCAGATTCACAATCTGAAAAGGCTCCAAATATTTGGGCCAGAGTGCCAATTTAGTAGTTGAGTGGTCCTTGTCCATCTGGGGACAGAGGCATAGATGCCAATCCAGGCCGTCCATTTTTGCATTGCATGAAACATAATATGCAATAACACTAATCTGATGGTCGCTATTTGATGACAGTCACCAATTGGATTAGGCTTAATATTATCCAATAGCGCTTGCATATATGACTTTCATTCTATCCAAGATGATGCCTCCAATTTGGACTGTCTGGTTTGACGAAGGATGGGACCCACTTAAACTGTGGGCACAATAATTGCATTGTGTATTGAATTGAATTGAATTGATCAGATGGTTGTGACATGCACACCTCTTTTTTTTTTTTTTTATGTATATATATACATGTATATCTTTCGTTTATAATTTCATTAATTCAAGAGATACTAATTTTGTTTTTGTTTTTGTCATTGCAGATTGATGGACGCTTTCTAATCGGATGCACACTTTGGTGTTGTTTTGTTGTTTTTAGTTTATTTGTATATGTATATTGGATATTTTTATTCGACTGTATTTTTATTAATTTAGACATTTTTATTCGACTGTATGTTTATTAATTGTACTGTTTATTTAAGGAGATGAATGATTTGATGAAGAATGGGGATGATTTTGTTTGGATGTATTATTGATTGTAATATGAGTAGTTTTATTTTTTATTACAGGTGTATAAGCAGGTTTACAGGAAAATTTAAACGAAAAACAAAGAAATCGATTTTAAAAAAATAATTTACTTTCACCGACGAAAATGAAAAAATAACGTCGGCAATTGTATTTTGATTTTTTTTATTTTTTATTTTTTTAATATTACCGACGAAAAAAAACGTCGATAATTGTATTTTGATTTTTTTTTATTTTTCTTTTATTTTTACCGACGCACAAGAAAACGTTGGTAAAATATCTTTATTTTTATTTTTTTAATATTACCGACGAAAACAAACGTCGGTAATTGTATTTTGATTTTTTTTTATTTTTCTTTTATTTTTACCGACACACAAGAAAACGTTGGTAAAATATTTTTTTTTAATATTACCGACGAAAAAAAACGTCGGTAATTGTATTTTGATTTTTTTTATTTTTCTTTTATTTTTACCGACGCACAAGAAAACGTCGGTAAAATATTTTATTTTTATTTTTTTAATATTACTGAAGAAAAAAAAACGTCGGTAATTGTATTTTGATTTTTTTTTATTTTTCTTTTATTTTTACCGACGCACAAGAAAACGTCGGGAAAATATTTTTATTTTTTATTTTTTTAATATTACCGACGAAAAAAAACGTCGGTAAAGTAGTTTAATTTATTTTTTATTTTTCTTATTAATTCTGCCAACGAAAAAAAATGTCGGTAAAAAATAAAAAAGCGTCGGTGAAAATGATAATTTTACCGACGAAAAATTAATTCGTCGGTAAGGTGTTTTCTTGACATTTTTTTGCCGACGACTACCCGACGAAAAAAAAAACGTCGGTAAAACCTTTACCGACGTTTTTTAGACTTTTAGCGACGAAAAAAAACGTCGCCGAAGGTGTAATCTGTTGTAGTGAGCCGATGCGTGTCCCTATTTTTCAGCATGTTCTCTAACGTGGCCGAAGATATAGTTGTCAATGCCCATCTCGATTGACCAATCTCGCACTACTGTCGAGATGTATAAGACCGAGACCAAGACTTGTCGAGCTGGTACTCTTACCGAAGCTAAGACAACACTTCGGCACTACTGCCGAGATGCATGAAGCCGAGATCAAGACACGCCGAGGTGGTACTGTTACCGAAGCCAAGACGGTCTTGGTAACTCGGAAATCTTCCCACACACATATATACATATATACATACATATATACGCACTTGGGGTCCCCATAAGGGCTTCCGCAAAGTTTGTGTTTTGTTTGGTTAGGTAGTGGACGCTCTTAACTGTTGCTATAATTGAGTTATCAATCCAATAATTTTGGATATCAAATACTTAGACCCATCTTTTGATCATTTCAAAATTAGTTTTGCACCTAGCTCTAAGAAATGAATTACTACTTCAATCAAAACTTTATTTTGGATTAGGGTAGGACCATAGCAGGGATGCATAAGTGGTTGTTTCTTCTGAGATGTTGTTTTGTGTTTTTTGTATGTTGTATTGCCTTTGGGATGTTGTTTTGTGTTTTTTGTATGTTGTATTGCCTTTGGGTTTCTTAATGAAATTTTCTTTACCAAAAGTGAGCATTTTATGTGCATCACGTAGTGGGGGCCTACCAATCAAGGGGAAGATGGGGGATTGGAAGTTCTCATTTCTCAATGACCAAACCTGTGGAAAATATCAAGTCCGTTGGATCGTTTTAACCTCACGATCCATGACCCTCAAATTTAACTGTTGTAAAAGGTATACCCATTTTCTTTAATCCAACGGGCAATTTTATTTGGATCGGTATAAAATTCATGAGATTGGCCGGAAAGGGATAGAGTTCATATAAGTGCTCACCGAAGGAAAATCCATATTTATGATATCCCCTGGGCTTGGGGTCAGGCTTGGGCTTGGGATTTGGTCTCTGGATTTTAATTTGAACTTGGGCTAACAACTAAAATTCAGGATAAATCGATGCTCAGGTTCAAGCTCAAGTCTTAAAATGTGGGTTTCATCTCAGCGAAAGATGAGACTTACCAACGTGCAATTGAGGGGCTAGACTTGAGCTTAGTAATGCCCAACTCACCCTACCCGAGTTGCATACTAGCATCCGATGCTAATTGCGAGCCCAAATCAGCCCCTTGCGTGTACTGTGGGTCGCAATATATCACCTTGATTAGCATATGATAACTTTCCCATCAGGGCCCTCTAGAATAAATGGTTAGAAAAACTTGATCAAACCACTTATTTTGCATGGTCTTAGATAAATTAATATCCATCATCGTTCTAATTTTGGACATCAAATGTCATCATTGATGCAATTGTGCAGCGAGAGGATTCCACTCTATTCTGTTTTTCATTTGAGAAAATAGAGATAGAGACAGGAATCCAACATTTCTACTTCCTTACATAGGAAACGAAATCCTCTCTGTCAGAGAAAATAAATTCATACTTTTGTGCAAGGAAAATGTGTTAAATCAAACAGAATAATGCATGCCTACCTCCTAAGAAATGTCTGTAGGCAGGTCCTTTAATATGGTTGGGCATGGTCTTCGCAGATTCACCGAAAAGGGCTTTGAGCAGCGCGATATTAAAATCTTAGAAATACCATGTTGTGGTCTAAACATGTCCAATTGCTGGTCTTCACGGGCTGTAACCAGCCCAAACGTTGTCCGAGCTCCGTACATTTATTTTTTGAACCTATTCAGGTCAAGATCCAGCGCACAGACATTAAAGATCCACCTCATTTAGCCCATTTGCAGAATACATACACATGATTGACTAAAAAAAATTACATATTGGATGGGCCAGGCTCGATTTAACCATCATTGTATAAAATAGGGTTTAGCTCAACCCACAGGACATGCCATCATAGGATTGCATTGACTGTAAGCACTGTCATCATGAAAATTTATTATCTGAACTGTTAGGTTTTCATGTGACTATCTTCCCACAACAAGGGCTCTGACACCAAATTGTTGTCTATATGGAGCAAATGGAGCCTGCAATCACATGAAAGACGGCCTAACTTGATTAGTACCTGAAGTCAACTATCACTGGCTGATCAATATGTTGAATTCAAGGATGAAAACAAGTCCGTTTTGGATCTGTTTGTAGTACAACTAGACCCAACCCAAATTATAAGTAAGGACCAATACCTAAATCAAAATTTAGATAAAGACTTGAATCAAAACCTAGACTTGAATAAGGAGCTGTACTTGGTTCCACATCAAGGTCCTATTACTAGTATAGTTATACTGATACACCGGTGCTTGATGCTATTGAGGAGAAGTTGTTGAGCTACATGGCCCAATGAGACCTGATAAAGGGACCATTGGCCCTAAAATAATCGGAAAAGATGTGGAGTGGCTGACTTGATACCCAGGCCTACTAGTAGGCCCAACCCAGTCAACCAAGCCCATAACTAGGGCTGAACAGCTAAGACAGCCAATTATAGGCCAACTGTTCAGTCATCCAACCCATCTAAGGACCTGGATACAAATCAAGGAATCTGTGGTCTAGGCTATAGCATGTTTGGGTTGCTTCGTCTTCTTCATATGAATTTGCACAAGGGGGCCTTCACTCTAGAATTTTTGTGAGAGTAAGAGTAGGGAGATTGCTCATTTGTACTTCTAAGCATCTTCACCATTAGCTTTGGGTATGCATTTATTTTGTTTGCCACTCATGTCTCGTAGATGCCCTGTTTTTTTTTTTTTTTTTTCACTTCTTGTTAGAAAGCAAAAAACTGTCATCTTCAGATTATCAATGCAATTTAGAATGTTTTGACGGCAATAATATTGCACACTAGTTGGAAAGTAAAAGGTAGAATTAAAATGAAAAATAGATCGGTTATGGCTGGAAAAAACATTTATTACACCCAAAGGTGTTATTTCAAGCCAGGCATACGGCTCGGTTCAACTAAACCATGTTCACATAGGTATGTACTACTGGATCTGAACCAAAAACTTTAGATTCAGCGATTACTGGCCAAATTTTAGTCAATTCATGAATCACTTGTAATTGGTAGGTACACTTGATAGGTACATGCTAGACTCATTTTCGAAAGCTTAGCTCCAGCTAATGCCTAAGCCCAAGTGCAGGTCCATTTAAAATACTTAAGTAGGGCTAAACAATGTAGCTTGCTTGGGTCTAAATAACTAAAATTGAGATATAAAGCACATTGTACGCAAGCCAGGGGAATTAAGTCAAGACCATACCAATTTTGATTGCTAGTGGGATTAGGCTGACCGGTTTTGGCATTTTTATTTTGGTTGTGTCCATCCGCTTCAAAAAAAAAAAAAAAAAAAAAAAAAAATCTTGGTTGTGTCCATTATAATTCCAGGACTGAGAACTTATCAGATTCAGATAGATTGTTAAATGTTATAGAATGAGCCATTATAGGATACGTTATGCAACTAGTGTTATGGTTTGTTGCATGCACAAGTTTTAGAATCAAGCCAAACACAATTAAGAGTCAATTATATTTGCAGCTATAACTAAGCTTACTTGTACCGATTGATTCAAAATTAGGCATATATGAAGGAACCCAACCCAAAATTGTCTCATTTTAGCCAGACCATTATAGTTGGCATTTCATACAATTGATAAAAGTAAGTTCTTGTATACACTAAAAATATAATCGGGATCATTTAAGGATTTCCCCCATGGTGATCGTGAGTAGACGAATCATGGTCCGCCACGTCACCGTGAGCAGCCCCTGCCCGGATATATGCCAAGTTGCCCGCGTGCATGACAGGCTGCCCGCGGTGATGTGACAGACCTTGATTGGTCCACTCACGGTGAGATGATCCGGACTCCTAAAAATAAGCTTGATGAAATTAGAACAAACTTATCAAAGCAAAGTAAAAGAAAAATATATATTGTAATAAATAAAAGAAAAACAAAACATAATCTTAGGGAAGAACAGAGTTCAGGCACCATGGAAGGCCAAAATTAGCTCCAATTGCCCCAGGTGCCTTGTTGGGCCAAAATCAACCCTAGTGGCCATGGTGGGCCAATTTTGGCCCTGGGCACCATGCAGGTTAAAAACTGGCCCCACATGCACCTTAACCCGAAATCTATCAATACCTCCTCACTGGCTCATTTCATGCATTTGAAACTTTGAGAAAGGAATCTAGATCTCTGACTTTGCTCTGACTTTGAGATTTCATCCCTGGTTGGAACCTCAAAAGAACTGCGGTCTTTTCCAAATCTACTCGAGGATTTATAGACTTCAGGAAGCCTTGAGCTGGCTTTGATCCAAAAAAAACCTCCAAACCAGCCCATTGGGTTCACACGAGGATCATTGTTGACTAGCAATAAAGGCTCGTGCTAAGTCCGTCAAAATATATATATATATATATATATTAAGATGTATATATTTCTTTACAATATTAATAAAAATAAAATAAATAAATATAGTATTTATCTAGAATAATAGATATTGTATTTTGCATTCAAAAAGTTCTACACCTAAGAACTATATAATTCAAAAAAATTATATAAGCTACAATTATATTTAAATTAATTTTAACTTAGAAACAGTTGGAAAAGAAACATGTTACTCAAAAAGATATTCATCTTATCTCTTAATAAGTTACTATAATGTAAAATTATATAACCAAATCTCAAAAACGTATATAAAAATTGTTATATTCTTTAAGATTTTATAAATTCTGATATGTGTTGCTATTGATTCTTTAAGATTTTATAAATTCTGATATGTGTTGCTATCATTAAAAAAACAGATAGCTCTATTTAAATGTAAAATGAGTAAGAGTAATTTTAAATTGAAGAAATATGAATCCCAGTAATGCCATATTTAAATATAGGAAATTGAAAAGAAAAACATAATGCCATGTGAATCAAGCGCAATGAAAATTTCTTAAGTTTTATTCATTTTTAAAATTATATATATCAAATTTATCTCAATGGGAATAAAGTATAGCTAACTTATATAAACTAAATCAAGAATGAATTTAAATGAGACAACTTTTAATGGTGTCAAACTTTGATAAATCTAGATCTGATATACCAACCAATTGATGGTAGCTTGAGTTTTAAGCATTTTTAGAATTATGTATATCAAAATTTCTTCAAAAGGAAAGAAGCATAGCTAACTTACATAAACTACAAATGAAAGATGCCTTTAAAATTAAGTAAATCAAAATTATTAAAATAAAAAGAAATGAATAATAAATTTATGAATTTCAAAATTATCATTAAAGTTCATTAAAATGACTAACCTAAGATTAAATAACATATATCCAACCCATTTTAAAAATAGGTCACATAATCCAGCTTGCTGACTCAGCCTACTTTTAGTAACTCTCTAATATGTTTATTTGAGTTAAATCTAATTGTAGGTTGTTTAAAATTTAAATAAAGACTAAAAGGAAATGTACTAACTGTGAGGGGATGGGGAAAAATGTATATTAATAATTGCTTCATGATTAGCTGGACCTACAATTTATATATATATATATATATATATATGAAAGGGACTGTTTCCAATTGAGAAATTGAGAAATTTGCCCCCAATTGATTTTGACTATAGATTTTGAGTTGACCCTCTTCACATGAAGAGTCACTCTTCCTCCCTCTTCTCTTCCTTAATGAATTTATTTTGAATCTTTGAATCCGCCCAAAACCATTTTTGAGCTTCTTTATTACCTTCCACTTTAAAAGCCACTCTCAATGCTTTGCATGTTTCCCTCGCCCTATTGATGGCTTCTCTCAAACTCACATACAAGGCTTGATTTTCATGTGCCCTTTTAACTCCAGCAACCGTTTTCTCTAGCAACACGACTCATCTTCCCTTCCCAATTAAAGCTACCATCAATCTCTCTTCCACTCTCTCCACATTTATCCCACCCTCTACGTTTTAGATTAATAATGAATTTAGATATAGTTCTTTCTCTCTCTTTCTGCCTTCCTCTCAAGATTAATCATTTTTACAACATTTAAGATTAGCTGATTTACAAGAATATTTGAGAATGGAAGAAATTATTTTGGTTTTTTTCTATGTGAACCTGTGTGTTACCTCTGACCTACTTCAATGTCTATCTATCTGTTTTTGCATGTTGTTGAGGACTTGCACTTTCTTTGCATCATGGTGTTGAATAGGTTGAATCACTTTGAGATCATATAACCCATGAGGATTAGATTATATGAACTTCTTTTGTTTTTTTGTTTTTATTTTTTTCATTCTATTTGTAATTGTATTAAAATTTCTTTCTCTCTCTTTTCCACCAATGCTTCCATGGAGTCTGGAATCGGCCATGTCAAAGAAGAAAATCAATAAGAAGAGAGAGGCTGCCATTTCCATGGAAATCTCCACAAATACGAATCTTCCTTAGGTACTCTTTTTTTTATCCTCTTTTCTTTTAATTGAAGTCTGTAGTCTTGACTTCGACATATGGAACCAAGTGAAATGGAGTTCCATTGAATTTGGTGGATGTTTCCCATGGAAATTATTTTCACTCTCTGTGAAATTTTCTCTCAACTTCATGATATCTTTGGTGGGCTCTGTACAAACAAGCCCTTGATTTGGTTTCAGATAACATTGTCGATTGTTTGGATGGGAAATATAAGATTACCAAGTTTGGATACTGATTTGGGGCAACAAAGGAAAAAGACCCATACAATTTATCGCTTTTTTCCCATTTTTATAATCTAAATTTCATATTCAACAGTTTAATGTTCCACTGAGACAGAGTGCAAGAAGTCTGATTTTGTGGATTTTCGCGAAACCCAGCAACTAATGGTGTGTTTGTGCGGTTGGAAGAATTTGGGTTACTCGGGAACTAGATTTACCTATTCAAATGGTGTTATAGATCAGATTTATAACATTGAAACTTATGAGCGAATCCCTCTTATAAGATTTTATATGCAAAAAACAAGTTAGTGAGGCCCCTCTTATAAAATCCCATTTGTGAAAAATACGCTTGTGGGCTTAAGTATGATTTAAGCAAAACTTGGCCCAACAATTAATTTATAGCGTTGCTTCATGTGGAACATTAAAATTTTATTAGTGGGTCCCTCTTTTAAAATTCTAATGCCAAGAAAACATCGGTAAGGTTCAAATTTTATTGAAGTGAAACTTTGCCCCACAATGAATTCAAGACAATGAATTTTCTGGTGGTGATTTCATAGGCTTAATTATATCTATCTCTTATCTTTCATATGAATCAGTTAAAATTTAAAGTTTTCTAGATTTTATGCCGTTTTCTAATATATATCTCTTTCATATAGAATCAATTAAAATCAAAATTTTTCTAGATTATCTCGAATTAGCTATCTTAATGGACTTTTCCTATCCTAATAGCAATAAAAATATACACACCCATATCTAAATTTTAATATATTTTTATTTTGGGCCTAAGCTAAGCATTGGCCTTTGTTGCTATAAGACTATTTTTAATCGCCAATTGATTCTGGCCACTCAACTTTCAAGTTTCGAAACCGATTTCAATTGAAATCAAACATTTGATTACCATTTAACTGAATGGACAGTTAATAAATGATTTTATCAACTTTCAATTTTCGAAACTGATTTCAATTGATATCAGTCATTTGATTACCATTTAACTAAATGGGCAGTTAAGAAATGGTTTTAAATCTCTATGCATTTAATTATTTTTTAATTAATTTCGTAGGTACTAAATGATTTAAATCTCTATTGACTGGTTTGCCCAAGAAAGAAAATCTCTATTGATTAGGCAATTACTAAATGGTTTTAAATCTCTACATTTTATATTCATGTCTTCCACTACCCCACTACTTTTTTCTTCCCTACATTACAAACCATGTGACCATTCTTCTTCTTCTTTCCTACCAGTGTAACTGATTTTATTCTTTCTCACACCTGTTAGTAAACTAACCACGTATGCAAAGGTGGTGCTACTAGAAAAAAAAAAACTACTTGTGAGATCTACCTTAAGGTTAGTAAAATTTGGAAATGCGATTGAGTTGTGCTCTTATTTGAATATTGTTGGTGTAGTTCTAATTTTTATTAGATGAAAGTTGGGTTTAGGGTTTTTATATCTATATTTTTATGGATTAAAGTTTGCTTCGCTGTTTCAATATTTGTTTTTATTGTATTTAAAAAAAATCTATGTGTACAAAGAAATGTCATATTTTAAACTTATTATAAATCATATAATATTAATGTATATTTCTTATATAATGAATTATATTGCCCGTGCTTAGCACGGGGCATGTTTTGCTAGTTATAATGACAATCAATGGAGTAGCATGGGTCAAAATCTATTATGTGGAGTCAACATCAATTAGAGATTGATTTCAATTCTTTCATATAAATAAATAGTTAGATTCGTCAAGAGCTTAATTTCCTACTGTGAATCTCTAGTTATACTTTGAACTTGCGGTAAATAGACCATTGTAAACCTTATCCACAGTAGTAGAATCAAACTCAATTCAACTCCAATTTACTTGATCTATTTTCCTTGCTTTAAAAATCCTTCTCTAATCCTTTGCAAAGAAGTCTAGTTGTTTAAGGCCAAGTTTGTTCAAGCCACACACAATAAAGTTGGAGTATGCCCAATTTGTTTATGACCAGGTTCATGTAACTAAAATATGGATGCCTAATTGATAAGTCTACAAAATTGGGTAAAAAAGCCATCATTTCATGTGCATTTGTGGACTTAATTATGATAAATTGCATCATTATTTCATGATTTCAAACATAAATGCGGATTTTTAGTAAAAATCAGTTAAAAACCATTAATTTTGCATGAATTTATGAGATTGGTAGTTTGTATCACCCATGGGTCCCACCAATTAGATTCTAAGCACTGTGGCCCCATTGAATCCATTGCATTAATTCATTTTGCATTAAGTAGGGCCCATGCATTGCATCTTTAATTAATTCATTTCTAGTGATTTAATTGTCTTCTTGTGTAGGAATTGTCACAGCAATGGGGTCCCACAAGAAAGAGAGAAATTGGAAGGGAAAAAAAGAAAAGAAATAAGGGAACCACACCCCTTCGGCGTGTTTCCCTATGCACGACAGTAAGGGGTGGGTCCCACTATTTTTGCATAATTCTTTCTCTTTCCAAGTTTCTAAGATTTCTCACCTATCAAGATTTGAATTTCAAAACAAGGAGATAATCTTCAGTGGAGTTTAAGTTGGAAAGTTTTATCGAAGAAGATCTGTGATGAGTCAGCAAAGAGAGACAAAATTCCAAAGAGATAAGAAGATCAATTTCAAAAAGGAAGGAGATAAAAGATTTGTGAGAAAAAATATCCAAAGGGATGTGGACTGGTTGCGATTTCCGCAAGTATATGGTTGTCTTAAGTAATATAGACTATGGAAGTCCGAAACTTGTTCCCACGAGGATCGTTACAAGGAAAATAACAATGATCAATGAAAAGGAGTATCAACTCAAATATAGCTAACAAATATAAATAATAAAAACAATGAAAACATGAAATAAGATAATAACAAGGGAAATAAAAAATGTAAACTAAAAGAAAACAAGAAACTAGATAACAAAAGATGTTAATGGAAATAGAAACAAAAGCAAAATAACAAGGTTAATACAAGAACAATTGATTAATGTTAGATAGATCAAGCGAGTGTGTGAAAATAACAAGTGAAAGATAGAAGATAAGTGGATGGAGATGATGTTGGGGATGTGCAACCAAAGTCCCACATCGGCTAGAAATGGGAAAGATCATGGGCATATAAGTAGGACTAAGTACTCCATTGGTATGAGGCCTTTTGGGTAGAGTCCAAGAGCAAATCCATGAGGGCTTAGGCCCAAAGTGGACAATATCATACCAATGTGGAGTTTGTGGTGGTCCATAATCCTTAACAAGTGGTATCAGAGCCCAGGCCCAGACTTAGCCAAGAGGATTCGTCTTGCCGAACAAAGGTGGTGGGCCCCGGTGATGCACAGGGAAAGCGCGGTACTCACGATTGGTGGATCCCTGGTGAGGCTCTCGAGTTGGCTCTCTTCGATAGAGCGGACGGATGGATGATCGTTTGAGGGGAGGCCCGGTAAAAATATCCAAAGAGATATGGTCATTTGTTTGAGGGGAGGATTGTTGGGGATGTGCAACCAAAGTCTCACATCGGCTAGAAATGGGAAATATCATGATCATATAAGGCCATGTTTGGTATCTCTATTCTTCTTTTAATAGACCCAGTAAAAATAGAGCCATTAAAAAAGGAGCCATAGAAAGAAAAGGCTCATTAAAAGAACATGTTTGGTAATGCACACATCTATTTTAAATAGACCGTTTGGTATTCCCTTTTGCTTGCCTCTTTTTAGAAGTATTTGCCTCTTTTTAGAAGGCTATTTATGTCATTATCTAATATTTGTTCTTATGTGTAATTGTTCCATTCGGTCAGAGTTGGAACTCAATGTTAGGTTGGCCATGGTGTCAAGCACTTGGAAATGTTGAACAGCCGATACTCATGTGATCCAATCCTTTTGTGCTAACAGAAAAAAAAAAAAGGAAAAAGGAAAAAAACATTAACAAGCTGGATTGAAGCCATAAGAAACATTGAAATGTTAAAATGAGAGGACTGATGAAAGGATGGCTAGCTAGCTAGCTCAAGCAGTCTACAGGCTGAATTCTGCTTCAACAAGAAATTCATGAAATGTGGTCAAACCCACAAGTGAGGTATCAGAAGGATCTATCACATGTTATAATGACACATTTGTAAGACAGCAACAGCAAGTGGGGGACCTGAAAAACATTGGCTTGTACATGTAGTAAATGCCCCAAAGCTGGGACCTGAAAAATTTTGCATAAATAGCCAGAAGAACCCAGTTCAGCAAAATGAGTACAAATACATCTTTGAATGCCCATCGGAAGCATAAGAACTAAGAGATGAGTATCCTGTCATTTGAACCCATTCCAAGTATCAACATGGACCCATTAAAAAACACATCTATTACCTACACATATGCCATCATATTATAACAACCTGTCATCAAACATTTCCATCAAAGTGTATCAAGTAACTAGTAATCGATCAAGGAAACAAATAAAGACACAACTTAGTTGCAACTGTTGGAATATAGGTGGGCCTTCCAGACAGGTTTCAAAAACTTTTGACCCACTTAATGCAGGGATCAATTGTCTAGAATGCAACAAACCCAATCCAGGATGCAATTCCCTCAATCTCATAGCCATGTACAGCAATAACTACTATCTAAAAGATAGAAAACAGAACATAAACATGCTTCCACGAAATACACAACATACAAGGATGTAGATATACCTTTGGAGCTTTGTTGTGCTCTAATGGAGGATTTGATTTCTTTACTTTGGTGATGAACAACTTCACAATCCAAATCAGAATCTTCAACTCCTTTTGATCTTCCAACGCTATGTCCCGTATTAGATCTCTTTTCTCAAGAAGATGGTGGAATCCTCAAGAGAAAACCCTACTAATAACTCTAAGGAACCAAAGGTGAAAGAGAGGGGAACTTTGAGAGGAAGAAGACTTGTACAACTCTTGCACAAGGGGCTGACAAGTGCTATATGAATTATGCACGAATTTGAAAGGAGTATTCTTCTATTTATAGCCCTCCATAAATCCTCTTTTCCTATTTGAAATAGAAGTTTAACTCCCATTACAAATTAGTAAACATCTCCCTTACTAATTGCCATAGAAGTCTCACTTCCACAACTATTAGTAACTTTCTCCTTTCTAATTAAAATAGAAGTCCTACTTCCATTAATAATTAGTAGCTTACCATTACCACTATTAGAAGTCTAACTTCAAATAGAAATAGTAACCTTCCTTTTAGAGTTCAAGTAGAATTAGTATCTTTCTAATAAATTGGGCTAGCGTGGGGACCACTAGGGATTCCTTAGAAAGCTGGCTCCAACTGGGACACGCGACCCCACATCTCATGTGCAATCCGGGCCCACAGTTAATTGCAAATAACTCCACTATATAAATGCAATTGCACTCCAGTCTTAGGAATAAATTACAATGAAGACCCTAAACTTCCACAGTACCACAAGTAGGCCCCTCTATCTATATCCATGGATCAAATGGACCTGTCCACCAAATTAGATCCATATCTTATAATCCTTGAGCCTCAATTAATTATAATGATCATATGGTACCGATCCAATTAACTCTTAATCAGAATGGGTGCGCACTTACCAATGATAAATCCATTAATTGGCACAAGGGGATATTAAAGATAGATTCCATCTTGACTATTGAATGTTCCCACAACTCTACTATCAAGTACCCAAATCACCGAGGTGTTGACCTACAATTGGCCTCACTCATTGGTGACTCAAAGCAAATGAATAGATAGAAACTTGAGTTCATTAATGTCTCAGGATTATGAGCCTATTGCTAGGGAATTATGAGAGCAGACCTTAAATAAAGACAGTGTATATAAGGTGCTTTTCATGGTCCTTCAATACATCCAATGTACCAGCATCATGATCCAGAATCTTACATTCTGATGATCGAGATAAATCACACTATCTGATAGTGATCAAAATGCTGCAACCTTGTCAGATGAGGTGTCCAATCTCATCACTGGTTGTGAAGATATTTAAGTATAAGATTTGTAATACATATCTCCTGTATGTGGATCTCATCCATACACATGTATTACATCTAGTATACTTGTGGACTCTGGTTCATCTCATGAACCATTATGTCATTTGTATTAGTTATGTGCAAGTATATAAAACACCATTCATCTCATGAAAGGAAAAACATGAATTGTATTGATAAAGAAATTAATCAATTTATTACATCATATACTCTTGGTATTGAGGCCATAAACTAACAATCTCCCACTTGGGCTTAATGCCAATCAGGATTGCATCTCATGCCCATCCCGTCTACATGCTGCTCAAAAACCTTGGTGGTCAAAGGCTTAGTAAATGGATCTGCCAGATTGTCCGCAGAGGCTATCTTGGTAATTGCAATATCACCTCTCTGCACAATCTCTCTTACCAAATGATACTTCCTCTGTACGTGCTTTTGGCTTTTATGGCTCCTTGGACTGAGCGACTGCCCCGCTGCTGTCACAGTAAACTGTGAGCGGCTGTCATGCCAAAGGTACCACTCCAAGTTCCAAAAGGAATCTTTTGAGCCATACTGCTTCCTTAGCTGCTTCACAAGCTGCTACATATTTAACCTCAGAAGTGGAATCAGCGGTACATTCCTGTTTAATACTCCTCCAGCTGATAGCTCCTCCGCCAAGCATAAACACATAACCAGAGGTAGATTTCCTGGAATCCTTATCTGACATGAAGTCAGAATCTGTGTATCCGACTGGAATCAGTTCATCACTGCCGTAAATCAACATGTAATCTTTAGTCCTTCTCAAGTACTTAAGGATACATTTTATAGCAGTCCAATGGTCAAGACCTGGGTTAGACTGATATCTGCTGACTAAGCCCACTGCATGACAGATATCCGGTCTAGTACGTAGCATAGTATACATGAGGCTACCAACGGCCGAAGCGTATGGAATTGCTCTCATTTGTTCCTTTTCCTCTGGGGTCTTGGGACCCTGATCCTTGGAAAGGTGCACTCCATGCCTGAAAGGTGTGATACCCTTCTTGGAGTCATGCATAGCAAACCGTACCAGTACCTTATCTATGTATGCAGCTTGAGACAAGCCAATCATCCTATTTTTCCGGTCTCGATGGAGTTTGATCCCTAGGATGTAACTAGCTTCTCCCAAGTCCTTCATATCAAAAGTCTTAGCTAACCAAACGTTTACCGTTGACAACATTCCTATATCTTTCCCAAGGAGAAGGATGTCGTCGACATATAAAACCAGAAAAACTACCCTGTCACCTTCATTTTTCATGTACACACATGACTCATCCGAATTTTGACTAAAACCAAATGATTTGATTGCCCGGTCAAAACGGATGTTCCAGCTTCGGGATGCCTGCTTCAGTCCATAAATGGACTTCTGCAACTTGCAAACTCTTTGCTTTTGGTTACTTGCTATAAAACCGTCTGGCTGCATCATATAGATGTCTTCCTCAAGATGGCCGTTGAGAAACGCCGTCTTGACATCCATTTGCCAAATCTCATAATCGAGATGAGCCGCAATGGATAAGAGTATCCGGATGGACTTGAGCATGGCTACCGGTGAGAAGGTTTCCTCATAATCGATACCCTCTTTCTGAGTATACCCTTTCGCAACAAGCTTGGCCTTAAAGGTCTCAACTCTTCCATCTGGTCCTCTTTTTCTCTTGTAGACCCACTTGCACCCAATAGGTTTGATATTGGCAGGCAAGTCCACAAGTGTCCAGACCTGATTAGAGTACATACACTCCATCTCAGCTTTCATAGCATCTTGCCAATGTCCCGAATCTATGTCATTAATTGCTTCATCATAGTTACAGGGATCTTGTTCCAGTTCTTCCGGGATTGCCTCGTAAGACTCTCCCAAGAACGAGAACCTATCAGGGGGCCTGATTATTCTCCCACTACGACGAGGCACTGGTGTAACTACTGGGTCTGGTAGGGGCGGTTCTTCCTCAAGTTCGGTCATATTTGGATTTGGAATTGATTGTTCTTGAATCTCTTCTAAGATCACCTTTTCTAAAGATTTCCGGTCCATCATATAATCTTCCTCCAGAAAAACCGCATTGGTGCTTACCAGCACTTTCTGCTCTCTGGGATTATAGAATGACCAACCTTTAGTTCCTTTGGGATATCCTACAAACGTGCATACTTCCGACTTCGTTTCCAACTTATCCGTCTTTACCTTCAACACGTGTGCCGGACAACCCCAAATGTGTAAATGTTGTAGACTAGGCTTTCGCCCAGACCACAACTCTCGGGGAGTCTTAGGTATAGACTTAGATGGTACGAGGTTTAGTATGTACATCGCAGTTTCCAAGGCATATCCCCAAAAGGATATAGGTAATCCTGAGAAACTCATCATAGACCTAATCATATCTAAAAGAGTCCGGTTCCTTCTTTCCGCTACTCCATTCTGTTGAGGCATACCAGGAGCAGACAACTGGGATAAAATCCCATTTTCCGATAAGTGTGCTATAAAATCTCCAGACAGATATTCTCCTCCTCGATCTGATCGAAGAGTCTTGATACGTTTACCTAATTGCTTTTCCGCTTCCGCTCGAAAGTCTTTGAGCTTTTCAAAAGCCTCGGACTTGCGGTGCATAAGGTATATATATCCATATCTTGAGTAATCATCTGTGAAAGTGATGAAGTACTCATATCCTCCTCTGGCTCTTACATTAATGGGCCCACACACATCAGTATGTACTAATTCCAATAAATCTTTGGCCCTATTGCCCTTGGATGAAAAGGGTCTTTTGGTCATTTTGCCTTCCAGACAGGATTCACAGACGGGCATTGGTTCTACCACCAATGAAGGCAAGATACCATCTTTCACTAGCCTGTCAATCCTATTTAGGTTTATATGACCTAGCCTCAAGTGCCAAAGTTTTGTTGGATTAGGTGAAGGTGACTTTCTCTTTAATGATGGTCTATTAATTATTTCGGTATCATGTATCTCATACATTGTAGGAGTTAATAGATAAAGCCCATTGGTTACCTTGCCAGAACATATAAAAGTACCATTCCTCTTTATGACAACTTCAGTACCAAAAGTAATAGAATAACTTTTATTCACCAAACTAGAAACTGAAATTAAATTCCGCCTTAAAGACGGTACATATAGAGTGTCTGACAAAACCAACTTATTATCTAGAAAACATAAAGTAATAACTCTTACTGAAACCGCATCTGCCTTGGCATCAGATCCTAGGTTGACAATGATTTCGCCGTCACTGAGTCTCCTGGTTTCCCGGAACCCCTGTAACGAATTACATATATGATTAGTTGCCCCGGAGTCCACACACCAAGATTTTGAAGTACCAGTTGCAAAACTAACTTCAGTAACAAGTGACTCAATCATACCTGAGGTCTTCTTCTTAGACAGATATTCTGGACAATTGCTCTTCCAATGTCCTGTCATACCACAATGGAAACACTTTCCTTTTGTCCCTGCTCCCTTAGCCTTGCCAACACCACCATTAGGACCATTCTCCACCTTAGGACCCTTCGGAACTGATTTCTTCTTGCCTTTCCGCCCTTTGCCTTTCGGTTTGGACTTGGCAAATGACTTTTCTAGTCATCAGGGCAGTTGGCTTTTTCTTCATAATCCCTTCAGTCACCACCAGCTGGCTAGACAGCTCAGCCAGAGTCAGATTCATTTTATTCATGTTGTAATTAACCTTGAAATTGTTGAATGACTCTGGTAGTGACTCAAGTATTATGTCAATCTGCGATTCTGCATCAATCGCAGCCCCCAGTACATCTAACTCATTCAATGAGTCCATCATTTTCAACATATGGTCCTGTACTGGTGTGCCTTCAGCCATCTTAGTGCTTATAAGCACCCTCATAGCAGCCTGTCTAGCAGGCCTGCCCTGTTCCGCAAACATCTCCTTTAAGTTTGATATAATATCATATGCAGTCTTAAAGGATTGATGTTGGTGTTGTAAAACACTAGACATAGATGCCTGTATGTAACATCTGGCCATCTCATCGTCTTTGGCCCACTTGGTGTAAAGTTCCTTTTCTTCCTGTGATGCTTCTGGCAATGGCTCATCAAGGGGGGGTTTTGGTAAGGACATATTTGTATCCTGAAGCTGTCAGGACAATATCCAGGTTCCGTTTCCAGTCTACATAGTTGGATCCCACTAACTTATTTTGGTTGAGGATGGTCGCAAGTGGATTGAAAGTATTTGAATTCATGCTGGAAATACTGTAGCACATAACCATACATTCAATTAATGAATTTAAATGACATTAGGGTTTAGTATTCTACCAAATTTATATGGAATCCTCATAACCATTAAATTCAGAATACATCGGAATCCCAATCCCCGGGGTATGCCTCCTTGGGGAGTGCGAATACCACCTAGATTGGTGCGGATCAAAGTTGGTCAAAATTAGGATTAAGACTAACTTTCCATGATCCCCTTCATTCATTATTGAAAGTCCACGAGGATCCTAACCCTAGAGGGGGGGGGGGGGGGTGAATAGGGTGAGCTACAACTAATGACTAATTATGACCAATTTTAATTTCTTAAACTAAACTAGTCACAAGAGGTGATTATAAGAATATTTGTAAAGGTTATTGCTAAGCCTAAGAAAAGCAACTTGTAAGGTTATTGCTTAGCCTTTGAAAAGCATCTTGTAAGGTTATTGCTTAGCCTTTGAAAAGCATCTTGTAAGGTTATTGCTTAGCCTAGAAAAGCATGTTGTAAGGGTTATTGCTTAGCCTAGTAAAAAGCATACTTAGTGGAATCCGGTGGGGTGTTGGAGACACAAGCCGGTAGTGGATGTAGGCACGTTGGCCGAACCACTATAAATATTGTGTTGTGGTGCATGCTTTTGTGGTGATTGTTTATTTGAGCTTCCGCATTTTTTCTTATAATCACCTCTTGTGACTAGTTTAGTTTAAGAAATTAAAATTGGTCATAATTAGTCATTAGTTGTAGCTCACCCTATTCACCCCCCCCCCCTCTAGGGTTAGGATCCTCGTGGACTTTCAATTGGTATCAGAGCCAAGTGCTCTAATCCCTTAGGATCAAGTGTTTTTGGAACTCTTGATTGGGTGTAAAAACCTAGAGTCAAAACCCTAGAGTTGTCCTTTTATGAAAATCATTAGAATGGACTCCACTATGCTAGATTTTGTAGATTCTCCTAGACCTCTCATTCTTCCATCTATTGGAGATTCAAACATTCAATTAAAAGAATCTCAATGTGAATTAAATGAAGAAGAAGAATATAATGAAGAAAATCTTCAACAAGCCTTTGAAGAATTATATGAATTATCCTTAAAGCTTGAGAAGAAAAACAAAAGTTTAAGAGAAGAATCTAAAAATCTAAGCAAAGAATTAGCTTCTTCAAAAGATGAACTTAGAGAGAAAGAAGAAGTAATAAATTGTGTAGAGTCTAAGTTCATGATCTCTTTAAATAATCTATCTAACATTCAAGATGAACTAAAAGAATTAAAGATGGATTATGACAATGTCAATAAGGAAAATTCAATTCTAAGAGATCAAATAAAAAGGCAAGATAAAGACTTTAACAATCTTGAATCTAAATTGACTATCTCTAAGGAAAATTTATCTAATGCTCAAGATGAATTAAATGAGATTAAGATAAATTGTGATGAGCTTAAAAATGAAAATTTAAACCTAAGAGATACAATTAAAAAACAAGATAAAGACTTTAACAACTTAGAAGCCAAGTTGATTAAAAGTAAGTTAGAAACACAAGAACTTGGATCTAATGTTGTTAATGAACTTAAACATGAATTAAAACTTGCCAATGAAGAGCTAAGCAAATATAAGGAAATTGAATATGAACTTTCAAAAGTTAAAAATGAAAATTCAATCCTTATAACCAAAGTCACTCAACTTGAAAACAATAAACAAAAGTATGAGTGCAAGTTTACCCAAAGAGAAGATAGACTTGAAAAATTATTTAAATTGGGTAAACCTCATGGAGATAGGACGGGTATTGGATTTAATAGGAATATGTCTTATAACCCTAAATTCACCAACACTTTTGTGAAAGGTGAGTCCTCATTCTCTAGCACTCACACTTCTTTGCCCAAGTCTAAATGTAATTATTGTGGCATTGAAGGACACTTTACATTTGAGTGCAAAATAAGAAAAAGAAGCCATGTGTCTAAACCCAACTTTGAACTCAAAAATGGAGAATCTAAATCTATGAAGGGTAAGACACTAAAAATCAAGGAAGACTCCAAAAAGGCTAAAGAAGTTAAATCATTTAAAATGGAGTCTCCTAAGATAGATTCTAAAAAGCTTAAACAAGTTAAACCAAGCTTGAAAGAATCTAAGAACAAAAAGCTTCTCAACTTATCTCCCTTATATGAACCCATGAAAGAACTTTTGAAGAAAGTTGCTAAGTTAAATCTAAAATTCAAAAGTCAAGTAAAGGGAGAAAGTAAGAAGAAAAGAAAAGTGAAACAATCCCCAAAGAAACAAACTCACCAACATCAAAAGACTAATCACCATTCTAAGCCAAATTTAGTAAAATCTAAATATCATGGTGATAAGTTCAAATTGAAAATTTATCAAGTTAAATCTCCTTTAGTTGGTGAGAATTCCAAGATAGATCTCAAAGTTCAACCCTCCCAAGACCTTAGGTGGATTCCTAAAGTTATTTACCTAGACAAACCTTAGGGTCTTGAACCTCATTGACCAACCTACTCTTTATTAGTTAAATCACTTTGTTGGTCATGATTGCATTTGCATTTTGTTTCTTTTAGTTAGATTTCTTAAAATGCATTGCTTCTTTATGATCATTTGATTTTGGTTTCATGCACCATTCTAAGTTACATGTCATGGTTTTCAAAATCATTTGATTATAATTTCATCATGTTTGATTTGTCTTTTGCACACATATGTCTTGCATTGCATTTCTTTACATGATCAATTGATTGTGATTTCAAAAGCTTTCATAGCTAGACTCTTCATGATCAATTGTTGAATCATTTGATGTATGTCTTAGTTAGATCCTTTTTGTAAATCAAATGATTTGATTCAATTCAAGTTTCTCCATGGATTTATAAGTTATACCCTTATATGGAAATTCATTGTTTTGAATTATCAACTTGTATGTGTCTCATCTAAGTTATATCTTTTCAAATACAAAGTTGAAAATTGATCTTCAAAATCATTCATTTTATGCTCATTGTTGGATTTTGTTTATCAAAATGATTTGAAGATTGATTGAATGGAAATGCTCCATAACTTCATTAGTTATAATCTTTTGAGCATGTTCCATGTTTTCATTTCTTTTTCTTTTGGTTTCATTATCTTTAGAAATGGAAATGTTTGTTGTTTGCATCTTTGCTTGTTTGTTTACTTTCCTTGCATATGCAAATGACAATTGGTTCCATGTATGGTTGTGACCTTAGTTACATTTGTAGAAACCATACTAGAACCCAAATCCATCCTTTTTGCCTTATAGTCATTTCTTTATGGATGGTTATGATGTTGATTCATGTAGATTCTCTTGGTGTCATCCTTGTACATGTTTCAACCTCATATGTAGTGTTCTTGATCATATGAATCTCTTTGAAATCCATTCCTTACATTTATGTTGGTTGATGGATATCTTAGTAGTTGAATTCATATGATTTGGACACTTTGAGAATTGCATGCTTTACCTAGTCATATCTTTTTGCATTGCAATTTCTCTTATTCATCACTATGCTCAATAGTTAAATCTTTAAAAGTGATGAATATGCATTAATGATGCTTGATGGAAGTTTGTCACATCCTTGCTTTTATTCATGTTATCATATTCAATTGGTCTCATTTGGTATAACTTTCCATTGATTTCATATCCAATTGATATCTTATCTTGTGTATGTGATAGACCATGTGTACATTGGATTGAACTTGATAGTTATATAATTGTTCCATGTCACACACCATTAGCATCACAATGCTCATGATTACTACCTCATTTGCTCTTATAGGTATATCTCATGACCACCATGTTTATGTGTTCATAATATTGGTTGGTTATTAATAGAGGTTGGCTTCATGTTTGAATTTCATTTCACTCAATTTGCACTTTAATAAGTCATATTTATTGATTGAATGAAATGATTTTCAAAATCTTACATAGCATATGGTTTTCATAAGTAATATTGATTGATGCTATGTTTGTGTAAACCCCATATCATGGATAGCTCTAATTTGGATTTCTCATAATAGTTATTCTTTTAAATCCATTTTAGAGTGATTGAGTTTATAGTCACATCCTTTAATCTCAATTGATATGTTTATTTCAATTGGTATCCATGATAGTTTCTCTCATTAGACCTTGCTCCCTTTTGTTAATTTGATCATATGAGCCTAATAGTTAAATGAATCTAATTCTTTCCGTGAAGTTGACCCTCACTTGGATAAACCATCTACTTCTTGAATCTAATAGTTATATCTTGTCAAAAGCTTGACAAAAGAAGAGAATGGATTGAGGGGGAGTGTAAACTTTCATAGGAAGTATTAGTTTGATCAAATTTACCCTTGGATTGACTTTGAACCCTTAGAGCTAACTTCCATACATGATAGCCTGATATGTAATTCATTTTCGATTTCATTTGTTAAACAGGTGCTACTAAAGGTATTTTCCTTGTCTCATGTGTGTAGGTACCTTTGCAATTTAATGTCAAAGGGGGAGAGAGAGTTCAAGTGTGACTCAAGGATCTCCTACTCTACAAAGGGGGAGAGAGTTCGAGAGTTCAAGTACTCGAAGATCTCCTATCCATCAAAGGGGGAGAAAGCTTTCAAGTTCTCAAGAGAGAGAGGCATGGTCAAAGGGGGAGAGCAAATAGAAGAAAGAAAGCTTGAAGCTAAAAGAAGATGCTTGGATAAAGAAAGGAAGAAGAAAGAAAGCTTGAAGAATGATCAAGCTCCAAGCATCAAGAAGATTGAAGAAAAGAGCCCAAGAGCCCAAGCTAATGAGAAGGAGCATCCAAGAAGATTTCAAGCCTTGTCCAGCTGAGGGGGAGCTGAAGACTAAGTGTGTAATCTCAGTGGTGAGTGAGTTTGCCATCAAATTGCAAAGGGGGAGATTGTTAGGGTTTTTATAGATTGCAATTTGATGGATGCATTATCATTCTAGCATCATGTGATTTACACACTTGCATTGGTTTTTAAATAAACTTGAAATCTAGTTTTATACATGCATTGGTTTTTAGATTTGGAAAAGTTTGTGTTATATGCATGTTTTGGTTCTAAACTTGGATGCATTGGTTTTAGAACCCAAAACTCTTTTGAAAACCTAATACCTTGTGCATTATATTTGGAAAATCATCTTGTGAATTTAGGTTTGAGTTTTTGCATACATTCATCACAAAAAGAATCATTTGTGTATGCAATTTCATTTGAAAAGAGTTTTCAAGAAATCAAGCAAGCCTTTGTTTTAAAAGTTTTGAAACTTTTTAGGCTTTTTATGTCATGTTTTAAAAACCTTTAGAATCTTTAAAACATGTTTTCCAAGCTTGATTTAGTGGCCAAAAAGTTCCCCCAAGCAAAACTGTGAAAAATGCATTTTTTGGGAATTTTGGTGCTGCGGGGTTAACCATGGGGTTAACCGGGGTGGTCAACCCGCAGTGTAGCCGGTTAACCGGCCATGTTAGCCCGGTTAACCGGCCATAGTGCAGGATGACCCAAAACACAACGGCTATTTTTATGACCGTTGTGCTTGGCCGGTCTACCGGCCTGTCATGGCCGGTCAACCGGCCAAACTAGCCGTTGGGCAGTTTTTGGTATTTAAATGAGCTCTTTCCTTTGTCTTTGGTTGGAGATTTTTAAGCCTTCTTTGAGGAGCTTTGAGACAAGACAAAGGGGAGGAACTAAGAGAGGCTAAAGGGTCATTAAGTAAAGCTTAAGCTTGGATCAACTAAGTTAAATCTCCAAGTAAGTTTTACTTTGATTTAATCATTTGTTATGTGCTTTGTTTGAAACTTTGGAAATTGATTTCAAGCATGATAACAATGATGTGTTGAATCCATTCTTCCCTTCATCTTTGATATTCAAGAATTGGATTCATCACTTTGTTTTCAAACCAAGTTTTGTTTTAAACTTTCTTAACCATGTTTAGTCATAAATCTTGGATTTCTTGTATTGCATGATTATATCACTTGGTTGAAACATTGCTTGTTGTTTTCATTCATTTAAACATTAGTAAAATTAATTTGGTTTTGAAAACAACATGCACATGCATCACATGTTCTAAATTAGCCATTTTCATACAACTTGTTAGTCCTTGATTTTCATGTCATAAACAAGTTGAATTTCATACATGTGATTTGCATAAGACTTCAATCAATCTTTTATGAGCTTTAAACTTTGAATTGCTTTAAGCAATATATTTGATTAAGCTTTCTTTTTGAACTTGATTGAAGCCATCACACACACACCTCATTAGCATACATCTTTGCATTCATAGAGTGTTTGTGTGAGTTTAGTTTTCACTTTCATATTAGCCTATTCAAGAGGCAATTCCATTGAGCTTAAATTGTAATCTCTTAGAGTGTTCTTTTGTTAAGACACTTTAAGAGATTACAATTTAAGCTCAATGGAATTGCCTCTTGAATAGGCTAATATGAAAGTGAAAACTAAACTCACACAAACACTCTATGAATGCAAAGATGTATGCTAATGAGGTGTGTGTGTGATGGCTTCAATCAAGTTCAAAAAGAAAGCTTAATCAAATATATTGCTTAAAGCAATTCAAAGTTTAAAGCTCATAAAAGATTGATTGAAGTCTTATGCAAATCACATGTATGAAATTCAACTTGTTTATGACATGAAAATCAAGGACTAACAAGTTGTATGAAAATGGCTAATTTAGAACATGTGATGCATGTGCATGTTGTTTTCAAAACCAAATTAATTTTACTAATGTTTAAATGAATGAAAACAACAAGCAATGTTTCAACCAAGTGATATAATCATGCAATACAAGAAATCCAAGATTTATGACTAAACATGGTTAAGAAAGTTTAAAACAAAACTTGGTTTGAAAACAAAGTGATGAATCCAATTCTTGAATATCAAAGATGAAGGGAAGAATGGATTCAACACATCATTGTTATCATGCTTGAAATCAATTTCCAAAGTTTCAAACAAAGCACATAACAAATGATTAAATCAAAGTAAAACTTACTTGGAGATTTAACTTAGTTGATCCAAGCTTAAGCTTTACTTAATGACCCTTTAGCCTCTCTTAGTTCCTCCCCTTTGTCTTGTCTCAAAGCTCCTCAAAGAAGGCTTAAAAATCTCCAACCAAAGACAAAGGAAAGAGCTCATTTAAATACCAAAAACTGCCCAACGGCTAGTTTGGCCGGTTGACCGGCCATGACAGGCCGGTAGACCGGCTAAGCACAACGGTCATAAAAATAGCCGTTGTGTTTTGGGTCATCCTGCACTATGGCCGGTTAACCGGGCTAACATGGCCGGTTAACCGGCTACACTGCGGGTTGACCACCCCGGTTAACCCCATGGTTAACCCCGCAGCACCAAAATTCCCAAAAAATGCATTTTTCACAGTTTTGCTTGGGGGAACTTTTTGGCCACTAAATCAAGCTTGGAAAACATGTTTTAAAGATTCTAAAGGTTTTTAAAACATGACATAAAAAGCCTAAAAAGTTTCAAAACTTTTAAAACAAAGGCTTGCTTGATTTCTTGAAAACTCTTTTCAAATGAAATTGCATACATAAATGATTCTTTTTGTGATGAATGTATGCAAAAACTCAAACCTAAATTCACAAGATGATTTTCCAAATATAATGCACAAGGTATTAGGTTTTCAAAAGAGTTTTGGGTTCTAAAACCAATGCATCCAAGTTTAGAACCAAAACATGCATATAACACAAACTTTTCCAAATCTAAAAACCAATGCATGTATAAAACTAGATTTCAAGTTTATTTAAAAACCAATGCAAGTGTGTAAATCACATGATGCTAGAATGATAATGCATCCATCAAATTGCAATCTATAAAAACCCTAAGAATTATTATCTAGGTATCTCATACCAAATAATCAATGACTCCCGATTAACTTTGGTTTCTAAAATAAATGAGGCAAATCCTTGGGGATACTACATCATTATTTTAGTTAAGTGTGACCCACCAACTAGCATTGCATGACAACCGTTGCGAGCAGCTCCTCCTTGGGGAGTGGGCCCCCGCCCCGTCTCACCAACACTATCCATAGGAGATCCATATCTAGTAGCTAGACAGGAAAAAGCCCTCCGTGGGGAACGGCCATACTCGAGATGGCGCGAGGGTAATACTTTCCTTACAATGGACCTATGGTGGAAAACCATGGGGATTATAAATGCCCCGTTCCCACTTAATATTTTAGAATTGAGGATTTCTTTGTAAGGTATTAGGGCCCACATGTATACATTAAATCATCTTGTGATATGATCTAAGATTGGTTCCAAGTCAAGTTATTTTAAGGAAAGTCTAGTTTCTAAATTAGAGTTACCAATGTGTCCATCTCATGGGCCATCAACACTAATTAGAACTCTTTCCAAAAATTAATTTGATTTGACCAATTTTAGTTACTTGCTATGTTTGGATCAGATCTGGAAAATTCTAATTTAAGCATGCATCCATAAATAGAAATTGCAAAAATAGAAACTAGTCCTCTCCTCCACATGGCCCAAGCGGAATAGACTTCTTGGACTTCTAGACTTTCCAAAAAAATTGAAATTCCTCAAACTCTTTGGGAAACTCCAGAACTCTTTTGGTAATCTTCAAACTCTTTGATTAGGAGTCCAGCATCGCTTTCCTTCTTCATCTCGGACATCGCCAGAATTTACAAATTTAGAAAAATTACATAAATTCCTATGCCTCAAGTATGAGACTTACATGGTAATCTAAAACTGGAATTAAAAGGGCTATAGGGAAATTCATCATGCCTTGCCCTTTCACGGGAAAACAAGGAAACCATGACGCCCTTTACAATTAGCCTTAAATAAACCAATCACCATAAAAGAAAGCAAAAGACTTGTGGGCCATATGGAGAGGACAAGATCATCTGCAAGTTAGTATCTTATACAACCATACGAATCACAAAATAGGCTGCCAAACAATGCTGGAAAAATAGGAAGAATAAATAGACCCGAAACTTGAAAAAACAAATTCTGCAGCATTCTGCACAGAAGGCCCGGTCAATCGGCCTGCAAGCACCCGGTCGACCGGCCTGCAAGTCACCCGATCGACCGGGGCACGGGGCCTGGTCGACCGGACTGACGAATTTCTGCAACTTGGGTTTTCTATTTCGTGTCCATTCTTTCCCAAATCACTTCCAAAGTGCCCCAATGGCTTCCTATGATCCTTCCATCATTATTAAACCCTTTTGTGACTATCCAAACATGAATTTACTACCAAACCAAGTAAAATCATCAAAACTGATCCTAACATAGCCCTTGCTTCATCTTCTTCACATCTCATGCAAAGATCAAAGCAAGCTTGCTGGTCTAACATGATTAGAGATTAGGTTAGGCTCTGATACCAATTGTTGGAATATAGGTGGGCCTTCCAGACAGGTTTCAAAAACTTTTGACCCACTTAATGCAGGGATCAATTGTCTAGAATGCAACAAACCCAATCCAGGATGCAATTTCCTCAATCTCATAGCCATGTACAGCAATAACTACTATCTAAAAGATAGAAAACAGAACATAAACATGCTTCCACGAAATACACAACATACAAGGATGTAGATATACCTTTGGAGCTTTGTTGTGCTCTAATGGAGGATTTGATTTCTTTACTTTGGTGATGAACAACTTCACAATCCAAATCAGAATCTTCAACTCCTTTTGATCTTCCAACGCTATGTCCCGTATTAGATCTCTTTTCTCAAGAAGATGGTGGAATCCTCAAGAGAAAACCCTACTAATAACTCTAAGGAACCAAAGGTGAAAGAGAGGGGAACTTTGAGAGGAAGAAGACTTGTACAACTCTTGCACAAGGGGCTGACAAGTGCTATATGAATTATGCACGAACTTGAGAGGAGTATTCTTCTATTTATAGCCCTCCATAAATCCTCTTTTCCTATTTGAAATAGAAGTTTAACTCCCATTACAAATTAGTAAACATCTCCCTTACTAATTGCCATAGAAGTCTCACTTCCACAACTATTAGTAACTTTCTCCTTTCTAATTAAAATAGAAGTCCTACTTCCATTAATAATTAGTAGCTTACCATTACCACTATTAGAAGTCTAACTTCAAATAGAAATAGTAACCTTCCTTTTAGAGTTCAAGTAGAATTAGTATCTTTCTAATAAATTGGGCTAGCGTGGGGACCACTAGGGATTCCTTAGAAAGCTGGCTCCAACTGGGACACGCGACCCCACATCTCATGTGCAATCCGGGCCCACAGTTAATTGCAAATAACTCCACTATATAAATGCAATTGCACTCCAGTCTTAGGAATAAATTACAATGAAGACCCTAAACTTCCACAGTACCACAAGTAGGCCCCTCTATCTATATCCATGGATCAAATGGACCTGTCCACCAAATTAGATCCATATCTTATAATCCTTGAGCCCCAATTAATTATAATGATCATATGGTACCGATCCAATTAACTCTTAATCAGAATGGGTGCGCACTTACCAATGATAAATCCATTAATTGGCACAAGGGGATATTAAAGATAGATTCCATCTTGACTATTGAATGTTCCCACAGCTCTACTATCAAGTACCCAAATCACCGAGGTGTTGACCTACAATTGGCCTCACTCATTGGTGACTCAAAGCAAATGAATAGATAGAAACTTGAGTTCATTAATGTCTAAGGATTATGAGCCTATTGCTAGGGAATTATGAGAGCAGACCTTAGATAAAGACAGTGTATATAAGGTGCTTTTCATGGTCCTTCAATACATCCAATGTACCAGCATCATGATCCAGAATCTTACATTCTGATGATCGAGATAAATCATACTATCTCATAGTGATCAAAATGCTGCAACCTTGTCAGATGAGGTGTCCAATCTCATCACTGGTTGTGAAGATATTTAAGTATAAGATTTGTAATACATATCTCCTGTATGTGGATCTCATCCATACACATGTATTACATCTAGTATACTTGTGGACTCCGGTTCATCTCATGAACCATTATGTCATTTGTATTAGTTATGTGCAAGTATATAAAACACCATTCATCTCATGAAAGGAAAAACATGAATTGTATTGATAAAGAAATTAATCAATTTATTACATCATATACTCTTGGTATTGAGACCATAAACTAACAGCAACACATTAATTAATCAAATGTAAAAAACACGACAGACTTAAGAAGATGCATCTAGCCAAATGGCATCGGCAATTGAATTTCTCTTCTCATCCATCTCTGTCCTATCCGTGATATCAAAAGTATATGTGTTTTCTTCAAGATCTTCCTCAAAGTCAATGCCACACTCTATTTGGGTATCTTCACTTGAGAATTGGGCAAATAATCGATCCTCCATATCCTCTTTCCTAATGAAATTATGCATCACCATTGTAGCAACCACGATGCTCCGTTGTACAGGAAATGGGTAACGAGCCATCCGCTTGAGGATAGGAAATCGAGCCTTCAATACTCCAAAGCTTCGCTCGATCACAATCCTCAAGGATGAGTGTAATCTATTAAAATGCTCCTCTG
Organism: Cinnamomum chago; assembly: GCA_038049695.1. Taxonomy (NCBI): domain Eukaryota; kingdom Viridiplantae; phylum Streptophyta; class Magnoliopsida; order Laurales; family Lauraceae; genus Cinnamomum; species Cinnamomum chago. Next base: position 38,891,298 of record CP142458.1, read on the forward strand.
ACAACACCTTGAAAACCTTGAAGCCAATAACGAACATTTCGAAATGGAGAAAGAAACCCTCGCATATTTGTGTAACCGGCATCAACCAAATAATATTTACCTAAAGAAAAATATATAAAAATGTTAAAGATCATGTCAAAACATGTTGTAGCAATCATTTGATGGGATTTAAAGCACTCTAAATACTTTCTTACCGGGTGGGGCATGTGGAAACTTTAGCTTTTCATCAGAAATGGTATCCAAAAGAATCCGTTGATCATGAGTTGTACCTTTCCATCCGCATACCACATAAGTGAAGAGCATGTCAAATGAACATACTGCCATAACTTGTTGCATGCAATCCCCCTTTCTACCTCTATAAGGGATTTATTTTTCTAGTTGGATAATGGCATGTACAAGGGTGCCATCTAAACCACCAATACAATCCTATAAAAAAAATGGAAATAAAAAAATAAAGATGTCAACAATGAGAAAATTTAATGTTATATAGCATAAAGAAAACAATATGATGGATTCAAGAGATCAATACCTTAAAATATGGCTTAAAACGTGGATTCAAGAGAATTTCCTTAGGCACTTTATCTAGAGGAGGCGGCTTTATCATGTCTTTCACAAATAGCATCATTGCTATCAGTACCTGACGGAAGTGTCTATGAATTGTTTCCCCTTAGTGTTGAAATCTATCTTGTATCACTCTATTCGTATGGGCATGCGCAATGACCATCATGAACATCACCAACTGCTCCTCCACGGGTATATAGTTACTGTCTTTTAGTAACATCTTTTCTCTAAAATACATGCATAAATGCCGAAACACATGTTGTTCCATACGTAGTAACTGATGACAGATAATGGGGTTACCATTCAAAATTATTTGGACATGACTATATCCCGTCAGGATTGAGTTCCTACATGGTTCCTTAATCAAGCATCGTTGTCGCTTCTTATACAACAATATGATAAGTATGATTTTTCGAAGTAAACTTTGATCCATACGCACTGTATATATGTCAAACAAAAAAAAATCATGTATTCATAGGGTATGACAAGTCAACATTCAACTAAATGAACATTCTTTAAATATAAAAAAATGCAGTCTATAAAAAAACAAGAGATATAACAAACATGTTCCAAGCTAAATTTCACATAATACCATGTTTCAAACATCCATATTTCAAAAAAGAGAGATAAAATTCATATTTCAAGCATCCATATTTCAAAAACAAGAGAGATAACATTTGTGTTTCAAACCCAACTATAAACCCAAACAACTAAAGGCCACTATCACTTCCAAAAGCATTCTCCTTCTCTAATTGCAATTGATTTTTTAGCCAAGCCATCTTGCCCTCGTCTGTCCTGAGTCGCATCCAGATAGTCCTTTTGTCCTTAACCATAAAACACGTAAGCGCAATCAAATACAGTGGGCTGGCCTCTGAAATTTCAGGCAGGGCATTCAATACGTCAATGCAGTCATCTATGGTAGGTCCTTCAAATTGAACTGAAGCAATAGCTAACTGATTTGATGCCTTAACTGAGGCTGCGAGGTCAATTATGCATGCATTTACTGCATCATTACTTGCCATTGATTGCTTTTTAGAAGGCCTTGGTCGCTTTCGCCTAATATTTGCCATCATGACATATGCAGCAATATCACTAGTGGCTGAATCTTCTAGCAAGGTGAAGGATCGGGAATTTGTTAGGTTCAGGGATGGAGTGTCATCATCATGATCCAAGTTAAAAAAAAACTTGAGTCCATATCTGTTATGATATCTTCAGGCATGCCATCCATTGTTGGAGCCCATTTATCATCCCCTCTTGCCGAAGTGCCATCAAATAAGGCAGCCATCTCTTCAGGAAATGGAAGGGGCTTGGACTTAAATACTTTGGCATCTCTATGGGTCTGCAATGAATTTTAATGATAAATGTTAAAGATTTTCACCTATCCTATAAATACCAAAACAACTACAAAATGCATATACCTTCAGGTATTCCGTCCATCGGTCATGTTCCATCTCCACACATCCTGTATGCGGGTTGAAGCCTATACCAGTTTTGCTTGTCAAGTGTAACCAGGCATTGTAAAGTTTTTTCAGATTATCCAATTGATTCTTCAATTGTTTTTTATTAAAACTGTGTCCTGTCCTTTGAGTAAACTTCTCTATGATAATCTTCCATGCTTTTGAGCTAAATTGTATCCCCGGGTGACCTCTAGATTTTAGTTGTTCCAAACAAATGTCAATGAGACACTTTCTCATGCCATCAGACCATTGCGCACGATCTACGTCATCAGTCACGTTTGACTTTCCTTTATTCGCCATGATAATCACACCTAATTACACATAATTTGAATGAAAACACATTTGACAAGGAAAATATACAACATCCGCAAGTTTACTTGAGTCCTTAAAAATGTGCGCACCAAGTTTACTTTAGATGATAAATAAATAATCTATTCATTTTTCTAAATGATAGAACATCAAATCCAGAGCCAAAGCCTGGTTCAAATCAGGTGTGAACCATTGGCATAATAATTTGAACCAACCAACCGTCCTTAACCACACAGTTTGGTCGACATTATCTAATCATTTCTCATATCTAATACCATGTTTCAAGCATCCATAGTGTTTTTGAACAAACCCTTTTTAAATAGTTTTCTTCATTCATTCCCCCCCCCCCTGGGGATGAATATTCAACATCCACACTATTTACATTTTGAAAAAGAAGTCAGAAGTTAGATGAACACACCATTTATTCAAGCATTATCTACTAAATGCCTACATCATTTTTTCCCCTGCATTCAAACAATGTATTGTGCAAAACCCCTTGATGAAGCATTTGGCCATATGTGGCCCCATCTTAGGTCTTCCAGGCATATATGCCTAATGCAAAATAGTCTCTGGCACAATAAAAGACCTGAAATGCAAAATATATGTGCAGTTTTGCACATGTCAGCTGCCAAACAACATTGAAGGCTATGGCCAAGCCTTTGTGGTCTCAGAAGATCAACGAAACTAGATTGGGGAGACATGCTTTTCCTTTTGACTCAGCCCATCTCTCAAAGGAACATGAGGTTCTGGCCCACTTAGCCCTCTACATTCAGGTAATGAACGCACCTGTAATATGGTAGAAGAATTTTTCCATGGGGAAGAGTAAATAAATACTTATTAGCTAGTTACAGAACTTTGATCCTAACCTGTGGTGCATATAATTTGCAATCCAATGTGATTTCAGAGATGTAATGGACCAGTACTCATCAGAGCTGCAGAAAGTTTTGATTTCTTTGTTAGGTTTTATGGCCAAGAACTTGGAAGTTGATCAAAACAAGTTGATAAACATGTTCAATGAGGGGGTTCAAGGAGTGAGGATGAATTACTTCCCTCCATGCCAGCAGGCAGACAAGGTATTGGGCCTCTCACCTCACTCAGATGCCACTGGCCTAACTCTACTCATTCAAGTTAATGAAGTGCAAGGTTTGCAAAACAGAGCCAAACAACATTCATCCGAGCCAAACAATGGTTCTGTGTTTGGTCACTCATCCGAGGCAAACAACACCCTACCCACTCCAAACCCTTTCCGTCCAAAACCCTAGACCCTACCCATTCTTGCCCTTTCCACCCATAGACCCCAACAACACCGAACCATTTCCAAATCAACAAAAAAAGCTACCAAAAATTACAAGCCCTAGAACCAGTCCTCCCAACATTCATAGACTCAATCAAAAGCCATCCCAAAACATTCTCTCTGATTGAAAAATGAAAAGAAAAAAGAGAGTTCAAGAAGTTCGATGAATACCTGCACGATCTTTCTTCCCTTTCTCCACTCTTTGATCGCTCCTTCCTCTTCTCGCCGTCTGCTCTCCCGTGTTGAAACGAAAAGAAAATGAATGAAACGAAAGGGCTTTTGTTTAAAGGACAGACGGTGTCAATAAATGACCGTCTAGGGGCAGGTTTGCCATAAAAAAGAACCTCCACCTCTATATTTGAAAGAGCCAAAAACTCTATTTTTTATCTGCCAACTTTTTGAGTATTTGGATTTTAGAGGGTTTGCCTCTCAATGTCTAAAACGGACAGAGGCTAGAATCTGGTGCCAAACGCTCTAATTTTCCTAATCTCTGTCCGATTTAAACATTTAGAGAATAAGAGGCATAAAATAGAGGGTCCAAACATAGGCTAAGTAGGACTAAGTACTCCATTGGTATGAGGCGTTTTGGGTAGAGTCCAACAGCAAATCCATGAGGGCTTAGGCCCTAAGTGAACAATATCATACCAATGTGGAGTTTGTGGTGGTCCATAATCCTTAACAAGTGGTATCAGAGCATTTTGACGTGATCGGAGGAGATCCATTGAATTGGATTTCGAAAGGGCCGTGGATCGTGTGAAGATCAAAGGTTCTAATCAATCAGGTGGGCCATGAGAATCGGGGATCAATCTGGTTCTTCCAGATCGTGTTTCAGAGAAAAAAAAAAGAAAAAGAAAAAGGAAGTTGGTTTCTCCGTTTGACTTCTTGCAGGAACAGAAGGTGACTGTGGTTTGGTTTCCAAAAGACAAAAGGATTCTTGTCTTATTTGACAAGTGGAGAGATTAAGATTATTAAAAAAAATCTTAGAAAGTTACAGAACCCATTCAAGTCTGTCACGCCAATCATTGCTGCACGATCGCCGTCCCCGCCGCAGCCGTCGTCGTCGTCACCTCGCCGCCCTCCGCCCATCGTCGTCGGAGAAGACAGACGCAAGAAGGAAGGGGCTGCAGTTTCTGCGTCCTGTTCAGTTGCAGAACTTTGGGAAAAAGAAGGGTGTTCTAGGCCTGCAGTCCAGGTCAGCCCGACCCGTTTGCAGTAGAAGACCCTTTGTTGGGTTAGTCCAGCGTAGGTCAAGTTGGGTCAAGTCCGACCCGCGTGCAAAAAAGCCCAGAAGAAGCAGAAAGGTGCTAACATCATCGCTGACGTCAGCGCGGTACGATCAAAGGTAGATTTGACCGGATTGACGGCTGAAAATTGTTTTTGCTATATCTTGACGATCCGGAGTCCGATTTGAGATCCGTTTGAACCTACAGACTCATCTTGAGGAGATCTGCAGATGTAGTGAAAGATCCATGAAATGACTGCTAAATTTGAGATTGAAAAATTCGACGGAAACAATGACTTCGGTCTATGGCGTTTGAAGATGCACGCTTTGCTGGTTCAGAATGGTTTGCAGAAAGCTTTGAAAGGAAAGAATGCTTTGTCTGACAAACTATCAGATGAAGAGATGGATGAGTTGCTGGAGAAGGTGTACGGTCAAATTCTGCTGTTTCTAAGTGATGGTGTACTGCGAAAGGTTGTCCAGGAGAAAACTATTGCTGGCATATGGCAGAAATTGGAGAACTTGTACAACACGAAGTCCCTCACAAATTGCTTGTACCTAAAGAAGCGATTGTTCACCTTACAAATGCAGGAAGTTACGTCTGTTTCAACCCATCTTAATTCTTTTACAAAAGCTGTTTTGGATCTTGAAAATATAGATGTTCATATTGATGATGAGGACCAAGCTATAATGTTGCTCTGCTCTTTACCACCCTTGTATGAGAACTTTGTCGATACCATGATGTATGGTAGAGAAACTCTTTCTAAGGAAGATGTTTAGTCGGCCTTGAACTCTAAGGAGTTAAAGAAAAAGGTTGCAACTGAAAACACTGACAATTCTGGTGAGGGTTTGGTAGCGCGTAGCAGAACAAAGAAGAGAGAGCAGAATAGAAGAGGTCGATCTAGGTCAAAATCATAAACTAGAAAATTAAAGTGCTTCAAATGTCACAAGGAATGACACTGTAGAAAAGATTGTCCAGAGTGAAAAGGGAAGGAGAAATCTAATTCTGGAGAAATTGTCGGAGTTGCAACCGAAGCAACAGAGAGTAATTCTGATGGTGCAGAAGTTCTTTCGGTTACTGTTGGTAGCTCAGCTACTGAGTGGATTCTTGATTCGGGGTGTTCCTATCATCTGTGTCCTTACAAAGATTGGTTTACCAATTATCAATCAATTGATGGTGGTAAAGTGCTTATGGGAAATAATGCAGCCTATAAGGTTGTTGGGATAGGTGTAATCAAAATTAAGATGTATGACGGTATGTGAGAACTTTGTCAGATGTTAGGCATGTTCCAGAGTTGAAGAAAAATCTGATTTACCTGGGTATGCTTGACTCCAACGGTTGTACCTATAAAGTTGGAGGTGGAGTTATGAGAATTTCGAAGGGTGCTCTTGTAGTGATGAAGGGACTGAAGCAGAATGACCTTTACTTTCTTCAAGGTAGTACAATTACAGGTGCTGCAGCTGTGTCGTCCTCAGATTCAGATTTAGAAACTACCAAGTTATGGCATATGCGGCTTGGGCATATGAGTGAGAGAGGTTTGGATGAGTTGACTAAACATGGTTTGTTGTGTGGTCAGGAAATAGGAAAGCTGGACTTTTGTGAGCATTGTGTCTTCGGAAAGCAGTGTAGGGTTAAGTTCAGGACAGTTGTTCATCGGACCAAAGGTACTTTGGATCACATCCACTCTGATCTTTGGGGTCCCTCTCTTGTTCCATCTCTTGGTTGTGGTTTATACATGTTGACTTTCATTGATGACTATTATCGGAAGGTCTGAGTGTATATCTTAAAGCACAAACATGAAGCTTTTGCGCAGTGCAAGCAATTAAAGGTTATGATTGAAAAGCAGATAGGTAAACAAATCAAGCGCTTGAGAACTGACAACGACTTGGAATTCTGTAACAGGGCTTTTAATGAGTTCTGCAAGAATGAAGGGATTGTGAGACATCGCACAGTCCGGCATACACCGCAACAGAACGGAGTTACAGAACGGATGAACATGACTATTCTAGAAAAAACCCGGTGCTTTCTCTCCAATGCAGGGTTACCAAGGAAGTTCAGGGCGGAAGCTGTTAACACAGCTTGTTATTTGATTAACCGGTCCCCATCAACAACTATAGAATGTAAAACTCCTACAGAGGTATGGTCTGGATCTCCTGCTGATTACACCAACTTGCGGATATTTAGTTGTCCTGCCTATGCTCATGTGAATGATGGAAAGCTTGAACCAAGGGCAAGAAAGTGCATATTTTTAGGATATGCAGATGGTGTGAAAGGATATAGGCTGTGGTGCCTAGATGGGAAATCTCCTAAATGCATTATAAGCAGAGATGTGACCTTTGATAAGTCTGCTATGTTCAAACCAAAGGAGTGTCATGATGCTGGAAACAAAAATGATGTCGGTAAAAAGGTGGAGGATAAAAACGGTGGTGTCAGTAAACAGGTGGAGCTTGAGAAGGAAGCTTCAGGAAACTTGCAGGATAAGGTGCAAGCAGATGTCCCAGTTCAACAAGATGTAGAGGAGATGCAAAGTTCAAATGAGGAAACTGCAGTTCCAAATGATTACATGCTTACTAGGGACAGAGAGAGGAGGCAAATTAAGCAACCTCAGAGATACGGGTATGAAGATATTGTTGCCTACGCTCTTAATACAACTGAGAGTATTAAGTCAGAGCCGGTTACATATCGGGATGCCGTCACTAGCAAAGAATCAGCAAGATGGGCTGTAGCCATGGGTGAGGAGATTGAATCTCTTCACAAGAATCAAACTTGGGAGCTGGTGAAACCTCCAAAAGGCCAGAAGACTGTTGGTTGCAAATGAGTCTTTAAGAAAATGGAAGGAACTCCAGGGGTGGAAGATGCTAGGTTCAAAGCACGACTGGTTGCAAAAGGCTATACTCAGAGGGAGGGTGTTGACTTCAATGAAGTGTTCTCTCCTGTGGTGAAACATAGTTCTATCTGGGTGCTACGTGCTATGATTGCTAAATTGAATTTTGAATTGGAGCAGCTTGATGTCAAGACTGCGTTTTTACATGGCCAGCTAGATGAACATATTTATATGCATCAACCAGAGGGGTTTGAAATTCATGGAAAGGAAGACCACGTATGTTTGCTGAAGAAATTGTTGTATGGCCTGAAGCAGTCTCCTAGGCAGTGGTACAAGCGTTTTGATACCTTTATGGTTAGAAACGGTTATTGCAGGAGTGCATACGACAGTTGTGTCTATCACAAGAAGCACTCAAATGGCTCGTACATCTATTTGTTGTTATATGTTAATAATATGTTGGTTGCTGCAAAGGGCATGTCTGAGATCAACAGGTTAAAGGCTCAGTTAAATGGTGAATTTGAGATGAAGGACTTAGGTGCTGCAAAGAAAATTCTTGGAATGGAGATACAAAGGGACCAGAAAGCGGGAAAATTGTTTTTGTCACAAAAGGAGTACCTTGAGAAGGTTCTGGAGCGCTTTGGTATGTAAAGTTCGAAACCTGTAAACACTCCATTGGCAGCCCATTTCAAACTTTCCGCTGCTCTATCACCACAAACTGAGGAAGAGGTGGAGCACATGTCTCGTGTTCCTTATGCTAGTTCAGTTGGGAGTATCATGTATGCCATGGTTTACACAAGGCCGGATATTTCTTATGCGGTTAGTGTAGTTAGCAGATACATGGATAACCCCGAGAAGGCCCATTGACAGGCAGTGAAATGGATACTCCATTACTTGAAATGTACTACTGATGTTGGGATAGTGTATGACAGAAGCAACAACACTTCAGGAAGTGTTATTGGATATGTTGATTCAGATTTTACTGGAGATTTAGACAGAAGGTCATTGACAGGTTATGTCTTCACTTTTGCTAGCGGTGCCATTAGTTGGAAGGCAGCATTGCAATTCAAAGCTGTCTTGTCTACCACTGAAGCAGAATATATGGCAGCTACAAAGGCAGTAAAGGAAGCTATTTGGCTGACAGGCTTGGTTGGAGATCTGGGATTGGAACAGAAGCTGACAACTATTTTCTGTGACAGTCAGAGTGCGATCGATCTGACATACAATCCTAAGTATCATGAAAAGACCAAACACATTGATGTTAGGGCACACTTCATTCGAGATGTCATCGCCGAGGGTGCTATTGCAATGATTAAGATTGCTACGACGGATAATCCAGCAGAAATAATGACCAAGACTATTCCAGCAGTCAAGTTCAAGCATTGTTTGGACTTGATCAGTGTGGTCGATACCTGAGTGCCCTCAGGGGCAGGTGGAGACAGTAAGACGTGTTCTGTGCATGAGGATCAACTTCAATGTTCGCCAAGGTGGAGATTTGTTAATTTGTATGGCTCACTATTCAATTAGTAAGTCTTGGCTAACCAGGCTCCTAGATTGCCCAAGTTGTACTGTGATTAGAAGTAGGCCTATTATAGTAAGTCTACTGAGATTAGTAGTATGGTTTGGGTGTAACAAGGTTTGGGGTTGATATTATAAATAGAGACCCAGAGGCTCTATGATGTACACATAACTAATCTGATTGCATAGTGATTCTCCTGTCTCCCCGTAGACGTAGGCCAAAAGCCGAACCACGTAAATCTTTGTTCTTTGTGCGTGATTGATCTCTTCTCGTAGCCCTAGATCACAACAGATGAAAAAAAATGTGCTATAGTGTAAAATCAAAGGTGGAATTGATGGTGTGAATAGAGAAATGGAGTGTGAGAATTAAAAAAAGTGAATAAATGTGTGGGAATGTGAATAGAATCTAACTAAAGTAAATAAAACAAGCAACAAGCAATACTAATAAATAGATTGAACCATCTAGAATCCACTAAGTGACACTAATCCAACACTAATGCTCTTCTATTTTTCCAAACAAATACTCAAATCTAATGAAAATTAATGCTTATATTTGAAAAATATAACTTTAGAGCTCTAGGATAAAAATTAAAAATCTAATAGCCAAGACTTTCTTCCATTCATAAAAGAAAAGATTCCTAATGACTATCTATCAAAAGTAAGCATAAACCATCAAAAGATATTAACTCCTAAGCATGATTTATCAAACCTAAGCATAGATAGTAAAAGAATGCTAAGATTGAAAATAAGCAGGGAAGGTTGCACAATGCAATGAAGAAAAATCTATTCTAACATGTTAAGCACATAAACAAGGAAATTAAGATAAAGAGTTTGAGCAACAACATATCTTCTCTAGAAGATCCAATCAAAGGGATTAGCTACCCATTTTGAAGACAAAGCTTTCATTTTTATTCCAAGTCTTCAATTTTTACAAAGTTTTCCTCACTTTCTCTCTACAATTGCTCTCAATTACTTGAATAGTTTAAGTAGAGAGAAGGAGTCTCTCCTTGCTTGTCTCTTTAATACCTAGAGGTCCCTTCCTTATATAGAAACATTTACCTTGCTCTCTTTTTATTTCTTTCTAATGTGGGACTTCACAAGAATGGAAATAATAACATATGAATGTGATTGCCATGTTAGAAAACAGCTCCCAGATTGATGTGCCATTTTTACTCCTGAAACGTCCGAATTGGGAAAAATGTTGTGAAATATGATTCGTAGATCTTAGAACAAACTTTCCAATGCTTCTAAGATCACCTCAATCAGACACTCGAGTAAAAAGATATGGTCAAAATACCAACCTAGGTCTTTTATTTTTCTTCTTATTAATGACTTAACTTTGTCATTTTTTCATCAAATTGCGTTCCAAACTTATCCTTACTCTTTTTAACTCTTAAATCTCAACTTTAATCTTTAAATTGATCTTCAATTAACACCTACAAAGAGAAATTAACATAATTGAGAGTATTTTCGAACAAATTTTGTATGAAAGCCATTGAAACTTATATAAATGCATACAAATGGCTATCTATAATGGAAAGATATGAGCAAAAAGCATGATGGGGAGGAAATTTATGATTTTTATGTTAAAAACATTATTTTGAGTTCTTTTATCTTTGAATGCTATAAAAGTGTAACTTTTGTGAACTCATCACACCCCCAAACCTACATTTTGCTAGTCCCGAGCAAAATAAAAGAAAACTAACTATATGCAGAAAACGATAAAAAAAAAAATCGTAACTCACTTTCGCAGGAATCACAACTGCACTTAGCTCGTGCAACAAGCCATTTAAACCCGTAAGTTTCCCCTAGTGGACGAGTTTTGTCTTGTGAGGTTTTCTGCGAATAAATCCCACAAAATTCTTTTTATTTATATCCTTGGGTTTTTACCAAGCTAATAAAAATGAGAGCAAGTTTAGAAAATTATCTAATTGCTAAAAATCTATGATGCTCAAGTCCCGGAGTGTATTTGCGTGAGTTTAGCCAACACTTGTGCGGTTTTGGATTATGTGAAAATACAGCTTTGATCACCTTCTGAATCCATTCGTTTTGACTTTAGCCTTACAGTCATACTCTCGAAAATATAATTACTTAGATTTTCTGACTTATCACTCTATATGTGAGTACTGGTAAGGCAAAATGACTCACATATCTTTTGAGAACGAAGAACTTTCGGAGAATTTATCTAATGGAAAGAACAACCATTTAATTGAGGGTAAAAATACTCACTCAACTTCTCACTTATTTAACATCCTTACTTTTCCTTAAATCCAATAGGTCTTTTATTGGTTGTAATGGAAAATGAGGTTTTAGGGTTTCTGAGAAGGTAAGGTCTTGAGTTTTCTTTGATTCGTCTTCACTTTTTCTTTTTTCCAACTTTTTTTTTCAAGATGGCTTTTTCCTTGGATAGATCATGTGAAGTATCAACAATGCACACTTCCTTCTTTTTTAATCTTTTCCTTACACTTCTAAAAAACAACGGGTTGAAGGCTTTTTATTTGGGTGGAGAGGCTTTGGGAATTTTTAAGGAAAAATGCATAAAGGATAAAGGTTCAAAAAGGGTTACTATGGAAATGTTTTTATGGGTAGGTTTTTAATGGCCATGGGGTTTTAATTTTAGATTGCCTATCATCACTTTACCAGGTCTAGAACGGTGCTCACAAGTTACAAGTCAAAGTTAATTCGCAATTTTGATGACACCCTCAATGGTTGGAAAGAAATAGGCACTAATGAGATAAAAGAAATGTGCTGAAAACTACGAGTTTGAATAGCTCTTCATTCTACTCAGAATTAGCGCAGAAGAGTGTTAGTTTATGGTCTCAATACCATAGGTACTAGATGTAATAAATTGATTAAGTTCTTAATGTATCAATACAATTCATGTTTTTCCTTTCATGAGATGAATGGTGTGTTATATATACTTGCACATAACTAATACAAATGACATAATGGTTCATGAGATGAACCGGAGTCTACAAGTATACTAGATGTAATACATGTGTATGGATGAGATCCACATACAGGAGATATGTATTACAAATCTTATACTTAAATAACTTCACAACCAGTGATGAGATTGGACACCTCATCTGACAAGGTTGCAGCATTTTAATCACTATGAGATAGTGTGATTTATCTCGATCATCAGAATGTAAGATTCTGGATCATGATGCTGGTACATTGGATGTATTGAAGGACCATGAGAAGCACCTTATATACACTGTCTTTATTTTAAGGTCTGCTCTCATAATTCCCTAGCAATAGGCTCATAATCCTTAGACATTAATGAACTCAAGTTTCTATCTATTCATTTGCTTTGAGTCACCAATGAGTAAGGCCAATTGTAGGTCAACACCTCGGTGATTTGGGTACGTGGTAGTAGAGCTGTGGGAACATTCAATGGTCAAGATGGAATCCATCTTTAATGTCCCCTTGTGCCAATTAATGGATTAATCATTGGTAAGTGCGCACCCATTCCAGTTAAGAGTTAATTGGATCCGTACCAAATGATTATTATAATTAATTGGGGCTCAAGGATAATAAGACATGGATCTAATTTGGTGGACAGGTCCATTTGATCCATGGATATAGATGGAGGGGCCTACTTGTGGTACTGAGGAAGTTTAGGGTCTTCATTGTAAATTATTCCTAAGATTGGAGTGCAATTGCATTTATATAGTGGAGTTATTTGCAATTAACTGTGGGCCCGGATTGTACATGAGATGTGGGGTCGCGTGTCCCAGTTGGAGCCAGTTTTCTAAGGAATCCCTAGTGGTCCCCACGCTAGCCCAATTTATTAGAAAGATACTAATTCTACTTGAACTCTAAAAGGAATGTTACTATTTCTATTAGAAGTGAGACTTCTAATAGTGGTAATGGTAAGCTACTAATTAATAATGGAAGTAGGACTTCTATTTTAATTAGAAAGGAGAAAGCAACTAATAGTTGTGGAAGTAAGACTTCTATGGCAATTAGTAAGGGAGATGTTTACTAATTTGTAATGGGAGTTAAACTTCTATTTCAAATAGGAAAAGAGGAGTTGTGGAGGGCTATAAATAGAGGAATACTCCTCTCAAATTCGTGCATAATTAATAGAGCACTTTCAGCCCCCTTGTGCAAGAGTTGTACAAGTCTTCTTCTTCTCAAAGTTCCCCTCTCTTTCACCTTTGGTTCCTTAGAGTTACTAGTAGGGTTTTCTCTTGAGGATTCCACCATCTTCTTGAGAAAAGAGATCTAATACGGGACATAGCGTTGGAAGATCAAAAGGAGTTGAAGATTCTGAATTGGATTGTGAAGTTGTTCATCATCAAAGTAAAGAAATCAAATCCTCCATTAGAGCACAACAAAGCTCCAAAGGTATATCTACATCCTTGTATGTTGTGTATTTCGTGGAAGCATGTTCATGTTCTGTTTTCTATCTTATAGATAGTATATGTTGCTGTACATGGCTATGAGATTGAGGAAATTGCATCCTGGATTGGGTTTGTTGCATTCTAGACAATTGATCCCAGCATCAAGTGGGTCAAAAGTTTTGAAACTTGTTTGGAAGGCCCACCTATATTCCAACAATTGGTATAAGAGCCTAACCTCATCTCTAATCATGTTAGACGAGCAAGCTTGCTCTGATATTTGCATGAGATGTGAAGAAGATGAAGCAAGGGCTATGTAAGGATCAATTTTAATGGATTTGCTTGGTTTGATAGTAAATTAATGTTTGGATAGTCACAAAAGGGTTTAATAATGATGGAAGGATGGTAGGAAGCCATTGCAACACTTTGGAAGTGATTTGGAGAAGAATGGACACAAAATAGATAACCCATGAAAAAACCCAAGTTGCAGAAATTCGTCAGTCCGGTCGACCGGCCCGTGCTCGGTCGACCGACTGACTTGCAGGTCGGTCGACCGAGCCCCCTTGGCCGGTCGACCGAGCCAACTGTGCAGAATACTGCAGAAACTGTTGTCTCAGTTTTGGGTCTTCTTTTACTTCCTATTTTTCCAGCATTATTTGGCAGCCTATTTTTGTGATTTGTATGGTTGTATGAGATACTAACTTGCAGATGATAATATCCTCTCCATATGGCCCACATGTCTTTTGTTTTCTATTTATGGCTATTGGTTTATTTAAGGCTAAATGTAAAGGGCATCATGGTTTCCTTGGTTTCCCATGAAAGGGCAAGGCATGATGAATTTCCCTACAGCCCTTTTATTTCCATGTTTAGATTACCATGTAAGTCTCATAATTGAGGCATAGGAATTTATGTAATTTTTCCTAAATTTGTAAATTCTGGTGATGTCCGAGATGAACAAGGAAAGCGATGCTGGACTCCTAATCAAAGAGTTTGAAGATTACCAAGAGAGTTCTGGAGTTTCCCAAAGAGTTTGAGGAATTCCAAATCTTTGGAAAGTCTAGAAGTCCAAGAAGTCTATTCCGCTTGGGCCATGTGGAGGAGAGGACTAGTTTCTATTTTTTGCACTTTCTATTTATGGATGCATGCTTAATTTAGAATAATTTCAGATCTGATCCAAACATAACAAGTTACTAAAATTGGTCAAATCAAATTAATTTTTGGAAAGAGTTCTAATTAGTGTTGATGACCCATGAGATGGACACATTGGTAACACTAATTTAGAAACTAGACTTTCCTTAAAATAACTTGACTTGGAACCAATCTTAGAATCATATCATGAGATGATTTGATATTCATATGTTTACATGTGGGCCCTAATACCTTACAAAGAAATCCTCAATTCTAAAATATCAAGTGGGAGCGGGGCATTTATATTTAGAAATCCCCATGGTTTTCCACCATAGGTCCATTGTAAGGAAAGTATTAGCCTCGCGCCATCTCGAGTATGGCCGTTCCCCACGGAGGGCTTTTACTTGTCTGGTTACTAGAAATTGATCTCCTATGGATAGTGTTGGTGAGACGGGGCGGGGGCCCACTCCCCAAGGAGGAGCTGCTCGCAACGGTTGTCATGCAATGCTAGTTGGTGGGTCACACTTAACTAAAATAATGATGTAGTATCCCCAAGGATTTGCCTCATTTATTTTAGAAACCGAAGTTAATCGGGAGTCATTCATTATTTGGTATGAGATACCTAGATAATAATGAATGAAAGGGATCATGGAAAGTTAGTCTTAATCTTAATTTTGACCAACTTTGATCTGCACCAATCTAGGTGGTATTCGCACTCTCCAAGGAGGCATACCCCGGGGATTGAGATTCCGATGTATTCTGAATTTAATGGTTATGAGGATTCCATATAAATTTGGTAGAATACTAAACCCTAAAGTCATTTAAAATTCATTAATTGAATGTATGGTTATGTGCTACAGTATTTTCAGCATGAATTCAAACACTTTCAATCCACTTGCGACCATCCTCAACTAGAATAAATTAGTGGGATCCAACTATGTAGACTGGAAACGGAACCTGGATATTGTCCTAACAGCTTCAGGATATAAATATGTCCTTACCAAACCCCCCCTTGATGAGCCATTGCCAGAAGCGTCACAGGAAGAAAAGGAACTTTACACCAAGTGGGCCAAAGACGATGAGATGGCCAGATGTTACATACAGGCATCTATGTCTAGTGTTTTACAACACCGACATCAATCTTTTAAGACTGCATATGATATTATATCGAACTTAAAGGAGATGTTTGCGGAACAGGGTAGGCCTGCTAGACAGGCTGCTATGAGGGTGCTTATAAGCACCAAGATGGCTGAAGGCACACCAGTACATGACCATATGTTGAAAATGATGGACTCATTGAATGAGTTAGATGTACTGGGGGCTGCGATTGATGCAGAATCGCAGATTGACATAATACTTGAGTCACTACCAGAGTCATTCAACAATTTCAAGGTTAATTACAACATGAATAAAATGAATCTGACTCTGGCTGAGCTGTTTAGCCAGCTGGTGGTGACTGAAGGCATTATGAAGAAAAAGCCAACTGCCTTGATGACAGAAAAGTCATTTGCCAAGTCCAAACCGAAAGGCAAAGGGCGGAAAGGCAAGAAGAAATCAGTTCCGAAGGGTCCTAAGGCGGAGAATGGTCCTAATGGTGGTGTTGGCAAGGCTAAGGGAGCAGGGACAAAAGGAAAGTGTTTCCATTGTGGTATGACAGGACATTGGAAGAGGAATTGTCCAGAATATCTGTCTAAGAAGAAGACCTCAGGTATGATTGAGTCACTTGTTACTGAAGTTAGTTTTGCAACTGGTACTTCAGAATCTTGGTGTGTGGACTCCGGGGCAACTAATCACATATGTAATTCGTTGCAGGGGTTCAGGGAAACCAAGAAACTCAGTGACGGCGAAATCATTGTCAACCTAGGATCTGATGCTAAGGCAGATGCGGTCTCAGTAGGAGTTATTACTTTATATTTTCAAGATAATAAGTTGGTTTTGTCAGATACTCTATATGTAACGTCTTTAAGACGGAATTTAATTTCAGTTTCTAGTTTGGCGAATAAAAGTTATTCTATTACTTTTGGTACTGAAGTTGTTATAAAGAGAAACGGTACTTTTATATGTTCTGGTAAGGTAACCAATGGGCTTTATCTATTAACTCCTACAATGTATGAGATACATGATACCGAAATAATTAATAGACCATCATTAAAGAGAAAGTCACCTTCATCTAATCCAACAAAACTTTGGGACTTGAGGCTAGGTCATATAAACCTAAATAGGATTGACAGGCTAGTGAAAGATGGTATCTTGCCTACATTGGTGGTAGAACCAATGCCTGTCTGTGAGTCCTGTCTGGAATGCAAAATGACCAAAAGACCCTTTTCATCCAAGGGCAATAAGGCCAAAGATTTATTGGAATTAGTGCATACTGATGTGTGTGGGCCCATTAATGTAAGAGCCAGAGGAGGATATGAGTACTTCATCACTTTCACAGATGATTACTCAAGATATGGATACATATACCTTATGCACCGCAAGTCCGAGGCTTTTGAAAAGTTCAAAGAGTTTTGAGCGGAAGCGGAAAAGCAATTAGGTAAAAGTATCAAGACTCTTCGATTAGATCGAGGAGGAGAATATCTGTCTGGAGATTTTATGGCACACTTATTAGAAAATGGGATTTTATCCCAGTTGTCTGCTCCTGGTATGCCTCAACAGAATGGAGTAGCGGAAAGAAGGAACCGGACTCTTTTAGATATGATTAGATCTATGTTGAGTTTCTCAGGATTATCTATATCCTTTTGGGGACATGCCTTGGAAACTGCGATGTACATACTAAACCTCGTACCATCTAAGTCTGTACCTAAGACTCCCCGGGAGTTGTAGTCTGGGCGAAAGCCTAGTCTACAACATTTACACATTTGGGGTTGTCCGGCACATGTGCTGAAGGTAAAGACGGATAAGTTGGAAACGAAGTCGAAAGTATGCACATTTATAGGATATCCCAAAGGAACTAAAGGTTGGTTATTCTATAATCCCAGAGAGCAGAAAGTGCTAGTAAGCACCAATGCGGTTTTTTCTGGAGGAAGATTATATGATGGACCGGAAATCTTTAGAAAAGGTGATCTTGGAAGAGATTCAAGAACAATCAATTCCAAATCCAAACATGACCGAACTTGAGGAAGAACCGCCCTTACCAGACCCAGTAGTTACACCAGTGCCTCGTCGTAGTGGGAGAATAATCAGGCCCCCTGATAGGTTCTCGTTCTTGGGAGAGTCTTACGAGGCAATCCCAGAAGAACTAGAACAGGATCCCTGTAACTATGATGAAGTAATTAATGACATAGATTCGGGACATTGGCAAGATGCTATGAAAGCTGAGATGGAGTCTATGTACTCTAATCAGGTCTGGACACTTGTGGACTTGCCTGCCAATATCAAACCTATTGGGTGCAAGTGGGTCTACAAGAGAAAGAGAGGACCAGATGGAAGAGTTGAAACCTTTAAGGCCAGGCTTGTTGCGAAAGGGTATACTCAGAAAGAGGGTATCGATTATGAGGAAACCTTCTCGCCGGTAGCAATGCTCAAGTCCATCCGGATACTCTTATCCATTGCGGCTCATCTCGATTACGAGATTTGGCAAATGGATGTCAAGACGACGTTTCTCAACGGCCATCTTGAGGAAGACATCTATATGATACAGCCAGACGATTTTATAGCAAGTAACCAAAAGCAAAGAGTTTGCAAGCTGCAGAAGTCCATTTACGGACTGAAGCAGGCATCCCGAAGCTGGAACATCCGTTTTGACCGGGGAATCAAATCATTTGGTTTTAGTCAAAATCCGGATGAGTCATGTGTGTGAAAGTGCAACTAGGTTCAATGAATAAGTCCTAGAGGGGGGGGGGGAGTGAATAGGACAAAAGGAATTCTAATTCCAATTTTAAACTTATTAGCCCAATTTTTAATCTCAACTTGGAATAATAATCACACATAACAAAATAACTTGTATGAATTATAAGTTCAATGTGTGTGTGCTTAAATAATCAGAGAAACTCTAATTTGAAACAAGATAATAAGCACAAGAGATAAAAATGACACAAGAGATTTATAGTGGTTCAGTCACACAGACCTACATCCACTCTCAAGGGTCACACAGTCCCTTGGTTCCACTATATAGAATCAAACTACACAAGTACTGATTCTAACTCAATTTTGTTACTGAGGTTTGATCACACAGATCTAATCCCCACACGCAACTTTTAGAGTGGTTGACACACACAGATTCAATCCACTGTCACAAAGATATAAATTTGAATGGAGGGCGAACACTTGCCTTTTATGAAGATCGAAAGTGTTCGAAGAAGCTTTTGACCGTGATCGAAGCTTTTTACCTCTTGCAGCTAGCTTGGTGTTGATGATGATACTCCTTTGGGATGCATAACCAAGTTGTAGAGGTTTGATTTCTAGGGCATAAATGAGGGATACCTTTAAGGATTAGGATACCCTAGATTTGGCTTCTCAAAGCACACTCCTTAGAGTTAAGTAAGCCCTTGGATTTGCCAAGATAGGATCTAAGTGTGTTTGGAAGAAGCTTTGAGAGCTTGAGAAAGGTTTACAAGAATTTAGAACAAAGGCTCTTCAAAATTGGACTCACTGATTGTTGAAACCGAGCTTCAGGTATTTATAGAAATATCCAACGGATAGTTCCAACGGTAACTTAAGATATGGTAGGGTGCATCTGACAGGAACACTATTAAATCCAACGGATAGTTCCAACGGTAACTTAAGACAAGGTATGGTGCACCTGACAAGAACACTATTCCTACGTTTGAAATTTGATAAAGACCCTGACATAAGCAAAGTATTGGTGAGGCCTTATAAGAATCATGAGTATGAATATGAGGGAACTTTTGTAGAGAAATTATTAAAGAAATCAAAAGCACACCGGTTTTGACAACTTTACATTTCTTTATTAATTTATATAAAACATTGTTTATTGTTAAGTTTCTATACATACTCATGTTTACTAAGCCTCAATGTGACCTGGTGTTATGATCATGTTGGATGCCTTAGGACAGGTGGACTTAGGGGGTGACCTGCTAACCGCATGAGGTTGGCTGGCTGAAATCTGGGGTCATTTTTTGAGTTTTAAACAAGCTCAAAAATATCTTCTAAAACCTTTAAAAATAACAATTTAGCCTAGGGGTTTTTAGGATCACTTAGGGGCATGGTTTCGGTCCCAATTACCTGATCTTGGTTGGCACAGCTTGATGTTGATCTTTGACGAATCCTGGCTTTTTCAAAAAGCTTTGACAGTCCTCTTGAATTGAATCTTCTTTGAAGTACTTAAGAGACAATGTCTTCGAAACTCTTTGGCACGGAATTGACAATAAAAACAGTGCACATGAAAATGTGGCACTAACAATCTCCCCCTTTGTCAATTTCGTGACAAAACCAATTAAACTTATACATTTTAAAAAGAGGAGACTTAAAATACAATCCTACATTATACACAAAGTTCATAAACTTTTACATATGATTTTCAACAATGAAAGGATAAGGAAGCAGAAAGAATGTGTATTGATCTTCTTCATTTTTGCTTGATAAGAATTTTCCTGTTTCTCCCCCTTTGTACCTACAACATATGAAACTAAGGAGGTACTGATTGAGATTATTTCTCCCCTCAACAAAAATTATTTCTCCCCCTTTTTGTCAGAAATTGACAAAGAGATGTATAAGCTAAGAGAAACTTTGGAAACTAATGCAAAGATTAGAGAACAGAAGGTAGATAAGAATATAGATAATCCATTCAAGCATAGATAACAAATGGGCCTCGATTAGACAGGGCCGAGGGTATTCAAGTTCATCCCCCCACAATTCTTACCGGGCCTAAGTGAGTGCAACCCAAATTCATGCACATCACGGAAGCCCCAGCCCACCCGAGCCAAGCCCGTAAAGAAATACACTCTGGAACCACCCATGTCCGACATAAACTGCAAAGGCTAGAGGCCTAGTTTTATCAACTTGATGCGGAAGGAGATTCAAATCCGCTGGATGTTGTTGACAAATGAGAAAAATAGGGACATCCCGCAATAAATCTCACTAGCTTAGCTAAGTAGCTTTTGAAAATATGCATCCATCATATTTTTAATCTGTACTAAGAAAGATTTGACGATATGAAGGTTTGTCTTGTTCAAACTCCATCTCTATAAGAGCAGTCTTAGCTCTATCTAATTTGTATCAAATCTTCTTCTCGTCTCTGTAATACAACAGCATTCTTATTCACAAAATTTCAATGGCTCATCGATTTCCTTTTAGTACTTCTTGTGATCAGGAGATGAGGTATTCTTTACCTCAATCCCAAACTTTTTCTGCATCTGATTTAGGTCCCATGATGCCAAAGCGACAAGAGAGAGATTTGGCTAATAAATCGGATCAAGATGCCATTTATGAGCTTGTGAGTCTCGGGACTCAATACTCATCATCCATTGTCTCATTTTCCGATCGGTTGCAGTTCAAAACTCGCAAGAAGGAAAAGCTTATTGAGGAGATCGATGTACTGCAACGGCTTCTTCTCGAGTCTAACAGAAAAATAGTAGAATTAAAGCAACAGAATAAGGATTTAAAATCCTTGCTTACCTCTTCAATTCGATTGCCTAATCCTTTAGACAGGGATTGTATGAGGATCTATGAAAGACAAAAACATTTGAATGATGAGGCTAAAAGTCTCAAGTTTTTGTAAGACATTGAGAGAAATATACATTAAATATTCATGGCATGCATCATTTCGATTTCTCTTCTAATCATGCATAGTTTATTTTCTGGCAGGGGTTTTGTAAAAATGTCTACCAACTTATCGTGTGTGCTTGTGAATTCTAGTACAATATCACTTTTCTGCACATGATCTCTAAGAAAATGATATCTAATTTCAATATGCTTAGTCCTAGAATGGTGTATTAGGTTCTATGAAAGATTTCTAGCACACAAGTTTAAAATCCTCAAGTTGTTGCTTCATGTAAAGAACTTGAGCACAATAACTACCTCCAGCAACATACTCTGCCTCAGCAGTAGATAGTGCAACAGAATTTTGCTTTTTACAGAACGATGAAATAAGTTCATGACCTAAGACATGATATGTTTCATTTTTTTTTAAAAACACATAAAAACAATTAAATGAAACTAACACATATAAAAAAAATAAACAATAAGAAATTATTTAATAACACAAATACCAAGGGATTTTCTCATGTTTTCAAATTTTGAAACATCCAATGGTTTTGTCAGAATATCTGCAAGTTGTTTCTCAGTAGAAATATGGTCCAAAACTATGACTCCCTCTTCAACCAATTCTCTAATGAAATGATGTCCAATATCAATATGCTTAGTTCTAGAGTGTTGGACAGGATTTTTGGAAATATTGATAGCACTGGTGTTATCACAATATAAATTCATGCTACCTTGTTCAATACCATAGTCTTTCAACATTTGTTTCATCCATAACATTTGAGTACAACCACTTCCAGCTGCTATATATTCTGCTTCAGCTGTGGATAGGGAAATGGATGACTGTTTCTTACTGTGTCAGGCAACAAGGCAGTTTCCTAGGTAAAAGCACCCACCGCTAGTAGATTTTCTATCATCCACATTTCCAGCCCAATCGGCGTCTGAGTATCCAGCAATGCAAGTAGATGAATTATATGGATACTATAAGCCATATCCTGAAGTCCCTGAAACATATCTAATGATTCTCTTAACAGCTTTCAAATGAGTTTCTTTGGGATCAGATTGATATTTGGCACAAGCTCCTACACTGAAAGCAATATCAAGTCTACTAGCTGTAAGATATAATAGGCTCCCTATCATGCTTCTGCACAAACTAGGATCAACATTCTTATCACTTGATTCTCTAGATAATTTGAGAGTTGTGCTCATGGGTGTGTTCATGTGCTTGGCTGAGTCTAATCCAAATCTCTTGATTAATTCTTTAGCATATTTGGTTTGGGAAATAAACAGTCCATCAGACAATTGTTTGACTTGTAATCCTAGAAAGAAATTAAGTTCACCAACCATACTCATTTCAAATTCAGATTTCATAAGTTTAGAAAACTTTTCTGTGAGATCATTACAAGTAGAACCAAACACTATATCATCAACATAAATTTGAGCAATCAAAATATTATCATTATTTGTTTGAATAAAGAGAGTTTTATCCACACTACCCCTTTCAAAGCTTTGATCAATTAAGAATTGAGTAAGCCTCTCATACCAAGCTCTAGGGGCTTGTTTGAGACCATAGAGAGCCTTTCTAAGATGATACACATGGTTAGGCTTCTTAGGGTCTTCAAACCCTTTGGGTTGCTCAACAGAAACTTCTTCTTCCAAAATACCATTTAGAAAAGCACTTTTGACATCCATTTGGTATAGTTTAAATTTCAAAGAACAAGCAATGGCAAGAAGAATTCTAATGGATTCAAGTCTAGCAACGGGAGCAAAAGTTTCTTCAAAATCAATTCCTTCAATTTGAGAGTACCCTTGAGCAACCAACCTAGCCTTGTTTCTAACAATGGTTCCATTTTCATCAAGTTTATTTTTGTAAATCCACTTGGTACCTACCACATTTTTGTCATCCGGTCTAGGCACAAGATCCCAAACTTCATTTCTAGAAAATTGATTTAACTCTTCTTGCATGGCATTTATCCAATTATCATCGGAAAAAGCTTCATCAACATTTTTAGGTTCAAAAGTGGAAGTAAAGCAAAGATAGCTAACAATGTTTTCTAATTGTCTTCTAGTTTTGACACCAGCCAAGGGATCTCCCAGAATTTGGTCCATAGAATGATGTTTCACATTTACCAAATCCTTAGAGACCGGAGACTCATCCAGTTTTTCAGTTGGGACATTTATCTCATCATTATCAGGGTTTTCTTGATGACTGAAATCATTTAGTGTGTCATCAATGACTACATTTATGGATTCTTGAATGGCTCCAGTGTTTAAATTCAACACTCTGTAGGCACGACTGTTTTGAGAATAGCCAATGAAGATGCCTTCATCACTTTTAGTATCAAATTTGCTCAAGTGTTCTCTGTCCTTGAGTATATAGCACTTGCTACCAAAATTTTTAAAGTAGCTAATGTTGCGCCTTCTCTCATGCCATAATTCATAAGCAGTTTTGTCTAGTCCAGTTCTCAAGTAAACCCTGTTTACGATGTGACAGGCTGTACTATCTGCTTCAGCCCATAGATCTCTAGAAACATTCTTTCCATGAAGCATAACTGTGGCCATTTCTTGTAAGACCCGATTCTTTCTTTCAGCAATACCATTTTGTTGAGGAGTTTTAGGGGCAGAAAATTCATGGTGAATTCCATACTTATCACAATATTTTTCAAACTTTGTATTTTCAAATTCACCACCATGATCACTTCTTATTCGAGCAACTGCTCTTCCTTTTTCAACTTGGATCCTTTTCACAATCTTTTTAAATTCAGCATAAGCATCAGATTTCTCTCTTAGAAATGCAACCCAAGTGAATCTTGAATAATCATCAACAATAACAAGAAAGTATCTTTTGCCCTTTTTACTCTCTTTCTTAGTAGGACCAACCAGGTCCATATGGAGAAGCTCTAGAGATCTAGAGGTCTTTAGAGACTTGGTCTTTTTGTGAGAGCTTCTGATTTGTTTACCTTTTTGACATTCTCCACAGACAGTTTTTGACTCTTTGTTGATTTTAGGAAGACCCTTAACATACTTGTTCAATTTGGACAGGTCTTTAAAGTTAACATGTCCAAGTCTTTTATGCCATAATTGAGCTTCATCAAGATGAGCAATGTGGCAGGCTGAACTGGATGATTCTTTGTGGTTACTAATAACATAACAGTTGTCATTGGTTCTGAGACCTCTTAGAATAACCTTTCCATTTTTGGAAATTTCACAACCAAGACTACTAAAGTTAACAACATGATCTTTATCACATATTTGAGAAATACTTAGCAAGTTATGTTTCAAACCAACGACATACAAGACATTTTCAATAACAGGCATGTTAGGAACATTCAAAGTACCCTTACCAGCAACTTTAACAACTTTTCCATCACCAAAGGTGACAGTTCCACCCTCATATTCATTTAAAGACGAGAAATGTCCTCTATCCCCAATCATGTGTCTAGAGCATCCACTATCTAGGTACCACAAGGATTGGTCAATAGCTTTAAGAGCTGTGTGAACAACTAGGCTTTTGTTCTTGGGAACCCATATGAATCTTTGGCTGACAAGGATTGCACTAGGACCTTGAGATTTAGCTTTGTTAGGATTTTGTTGGTGAAAAGATTTCTTAGAGTAGTTTTCAGTAGATTTAACAGTTCTTGTATGATTGTGGAATTGCAACTTTAGAAAACCAATTTGTTTCATCAATATATTTAATTGTTGAGAGAATGAGTGATTGATAGAATTGTTTTGAAAAGAAGTCTTAGTCTGTTTATCTTTATGAGGGTTGACATAAGTTTTGGTGGACTGTCTTTTCATTTGTTTCATTTTGCACTCATACTTGTCATGTCCTTTGCTTCCACATGAATAACATGTAATTTCAGAATTGTTTTGACTACTAGAGGAAGCTTCTCCTTTCACAAACACAGTAGAAGCATTAGGATTAGATTTGTCTTCTTTGTTGAATCCTAGCCCAGTTTTGTCTCTATGATATTTACCCATTTTAAAAAGTCTTTCAAAATTTTCTTCTCCAAGGGTAAAGGAATATTCATACTTCTCTTTGAACCATTTCAGACGAGTGACTTCATCCCTTAATTGAGTGTTTAGTTCTTTTAGAGTTTCAGCTTCTTCTTCTTCTCTTTTGATTTTGATTAAATTTTCATTAGCACTTTGAAATTTAGAATTAACTTCTTTTAGTTCAGATGCTAAGATATTATTTTCATTAGTTAAGGTTTCAATTTTGTCTTTTAAGACTTTGTTCTTAGATTTTTGTTTGCTCACGGCATCAATTAATTTGCAGCTTTCCTCATAAAGTCTATCATATGTAACTTGAGGATCTTCATCTTCTTTTTCATTTTCTGAGCTGTCATAATCAGACTTAGACTCATTCCTAGATTTCTCAATATCAGTTATTCCAGAATTTTCTGATATCTCAAGTGATGGATCACACACTGTTCTAGCCATTAGTATAGTGTAATTCTCTATCTCATCTTTGTGTGATTCATCTGAGTCTGATTCAGCTTCTGAAGAGTCATCCCATGTTGCCACAAGAGTCTTTTTCTTATCTTTCCTTTCAATTGGACACTCAGTAGATATGTGACCAAACTTTTGACAGTTATAGCATTTTACTTTTCTGGATTGATACTTAGAAGAGGAGTTGGCTTTGTTTTTACTTTTATCAAATGGTCTCTCCTTTCTATTAAACTTAGAAGTCTTTTTCTTAAATTGTCTTAAGAATCTTTTAGTAAGTAAAGCAACATCTTCATCATCACTTTCATTTTCATTTCCTGATTCTTCTTTAGATGGAGATGGTTGGGAGACCTTCAAAGCTATAGTTTCTTCTCTTTGGATTTATTAGAAGCATTATCCATTTTCATCTCAAAGGTTCTAATGTTTCCCGACAGTTCCTCTACTTTCATAGTTTCAGGGTCATTGTACTCCTCTATAGAAGTCACTTTGGAGTGAAATCTTTAAGGTAAAGACCTAAGGATTTTGCTACAAACTTTGCCTTCAGGGATTTGCTCACCGAGTGACCACATCTCATTAACGATTACCATAAGCTTTGTTCGAAAATCATCAAACATCTCATCTTCTCTCATTCTCAGAGATTCAAATTGGGAGGTTAGCATTTGGAGCTTGGCTTTCTTAACAATGGTGGTTCCTTCATAATTTGTTTCCAACAGCTCCCAAGCTTGCTTAGATGTGGTACATGTCATAATCTTTTTGAATTCTTCAGCATTCATGGCACAGATTATGGCATTCAAAGCCTTAGCATCATAGTCTCTCAAAGCTTTTTGACTAGCTATCCATCTGGCCTTTGGAAGAGGCTTGACAGTGCCATCTTCAGCTGTGAAGGTAGGAGAGGTCCACCCATCCTCCACAGCATCCCACACCTCACCACAAATGGATTTGAGAAACGCGGTCATTCGGGCTTCCCAAAAGGCATAGTTAGTACCATCAAACAGTGGAGGTCTGTTAATAGCACTACCTTCTGGATTAGACATTGGCACAAGTAAAAAGAAGTAGATCTACTCCGGGTTATTAAACCTTTAGGGAGTAACCTTTCTCTGATACCAATTGAAAGTGCAACTAGGTTCAATGAATAAGTCCTAGAGGGGGGGGGGGTGGGTGAATAGGACAAAAGGAATTCTAATTCCAATTTTAAACTTATTAGCCCAATTTTTAATCTCAACTTGGAATAATAATCACACATAACAAAATAACTTGTATGAATTATAAGTTCAATGTGTGTGTGCTTAAATAATCAGAGAAACTCTAATTTGAAACAAGATAATAAGCACAAGAGATAAAAATGACACAAGAGATTTATAGTGGTTCAGTCACACAGACCTACACCCACTCTCAAGGGTCACACAGTCCCTTGGTTCCACTATATAGAATCAAACTACACAAGTACTGATTCTAACTCAATTTTGTTACTGAGGTTTGATCACACAGATCTAATCCCCACACGCAATTTTTAGAGTGGTTGACACACACAGATTCAATCCACTGTCACAAAGATATAAGTTTGAATGGAGGGTGAACACTTGCCTTTTATGAAGATCGAAAGTGTTCGAAGAAGCTTTTGACCGTGATCGAAGCTTTTTACCTCTTGCAGCTAGCTTGGTGTTGATGATGATACTCCTTTGGGATGCATAACCAAGTTGTAGAGGTTTGATTTCTAGGGTAGAAATGAGGGATACCTTTAAGGATTAGGATACCCTAGATTTGGCTTCTCAAAGCACACTCCTTAGAGTTAAGTAAGCCCTTGGATTTGCCAAGATAGGATCTAAGTGTGTTTGGAAGAAGCTTTGAGAGCTTGAGAAAGGTTTACAAGAATTTAGAACAAAGGCTCTTCAAAATTGGACTCACTGATTGTTGAAACCGAGCTTCAGGTATTTATAGAAAAAATCCAACGGATAGTTCCAACGGTAACTTAAGATATGGTAGGGTGCATCTGACAGGAACACTATTAAATCCAACGGATAGTTCCAACGGTAACTTAAGACAAGGTATGGTGCACCTGACAAGAACACTATTCCTACGTTTGAAATTTGATAAAGACCCTGACATAAGCAAAGTATTGGTGAGGCCTTATAAGAATCATGAGTATGAATATGAGGGAACTTTTGCAGAGAAATTATTAAAGAAATCAAAAGCACACCGGTTTTGACAACTTTACATTTCTTTATTAATTTATATAAAACATTGTTTATTGTTAAGTTTCTATACATACTCATGTTTACTAAGCCTCAATGTGACCTGGTGTTATGATCATGTTGGATGCCTTAGGACAGGTGGACTTAGGGGGTGCCCTGCTAACCGCATGAGGTTGGCTGGCTGAAATCTGGGGTCATTTTTTGAGTTTTAAACAAGCTCAAAAATATCATCTAAAACCTTTCAAAATAACAATTTAGCCTAGGGGTTTTTAGGATCACTTAGGGGCATGGTTTCGGTCCCAATTACCTGATCTTGGTTGGCACAGCTTGATGTTGATCTTTGACGAATCCTGGCCTTTTCAAAAAGCTTTGACAGTCCTCTTGAATTGAATCTTCTTTGAAGTACTTAAGAGACAATGTCTTCGAAACTCTTTGGCACGGAATTGACAATAAAAACAGTGCACATGAAAATGTGGCACTAACAGTGTGTACATGAAAAATGAAGGTGACAGGGTAGTTTTTCTGATATTATACGTCGACGACATCCTTCTCCTTGGGAAAGATATAGGAATGTTGTCAACGGTAAAACGTTGGTTGGCAAAGACTTTTGATATGAAGGACTTGGGAGAAGCTAGTTACATCCTAGGGATCAAACTCCATCGAGACAGGAAAAATAGAATGATTGGCTTATCTCAAACTGGTTACATAGATAAGGTACTGGTACGGTTTGCTATGCAAGACTCCAAGAAGGGCATCACACCTTTCAGGCATGGAGTGCACCTTTCCAAGGATCAGGGTCCCAAGACCCTAGAGGAAAAGGAGCAAATGAGAGCAATTCCATACGCTTCGGCTGTTGGTAGCCTCATGTATGCTATGCTATGTACTAGACCGGATATCTTTCATGCAGTGGGCTTAGTCAGCAGATATCAGTCTAACCCAGGTCCTGACCACTGGACTGCCGTAAAATGTATCCTTAAGTACTTGAGAAGGACTAGAGATTACATGTTGATTTACGGCAGTGATGAGCTGATTCCAGTCGGATACATAGATTCTGACTTCATGTCAGATAAGGATTCCAGGAAATCTACCTCTGGTTATGTGTTTATGCTTGGCGGAGGAGCTATCAGCCGGAGGAGTATTAAACAGGAATGTACCGCTGATTCCACTTCTGAGGCTGAATATGTAGCGGCTTGTGAAGCAGCTAAGGAAGCAGTATGGCTCAAAAGATTTCTTTTGGAACTTGGAGTGGTACCTTTGGCACGACAGCCGCTCACAGTTTACTATGACAGCAGCGGGGCAGTCGCTCAGTCCAAGGAACCAAGGAGCCATAAAAGCCAAAAGCACGTACAGAGAAAGTATCATTTGGTTAGAGAGATTGTGCAGAGAGGTGATATTGTAATTACCAAGATAGCCTCTGCGGACAATCTGGCAAATCCATTTACTAAGCCTTTGACCACCAAGGTTTTTGAGCAGCATGTAGACGGGATGGGCATGAGATGCAATCCTGATTGGCATTGAGCCCAAGTGGGAGATTGTTAGTTTATGGTCTCAATACCATAGGTACTAGATGTAATAAATTGATTAAGTTCTTTATTTATCAATACAATTCATGTTTTTCCTTTCATGAGATGAATGGTGTGTTATATATACTTGCACATAACTAATACAAATGACATAATGGTTCATGAGATGAACCGGAGTCTACAAGTATACTAGATGTAATACATGTGTATGGATGAGATCCACATACAGGAGATATGTATTACAAATCTTATACTTAAATAACTTCACAACCAGTGATGAGATTGGACACCTCATCTGACAAGGTTGCAGCATTTTAATCACTATGAGATAGTGTGATTTATCTCGATCATCAGAATGTAAGATTCTAGATCATGATGCTGGTACATTGGATGTATTGAAGGACCATGAGAAGCACCTTATATACACTGTCTTTATTTTAAGGTCTGCTCTCATAATTCCCTAGCAATAGGCTCATAATCCTGAGACATTAATGAACTCAAGTTTCTATCTATTCATTTGCTTTAAGTCACCAATGAGTGAGGCCAATTGTAGGTCAACACCTCGGTGATTTGGGTACGTGGTAGTAGAGCTGTGGGAACATTCAATGGTCAAGATGGAATCCATCTTTAATGTCCCCTTGTGCCAATTAATGGATTAATCATTGGTAAGTGCACACCCATTCCAGTTAAGAGTTAATTGGATCGGTACCAAATGATCATTATAATTAATTAGGGCTCAAGGATAATAAGACATGGATCTAATTTGGTGGACAGGTCCATTTGATCCATGGATATAGATGGAGGGCCCTACTTGTGGTACTGAGGAAGTTTAGGGTCTTCATTGTAAATTATTCCTAAGACTGGAGTGCAATTGTATTTATATAATGGAGTTATTTGCAATTAACTGTGGGCTTAGATTGCACATGAGATGTGGGGTCGCGTGTCCCAGTTGGAGCCAGCTTTCTAAGGAATCCCTAGTGGTCCCCACGCTAGCCCAATTTATTAGAAAGATACTAATTCTACTTGAACTCTAAAAGGAATGTTACTATTTCTATTAGAAGTGAGACTTCTAATAGTGGTAATGGTAAGCTACTAATTAATAATGGAAGTAGGACTTCTATTTTAATTAGAAAGGAGAAAGCAACTAATAGTTGTGGAAGTAAGACTTCTATGGCAATTAGTAAGGGAGATGTTTACTAATTTGTAATGGGAGTTAAACTTCTATTTCAAATATGAAAAGAGGAGTTGTGGAGGGCTATAAATAGAGGAATACTCCTCTCAAATTCGTGCATAATTAATAGAGCACTTTCAGCCCCCTTGTGCAAGAGTTGTACAAGTCTTCTTCTTCTCAAAGTTCCCCTCTCTTTCACCTTTGGTTCCTTAGAGTTACTAGTAGGGTTTTCTCTTGAGGATTCCACCATCTTCTTGAGAAAAGAGATCTAATACGGGACATAGCGTTGGAAGATCAAAAGGAGTTGAAGATTCTGAATTGGATTGTGAAGTTGTTCATCATCAAAGTAAAGAAATCAAATCCTCCATTAGAGCACAACAAAGCTCCAAAGGTATATCTACATCCTTGTATGTTGTGTATTTCATGGAAGCATGTTTATGTTCTGTTTTCTATCTTATAGATAGTATATGTTGCTGTACATGGCTATGAGATTGAGGAAATTGCATCCTGGATTGGGTTTGTTGCATTCTAGACAATTGATCCCTGCATCAAGTGGGTCAAAAGTTTTGAAACTTGTCTTGAAGGCCCACCTATATTCCAACAAAAAGTCCTTACCCTGAAGGAATAGAAAGGTTCTACACTCAATTGGTTTTGTCTCCACTAGTGATTTGTTAGGGTCACTCAGATATGCCCACTCTTCACTTGGACTACACTCATGTGGCTAAATGTGAATTTTTTTTTCCAAGACTTGATTTTGTGACACTCTTTTTAGGATTTGGATAGTATGGTAAATTAAGATTTTGAAACTTATTAACAAGCTAAAATCCCATGGAAAATTATGGATATATATTTTTTTTGTTTTTTGTTTTGGAAAAATTTTGAATTTTTTTAAACTAAATATTTACAGGCAAATACATGTGTGCAATGCAGTACCATACCCCCAAACCTAAATCAAACATTGTCCTCAATGATATGCAATGCAAAATGATAAATGGACAAGGAAAAAAAATTGGAACGCCTTACCATAGGTTGATGCAAAAAATGAAAATTGGGTTGCCTACCAATTAGCGCTAAGTTTCTCGTTGTTAGCCCGACGTGACCCTGAAACTTACTTATGCAACATACACAGGGTCCTGAAGAAGGGTCTCTTCGACTTACTTGTCCTTAAGCTCCAAAAAAGGTTTCCACTTATGGCCATTGACTTTAAAAACATCACCATTCTTGGGGTTCTTAATCTCAACTGCCCCATGAAAATAGACAGTGCGCACAATGAAGGGTCTAGTCTAGCGGGATCTCAGTTTTCCTGGAAAGAGATGCATGCGAGAATTATACAGAAGAACTTTCATGCCCGGTTCAAAGGATTTCCTCAAAATAGATTGATCGTGGATTTTCTTCATCTGATCCTTATAAATCTTGGCATTCTCATAGGCGTCATTTCTAAGTTCCTCTAGCTCATTAAGATCCAACTTGCGTAGGTTACCGGCTTTAGCTAAATCAAAATTGAACATTTTGATGGCCCAGTAAGCACTATGCTCCAATTCTATCAGCAGATGACATGTTTTC
This sequence comes from Cinnamomum chago, assembly GCA_038049695.1. Taxonomy (NCBI): domain Eukaryota; kingdom Viridiplantae; phylum Streptophyta; class Magnoliopsida; order Laurales; family Lauraceae; genus Cinnamomum; species Cinnamomum chago. The sequence continues at coordinate 38,923,516 of CP142458.1, forward strand.
CCAAACACCAATTGATATGGAGACATTTCGATTGGGGTCTTATAGGCAGTCTGATAAGCCCATAAAGTGTCTGTTAATCTTGAAGACCAATCTTTTCAGGTAGGACTGACTGTCTTTTCCAGAATTTTCTTTATTTGCCTATTGGACACTTTGGACACTTCCACCTGTTCGCTAGTCTATGGGTGATACGAGGTAGCAACCTTATCAGTGATAGAATATTTTTTCATCATATTCTCGAAGGTGCTATTACAAAAATGACTCCCACTATCACTGATAATCGCCCTGGGGGTACCAAATCTAGAAAAGATGTTTTCTTTAATAAATTTGATAACCACGTGACAATCATTTGTTCTGGATGGAATCTCCTCTATCTATTTGGAGACATAATCTACAACTAGCAAAATGTATAAGTTACCGAAGGAACTCGAAAATGAACCTGTGAAGTCTATGCCCCAAATATAAAAAAATTCCACAATAAGCATTTGATTTAAAGGCATCATGTTCCTTTGCGTAATTCTGCCTAATTTCTAGCAACGCTCACAGTGCAAACAAAACGTGTGAGAATCCTTGAAAATGGTGGGCCAGTAAAATCCGCATTGCAACACCTTTGCTGCGGTCTTCCTAGAACTAAAATGCCCACTATAGGCATGGTCATGGCAGAAGGATATCATACTTAAATAGTCCTCTTCCGGAATGCTTCTCCAAATGATCTGGTCCAGACAGTACTTGAACATGTATGGGTCATCAAAGAAGAAATGCTTAACCTCAGACAAAAACTTAGACCTATCCTGTTTGGACCAGTGATCGGGCATCTGTCCAGTCACCAGGTAGTTAACAATATCAGTAAACCAAAGGAAATGGGAGACACTTAGCAACTGTTCATCCGGGAAACTTTCGCTCAATAGGATTCTCTCATGCTCGAGGTCAGTAGGTAATCGGGAGAGATGGTAAGCTACAACATTTTCAGAACCTTTCTTGTCCCGAATCTCAAGGTCAAACTCTTGTAGCAACAGAACCCACCTAATCAGGTGTGCTTTCGTATCTTTTTTCATCAATAGGTACCTAAGGGCCGAATGATCAGTGTAAACTATGACCTTAGACCCATCAGGTAGGGTCTAAACTTCTCCAGGGCAAAGACGATAGCTAACAACTCTTTCTCTGTGGTTGTGTAATTCAGATGAGCGTCATTCAAGGTCCTATTGGCATAATATTTGACATGGGGCGATTTGTTCACTCTATGTCCTAACACAGCCCCAAGAGCATGGTCAGAAGCGTCACACATGAGTTTGAAGGGAATTGTCCAATCAGGTGGTTTTATTATAGAGGTAGAGGTCAACTCCTTTTCCAATTGTTCAAATGCTTGTAGGAAAGGTTCATTGAAGAAAAAAGGCACATCCTTAGATAACAAATTGCACAAGGGTGTAGTTATCTTGCTAAAATTCTTAATGAACCGTCTATAAAGACTGGAATGGCCCAAGAAAGATATGATATTCTTCACAGTTTTTTGCAGTGGCAGGTTGGAAATGAGATCAATTTTGGCCTTGTCGACCTTGATGCAATTCTTAGAACTAACATGGCCCAAGACAATTCCTCTTTTCACCATGAAATGACACTTCTCCAAATTTAAAACAAGATTCTTCTCTTTACATTGTTAGAGTTTTTATTTTGTTGCAATTTGATAGGATGCATTCATTTTCTTAGTTGTCCTCTCATTCCTTCATGTTCTTATTCTTAGGATCTTCATGCATATTTCTCTTTCATAATCTTTCTTTTTATCTTATGTTATGCATGGTTTTCAAATTAGTTTTGTATCTTAAGATCATGGAGTTTTTTTATTTCAGAATTTCAAGCCTCTAAGTGTTTAAAATCTTTAAGTTCCAAAATCATTCAAGCTTTCAAATGTTTCCTTCTTTAAATCCATATTTTGATTTGGAGTTTTCATGTCTTTAGAAAATCAGTTTTGATCCTTTTTTAGTCGTGAATTCATGCTTGAGAAATGTGTCTCAAAGTCCCCTGAAAAGATGCCCTCTAAGTTGCAAGCTTCTAAAATCTCAGAAATTCTGGGCAGTCTTCAGGTCGACCTGCCTGTGTGGCCGGTCGATCGGGTCCCGGGCACTCTGCGGGTCGATAGGGATTTTTGAGCTGTAGCCTCTCCAATGGATTTTTTATAGCCGTTGTGTGTACCCGGTCGACTCGGCCCTGTACCAAGTCGACCGGGCACTAGCCGTTGAGAACTTTTTCTTTATAAAAAGTGGTTTTTTGTTTGGAAAAAGTTGCTAAACTTTCAAGGACTTTTGAGGCCAAGGACTTATAACTTTTCTAGAGCATCATTGAAGGGATTATGAAGCCATTCCATTGATTCAACCTTTGATCTTCTAAATGGGTGTGCTTCCTTTATCCTAAGTCCTTTAAAATCATGTTTTGTTTCTTTATCTTTGATTTTCTTCAATGCATGATTAAATAGATGTTTTTCTATTGAAGTGTTGTCTTTCATAACATGTTTTGAACTTTGAAATATCTTAGCTTTATGAGATCAACATATGATTAGTCATTCACATGAGTTATGAATCTTTGTTTTCAAATCTAACTTGTTAATCTTAAGATTATGCTTTTGCTATTCAAGTTTGATCTTTTTGGAAAACCATGTGTTGGTCAAACAACTCTTTCTCATACATATGATTATCATCTTTGCATCATTCAAAGTTTCATCTTTTGAAAAGAGAAAGAGTGATTTCTAGTATATGCATTATTCATAAACTTTGTCATTCATATGCATAGTCTAGAAGTTGAGTTTCCATTTTCTATTTAGCCTATTTAGAGGCACTCCATTGCACTTGCATTGTTCTCTTAATCCATGCATTCATAGGCATATTTCTTAAGAGAAAATCTCTTGTTGTTAAGGTTGGTGCTTAGCCTTGAAAAGCATAGTTAATGTTGTAAAGGTTTATGCTTAGCCTTGAAAAGCATAGTTATGAATTTGTAAGGTTTGAGGTGATCCTAAACCTTAATTTGAGTTAGTGAAATCCGGTAGGTTTACCGGGAGTGGATGTAGGCAATTTGGCCGAACCACTATAATCTTGTGTGTTATGGTGATTAATCATTTACTTTCTTTATATGAATGATATACTTATGTTTGAATGAAGATTGTAGTTGGTTATTCTTTGTGTATGCTTATCTTAGAGACTCCTCTCTATCACAAGATAATTAATCCTCATCAAAGCTTAATTGACTTATAAGTTAAAAGAATTCAAATTGGTCTAGGTTGTTAGAGCTCACCCTAGTCACCCCCCCCCCCCCCTCTAGGATTCGTTCTTGGACTTTCAATTGGTATCAGAGCAAGGTTGCTCTTGTTTAGGTTTAACCACCTAGAGTTAGAATCATAGTGAGTGTTTTTCTTTTGTTGCCACCATGCAAACTCATTTGGGTGAAGGCAATGCCACCAATAGACCTCCTTTGTTTAATGGAACACACTATCGTTATTGGAAAATTAGAATGCAAGTGTTCTTAGAATCCCAAAGCTTAGATGTGTGGAACATCATAGAAGATGGCTATCATCCCCCCATTACCACAGAAAAGGACTCTGAAGGGAATGTCATATCCATACAAATCAAACCCAAAAGTACCTGGACTCAAGGGGAAAAGGATAGAGCAAATTTAAATGCTAAGGCAAAAAACTCCCTATATTGTGCTCTATCTCAAGAAGAATTTAATGGAGTAGTAAATTGCAACTCTGCTAAGGAAGTCTGGGATACCCTAGAGACCACCCATGAAGGCACAAATCAGGTTAAGATAGCCAAAATTCAAATGTTGACCTCTAAATTAGAAGATATTAAAATGCTTGAAGAAGAAACATTTGACGAGTTCTACCCCAAATTCATGGAAATTGTCAACTCTCTCATAGGTCTAGGAGAAAAGATGGATGAATCTAAAGCTGTTAGAAAGATTTTAAGATCTCTCCCAAAAAGATTCAAGCCTAAAATTGTAGCCATAACGGAAAGCAAAGATGTTGACAAAATTAAAATTGAAGAACAAAGAGGAAATCTCCTTACATATGAATTAGACTTTGAAGTTCAAGACAAAAAGAAAGGAGTAGCTTTTTCCTCTCAATCTAAAGAAAATGAAAGTGAGGTTGATAGTGATGAGGATATGCTTTATTTGTTAAGAAATTTAAAAAGTTCTTTAGGAACAACAAGAACAATAGAAATTTTGATGAAAGCAAAAGTCCTAGATTCCAAAGAAATCCCAAAGGAACACTTATTAAAAAGGATGTGCAATGTTACAATTGCAAGGGGTTTGGACACATTGCCCAAAATTGCTCCACCCCTAAAGAATTTGAAAAAGGAGATAAGAAAGGAAAAAAGGCATTAAACATAACTTGGGATGAGGAAGATGAAGATTGTGACAAAAATGAATCCTCTAATGATGAAGATGAAAATTTCCCTAATTGGCTTCTACTTTCATCTAATGAAGATACCAATGAGCATAATACATTAATAGATGACACATTAGGGCAAGAAGAAACAAATGAAGAAGATGAAGATAATGGAATTCAACAAGCTTATGATGAACTATATGAAAATTGGAAAATCTTAATTAAGAAAAATAAAATTTTAAAACAAGATTCCAAAAAGCTTGTAAATGAAGTAAGTATCATAAAAGATGAATTGAAATTAACAATCAATGAGAAAATCAACTTGGAACATAAAATCACCACTCTTAATGAAGATTTAGATCATGCTAAAAAACAAATTCATAATTTACAATCCAAGCTTGAATCTAGTCAACTTGAAACAAACTCTCTACAAATGAAACTCAATAAAGGAAAATGACAAATTTTATCAAATGTTGGGCACGCATAAAATTTATGGTGATAAGAATGGAATAGGTTTTGAAGGTTCCCCTAGTGACATGAAGAATAGTTTTCAAACATCTTCTAAGAGTCTCCACAAACCTATAGTTGAGAGAAATTATACCCCTAGATGGACTTGTCATTTTTGCAATCGTAGTGGACATTTGGTCCCTAATTGTCCATACAAAATTAGGTTGTCTCTCAAAAATCCTTCTAGAATACCCTTCAATTTTGTCCCCAAGACCATTCCCTATAAATCTCCTTTATCTACTTGGATGGTAAAAGGAACAAACTTTAAGAGTCTCCTAGTTCAAACCGCTTTAAAAGCAAATGAAAACTCTACTTGGTTCTTAGATAGTGGTTGTTCAAAACACATGACAGGAGACCGATCTAGATTCAGCTCTATAGTGGAATATGATGGAGGAAATGTTTCTTTTGGAGATAATAGTAAAGCTCAAATCATTGGCAAGGGAAGTGTGAAAGGAGATCAAATGCCAACTCTAAATGATGTATTTCTTGTGGAAGGATTGAAACACAATCTTCTTAGCATTAGCCAATTATGTGACAAAGGAAACAAGGTAGTCTTTGACAGTCAATGATGCAAAGTGGTAAATGATCAAACTCATCAAGTTATTCTTACTGGATCAAGGACAAAAGGAAACATTTACATTATAGAAGAATGTGATGACAATGAATCTAGGTGCTTGATAACTAAAGATCAAGAGAATTACTTATGGCACCAAAGGATGGGTCACATAAATTTCAAATTGATGAAAACCTTATCAAAGAATGAAATTGTGAAAGGAATTCCCAAGTTAAGTGATGAAAAAGCTGAACTCTGTAAGGCTTGCCAGCTGGGTAAACAAATCAAGAAGAGCTTCAAAGGTTTAAAGGATATATCGTCTTCCCGTCCTCTTGAATTAATCCACATGGACTTGATTGGACCTGCACCAGTGCAAAGTATTGGAGGAAAGAAATTTATTCTGGTTATGGTAGACGATTATTCTCGGTTTGGATGGGTTGCTTTTCTACATGCTAAATCGGATGCTGTAGACAATATCATAAGAATTTGCAATAAGATACAAGTGGAAAAGGATTGTAAAATTCGGAAGATTAGAAGTGATCATGGGGGAGAGTTTGAAAATGAAAATTTTGCTAAATTTTGTGAGAGTCATGGAATCAATCATCAATATTCTGCTCCTAAAACTCCTCAACAAAATGGAGTGGTTGAAAGGAGAAATAGAGTTATTCAAGAAATGGCGAGGACCATGCATAATGAAAAGAATCTCTCTCGTAATCTATGGGCTGAAGCTGTGAATACTGCTTGTTATCTCATCAATAGAGTCTATCTCACTAAGAATACCAACCAAACTCCCTACGAGCTTTATTTTGAAAGAAAACCTAATTTGGGGTATTTGAAAGTGTTTGGAAGCAAATGTTATATTCTAAGAGATAGGGAGCAGTTGGAAAAATTTGAGCCTGTCACGACCCCGGACCGGGCAATCCGAATCCGGGATCGGGACTAAATGCAGTTAATGATATGTTTGAAGGATCTACATCCATAATATACAACTTATTTAATTTCCCACAGGTGTCCGCGGTGAGGATATCACAACCATCAATGAACATTTCTTTTAAGTGCGGAAGCATATAGCAAATCAAATAGTCAATCCATCCTTGGTCATCAAGACAATAACACAAGTCTAAACACTATATCAGAATGAGCAATGATCTATAGCATGTTACCCAAGTAAGTTAAAGTTTATACACATATCTTTTAATTACATCTCCCAAAAATAGAGGCCAACAAAGGCCAATATACAAAATACCAATTCAAAAGAATGGTTAAACATTTCCCCAAAATGGTAAGTCTCTCAAAACCATCAAACGTCTACATGACGTCATCGGCACGCCACTCAACCAACTGCTGTGGTTCTACAACTGCCTCCTCAAGCTCCTCCTCGGGATAACCGACAACGGGACCTGAGTACCAAAGAGTAGGTCAAACACGACGGTTTGGCAAATGGAGGAAATACAATGACAATAAGGAATACATGAATTTACCTTCAAAACGTGAAAACCTGTTTAAATAACATTTTCTCTAAACAAGATAAAACATTTATTCCAAATATACGTATGCAATGTAAAACATGTGAGGTGACCAAGGAAACGGGGAAACAATCAAGATGGCAACCACATGAAGCTAAGTCCTCTATCACTACGGTGATAGAGCAATAACTAGGCCCTGATCTCATATAAATACATATACATATACAATACTATACGTGACCACGGTAGCGAGCCGGGCATCGGGGACCACAGTAGCAATCTGCGGCATCGGGACAAGACCACGGTAATGACCGGGTAGCGGGATCCAAACTGCAGCTGGCGGGACAAGAGGGGGATCTCCAATGTCGGTGGATCAGACCAACATGGTTATCCAAGCTTAGTGGTGCCGACTCATAGGTCAAATACAATCGAGACATATGCAGCAAATCAAGTATAAGTAAATAATCAAGCGGGCAAGACGGGGGTGCTCAAGGGCACACTATCATATCAAATGGTGCAATGCACTTCGGGTCAAGTAACCATTCCAAGTGTATAACAATGCTTTTGGGAAAACAAGACAAGTAGTGCAATTCTTGAGATCAGTAAAGTACTGTAAACAATTGACATTTCGGGGAAAATATTATTTGAATTGGATAGGGACCCTTTGAGTTTGGTACTCTTTGAGTTTGGGGACATTCCGGGCTCCTTATACACTTCGATCTTTTCAAAACTATGAATGAAAACCTTGTGATATGGTTTCTTCCTCAAATAGCCTCACACAATGCCTAATAAATCTCCTTGATATGGAGGGGTTCCCAAAGAATAGTCCCAATGCGTTGAACAGTCGAACGTCGTCCCAAACGTAACCTAAGCCGGGCGACTCGCATCGCTCGAGCGGACTGTAGGGTTCGCTCGAGCGAGTCGCTCGCTGGGGAGGTCGTCTGGGTGAGTTCGCTCGAGCGAACTCATTGGGTCGAGCAGTTATTTAAATGCGTTTGAGCGAACAACTCACTGGAATGAGTTCTGGGATGACCGCTCGAGCAAAAAAGGGTGCGTTCGAGTGACCAAGCTACTGGAACGCTCGGAGCCCTTTCTGGACAGGTCGCTCGAGCGAAGTGTCATGGTCGCTCGAGCGAACTGTCTAGGAACAGATTCCGGACCAGTTCAGCTCTTCTCTATTTCTCCTTTTTACAACCTCCTTTTAGCCCTTCTTACACATCAAATGAGGAGTCTAAAACCCCATTCCAACTACTTCAAATCTCCAACATTATCCATCCCATTCTTCTCCCATCACAATACAATCAATACGAGGAAAAGGGAGAAGGAAACCATTTCACAATATATATACATTTGAAACAAAACAAGAAGGCATTCACTGTTATGAGCTACCACCTCTCTATGATCATAACTATGCCATTAATACTCTAACACGAGCATTCATTTCAAAACAAAACAATAAATGTGCATTAATGGAAAGTAACCAAAATTCATGAAAGCTTTGTAAAATCATTCATCCACTTGCCTTAAGTCTTCTAACAATGAAATCAAGCTCTAACAATCTCCAAAGACAATGTCCAAGCTACAAGGCAAAATCCCCAAAATAAAGCCCTAAAATGGTCAAACAATGAGATAACAATGAAACCTTTCAATACTAAAGGTGGAGCTTCTCTATGGCCAAAGGAATACAAATCTAGAAGATGAAGGGGAATACTTACTTGCAAGGTCCTCTAATGGCAATGGTGAGCTCAAAGGAAATCTTGAAATGGATGGTTTGCTCCACAAAAACTATTGAAGGAAAGCTCTCAAGGAGATGAAGAAGGTCCTCGCCTCTAATCTCCTCTTGGTGCAAGTTTGGGAGTGGATTGAGTGATGGAAAGCAAGAAGAAAAATGAGTTTCTCACAAAGCCCTAGTTCTCTCTCTTGTGTTGGAAAATGACAATGGAAGGGAAGGGTCTCCTCTTGTAGTAAGTGAGGAGTGGGCTCCACCACTAACAATCTACTTAGGCTGAAATCATCTCTCTCGGGACCTCGGATGAATTCGACGAAGAAGGAAGAAATGTTCGTCGAAATATCTAGTTTCTAAAAAGTATAGGTTTCGCGGGTTTCGGGAATATCAAGTTTTGGGTACAGATTTGGTGTGCAATGACTGTTTTGCCCTCAGGGCCAAAAATTCGGGTTTCGGGATCTCAAACGGGGACGGGATCAACATGAAAGTTGTTGAGCTTATCAATACCAATAAAACAAGATTAAAACCATGAATGCAAAATCCCCGATAAATTCTCAAACATATGCAATGTCATGCAAAAAGGAACCTCCAAAGGGTCCTACTAACACAAGGAAATCAAAACTCTCCAACACTAAAATAAAAGCTATACCAAACCCAACTAAGCCACAAATCACTAATCAAGCTTAGAACTAACACACAACTTAATTAGCACTAATTGGGTTCACTCGGGTCGGGGTCTTACAGAGCCTAAATCTGATGAAGGAATTTTCCTAGGCTATTCTGAAAGGAGCAAAGCATACAGAGTATTTAATCATAGAACCATGACCATAATGGAGTCAACTCACATTGTCATCGATGACACGAATCAAATTGGAAGAATTCTTCAAGATGATGATGAAATTGAAATTGATATTGAATAACCAAGTCCTAAAGATAAAAGTGATATCATTCCATCCAAAGCCATTGTTCCAACCAAATTAATGAAAAATCACACTTTGGATAATATCATTGGAGATATCAACAGTGGGGTTATGACTCAGAAACAAGTTCAAAATCTATGAGCTCATTACTCCTTTGTCTATCAAATTGAGCCCAAGAATTTTTCTGAAGCAGAATCAACATCTGAATGGATGGAAGCTATGCAAGAAGAATTGAATCAATTTAAGAAAAATGATGTTTAGGATCTTGTTCCATTACCTGCAGAGAAAAATCCCATTGGCACTAAGTGGATTTTCAAGAATAAGTCAGATGAATCTGGAAATGTTGTGAGAAACAAGGCAAGACTAGTAGCAAAAGGATATGCTCAAATAGATGGAATTGATTTTGAAGAAACTTTTGCTCCTGTAGCCCGGTTGGAGTCCATAAGAATCCGATTGAGTTATGCGAGTAGCATGAGAATCACACTACTTCAGATGGATGTCAAAAGTGCCTTCTTAAATGGAGAAATTGAAGAAGATGTCTACGTTACTCAACTAGAAGGCTTTGAAGACCCTCATCATCCTGAGTATGTATACAAACTCAAGAAAGCTCTTTATGGATTAAAACAAGCACCAAGGGCTTGGTATGAAAAGCTTACAAATCATCTGATTGAAAATGATTGGCTGTGGGAAAGTTGATAAGACCATGTTTATCAAGAAAATTGATCAAGACATTCTTGTAGCTCAAATCTATGTTGATGATATAGTGTTTGGATCTACTTCAGAGAAACTAGCTCAAGGATTTTCAGAATTGATGAGTTCCACTTTTGAGATGAGTCCGGTTGGTCCCCTGCAATTCTTCCTAGGACTTCAAGTTAATCAAACCGAGAAAGGGATTTTTCTTAGCCAACCCAAATTTGCCTTAGAAATCATTAAGAAGTTTGGTCTAGAAAACTCTAAGTCTAGTTGCAACCCCATGGCTTCTACTTCAAAACTCTTTAGTGACCCAGGTGGTGTTAAAGTAGACCAAAAACTCTACCGTAGTATGATAGGAAGTCTTCTCTACCTCACAGCTAGTGGACCGGATCTATCCTTTAGTGTTGGAATTTGTGCTAGGTATCAATCAGATCCTCGTGAGTCCCATTTTAAAGTTGTTAAACGTATCATCAAATATGTAAATGGGACAACTCATTATGATATCTGGTATCCTTGTGACTCCTCTTTACAATTGATTGGATATAGTGATGCCGATTGGGCAGGATCTATAGATGATAAGAAGAGCACCAGTGGATGCTGTTATTTCATAGGAAATTGCTTACTAGCTTGGCATAGCAAAAAGCAAAATTCTGGATCCTTGTCTACTGCAGAAGCTGAGTACATTGCTGCAGGTAGCTGTTGTGCTCAATTGTTGTGGATGAAACAAACTTTGTTAGATTATAATGTTCCACAACATTGTATGCCTATCATGTGTGACAACTCAAGTGCCATTAGCATTTCAAAAAATCCTGTTCAGCATTCTCGCACTAAACACATTGACAACCGCTATCATTTCTTGCATGATCATGTTGATCAAGGTTCTATTGAGTTACTTTATATTCCAACTGATTCTCAATTGGCTGACTTATTTACTAAACCCCTTGGAAATGAACGGTTCATGAAATTGAGACATCAATTGGGCATTGGCCCTTGCCCTGAATTCTAAATTTTTGTTGGCTAATCACCTGTTACCACACTTTATTTTTATCATATCTCTTATAAACAGGTGCTACTAACAAGGTTGTATGTTTTATCTTTGATGGGCAGGCTCCTTTGCAATTAGATGTCAAAGGGGGAGAGAAATATCAAGTGTTCCTCAAGGTGTTCACCAATTGAGGGGGAGAAGATTCAAGGGTTGCTAATGTTGAGGGGGAGTAGCTTTGCCTAGAGTGTTATTTGTGTAGCTTTGTGTAGCTTCTTAGTTTGTTGTCTAAGGTCGTCGCTCTCGCAAGGAAAATCCAAAGCTCCAAAATATCCAAATGCTCCCGAATATCCAAAGCTCCTTAAATATCCAAAGAAGTTGGTGTTCAAAATTCAAAGGAATTTGAGAGAGTGTTCAAGCTTCTAGAGTTGCCATCAAATTGCAAAGGGGGAGATTGTTAGATTTTTATTTTGTTGCAATTTGATAGGATGCATTCATTTTCTTAGCTTGTCCTCTCATTCCTTCATGTTCTTATTCTTAGGATCTTCATGCATATTTCTCTTTCATAATTTTTGTTTTTATCTTATGTTATGCATGGTTTTCAAATCAGTTTTGTATCTTAAGATCATGGAGTTTTTTTATTTCAGATTTTCAAGCCTCTAAGTGTTTAAAATCTTTAAGTTCAAAAAGCATTCAAGCTTTCAAATGTTTCCTTCTTTAAATCCATATTTTGATTTGGAGTTTTCATGTCTTTAGAAAATCAGTTTTCATCCTTTTTTAGTCATGAATTCATGCTTGAGAAATGTGTCTCAAAGTCCCCTGGAAAGATGCCCTCTAAGTTGCAAGTTTCTAAAATTTCAGAAATTCTGGGCAGTCTTCAGGTCGACCTGCCTGTATGGCCGGTCGACCGGGCCAAGGGACCCGGTCGACCGGGCACTCTACGGGTCAACAGGGATTTTTGAGCTGTAGCCTCTCCAACGGATTTTTTTTATAGCCGTTGTGTGTACCCGATCGACCCGGCCATGTACCAGATCGACCGGGCACTAGCCGTTGGGAACTTTTTCTTTATAAAAAGTGGTTTTTTGTTTAGAAAAAGTTGCTAAACTTTCAAGGACTTTTGAGGCCAAGGACTTACAACTTTTCTAGAGCATCATTGAAGGGATTATGAATCCATTCCATTGATTCAACCTTTGATCTTCTAAATGGGTGTGCTTCCTTTATCCTAAGTCCTTTAAAATCATGTTTTGTTTCTTTATCTTTGATTTTCTTCAATGCATGATTAAATAGATGTTTTTCTATTGAAGTGTTGTCTTTCATAACATGTTTTGAACTTTGAGATATCTTAGCTTTATGAGATCAACATATGATTAGTCATTCACATGAGTTATGAATCTTTGTTTTCAAATCTAACTTGTTAATCTTAAGTTTATACTTTTGCGATTCAAGTTTGATCTTTTTGGAAAACCATGTGTTTGTCAAACAACTCTTTCTCATACATATGATTATCATCTTTGCATCATTTTTAGTTTCATCTTTTGAAAAGAGAAAGAGTGATTTCTAGTATATGCATTATTCATAAACTTTGTCATTCATATGCATAGTCTAGAAGTTGAGTTTCCATTTTCTATTTAGCCTATTTAGGGGCACTCCATTGCACTTGCATTGTTCTCTTAATCCATGCATTCATAGGCATATTTCTTAAGAGAAAATCTCTTGTTGTTAAGGTTGGTGCTTAGCCTTGAAAAGCATAGTTAATGTTGTAAAGGTTTATGCTTAGCCTTGAAAAGCATAGTTATGAATTTGTAAGGTTTGAGGTGATCCTAAACCTTAATTTGAGTTAGTGAAATCCGGTAGGTTTACCGGGAGTGGATGTAGGTAATTTGGCCGAACCACTATAATCTTGTGTGTTATGGTGATTGATCATTTACTTTCTTTATATGAATGATGTACTTATGTTTGAATGAAGATTGTAGTTGGATATTCATTGTGTATGCTTATCTTAGAGACTCCTCTCTATCACAAGATAATTAATCACCATCAAAGCTTAATTGACTTATAAGTTAAAAGAATTCAAATTGGTCTAGGTTTTTAGAGCTCACCCTATTCACCCCCCCCCCCCCCTCTAGGATTCGTTCTTGGACTTTCAATCTCATTAAAATAAGGTTCAAGTGATGTAAACATTCTTGGAAACTGCTCCCGTGGATAGAAAAATCATCCATAAACACCTCTAAGAATCGCTTGACCATGTCCGAAAATATGCTCATCATACACCTTTGAAATGTCACAGGTGAATTGCACAGCCTAAAAGGCATGTGCCGGTAGGCGAATGTACCTAAAGAACATGTAAAACTTGTCTTGTCCTCGTCCTCGGGTGCTATGGGTGTTTGATTATAGCCGGAATATCCGTCAAGGAAACAATAAAAGGCATGACCGGCTAGTCTCTAAAGCATCTGGTTCATAAATGGGAGGGGAAAATGGTCTTTACGTTGCCGAGTTTAACTTTCTATAGTCAATGCACACTAGCCAGCCTATCTAGGTCCTTGTGGGCACTAACTCGTTCCCCTCATTCTTCACAACAGTTATCCTGGACTTTTTTGGCACAACATGGACTGGCCTCACCCATGAGTTGTCTGAAATATGGTAAATGATACCTAAATCCAACAGTTTCAAAACCTCCACTCTTACGACATCCTTCATTGATGGATTAAGACGCCTCTGTGGTTCTCTGGAAGTTTTTGCATTTTCTTCCAAATGGATCTGATGTTGAACCACATATGGGCTTATTCCTTTTATATCTGCAACTGTCTAGCCCATAACCTCTTTGTGATCCTTCAAGATCTCAATCAATTGTTGTTCCTGAACTTTTTCTAGGTCCGAGGCTATAATGACGGGGAGGGTCTCAACTGGGCCCAAAAACACATACTTGAGGGTGTCGGGTAGTGGTTTTAGGTCATGCTTGGGTGGTTCCTCAATTGATGGAATATGTGGGGCAACCGATGGAGTCAAGAACTCTGGCTTGGGTTGCCATTGACTCCTCTCAAAAGCAAGGGCAAAATTCAATAACGCATTTACTTCTTTAATGTTATTCTCAACATCAATGTTACCTCCAAAATGTGCAAGATAGGCCTCTAGTGGGTCCTCAAAAACTAATTGTGATCCTACACTCTCAATAAGCTCCTCTTGGTAACTCACTTCATAAATTTCATAAACATTCTCATATCTGGGTTGCTTGTCAACGTTGAAAATGTTTATCTTGACTGTCATATTCCCAAACGATAGGTGCATCACACCATTTCAAAAATTAATTAGGGCATTGAAAGTGGCAAGGAATGGTCTCCCTAAAATTACCGGGATCTGTATGACATTACCGATTGGTGGTTGGGTATCAAGGACTACAAAGTCCACCGGGAAAACAAACTCACCTACTTTGATCAAAACATCCTCAACAACACCTTTGGGGTACCTAACTGAAGCATCAACTAGTTGTCGCGACCCCGGAACGGATCCCGGGCCTGCGACGCAGTAGATGATACTTTCCCACAGGTTCCTGCGGTGAGGATTCCCAAGGACACGCGGAATCTGACTCACGCGTACAAGCTTTGCGGAAGCGTGTAGCAAAACACATCATGATAAGCACCATTACAATGTTTAGGTGCCATGACAAATAATAACACGACATAGTTTCAAAGAAAGAAGCTAACAAGGCATTCCCATTAATATTCAAGTTATAGGACTAACACTAAAACAAGATAAGTTTTGTTACAATTCCATAAGAGGCCAACAGATGCCAATACAAGTCTCAAAATAACAAAAGAAACCCCAAGACGAAATGACGGGACTCAAGAACCCGCCCGACGTCTAGATGACATCGTCGGGCTGCCACTCTCTAACAGGGGTTGGCTCACAAGCCTCCTCCTGACACTCCTCCTCAAAGGTAACGTCTCCTGCACCTGGGCACCAACAAACAAGGGTCAAACACGATGGTTTGGCAGGAAGTCAATTTAGGCATAAGCATGTACAATAACATTTTGAAAACATATAAACAATACTTGATTTGAAACACTACATTGATTGAGGTACTGAAACAAACTAGCATGAGTACAATATATATATCATGAATAGTTACAATCCACAAAGAGCCCATCCTTTCTCTATCATTTATATAATGAAAAGAGCAAGCACGCACGACAAGCACGATATACATAATATAAGCACGACACGATTTCCCACAAAGACGGGAATTCCGGCCGCGGAACCGGACACGCACGATGTGTAATAAATACACGACCAGTCTGCAGACAGTCCACATGTTTAAAGACCCCCAGACAGTGGATCAAACTACAAGGGCAGTCTAAGCTCAGTGGTGTTTACTTAATTCATGAATGCACAAAACACGTGATATATTAGTAAAACTTGTCGAGATAAAAAGGGGGAAATCACTTATCAAAACACGATGAACACGACTAGCAAGGGCATAATTAATATGCATAACACGCTTAGGAAGTGATCCCCTTTTTCTTGAAACACATTGTTAGACCCCGACCCAGACCAGTTCGATTAGTGTGCGATTAGTGTGTGTTTAGTCCTAAGTGGGTTTAGTTTTTGTTGGGATTGAAGTGATTAGTTTAGTCTTGGACATAGCTTTGGGAATTTTGAGAACGTTTAGTATTAGTCAGACACACTCAGGAAGGCCTGGGTGCACGTGTAAGCTTGGGAAGATCGTGTCGTTTTCCGTGCGAGTGTGATTTTGATTTCATTTAAATGATCTTTTTATGTGTTACAACTTTCGTTTTAAGGCCATTCGTGTTTGAAGCCCAAAAACCCATGTTTTGGCCCAAAGAGGGTAAAATTGCCTTTTATGCACAAATCTGGACACAATTTTCGAGATCTCAAAACCATGTCAAAAATATACTTTTTGCAAACTAGATATTTCGACGATCGTTTTATCCTTCTTCGTCGAAGTCATCCGAGGTCCACAAGATCGTGTTTTGGCCATTTCAAGTTCGAGTTAGTTGGGACCCATTCTCCTCACTTAAACCCTTCTCCCTCCCTTTCATTCACTTTACCAAAAATCCTGCAACTTTCTTGACCTAGGGCTGAAATCCCTCTTTTTCCCTTCCATCTTCCTCTCCTTACTTGATCTAGCTAGAAGGCTCCAAAGAAAATTCTAAGACTACCAATTTCTTCCTCTCATCATAAGCTCTCCATTGATGCAAGTTTCTTGAGGTTCTAAGTTGGGAAAGCTCTCCATTTGTTCTCATTCCTCTTGTTTGGCCTTTGTTAGGTAAGAGCTACAACCCATGCTTTTCATGAAGTCTTTTTAGTTCTTAAAGATCGTGTTTTCCATGTTTGTAAACCCTTTGGTAAAATGGTTCCTTGTTTTCAAGATTTGGTGATTTGTGTGGTTTTTCTCTTGGGTTCTTGTAGTGTGGGATTAGCTTGAGGAAGTGCTTGAAGAAGAGTATTGTTAGCTTTGGTCAAGGCAAGTGATCTCTATAGGAATGATGCATGTGTATTTGGATTTCATTGTATTTTTAGAAATTGTGCATTTATCTTGTTTATAAGCTTCATGTTTATGTTTTCTTTTGATTTGGATGTGAAATGGTGATAAATGAACCCTTGGTGAGCATGAAGGCTCAAGGGATGATATGTGATTGATGGGATGAGAAGAAGGAGAAGAATGTAGTGAAAGATGTGCAAAGGAAAGGAGATTTCTGCACTCAGCGAGCTCAGGCAGCAGCCTGTTCGCTCGAGCGACCCCTGGGTCCGCTCGAGCGAACAAGCCACTGTCTGCTATGGAACGAGACAGAGAGTCGTTTGTTCGAACGCATTTTATTATCCGCTCGAGCCAACATTCGCTCGAGCGAACGGTCTACGCCTTGTAATGTTCGCTCGAACGAACGGTCTCGCTCGAGCGAAGTGTCATCAACGTGGCATGTCCGCTCGAGCAAACCTGCCAGATTCAGGAAGATGAGTTTTTTTCCATTTTGTGTATTTTCTTGAGGGTTGAAAACTAGACTATGTTAAGGGTTTTAACTTGACATTGTGTAAATGGAACTTCGAAATGAAACCCAACTTCGGGGACACCAATTCTTGTATTTTCTGACGTTTGGGGTTTCAATTACACAAAGGTCAATTAGTAGCCTTAGCACATGCTTGTCAGACTTTGTATTTGAACTTCCGTCTTGGTACGATAAGTATAAACGTGCACTTGTTTTGAGTTTCAAGTATAAGCTTGTTTTGAAGTTTTGTTTCAAGAAAAAGGGGATCACTTCCTAAGCGTGTTATGCATAATTATTATGCCTCTTGCTAGTCGTGTTCGTCGTGTTTTGATAAGTGATTTCCCCCTTTTTATCTCGACATGCTTTGATCGTGTTTCACGTGTT
Organism: Cinnamomum chago; assembly: GCA_038049695.1. Lineage (NCBI taxonomy): Eukaryota > Viridiplantae > Streptophyta > Magnoliopsida > Laurales > Lauraceae > Cinnamomum > Cinnamomum chago. The sequence goes on from CP142458.1 coordinate 38,941,121, forward strand.
TTGTGCATTCATGAATTAAGTAAACACCACTGAGCTTAGACTGCCCTTTCGGTTTGATCCACTGTCTGGGGGTCTTTAAACATGTGGACTGTCTGCAGACTAATCGTGTATTTATTACACATCGTGCGTGTCCGGTTCCGCGGCCGGAATTCCCGTCTTTGTGGGAAATCGTGTCGTGCTTATATTATATATATCGTGCTTGTCGTGCGTGCTTGCTCTTTTCATTATATAAATGATAGAGAAAGGATGAGCTCTTTGTGGATTGTAACTATTCATGATATATTATGTACTCATGCTAGTTTGTTTTTGTATCTCAGCTTTGTTCGTATTCTTGAAAATGTATCTCAGCTTTGATAGTACTTCATACCAAAGATTTGCTCACATGTTTTCTCTAAATGTTATTGTTCATGTTCATGCCTACATTGATTACCTGCCAAACCGTCGTGTTTGACCCTTGTTTATTGGTGCCCAGGTGCAGGAGACGTTGCCTTTGAGGAGGAGCGTCAGGAGGAGGCTTGTGAGCCAACTCCCGTGAGAGAGTGGCAGCCCGACGATGTCATTTAGATGTCGGACTGGTCCTCGAGTTTCGTCACCTTTAGTCTTGGGGTTTCTTTTGGTTATTTTGAGATTGTATTGACCTTTATTGGTCTCTTATGGGTTGTACTAAACTTAACTTACTTTCATGTTAAACTTATAACTTGAACTATGTTTGGGAATGCCATGATAACTCTTTTCTTTGATGCTATGTCTTGTTGTTAAATGTTATAGCACTTAAATATTTTATTGGTGCTTATCTTGGTGTGTTTTGCTACACGCTTCCGCAATCGTGTACGTGTGAGTCAGATTCCGCGTGTCTTTGGGAATCCTCACCGCGGGAACCTGTGGGAAAACAAAATCTTCAACAGTAATCATCACCAATCGCGTCGCGGGCCCGGGGATCCGTTCCGGGGTCGCGACACACATCTTCAAAACTAGCTTGTACTTGACTTCAAAATGAGTACACGATGATATTCATCATATCAAAAACCAAAGTACGAATACAAAGCCTATCAAGTTCATGCAAGGACCTTTGGTTGATCGTTGTGCAGCCGAAGCCCAGATGTTGGAATTAAAACAGAATTGGTGCCCCAGAAGTTCAAGGACATCTCGGGTTTCGAGTGCATAATATCCGGCTAAAGGCCCCTAAACATGTTCTAGTTTTCATTCTTGCAAAAACTCTTCAAAGCAAGCAAATGTGTCAATTTCGGTCATCTCGCGGTCAGCTGTCGGCTAGCCGAAATGGGAACTGGCGGCTAGCCGCAAGCTGACCGACAGGGTGACCGCTGGAAACCCAGGTCTGAAACAGCTCTCTGGAAAAGGAACCGAAATGCCAGCGGTTGGCTTACGGTTAGCCGCAAGGGAAGCTGGCGGTTAACCTCTAGCTGACCGCAGGGCTGACCGCCGAACCCTGATGCAAAAGCCAGCTACTGGAAAAGTAACCGCCGAGCTCTGTTAGCCTGCGGTTAGCCGAAGTGGAGACTGGCGGCTAGCCGCAAGCTGACCACCAATGCACGGGACGCGCGGTTCAGTGCAGGTTTTTCACATCTTTCTTCTACCCTTCTTCTTATTTGCATTCCACCTGCATTCCCTTGAGCCTACATGCTCTCCAAGGGTAAAACACACATATTTTTCCCAACCTTAAACATTCAATCCGAAGAAAACATAATCATGAAGCTTGTAAACATATTTGTATGCAAAATTTCCAAAACAACAATGTAGCTTAAAATACACATGCACAAAGATCCTATAGGGATTACTTGCCTTGCCTAAATGCTAATAATCCTCTCCAAGCACTTCACTCAAAAGCTAAGCCAACACTACAAGAAAACCCAAGAGAAACCACACAACTCACTCAAAAATGGAAACAAAGAACCCATTTTAACAAAAGGGTTTGCAAACATGGAAAAACATGATCTTTAAGAGCTAAAAAGGTTTCATGGAAAGTATGGATTGAAGCTCTTACCTAGAAGTGGCCACACAAGAAGGAATGAGGACAATGTAGCACTTGTTCCACAAGAAACTCTAAGAGATTTGTACCAATAGAAAGCTTGTAAAGAGATGAAGAAGATGGTATTCTTAGAATTTCCTTTGGTGATCTCTAACTATGTCATGCAAGGTGAAAAAGATGGAAAGAAACAAGAGGGATTTCAGCCCTAGGTCAAGAACTTGCAGAGATTTGGTAAAGTGAATGAAAAGAGGGGGAGATGGGGCTTAAGTGAGGAAAATGACCCCAACTAGCTGAACTTGAAGTGATCAAAACACGATCTTGGGAGCCTCGGATGACTTCGACGAAGAAGGATAAAACGATCCTCGAAAAATCTATTTTCCAAAAATTATATTTTTGACATGGTTTTGAGATCTCGAAAATTGTGTCCAGATTTGTGCAAGAAAGACAATTTTACCCTCTTTGGGCCAAAACATAGGTTTTTGGGTTTCAAACATGAATGGGCTTAAAGCGAAAGTTGTCACACATAGAAAAATCATTCAAATGAAATCAAGATCACAATCACACGGAAACCAATACGATCCCCCAAAGCTTACACGCGCACTCAGGCCTTCCTGAGTGTGTCAGACTAATACTAAACGTTCTCAAAATTCCCAAAGCTATGTCCAAGACTAAAACTAATCATTTCTAACCCAACAACAACTAAACCCACTTAGGACTAAACACATACTAATCGTACACTAATCGAAACGGTCTGGGTCGGGGTCTAACACTAGTTGTAAGGTCACCTTTGTCGGTTTCAGCTCTCCCAAACCTAACTCCTTGTATATCGAATACGGGAGCAGATTGACACTCATACCCAAGTCCAGCAAAGCCTGTTCTATGTGAAGATCCCCTATTTGACAAGAAATTGTAGGACACCCAGGGTCCTTATATTTGATTGGGATCGAAGTGGTAAGGATGGAACTGCATTACTGGGATAGAAAGGCCTTTTTGGGTACATTGGTTTTTCTCTTGAATGTGAATAAATCTTTGAGGACTTTGGCATAAGTTGGGATCTGTTGGATGGCTTCTAACAGTGGGATGCTAATTCTCACTTGCTTGAACACTTTAAGGATCTTATCCAACTGAACATTATTTTTCATTTGACCTAGCCTCTGAGGGTATGGGGCCTTGGGAGCAAAGGTTCTAGGAGGGGGCTCACTCAGTGAGGCAGCTCCTATTGGTTTCTCAGGTTCATTAGTAAGCCCTGGGTCCTTCTTTGCTTCCTCGGGTTCTTCTTCCAAAACTACATGCTCCCTCCTCACTTAGGTTCTCTCAGATTGCCTAGGGTCCTCTTTTGGTGTGTCAGCCTCCCTTGAGGTCATTCTATGGGTGGTAACTGCATGCAGTGCATTGACCTGCTCATGGACTTTGCCCTTGTCATCATGGACAAAAAATTGGCCCTTAGAAGCTTGGCCTTTGGGATTGGCTTCGGGCTGACTTGGAAAGGTACCCTTGTCTCTTTGAGCTATTAACTTGGCCAGCTGGCTGACATTGTATTCCAGCTTGGCAATGGACTAGGTATTGGCATTCAAATTCTGAGTTATGCTTTGCTGGAATTGGAGGGTATTATGGGCCAACATTTTTATTGTGTCCTCTAGAGAACTTATCTGCTGATTTTCGGGATTAAGATTCTGATAACCTTGGACCATGGGTGGTCCCTATGATACTTAGGGTACTTGAGGCTTTTGTTATCCCGAAGGTGGCATATGCTGGGCCATTGGCTAAAAAGGGTTTCCTTGGTGTTGTCCTTTGGTCCATTAAAAACTAGGATTATCCTTCCAACCAGGATTTTATGTATTCGAATACGGATTATACCTCGGCCGCTCATAATTGGTATTCTGGTAAAGTGCACTCACCTTCTCCATACTCTCACTCTGACTTTGACCAAAGAATGCTCTACATTAGGATCCAGGATGGGTAAAGTCTCTACAATTGGTGCAGGGTGGGGCAGTAGGGTCACTGACTGTTTGGCTCATCTTTAATGATTCCAGGGTCTGTGGGGTGGTCTGCTGACATGTTTGGTTCATTTCAAGGGCTTCTAATCCCCTTGTCAATGTGGCCAACTTGGCCTCGGCCTCAAATTTGGGTTCCTCTTTGATAGGTTTCAACTAGAGAGTGTTCTCAGTGACCTCCTCAAGGTATGTCCAGGCTTCGTCAGTTGTCTTTTGAGTGAATACTCCGTTGCAGAAGGACTCCACCATGGTCTTGATGGGACAGTCCAGTCCTTCATAAAGGATTTGGACTAGCTGGATCTTTTCGAATCCGTGATGCAGGCATTGTAACAGTGAGTCTTTGAACCTTTCCATGTACTCATACATGGTTTCTCCCTCTAGTTGGTGGAAGCTATTCAGGGTTTCTCTAATGAAGGCCGTTTTTTGTTTTGAATAAAACTTTTTATAAAAGGCATCGACTAGTCCCTCCCATGTGTTTATGGAATTAGCCTATAGGGTGTAAAGCCATGCATTTGCCTTCTCCTTCAGTGAGAACGGGAACAACCTAAGCTTGAGGGCCTCTTCAGACATATGGTTGTACTTCATGGTCCCACAGATTTCCTCAAACTCTCTCACATGCTGATATGGGTTCTCATTTTCCACCCCTTAGAAAATTGGTAACATTTGAGTTAAGCCGGATTTCAGCTCAAATAAGGCATTTGTGGTGGGTATGTTGATGCATGAGGGCTGGGTAGATCGGGCTGGGTACATGTACTCCCTAAGAGTCATGGGTTAGGTTGGTGGGTTTTTGTCAGCCATTTCCTCAATAGCAGTGGGGTCCTCGAAATTCTCAACAGGGATATTGAATAAATCGAAGCTCTTTAAACGACCCTGCACAAGTAACCAATTGGGCATAAACTACCGCTCAACTCCGAAAGTGATGGTTTGCTCAAGTGGTGATGAACGAGGATTAATGCTTAAACACAAACAAGCAAAATAAAATGATTTTGAAAAACAAACTTTCTTAACTAAGGCTACCAAACATTAAATTAGACAGCTCCTAACTGTGAAGAGTACACCTAGGCCTCCAATCGGGTCCTATGAAACGTAGTCGGCTAGGCAAGCCCCTATGGGATTGGTGGGATCACTATGCGCGTGGCAAAAGTTCCGCTTAAATACAAAACTCCTAGAACAAATAATGTCTCCCTTAAGGGATAAGGCTATTCTAGGCACCGATTTCCGTCAAGGAGGGAAAATGGTACAACCTTTGATGGTCTTCTCCTAATGAGCTCGTGTCCTATGGTCATGTTTCTACTCAAATTTTATTAAAGGCTAAGGATTCCTAAGTAGTGAGGAAAATGAGTTCCTATGGACAAGGAAATGGCGATGAAACCCAATCCTTATTTTGTTGGGGTTATGATTACCCTTACTAAGTGTGTGCTTTCCAAATTACTTTGTGTATTTTAAAATGATTAAGCAGTACAAAGAAATTAAACAATCATACAACCAACAAAATTGACCCACTAATTGGGGATGCATGGGTGTATCAAAATACACACCTCCCAAACTAAATTGGAGGAAGATCAGTTAAAGTCGACCCAAGCCACCGACACCAATTTCGATGTACGAACTTGGGGGGCCGCGACGGTATCGTCCAACCATCTTCCTTCATTAGTTATTACAATGCTTTTAATACTTAAATGAACTTAAAAATTATTACAAACTTGAAATGAATCCTAATACAAGATTTTCTAAGAAAGCAAATTAAATTCCTAAGTTAGAGTTCTTTGGTTGCTCTTTTCCTCTTTCCTTGCTCCAACCGCGGAATCCTTGAAAATAAGAACAAGGAAAATGTGTAGAATCCGCAATGAAAACTAAAAGAAAGAATAAAAATGCAACTAAGTTATATGAGAGTTGAAAATCCTTAAAATCAAGGATTTCTATATACGTCGATCCCTGGCAACGGCGCCGAAAACTTGGTTGCGATTTTCGCAAGTATACGGCTGTCTCAAGTAATATAGACTATGGAAGTCCGAATATCGTTCTCAGGAGAATTGTTACAAGGAAAATAACAATGTTTAATGAAAAGGAGTATCAACTCAAATATAGCTAACAAATGTAAACAAAAACAATGAAAACATGAAACAAGATAATAACAAGGGAAATACAAAATGCAAATTAAAAGAAAACAAGAAACAAGATAACAAAAGATGTTAATAAAAATAAAAACAAAAGCAAAATAACAAGGTTAATACAAGAACAATGGAGTAATGTTAGATAGATCAAGTGAGTAAGTGTGAAAATAACAAGTGAAAGATAAAAAATGAGTGGATGGAGATGAAAAAAATGTGCTAAAGTAGTGTAAAATCAAAGGTGGAATTGATGGTGTGAGTAAAGAAATGGAGTGTGAGAATTAAAATAAGTGAATAAATGTGTGAGAATGTGAATGGAATCTAATTAAAGTAAGTAAAATAAGCAACAAGCAAAGCAAATGGATAGATTGAACCATCTAGAATCCACTAAGTGACACTAACCCAACACTAATGATTCTCTCTTTTCCCAAACAAATACTCAAATCTAATGACAAATCAATGCTTATATTTGGAAAATATACCTTTAAAGCTCTAAGATAAAAATTAAAAATCTAATAGCCAAGACTTTCTTCCTTTCATAAAAGAAAAGATTCCTAATGACCATTTATCAAAAGTAAGCATAAACCATCAAAAGATATACTACAACAACCTGCACTTTTAACAACGTTTTTTAGCGATGCTTTTCAAAATTCGTCGATAAAGAGTACTTTTTACCGACGTATATAATTTCTTCGGCAAAGATAAGACTTTTGCCGACGTTTTTAATAAAACGTTGGTAATAATTGACTTTTATCGCCGTTTTTATTAAAAACATTGGCAAAAGTCTTATCTTTTACCCACGTTTTCTAAAAGACGTCGGCAAAAGTTGAATTTAAGCATTAGCTTATTTCATTGGAAAAATAAAAATCATTGACTTTTATCAACAAACTAAAAACAGCGGTAATAGTCTACTTTTAGCGACATTCTCTTGGAAAACGTCGGCAAAAGTTAAATTTTACCATTAGCTTATTTTCAAAGAAAAATAAAACTCAATGACTTTTACCGACAAATAAAAAATGTCAGTAATAATCTACTTTTAGAGACGTTTTCAAGAAAACGTCGGCAAAAGTTCAATTTTAGCATTAGCTTATTCTCTAGGACAAATAAAAATCATGGATTTTTACTGACGAATAAAGAACGTCGGTAATACTCTACTTTTAGCGACGTTTTCTGAAAAACGTCGGTAAAAGTTGAATTTTAGCATTAGCTTATTTTCTAGGAAAAATAAAAATCATGAACTTTTACCAACGAATTAAAAACATCGGTAAAAGTTCAATTGGGATTAACTTATTTTATAGCAAAAGTAAAAAATAGAGACTTTTACCGACGAATTAAAAACGTCGGTAAAAGTTCAATTTTAGAATTAACTTATTTTCGAGAAAAAGTAAAAAATCAGAGACTTTTACTGACGAATGAGAAATGTTGGTAAAAGTTCAATTTTAGGATTAACTTATTTTCTAGGAAAAAGTAAATGACTTTTACCGACGAATTAAAAAGACTTTTATGTCTCTAAAAGGCTGCTCTTCAATCTTAAATATAATTTATTTTTTAGGAAAAGTAAAAATAAAGATTATTACCGACGAATTACAAATCAAAGCAAGGGGAGATGATGAATGGCTGGTCCAATGGTGGAGTAACGGTGGCGTGGCGGCTTAAAAATCCAAGTGGTGGTGTGCCTTAGTGAAAGCCTTGGATGAATATTGATGGAAATAAGGAGTGATGAAGAAAAAAATAATGGAAAAGGAGAAGGTATTGCTGATCGTCCAAGAGGAATGGGGGAAGATGGATTCACGTGTAGCCTCTTTTTGGCTCCTTTTATGTATTTTGATGACTTGGCTTGTTAGGTTTTGATTTGGGTAAGGTTTAGTAGTTCGGGGTCCCAGTTGAATTAGGATTAGTAGTGTGGGGTCCAAAAGAGTTTTGAGAGAGTTTCTAGGGGTTGGCCCACAATCTTAGTGAAAATATATAGGATTCTTCTCATCGCATGGAACTTCCTCTCTTAGGCCCAGTTTTCTTTCAAATAAATTTCAAATTTAAAAAATTAGATTTGCAATGCAATTCTAATTTGAATGCATTTGGACCCCACTTGGACTATATCATCTTGAACCTTCATGGCTTTGGACGTGTAAAATTCTATATCCTTTTTTGGATTTTTTTTCTTTGTTTTCTTTTTTTTTCTTGATTCAAGATTCAAAATTTGAATCTTAAATTTTATCTTCAATCATGGCTTGGACTTCCAACTTGGAATTGAGAAGCTTGGGAAGGCAAAGGGTTGGACGTGTGATATCTCCTTTTGATAGCTTCTTGTCTTGCAAAAGTTTTCAAATATTTGGAAACGTATCTTGACTAAAATCCAACTTGTAGAGTTCTTAAGGAAACCGGGACTCTTTGGATTTAAATTTATCTTGCAACTTCTTGGTTGCTACCCTCCATATTTAGGACTCTGAAATTTGCTTGACTGGGCCCACTTCATCTCTTAAGAAATTCAATTTTGTATTACCAATTGGAACACATGATGGGCCCCACTTCTGTGTGCAATGCTTGAAATTCCCATACCTTGGATGTCCTTCATATGGCTAGATTTTCTTTTGTAAATTTTTCTTCTTCTTTGTTTGGCTTGAATTGAATCTTCCAACTAGGGTAGTGTGGACCCCACGCAGAGCTTTAATACCTTGGTTCTCCTTATTTAATTCTTCAATTGATTTATTACTTCCGCGGGTCCTAAGAGATTGATTTTCCTTACAAAAATACCGACGAATTACAAAACATTAGTAAAATCGACTTTTAGCGACGTTTCCTTGAAAACCGTTAGCAAAGTTCAATTTTATTATTAACTTCATTTTTAGAAAAATAAATAATAGTCATTGCCTAATATTGATAAAAGGGGATTTAACGGGAAAACCCCTCTTATACAGGCATTTCTTTAATTTGGCCCCAATAAAAATGGGAAGACAGAATGGGCCCTAAATGTACATTTCTCTTTCTTTTTTTGTCTTTTAGCGCTATAGTTGATATCGACCATCCCTGCATATCTACTAAAAACCAAAACCCCTTTACTCGTCATCCGTCTTCTTCCTCTTTTCTCCCTTTTCCCCTTTCTATTTTCCATTGTCGTTGTCTACACCCCCTCATCCCCATTCAGTGTTGGTTGGAATTCAATGAGGACATTCTTTTCACAAATGAGTTAAAAGAAGCCAAATCTTGAATTTTTCAGATTCGAAGAAGAAGATGATCGCTTTTGAAAACGGAGATTGAGTTCCAGGAGAAGAGCTGTTGTATTGGAAGGGCCGTTGAGGAAGATGGGATTGGATTGCGACATGGGGTTTTGGGGGGGTGAATGGAAGTCGAAAATAGGGGATTTTGTTGGGTTTGAATCGAAGAAGGGTAAAAGATAAGGATTTTTACAGACATTATTTAGAAAGTTGGGATTTTGGGAGATGGGTTTTCATCTTTTGGGCTGTAGCTAAGTTTGTGCTCCTAGTATTTAGGCTCTTGTTTTCTTTCAAAGGCTCATGGAGATGCGTTTTTTCCATTGCAAAGAGATGTAAGGAATCAAGTGGAAAAGGGAATGGAATACAAGTTCGGAGCCCTTAATTCGATCATTTAACTATATCCATATCAAGCTGGAGGGGTTTTCAAAATAAAGCCCTTGAGATAGAGAAGTAAGAAATTTGGAGAAGACCTAGTGGAAAAATACATTGGAATCTTGTAAGAAATTTGGAGAAGCAATGAGTTACAAATCTGTGTTGGGATAATTTCCATGAAGGTGTTCGATGAAATGACGAAGAGAAAGGATAATGAAATTTCACGCTCCTTTCTCTTATTTTTATCATGGGAAATTAGTCTGTTGTTGTTGTTGTGGGGTTTTTCATTCCTTGGTTTTGCTAACTAGGAGATATTGGATAAGAGGAATTAGAGTACATGGGTGGGGTTTTCATTCCTTGATTTTTGTAATTTTCAAACATATTTCATGTATATATTTTTTTAAATGTAAGGTCAAGACACAATGAACTTGTAATGTTGTAAATGGTTTCCCCCTATTTGAGATATTTGAAATGTGTTTGAGATGTCCGAGCTCTTGAGCTTTTGAAATGTCTGAGTGAAGGACTGAAACCTTCCCCACCAAAACTTTCAACTATGACATTCAAGGATGAAATTGGAATTGGCTAAATCAGTGGAAGTTGCGAAATGAGTCGGATGAAACCTTCCCCACCAAAACTCTATACTAATGTTTTCCCCATTACTTTCATGTAGTACCCATCTTCATTAATATTTGTAGCATTGTGTTTTATTAACAAACATCTCTTTCATGTAGAGATGATGAACTAGCCAGTATTTGTACCATGGTATCCAGCAACGATTTAAATAAAGCACTGGACGAATCCATTTTTATGGACTATCATGTTCAAGGAAGACATTCATCATCAAGACAATTGTAATGACTACGAAGTTTTCACTGTGGCATTCGCGGAGCATTGTGTTCACTGTCGTCCTATCACATTTACACAGTCTGACATCCCTTACTTCCGTAGCAAAATTGTCATTGAGTCATTCAAAAGAAGTTGACAAGTGAATGCTAGTAGGTTGAATCTTCCTTAGTTGTTGAACATACTAGTTTGATGTAATTTTCTTAACTGGTTAGAAGAAGTTTTGGGAAGGTTTTTTGGGTAGTAGAAGGAGAGGCCAAACATAGATACTTACTTTCTTTGCTTCGTAATTGAAATTGTGGAACTTGTGGGTAGTGGTTGTGGAACTTCTATGGTTTTGGGCAGTTGGATTTATGTTGTAAAACTTCATATATCATTATTTGAAATTGAATGGTATGTTAATGTATGGTCGTTAATTGAATGTGTGAATGGAATGTACCAATGTATTCAGAACAATGTTTAGTACAATGAAATGTATCATTCTCTGGTTTGTTTAATATCACAGTCATAGTCGATATCGACTATTTAGCTGAAACATAAAAAACACAGTCATAGTCGATATCGACTATTGTCATAGCCGATATCGACTATTTAGCTGAAACATAAAAAACACAGTCATAGTCGATATCGACTATTGTCATAGCCGATATCGACTATTTAGCTTAAACATAAAAAATACAGTCATAGTCGATATCGACTATTTAGCTGAAAAATAAAAAATACAGTCATAGTCGATATCGACTATTGTCATTGTCGATATCGACTATTTAACTGAAACATAAAAAACATAGTCATAGTCGATATCGACTATGTTATAATACTATAACTTACTAAGTGTAGCTCTAGATGGGCTTTGCTAATCATTTTCAATAATAAAAGTGGAAAAAAAATAAAAAATCATTAACGGGACAATACAAACAACCATTATATTATCATAAATAAGTTCTCAACAACATATAACCCCAAAAAAGGGTGATCTTTACAAAAGGAAAAAGTATGTTTAACACTTGTGCCCTTCCAAAAAATGTTTCAACAAAATGTGCAAGCCCATCACGACTACATCTTCTATCAATTACATTAACACCAAATATTAACACCAATAAAAATGGACATGAAGACATTAACATGTGCATCCCCCATCCAAAAAATCTCTTCCATGTGGAGATTACATTGTCCAAACGGCTACATCTTCTATCACATTAACACCAAATACTAACACCAACCAAAGAGGAGTTCACATTAACTCTTTCATCCCGCTTCCAAAAAATGCTTCAGTAGACTGTACACTATCCAGAATGGTTGCATCTTCTATCACATTAACACCAAATATTAACACCAACCAAAAAGGAGTTCACATTGACTCTTGCATCCCCTTCCAAAAAAGGCTTCAGTAGACTGTACACCGTCTAGAATGGCTGCATCTTCTATCACATTAACATCAAATATTAACACCAACCAAAAAGGAGTTCACATTGACTCTTGCATCCCCCTTCCAAAAAATGCTTCAGTAGACTATACACTGTCCAGAAAGACTGCATCTTCTATCACATTAGCACCAAATATTAACACCAACAAAAAAAGAGTTCATATTGACTCTTGCATCACCCTTCCAAAAAATGCTTCCACCGATTCAACCAATACCAATTCCATCTTTGGACGTCATAGTAGAGAGTTTTGGTGGGGAGGTTTCGACCCTTCACTCAGACATTTCAAAAGCTCAAGAGTTCGGACATTTCAAATACATTTCAACTCCTCAAACACATTTCAAACATCTCAGATATGGGGAAACAATTCACAACATTACAAGTTCATTGTTTCTTGACCTTACATTTCAAAATATATAAGCATGAAATACGTTTGAAAATTACAAAAATCAAGAAATGAAAACCCCACTCATGTTCTCTAATTCCTCTCCTCCAATATCTCCTAGTGAGCAAAATCAATGAAGGACAAACCCCACAACAGCAGCAGACTTCTTTCCCATGAGAAAAACAAGAGAAATGAGCGTGAAATTTCATTCTTCTTTCTCTTTATCATTTCATCGAACACCTTCATGGAAACTACCCCAATACAGATTCGTGGCTCATTGCTTCTCTAAATTTCTTACAAGATTCCACTATATTTCTCTTATAGGTCTTCTCTAAATTTCTTACTTCTCTCTGTTAAGGGCTTTATTTTAAAAAACCTTCCAGCTTGATATGGATATGGATATAGTTAAATGATCGGTTTAAGGACTCTGAACTTGCATTCCATTCATTTTTCTACTTGATTCCTTACATCTCTTTGCAATGGGAAAAACGCATCTCCATGAGCCTACGAAATAAAACAAGAGCCTTTCATTCTCCATAACTATATCCATGAAAAACGCTGCCAACTTAAAATACTAGTAGCCCAAACTCAGCTACATCCCAAAAGATGAAAACTCATCTCCCAAAATCCCAACTTTCTAAGTAATGCCTGTAAAAATCCTTATCTTTTACCCTTCTTCGATTCAAACCCAACAAAATCCCCTCTTTTCGAGTTCCATTCACCCCCCAAAACCCCATGTCGCAATCCAATCTCATCTTCCTCAACGGCCCTTCCAATACAGCAACTCTTCTCCTGGAGCCCAATCTCCGTTTTCAAAAACTATCATCTTCTTCTTCGAATCTGAAAAATTCAAGATTTGGCTTCTTTTAACTCATTTGTGAAAAGAATGTCCCCATTGAATTCCAACCAACACTGAATGGGGATGAGGGGGTGTAGACAACGACAATGAAAAATAGAAAGGGGAAAATGGGGAAAAGAGGAAGAAGACGGATGACGAGTAAAGGGGTTTCGGTCTTTAGTAGATATGCAGGGATGGTCAATATCGACTATAGCGCTAAAAGACAAAAAAAGAAAGAGAAATGTACATTTAGGGCCCATTCTGTTTGCCCATTTTTATTGGGACCAAATTAAAGAAATGCATGTATAGGAGGGCTTTTCCCGTTAAATCCCCTTGATAAAATGAACTTTTAAAGTTTAATTTTATTTTTAGAAAAATTTAAAATTATAGACCTTTACCGACGAAACTTTTTTACCGACGTAAATTAGCGTCGGAAAATATATTACCGATGTTTAATTTAAAACGTCGGTAAATCCCTTTATTTATTCCCACCCCTTTTTTTACCTCTCCCGCCACCAAAATCCCTCTTTTCTCCTTTGACTATCTCTTTCTGCTATTTTTCTCTCTGCTCCCTCTTTTCTCCTCCGTCTCTCTCTCTCTGCTATTTCTCTCTCTCTCTCTCTCTCGGTCTCTCTGATCTCTCTGTCTCTCTGTCTCTCTCTGCTCTCTCTGCTCTCTCTGCTCTCTCTCTCTCTCTCGGTCTCTCTCTGCTCTCAGTCTCCCTTTGCTCTCTGTCTCTCACTTTCTGGGTCTCTCTTTGCTCTCTTTCGCTCTCAGTCTCTCTTTGCTCTCTGTCTCTCGCTCTCTCCGTGTGAGAACCCGACCCCTGATCTCTTGGTTTAGTGTCGTTTTATTTGTGGATTAGTTTCTTTCAGTGGGATTAGTATTTGTTGGGTTGAGTTTGTGAACTAGAATGGGTTTTCTTCTAGTTTTGGGCTTTTGAGTGCTTTGGTAACTTGTGGGGCCCTTTGGGGGTTCCCTTTCGGCTTTGCTTTTACTTGTGAGGTTTTCCCGATTTGTTTCGTATTGTGTTTTTGGCCCGTTGCATTCATCTTGAGGAATCCTACAACTTTCATGTTGATCTCGTATCCATTTGAGAACCCGAAAACCGATTTCTTGGCCTTGAGGGCAAAACAGTCTTTTCACACCAAATCTGTACCCAAAACTCGATACTCTCGAAATCCGTGAAACATACACTTTTTGGAAACTAGATATTTCGACGATCATTTCTTCCTTCTTCGTCGAATTCATCCGAGGTCCCGAGTGAGATGATTTCAGCCACCCAAGTTCTTTAAGTTGTGGGACCCAACCTTCATTGTTAACAAAAGAGACCCTTCCCCTTCCTTCTCCATTTTCATGTTCTAGCACAACCATGGAGTCTAGGGTTTTCCTTGCTCCCTCTTCTTCTTCTTGCTTCCCATCACTCAATCCACTTCCAAGCTTGCACCAAGAAGAGATTGGAGGCCACCATCTTCTTCATCTCCTTGAGGACTTTCTTTCCATAGCTTTTGTGGAGCTCACCAACCATTACAAGACTTTCCTTGAGCTTACCTTGTCCATTCGAGGACCTTCCAAGTAAGTGTTCTTCTTCATCTTCTAGATTTGTAATCTTCTAGCCTTAGAGAAGCTCCACCTTGATTATTGAGAGGTTTCCTTGTCATTTCATTGTTTAACCCATTTTAGGGCTTTTTTGGGGGTTTTTGTAGAGATTGTTGATCTTGAGCTTGAGAGGTGATTAGGAGCTTGTTTTGCTAGATTGGAACCCAAGGCAAGTGGATGAATGGATGGTTTTAATGTTATCAAAGTTTTATGAGAAAATCCCAAGTCTATTTCTTGTTTTGATCATTGGATACATGTTGCACATATGCTCCTTGTCACATATATATGGATTTCGAAATTTGCACATTAATGGTGGTTTCTATCTTGTTAATCTCTTGGAGGGGTATGCATTTCATTTGATCAAGTTTACTCATATGGTTTTTATAAAGAATAGGATTGGTTTGGCTAATCATGGTTATGTTTATGAGTTGCATTGATTTGAAATTGATACTCATTTATAGAGTTGTGCTAAAACATCTTTGGTTATGGAAATGTGATCAATAGACCTTGTTATCTATAAATGTTGACTCAAATGAACCCTTGTCTATGATGGGAACTCCTCTCCTTGTTTGGGGATTGAATGTGAAGAAAGAGGTTGGATTTAATGATTCATTGAAGTCTTGATGGGAGTTTTATTGTAATTAGGATGTTGTTGAAGTAAGGAAAAACTCATTTGTATAAGTGTTGGAAAGGAAAAAGGAAGAGAAAGAAGGGAACTGAACTGCCAGAATTTAGTTTCTGGACAGTTCGCTCGAGCGACCATGACAGTTCGCTCGAGCGACCTGTCCAGAAAGGGATACGGGTTTTCCAGCAGCTTGGTCGCTCGAACGCATTTAAATAACCGCTCGACCGATGAGTTCGCTCGAGCGAACCTTCGATTCGCTCGAGCGATGCGGCCTGTCTGAACTGTTTTAAGGCGCTGGTACAGAAATTTCAGCCGATCGATCGGACCTTCGGTCCGACCGATCGGAGGACTCAGTTTGAGTCCAGTGGGTTTTGAGGTTTATTTTTCCTTGTGGACCTTGGCTAACCTCCTCAGACTCACTCGACCATATGTGAGAGCGTCTGGAGCCGATGCTCGTCACGGTTGGTTCGGATGCATCGAAGTTCAACCCATTTCAATCTTGAACGGGATGGAACGACGCGATATCTTCTTTATATCTAAACGCAAGTCCTTCCCTTGGTTATCGCGAATTCCATTCCTTTCGGTGACTGAATAGGTTGCTCGATGTTTCCGGATTAATGTCATGCCTAGGATGGACCGTTGATAATCTCGATTCTTGCTATTGTAACATCTAGAACTACCCATAAGCTCAAGTTAAGATTTTAAAATAGTAAAAGTGCATAAGGAGCCCGGAATGTCTTCAAACTCAAGGAGTACCAAGTAATGATTATAATCGACATACGGGACCCCTATTCACTTAAATAGATCTTGAAATTTATACTTTTCCCGAAATTGTTATAGTTCATTGTTTCACCTCTTTCCCCGAGATTTGCATTACATGACTGGTTTTCCCGAAGTGCATTGCATCACATGATATGACAGTGTGCCCTTGAGCACCCCCGTTTTACCCGTTTATTTATTGTACTTGATTTACTTGTTTCCCCGAAAGCATTGAAGTTACACTAGTAACAGTTATTTGTCCCGAATGTATTGCCCGATATGAAGTGACAGTGTGCCCTTGAGCACCCCCGTTTTACCCGTTTACTTACTGTACTTGATTTACTTGCATATGTCTCGATTGGTTTTGACCTATGAGTCGGCATCACTAAGCTTGGATACCTTGTCGGTTTGATCCACCGACTTGGAAATCCCTCTCCCGTCCCGCCAGCTGCAGTTTGGATCCCGATACCCGGTTATTACCGTGGTCCCGTCCCGATACCCAGTTATTACCGTGGTCCCGTCCCGATACCCGGTTATTACCGTGGTCCCGTCCCAATACCCGGTTCGCTACCGTGGTCCCGTTCCCGTTCCCGTATATTTATTATTGTATATATGATTTACGTTGAGTCTCCTCACCTTGTGTGACTGAGACCAACGTCCCGCTCTTGTCACTTCGGTGATAGAGGACTTAGCTTCTTGTGATTGCCATCTTGCCAGTTCCCGATTCCTTGGACACCCGACATGGTTTATATTGCTTACTTGTTTTCAGATAAATGATTCATTGCTTTTATGAAAGTTGTTATTTAGATAAGTGTTAATGCTCTCTATTGTAAATTCAGTCACTATTATATTGTTTTATGTCCTTTGCACACGTACATGTTTTACATGAATGCCGGTTGGGTAAATACCCGTGCTTTTACATATGGTTCTAACGATCGATGGTTTTGCTAGAGTTATATGATTACACATGTTTTAAAATGAATACCCGAGTTATTAAATGTCCATGCGTTGGAACGTGTTTTAAATGACACTCGTTTTGTTAGATCCCGATGTTTATACATGTTTTAAGTGAATACCCGATTTGTTAAATATCCCTGTTTTTGAAATATGTTTTAGATGACACTTGTTTTGCCAGATTCCTATGTTTATACCTATTCGTACATGATACCCGATTTGTTTAAATATCCATACTTTGGAATAGGTTTAAATGAACATTAGCCTTGTCAGATTTCCTTGGTTACACCTGTTTTAAATGAACACCCGGTTTGTGAAATATCCGTATTTTTACATATGTTTCAAATGGACTTTGGTTTTGCTAGACTGCTATGAATACTTGATTTGTTGTATACTTGTGTTTTACTTAAGTTTCAAATGAACGTTTGTTTTGTCAAACCACTATGTTTATACATGTTTTAAGTGAATACCCGATTGTCAAATATCTATGTTTATAGATGATGTAAATGAACACGTGTTTTATTAGATATTCATGTTTTACCCGTGCTTGAAATGAATACAGGTTTTTCCCCGAGATTCCCGACTTTGCACCCGTTTAATTATATGTAGCATTTGATCGAATAGCATGATGTATCTTATGTTTTATTCTTCAGTATATTTGTTATCTTTTCGTCCACCTGCCAGACCGTCGTGTCTGACCCACTACTTTTGGTACTCAGGTTCAGATTTCTTCGCCCCGAGTTGAGTGTTTTTGTTGGCTGTGGAGCCATGCCTTGCAGGTTGTTTTGTCGGCTATGTCATGTAGACATTGAGCTTGACATCGGAGCTACGTCACATTTGGGTAGTAGTTTATAGCTTATTGTTGTATGGCTTTTATTAGCCTTTTTCTTGGGATTCTTAATTAATGTACATTGATAATTGTAACTTGAACATATTTGGGAATGTAATATCCTGTTACTGTCAGCTCTGTAAATTATTGTGATGGTTACTCCAGTCTGATATGATTCTTGATATAATAGCTATGGGCTAAAGGTTGAGTGCGACGCGGAATCCGATGGCCACGGACTTCGGGTCGCAACGCCACAAATGCTTCCGTAAAATATTCAGGATGTGTTGTCTTCACACACGCGGATCCTGGGAGAAGTAAAATACATTTATACTTAATCCCCTTTCCCGCCCCCGAGGTTTCGGTTCGGGGGCGTGACACTCCGTCTCCAAAAATTCATCCCTGTTATCAGGCGCAGACCCATCCCACTGAAGAAAACTGGTGCCCCATTTTCTGGTCGTCCTCTCTAAAGCCAGCACGAGTTTGACCCCTTTTTCGATCGTTTCTCCAGACGCAGCACAAGGTCGACTCCTTTTCTGGTTGTCTTCACCTGAAGCATTTGCCCTTTTCTGCTCTATCTCTATAACCGAGAATCGAAAAGGAGGAGGTATTTCAATTTGCTTTGTTCTTTACTTGTAGGTTTTTTTTTTGGTTGTTTAGTATGTGTGTTTTGATTTGGTTGCATGAGATTCTAGGGAATGGTTGAATGATTGGATTGGATTGGTCGGGGTTCTGGGTGAGTGATTGTGGGCGTTTTGTGTTTTTTTTATTTGGAGTGAGGGCTTGGATTCTGAAGTTGTCTGTGGTGGTGGTTTGTTTGATCAGATTGGCTTGTTAATTGGCTCATACTCCACTATCTATGAGGTCCAAAATTGGGAAAGATTGGACTGGCATATAGACAAAGTGAAGGTAAATTGAGTTCCATGAGCTTCAGAACTCAAATTCTACTCTTTTTTCTTTCTTTCTTTCTTCTTCTTCTTCTTCTTTTATTTTTATGGTAAGAATGGATTCTACTTTTCTAATGTTGTTAGCCACCTCATTTTCTTAAGGACTTTGCTTTACTCTTCTTGAGCTTTATCAGTTTCAATGGTTAACTGGTGTGATGCTCCTTCATTCCTTATTCTTAAAGGAAACCAACCATCTTACAATCACATAAGAGCAGCAAAATAAAACCATGGCCAGTAGCTGCTCTCTAAGCATTCAACTAATCAGTGTTGCTATCACTGGATTATAGCTACAACACTATAGGGCATGTTTGTGTAACATTTTCCGTGGAAAAGTGGACGGTTTTATGCGGAAAACCCATTTTTTCGGCGTTTGGTGCGGGACAATTCCATGGAAATGTTTTCCTGCCTTGTCAGTATTTTCCTTGATAATTGTGGAAATGGGTTTCCCATGCGGGGTATGGGAAATGGATTTCCTCGGAAAACTTCTCCCTCTTTTCCTCACTCTTGTCCATTTCAACCCAAAAACCCTATAACTCTTTCATTTTTTTTATTTCTTTATATAAATTATTATTTAATGTTAAATAAATAATATACATGTTATGTTATTTTTCTTCAAAAAATTATATCACCGAATAAGAAATTTTGATTTTCTATAAAGAATCCACAGCCGCACCAAACAACATCTGCACCAATTCAATGAGGAAACTCTTTTTGCACCAAACATGAATTTCTAAATTCTACGGAAATCCTTTTCCGAGGTTTTCATTTCTATGGAATTTGCTGACGTGGCAATTTCCTCTTTTTGCGGAAAGGGTGTGTACACAAACGTGCCCTAAGAATCTGTGTGTTATAAAAATAGGTATATAATCTTTATGAGAACCTTGTATGACCCTGATTGCGTCATACATAAAAAAAAAAATAGCATTTATATAACAGGGAATAATCTGATAAGCTGATCTGTACATGTGGGGGTACGTCGTCTAATGATCCAAACCCTTGATATGATTAGTCCTGCCATGATGGCAGATGGCCGTAAGACCCCAGACCCATCAATCTTTGGTATCTTTTCTTTTTTGTTTTTACAGCTCGAGAGAACAGGATGACTATGGGGAGAGGGATATCTGAGCAGAGGATTTGGGAATGATGTGTTCATTTGTTGGGGGTTGGTTGTGGGGTTAATTTGTGTATCTATCTGAAAATGAACATGGGTTCACTGTTCCCCACTTTGTGCTTGATATGTTCCATGATTTGGTCATTGGGAGACATAATGCCCTGCCAGATACTCGATCACTCTTGGATTGCCTACATGAATAGAATTTTGCCTCTGCACTGACCATAGCTAGAACCATCCATTTTATTGAATTAAGTGATTCACCAAATGGAATGAATCAAATAATTATCCACCTTAGCTAGCTTTGACTCCTGGATCACAACCATGTTAGGTTTGTGGCTGCATATGGTGTTCTTGAGTAATCTTGACAACCACCCACTTTCTTGGTTTCCTAATCACTGTACATTCCATGAAAGAAGCTTCACTTTGAATAGGGACCAGTTACCTGAGATTTCTTTCCTCCCTCCTTAGTATCCAACCTTCCTTGCTGCCTTCTGACCATGATTAATTTAGTACCCTTGGGGCTCTCTTTTATGCACACTTTTTCACCTTTGTTTTGATTGGTGACTGTAAATTTTATAGCAAAGGGGAACGAGCCAAGCTTACAAACAAAATACAAAGGATGAATTTCCAGAAGAAGGAACATTGGTATAAGTCTAGTACCAAAACAGTGCCCCAACAAATACAAAATAGAAGCAACCAATTCTGCAACAATTATCAATCCTGCTGTTACCAAGTACCACTACCCAAATTTCTCGTGAGCCCATTTGGACCCGACTCTCCCCTATATAATAAAATCTAAAGATACATAGTATTTAATTTAGACAGCTCCACCACTTGAGCTCTGTATCTAATTCTTTCCTGCCAGTTCTTGAGCTCGTATCTATTACTCATTGCAATTCATGGCAGCCAATTTGCAGAGGCGAGGTTTCACGATTTTTGGAAAGAGATTCCTAGACAGAAAGAAGTGAATTTCTTCTTCTTGTTCTTGTTCTTGTTCTTCTTACATGTAATATTTTCTCTACATACAAATGAACAAATCGCTCTGGAGTTTCTCAAACATTGGAATTTCTTGTGCTTGTGATATTCTAAAAAATCTACTTTCATTCTTCCACAATTCATCTCTTGCCAGATTTCAAAGCACAACTTGTAAATCGAGTGGATCTTCTATCTATCATTCCTTTTTATAAGATTCATGTTTCAGATCTGAACTCAAACGGCTGCTTCTTTTTTTTTTTTTATATATATCTTTTTGTTGCTGTTTTTATGCTTCAAACTCAGATTAAAAGGCATCAATCTTTTGAGAGAATCAGTTGAAATCGTTTTGACTTTGAAAACAAATCATTTCCTTGTCTTCTCTTATATAGCATCAAAAGCTGTTGTTGATGATCTTCATGGAAATGTCACTAGGAAGCTCTATAGGTAGGGTTTTTAGTATATAGTTTAGAGCTTATAGAAGAAAAAGGCAGTAGTGTTAAGAATCTTCCTTACGAGGAAGCTCTGTCATGCGCCTGATGTGTAGAGCCCCTGGATTGGTCATATGTAGGGGCTGTTAAGATTATATTTTTACTAGTAGTACAAACATGAAGAATCAATTGACTTCCTTTTAATAGAGATTGAATAAAGGGAATATGAGAAAGTCCCATCTACTAATCTACAGCTTTACCTTGTATCCTTAGCTCTTTCTCCTTTTTAAGAATCCTTTAAATACTTAAAAATCATGCTACTACAGAAAAAACCAATTAAATAGTAAAAGTTTCTGCAAATGGTTAGATGCATCTTGTTTCATATATTTATATGCTTCTGCTTTGTATATAGAAAAGTAGCACTTAAATACAATATATAATGATTGTGAATATATATAGTATATATACTATACATATATGTTTTGATGGATATGTTTGTGACTATCATTGTATATTATATTCATATATTTTTTTAGCACAGTAAAATATGTATGAAGTCATATCTCATTGCTGCATCTAATATCATTTCCTCTGTGAACTGGTATTCCAGACCTAAACTAGCATTCGGGTATGGTGGGCTGGGGACTTGAGTGAAGGGCATAACGGTGGGCCTATTTTATTAGAGGCACATATGCCTGCTAGCCTACAAAATGAGGTAAGCAAAAGTTACAGCTGTTCTGAGATTGCAAGGCTAACCTGATAAACAGTTTGCATCAGATATCCCCAAAATGACTGCTTGCTCATGCTCTGAAATTTAGGGTTAGTAAAATTTTAACTCACAATCGGTGTTGAACTATTGGCTCTGCTATTCAAGTCATCCTATGCTTAACCATACTTACAGTAAAAATGAAAAATGCATTTATAGACATTAAATATTATGCTGTTGCTCAGGTTTTGTAATAAATAAGTTAATAAATAATAGACAGCGACTTGGATGGCTTTCTTGGAATACGAATAGAGGTACCAAAGAAGGCCTAATCGTAAACTGCCCGGCCATCCATCTCTCCCTTGCAGCCGGCCACTACCTTCTTTCCTCAGGCCAGCGGCCAGCCCACTGATGCCTTCTTTCCATGCCAGCAGCTATCAGCTGCAGCTCTCCCTAGCGGCCACTGCTGCTTCACACTGCAGCCGGCTACTTCATTTTTTTTCCCCTTCAGCTACCGGTCAGTCCCCCTGCACAGAACAGCGGCCATTGCAGCCACCTTCTTTCCCCAGCAGCCATTGCTGCAACCAGCCAGCAGCTACCACAACTCTCCCCTTGCCACCAGTCAGCCCACCTGCACACAGTAGCTGCCACACACTCTTCCCCTTGCCACCGGTCACTTCCCTACAGTCAGCCCATCGGCCAGTCCATTGCTGCAACACAGCAGCCGGCCATACATCTCCCCCATGCCCAAACGGCCAGTTCACCTGCACAGCAGCCGCCCGCCCTTCATTCCTCCTTCAGCCCAGTGGCTAGTCCCCTGCTGTCTTCTTCTCTCCTGCAACCAGCACCTGCACTACTTCGTCTCCCCTGCAAACCAGCACCTGTACTACTTCTTCTTTGCTTCCCAGCACCTGCACAGCATCTCCTCTTCCCAGCACCTGCACTGCAGCCCTCCACAGCCTGCACTCCTTCCTCCACTATCCTCCACTAACCTCAGCCTGCACTTACCTTCACATGAAACCAGCCAATTGCCCCACCTGAAATCAGCCATTGCCTCAGCTGAAATCAGATATTCTTCTTACCTGAAATCAGTCATTTTCCCCACCTGCTATCAGTCATCTTCCCCACTGAAATCAGCCATTGCCTCAGCTGAAATCAGTCATTCTTCTTACCTGAAATCAGTCATCTTTCTCACCTGAAATCAGTCATCTTTCTCACCTGAAATTCAAACTCTGCGATTCCCCTCTCTTTGGTAATGTTCTTAAAATTTTTTGCATGCATAGCTTAATTGGCCTATTATTTTAAGTTTTTGCTTGCCACATTGTTTCTTGGTCATCTTAACTGATACATTTGTTGTTCTTGTGCTTTCTTCAGTTAGAAATGACGGGTGTGGACCTTATTGCATCTTTTTGCAACAAGTATCAAACGTCAGAAGATGAATTGAAGAAGACAATGGAGAAAGCTAACAATTTAATTGTTGACATTTTGAAGAAAAAAACGCGATTGGCTTCTGATTGTAATCAGAGAACCTAGATAATATTAATACAGGTTGGTTTGATTATTTTGTTGTTTGTAGTTATAATCATCATTGAATCATTATCCTATATACTTTGGGGTGACTTATCATATCTACTGGGGATTGGCTTTGTGATTTCCACATTTTCACTCCATCTTCTTCATAATCCATAAGTCTGTCCTCACTAATTTATTAATGGTCGTTGTTCGTCTCACTGTTTTCCTAGTTCCTTGAACATGTAACTCTTCAATACGTTGTGTGGGGGTTGTTTATGGTCTTTTAAATACATAACCAACCATTTCCTGTGACATGCTTTGATTCTCTTGTATTGTACCTGCTTGTTTGTTTCCTTCAATGTGCTCATTGCTAATTCTATTCCTCACCAATGAAATAAAATAAAAATAAAAGAAAAACTCCACATGTTCTCCTCGAAAACATGTACTTCTGCAATTCATCTCGTTCTTCCCAACATTCAAATCCATACAGCATCTTCCTCTAAGAATGTCCCTTTAGTCAAAGCGGAAGGTGCTCACTTTCGTAACATTGAGGTTGTGGGTTCAAGTTATGTTACTAATCATAATAATATTAAAAAAGAAGGTTTCTTTAGTCGAAGTGGCACATGATAATGACATAAAAATCCATTAGCTTGCCTTCACTCTGCACACCCAACGTGGATCCGATCTGCTATATCCAACCTTTCATTTTGCTCAATGGTTGCTTCCAAGTATCAAATTCTGTCATAATGTGGCACTAAATTACTTGTAATTTTTAGTAACTCATCCTCCCGAGTCTAAGATCTACTAAATATATAATCAGTGATTTGTTACTTTCCAATCCGTTTGACTTAAAAGAGGTCCGTCAAAGTTCTAGATTATCATATGCTTGCTTCCATGTTTGACTAATGAGTACCACATCATTTGCAAGCAACATACACCAAGGAACATAATATTGGATGTATGTTGTTAAGTTGTCCATAACGGGGCAATAAGTGGGCCCTTGGTGTAATCTTGCTCCAACTAAGTACTCAGGTGTCTCCTCATGCATTCGTGTTACTGCCCTATCATAAACTACTGATATAATTTCAATTTAACTGTTATGGGTGCACTTTTCATGAATACTTTGCTAAACTAAATGCCAGGACACCCTATCATAATCCTTTTCCTCTAAACTATATGTGAAACTATGTAATGTTTTTAATCCTTTGAACTTTTTTCATGAGTTGTCCTAATAGGAAAATGACCTCTGTAATATATATTTACTTGAGATAATATCAATTTGGTTTTCCGAAACATTTCATTATTCTGTAGGCACTGCTTTTCACTACTCTTTCCTGAACTTTAATTTGTTCCTCACAAATGTATAGCTTAATACTTAAAAGTTCTAAATATATGCTATGTTCTTATCCAACAAGACCACAATGCTCTTTCTCTGATGCAGGACAGACCCATGATGCATAGGTTGATGAGGCCCATTGGGCCCATTTTGTAGGCCGATTGGACTAGTACGCCAGCCCACTCAACCCATGGGCTGGACGACCCATTAAATTTAGGAATTTGACTTTATTTAGGAGTCTTCAATTAGAGTTTAATCTAATCTGAATTGTTTTAACAAGTTTCTAATTTTTAGGAGATGAGTTTCTTTCTTGTTCGAGAAGATTTAGGACTTTTAGTTGAATTAGGAAAGGGAAGACAGGGAGACATCCAAGCCCTACTCTATGTATTTTGTAATTCCTCCATTGGGAGGACCATCTTTCATTACTCCAAGGTACACACCTAATGCTGATATTGATCATAGCGAGGCCAGCCCTTTCTGCTGAAATAAACAGACTTGGTTTATTAGCTGAACCCATGCCGTCATTGGATGCAATTGCAATGCACCATAACATCTCAACTACAGGCTTGCCACCTCTGCCTCTGCCAAAGCATGATATTTCACCAGGTATCTGTGTCATCTCATCTGAAGATCTTAAGTAGTTAAAGTGTATGTGGTTAATTTTTCTTTCTTTTTTTCTTTTTTTTTTTTTTTTTTTTTATGCCTTTATGAGTGTGCTGCTTCCACATTTAGATTTTTTTTCTAAATATTAATTAAATTTGTATATGTTCTTGGGTACTTTTCCTATATGATGTTGGTAATTTCACCTGAAGAGGAATGTGATTTCTTGACCCTGAAGTTATGTCTTTTGTAAAAATTTGTCTGACATTTACTAGTTTGGAAATTTTTTTTTACTGACATATAATGTGTTGCTTTCACATTCATGAGTTGATTGTGCAGATCGGAATGGAGATGTCAGGTCCCCAAAGAGAGTATGTAGCAAGTATAGGAATGTATTAGTCGAGCGTAATTCTTTCACATCACCTGTAAAGGATCGTCTACTGGGCCTTAGCAATCTCAAATCAAAGTTACCACCTATCCAGTCAGCTTTCGCTAGGTAAGGACCTTTTGAAATAATTTTGAGCAACATGCAATCTGATGGTGCATGATTTGTTTCAGTCTGAGGTTTTTGGCAATGAATACTTGCAGCCAAACCCTGCAGGAGGAGGAGAAACGTGTGCAGAGGCAGGAATTCACGTATTCTTTACTAAGGTAGAAACAGACAAAATAATATTTTGAATGCTCTATTTAGTTATCACTGATATATTTAGTGGGCATTGTAGCAACATCAATGCTGATTCAACATGCCCAAATTATGGATATTGTCTTCAGCATGCATTCCACAAAACCCACTATGTGTTCATGCATTTTGAATTTGTCCTCTATTCATTACTGCAGAGAAACTTTGATGCCCCTGATGGAGATGATCCAATTGTACTAGACTTTACAGGATTGGGGAAGGGTGAGGCATGGGTTAATGGGCAAAGCATTGGGCGCTATTGGCCGACTTACATTTCTCCAAAGGGCGGTTGTGAGGATTCCTGTGATTACATAGGGCCATATTATGTAGATAAATGTTTCACAGATAATCTAAATGGGTTAACTTATTGCATGACCTCTGAGTGACCCCATCCCCATGAGATAGACCGCCTATAAACAGTATCAAGTTGGGGCCATAAGTAAAAATTCCTGGTTACTATATCAGCAGAGAAAAGTAGCAATTTGTTGCCGTGAGTCAAGACCCACCAATCCATCAGAAAACCCCATGTATCCAAGTCAATGCTCATCACTCATCACACTCCCATGAATGCAGGGTGGCTGCCAATCTAGCATCAGCTGGATCCAAAAATGGCCACCCACGCTCCAGAAGTTGATGGAATTAGAAAGAAGCAAACAAATACACACACTGAAAGGAAAGGATGATAACTTCCTAATCGTCTACTCATGGATGAGACTGGTATATTAAAAAAAAGAGGAATAGGACTGGGTTTGTCAAGAACACATCAGTTTCCCACATAAAGCCAGTCGCAATAGGAACAGAAGTTCATTACTAGACAGTAGACATGCTCTTAGTTCAGCACTGGGAAACACCGACAAGGCTCTTTCTTCCCCCACAAGGTATAAGGCCCCCCAAGAATTAAAAACAAAATAAAGAAAATAAAAGATATACTCACATTCATTGAATGTACAAAAGCACACAAAACCTATGATATCCAGTCCATATACTTGAACATCAAGCTTAGAATATCCTTTTTACCAAGTTCATTTGGCTTAATCACCTTTGAACATAAAAAATGTTACAAAAACGTAAATGATAATTTCACGAATTCATAAAAATTTTAAAGAAAAAATTAGCATTGCCATATCCATGTCCTAGATTTCCATAAGTGCAGAGTCATGTCCACAATCCCGTATCCACAATCCCATATCCAGGTCAGTATGTAATGTGTGTATATCTAAGCAATATGGCGCTCTGTAAAGCACTTTATTCATGCCCGTTCATTTAATGTGTGTTAAAGTCCCTAATATTTTCTAGGCAATGAGATGATGTCAAAGGATCTAAGGAGTATAAAGATAAAGGTTGAGCTGCACAAGAGGCTATCAAGGTGAACCTCTTTGATAGAACATGAGTGCCCACGCCTTACCCTAGTAGAAAACTTAGGAAATTTATGGTACACTGGATCTTCAGCCTTACCGGCTGCTAGTGTAATAAAAGTTTCTGTCTGTAGGAAATCATTATGAATGAGAGCAATGGGTTGGTGTTAGTTTTTTCTGTTAAGAGTGCTTTTGTTAACCATGATTCAATGTCACCTTCAGTTTATGAGTAATTTTTCTCCTTCGACTGCATATTTGTTTCCAATTTGGAAAGCTGCATGGAATGTTGCTCTTCAAGAGAACACCCTTATTGGAGTCCAATTTTAGTAAAACTACCTTTTATGGAGACATGGAAGGTACATGTGCTCACCGTGAC
Organism: Cinnamomum chago; assembly: GCA_038049695.1. Lineage (NCBI taxonomy): Eukaryota > Viridiplantae > Streptophyta > Magnoliopsida > Laurales > Lauraceae > Cinnamomum > Cinnamomum chago. The sequence continues at coordinate 38,969,078 of CP142458.1, forward strand.
AGTCTTCTTCTCATACTTTTGTGGTCATGCAACGACATACATAGTTTTATTGCACAACCTGGTGGTGCCCATGCGCACTGCCAGAGGCAGAGTACCTTTGGTTCAAATGGGTATGTAGGATCTCCAGCAAATTGAATACTAATTCTTACCTTCAACCTGAAGATATTTAGCATCCTAAATAATGTGAATATAGATAAGCAGGTCAAACGAGTGGCATCAATTATTTTTTTCTTTTAGACATCGACATTTTCACACAACACAGGTATAATCATCATTTTCAAAGCCTTGTCCCACCCATGTGAATTCTATTATGCTATCCCAGTCTATCTTGGGGAAATCCTCAAATGGGTTGCACCTCTTAAGATGTATTCTCACTACTTCCCTCCATGTCCTCTTTGGCCTATAATTTTTTCTTTCTTTTTGGCGAAGATGCCATAGTGACCGGTACGTGTCACAATATTTTAGGAAATTACAGTGTCAACTATTGAGCACATGCATGTGGCCACTATGCGATATTGCTCGCCTCACATTATTATTTGTTGTATATTGACATGTTAAGCTTAATTTGTACATAAATAGGCTGTATATGTTGTCACCATGACTAGACTGACCACTGTATACATGACTATAGTCAGTGAGTCAGATGATCAATCTGGTGGGTCTTCTGTGGGAAAACCACACAATTGATCAATCCTAGCGGTGTGGTTAGCGTTCAAACAGAGAAACAAAAGACCTATGTAGTGTTCAAGTAGTGAATAGAAGGCCATTTGTCTATATTTTCAAGTGAAGCCATTGGGCAGCTAAAATTATCTAGCAAGTGTGGTTGGCTGTGCCATGGACCATCGACCCACCAGTGTCCCAATGAATAACAAGAGGGCTCTATTAACTCGATGGGGAAGCCTCTTGTAGTGTACCTACGTGGTTGTGTTGCTCTTTTTTGTCAAGTCAGTATTGGTAATTGAGTTTGAATTTAGACTTTTTTTTTTCCTTTTTCAAACGATGTTCATTGGTTCATGCTTGTGCTCAACAGACGGTTCGCAAATAGGACTCTCGGTTAGAGAATTAAACGCAAAAACCGTCCGATTCTCAACATTTAGGCTGGAAAACAGACCGCTAAAAATCTTAGGAAAAGATTTATATATATACATGTTTATCTTTCATTTACAATTTAATTCATTGAAAAGATTTTAATGTTTTTGTCATTGCAGATTGATGGATGCTTTGGGGTCGGTTATAGACTTGTGGGGTGTTTTATTTTTTTTAGATTATTTGTATATGTATATTGGACATTTATATGAGACTGTGTCATTATTGATTGTAATATTTGTATAATGAGATGAATGATTTGATGAAAAATGGCGATGGTTTGTTTATTTAGCAACTTTTGTTTGCATGCATTTTTTATATTGAATATAGGTATATGAACAAGTGTATTTTTTTATACAGGTCTACAAACAGGTTTATAGAAAATTATATTGAAAAAAACAAATATAACATTTAAAAATAAAATAAAATACTTTTACCGACGTTTTTTTTATGTTGGCAAAATTATTTTATTTTTTAATTATTTTTCGTTTTCCTTTTTGCTGATGAAAATAAAACGTCGGCAAAAGTATTTCATTTTTTTTTTTTTTCTTTTTGTCGATGAAAAAAAATGTCGGAAAAATTATTTTATTTTTTATTTTTCTTTTTGCCGAAGAAAATAAAACGTCGGTAAAAGTTTTATTAAATATTTAGAAAAGTAAAATAAATTTGCCGACGTTTTAAAAATGTCGGCAAAAGTCAAATAATCGTCGGTAAAAACCGTATTTTTGCCGACGAAAATTAATTTCGTCGGTGAAATGGTTTGCCCACGAGTTTTTACCGACGTCTGGCTGACAAAAATATTTTCGTCGGTAAATGTTTTTATCGACGTTTTGTTAACTTTTAGCGATGAAAAATTTCGTCACTGAATGTGCAAACAATTGTAGTGATAGTAACTCCTAAGCATGATTTATCAAACCTAAGCATAGATACTAAAAAGAATGCTAAGATTGAAAATAAACATGGAAGGTTGCACAATGCAATGAAGAAAAATTTATTTGAACATGTTGAGTACATAAACAAGAAAATTAAGATACAGAGCATAAGCAAAAGGAATAACAACTTAGCTTCATTTAGAAGATCCAATCAAATAGATTAGCCACCAATTGGAGAAGACAAAGCTTTTATTTCCATTCTAAGTCTTCAATTTTTACAAAGCTTTCCTCACTTTCTCTCTACAATTGCTTTCAATTACATCAATAGCTTAAGTAAAAAGGAGGATGCTCTCCTTGCTTGCCTTTTTAATGCCTAGAGCTTTCTTCCTTATATAGAAACATTTGCCTTGCTCTCTTTTGGTTTCTTTCCAATGTGGGACTTCACAAGAATGAAAATAATAATATATGAATGTGATTCCCATGTTAGAAAACAGCTCCCAGATTGATGTACGTTTTTGACCTCTGAAACGTCCGAATTGGAAAAACTATTGTGAATTATATTTGTAGATTTTAGAACAAGCTCTCCACTGCTTCTGAGACCACCTCAATCAGACATCCGAGTAAAAAGATATGGTCAAAATACCAATCAAAGTCTTTTATTTTTCTTCTAATTGTTGGCCTAACTTTGTCATTTTTTCATCTAATTGCCTTCCAAACTTATCTTTACTCCCTTTAACTCTTGAATCTCTACTTTAATATTTAAATTAATCTTCAATTAATACATACAAAGAAAAATTAATATAATTGAGAGTATTTTCAAACATATTTTGTATGGAAGCTGTAACGTCCGCGACCTTACTAGGTCAATTAGGCCCAATAGCAGGCCCGTTGACCCATTTATTTTTTTATTATTATAATTAATTGTATTGTTAGATATTTAAGTGGGTTTAGGCCTTGAGTGAGTTCTTTTTAGTGTTAGAATATTTTCTGCAAAGTTTCGTTCGATTTCGAGTTCGTTTGATCCTAGCAGGGGGGTAGTTTGCAAATTAGGGAAAATTAAGTGTTTTTCTGGAAAAATTTCTATCACCGTGATTTTGGATTTGTTAGAAAGGTCTCATCGCGCTGATCATTTTTGTCTCCTGGTTCGTCGCAATCCGAAGATCATAAACCCTTTAAATGATCCATTCTTTCATCGGACCCACTTAAGGGCAAATTAGTCTTTTCCTCCCTCTCTTCTTCTTAATCAGGGATTAGCCCTAATCTCCTATTCATCTCTGCAACGAACGAGAGCTACAGCAGCCCTCCTTCTCCCTCTTCATCTTCTCAAGCTCAGATCTCCCTTTGGGAGAGATCACCTTCGCGATCCGGACCGCACATCTTCTTCCTCTCGATCTCCTCTCTCCGTTGATACTAGTTGGTAAGCCTTTTCCCATCACCAACTTTTCCATTCGTCTTCTCTTTTGTTTAGATTAGGTTGAATCTTGATCTTTTTCCTTTCTTTCTTCTTCTCAGTGTTCTAGATTACGTTTGGTTGGGCTAGATTCGTGGTTTCTGCGGTAGAAGGTTTCTCCTCGAGTTCCTCAATTCCTAATCTCATTCTTGGTTGAGATAAGTAGATATGCATTTTATATTTAATCATGTGTGTATGGTTTTCTATTGATTGCAATGATTTCTTGTTAGAATACCCAAATTCCAAGCTGTGGTTATGTTTTGATTTGGAATTTATATGATAGATTAGGTTTTGGGAATATTTGGTTTGAATTAATTGTTAAAATGGTAGCTTTGGAGGTTTTTAATTTGATAGAATGGATGAGAATGATGATTGTGATGATTGGGGAGCATGGAGGCTCGTTTTCTATAGGAAAAAGAAGAGAAAAACTCGTTTTCGGGTTCAGGTCTACAGTGCCGATCGATCGGACATGCAGACCGATCAATCGGACTGTAATTGGTCTCAGTTAACTGAGACGGATCTCAGACCGATCGATCAGATCTTTTGTCCGATCGATTGGAGGGCAATTTTGTAATTTCTGATAACTTTTGGAAGAAAACTTAGAACACTTGTAACTTTTAATCCGTTTGTCGGATTTCTACATATTTTATACCGTTGGAAAGCCCTTGAGATGTAGAATCCAATGGTTCTGGTTTTATCACGATCGGAGGTCGGGAACTGATGTAAATTCTCAAACTATTGACCCAGCCTATATTTTATTGGAATTGAGACCAGTAACTTAGGTTTGAGCCTTAGATGTTGGAAACCATGAACCTACTATCATTGGACCATTAATGGGGATTAAATCGTAGCACGTGGCTTGGTGTGCTTTGATTAGGTGTCTAGGTATTCGTGTATTAAATATGGGGTAACCAAATGCGTATGGAACTGAATTAATAGATGCTTAACATGATTGTACACCAAGGAATTTCCCTAGAAGCATCGTTGATTTAATTTCCATACGAACTCCGCTAAAACATGTAGCGTACAGGGATGACACCACTTGCCTAGGTTTGGATTGTAATTCATCCTTGACTTGTGAATTGTATCCATTGTCATAATTCATTGTACGCACTTTCTTGGCATAAAACACTTAACTAATTATGAAACATAATTCCTTGTGGAATTTGGACTTGGACCTGACTTAGTGTGTACCTTAGAACCCCGTGTTATATAATTGATAAACATGACTGGCTAGACTGAAGGGATTATCATGAGATTGGATTTGTCTTGTATTGACTTGAATGAGATAATCCTTATGAACATGTCCTGTATTTTGAGCTAGCCAGACTTGCTTGTCTTGATTTCCTCATGTCAACACCACTTTACTATTATTTGCATGTCATGGCCAACTGCAGTTTGGGGTATTATTGATGGGCCGGTTACTCGGACATCGGGGTTGGGTGGGCAGTCGGCTTGGACGGCGTCCATGGCGTTGAATAGTTGGGAGCGGGCTTGGACCGTGCTACTATTCTCAAGACCGGGAGCTTGGATCCTCCTGGAGCTGGACTTTGGTATCAGTAGTCCGAGTAAGATTGTTACTGGTACCTCGGGAGGTGGCTTGGACATTGTCGCGACCCCGGACCGGGCCCGAAGGACTAATTTGGGATCGAGACTAATAATGAATGATGATGTATCACATCGGTTTAATGCCATACATTTATTTAATTTCCCACAAGTGTCCGCGGTGAGGATATCGCAACTATATAAGAACATTTATATTAAGTGCGGAAGCGTGTAACAAATCAAATATTCAATCCATCTCTAATCATAAAGATAATAACACAAGTATAGTATTGTATAAGAATGAGTAATGATCATTAGCATGTTACCCAAATGTAAGTTAAAGTTTATACAAAGATCATTTAATTACATTTTCTAAAATTAGAGGCCAACAAAGGCCAATATAAACAAAATACCAATCCCCAAAAGAATGGTTAAAAGTTTTCCCAAAATGTTATCTCTCTCTCAAACAATCTAATGTCTAAATGACATCATCAGCACGCCACTCAACTAACTGTTGTGGTTCTCCGACCGCCTCCTCGGGATAACCAACAACGGGACCTGAGTACCAAAGAGTGGGTCAAACACGACGGTTTGGCAAATGAGTAAAATACAATGACAATATGATAATAAATGAATTTACCTTCAAAAGCATTTAAACCTATTTAAATAATAATTTCTATAAACGAGATAAAACATTTATTCAAATATGAGCAGGCATTGTAAAACATGTAAGGTAACCAAGGAAACGGGAAACAAGCAAGATGGCAACCACACGAAGCTAAGTCCTCTATCAATAAAGTGACAGAGCAATAACTAGGCACTGATCTCAGTCACTCGAGGTGAGGAGAAACAGTGGATCTTATAAATATATATACATATACTATACATGACCACGATAGCGAGCTGGGCATCGGGGACCACAGTAGCAATCTGCGGCATCGGGATAAGACCACGGTAATAACCGGGCAGCGGGGTCCAAACTGCAGCTGGCGGGACAAGAGGGGGATCTCCAAGTCGGTGGATCAGACCAACATGGTTATCCAAGTTTAGTGGTGCTGACTAATAGGTCAAATAACAAATCGAGACATGTGCAAGTAAATCTAGTACAAATAAATAAACGGGCAGGACGGGGGTGCTCAAGGGCACACTGTCGTTTTATGTGGTGCAATGCACTTCAAGACAAGTAACCATTGTAAGTGTACTTCAATGCTTTCGGGAAAACAAGGCATGTAGTATAAATCTCGGGATCGATAAAGTACAATAAACAATTGAAATTTCGGGTAAAGTATCGGGTTCAAGATTTATTTGAAGTGAATAGGGATCCCGTATGTCGATCTAATAATAATTTGGTACTCTTTGAGTTTGGGGACATCTCGGGCTCCTTATACACTTTGAATTTTTAAAACTTCGAATGACATCTTCGTGATATGGTTTCTTTCTCGAATGACCTTATACATTGCCTAGTGAATCTCTTTTGACCGACAAAGCTCATCGCTCGAGCGAGGAGCTCTCTGGAATGGTTGTCTGGGAATTTCGGTTACCTAGCGGTCAGATGGCGGTTAGCCGTCGTTGAGTTAGGCGGTTAGCCGCTGGCTGACCGCGGTTGGCCTGACAGAAAGACAGGTTACTGGAAATGTAACCGAAATGGTTCGGTTGGCTGGCGGTTAGCCGCCGCTGGGATAGGCGGTTAGCCGCTTGCTAACCGTGAGGCTGACCGTGTCTGCTGGTGGAAAGTGTTGCTCTCTGGAGAAGTAACCGAATGGGTCGGTTGGCTGGCAGTTAGCCGCCGATGGGTTCGGCGGTTAGTCGCTTGCTAACCGTGAGGCTGACCGTGTTTTCAGGAGGAAAATGTTGCTATTTAGAAAGTAACCGCGACTGTTCGGCTAGCTGGCGATTAGCCGCCAGTCACCAGACGGCTAGCCGACAGGTGACCGCTAGGTGCGGGAAACACCCATTGTGTTCAGATTGGAGCCCTTTTTCCTCCTCAAAACCACTATCCTCACTTCCATTTAGTCCCTGCAATAAAACTGAGCTAAGAGCTCCTCCAATACCTCTATCTACACTTCTCCAAAACTCCAATATGTGTTCATCCCATCACCTCCTCCATCCACATCACATTCAATACCAAGAAAGAAACCATTTCACAATAGAGTACATTTTGTACAAACAAGAAGAAATTAAATGTCATTTACCAATACACTTATAAGACATAAATGCACTACCAAAGCAATAAATAGGCATGAGTGAAAAATACCAAAGTCATTGAAAGCTTATAAAAAAAATCAAATCATCCACTTGCCTTGGGTCTTCTAATCAAGGAAATCAAGCTCTAATACTCTTCCAAGCCAAAGATCCAAGTTATGAACAAAATCCCCAAAAACAAACCCTAAAATGGTCAACCAATGAAATAGAAAGGGAAACCTTACAATAATGAGAATGAGACTTTTTCAAGATCAAAGAAGCACAAATCTAAGAGATGGGGAAGGTTGCTTACTTGCAAGGTCCTCTAATGGCAAGATGAGCTCCAAAGGGAGCCTCAAAGTTGATAGGTTTCTCAACAAATGGTATCAAAAGAGAGCCATGGAGATGAGGAAGAGAATGATGACCTCCATTTTGATGTTGGTGCAAGGTTAGTAAGAGATTGAGATGGAGAGAGCAAGAAGAAGAAGAAAAGTTGCCAAAGCAAACCCTAGGTTCTTTTTGTGCTGGAAAAGGAAAATGAGGAAGATGTGTTCTCCTTATATAAGCAAATGGGAATGGGTCCCACTACTTAAGGCATTCAAGGGCTGAAATCTTGGCTTTCGGGATCTCGGATGAATTCGACGAAGAATGAAGAAATGATCGCTGAAATATCTAGTTTCCAAAAAGTATATGTTTCGCGGGTTTCGGGAATATCAAGTTTTGGATACAGATTTAGTGTGCAATGATTGTTTTGCCCTCAAGGCTATGAAATCGGGTTTCGGGGTCTCGAACGGGCATGTGATCAACATAAAAGTCGTAGGGATTAACAATACAAATAAAACGAGATTAAAATAATGAATGTAAAAATCTCCGATAAATCCTCAAGCACATGCAAAGTCATAAAAAGGAACCCCCAAAGGGCCCCACTATCACAAAGCAATCAAAATTCCCCAAAACTATTTCAAAAGCTAATCCAAACCCAACTTAGTCAAAGACTACTAATCACGCTTAAGACTAACAAACAACTTAATTAACACTAATTGGGTTCACTCGGGTCGGGGTCTTACAGACATCCTCGGAGTCTCCCTCTTGATTCTTGCATTGCATTGCTTGGACAATGGTTATTGCTAGTATGTTAGGATTTCCTGTTATTGTTTCTGGTTATTTATTCATGCTTTATGCCTAGTTTCGATTCCTTGTATTCTCTTGATTATCATGCCTGTCATTACTTTTATATTTGATGCATGTGATGATTATTTATATCTTGCTTATCTATTGCTCAACATGTCGTTGACTATGTTCCTTGGTGTGCAGACACCTCAGGTAAGTACTACTATGAGGAGCAGTCAGGTGAGGAGATCCCGGAGGATCTCCAACCGGTTGAGGAGGAACGAGAGTGACGTGCTGATGACGTAGAGTAGCGTCATCATTCCCGGCACGAGAGCGATTCATTGGGACTTCACTAGATTTTATTTCTTCATTTATTATTCTATCATTGGACCTTTCATTTATTGACATCATGTTCTTTTAAAAGGCCTTGGTTATTGGGATGTTCTTTGTTAATACTTTAATTCCTTTATTAGTTTTATTATTTATTTGTGCAACTTTAACTATTAATGAGATTGTTATTCATTGCCTTGAAATTTAATATGCCTCAAATTGTATGAATTCTGTAGTTTTATATGACTTGAGGTCTGAAATACAATATCTTCACAGTGGACTTACGATCCTTGGGCCTAAAGGGCAAAATTTTTAATTAGCCTTAAATTTCACTCATCGGATCCGGTTTACTCTCTAATCGGGTTCGGGGGACGTGGCAGAATGGTATCCGAGCAATGGATGGTTTCTTAGGGTAAAATTTTTAGAAACCGTAGGACGCGTGTGAGGATTCCGTTAGTTAGTAGGTTGGCTTGGTAGCTCTTTCTTAGCATTGTATTGTTAGCTTGGGGCATATTGGAACTAACCTTGAATGTTTTACAGGACGATGGCCGGTAGGACCACTCGAACTAATAACGGACCACCGCAAGAGGGTAGTTCTTCTCAGAATGGCCCTTAGAATCAATTTCACCAATTCATGGCAGCATTTATTCAGTCTCAGAAGGATTTTGGCTGAATAGAGCACTAGACAGAACGAGAGTCAGGCTGTATTCCAAGCTCAGATGCTTGAGGTAGTGCAGAAAGTGGGTCAGCCACAGGCTAAGGAGTATGACCTTAATGAACTAGTTGAGAAGTTCAGGAAGAGGTTCCCACCAGAGTTTCATGGCATAGAGGACCCCGCTGTTGCTGACGAGTGGGTTGTCCAGATCGAGAAGATATATGAAGTCTTCAAGTGCACGGGCGTTCAGCAGGTGCAGTTAGCAGCCCACATGTTCCGTGGGGCAGCCGAGAGGTGGTGGAAGATAGTTAAGCACCCTTATGAGATAGTAGAGGAAGGAGTAGCTTGGAAGACCTTCACCGAACAGTTCCAAAAGAAGTTTATCCCTGAGCACTACCGGGATCAGAAGATGGAGGAGTTTGAGAGATTGGTTCAGGGTGATCTCTCAGTACAAGACTATGAGATCTCTTTCACCCACCTATCCAGGTTTGCAGGGAACCTGATTCAGCCTGAATCGGAGAGAGTTCGGAGGTTTAGCAAGGGATTGCGGGCAGATATTAAGATGCAAGTTCAGCGCAGCAAGCTGACTGATTATGATGATGTGGTCAAGGAAGCATATTGGGCGGAGGAGTCCTTAAAGGACGTGATTGCACTGGAGCAGCAGAGGATCTTGGCGTTAATACCTCAACTCAAGTCACAGAGCTCATCATCCCATCACTTTCAGCCGCTAGCACCTAAGAGGCTACGGTACAAGCCAGTACTTCGACGGTTGCCTCAACGGATCACTTGTACTTATTGTGGGGGAAGTCACCATGTCCGCAATTGCAGGAAGCAGACTGGTGCATGTTTCCATTGTGGAGACCCAGGGCATAAAGTTCGCAATTGTCCAGGGAAGACATGAGTGTCACCGCCAGCATTCCCAGCTCCGGCGCCCCGGCCTCCACATCCTATGCAGCCGTTGAGACAGGTGTCACCTGGACAGGCTAGACCCCAACAGCAGCAGATGATTGTCAGACCACCCCAGCCACCGCAGCAGCGTCCTCCAGTACCACAGCATCGATTCCGGCAGAGACCTCCGGCACCACCCAGATTCCAGGCTCGTGGTTCTAAGCCACAACAGCAGTATCAGCAGCAACGTCCCCAGCTGGCAGGGAGAGCTTATGCTCTGATGCATGAGGAGGCAGAGGCTGCAGGCAATGTCATAGAAGGTACACTTTCAGTTTGTGGATTTGATGCTAAAGTTCTATTTGATCCTGGATCCACACACTCATTTGTTGCACCAGCATATGCACTTCACTTGGGGGAGGATAAGGAGACACTACCATATGATTTGATAGTAGCCACCCTTGTGGGTAGATCAGTTCCTTGTAATGTCATCTACCCTAGATGTAATGTTCAGATTGGAGAAGTTTAGCTGACTGCCAGTTTGATCATCTTACCGATGTCGGAGTTTGATGTGATCCTTGGTATGAATTGGTAAGCAGCAAACCTAGCAGTGTTAGATTGTTTTAACAAGACTGTGAGGTTGCTAGGTGCAGACCGTAGTGTTGAGTTTGTTGGAGCTGAGAAGCCCACATCTACTCGATTGATTTCTGCATTGAAGGCAGAACGATTGATAAGGAGCGGTTGTGAAGGCTTTATCGCGTTTATCGTGGAGGACAAGGAGTCCAAAACTGTTGATGAGTTCCAGTGGTGTGAGAATTTCCGGATTTATTTCCGGATGAGATTCCTGGTTTGCCACCTGTTCGTGAGTTGGATTTCACAATAGAATTGCAGCCGGGTACAACACCTATTTCAAAGGCCCCGTATAGGATGACTCCAGCAGAATTGAAGGAGTTGAAGACTCGGATAGAAGATTTACTAGATAAGGGTTTCATCAGACTTAGTGTTTCACTGTGGGGAGCTCCGGTGATATTTGTGAAGAAGAAGGACAGGACAATGAGGATGTGTATAGATTACAGACAGTTGAATCAGGTGACTGTCAAGAACAAGTACCCACTGCCGATGATTGATGAGCTGCAGGGAGCTCAATTCTTTTCGAAAATAGACCTGCATTCCGGTTACCATCAGTTGCGAGTCAGGAAGGAGGGTGTTCCCAAGACTGCATTCCGGACGAGATATGGTCACTTTGAGTTTCTCGTGATGCCTTTCGGGTTGACTAATGAACCCGCAGTTTTCATGGCATTGATGAATAAGGTGTTTGCTCCTTTTCTGTATTAGTTTGTGGTTGTCTTCATAGATGATGTGTTGGTATACTCCAAGTCTAAGGAGGAGCATGAGCATCAGTTGAGGACATCATTGCAGCTTTTGAGGGATAACCAGTTGTATGCTAAGTTGAACAAATGCGAGTTTTGGTTGGAGCAAGTGACATTTTTTGGCCACATTATTTCTAAGGATGGACTAACAGTGGACCCTAAGAAGGTAGCAGCAGTTGTTAATTGGGGTAGTCCACGGAATGTAGTGGAGGTTCGTAGTTTTCTTGGACTTACAGGTTACTACAGGAGGTTTGTGAAAGGGTTTTCCACCATAGCATCTCCACTCACGAAGTTGACAAGGAAGGATGTTCCGTTTGTGTGGACAGAAGAATGTAAGAAGAGTTTTTAAGAGTTGAAGACCCGGTTGACTTCAGCACCCATACTTGCTTTACCCTCAGGAAGTGGAGGATTTGTGGTTTATATAGATGCATCAGGGATTGGATTGGGTTGTGTTCTCATGCAGAATGACAAGGTGATAGCATATGGGTCCAGGCAATTGAAGGATCATGAGAAGAAGTATGTCACACATGACTTAGAGCTGGCAGCAGTAGTTTTTGCATTGAAGTTGTGGAGGCATTATTTGTATGGAGAAAGATTTGAAGTGCATATAGATCATAAGAGTCTGCAATATCTGTTTACACAGGGGGGGTCTGAATAATAGGCAGCAATTTTGATCTTAGTTTGACGATTTTATAGAAATTTGTGAGAGAAAGTCGAATCGCGTTTAGACTTCATGTCTGACCCTTTATTCGCAATAAAAACACTAGGAATGGATTATGATGTTGTTTAAACCTTCTTCGGACCCCCTTAGAATGTGTCCAAGCCAATCCGAGGAGTGGATCCATACCCAATTTATCTAAACACAATGCAATTAGTATGAATTAAGTGGTTAGATGCATTGATCCAAATATCCTTTCTTTTCATGACTTTGATCATTTGGATATATGGACCATTGTCACGACCCCAAATTTAATCAAGGGACTGTGATGCGCATAGAGGTGGATTAGTGCAAATTTTTCGCACACATTATGAAGGTTTAGGGTATGAGATTTCTAGCTTGGTCCACTCAATAAATCAACCCAATAGTGTGCAAAAAATAATATTTTACGCAGTGAAAATAAAATCACAAGTACACACTACAAGGACAACAGATTTAGCGTGGAAAACCCTAACCGGGTGAAAAACCACAGATCCAAACTGGATCAATAATAAAACACTATGAATCTCGCAATTACAAGAAACTCAGATTTCCTCCCCAGATATCCCCTACCTAAGGACTGAAGTTACCTTGTGTCGCTTCACGCTTCAACGACTTCACACCGTTGATTGCAACAGACTCAACCCAGCACTTGACTCCTCAAATCTTCTAAGCAAGCAGATGATCTTCCACAGGGATGCAGAAGAACCTGACTTTCTAGAGTACTTGGGAGTACAACTTTTCAATAAATCTGAGAGAAAATTTCTCTCAGTTAGATCTCTAATTCAGAACTTGAGAGATGATCTGTGTCTCTTTGGGTTGTGACAAACACCCAATTTATAGCCCCAAATTCGTGCATAAGACTCCTAATAATAATCCACTTAGAATAGAGAGTCCATCTCAAACTTTCAATCAGAGTCCGGAACCAACTGGGCTATCAGCGTCATTCTCGCTACAGTCAGAATGAGTCTCGCTATAGCGAGACCAATTTTTGCCTCTGACACGTTTTTTGCCTAACAATATCCCCCTTTGGTAATTCTTGGACAAATCTTCCTAGAACAATACAATATGATCTACCAAAAAGAAAAACCCAAAATACATTGAATTTTAAAACAAAAAAAAAATCAGCATTGTAGATCTTGAGTTGCCTTAGCTTGTAGAACTCCCCCTGGCTTCATTCTTCTCCTCATGTATTTATCCATAATTGACAAACAAAAACCATCATGCAGCTTTTGTCAATTTGGATTCAGCAATAGCTCCCCCTCAATTTTGACTCCCCCTCACTATGATCTTCAAATCAGCACTGGGGGTGATAGCTTGACCTCCTTGATCAGGGCTTTTTATAATTAGCCACCCACACTTATGTAGTTTGATCTTTCAGTACAGTGTGAGCAAACTCCTTAGAAAATCAGACCATCTTACCCAAATTTGAGCCGTCTTGGGTGGAAAAAAATTCTTCCGCCATTGTTTGGTTTAGGTAGACTTTGCAGCTTCTTGCAATGGGGACGAATGTGTCCTTTCTTTCCACAATGGTGACAAGTGGATGTGCGTGCGGTGCATGACACATCCTTTTTCTTGAAACTACTCAACACATTATTTGAAAGTGCAGTATATGGAGTAGCATGTGCAACATTTGAAATAAAAATTATTTTACCTTTAGCATTTGAAGTGGATACACCATGAACATAACCGAGATCATTTCTGTCTAAAGCAGGCTTTTGACTGCACAAGATGTTAGTAAGGATTATCGAACCAGTGTTCATCTTGTTTAGCAAGGCCTATTTAACTTCTAGCTCAGATAAAGCAATCCCCAGTCTTCCTTGCAGGTCTTTTTTTTCAGATTTAACAGTCTGCAAGTTCGTCTTCATATTCTCAATCTCTTGTTTAGCCTTTCAAGTTTTATCTCCCAATAGTCAAATCTTCAGCAATGCAATTTTTTTGACTTTCCAAGAGACGAATCTTTTCAAGTGCTTGCTCTAAATCATTCTTTAATGCAGAATTTTCTTCTTAAGCAGCTTTTAACTTGATTGTGACCTTTTTACCATACTTGGTCATCCTCACACAATCATTAAACGCGGTGTAATATTTTTCTTCCCAATCCTGTTCTTGATCTGACACCTCATCTTCATTATCATCATCAGACATAGAAGGTCTTATCAAGAATTTAATGAGTACCATTCTAGAAATCTCTTAGGATCAAACACAACAATTTCGTGCAACCCGCTCTGATACTAATTGAAGGTCTAAGGTATGAGATTTCTAGATTGGTCCACTTAATAAATCAACCCAATAGTGTGCAAAAATAATAATCTACGCAACAGAAATAAAATCACAAGCACACACCACAAAGACACCAGATTTAGCATGGAAAACCCTAACCGAGTGAAAAACCACAGATCCAAACTAGATCAATAATCAAACACTATGAATTTCGCAATTACAAAAAACTCAGATTTCCTCCCCAGATATCCCCTACCTAAGGACTGAAGTTACCTTGTGTCGCTTCACGCTTCAACAACTTCACATCGTTGATTGCAACAGACTCAATCCAGCGCTTGACTCCTCAAATCTTCTATGCAAGAAGATGATCTTCTACAGGGATGTAGAAAACCCCACTCTCTAGAGTACTTGGCAGCACAACTCTTCAATAAATCTCTAAAGAAAATTTCTCTCAATTAGATCTCTAATTCAGAACTTGAGAAATGATCTGTGTCTCTTTGGGTTGTGACAAACACCCAATTTATAGACTCAATTTCGTGCATAAGACTTCTAATAATAATCCACTTAGAATAGAAAGTCCATCTCAGACTTTCACTTAAGAGTCCGGAACCAATTGGGCGATCAATGTCATTCTTGTTATAGTCTCGCTGCAGTGAGACCACTTTCTATCTCTTACACGTTTTTGTCCTAACACATTACCTATAGGATTCCATTATGTGAGGATTACCAGGCCCTCATATCCATAAGGAATTTATGGCAGAAGCTTGTGTGAGACATTTCAAATAACAAAACGTAGCTCAAATCACCACAAAACACATCTATAGACTGATAGCAAAAAGAAACACATTCTCATTAATTAACATTCAAGTTTGGACAACATTAACAAAAGTTATTTAGAAACCCAAAATAAGGCCCACAAAAACATTGGGTAATACACATAACACAAAATAAAAACTCCCAAAAAGAACCCAAAAGATGCTGTGTCGAACTCCGATCTTTCAGATGCTTCAGACTACATCGTCAATTGTCCACTCTCGAGTAATTGTCGGATCCACTTGGACAGCCTCAAAGACCGGTTCGATGGCAAAGAGCTTGTGTTAGGTTCTTGTTTGTTGCAATTTTGATGGATGCACATTCACCTTCACTGTCAAATGATCACACACTCTTGCTCTTAGTTTTGACTTTGGAATCTATGATTCTACTTGCATTTGCATATGTTTTTCAAATGATTTATTCATGTATGTTTTAGAATCCAAATACTCATTTAAAAACCTATTTCTTCATTCATTATTTTGGAAAATCAAATTAAGAATTTAGGTTTGTGATTTGCATACTTTCTCCATTTTTTAAATCATTTTATTATGCTTAATCACACTGGCCTTGAGTTCCAAGTCTCTTCTTTAGATTTTTGAAATCTCTGCTGGAACTCTTCCCATGCCAGTTTGGTCGGTCGACCGACCCCTGTACCCGGTCGACTAGCCCAACTAACTGCTGGGAAAAACAGCTAGAGTACCCGGTCGACCGAGCCAGGTCCAGGTCGACCGGGTAACTAGCCGTTGGGCCAATATGACCGTTGGGCCAGGTCGACCGGGTCGATCGGGCCAACTAGCCGTTGGACTGTTTTTTGCTTTAAAGTCCATTTCATTCCTTTCTTTTGAGAGGCTTGTTGGGTGATTCTTTGGAACTATTTTGAAGCCTAAGAAAGGGGAATGAGTTGATAAGGCTAGAGGGTCAATGGAAATCCAAAATGCTTGAGACAAAGGTATATCTTTCAAGTTAAGATTTGGTTTCCATTCCATTTTAAATTCATGCATGTTTAACTCTTTGTATTTTCATAAATGCATGATTTCTAGTTTTTAAAGAGATGTTTTACAAACACATTATCATCTTTGGAATATTAGATTGCTTTGCAAACATCCTTGTCTAAATCACATGTGTACTTAGTAGTTAATCTTCTTACAACTTGTTTAGTACTTTTCTTCAAGGTGCTTGAATCTTTTATGTGATTATCATATAACTTCAATCATCATTTTCTGAGCATAGATTTTAAAATGCATCAAGCATCCATTTAAGAGCTTCATTTTAGAATTTGATTGAAGTAAACATTCATACACTTTGTGCACACACCTTAGCTTCTTCTTAGTGTATGTTTGTACATTGAATTAAACTTTCATATTAGCCTATTTAAGAGGCAACTTCATTGAGCTTAAATTGCATCTCTTAGAGTGTTTTGTATAGACACCTTCTTAGAGAAATCCTTCATTTGTAAAGGTTATTGCTTAGCCTAAGAAAAACACTTTTTAAAGGTTATTGCTTAGCCTTGTAAAAGCATTTTGTAAAGGTTGTTGTTTAACCTAGAAAAACAATGTTGTAAAGGTTATTGCTTAGCCTATTGAAAAGCATAGTTAGTGGAAATCCGGTGGGGTGATTGGAACATAAGCCGGTAGTGGATGTAGGCATTGAGGCCGAACCATTATAAACCTTTGTGTTATGGTGTATGGTTGTGGTGATTTCTTTTGTTAGCTTCTGCATCTTGTTTGGTAAATCATCACTTGTGACTACTTTACTTTAAAGAAATAAAAATTGGTCATAATTGTAGCTCACCCTATTCACCCCCCCCCCCCCCCTCTAGGGTTAGGATCTCAGGACTTTCAATTGGTATCAGAGCCTCGTGCTCTATATTAGGATCAAGTGTTTGAAACTCTTGATTAGGTGTAAAAACCTTGAGTCATAACCCTAGATTTGTGTTTGAATGAATACTATTGAAATGGATTCCACTAAGGAAGATTGTTTAGACTTTTGTGTAGATTCTTCTAGACCTCTCTTTCTTCCATCTATTGGAGATTCAAACCTTCAAATAAATGAATCTTAATGTGGCTTAAAAGAAGAAGAATATGATGAAGATGATCTTCAACAAGCCTATGAAGAATTATATACATTATCCTTAGAGCTTGATAAGAAAAACAAAAAATTAAGAGAAGATAAAAAAGGCTAAACAAAGAATTAGTCTCTTCAAAAGATGAACTTAGAGAGCAAGGAGAAGTCATACAATGCTTAGACTCTAAATTTATGATCTCTTTAAATAACTTATCCAATATCAAAGATATTCTAAATGAGATTAAGATAAGTTATGATGAGCTTAATAAAGAAAATTTAAATCTAAGAGAGATCAACTACAAAGGCAAGACAAAGACATTATCAATTTAGAATCCAAGGTGACAATTTCCAAGGAAAACTTGTCTAATGCTCGAAGTATTTTCAAAAACTTAGAACTTGGATCCAACGTTGTTAATGAACTTAAATTCGAATTAAAACTTGCCAATGAAGAACTAAACAACTACAAGGAAATTGAGAATGATTTATTAAAAGTCAAAAATGAAAATTCAATCCTTATAAACAAAGTCACTCAACTTGAAGGTTACAAACAAAAGTATGAGTGCAAATTTACTCAAGGAGAAGAGAGATTTGAAAAGTTATTTAAATTGGGTAAATCTCATGGAGATAGGACGGGTCTTGGATATAATAAGCATATTTCAGATGACCCTAAATTCACCAACACTTTTGTAAAAGGTGAGTCCTCTTTCTGTAGCACTCTCTCTCCTATGTCCAAAACTAAATGTCATTATTGTGGTAAGGAAGGGCATTTCAAGTTTGAGTGCAAATTAAGGAAAAGTCATATCTCTAAACCCATCTTTGAACCTAAGAAAATTAAAACTAATTCTATGAAGGGTAAGACTTTGAATTCCAAGGAAGACTCTAAGAAATTCAAACAAGTTAAAACATTTCAAAAAGAGTCATCCAAGATAGACTTTAAGAAGACTAATAGTCAAAATAAATCTATCAAAAAGAAACTTCTCACTTTACCTCCTTTAACCTTAGAAATGAAAGAATTCTTGAAAAAGTTTGAAAAGTTCAAATTAAAGTTCAAAACGCAAAAAGAGGGAGGAAAAGCTAAAAGAAATGAGAAGAATAAAAAGAAAATGAAACACCAACTTCCAAAGACTAATCATCAATCTAAAATAGTCAAACCTCAAAGATTTGATGTCAAGTCTAAAAGAATTCAATCCTTATCTCCTCTAGTTGGTGGAAATTCTAAAATAGTCTCCAAAGCCCAAGACCTTAGATGGATACCTAAGGTTAGACCTTTAGAAGATTACTAAGGCTTCTTAGATAGATAGGACCAACCCTCTCTCTAGTCACATGTCTAGTTGGTCTTGGATCTAGCTCTTTTTACTCTCTTAGTATCTGTTTAGGTTTTTAGATTCATTTGGTTGACACTACAACAAGTTGCAGTTTTAGCTACGAATTTTGGCGACGCTTTTATAAATGGTCGGTAAAAGTATGACTTTCACCGACGTGTTCCTTAAAAACGTCGGCAAAGTTCAATCTTGCAAGATAGAGAAGTGAAAATGAGAGACTATTACCGACGAATTAGAAAACGTCGGTAAAATGACTTTTAGCGACGTTTTATTTATTTTACCGACGATAAAAAACGTTCGGCAAAAGTTTTTTTATTTTTTATCTATTTTTCTATTTTCTTTTGCCGACGAAAAAAAACGTCGGTAAAAGTCTTTACATTTTTTATTTATTTTTCTATTTTCATTTGCCGACGAAAAAAAAACGTCGGTAAAAGTCTTTACATTTTTTTATTTATTTTTCTATTTTATTTTGCCAATGAAAAAAAACGTCGGTAAAAGTCTTTTCATTTTTTATTTATTTTTATTTTTAATTTGCTGACGAAAAAGAAAACGTCAGTAAAAGTCTTTTATTTTTTATTTTACCGACGAATTAATGATTTACCGAAGAAAATTAGCGTCGATAAATGTTTTACCGACGTTTATAAAAAACGTCGGTACAAGTTGATGACTTTTAACTTATTTTTTATTAATAAAAATTTATTAATTTTTACCGACGAAAATTTCTTTTTCGCGACGAAAAAAAAAAAGGTCGGTAAAGATCCTATTTTCCCCTCTCCCGCCTCCAAAAGCCCTCTTTTATCTCTATCCCGCTCCCTCTTTTCTCTCTCTCTCTGTCTCTCTATCTGTTGCGCGTCTCTCACTCTTTGTCTCGCTCGCTCTCTGCTATTTATCTCGCTCCCTGGCTCGTTCTCTGCGCTCTCTCTCGCTCATTCTCTCTGTCTCTCTCGCTCGATCTCTCTGCTCTCTCTCTCTCTCTCTCTCTCGCTCTCTGCTCTTTCTCTCTCTCTCTCTGCTCTCTCTCTCTCACTCTCTCTACCTGAAACCGATTGTCGCTCGAGGAAGGGTCTCCCTCTCTCGCGCCGCTGCCTCTGCTCGGACCCTCTCTGTCGTTGTTGCCTCTGCATCTCTCCCCTCTCTGCAGGTAGAGTAACTTTCTCATCTCTTCTCTCTTCGTTTCTATCTTATATGGGTATTTGCAGCTTCTGTTTGGAATTTTCATGGTTAATAGGTTGCATTTCTTATTGTTACTCTCTGTTTTTTCTTTTCTTCAGTACTTTATTTTATTCTATTTCCATTATTTTTTTTATGGTGGGGTTCTACTAGTTATCTGCATTTGATTGTTTTGCTAGTCTTGGAGCAAAAACTTTTGTTTTGATGGTAGTGAGTTGATGGGCAGAGAGATGAATTGGATTCAGATGAAAGGCGGTGTGCTTGGTGTGTGAGTTTGGAGGCTGGCATACACTTCAAATGGGTTGGTTTCGGAATGGTGTTTGATGAGTAAGTGGGTTCATGGGTGAGAGGAAAGAAGATGCAGTGAGGGTGATAGAGATGATGAAGTCAGTTGATTGGTGAAGATGATTAACAAATGATAATGATGGTTTTGGTTTGTGCTGGATTTTTTTTTTCTTGATTGGATGGATAGAGAGTTGTTGATGTAGTGGTTAAGTTGAGGTGGTGGGATGATGAGAATGAGTTCTGATTGGGTCTTTGATATTTCTAGGTCTTCTATTTTTTGCTCTAATCTCTTGCATTTCAGCTCTAATGCTTCAATTCCTTTATCTGATGATGTGATTTTTATAAAATGGTAGATGGTTTTGTGATGATTGGGTGATTTGAGGATGTTTTGTAGTTTATGTCAAATCATTCCCTCTTGCATTTTTCATCTTCATAAATGGAAGATGGGGTTGTGATGACTATCTATTAGAAGAAAGCATGTGCCTTTCTTCTTTAATTTGTTTTCCACAAATGGGTGTGTTGATCTTCTATGGGATTCTGGTAAATCAACACATTTTGTCTGTCAGAGTTGATAAAATCTTTTAAGATTTGGTTGAGGTTGTCAACTGGGAGATGTGTTCATATTGGCAGTATGAGAACTAGTTTCTGTTAGGCCATTTTCTTTCGTTAGTGCCTTAAATTTTGGAATGGGTTGTTATATATAAAAGAAGAAGATGTTTGAGGCTTTTTGGGTCCTTTTGCACTGATTTTGGAAGATCAAAATCATATTCTCTGGAAGTTCTAAGCATTTAATGATCGTAGGTAATGTTCATCCAATTGAATGGAAACCAAATGGAACCACCTTTAAGTTTGTTTTGAATAATTAAACCACATGTGGCTTAAATTCAAAGAACACCATTTATCTATTTTCAAACTTTTTTTCACTAGTTTTTCACATATTTTTTTTTTAATTTTTTGAGGGGTTTTAGGTTGGGACTCAGTCCTACTTGGCTGATTCGCTTGCCCCCCTTCTGTTGACAGGGTGCACATGTGATCACATGTGGGTGCGCCCCGACCAACAGATAAGATACGCCCCTCATGTATGAGAAGTAGATTTGCATTTCCCACTTTTGTAACTATATCAATTGTTTCCCAATTTCTCTCTTTCCCCAATCATCAATGATAAGGATTATGTTTCTTTATATCTATCCAATTAAGCTTCTATTGAGGGTTTCCATCCCTTTTTAAAGGGCATGAAATAAACCTCAAGTCTAATGAGAAGGAAAACATTCAGTTTTAAGAGGAATTGAGAGAAGGGAGAAAGGAAAAGGAGAGAGATGTTTCTTAGGGAAACCTTGATCTGCATCCAATTCAACCAATCAAGCTGTCTATCATCCCACTCCATGGTTACAGTGTCCATCCTTGACCTCGGATCATTTGGAGTGAAACAAAAGAGATCTATCTCTGGTAAATGATCTCAGATCTCATCCAAGATTGAAAAGAAAATAATTTTAAAAAAATTGGCTAAAGTGGAAAGAAACAGAGGCTGAAATGGCCTAAACAAGATTTTAGTAGACAGAACAGACTCTTTAACAGTGAGCAGAATGTTAGAGAACCTGTTCTGGTTCCTTTATCGTAACACAATGTTGTCTTTGAACAGAAGTGGCAACTATGCTTCAAGCTTCTTAATTCGATGTGTTCAATACAGAATAAACTGGTTTCTTAGCTTCTCTACAACATTTTTTTTATCAGTGCTTGAAACCAGTATCAAATTATTCCTTAACCAGTTTGGTTATGCCGTGTTACATTTGACAGCTTTGGGTTATAAATCCAGGCAACATGCCAAAGAAAGCTCCAACTGCTACGTATCAAAGTTCCCTCTCTTATCATGGTTCTGCTGTAAACGTTTTGCGATTCTCTCCTTCTGGTGAGTGCTCATGTATGTTTTGTAAACTATTTTAATTTGTCTTGGAGTGATTTCATACCATGAGAACTGTTGGATAGAGCACCTACCCTTCTCAGTAGGTGTAAGTGATACTATTATAAATTTTATTGAGAAAGGATTGCAAAGTTTTTCTTTTAGGTGCTGATATTTTAGCTTCATATTATTGTAAAAGTGCATTTATCTTTTGAATATGTTTGGTTTATTACTTAGTATTTAGTACTTAAGTATTAATTATGTTCAAATTTTGATTCTGTTATATTTTGTAACAATGGGTCTTCATGAGGATGTTGTTCATGCTTGCTTAGTCTAAATTGACACGGTTAAACCATAAGAAACTTTCCCTGTTTCGATACCCTTTTGTCAAGGCATTTGGAGAAATCCTTTGCATGAACAGAAAATTCGTTTAGAGTGCTTGCATCTTTCATGTTACTTGAACAAAAAAGTAATTGTCTTCTGAATTCAGCAGGAGAACAACTGGCATCTGGTGCTGAAGGTATGGAATGCAGTTCCTTTGCAATTCATGATGTTCTTTAATTGGATTGGGCTTTTCTTTTGAATAGCTGATTTGTTGGAAATGGTGTATGGTTCATGGTAGGAGGAGAGCTTGTCATATGGAAAATGCACCCTACAGATGATGGTCATACTTGGAAAGTACTCAAGACTTTATCGTAAGATTCCACCTGAATCATTTTGTCTACACTTTTTGATTGCTTTCAGATACTGTTGTTTGTAATTTGTCAAAATTTTGTTTGTCAGATTTCACCGCAAGGATGTTCTAGACCTGCAGTGGTCAACTGATGGGGCATTTCTTTTTTCTGGGTCTGTGGATAACTCTTGCATCATATGGGATGCAAGCAAAGGTATGTGTAAGAGGAATGACTTTAGGTTTCCCAGTCTGAAATTAATCAATTATTTATACTATTTTGGCTATCACTCATTCCAGGTTCAGTCCATCAGATATTCGATTCCCATTTGCATTATGTTCAAGGTGTTGCATGGGATCCATTAGGTCAATATCTGGCTTCGATTAGTTTTGATAGGACTTGTCGAATTTATTTTAACAAGCCTACAGGTACTGCAAAAGGCATAAAAAAAGATGCATTATGTTTGTCAGCATGTCCTTTCAAAGTTTGAGCAACAAATAGTTGATGATTCTAAGGTTAGTTTTTCTTCTTTCTGACTGCCATTTAAAATTGTACGGGTTTTTATGCATATTATACCTGTTCTTTTGTTTTTGTTTTTGTTCATGATTCCAAGGTTAGTCCACTGTCTTTTCCTTTATTATGTTTCAGTAAAATTTAGATGGTTTAATAATGCATTACTCCATTTGTTTTGGTTTTAAGTTACAGTTAACAAAAAGTCATCTCTTTCATGATGAGACATTACCATCCTTCTTTCGAAGATTAGCATGGTCCCCTAATGGGACCTTTCTACTAGTGCCAGCAGGTACAGTCCTCAACTGAGTGTTCAGCCCAGTTTAGTGTAGGCTCTGAAATACTATGCCTTTTTTTCCCATATTACTATTAAATTCCTATTTTTTTAACTGATCAAAATTATTGAACTACATTAATGATGGAAAGTCTTTTGAAGTCGCTATGATATTCCATGGATTCTTGCATGCAACTAATGTAACATGTAGCTTTTCAACTTTGTTTCTTATGTTTTATGTTCTGCTTTTTTAATGCATCTCTTTTTTTAATCAATGTCATTACTGCATATCTTTGTCTCAAGCATCTTTGCTAACAACAGATGGGGCCAATGGCCCAATATGCATGTAGGTCAATCATCACTATCTCCCTCATTGTGATTCTATCTGTGCATTCTTTTGTAGAAGATGCCAACTGTGTCTCTGATTTTGCTATCATTACTAGAAGATGCTAACTGTGTCTCTGAAATGCCTCAGTTACATTTGTTGCTGCTTTATATTGTCTCAGTTTTATATTCAAACAATAATTCAACATATTCATCTATTTGCTTGATGTTTTAATTTAATGGTTGGTGGAGTCTCAATGTATAACTTTGATTGGTCTCATGTGTCTGCAATATGAACCTTGTTTAGTATTGGAGAAGTTTGGTGGAGTCTCAATGGATGAACTGAAGGTAGGATTCATTACATATCTCATAGTGTCAATAGTGATATTATTTTCTGAATTACTAGGTTTGCTAATAGTGGTGCCCTTTCCATGTCCCCTTCTATGTGGGAGCATGTGGAATTGGCCCACATGTGCATCTCTGCATTTTTGGTCCACCTTCTTGATGTTTTGGATCTTGCATACGCCTGTCACCTTGGCATGTGCTGCCATGTGGAGAGAACATGTGTTTAATAAATTCTTTCTAACTACAGTGCTTGTTTCTCTCTGTTGGAGGAAAAGGGTTGTAATTTTGTTTTGTGTTAGATCTTTAGTGCTTGTATTAGTGATTGGTCTCATGGTATGAGCATGGTGTATTGGAGAGCCTGAAAGTGGATTTGAGTAGGGCTAAGAAAGGGAAGAAGCCACCATTGAAAGATGCTGATGGGAAGACAAGAAGAACCTGGCACCTGAAGCGTAATAAAACTCTCACTGCTTCTGAGTTTTTCTTCATTGTTTGTGCTTGATCATTACCTCCTTTATTAGTTTAATTATCCACTGATCTACAGGTTAGAAAAGAAAATTGCTCAGACAAATGCAAAGATTGAGAAAATGGAGTTCGATATGAAGATCATATCCACTTTCCCCTTTGCAAAAATCATTCAAGGTATGAAATTTGAGAAAAGTATTGCAGAGTCCACCTCAATAATAACAAAACAGGGGCAAAAAAGGCAGCCTCAGAGATTAGAGTTAGACAAGATTAGCAGCATGAGATGATTCTAACTTTTGATCTAGGGGATTCAATGTTTCAACAATTGCATTTGTATGTATACACTATTATCTCTTTTAGGACTTAAACCAAAGGTTACAATCATCAAATGAGCTTGATACAAAAGCTCAATACTAGACTAAACACCCCTCATCCTATTATAATTCAATCTAGGAAAATGTTCTCTTACAATAGGACTACACGTGGAGTACAACTCTATGGTGCCCACCTTTGCATATTGGGGGCAGAGAATGGATTGTTATCCACTCATTGTTTGGAGTTGAGCAGAAATATGAAACCACAATAGAAAGAACCCTCCCTCCCCTATATATCTGTGTTTTCTCTCATGCCATTCGATGCATGTGCTCTTTTGCTTGACCTCAGGTGCAGAAATCTAGGTCATCTTTAAGTTTCAGCTTGGGATTTGATCTCTGTATCAAACACACTGCATCCTCTGCCACTTTCTCGGGAAATCATGGAACCTTTATGCTGAAATCATAGAAATGGTTTTTTCATCATGAGTTAAGATCAGTGAATGCATGGCTTGCACCCTAGCCAAACAGGGGGTTGGATAGGTTGTCCCCTTGGAGAGAGAGATTAGTTGTACCATAATAGGTGAATTGATTTGGAGGTTCTTTTAACCAGTTTTCTTTGTCCATTTGTTACTTTTTGCAGGTCTGGGATTATTACACTGGATTAGGACACACAAGACAATGCAAGATATGGGGGTAAAGAAATATTAGGGTAAACACATTTGTAGAAGAGATATGGCTTCTAATTTTTTGTATTGCTCCTTTTTACATGGATAATCCTTTCGGATTTGGATGTTTGTTGCAGGTGTGTTGTGGAGAATAAGGTGCTTCATGCTTCTCTTTTGTCATGCTTACAAGTATCTTCTACTTCACACTAAGTTTCTTATCTCATGGCTATTTTATATTATCTCCCGTATCATCTTCACCATGTTTTCGTAGAAAATTGATATTTGGCAACGATAACATGTCGCAGAAAATTGATATTTATAATTTAATTCATTGAAAAGATTCTAATGTTGTTTTTGTCATTGCAGATTGATGGAGGCTTTGGGGTCGATTGCAGACTAGCTAAATGTAATTTATTCTTTTTAGTATATTTGTATATATATTGGACATTTATATGGGACTGTATCATTATTGATTGTAATATTTGTTTAATGAGATGAATGATTTGATGAAAAATGGCGATGGTTGTTTGCATGTACTTTTTTATATTGAATATAGGTGTATGAACAGGTTTATCTTTTGATACAGGTACAGAAACAGGTTTGCAAGAAAATTATATTGAAAAAAAAAATTTATTTTTTTTCAAAATACTTTTACCGACGTTTTTTTCGTCGGTAAAAGTATATTGAAACAAATATATTTTTTTTAAAAAATAAAAAAAATAAAATACTTTTACCGACGTTTTTTTTCGTCGGCAAAAGTATTTTATTTTTTTATTTTTTAAAAAATACTTTTACCGACTTTTTTTTTCTTCGGTAAAAGTATATTGAAAAATAATAAAAAAATTATAAAAAATAAAATATTTTTTCCGACAAAAAAAAACGTCTGAAAAAGTCAAATAAGCGTCGGTAAAAATCAATTTTTTGCCGACGAAAATATATTTCGTCGGTAAAAGGTTTTGTCCCCCATTTGTTGCCGACGTCTGGCCGACGAAAATATTTTAAGTGACTTTTGGCGACGAAAAATTCCGTCGCTGAAAGTGCAGTTTCTTGTAGTGTGAGTCTTGTTTGTTGAAAATGCATTTTGTATTTAAAAAGGGATTTTATGATTAAATGCATGATTTTGATCAATTTGATTTGAAAAAGCTTTTAAAAGTTATATATTATCAATCAATTAATTTGATTTTCAAATTGTTTAGTTTTGAATGAATTCATAGTCAAACCTTTGTTTTGTCAAAATTAAATGATTTTGAAAAATGATTTTTATCTTACAAGCCTTCTTTTCTTGAAAAAAAAAAGGAATTATTTAGAATTGATTTTGTAAAATATCTTTTCTAAAATCTTTTAAGCTTGTTTGATAGCTGGGGTTAAGGGTAATTAGTTTTTAGTTTGACCCATCCACCTTCAGGCCTGTTTTCTCTGAATCTGTTGTGGATCTCAGCCTGCCCCTGTTTGCCCAGTCGACCGGGCTAAGTGGTCGGTCGACCAAGCCTGCGCACTCAGCAACAAAACATGTTGCGTTGAGTCTGTTCTGTTTCAAACAGAACCAGTTCCCCCCCTGTGCAGGTCGACCGCAGCTGAGCCCGTTTTTCCTTTCTCTTCTTCTCCTCAATCTTTTCTTCCTTAATTCAATCCAAACTTGCAGGACATGTTCTTCCATCCCTCGTGATCTTCATCTTCTTCACTGTTTGGGCGTCCACTCCTCCAAGCTTCCTCAACCTCCCACTGTCTCTCCCAACCTTGTCTTTTCTATTTTCTGTTTTGACTGTTTCTGCTATTTTGTGGTGTTTGTGTTTTTCTTCATTGTTTTAGGAGCTCTTATAGTCATCTGGACACTTCCTTTTGGCATCATTCAGCTGTAATTCTATCAGCTCCAAATCATGCACCCCAAGTGTTTGTCAAATTGCCTGAACCATTTCTTTCCTCAAATAGCAACCGTTGTGCCCATTTTTCAACCTTTTGTTCACTCTTGAGCATCTTTCTCTTCATTATTTACAAAAATGGCTCGCACAAAGCAAACATGGAGGAGGCCTAGCAAAAAGACCAAAACCGGACATGCTTCATCTTCCCATAGATCTCCCTTCACTTCTCCTGAGCTTGGCCCTCCTCCAGAAATCAAATTCAACCCAATTCGTTCTCCGTCTTCAGTTGTCAAATCTTTTAGAAGCAAAGGAATCATTGTTGAGAAGTTCTGTGTTGTAAAAGATCTTGTGGACTACAATGTCCCGGCCATTCTAGAAGCCATTGGATGGGATAGCATCCTTACTTGGAGTGGCAAATCTTATGCATCCTCCGTCCATGGTCTTTACGAATCTATATGTGCCTCTACTGCAAATTCAGTTACTATTAGATTTCTTCACGGTGAAGAGGTAGTTACAATAGACTTGATCTCCTCCATCTTAGGCATCCCTAGGTCTGACGGTCCCAGATTCATCTCAGATGTCCTACCTCTTGATGAGAGAGAGTCAGTCACCAGTGCTCTATGTGGCCACCCTGAAGAATGGTCTGCCAAAAACCGTCTCTAAGCCTCTTCGATGATTCCCTCCCTTCGCATCATTCACATTATCTTCATTCACTCCATTTACCCGAGGAAAGGGAATCGAATAGAAGTAACTCCGTACATGGCAAATATCCTTCATAATGTGATTACCGGGGTGCCTATATGTCTACCTTCCATCATCATGCACCATATCATCCGGGTTATCACTCGCTCCCAGCTGTGTGCTGCTCCTTTCGGATTTCTTATCTCTGAGATTGCTCGTTCTTTTGGAGTGATCCCTCCTTCTTCTGAGAGACCTGAGCCAACCACTGTTTTTAACAAGACGAACATTCTCTTGATGAGGCTTCCTCCACCTCCACGAGCAAACTCGGTAGCAGAAGGAGATGCAGAGTTAGAGGCTGCAAATACAGAGATTGCAGATCAGCAGCAGCCTCAGCCTGTTCAGCCAGAGCATCAACCACGACAGCCTCATCCCCCTCCTCAGCGTACTATGGAGGAGCACATGTCATCCATGGAGCAAGTGGTTGCTACCCTGCGTACTGAGTTTCATGAATTTAGACAAGAGGTCTCAGGGAAGATGAGCAAGACATTGAAGTATCTCTCGAACATCTCCAAGAGCTGTAGGCACCATGATGACGTTATGCCTCCATCTCCTACAGACTCTTCTTAGACCTTTAGGAGTGTTTTTCATCTTTTTGTGGGGATTGTTTTGGGTAATGATAGATTTTTTTTCACCTGATGTATTCTTTATCTATCAACTGACTTGATGTATTGTTTACTGACCATTATCTTTTGTCTTATGTATTGGTCAAGTATTTAGTGATTCATGTACTGAACTTCTCCTGTTATATCAATGAAAGTACAGTTTCACATTTCATCTCTTTTCCTCTTGTTATATCTCTCTTGATGGATGTTTATGTTGTTTTGAAGCTTCAAAGTGTTAAATCAAATTATATTTGTTATCTTAGCTTCATTCAAACAATGCTAGACAAATCTATATACATGATAACTTGTTTCGCATTACAATTGCATTCTCATTTGGTAACAGGTGCTACTGAAAGGTATATGTTTTCTCATGTATACAGGTTCCTTTGCAATTCAATGTCAAAGGGGGAGAAAAAGAACAGATCTATTTAATGACACAGGGGGAGAGAAGAGTAGAAGATCCGATGATCAGACACAAAGAAGATCAATCAATGGGGGAGAGAAGACCAGATCTAACTAAGGGGGAGATCTGCTTCAAAAGCTTAAGGGAAGATCGCTTGGATGCGAAGAGCAAGGGAGAGCTCTAACCAAGGGGGAGAAATCTTCTTGGAAAGTTTATTAAGTCAAAAGCTCTTGACAATTCGGTCATACGTCGAAGCTACATTCAAGAGATTTCTAGATCAGAGCAGTTAAAAAGATCCAAAAGTCCTAAAAGTGTTGAGATCATAGTAGTTGCCATCAAATTGCAAAGGGGGAGATTTTTAGGTTCTTGTTTGTTGCAATTTTGATGGATGCACATTCACCTTCATTGTCAAATGATCACACACTCTTGCTCTTAGTTTTGACTTTGGAATCTAGGATTCTACTTGCATTTGCATATGTTTTTCACACTACAAGAAATCTAGGCTGTTGTGATGAAATTTGATGACGAAAATTTTTTTTTGTCTTAAAAGAGGACGAAATATAAATTTTGTCGTTTGTTTTCATTTTTTTCAAAAGTATAGGAGACGAAAAAAAAAATTATCTGCAAAAATAAGGCGCCAACTTCATTTGCGTTGGCGCCAATTATTTTAGCTCATTCGAGACGAAGATTGTTGTCACAAAATATAATTTTTTTTTGCGACGAACGTAATTCGTCACCAATAAGGATAAGTTATGGAAGACGAACATATTTCATCACCAAAATAAGGCGCCAATTTCATTTGCCTTGGCGCGAATTATTTTAGCTCATTGGCGACGAACATTTTTGTCACAAAATATAATTTGTTTTTGTGACGAACGTAATTCGCCACCAATAAGGATATGTTATGGAAGACGAAAATATTTGGTCACTAAAATAAGGCGCCAATTTCATTTGCGTTGGCGTGAATTATTTTAGCTCATTGGAGACGAACATTTTTGTCAAAAAATATAATTTGTTTTTACGACGAACGTAATTCGTCACCAATAAGGATAAGTTATGGAAGACGAACATATTTCGTCACCAAAATAAGGCACCAATTTCATTTGCTTTGGCACGAATTATTTTAGCTCATTGGAGACGAACATTTTTGTCACAAAATATAATTTGTTTTTGTGACAAACATAATTCGTCACTATTAAGGATAAGTTATGGAAGACGAAAATATTTGGTCACCAAAATAAGGCGCTAATTTCATTTGCATTGGCACGAATTATTTTAGCTCATTGGAGACGAACATTTTTTTCACAAAATATAATTTACTTTTGCGACGAACGTAATTCGTCACTAATAAGGATAAGTTATGGAAGACGAAAATATGTCGGCCAACAAAATAAGGCACCAATTTCATTTGCGGTGGCGCCAATTTCATTCGCACTTGAGCCTATTCCTCTCTTACAAGTATTGCTTTAGAAAAGCCTTTAAAATGACTAAAATGCCCCCCCCCCAGGCCCTAACGTCCATCCCCCCTTCCTCCAATCCAACGCCCCTTTTCCAAAACTCATTTCCCCTTTGTCCCTCCATCTATCCCGGTCTCTCTTTTCCAAAGCCCTTTTTCCAGAAGAGGAGAGAAGAACCCTTTTCCCCATTTTCCAAAACCCTTTTCCAACATCTCCCACCCATCGTCTCAGGCAGCAGCCCCATGGCCCATTGGCCCCCATCAATTATCATCACCCTCCATCAACACACGCAGTGCAGACCCATCCCTGATCAGTGATCCCTCTCATCTCTACTTCTCTCAGTCTCTCTCGCCTAGAACTCCCAGACGCAGCCACCATCACCAATCACCATCTTCTGTGTCCATCATCCTCCATCCAGGAGTCCGCCACCGCCAGGTACACCTACCTCTCTCAGTCTCTGCTACTCTGAGAACTTGGTCCTGGCGATACCCTTAACCACGGGGCATAGCATGTCAACCACGGGCTTCAAACGGTGAGTCTCCATTAGCCCGCATCAGAACTATCCAAGTCCTGACCTTGGCCTTATAAGTCAAACCCCGTATTAACTTGGCATGAGGCTTTTTAAAACCGTGTGTCCCCGAAAATCGTAAGAACTCCGAAGTTAAGCGTGCTCGGACGGGAGCAGTACTAGGATGGGTGACCTCCTAGGAAGTCCTCACGCGTGCACGTGGGCCAAAGCTGACAATTTCATGCTAAGTTGGGCGGGGCTGTGACAGTTGGTCGGGGCTGTGACAGTTGGTATCAGAGCCGAGGACGACTCTATTTCTAGTGGGGGAAAATGTGAGATCTTGGTCCCGGCGGTACCCTTAACCACAGGGCGTAGTGTGTCAACCACGGGCTTCAAACGATGAGTCTTCGTTAGCCCGCATCGGAAATATCCAAGTCCTGACCATGGGCTTATAAGTTAAACCCCGTATTAACTTAGCATGAGGCTTTTTAAAACCATGCGGCCCCGAAAATCGTAAGAACTCCGAAGTTAAGCGTGCTCGGGCGGGAGCAGTACTAGGATGAGTGACCTCCTGGGAAGTCCTCGCGCATGCACGTGGGCCAAAGCGGACAATTTCATGCTGAGTTGGGCGGGGGTTGTGACAGTTGGTATCAGAGCCGAGGACGGCTCTATTTCTAGTGGGGAGAGAATGTGAGATCTTGGTCCAGGCGATACCCTTAACCACAGGGCGTAGCGTGTCAACCACGGACTTCAAACGCTGAGTCTCCGTTAGCCCACATTGGAAATATCCAAGTCCTGACCATCGGCTTATAAGTCAAACCCCGTATTAACTTAGCATGAGGCATTCTAAAACCATGCGGCCCCGGAAATCGTAAGAACTCCGAAGTTAAGCGTGCTCGGGCGGGAGCAATACTAGGATGGGCGACCTCTTGGGAAGTCCTTGAGTTGGGCGGGGTTGTGACATCCTTTATATTAAACGCGATAAAATTATTTCGTCTCTATTTCTTATATTTATGACAAAATATATTTGTCTCTAATTTCTTCCTTTAATGAAAAAATATTTTGTCACTAATTACTTACAAGTATGTTTCCAACATAGTATTTTGGAGACGAAAAAAAACTTATTTACAAGTATGTTTCCAACAGAGTGTATTGGAGACCAAAAAAATCGTCACAAATTTATCTTTTTCAATGACGAATTCTTTTTTCGTCTCCAATACCTTTTAGCGACAAGGCTTTGGCAACAAAACGAGTGATGAAAAATTTTCGCCTCAATTAGTTTCGGTGACGAAATATGTACATTTTGGGACAAATTTGTGTCGTCATTAAACCACAAATTTCTTGTAGTGTCAAATGATTTATTAATGCATGTTTTAGAATCCAAATACTCATTTGAAAACATATTTCCTCATTCATTATTTTGGAAAATCAAATTAAGAATTTAGGTTTGTGATTTGCATAATTTTTCCATTTTTAAAATCATTTTATTATGCTTAATCACATTGGCCTTGAGTTCCAAGTCTCTTCTTTGGATTTTTGAAATCTCTGCTGGAACTCTTCTCAGGCCAGTTTGGTCGGTCGACCAACCCCTGTACCCGGTCGACCGGCCCCATTGGTTGCTGGGAAAAACAGCCAGAGTACTCGGTCGACCGAGCCAGGCCCAGGTCGACCGGGTAACTAGCCGTTTGGCCAATATGACCGTTGGGCCAGGTCGACCCCCAGGTCGATCGGGCCAACTAACCGTTGGACTGTTTTTTGCTTTAAAGTCCATTCCATTCCTTTCTTTTGAGAGGCTTGTTGGTTGATTCTTTGGAACTATTTTGAAGCCTAAGAAAGGGGAATGAGTTGATAAGGCTAGAGGGTCAATGGAAATCCAAAATGCTTGAGACAAAGGTATATCTTTCAAGTTAAGATTTGGTTTCCATTCCATTTTAAATTCATGCATGTTTAACTCTTTGTATTTTCATAAATGCGTGATTTCTAGTTTTTAAAGAGATGTTTTGCTTACACATTATCATCTTTGGAATATTAGATTGCTTGGCAAACATCCTTGTCTAAATCACACGTGTACTTAGTAGTTAATCTTCTTACAACTTGTTTAGTACTTTTCTTCAAGTTGCTTGAATCTTTCATGTGATTATCATATAACTTCAATCATCTTTTTCTGAGCATAGATTTTAAAATGCATCAAGCATCCATTTAAGAGCTTCATTTTAGAATTTGATTGAAGTAAACATTCATACACTTTGTGCACACACCTTAGCTTCTTCTTAGTGTATGTTTGTACATTGAATTAAACTTTCATATTAGCCTATTTAAGAGGCAACTTCATTGAGCCTAAATTGCATCTCTTAGAGTGTTTTGTATAGACACCTTCTTAGAGAAATCCTTCATTTGTAAAGGTTATTGCTTAGCCTAAGAAAAACACTTTGTAAAGATTATTGCTTAGCCTTGTAAAAGCATTTTGCAAAGGTTGTTGTTTAGCCTAGAAAAACAACGTTGTAAAGGTTATTGCTTAGCCTATTGAAAAAACATAGTTAGTGGAAATCCGGTGGGGTGATTGGAACATAAGCCGGTAGTGGATGTAGGCATTGAGGTCGAACCACTATAAACCTTTGTGTTATGGTGTATGGTTGTGGTGATTTCTTTTGTTAGCTTCGCATCTTGTTTGGTAAATCATCACTTGTGACTACTTTACTTTAAAGAAATTAAAATTGGTCATAATTGTAGCTCACCCTATTCACACCCCCCCCCCCCCTCTCCTCTAGGGTTAGGATCCCAGGACTTTCAGTTTGTTGCCTACAGCACCAACTGTAGCGTCAAACACAAATGCCTAACAAGCATCCAAAATGAGAGCATAGCATGTATATCAAGAGGAATAAAAACAAGTAAGATCAACATATGATGTCAAGTAATTGTACAACTAGGCATGATATAGCAAAACGCATAAATAACATGAGATTCAAAACTACACATGTATTAACATCACAAACTAGCATTCGCATGGCTAATACTCCTCTGGTCAACACGAGGGCATACATCTCGTATCTAGGAGCACACAGCGCAATATCGAGGGCATAAATGTCCGTATTAGGGACAACAACGTAATATTAAGAGCATACTACTCAACCAAAAGTAGCAGCACGACACCTACTCAACTGAGAGCACTAGCACAGTAACCGGGTGAGAATGAGCTAAGTGATGCCAACTCCATATATTTACATAAATGGGTTTTTAACATTGGATTCGAATCATGGAAATATCTCAATGACCGGGTGACTACTTCGAGTACCGAAGAAAACAAGTTAAACCGGTGATCCAGGCTTAATAGATCTTAGACAAGTCTAAGTTGATGAAATACAAAAGTTTGGGCAAGGTCGAACATCAAGTGCACAAATGATCAAAACTAGTAAAACTAAGCATTCTAAAATGAAGGTTCGAGTATTAGGAATTCTAACGAAAATCAGGCAACATTTCAACTAGAAATGGGTGGCCCCGAATGGATAGGGAAAAACAAGGTGATCTGGTAACTCTAAAGGAAGCCAGGCATTAAGTGCTCGCTAACCAACCCAAAAAACCCCTTAAGGATTCAGGAACATCCAAGGTGTTGGAAGCAGGTGGGTCCCGTGGATAGGTTTTCAAAACTTTTTGACCCACTTGACTTAGGGATCAAGTACCCATAAGGTCATAAACCACATCCAGGATGCAATCCCTCCATCTCATCAATCAAGTACAGCAATAAACTCTATCTAGAAGATAAAAATCAGCAACAAACAAGCAATCAAAAATCCACAACATCCAATGAAATATATTATACCTTTGGAGCTTGGTTGTTCTCTAATGGAGAATAAGACAATAAGCTTGAACAAGAATTCTTCTTGAAGCAAATTAGGATCTCTAAGACCTTGTTGTCTTCCACGCTATGACCCGCTATCAGATCTCTTTTCTCAAGAAGATTGGTGGGATCTTAAAGAGAAAACCAACTAGAATCTCTAAAGGAACTAGAAGAAGAAGAGAAAGGAGGGAGTGCAACTCTTGCACTATTGGGCGTGAATTCCAAGGTAGGTATCCAAGGGGTCTGGTTCCCCTATTTATAGCCTTATGCAACCTCCTCTTTCTAATTAAAATAGAAGTCTTACTTCTACGGCAATTAGTAACCTACTATTACTATTATTAGAAGTCTCACTCCAAATATAAATAGTAACTTTTTAATTCCTTTCCTTTTGAGTACAAGTAGAATTAGTAATGATCCAATCTTGGGATATCGTGGGGACCACTAGGGATTCCATAAAAAACTGGCTTCAACTGAGACATCGCGACCCCACATCTTATGTGCAATCCGGGCCTACAGTTAATTGCAAATAACACCACTATATAAATGCAATTGCACTCCAGTCTTAGTAATATATTACAAAGAAGACCCTAAACTTCTCAATTACAGCAAGTAAGCCCCTCTATCAATATCCATGGATCAATTGGATTAAACTTGTCCCTTCCAATCTTAGATCCACATCTTATTATCCTTAGCCTCAATTAATCACAGTGATCATCAATACCATCCAATTAATTCTTAATTGAGATAGGTGCGCACTTACTACTGATAAATCCATTAATCGGCACAAGGGGATAATATAGATAGATTCCATCTTGACCATTCAATGTTCCCACAATCCTACTACCACGTACCCAAGACACCGAGGTGTTAACCTACAGTTAGCCTCACTCATTGGTGACTCAAAGCAAATGAATAGACAGAAACTTGAGTTCATCAATGTCTCAAGATTGAGAGCCTATTGCTAGGGAATTATGAAAGCAGACTTTAAAATCGAGACAATCTTCCATAAGGTGCTTCTCATATGGTCCTTCAATACATCCAATGTACCAGCACCATGATTCAGAATCTTACATTCTGATGATCGAGACAAATCACACTATCTCATAGTGATCTAAGTACTGCAACCGTATCAGATGAGATACTCAGTCTTATCATTGGTTGTGAAGATATTTAAGTATAAGATTTGTGACACATGTCTCTCGTATGTGGATCTCATCCATACACATATATCAAATCTAATATACTAATGGGATCTGGTTCATCTCATGAATCATTATGTCATATGTATTGGTTATGTGCATTAAATAATAAAACATCATTCATCTCATAAAAGGAAAGCAGAAATATATTGATAAATAAGGAAATTAATCAATTTATTACATCATCTGATGGATTGAGTCCATACAATCTAACACAAGGTCCAACTACGGAGATAACTGCATGCTAACCCCAAGGAGACACCCACAAATAAAACTCACTAAGGCTCGGTAGGTCCTCATCATGATGGCAAAACGATCAAACTAAAATAAAGGAGGCATGCACAACGCACGCGAATAGCGTTTACATTTGATTAAGTGGCCTATATCATTCTAAACAACATTCAAAGATCCATTACAAAGTTATTCTAAGCCATGGATTGCCTTACATGCAAACCCAATGATCTTCAATTATATTTGCACATAGGGTGCAGATGTCGAAATTCAACATACTTGGTGCAACCGGAAGGTAAGGACATCCCAAACCCTATGCAACCAATCCGGAAGGTGCATGTTAGTTCAAGACACCACTCCGTCATGTTTCAGGTGAAAACAATGTTGGGCAAAGTTCGGGTACAAGGATCTACCAATATCTAAGTTTTCAGTCCCCTAAACCAAGGGTAACCAATAGTCTGGGTTGGGTAGAAGTTTCAGAACCTCACTCAAACAAGGTCTTTCAGATGTTTAGAACCCAATCTAGAGGTTGACAACCAGTGGGTGTACAGTCAGTCACTCAACAACTGGTGGTTCAAAGAAAGGGTCCAAGCTGTGGGGGCATGTTTCTATGAGGGTATATGATTGAAGTTTGGTCACATTTTGGTCCCACCTAACATGTTTCTAAGGTCTACAAAATGGTAGGAGGGATTTTAGGATCAATTTCCAAAGAGAGGCCCTGAGATGGACTGCCAGCCATCCTAGGTGGGACAGCCGGTTGTTCCATGGCTAGCCGTGGAGCCACCTATTTGACCGGCCGTTCAGTGCAGATTTGGGTCTCCAGCACTGAACAGCCAGCGGTTTGGCTCCAGATGGGGGATTTTGAGTGGATTTCTAACTTTTTGGGATTTTCCAAGTTTCGTTGGCCCGCGACTAGCAACGTCTTTAGTTGTGGACAAACCGACCACGTATGGAAGTACAGATTCGATGAGAGATGACATGAACCGGCTAAGCAGAATCTGGCCCTGGATTTGCCACTTGAGAAAATCTGGGCTAACTAAATCAGTGGATTGCCGAGTTTGTCCTTGGGCAAGGGTTGGAACCATCCACATAAATTATGGCATTGTGAAGCCTTAGTATACGTAAGAACCGGGAACTCTGTAGTAATAAATTATTCCTATCAAGTTTGACCAGGAGCACATGAAGGGCCGGTTCTGAATTTTTCAGGGCTCAGGGCAAGAGTAAAAATTAGGTATATATATGGGTAATATTCAAGTGAGGGATTCCCTCATCATAGGGTGATGGACACTCCCCTTTTTGGAAAGTTTCAAGTACAAAAGCACTTTTGTACTTTTTTAGAAATATTCTCTTTTGAATATCCCCCTATATATCTAAGAGGGAATCCCTCACTTGAATATCACCCTAAAAACTTAGTGAT
Source organism: Cinnamomum chago (assembly GCA_038049695.1). Classification (NCBI taxonomy): domain Eukaryota; kingdom Viridiplantae; phylum Streptophyta; class Magnoliopsida; order Laurales; family Lauraceae; genus Cinnamomum; species Cinnamomum chago. The sequence goes on from CP142458.1 coordinate 39,006,847, forward strand.
GGCCTTTTTCCAGTGGGATCGTTTACCTTTAGAAAGTCTAAAAAATATTATGTAGGTCCAGATCCATCAGTGGGCCCACCCTTGGAATAGATTTAATAATTTTAGGGTGATCGAACAATTGGCCCATTGATGATTGAAAGCACGTGTAAAGGACTAAAGGGATCAGACCGCAATAAAGTGTTCTCTAACATTTGTCTGACTTCAATGGGCTGAATTCAGGCTCCACCTGAATTCAAGTCTAAAAATACAACTCTGAAATAGATTCTCCACTTAAAGTCCCATTGTTTTTTCGTTCACTGGGCTTTTACAGTCAAACTCTAGGAAGTGGAAAATTTTATGAAGTGTGATTTTTCATGTCTTTTGGATAAGGATTGCAACTAAAGTCGCGGCAGTACGTTGTGCAAGCGCAATCATCTATTGTAAGTCTAGAACAATAAAAATATATATATATATATGGAGAGAGAGAGAGACTGAGACGTGTAAAGGCCCTTTACTTTGTCCCTTCTGTTACAAAAATTAAAAAAGAAAAGAAAAAAGTATGTGGTTAGGGGGGATGATGAGTTAGTGATGGAGACAGCTGATGGGATGGGAGTTTCGGAGCTCAATAAGCTCATGCCCCAATCTCCCAGGAACCCTGAGAGTTGTGTAAAGGGAAGAAAAAACATCAAAAATGCATACCTGCCTTCTAGCTAAAGCAGTAGAGCATTCAGCAGTTCCTCTTCTCGACGCCTCCATATAATTACAGCGGCGGCATTTGTAGATGGGTAACTAGGAAGAGACTTCTGAAGTGCGAGACTGGGGTCTGAACAAATCCTCTTAGATTGAAGGGATCAAAGAAGAATACAAAGGAGAAGATGTAGAGGAAAAAAAGGTGCAAACGTGAAGATTTTCAAAACTTGCTATTGGGTTTCCTTTTTTTGTTTTAATGGCAATTACGAGGAAAGTGGCTTTGATATTTTTTTAGGCGTGAGAAAATAGCAATTACTTCTCTTTTGGAATGTGAAAAGATGCAGTTGGGGCCTTATTATTTTGGAGACAAAAGGACGGCCGTTTGCATTTTTCTTTTTGGAATTTGAAAGATGTTAGTTGATTTAATTGGAGTCTAAATTTTTGGGATTGAAATAAATGCAGTCGCGATTTTATGACGTTTTGGGCCTCCCTGAAAAATGGGCCCAGGGCGAGCGCACTTACAGCCCTCCTTAAGGACCGGCCCTAAGCACATGGAGACGTTTGGGCAAAAGTGGGAAAAGTGGCTGTCGAGGGTGAATTTGGTGAAGTGGGGGGTGGCAACTGATGAAGAAGAACAAGTACAAGAGGAAGATTTTGCCTCTTTCTTTTTTTTTTTTTTTTTTTTTTTTGACGGTTGTTCTTAGAAAGGCTCTGATATCAACTTAAAGTCTAATATAATTCTGTAATCTGTTTTCCACACAAACGACTGTGTGGGTGTTTTCATTATAAAATAGACAAGGCTACAGAAGATGAAGGATAAGATACCAATTGCTATAGCAAGATAAGAGTTAGCTGTAAGAACTATCCTGTAAGAGACTCGAGATTGGGTTTTGACTCTTCTCCTTGACAGCTAAATTTCTTAATGCATGCATCCGGCTTCAATTTGATAACACAATCACAAGAGTGACTGTGATGAATGAAGTGTGGAACGGAATAATTTGATAGGGATACCATGTCATATGCAAATTAACTGAGTATTGTTTGTTACAGGAGAATGTACTCTTAGTAGAGGACCAAATATTTCTTATATGCAATCCAGTTCATATGTTCCCCTTAAATGCATGCCTATTGATGGAAGGAGGGCAGATGGCAAGGTCTCCTAATTTACAAGAGGGAGCCAAAAAAATTGGCTTCACAATATGATCCTAACCCTTGATTTAACAGCCTTAAATTTTAATAACGTCTTAACTCTAGAATTTTTTTAGATTCAATGTAATGGGAAGTTATGATGCCCAGATACGGCACGAACACGGCAAGGACACGGATTTTATATGTAAAAAGTGAAGTATTAGATACGATACAACACGATACGTTGTCCATTTTGAAGTATTCATGCATCATATATGGAAAGGAGGGTTCAATGACTGTAAAATTAGATCTGGTGTCAAATCATAGGATGAAAAGATTATCAAAGGTGATCCAAATGGCCCCATAGAGCTGGACTACACATGCAGCCTGCTCGTGGGAGAATATTCTCCGTTTGTGATGTACTGGTGGTCCATACAATTTCTAATAAAAAATTTCTTACATACAGGGACATCCAGATGTTCTCCCGCTCCTGGGATAACATTTTCCATTTGTGATGTACTGGTCAACCATATAAATTCTAATAAAAATTCTCTTACATACCGGCACATTCAGATGTGAACCCTTGTAAAAGTAAGACAATTGATTACCACAAGCTCAGTTTGGTGTGTGGGTCTAATGCTGCTACCGGTCAATTTTCTAGCCCGGTAGTAGTGCAGTTACTGTCCATGAGGGGGGTTCAACTTCTGGGTTTTACAATAGTTTGGAAGAAGATGTGAGTATATAGTTGGACGACATAATGGAGCACTTCTCAATGACAGATAATCAGGTTGAATCCTCGTTGAAAATAAGAATGTTAAAGCTATACAGAGGAACTTGTAGCTTCTAGGCTTGAGGCACTTAAGACCATAGGAAACCCAAACAAGAAGATAGTTGATGATGTCATTGAGGAGTTGGTAAAGCCTCATCTATGTATTACATTTGAAACTGTGTTCTTCCTCAAGGATGGGCAGAGTATTCAAATTTAAACCATTGCTCCTCAGCAAGAACTTTGTTAATGGAATCTTTGTGTGCTTAAACTAAGGATTATTAATGATAATATGCAAAAGTCTCACTGCGCCGCTTCTTTGCTAAATCTAGATTTCTATTATTCTCTTTGTTCTGGAGAAAATAATCATCTACAGCAGAGGGAATTAAGGAGCAATATTAACGATTAACCCATGGATAGTTGGTGGAGATTCCAAAATGGTTAGATGGACTTCAGAGAAGAGACGTGGAAGTTCCAAGTGCAAATACATTATTAGACTTTCAAGAATGTATAAATGAAGTAGGCCTCCAAGATTTTCATTTCTCTGAACCTGATTTCACTTCATCAAATTCCAGCGCTGGGTAAACCGAATTCTTTGTAAGTTAGACAGGGCTCTTGCCAGAACTCGATTTTTTATCATCAGATCTGTTTCGGGGTGTGGTATTTGCCTCCAAGTATCGCAGATCATTCACCATTGTTATTGGTATGTTACGAATATATCATGTTTAAACCTCCATTTAGCTATTTAAATTATTCGGCAGAAGGATTGTTTGGTAGAGAAGCTTGGAAACATGACATGAAAGGGAGACTTCTTTTTTAAAGTAGTCTCTAAATTAAAGAGAGTGAAGATTGCACTTCAAGAGAGGAGGAAATCTCAACTGCCAATGGATATTAAAGTAATTTTAACTCAGAAGAATTTGGAGCAACGTCAGCAAAAATCAGCTTCAGATCCGGAAAATCTGAATTATTTTGATGATGAAAAGAAAGATGAAAGAGAAATTGATGACCTATTACAAGTGGAAGAAAGCATGTATAAGCAGAGATCTATCTTGGGATCAAGCTATTAATTTGGGAGATAGTAGTAATACCCGGTATTTTTTATGGCCTCAAAAGGCTTGCTGAATCTTTAATCTCTGGGATTACAGATTCCGAAGGCAGCACCTTACATCTAGCAAAAGATGTTGAAGATGTGTTCATTTCTCATTTCCAAAACATCCTTTCACCAAGTTTGGAGCCTATGGACAGGTATGGACGCAGATCTAAAGCATATTAATCCATTTAATAAGCTATCTGCAGAAGATGTCTTCATTTTAAGCCAACCAGTTACAAAAGAGGAAATTGAAAATCCAATTAAAGTAGCTAGCCCTCGTGAAGCTCCTTGCAGGGGTGATGGGAGGGGGGATGGATTTAATGCACAAATGGCCAATCATTGGTGAGGATGTCTCAAAAGCTATCATGGATTTCTTCCAAAAAGGCATGATGCTTTAACAAATGCAACTTCTTTTATTGTTCTGGTTGCAAAGATTGAGAATGCATCGACTCCAGATAAATTTAGACCAATCTCCTTCAATAATGAATTATACAAAAGTATAAGTCAAATATTGGTGAATCAAATGTCCAAGCTTGTGGGCCCAATACAATCAGCTTTTGTACCAGGGAGGAGTATAGCTGATAATAATTTTCAAATACATAAGGGGTCTCCAAAATGTGAATACTTGCCATCCGTATAGTTTGAAGGAACAGTGTTGGTAATATTTATTTCCCCTATGTTCTCCCTATACTTGCTTTCCTGAGGAGCTACATTTTTGGGGCAGGGCATATCCCCTATGGGGCCTGCTTGAGACTAATGGCACAGATTTGGTGTACATGTGACTTTTTAGTATATGAGGGATGAGCTGGATGGATAGATTTGGTGCATCTATGCCCATGGTTATGCTTAGCATTTTTCTGCTTCTGTTATAAGTACTTGACGAATGAGGAATTTCACATAGTAATTAAAAAGAACTATTGGAATCCACACATCAGAAAGAATAAAATAAGCACAGTTTATTTTTAGAACTTGAGTTTGAAAAGGAATGGCATCTTGTCAAAGAATGGTGGGTCAGAGTATTTTCCAGTTAGTATTTGCGATGACACGTAAAGGTTTGCAGCTTCTGTGTAATGAATTCCGTCCCAGCTTACATATTCAGTGGTATCGTCACAGCTCTTTGTCGTCACAGAGGTCCCATTCAACAATTTAGTTTGCCCACAAGAAATGCGACTATCATAGTTCAGCGGCGGTCCACCAAATCCACAGCATGCTGTGATCGGATGTTCAAATCCTGAAATTTATGATTCAAAACAATAGTCACTTCAATGTTTGATGGGCTAGCTGACGGTATTAAGTATGAGAGCTTAAATAAGATGTTTGGTACTAGACAAGCACTGCATTCTCAATAGTATTCTTTATCACTTACCATATCTACTGAAGTTTGAAATAAGATTGAGTTTTATTGAAAATACGTCGACAAAAGTGATGTTCGCATCTGAGAATTCGCCCTGTAATTTTCTACAGAGAGCATGAAGTTGCAAATTGAAGAGCTTGGCAGCACGATTGTGAGAACTCACACATCCAAGTTCGTCAAGCTTGGAGGGGTCTTTTCCAAATGCAGCAATATTTTGGGGCAAGCACCCAAGAGGACCCGTATTATGAATCCAGAAGTTCTTTGCACCTTGGCCATATATTTTCTGAGGGAAAAAAGAAACAATAAAACAAAAGAGCAGGGAATTTTATTGTTATTCCGTTCTACATAAACTTGAGAATTCATGAAGTATGAGACATAAGTTTAAATGATTAAAATATTTCCAGTACTTACACAGGTTATAGCAAAGGGACTCTTTTACATATGTTACATTTAAGAAAACTGGGTTGCTTGTTCAATTTGATGTACCCATATAATAAACAAAATTCATTGCAACAAATATGTGTTACTTCTCAAACATACTTAACAAATACCCAACAATTCTCATTGAGAAATAATACATGAATCCAAGATGTAATCTTTAGATTTCTACAATTGGCAGTCCGTATAGATTTACCCATATCACAAACAAAATACATAGTTCACTGGAACAAATATCTGCTATTTAGGCCTGTCAATTTAGCCCGTTGAAATGGGTACCCGGCCCGGCCCATCCAATGCCTGAAAACAAAGGGCTTATAAAAAACTTGAGCCTAGGGGGCTCGGCTTGGACAATTATTTGAAAGCCCGGCCAAAATGGGATTGGGAATGGGCAGAGCATGCCCAGCCCGTCTAGGCCCGGCCCGGCCCACCCACAAGGTTATTTTACTAATTTTTATATATTTCAATGGGAAACCTCCAAAAACTCCCTCCAAAATGTCTCTTCCCTCCACCATTTCTCATGAATTCAATCCCTTCTCACTCCACACCAAACACCCACACCATGAATTGGCGGTGGACTCAATTTGATACTTGAACTGGATCCACTGCTAAGTTTTGGTTTGAAATATTTGATAGATTTATCACCCTTTATTTTGAAGACTTAATATCTATTATCTAGTATCTAGACCTTCTGAAATTTGGTCCACCCCTTGTCCGGCCATCATCATCATCATCTTTATTAATAGAACTTCACCCATTAAAAAGAAAAAAGACGTCTCCATTGATAAAAATGCTAAAGCCCAAGCCCGCATGGGATGGGATTTGACATAGGCCCGCTCAATTTAGGGCCGGGATGGGACAATCCCCCGTAGGCCTATCCAATATTCAGGACGGGATTGGACAACCCATGACCAGGCCTTACTTCTTTGTAGCATGTTAGGGTAACGGGAAATTGGTAAACATGTTGAGACAAATTCATTTTCCTTCCCTTATTCCAAAACAATATTCAAAATTTTAAAAGGTAAGACATAATGAGAGTTGAGACTTTTAATCCACAAGAAAATTAAGTAAAAAAACAGAAACTATTGAATAATAATAATAATAACTTAGAAAAGAAGATTAGTGGTTTCGAGAAGGAGAAAAAATAAGAAAGAACCACGAGGACTGGTCATCCAACACTAATTATGACTTAGGCCTAACAATTCTATTTATATTATTTACTATTTTCAGAAATTACAAAAATCCCTTCTCACCAAAGTTCTCCATCATTACTAGAAAATAGAAATTAAGTCCCTAGCAGTTTCTCACACTCCCCCTCAAGTTGGTGCACGCATATGTATTATGCTTCTATGCCTAGCTTGGAATAAACATCATATAACGACTACTTTCATGACAGCAGAGGAGGAAATTTGTTAGCTTGATCTTCAGTATCAGTAACTTGTAATGAATTTTCAATATATTTTGCAACCTAGCTAACAAAGAAGATGTGGAGAATTTTATTGCACTCAATCTTTAGCGACTTTTCCTACTGCTTTCAGCAACAAGTAACTTAATTTTATATGCTCCATATCATAAACTTCACAATCACCAACCCTGCTGAATCAACCAACAAATTAGTTTTCTACGCTCCAAGCATATATTTCACAATCAGCAATAATGTTGAACCCACAAACAACTTCATAAGTACCACAATAACTTCACAATCAACAACAATTTTGAATCAGCCAGTAACTTTACTTTATATGCTTTGAGGCAATATCCTAGGGCGCCATACTGGTATACAACTTTGTCAATGATTAAATGAATTCGCACTAAGTGGTCAGCTAGGTTTTCCACAGAAGCCTTCAACTTCTCATATGAAACCAAGGATTAATACTCACCCAAAAAGAGACTTGAGTCACACATTATGGATGAAAAATCACAATTCATCAACGACTTGAATTCACAATGCAAAATAATTGTGGGGTAATAGAACTCTCTCTCCAAGATGTGAACTCTGTCATTAAACTCAAGATTTAATTAACTTGACTTGTGTGATAAAAACAATCCTTTTGATAGCAAGAGCAGCCCTTCAACTGCACTCAGAACTTAAAGCTTAGTGGCTTACATATATGGAAGAAACAATTAACTGGATAAAATAAACAAACTCCTGGCAAGAAAGGGCTGATTTTGCTGCAATATTTGCACCTCAAACATGATATAACCTTCCACTTGAATCAATGTAAACTGACATGATTTATTCCATTGCACAAAACAACACAAACCAGCGCCTGACTGTGCGAACAAATACCTTACTTTTGTTTACTGCTCCTTGAAGATCTTCCTGCCGAAAAACAATCAGTAGCCTGATGCACAACAGCCATCTAGCACAAATCACTACACACCAGTTCCTCCCAAAGAAATAGCGAGTGAGTCTGGAAGCGGAAATTAACGAATCTCCTAAATCTTCGAGAATTTTGAGATTATCTCACATGACGAGTGGTTCCGGAAGCTGAAACGGCGCTGGTCCAAATAATAATGGAAATGGAAACAACGAGGAGGTCAACCAACCTCCTAGCACGTTACATGATTATCTCCACCCTGCATGACAAACCACACCTTTGTGCGCTGTTATGCCCCCCATTGCGGGCCAGTTTGAAATTAAACTGGGTGTGATCCAACTTCTGCCTAAGTTTCACGGGCTTGAGTCTGAAAGTGCACCTTAAAGAATTTGAAGAAGTATGTGCAACACTTCAACTGAAAAATGTGGGGGTTGATGTCGTAAAACTCAGATTATTTCCTTTTTCGCTGAAAGACAGAGCAAAGGCTTGGCTCCAAGCTCTTAGACCGAATAAAATTACTACCTGGAACACCCTTGTCACTGAATTCCTCAAGAAAATTTTCCCAAAGCATAAAACCAACACTTTAAAGCGGGAGATCATGAGTTTTAGACAACAAGAAAGAGAACTCTAGTTTAAGTATTGGGAGAGATTTAACGAAGTGATCCTTGCATGTCCTCATCATGGATTTGACATATGGTGGCTAATTAATATTTTTATCGGAGGGTTGACTTCAGACACCCGCCAATTTGTAGAGATGATGTGCAATGGTCAATTCGATCAAAAACTACCTGATGAGGCTTGGGAACTTTCGGAATTAATGGCAGAAAATGCGCAAAAATGGGCCACCTCCAATAGTGGAGATCATTCCAGGACATTGAATCAGTCTAAGGGGGGAGGGTTATACCAATTGAAAGATCAAACGGATATCCAAGTCAGACTAGCTGCCCTCACAAGAGAAGTGGAAGCCTAAAACTTGGAAAGAATAAGGAAACTACCATGGTTTGTGGTATTTGTGCTTCTGAAACTCATGTTTCTATAGACGGTCCTATAGTCCCTACCTTACAAGAAGCACTACAATAACAGGTTAACACATTGAATATCAAAATCAATTCAATGCGAATGTCATGGGGAACACTTACAATCCTATGTGGAGGAACCATCCAAATTTTAGTTGGAGGAATAGACCTAATGCGACTCAAGAGTTTAACTTCCAAAGACAATCTAATACTGGTGCATATGTACCCTCTCAAGGCAATGCTTATGCAGCGCCTCCACGACAAAATGTTCCATATGCACCGCAAACTCAGAATAAGTCTTTGGAGGAAATTCTTGGAATGTTCATGCAAAGCACTCAGCAAACAATTCAAAGGTTTGAATCTCCGGTCGATCAAATCACCCTCCGAGGTTGGGGAAGGGAACTTTTGCGGCCCAACCCCTCCACGGAGATAGTGTTACCTGATGAGGAAGAAATTCCTCTTGATGATCTTATTTACCGGGATTAATAGGCCCTAGATCTGACAGAGGCCCACTTTCGTGTACACTATGTATATTATTAGTCTAGGTTTTTCTTTTTGTTATTTTCCTATTTTGTCTAACTGTGGACAGGGATAAAAAAAAAAGCTTCATATTCACATGACTTCTTCCCTTTACCCCTTGAATATAATTTCCTCATGTTATTTATCATATTTTTGCATCATATGCATAACATCGAGGACGGTGTTTAGATTAGGTTGGGGGTGGGAACAAGCACACTTGTCCAATTTTAGACAAACTATTTGTCAGTTTTACTCAATTTTTAGGAAAATTTTCAAAATTTTTCAAATTTTTAGGACTTTATTTTTGGTTTTAGGATCTTTTTGCCGGTCTTTTTTACAAAAGAAAGTTTTTGAAAGAATTGCGATAATGCAAATATCTATTAAACATGAGAACCGTCAAAATCTGGAGATATAAAATTGAGTTTGGTTCATCAATTTTGAACAATGCCATGTTTAAGTTATCTTGATTTGAATCCAATTTTGCTAAAATACTATTGCCAATGTATACATGTTTTGATTTACTTAAATTCACACTTTTTCAGTGTCAATCTATTTGAGTTTGGAGTTTGATGAATGGTTTTGAGTTTTAAATTGTTGTTCATTGAGGCATGTTTAGTGGATTTTGGAGTTAGGTGAGAATGGTTGATTGAATGGTGAAGGGGGAGCATGGTAGGCTCATTTGATTGCAGGGAAGGTGTGATTTGAAGGGACAATTGGTTTGGAGGAGGAATCGGTTGTTATGAGGTTCAGAATTTGAAACTTTGCAAGCTGGGCGGTTAACTGTCGAGAGTTCGGTTACAAATACAGAATGCAGAAAAAAGACAGCAAAGTACGTGTTGGTTCGTTGACCTTTGGGGTCTCGGGGTCACCATTGATTGGCGGTTAGAATAACCGTAGACCTAAAGTGTCCGTGGTCAGCTGGCGGTTAGCCGACGTGGGATCCCATGTCGGCTAACCGCGAGCCAACCGAGGACTAACCGCGCTCCTTAAGTTTGAGGGAATTGTAGGGATTTTTATCCGTAGACATTTGGACCTTATCACGTGGGTGTTGTACACTTGGATTTCTAGAATCTCGTAGAACTTTGGGCACCAATTACCGTGAATATTCGACATTTGGATTCTAAGTGTACATCAAGCCGACTGATATGGTCTCTTTGTGCTAATAGAAATGTGTGTCGTGATTTCGTATTTATTAAACCAAACCTTATAGTTTTTTATCGTCTCATCTCTAAAGCGGTGATTTCCTAAGATTTGTATTTAAGTCCCTGTGTTTGATTTAATTGTGAACTGTAATTTCATCATGTATCATGTAGGGACTACTTTTCCGTGATTTTCATGTGTGCGTTTGCAATAACAGTGTGGGTAGTCCTCGTGGATAAAAGCATAAGATTTTGTTTGAAAGCTCGCATGTATTTTTGTGTCACACCACTAACTAAATATGACCCCATGATTTTTGGGATGGAGGACAACTATTGTCCAATGGAGGGTCCTACATAGATAAGACTAGATCTATGGCCCCACAATAGATAAAGATGGATCGAAATACAAATCAAGACTAATTGCCCTCCAAATGGGATACAATATCACTTGTGAGATAGACTAGAGAGCCCACGCTCTGATACCATGAAACAACTAAAGAAAACATGAGATTAGGAGAAGTTGCACTGGGTTAATGTTCACAACCACTCTACTTTTGATGGAGTCCCCATCCCCATGTACAATATTAAGTCATTGACTAACTACTTGAATCCATGAAAATGTATGCATTATGATACATTGAGAACCATATGAAATCAAGTATCTTCTCAAAGGCATATTAATTGTTTCATTGTATTCAATATTCATGCCATCCAACAACTAGGACACTAACATACTTATGTTCTTGACTAATGGTAATCATGATTATTAAACACGGCAAAATTGAGCATGTATCCCCAAACATATATAAAATTCAGACCTACCAATCTTTATTGTATCAATTCAAAACCACTAACATACTTATGTTCTTGACTAATTGTAACGCCCCAATTCCGGATACCGATATACTCGTTCGATTACCCGAAATTGGCGCGCTACTCCCCGGAAAATCCGAGGACTTCCAAGATCGTAGGCCGCAGTGAGGTCCAATTTAAAACTTTTTGACCAAATAATATACAATGGTTAAAACTTGCGGAAGCATAACATTTAATTTGAGCGGAAGCAATAGGTATCATATATAATAAAGAAAGCAGAACAGTGGTCTAATTAAAATGAGTCAATGTAAATTTAAAGTTAATACATTTGATCTTTCTACCCTCCTCACAACAAGTTTCACTCAAAACCCGAATAACAAAGTCACTCAATATCCCTGTATAAACTCGTCTCCGCCCTCCGGCTCGACGTCAGTGTCGGCCGGGCCCCATGCGTACTCTCCGGCTACAGGTGCCTCCACGAGGGCTAATGTGTCGTCGGGAATCTCTGGGTCAAGGCCTAAGCACCATAGAATGGGTCAGATCTAAACGATCTGGCAAGATACAGCATACCACTAACATAGCATATATATATCAAAGGAAATAAAGACGAGTACATAAATTAAATGAATAACAAGGAAAGAGAACTAGGCAATCGTGCATGTAAAGCATAAGGAATCAGTATAAAGAAATCATCTACACAACTATAACAAAGTGGCACATTCACACGAGCTGGAATACCGCGGGATATTATGCCGCGGCCCTCCCATACTGAACACAGTCGCGGTGGGGACCTAACCAGGGAATAACTAATCCCGAATATAACTCATCAACTCATCATCTCATCATCTCATCACTCCAGATCGGCACGGCATGACACCTTGCCGTCTAACAGCTCATCATGATAGCTCCTCAACACTAAACTAGCTCCTACCGAGGATGATCAGTCCACCGGCTGAGCTTAAATCAACCGAGTGAATGTTCATGCCGACTCGAGAATAACTCTACGGTCTGTGTCTGTCTAGGCTTTGCCTTGTGTGAACAAGGTCCTAACAATACTTCTATAAAGTCCACACATCTCAATACAAACTCTGGATCTCATTCAAGACCCAGGCCCACTCGTTGGATCCATACCAAGGCCCAACAGTACATGGCCTGGTCTAAACTATCCAAACGAGGCAACCAATCCATCTACTACTGACAAACAGTTCCATTATAATCCATAATACTTAACAGTCCAATAGAAACTACCTCTTCAAGCTAAAGGGTTCACATCTCCACACTTAGGCCCAATAAGGGCCCGCCTAGACACAGACACGGGTCAATGATCTCTGAATTCACACAATCGGGTCACCTCTAGATACCCTAAGTTCAGGTCTTCCAATTATGATTAATTAACAGTAAACAACTATCTAAAGATCTAAGAATGACAGAGTAAAATCACAGTGAAGTATAAACTTCAATCAAAGAATCAACGGGAAAAGCAACGGTCCAATCCTAGGTAAATGGGCCACTTCAGGTTCGGGTCTATCTCCGGTAATTCGATCTCTAAACGATGTCATTAATGCCGTAAAATACTGTATTTGGTGCTTAGTGGGTTAAGGGCATTATCTGACAACATTTAGAGGTCGAATCATCTTAGATAATCAACCAAAACACTAAACAGTGGTCCCCGCGAGTCAAGGTTGAGCCACACCGTGACTCGGGCTAAGGACACTGACAAATGCTCATTTGGATGGTCAATGGGCCCCACAACTGATCATATCTCCTAAGTGTTGAAAACTGGATAATCAAGGTTATCCAGGTGAACCTGACGGGTTGTGAGCTCGGTTGATTTCCTGGCCTGGAAGATCAACCGAGTGCACTGGCTAATCTAAATCAGGCTTCCTGGACAACTCAATTCATTTCTATAGGCTTACAGCGTATCCGGTCAAACAACCTGGCCTGGATGATTGATCGCATACTCTGAACACCTTAGAAGATTTGATGATCCAGCTTTAAACATTATCTAAAGTAAATCTTAAGTATCAAGTCCATTTGGGTGTAAGGAGTCTGTGTTTTGATCGAATAACCAACTTTCAGTCACTTCCTGCACAAACAGCGTGAATCGGGTCAACCGGTGCGAGACCAGGTCAACCCGACTATTTGAAATGAAATTTGTGCAAGAAATGGCTAAGGGCCAGTTTTTCCAAGAAATCTCAGTGTGGCCGGTTAACCGGCCTGCATAGTCCGGTTAACCGGCTGCACTGCAGCAAGCCCCTGCAGAAGAAAATAACTGGGAGCTGCCATTTCTGTAATTTCAGTGTGCCCGGTTAACCGGCCTGCAAAGTCCGGTTAACCGGCTACACTGCCGGTTAACCAACCGGTTAACCGGTTACACGAAACTGGGACAAAACCCAGTTTCTGCAGTCACTCTGTTTTGGCTCCATTTCCACCCAAACTACTTCCAATCTCTTCCAATCCCAACCAAAACTTCTCCAAACAATAAACCAACTCATTAACCATCCATTAAACTACCTTATGGCCCACTGATCTTCCAAATGGGGGGTGAAAACCCCCATCCATCAGTGACCTTTCCATCCACAGACACAAACAGAGCTCAATGTAGAAATCTAAGACTAAATGAAGCATAAACATGAAATGGAACTACTGAATCATGAAATCAAACACATATCCTAAGTTATTAGTATGATGTACTTGCCTTTTGTAATTAGAGAGAGGGTTGTGGAGAGAATGATAGCTTAGAAACGAAGATCCAGACCCAAATCCAGCTGAACAGAGGAGAGGAGAAGATAACCCAGCTACTGTGGGTGTAGTAGCAGCTCCAAAACGAGTTCCCAGCACTACTGAAATGGTCCCAGTCCTAGGGAGGAGAAGAGATATGGCAGCTGCAGTAGTAACATGAAGAAGGAAGAAGAAGGATACAGCTGTAGCTTCAAGTAGAAATTCCAGCTACAGCAATCAGTCCAGCAGAGACAGGGAAGTGAGGGAAATGGAGAGGAAGAAGATGAGTAGCTGCTAGTGGAGTTTCCAGCAGAAATCAGTCCAGCAGAGAAGAAACAGTTGCAGCACAGCCCAGGGGAAAATTTCAGCAGAGTAACAGTAGGGAAGTGGAGAGAAGGAGATGGTCCAGCAGTGGTTCAGCAAGAGAATGAGGAGATGAGAAGGTGGCTGCAGCTTCTCAATAAAAATCCCAGCAGAGAGAGGTGGTTCCAGCAGTTACAGAAGATGGAAGAAGAAGAAGATAGCTGTAGCACTACCACTGGAAGATGTCCCAGCAACAGAGTCTCAATGGGATTTCTTGCTCAACGTGGGAGAGGGAATGAGGGAGTGGAGAAGAGGAATGAAGGAGGACAGTTGGGCTGGGGAAGTTATCTTGGGATGGGGGCTGAAGGGCTTCTTGGGATGGGGGCTGGGATTAGGGTTTAGGGTTTATTGCAATGGGATTAAGAGATGTTATATAGGATTAGTAAAGTAGTTAGGGACCATAATACCCTTAGGGTTTAGGGGAATTAGGGTTAGGGTTTAGGGGTGATTGGGTCATTTGGTGAGGAAGCTTCTAGAGAGGGCACCCTTAACCAAAACTAAACCTAACTTAATTAATTAATTAACTCAATCTAAGGCCTAATTAACACTAATAGCCTAGGATTAAATCTAAAGCACCCAACTAGCCATTCTAACTCAACTAAGCTATTCTACCCAACTTAGGAAAATCTAACTAACCCTCCTAGCCAACCCCTAATAAGCTTAATTAAATAGTAATTAGCCAAGATTAGTAAGGATTAGCAAAGATTAGCGAAGATTAGTATAATTAAACAATAATTAAGATAAATTAAGATTAATTAGCCTATAAAATAGCCCTTAGAGGGCCCACCAAGGGTGGGACCTCACACTAATGGTAATCACGGTTATTAAACACGGCAAAATTGAGTATGTATCCCCAAACATATATCAAATTCAGACCTACCAATCTTTATTGGATCAATTCAAAACCACTGACCTCTCTACAAGATCTCTACCTTCTTCACAAATATATTATAACCTAAAAGTTCTATTTACATCTCAAACATCTCTAACGCCATTAAGAATATTTTTTTTTTCTTTTTTTTTTTGGAAGTAGAAACAGAGATATTATATCCATTAATAGGCATCAAACAACCAAAACACAAAACAAAATGAAGTGTTTAAAAGAGTGATATATACCCAACGCCGCCCAAGAAGTACACAAGAATAAAAGATTTTCAATTTCTTAATTTTCTAAATATTTTTAAAAAATAGGTGTTTCGAACAGGGACAAAATGAGCCAATATATCAGCGAAGACATTGATCTGGACGTTGGACGTCACCAACATAGACCCAAAACCATGTTTATGAATTATGATATCCGATATCAGAAAATGCATGGATAGTTGTGAAATTCAGATTACACAGAATGCTACAAATTAGGTGTTCTAGTATTATTATACTTGGAAAATAAATATTAAAAAAAAATCATCAAGTATGTTATTGAAGTACTGGAACATGCCCATATAGATCCTCATCATTGAACTGGATATTGGTAAGCAGTCAGCACAAGTTGAATCCATGTTTAATCTATAATTTGTATGAGAGCACTATAGATTAATAGACACATATCCTTCATAATGGACATAAAACTGTAGTCATATCCTTCATCACAATGATTCCTCAGTGAGCAAAAATTTAGTTGCCATGTTTGGTTTTCAAATCCTATTTTTGTACCACATTCTTCAAATATCAAGCTTATGTTTTCATGCATTTTCTCTTTTAATAAATGTTAAGAGTTTTAATTCAAAGGGCAGAATCAGCTTACTTTAACACCCTCTTCGAACTCCTGCAAGATGGTGGGAATAGATGCAATAACTTGATCCTCTGATTTGGAATAAAATGCACCAGCAAGATCATTCTGGCCTATGTCAAACATGTAAAGCCCTTGTTTGAAATAATCTTCTTGAGGAAGGAATCTGTCCAATTTTCCACCTAAGAACAACAGAGGGTACAATCAGTTATCTTCCCTAATTTATAACCAGTTATTAAAAAATACCAACCTTAATCTGATATTCCACCTAAGAACAACAGAAGGTACAATCAGTTATCTTCCCTAATTTATAACCAGTTATTAAAAAAAAAAAACTACCTTAATCTGATGAGATTCTGCTATCATTGTTTCTGTTACCTGTATATGATTAATAATAGGAGAAGGATTACTCATTCTTGTTGATTTGATCAACCAGCTAAAGAACTCATCCACTTATTGTATCTCTTATTTTAATTTGCTCATAATTAGTACAGTAAAATCTGTTTTAAGGCCTGTCAGAAATAATAACTAATTTAACCCAAGAACGTACGTTTGCTCAATGAAACCAAAGCACACCTAAATAAAGTATCTGGGAGCATGAAATAGGTGGTATACAGCTATGTCAACACATTTTAATTTTTAATCGTCCTAAACGGACTTTCAAGAAAATATGAAGCCAAGAAGACTGTTGTATACAATTTCATGCTCAATGCACAAAATTTTAGTCTTGGATGTAGATTTCTTTCACCCTTTTTCCTTGCAGATTTGAACTAGATGATCTGAAACAGAGCTTTCGTGTTTGCCTTAAAAATCTTCTGTCACTTTCTTCTAACCCTATGATTGTCAATACACTAATGCACTTTGGACACTCCTTTCACTCAATGCCATGCTCTTGACTGGACCATATTTTTCTGTTATCAAAAATTGTTTTGAGTCTTCTACAACCCTGTTTCGATTGATCTTTATCTTGTACATCCATAAGAACTGGCAGAAAGTTGTCAGGAGGGACAATGGAAACCAACATTGCTTTTATTTATATTTTTCATTGCAGATAGTCATCTTGCACTAGAAACGTTGTCAACCCTTTTTTTTTTTCTTTTGTAAGAAGTGAATCTTTTTTATCAGACAATTTTAATTCAGAATTCCCCACAAGCAGGAAGAAAGATATAGGAATGAGTAGAATTACTATCTAAGGTCATAAATATTTAACTTAGTTCAGGTGATGGATTGAAGAAGATCTTGTGAAATTGAAGAAAATGAATATTGAGATCCCATACTAAAGTAATAACAATGCTTTCACTAAGAGAGATTTTTTTTTTTCTTTTGAAGAAGAAGAAGAAGAAGAGAGATTCTGCTGGTGTAGAATTAGCACTACTGAAATATAGGTGAGTAGAGAATGTGCAACAATGTGGCCCATCAGGTAGCCTACCTGGCCATTATTAACTTTCCAGGTAATTGGGACCCATATTTGCTTGATCGTCCAGTGGGTATCGACTGCCAATTGATCTGTTGCCTGAATGTGGGTCCCCGTTTACCAGGTGATTGAACTGTTACACTGTAGATTACCTCAAGCAAGCATTATCACATAACTTTTTTACCTTTTTTGGAAAGTTAAGGGTTACATGGAAACTAGAAATCCATGGAAATAGCCATTCCAGATTTCTTCTGTTTGCCTTGGCTTTTTCCATTTCTGTCCACCCCATCTTTCGCAATTGTCCCGTGCAAGTAGAGAAAGACAACTCCTAGACTCCCATGTAAGTGGATTGAAAATACGCAATTTCATTTCGATCTAATTTCTTTGCAACATAAAAACAAACAGTCACCTAGCAGCTCAAGAACCCGCGCTTTGAATCTGAAAAATTGTGCAACTTGAATTCCGAAGGAAAATGGGCTGACAGATGATGCTGTGGCCGGAAGTATGGTACACCCAGCCGAAGCAAAATTGCACCCTCTTCGGAAGTTAGGAAGTCCCACTGATTCCAAATATGCGTTTAGAAATGGCATATCCATTGCATCCACTGCGCCAAACAGTAAAAGAACATAAATATCATTTTTTTTTATAAATTCCAATTTATGCAACAAAGAACGAAAAAAGAAAGTGTAACCATTTATCATGACCAGAGCATTCCTATGATCCTATCATGAACTCTGTCTGGTCACTAAAATGGTGAGATTATTTGAATATCTGAGTCATTAAAAACAAATCCTCATGTGAAGTGATCCTTCCCATGGCTTGTACAATGATCTGGTGATCATTGTGGTGATGGGTGGTGCCTGGGTCCCACCACTTGTTTAATATGTGGGAAAGGCCTGGGTGAGCCAAATACATCATGGTTGCCTAACATCAATTATGACTTCCAAACCAAAAGAATGGCTAGACCCTTTTGACAGTTTGCAGTCATGGATTCATTCCGATAAGTAAATCACAAATTATATAAGCAAACATAAGGAGACCCAAAAAAAAAAAAAAGCGTATGTTTGAGCAATGGAGGAAACATTACAGAGAAAGTCGATGATTAGACGGCCATCGCAGAATCGACCAGATGGTTGGTGGAAGTATGTTACCCCATTAGGCAGATCAAGAGGTTCGCCAATCCCCGCTGAGACGAGTCCTCCTGTGTCGGAATTTGAGTCGCCGAAGTTGAATATGGCCGGATAATTGAAATCAACGGCAGGGATGAGAGGTGCAGAGAGGAGAATTGTTGTTGTGAAGAATGAGAAGAATAAGAAGGTTCTCAAAGCCATGGCTTTTGAAAACTTTCATTTGCAAGTTGCAACGCACAACTGCTCGTATGAAAAGAAAAACCTGGAAGGTGGTTTGGTGGGGAAAGGTAAAGGTGTCTTGCAAGTAAGTGAAAGACATTTTGATTTGAGAGCACACTGCATTTTATTCTCTACACACTGTATTTTAAAATAAAAAAAATAAAAATATAAAATTCCTAAACTACCCCTTGTCTACATTTGTTCAGCGACACGAGGCCAAACGAATCGAGTTTTCTCGGCATTATCGGTTTGCTCGGCCGTGTAACGCCGAGAAAACTCGATTCGTTCGGCCCTGTAACGCCGAACGAATCGGATTCGCCAATTTCAATGGCAAATTTTATTTTATTTTTACATCCAAAGCATTTGATTTTTCTCCATTTGCTTGTCCACCGTGAGAGGGAGAGAGGAAGGGGAGAGGGTGACCGGGCGGCGGTCGGCGATGAGCGGGGAGAGGGAAATAGAGAGGGAGAAGGAGAGGAAGATGATGAGGAAGAGGGAGATGAGAGGAAGGGGAGAGGGTGGGCGGTGGACAACGAGGAGAAGGGAGAGAGAAGGAAGGAGATGGCGAGGGTAGTTTAGGAATTTTTTGATTTTTTTTTTTTTAAATGTAGTGTGTAGAGAGTCATTTGTAGTGTGTAGGTAGCCACTCTCTTTTGATTTTCCCTCTAGCCCTAATTGATTTTCTTATAATTGCAAAATATATGAGAAAGTTATAAAAGGTGGCTGGATTGTGTGCATTTAGCAAAAAGGGAGATGCTCATGTAAGCGCATATCTTACCTTACTATGAGAGATCATGAGAGGTCCACCACCTTATCTCATAGTAAAGTAAGAGATGCTCTCATTGGATCATCTCCCTAGCAAAAATATAAAGATCTAGATCCATGCTTCAAACTTAATGTGTAAGTGCCCAGAACTTAATGGGTCAGATTAGAGTCGGGTTAGCAGGTAGGACAACATTTTACCACCTCTACACTCCTAGAACCAAAACCAACCACTTCCAAAAAAAAAAAAAAACATATGGAAACCTGACTATTAATCCTCATTTTATTCGGATGGGTGTTGTGGGTATTTTAGAGGAATAGAAGGCACAAATTTGCAGGACTGAATGAATCAAGGCGTACCCGTGCCTTGAACTCAAAGCGTGCTCAGACTTAAAAGCGACAAGATGACATGATTTTGTTTCGTTTGTTTTTATTATCAAATACGCAAGAGGGGATGTGATTGTGATGGCGAACCGTCCAAACACTCTGCACAAAATGTAGATAGTGACCCCCCAAACCCTCCAAAAGAGACTGCAAAATTAGGTATTTTGTCTTTTTTGGTTGAGGGTCTTGCCCGGACAACTCCTTTTTATGGCCACCAATTTGAAGAGTGGGTTTGGATAATACTAGTTTCCACCTTATTCTTCTCGTTTATATTTATATAAATATATATGAATTTTATTGAAAATAAGGACAAACGATAATTAGACTTATTTATTAAGAAATATTTGCAAATATCAAATTAAGATGCCATAGGCAAGGAAAAGACGATTTTGCCCGCAACCATATCGTTAGGCTAATTTAAAATAAATCCCATTTTCTTTGCCCTAAACGACATCATTAGGGCACATTGAAAGTAGGGTTGTCAAAGGGCCGGGCTGGAGTGAGCCCTTACCCTACCTGTAGACACCTCATTCGGCCCCCTATGCTAGCATAAAATACCTGCCATATATAGTGGCGCCCCCATTTCACCTATAATTGAAAGATTAATGGCATAATTAAAATTAATTAACGACGATGAAGATGCTTGTCGCTAATTTTAGACTTAGTTCGACGATCCTTAGGAATCCGCAAGAGAGAAGCCAAATTGCGTTGAGATTCTAAGCCAAACCCACTACTTACACAAGGAGCGGGCCGCATCACTAGTTAGGCATATTTCAGACCACTTAGGACACATTTAGGCCAATCCCCGCAAAGATTACACTTAGTTTGCCTAAGCGCCACATAGTTAACCTAAGTTAAGGAGCTAGATCCATCAATCCAAATGTCCCCTTCGTTTTCCAACCTCTAATCATCAAGATGTGTGGACCATTTGGTTCTACCCTTTGACTGCTTTCAAACAATGTAGATCTCCAAACTCCGACGAGCCGATTAAAAGTTATCAGTTATTGAAGTTTGCCCTAAAAAAATGCTAAACCCCTACATAGGCGCCACCCCAGTTGCGCCCAACCTGCCAAATGCAGCATAGACACCACGCTAGCTTGTCAAAGACCAACTTAGGTGCCCACTGTTTGGATCCCACCCTCCAATTTCACCAATTTGACTTGAAAACGGTCTGAGACCACCCCAAATAGGGACCCAACATCAAAAGGGGTGAAATTCTCACCTAGACGCCCCCTTGTGGCGCCCAGCCTTAGTGACAACCTAGTGTGCCACCCAATCTATTAAAAAGCCACATAGATGCCCACAAGTAGACACCTACCTCTCCAATTTCGCCAATTCAATTTGAGAATTATCCGGGACCACTCCAAATGGGACCGGGCTCCAAAAACGAGTGAAAACCCACCTAGGCGCCACTTTAGGGGTGCCTAGGCTGCGTAATTCAAGTTAGGCCGCCTTGGGATGTGCAGAATTGGTATACCGATAAAAATGTAACGCCCCAATTCCAGATACCGATAAAATCGTTCGAGTATCCACAGTTGGAGCGTTACTTCCCGGAAAATCCGAGAACTTCCAAGATCGTAGGCCCGCAGTGAGGTCCAATTTAAAACTTTTTGAACCATATAGTAATAACAGTTAAATTGCGGAAGCATAAATAAATAGAGCAGAAGCAATAGGTATCATATATAAGTAAAAATGTGAGCAGAACTACAGTCTAGTTAAAGGATTCAGTTGTTAATATCAAAGTTAAGTACATGTTTGATTTCTACCCAACTCACTACAAAAATTCTCTCAAAACCCAAAATAAGATAAGACTCTCAAAACCCAGGTAGCTCATCTCCGCCCTCCGGCTCGACATCCGGGTCGGCCGGACCCCATCCGTAATCTCCGACAATCGGTGCCTCTACTAGCGCAAGTGCATCCTCTGGGATCTCTGGGTCAAGGCCTAAGCACCAAAGATGGGTCAAATCTAAAAGATCTGGCAAGTCACAGCATACTACTAACATAGGACATATATATCAAATGAATAAAGACAGGTAAATAAATTAAAGAATAACAAGGTAATGTACTAGGCAGTTGAGCAGTATAATCATAAGGAATCAGGATAATATAAAAACAAGGTGAAGTGTGAACTTCAACAGGAGAATCAATAGGGAAATACAACGGTCCAATCCTAGGTAATGGGCCACGGTAGGTTCAGGTCCATCTCCGGTAATTTGACCTCTAAACGAAGTCACTGATGCCATATAATACTGTGTTTGGTGCTTATGAGGTTACGGGCATCATTGACAACTCTTAGATGTCAAATCATCTTAGATTAACAACCAAAACCTTAATCAGCGGTCCCCGCGAGTCAAGGTTGAGCCACACCGTTGACTCGGGCTTAGAACATCGATAAACGTTCATTTGGATGGTCAATGGGCCCCACAACTGATCACAACTCCTAAATGTTGAAAACTGGAAAATCAGGGTTTCCCAGGTGACCTGAGGTGTAGTGTGCTCGGTTGACCTCCTGGCCTGGTGGATCAACCGAGTGCACTGAATAATCTGAATCAAGCTTCCTGGAAAACTTATTTCGTTTCTAAAGGTTCCCAGCGTGCCCAGTCAACCTCCTGGCCTAGGTGATTGACCGCATACACCAAAAACCTAGAAAGATTGATGTCCCAGCTTTCAGACACTTTCTGCTGCAAATCCTAGGTATTAGGTCAACCGGAACATAGAGAGTCTGAGTTTCAGGTGAAAAACCAACTTTTAGTCAATTTTTGCAAAACAGTGTGTACCGGGTTGACCTGGGAAGGGCCAGGTCGACCTGGCTAACTGAAATGGGTCTCTGTAGGAAAAATTAACTGAGGGTCAGTTTTCCACAAAATACAGTGTATCGGGTCGACCTGGGAAGGGCCAGGTCGACCTGGCTAACTGAAAACTCATCCTGCAGGAAGTTCCCAACTGGGAGATGATTTTCCCAAAATGCAGTGTCCAAGGTCGACCTACCTGCAGGCAAGTCGACCTGGTACACAAGGAAACCAGGCCTGCAGAGTTTTAGTTGGGACTCCATTTTTTCCAAATCCTAGTGCTGCAGGTGGACTCAGTAGGTCGACCCACTGCACGAAAACTAGGAAAATCCAGTTTCACTAACTTTTCCATTTTTGCTCGTTTTTCCTCCAAACCACTTCCAATCACTTCCAAACTCCGTCCAAACATAATCAAACACAAATCTACTAAAATGCCCATCAATCCAACATCCTTTGGACCCATTGATCTTCCAAATGGGGGGTGAAACCCCCATCCATCAATGGCCAATCCATCCAATCACACACAACTAAGCTCCAGGTGAATTCTAAGACTTAATCAATAACATACATGAATTAAAAACCACTGAATCAAAGGAAATAAACATACATTCTAAGCTAATAGTAAGGTGCACTTGCCTTTGTGAGAAGAGAAGGTTTGTAGAGGAATATGGAGAGAGAGATAGAGAAATCCCAGCTGAAGAAGAAGAAGATGAGGATACAACAGCTCCTAAGCAATTCTCCCAGCACACTCAGTAGCTCACTCACAGCTCTAAGGAGAAGAAATGAGAGAGAGGAAGAAGAGAGAAATGAAGAAGGAATAGTAGGTAGGTTTTCATTGGGATTAGTGTAGTATTTATAGATTTTGGGGGAGGGATTAATGACTGTATTAGCCTTTAGGTTTACCCTTTGTGGGCCCTCTAATTGCTATTTTTAATACTAATTATTACTAATCTTTACTAATTATTGCTAATTACTAGCTAATTATGCTAATTAGGGGTTAATCAGGGTAATTAGTTAGCTTTTCCTAAGTTATAGTTAGACTACCTTAGTTGAGTTAGTATTTTGGTTAGTAGGGTGTTTTGTTAATACTAGGGTTTATTAGTGTAGAGAAGCCCTTAGTATGGTTTTTAATTAATTAGAGGGGGGTCATTGCCTATGGATTGCGCCAGTTGAAAGAGCACGAGAAGAAGTACGCCACGCACGACCTGG
Organism: Cinnamomum chago; assembly: GCA_038049695.1. Classification (NCBI taxonomy): domain Eukaryota; kingdom Viridiplantae; phylum Streptophyta; class Magnoliopsida; order Laurales; family Lauraceae; genus Cinnamomum; species Cinnamomum chago. The sequence goes on from CP142458.1 coordinate 39,030,820, forward strand.
AGCTTGCAGCGGTCGTTTTTGCTTTGAAGTTGTGGCGGCACTACCTCTATGGCGAGAAGTTCGAAGTGCATTCAGATCATCGCAGTTTGCAGTACCTGTTCACTCAGAACGACCTCAACAACCGGCAGAGGAGATGGATGGAGTACATCAAGGATTACGACTTCCCTATCAAATACCATCCTGGTAAGGCGAATGTCGTAGCGGATGCTTTGAGCAGGAAGACCGCACTCGTCAGTTTTCTAGCAGTAGAGGGTGTGTGGACCGACATCTTCAGCAGCTTAGACGTTCAGTTTCAGCCACTCAGCGAGAGAGTCTTACTTGCTACCATGTCCGCATGGGAACCAGAGTTGCTAGGAAAGGTCAAGGACAATCAACGCAACGATCCCAAGCTTGTCAGAGTGATCGAGCAGATTGACCAGAGGCCAGAGTTCAGACTGATTGACGGAGTGCTCTACTATCAGGACAGATTGTACGTGCCGGATGTCCAGGAGCTAAAGGACGAGATCCTCGCAGATGCACACCATAGCAGATACTCGATTCACCCCAGCAGCACCAAGATGTACCAGAACCTGAGGAGCTACTACTGGTGAAACAACATGAAGAAGGAGATAGCTCGCTATGTCTCCAGGTGTTTGACGTGTCAGCAGATCAAGGTCGAGCACCAGAAGCCGCCAGGACTACTTCATCAGCTTGACATCCCTCAGTGGAAGTGGGAGCACATCACCATGGACTTCATCGCGGGACTCCCAGCTACCAGGAGACGCCACGACGACATTTGGGTGATTGTGGATCGGCTGACTAAGTCAGCCCACTTCTTGCCAGTCTCGATGATAGCAGGACTCGACGTCCTTGCTAAGCTGTATGTGGATCGGATCGTCTCATTGCACGGAGTTCTAGCTTCGATTGTTTCGGACAGAGACCCGCGTTTCACTTCTCATTTCTGGGAGAGTCTACAGCAAGCCTTGGGCACCAAGTTGAGCTTCAGTACAGCTTATCATCCTCAGACAGACGGGCTGTCACGCCCGCGAACCGAAACCTCGGGGGCGGGAAATTGGATTAAGCATAAATGTATTTTACTTCTCCCAAGATCCGCGTGTGTGAAGACAACACATTCTGAATATTTTGCGGAAGCATTTGTGGCGTTGCGACCCGAAGTCCGTGGCCATCGGATTCCGCGTCGCACTCAACCTTTAGCACATAGCTATTATATCAAGAATCATATCAGACTGGAGTAACCATCACAATAAATTACAGAGCTGACGGTAACAGGATATTACATTCCCAAATATGTTCAAGTTACAATTATCAATGTACATTAATTAAGAATCCCAAGAAAAGGCTAATAAAAGCCATACAACAATAAGCTATAAACTACTACCCAAATGTGACGTAGCTCCGATGTCAAGCTCAATGTCTACATGACATAGCCGACAAACTAACCTGCAAAGCATGGCTCTACAGCCAACAAAAGCACTCAACTCGGGGCGAAGAAATCTGAACCTGAGTACCAAAAGTAGTGGGTCAGACACGACGGTCTGGCAGGTGGATGAAAAGATAACAAATATACTGAAGAATAAAACATATGATAAATCATGCTAATCGATCAAATGCTGCATATAATTACACGGGTGCAAAAGTCGGGAATCTCGGGGAAAACCTGTATTCGTTTCAAGCATGGGTAAAACATGAAGATCTAATAAAACATGTATTCATTTACATCATCTATAATCATAGATATTTGACAATCGGGTATTCGTCTAAAACATGTATAAATATAGTGGTTTGACAAAACAAACGTTCATTTGAAACTTAAGTAAAACACAAGTATACAACAAATCAGGTATCCATAGCAGTCTGGCAAAACCAATGTCCATTTGAAACATATGTGAAAAATACGGATATTTAACAAACCGGGTGTTCGTTTAAAACAGGTGTAACCAAGGAAATCTGACAAGACTAATGTTCATTTAAAACATATCTCAAAGCAGGGATATTTAACAAATCGGATATTCATTTGAAACCGGTATAAACATAGTGATCTGGCAAAACAAGTGTCATTTGAAACATATTTCAAAGCATGGGTATTTAACAATTCGGGTATTCATTTAAAAACAGGTATAAACATAGATATCTGACAAACCAAATGTCCTTTAAAACAAGGCACTGATATTTAACAATTCGGGTATTCCTTTAAAACACGTGTAATCATATAAATCTAGCAAAATCATTGATCGTATGGAACATATGTAAAAGCATGGTTATTCACCCAACCGGCATTCATTTAAAACATGTGCGGGTACAAAGGACAGAAAACAATATAATAATAACTAAATTTACATTGGAGAATATTAGCACTTGTTTAAATAACAACTTTCATAAAGGAAACGAATCATTTATCGGAAAGCAAGTAAACAATATAAAACATGTCGGGTATCCAAGGAATCGGGAACTGGCAAGATGGCAATCACAAGAAGCTAAGTCCTCTATCACCGAAGTGACAAGAGTATAACGGGACGTTGGTCTCAGTCACACAAGGTGAGGAGACTCAACGTAAATCATATATACAATATAAATATACGGGAACGGGACCACGGTAGCGAACCGGGTATCGGGACGGGACCACGGTAATAACCGGGTATCGGGATCCAAACTGCAGCTGGCGGGACGGGAGAGGGATTTCCAAGTCGGTGGATCAAACCGACAAGGTATCCAAGCTTAGTGATGCCGACTCATAGGTCAAATAACAAATCGGGACATATGCAAGTAAATCAAGTACAATAATTAAACGGGTAAAACGGGGGTGCTCAAGGGCACACTGTCACTTCATATCGGGCAATACATTTTGGGACAAATAACTGTTACTAGTGTAACTTCAATGCTTTCGGGAAACAAGTCATTTGATGCAAATCTCGGGAAATGAGGAAATATAATGAACTATAACAATTCCGGGAAAATATTGATTTCAAGATCTATATAAGTGAATAGGGGTCCCGTATGTCAATTATAGTCATCACTTGGTACTCCTTGAGTTTGCAGACATTCCGGGCTCCTTATGCACTTTTACTACTTTCAAAACTTAAAATGAGCTTATGGGTAGTACTAGATGTTACAATAGCAAGAATCAAGATTATAAACGGTCCATCCTAGGCATGACATTAATCCGGAAACATCGAGCAACCGATTCAGTCATCGAAAGGAATAGAATTAGCGATAACCAAGGAAATAGACTTGTGTTTAGATATAAAGAAGATATCGCGTCGTTCCATCCCGGTCAAGATTGAAATGGATTGAACTTCGATGCCACCGAACCAACCGTGAGGCGTGTCGGCTCAAGACATTCTCACACTTGGTCCAAACGGTCCAAAAAGGGTAGTCAGGGTCCCACCTAAAACCAAGAATTAGTGTCTAATCAACACCATTCTTTTCTTTTAGTTCCCTAGTCTTAGAGACCTTAGATTAGGGTACAATTGGTCTTAACACTAAGGTATACACCCCTAGGACTCATAGAAGGCCCAAAGTTTTCCAAAAAAACACAATATCAAATTTCACTAAATTTCTGTACCAAAAATGTACAGGGTCCGATCGATCGGCCCAAAAAGCCTTACTGTTAAAAGACAGGCCGATCGATCGGCCTGTAGGTCCGATCGATCGGACCTGGGCGTGCAGCAGGTCCGGGACACTGATTTCTCTTCCCTTTTCCTTTCCTTTCCAACACTTAAACCACTAGCATTTCTCTTCCATAATCACTTCAAAACCTCATTAAAACTCCAATGAACAATTAAATTCAAACACCTCTTTAAACGGGTATCAATTTCAAGTCAATGTAACTTATAAACATAACCATGAATAGCCAATCCAACCTCATTCCTTTTAAAACCATATGAACAAACTTGACCAAATGAAAGCACATTTTTCCAAGAGATTAACAAGAGAGAAACCACCATTAATATGCAATTTCGAAATCAATAGAAATATGACAAGAAGCATGTGTAGAAACATATATCACATTATCAAGAACAAGTAATAAAACTTAGGATTTTCTCATAAAACTTAATAACATTCAAACCATCCATTCATCCACTTGCCTTTGACTCTAATCAAGCAAATCAAGCTCCTAATCACCTCTCAAGCTCAAGATCCACAATCTCTACAAAAACCCCCAAAACAACCCTAAAATGGGTTAAACAATGAAATGACCATGAAACCTTTCAATAATCAAGGTGGAGCTTCTCTAAGGCTAGAAGATTACAAATCTAGAAGATGAAGAACACTTACTTGCAAGGTCCTCTAATGGACAAGGTAAGCTCAAAGGAAGTCTTGTGATGGAGGGTTCTCTTCACAAATGGTATCAATGGAAAGCTTGCAAGATGAGGAAGAAGAAGGTGGTCTCCATTTCTTGATTGATGAACTATTGGTGTGGCTTGGAGATGAAGAAGCAAGAAGAAGAAGAAGTTGCACAAGGGAAAACCCTAGGTTCAGCTGGAACAATGGTGAATGAAATGAATGAAGGAGATGGGTTCCCCTTATAAACAAGTGAGGTTTGGGTCCCACAACTTAAAGAACTTGGGTGGCTGAAATCATCTAATTCGGGACCTCGGATGGATTCGACGAAGAAGGAAGAAATGATCGTCGAAATATCTAGTTTCCAAAAAGTGTATGTTTCATGGGTTTCGAGAATATCGAGTTTTGGGTACAGATTTGGTGAGAAAAGACTGTTTTGCCCTCAAGGCCAAGAAATCGGGTTTCGGGTTCTCAGATGGATATGGGATCAACATGAAAGTTGTAGGATTCCTCAAGATGAATGCATCGGGCCAAAAACACAATACGAAACAAATCGGGAAAATCTCACAAGTAAATGCAAAGCCGAAAAGGGAACCCCCAAAGGGCCCCACAAGCTACCAAAGCACTCAAAAGCCCAAAACTAGAAGAAAACCCATTCTAGCTCACAAACTCAACCCAACAAATACTAATCCCACTAAAAGAACTAATCCACAAATAAAACAACACTAATCCAAGAGATTAGGGGTCGGGTTCTCACACGGGCAGACATAGCGTACCAACCAGACACTTGAGGACATGTTGAGAGCTTGTGTCTTGGACTTCAAGGAGAATTGGGAGGATTCCTTGCCGCTTTTCGAGTTCGCCTACAACAACAGCTACCATGCGAGCATCAAGATGGCACCGTTCGAGGCTCTGTACGGGAGGAGATGCAAGACCCCAGTCTGTTGGGAAGAAGTTGGTGTCAGGAGTTTCCATGGAGCTTCCATAGTCAGCGACACCAGCGAGAAGGTTCGGCAGATAGTCGAGAACCTGAAGGTCAGCTGCAGCCGACAGAAGAGCTATCCAGACAATCGGCGCAGACCTCTCGAGTTCGAGAAGGGGGACAGAGTTTTCCTGAAGGTTTCTCCGGCTAGAGGCACCCTCAGATTTGGCGAGAAGGGCAAGTTAGCACGGAGATATGTCGGACCGTTCGAGATCAGGTCGAGAGTTGGAGACGTCGCCTATAAGCTTCAGCTACCGCCAGAGCTATCAGGAGTGCACGACGTGTTCCACGTCTCCATGCTGAAGAAGTACGTGGAGGACCCTACACACATCCTTCATCATCAGCCACTCAGCATCCAGCCAGACGCTTCATACGTCGCCAGGCCAGTTGCGATCATCGACACCAAGGAGCAGGTGCTCCGGACCCGAACCATTCATTGGGTGAAGGTTCAGTGGGAGCATCACACTCCGGAGGAGGCTACATGGGAGCTACGCGATCAAGTGGAGAAGGACTACCCACATCTTCTACCTCAGGTATGATCTAACTTTGTTTTTACATTTGGGGACCAAATGTTTTAAAAGGAGGGAATGATGTGAGGCCCCACCCTTTGTGGGCCCTCTAATTGCTATTTTTAATACTAATTATTACTAATATTTACTAATTATTGCTAATTACTAGCTAATTGTGCTAATTAGGGGTTAATCAGGGAAATATGTAGCTTTTCCTAAGTTATAGTTAGACTAGCTTAGTTGAGTTAGTATTTTGGTTAGTAGGGTGTTTTGTTAATACTAGGGTTTATTAGTGTAGAGAAGCCCTTAGTATGGTTTTTAATTAATTAGAGGGGGGTCATTGCAAAAAGTGCATTTCTAGAACCTTCCAGCCCAAAGTCCAAAAAGCCCCTAACCCTAACCCTAATTCTATGTAAACCTAAAGGCTAATACAGTCATTAATCCCTCCCCCAAAATCTATAAATACTACACTAATCCCAATGAAAACCTAGCTACTATTCCTTCTTCATTTCTCTCTTCTTCCTCTCTCTCATTTCTTCTCCTTAGAGCTGTGAGTGAGCTACTGAGTGTGCTGGGAGAATTGCTTAGAAGCTGTTGTATCCTCATCTTCTTCTTCTTCAGCTGGGATTTCTCTATCTCTCTCTCCATATTCCTCTACAAACCTTCTCTTCTCACAAAGGCAAGTGTACCTTACTATTAGCTTAGAATGTATGTTTATTTCCTTTGATTCAGTGGTTTTTAATTCATGTATGTTATTGATTAAGTCTTAGAATTCACCTGGAGCAAGTGTACCTTACTATTAGCGTTGATTGTCCTTGACCTTTCCTAGCAACTCTGGTTCCCATGCGGACATGGTAGCAAGTAAGACTCTCTCGCTGAGTGGCTGAAACTGAACGTCTAAGCTGCTGAAGATGTCGGTCCACACACCCTCTACTGCTAGAAAACTGACGAGTGCGGTCTTCCTGCTCAAAGCATCCGCTACGACATTCGCCTTACCAGGATGGTATTTGATAGGGAAGTCGTAATCCTTGATGTACTCCATCCATCTCCTCTGCCGGTTGTTGAGGTCGTTCTGAGTGAACAGGTACTGCAAACTGCGATGATCTGAATGCACTTCGAACTTCTCGCCATAGAGGTAGTGCCGCCACAACTTCAAAGCAAAAACGACCGCTGCAAGCTCCAGGTCGTGAGTGGCGTACTTCTTCTCGTGCTCTTTCAACTGGCGCGATCCATAGGCAATGACCCCCCTCTAATTAATTAAAAACCATACTAAGGGCTTCTCTACACTAATAAACCCTAGTATTAACAAAACACCCTACTAACCAAAATACTAACTCAACTAAGGTAGTCTAACTATAACTTAGGAAAAGCTAACTAATTACCCTGATTAACCCCTAATTAGCATAATTAGCTAGTAATTAGCAATAATTAGTAAAGATTAGTAATAATTAGTATTAAAAATAGCAATTAGAGGGCCCACAAAGGGTAAACCTAAAGGCTAATACAGTCATTAATCCCTCCCCCAAAATCTATAAATACTACACTAATCCCAATGAAAACCTACCTACTATTCCTTCTTCATTTCTCTCTTCTTCCTCTCTCTCATTTCTTCTCCTTAGAGCTGTGAGTGAGCTACTGAGTGTGCTGGGAGAATTGCTTAGGAGCTGCTGTATCCTCATCTTCTTCTTCTTCAGCTGGGATTTCTCTATCTCTCTCTCCATATTCCTCTACAAACCTTCTCTTCTCACAAAGGCAAGTGCACCTTACTATTAGCTTAGAATGTATGTTTATTTCCTTTGATTCAGTGGTTTTTAATTCATGTATGTTATTGATTAAGTCTTAGAATTCACCTGGAGCTTAGTTGTGTGTGATTGGATGGATTGGCCATTGATGGATGGGGGTTTCACCCCCCATTTGGAAGATCAATGGGTCCAAAGGATGTTGGATTGATGGGCATTTTAGTAGATTTGTGTTTGATTATGTTTGGACGGAGTTTGGAAGTGATTGGAAGTGGTTTGGAGGAAAAACGAGCAAAAATGGAAAAGTTACTGAAACTGGATTTTCCCAGTTTTCGTGCAGTGGGTCGACCTATTGAGTCCACCGGCAGTGTACCAGGTCGACCTACCAGTAGGTAGGTCGACCCGTGACACTAGGATTTGGAAAAAATGGAGTCCCAGCTAAAAACTCTGTAGGCCTGGTGTCCCTGTGTACCAGGTCGACCTGCCTGCAGGTAGGTCGACCTTGGACACTACATTTTGGGAAAATCAGCTTCCAGTTGGGAACTTCCTGCAGGATGAGTTTTCAGTTACCCAGGTCGACCTGGCCCTTCCCAGGTCGACCCGGTACACTGTATTTTGTGGAAAACTGACCCTCAGTTAATTTTTCCTGCAGAGACGCATTTCAGTTAGCCACGTCAACCTGGCCCTTCCCAGGTCGACCCGGTACACACTGTTTTATAGAAATTGACTGAAAGTTGGTTTTTCACCTGAAACTCAGACTCTCTATGTTCAGGTTGACCTAATACCTAGGATTTGCAGTAGAAAGTGTCTGAAAGCTGGGACATCAATCTTTCTAGGGTTTTTGGTGTATGCGGTGAATCACCTAGGCCAGGGGGTTGACTGGACATGCTGGGAACCTTTAGAAACGAAATAAGTTTTCCAGGAAGCCCGATTCAGATTATTTAGTGCACTCGGTTGATCCACCAGGCCAGGAGGTCGACCGAGCACACGACACCTCAGGTCCACCTTGGAAACCCTGATTTTTCAGTTTTGAACATTTAGGAGTTGTGATCAGTTGTGGGGCCCATTGACCATCCAAATGAACGTTTATCGATGTTCTAAGCCCGAGTCAACGGTGTGGCTCAACCTTGACTCACGGGGACCACTAATTAGGGTTTTGGTTGTTAATCTAAGATGATTTGACCTCTAAGTGTTGTCAATGATGCCCGTAACCTTATAAGCACCAGACACAGTATTATATGGCATCAGTGACTTCGTTTAGAGATCAAATTACCGGAGATGAACCTGAACCTAACGTGGCCCATTACCTAGGATTGGACCGTTGTATTTCCCTATTGATTCTCCTGTTGAAGTTCACACTTCACCTTGTTTAATGCTGTCATTCTTAGATCTTTAGAATAGCTGTTAATTGTTAATTAAATATAATTGGAGGACCTAAACCTAGGATATCTTAGAGGTGACCTGTTAGCATGATTTGGAGATCACTGACCCGTGTTTGTGTCTAGGCGGGCCCTTATTGGGCCTAAGTGTGGAGATGTGTACCTTTAGTTGGAGGAGGTAGTTTATATTTGGGTTTTTAGTCGTGATGGATTGAATGAACTGCTTATCACTAGAAAATGGATTTGGTGCCTCGTTTGGACGGTTTTAGACTAGGCTATGTATTGATGGGCCTTGGTATGGATCAACGAGTGGGCTTGGACTTAGACTATAATCCATAGACTGATTGATGTACAGACCTCTTAGAGACTTGGTTTGGACCTTGTTCACGCAAGGCAAAGCCTAGACAGACACAGACCCTTAGAGTTATTCTTGAGTCGGCATAGACATTCACTCGGTTGATTTAAGCTCAGCTTGTGGACTGATCATCCCCGGTAGGAGCTAGTATGAGTGTTGAGAAGCTATCATGACGAGCTATGATGTTAAGACGGACGGTGTGATACCGTGTCCGGTCTTGAGTGATGAGTGTGATGAGATGATGAGTGATTTGCGGGATTAGTAATTCCCAGCACTGGTGAGATTTCCCCGCCGCAACTGTGTTCAGTTTGGGACGGCCGCGGCATAATATCCCGCGGTATTCCAGCTCGTGTGAATGTGCCATTTCGTAGTAGATTAGATGTGTTATATTATCCTGATTCCTTATGATTATACTGCTCAACTGCCTAGTTCTTATACATTGTTATTATCTAAATTATTTACCTGTCTCTATTCATTTGATATATATGTTCTATGTTAGTATTATGCTGTGACTTGCCAGATCTTTTAGATCTGACCCATCTTTGGTGCTTAGGCCTTGACCCAGAGATCCCCGAGGATGCACTAGCGCTTGTAGAGGTGCCGATTGCTGGAGAGTTCGCGTGGGGTGATGGAACGCGCTCCAGCGTCCCCGAGGCGCTACCGGGAGTCGGCGGACGTGGGAGTCCGTTTGGTCCGATCCTTTCGCCCCCGGGGGGCGGAGCGTGCATCAACGCTTTTGGGTGTTTGGGTGGGTGTGCCAGATTTTCTGTTTTACTTGGAATTGCAAGTGATGATCCGGAGATCAATCTTCGCAAGTAAAAAAGGAAATCAACTTCTTTTCAAGTTTCCATTGCATATATATTTAAGAAAAGAGACAGTTTTTTATTTTGCCGTAAAAGGCGATTTTTTTGGCATTTATAGCCGATTTTTGGCGTTTATAGCCGGTTTGTGGCGTTTATATCCGATTTACAATTCTCATCAATAATGAAAGACAAGAGTTGTGGTTTTTTGTCTCTTTAAAATAAAATACAAAATACAATGAAAAGCGAGAAAGGAAGAATCTAACTTTTCAGGAGATTGTGGGAGGGACCCGTTTAGATTGACGGTCGCGAGTCATGTATGGACTCCACCATCATCCATGCAAATGAGAACGTCGGATGCTTGATTTCGCTTGGCTTGGCTATATCCTCAGATTTTTAGAGAACAAAGACCGAGAGAAGGTCTTATGTTCAATAAAAAAGCCGAGTAGACGGGCTGAAGAGCCCTGTCTAAGCCACTTTTGTTGAAGTAGAAGGTAAAGGACCTTGGGGGGAGTGCCCCCCCAAGGGACTTTTGTCACCTTGTAGCGGAGGCTGCTGCGGAATTCCGACAGAGGTTTCTCTCTCTCTGAGCTTCTGGATTTCTAGAGCAGGAATTGCTGATAATTTCTGGATCCTTCTCATTCTTCTGATTTTTCTGATTGCCTGGAATGCTTGGAGGGGACTCCTATTTATAGGCCTTTTAGGTAGCCTTTAGGAGTGATTTATGAGCCTTTATGGTAATAAAGCTCATTAAGGGAGGAGTTACAAGTTTAATTGCTTTTTGTTTTGTAACTCCTGACCCTTGGATTTCATTGGTCGGAGGAGAGTCATGGGCATTTAATCGCCTTTAATCTCCATTATGTTAGGAGTTTCATGGCTTGAATGCCATGATTGCTTGGACTTGTAACTCCTGAACGGAGGCTTCTGATTGGGCCGTTCAAGATAATGGGTTAATGACCGCATTAACTTGCCATAAACGGGCCAATTGATTGCACTAAGTGGCCACCTTGGTAGCTGAAGAGTCGCGGGCCATGTTGCGTCTCTTGGAATTCCCTTTGCGATGATCATCGATGGATCCTTATGTAAATCAACATCAGATGATCATGTAGTTTCAGACATTGGTTGATACCAGCGGGCCGGCAGCATTTGTCCAGTCGATTTCGCGATCGGGCGGGCAGAAAGTGCACTTTTTGGTTGTTCAGCTGGCGATCAACGAAGTTTTTGAAGTTCTTGGAAGGATTCCTGTGATCTTGGCGAATATCGGCGAATTTGGAGCTTCAAAAGTCTGAATCTGGAAAAATCACAGGGACAGAACAACTCGTCTCGCGAAAACGGACGAAACGGGGGGTCCCGGGGCGAAATCGGCGCCCCGGACCTCCAGGGTCGCCGGCCCCATGGTCGCCGGCGACCATGGCCCAGGGTCGCGGGGCTCTACGACCCTGGGGGGAAAATTGCTTCCCGGGGCCCGTTTCTGGCCGTTTTTCGTCGTTTTTCGCTTCCGTTTTTTTTGTTTGTTTTCTATGACATTTCTCCACATTTTTGGCTTGATTTCCCTCTGAAAAACATGATGAGAATCCTTGCAAATTGGTTTGCAAAGTTTCCGATTTTCCGGGAAAAGCCGAGCGCAGAACTGCTGATTTTCCGCCAGAAGCTGAAACAGGGTCAAACGATGTCGGAATGACCTGAAATTTGAGGTGAAGCTTCTTGAGCATTAAATAAGACCAACCATGGGCTTTTGTTTGAGTTTTGAAGCCGTTTGGGGTCATGCAAATGCTTGCCTTTGATTTCACTGCGAGGGAAATGCCGAACTTTGACTTTCGGTCAAACGATGTCCGATTGACCTGAAATTCGATGTGTGACTCCCTCATCAGTAGTTAAGACCAACCATAGGCTTTCATTTCAGTTTTGAAGCCATTTGGGGTCATGCAAACGCTTGCCTTTGATGTCACCGCGAGGGAAATGCCGAACTTTGACTTTCGGTCAAACGATGTCCGATTGACCTAAAATTCGACGTGTGACTCCCTCATCAGTAGTTAAGACCCACCATAGGCTTTCGTTTGAGTTTTGAAGCCGTTTGGAGTCATGCAAACGCTTGCCTTTGTTTCTCCTGCGAGAGAGATGCCGAGCTTTGACTTCTGGTCAAACGATGTCCGATTGACCTGAAATTCGACGAGGAGCCTATTGGAGTTATTTTGAGATGATCCGCAAGCTCCGAATTAGGTGCCATGGTCCCGGGGTGGTCCGCCGCCGGGAGCTGCTGCTTAGCTGTTGGAGAGGTGAAGCTAGGCCAAATAATGTCGGAATGGCCTGAAACTTCATGTGTACCTCTCTTTTGGTTGTTTTGAATGACCTTGCAGTTTTTGTTTGATTCTGACAAGATCTGATGCTTGAAGCGGCGCCTGCCTATTTTTGGTAGGATGCGGCTCCATGTAGCTTTTGGTGTGAAGAGGCAAAGTGACATTTTTGGTGTCAACAAATGCCCCCTCGAGGTACAGCGACGATATAGCTTTTGCAGTCGATGTGCCTCGAAGAGAATCTTGAAGAAGAGCTTCTGACTTGACCAAGAGTTTTTTGAGCATTTTTTTTTATTTTTTATTTTTTTATGGAGTAGCCTTTTGAGCTTCCAGGGGATTTGTATGGTAGTGATAGGAATCATGTACCATTTTGAGGCAAAGTATTGAAGATGACATCGGGGATGTGGATTTGGATTTTTGTTTTGACCTTGAGTCCTAACAGGCTGTATGTGGCAAGTTAGGGGGTCGGATTTTGGTTTTGACCGTGTGACCCAACAAACTGTATGTGGAATGTTGGGGGGGTCAGGTTTTGGTTTTTGATTTTGGTCTTGTGACCTAACAAGCTGTATGTGGAATGTTAGGGGACCGGTTTGATTTTTGGTGAAATGTCAATTTCAAGGTTTGGCTCAATTTGGCTCATGAGGTGAGATGGTTTTGGATCTTGGAAGCTCATGAGGCTTGGAATTTTTGTATGGTCCAATCAACTCAAAAGAGAGGCATGGAACCATTTTTTTTGTATGCTCTTGGTAAGAGGAATTTTGACTAAAAGCCACTTTTAGTGCCTAGGTGGTCAAACCTGGCTCATATGGGCTAACCCATGGGACCTTAAGCTTTGAAGGATGGCTTAGATCTCATATGGTGTCATTTTCGTAAAGAATATCTAAAGATATCTCTTTTGGGTGGAGAATATCCAAAAATATCTTTACTTTGAGAGATTTTCTCAAGTTTTCTTGATTTTGGGAAAGATTCTCTCAAAATATCTTTCTTTGGGAGAGAGTTTCTCAAAGGATCTTTGTTTTGGGAGAGAATATCCCAAGTTTCCTTTTCTTTTGGGAAGGTTGCTAATTTTTAGCACTTACCTCCTTGCTTTTCTCCTCTTTCCTCTTTTGGTTTGCTCTCTTCCATAAAAGCAATTGAGGTTGGATCTCTTGCTCCTATTGCTTTCTTTTTGCAAAAGTCTTCAAGAGTTGCTCCAAGTGCAAGAGTTCTCCTTCTTCAAGAGTCTTCAAGTTCTTCTTTTTCTCCATCCATGGCTTCAAGTAAGTTCTCTTTTTTTTTTCACAAGAAATCCATGTAGAAATAGGATGGGAAAAGAAACTGTTTCTTTTCTTTCTTTCTTTCTTTTTCTTTTTCTCTTTTTGCACTTTTTTTTTTTTTTTGTATCAGCTGATTTATCACAGGATTCCGACGACTTTGAACCATCGATGGACGCCAGTGTTGACGATACTTCCGATGAGTTCATGGAGAGGGAAAGCATTTCGCCAATCGTCGAAGAAGGTACTTTCATAATAATAACCCTGATAGTGATTTTTAACAGGATCATATTCATACCTTTTTTTTTTTTGTTTGGCAGATTTTGAAGTGACAGAAGAGAGTCCATCGCTTCCTTCAGAGCCAGAGCCAGGGATGCCAGAAGTTAATCCTCCAGCCAATTCTGACGCGGCAGAGGCAAGACCTCATGTTAAGATTCCTTCTCCAGCGGCCCCGATTGGAAAGTGCTCTGCTGTTACTCTTCCGATGGGACATGACTTGGGCAGCCAATCGTCAGAGAAGGGTGAGTCTTCATCTGACCCATCTCTTCAGTATGCGAAGAAGGTGGTGATGCGGGTTTTGAGTTCTTGGATTGAGACCCTCCTTTCTGGACACTTGGATGTTGCGCGTAGCAAGATTCCGCATGTGAAGGAGATTCTCAAAGATGCTGAGGAAGATATTGGTCTGGATGTTACGGACGCCCGGGCGATCGTTGATAGGATCATTGCATTAGGCGACAGGTGGTTTGAGACCATCAGCTATCCTGATGACCAGTTCTTCCAAGAGATGTTCCTGAACCCGGCTGAGAAGGCTCAATCGGAATTGAAAGAGACTGCACAGGGCAGGAAACAGCTGGTTCGGGAGAGGAACCGAGCGGAGTTGGACATCATCAGGTTGCAGCATGACCTTAGCATCCTCGATGGAGAGGTTGAGGAGGCAAGAAAGCATCTCGAACACTTAAAAGCCCAAGTCGCCAGTACGTGGACCGTCATAACAGAGGCTCGTGACAGGGAGAGTGCTTTGATTCGCCAAGTTGCAGAGGCCGATCAGATTCTCAATAGGGAGGCTAGAGAGAATGAACGATGGCAGACTGCTCGGGATAATCTTCCTGGTGTAGCAGAAGGGATAGAGCCTTCTCCAGCTACTCATGGCAGATTCTTGAAGAAGCGTGCCTTGGAGACTCTGACGGATGAAGCCAAGAGTTTGCTTGAGGAGCTGAAAGCTTGGCTGGAGAGCATTTTTGGCTGAGGCCCTGTTTTTTTTTTTTAACAGGAACTCTTTCTCTCTTTTTATATACCACATGTATTTTTTTTGGTATACATTTTTGTAGTGCTTGTTAACACTTTTCTTTTCTTCTCTTTTTTTTTTTTCTTTTTTTTTTTTTTGATACCACATGTATTTTTGGTACTTTCTTTTTTTTGTTTTCCCTACGCTCACTCAAATATTGTGATTAAAGTGATTGCTAAATGGGATGTGATCAAAAGTTAGTCATTTTTGTGAGAAATCTTTTGACAAAGGATTGTTTTGGCATGGGAGCCAGTTTTTGAGACATGTTTTGGCATGGGAGCCAGATTTTGCTTGCGGCATGAAAGCCAATTTTTGGGTGGCATCTATAGCCGGATTTGGGTTTATGGCATGAGAGCCAAAATTTTGGATGGCGTGGAAGCCGAAATTTTGAGGTGGCGTGGAAGCCGATTTTGATGGCGTGAAAGCCAAATTTTGGGATGGCATGAGAGCCAATTTTTTTTTGAGATGGCATGAAAGCCGAATTTTGTGGCATAAAAGCCGATTTTGATGGCGTGAAAGCCAAATTTTGGTTTGTGGCATGAGAGCCGGTTTTGTTTTTGGTGTAAGAACCAGATTTTGTTTTTGGCATGAAAGCCGGATTTTTTGAAAACCGAGTTTTGTTTTGGTGGCATGAAAGCCGAATTTTGATTTTTGGCATAAAAGCCGAGTTTTTGGCGTGAAAGCCAGGTTTTTGGTTTTTTGGCGTGAAAGCCGAATTTTTGGCATGGAAGCCGGGTTTTTTGGCGTGAAAGCCAGGTTTTGGTTTTCAAAAATGCAAGTATCGACTAAAAGTCGCCTCCCTGCTGAATGGTATTGCAAGTATCGATGGAATGTCGCCTCCTTGCTCATTCGGTTGCGAGTATCGATGGAATGTCGCCTCCTCGCGGATTTGGGTGCAAGTATCGATGGGATGTCGCTTCCTTGCTTTTGTCTTCAAAAACATTTGTTTTGTGGGTATCGATGGAATGTCGCTTCCCCACGATTTTTGAAGTTTGAGGTTTTTTCGAACCTTTGTTTTGTTTTTTGTTTGTTTTGAAATTTGGGTTGTGGATATCAACTGGAACGTTGCGTCTCCATGATTTTTTGAAATTTTGGGGTTTTGGAAGTATCGAATGGGGTTCGCATCCTTCCGATTTTGGGTTTTGCAAGTATCGACTGAACGTCGCTTCCCTGCGGTTTTTTGAAAAACCATTTTTTTGTTTAAAGACACGAGGGTCGTAAATTTTGACTCAAAACCATTTTGGTGGTAAAAAGTCGGGGTGGACTAGGGCTGAAATCCCTAGGTCCTGATTTTGTTTCAAACCATGAATTTTGGGTTCAAGGATCGAAAATTTTGGTCAAGTTTGGGAAGAGGCTCCTAAACTTGGATTTTTGGATTTTTTTTTTGAACAATGAAACGATGAAAGAGACATTGTTTTGAGGGGTTTTTTTAGAAATTTCAACAGGAGGATGAAAATTCCAAAAGGAGTGGGTTTGACGAGCAGATACCTGGGAATAGGCTTTGGCCGTGCAGGCGTTGCTCTGACCCGATGAAAAAAAACCTTCAAGGGTAGTACCGCTTCAAGAATTTTCCATTGATGGGCAGCATACATCTGTCACCCTCCATGTTTAGAAGAGCGTATGCGCCGTTGGAGAAGACTTTGTTGATGACGAAAGGTCCCTCCCATTTTGGTTCAAATTTGCCTTTAGATTTGTTGGCAAAAACCATTGGTCTTTTTACTGTAAGAACCAAGTCTCCTTTTTTGTAGGCGCGTTGCCTGACCTTCTTGTCAAAAGATCCTGCCATGCGTGCTTGGTAGAGTTCAATGCTTTGTAGAGCTTCGAGCCGTCTCTCATCGAGGTTATCCAGCTCTTGGAGTCTCAATTTGACATTACTTTCTTGTGTCATGTCATTTTGCAGAGATACCCTTAAGGAAGGGATTTGAACTTCCAAAGGGACAACAGCTTCGCATCCATAGACCAAGGAGAATGGTGTGCTATGGGTTGGTCCTCGAACGATGGTTCGATAGGCCCATAGAGCTTCAGGCAGTTTATCGCCCCAATCTCTTTTGTGACTAGAGACCATTTTCTTGAGGATTTTGCAAAGCGTTTTGTTGAAAGCCTCTGCTAGTCCATTTGCTGCCGGATTGTACGGAGTTGAAGGACAACTTTGGATTTTGTATTTATCGCAGAACCTGTAGAATCGGTGATCACGGAACTGTGGTCCGTTATCATGGACGAATCTTTTAGGTATGCCGAAGCGACAAATGATGTTGGTGCGCAAGAATTGAAGGACTGATGAGGTCTTCATTTCACTAAGCGCGAATGCTTCTGACCACTTGGAGAAATAATCCGTAGCGGCGAAGATGAAGCGATGACCTTTGCTTGATGGAGGGGAGATAGGACCTATGATGTCCATACCCCAGGCTTCAAAATGCCATGAGATCGCTGTAGGATGCAGCCATTCTGGAGGCATGTGGACATAATTTCCATGAACTTGGCATTGTTGGCAGCGCTTAGCAAATTGCATTGCATCAGCCACCATGATAGGCCAATAATAACCTAACCTTTTTATCTGATCGTAGAGCTTAGGGCCAGCCTGATGGGCTCCACAAAGACCAGCATGGACTTCTTTGAGTGTTTCTTCAGCCTCTTGTTGTGACAAGCAGCGTAGAAGTACTCCGTTGTAGGATTTCCTATAGAGCATTTTTGAAGGAATATCCAAATGAAAGTTTGGGGCTCGTCTTTGGATGCTTACCCGTTCTTTTGGATCTTCAGGTAGGATCCCGAACATAGTGTAATCAATGAACGGATCCCTCCAGTCGCCGACCGAAGTTTGAAGGATAGAAATCCGACTTCCAACCACCCTGTGGCATTCAGCAACTGCTTGATGTGTGTTGAGAGGAGGGAGGATTCTTCTTCCGCACACTGTAATTTGCATGTTTTCCCCTTCTTGGATTGCCATAGATGCGGCAAGTCCAGCCAGGGCATCTGCACGAATGTTTTCACCTCTGGGGACGTGGGTGATGTGACAGATGTCAAACTTCTGCAAAAGTGATTGTGCCTTGTTGTAGTAAGGCAACAAATCAGGCTTTCTGACTTCAAACTTTTGATTCATCTGATTGACGATCAGTTGAGAGTCTCCGAAGACTTCCAGTATGGTGATACCGGATTCAATGGCAAGTTCCAATCCTAGAATCAGGGCTTGGTATTCTGTTGCATTGTTTGTGCATGGTTCCAGTAGCGAGAAGGCGTGTGGAATCATGTTTTTGTCGGGGCTAACAAAGAGAATGCCAACTCCCGAGACCGGCTCTCTTTTCTCGTTTGTTCTGGTTGCACCATCGAAGTACATGTGCCAGGAAGCATTTGGTGAGAAAGCCTCCACATTGTAGATGGATTCGTCGGGGAGATCATCTCTTAGTGGAGAATCTTCAGGCAACGGATGCTCCGCGAGAAAGTCTGCTAAAGCTTGGCCTTTGATTGCTTTTTGTGGTACATACCTAATATCAAATTGTGATAGAAGGATAGACCATTTTGCCAGTCTTGCATTGAGAGAACCTGCTTTCGTGACAAGGACCTTTAAGAGGTTGATCCTTGAGACCAGATAAACTGTGTTGGAAAGCAGATAGTGACGTAGCTTTTGTATGGCGAACATCACTGCAAGGCATTCTTTTTCGACTGGGGAGTAGCGATGCTCTGCACCTACCAGCATACGGCTGAGATAGTATAGAGCCGCTTCTTTTCTTCCATCATTTTCTTGTGCCAGCAGAGCGCCCAGAGAATGGTCGAGGGCTCTTGTGTACAAGATGAAAGGTTTTCCGGTGGTAGGTGCCGCTAACACTGGAGGTTTGGTTAGGTATGACTTGATATCTTGAAATGCGGCTTCACAGTCAGCATCCCAGACAAAGTCTACACCTTTCTTCATCAATCGGGAGAATGGACGACATTTTCCCGAAAGGTTGGAGATAAACCGTCTGATATAGGCCAATCTCCCTTGGAGCCCTTTTAATTCTCTCAAGGTTCTGGGAGAGGGCATTTCTAGAATAGCCTTGACTTTGATGGGGTCAAGTTCTATTCCATCTTTCCGAACAAGGAATCCGAGGAACTTACCCGACGAGACGCTGAAGAAGCATTTTAGGGGATTCATCCGCAGTTTGTATTTGCGAAGTCGGAGGAATACTTCTCGAAGATCTTTGAGATGGTCTTCTTTTCTTTTGCTTTTGACGGCGAGGTCATCAACATAACATTCAACCGTCTTGTGCTGCATATCTTGGAATATCTTCATCATAGCCCTCTGATATGTAGCGCCAGCATTTTTCAGACCAAATGGCATGACAGTGTAGCAATACACGCCAAATGGGGTCCGAAATGAAGTATGCTTTTCGTCTTCATGATGCATCTTTATCTGATTGTAGCTAGAGAAGCCATCCATGAATGTCATTCGCTCGAATCCACAGGTATTGTCAATCATAACCTCTGGTATCGGGAGCGGGAATTCATCTTTGGGGCAGGCATTATTCAGGTCTCTATAGTCAATACAGACCCTGATCTGTCCATTTTTCTTTGTCACGGGGACAATGTTGGCCAACCATTCAGGATGCTGTTCCTCACGGATGAAGCCGACTCTTTTGAGTTTCTGAACTTCTTGTTCAATTTTATCCATCACATCTGGACGGAATCTTCTTTGGCCTTGTTTAACAGGCTTGATATTTTTTTGAAGATTGAGTTTGTGGACTGCTATTTTCGGATCTAAACCGGGCATTTCAGCATAGGACCATGCAAAGCAATCAACGAACTTACGAAGAAAAGCGATATACTCGGGTAACTCATCATCCTTTATATTCTTGCTTATGAATACATGACGTGAGTTATTTGGTGTTCCCAAGTCTATCTTTTGAACATGATCCTCTGTTGGAAGATTCGAGGGTAGTTCCTCCACAATGTTTTCGGAGGCCTCCAGCTCAACGAAACCTTCTGGTGTTTCAACAACATTTCCTTTCCATGGGTCTTCTTGATCAGCAATCTTCTCAAGGCTCGCTATGAGATAGTCCCAATCGCCTGCTGTTACCGGGTCGAAGTAAGGTACTTCTGCTGTAGACAAGGGTTCTTCTGGGTCAGAATCCTGCATGTCTGTATCATCGGACAATTCCTCCATATCATTGGAGAAATCAAACCAATTGGAGGGGCTTCCCGGATCTTTGTCTGGTGACTCTTCAAAGAGATACCCAGGGAGATCGATGTCTTCATGGACTGGATCTATTGGGGCTTGGTCAACAAACTGACTTCTAAACCTTTGCGTTAGCTGTTTCAGAGGGGCGTCAGGATCGAACCCTAACCCATATGAAGACTTTTCTATATACCCATAGAGTCTCCAATCTTCCAGCTGATGTTTGGCCAGTATGGGCTCCAATGGTGTGAGAATACCATGGCCTTCCCCCAAGCCAACTCGGTTTTGAGCATCATATCCCATCTTTTTCATGATAGCTTGTGCCACAGGACTATACAGAGACAGTAAAGGCATACCTTTGTTTTGGAAAGGTTCAAGCAGGGATTTTGATGAAGCAGCACTCGATCTATGGAAGAAGATCGGTTTTTCTTTAGATGATATTGCCGGAACAACAAAGGAAGCAGATGCAGGATCTTCTACATTAGCAGGTGTCTCTATTGGAGTAAGAGCGGGCTGAACTTGTTGAGTATCAGTTTGGCTTGACGAAGTATCATCTTCTGGCTCTGAATCCGAATCTGTATTTTGTTTGATGGACAGATAAGAGACAACAAATTTGCCCCCAGACTTTTGTTTTACCTTCTTCCCTTTAGTTGTAATGACCAAAGGTTTTGGAGTCTTGAGGGAGACTACGAAAGGAGATTGACTGCTCTCTTCGGGTTTTCCAGAGGGTTTATTTTCTTCCGGTGATTTTTGAGGAGCCTTGCCTTTATCTTTAAAGAGATTTTCGGCGGAAGACGTCATTTCCTCTGTTTCTTTTTCTCCTTCATACATCTGAGAGTCTGCAAAGTGGACTTCTTTCCCTTTGAAAGGTTTTCTATCCGCAAAGACTCGATGTATCATGCCATCGTTGCCGATGAACTTGATGCATTGATGTAGAGTTGAAGGAACAATTCCATTCTCGTGTATCCAGGGGCGTCCGAGAAGGATGTTGTAGCATGACAGGGTTTTTATTGCATACACAGTGACTTCAGAGATAAGATCACCGATTTGCAATTTGAACCTGATTTTGCCGATGGGCCTTTGAGAGTTGCCATCGTACCCAAAGATAGATACAGATGTGTGGCTCAGCTTGCTGGGTGGAATGCCCAACTCTTCGAGTGCCGAAGTGGAAATAAGGTTCAGTGCAGAACCCGGGTCAATCTGAATTCTGCGCACCGGCATTTCCTTAATGTATCCTGTAAAGTACAGGGGTCGGTTGTGCTTTGTCTCACCGAGCAGGAGATCTTCCTTTGTGAAGGCGATAGTCGCACTGGTTATCTTTTGAACCGAGAGACATTTACTACAAGATCCTTCAATTTTCTTCTCTTCTCCTTTTGAGGAAATTTCTGCATTTTTGACCCGATAGTCCATTTCAATTTGGAAGACTTGCGGGGCATGTTTGTCAACATCCTCATTCAGTTTTTGCAATTCTGAAATGAGATTATCACGAGTGCGTGGAGACATTCGTAACAAATCTAGGATGTGCAATCGTGCAGGTATGTGTTTGAAGTGCTCAACCAAGTCATACTTGAAAGCCTCCTTGGGGCCTGCGCGTTCATCACTATTGCCACTGGGGGCTGTTATAACATCTTTCCCAGAAGGGTTTACATAAGTGAAGGAAGATGTATTGTAATTTTTATGGTAGTCCCGACTAGAACGGGTACCTCTACCAACTTCGAGAGCTTCTTGAGAGGAATCTTCATTTGGAAGACTGTCTTCAAGAGGCTGTTGAACTTCTTCCACTGGGGATGTTCCTGCAGCTAAGCTAGTATCCTCAGTGATTGTGTTGCATGGAGCATTTTCCGGGAGCAAGTCCTGAACAGCTTCCTGCAACTTTTCTTCTTCGTCGACCCCTTCATCATCCCCAGCCGGGTTTTCTTCATGATGATCATCCGGAAGGGAAGTGAGTTCTGAAGTCACAGTCTCAGGTGATGAAACCTGAGAGGGTGTTATCTCCGTGTATGTCACGTGAGACGAGGTAGCTTCAGAAGAAATATTGCTTGGCGTCGCCGGAGTATAACTGATATCATCAGACGAGGCCTCAGAAGAGCTATAATCCTGAATTATCACATTACAGGTAGCTCGAGTGGGAGATGTTGCCTGCTCGGAGTCGGACTCTTCCTCGGATGTAAGAGGATCATCAATCCAACAATTTTCTCCATTTTCAGGAGTTAGGGGAGAAGGTACCTAAGGGTCTTCAAGGATTCCTGGCTCCAGATTGGGAGGAAGCTCGTTGACGTGGTCGCGCTCTTGTTCGAGAGCTAGACGCTGCAAGATCCTCGCATATTCTGCAAGACCAGGAATGGGAGCCAGGTCTTTTTCTTCATCATCTCCTTGTGGCTCAACATGGTTGATTTCCACAGGATCAATGACGGGTGCTGGAATGACAGCATTTTCTTGTACAGCCGCTTGGTCATCTTCATCATCAGACCAGGATCCTTGTGGCCGTAAGGGGTCATACCAGATTACTGGCATAAGATAAGTATCAGGGACCCACTCTTCATCAGAGAGGTATTCTCCTGTCTCAAGAGATTCTTCCCACTCGTCAGTGCTGTCGAATCCGTCGTCAGTATCGCTGGACTCATATCCATCCATGGCGAATCCAACTACCGAGTTGCAAGAGTATGATGCCCCCTGCGTGGCCTCTTCTTTCAGTTGAGGTGGGATGAAATCACTGAGTGTGAATTTTCTTACCGCCTTTGAGGTCTTTGAAGCAGTAGAGGATACCTCTGCCTTTTCATCGACTTCTTGCTTTGGTTGGGCCTTCTCTTGCTGTTTGAGCTTGAAAAGGTGTTTCCTAGCCTGCCTTCGCTGTCGAGCTGTCGGCTTTGTTTTTACGATCTCCCAATTTTCATCTTCTAGGAGATCAGGGTGTACCCATAAGGGTTGTCCATCTGGAGTCGGGTAAGGAACCAACCCCTCAGATGCTTCAATTTTATTTATCACTTTGAAGGAGGTAGTGATCTTCCTCTTTGGTGATTTTGATGTTTGTCCATACGAGATCATGTTGACGGAGGCGGACCCATAGTTTTTGTCGAAGGTGATGACTCCGTTTTTCCACATCTCGTTTATCTTTTCTCTCACAACGAAGCATTGATTGAGAGGGTGTGACACCATCTGGTGGTATGGACAATACCGGGGATCGTTGGTTTTGCCAACATCTTCCGGCCTCTTTGGCTCAGGCAAGGTGAGCTTGCCATTTGCTATGAGAGCTTCAAAGATCTCGTCAACATCTTCGTCGAACGGGTATTTCTTCTCTACTCGCTCTCTGAAGGCTTCTGAGAGTTCAGGCTTTTTACTTGCAGCTTTGTTTTCAGCCTTCTTTTGTGGCTGAGGAGTTGACTTGGTCTGCACATTGAGGACCTCTTTCTTCTTTGGTTTAGAGGTTGCAATGGCGGTTGACTCCTTCTTTGATGACTTCTGACTATTGAGGTCTTTGATCACCGTTTCAGCCTCCATAGAAGCTTCTAGGAGTTCTCCCAAGTTCTTTGATTTGTTGCCGATGATCATGGAGCGGATTCTGGCTCTCATGTTATTTCGGCAGATGTCGACCAGCGACGCTTGTGGCAGCACATCGGAGCATTTGTATGCCATGGCTTTCCATTTGTGAATGAAGTCGTATGTAGACTCATTCTCCCCCTGTTTCAGGCTGCAGAGCTGAGCCATAGTAACAGGATGATCCTCACCTTTGAAGTGAGTCAAGAAGCGTGTCTCCAGCATGGTCCAATTCTGAATGGAGTTCTCTGGAAGAGTGGAGTACCAATCAAAGGCCGTACCTTTTAGGGTGCTTGCAAAGAGGCGAATCTTGAGTGCATCTTGATCCGCAATAGCTCCTGTCAGGATTTTGAAGTGGATGACATGCTGTCTAGCCGATCCTTTCCCCGTATATGTTTGGAGAGTAGGATGTTTGAATTTTGTAGGGAACGGGACCGAGTCCATCCACAAGGGATATGGTGGCTTGATCCCATGCTCTTTTAGCGTATCCTCTTCTTTTGCTTTGGCGAGGATATCGTCAACGTCCTTTTTGGTAAGGGCGCGTGACTCACTATTTTCTGCATTTTCTTCGTCGCCTTGATGGCTCGGAGGAGCTTCATTGTTTGGCGTACGTTGAATAGTGAGAAGGAGGTTTTCCATTAGGGCCTCTATTCTCTGCTGTCCTTGTTCCAGCTGCTGAATGCGTACAGCTACGTCATCATGTAGCGGAGGTTGCTCAGCATTTGTGACCAAGACGTTCATTCTTCGAGAGTCGAAAGAGGATATAGTCTTGGTGACTGAGCTAGAGCTCATTCTTTTAGATGAAGAGCTCGAAGAGTGATCACTCCGATGTCCTTGGCTTGAAGGAGCGGGAGAGTTTTCTTTATGTCTTCGTGTCCGGGAGACGCTGCGGGTCACCGGACGCCTGACATGGATTTTTGTTGCTGACTTCTGGCGTCTTCTGGTTTTGCCAACCATATGGACAGCAGCAACTTGGTTGGGTATTTCTTTTTCAACCCATTTTTGGGAGACTTGGAGTGTAGGAGGTTGAGTCCTCCGTTTCTCTAGTCTCTTTTGTCGGTATGACGCGCGGCGGCGTGCTCGACGAGCGAGTTGAGCTTCGGTCAGCTCTGGCTGGGCCTTGACGATGAAGGATGTACTCCCTCGGGCGCAGCAGCCGAGCTTATCTTCTTTGTAGTTAGGCAAGGATAGGATGCGGACCCGGTCCTCCGCCTGTTGCAGCGAGGCTTTGAATTGTGCCAGTTCGGCCCCTGTAGAGATAAAGGGTCGAACTGCAGTTTTGCAGGCCTTAGCAGACGCTTGAGGAGGCCTGGTGATGTGGGATTTGATTTTTGGCTTGTAAGAACAAGCTGGTTGATGCTGAATTGACCTAGGAGTCAGGTCAGTGATGGTTTTCTCCTCCTTCATGTAGGAGAGAGGGTAGAACCGATTTTCTTTGAGCGGGGCCAGGTATGCTGGCTTGGCAGATGCTCGGGACCTCCTTTGTTTTGGTGAAGGCCCTGAGGACCAAGTCTTGGAACGGACCTGGATATTTGCGGGCTGAGGCTTCGCGGAGATCGCCTTTGGTGTCACGGCAGTGACACATTGGGAGGCGATTTTTTGCTTTTTAGCGGGAGCAACCTGTTCTTCAGGAAGTGGGAATGGTCCCAACGCCCCAAAGAAAATAGTCTGGGGAGTCGAGGTCGACCCGGAGTTTGGTGAATTGTTGGTGGTGTTGACGCTGTGGCCACTAGCAGTGCGCTTATGAGTGCGCACATTCTGCTTCTGTTGAAGCATCTGCTGGTGCTTTTTCTCGTTGAAGGTGATGGTCAAGGAAGCTGCCATTGTTAGTAAACTTCTAAAGCAAGACCACATCCATTAGTAATCACAAGAATATAGCGATCATTAATGGAAAATTCTATGGTTTCACCTTTTCAAGTCACTCAAGGGGACATGGCCCAGCCCAAGCAACATGAGGAAGGCAAAAAAAGCCATAGAGGGCACAATTGTTTTAAACGCAAGTAGGGTCAGCTCAGAATGAGCGTCCCAGTGACTGCTAGAAGCAATTGTGAACCTAAATTCGACTTATCGCAAAGCAGAGCTTGCTCGAGATAAGAAGAATATAAGGTTGGAGTTTTACAAATGTGCCGGTCGCGAATACAGTAGACCCTGAAAGGGCGTACTAGCACCGCTAGACACAAATGCTGGTGATCGCATCCATGAGATGGGATCCTCTGGTTTTTGAAATGTCAAAATGGATTTGTCAAGGAGAGCATATGGTATCCAAAGACGGGCTCAACGATTTCCGCGAGCGCCAGTACTCTGGAAGGAACCATAATTTCTCGGATCCGAATCCAAAATGACGAGAGTTTTTTTTTTTTTTTTTTTTGAAGGGCCAAGATCAGGTCCATCAAAGAGAGCAAATGATGTTCCAATCTGAACACGGGCTCAGCGGATAATCGCGAGCGCCAGTGCTCAGAAAGGAAGAGACCAAAATTTCTCAGATCTGAACCTAAAAATGACGAAAACCTTTTTTTTTTTTTTTTTTTTTTTTTTTAAACTTTTTTTTTTTTTTGAAAAGTTTTTTTTTTTTTTTTTTTTTTTTTTTTAAAAAAACTTTTTTTTTTTTTTTTTTACAATTTTTATTTAAAAGACAGGAGAGCGCACATAGGCTTCCTAACCCGGTCTTATGAAATCACAATTGATAGAATTGCCCCCAGGTAAGGGTAGGATTACTTAATGAACTCGTTTGGAGGACCCTTGCCTCGAACAGTCAGGCTGTCTCCACACTCTGGACAAGGCTTTTCTTGAATCAACCGAGATCAAAGAACGCAGTTGGTTTGGCCTTAGCGGTCTATGTCTTTCTCCTTTTTTTTTTTTTTTTTTTTTTAAAAACTTATTGAAGAGAAACAATGATCCAAAACCTTCGTCGAACAGGCTCAACATTTCTGCAAGCGCGATGAACGATAGGATAGGGTCAAAATTTCTCAATTTTGAATCCAAAACGAAAAGTTTTTATTTTGATCTTTTTTATTTTGTTTTTTTTTTTTTTTTTTTTTTTTTTTTTTTTTTTTTTTTAATTCATCAAAGAGAATCAATGATCCAAAACCTTAGTCGAACAGGCTCAACATTTCTGCAAGCGCGATGAACGATAGGATAGGATCAAAACCTCTCAATTTTGAGTCCAAAACAAAAAATTTTGATTTTGATTTTTTTTTTGTATGAATTCATCAAAGAGAACCAATGATCCAAAACCTTAGTCGAACAGGCTCAACATTTCTGCAAGCGCGATGAACGATAGGATAGGATTAAAACTTCTCAATTTTGAATCCAAGGCAAAGAAGTTTGCTTTTTTTTTTTTGAAAAGAGACAGAATGGAAATAAATTGAAAGAATTTGAAATTTCCAAAAATCCCATCTCATGCGAAATCCAACATAGGCCACCAGCCAAAAAGTAGCCAAGGAAATCGGAAAAGAAACATAAGCAAAGATATAATATGCGAATATTTCAATTCCAAGCATCCGGTGTTCTCAAGTAAACAGGTCCCACCGGGTGTGCCAACTTGATGGAACGCGCTCCAGCGTCCCCGAGGCGCTACCGGGAGTCGGCGGACGTGGGAGTCCGTTTGGTCCGATCCTTTCGCCCCCGGGGGGCGGAGCGTGCATCAACGCTTTTGGGTGTTTGGGTGGGTGTGCCAGATTTTCTGTTTTACTTGGAATTGCAAGTGATGATCCGGAGATCAATCTTCGCAAGTAAAAAAGGAAATCAACTTCTTTTCAAGTTTCCATTGCATATATATTTAAGAAAAGAGACAGTTTTTTATTTTGCCGTAAAAGGCGATTTTTTTGGCATTTATAGCCGATTTTTGGCGTTTATAGCCGATTTGTGGCGTTTATAGCCGGTTTGTGGCGTTTATAGCCGATTTACAATTCTCATCAATAATGAAAGACAAGAGTTGTGGTTTTTTGTCTCTTTAAAATAAAATACAAAATACAATGAAAAGCGAGAAAGGAAGAATCTAACTTTTCAGGAGATTGTGGGAGGGACCCGTTTAGATTGACGGTCGCGAGTCATGTATGGACTCCACCATCATCCATGCAAATGAGAACGTCGGATGCTTGATTTCGCTTGGCTTGGCTATATCCTCAGATTTTTAGAGAACAAAGACCGAGAGAAGGTCTTATGTTCAATAAAAAAGCCGAGTAGACGGGCTGAAGAGCCCTGTCTAAGCCACTTTTGTTGAAGTAGAAGGTAAAGGACCTTGGGGGGAGTGCCCCCCCAAGGGACTTTTGTCACCTTGTAGCGGAGGCTGCTGCGGAATTCCGACAGAGGTTTCTCTCTCTCTGAGCTTCTGGATTTCTAGAGCAGGAATTGCTGATAATTTCTGGATCCTTCTCATTCTTCTGATTTTTCTGATTGCCTGGAATGCTTGGAGGGGACTCCTATTTATAGGCCTTTTAGGTAGCCTTTAGGAGTGATTTATGAGCCTTTATGGTAATAAAGCTCATTAAGGGAGGAGTTACAAGTTTAATTGCTTTTTGTTTTGTAACTCCTGACCCTTGGATTTCATTGGTCGGAGGAGAGTCATGGGCATTTAATCGCCTTTAATCTCCATTATGTTAGGAGTTTCATGGCTTGAATGCCATGATTGCTTGGACTTGTAACTCCTGAACGGAGGCTTCTGATTGGGCCGTTCAAGATAATGGGTTAATGACCGCATTAACTTGCCATAAACGGGCCAATTGATTGCACTAAGTGGCCACCTTGGTAGCTGAAGAGTCGCGGGCCATGTTGCGTCTCTTGGAATTCCCTTTGCGATGATCATCGATGGATCCTTATGTAAATCAACATCAGATGATCATGTAGTTTCAGACATTGGTTGATACCAGCGGGCCGGCAGCATTTGTCCAGTCGATTTCGCGATCGGGCGGGCAGAAAGTGCACTTTTTGGTTGTTCAGCTGGCGATCAACGAAGTTTTTGAAGTTCTTGGAAGGATTCCTGTGATCTTGGCGAATATCGGCGAATTTGGAGCTTCAAAAGTCTGAATCTGGAAAAATCACAGGGACAGAACAACTCGTCTCGCGAAAACGGACGAAACGGGGGGTCCCGGGGCGAAATCGGCGCCCCGGACCTCCAGGGTCGCCGGCCCCATGGTCGCCGGCGACCATGGCCCAGGGTCGCGGGGCTCTGCGACCCTGGGGGGAAAATTGCTTCCCGGGGCCCGTTTCTGGCCGTTTTTCGTCGTTTTTCGCTTCCGTTTTTTTTGTTTGTTTTCTATGACATTTCTCCACATTTTTTGCTTGATTTCCCTCTGAAAAACATGATGAGAATCCTTGCAAATTGGTTTGCAAAGTTTCCGATTTTCCGGGAAAAGCCGAGCGCAGAACTGCTGATTTTCCGCCAGAAGCTGAAACAGGGTCAAACGATGTCGGAATGACCTGAAATTTGAGGTGAAGCTTCTTGAGCATTAAATAAGACCAACCATGGGCTTTTGTTTGAGTTTTGAAGCCGTTTGGGGTCATGCAAATGCTTGCCTTTGATTTCACTGCGAGGGAAATGCCGAACTTTGACTTTCGGTCAAACGATGTCCGATTGACCTGAAATTCGATGTGTGACTCCCTCATCAGTAGTTAAGACCAACCATAGGCTTTCGTTTCAGTTTTGAAGCCATTTGGGGTCATGCAAACGCTTGCCTTTGATGTCACCGCGAGGGAAATGCCGAACTTTGACTTTCGGTCAAACGATGTCCGATTGACCTAAAATTCGACGTGTGACTCCCTCATCAGTAGTTAAGACCCACCATAGGCTTTCGTTTGAGTTTTGAAGCCGTTTGGAGTCATGCAAACGCTTGCCTTTGTTTCTCCTGCGAGAGAGATGCCGAGCTTTGACTTCTGGTCAAACGATGTCCGATTGACCTGAAATTCGACGAGGAGCCTATTGGAGTTATTTTGAGATGATCCGCAAGCTCTGAATTAGGTGCCATGGTCCCGGGGTGGTCCGCCGCCGGGAGCTGCTGCTTAGCTGTTGGAGAAGTGAAGCTAGGCCAAATAATGTCGGAATGGCCTGAAACTTCATGTGTACCTCTCTTTTGGTTGTTTTGAATGACCTTGCAGTTTTTGTTTGATTCTGACAAGATCTGATGCTTGAAGTGGGGCCTGCCTATTTTTGGTAGGATGCGGCTCCATGTAGCTTTTGGTGTGAAGAGGCAAAGTGACATTTTTGGTGTCAACATGGGGCCCGGCCGACACGGATGTCGAGCCGGAGGGCGGAGATGATCTACATGGGTTTTGAGAGTTCTCTTTATTTTGGGTTTGAGAGGAATTTTTGTAGTGAGTTGGGTAGAAATCAAACATGTACTTAACTTTGATATTAACAACTGAATCCTTTAACTAGACTGTAGTTCTGCTCACATTTTTACTTATATATGATACCTATTGCTTCCGCTCTATTTATTTATGCTTCCGCAATTTAACTGTTATTACTATATGGTTCAAAAAGTTTTAAATTGGACCTCACTGCCGGCCTACGATCTTGGAAGTTCTAGGATTTTTCGGGAAGTAACGCGCCAACTTCGGGTACTCGAACGATTTTATCGGTATCCGGAATTGGGGCGTTACATTTTTATGGTATCAGAGCGAGCTGGTCTCTAGGAAATAAAACACACTAGAAACCTTAGGACGTAGTGAGGATTCGAGTGATGGGATACGTGTGAGGACGATGGATTGGGTAGAATCAGTGTAGTCTTAGGTTTTGGACTTAAACTGACACAATTTCTTTTTCATGATAGATGTCTGGAGGCGATGCACCACCGGTGACGGTAGTTATCGACGATGAGTCCGGCCACGAGCGTCGATTAGAGAGGTTTCTTCAGGCTTTCCTCGCTGCTCAGGAGGCCCAGACTGTAGCCCATCGGCAACAGACGGAGGACTTTGCGCAGTTTCAGGCGCAGGTCCTGGACGTGATTGATTGAGTGGCCCCACCAGCCCATGAGGATGTATCAGTTCGGGAGGCAGACCCGAACATGATTTTCGAGAGGTTCCTCAAGAGGGGACCGCCGGAGTTCACAAGCACGGATGACCCTATGGTGGCATACGACTGGATCGTCCGTATGGAGAAGCTCTTCCGAGTGTTCGAGTGCTCGGGACGCCAGAGAGTGCAGTTGGCAGCCTACATGTTCCGCGGTGTGGCGGAGGACTGGTGGAGGGTTATGCAGAGGCCATATGAGGAGATTGGGGACGAGGTGGCATGGACTGCCTTCAAGACTGACTTCCTTAGGAAGTTCATCCCCACCCATGTCAGAGAGCGTAAGCTCCAAGAGTTCCAGACTCTTGTCCAGGGCAGCATGACCGTCTCTCAGTATGAGGTTCGCTTCACCCAGCTGTCCCGTTTTGCAGAGGCGCTGCTCACGTCAAAGGCCGAGAGGGTTCGGCGGTTCCTCGACGGCTTGAGTGAGGAAATCCAGATAGCTATGACTTGCATCGAGCTGCCTACCTACGAGGAGGCTTTGAGGAGAGCTTTTTGGGCAGAGGAGCATCTTCAACAGTTGGAGTCCATTCGCCAGCAGAAATGACTCCGGATCACTCCGATTAGGCAGCAGCCCGTGCCCCTACGACAGCTGCAGCCATTCCAGAGGCAGCGGCCGGCAGGACAGTATCAGCATCAGCATCAGCAGCGTGGGCCCCGGGTGTGCTGGGAGAATTGCTTAGGAGCTGCTGTATCCTCATCTTCTTCTTCTTCAGCTGGGATTTCTCTATCTCTCTCTCCATATTCCTCTACAAACCTTCTCTTCTCACAAAGGCAAGTGCACCTTACTATTAGCTTAGAATGTATGTTTATTTCCTTTGATTCAGTGGTTTTTAATTCATGTATGTTATTGATTAAGTCTTAGAATTCACCTGGAGCTTAGTTGTGTGTGATTGGATGGATTGGCCTTTGATGGATGGGGGTTTCAACCCCCATTTGGAAGATCAATGGGTCCAAAGGATGTTGGATTGATGGGCATTTTAGTAGATTTGTGTTTGATTATGTTTGGACGGAGTTTGGAAGTGATTGGAAGTGGTTTGGAGGAAAAACGAGCAAAAATGGAAAAGTTACTGAAACTGGATTTTCCCAGTTTTCGTGCAGTGGGTCGACCTACTGAGTCCACCTGCAGTGTACCAGGTCGACCTACCTGTAGGTAGGTCGACCCGTGACACTAGGATTTGGAAAAAATGGAGTCCCAGCTAAAAATTTTGCAGGCCTGGTTTCCCTATGCACCAGGTCGACCTGCCTGCAGGTAGGTCGACCTTGGACACTACATTTTGGGAAAATCAACTCCCAGTTGGGAACTTCCTGTAGGATGAGTTTTCAGTTAGCCAGGTCGACCCGGCCCTGCCTAGGTCGACCAGCCACACTGTATTTTGTGGAAAACTGGCCCTCAGTTAATTTTTCCTGCAGAGACCCATTTCAGTTAACCAGGTCAACCTGGCCCTTCCTAGGTCGACCCGGTACACACTGTTTTGCAGAAATTGACTGAAAGTTGGTTTTTCACCTGAAACTCAGACTCTTTATGTTCAGGTTGACCTAATACCTAGGATTTGCAGTAGAAAGTGTCTGAAAGCTGAGACATCAATCTTTCTAAGGTTTTTGGTGTATGCGGTCAATCACCTAGGCTAGGGGGTTGACCGGACATGCTGGGAACCTTTAGAAACGAAATAAGTTTTCCAAGAAGCCTGATTCAGATTATTTAGTGCACTCGGTTGATCCACCAGGCAGGAGGTCGACCGAGCACACTACACCTCAGGTCCACCTGGGAAACCCTGATTTTTCAGTTTTGAACATTTAGGAGTTGTGATCAGTTGTGGGGCCCATTGACCATCCAAATGAACGTTTATCGATGTTCTAAGCCCGAGTCAACGGTGTGGCTCAACCTTGACTCACGGGGACCACTAATTAGGGTTTTGGTTGTTAATCTAAGATGATTTGACCTCTAAGTGTTGTCAATGATGCCCGTAACCTTATAAGCACCAGACACAGTATTATATGGCATCAGTGACTTCGTTTAGAGATCAAATTACCGGAGATGGACCTGAACCTAACGTGGCCCATTACCTAGGATTGGACCGTTGTATTTCCCTATTGATTCTCCTGTTGAAGTTCACACTTCACCTTGTTTAACGCTGTCATTCTTAGATCTTTAGAATAGCTGTTAATTGTTAATTAAATATAATTGGAGGACCTAAACCTAGGATATCTTAGAGGTGACCTGTTAGCATGATTTGAAGATCACTGACCCGTGTCTGTCTCTAGGCGGGCCCTTATTGGGCCTAAGTGTGGAGATGTGTACCTTTAGTTGGAGGAGGTAGTTTATATTTGGGTTTTTAGTCGTGATGGATTGAATGAACTGCTTATCACTAGAAAATGGATTTGATGCCTCGTTTGGACGGTTTTAGACTAGGCTATGTATTGATGGGCCTTGGTATGGATCAACGAGTGGGCTTGGACTTAGACTATAATCCATAGACTGATTGATGTACAGACCTCTTAGAGACTTGGATAGGACCTTGTTCATGCAAGGCAAAGCCTAGACAGACACAGACCCTTAGAGTTATTCTTGAGTCGGCATAGACATTCACTCGGTTGATTTAAGCTAAGCTTGTGGGCTGATCATCCCCGGTAGGAGCTAGTATGAGTGTTGAGAAGCTATCATGATGAGCTATGATGTTAAGACGGACGGTGTGATACCGTGTCCGGTCTTGAGTGATGAGTGTGATGAGATGATGAGTGATTTGCGGGATTAGTAATTCCCAGCACTGATGAGATTTCCCCGCTGCAACTGTGTTCAGTTTGGGTGGGCCGCGGCATAATATCCCGCTGTATTCCAGCTCGTGTGAATGTGCCATTTCGTAGTAGATTAGATGTGTTATATTATCCTGATTCCTTATGATTATACTGCTCAACTGCCTAGTTCTTATACATTGTTATTCTCTAAATTATTTACCTGTCTTTATTCATTTGATATATAGGTTCTATGTTAGTAGTATGCTGTGACTTGCCAGATCTTTTAGATCTGACCCATCTTTGGTGCTTAGGCCTTGACCCAGAGATCCCCGAGGATGCACTAGCGCTTGTAGAGGTGCCGATTGCTGGAGAGTTCGCGTGGGGCCCGGCCGACATGGATGTCGAGCCGGAGGGCTGAGATGATCTACATGGGTTTTGAGAGTTCTCTTTATTTTGGGTTTGAGAGGAATTTTTGTAGTGAGTTGGGTAGAAATCAAACATGTACTTAACTTTGATATTAACAACTGAATCCTTTAAGTAGACTGTAGTTCTGCTCACCTTTTTACTTATTTATGATACTTATTGCTTCCGCTCTATTTATTTATGCTTCCGCAATTTAACTGTTATTACTATATGGTTCATAAAGTTTTAAATTGGACCTCACTGCGGGCCTATGATTTTGGAAGTTCTCGGATTTTCCGGGAAGTAACGTGTCAACTTCGGGTACACGAACGATTTTATCGGTCTCCGGAATTGGGGCGTTACATTTTTATGGTATCAGAGCTTTTTTAACTGGGAGCTATTTGTAAGTCCGGGGGATCCGAACCCTAGAGGGGGGGGGGGGTGAATAGGGTGAGCTTCAATTATGACCAATTTTAAACAATTTAAACTTCTTTAAAACAAACTAGTCACAAGTGATGATTATCAAACTAAATGCGGAAGCTTAATAAAAACAATCACCACAAAGCAAGCACCATCACACAAGGATTTATAGTGGTTCGGCCTCAATGCCTACATCTACTACCGGCTTGTGATCCAACACCCCACCGGATTTCCACTATTTATGCTTTTCAATAGTCTAAGCAATAACCTTTACAATATGCTTTTCAAGGCTTAGCAATAACCTTTGCAATGATGTTTTTCAAGGCTCAACATCAACCTATCCACTATGCTTTTATAGGCTAAGCAATAACCTCTTCAACCACAAGGTTGGTTATCTCACTAAGTTAGTGTCTATAATACACTTGATGGAGATTCGATTAAGCTCATTACAATGCCTCTTAATTAGGTGGATATGGAAGTGAAAAACTAATACACACTCACACTATGAATGCAAAGATGAAAGTACATGAAGTGTGTGTGTGTGGTCCTCAATCATTTTGAAAATGAAAGCTCATAAATGTATGCCTAAGGCTTTTGAAAGTTTTAGCTCATAAAACATTTATGATTGAGGATAGAATGCAATCACATGTTAAAAGTAACAACTTGTTAATGATATCAAAGTTACACAAGTTGTATGAAATTAATTAGCTCTAAACATGTGATGCATAGGGATGTCAATCAAATCAACAATGTAGCTCAAAACAAAGAAATAGGTTTGATTGAAAAGAGGGCACAAATCATATGTAATTATAAATACAACTTGAAAGTGATATACCTATCAAAGTAAGGCAAGTTGTGAAACTTTAAAACAATAATACACATATGATTTGTAAAGATGTTGAATCCAAAACATAAGATACATTTGAAAGAGATTTTCTTATGATGGAAAAACAACAACCAAAGATTCAACCAAGTATATGAATCATGTTACATATTTCATTAACATGATCTACTTAGATTTACCAAAGATAAAGTACTACTTGGATTGAATCAAATGGTGATGCATCCAAAACAATAGATCTATTCAAAGTATAAAACATGCTAAGGATACAACACATCATAGTTTATCATGTTACTAAAGATTTACCAATGATAAAACAAAACATGAAAACATATGATTTGTAAAGAAGTTGAGTCCAAATCATAAGATAGTTTTGAAAGTGATTTTCTTATGATGGAAAACAACAACCAAAGATTCAACCAAGTATAGGAATCATGTTACATATAATTTCAAAGGTTCTTTCATTAACATGATCTACTTAGATTTACCAAGATTAAGTACTACTTGGATTGAATCATATGGTGTTGTATCCAAAACAATAAATCAACTCAAAACATAAAACATGTTAAGAACACAACACAAACATAGTTTAACATGCTACAAATGATTTACCAAAAATAAAACAAAGCATGAAAACATATGATTAAGGAAAGTAAAGCCTACTTGGTGATTTAACTTCATTAATCCAAGCTTTAGCTTTCCTAATGCTCCCCTTCATCCCTTGGTTCATTTCCCTTGAATATGCCTCAAAACCTCTCAAGGAGGGGCTTAAAATTCCCAACTTTTGGCAAAGGAAAGAACTCATATTTATAGCAAAAAGTGCCCAACGGCTAGTCCTCGGTCGACCGGGATCACACAACGGTCATAATTCTGACCGTTGGTGCATCAGGCCAACTTTCTGCCTGCAGTGTTCCCGGTCGACCGGGACCTCTGCACCGGTCGACCGGCGACACTGCCGGGGCCAAAATTCCCACTTTTTCATGTTTCAATGATTTTCTTTGTGGAACATTTTGGGCCATTAAATCAAGCTTAAAAGCATGTTTTAAATCATTCTAAGGGTTTTAAAACATGGAACATAAAAAGCCTAAAACATTTTGAAAGATTTAAAACTCATAGGCTAGCTTGATTTTCTAAAACTCTTTTCAAAATCAAATGCATCCAAGTTTTAAAAGCAAATCATGCATAAATCAAAACTTTTACAAGTCTTAAAAACAATGCATGAATAAAACAAGATTTCAAGTTTATTTATAAATCAATGCATATGTGTGTAAATCAAATGATGCTAGAATGATTATGCATCCATCAAATTGCAATCTACAAAATTCCTAACACTATTTTCTGGAAATTTTAGTCTGCCAGGTCGACCTGGGCAGGGTCAGGTCGACCTGGTACACTGCAAAAATCATGCAGAACCCAGTTTTCGGGATTCTTCCATTTTCAACCAGATTTCCCACCAAAACACCTCCAATCACTCTCAAACTTCACCAAATCATCACAAAACATAAAATCACTCCAATGCCCATTAACCAACATCATTTGGATCCATTGATCTTCCAAATGGGGGGTGAAACCCCCATCCATCAATGGCCAATCCATCCAATCACACACAACTAAGCTCCAGGTGAATTCTAAGACTTAATCAATAACATACATGAATTAAAAACCACTGAATCAAAGGAAATAAACATACATTCTAAGCTAATAGTAAGGTACACTTGCCTTTGTGAGAAGAGAAGGTTTGTAGAGGAATATGGAGAGAGAGATAGAGAAATCCCAGCTGAAGAAGAAGAAGATGAGGATACAACAGCTTCTAAGCAATTCTCCCAGCACACTCAGTAGCTCACTCACAGCTCTAAGGAGAAGAAATGAGAGAGAGGAAGAAGAGAGAAATGAAGAAGGAATAGTAGCTAGGTTTTCATTGGGATTAGTGTAGTATTTATAGATTTTGGGGGAGGGATTAATGACTGTATTAGCCTTTAGGTTTACATAGAATTAGGGTTAGGGTTAGGGGCTTTTTGGACTTTGGGCTGGAAGGTTCTAGAAATGCACTTTTTGCAATGACCCCCCTCTAATTAATTAAAAACCATACTAAGGGCTTCTCTACACTAATAAACCCTAGTATTAACAAAACACCCTACTAACCAAAATACTAACTCAATTAAGCTAGTCTAACTATAACTTAGGAAAAGCAAACTAATTACCCTGATTAACCCCTAATTATCACAATTAGCTAGTAATTAGCAATAATTAGTAAAGATTAGTATTAAAAATAGCAATTAGAGGGCCCACAAAGGGTGGGGCCTCACATCATTCCCTCCTTTTAAAACATTTGGTCCCCAAATGTAAAGACAAAGTTAGATCATACCTGAGGTAGAAGATGTGGGTAGTCCTTCTCCACTTGATCGCGTAGCTCCCATGTAGCCTCCTCCGGAGTGTGATGCTCCCACTGAACCTTCACCCAATGAATGGTTTGGGTCCGGAGCACCTGCTCCTTGGTGTCGATGATCGCAACTGGCCTGGCGACGTATGAAGCGTCTGGCTGGATGCTGAGTGGCTGATGATGAAGAATGTGTGTAGGGTCCTCCACGTACTTCTTCAGCATGGAGACGTGGAACACGTCGTGCACTCCTGATAGCTCTGGCGGTAGCTGAAGCTTGTAGGCGACGTCTCCAACTCTCGACCTGATCTCGAACAGTCCGACATATCTCCGTGCTAACTTGCCCTTCTCGCCAAATCTGGGGGTACCTCTAGCCGGAGAAACCTTCAGGAAAACTCTGTCCCCCTTCTCGAACTCGAGAGGTCTGTGCCGATTGTCTGCATAGCTTTTCTGTCGGCTGCGGCAGACCTTCAGGTTCTCGACTATTTGCCAAACCTTCTCGCTGGTGTCGCTGACTATGGAAGGTCCATGGAAACTCCTGACACCAACTTCTTCCCAACAGACTGGGGTCTTGCATCTCCTCCCGTACAGAGCCTCGAACGGTGCCATCTTGATGCTCGCATGGTAGTTGTTGTTGTAGGCGAACTCGCAAAGCGGCATCCCAATTCTCCTTGAAGTGCAAGCACAGGCTCTCAACATGTCCTCAACTGTCTGGTTGGTACGCTTTGTCTGAGGATGATAAGCTGTGCTGAAGCTCAACTTGGTGCCCAAGGCTTGCTGTAGACTCTCCCAGAAATGAGAAGTGAAACGTGGGTCTCTGTCCGAAACAATCGAAGCTGGAACTCCGTGCAATGAGACGATCCGATCCACATACAGCTTAGCAAGGACGTCGAGTCCTGCTCTCATCGAGCTGGCAAGAAGTGGGCTGACTTAGTCAGCCAATCCACAATCACCCAAATGCCGTCGTGGCGTCTCCTGGTAGCTGGGAGTCCCGCGATGAAGTCCATGGTGATGTGCTCCCACTTCCATTGAGGGATGTCAAGCTGATGAAGTAGTCCTGGCGGCTTCTGGTGCTCGACCTTGATCTGCTGACACGTCAAACACCTGGAGACATAGCGAGCTATCTCCTTTTTCATGTTGTTCCACCAGTAGTAGCTCCTCAGGTTCTGGTACATCTTGGTGCTGCCGGGGTGAATCGAGTATCTGCTATGGTGTGCATCTGCGAGGATCTCGTCCTTTAGCTCCAGGATATCCGGCACGCACAATCTGTCCTGATAGTAGAGCACTCCGCCAATCAGTCTGAACTCTGGCCTCTGGTCAATTTGCTCGATCACTTTGACAAGCTTGGGATCGCTGCGTTGACTGTCCTTGACCTTGCCTAGCAACTCTGGTTCCCATGCGGACATGGTAGCTAGCAAGACTCTCTCGCTGAGCGGCTGAAACTGAACGTCTAAGCTGCTGAAGATATCGGTCCACACACCCTCTGCTGCTAGAAAACTGACGAGGGCGGTCTTACTGCTCAAAGCGTTCGCTACGACATTCGCCTTACCAGGATGGTATTTGATAGGGAAGTCGTAGTCCTTGATATACTCCATCCATCTCCTCTGCTGGTTGTTGAGGTCATTCTGAGTGAACAGGTACTGCAAACTGCGATGATCTGAATGCACTTCGAACTTCTCGCCATAAAGGTAGTGCCGCCACAACTTCAAAGCAAAAACGACCGCTGCAAGCTCCAGGTCGTGAGCGGCGTACTTCTTCTCGTGCTCTTTCAACTGGCGCGATCCATAGGCAATGACCTTGCCCTCTTGCATCAGGACACATCCAAGACCGGTCCCTGAAGCGTCGGTGAAGACTACGAATCCACCGTTACCAGTGGGTAGAGACAAGATCGGTGCTGTCGTTAATCTCTCCTTCAACTCTTGGAAGCTGTTCTCACAAGCATCGGACCAAACGAACGGTACATCCTTCCGTGTCAGCTTGGTCAACGGTGCTGAGATCGTGGAGAAACTCTTGACGAATCTGCGATAGTAGCCTGCTAAGCCGAGAAAACTCCGAATCTCCGTGGCATTCTTCGGTCTCGCCCAGTTCGTCACTGCTTTTATCTTCGCTGGATCCACTACTAGTCCATCCTTGGAGATGATGTGTCCAAGAAAGACTACTTGCTCCAACCAAAACTCGCACTTGCTAAGCTTCGCGTACACCTGGTTGTCGCGCAGCAACTGTAGAGACGTCCTCAAATGCTGCTCGTGCTCCTCTCTGGACTTGGAGTAGACCAACACATCGTCGATGAAGACCACTGTGAAGCTGTCGAGGTGCGGAGCGAAGATCTTTTTCATCAGGGACATGAACACTGCCGGTGCATTCGTCAACCCGAACGGCATCACAAGAAACTCGTAGTGGCCATAGCGTGATCGAAACGCTGTCTTCTGCACATCCTACTTTCTGACTCACAGCTGATGATATCCCGACCTCAAGTCTATCTTCGAAAAGAACTGCGCACCCTGAAGCTGGTCGAAGAGCTCATCAATCCGGGGAAGAGGATACTTGTTCTTCACTGTTGCCTGGTTCGGCTGCCGGTAGTCGATGCACATCCTCATCGATCCGTCCTTCTTCTTCACGAAGAGCACTGGTGCGCCCCATGGCGACACACTCGGCCTGATGAAGCCTTTGTCTAGCAACTCCTCCAACTGGGTCTTCAACTCTCGAAGCTCTGCTGGAGCCATGCGATAAGGAGCTCTGGAAATCGGTGCTGTGCCTGGTGCAAGCTCGATGGTGAAGTCGATCTCTCTGGCAGGAGGTAATCCCGGGATCTCGTCGGGAAAAACATCTGGAAACTCGCAAACAACTGGAATCTCCTCGACTCCCTTGGACTCCTTGTCCTCTGAGATGAATGCGATGTAGCCTTCGCAACCCGATCTCATCAATCTCTCGGCCTTCAATGCCGAAATCATCCGAGTGCTAGGTGATCTCCTCTCGCCAACGAACTCGATCGTGTCATCTGATCGTCGATAGAGAGTCTGACTGTCTTCTTAAAGCAATCCATCACTGCTCGGTATTTGGCCAACCAATCCATCCCCAAAATGACGTTGAAGTCATGCATGGGTAGCACGATCAGATCTGCAAGGAAAATGCACTCCCCGATCTGCACTCGGCATCTGGGGTGGTAAGTCTGACACACCACACTCCTACCCATCGGAGTGGACACAACTAAAGTGCAAGGCATAGCCTCGCCTACTCCACCAAGGACTAAAGCAAAAGCTGATGACACAAACGAATGTGTCGCTCCTGGATCTAGCAATACTCTAGCAGGATGATCACAAATAGAAAGGGTACCTTCGACGACGTTGCCTACTGCCTCTACATCCTCATGGGTGAGTGCGAAAGCTCGACCCACAGCCTGGGGTCTCTGCTGCTGATGCTGCTGGCCCTGGTGCCTCTGATGATGTCCTCGCTGGAAGTGCTGCCCTCTGGGCTGCTGAGGTCCACGTACCTGCTGCTGCTGAGCACGGTACTGCTGCTGAGGTGCTAACGCAAACGGACGTGCTGGCTGAGCCGCTTGAGCTGGAGCTGGAACTGCCGGAGGTGCGGGAAGTCGAAGCATCTGAGGCTGTCCTCCTCGGTGTGGGCAAAACCTGGAGATGTGCCCTGCCTCTCTACAGTCATAGCACACTCGGGGCCCACGCTGCTGATGCTGATGCTGATGCTGATACTGTCCTGCCGGCCGCTGCCTCTGGAATGGCTGCAGCTGTCGTAGGGACACGGGCTGCTGCCTGATCGGAGCGATCCGGAGTCGTTTCTGCTGGCGAATGGACTCCAACCGTTGAAGATGCTCCTCTGCCCAAAAAGCTCTCCTCAAAGCCTCCTCGTAGGTAGGCAGCTCGATGCAAGTCATGGCTATCTGGATTTCCTCACTCAAGCCTTCGACGAACCGCCGAACCCTCTCGGCCTCTGACGTGAGCAGCGCCTCTGCAAAATGGGACAGCTGGGTGAAGCGAACCTCATACTGAGAGACGGTCATGCTGCCCTGGACAAGAGTCTGGAACTCTCGGAGCTTACGCTCTCTGACATGGGTGGGGATGAACTTCCTAAGGAAGTCAGTCTTGAAGGCAGTCCATGCCACCTCGTCCCCAATCTCCTCATATGGCCTCTGCATAACCCTCCACCAGTCCTCCGCCACACCGCGGAACATGTAGGCTGCCAACTGCACTCTCTGGCGTCCCGAGCACTCGAACACTCGGAAGAGCTTCTCCATACGGACGATCCAGTCGTCTGCCACCATAGGGTCATCCGTGCCTGTGAACTCCGGCGGTCCCCTCTTGAGGAACTTCACGAAAATCATGTTCGGGTCTGCCTCCCGAACTGGTACATCCTCATGGGCTGGTGGGGCCACTCGATCAATCACGTCCAGGACTTGCGCCTGAAACTGCACAAAGTCCTCCGTCTGCTGCCGATGGGCTACAGTCTGGGCCTCCTGAGCAGCGAGGAAAGCCTGAAGAAACCTCTCGAATCGACGCTCGTGGCCGGACTGATCGTCGATAACTACCGTCACCGGTGGTGCATCGCCTCCAGACATCTATCATGAAAAAGAAATTGTGTCAGTTTA
The DNA here is from genome assembly GCA_038049695.1 of Cinnamomum chago. Taxonomy (NCBI): domain Eukaryota; kingdom Viridiplantae; phylum Streptophyta; class Magnoliopsida; order Laurales; family Lauraceae; genus Cinnamomum; species Cinnamomum chago. Next base: position 39,072,759 of record CP142458.1, read on the forward strand.
AGTCCAAAACCTAAGACTACACTGATTCTACCCAATCCATCGTCCTCACACGTATCCCATCACTCGAATCCTCACTACGTCCTAAGGTTTCTAGTGTGTTTTATTTCCAAGAGACCAGCTCGCTCTAATACCATAAAAATGAAGAAATCTGTATTTTGCTTGCAGATCTGATCGTGCTACCCATGCATGACTTCGACGTCATTTTGGGGATGGATTGGTTGGCCAAATACCGAGCAGTGATGGATTGCTTCAAGAAGACAGTCAGACTCTCTATCGACGGATCAGATGACACGATCGAGTTCGTTGGCGAGAGGAGATCACCTAGCACTCGGATGATTTCGGCATTGAAGGCCGAGAGATTGATGAGATCGGGTTGCGAAGGCTACATCGCATTCATCTCAGAGGACAAGGAGTCCAAGGGAGTCGAGGAGATTCCAGTTGTTTGCGAGTTTCCAGATGTTTTTCCCGACGAGATCCCGGGATTACCTCCTGCCAGAGAGATCGACTTCACCATCGAGCTTGCACCAGGCACAGCACCGATTTCCAGAGCTCCTTATCGCATGGCTCCAGCAGAGCTTCGAGAGTTGAAGACCCAGTTGGAGGAGTTGCTAGACAAAGGCTTCATCAGGCCGAGTGTGTCGCCATGGGGCGCACCAGTGCTCTTCGTGAAGAAGAAGGACGGATCGATGAGGATGTGCATCGACTATCGGCAGCTGAACTAGGCAACAGTGAAGAACAAGTATCCTCTTCCCTGGATTGACGAGCTCTTCGACCAGTTTCAGGGTGCGCAGTTCTTTTCGAAGATAGACTTGAGGTCCGGATATCATCAGCTGCGAGTCAGAGAGCAGGATGTTCAGAAGACACCGTTTCGATCAAGCTATGGCCACTACGAGTTTCTTGTGATGCCGTTCGGGTTGACGAATGCACCAGTAGTGTTCATGTCCCTGATGAACAAGATCTTCGCTCCGCACCTCGACAGCTTCACAGTGGTCTTCATCGACGATGTGTTGGTCTACTCCAAGTCCAGAGAGGAGCACGAACAGCATTTGAGGACGTCTCTACAGTTGCTGCGTGACAACCAGTTGTACGCGAAGCTCAGCAAGTGCGAGTTTTGGTTGGAGCAAGTAGTCTTTCTTAGACACATCATCTCCAAGGATGGACTAGCAGTGGATCCAGCGAAGATAAAAACAGTGATGAACTGGGCGAGACCGAAGAATGCCACGGAGATTCGGAGTTTTCTCGGCTTAGCAGGCTACTATCGCAGATTCATCAAGAGTTTCTCCACGATCTCAGCACCGTTGACCAAGCTGACACGGAAGGATGTACCGTTCGTTTGGTCCAATGCCTGTGAGAACAGCTTCCAAGAGCTGAAGGAGAGATTGACGACAACACCGATCTTGTCTCTACCTACTGGTAACGGTGGATTCGTAGTCTTCACCGACGCTTTAGGGACCGGTCATGGATGTGTCCTGATGCAGGAGGGCAAGGTCATTGCCTATGGATCGCACCAGTTGAAAGAGCACGAGAAGAAGTACGCCACTCACAACCTGGAGCTTGCTGCGGTCGTTTTTGCTTTGAAGTTGTGGCGGCACTATCTCTATGGGGAGAAGTTCGAAGTGCATTCTGATCATCGCAGTTTGCAATACCTGTTCACTCAGAACGACCTCAACAACCGGGAGAGGAGATGGATGGAGTACATCAAGGATTACGACTTCCCTATCAAATACCATCCTGGTAAGGCGAATGTCGTAGCGGATGCTTTGAGCAGGAAGACCGCACTCGTCAGTTTTCTAGCAGCAGAGGGTGTGTGGACCGACATCTTCAGCAGCTTAGACGTTTATCATCAACCACTTAGCATCCAGCCAGACGCTTCATACGTCGCCAGGCCAGTTGCGATCATCGACACCAAGGAGCAGGTGCTCCGGACCCGAACCATTCATTGGGTGAAGGTTCAGTGGGAGCATCACACTCCGGAGGAGGCTACATGGGAGCTACGCGATCAAGTGGAGAAGGACTACCCACATCTTCTACCTCAAGTATGATCTAACTTTGTTTTTACATTTGGGGACCAAATGTTTTAAAAGGAGGGAATGATGTGAGGCCCCGCCCTTTGTGGGCCCTCTAATTGCTATTTTTAATACTAATTATTACTAATCTTTACTAATTATTGCTAATTACTAGTTAATTATGCTAATTAGGGGTTAATCAGGGTAATTAGTTTGCTTTTCCTAAGTTATAGTTAGACTAGCTTAGTTGAGTTAGTATTTTGGTTAGTAGGGTGTTTTGTTAATACTAGGGTTTATTAGTGTAGAGAAGCCCTTAGTATGGTTTTTAATTAATTAGAGGGGGGTCATTGCAAAAAGTGCATTTCTAGAACCTTCCAGCCCAAAGCCCAAAAAGCCCATAACCCTAACCCTAATTCTATATAAACCTAAAGGCTAATACAGTCATTAATCCCTCCCCCAAAATCTATAAATACTACACTAATCCCAATGAAAACCTAGCTACTATTCCTACTTCATTTCTCTCTTCTTCCTCTCTCTCATTTCTTCTCCTTAGAGTTGTGAGTGAGCTACTGAGTGTGCTGGGAGAATTGCTTAGGAGCTGCTGTATCCTCATCTTCTTCTTCTTCAGCTGGGATTTCTCTATCTCTCTCTCCATATTCCTCTACAAACCTTCTCTTCTCACAAAGGCAAGTGCACCTTACTAGTAGCTTAGAATGTATGTTTATTTCCTTTGATTCAGTGGTTTTTAATTCATGTATGTTATTGATTAAGTCTTATAATTCACCTGGAGCTTAGTTGTGTGTGATTGGATGGATTGGCCATCGATGGATGGGGGTTTCACCCCCCATTTGGAAGATCAATGGGTCCAAAGGATGTTGGATTGATGGGCATTTTAGTAGGTTTGTGTTTGATTATGTTTGGACGGAGTTTGGAAGTGTTTGGAAGTGGTTTGGAGGAAAAACGAGCAAAAATGGAAAAGTTACTGAAACTGGATTTTCCCAGTTTTCGTGCAGTGGGTCGACCTACTGAGTCCACCTGTAGTGTACCAGGTCGACCTACCAGTAGGTAGGTCGACCCGTGACACTAGGATTTGGAAAAAATGGAGTCCCAGCTAAAAATTTTGCAGGCCTGGTTTCCCTGTGTACCAGGTCGACCTGCCTGCAGGTAGGTCGACCTTGGACACTACATTTTGGGAAAATCAGCTCCCAGTTGGGAACTTCCTGCAGGATGAGTTTTCAGTTAGCCAGGTCGACCTGACACTACCGGGTCTTCCTGTATTTTGTGGAAAACTGGCCCTCAGTTAATTTTTCCTGCAGAGACCCATTTCAGTTAGCCAGGTCGACCCGGTACACACTGTTTTGCAGAAATTGACTGAAAGTTGATTTTTCACCTGAAACTCAGACTCTCTATGTTCAGGTTGACCTAATACCTAGGATTTGCAGTAGAAAGTGTCTGAAAGCTGGGACGTAAATCTTTCTAGGGTTTTTGGTGTATGCGGTCAATCACCTAGGCCAGGAGGTTGACCGGACACGCTGGGAACCTTTAGAAACAAAATAAGTTTTCCAGGAAGCCTGATTCAGATTATTCAGTGCACTCGGTTGATCCACCAGGCCAGGAGGTCAACCGAGCACACTACACCTCAGGTCCACCTGGGAAACCCTGATTTTCCAGTTTTCAACATTTAGGAGTTGTGATCAGTTGTGGGGCCCATTGACCATCCAAATGAACGTTTATCGATGTTCTAAGCCCGAGTCAATGGTGTGGCTCAACCTTGACCCGCGGGGACCACTGATTAGGGTTTTGGTTGTTAATCTAAGATGATTTGACCTCTAAGAGTTGTCAATGATGCCCGTAACCTCATAAGCACCAAACACAATATTATATGGCATCAGTGACTTCGTTTAGAGATCAAATTATCGAAGATGGACCTGAACCTAACGTGGCCCATTACCTAGGATTGGACCGTTTTATTTCCCTATTGATTCTCCTGTTGAAGTTCACACTTCACCTTGTTTAATGCTGTCATTCTTAGATCTTTAGAATAGCTGTTAATTGTTAATTAAATATAATTGGAGGACCTAAAACCTAGGATATCTTAGAGGTGACCTGTTAGCATGATTTGAAGATCACTGACCCGTGTCTGTGTCTAGGCGGGCCCTTATTGGGCCTAAGTGTGGAGATGTGTACCTTTAGTTGGAGGAGGTAGTTTATATTTGGGTTTTTAGTCGTGATGGATTGAATGAACTGCTTATCACTAGAAAATGGATTTGATGCCTCGTTTGGACGGTTTTAGACCAGGCTATGTATTGATGGGCCTTGGTATGGATCAACGAGTGGGCTTGGACTTAGACTATAATCCATAGACTGATTGATGTACAGACCTCTTAGAGACTTGGATAGGACCTTGTTCATGCAAGGCAAAGCCTAGACAGACACAGACCCTTAGAGTTATTCTTGAGTCGGCATAGACATTCACTCGGTTGATTTAAGCTCAGCCTGTAGACTGATCATCCCCGGTAGGAGCTAGTATGAGTGTTGAGAAGCTATCATGATGAGCTATGATGTTAAGACGGACGGTGTGATACCTTGTCCGGTCTTGAGTGATGAGTGTGATGAGATGATGAGTGATTTGCGGGATTAGTAATTCCCAGCACTGGTGAGATTTCCCCGCCGCAACTGTGTTCAGTTTTGGAGGGTCGCGGCATAATATCCCGCGGTATTCCAGCTCGTGTGAATGTGCCATTTCGTAGTAGATTAGATGTGTTATATTATCCTGATTCCTTATGATTATACTGCTCAACTGCCTAGTTCTTATACATTGTTATTCTCTAAATTATTTACCTGTCTTTATTCATTTGATATATATGTTCTATGTTAGTAGTATGCTGTGACTTGCCAGATCTTTTAGATCTGACGCATCTTTGGTGCCTTGACCCAGAGATCCCCGAGGATGCACTAGCGCTTGTAGAGGCGCCGATTGCTGGAGAGTTCGCGTGGGGTCCGACCGACATGGATGTCGAGCCGGAGGGCGGAGATGATCTACATGGGTTTTGAGAATTCTCTTTATTTTGGGTTTGAGAGGAATTTTTGTAGTGAGTTGGGTAGAAATCAAACATGTACTTAACTTTGATATTAACAACTGAATCCTTTAAGTAGACTGTAGTTCTGCTCACATTTTTACTTATATATGATACCTATTGCTTCCGCTCTATTTATTTATGCTTCTGGAATTTAACTATTATTACTATATGGTTCATAAAGTTTTAAATTGGACCTCACTGCGGGCCTACGATCTTGGAAGTTCTCGGATTTTCCGGGAAGTAACGCGCCAACTTCGGGTACTCGAACGATTTTATCGGTATCCGGAATTGGGGCGTTACATGTGAAACCTTTCAGAAGTCCGTGGAGCTAAAACCCTAACCGTCCTAGCACGCCCTAAAACTCTATATAATGCCTCCTAACCTCATTTGCAAGAGAAGCTACCAAAAAGAGAGAAAAGAGAGGCAACAAGAGGAAGGAGGGTAGCCACCAAAAAAGACAACCCTAGATCCAGAGGGGGAGAAGAGGAAAGAGAGGAGGAGGCTCTCTAGTTTTGCTCTTAGAAGAAAGAAACCATCTAGAGCCATGGATCTCTGCGAAAGCTCTGGTTTGGGAACTTGAGAACCGCACTCTTGCATCGGTATTCTTAGATCTCTCCCATTTTACTGTTATTCATCATCATTCATGCTTAGAAATATACTTAGGATCCTGCATGCATTGTAGATCTGCATTAGTTTCTGATGGATCTGACATTAATTCATCATCATGTTAGGAACGTGCTTAGGTTCATGTTAGTAGTGTACATCTGCAATGGTTTCACAATTCTGATTGCATAAGTAGAGTAGATCTTGTTAGAAACGAGTAGAAACCAGGATCTCTAGATGTTAAGTACAGATCACTGCGGAAATAACTTTGATCTAATATGATTAAATCATACCTATGAGATATCTCTGATTTGATTTCGATCTTACAGCAACCTGAAAAATTCAAGATCTTCTATTGTATTCCTATATGCTTGAACTCGCACCAGGGAGTGGGCCTGTTCTGCGAATTCTCATCTGCTCTCCAAAACCGAGATTTCTCTCTTACTTTTCTTGTTGTTAACCTAGGGAGCAGTAACACATATTTATAGGCTACAATAGGGACCTTAAGAAGGAAATAAAGATAGGCTCCTTATGGAAACAGAAAATCCTAATTTGATCCAAATTAGAATCCTAGTTCCATAAATTATAATTTAGTCCACTAAAGAATTATAATTGCACTCTTGTCCTTATTCTGAAAATAATATTTCGAGCTTCTTGTTATTAAATGCTTATTAATCTCCCCACGTTAAGATTTCAGATATCCATCGATTAAATAATTACTGAAATCTATATTTAATCGATATCTTTATAATTCCTTGAGACCTTACACTTAACTTATTTGATATGTTGGACACAAAGTCCACCTGTAGGGTTTGACATAATCAAAACTTAAAAGCTTCATCAAGGTGATATCATCTATCCCTATTACGGGACGTGGGTTCCATCAATAAACTAATATCCACCAAACACGTAGTGTAGTCATCCAATTCACTGAGATTATTGACCCATAAAAGATCTCACTCCTTTGTAAATCAAAATGCCAAACACTAAATGTATATGTCTATTATTTATGTTAGGATTAAGAGTACAAGCACTCATAATAACCATTTGGGTGTTCATCATTTTATATAGTCAGTATAAAGACAAAAAACCCAAAAACAAGGTCTTGTTTAATACACACATAGTGTACTATAATCGCACCGATGGTGTGTCCAAATCCATCTAGATTGTGAACAACAACTTATATTTTATAAGAATCGACAAATAAGTCTTCCTTGTATAAGTAAAACTCTACACACCAAGTTGTCTACTTTATAGAATAAAAGACACTAACATGCATATTAATGAACAATGCAAGCATTTGCCCATACAAAATCTCAGTTAGATGAGAAAACAAAATGTACTAAAAATGAATCAGTCAAAGACAAATACATAAAGTATGTTTTTATTATAAATTTCCAACAGATCTCGCATCAGTATCATCATTTCGAAAAATAGGCTAGGCACCACCCTCTGGGCACCTATCCACTCTCAAACAGGGCTGGAGCCAATCCCTTCAGATAGGGATCTGGACATCGGATCTACAATTTTGCTTCATATTCTCATAGATCTGTTGATTCCATCATTAGTAGTTTGCATTAGGACATCCACATCAGTTGCTAAATATCGAGAATCATGCTGAAAATTCTGAGAACATCATGCATTCATCGCACTTTGCCAAAAACTCTAGCTGAGCAGCATAGGCTCCACAGGGGTGGAGCCTAGGTGGATTTTCCCACTTTCGCTCTCAATTTTCGATCTTATGTATTTGATTTGATTACAAATTGCATAGTAGTGAGTGATACAGTTGGTTGTTTGTTGTGTTCTGCGCTTAAAATTATCATTTCTATCACACACTCCACCTCGTAGGATCACCCGAATCATAAAATCATAAAACATAAAATCATTTCTTCTCTTTCTTTGCTTTGTAGTAAATTAGAGAAGAAACCAAAAATAAATTAAAAGATATAAAAAAAAACTAAAAATAATAGGTAGATAGTCTAGGTTATTGAATCTCATGCCTAAGTAGGTTAAACCCAAAGATTAATTAAAAATTAATTAGAACATTAGAATTAATTAACATAAAAATCACTAAATCATTAAAAACCCTAAAGCAAAGTCTTAATTAATTTGGACTAAAAATTGGATTAAGGAATCACTAAAATTAATTAGGGAACCCAAATTGTCAGGATAGGCTCCTCCCCCTTAGAAACTAGCTTACTCATCCATTAAAAACCCTTAACTAAGAACTAAATTTGATTAAAATCCTTAATTAAGATCCTAATCTCATCCTAATTAATACAGTAAAACACTTTAAACTTAAAAGACCTAGAACCTTAATCAATTCGGACTTAAATTAATCTAAAAATCACCAAACCAACAAAAACCCTAAAACAGTCAGCGTGGGCGCCAGCCTGCCCATCCCCTGACAAACCCTTAATTGAAGATTAAACTCAATTAATTAAGATCTAATTCCATCCCAATTGAACACAAAGAAACCTTCTGCATCAAAATACATCAAGTCACATAAAAATCCAATCATAAATTGATCTAAAAATCACCAAATGAACAAAAACCTTGAAACCGTCTGCCTGGGCGCCACCCCCTGGGTGCCCAGCCTGCTCACCCCAGGAAAACCCCCAATTAAAAACTGAGCCAAATCAGTTCGCATCCAACTCAATCCCAATCGAGTACGAAAAGAAATTTCTCATCAAAATACATCCAACCCCATAAAAATCTAAACTAAAAATAACCCAAAAACACCCAAAAACCCTTAAAAATCACTAAACAACAACGTAGGCTCCACCCTGTGGGCGCCTACCCTGCATCTCTGCCCTAATTCACCAATTCAACTAAAATCAATAATTAAACACCTTAAAACTTAAATTAACTAAAACAAGAGCCTAAAATAATCCCTCTCCTAAAGATCAGTAACTAAGTCCCATCTGGAATCTCAAAACACAGTCGAACCCCTTGAAGATCACAAATAATCCACCTTGGCTCCACCCCCTTGGCAACTATCCCTCTGTTTGTCCTAAAACGCAGGTTTTCGACTTTCATTCGAAATTTGAACCTGCCTAAAGACCGATAACAATCCGAGACACTAAAATTCACAAATTAAGACTCTTCGGAATTCTAAAAAGAGATCGAAGGGTCCGAAAAACACAAACTGTTGGGATAGGCTCCACCCCCTGGGCGCCTACCCTGCTTTACAAATAAAACTGTGAGTTTCGATTTAGTTTTGAATTCCGAATCAAAACTAACTTAAACAGAACATCCTAGAACTTTAAAATAATTCAACTGACGAAATCCACCCATTTAAACCCGCCGGAATTCTGAAAAGGGATCGAAGAGCTTGAAAAATACAAACTGTCATGATAGGCTCCACCCCCTGGGCGTCTCCCCCTACTTTTTGCATTGAGTTGTGATTTTCGATCTAGTTTCGAATCTCGAACCAAAATTAACTTAGATAGAACCTCCCAGAACACAGTACAACATTGAAAACCTAATTTCATAACCCTTAAACCCCTGGAATTCTGAAGAGAGACCAAAAATTAAGAAAACACAAAGCTGTCAACGTACGCTCATTCCCCGGGCGTTTACCTTGCTTTTAGTCTCAATTTGAGGATCTCAACCTCTCTTTAAATTTTAGATCAAATTCACTAAATTTAGAATCGTCCAGTATACGAAACAAACCTAAAACAATAACATAATCAAACCAAAGCCAATTGAAACTCCGAATCAAAGTCGGAATTATCGAAAGTGCTGAAAACACTGTAGCAATTAGGATAGGCTCCACCCCCTTGTCGTTTACCCCTGTTTTGAAATTGCAACTTCCGACTATTTTCTAGAATTATGATTCAAATTGGATATAACAAAAAAACTTAAAACATATAAAAAAATAATGAACAAAATCCTAAAACATCCTTAAATCATTCTTAGCCAAAACCGTAACTTAAAATAAATCGAACCAATCAAATGTACATCTAACAAGCCACTTAGGCATTGAAACCGTAGAATTTAGGTTGTTTGAGCCCTAGGAATAAATTGGATTATCTTATTAGGTAGCTTAGAGCATTAGGCTTCGTCCCATCACTTTTCTTGTTCTATTAGGGGACCGTGAAAGATGATGTGGGTGGTCTAGGACCTTAGGTCAGGGTTAATCCGATGATCCGTAATAAAGCACTAATCATGTAAATCCAACAAAATCCCCTAGTTAGGCCCTTCTAGCCCCATTATAAAAAAAATCAATAGAAACTAAAAAACCAACAAAAATAAACTCAAAAAGATTTTCCTTTTATTTCTTCCTCCCCCTCAGTGCTGAATATGTAATCGAACTTAATGGAAAAAGGAATAAAGACTGATTTCTAAAAATTGAATTAATGAGAATGATGAGATGAGATGAGTGATTTCACACACTTTGCATATTTTTATTTCGGCCCATCGGCCATCCTCAAACAAACAACAGCCCATTAACCACCCTTATCAATCAAACTCGGCCCATCAACCTTTCACTTTTATCACTTTTCTATCGCACACAAAATCACAGAAATCACAAATTGAAATCTCATTTGCATCATCATTTTGGTTTGAAAAATCAACCTTTAAACCCTATTTTGGGAAGGGACTTGAAGGGGGTACCCGAGAACGGGGCCAATCAATCCTCTTTTAAAATATTTGGCACCTCCCCACCCCCCCCCCCCGGCCCTTTTATTTTCTTTACTTTAGTTATTATTTTTCTTGGATTCACTGTGAGATTAACCCTTATTCGTACCTTAACTCATGACCCTGAATTGAACCAATATCAAAAGACCTTAATCAATGTGACAGGATGGCCGTCATGTGTTGCCGACAACACATTAGACAAGCGGAAGGACCCACCCACTTTATTTTCTCCCATTTTCTTCTGCTTGGAGTTCGGCTGTTACCGTAACTGGCGATCGTGATCCATTGATTTTGAGGATAGTCGGAATCCTCATTTTCAATGTACAAGTTTAAATAACACATATAGATAAATGGTGATCTCCCTCCCCAGGGGGATCAAAATTCACATCCGACACTACCCTCATATATAGGGCTAGGCCTAGGTCGAGTCAAAGCCTTCGGAGCCCTCGGCGGGCCTACAATACCGTTACCTAGCCGTCAAGGGTCAGGGCCAGTGTGACTCTGCGGAGTCCCACATCGACGATAGAGAGGAAAGTGAATGAGATTATATGTAGAGCATATACCCTTACCTTGCATGAGGCCTTTCGGTGGGTTGAAGCCCACCAGAAACAAAACCATGAGGTCCGTGGGCCAAAGCGAATAATATCATGCATGCGTGTAGGGCGGGGCGTTACAGCTGGCGCAAGGACAAGGCCAAAATAAATTATTTTTTAAATACTATTATATATAATAGTTTTTCTATACCATGATGCTAACCCTCCTTTATTCGAGCTACTAATTGATGTAATGCAAAAGTCAATCTTTTTGTGCAACTTCTAAAAGAATGCGCGAAGCAAGTTACTCTATACTCGTATAAATATTTTATTTAGAACTAAATGAAATAAGCTAATTTGATAGTATTGTGACAATAAATTAGGACATAGAAGACATTATTAAATACCTTAGCACACTAGCAGTAATTACATACTTTAAGTAATGTGGCTGGTTTTATTTGTCGTTAGGCTATTAATAAGATTTCGCGGTTAAAATTTTGTAAATTGTAGTCTTTTTTACTAGTTCATGTACTACAATTTTTTTCTAAAGCAATAATAAAGAACCACTAAAACATGTTTGGCAAGTCTCATTTGATTCAAGTATATTTATTTCAAACAGGCATTAGACATTTTCCAAGGAGCTTTAAGAGGGGAGGAATGTGATGCCCCGCCCCTTTTACTAGCCTAATTATATGTTAATTGTATCTAATTATAGCTATCTATGCCAATTAGTAGGGGTTAAAAAGGGTAGTTTAATCTTTTCCTAGGAATTAGGCCTAGCTTATATAAATAGGGTCTTTTTGAGATTTATAGGTTTGTTAGGGGTCTTTTTGGACTTCCTAGATTTAGTTAGTTAGAGGCCCCTAGATGCAATTCCTAAGTTTTAAGAGGGTTTATCTTGGAGATTTGTGCAATAAACCTAAAATACCCTAAATGTCCATAGCCTTATTATCTCTAACTAAGCAAACAAAAGAAGAGCAATTTGGTCAATTGACCTAGACCAAAAACAAAAACTCAATCCATATCCCACGCCATTTCCATCTCTCCTTCTCATTTCTCTCCTCCCTCTTTGATGGCTCACTAATGTTCACGAGACTACCGCGGTCGGCAGATGTGAGAATCTATGGGGTCCAACCCTTTCGAGACCAAAGACAAGCGAACAACATCAAATTTTTTTGTGTACATGTATTCCAAATTTTCTACACTATTTGGAAATAATAAGCGGTGGTCCGTAGATCTACCTTTTCAAGTACAAAAGAAAATTAACTTTTTCTAGCTTTCATTGCACATGTGTTAAGAAAAGAAACATAATTTGAATTTGGATGCCATGAAAGGCAATTTTCATTTGTTTGCTGTAAAAAACGGTGTTCTTACCGTGAAAGGCGATTTTGTGTTTTTATCGTGAAAGGCGATTTATAACTCTCATCAAAAGAAAAGACAAGATTTGTGATTTTTGTGTCCCTTTTAAAAATACAAATACAATGAGAAGAACGAAAAGGAAAATTTCCAACTTCACATGAGATTGCGGGGACTCGTTTAGATTGACGGTCACAAGTCATGTTTGGGCTTCGCCATCATCCTTTAGATGATAACAGATGATGCTATTGGTTCTCTTTGCTATGCTTGAACCTTAGATTTTTAGGAAATAAGGATCAAGAGGAGATCTTATATCCAATAAAAATCTAAGTAGACGGGCTGAAAAGTCGTGTCTAATCCATGAAGATAGAAGGAGAGGGCCTTGGGGGTGGCTCCCATGAGTCTTCAATCACCTTGTAGTGGTGGTCACTACAGAGCTTCTTCTACGGGGGAGAGATAGTCGTTGGAGCGTCGTAGCAACGATGTAGAATTCTATGTGAGATTTACACATCATGCCTTGAAATGGTGGAAATGGCCTCCTTTCATAGGCTTTTGGTGGCCATGGGAGGAGTTTATGGGCTTTAAATGAATTAATTGCATTAATGCTCCATGATGGGAAGAGTTACATGCTTTTTAACTTGTATTTTTGTAATCATTCTTGAGTTTTGATTTGCCGTTGGAGAATAATGGCCATTCATTTGCATTTAAACTTCATGATGGGAAGAGTTTCATGGTTTAAAGTCATAATTGTGTTGGCTGTAACCCTTCTGATTGAGCTGTCCATAATAATGGGTAATTAACCACATTAACTTATTATGAAAATGGGTCATTAGCCGCAATAAATGGCCACCGAAGTACTTGAAAGGTCATGGGCCATGCCACGTCTTTTGAAATTCTACCCGTGACGTAGGGTGCCTTGATCGCCGGTGGATTTTTCATGCTGATTGTCGTCAGATGATCATGCAATTTCAGACATTGATTGCTACTTGTGGGCCGATACCACCTTTCCTGTCGATTTTTTGATCGGTCGAGCAGAAAGTGTGATTTCTTAGTTGGCCTATTGGCGATTTCGAAGTGTCCAATGACGGACCCATGATCTCGATGGCGAATCCATGATGTTGTCAAAGATCAACGGATTTCATGCCCCAAAAATCATATTTTTAAAAAATCACATAGGCCAAATAGCTCGGACCGTGAAGAGGACTCGAAAAATGGGCTTTCAACGGAAATCTGGCGGCCCAGAATTCCAGGGTCGCCGATGACCATGGGGCATTTTTACCTTTTTGTCGCATTTTCGACCTTTTTTGGTTTTTCCTGATTTTTCTTCTTTTGCATATTTTTCTTGGTATTTTTATATAATTTTTTGCATGATTTCCCTACAAAAAACTTGATGAGAAGCCGTGCATAATTAAGGTAAAAATTTCTGATTTTTCGAGAAAGCCTAAGACTTTGTCGCGTGTAGGGGTGCCTATTTGCCGTCGAAGCCAAAACTAGGTCAAACGATGTTGGAATGATGTAGGATTTTAGGTCAAACTTTATGGGCAAGATATAAGACCACGCATAGGCTTCTTCCTTTTAGTTTTAAAGCCGTGTGGGGTCCTGTCGCCAGTAGACTTGATTTTGTTCCAAAGAAGCTGCCACGATTTAATGTATGGTCATACGATGTTCGATCGACCTAAAATTTGACATGGAGCCTCTAAAAATCATTTTAAGATGATCCATTAGCTTTGATTTTGAAATCATGGTCCCAAGGGGCTCTATCAACGAGAGACCGGATTTAGCTTCAGGGGGTCAAAGTCTGGTCAAATGATGTCGCAATGACCTGAAACTTGACATGTAGCTCATTAGAAGTATTTTGACACCATCCATGTGCTTTGTTTGATGAGTAATGGCCTCGATGGTTTCCGTCGTTGGGAGGCTTGGTTTTGTTGTTTGAGGGTTGATGTTGGGTTAAACGATGTCGGTTTGACCTGAAATTTGACATAGAGCCTCTTGAAAGTATTTTGAGACCATCCATAGGCTCTTCTTGAAGGTTTGGTGTCTCTGATGCTGTTGTCGCCGGGAGAGTTGACTTTGCTACATAGAGAATGCGACTTTTTACATTTTGGGCCAAACGGTGTCAGAATGGCTTGGAATTTGGTGTAGAGCCTTCTTATAGGATTTTGAGGCCAATTGTGTGCTCTTTTTGTGAAACATGGTCTCCAGGTTTACCACTGCTAGGAGCTCATGTTCAGCTACTGAAAGAGTGAAGTTAGGCCAAATGATGTCAAAATGGCCCAAAACTTCGTGTGTTCTCTTCTTATGACTGTTTTGAAGGAAATTGAAGTTTCTAGATGGTTTTGACAAGATCTAATACTTGAAGTTGCATTGCCCGTTGTGGTCGGAGGCTGCTTCATGTAGCTTTTTGATGTTTGAAAGGGTATGAAGAGGCAAAGTGACATTTTTGGTGTCAACACTCCTCTTCTCATTTCAATTTCCCTCTCTCTCTCTCTCTCCCTTCTCCCTCCTCTAAGCAACGAAGTTTCCTACATCTAGGGCTATCCCCATCAAAGACCAAGGGATCTGTCCAAGCTACAACCATTTACAAGTAAAGATCATCTCATAGATCTTTTTCTTCTCTCAACCTAAGGTAACTTTCCTTCCCTAGCTCAATTCCCTTGCAAATCTAGCTTCCTTCTTAGAATTCTCTCTCCTTATGCATTTTTCTCCATGGGATTTAGGTATAGGAGAATTAGATCTTTAGAGATCTGTGATTTGAGGACTATTGAGTGTGATTGGGGATAAGGTGTGAGGCCCCGCCCCTTTACTAGCCTAATTATATCTATTTATGCTAATTATAAGGGTTAGTAAGGATAGATTAGTCTTTTCCTAGGAATTAGGCCAATTTTATAGGAATTAGAGACTTTTTGATATTTTATAATTTCCTAGGGTGTTAGATGGATTCTTTTAAGTTAGTTAGCTAGAGGCCCCCGGAAGTAATTTATAGGAATAGGAAGGGTTTCTCTTGGAGAATTTACAGTTAAAATGTAAAATGCCCTAAGGCATATTTCTAATCACAATGAACCAAGAAGGGTAATATGGTCAATTGACCTAAACCAGACTCTATAAACATAAACCGAAACCAATCCCGCGCCATTTCCATCTCTCTCATTTTTCCTCCCATTTCTCTCTTTCTCCCTCTATTCTCTTCCCATTTTCCTAAAAGAACTCTCTCCAAGAAATCCTAGATCTAGAGTTTCTACCATCAAAAGAGAGAGGATCTCTCAAAGCTACATCCTTCTACAAGCAAAAAGATCCATCTCCTTCTCTTCTTCATACCAAGGTAATTCCCCTTCGTTAGCTCAAATTCCTTGTAGTTTAGACTCTTTTCTTAGAATTCCCTCTTCTTATGCATTTTCAACATTGGAATTTGGTGTAAGAGGCCTAGATCTGTAGAGATCTTGGTTTTTGTGGGCTGTTGAGAGTATTGGAGACCTTATGTAAGGACCCGACCTCTTAACCCTAGGGTTTGCACTAGTAATTCTGTGGTTAGGATTGCTAAGTGGGGATCATAGGCCAATTGTGGTGCTTTGTGTGCTAGAATAGTCTTTGATCAGCTTTGGGATGTTTTGAGAGCCTCTGAATCTATTTTGACCCCATTTTGGAACCCGTCTGTGTTTTCAATTGAGACTAGAGATTATTCTTGAATTCTGACAAAATGTTATCCTAAGCTCTTTTGATCGAGATTATCATTCTAGCCTGAAAGTTCATGCATTACAGATCTAAACTTGGACTGCCATGGCTTATTTTGGTTTTTCAAGTTTTAAAAACAAGAACCCAGATCTAATTTCCAGCCATGAAACATGCATAAAACTCCATGAAATCATAATCAACATGTGTATAATGCAAGGAGATAATAGAGGACTATTACCTTGATGATTTGAATGCCTCAAAACTCTAAAAAGAAAGACTTCAAAGGACTGAAATCAGCCTGCAACCAGCAATGTGTGTTGCAGGAATTTTCTGCAGCAACTTCTCCTTTGATCTTCTCTTCTATTCCACTTCCCAACCTGATTGGTTTTGATTGTTGGATCAGAATATGGTTTCTTAGATGGGTTTTCTGAACTTACAATTTATGGAAACAACCCAGGAACTGATCTCCTCTCTCCAATGAAGAAGAAGAAGGCAGCAATAGGCTGGGCGTGGGTTTCTGTCTACTTGTCTTGGGCGGCCAATGGGTTTCCTTGGTGTTTCTTCCTTTCTTTCTATGTTGCACGTCCAAGGGCAGTTCCCTCTCTATTTATAAAGATCACATTCCCTTTTAAGAGTTATCTTTCTAATAGGAATGTCAATCCCACAAAATAAGCAACCAGCCCCCTTTAGTGTGCAACACTTTCTAATTAAAGATACTAAAATTTAGTAACCTTTAATTATAGGAATCCTTACCCAAAGAGGAGTTGTTCCTTCCAAGTAAAGATACCTGGTCATACTTGGAAACCTCACACAAGTGGCTCCCCTTATGGCTGGCCCACAAGATTGATAAACACACTATGGCCCACTAGTTAATAATTTAGCTAGAGTTAAATTCATGTATGCCATTAAAAGCCTATTTGAATTTAAACTCAAAATTATTCTTCCACAAAATTAATTCAACCACATATCATCTAATTAAATTAGGAAACCATGCCAATATAGGAAAGTGGCTAGAAGAGGGACCAAAAGACATATTTGCCCTTGGCTCCCAAAATGACCAAAATGTCCATGCTAACCCCATAGCAACATTAGGATCATTTTAACCCTAACTCATTCCACTAAAGAGTTATGGTTGCACGCCAGGGACAAATATTAAATTGCAAATTAAGCTCATCATAAATTGACGATTGTCTTTGACCTACCAAGTACAATGACCACAATGCCCCTCTATGTAACATCCATAATCAAGTAGGTTAACCGATGTACTATCTACCTTCTTGATTACATCTCAACCTTAGAACTTCATACCCTTGACTTAATCATCATCCGGATATCATTCTCTTGATCCAGGGAGCGACCCACAAGTTCAATATCCATATGGAACATCCATATACTAAGATCTTAGATTCTGATGATTAATCGGATAATTCTAAGGGGACGATCATTCCATCACACGATGGCATAGATTCCATATTGCATTTGCACGTCCCAACTAATCAAGCCCGAGTACCCAAAACACAGAGCTGTTGACCCATGAACAGGATCTCACCCATAGTGAATTAAAGTACAAGAACTCGACTTCGTCAGTTCATCCACAAATGCTCAAGATTAAGAGCACTGGTCACTCAGTAGCAAGAGGTGATTTGATCTCTCTCTGTGATAGTACTATTTTAGAGATCACAACTACAAGTGGTCCTGTCCAATGCATGACACATGCACTAATGAGATAAATCCAGAAAAGCCTCCCGTGACTTAGGTAAGTCACCCTGAATACAGGAGAGTATCTCATTACAACTTATACCAAGATGAAGTGCCCAACTCCATCTCTCAGTCATGAACAAGTTTATTGTTTCAAGTGTCCATGACTCAGACCTAACTGTGTGTAGCCACTACACACCTAAGTCATTACTAGAAAACAATGGGCCTTACACAACCATACATATACACAAGTATCAAGAGAAAGATGTCATTCCATTAAATAACCAATAAATATCCAGTAACAGAGATGTGAGTGCAGTCAGTGGGCTTTAGGGCATACACCAATCCCAACAATAACTTTTGTATTCAACTCGAATCAGTTTGAGACCCTGAACTCTTTGATTGACCAATTCCATTAGAAATTGATAGGCTTTGACCAGACAGTTGACTTTCCCCTTGGAATCCTGAATTGAGTGACTCTTGAGCTCAAAATCTAGATCTTGACCTGCCTAACAACTTTTATGTTCAGGCCGAATTCATCCGAGACCCAAAAAACCCAATTTGACCCCTGACACACTTTTCACGACAAATACCGAAGTTTAGAAAATATCAATTCCTGCCCCTGATCTTAGAAAACTATGATTCTTAGCTTGTTGGAAAGCACTTCTACAGACCTGTAATTCTTCTTTTTTGACATGATCCGTTCGAGGTCCCGAAGACCTATCTCGTCCTAAGTTCGGCTTAAGGTAGTAACAAACTCACACCATGGGTCCTTGTGCAAAATATCCTACCTACCTGTCATATGCTCCCACCTATCCCCACTAACCTGCAGAACTCTCAGGCACTCTCATTTGCATGCTCATTTCCACTGGCCATCAAACATGAGAGAACTCTCTTTTCTCTCTTCTTATTCTCCTCTCCTCTCCTCTCCCTTCCATGTCATGGTGAAGAACATCTCCTTGGAGGCTTTTCTTACCCGATCCAGCCCAGTCAATCAACTCCCCGTCGCCTTTTGCGCAACATACTCTATTTTGGTGCGAATCCAAGGGAGGCAGCCCCCTCATGCAGCCACTTCTTCTTCCTTGATCTTCAAAAGGGTAGGCCCTCTTTCTCATTGGCTAGAACCCACCTTCCTCTCATTCACTGTGTACTGTTTTTGGTGAGTTTTTTTTACAGTGATTGGTTTTTCTTTTAGGACGGTATTTTTGGGGCTTTTATTTGGTAAAGAAAGCTCCCAGTTAGAGCTTAGCTTGACTGAGGTTTGAGTTTGGATTAGCTTTCGATTAGAGGCAAGTATTTAATTTTAATTGCATATTTTGAATGGCTAAACTTGATTTGATTTGCTCTTGAAATGTTAATCCTGTTTGAGGAAAATAAATATGTTTTGATAGCCCCCTTCCATGGTTGGATTTGTTTGGGGAAAAATCTAATTTTTAATGGTTTAGATTTAATTTGAATGGGCCTTAACAAGGGAAAAATGGATTTCCCTTAGTTTTGTAAAGCTAGCCCTTACCCAGTTTTACTGTGAAACCTCATTGGAAGAGGTCATTGTTGGAAGTAGGTGGGCCTCGTGGATAGGTTTTCAAAACTTTTTGACCCACTTGACTTAGGGAGCAACTATCCAGAAGGCTATAACCCAATCCAGGATGCAATCCCTCATTCTCATCAATCGTGTACAGCAATATAACCTATCTAGAAGATAGAAATCAGCAACTACATGTAACAAAATAATCTACAACAAGTAGAGAAGCAGATTATACTTTTGGAGCCTGGTAGTGCTCTAATCGAAGAGAAGACAACCAACTAGAACAAGAACTCTTCTTGAAGCAATTAGAGATCTCCAAGACCTTATTGTCTTCCACGCTATGACCCTCTATCAGATCTCTTTTCTCAAGAAGATGTGTGGGATCTCGAAGAGAAAACCCTACTAGAAACTCTAAGGAACTCGAAGGCAACTAGAAGAGAGAGACTAGAAGAAAATTGTTCAACACTTGCACAAATAAAGAGGGTTGGGCATTGTGAGAACCCGACCCCTAATCTCTTGGATTAGTGTTGTTTTATTTGTGGATTAGTTCTTTTAGTGGGATTAGTAGTTGTTGGGTTGAGTTTGTGAGCTAGAATGGTTTTCTTCTAGTTTTGGGCTTTTGAGTGCTTTGGTAGCTTGTGGGGCCCTTTGGGGGTTCCCTTTTCGGCTTTGTATTTACTTGTGAGATTTTCCCGATTTGTTTCGTATTGTGTTTTTGGCCCGTTGCATTCATCTTGAGGAATCCTACAACTTTCATGTTGATCCCATATCCATTTGAGAACCCAAAAACCGATTTCTTGGCCTTGAGGGCAAAACAGTCTTTTCACACCAAATCTGTACCCAAAACTCGATATTCTCGAAATCCGTGAAACATATACTTTTTGGAAACTAGATATTTCGACGATCATTTCTTCCTTCTTCGTCGAATCCATCCGAGGTCCCGAATTAGATGATTTCAGCCACCCAAGTCCCTTAAGTTGTGGGACCCAAACCCCACTTGTTTATAAGAGGAACCCATCTCCTTCATTGCTCATTCTTCACCATTGTTCCAGCTGAACCTAGGGTTTTCCCTTGTGCAACTTCTTCTTCTTCTTGCTTCTCCATCTCCAAGCCACACCAATAGTTCCTCAATCAAGAAATGGAGACCACCTTCTTCTTCCTCATCTTGCAAGCTTTCCATTGATACCATTTGTGAAGAGAACCCTCCATCACAAGACTTCCTTTGAGCTTACCTTGTCCATTAGAGGACCTTCCAAGTAAGTGATTCTTCCCATCTTCTAGATTTGTAATCTTCTAGCCTTAGAGAAGCTCCACCTTGATTATTGGAAAGTTTCATTGTCATTTCATTGTTTAACCCATTTTAGGGTTGTTTTGGGGGTTTTTGTAGAGATTGTGGATCTTGAGCTTGAGAAGGGATTAGGAGCTTGATTTGCTTGATTAGAGTCAAAGGCAAGTGGATGAATGGATTGTTTTGATTATTAACATGTTTTGTGAGAAAAATCTTGTTTCACTAAGGGTTTTGGTGATTTTTGTAGTTGTCTTCACTATGATTAATATTGATTTCGAAATGTGCTTATTGATGAGTTATTTCCCTCTTGTTCATACTTGGAAAATGTATGCATCATATTGTCAAGGTTTCAAATGATTTCACATGAATGAGTTTTCTCCACCTTGTGATTAATTGTGAATGGAAAGAATGGAAAGAATGGAAAGAGAGGAATTTGAAATGAGGAGCTCTTTAGCTCATGTTATTGTCTTGGAAACATGTATTTAAACCATCTTGTTTATGGTTCTTTGTGGTTGATCATGTGTTGGAAGGAAAGGAAACAAAAAGGAAGGAAAAATCAGTTCCCGGACCTGCACTGCACCCAGGTCCGATCGATCGGACCTACAGGCCGATCGATCGGCCTGTCTTTTAACAGTAAGGCTTTTTGGGCCGATCGATCGGACCCTATACATTCTGGTACAGTTTGAGTCCAGTGAAATTTGATATTGTGTTTTTTTGGAAACCTTTGGGCCTTCTATGAGTCCTAAGGGTGTATACCTTAGTGTTAAGACCAATTGTACCCTAATCTAAGGTCTCTAAGACTAGGGGACTAAAAGGAAAGAATGGTGTTGATCTAGACACTAATTCTTGGTTTTATGTGGAACCCTGGCTACCCTCTTTGGACTGTTTGAACCATGTGTGAGAATGTCTTGAGCCGACACGCCTCACGGTTGGTTCGGTGGCATCGGAGTTAATCCATTTCAATCTTGAACGGGATGGAACGACGTGATATCTTCTTTATATCTAAACACAAGTCTATTTCCTTGGTTATCGCTAATTCTATTCCTTTCGATGACTGAGTAGGTTGCTCGATGTTTCCGGATTAATGTCATGCCTAGGATGGACCGTTTATAATCTTGATTCTTGCTATTGTAACATCTAGTATTACCCATAAGCTCATTTTAAGTGGTGAAAATAGTAAAAGTGCATAAGGAGCCCGGAATGTCTTCAAACTCAAGGAGTACCAAGTAATTATTATAATCGACATACGGGACCCCTATTCACTTAAATAGATCTTGCAATCAATATTCTTCCCGAAATGGTATAGTGCATTATATTTCCTCATTTCCCGAGATTTGCATCACATGATATGAAAGTGTGCCCTTGAGGACCCCGTTTTACCCGTTTATTTATTGTACTTGATTTACTTGTTTCCCCGAAAGCATTGAAGTTACACTAGTAACAGTTATTTGTCCCGAAATGTATTGCCCGATATGAAGTGACAGTGTGCCCTTGAGCACCCCCGTTTTACCCGTTTATTTACTGTACTTGATTTACTTACATATGTCTCGATTGGTTTTGACCTATGAGTCGGCATCACTAAGCTTGGATACCTTGTCGGTTTGATCCACCGACTTGGAAATCCCTCTCCCGTCCCGCCAGCTGCAGTTTGGATCCCGATACCCGGTTATTGCCGTGGTCCCGTCCCGATACCCGGTTCGCTACCGTGGTCCCGTTCCCGTATATTTATTATTGTATATATGATTTACGTTGAGTCTCCTCACCTTGTGTGACTGAGACCAACGTCCCGCTCTTGTCACTTCGGTGATAGAGGACTTAGCTTCTTGTGATTGCCATCTTGCCAGTTCCCGATTCCTTGGACACCCGACATGGTTTATATTGCTTACTTGTTTTCAGTTAAATGATTCATTGCTTTTATGAAAGTTGTTATTTAGATAAGTGTTAATGCTCTCTATTGTAAATTCAGTCACTATTATATTGTTTTATGTCCTTTGCACACGTACATGTTTTACATGAATGCCGGTTGGGTGAATACCCGTGCTTTTACATATGTTTCTAACGATCGATGGTTTTTGCTAGAGTTATATGATTACACATGTTTTAAAATGAATACCCGAGTTATTAAATGTCCATGCTTTGGAATGCGTTTTAAATGACACTCGTTTTGTTAGATCCCGATGTTTATACATGTTTTAAGTGAATACCCGAATTGCTAAACATTCGTGCTTTGTTTTAAATGACACTTGTTCTGCCAGGTCACTATGTTTATACCGGTTTCAAATGAATACCCGATTTGTTAAATATCCCTGTTTTGAAATATGTTTTAAATGACACGTGTTTTGTCAGGTTTATATGTTTATACCTGTTTCAAATGAATACCCGATTTGTTAAATATCCCTGTTTTGAAATATGTTTTAAATGACACGTGTTTTGTCAGGTTTCTATGTTTATACCTGTTTCAAATGATTACCCGAGCTATTTAACATCCATGCTTAAGAATATGTTTTAAATGACACGCGTTTTGCCAGATCCCTATGTTATACCTGTTTTAAAGGAATGCCCGATCTGTTGAAGATCCATGCTTTGAAATATGCTTAAATGAACGTGGTTTTGCCAAACTTCCATATTCATACATGTTTTCCACGAACACCCGATTGTCAAATATCTATGCTTTTATAGATGATGTAAAGGAACATATGCTTTATTAGATCTTCCTGTTTTAACCATGTTTGAAAAGAATACATGTTTTGTCCGAGATTCCTGAGTTTTCACCCATTTAATTATATGCAGCATTTTGAGCAAATAGCATGATTTATCATTTGTATTATTATTCGCTATATTTGTGATCTTTTCATCCACCTGCCAGACCGTCGTGTCTGACCCACTACTTTTGGTACTCGGGTTCAGATTTCTTCGCCCCGAGTTGAGTGCTTTTGTTGGCTGTAGAGCCATGCTTTGCAGGTTAGTTTGTCGGCTATGTCATGTAGACATTGAGCTTGACATCGGAGCTACGTCACATTTGGGTAGTAGTTTATAGCTTCTTGTTGTATGGCTTTTATTAGCCTTTTTCTTGGGATTTTTAATTAATGTACATTGATAATTGTAACTTGAACATATTTGGGAATGTAATATCCTGTTACTGTCAGCTCTATAAATTATTGTGATGGTTACTCCAGTCTGATATGATTCTTGATATAATAGCTATGGGCTAAAGGTTGAGTGCGACGCGGAATCCGATGGCCACGGACTTCGGGTCGCAACGCCACAAAAGCTTCCGCAAAATATTCAGAATGTGTTGTCTTCACACACGCGGATCTTGGGAGAAGTAAAATATATTTATGCTAAATCCCATCTCCCGCCCCCGAGGTTTCGGTTCGGGGGCGTGACAGGCATGCACTCTTATGGCTGGACGTCCAAGGAGTGTATTCCCCTTTAAATAGCCCTCAAGTCTCCTCTCTTATCTCTCTTACTAATTTGTATTAGAAGTCACACTTCTACAAAAATTAGTAGCTTACTATTACCACAATTAGAAGACCCACTTCAAATAGAAATAGTAACTTTCTAATTCCTTCATTTTAGAGTTTAAGTAAGAATATAATCTTTCTAATACTTGGGCTAGCGTGGGGATTACTATGGATTCCTTAGAAAGCTGGCTCCAACTGGGACATGCGACCCCACATCTCATGTTTAATTCGGGCCCACAGTTAATTGCAAATAACACCACTATATAAATGCAATTGCACTCCAGTCTTAGGAATAAATTATAATGAAGACCCTAAACTTCCCAATTACCACAAGTAGGCCCCTCTATCATTATCCATGGATCAATTGGAATAAATCTGTCCCATCCATTCGTAGATCCACATCTTATTATCCTTGAGCCCCAATTAATTACAGTGGTCATTAGTACCATCCAATTAACTCTTAATCGAGATGGGTGCGCACTTACTAATGATAAATCCATTAATTGGCACAAGGGGATAATGTAGAATAATGTAGATAGATTCCATCTTGATCATTGCATGTTCCCACAGTCTTACTACCACGCACCTAAGACACCGAGGTGTTGACCTACAGTTGCCTCACTCATTGGTGACTCAAAGCAAATGAATAGACAGAAACTTGAGTTCATCAATGTCTCAGGATTGAGAGACTTTTGCTAGGGAATTATGAGAGCAGTCCTTAAATCGAGACAGTATTTCACAAGGTGCTTCTCATGGTCCTTCAATACATCCAATGTACCAGCACTATGATCCAGAATCTTACATTCTGATGATCGAGACATATCACACTATCTCATAGTGATCAAAGTGCTGCAACCTTGTCAGATGAGATACCCAGTCTCATCACTGGTTGTGAAGATATTTTAAGTATAAGATTTGTGATACATATCTCCCGTTTGTGGATCTCATCCATATACATATATCATATCTAATATACAAATGGGACCCGATTCATCTCATGAACCATTATGCCATATGTATTGGTCATATGCATTAAGTAATAAATCACCATTCATCTCATGAAAGGAAAGCATGATTATATTGATAAATAAAAAAATTAATCAATTTATTACATCAACTGATGGATTGAGACCATACAATCTAACAATCTCCCACTTGGGCTCAATGCCAGTCAGGGTTGCATCTTATGCCTATCCCATCTACATGTTGCTCAAAGACTTTGGTAGTCAAAAGCTTAGTAAAGGGATCTCCCAGATTGTCTGCAGAGTCTATGTAAGTGATAGCAGTATCACCTCTCTGCACAATCTCTCTGACCATGTGTTACTACCTCTGTACATGTTTTTGGCTCCTAGGTTCCTTGGACTTATCGACTACCCTGCTGTATCACAGTAAACTGTGAGCGACTGTCTTGCCAAAAGTACCACTCCAAGTTCTATAAGGAATCTTTTGAGCCAATCTGCGTCTTTAGCTGCTTCTCAAGCAACTATAGCATAAACACATACCCAGAAGTTGATTTCCTGGAATCCTTATCTGACATGAAGTCAGAATTTGTGTAACCGACTGGAATCAGTTCATCACTGCTATAAATTAACATGTAATCTCTAGTCCTTCTCAAGTATTTGAGAATACACTTTACAGCAGTCCAATGTTCGGGTCCTGGGTTAAACTGATATCTGCTGACTAAGCCCACTGCATGACAGATATCTGGTCTAGTAGATAGCATAGCATACATGAGGCTACCAACAGCTGAAGCGTATGGTATCGACCTCATCTGCTCCTTTTCCTCAGGTGTCTTAGGACACTGATCTTTGGAAAGGTGCACTCCATGCCTGAAAGGTATAATACCCTTCTTGGAGTCTTGCATAGCAGAACGTACTAGTACTTATCTATGTATGTAGCTTGGGATAAGCCAATCATCCTATTTTTCCGGTCTCAATGTAGTTTGATCCCTAGGATGTGGTTGGCTTCTCCCAAGTCCTTCATATCAAAAATCTTTGCCAACCAAACTTTCACTGTTGACAAAATCCCTATATCACTCTCTAGGAGAAGGATGTCGTCGACCCGAAAAATTACCCTGCCTCCTTTACTTTTCATATACACTCATGACTCATCTGTTTTTGACAAAAATCAAATGACTTGATTGCCTGTTCAAAACAGATGTTCCAGCTTCGGGATGATTGCTTCAGTCCATAAATAGACTTTTGCATCTTGCAAACTCTTTGCTCTTGGTTTGTAGCTACAAAACCGTCTGGCTGCACCATATAGATGTCTTCCTCGAGATGGCTGTTGAGAAACGCCGTCTTGACATCCATTAGCCAAAAATCGTAATTGAGATGAGCCTAAATGGATAAGAGTATCTGGATGGACTTGAGCATGGCTACAAGCGAGAAGTTTCCTCATAATCGAAATCTTCTTTCTGAGTATATAGTTTCACAATAAGCCTGACCTTTAAAGGTCTCAACTCTTCCACCTGTTCCTCTGTTTCTCTTGTACACTCACTTGCACCCAATAAGTTTGATATTGGCAGGCAAGTCAACAAGTGTCCAGACCTGATTAGAGTACATAGACTCCATCTCAACTTTCATAGCATCTTGCCAACGTCCCGAATCTATGTCATTAACTGCTTCATCATAGTTATAGAGATCCTGTTCTAGTTCTTCCGGGATTGCCTCGTAAGACACTCCCAAGAACGAGAACCTGTCAGGGGGGCTGACTATTCTCCCACTACGACGAGGCACTAGTGTAACTACTAGGTGTGGTAAGGGCGGTTCTTCCTCAAGTTTGGTCATACTTGGATTTGAAATTGTTTGCTTTTGAATTTCTTCCAAGATCTCCTTTTCTAAAGATTTTCGGTCTATCATATAATCTTCCTCCAGAAAAACCGCACTAGTGCTCACCAGCACTTTCTGCTTCCTGGGATTATAGAATAACCAACCTTTAGTTCCTTTACGATATCCTACAAACGTGCACACTTCTGACTTCGTTTCCAACTTATCCGTCTTAACCTATAGCACGTGTGCCGGACAACCCCAAATGTGTAAATGTTGTAGACTAGGCTTTCGCCCGGACCACAACTCCCGGGGAGTCTTAGGTACAGACTTAGATGGCACGAGGTTTAGTATGTACATTGCAGTATCTAAGGCGTATCCCCAAAAGGATATAGGTAATCCTTGTTAGGGATTTTGTAGATTGCAATTTGATGGATGTGTTTTCATTCTAGCATCATTTGATTTACACACTTGCATTGATTTAGATAAACTTGAAATCTTGATTTATACATGCATGGTTTTTAAGAGTTGTAAAAGTATTTGATTTATGCATGTTTTGTTTTTAATCTTGGATGCATTTGTTTTTTAAAAGAGTTTTTTAGAAATCAAGCAAACCTTTGGTTTTAAACTTTTGAATCATTTTAGGCTTTTTATGTTTCATGTTTCTAAACCCCTTAGAATGATTTAAAACATGTATTCAAGCTTGATTTAATGGCCCAAAAAGTTCCACCAAGAAAAACTTTGAAATATGGGAAATTTTGGGAATTTTGGCCTGACCCGCAGAAGGCCAGGTCGACCGGGCCTGCAGTGTTCCGGGTCGACCGGGAACACTGCAGTCCAGGTCGACCGGGACTTAGCCGTTGGGCTGTCTAACAGTCAGAAATATAGCCGTTGTGTGATCCAGGTCGACCGAGACCTGTTTCCAGGTCGACCGAGGACTAGCCGTTGGGCATTTTTTTCTATAAATATGAGTTCTTTCCTTTGCCAAAAGTTGGAAATTTTAAGGCCCTCCTTGAGGGGTTTTGAGGCAAATAGAAGGGAAATGAACTAAGGGATGAAGGGGATCATTAGGAAAGCTAAAGCTTGGATTAATGAAGTTAAATCACCAAGTAGGCTCTACTTTCCTTAATCATATGTTTTCATGCCTTGTTTTACTTTTGGTAAATCTTTTATAGCATGATAAACTATGTATGAAGTGTTGTGTCCTTAACATGTTTTATGTTTTGAGTTGATTTATTGTTTTGGATACATCACCATTTGATTCAATCCAAGTAGTACTTTATTTGGTAAATCTAAGTAGATCATGTTAATGAAAGAACCTTTGAGATTATATGTAACATGATTCCTATACTTGGTTGAATCTATTGTTGTTGTTTTTCAATATAAGAAAATCACTTTCAAAACTATCTTATGTTTTGGATTCAACATCTTTTCATATCATATGTTTTCATGTTTTTGTTTTATCTTTGGTAAATCTTTAGTAACATGATAAACTATGATTTGTTGTGTCCTTAACATGTTTTATGTTTTGAATTGATCTATTGTTTTGGATGCACAACCATTTGATTCAATCCAAGTAGTACTTTATCTTTGGTAAATCTAAGTAGATCATGTTAATGGAAACATCTTTGAAATTATATGTAACACGATTCATATACTTGGTTGAATCTTTGGTTGTTGTTTTTCATCATAAGAAAATCTCTTTCAAACATATCTTATGTTTTGGATTCAACAACTTCACATATCATATGGACTTTTGTTTTAAAGTTTCACAACTTGCATTACTTTGATAGGTATATCTTTTTCAAGTTGTTTTTATAAGTTCATGTGATTTGTCCCCTTATTTCAATCAAATCAAATCTTATGTTTTATGAGCTACATGTTGATTTGATTGACATCCCTATGCTTCACATGTTTTGGTCTTTGAATTTTCACAACTTGTTTAGGATTCAAATGTATATCTTTTACAAGTTAATTTTAACATGTGATTAGCATTTCCTCAATCATAAATGTTTTATGAGCTAAAACTTTCAAAAGCCTTAGGCATACATTTATGAGCTTTCATTTTCAAAATGATTGAGGACATCACACACACACACATCATGTACTTTAATCTTTGCATTCATAGTGTGTGTGTATTAGATTTTCATTTTCATATCCGCCTATTTCAGAGGCAAATGTAATGATCTTAATTGAATCTCCATCAAGTGTATTATAGACACTAACTTAGTGAGATAACCAACCTTGTGGTTGAAGAGGTTATTGCTTAGCCTATAAAAGCATAGTGTATAGGTTGATGTTGAGCCTTGAAAAACATCATTGAAAAGGTTATTGCTAAGCCTTGAAAAGCATATTGTAAAGGTTATTGCTTAGCCTATTGAAAAGCATAAATAGTGGAAATCCGGTGGGGTGTTGGATCACAAGCCGGTAGTGGATGTAGGCATTGAGGCCGAACCACTATAAATCCTTGTGTGATGGTGCTTGCTTTGTGGTGATTGTTTTCATTAAGCTTCCGCATTTTGTTTGATAATCATCACTTGTGACTAGTTTGTTTTAAAGAAGTTATAATTGATTAAAATTGGTCATAAATGAAGCTCACCCTATTCACCCCCCCCCCCTCTAGGGTTCGGATCCCCCGGACTTACAAGTGGTATCAGAGCGGGTTACTCCATTTTAGGGCTTAACAACCCGGAGTTGATCCTTGCTAGATTTGAACCCTAGTGTCGTGATTTATTGCATATCTTTTTAAAGATTTCCACTATGTTTGAAAATGGAATTTCCCCTAGTTTCTTTGCACCACTCTAAGACTTTTTCAAGTTATATCTTTAAGAGTTGGTGAGTCCTCAAGGTGCTCTCTCAAGGACATCCTTTTCAAGACCTTAGGTGAATCTTCATTGGTACACATTTAGACTAACCTTTAGGCCTTGATCCCCCTAGACCAACCTATTCTTTTTAGTTATATCTAATTGTTGGTCATGTTACATTTGCATTTTGTTTCTTTATAGTCACATCTTTTAAAATGCAATGTTTCTTTGTGATCATTTGATTTTGTCTTCATGAACTTTTTAAAGTTATATCTCATGGTTTTCAAAATCCCTTGATTGCAATATTTTCATGATGGATTTGCATTTTGTTCATATAGTTATATCTCTTGTAGTGCTTATCTATTCATGATCAATTGATTATGATTACAAATGCTTTCATAGCTAGTTTTTTCATGATCAATTGATATTGGAAAATCATTTGATGTTTGTCATAGTTAGATCCTTTTTGTAAATCAAATGATTTGAATCTATTTAAGTTTTCCATTGTTTTTCAAGTTATATCTCTTGGTATGGAAAATTTGTGAGTGTCTATTGTTTTACAATAGTACACTTCTTGTTTTTCAAAATCACTTCCTCTTAATTCTAAATGATTCTTTATTGGAATTTCAAATATTGAAGTGATTTGAGAAACTTTGGAAAATGTTCTAAGCTTTGTTGGTTGTATTTCTAGAAGCATTTTCCTTGAATTTATTTCCTTGTGCCTAATTATGATTATATCATTTGAAAGGAAATAATTTTTACAAACAATTTGCATCTTTGCTCTTTTAGTTACATTCTTTTTATGCAAATTGATTTTGATGACTTACATTGCTTGGTTGGATATGGTTTCATTGATTTGCATGTTTGTGCCTAACTTGGTATATATTTTCATTAATGCAAATTAATGATTGTTTATGTGCTTTATAGTAAAATCTTGTTTTTGAGCTTTTTATGTACATATGTGATTTTATGTGCTAAGTTCATTTGGTTTAAACCTCATATCCATTTTCCATTGCATTGTAAACTTAGTACATTTGCTAAGAGTGGAGATGTTGCATGATAGATTGATACCTTTAACTTCATACCTACTTGTGCTTACATAGTTATATTCTTTATTGATGATATGGTATGAATTAGATCTTGAGTGTTGATTGATCATCTCTATGCAAATGTCAAATTGTTCTATGTATGGTTGTGATCTTAGTTATATTTGTAGAAACCATACTAGAACTAAAATCCATCCTCTATGCTTTCTAGTCATTTTTTTTGGGATGGTTATGATGTTGATTCATGTATTTTCTCTAAGTGATATCATCCTTATACATGTTTCAACTTCCTAGTAGTGATCTTGATCATATGAAACTCTTTGAAATCCATTCCTCATATTTCTATATGTTTGATGGATATCTTAGATGTTGAATTCATATGATTTAGTCACTTTGAAAATTAACCTATGGTGGAATCTTAGATTCATATGATTTAGTCACTTTGAATCTTAGATGTTGAATTCATATGATTTAGTCACTTTGAAACTCAAGATGGCGCGAGGCTAATACTTTCCTTACAATGGACCTATGGAGGAAAACCATGGGGATTTCTAAATATAAATGCCCCTCTCCCACTTAATATTTTAGAATTGAGGATTTCCCTTAAGGTACATGGGCCCACATATATACACATCAAATCATCTCATGATATGACCAATGATTGGTTCCAAGTCAAGTTATTTTAAGGAAAGTCTAGTTTCTAAATTAGTGTTACCAATGGGTCCATCTCATGGGCCCATCAACTCTAATTAGAACTCTTTCCAAAAATTAATTTGATTTGACCAATTTTGGTAACTTGCTATGTTTGGATCAGATATGGAAACATTCTAAATTAAGCATTCATCCATAAATAGAAAAAGCTAAAATTAGAAACTAGTCCTCTCCTCCACATGGCCCAAGCGGAATAGACTTCTTCAACTTCTAGACTTTCCAAAACTCAGCATCTAAGGCGTATCCCCAAAAGGATATAGGTAATCCTGAGAAACTCAGCATAGACCTAATCATATCTAAAAGAGTCATGTTCCTTCTTTCAGCTACTCCATTCTGTTGAGGCATACCAGGAGCAGACAACTGGGATAGAATCCCGTTTTCTGATAAGTATCACATAAAATCAGCAGAGAGAGATTCCGCTTCTCGATCTGATCGAAGAGTCTTGATACTCTTACCTAATTGCTTTTCCGCTTCCGCTCGAAACTCTTTGGACTTTTCAAAAGCCTCGGACTTGCGGTGCATAAGGTATATGTATCCATATTTTGAGTAATCATCTATGAAAGTGATGAAATACTCATATCCTCCTCTGGCCCTGACATTAATGGGTCCACACACATCAGTATGCACTAAATCCAATAAACCTTTGGCCCTATTGCCCTTAGATGAAAAGGGTTTTTTGGTCATTTTGCCTTCTAGACAGGACTCGCAGACAGGCATTGGTTCTACCACCAATGAAGGCAAGATACCATCTTTCATTAGCCTGTCAATCCTGTTTAGGTTTATATGACCTAGCCTCAAGTGCCAAAGTTTTGTTGGATTAGATGAAGGTGACTTTCTCTTCAATGATGGTCTATTAATTGTTTCAGTATCATGTATCTCATACATTATGGGAGTTAACAAATAAAGCTCATTGGTTACCTTGCCAGAACATATAAAAGTACCATTCCTTTTTATGACAACTTCAGTAGCAAAAGTAATGGAATGACTTTTATTCACCAAACTAGAAACTGAAATTAAATTCCGTCGTAAAAATGGTATATGTAACGTGTCTGAAAAAACCAATTTATTATTTGAAAAACATAATGTAAGCGTTTACGCTCATTGAAATGAAGACCTCATCAGTCCTTCAATTCTTGCGCATCAACATTATTTGCCGCTTCAGCATACCTAAAAGATTCGTTCATGATAATGGACTACAATTCCGGGATCACCGATTCTACAGGTTTTGCGACAAATACAAAATCCAAGGTTGTCCTTCGACTTCGTACAATCCGGCAGCAAACGGACTAGCAGAAGCCTGCAACAAGACACTGTTAAATTCTCAAGAAAATGGTCTCTAGCCATAAAAGAGACCGGGGCAACATATTACCTGAAGCTTTGTGGGCTTATCGAACCACCATTCGAGGGCCAACCCATAGCACACCATTCTCTCTGGTCCATGGATGCGAAGTTGTTGTCCCTCAGGAAGTACAAATTCCTTCCTTAAGGGTATCTTTGCAAAATGACATGACGCAAGAAAGCAATGTCAAACTGAGACTCCAAGAACTAGACAATCTCGATGAAAGATGGCTCGAAGCCTTACAAAGCATTGAGCAGTACCAAGCACGCATCGCAGGATCTTTCGACAAGAGGGTCCGGCAACGCCCCTATAAAAAGGGCGACTTGGTTCTTGCAGTAAAAAGGCCATTGGTTTTCGCCCACAAATCCAAAGGCAAACTCTAACCAAAATGGGAGGGACCCTTCGTCATTGACAAAGTCTTCTCCAATGGCGCATACGCACTTCTAAACATGGAAGGCGACAGATGTATGCTGCCAATCAACGGCAAATTCTTGAAGCGGTACTACCCTTGAAGACTTCCGTCACTGGGTCAGACCAGTGCCTGCATGGCCAAAGCCTATTCTCAGGTACTCGCTCGTCAAACCCGCCTCTTTTAGATTTTTCATCCTTATGTTGAGATTTCTAAAACTTCAAAACAATGCTTACTTTCATTGTTCAAAAAAAAATCCAAAAACCCAAGTTTTGGAGCCTCTTCCTAGACTTGACCAAATTTTCGATCCTTGAACCCGAAATTCATAGTTTATAACAAAATCAGGACTCAGGGATTTTCACCCTAATCCACCCTGTCTTTTACCACCAAAATGGTTTTAGACCAAAATTTACGACCGTCGTGTCTTTAAACAAAAATGGTTTTTCAAAAAAAAAAAAAAAACCGCGGGGAAGCGTCGCTTAGTCGATACTCTTAAAACCCAAAATCGGAAGGATACGAACCCCATTCGATACTTCCAAAATTTCAAAATCGTAGGGAAGCGATACTTTGTCGATACTTGTAAAATTTAAAAAATTGTGGAGATGCAACATTCCAGTTGATATCCACAAACCCAAAATTCAAACAAAAAACCGAGGTTCAAAAAAAGAAGAGAGAGCTCAAATTTCAAAAATTGTGGGAAAGTGACATTCAATCGATACCCACAAAACCAAAATTTTTGAAAAATGCAAGGAAGCGAAGCTTAGTCAATACTTGCGCCCAAATTCGCGAGGAAGTGACATTCCATCGATATTCGCAACCGAATGAGCAAGGAAGTGACATTCCATCGATACTTGCAAGACCATTCAGCAGGGAGGCGACTTTTAGTCGATACTTGCATTTTTTAAAACAAAAAATCGGCTATAAATGCCAAAAAACCGGCTCTCACGCCAACAATCGGCTATCATCGCCACAAAATCAGCGATAAATGCCACGAAACTTGGCTTTCACACTAACAAAACAAAACTTGGTTTAAAAAAAAAATTCCTATAAATGCCACAAAAATCGGCTATAAACGCCACAAACTCGGCTATAAACGGCACAAAAAAATCGGTTATAAACGCCGCAAAATTTCGGCTTCTATGCCAACAAAAAAAGGAAAAAAACAAATTTCGGCTATCAATGCCACAAACGAAACCGACTTTCATGCCATCCCAAATTTTGGCTCCCATGCCATAAACAAAACCGGCTTCCATGCCATCCTAAATTTCGGCTTTCATGCCATCTCGAAAAAACTTTGGCCCCTACGCCACAAAATTCGGCTTTCATGCCATCTCAAAATTCGGCTTTCACACCAAAACAACCATTTGATAAAAGGTCTTTCACAAAATGACAAACTTTTGATCAAATTTCCAAACAAACATTCCCATTTAACTATTGCTTGAATTTATCACAAAAGAATTTGAGTGAAAGGAGGGAATACAAAAAAAGAGAAGTGCTAAAAAAAATGTCCACAAGCACTACAAAAGAAAGAGTACCAAAAAATATGTGTGTATACACAGGTACCAAAAAAGAAGAAAAAAAAGGTTTGTTACAAGAATCAGGAGCTCACATGGTCTTCAACCAAAGACTCAACTCCTCAAGCAAACTCTTCGCCTTAGCCTCTAAAGTTTCCAGGCCATCCTTCTTCAAGATCTTCCCATAGAATGCGGCGGAACGCTGCGATCCGTTTGCAGCACGGGGAAGCTCTTCCCAAAGAATCTGCCATTGCTTGTACTATTGAGTCTTCCTCCGAAGATTGCTCTCAGCCTCCTCGACTTGGCGAATCAGAGACCCTTCTCTGGCACAAGCTTTCACAATGGCATCCCATTTCGCGACAGCTTGTTCCTCCAATAGCTCAAGACGCTACCCGGTCTCAACGACCTCCCTATCAATACGGCGCAGATACTCTATCAGCCCGATGATAGCCAACTCGGTAACGTTCCTCTCCTGAACGAATTACTTCCGAGTCTGCGACATTTCGTCCAGCTCAGACTTGAACTCGCCAGAAGGCTTCAAAAACATCTCATTGAAGAAGTCACCACTTGGGAAGCTCTTGGTTTCATTCCACTTTTTCCCTAGAGCTATGACTTCATCAATGAAAGCCTTCGCATCTGTAATGTCTGAAAGTCCACGAGGATCCTAACCCTAGAGGGGGGGGTGAATAGGGTGAGCTACAACTATGACCAATTTAAACAAATTTTAATTTCTTAACTTAAACTAGTCACAAGTGATGATTAACAATCAAAATGCGGAAGCTAAACAAACTCAATCACCACAAAGCATGCACCACAACACCAATGTTTATAGTGGTTCGGCCTCAATGCCTACATCCACTACCGGCTTGTGAATCCAATCACCCCACCGGATTTCCACTATGTATGCTTTTTCAAAGGCTAAGCAATAACCCTTACAATGTTGTTTTTCTAAGGCTCAACAACAACCTTTACAAGATGCTTTTCAAGGCTAAGCAATAACCTATCAATGTGCTTTTAGAGGCTAAGCAATAACCTTTACAAAAATGCTTTTCTTAGGCTAAGCAATAACCTTACACAATTCAAGATTTCTCAAAGAAAGTGTTTACTCAACACTCTAAGAGATTACAATTTTAGCTCAATGAAATTGCCTCTTAAATAGGCGGATATGAAAGTTTAATACAAACTCACACAAACACTCTATGTATGCAAAAGTGTATGATTATGATGTGTGTGTGTGATGACTTCAATCAAGTTTAAAAAGAAAGCTTAATCAATTATATGCTTGAAGCATTTCAAAGTTCAAAGCTCATGAAAGATTGGATTGAAGTCTAATGCAAATCACATGTATGAGAAACAACTTGTTAATGACATAAATTTCAAAGAATCACAAGTTGTATGAAAAATAAAGTATAAGAAAGCATGTGATTTGATAAGAGTGATTGCAAACCATTCTAATATACCAATGATGAAAATGAGTTTGCAAAAAACCCCTCTTTAAAAACTAGTAATCATGCATAAAAGGAAATACAAAGATTTGTCATGCATGGATTCTAATTTTAATGGAAATCAAAATGATAAGTAAGGTCTACCTTTTTAAATCTCAAGCATTTGATTTCCAAATGGCCCTCTAGCCTTTCCAACTTCTTCCCCTTTCTTTGGCTCCAAAATGCTCTCAAAAGTTCATAGTTCAAGCCTTGAAAAAGGTTGGAAATGAATGGACTTTATAGCCAAAAAGTTGCCAACGGCTAGTTCTCGGTCGACCGGCAAAGAGGTCTCGGTCGACCGGGAAGGCACAACGGTCATAAAACTGACCGTTGGAGGCTTACAGTTCAAAAACTGTACAGACACCCTGTAGTGTTCTCGGTCGACCGAGACACAGGTCTCGGTCGACCGGCGACACTGCCGGGCGAGTCCCTGGGCCAAAAAATCCAACTTTTTTCAATTCAAAGTATTTCTTTGAGGGATCTTTGGGCCACTCAATCAAGCTTAAATAACATGTTTTAAGACATTCTAAGATGTTTAAAAACATGAAAAACACAAAGCCTAAAATGATTCAAAAGTTTAAAACCAAAGGCTAGCTTGATTTGATAAAACTCCTTTCAGATGAAATTTGCATACAAAACTGATTCTAAAGGTGCTGAAAGTATGCAAAACTCAAACCTAAATACCTAACATGATTTTCCAAATGTAATGCACAAGGAAATAGGTTTTCAAAAGAGTTTTGGGTTCTAAAACCAATGCATCCAAGTTTATGACCAAAACATGCATAAACCAAAAACTTTTCCAAATCTAAACACCAATGCATGTATAAAACTAGATTTCAATGTTTCTAAAAACAATGCATGTGTGAAATATCAAATGATGCTAAAGTGCAAATGCATCCATCAAATTGCAAATACAAAATCCCTAACAATCTCCCCCTTTGCAATTTGATGGCAACTTACTCATCATTGAAATTACACACCAAGGTCTTCAGCTCCC
Source organism: Cinnamomum chago (assembly GCA_038049695.1). Lineage (NCBI taxonomy): Eukaryota > Viridiplantae > Streptophyta > Magnoliopsida > Laurales > Lauraceae > Cinnamomum > Cinnamomum chago. The sequence goes on from CP142458.1 coordinate 39,109,700, forward strand.
CCTCAGCTGGACAAGTCTTGAAATCTTCTTGGATGCTTCTTCTGTTAGCTTGGGCTCTTGAGCTCTTTTCTTCAATCTTCTTGATGCTTGGTGCTTGATCATTCTTCAAGCTTTCTTATCATCTTCCTCTCTATGGCCAAGCATCTTCTTTAGCTCCAAGCTTTCTTTCTTCTATTTGCTCTCCCCCTTTGACCATGCTTCTTTCTCCTCTTGAGAACTTGAAAGCTTTCTCCCCCTTTGATGGATAGGAGATCTTCGAGTACTTGAACTCTCGAACTCTCTCCCCCTTTGATGAGTAGGAGATCTTGAACTCTCTCCCCCTTTGTCATTAAATTGCAAAGGAACCTACACACATGAAAAAAGGAAAATACCTTTAGTAGCACCTGTTAACAAATGAAATCGAAAATGAAATTCATAACAGGCTATCAAGTATGTAAGTTATCTCTAAGGGCTCAAAGGCAATCCAAGGGTGAATTTGATCAAACTAATACTTCCTATGAAGGTTTACACTCCCCCTCAATCCATTCTCTTCTTTTGTCAAGCTTTTGACAAGATATAACTATTAGATTCAAGAAGTATATGGTTTATCCAAGTGAGGGTCAACTTCAAGGAAAGGATTAGATTCATTTAACTATAAGGCTCAAATGATCAAATTACCAAAAGAGAGCTAGGTCAAATGAGAGAAACGATCATGGATACCAATTGAAATAAACATATCAATTGAGATTAAAGGATGTGTCTTATTAAATCAATCACTCTAAAATGGATTTAAAAATATAACTATTAGGAAAAATCCAAATTAGAGCTATCCATGATGCAATGGGGTTTACTCAAACATAGCATCAATCAATATAACTTATGAAAATCATATGCTATGAAAGGTTTTGAACTCATTTCATTCAATCAATAAATATGACTTTTAAAGTGCAAGATGAGTGAAATGAAATTCAAGCATGAAGCCAACCTCAACTAATAACCAACCAATATTATGAACACATAAACATGGTGGTCATGAGATATACCTATATGAGCAAGAGAGGTGGCAACATGAGCATTATGATGCTAATGGTGTGTGACATGGAACAATCATATTACTTATCAAGTTCAATCCAATGCACACAAGGTTTATCACATTCACAAGAAATCAAATCAATCAAACATTATACTAATAGAAACCAATTGAATTTGATAACATGATAAAGAGCAAGAATGTGACAAAATTCCATCAAGCATCATAAATGCATATTCATCACTAATAAAGATATAACTATTGAGCATAGTGATGAACAAGGTAAATTGCAATGCAAAAGGATATGACTTGGTAAAGCATGCAATTTCCAAAGTGTCAAAATCATATGAATTCAACATCTAAGATATCCATCAAACATATAGAAATATGAGAAATGGGTTTCAAAGAGTTTCATATGATTAAGAACACTACTTATGAAGTTGAAACATGTATAAGGATTAAATCACTTAGAGAAATCACATGAATCAACATCATAACCATCCAAATAGATATGACTATAAGGCATAGAGGATGGATTTGGGTTCTAGTATGGTTTCTATAAATATAACTAAGATCACAACCATACATGGAACCAATAGTCATTTGCATATAAAAAGAATGTAAATAAACAAGCAAGGATGCAAACAACATACATTTCCATTTCTAAGATAATGAAACCAAATGAAAAGGAAATGAAAACATGGAACATGCTTGGATGAATATAACTAATGATGTTATAGGCATTTCCATTCAAACAATCTTCAAATCATTTTGAAAAACAAAATCCAACAATGAGCATAGAAAGAATGATTTTGAAGATCAATTTTCAACATTGTATTTTAAAAGATATGACTTAATTGAAACACATACATGTTGATTTTTCAAAACAATGTTCTCCATATAAAAGTATAACTTAGAAGTCCATGGAAAAACTTGAATTGAGTCAAATCATTTGTTCAAAAAGTCTTACAAATGATTCAACAACAATTGATCATGAATAAATCTAGCTATGAAAGCTTTTAACATCACAATCAATTAATCATGTAAAGAAATGCAATGCAAGGCATATGAGTGCAAAAAGCAAATCAAACATGATGAAATTATAATCAAATGATTTTGAAAACCATGATATGTAACTTAGAATGGTGCATGAAGACAAAATCAAAAGATCATAAAGAAACATTGCATTTAAATAGATGTAACTATATAGAAACAAAATGCAAATGCAACATGACCAACAAAGAGATTTAACTTACAAAGAATAGGTTGGTCAAGTTGGGTCAAGGCCTTAAGGTTTGACTAAGTAGATAACTTTTGGAATCCACCTAAGGTCTTGGGAGGGTTGAACTTTGAGGTCTAGTTTGGACTTCTCACCAACTATAGGAGATTTAACTTGATAAATTTTCAATTTAGACTTATCACCATGATATTTAGATTTTACTAAATTTAGCTTAGAATGGTGATTTGTCTTTTGATGTTGGTGAGTTTTCTTCTTAGGGGATTGTTTCACTTTTCTTTTCTTCTTATTTTCTCCCTTTACTTGACTTTTGAATTTTGAATTTAACTTAGCAACTTTCTTCAAAAGTTCTTTCATGGGTTCATATGAGGGAGATATGTTGAGAAGCATTTTGTTCATAGATTCTTTTAAGCTTGGTTTAACTTGTTTAAGCTTTTTAGAATCTATCTTAGGAGACTCCATTTTAAATGGTTTAACTTGTTTAGTCTTTTTGGAGTCTTCTTTGTTTTTAAGTGTCTTACCCTTCATAGATTTAGATTCTCCCTTCTTGAGTTCAAAGATGGGTTTAGACACATGGCTTCTTCTTCTTAGTTTGCACTCAAACATAAAATGTCCTTCAATGCCACAAAAATTACATTTGGTTTTGGGCAAAGGAGAAAGAGTGCTAGAGAATGAGGACTCACCTTTCACAAAGGTGTTGGTGAATTTAGGGTCATATGACATATTCCTATCAAATCCAAGACCCGTCCTATCTCCATGAGATTTACCCAATTTGAATAATTTTTCAAGTTTCTCTTCACTTTGGGTAAACTTGCACTCATACTTTTGTTTATAGCTTTCAAGTTGAGTGACTTTGGTTTTAAGGGTTGAATTTTCATATTTAACTTTTGTTAGTTCATTTTCAATTCCCTTAAAATTGTTTAGCTCTTCATAGGCAAGTTTTAACTTAGAATTAAGCTCATTAACAACATTTGATCCAAGTTCTAAAGTTTTTAAATTACTTTCAGCATTAGACAAATTTTCATTGGAAATTGTCAACTTGGATTTTAAATAGTTAATGTTTTCATCTTGTCTTTTAATTGTATCTCTTAGGTTCAAATTTTCATTTTTAAGTTCATCACAATTTATCTTAATCTCATTTAATTCATCTTGAGCATTAGATAAATTTTCCTTAGAGATAGTCAATTTAGATTCAAGATTGTTAAAGTCTTTATCTTGCCTTTGTAATTGATCTCTTTGTTTTAGATTTTCCTTATTGACATTATCATAATCCATCTTTAATTCTTTTAGTTCATCTTGAATGTTAGAAAGATTATTTAAAGAGATCATGAACTTAGATTCTACACAATTTATAAATCCATCTTTTTCTCTAAGTTCATTTTTAGAAGAGTCTAATTCTTGGTTTAGCCTTATTGATTCTTCTTTTAATCTTGTATTTTTCTTGGAAACCTCTAAGGACCATGTGTACAATTCCTCATAAGCTTCAAGTTCATCATATTCTTCTTCTTTTAATTCAAGTTGAGATTCCTTAATTTCAATGTTTGAATCTCCATAAGATGGAAGAATGAGGGGTCTAGAAGAATCTACAAAGTCTAGCATAGTGGAGTCCATTCTAATGATTTTCAAATAAGCACAACTCTAGGATTTTAACTCTAGGTTTTTACACCTAATCAAGAGTTCCAAACACTTGATCCTAAGGGATAGAGCACTTGGCTCTGATACCAATTGAAAGTCCACGAGGATCCTAACCCTAGAGGGGGGGGGGGGGTGAATAGGGTGAGCTACAACTATGACCAATTTAAACAAATTTTAATTTCTTAACTTAAACTAGTCACAAGTGATGATTAACAATCAAAATGCGGAAGCTAAACAAACTCAATCACCACAAAGCATGCACCACAACACCAATGTTTATAGTGGTTCGGCCTCAATGCCTACATCCACTACCGGCTTGTGAATCCAATCACCCCACCGGATTTCCACTATGTATGCTTTTTCAAAGGCTAAGCAATAACCCTTACAATGTTGTTTTTCTAAGGCTCAACAACAACCTTTACAAGATGCTTTTCAAGGCTAAGCAATAACCTATCAATGTGCTTTTAGAGGCTAAGCAATAACCTTTACAAAAATGCTTTTCTTAGGCTAAGCAATAACCTTACACAATTCAAGATTTCTCAAAGAAAGTGTTTACTCAACACTCTAAGAGATTACAATTTTAGCTCAATGAAATTGCCTCTTAAATAGGCGGATATGAAAGTTTAATACAAACTCACACAAACACTCTATGTATGCAAAAGTGTATGATTATGATGTGTGTGTGTGATGACTTCAATCAAGTTTAAAAAGAAAGCTTAATCAATTATATGCTTGAAGCATTTCAAAGTTCAAAGCTCATGAAAGATTGGATTGAAGTCTAATGCAAATCACATGTATGAGAAACAACTTGTTAATGACATAAATTTCAAAGAATCACAAGTTGTATGAAAAATAAAGTATAAGAAAGCATGTGATTTGATAAGAGTGATTGCAAACCATTCTAATATACCAATGATGAAAATGAGTTTGCAAAAAACCCCTCTTTAAAAACTAGTAATCATGCATAAAAGGAAATACAAAGATTTGTCATGCATGGATTCTAATTTTAATGGAAATCAAAATGATAAGTAAGGTCTACCTTTTTAAATCTCAAGCATTTGATTTCCAAATGGCCCTCTAGCCTTTCCAACTTCTTCCCCTTTCTTTGGCTCCAAAATGCTCTCAAAAGTTCATAGTTCAAGCCTTGAAAAAGGTTGGAAATGAATGGACTTTATAGCCAAAAAGTTGCCAACGGCTAGTTCTCGGTCGACCGGCAAAGAGGTCTCGGTCGACCGGGAAGGCACAACGGTCATAAAACTGACCGTTGGAGGCTTACAGTTCAAAAACTGTACAGACACCCTGTAGTGTTCTCGGTCGACCGAGACACAGGTCTCGGTCGACCGGCGACACTGCCGGGCGAGTCCCTGGGCCAAAAAATCCAACTTTTTTCAATTCAAAGTATTTCTTTGAGGGATCTTTGGGCCACTCAATCAAGCTTAAATAACATGTTTTAAGACATTCTAAGATGTTTAAAAACATGAAAAACACAAAGCCTAAAATGATTCAAAAGTTTAAAACCAAAGGCTAGCTTGATTTGATAAAACTCCTTTCAGATGAAATTTGCATACAAAACTGATTCTAAAGGTGCTGAAAGTATGCAAAACTCAAACCTAAATACCTAACATGATTTTCCAAATGTAATGCACAAGGAAATAGGTTTTCAAAAGAGTTTTGGGTTCTAAAACCAATGCATCCAAGTTTATGACCAAAACATGCATAAACCAAAAACTTTTCCAAATCTAAACACCAATGCATGTATAAAACTAGATTTCAATGTTTCTAAAAACAATGCATGTGTGAAATATCAAATGATGCTAAAGTGCAAATGCATCCATCAAATTGCAAATACAAAATCCCTAACAATCTCCCCCTTTGCAATTTGATGGCAACTTACTCATCATTGAAATTACACACCAAGGTCTTCAGCTCCCCCTCAGCTGGACAAGTCTTGAAATCTTCTTGGATGCTTCTTCTGTTAGCTTGGGCTCTTGAGCTCTTTTCTTCAATCTTCTTGATGCTTGGTGCTTGATCATTCTTCAAGCTTTCTTATCATCTTCCTCTCTATGGCCAAGCATCTTCTTTAGCTCCAAGCTTTCTTTCTTCTATTTGCTCTCCCCCTTTGACCATGCTTCTTTCTCCTCTTGAGAACTTGAAAGCTTTCTCCCCCTTTGATGGATAGGAGATCTTCGAGTACTTGAACTCTCGAACTCTCTCCCCCTTTGATGAGTAGGAGATCTTGAACTCTCTCCCCCTTTGTCATTAAATTGCAAAGGAACCTACACACATGAAAAAAGGAAAATACCTTTAGTAGCACCTGTTAACAAATGAAATCGAAAATGAAATTCATAACAGGCTATCAAGTATGTAAGTTATCTCTAAGGGCTCAAAGGCAATCCAAGGGTGAATTTGATCAAACTAATACTTCCTATGAAGGTTTACACTCCCCCTCAATCCATTCTCTTCTTTTGTCAAGCTTTTGACAAGATATAACTATTAGATTCAAGAAGTATATGGTTTATCCAAGTGAGGGTCAACTTCAAGGAAAGGATTAGATTCATTTAACTATAAGGCTCAAATGATCAAATTACCAAAAGAGAGCTAGGTCAAATGAGAGAAACGATCATGGATACCAATTGAAATAAACATATCAATTGAGATTAAAGGATGTGTCTTATTAAATCAATCACTCTAAAATGGATTTAAAAATATAACTATTAGGAAAAATCCAAATTAGAGCTATCCATGATGCAATGGGGTTTACTCAAACATAGCATCAATCAATATAACTTATGAAAATCATATGCTATGAAAGGTTTTGAACTCATTTCATTCAATCAATAAATATGACTTTTAAAGTGCAAGATGAGTGAAATGAAATTCAAGCATGAAGCCAACCTCAACTAATAACCAACCAATATTATGAACACATAAACATGGTGGTCATGAGATATACCTATATGAGCAAGAGAGGTGGCAACATGAGCATTATGATGCTAATGGTGTGTGACATGGAACAATCATATTACTTATCAAGTTCAATCCAATGCACACAAGGTTTATCACATTCACAAGAAATCAAATCAATCAAACATTATACTAATAGAAACCAATTGAATTTGATAACATGATAAAGAGCAAGAATGTGACAAAATTCCATCAAGCATCATAAATGCATATTCATCACTAATAAAGATATAACTATTGAGCATAGTGATGAACAAGGTAAATTGCAATGCAAAAGGATATGACTTGGTAAAGCATGCAATTTCCAAAGTGTCAAAATCATATGAATTCAACATCTAAGATATCCATCAAACATATAGAAATATGAGAAATGGGTTTCAAAGAGTTTCATATGATTAAGAACACTACTTATGAAGTTGAAACATGTATAAGGATTAAATCACTTAGAGAAATCACATGAATCAACATCATAACCATCCAAATAGATATGACTATAAGGCATAGAGGATGGATTTGGGTTCTAGTATGGTTTCTATAAATATAACTAAGATCACAACCATACATGGAACCAATAGTCATTTGCATATAAAAAGAATGTAAATAAACAAGCAAGGATGCAAACAACATACATTTCCATTTCTAAGATAATGAAACCAAATGAAAAGGAAATGAAAACATGGAACATGCTTGGATGAATATAACTAATGATGTTATAGGCATTTCCATTCAAACAATCTTCAAATCATTTTGAAAAACAAAATCCAACAATGAGCATAGAAAGAATGATTTTGAAGATCAATTTTCAACATTGTATTTTAAAAGATATGACTTAATTGAAACACATACATGTTGATTTTTCAAAACAATGTTCTCCATATAAAAGTATAACTTAGAAGTCCATGGAAAAACTTGAATTGAGTCAAATCATTTGTTCAAAAAGTCTTACAAATGATTCAACAACAATTGATCATGAATAAATCTAGCTATGAAAGCTTTTAACATCACAATCAATTAATCATGTAAAGAAATGCAATGCAAGGCATATGAGTGCAAAAAGCAAATCAAACATGATGAAATTATAATCAAATGATTTTGAAAACCATGATATGTAACTTAGAATGGTGCATGAAGACAAAATCAAAAGATCATAAAGAAACATTGCATTTAAATAGATGTAACTATATAGAAACAAAATGCAAATGCAACATGACCAACAAAGAGATTTAACTTACAAAGAATAGGTTGGTCAAGTTGGGTCAAGGCCTTAAGGTTTGACTAAGTAGATAACTTTTGGAATCCACCTAAGGTCTTGGGAGGGTTGAACTTTGAGGTCTAGTTTGGACTTCTCACCAACTATAGGAGATTTAACTTGATAAATTTTCAATTTAGACTTATCACCATGATATTTAGATTTTACTAAATTTAGCTTAGAATGGTGATTTGTCTTTTGATGTTGGTGAGTTTTCTTCTTAGGGGATTGTTTCACTTTTCTTTTCTTCTTATTTTCTCCCTTTACTTGACTTTTGAATTTTGAATTTAACTTAGCAACTTTCTTCAAAAGTTCTTTCATGGGTTCATATGAGGGAGATATGTTGAGAAGCATTTTGTTCATAGATTCTTTTAAGCTTGGTTTAACTTGTTTAAGCTTTTTAGAATCTATCTTAGGAGACTCCATTTTAAATGGTTTAACTTGTTTAGTCTTTTTGGAGTCTTCTTTGTTTTTAAGTGTCTTACCCTTCATAGATTTAGATTCTCCCTTCTTGAGTTCAAAGATGGGTTTAGACACATGGCTTCTTCTTCTTAGTTTGCACTCAAACATAAAATGTCCTTCAATGCCACAAAAATTACATTTGGTTTTGGGCAAAGGAGAAAGAGTGCTAGAGAATGAGGACTCACCTTTCACAAAGGTGTTGGTGAATTTAGGGTCATATGACATATTCCTATCAAATCCAAGACCCGTCCTATCTCCATGAGATTTACCCAATTTGAATAATTTTTCAAGTTTCTCTTCACTTTGGGTAAACTTGCACTCATACTTTTGTTTATAGCTTTCAAGTTGAGTGACTTTGGTTTTAAGGGTTGAATTTTCATATTTAACTTTTGTTAGTTCATTTTCAATTCCCTTAAAATTGTTTAGCTCTTCATAGGCAAGTTTTAACTTAGAATTAAGCTCATTAACAACATTTGATCCAAGTTCTAAAGTTTTTAAATTACTTTCAGCATTAGACAAATTTTCATTGGAAATTGTCAACTTGGATTTTAAATAGTTAATGTTTTCATCTTGTCTTTTAATTGTATCTCTTAGGTTCAAATTTTCATTTTTAAGTTCATCACAATTTATCTTAATCTCATTTAATTCATCTTGAGCATTAGATAAATTTTCCTTAGAGATAGTCAATTTAGATTCAAGATTGTTAAAGTCTTTATCTTGCCTTTGTAATTGATCTCTTTGTTTTAGATTTTCCTTATTGACATTATCATAATCCATCTTTAATTCTTTTAGTTCATCTTGAATGTTAGAAAGATTATTTAAAGAGATCATGAACTTAGATTCTACACAATTTATAAATCCATCTTTTTCTCTAAGTTCATTTTTAGAAGAGTCTAATTCTTGGTTTAGCCTTATTGATTCTTCTTTTAATCTTGTATTTTTCTTGGAAACCTCTAAGGACCATGTGTACAATTCCTCATAAGCTTCAAGTTCATCATATTCTTCTTCTTTTAATTCAAGTTGAGATTCCTTAATTTCAATGTTTGAATCTCCATAAGATGGAAGAATGAGGGGTCTAGAAGAATCTACAAAGTCTAGCATAGTGGAGTCCATTCTAATGATTTTCAAATAAGCACAACTCTAGGATTTTAACTCTAGGTTTTTACACCTAATCAAGAGTTCCAAACACTTGATCCTAAGGGATAGAGCACTTGGCTCTGATACCAATTGAAAGTCCACGAGGATCCTAACCCTAGAGGGGGGGGGGGTGAATAGGGTGAGCTACAACTATGACCAATTTAAACAAATTTTAATTTCTTAACTTAAACTAGTCACAAGTGATGATTAACAATCAAAATGCGGAAGCTAAACAAACTCAATCACCACAAAGCATGCACCACAACACCAATGTTTATAGTGGTTCGGCCTCAATGCCTACATCCACTACCGGCTTGTGAATCCAATCACCCCACCGGATTTCCACTATGTATGCTTTTTCAAAGGCTAAGCAATAACCCTTACAATGTTGTTTTTCTAAGGCTCAACAACAACCTTTACAAGATGCTTTTCAAGGCTAAGCAATAACCTATCAATGTGCTTTTAGAGGCTAAGCAATAACCTTTACAAAAATGCTTTTCTTAGGCTAAGCAATAACCTTACACAATTCAAGATTTCTCAAAGAAAGTGTTTACTCAACACTCTAAGAGATTACAATTTTAGCTCAATGAAATTGCCTCTTAAATAGGCGGATATGAAAGTTTAATACAAACTCACACAAACACTCTATGTATGCAAAAGTGTATGATTATGATGTGTGTGTGTGATGACTTCAATCAAGTTTAAAAAGAAAGCTTAATCAATTATATGCTTGAAGCATTTCAAAGTTCAAAGCTCATGAAAGATTGGATTGAAGTCTAATGCAAATCACATGTATGAGAAACAACTTGTTAATGACATAAATTTCAAAGAATCACAAGTTGTATGAAAAATAAAGTATAAGAAAGCATGTGATTTGATAAGAGTGATTGCAAACCATTCTAATATACCAATGATGAAAATGAGTTTGCAAAAAACCCCTCTTTAAAAACTAGTAATCATGCATAAAAGGAAATACAAAGATTTGTCATGCATGGATTCTAATTTTAATGGAAATCAAAATGATAAGTAAGGTCTACCTTTTTAAATCTCAAGCATTTGATTTCCAAATGGCCCTCTAGCCTTTCCAACTTCTTCCCCTTTCTTTGGCTCCAAAATGCTCTCAAAAGTTCATAGTTCAAGCCTTGAAAAAGGTTGGAAATGAATGGACTTTATAGCCAAAAAGTTGCCAACGGCTAGTTCTCGGTCGACCGGCAAAGAGGTCTCGGTCGACCGGGAAGGCACAACGGTCATAAAACTGACCGTTGGAGGCTTACAGTTCAAAAACTGTACAGACACCCTGTAGTGTTCTCGGTCGACCGAGACACAGGTCTCGGTCGACCGGCGACACTGCCGGGCGAGTCCCTGGGCCAAAAAATCCAACTTTTTTCAATTCAAAGTATTTCTTTGAGGGATCTTTGGGCCACTCAATCAAGCTTAAATAACATGTTTTAAGACATTCTAAGATGTTTAAAAACATGAAAAACACAAAGCCTAAAATGATTCAAAAGTTTAAAACCAAAGGCTAGCTTGATTTGATAAAACTCCTTTCAGATGAAATTTGCATACAAAACTGATTCTAAAGGTGCTGAAAGTATGCAAAACTCAAACCTAAATACCTAACATGATTTTCCAAATGTAATGCACAAGGAAATAGGTTTTCAAAAGAGTTTTGGGTTCTAAAACCAATGCATCCAAGTTTATGACCAAAACATGCATAAACCAAAAACTTTTCCAAATCTAAACACCAATGCATGTATAAAACTAGATTTCAATGTTTCTAAAAACAATGCATGTGTGAAATATCAAATGATGCTAAAGTGCAAATGCATCCATCAAATTGCAAATACAAAATCCCTAACAATGTCCAGACCGACTGTTTCGCTATCAGCAAGGATGTTATGTACACGCTTGACCATGCCAAAGCTAGCTTCTAAATGGCTAGTAGAAAGAGTTTCGATCCATGAGCTCAAAACGCTCTTCAACACTTTCTTTGCATACTCAAGAGATGGCTCGAACGAAGGCTTACCCCTCTCCATTGGTCGATTGCCCGTGTCATCTCCTGCTGGAGGAGTGATCATTAAACTCTTTCTAACCAGAGACACCGACGAAGGAGTCTGCTCAGACGATTTCATCTTTGCCGCATTAAAACTGGAAGAAGAAGTCCCTACTTCTGGTTCAACTGCAGGCATCCCCTACTCTGGCACTGAGAAAGACGGAGGAACTTCTTCTGTCACCTCACAATCTGCTAACAAAATAAAAAAAAAGAGGTATTAATATGATCCTGTTAAAGATTTTCATCATCATCAGGATTATTACTACAAATACCTTCTTCGACGATTGGCGGAATACTTTTTGCCTCCATGAGTTCATCCGAAGTGCCGTCAAAAGCTACATCCATGGATGGCTCAAAATCGTCAGAATCCGGTGGCAAGTTAGCTGATAAAAAAACAAGCAACATGTTAGCAGATGATAGCACAGACAAAAAGAAGGAAAATACAAAGAAGCCATACCAGGTGAAGATTCTGGAATCATTCCAGAGTCCCTGGTTCTTCTTCAAATGCTGAAGTCGGATCCGTCACTGCCTCATCAGTGGGAACCTCAGGCATCATCAAGTCCTCATCTTCCACTGGAAAAGGAAGAGAAGGCAAATCAAAACAAGAAAATCTCAAAGAAAAGAAACGGAAGGAGAAAGAGGAGGAATCATACCTTCATCAACGGTCTCTTCCTCTCGACTCCTATTTTCTGGAGGCTCATCAGCATCCCCGGACGTCTCTTCAGCAATGGTGAGAGGGACTTCTGCATCAGGAGAGTCATCATGTCGTCTCTTATAGCGGCGCTGCCTTCTCTTCCTCTTGCTTCTATGCGATGGTTTACTTGAAGTACCCGCCCCACTATCAAAGTCAGGAGCTTCGCTTGACTCCTCACCGAATTGTCTACTCTTTCCAGTGGACTCCATGGAAGCCTTCGTTAATTCTGCTTGCATCCAAGCGTTGATCTCGACTTCCTCCTCTTCTAGCTGTCTCAAGACCTCACTAGGTATCTCTTGTATAGCTCCTGGTCTGATGATGTCATGCTCATTGAGAAAGTCGATCTTGTCCTTCTCTCTGGAAAGGAAAGCCAGAACTTCCTCTCGACGGACTCTATCCGATCTGCCAAGACCCTTCCTAGGAGATTGCTTGACATCAAGCTCCTTCTTGGAAAGCCCTCGGTACACTGAAAAGCTTTCCGCGAACCATTTCGTGAAGCCAGCAGTTCGGAAGGAGGGCAACTCAGGATAGGAAATCATGGCGGTAGTGTCCTCCGCACTGTAAAAGGCCCATGCATTCCTTCCATCCTGTAAACTTCCGAAGCGCTTCACCATGCTCGAAGGCGCTCCAACAATGCCTTGAGAGAAGCTGATAAGAGCCTAAAATGCACCAGTTAGGCCCCTTGATTTAGACTTTGATATGCGCTTTGATGCGATTAAATAGTCTAATTATGTTAGTTTCATGTTTGCAGGTGTTCTAGTAGCGTTGGAAAGAAATTGGTGAAAGATAGGAAAAAGTGGCGAAAAATCAGGAAGACTGGTGCTCATTGGCACCGGGTGTCCGAACGCCAGACACCGGGCATCCGGACGCCCGGTCCCAAAAATGTCCAGGACAAAAATTTGTCCTGGCGTCCGGACGCCTGGTCCCAAAAATGTCCAGGACAAAAAGTTGTCCTGGCGTCCGGACAACCGGTCCCAGAAACGTCCAGGACAAAAAGTTGTCTTGGCGTCCGGATGCCCGGACCGTGCGACAGTCCGTCACATGCGCAATTTGAAGAGTTTTTTCATCCCAAAACCTATAAAAAAAAGCCCAAAACATGTTTTGAGGGGATACACATCTTGGGGAAGGTCTGGAGCAAGGTTTTGGAGCTTTTGGAAGTGCATCAATGAGGATTTCATCAGAGATTCTTCGCCAATCGTCTTCCATGCGTAACTAAATCCTTATGTTTGGGTTGCGATGAAGCCCTAATCTCTTATTTATGGTGATGTATAGGTTTAGGGTTTTATTTTAAACGCTTTTGGTTATATGACAAGATGTTAATCCATTGATTGGATTTTATTAATGCAATATCTCTTTCTTTGGTATTTTAATCTTGTAGATTTGAATACTAAGTCATATAATATGCTTGAATGAATGTGTTTGTTAGATCTAGGATAATCTATGCCATAGAGATGGGTTATGCCCCGATTTACATCCATGTCCCTTATTTGTTGACTCTGAAGGTTTGTAACCAGGACGAGTCTCTATAGCGTTGACAGTGAAACCCTAGGTCTATACTTGCCATTGTGTGAGGTTAGAGTGGACTCGTACCCTTAGATCTTTTCTCTGATTGAATCAACCTTGTCTTTAATTTGTTAATTTAGAAATCAAAACCCATCAAACCAACACTTCACTTTCTAATAGGATTAGTTTAATAATCAGAACTTTGTCTTCTACTAGGATTAGTTTAGGAATTTAGGAAACAACACAACTTAGCCTTTTTGTCCCAGTGGATATGATACTCGGTTAACATCTTTGCTTTTTCAAGCAGAGATAATAGCGGAGAATAAATTATATTTGCAACCATGTTTTAGGATTGGTCAGAATTTTGGCGCCGTTGCCGGGGATAATTAGCACGGTTGTTTGTTTCTTTTAATTCTAACATTAGTGTAGTTTTTCCTTTTTCTTTTTATTTTATTTTACCATTTTCTCTCACACCTCTACTATTCTTACTGCAGGATATTGATTCTAACACAGAGAATCCTAAGATTTATGCAGGACCCTAGAGCATTGTTGACAACTCGGAAGTCCTACTCAATTAAAAGGGCGCTTACACCTGGAGCACGGTAAGCCTAGACTTTCCGATTCTTTTCATATAATTACAGTAAGTTTTGTGTGTGCATGCTTGGTCGTCACTCTTGTCATCCATATTTGGTTTCTTTAGACCAAAATTTAGAGCGAATCCTTAGAAAAATTAGATCATCTAAACACCATTCTGCTGTCTCACACACAAATTCACTAATGGCTGAGGCAAGAAAAGAATATGGGGGTCCTGAGGCTCCACCTCTCCGACCTTTGAAGGAGCACTATACTCCTTCATAATACGCGTCACCATCGTGTATTCAGCTGCCTGTAGTACAGGCAGGTCAATATGAAATCAAGCCCAGCACAATCAATCTAATTCCTTCTTTCTATGGCTTGAACAATGAGGACCCGTACAACCACATTGATGAGTTCTTGGTTATTTGCTCAACGGTGCGAATAAACAATTTTAGTAGTGAGGCCTTAAAATTGTCTCTTTCCGTTTTCATTAAAGGACAAAGCCAAGTATTGGCTGAGCACTTTACCTGCAAATTCTATCAATTCTTGGGCCCAACTACAACAAAAATTCTTGGACAAATATTTCTCTGTGGGCAAAACAAATCAGTACAGGAGGTCTATCACATCCTTCGCCCAAACTGACAGTGAACAATTTCATGAGGCGTGGGATAGATTTAAGGATCTCATTAGAAAGTGTCCTCATCACCAAATTGCCAAATGGCAATTGGTGCAATTCTTTTATGATGGGCTATCACCCGAATGATGAAACATGGTAGTGACCGCCAATGGGGGATCAATTATGCTGAAAAATGAGGATGAGGCATGGGAGCTTTTTGAGAATATGAGTGAGACCTTTCAGCACCATGCCTCCACTGCTAGATTGGAGAGGCCGGTAGCCTCTATTTTGCAGAAACCTAAGGGGGTATTTGAAATTCAGCCCTCTAATGAACTCACAACCCAAGTGGTTGCCTTGACCCAAAAGATAGATCAGCTGATTTCTGGGGGACAATCTCTCTAATCTTCACCTCCCCAGCCCCCTGCTCATCAAGATGCTTGCGCTTTATGCAACAGTCCCGCTCATTCTGTAGGTGACTGTCCTGCAGCACCCCAATTTCCTGAGTTTGTGCAAGAGCAGGTGAATGCTGCTTAGGGGTTCTCCAAACCGGGTAATGATCCGTATTCAAATACTTACAACCCGGGATGGCGCAGTCACCCCAATTTTTCATGGAAGTCGCCCGGTCAAGGCACTTCTTTCTCCCAAATGGGAAATAGGCCTAACTTTCAATACAATCTTGCGGCCTATCGTTCCCAACAACCCTACCAGCCACCCAACCCTCAACCCCCTCAGAGAAACCCATCATTTGAGGAGACAGTACTACAAGAGCTAAAGGAGCTCAAAACAGGCAATCAACTGGTCCACTCTCATTCTCAGTCCATAGCCAAGCTAGAGGCCCAGATGGGCCAAATATCTAGTGCTCTTAATAGAAGAGAAGAGAGCCGTTTACCTAGCCAACCCACTGTCAACCCCCAAGAATACTTTCGAGGTGGGAAGTAGCTCTCAACCTCATGACACTTATCATGAGGAAGCTAAGGTAGTTGTCACTGAAAGTCCGGGGATCCGAACCCTAGAGGGGGGGTGAATAGGGTGAGCTTCAATTATCACCAATTATAACCAATTTTAACTTCTTTAACTTAAACTAGTCACAAGTGGTGATTACAAATAAAATGCGGAAGCTTAATAAAAACAATCACCACAAAGCAAGCACCATCACACAAGGATTTATAGTGGTTCGGCCTCAATGCCTACATCCACTACCGGCTTGTGATCCAACACCCCACCGGATTTCCACTATTTATGCTTTTCAATAGGCTAAGCAATAACCTTTACAATGATGTTTTTCAAGGCTTAACATCAACCTATACATTATGCTTTTCTTAGGCTAAGCAATAACCTCTTCAACCAAA
This sequence comes from Cinnamomum chago, assembly GCA_038049695.1. Classification (NCBI taxonomy): domain Eukaryota; kingdom Viridiplantae; phylum Streptophyta; class Magnoliopsida; order Laurales; family Lauraceae; genus Cinnamomum; species Cinnamomum chago. The sequence continues at coordinate 39,126,184 of CP142458.1, forward strand.
GGTTGGTTATCTCTCTAATGAGTGTCTAAAATACACTTGATGGAGATTCAATTAAGCTCATTACAATGCCTCTTAATTAGGCGGATATGGAAGTGAAAAACTAACTCACACAAACACTTAATGAATGCAAAGATGTATGCTCATGATGTGTGTGTGTGATGTCCTCAATCATTTTGAAAATGAAGGCTCATAAATGTATGCCTAAGGCTTTTGAAAGTTTTAGCTCATAAAAACATTTATGATTGAGGAAAGAATGCAAATGACATGTTAAAGATAACTTGTAAAAGATATACATTTGTATCCTAAACAAGTTGTGAAATTTTAAGCACAAAACATGTGATGCATAGGGATGTCAATCAAATCAACAATGTCGCTCAAAAAATAAAAATAGATTTGATTGAAATAAGGGGACAAATCATATGTATTTATAAATACAACTTGAAAATGATATACCTATCAAAGCAAAGCAAGTTGTGAAACTTTAAAACAATAATACATATAATTTGTAAAGTTTGTTGAATCCAAAACATAAGATACATTTGAAAGAAATTTTCTTATGATGGAAAACAACAACTAAAGATTCAACCAAGTATAGGAATCATGTTACATATAATTTCAAAGATTCTTTCATTAACATGATTTACTTAGATTTACCAATTAAAGTACTAGTTGGATTGAATCAATGGTGATGCATCCAAAACAATAAATCAATTCAAAACATAAAACATGTTAAGGACACAACAACTCATAGTTTATCATGCTACAAAAGATTTACCAATAATTAAACAAAGCATGAAAACATATGATTAAGGAAAGTAGAACTTACTTGGTGATTTAACTTCATTAATCCAAGCTTTAGCTTTCCTAATGGTCCTCTTCATCCCTTAGTTCATTCCCTTTCATTGGCCTCAAAACCTCTCAAGGAGGGCCTTAAAAATACTCAAACTTTGGCAAAGGAATGAACCACTATTTATAGCCAAAACAGCCCAACGGCTAGTCCCCCGGTCGACCTGGCTCTTCCCCGGTCGACCTGGCCTTCACAACGGTAAAAAAAGTGACCGTTTGAAAAATGGCCAACGGCAGTATACCCGGTCGACCTGGGCCTGGCTCGGTCTACCTAGTACACTACGTTTCTAGCCTGGGACCAAAATTCCCTAAAATCCATTTTTCAAAGTATTTTTGGTTGGGAATTTTTTGGGCCATTAAATCAAGCTTAAAAACATGTTTTAAATCACTTTAAGGGTTTTAAAACATGAAACAAAAAAAGCCAAAAAAGATTCAAAACCATAAAACCAATGGCTAGCTTGATTTTCTAAAACTCCTTTTTCAAAAACAAATGCATCCAAGATTAAAAACAAAAACATGCATAAATCAATATCTTAAAAACAATGCATGTGTAAGACAAGATTTCAAGTTTATCTAAATCAATGCAAATGTGTGTAAATCAAATGATGCTTGAATGATAATGCATCCATCAAATTGCAATCTACAAAATTCCTAACAGTTACGCTGAGGAATGGGCGTGAGGTCGAGACTAGGCCTGAGGAGCCTCCAAAAATCGATAGCGAATCTGCCCCAAACCCCAAAAGCTCTAGGGTGGAAAAGAGTCCCAAGGAAAAGGAGGTCAGCCTTCCACGTCTTCATCTATCTCGGCTATGGCACCCACTTATGTGCTTAAAGCTCCTTTCCCTACTTGTCTGGACACACCCTCTCCCTTCGGGAAAAAGGGAGCAACCATGGATGAAATGTTAGATGTGTTCAAGCAAGTAAAGATCAATCTACCTTTGCTGGATGCTATCAAGCAAGTGCCTTCGTATGCAAAATCTCTAAAAGACTTGTGCACTCAAAAGCGCAAATCCAAACCCAATGTGTCCAAAAAGGTCCTGCTCACCGAGCAAGTGAGTTCCCTGATTCAACATGACACTCCTCCCAAGCTGAAAGATCCTGGCACCCCCACTGTAACTTGTACAATCGGGAGTCACATCATTGATCATGCTTTGCTAGATCTTGGAGCTAGTGTCAATCTCTTGCCTTACTCACTGTATGAGCAAATTGGGTTGGGCGAGTTGAAACCCACAACGGTCACCTTGCAACTTGCTGACACATCCATCAGGGTACCTCGGGGTATAATTGAGGATGTTCTTGTCAAAGTGGACAAATTTCTTTTTCCCGCTGATTTCATTGTCCTTGACACAGAACCAGTGCCAAACCTGCAGAAACAAACTCCAATCATCCTCGGCCGCCCCTTCTTGGCCACAGCTAATGCAACCATTAATTGTCGCACTGGAGTTATGGATGTTTCTTTTTGCAATATGAAAGTCAGGTTGAATGCTTTCAAGGCCTCTCATCAGCCCCCGGAAAATGACGACTGTTTCACAGTCGATGTTGTTGATGAGCTAGTTGATGAAGCCCTCCCTTATGTTTTAACTGAGGACCCCTTAGAGGCTTGCTTATCCCATTTTAGCTATGATGAGTATGATGTTGACCATTCGATTATGAGGTCAATGCCCTTTTGGATGAGGTAGCTATGTTGGATTTTCCCCCATGGAGGGCAAAGATCGAACACCTACCTCCACTTTCTAAAGCACCAACCCCTCCATCGATTGAAGTTCCCCCCAAACTTGAGTTAAAACAACTTCCTGCTACACTCAAGTATGTTTATCTTGGCCCAAAGGATACATTGCCAGTCATCATTGCTTCTGATCTATCTGATGATCAGGAGAGTCAGCTCTTGGATGTGTTACAAGAGCACAAAAGTGCAATCGGCTGGTCTGTAGCCGATTTGAAAGGCATTGACCCCTCCATCTGCATGCACCACATTCATTGCGAAGATGACGCGAAACCGTCACGTGAAATGCAGCGTCGTTTAAATCCTAACATGAAAGAGGTGGTCATGAAAGAAGTACTGAAGCTTCTTGATGCGGGTATTATATACCCAATTTCTGACAGTAAGTGGGTGAGCCCTACTCAAGTGGTGCCAAAGAAGTCTGGCATCACGGTTGTGGAAAATGAGAACGGAGAACTAATTCCCACACGAACCACTACTGGGTGGCGCGTGTGCATTGATTATCGAAAGTTAAATTCCCTGACCCGAAAGTACCATTTCCCCTACCTTTCATTGACCAGATCTTAGAAAGGTTGGTTGGCCAAAGTTTTTATTGCTTCCTGGATGGTTATTCCGGATATAACCAAGTGGCCGTCTACCCCGATGATCAGGAGAAAACAACTTTCACTTGTCCTTTCTGTACATTCGCTTACCGGCGGACGTCATTTGGACTCTGTAATGCACCCGCGACTTTTCAACGGTGTATGATGTCTATTTGCTCCGACATGGTGGAGAAATTCTTAGAGGTGTTTATGGATGATTTCTCTATTTTCGGACCTTCATTTGATGAATGTCTCCATAATTTGGCAAAGGTGCTTAAACGTTGTACTGAGACAAACTTGGTCTTGAGTTGGGAGAAAAGTCATTTCATGGTGCGAGAGGGCATCGTTTTGGGGCATATCGTCTCTGCTAGAGGCATTGAGGTGGATAAGGCCAAGGTTGATCTGATATCCAAACTTCCACCTCCCTCAACGGTTAAGCAAGTTTGTTCCTTTTTAGGACATGCGGGGTTTTGCCACAGATTTATTAAAGACTTTAGTAAGATCTCTAGACCCTTGTGTGCATTGCTCACGAAGGAGGCCTCGTTTGACTTTAACGAGGCTTGCATGCAAGCTTTTGAAAAGCTGCAGGAGGCCCTGTCCACCGGCCCTATCATTCAGTCACCGGATTGGGCCCATCCGTTTGAGATTATGTGCGATGCATCCGACTATGCTGTCGGTGCAGTCCTGGGCCAACGGGTGAACAAGGTTCCACATGTTGTCTATTATGCTAGCAAGACCCTCTCCGATGCCCAACTGAATTACACTAAGACGGAGAAGGAATTATTGGCTGTTGTGTTCGCCTTGGATAAATTTCGATCTTATCTGTTAGGATCGAAAGTCATAGTGTTCACAGACCATGCTGCGTTGCAGTACTTATTGTCGAAAAAGGACACTAAGCCCAGATTTATTAGGTGGATTCTATTACTTCAAGAATTCGACTTTGAGATTCGGGACAAGAAGGGTTCCGAAAACAGTGTAGCTGACCACCTATCCCGGATCTTGGTGGATACCACAGAAGACACCTTACCCTTGCATGACTCATTTCCAGATGAGCAATTGTTTACGGTGTCCCAAAATCGCCCCCCTGGTATGCTCATATTGTGAATTATCTAGCAGTGGGGGCGATTCCTTTAAGTTGGTCCAAGCAGGACAAGGATTGTCGCGACCCCGGACCGGGAATCCCAATCCGGGATCGGGACCATTAGTGAAAAATGATGATTAATGAGGATTATCTACATCCACAATATACAACTTATTTAATTTCCCTCAGGTGTCCGCGGTGAGGATATCACAACCTTGCATGAATATTTCTTTTGAGTGCGGAAGAGTGTAGCAAATCAAATAGTAGACTATCTCTAGTCATGCAAGCATTAACATCAAATATCAAAACTGTATCAGAATGAGCAATGATCTATAGCATGTTTCCCAAAAGTTGTTAAAGTTAGACAAAATATCATTTAGTTACATTCCCTAAAATTAGAGGCCAACAAAGGCCAATATTACAAAATAATAACCCAAAAGAATGGTTAATAAGTTCTCCCCAAAATGTTACGCCTCTTGTAGCAACCCGATGTCTACATGACATCGTCAGCATGCCACTCAACTAGAGGTTGCGGCTCACCTACCGCCTCCTCCGGCTCCTCCTCAAGGAAACCGGCAATGGGACCTGAGTACCAAAGCAAAGGATCAGACACGACGGTCTGGCAAGAGAGTGAGAAGATACAACAACATATAATAGATGAAATATCTCGAAAAGCAAGGAAATCTGTTTAAGCAAGAACTCTCTCAAAATAGATAAATCATTTGCTAGAAAACATGTAAACAAGATAAAACATATGAGGTAACCAAGGGATCGGGAACTCACAAGATGGCAATCACATAAAGCTAAGTCCTTTGTCACTAAAGTGACAACAGTATCACGGGACGTTGATCTCAGTCACACGAGGTGAGGAGATTCAACGCAATCATATATACAATATAAATATACGGGACGGGTCCACGGTAGCGAACCGGGTATCGGGATGGGACCACGGTAATGACCGGGTATCGGGATCCAAATTGCAGCTGGCGGGACGGGAGAGGGATTTCCAAGTCAGTGGATCAAACCGATAAGGTATCCAAGCTTAGTGATGCCGACTCATAGGTTAAATAACACATCGATACATATGCAAGTAAATCAATGAACGGGCAAGAATATTCAAATGTATAACTTTCATTTCATATCGGGCAATACTCTTCGGGACAAGTCAATGTTACTAGTGTAACCATCAAGCTTTCGGGAAAACAGATCATGTAAAGTAAATCTTGGAAATGAAGAAATAAAATGGACTATTACAATTCCGGGAAAATATTGATTTCAAGATCTATTTAAGTGAATATGGGTCCCGTATGTCGATTATTGAAATGACTTGGTACTCCTTGAGTTTGAAGACATCCCGGGCTCCTTATGCACTTTTACGCTTTTCAAAACTTCGAATGACATCCTCGTGATATGGTTTCTTTCTCGAATGGCCTCATACAATGCCTAATGAATCTCCTTTGATCGACAAAGCTCAGCGCTCGAACGAACCGGAGCATCCGGACACCTGGGCTGGGCGTCTGGACGCCGGAATATTCAAAAAAAAAAAAAAAACCGTGGGACACATCTTAGCAGCCCCTTCCCCAATCTCTTTTCCTCTTCTTCCAACCCCCCTCTTTCTTTCTTTTTCTCCCACAACCAACCCTCACCATCACATACACCACCACTCTCCTCCCCCATTTTTCTCCACCACCATTACCCTCCTCTCCTTCCCCTCTTCCATTCTACCCCATTCTTCTAGTAAACAAGTGCCACCAGAGCCCGCATTCCCACCAGTGACGTCCACGCTTTTCGGTTAGATCTACCGACGCCCGCGGCTCTCCAACAAGTGGGCACACTTGGGTTCTCTTCCCCACGAGTTCTTCTATGCGTCGGCGGTCCCCGCTTCTCTCCGGCGAACTTTTCCGGTCATCTTCTCCAGCGACTTCACCGGAGCTCCGGCGAACAAATTGTGGGTAAAATTCTTTTTACTTGTTTTCCTTACTGTTCTTTTTCTTTTCTTTTTTTGCAATTGTGTTAAGTGTTTTAGATTTGTTTTTCCTTCTTCTTTGTCGCTCGCTTTTTAAAAAAAAAAATGTTTCGAAGAGGGAGAAGTAAGTCCAAAGCCCCTGCAGATGAGGGTTCCTCCAATCCACAACCCCACAAACGGAGTGCACCCACTCCTACTCTTGAACAACCATCTGTATAATGGGCCAATCAACCTTTAGACAAGCAGACCACATTTGACTTGAATTATTTTGAAGCCGACCAATCCACACGTTGGGCGGTTCAGCAATTACGTCTGCGTCAATGGACGGATCTTTGTGGACCTTTTCCCCCGGCGTACCCCCGTTTGGTACGCCTTTTCTACCAAAATTTAGAAATCACGGAGCAGAATGACGATGTTTTGTCATCCACCATTGATGGACATGACATTACTGTAACCGAAAGGGCCATTGCTCATGCCCTCGGTTGTCACCCCAATGCAGGTGACTTTCCATTTTTTCCAGCCACCCCCACTGTGACCAGTATCACCAATGAAATGTGTGGGGGTCGGTTTAGCAAGGCAAACTACACGAGCACTCGTCGTAGTTACCTACCGCAACAGATGTGGCTGATTGATCAAATGCTGCGTGTAAATGCATTCCCTACGCATCACAAAGATGAGAGGAGGGGGGACTTCCTCGTGACTTTGTATGCGGTTCATGCCGGATACGCGGTATCTCTCCCACGTATGATTTTTAGAGAAATGTGCAAAGTCTGTAGGCTCTTTACAGAGTCTAAAAAAGATCCGGAGAAGAAGAGACCTTTGCCTTTCCCTCACTTGATCACCATGTTACTTCTCTCTCGTTCGGGTCCATTGACCTCTACGGTCCCCTACCCCATTTCACCTGCTGAGGAGTCTCTCCCATGGTCTGACCTCTACGGTGAGGTGCGCGGACACAGAGTGTCCAGACCATACTGCGTAATATGCAGCACGCTCACCCTGCCATGATGCCGGGAGTAGACGCACCTGTGGTTGAGCCATCGGTGCCACCTCAAGCCCCTCCTGTTGTACATCCTTTTGCGGGGCAGGCTGACCCATTTTTACATGACCTATGCCCAGTACGAGGCTATCCTCCAAGGTCAGAAGGCCCTCCAATCCCGTCAGATGGCCTTTGAGTCCCGCTTTAAGGACTTTGCCACTCACACTACAGACTCTCTGTTCGAAATGCGCTCTTTAATGAGAGGTCTGCGTGGCATTTCCCCTCCCCACAGAGATGATCACATGCATGATGAAGGTGGAGGGGATGGCCCTGACGGGGATGGGGAGGATGATTGAGGCTGTTTCTTTTTCTTTTTAGGTAGCATTTTCTTTTTAGCCTCTCTATTTGTGTTTCTAGATTAGTGCTAACATTTTGCAGGTTATTTAGTGCAAGTTGGGGGGTCTACCCGACTTTTCTTTACTCTGCATCATTTTGTTCAGCAATACCCGGGTGATATCCATCCTTTTCCTTTACTTTCCTTGTCCTTTATCTTTTATTTTGTTTTTAACATTGTGGACAATGTCAGGTTAAGTTGGGGGGGGGGGTATTAACCTTTGGAGTAGTCTAGGTGTAGTTTTTAGCAGTTTTTAGTTCTTTTTACTTGTCGTCTTTTCCTTTAGTTTAAAAAAAAAAGTTTTTGCTAGTTTTGTTAGTCTTTCGGGAGATTTCTAACCGGGTTTTTATGAAACGAAGATACCTTGATTTTTGGAACTTTTTGTGAGGAAAAAGAGAAAAATGGTTCACTATCTTGTTTTAGGAAAGAGTTTTTGAGAAAGTGTTGAATTATTGATCTCTCACTTAACACGTATTATATAGAAAATTTAAAATGTGAAACTATGATTTTCCGGACTAGTGGAAACTTCAGAACAATTATGATGGAAAGCTGACCCTCGGTCATACTGAAGTCGGGCATATGGAAAGGGCTACCTATTGTTAGGGACGAAAAAGAAAAAAGCCGTGACTAGTTTAGGTTCGTAGCCTTTTTAACCCGAGCCAGTAAGCCCATAGGGGTATTGTCATACCTAGTGCCCTAAAGACATCTGTTTTGGGAGTCATTGGTTGAATGCTCGTTACATGGGTTAATTAGAAAGCTTAAGGGACTTAGGCATTGCACGGTCAATTCTTTATATTAAAAAAAAAGTGAAGTTAAAATAGTGTTGTCACGTCCTTTGAAAAACAATAGTGTGAAAGCCACCACAAATGCCTTGAGAGGAATCAAGTTAACTTGTACTGAGGTTCGGTGGCCCAGCATTTTGAAAGAACAAGATGTGTTTTCACGGAATTTGTTAGTGGATCGTTTTATGCTTTCATGCCTCTATATGTACACAGTTTTCACCGTGCACGATCAATTTTTCCAGCATGATTTTGAGGATTTCTGACCAAAAGATAGGATTTGTGAACCACATTTAAGTTGTGTATTGAAAACCCCATAATCAGGAATATCCGGTGTTCGTAGATACCTTGGTGAAAAATACTCCCTATTTTTCTTTTATGTTTTAGGGATTTTGTGGGTAGATTCACTACAAACCCTCACGAGACTATAACTCGTCCTCTAGGGGGAACTTAGAGGTTTAAAGGCTTGCTGCACATGCAGAGTGCAGCCGTGCTCCCTACGAAAATGGCCTTAGTTAGTCTTCTTTTTGTTTTAGTTTTGCTCGAGGTCTAGCAAAGTATAAGTTGGGGGGTGTGATAAGAGCCTAAAATGCACCAGTTAGGCCCCCTAATTTAGACTTTGATATGTGCTTTGATGCGATTAAATAGTCTAATTATGTTAGTTTCATGTTTGCAGGTGTTCTAGTAGCGTTGGAAAGAAATTGGTGAAAGATAGGAAAAAGTGGCGAAAAATCAGGAAGACCGGTACTCACTGGCACCGGGCGTCCGGACGCCCGGTCCCAGAAACGTCCAGGACAAAAAGTTGTCCCTGGCGTCCGGACGCCCGGACCGTGCTAGAGTCCATCACATGCGCGATTTGAAGAGCTTTTTCATCCCAAAACCCAAAACCTATAAAAAAAAAAGCCCAAAACTCGTTTTGAGGGGATACACATCTTGGGGAACGTCTGGCGCAAGGTTTTGGAGCTTTTGGAAGCGCATCAATGGGGATTTCATCAGAGATTCTTCGCCAATCATCTTCCATGCGTAACTAAATCCTTATCTTTGGGTTGCGATGAAGCCCTAATCTCTTGTTTACGGTGATGTATAGGTTTAGGGATTTATTTTAAACGCTTTCGGTTATATGACAAGATGTTAATCCATTGATTGGATTTTATTAATGCAATATCTCTTTCTTTGGTATTTTAATCTTGTAGATTTGAATACTAAGTCATATAATATGCTTGAATGAATGTGTTTGTTAGATCTAGGATAATCTATGCCATAGAGATGGGTTATGCCCCGATTTACATCCACGTCCCTTATTTGTTGACTCTGAAGCTTTGTAACCAGGACGAGTCTCTATAGCGTTGACAGTGAAACCCTGGGTCTATACTTGTCATTGTGTGAGGTTAGAGTGGATTCGTACCCTTAGATCTTTTCTCTGATTGAATCAACCTTGTCTTTAATTTGTTAATTTAGAAATCAAAACCCATCAAACCAACACTTCGCTTTCTAATAGGATTAGTTTAACAATTAGAACTTTGTCTTCTACAAGGATTAGTTTAGGAGTTTAGGAAACAACACAACTTAGCCTTTTTGTCCCAGTGGATACGATACTCAGTTAACATCTTTGCTTTTTCAAGTAGAGATAATAGCGGAGAATAAATTATATTTGCAACCATGTTTTAGGATTGGTCAGAAGCCCTACTGCAGCGCAAAACGCGAGGGAACATACGGTTGGATATCAACAAAAAGATGTCTCCGGTACATCATCGTACCAACATGTATGTTAAAAAGCCACCCCTTTTCTTCATTGGTCAAGGAGTAATATCTTCCCGACCCCGCCCTGGTGGAATCACGGGAGGCACCAAAGTCGAAAGTTGTTGACACCAAAAATGTCACCTTACCTCTCCAACATCAAAAGGCCACATGAAGCCGCATCCTACTACAAAAGGGCGTTGCTGCTTCAAGCATCAGATCTTGTCAGAATCAAACAAAAACTGCAAGATCCTTCAAGACAGCCAAAAAAAGGGTTCACATGAAGTTTCGGGCCATTCCGACATTATTTGGCCTAACTTCACTCCTCCGGCAACCAAACAGGCGCTCCTGGCGGCGGCGGCATCAAAGACATCAAAACTTTGATCTGAGCCTATGGATGGTCTCAAAATACCTCCAAAAGGCTCCACATCAAATTTCAGGTCATTTCGACAATGTTTGACCCGACTTTGACGCTCTGAAAGAAAATCAAGCCCCTTGGCGGCGAGAACCACAGGGACCATTACTCATCAAACGGAGCACATGGATGGCTTCAACATGCTTCAAAAGGGCTACACGTCAAATTTCAGGTCATTCTGACATTGTTTTAACCCGACTTTGATGCTCCGAAAGAAAATCAAGCCCCTCGGCGGCGAGAACCACCGGGACCATTACTCATCAAATGGAGCACATGGACGGCTTCAACATGCTTCAAAAGGGCTACACATCAGATTTCAGGTCATTCCGACAATGTTTGACCCGACTTTGACGCTCCGAAAGAAAATCAAGGCTACCGGCGGCGGGGCACCCCGGAACCATGACATCCAAATCGGATCTAATGGATCATCTCAAAATGACTCCAATAGGCTCCCTGTCAAATTTTAGGTCAATCGGACATCAGTTGACCGCACATCAAAGCGCGATATCTTCCTTGCGGCAAGATCAAGCCTCGCAGTGACGGGAACCCAAATGGCTTCAAAACTCAAACAAAAGCCCATGGTTGGTCCTATCTACTGCTCAGGGGGCCTCACATTGAATTTCAGGTCATTCCGACATCGTTTGACCTAGTTTCGACTCTTGACAAAAATCAGCAACTCTGCGCAACAAAGTCTTCGGCTTTTCCAAAAAATAGGAAACATTGTGCCCAATTTTCCACAAATTTTCGTTGAGTTTTCTCCAGGAGAACCATGCCAAAAAAATGAGGAAAAATATCAAGAAAAATACAAGAGAAAAAAGAAAAAAAAAAGCTCGAAAAACGGCCGACAAAATGGCGACCAAAGGGGAAAATCCCCCCATGGTCGCCGGCGACCCTGGACGTCCGGGTCGCCGGATTTCCGCCGAAAGGCCTGTTTTCCATCCATTTTTCGGATCTCGGGAGTTCCAGCCCCTGTGATTTCCTGAAAATCCGATTTTCGATGCTCGGAAACGACTGATATTCGTCAACATCATGGAACCGCCGTCAAAAGAATGGAATCACCATCGATCGCTCCAAGATCTCCAACTGGCTGACCAAGAAAGTACACTTTCTGTCCGACCGATTGAGAAATCGACAAGACAGATGTCACCGGCCCGCTGGTATCAACCAGTGTCTGAAGTTGCATGATCATCCGACATCGATCAGCATGAAGATCCATAGACGATCATCGCAAGAAGAATTCCAAAAGACTCTTCAAATCCTCGGCAACCACTTAATGCTGTTAATTGGCCCAACTAAATGCGGTCATTAACTTATTATTTTGGATGGCCCAATCAGATTCAAGGAAATGGGAGTTACAAGTCAAAGCCATCATGGCATTAAAGCCATGAAACTCCTTTCATCATGGAGATTAAAGGAGATTAAATGCCCATTATCTCCACCGGCCAATCAGAAGCTAAGAAAAAGGAGTTACAAAATAAAGGAATTAAAACTTGTAACTCCCATTATGTGGCTTTAAATGCATTAAAGCCCATAAAATCACCTAGAGGCTACCAAATGCCTATAAAAGGGAGGTGATTCCAAGAAGTAAAGCCCGAATCCCCGAATCCCCGAACACAGACGCCCAGAAAAACACACGGAGAATCTTGGAGTTGCTACTTGAAAAAACTCTACTGCAAGAAGAAACTCTACTGCAACAAACACCTAAAAGGTGATCAAAGTCCCTTGAGGGGGGGTGTGCTCCCCTAAGAAAGAGCCTCCTCTTCTCCTACTCAACATGGCCAAGACGTAGCTCTTCAGCCCGTCTCTTCGTTTTTCATTGGGTATAGGACCTTCCTTGGTCCTTATCCTCTAAAAAACTGAAGTTCAAGCCAAGCCAAAGAATCAAAGCATCAAGCGTTCTCTTCTGAAGGACGATGGCGAAGTCCATACATGACTTGCGACCGTCAATCTGAACTGGTCTCCACGATCTCCTGAGAAGTCAGATTCCCTTTCTTACTTTTCTATTGTACTTTGTTTTTTTTAAGAGACAAAAAAATCACAATTCTTGTCTTTCATTTTGATAAGATTTGTAAATCGCCTTTAACGGCACAAAATCGCCTTTCACGACACAAAATCGCCTCCTACGGCAAAAAATCGCCTTTCACGGCAAACAAAAATGAAATCGCCTCTAACGGCATTAAAAAAAATGTCTCTTTTCTTTAATATATGTGCAATTTGGAAAGTTAGAAAAAGGTTGATTTCCTTTCTACTTTCGAAGGTGGATCTCCAGATCACCATTTCTAAATTCCAAGTAGAAAGGAAAATCTGGCATACCCGTACAAAATATAAGATGCCCTTTTTTTCTCCCCCTTTCCTCCCTCCATTTCGATTTTGCCTCTCGGCGAACCCGGGGACGGATAGGAGAGGAGAGGAGAGAAAGAAATAGGGTCTATCAGGCTGGCATACCCAGTGGGACCAGTTTATTTGAGAACGCGATGCTTGAATTCTTAGGCACTTTTCTAGTTGGTGGCCTATGTTGGATCTTGCGCCCAAAAGAAAAAAGCATGAGATGGGATTTTTGGAAAATTTCTACCTTTGAACTTATTTCCATTGTTTCTCATTTAAAAAAAAAATCTGATTTCTTTTTTTGGATTCTATTTTGAGAAACTTTGATCCTCTCCTCTTTGAACTTGATAGTTCACAGAAATGTTCGCAGCTATTGTTCTAATTGAGCAATGGGCCTTATTTTCTCTTTGATGAGTTCGATAGGGATTTAAAAAAAAAGACTTAAAAAAAAACTCCTTCAAAAAAAAAATTTTGGAATCAAATTTGAGAAAGTTTGGTCCCCTCCTTTTTCGGATTTAACGCTCGCAGAAATGTTTGAGCCCTTATTTGGATTGGAACACCATTCCTTCTCTTTGATGAATCCATCTAAAAAAAAACTTTTCAAAACCCACTAAGGTTGCACCAATTGCGTTCTTTGACCAAAGTGGATCTAAGAGAAGCCTTGTCCAGAGTGTGGAGACAACTAGACTGTTCGAGGCAAGGGTCCTCCAAACGGGATCATCAAATAATCCTACCATTACCTGGGGGCTGATCTATCTACTAAGGTTTCATAAGACCAAATTGAAAACCTTTGTAGTCCTTTAAAAAATAAACAACAAAATTTTTCAAAAAAAAAACTTTCAAAAAAAAATAAAAATTCCGTCACTTTTGGGTTCACATTCGAGAAATTTTGGTTCCCTCCTTTTCGGATTTAGCGCTAACAGAAATGTTTGAGCCCTTATTCGGATTGGAACACCATTTGCTCTCTTTTATGAATCCAATTTTGACTTTTCAAAAATCCCATCTCGTGTCCATTCCAAAGATGCGATTTGCAACATTTGTGCCTAGCGGTGCTAGTACACCCTTCTGGGTCTACTGTATCCACGACTGACACATTTGTTTCTCCAACCTTATATCATCTTACCTCGAGTGAGCCTCGCTTCTCGGTAATTTGAATTAAGGTCCACAATTGCTTCTAGCAGTCACTGGAATGCTCACTCTGAGCTTCCTGTACTTGCGTTCAGAACAATCGTATCCTCTATGGATTTTTGCCTTCTTTCATCTCGCTTGGACTGGGCCATGTCCCCTTGAGCGATTTGAAAAGGCAAAACCATAGTTTTTTTCCCATTTATGATCACTATATTCTTGTGATTACTAATGGACGTGGTCTTGTTTCAGAAGTTTTCCAAAAACTAACAATGGCAGCTTCATTAACCATCACGTTTGATGAGAACAAGTACCAGCTCATGCTCCAAGAGAAGCATAATAAGCACATCCATAAGCGCCCTGCTAGCTGCCGAAGCGTCACCTCCCTCGGCAAATCTCAGAACACCGGGTCGACCTTTACTCCCCGAACTATCATCTTTGGGTCGCTGGGACCATTCCCACTTCCCGTAGAGGAAATCGCACCTGCCAAGAAGCAAAAGATCGCCCCGCAACGTGTCACTGCCATTACACCAAGGGCGAATGCGAAGAAGCCTGAAGCCCGTGGTAACCCCACGAAGCCTCAACTAGCAGAGAACCAGGTCTACCCTAAGACTTGGTCCCCAAGACCTTCACCAAAACAAAGGAGGTCCCGAGCATCTGCAGGCTAGCATACCTGGCCCCTCTCAAAGAAAACTGGTTCTATCCTCTTGCATAAATGAAGGAGGAGAAACCAACCTCTTGCCTGACAAAGAAGGCAACCCATCACGAGTCAGCTTGCTCTTACAAGCCTAAAATCAAATCATACATCACCAGGCCACTACAAGAAACTGCCAAGGCATGCACTCTTACAGTTCGACCCTTTGTCTCAACAGGGGCTGAACTCGCAAAATTCAAAGCTTCACTACGACAGTCGACGGACCGAGTCCAAATCCTGTCTATGCCCAGCATCAAGGAAGATAGGCTCGGCTGCTCCGCTCCAGGGAGTACATCCTTCATTGCTAAAGCCCAGCCGGAGCTGACAGAAGCTCAAATTGCCCGTCGCATACGTCGCTGCATGTTGTATCGACAAAAGAGACTAGAGAGGCAAAGGACCCAGCATCCTGCCCTCCAAGTCTCCCAAAAATGGGTCAAAAAAGAAAGACCCGATCAAGTTGCTACTGTCCATCTGGTTGGCAAAACCAGAAGACGTCAGAAATCGGCAACCAAAATTCATGTCATACGACCGGTGACTCGCAGCGTCTCCTAGACACGAAGAAGCCTAGAAGAATCTCCTACCCCTTCAAGCCAAGGACAATGGAGTAATTCTTCCTCAAGCTCTTCAAGAATGAGCCCCAACTCAGTCACCGGGACGATCTCTTTGTTCGAGTCACGCAGGATGAACGTCTTGGCTACAAACTCTGAGCAACCTCGCAATCCACCTCCGGATGGAACGGCTGCACGCATCCAACAATTGCAGCAAGGTTAGCAAAGGATTGAGGCTCTCATGGAGAATCTTCTTCTCACTTTGCAGCATCAAGAAAACAACCAATCTCCTCCAGATAACGAGGAAAATGCAAAAAACATTGAGTCACGCGCCCCTTACCAAAAAGGACGTTGACGATATCCTCGCCAAAGCAAAAGAAGAGGATACACTGAAGGAGCATGGGATTAAGCCACCATATCCCTTATGGATGGACTCGGTCCCGTTCCCTACAAAGTTCAAGCAACCTACTCTCCAAACATATACGGGGAAAGATTCGGCCAGACAACACGTCATCCACTTCAAAATATTGATGGGAGCTATCGCGGATCAAGATGCCCTCAAGATCCGTCTCTTTGCAAGTACCCTAAAAGGTACGGCATTCGATTGGTACTCCACTTTGCCGGAGGACTCCATTCAAAATTAGGCCATGCTAGAGACACTCTTCCCGACCCACTTCAAAGGTGAGGATCATCCTGTTACTAAGGCACAGCTCTGCAGCCTAAAACAGGGAGAGAATGAGTCAACTTACGACTTCATTCACAAGTGGAAGGCAATGGCATACAAGTGCTCAGATGTGCTGCCACAAGCGTCGCTCGTCGACATCTGTCATAACAAAATGAGAGCGAGAATCCACTCCATGATTATCGACAACAAATCCAAGAACCTGGGAGAACTCCTAGAAGCTTCCATGGAGGCTGAAACAGAGATCAAAGACCTTAACAGTCAGCAGTCATCAAAGAAAGAGCCGGCTACCATTACAACCTCAAAGTCAAAGAAAAAGGAGGTTCTTAATGTGCAAACCAAGTCAGCTCCACAGCTGCCAAAGTAAGCTGAAAATAAAGCTGCAGGTAAGAAATCTGAACACTCTGATGCCTTCAGAGAATGAGTAGAGAAAAAATACCCGTTCAATGAAGATGTTGAAGAAATCTTCGAGGCTCTCATGGCAAATGGTAAACTCACCTTGCCTGAGCCCAAAAGACCGGGAGATGTTGGCAAAACCAATGATCCTCGGTATTGTCCATACCAACAAATGATCTCGCACCCTCTCAATCAATGCTTCGTTGTGAGAGAGAAGATCAACGAGATATTTAAAAACGGAGTCATCACCTTGAACAAAAACTATGGGTCTGCCTCCGTCAACATGGTGTCGTATGGACAAACTTCAAAATCACCAAAAGAGAAGACCGCCACTTCCTTCAGGGTGATAAAAATGACCCAGACGTCCCAAGAGTTGGTTCCTTATCCAACATCAGACGGACAACCTAAATGGGTGCATCCCGATCTCCTAGAAGATGAAAATTGGGAGATCGTCAAAACAAGGCCTACTGCTCAACAGCGAAGGCAAGCTAAGAGACAACTCCGCAAGCTCGAGCAGTAGGAGAAAGCTCAACCAAAACAAGAAGTCCTGGTAAAGGCAGAGACCTCTTCCACTGCTTCGCTGGGGGCAACGGGCGAATCCAAGGCTTCAAAGGTGGGAAGGAAATTCACCCTTGGTGATCTCATGCCACCTCAATTCAGAAATGAAACTGTGCAAGGGGCATCATACTCTTGCAATTCGGTGATTGGAATCTCTATGGATAGATACGAGTCCAGTGACACCACCAGTGACACCGATGAGTGGGGGAAATCCCTTGAAACAGGAGAATATCTCTCCGATGAAGAATGGGTTCCCGAATCTCACCTTATGCTGGTAATCTGGTATAACCCATATGGGCAACAGGGATCTTGGTCCGATGATGAAGGAGACCAAGAGCTTGTTCAAGGAAATGTTGTTGACTCAGCACCCGTCAACGCTCTAGTGGAACCTGATCATGGCGAACCACAAGGGGCAGATGAAGAAGAAGATTTGGCTCCCATGCCTGATCATGAAAAGTATGCGCGGATCTTGCAGCGCCTTGCCTTAGAACAAGAGCAAGATCTTCGCAATCAAAATCTGGAACCGGAAGTTCCTGAAAATCAACGGATGCCTCCTCCCTCAACTCCTGAAAATGGAGAAAACTGCTGGATAGAAGATCCTCTCACATCTGATGATGAGTTCCTGCTCCCCATACTAGAGGTGATGATTGACAACACGTGTGGGTTTGAGCGAATGACATTCATGGATGGATTCTCTGGCTACAATGAGATAAAGATGCATCCTGAAGATGAAAAACACACATCATTTTGGACCCCATTTGGCGTGTATTACTACACTGTCATGCCATTTGGTCTGAAAAATGCTGGTGCCACATATCGGAGGGCTATGATGAAGATATTCCAAGATATGCAGCACAAGACGGTAGAATGTTATGTTAATGACCTCGCCGTCAAAAGCAAAAGATAAGAAGACCATCTCAAAGATCTTCGAGAAGTCTTCCTCCGACTTCGCAAACACAAACTGCAGATGAATCCACTAAAATGCTTCTTCGGTGTCTCATCGAGTAAGTTTCTCGGACTCATAGTTCAGAAAGGCGGGATAGAACTTGACCCCATCAAAGTCAAGGCTATCCTAGAAATGCCATCTTCAAGAACCCTAAGACAACTAAAAGGGCTTCAAGGGAGGTTGTCACACATCCGATGGTTCATCTCCAATCTGTCAGGGAAGTGTTGTCCCTTTTCCCGCCTAATGAAGAAAGGTGTGAACTTTGTTTGGGATGTTGAATGTGAAGCAGCATTTCAAGACATCAAGTCATACCTAACTAAACCCCCAGAGCTGGCCGCCCCTACCACTGGAAAACCATTCATCTTGTATAAAAGAGCTCTCGACTATTCCTTGGGCGCCCTGCTCGCACAGGAGAATGACGAAGGAAAAGAAGCTGCTCTATACTACCTCAGTCGTATGCTAGTAGGCATGGAGCATCGCTATTCTCCAGTCAAGAAAGAATGTCTTGCAGTGATGTTCGTCGTACAAAAACTACGTCACTACCTTCTTTCGAACACAGTCCACCTGATTTCGATGATCAACCTCTTAAAGGTCCATGTCACAAAAGCAGGTTCTCTCAATGCCCGACTGGCAAAATGGTCCATCCTCCTATCACAATTTTAATTCAGGTATGTACCACAAAAGGTAATCAAAGGTCAAGCCCTAACAGATTTCCTCGCAGAGGATCCGTTGCCTAAAGATTCCCCACTCGGAGATGATCTCCCAGACGAACCTGTCTACAACGTGGAGACTTTCTCACCAAATGCCTCCTGGGACATGTACTTTGATGGTGCAACCAGGACAAATGAAAAAAGAAAGCTGATCTCGGGAGTTGGCATCCTCTTTGTTAGCCCCGACAAGCACATGATTCCACATGCTTTCTCGCGATTGGAACCATGCTCAAACAATGCAGCTGAGTATCAAGCCCTGATTGTAGGATTGCAACTAGCCCTCAAATCTGGCATCACCATGCTGGAAGCCTTTGGAGACTCTCAACTGATCGTCAACCAGATGAATCAGAGATTTGATGTCAGGAAGCCTGATCTGTTGCCTTACTACAACAAGGCACAATCACTTCGCCAAAGGTTTGACATCTGTCATATCACCCATATCCTTAGAGGTGAGAACATCCGTGCAGATGCCCTGGCCGGACTTGCCGCATCCATGGCGATCCAGGAAGGGGAAAACATGCAAATAACAATGTGTCAAAGAATGATTCTCCCTCCTCTTAACACACACCAAGCAGTTGCTAAATGCCACCAATTGGCCGGAAGTCGGATCTCCATCCTCAAACCTCCGATCAGCGACTGGAGAGATCCGTTCATTGATTACACCATGTTTGGAATCCTCCCTGAAGATCCAAAAGAACGGGTAAGCATTCAAAGACGAGCCCCAAACTTTGATTTGGATATACCTTCAAAAGTGCTTTACAGAAAATCCTTCGACGGAGTACTTCTGCGCTGCTTGTCACAACAAGAGGCCGAGGAAACCCTCAAAGAAGTTCATGCTGGTCTTTGTGGAGCCTATCAGGTTGGGCCCAAGCTCTACGTTCAGATGAAAAGATTGGGATATTATTGGCCTACCATGGTAGCTGACGCCATGCAATTTGCTAAACGCTGCCGCCAATGCCAATTTCATGGAGACTATGTCCATATGCCTCCAGAACGGCTACATCCTATAGCAATCTCATGGCCTTTCGAAGCCTATGGTATGGACATCATAGGTCTTATCTCTCCCCCATCAAGCAAAGGCCATCGCTTCATCTTCGCCGCTACGGATTATTTCTCCAAGTGGTTAGAAGCATTTGCGCTCAATGAAATGAAGACCTCATCAGTCCTTCAATTCTTGCGCATCAACATTATTTGCCGCTTCGGGGTACCTAAAAGATTCGTTCACGATAACGGACCACAATTCCCGGATCACCGATTCTACAGGTTTTGCGACAAATACAAAATCCAAAGTTGTCTTCGACTCCGTACAATCCGGCAGCAAATGGACTAGCAGAAGCCTTCAACAAGACACTCTGCAAAATCCTTAAGAAAATGGTCTCTAGCCACAAAAGAGACTGGGGCAACAAATTGCCTGAAGCTTTGTGGGCTTATCGAACCACTGTTCGAGGACTAACCCATAGCACACCATTCTCTTTGGTCTATGGATGAGAAGTTGTTGTCCCTTTGGAAGTACAAATTCCTTCCTTAAGGGTATCTTTGCAAAATGGCATGATGCAAGAAAGCAAGGTCAAATTGAGACTCCAAGAACTGGACAATATCGACGAAAGACGGCTCGAAGCCTTACAAAGCATTGAGCTGTACCAAGCACGCATGGCAGGATCTTTCGACAAAAAGGTCAGGTAACGCGCCTACAAAAAGGGTGATTTGGTTCTTGCAGTAAAAAGGCCATTGGTTTTCGCCCACAAATCCAAAGGTAAACTCGAACCAAAATGGGAGGGGCCCTTCGTCATCGACAAATTCTTCTCCAACGGCGCATACGCACTTCTAAACATGGAATTCGACAAATGTACGCTGCCCATCAATGGCAAGTTCTTGAAGCGGTACTACCCTTGAAAACTTACGCCATTGGGTCAGAGCAGTGCCAGCGCGGCCAAAGCCTGTTCTCAGGTACTCGCTCGTCAAACCCGCTTCTTTTAGATTTTTCATCCTTATGTTGAGATTTCTAAAAATTCAAAACAATGCTTACTTTCGTAGTTTCATTGTTCAACAAAAAAAAATCCAAAAATCCAAGTTTAAGAGCCTCTTCCCAGACTTGACAAAATTTTCAATCCTTGAACCCAAAATTCATGGTTTGAAACAAAATCAGCACTCAGGGATTTTCACCCTAATCCACCCTGTCTTTTACCACCAAAATGGTTTTAGACCAAAATTTACGACCGTCATGTCTTTAAACAAAAATGGTTTTTCAAAAAAAAAAAAAAACCGCAGGGAAGCGACGCTTAGTCGATACTCGCAAAACCCATAATCGGAAGGATGCGAACCCCATTCGATACTTCCAAATTTTCAAAATTGCAGGGAAATGACACTTTGTCGATACTTGTAAAATTTCAAAAAAAAATCATGGAGACGCAACATTCCAGTTGATATCCACAAACCCAAGATTTAAACAAAAACCGAGGTCCAAAAAAAAAAAGACCTCAAATTTCAAAAATCGTGGGGAAGCGACATCCCATCGATACCCACAAAACCAAAATTTTTGAGGAAAATAGCAAGGAAGCGACGCGTAGTCGATACTTGCGCCCAAATTCACGAGGAAGCGACATGCCATCGATACTCGCAACCGAATGAGCAAGGAGGCGACATTCCATCGATACTTGCAAGACCATTCAGCAGGGAGGCGAGTTTTAGTCGATACTTGCATTTTTTAAAACCAAAGCCAGGCTCTCATGCCAAAAATTGGCTATAAATGCCAAAAACCCGGCTCTCACGCCAAAAATCGGCTATAAATGCCAAAAACTTGGCTCTCACGCCAAAAATCGGCTATAAATGCTACAAAACCTGGCTTTCACGCCAACAAAACAAAACTTGGTTTTTAAAAAAAATCGGCTATAAATGCCACAAAAAATCGGCTCTCATGCCACAAACTCGGCTATAAACGCCACAAAATCGGCTATAAACGCCACAAATTCGGCTATAAATGCCATAAAACAAATCGGCTATAAACGCCACAAAAAAATCAGCTATCAAACGCTAAAAATAAATTTCGGCTATCAATGCCACAAACAAATTTCGGCTTCCATGCCAAAAATAAAATTTTTGCTTCCATGCCAACCCAAATTCGGCTTCCATGCCATCCCAAGCTTTGGCTCCCATGCCACAAACAAAACCTGGCTCTGATGCCATTTCAAAAATTGGCTTTCACGCCATCTCAAAATTTCAGATCCTACGCCACAAAACCTGGCTCTTATGCCATTTCAAAAATCGGCTTTCATGCCATGTCAAAAACTTGGCTCCCATGCCACAAAAAAAATTCGGCTACCATGCCATCCCAGATTTTGGCTTTTACGCCTCAAAACTTTGGCTCCCATGCCATCCCAAATTTTGGCATTTACGCCTCAAAACTCCAGTTCCCATGCCGACCCAAATTTTGGCTTCCATGCCATCTCAAAATTCAGCTTTCACGCCAGAATAACCATTTGATAAAATGTTTTTCACAAAATGACAAACTTTTGATCAAATTTCCAAACAAATATTCCCATTTAACTATTGCTTGAATTTATCACAAAAGAATTTGAGTGAAAGGAGGGAATACAAAAAAAAAGTACTAAGAAAAATGTCCACAAGCACTACAAAAGAAAGAGTACAAAAAAAAATATGTGTGTGTATACACGGGTACCAAAAAAGAAGAAAAAAAAGGGTTTGTTACAAAAGTCAGGAGCTCACATGGTCTTCAACCAAAGACTCAACTCCTCAAGCAGACTCTTGGCCTTAGCCTCTAAGACTTCCAGGCCATGCTTCTTCAAGATCTTCCCGTAGAATGCGACAGAACGCCCCGATCCGTCTGCAACACGGGGAAGCTCTTCCCAAAGAATCTGCCATTGCTCATACTCTTCAATATTCCTCTGAAGATTGCTCTCAGCTTCCTCGACTTGGCGAATTAGAGACCCATCTCTGGCATGAGCTTTCACAATGGCATCCCATTTCGCAGCAGATTGTTCCTCCAATGGCTCAAGACGCTGCCTGGTCTCAATGACCTCCCCATCAATACGGCCCAGATCCTCTATTAGCCCGATGATAGTCAACTCGGTAACGTTCCTCTCCCAAAAGAATTGCATCCGAGTCCGTGAAATTTCGTCCAGCTCAGACTTGACCTCGCCAGAAGGCTTCAAAAACATCTCATTGAAGAAGTCACCACTTGGGAAGCTCTTGGTTTCATTCCACTTGCCCCCTAAAGCTATGACTTCATCAACGAAAACCTTAGCATCTACAATGTCCAGGCCGACTTCTTCGCTATCAGCATGGATGTCATGTACGTGCTTGACCATGCCAAAGCCAGCTTCTAAATGGCCAGAAGAAAGAGTCTTGATCCACGAGCTCAAAACACTCTTCAGCACTTTCTTCGAATACTCAAGAGATGGCCCGGACGAAGGCTCGCCCCTCTCCATTGGTCGACTGCCCGTGTCATGTCCTGCTGAAGGAGTGATCATTAAACTCTTTCTAATCAGAGACACTAGCGAAGGAATCTGCTCAGAAGATTTTGTTTCTGCAGCATTAAAACTAGAAGAAGAAGTCCCTGCTTCTGGTTCAACCGCAGGCATCCCCTGCTCTGGCACTAAGAAAGACGGAGGAACTTCTTCTGTCACCTCACAGTCTGCCAGTAAAACAAAAAAAAAGGTATGAATATGATCCTGTTGAAAAAATCATTATCGTCAGGGTTATCGATACAAATACCTTATTCGACGATTTGCGGAATACTTTCTACCTCCATGAGTTCATCTGAAGCGTCGTCAAAAGTTGTGTCCATGGATGGCTCGAAATCGTTGGAATCCTGTGGCAAGCCAACTGGCAAGAAAATAAGCAACATGTTAGCATGTGACAGCACAAAAAAAAAAAGTCATACCAGGTGAAGATTTTGGAATCACTTCAAAGTCCCTCGGTCCTTCGTCGGATATTGCAACCGGATCCGTCACTGCCTCATCAGTCGGAACCTCGGGCATCACCAAGTCCTCATCTTCTACTAAAAAAAACTAGGGAGGGCAAATCAAAACAAGAAAATCTCAAAGAAAAGAAACGGAAGGAGAAAGAGGAGGAATCATACCTTCATCAACGGTTTCTTCCTCTCGGTTCCTCTTTTCCGGAGGCTCATCAGCATCCGCTTACATCTCTTCAGCAGCGGTGAGGGGGACTTCCAAATCAGGAGAGTCATCATGTCATCTCTTGTTGTGGCGCTGTCCTCTCTTCCTCTTGCTTTTATGGGTTGGTTTACTTGAAGTACCCGCCCCACTGTCAAAGTCAGAAGCTTCACTTGACTCCTCATCGGATTGTCTACTCTTTCCAGTGGACCCCATGGAAGTCTTCTCCAATTCTGCTTGCATCCAAGCGTCGATCTCGGCCTCCTCTTCGAGTTGATCCAAGACCTCACTAGGTACCTCTTGTACAGCTCCTGGTCCAATGATGTCCTATTCATTGAGAAAGCCGATCTTGTGCTTCTCTCCGGAAAGGAAAGCCAGGACTTCCTCTCGACGGATTCCATCCGATCTACCAAGACCCTTCCCAGGAGATTGCTTGACATCAAGCTTCTTCTTGGAAAGCCCCCGGTACACTGAAAAGCTTTCCGTGAACCATTTCGTGAAGCCAGCAGTCCGAAAGGTGGGCAACTCAGGATAGGAAATCATGGCGGTAGTTTCCTCCGCACTGTAAAAGGCCCATGCATTCCTTCCATCCTGCAAACCTCCAAAATGCTTCACCATGCTCTAAGGCGCTCCAACAACGCCTTGAGAGAAGCCCAACTGCAGCGCGAAACGCGAGGGAACATACGGCTGGATGTCAACAAAAGGATGTCTCCGGTACACCACCGTACCAACACGTATGTTAAAAGCCACCCCTTTTCTGCATTGGTCAAGGAGTAGTGTCTTCCCAACCCCTCCCTGGTGGAATCACGGGAGGCTCCAAAATCAAAAGTCTTCTTCCGCAAACCTGGGGAAAGCTTCACTGCAGATTGCCCGATCTCGATATCCCTGAACCGTCGGATCCCCAAACGGACAGACAAAAGAGATTCGTTAACGGCTATGCCTTTAGCCAACCGAATCATTAAAGGGTCATTATCCTATGCAACTCCTAAGCGGTGGAAGCCGGGACAGTGGTACACATACAACGAATAGAAAATATGGGCTGAAAATACCCTGTTCATAGGGAGCCCAAGCCAACCCAAGAAAGCAGCAGCCTGCAGTTCGGTACACAAGTAGGAGTAGAGGTTGGCACCAAAGCCAACAGCTCTCCGAGCGCCATCTTACAAGCCAGAAAAATACAATGCGGCCTGATGTGTGTTCCATCTCCTCCAACAAAAACAGCCTCACCTAACCAGTAACTGAGGCAAACAGCGAGATCTCTTCGTAGTGTGATGTCAGAACAAATGGTGTATGTACTCTCGAAGAACTTCTTCAAGTCATCTTGCATATCGAAGATCTTCTTTGACCCTGGGTTCTTGGCCCTAGCGTCTTGGGCCACACCTCCAGAAGACTCTCCACCATCAAAGAAGTTGGAGCTACAATTCTTCCAACTGCTGCACCGGACTTTCGAGCCCTCCTTCTCCTTCAAAAAATCATAGAAGGCGACAAGCAGGAAGTACAGGAGCCTGAATTCCTCATGCTGCTCCTCAAGAACGTTGTCGATAGGCATAAACTCCTCATAGAGTTTGCCAAGGATAGGCAGCCCGGTGATGACGCTTAGTTCCTTCAAAGTAAAACCAATCTCACCATTCGTTACAATGAAGGTGTTGGTTTGTAGAAGGAATGACTCTAGCATGACCATGAAGGCCTCATCGAAGAAAACCACGGTCTTCCGAAAAGCGCGAACTGCATCGAAGATCCCGGCCTCCTTCAAAATGGCTCAACCAACCTGCTGGGTGTGGTTAGTCCATGATTCCTAGCTCGAATCAGCACTGAAACAGCCACGAAGTCGAAAAGGTTTCACCCAACTGCTGCCGTCACCCCGAAAAATACCAAGCCCAACCGGTCTCAAATTGACCGACGGATGGTCAGAACCTTGGTAGCCACTGGAAGGCATCAACATATCCATACGGACAGGCGACTTCTCCGCATATCCGGAAGGCCTGCCAACAAAAACCCCAGTCTTTATCACATTGCTCCTCTTCACCCAGCTTGGAGGATCCTTCCTCTTGGGGCACGTGGGAGAAAGACTCATGATCGAGACAGTCCGATCAAAGGTCGACCGGGTAGAAATAGTCCTCTCCTCACCATCAGGTGTGTAAGAGAACTGAAAGCACAGCCTTTGGTACGTCAAGTCGTCAGGGACTACATCGCCAAAGAAGAAGGTAGGTTTGGGCACAACACTCTGATCGTCCATGACCCAAGGACGGTTGCTTACCATAATCCTATAGAACTCCTCATCCTTGAGATCGATCAATCGTTGTCTCATCTCATCACAGTTGAGGGAGTCACATTCTTCCAAGTTTCTCTCCACAAACTGGACCTTCTCCCAGGCCTGCTGTATGGCCACATTAGGAGACCTGGTAGACCGAAGAGGCGCATCAGTAGCAGGCTCTTTGCCCTTGTTCGTTCTGGAGGAACTACCTGCAAATGACGAAAAAAAAGGAAAAAATCAATCATCAAAGTGACAGAATTTTGCTAAAAAATTCGAGCGAAATTTTGGCATGACTCCGGGACAATTCCGACGAAAAAGGAAACATCCCGAAGAAGATAGGAAGCAAGAAAATGAGCTCAACGCTGCTGCAATCTCAATGAAGCATCCTCAAAGAAGGTTTGAACTCAAACATCGCTGCGAGATCAAACCAATCTCATCAAATCTCCACAACCTCGAAGAAGGGCTCAACATTGCTACGAGCTCCAAACTTTGAAATCTGCAAAGCTCCTCAAAATCCAGCAAGATCAGGAAAGGGCTCAACATTGCTGCGAGCTCCGAATCTCAAAACTTGCAAAAGATTTCTAGGTATGCATCATAATGCTTCCAATCAATTTACTAAAAGCATGCATCCAAAAAAATTATCATGCATTAGATGCTAGGAAAACTTTAACCAAAGTTTGATCAATTCCAACCCAACTTGGTCAAAACCAATCATACTTTGTCAAAGTCAAAATCCATGTTGACTTGACCTAGATATTCTAGCCTTTTATCTTGATGCATCAAAGAAAAAAAAAAGAGAAAGAAATTCTGGGCAGTAGGTCGTGGCCCACTGCCATGTGGCTGTACGGACAGGTCCGTACAATAAAAAAAAACAAAGTGCAAAAAATAAAGAAGAAAAGAAACGTCCAAAAAAAAAGGGGCAGCACATGAAAAAAAAAACACATGGAAAAAAAAGAAAAGAAAAGGCATTCTACTTCTACAATGGAAAATTTCTTGTGGAGGAAGAAAACTTACTTGAAGCCATTGATGGAGAAGAAGAAGAAAAAATTGAACCTCTTTGAAGAAGAAGGAGAATTCTTGATCTTGGAGCACTCTTGGAGATTCTTGCAAAGAAAGAAAGCAAAGAAGCAAAGATCCAACCACCCCTTGCTTTTATAGAAAAGAGCAAACCAAAAGAGGAAACAAGGAGAAAAGAAAGGAGGTAAGTGTTAGGAATTTTCTATATTGCAATTTGATGGATGCATTATCATATTAGCATCATTTGAATTTACACACTTGCATTGATTTAGAAAATCTTGAAATCTTGATTTTATCATGCATTGGTTTTAAGTCTTTTAGAAATCATGTTTCATGCATATTTGGTTTTAGATATTGGATGCATTTAAATTTGAAAAGAGTTTTATCAAATCAAGCGAGCCATTGGTTTAAAGTTTCGAATCATTTTAGGCTTTTTGTGTTTCATGTTTTTAAACTACTTAGTTTGATTTAAAACATGTTTCCAAGCTTGATTTAATGGCCCAAAAATTCCCACTTGAAAAGACTTTGAAATATGCAAAATTTGGGAATTTTGGTCCCAGGGGGTCGACCTGCAGTGTGGCCGGTCAACCGGCCCAGGGGACCCGGTCGACCGGCCACACTGCAGGTCGATAGGGTAAAGTGTCGTTGGCCCTTTTTCAAACGGTCAATTTTATGACCGTTGTGAAGGCCAGGTCGACCAGGGGTATGGCAGGTTGACCGGGCACTCGCAGAAACCCACTTTTTGGGTATAAAATAAAGTTCATTCCTTTTCAAAAGTTGGAGATTTTTAAGCCTTCTTTGAGGTGCATTGAGACAAGATAAAGGGGATGAATTAAGAGAGACCAAAGAGTCATTTGGAGAGCTAAAGCTTGGATTAATGAAGTTAAATCTCTAAGTAAGCTCTACCTCTCTTAATCATATGTTTTATGCTTTGTTTAAATTATTGGTAAATTAATTTTAGCATTATAACTATGATGTGTTGAATCCATTCTTTTTCTAATCTTTGATTTATGTTGGATTGGATTCTTCACCCTTGATTTCAAACCAAGTTGTTTTAAAATCTTTCTTAATCATGCTTAGAAAAATCTTTGTTTTTCTTTTATAGCATGAGTCTTTTACTTGGTTGAATCTTCATTTGTTGTTTTCATTCATTTGAACTTCAATTAAATTATTTGGTTTTGAAAACAACTTTGCACATGCATCACATGTTCTAAGTTAGTCATTTTCATACAACTTGTGAATCTTTGATTTTCATATCATTAACAAGTTGATATTCATACATGTGATTTGCATTAAACTTCAATCAAATCTTTTATGAGCCTTAAACTTTGAATTGCTTTAAGCAATATATTAATTGAGCTTTGTTTTTAACTTGATTGAAGTTATCACACACACACATTATGAGCATACACATTTGCATTCATATAGTGTTTGTGTGAGTTTGTTTTTCACTTTCAAACCCGCCTATTTTAGAGGCATTTTATTCGAGCTTAAATTGTATCTCTTAGAGTGTTCTTTTGTGAAGACACCTTCTTAGAGAAACCCTTCATTTGTAAAGGTTATTGCTTAGCCTAAGAAAAGCATTGTGTAAAGGTTATTGCTTAGCCTAAGAAAAGCATCTTGTAAAGGTTATTGCTTAGCCTAGAAAAGCACATTGAGAGGTTGTTGTTTAGCCTAGAAAAACAACATTGTAAGGGTTATTGCTTAGCCTATTGAAAAGCATATATAGTGGAAATCCAATGGGGTGATTGGATCACAAGCCGGTAGTGGATGTAGGCATTGAGGCCGAACCACTATAAATCCTTTGTGTTGTGGTGTATGCTTGTGGTGATTATTTATATTAGCTTACGCATCTTGTTTGATTAATCTCACTTGTGACTAGTTTATGTTAAGAAGTTAAAATTTGTCTTAATTGGTCACATATTGTAGCTCACCCTATTCACCCCCCCACCCCCCCCCCCCCCCCCCCCCCGTCCCCCTCTAGGGTTAGGATCCCAGGACTTTTAGTAAGTGCTAAAAATTAGCAACCTTCCCAAAAGAAAGAAAATTTGAGATATTCTCTCTCGAAGAGAAGATTCTTTGAGAAATTTTCTCCAAAAAGAAAGGGAATGAGAAATATTCTCTCCCAAAGAGAGATACTTTGAGAAAATCTTTCCCAAAAGAAAGGAAGCTTGAGAGATTCTCTCCAAGTAAGAATATTTTTAGATATTCTCTATCCAAAAGAGATATTTTTAGATATTCTTTACAAAATAACACCATGTGAGATCTAAGTCATCTTTAAAAGCTTAAGGTCCCATGGGTTAGCCCACATGAGTCAGGTTTGACCACCCATGCACTAAAAAGGGCTCCCTTTCAAAAAAAAATTCCTCTTACCAAGAGCATACAAAAAGGTTCCATGCCTCTTTCGAGTCGATTGAACCATTCAAAAAAAAAGAGAGAGAAAGAAAGCCTCATGAGTTTCCAAAAAAACCAAACCATCCACCCTCATGAACCAAATTAAGCCAAAATCTTGAAATTGACAATCCACAAAAAAAAACTACATTCTGGCTCCCTAACTTGCCACATAAAGCTTGTTAGGTCACAAGGCCAAAACCAAAAAATCCATGACCCCCTAGCTCGCCACATACAGCTTGTTAGGTCACAAGGTCAAAACCAAACCCGACCCCCTAACTTGCCACATACAGCTTAATGGGTCACAAGGTCAAAATCAAAAAATTAAACCCCGATCTCCTAACCTGCCACATACAGCCTGTTAGGTCACAAGGTCAAAAACTAAAAATCCTTCTTGATCGCCTGATGCGCCACATAAAGCCCTTAGGTTCACAAGATCAAAGGGAAAACTCAAAATCCAAAACCCAAATCCAACTCTCTCATGTCATTTTCAAAACTTTGCCTTGAAATGGTACGTGATCCCTCTCACTATCATGAAATCCCTTTGGAAACTCAAAAGGCTATTAAAAAAAATGCTCAAAGACTCTTGGTCAAAGCTCTCATTCAAGTTTCTCTTCAAGGCACATTGACTCCAAAAGATACTCGTCGCTATACCTCGAGGGGACATTTCTTGACACCAAAAATGTCACTTTGCCTCTTCAACATCAAAAGGCCACATGAAGCCGCATCCTACTACAAAAGGGCGTTGCTGCTTCAAGATCAAATCTTGTCCAAATCAAACAAAAACTACAAGATCCTTCAAGACAGCCAAAAAAAGGGATCATATGAAGTTTCGGGCCATTCTGACATCATTTGGCCTAACTTTACTCCTCTGGCAACCAAACAGGCTCTCCTAGCGGTGGCAGCGGCGGCGTCAAAGACATTAAAACTTCGATCTGAGCCTATGGATGGTCTCAAAATACCTCCAAAAGGCTCCACATTAAATTTCAGGTCATTCCGACAATGTTTGACCCGACTTTGACACTCCGAAAGAAAATCAAGCCCCTCGGCGGCGAGAACCACCAGGACCATTACTCATCAAACGGAGCACATGGACGGCTTCAACATGCTTCAAAAGGGTTACACGTCAAATTTCAGGTCATTCCGACAATGTTTGAACCGACTTTGACGCTCCGAAAAAAAATCAAACCCCTTGGCGGCGAGAATCACCGGGACCATTACTCATCAAACGGAGCACATGGACGGCTTCAACATGCTTCAAAAGGGCTACACATCAAATTTCAGGTCATTCTGACAATGTTTGACCCGACTTTGACGCTCCGAAAGAAAATCAAGGCTACCGGCGGCGGGGCACCTCGGAACCATGACATCCAAATCAGAGCTAATGGATCATCTCAAAATGACTCCAATAGGCTCCCTGTAAAATTTTAGGCCGATCGGACATCGGTTGACCGCACATCAAAGCGCGATATCTTCCTCGCGGCAAGATCAAGCCTAGCAGCGATGGGAACCCAAATGGCTTCAAAACTCAAAAAAAAGCCCATGGTTGGTCCTATCTACTGCTCAGGAGGCCTCACGTCGAATTCAAGGTCATTCTGACATCGTTTGACCTAGTGTCAACTCTTGACAAAAATCTGCAACTCTGCGCAACAAAGTCTTCGGCTTTTCCAAAAAATAGAAAACTTTGTGCCTGGTTTTGCACAACTTCTCGTTGGATTTTCTCCAGGAGAACCAAGCCAAAAAATGAGGAAAATTGTCTAGAAAAACGCAGGAGAAAAAAGAAGCAAAAAAGCTCGAAAAACTGCCGACAAAATGGCGACCAAAGGGGAAGCTCCCCCCATGGTCGCCGGCGACCCTGGAAGTTTGGGTCTCCGGATTTCTGCCAGAAGGCCCGTTTTCCATCCTTTTTTCGCGTCTCGGGAGTTCCAGTCCCTGTGATTTCCTGAAAATTCAATTTTCGATGCTCGGAAATGACTGATCTTCGTCAACATCATGGATACGTCGTCAAAAGCATGGAATCATCATCGATCGCCCCAAGATCTCCAACCAGCCGACCAAGAAAGTACACTTTCCGTCTGACCGATCGAGAAATCGACAAGACAGATGTCACCGGCCCGCTGGTATCAACCAATGTCTGAATTTGGATGATCATCCGACATCGATCAACATGAAGATCCATCGATGATCATCGCAAGAAGAATTCCAAAAGACGCGGCACGGCCCGTGACTCTTCAAATCCTCGGTGACCACTTAATGTTGTTAATTGACCCAACTAAATGCGGTCATTAACTCATTATTTTGGACGGCCCAATCAGATTCAAGGAAATGGGAGTTACAAGTCAAAGCCATCATGGCATTAAAGCCATGAAACTCCTTTCATCATGGAGATTGAAGGCAACTAAATGCCCATTATCTCCACTAGCCAATCAGAAGCCAAGAAAAAGGAGCTACAAAATAAAGGAATTAAAACTTGTAACTCCCATTATGCGGCTTTAAATGCATTAAAGCCCATAAAATCACCTAAAGGTTACCAAATGCCTATAAAAAAGAGGTGATTCCAAGAAGAAAAGCCCGAATCCCCGAATCCCCGAACACAAACGCCCAGAAAAACACACGGAGAATCCTGGAATTGCTACTTTGAAGAAACTCTGCTGCAAGAAGAAACTTTGCTGTAACAAACACCTAAAAGGTGATCAAAGTCCCTTGAGGGGGGGGAAGAAAAAGCCTCCTCTTCTCCTACTCAACATGGCCAAGACGTGGCTCTTCAGCCCGTCTCTTCGTTTTTCATTGGGTATAGGACCTTCCCTTGGTTCTTATCCTCTAAAAAACTGAAGTTCAAGCCAAGCCAAAGAATCAAAGCATCAAGCATTCTCTTCTGAAGGACGATGGCGAAGTCCATACATGACTTGCGATCGTCGATCTGAACTAGTCCCCATGATCTCCTGAGAAGTCAGATTCACTTTCTTACTTTTCTATTGTACTTTGTTTTTTTCAAGAGACAAAAAAATCGCAATTCTTGCCTTTCATTTTGATAAGATTTGTAAATCGCCTTTCACGGCACAAAATCTCCTCCTACAGCAAAAAATCGCCTTTCACGGCAAACTCGCCTTCCACGGCAAACAAAAATGAAATTGCCTCTAATGGCATTAAAAGAAATTCTCTTTTCTTTAATATATGTGCAATTTGGAAAGTTTGAAAAAGGTTGATTTCCTTTCTACTTTCGAAGGTGGATCTCCGGATCACCATTTCTAAATTCCAAGTAGAATAGAAAATTTGGCATACCTGTACAAAATATAAGATGCCCTTTTTTCTCCCCCTTTCCTCCCTCCATTTCGATTTTTCCTCTCGGCGACCCCGGGGACGGATGGGAGAGGAGAGGAGAGAAAGAAATCGGGTCCATCAAAAGCCTTCTTCCGCAAACTTGGAGAACGCTTCACTGAAGATTGCCCGATCTCGACGTCCCTGAACCGTCGGATCCTCAAACGGGCAGACAAAAGAGATTCAGAAACGGTTGTCCCTCTAGCCAACCGAATCATTAAAGGGTCATCATCCTGAGCAACTCCTAACCGGTGGAAGCCGGGACAGTGGTACACATACCACGAATAGAAAATATGGGCTGAAAATACCCTGTTCATAGGGAGCCCAAGCCGAACCAAGAAAACAGCAGCCTGCAGTTCGGTACATAAGTAGGAGTAAAGAGCTGGCACTGTTAGACCCCGACCCAGACCAAGTCGATTAGTGTGCGATTAGCATGTGTTTAGTTCTAAGTGGGTTTAATTATCGTTGGGATTAGAAGTAATTAGTTTTATTCTTGGACATAGCTTTGGGAAAATTTGAGAACGTTTAGTATCAGTCAAACACACTCAGGAAGGCCTGAGTGCACGTGTGAGCTTGGGAAGATCGTATCGATTTCCGTGTGATTGTGATCTTGATTTCATTTGAATGATTTTTCTATGTGCTACAACTTTCATTTTAAGCCCATTTATGTTTGAAGCCCAAAAACCCATGTTTTGGCCCAAAGAGGGTAAAATTGTCTTTCTTGCACAAATCTGGACACAATTTTTGAGATCTCAAAACCATGTCAAAAATATACTTTTTGGAAACTAGATATTTCGACGATCGTTTTATCCTTCTTCGTCGAAGTCATCCGAGGCTCACAAGATGATGTTTTGACCACTTCAAGATTCAGCTAGATGGGACCCATTGTCCCCACTTAAGCCTCTTCTCCCTCTCATTCCTTTCATTTCACCAAAATCTCTGCAATCTCTTGAGCTAGGGCAAGGAAACCCTTTTTCTTCCTCTTCATTCATCTTGCATGCTTTGGCTAGAGGGCTCCAAATAGAATTCCAAGCTTATCACCTTCTTCATCTTCTTGCAAGCTTTCCATTGGTACCAATTTCTTAGAGCTTCTTGTGAGACAAGCTCTTCATATTCTTCATCTCTTCTTGTTTGGCCATTGTTAGGTAAGAGCTTCACTCCTTGTGTTTCATGAAGTCTTTTGGTTCCTCAAAGATCTTGTTTTTCAAGTTTTCAAACCCTTTTGTTAAATGGGTTCCTTGTTTCCATTTTGAGTGAGTTTTGTGTGTTTTCTTTGGGTTTTGTAGTTCTTGAATAGCTTGAGTGAAGTGCTTGGAGAAGTATCTTAGCTTTTGGGCAAGGCAAGTAATCTCTTTAGGAAATGATGCATGTGTATTTTGATTTCATTATATTTTAGTAACTTGTGCATTATCTTGTTTATAAGCTTCATGAGTTTGTTTTCTTTTGATTTGGATGGTTGGAATGATGGAATGAACCCTTGGTGAGCATGGAGGCTCAAGGGATGATATATGATTGATTTATGAGGAGAAGGAGAGAAATGTAGCAAAAGTTGTGAAAAAGGAAGGCATTTCTGCACTCTGCGAGTTCAGGCAGAAGCCGATTCGCTCGAGCGACCCTTGGGTCCGCTCAAGCGACCAAGCCTCTGTTTGGTCCGAGCGCAGACAGAGAGCTATCCGCTCGAGCGACCCTTGGGTCCGCTCGAGCGATCTGCCCTCTGTATAATCTGGAGCAAGGCAGAGAGTCGTCCGTTCGAACGCACTTATTATCCGCTCGAACGAACTGTCTCGCTCGAGCGAAGTGTCATTGCCTTACAAGGTTCGCTCGAGCGAACCCGCCAGAGTCAGGAAGAAGAATTCATTTCTTTTCTGTATTTTCTCAAGCGTTGAAAACTAGACTATGTTAAGGGTTTTGACTTGACATTGTGTAAATGGAGCTTTGAGATGCAACCCAACTTCGGGGACACCAATTCTTGTATTTTTCAACATTTGAAGGTCCCAATTACACAGGGGTCAACTAGTAGCCTTAACACATGCTTGTCAGATTTCGTGTTTGAATTCCGTTTTGGTACAATAAGTGCCATTAGGTACTAGTTTTGGACTTGTAAATATAAGCTTGTTTTGAAGTTTTGTTTCAAGAAAAAGGGGACCACTTCCTAAGCGTGTTATGCATAATTATTATGCCTCTTGCTAGTCGTGCTCGTCGTGTTTTGATAAGTGATTTCCCCCTTTTTATCTCGACATGCTTTGATCGTGTTTCACGTGTTTTGTGCATTCATGAATTAAGTAAACACCACTGAGCTTAGACTGCCCTTTCGGTTTGATCCACTGTCTGGGGGTCTTTAAACATGTGGACTGTCTGCAGACTGGTCGTGTATTTATTACACATCGTGCGTGTCCGGTTCCGCGGCCGGAATTCCCGTCTTTGTGGGAAATCGTGTTGTGCTTATATTATGTATATCGTGCTTGTCGTGCGTGCTTGCTCTTTTCATTATATAAATGATAGAGAAAGGATGGGCTCTTTGTGGATGGTAACTGTTCATGATATATTATGTATTCATGCTAGTTTGTTTTGATACCTCAGCTTTGTTCGTATTCTTGAAAATGTACCTCAGTTTTGATAGTATTTCATATCAAAGATTTGCTTATATGTTTTCTCTAAATGATTTTGTTCATGTTCATGCCTAAATTGATTACATGCCAAACCGTCGTGTTTGACCCTTGTTTGTTGGTGCCCAGGTGCAGGAGACGTTACCTTTGAGGAGGAGCGTCAGGAGGAGGCTTGTGAGCCAACCCCTGTGAGAGAGTGGCAGCCCGACGATGTCATTTAGACATCGGGCGGGTTCGTGAGTCTCGTCACCTTTTTGTTGGGGTTTCATTTTGATCATACTTTGAGAAGTGTATTGGCCTCTTATGGAATTGTAGCAAAACTTAATTTACTTTCGTGTTAGACTTATAACTTGAACTATATTGGGAATGTCA
Source organism: Cinnamomum chago (assembly GCA_038049695.1). Taxonomy (NCBI): domain Eukaryota; kingdom Viridiplantae; phylum Streptophyta; class Magnoliopsida; order Laurales; family Lauraceae; genus Cinnamomum; species Cinnamomum chago. The sequence goes on from CP142458.1 coordinate 39,161,750, forward strand.
TTTTAACTTCTTTCTTTGATACTATGCCTTGATATTAATTGTTAGAGCACTTAAAGTTCTTTAGTGCTCATCTTGATGTATTTTGCTACACGCTTCCGCAAAGCTGTACGTGTGAGTCAGATTCCGCGTGTCTTTGGGAATTCTCACCGCGGGAACCTGTGGGAAAGCAATAAGTATATCTCCAAAAAAATTGACAAAGTATCATCTACTGCGTCGCGGGCCCGGGATCCGTTCCGGGGTCGCGACAGGCACCAAAGCCAACCGCTCTCCGAAAGCCATCTGACAAGCCGGAAAAATACAGTGTGGCCTGATGTGTGTTCCATCCCCTCCAATAAAAACAGCCTCACCAAACTAGTAAGTGAGGTAAACAACGAGATCTCTTCGCAGTGCAATGTCAAGACAAATGGCGTCTGTACTCTCGAAGAACTTCTTCAAGTCATCTCGCATAATGGAGATCTTCTTCGAACATGGGTTCTTTGCCCTAGCATCTTGGGCCATACCATCAGAAGACTCTCTGCCGTCAGAGAAGTTGGAGCTATAACTCTTCCAACTGCTACACCAAACTTTTGAGCCCTCCTTCTCCTTCAAAAACTCATAGAAGGTGACGAGCTGAAAGTGCAGGAGCCTGAACCCCTCAGACTGCTCCTCAAGAATGTCGTCGATAGGCATAAACTCCTCATAGAGTTTTGCCAAGGATAGGCAACCCGGTGATTACGCTTAATTCCTTTAGAGTAAAACCAATCTTACCGTTCATCACAATGAAGGTGTTGGTTTGTGGAAGCAATGACTCTAGCATGGCCATGAAGGCCTCATTGGAGAAAACCACGGTCTTCCAAAAAGTGCGAACCGCGTCGAAGATCCCGGCCTCCTTCAAAATGGCTCCATCAACCTGCAGGGTGTGATCAGTCCATGATTCCCAGCTCGAATCAACATTGAAACAGCCACGAAGTCGAAAAGGTTTCACTCAACTGCTGCCGTCACCCCGAAAAATTCCAAGGCCAACCAGTCTCAAATTAACCGACGGATGGTCAGAACCCTGGTAGCCACTGGAGGGCATCAACATGTCCATACGGACAGGCGACTTCTCCGCATATCCGAAAGGAACGCCAACAAAAACCCTGGTATTTATCACATTAGTCCTCTTCACCCAGCTTGGAGGATCCTCCCTCTTGGGACACGTGGAAGACTCATGATCAACACAGTCCGATCAAAAGTCGATCGGGTAGAAATAGTTCTCTCCTCACCTCCAACTGTGTAAGAGAACTGAAAACACCTTCTTTGGTACGTCAACTCGTCAGGGACTGCATCGCCAAAGAAGAAGGTAGGCTTGGGCACAACGCTCTGATCGTCCATGACCCAAGGATGGTTGCTTACCATAATTCTATAGAACTCCTATCCTTGAGAGCGATTAATCGCTGTCTCATCTCATCGCGGTTGAGGGAGTCACACTCTTCTAGGTTTCTCTCCACAAACTGGACCTTCTCCCAGGCCTGCTGTACGGCCACATTAGGAGGCCTGGTAGACCGACGAGGCGCATCAGTATCAGGCTCTTTGCCCTTGTTCGTTCTGGAGGAACTACGTGCAAAGGATGAAAAGGAAAAAAAATCAATATTCAAAGTGACAGAATTTTGCTAAAAAAAAAATTCTAGCAAGATTTTGGCATGATTCCGGGACAACTCTGAAAAAAAGGGAAACATCCCGAAGAAGATAGGAAGCAAGAAGATGAGCTCAACACCGCCACAAGCTCAATGAAGCATCCTCAAAGAAGGTTTGAACTCAAACATTGCTGCGAGATCAAACCAATCTCATCAAATCTCTACAAGCTTGAAGAAAGGGCTCAACATCGCTGCGAGCTCCAAACTCCAAAACTTGCAAAGCTCCTCAAAAATCCAGCAAGATCAGGAAAGGGCTCAACATTGCTGCGAGCTCCAAATCCCAAAACTTGCAAAAGATTTCTAGGTATGCATCATCATGCTCCCAACCAATTTACTAAAAGCATGCATCAAAAATCATCATGCATTAGATGCTAGGAAAACTTTAACCAAAGTTTGATCAATTCCAACCCAACATTGGTCAAAACCAATCAAATTCTATCAAAGTCAAAATTCATGTTGACTTGACCTAGAAATTCTAGCCTTTTATCTTAATGCATCAAAAAAAAAAGAGAAGAGAAAGAAAGCCATGTGCATGAACATCTTGAAATGCATAAAATCTCATCATCATCGTGCATAAACCTCAATATCATAGTGAGGAAAAAAAGAGAAGCAAAAAAAAAAAAAACAGAGAGAGAAGTTTCAAAAAAAAAAATTGGGCAGCAAGCCGCCCACTGTCACGTGGCAGTACGGCCAGGTCCGTATAGACCTATCCGTACAACCAATAAAAAAAGAAAAAAATGTCCAAAAAAACAGCACGTAAAAAAAAAGAAAACAGAAAACACGTGGAAAAAAAAAGAAAAAAAAGAAAAAAAAGAGAAGAAAAGAAAACGAAAGAAAAAAAGAAGAAGAAAAGAAAAGAAAAGGAAAGGATTCTACTTCTACAATGGAAATTTCTTGTGAAGAAAGAAAACTTACTTGAAGCCATTGATGGAGAAGAAGAAGAAAAGCTTGAAGATCTTTGAAGAAGAAGAAGAACTCTTGATCTTGGAGCACTCTTGAAAACTCTTGTAAAGAAACAAAGCAAAGAAGCAAAGATCCAATCTCATCTTGCTTTTATAGAAGAGAACAAACCAAAAGGGGAAACAAGGAGAAAAGAAAGGAGATAAGTGCTAAAAATTAGCAACCTTCCCTAAAGAAAGGAAATTTGAGATATTCTCTCCCAAATAGAAGATTCTTTGAGAAATTTTCTCCAAAAAGAAAGGGAATGAGAAATATTCTCTCCCAAAGAGAGATACTTTGAGAAAATCTCTCCCAAAAGAAAGGAAACTTGAGAGATTCTCTCCAAGTAAGAATATTTTTAGATATTCTCTATCCAAAAGAGATATTTTTAGATATTCTTTACAAAATGACACCATGTAAGATCTAAGCCATCTTTAAAAGCTTAAGGTCCCATGGGCTAGCCCATATGAGCCAGGTTTGATCACCTAGGCACTAAAAGGGGCTTCCTTTCAAAAGAATTTCTCTTACCAAGAGCATACAGAATGGTTTCATGCCTCCTTTGAGTCGATTGAACCATTCAAAAAAAAAAAAAAAGATAAGAAAGCATCATGAGTTCCAAAAAACCAAACCATCCAACCTCATGAACCAAATTAAGCCAAAATCTTGAAATTGACAACCCAAAAAAGCCACACCCTGGTCCCCTAACTTGCCACATAAAGCTTGTTAGGTCACAAGGCCAAAACCAAAAAATCAGCTTGTTAGGTCATAAGGTCAAAACCAAAATCTGATCCCCCAACTTGTCACATACGGCTTGTTGGGTCACAAGGTCAAACTCCAAAAATCAAACCCCGACCCCCTAACCTGCCACATACAACTTGTTAGGTCACAAGGTCGAAAACCAAAAATCCTCCTTGATCGCCTGATGTACCACATAAAGCCCTTAGGTTCACAAGATAAGGAAAACCAAAAATCCAAAACCCAAACCCAACTCCCTCATGTCATTTTCAAAACTTTGCCTTGAGATGGTACGTGATCCTTCTCACTACCATAAAATCCCCTTGGAAACTCAAAAGGCTATTAAAAAAAATGCTCAAAGACTCTTGGTCAAGTCGAAAGCTCTCCTTCAAGTTTTCTCTTCGAGGCACACCGACTCAGAAAGCTACTCGTCACCGTTCCTCGAGGGGGCATTTGTTGACACCAAAAATGTCACTTTGCCTCTTCAACATCAAGAAGCCACATGAAGCCGCATCTTACTACAAACAGGTAATGCCGCTTCAAGCATCAGATCTTGTCAGAATCAATTGAAAATTGATAGATCCTTCAAAACAGCCAAAAGAGGAGTTCATATGAAGTTTCAGGCCATTCCGACATCATTTGGCCTAACTTCACTCCTCCGGCAGCCAAATAAGCGCTCCTGGCGGCGGCGGCATCGAAGACATCAAAACTTCGATCTGAGCTTACGGATGGTCTCAAAATACCTCCAAAAAGGCTCCAAGTCAAATTAAAGGTCATTCCGACAATGTTTGACCCAACTTCGATGCTCGGAAAGAAAATCAAGCCCCTCGGCAGCGAGAACCATCGGGACCATTACTTATCAAACGGAGCACATGGGCGGCTTCAATATGCTCCAAAAAGGCTGCATGTCAAATTTCAGGTCATTCTGACAGCGTGTGACCTAACTTTGACGCTCCGAAAGAAAATCAATGCTACCGGCGGCGGAACACCCCGGGACCATGACATCCAAATTGGAGATAATGGATCATCTCAAAATGACTCCAATAGGCTCCCTATTAAATTTCAGTTCAATCGGACATCGGTTGACCGCACATCAAAGCGCGACATCTTCCTCGCGGCGAAATCAAGCCTAGCAGTGACGGGAACCCAAATGGCTTCAAAACTCAAACGAAAGCCCCATGGTTGGTCCTATCTACTGCTCGGGAAGCTCCACGTCGAAGTTCAGGTCATTCCGACATCGTTTGACCTAGTTTCAACTGTTGACAAAAATCAGCAACTCTGCGCGGCAAAGTCTTTGGCTTTTCCAAAAAATAAAAAACTTTGTGCCCAGTTTTGCACAACTTATCGTTGGGTTTTCTCCAAGAGAACCAAGCCAAAAAATGAGGAAAAATGTCAAGAAAAATACAAGAGAAAAAAGAAACAAAAAAGCTCGAAAAACGGCCGACAAAACTGCGACCAAAAGGGAAAATCCCCCCATGGTCGCCGGCGACCCTGGAAATCCGGGTTGCCGGATTTCCGCCGCAGGGACCCTTTTTCCGATTCGTTTCGCATTCCGAGAGTTCCAGCCCCTGTGATTTCCTGAAAATCAGATTTTTGATCCTCGGAAACGACTAATCTTCGTCAACATCACGAATCCGCTGTTAAGAGCATGAACTCGTCACCGATCGCTCCAAGATCGCCAATCGGCTGACCAAGAAAGTGCACTTTCTGTCCAATCGATAGAGAAATCGACAAGACAGATGTCACCAGCCCGCTAGTATCAACCAATATCTGAATTTGGATGATCATCCGACATCGATCAACATGAAGATCCATCGTCGATCATCGCAAAAAGAATTCCAAAAGACACGGCACAGTCCGCGACTCTTCAAATCCCCAGCAGGCACTTAATGCTGTTAATTGACCCACCTAAATGCGATCATTAACTCATTATTTTGGACGGCCCAATCAGATTCAAGGGAATGGGAGTTACAAGTCCAAGTCATCATGATAGTAAAATTATGAAACTCCTCTCATCATGGAGATTAAAGGCGATTAAATGCCCATTATCTCCACCGGCCAATCAGAAGCCAAGAGAAATGAGTTACAAAATAAAGGAATTAAGACTTGTAACTCTCCCATTATGTGGTTTTAAATGCATTAAAGCCCATAAAGTCACCTAAAAGCTATCAAATGCCTATAAAAGGAGGTGACTCCAAGAATCCGAAAGGAGACAGAATCCGGGAATTCCGAACTCAAGATCCAGAAGCCCTACTACTCTGAAGAAACTAGTAGAAACTCTGCTGCAACAAACACAAAAAGGTGATCAAAGTCCCCCCCCCCCTCTCCAAGAAAAAGCCTTCTCTTTTCCTACTCAACATGGCCAAGACGCGGCTCTTCAACCCGTCTCTTCGTTTTTCATTGGATATAGGACCTTCCCTTGGTCCTTATCCTCTAAAAAACTAAAGTTCAAGCCAAGTCAAAGAATCAAAGCATTAAGCGTTCTCTTCTGAAGGACGATGGCGAAGTCCATACATGACTTGCGACCGTCGATCTGAATTGGTCCCCACGATCTCCTGAGAAGTCAGATTTCCTTTCTTACTTTTCTATTGTACTTTGTTTTTTCTAAGAGACAAAAAATGGCAATTCTTGTCTTTCATTTTGATAAGATTTGTAAATCGCCTCTACCGCACAAAAAATCGCCTCTAATGGCATTCAAAAAACCGTCTCTTTTCTTAAATATTTGTGCAATGGAAAGTTAGAAAAAGGTTGATTTCCTTTCTACTTGCGAAGGTGGATCTCCGGATCACCATTTCTGAATTTCAAGTAGAATAGAAAATCTGTCATACCCGTACAAAAAATATAAGATGCCTTTTTTTTCTCCTCCTTTCTTCCCTCCATTCGATTCCTCTCGGCGACCCAGGGGACGGATGGGAGAGGAGAGGAAAGAAAAAATCGGGTCCATCAGAGAAAGTGTGAGCAAGACGGACTATGGTTTAGTGCCTCAACATGAGGCCCGCATGGAGCCCCATTTGGGATCGGTCGATCCCCCAAGGCCCTTCATCTTTGCAAACCCTTAATCCCTATCATCTTCATCCGAGCCCCACAAATTTAATGGTCTACAGTCCATTTAAATGAATGTATAGTCGATTCAATGGTCCAGTCCATTCGAATGGGTGCCAAACTCAAAGACATGTGAAATTCAAGGGGAGTGTGCGGTCCAGTTGGATGGATAATCAGGTGGGCCCCACTCATGGTGCACACTGGATAGCCATTGATATATATATATTAATAAGGGAGCGCTAGAAAACTCTCAGGGAATTGTTTTTTTACAAAAAGGCCCCTCCCGGTTGGTCCCACTATGTTGTATGACAACCACAAAATGTCGCTGGATGAGATAATCTACATGAGTTCTACCTAAAAACATACATTATATATATATATATTAATATGTTGGAGATTTATACTAAAAATATACGTTATGTATTTGTCTTTGACTAATTCATTTTTAGTATATTTTGACTTCTCATCTAACTGAGATTTTGTATGGGCAAATGGTTGCATTATTATGCATGTGATTATCTTTTATTCTATAAAGTAGACAAGTTGGTGTGTAGAGTTTTACTTATACACGGAAGACTTATTTGTCCGTTCTTATAGAATATAAGTTGTTATTCACAATCTAGATGGATTTGGACATACCATCGGTACGATTGTAGCGTGATGTTTCAGCAGGCCTGTCTTGGCTGCAGGAAATGGTATAGTTTCGACTCATTACGCTAGTACACTATGTGTGTATTGAACAGGACCGTGTTTTTGGGTTTATTGTCTTTATACTGACTATATAAGATGATGAACACCCAAATGGTTATTATGAGTGCTTGTACTCTTAATCCCAACATAAATAATAGACACATACATTTAGTGTTTGGCATTTTGATTTACGAAGGAGTGAGATCTTTTATGGGTCAATAATCTCAGTGAATTGGATGACTACACTACGTGTATGGTGGATATTAGTTTATGGATGGAATCCACGTCCCGTAGTAGGGATAGATGATATCACCTTGATGAAGCTTTTAAGTTTTGATTATGTCAAACCCTGCAGGTGGACTTTGTATCCGACATATCAAATAAGTTAAGTGTAAGGTCTCAAGGAATTATAAAGATATCGATTAAATATAGATGTCAGTAATTATTTAATCGATGGATATCTGAAATCTTAACGTGGGGAGATTGATAAGCATTTAATAATAAGAAGCTTGAAATATTATTTTGAGAATAAGGACAGGAATGCAATTATTATTCTTTAGTGGACTGAATTATAATCTATGGAACTAGGATTCTAATTTGGGTCGAATTAGGGTTTCATGTTTCTATAAGGAGCCTATCCTTATTTCCTTCTTAAGGTCCCTATTGTAGCCTATAAATATGCCCCACTGCTCTCTAAGTTAACAACAAGAAAAGTTAGAGAAATCTCGGTTTTGAAGAGCAGAGGAGAATTCACAGAAGAGACCCACTCCCTGGTGCGAGTTCGAGCATATAGGAATACAGTAGAAGATCTTGAGGTTTTCGGGTTGTTGTAAGACCGAGATCAAATCAGAGAGATCCCGCAGGTATGATTTAATCATATTAGTTCAAAGTTATTTCCACAGTGATCTGTACGCAATATCTAGAGATTCTGGTTTCTACTCGTTTCTAACAGGATAGCCATTGATATATATATATATATAAGGGAGCGCTAGAAAACTCTCAGGGAGTTTTTTTTTTACAAGAAGGCCCCTCCCAGTTGGTCCCACTATGGTGTATGACAACCACAAAATGTCGCTGGATGAGATAATCTACATGAGTTCTACCTATGTGAAAACCCCTTTATCAATGGACTTCAATCTAAATGTGAGTAAAAGTTGGATGAGTGTCAAACTTGGGCTTTATACCAATTCATGTGGGGGTAGCATGTGTGAAATGACTGGATTGGCTCAAGGCTCCAAGCACTAAAAACATAGGGAATAAAAAGGGGAGTTGAGTTTTTCAAATGGAGAGAAAGGAACTGGTTATTTGAGTTTCTCTATTTTTTTTAAGAGAATGTTGCCCTCAATTGGGAGAGCAGAACACTTCTTCTCAACAAAACAATTCTATCTGAATAAAAAAATTAAAAAAATCAAATAACAAGCAGATGAAGATGGAGAAATGAAAAAAGTGAGGGATTTCCGTAGTAAAAACCTTACCTTTCAACATCAAGAGATGGAGAGACAAGAGTTTTTCTGGTTTCACTTTTTGTGAAGACAACTGAGCGGGGTTCTCTTCGTTTTCATTTTGGATGCTTCGGGATTTTAGATTCGTGCCCTAACACATGTCTGCTACATGTCCCTTACCAGATGAGCTAGGATGCATGTAAGTGGAGCCCGCTTGGGTGTGTAGAGAAAGCAATAAGCACGTCATTTGTACTCTTTTATAATACTAGTGGACCCCTGCACGTGCAATGCACATGCACTGAACACTGAGTTTTACTAAGAAAATCTTAAAAGAATAAAGTTCTTAAAAAATTTAGTAGAAGCATCAATACATTTAAAAATAAAATTTCAACAGAAAATGAGTGATTGTAAATTGTAAGGCCTGTGCAATGTCCAAATATAACTAACACTACTTTTTCTCTATACATTTGGAAACAATAAAATAATGATATAGTGAGAAAAATGAGATCTCAAAAGACAATCGATGTGGAATTTATATAACTTTTTTGAGGATATAAATCACATATTTCTAGATATTTTATTATGAATGTGTACAAAGAAATTTCAATTTACTTTATTTAACATGTCAGGCCGACTTATCAGTTTCCTAATATACTTGACCTCCTAATTCCAGTCGAAAGCATCGTCAAATTGATAACCTGTAATTTTATTTATAAAAAAACTAAGAACCAGATGAGCTTACTGTTCTAACCAATTACTATGAACATTATATGTTCACTACAAAATCAGATTCTATTAAGGAAAAAAAATTAATTATATCTTACCTAAGGACATCAGAATAACAAAACTGAGATGGTGGTTTTAGTCTTAACTTACAAAGAAAAACAACATCCCACACCGACCGTCAAGAATAATGAAGTAATCCGGTTTGTCCTCAAGCGACAGGGATCAACAATGGTGGACTATGATATGAAACTCTAACGGGTAAGATTTGCAGAGCACCTGTTGATCAATATTAGTATTTAACATGTTTTTTGTTTTATTTTATAAGACGAGCCACTATCAGGTAAAAAGAGGCAATACCTCTCCAAGAGTCGGCATCTTCTTTTGCTATATTTTATACCCTGTATGAAAAGGATAATACAAAGTAATCATAGAAGTTCAGTTAAATGGAAGCTCACAAATAGAGATATCAATAGGAAAAAAATATCAAAAAAACAAAAAACTACAAATACAAATTTGCCAAAAGAATTGGACCTTCCTCTTAAGAATGTAACTTAGGTATTCTAGATCAACTCTTTTGCTCTATTCTGTATAGAGGATGGGAGTGCTGATCAAAGTAAAATAAATTTGAAACGAACAAAGACAAACTAAATTTGTTGCAACTCAACATCAAATACTTATTTTAGTTGTTTACACTTAAAATGACCACTTTATTCATTGACTCTGAAGTTAGTAGTAACGCTAGCATAACAAGTAGTTTCTATGAGATTCTCGTTTTCCCTTTAAGGAAAGGCATGGCGTTTCATTGAAATATATGAGAAGAAGAACAAGAACAAGAACAAGAAGCTTGCAATGATGAATGTGTTAGAAAATTATCAAAGTTTTCAATTTAAGCCTCATGAGTAACAACAATAATAAATAAATATATTCATGCCCTTGAAATGCCCTTTTATAATAAAAAAAACTCACAAAAGTTGGGTATTAATAAACTAAAAATTGTATTGAACAACAATAATCTTACGATAGCAATCTATAAGACCGACCACTAAATTGCATTTATGGAATTATCTTTAGCAATCACTAATATCAAAAGAGAACCAATATTTAGTAGTAGTTATCACATTATCCAACTTGTGATTACTCTTCCAACAGGGGTATAAATCAAGATTAATACAAGTATTATGTTAGATTGAAAACTCAATTATTATAACTAAATAAAATGCAAACACATGAAGCAAAAGGGAAAAGAATATTTAAATTGTTTTTAATGGTAACTTTCATTAAAAGAGAGAAAGAAAACAAGGCAGACATAAAATGAGTTTCAGTTTGTACATTTCACTTTCTTATGTATGATATTTTGTTAGTTGCTACTTCTTTCTAAAAAAAGAAAAAGAAAACACTAAACATAAAGCAATAATGCAAGCGAAGTACCTGTATATAAGGATGCGCTTATAAGTTTTGGAGGTCCCTATACATTTTTCAAAGGCCATAATAAATAATATACAACTGAAGGAACATCAAATTACAAATATTTAAGGTTAGTGTACAAAAGATTAAAGGGTTTATATTTAAAAAATAATAATAAAGGGTTACATCCGTACAAAGAAAATAATCTCATATCTTCTGGAAACCTCCCGGAGCCCTCTGATGTTCTTAACTCTCAATTTTCAAATACAAATATCACTCAAGTATCTTTTGGGTCCACCAAAAAAAAAATAGAAACTATTTGCACAATTAGCATTGTTTCAGGTAAAAAGAAAGAGAGAGAATGTTAATTCTCTCGTGTGTAGTCAATTTGGTATTTGAATTATAACACAACCACTAATTGGACACCAGCAATAATAACAAAAGTAACAAGCTAACTAATACCTTTTGTCCCGACTTTTAAACTAATGGCGAAGTATTTAAAGTGCCCACAAAATTGTAAGTATTGAACACCAAAAGGTAGTGAGTAAAATACACTTGATTCCTTTTCTTTTGATCAATTATAAAATACACTATTCATTTTCGCTTTATTTTCATCCCATCTTAGTTCAAGGTTTATTATTGAAAATACACATGGCATTTAAGTTTTCAGAGTTAAAAAGCAGTATGTACACCATGAACCACATAATGGAGTAAGTAATGCATAGTTAAAATATTTTGTTTTCCCCACCTTGGCTTATTTTATTAACAGAGGTGGACAAAATAGTGCCAAGAGAGACTAAAAAAACTTTCTGAATGATAAAATCTGAAATATTTTTCCTTTGAAATAATTCTTTAATTGCCCCATATCTCACAAATTAATTTTACAAAAGACAATTAAAAAAAACTGAATAAAAATTTGGAAATTAGTGAACAAAATGGTTCAATGAGAACCACGAATGAATGCTTATTGGTCTTATCCCACTCTCGAGGGGTATGGAGGGTGACAATTGAAGAGGCATTGGTCTAAAACATAAGAATTTAACTAACGTAAACTAAAACAGGAAAAAAAAACAAAATAAAATGTCAGATTCTTGTACAAATATGGATTAAGATTTTGGCCTTTTGAATATTAGCACCCATACTGTTTAAAAAAAAGCCCTTCCCCTTCGACTCTATGGAGAAGGAAAACAGATTATGACGAATAATGGAAAGCTTTTCCATGCCTCATGGCATTGTCCTTTTGTTATTGTCTACTTTGTTTTTCTTAACCAGGATACTTTATGTTTGAGTTTTTCATTTTCCTATCTCACATAACAGAACAATATCAATTTTACATTTTAAATGCTATGCACAAATTCATATTCTAAACATAGAGTGAGAACTAAATACAAAGTTCTACCATAAGAAAACACGAAACACGCACAATTTGGAAACCTATAGCTAAGACTCAAGAAATAAAACAGACATATAATTAAAATTATAAGAACACGAATGCTATCAATGGGCCTAACTTTGGCCCAAACAGGAATGACAAAGAAAAAACCAACTCTTCATCATCATTTTCTTAACTCTGGTTGCACCGATTTTTCTTAGAATGAAGATTTTATTGCAACATTAAAAAAAATTGAAGAAGAAGACACAATCAAACAATAATAATTTCAGTAGACAATATTCACTTACATGTATGAAAACTCTCTCCATTCCAAAAGAAGTTAAGATTCAGTGAAGAATCTATTAAAATATCATGTTCTTCTTTACAGAATTACTCACAGAGGAAAAACCTCATACCCATAAAATTTCTTGCATTGAAAATCTTGTAGTATCTGAATAAGAAGAATGTTACATTGAAAATCTTGTAGTATCTGAATAAGAAGAATGTTAAAAGAAAATTGAAAAAATAAGAGGGAAAAAATATTAGAGATATTGATTTGAGATAGATTCCTGTCTTATCCACATTTTCATTTTCTTTTCTCCACCACCTTAAAAAAAAAAACAAAGAAATCGAAAAAACTCACTCGATTTATTGGAATGTATTAAAACTAAATTTTATTACATTTAAAATATCAGCATCTACTCAGTATAAGAGATTCAGAAAATTATTAGGATTGTGTGTGCCAAGTTTGGTCTGAATCCGCGTTCATCTGGGTATAGTAGGGGGTAGTTAGCAATTTTCCATTGAATTTAGCGGGGTTTTTCGTAATTTTAGATTTTTGAGATTATGGTACCGTTGGGTAGATATTTTTAATTCCTACACTTTAGTCTTCTAAATCATCTTGATCTGCATCCTTAAAACCCCTCTAAATCCAATCCTGATCCAAAGTCTATTTTAGACAAATTGGAAAATTCCCATTATGTCCCCATCTTTATCCATATATAAAATACATATACATAATAAATATATTAAGGGTGGGCCCTACAATAATGATTTGAGATAGATTCCAATCTTATCCGCATTTTCCTTTTTTTTTTTTTCCTCCACCACCTTCAAAAAAAAAAAAACAAAGAAATCGAAAAAAAGTACTCGATTTATTGGAATGTATTAAAACGAAATTTTATTACGTTTAAAATATCAACATCTACTCAATATAAGAGATTACAAAAATTATTAAGATTGTGTGTACCAAGTTTGGTCTGGATCCGGATTCATTTGGGTATAGTAGGGGTAGTTAGCAATTTTCCAGAGAATTTAGGGGGCTTTTTCGTAATTTTAGATTTTTGATATTACGGTACCGTTGGGTAGATACTTTTAATTCCTAAACTTTAGTCTTCTAAATCATCTTAATTCGGATCCTTAAAACCCCTCTAAATCCAAGCCTGACCCAAAGTCTATTTTAGACAAATTGAAAAATTCTCATTATGTCCACATCTTTATCCATATATAAAATACATATATATACATAATAAATATATATATATAAGGGTGGGCCCCACAACTTATATTTTATTGGACATATGTGTAGTAAAAAAAGTACATTATCTTTCTCCATTTTATAAGAGTAGATAGATAGATAAAAAGATAGATAGATACAGAACAGATAGATAGACAAGGGTCAATAGATGTATTGTTAATTTGTCGTTTTTAAATTGTGGCACATTGTATGGTATGTATTGTTTGTCGTTTTTAAATTATGGCACAGACTAAGCTAGGGCCTCTTTAGCCAGTTGATTATAGGATATTTTGACTCCCGTCTAGTTTCGTGCAACTTACGTTTGTAAAATTCTATTTTATTAGCTTTAAGCATACAAATAAGAAACACCTTTTAAAACCGTAGCCTCAAAATTTGCGTCATTGGGGTCCACATGAGGGAAAGCCCTTGAAGAAGCCAGGTACCCGGTATTATTTATCTATTAATTCCAAAGAAGTCTACTATGGTGCAGAAGTTTCAATGGATAGTAAATTAATTTTTTTTTTATTAAAGAAGCCCATTAAGAAATAACAAACATGCCTTTATCCTTCTATATAATTAATCTATGAACAAGCTGCAGTATGCAAAAAAGTCAGTGCATCCCATTCGCAAACGTCCATCTCCAATTTTATCAATGGTATTCTCTGCGTAACATCAACAAGAGTCTTACTCTATCCTCTAACCTAACACCATAAAGTAGAGTCGTCCCAATCTCTCACTTTAAGATAACCAACCATAAAGAGTCCTGCAGCTTTCCCCTTTCCCCTTCCCCCCCCCCCCCCCCCCCCCCCCCCCCCCACACAATACCACTGTCGGAATCGGGATCTTCTAAGTGGGTCTACGCAAGTTATAGTGAGTGGACCACTCAAGGCCCGATACATCATCGCATACAGCCCCAGTCCAGATCCACGGTAGACTGCTCGTAGTGACATTACGGATCGTGAATGGTTCACTCACGTGTACCGTAGGATTTTACATTACTGGATCTAAACTCCTCCTGCCAATGAAAAAGTAAATGAAAAGTAATGGATGTCATCTACGCAGTAGCCTCACTGTCTCTCCAGTGTTAAAAATTGGGAAGAGATTTATGAAAGAAGTATTAACAAAAGGATAAATTCAAAAACGTACGAGACTTTGGCCTATTTTCAAAAAGAGTACATTAGAAATTGATTATTTCTCACAAGTATAAAGGTTTTGTAGGGTTCTCATAAGGGCCTGTTTAGATGTATGGTGAATTGAAGTATGGTGAGGTGAAGCATCAAATCAAGAGATAATAAAATGGGACAATTGGGCGGAGGTCCCTGAATATTTGATTTTATGGCCTTAGATCCACACTTTTTTTTCATAGTGTCGTAAGTCCTTCCAAATTTGAAGATCTAAAATGTCCAAATTGCCCTTTCTTTAAAAGCCTTTATCTATTTAAAGATAAATCATATCCCATGAATAATGGGATATGCCATTAATAATGGCCAGCTACTATTTAATTGGCCATGATTAATGAAAATACCATTAATGAGATTTTGAAATAAATTAAAAATAAAACACAAATAAAATTCAAAATACACGAATAAATTTTAAAATAATGCAACTAAATTTAAAAAAAAAAGCACATAAATCTCAAAAGAACGTAAAGAAATTTAAAAAGACAAAAACAAATTTCAAAAGATCCAAATAAATTTAAATAAATTTCAAAAGACATAAATAAAAATCATATAACTTTTTATTTATGGTACATAACTTTTTTTAATTGGTTATCATCTATAACACAGATAAATTCATATAAACTCACATCAAATTTAAAAAAGTGCATATCAAATTAATTTTAATGCACATCTAGCTTAGATAAATTACTTTCAAATTCAGATAAATTGAAGTCACACTCAGATTAATTGACAGCAAACAGAGATTAATTAAGATAAAATACAGATAAATTCATATAAATACAGGGATAACTTTAATTTAAAGTTAGATAACTTCATGACAAAATTAGATAACATAAACAAAAACTCAGATAAATTAATAGCAAACTTAGAAAAACAGTAAATTTATCTGAGTTTTCTAAAAACTTATCTTAACTTCTGGCAAAACTCAGACAAATTTATGTAAGTTGTAAACAACTTTTCTAAGTTTTGAACAAATTTATCTGAGTTTGGACCAACACAAATTTATCCGAGCAGATACATTAACAACAAACTTAGAAAAACAGTAAATTTATCTGAGTTTTCTGAAAACTTATCTTAACTTCTGGCAAAACTCAGATAAATTTATTTGAGTTTTGAATAACTTTTCTGAGTTGCGAACAAATTTATCTGAGTCTGGACCAACACAAATTTATCCGAGCAGATAAATTAACAGCAAACTCAAAAAAACAGTAAATTTATCTGAGTTTTTTGAAAACTTATCTTAACTTCTGACAAAACTCATATAAATTTATCTGAGTTTTGAACAACTTTTCTGAGTTGCAAACAAATTTATCTGAGTCTGGACCAATACAAATTTATCCGAGCAAATAAATTAACAGCAAACTCAGAAAAACAGTAAATTTATCTAAGTTTTCTGAAAACTTATTATAACTTCTAGCAAAAATCAGACAAATATATCTGAGTTTTGAACAACTTTTCTAATTTGCTAACAAGTTTATCTGAGTCTGAACCAACACAAATTTGCTGGCATATGGACTGAGGGGATGCTGGGCATCACAGCCGATCACATGCAAAAGCTCAGTCGTCCTCTTCCCCTTTTCTATCTTCTTCTTGTAGCTTGGCTTGAATTAAGCCAACTTATCTCCTATCTCTTTCCCTATCTGCCACTTGTCAAGATCATGGGAGAAAAGGCCATGTGCTTTTGATCATGCAAACCGAGACAAGAGAGATGCAATGGAACTCTACAACCCTTGAGATCAGTACTTGGAACTCTACAAAACAAAGAACTTATACTACTTCTCTCACTCCAGCCAGTCTATGTGGCCCATCAGAGATCTCCTCTACAACTTTTCTCATCTTCTCCGGAGAGTTATTGCACAGATCGAAACCGAGAAGCACCGAGTCAAACCAGTTTCTCTCCAATCGATCGAAGAAGACTTTAGGGTTTTACATAGCCCCAGACAGAGGCAGAGAATGAAAATTTTAAAATTTTGAAATTCAAATTTTTATGCTTAAAAAGCTAAAAGGGCAAATCAGTCATGAAAATGTCTGACGTGGCTTATATAAGGACCTCTCGCCAAACTATGTACAGTTGTATGGACCATAGGTGTCACGCCCCCGAACCAGAACCTCGGGGGCGGGAATGGGATTAAAGCATAAATGTATTTTACTTCTCCGAGGATCCGCGTGTGTGAAGACAACACATTCCAACACATTCTGAATATTTTGCGGAAGCTTTTGTGGCGTTGCGACCCGAAGTCCGTGGCCATCGGATTCCGCGTCGCACTCAACCTTTAGCACATAGCTATTATATCAAGAATCATATCAGACTGGAGTAAACCATCACAATAAATTACAGAGCTGACAGTAACAGGATATTACATTCCCAAATATGTTCAAGTTACAATTATCAATGTACATTAATTAAGAATCCCAAGAAAAAGGCTAACAAAAGCCATACAACAATAAGCTATAAACTACTACCCAATTGTGACGTAGCTCCGATGTCAAGCTCAATGTCTACATGACATAGCCGACAAACCAACCTGCAAGGCATGGCTCCACAGCCAACAAAAACACTCAACTCGGGGCGAAGAAATCTGAACCTGAGTACCAAAAGTAGTGGGTCAGACACGACGGTCTGGCAGGTGGATGAAAAGATAACAAATATACTGAAGAATAAAACATAAGATAAATCATGCTATTCGATCAAATGCTGTATATAATTAAACAGGTGCAAAGTCGGGAATCTCGGGGAAAACCGGTATTCATTTCAAGCATGGGTGAAACGTGAAGATCTAATAAAACATGTGTTCATTTACACCATTTATAATCATAGATATTTGACAATCGGGTGTTCGCCTAAAACATGTATAAATATAGCGGTATGGCAAAACAACGTTCATTTGAAACTTAAGTAAAAACACAAGTATACAACAAACCAGGTATTCATAGCAGTCTAGCAAAACCAATGTCCATTTGAAACCTATGTAGAAATACGGATATTTAACAAACCGGATATCGTTTAAAACAGGTATAAACGTAGGAATCTAGCAAACAAGTGTCATTTGAAACATATTTCAAAGCATGGATATTTAACGAATCGGGTAATCATTTAAAACAGGTATAAACATAGGAATCTGGCAAAACAAATGTCCTTTAAAGCAAGCTCGGATATTTCACAATTCGGGTATTCCTTTAAAAACATGTGTAATCACATAAATCTAGTAAAACCATCAATCGTTTGAAACATATGTAAAAGCATGGTATTCGTCCAACCGTCATTCATTTAAAACATGTGCGGGTACAAAGAACAGAAGACAATATAATAATAACTGAATTTACATTGGAGAATATTAACACTTGTTTAAATAACAACTTTCATAAAGGAAACGAATCATTTATCGGAAAGCAAGTAAGCAATATAAAACATGTCGGGTATCCAAGGAATCGGGAACTGGCAAGATGACAACCACACGAAGCTAAGTCCTCTATCACTAAAGCGATAGAGCAATAACTAGGCCCTGATCTCAGTCACTCGAGGTGAGGAGAAACAGGGGATCTCATATAAATACATATACTAGGCACTGATCTCAGTCACTCGAGGTGAGGAGAAACAGTGGATCTCATGAATGCATATACATATACTATACATGACCACGGTAGCGAGCCGGGCATCGGGGACCACAGTAGCAATCTGCGGTATCGGGACAAGACCACGGTAATAACCGGGTAGCGGGATCCAAGCTGCAGCTGGCGGGACAAGAGGGGGATCTCCAAGTCGGTGGATCAGACCAACAAGGTTATCCAAGCTTAGTGGTGCCGACTCATAGGTCAAATACAATCGAGACAATGCAAGTAAATCAAGTACAAATACATAATCAAACGGGCAAGACGGGGGTGCTCAAGGGCACACTGACATATCATGTGGTGCAATGCACTTCGGGACAATAACTGTTACCAGAGTAACTTCAATGCTTTCGGGAAACAAGTCATGTGATGCAAATCTCGGGAAATGAGGAAATATAATGCACTATACCATTTCGGGAAGAATATTGATTTCAAGATCTATTTAAGTGAATAGGGGTCCCGTATGTCGATTATAATAATTACTTGGTACTCCTTGAGTTTGAAGACATTCCGGGCTCCTTATGCACTTTTCGATTTTCCAAACTTAAAATGAGCTTATGGGTAGTACTAGATGTTACAATAGAAAAGAATCAAGATCATAAACGGTCCATCCTAGGCATGACATTAATCCGGAAACATCGAGCAACCTATTCAGTCACCGAAAGGAATAGAATTCGCGATAACCAAGGGAAAGACTTGTGTTTAGATATAAAGAAGATATCGCGTCGTTCCATCCCGTTCAAGATTGAAATGGATTGAACTCCGATGCCACCGAACCAACCGTGAGGCGTGTCGGCTCAATACATTCTCACACATGGTCCAAACAGTCCAAACAGGGTAGCCAGGGTCCCACCTAAAACCAAGAATTAGTGTCTAGATCATCACCATTCTTTCCTTTTTGTTCCCTAGTCTTAGAGACCTTAGATTAGGGTACAATTGGTCTTAACACTAAGGTATATACCCCTAGGACTCATAGAAAGTCCAAAGGTTTTCAGAAAAAAAACAATATCAAATTTCACTGGACTCAAACTGTACCAGTTATGCATAGAGTCCGATCGATCGGCTCAAAAAGCCTCTCAGTTAAAGACAGGCCGATCGATCTGCCTGTAGGTCCGATCGATCGGACCTGGGCGTGTAGCAGGTCCGGGAAACTGAACTTTTCTCCTCTTTTTCCTTTCCTTTCCAACACTTATACAATCACATAGAACTATAAACAAGAGGACTAAAACACATGTTTCCAAGACAATAATATGAGCTAAAGAGCTCCTCATTTCAAATTCCTCTCTTTCCATTCTTTCCATTCACAACAAATCTCAAGGTGGAGAAAAACTCATTCATGTGAAACCCTTTGAAACCTTGACAATATGATGCATACATTTTCCAAGCATGAACAAGAGGGAAATAACTCATCAATAAGAACATTTCGAAATCAATATTAATCATAGTAAAACAACTACTAAAAATCACCAAAACCCTTAATGAAACAAGATTTTTCTCACAAGACATGTTAATAATCAAAACAATCCAGTCATCCACTTGCCTTTGACTCTAATCAAGCAAATCAAGCTCCTAATAACCTCTCAAGCTCAAGATCCACAATCTCTACAAAAACCCCCCCAAAACAAGCCCTAAAATGGGTTAAACAATGAAATGACAAGGAAACCTTTCAATAATCAAGGTGGAGCTTCTCTAAGGCTAGAAGATTACAAATCTAGAAAATGAAGAAGAACACTTACTTGGATGACCTTCAAATGAGAAGAACAAGCTCAAGGGAGGTCTCTAGGTTGGGAGATTTCTCCAAAAATGGTATCAATAGGGAGCCATGGTGAAGAGGAAGAAGAAGATGGTCTCCATTTCTTGATTGATGAACTATTGGTGTGGCTTGGAGATGGAGAAGCAAGAAGAAGAAGAGAAGCACAAGGGAAAACCCTAGGCTACTGGTTTGTGCTGGAAAATGAGGAATGGAATGGAATGAAAGGGGATGGGTTCCTCTTATAAGCAAGTGAGGTTTGGGTCCCACAACTTAAAGAACTTGGGTGGCTGAAATCATCTAATTCGGGACCTCAGATGGATTCAACGAAGAAGGAAGAAATTATCGTCGAAATATCTAGTTTCCAAAAAGTATATGTTTCACGGATTTCGAGAATATCGAGTTTTGGGTACAGATTTGGTGTGCAATGACTGTTTTGCCCTCAAGGCCCAGAAATCGGGTTTCGGGTTCTCAAATGGATACGAGATCAACATGAAAGTTGTAGGATTCCTCAAGATGAATGCAACGGGCTAAAAACACAATACGAAACAAATCGGGAAAATCTCACAAGTAAATGCAAAGCCGAAAAGGGAACCCCCAAAGGGCCCCACTAGCTACTAAAGCACTCAAAAGCCCAAAACTAGAAGAAAAACCATTCTAGCTCACAAACTCAACCCAATAATTACTAATCCCACTAAAAGAACTAATCCACAATTAAAACAACACTAATCCAAGAGATTAGGGGTCGGGTTCTCACAATAGGATTAAAGAAAAAGTCATTAGACTGGATGTCTTACAAGACCAATATGAGGGAGCTCTCGCTAATTTACCCTAATAAAATACAAGGTTCTCTATCATACTCTCCCCACCACCGGTAACTTCTTTTTAAGAATAAATAAAATGACTAAACTATCCTTTTCAAGTGAAAATAGTGTTTTTATCTCTTTCTTTCCCCTTTACTTCTCCAAACCCACCAAGATCTTTACAAACTTGGTGGTACACAAGACAAACGGTCCAGATCGAGTCACATGTATGATATGAAGCAAATGGTAATGAGCTTTCCTCATGTTTACCTACGTAGTGTTAGGGATTTTGTGTTTTGCAATTTGATGGATGCATTATCATTTTAGCATCATTTAAATTTTCACACATGCATTGATTTAGAAAATATTGAAATCTTGATTTACACATGCATTGTTTTTAAGACTTGTAGAAATCTTGGTTCATACATATTTTGATTTTAAACTTGGATGCACTTAGTTTTGAAAAGAAATTCTATGAATCAAGCAAGCCTATGAGTTTTAAATCTTTCAAATCATTTTAGGTTTTTTATGTTTCACATTTTTAAACCTCTTAGTTTGATTTAAAACATGATCATAAGCTTGATTCATTGGCCCAAAATTCCCCTCAAAGAAATACTTTGAATTATGCAATTTTAGGGGAAATTGGTCTTAGGCCCGGGTCGACCTGCAGTGTGGCCGGTCAACCGGCCCAAGGGACTCGGTTGACTGACCACACAGCAGGTCCACCGGGAATAGAGCCGTTAAGCTATTTTTCAAATGGTCAGATTTTTTACCGTTGAGCCCTGGTCGATCGGGGAAAGGTGCAGGTCGATCGGAGACTCGCAGAAACTCATTTTTTTAGTATAAAAGCAAGTTCATTCCTTTGAAAAATAAGAGGAACTAAGAGGCCCTCCTTGAGATGTTTTGAGGCCAATAAAAAGGGAATGAGCTAAGGGATGATGGGGGTCATTTGGAAAGTTAAAGCTGAAAGTCCGTGATCCGAACCCTAGAGGGGGGTGAATAGGGTGAGCTTCAAATTAGTGACCAATTATGACCAATTTTAACTTCTTTAAAATAAACTAGTCACAAGTGGTGATTAAGTAAACAAATGCGGAAGCTTATAAAAACAATCACCACAAAGCATGCACCATCATACAAGGATTTATAGTGGTTCGGCATCAATGCCTACATCCACTACCGGCTTGTGATCTAACACCCCACCGGATTTCCACTATTTATGTTTTTCAATAGGCTAAGCAATAACCTTTACAATATACTTTTCAAGGCTAAGCAATAACTTCTAGATTATGCTTTTCTTAGGCTAAGCAATAACCTCTTTAACCAAAAGGTTGGTTACCTCTCTAAGTAGTGTCTATAATACACTTGATGGAGATACAATTAATAGCTCATTACAATGCCTCTTAATTAGGCGGATATGAAAGTGAAAATCTAATTCACACACACACACACACTATGGATGCAAAGATGAATGCACAATGTGTATGTATGATGTCCTCAATCAATTTTAAAATGAAAGCTCATAAATGTATGCCTAACGCTTTTGAAAGTTTTGGCTCATAAAAATATTTATGATTGAGGAAAGAATGCTAATCACATGTTAAAAATAACTTGTAAAAGATATACATATGTATTCTAAACAAGTTGTGAAATTCTAAGAACAAAACATGTGATGCATAGGGATGTCAATCAAATTAACAATGTAGCTCAATATGTGTATGCTATAAGCATAAAACAAAAAAAATAGATTTGATTGAAATTAGGGGACAAATCATATGTAATTATAAATTCAACTTGAAAATGATATACCTATCAATGCTAAACAAGTTGTAAAACTTTAAAACAAAAGTACAAATGATTTTAGAAGTTGTTGAATCCAAAACATAAGATAGATTTGAAAGTGATTTTCTTATGATGAAAAACAACAACCAAGTATAGGAATCATGTTACATAAAATTTCAAAGATGTTTTCATTAACATGATTTACTTAGATATGCCAATTTAAGTACTACTTGAATATAATTAAGGTGATGACTCCAAAACAATAAATCAATTCAAAAAACATATACATATTAAGGACACAACAAATCATAGTTTATCATGCTAGAAAAGATTTACCAATAATTAAAGGAAAGCATGAAAACATATGATTAAGAAAAGTAAAGCTTACTTAGTGATTTAACTCAATGAAACCAAACTTTAGCTTTCCAAATGACCCCTTTCATCCCTTAGCTCATTTCCCTTTGATTGGCCTCAAAACACCTCAAGGAGGGCCTCTTTGTTCCTCAAAATTTCTTTAGGAATGAGCTTCTATTTATACTAAAAATTGCCCAACGGCTAGTCCCCAGTCGACCTGGTACATGGCCCGGTCAACCTGGCCTTCAACGGTCATAAAACTGACCGTTTGAAAAGAGCACAACGACTCTTTACCTGGTTGACCAGCCACACTGCGGGTCGACCCGGGCCTGGGACCAAAATCCCCTAAACTTGTATATTTCAAAGTATTTTCATGAGGGAACTTTTGGGCCACTGAATCAAACTTGGAATCATGTTTTAAATCAAACTAAGAGGTTTAAAAACATGAAACATAAAAGGCCTAAAATGATTTGAAAGGTTTAAAACTCATAGGCTTGCTTGATTCATAAAACTTCTTTTTCAAATAAAAATGCATCCAAGTTAAAAATCAAAACATCCATAAATCAATATTTCTAACAATGCATGTGTAAATCAAGATTTCAAGTTTTTCTAAAACAATGCATGTGTGAAAATTCAAATGATGCTCGAATGATAATGCATCCATCAAATTGCAATACACAAAATTCCTAACAATCTCCCCCTTTGCAATTTGATGGCAACTTACTCAACACCGAATTTTACACACTAAGTCTTCAGCTACCCCTAAGCTGGACACGTCTTGAAATCTCTTGGATGCTCCTTCTCTTAGCTTGGGCTCTGGTTCCTTTTCTTCGTTCTTCTTGATGCTTGGAGCTTGATCATTCTTCAAGCTTTCTTTTCATCTTTCTCTCTATAGCCAAGCATCTTCTTTAACTCCCAAGCTTTCTTTCTTCTTTCAACTCTCCCACTTTGACCATGCACTCTCTCTCTCTCTCTTTAGCAAGATATGCATTCTCTCCCCCTGTAGAAGATGATACAATATCTCCCCTTAGAAAGCTTGGACATTCTCTTCCCCTTTAGATAACTTGAATGTTCTCTCCCCCTTTGACAT
Source organism: Cinnamomum chago (assembly GCA_038049695.1). Lineage (NCBI taxonomy): Eukaryota > Viridiplantae > Streptophyta > Magnoliopsida > Laurales > Lauraceae > Cinnamomum > Cinnamomum chago. The sequence continues at coordinate 39,185,837 of CP142458.1, forward strand.
TAAATTGCAAAGGTACCTACACACATGAAACAAGGAAAATACATTTTAGAAACACCTGTTAACAAAAGAAATCGAAAATGAAATTCATAACAGGTTATCATGTATGGTTAGCAAGCTTAAAAGGGTAAAGAGTCAATACAAGGGTGAATTTGATCAAAACTAATACTTCCTATGAAGGTTTACACTCCCCCTCAATCCATTCTCTCCTTTTGTCAACATGTTGACTAAGATTTAACTATTTGGTGCAAGAAGAAAATGGTTTAACCAATTGAGGGTCAACTTCAAGAAAAGGATTAGTCACGTTTAACTATAGAGCATAATATGATCAAATTACCAAAAGAGAGCAAGGTCAAGGAGAAAAGCGATCATGGATACCAATTGGAAAAACAAAGAATACCAATTGAGATTCAAAGATAAGTCTATTAAAACAATCACTCTAAAATGGAGTTATAAAGAATATAACTTTAAGATAAATTCAAAATAGAGATATCCATGATGAAATGGGGTTTACTTAAACATAGCATTAAATAATTTAACTATGAAAATCATATGTTATGAAAGTTTTGAAATCATTTCATTCAATCAATAAATATCACTATTAAGTGCAAGATGAGTGAAATGAAATTCAAACATGAAGCCAACCTCAACTAATAACCAATCAAGATTATGAATACATAAACATGGTGGCCATGAGATATACCTATATGAGCAAGAGAGGTGGCAAACATGAAAACTATGATGCTAATGGAGTGTGACATGGAACAAATATATTACTATCAAGTTCAATCCAATGTACATAAGGTCATCACATAGTCAAGATAAGACATCAAATCAATCGATACTAATTGAAACCAATTGAATTTGAAAACATGACTAAGAGCAAGAATGTGACAAACACAAAATTTCATCAAGCATCATAAATGGATATTCATCACTTTTAAAGATATAACTAATGAGCATAGTGATGAACAAGATAAATTGCAATGCAAAAGGATATAACTTGGTAATGCATGCAATTTTCAAAGTGACAAAATCATATGAATTCAACAACTAAGATATCCATCAAACATATAGATATACGAGGGATGGATTTCAAAGAGTTTCATATGATCAAGATCACTACTTTGATGTTGAAACATGTATAAGGATGACATCACTTAGAGAATATGCATGAATCAACATCATAACCATCCAAAAAGAAATGACTGAAGGCATAGAGGATGGATTTGAGTTCTAGTATGGTTTCTACAAATATAATAAATATCACAACCATACATGGAACGATTTGACATTTGCATAGAGATGATCAATCAACACTCAAGATCTAACTCATATCATATCATCAATAAAGAATATAACTATGCATGTACAAGAAGGTATGGAGTTAGAAGGATATCATGGATCGCATATAGATGAAAAATGGATCTCATAAATGGGTATACTTATTAAGAACAATGAATTAATTCCAATTCATCTAAAATGATCCATTAACCTATCATGCAACATCTCCACTCTAGCAAATGTACTAAGCTTACAATGCAATGGGAAATTGATATGAGGATTATACCAAATGAGCTTAGCACACTAAATCACATATGTACTCATTAGGCTCAAATGATAATAAAACAAAAGATTTTACTATAAAGCACATAAACAATCATCAATTTGAATTAATGAAAATATATACCAAGTTAGGCACAAACATGCAAATCAATGAAACCATATCCAACCATGCAACGTAAGACATCAAAATCAATTTGCATAAAAAGAATGTAACTAAATGAGCAAAGATGCAAATTGTTTGTAAAAGTCATTTCCTTCCAAATGATATAATCATAATTAAGCACAAGGAAATAAATTCAAGGAAAATACATCTATAAATACAACCAATAAACTTAGAACATTTTTCAAAGTTTTTCAAATCATTTCAATATTTAAAATTCCAACAATGAATCATTTATAGAATTATGAGCAAGCGATTTTGAAAAACAAGAAGTGTACTACTATAAATTTTCAATTTGTATTCTAAAAATGACAATAGACACTCATACAAATTGAACACATATTTTCCATACCAAGAGATATAACTTGAAAAATCAATGGAAAGCTTAAATTGCTTCAAATCATTTTATTTACAATAAAGATCTAATTATGACATTCATCAAATGATTTTCCAACATCAATTGATCATGAAAAATTTAGCTATGAAAGCTTTTGTAATCACAATCAATTGATCATCAATAGATATGCACTACAAGAGATATAATTATATGAACAAAATGCAAATCCATCAAGAAAATATTGCAATCAAGGGATTTTGAAAACCATGAGATATAACTTAAAAGTTCATGAAGACAAAATCAAATGATCACAAAGAAACATTGCATTTTAAGAGATGTGACTATAAAGAAATAAAATGCAAATGTAACATGACCAACAATTATATGTAACTAAAAGGAATAGGTTGGTCTAGAGAGTTTCAAGGCCTTAAGGTTAGTCTAATAGTCTACCTTTGAAGATTCACCTAAGGTCTTGATTAGGTTGTCCTTGAGAGTTCACTTTGAGAACTCACCAACTCCTGGAGATATAATTCGAAAAAGTCTTGGAGTGGTGAAATGATACTTTGGGAAATTTCATTTTCGATCATATTGGAAATCATTCCAAATATATGCAATAAAACACAACACTAGGGCTCTAATCTAGAAAGGATCAACTCCGGGTTGTTAAGCCCTAAAGTGGAGTAACCTCGCTCTGATACCAATTGAAAGTCCGTGATACGAACCCTAGAGGGGGGGTGAATAGGGTGAGCTTCAAATTAGTGACCAATTATGACCAATTTTGACTTCTTTAAAATAAACTAGTCACAAGTGGTGATTAAGTAAATAAATGTGGAAGCTTATAAAAACAATCACCACAAAGCATGCACCATCACACAAGGATTTATAGTGGTTCGGCCCTAATGCCTACATCCACAATCGGCTTGTGATCCAACACTCCACCGGATTTCCACTATTTATGCTTTTCAATAGGCTAAGCAATAACCTTTACAAAATGCTTTTCAATGCTAAGCAATAACCTCTACATTATGCTTTTCTTAGGCTAAGCAATAACCTTTACAATATGCTTTTCAATGCTAAGCAATAACCTTTACAATATGCTTTTCAATGCTAAGCAATAACCTCTACATTATGCTTTTCTTAGGCTAAGCAATAACCTCTTCAACCAAAAGGTTGGTTATCTCTCTAAGTAGTGTCTATAATACACTTGATGGAGATACAATTAATAGCTCATTACAATGCCTCTTAATTAGGCGGATATGAAAGTGAAAATCTAATTCACACACACACACACACACACACACACACACACACACACACACACACACACACACACACACACACACACTATGGATGCAAAGATGAATCCACAATGTGTATGTATGATGTCCTCAATCAATTTTAAAATGAAAGCTCATAAATGTGTGCCTAACGCTTTTGAAAGTTTTAGCTCATAAAAATATTTATGATTGAGGAAAGAATGCTAGTCACATGTTAAAAATAACTTGTAAAAGATATACATATGTATTCTAAACAAGTTGTGAAATTCTAAGAACAAAACATGTGATGCATAGGGATGTCAATCAAATTAAGAATGTAGCTCAATATGTGTATGCTATAAGCATAAAACATAAAAAATAGATTTGATTGAAATTAGGGGACAAATCATATGTAATTATAAATTCAACTTGAAAATGATATACCTATCAATGCTAAACAAGTTGTGAAACTTTAAAACAAAAGTACATATGATTTGTGAAGTTGTTGAATCCAAAACATAAGATAGATTTGAAAGTGATTTTCTTATGATGAAAAAAACTAAAGATTCAACCAAGTATAGGAATCATGTTACATAAAATTTCAAAGATGTTTCCATTAACATGATTTACTTAGATATACCAATTTAAGTACTACTTGAATTGAATCAAGGTGATGCATCCAAAACAATAAATCAATTCAAAAAACATATACATGTTAAGGACACAACAAATCATAGTTTATCATGCTAGAAAAGATTTACCAATAATTAAAGCAAAGCATGAAAACATATAATTAAGAAAAGTAAAGCTTACTTAGTGATTTAACTCAATGGAACCAAGCTTTAGCTTTCCAAATGACCCCTTTCATCCCTTAGCTCATTTCCCTTTGATTGGCCTCAAAACACCTCAAGGAGGGCCTCTTTGTTCCTCAAAATTTCTTTAGGAATGAGCTTCTATTTATACTAAAAATTGCCCAACGGCTAGTCCCCAATCGACCTGGTACATGGCCCGGTCGACCTGTCCTTCAACGGTCATAAAACTGACTGTTTGAAAAGAGCACAACAGCTCTTTACCTGGTCGACCCGCAATGGGCTCGGTTGACCGGGTCCCCTGGGCCAGTCGACCGGCCACACTGCGGGTCGACCCGGGCCTGGGACCAAAATCCCCTAAACTTGTATATTTCAAAGTATTTTCATGAGGGAACTTTTGGGCCACTGAATCAAGCTTGGAATCATGTTTTAAATCAAACTAAGAGGTTTTAAAACATGAAACATAAAAAGCCTAAAATGATTTGAAAGATTTAAAACTCATCGGCTTGCTTGATTCATAAAACTTCTTTAAAAAAATAAAATGCATCCAAGTTAAAAATCAAAACATGCATAAATCAATATTTCTAGCAATGCATGTGTAACTTAAGATTTCAAGTTTTTTCGAAAAAAATGCATGTGTGAAAATTCAAATGATGCTAGAATGATAATGCATCCATCAAATTGCAATACACAAAATTCCTAACAAAAGCTTGGCTCCATTGAGTTAAATCACTAAGTAAGCTTTACTTTTCTTAATCATGTGTTTTCATGCTTTGATTTAATTATTAGTCAATCTTTTCTAGCATGATAAACTATGATTTTTTGTGTCCTTAACATGCATATGTTTTGAATTGATTTATTGTTTTGGATGCATCACCTTGATTCAAACCAAGTAGTACTCAAATTGGTATATCTAAGTAAATCACGTTATTGAAAATATCTTTGAAATTATATATAACATGATTCCTATACTTGGTTGAATCTTTGGTTGTTGTTTTTAATCATAAGAAAATCACTTTCAAATCTATCTTATGTTTTGGATTCAACAACTTCACAAATCATATGTACTTTTGTTTTAAAGTTTCACAACTTGCTTAGCATTGATAGGTATATCATTTGCGAGTTGAGTTTTTAATTACATATGATTTGTCCCTTAACTTCAATCAAATCTATTTTTGTGTTTTACACTTACAAATGCTTTTAGCATACATATATTGAGTTACATTGTTAATTTGATTGAAATCCTCACTACAACAATGTGCACTTTTGCCGGCGCTAAATAAGCGCCGGGAAAGGTCCATAAAACGCCGGGAAAAGTTTTTCCCGGAGATTTCTCTTGCGCCGGCAAGGCGCCGGCAAAGGTACGCCAGTAATACCATTTGCCGGCGAAAAAGAGGTAGCGCCGGGAAAAATCTATCCATTGCCGGCGTTTTATTTCGCCGGAAAAGGAGGTTTATTTCGCCGGGCAAAGACTTTTATTTTTTCAATAATAAATTTTAAAAAACTTTTGCCGGCGTTTTTTTGCGCCGGGAAAAGATGTTTATTTTTCATAGAAAACTTTTGCCGGCGTTAATTTGCGCCGGGAAAAGTGGTTTACTTTTTCAAAAATATATTTAGAAAAACTTTTGCCGGCGTTTTTTGCGCCGGGAAAAGATTTACAAATTATGAAAATTATTTTTTTTAAATCTTTTTGCCGGCGTCTTTTCTCGCCGGGAATAATTTTTTTTATTTATTTGATTTTTAAATTTCTTTTCCTGTTTGTCACATTAATAAATTGAAATTTCTAATTCCATTATCCAAGACCACATCTACTACACACCCTACATCCATTTCCATTCCAAAATCATCAACAAATGAAACAAGAAAATTCATTTCACTTCGTATTAATATTCAAACATCCTTACAACATTGAAAACACTTTACCATTACCATTACAAAATTAAAACAAATGCTAACATTCTACTATGTACCAACATTCAAATGACCACCAAACACACAAAATTTTATAAGCAAGAAATGACACCCGTGAGTCCGTGACCACCAAACTTCCGTAACAAGAGCTGCAATACTAGTTGATTTATGATGACAATGATATGAAACAAGTCAAGCACGGCAAGAGGAATAACCCCAGGTTCAGCTGTGGATCCTTGCATGGTGTGTGTTTTCCCACTATTAGTTTGTCCATGTGCAAAAACAGTACCTGTAACCAAGTGATAAAAAAAATTCATCAAAGTTCATTATGTGGATAAAGGTGAACCCACACACAAACATCAAAGTTCATTATGACAGTAGAGGTGCATTTTGGATGTACCACATACATGTAGAGAAACATCAGCAAAATTGATAATTATAAGATCAGCTTCCTATGCCATTTTCATTGCAACACAGTATACAATACCTGTTTCATGATAAACATTGATGCATTAGGCCCGCTTGGATCTTCATAAACCAAATGAAGATAACTCGGTTTATACAAAATCAGGATTCTTTCGTTTGAATATCCTGAGTCATATATATGCCCTAATGGCTTTGTTCTTTGCTGCAACTAATTACTTGTAAACGGAGTTAAAGGTGTTTTTCTTTTCTTTTTTTTCTTTTTTTTTTTTGACTAAGTGAACTGCAACTGATTTCAAGGATCCAAACGGCGCAAGAAAAATAAAATTCGAAGGAAAGCATCCCTAAGTGCCAAATCCATATATTTGTCACTGGAAACCGTGGGCAGATATATCAATCACTTGATACTCAATAAGGGTCGTGCGTTGGTTGAGAAAGTCCTCCTGGAAAATTCTATAGCTTAAACTTCTGATATATTTCTCACATCAAATGTTTAATGTGATTTTCTTTCACACCTCGAAGAAGAAGAATTTATGTAACATGTACATTAGCAATAAAGCCTCGTCCCATTTATGCTAGAGTCAATTATATGAATTTTGTTTACCCATTCTAATCTATTTTGATCCAAATCTTCAAATAGATTACACTTATTCAAATCTATTCTTGTTACTTCTATCCTATTTTTCTTCGGCCTACTATTTCCCCTTGGTGTTAGCTTGCATTGGATATGTCCAATCATCATAAACGGTTTCTCTTATTTTATCACTTATTGATAGTTAGTTGATACTATCCCAAAAAGAATCTATATAAGAAGCCAACTTTTATTCTTTCTCACTAATTGAAAAAATAGAAAAATTTTCACATTACATGTACCAGCCAGCAACCAACTTTTATTCTTTCTCAGTTGTGACAACATAAAGAAAAGTGATATCCAATGGGTGCTATCATCCTAACATCAAATTTAGCTACTACACATCAATAGTCTAAGGAATCAGGAGGTTAGAGGGGAACTACAAGAGCCTAATAAAAATAGGCCCAAAAAAGGGTACAACATTCAAATAGTATTTAATGTGAAGCTCAGGTACAGTTCCTACCAGAGAAAGACTTCAGGTACAGTTCCTACCAGAGAACCAAACAGGTGTAACAGGTGCAAGAAATGTGCCATTATAAACCCATCATTTTTCACTTCCACTAGGTGTAACAATTTATTTTTTTGCTGAGAAGCACATACAAGCAGGTAAGAACATTAAAAAAAAAATTGTAAAGTACCATTATATAAAGAAAACTGACCGCTGCCTTATAAATTATTATAATAGTCATTATTGTTTTGCACAATATATACTTGGTGTTGTCGCTGCTAACATCTCAAAATTCCTGTTATGGCATAAGTTTTTCGAGAAACACAAATTGTAGGCTATCCAAATCCCAAATATTCCTAATCCAATATACACTATGTGCTACGAGAATCAAGTATTTCAGCATCTAGATTCAGTCATTCTTAGAAAATCAAGAGAACAACCATAGCAATATGATAATCTGTATTTGCAATGATAATATGAAGATTCCAAGGAAACAAGAAGTACCACATGAAGTCATGAATAAAAAGTGCACGCGGGACCATAAGACCATTTCCGATCATAGCTAGCAGCATTGAAAAAGCTGACAAACCTTTGATGTAGTCCGGGTTGAGAAAACTTGTCCACTGAACAGAAATGCAATATTAGGTTTTAGGGTGACATGGAAAAAATGGTTACAACCGTTTATTGTTTTAAGAACCAGAGAGAATGTTTATAGATACCATCTGTGAAACTGGCATCCACATGAAGAGTAGAGTGGCAGTCCACCCAAATATTGACCCAACAAATTTTCACCCAACAAAAAGTATTGTTACCTCAATCTTGTACCGGGAAGAAAAATGCGTGAGCATAATAGATTCATTCCGGATCCATTCAGCATTTTCCAGAATCTACATTTGTTGAACAATGTCATTCAGAAGAAAGCACATCTGCATTAAAATCCTCAACATGCCAGTAACAGAGTACACTCAAGCTACAAGTGTACTTACATAATACCCTAAGTAGTGTATAGTCCTACCTAATCTGGAGTACAGAAAATTCTTTCCAATCATATCTTTTAGAAATTGTATTCTGAGTCCAAAATATCAGGAAATAAATATTCTCAGAAATACAAGGAACTAAATGCATCCTCAACCCTGGAAAGTTTTAAGATGAACAGAGGAAGGAAACGCCAATAAGTGAGAATTTAGATACTTTGGTCATATGCCATTCAATAGCATTTGGCCATTAAGGTTCACTCAGTAACTTAATTCAGTTAGTATGTATAGACCAGCCACCAAGCACTTCACTGACAGGATGAAAGCTAAAGAACTGCAGAAATTGGCTTTCCCTAACTATTTGATCTAGATTGTGGTATTGTATTTTCTTTTTAATACCTATGTGGATCAATCAATAGTTTGTAGGGTGGATAACAAGGACCAAATGGTACTCAAGTACTACATTGATACTTTTAGGGAACAAGTTTACCAATAACCTACTATTAAATTCTTACCTCAAACAACTGCATGTGACCATGCTGCCGTGCATGCTCGATACCCATTTCCTCATCTAAGAAAGTCGCCTGAGACCAGCAAAAGATGAAAAATATAAACTTCAGTTGTGAGCAAGCAGGTTCCGCAATTCAAACTAATCGACACAGCCAATTTAAGTTGGTACAGTTCCTAGTCATTGTGGGGTGTGTCACATTGATGCCTTGGATCAATCAAAGGTGAGCCTCCATGTGTCAAAAAACAGTGGCAGCATGGAAAGTTCTATGGGTCATCAACACAGAATCATTTCTCTTTATGACATCTGTTGCTTCTCGTAAGTTACGACGGTAGTATGGAGTTATATGTTTAGGGGTGAGAATGATCATCTTGTAAAGTTGTGCTAGTATATAGATTCCAACATGTACTAAGGTTGATTTTCTGTTGCTTGGCATGCATGAGATTTGTAATAGGCCAGATGTCTAAACTATTGATGACATTTCCCAGTCCAAGTTGAAAAGGAGAAGGGCTAGGTGTATAAACTGTTCTCCTGTATTATTCTATTGCCTAGGTCAATTTAAGGCTGATTTCATTTTCATTTTTATCAATAACAAATAGTCATTAACACATTAAAACTAAAAGAATATGCAATGCACAGAAAAGAATAGAGACAAGATCTACACAAAAAACCCAGAACATTTGCAAAACTAAAACTCTCCGTAGTCGTAAAATCCAAGTAATAACCTTCTCGATTTCGTGTTTTTTTTTTCCAGTTGATTCTAAATTTTTTTGTGCATGAAATGATGGCAGCTTGCAAAGAAGAACATTAATCTAGGATTTGCTGCTAGACCTGCATCACTTCCTCCACCTAGACTCTTGCAAACAAGCTATACATGTCCTCTTCATAATATCTACTAACTCAATGCCCTTCCCCATCAATTATCACCATTTCATAAGGCCAAAACGGAACTTTGGATAAACTTGTTTACCCACACCAGCCCTTAAAGGAGGGCCTCTTGGACAGCATTGCTTCTATTTATAGAAAAAAAAAGCCAACATTATCAAGAAAAAAGGTTCCAAAAGAAAACTTCACACGTGAGAGAGAATGTTACCTCAGTTATAAGAACTTTTGCTCTCAAGGCATCTGCATTCCTTGGGCCAAGTATAAAGTCAGACGTTGTGTCTCCTGTAAAGGCCACCTCAGGAGACAATATAGTGCCTGTAATCTAACAAAGAAGGAACTCCAAATTCAAAGAAATATCCGGAAAAAAATTGGATATATTACTCAGAACACAAACAAAATTAGCAATAAAGCAATATAAAAGTAACAGTTGACACACTGACTGACATGGATGAAAATCGCGGTCAATGGCTGTACCAAATGCGAAGTGGCTATAACACTACACTTGAATGCAAACAAACCTGAACATAAGAGAAAAAAAAATTAGAATTGAAGAAGCACACACAAAAAAGCACAATTTAAGCTGCACATAGTGGATAACATGTCAGCAGTTTACTCATGTTAAAGTTGCAAAATATAAAACAGTATCGCATTACTAGCATTACATAATTTCACCATGGTAATAGGTTTAACAACAAAGAAGAAAAGGCCACAAGGGAACATTAAAATATTAGAGAGAGAGAGAGAGGGGAGGAGATGGGCAGGGGTTGGGGGGCTGGCAAGGATTAAAAGGTTTCATTTATACTAATATAATAAGCCTTGAATATACTACTTGATGGCAGTGATAGTTGGACATGTCTGCAAGAATATAAATTGAACCAATAATTTTAGGATTGAAGTGACTCTGGATAAATTACAAATTCTGGGGTGCTCAGAAATACAGGATTGTTTCTCTATAAGAAACATATCCACTAGGACCACTACCTTATGCTATTTTGAGTCCTCCCAATAGCAACAGCCAAAAGAAAAAATATTACTTCCATACCTCATTCTCACTGCCATGAACATGGTAGAAAAAATCACATAGTTTATTGCAATCTTGGTCTCCCATCTGAAGAGCCATTGGTTCAACCACCTTTGCACCACAGAGGTTCCAGGTTCCCATGGATCTTGCAAAGCACCAAACAGAGTGCCCCACGCAAAAGCCTTAGCTCAGGCCAACACTTGGCAAACGTTTCCACTATAATCTTGACATGGCAAAGATAAGACTATATCAGGTGGAAATACCTCAATGGGCACAAGTGGAAGATTCCAATGAAGATGAATGATCATCGTCTGTCGCCCTCAAACGAAAATCCTGGGTCCGCCACTGACTTTTGTGTCTTCCTGGAGAGAATATCACCATGTGTACTGTGTAGTCCAGCTCTAGGGAAAAAATATGGCAGCTCTTCCATGTATATTTAGAAAGGCGTGGAGAGATCCATTGACATGTCTGCACCACACATGCAAGTTATCACTGCTTTAAGAGAATAGAAATCAACCAAACACTTGTGATTAATAGATTTCTAGTCATCACCTCACATAAAAATTCCATGAATAGGCACCAAAGAGAGCAGTGAGCATGGTAGTACTTACAGCCTGCATCTCATGGAAAGGTTTCTTCCTAACCAACCTGATCAAATAGCACATCTCCTGGCCTCTTTGTGACAATTTCGGAATATCACCTGGCTTCACATCAAGCAGCCATCATCTTGCGGAGAAGCCTTCCTCAACTATCCAATTAAATCTTATTTGCCACTCTCTGACCCTTGAGTGACTACCTCATGATCAAGGACAGTCTTCTCTGAGTCATCCTTCAAATCCATGAAACAAGTCAGCCCAACAATGCATTTGTAGGGCATTTCCCGTGAAACTTCATGACAGACAGCTCTTAATACTGCTACAAAGACCAGTGACAGGAGCAACCTACAATAGTCGCAGAGTAAGAGAAGTCTCCGCATTCCCTGGGCTATTGGAACCAATTTCAAGATTCCAGCTCTACTTAATTCTGCACAATTATGCAGCCCTGCAGTCTGCAAGAAAAAAGTTAGGCACAGATACCACTTTCACTACAATGCAGATCCATTCATGTCCAAATGAGCTTCAAGACACAGAAGAATTGAGTGACCAGGAGAGATTACTCACTGTCCAAGTATGATTGCTACCACCATTGCATGAGCAGCCTCTGATCATGAAGCCAAAAAAAAAAAAACCAATATGCTCAGTGTTCAAGTAAAACCTCCAAATAAAGCAGATAATCATTCTGACAAAATCCAGCTAAATCAAACTATTGGTTCACATAATTATGCTGTAGGTTAACTATACGTATCACTTAATATACAGATGGTTTAGAACTCAATCAAGTACAAAGCTGAGTCAACTTAATCAAATTAAAGTCAAGGAGACCACTCACCTTTTACATTCCAAGCAAGCTAGATTGAGTAGTCCATACATTTAACAAGTACAAGCACATATGACTTTCTAAAAGTCTAAAAAAAAATCTCTTAATAATGTACTCAATCCAAAAAAAATTCCATTGCAGATGTCAAATTTTAACCACTGCCAGCCAATCAAGAACAAATCCATATGAAAAGAATCAAGCCTCCAGGACCTGCAAATGAAAACAGATTTTGGTTTAAACAATGCTGTTGAAAGCACAATTTACATACACTGCCTGAATAACATCTGCAAAATGTTACAAATCATGGTAACAATTCCATGACTTCATAATGTTGCAGTGTAAATGAAGATCTTTTTCAGTAACTTGCAAGCTACAGAAATACATATGAAGTCAGAGCTTGTGCTTGAGATTATGCTCAACCCTCTGTTGAAAATGTAGATACTTTTCAGGTCAAAGAGTAGGGCATTTTGTGGTCATGATCGGAAACTTTTAAGTAAACCGTGCATCTTTCTCAATTAAATGGGAATTTGTAATTTGTACTCTGGTCCTACCTTATAGTTTAATAATATAGGGATGTGCATAAATGAACTTTTCAATACAAAAAAAATAAAGAATTATATGGAAAACGAAAATCAAATTTATGCAGATAAATAGGATCTTAGGTTATAGAAAATGAGAACAGTTTATAAGATAGAATTTCCCAAGAACTATGCATAAATATGAACTAGTCCATCTTATATTCTTCCAATATAAAAGGGGCAGGCTCCAGCTTCAGGTTTATAAAGGTAACTGTTACCTTAACAGAGCCAAGGTGTTGAAAAGGGAGAACAGGATAGTATCAGCCAAATGGCAGGATTCTAAAATCAATAAACCCTTGAAATGCAGAAAATGGGAATTTGAGTAGTTGTGGAGGATGAGAATTTGTATAGAAGACAGCTATATACCAACAGTAGGACAATGCATAAATATGAACACATCCATTGATACTCAGAATCATTATAAAAAAAAAAGGAAAAAGGAAAAAGGAAAAAGTTTTCAATTGCATACAGGGATTTAAAGCTACACTAATATTCACCAACCTAACAGGTGAGGCGATGAAGTAGGAAAATGAGACAGTATCATCCAAATGGCATACGTCTAGAATTAGTAACTCTAAAAAGGGTTCCTTTTCTTTCTTCTTCCTTTTTCTTTTAACTTTATTATTTTTTATTCCAATGCTAGAGAAGTCTGAGATACAGTAGAATATAATTGTACCCAAAATTACAAGAAATGGGAAGTTGCACTGAAAAATTTTCCAATAAAATTTTTTTTTATACCTTTTATTTCCAGAACTGTCATGGAAAACTTGATTTAATGGACAAGGAAAAACCCACTTAACTATTTGTAATCTAGTACTCATGCAAACAAAACTTGCACCAGTTAGAGAAAAACTATGAATGATATGGTTAGCACAATGTGGAACAGTTGGTTTTCTCCATCTGTTAGAGAGTCCCCACTTCCCTCTGCCTTTATAAATGCAGTATTCATGGCATATTTGTGGGGTCCAATGTCCCCACCATATACATATAACTAAAGCTCATTGATTAGTTATGTCTACCAAAATTCAGATCTAATAGATGTATATAAACAAATCCAGTCCTTTAACCTGACCAAAGCCTCATATGGATCAAGTATTTCATTCCCAAACCCCAAGCATATTTAAAAATCTGAACTGAATTAAATTCCATGTTCCCTTTTTCCTAATTCATGGTTGCTATGTCATCACTTCCGATTACAACATTTCTCCTTAGGATGTCCGACCGATGGTCTGCACCAGTTCTGTAATCAGCTGGTAAGAAATTATCTCCATTAATCTATTGGAACTTTGAAAGAAACATGTCAGTAACATTTTCAAGAAGAAGAAGAGGAAATGTAGTGTACCTCCACAGATGTAGCTCACAGGTTCGGGTTGCGGATCCATGGACTGATAAAAGGAAACAAATAGATCAATCATTAACAGAAATCAAGATCTGTGCCGTGCAGAAAAAGGGAATCAGAAGACGAAATTAGGGTTTTGGGTTGATGTATAGCATCAGAAATTGAAAAAGGGGTTTTGGGTTTCGATTCCTTCGCTCATCGCTGCCACCATTCAAGGGTGGTATGAGAGAGAGGCGACATTAGAGAAGTGAAAGGGGAGAAAGAGAGAAGAAGAAGCAGCATACTTGCCTGGTCGCTGGTAGGGTTTGGAGCGTTGGAAATCAAACGCACCAGAACGAGATGATGGAAATCAAACGCGTCGACGCTGGTGGAAGAAATCAAACCCCAAACACTAATGCAAAAAAGAAAGAGGGCTGTAAGAAGGCAATGCAGTTGAGTTGATGATGAAGAAAGAGAGAGACGCACGATTTAGAGAAAGAGGCAGGGACGCTGGAAATGGAAAGGGGGCAGCTTCAAACATGAAGACGATTTAGAGAAAGAGGCGCGGGTGCGGGAAAGGATGCAGGAAATGGATATGGGGTTAGAGGAGGTGCGCGGGCGCGGGAAATAGAAAAATAAATTTTTGGGGCTCCACTTATTTGTTATCTTGCATAGCAGAAGACTTTCCCGGCGAAATTTATGCGCCAGCAAAAGTTAAATTGCCAAATGCCTTAAGGGGAGCGAACTTTGCCGGCGATAAAAAATTTTCGCCGGTAAAGTACTAATCATTGCCGGCGACAAAAAAATTTCGCCGGTAAAGTACTAACCATTGCCGGCGAAACTATGTCGCCGGGAAAACTCTACCTTTTACCGGTGAAATAAGATTTTTCGTCGGTAAAAGTTATACTTTTCCCCGTGTTTAATGATTGCGCCGGGAAAAAACGCCGGTAAAAGTGTAAATTCTTGTAGTGCCTTATGCATCACATGTTTTGTTCTTAGAATTTCACAACTTGTTTGGAATACATAGGTATATCTTTTACAAGTTATTTTTTAACATGTGATTAGCATTCTTTCCTCAATCATAAATGTTTTTATGAGCTAAAACTTTTAAAAGCCTTTGGCATACATTTATGAGGTTTTATTTTCAAATTGATTGAGGACATCATATATACACATTGTGCATTCATAGTGTGTGTGTGTGTGTGTGTGTGTGTGTGTGTGTGTGTGTGTGTGTGTGAATTAGTTTTTCACTTTCATATCTGCCTAATTAAAAGGCATTGTATTGAGGCTAAATTGTATCTTCATCAAGTGTATTCTAGACACTACTTACAGAGATAACCAACCTTTTGGTTGCAAAGGTTGTTGCTTAGCCTAAGAAAAGCATAGTGTAAGAGGTTATTGCTTAGACTTGGAAAGCATAATGTAAAGGTTATTGCTTAGCCTATTAAAAAGCATAGATAGTGGAAATTCGGTGGGGTGTAGGAGCACAAGCCGGTAGTGGATGTAGGCATTGAGGCCGAACCACTATAAATCATTGTGTGATGGTGCATGCTTTGTGGTGATTGTTTTTGTTAGCTTCTGCATTTAGTATGATAATCATCACTAGCGGCTAATTTAATTTAAAGAAGTTAAAATTGGTCATAATTGGTCACTAATTTGAAGCTCACCCTATTCACCCCCCTTTCTAGAGTTTGGATCCTGGACTTTCACATAGATGGCATAGACACCTTTAAAAGGCCGTTCTCAGAGTCACTATTCTTCCCCACACATGAGATGGCGTGACATGAGACCACGCCAAGCTGTCATCTTGAGAACCAGCATCTCTCCCACATCAATCAGCTTACACAAGTAACTCAACATATACGATATTCTCATAGCTTTATACTAGCAAAATCTCGTGCTATGCACGGACCACTGAACCACCATATGCACAGACTAATACGAATTATTTTTAATAAATTTATTAATTAGTAAACTTGTGAGTCCTTTTTGTTGCTAATTTGATCCTTATGTTTTTTTTTTTCAGATGATTTATTCTTTAGGTGAGGTGTAAATGGGGTTTGATGAAGCTTGGGCACGTGCAGAAAAAAATTAAAGAAAAGACATATTCACAATAAAACAAAAGAATAAAGCAAGTAAATTTAATTTGAATAACACAGGGTTCACAATATCCTGAAAATATTTAATTTCAAACCTTTTATTAGACTGGATAGATAGGTTGTGCTTTTATTGCAAATGTAATCCTACCTATTTGTATCCATTGATCCTTTAAAATTAATTTGTTCGGCAGATAGCACGGGATTTTATTTTGTTCAATGCTATTTTTGTATTTGGGGTATTTTTTAAATTTCTCAAACATTTTTTAGTTATTTTATATCATTGTCCTTTCTGTAAGAGTGTGTTTCAGCTACATGTATTGTCATTAAGGTTCGATTTGTCAGTATTGTGTAACATTTTTTTTTTCTGTCTAACCTAAGTTGGGTTTTTCTCCCTTTATTTTATTTCTTTTGTTTTCTGGATATGGTCATTATATTTTTTTTATTTTCTTTTTGATTGATGAGTCTTTTTTTTATTTCTCTTTTTTTTTATCGAGTCATTATACTTATGAAACCCCGTGCTATACAGGGACCCAATGCTAGAGATTTGTACTTAGAAAAGTATGAGAAAAATATAAATTATACTTGGATAATAGTGTAAATGAGTTACATACCACAATTAAAAGGCTTTATAACATCACTTATATCATTAAAAAAAAAAAGATAACGCGGAATTATCTACCTAAACCCCTAACTGCAGTTGAAATTTATTTACTCTTTGCCCCGGTCCATATGTCAATATAGTTCTATTTTTTTTCTCGAGTGAAGCTTCTGTTTGAAGATAGCTCAATAAAATGTGTTTTCTTTCAAAGGAAAAATATATTAAATAAATAATTTCAAAATATAAATTACTAGGCCTAATATCAAGGTTGGGTCTCTAACTCATCACAAGCTTGCAATTAGACCCAGTGCACATCTAGCAACCCAAACTTGGAATTAGGATGAGATTGAGAGCTCTTGATGTGGATTACCATGCATGTGTGAAGGTGACCCAAATCATCAAATGATATAAGAAATTCATCTAAGCTACAACGTTGTAGTAGATCATGAAACAAAATTGGGATAGATGAAAAAAAAATGAAGTTGAGAGAGAGATATACTAACATGACATCAAAACAGAATCGCTGATTGGAAATGATGGGATCTCATTATGTTTTCTTCTCCCTTTTATATCTCTCTGTTTCTCCTCCTCTGTTGTCACTCAATTTCTTTTTTTAATATTATTATTATTTTCTATAGTTGGAGTAGTAGACAGGAGAGCAGAGTCTGTCGCGACCCTGGGCCAAGAATCCAAGATCGGGACACATTGATGATGCGTGTGAACATTTATTTAATATTTATTTAATTTCCCACAGGTGTCCACGGTGAAGATATCACATCAATATAATAAATGTTTCTGGTTAAATGCGGAAGCACGTAGCAAATCAAATGATAATTCATTTCTAATCACAAGATAAATCACATGTATATTCAAGTATCAGAATGAGCAATGATCATTAGTGTTTTCCCAAAAGAATAGTTAAAGTTATACAGAAGATCATTTGATTACATTCCCAAAAATAGCGGCCAACAAGGCCAATATAAACAAAATACCAATCCCCAAAATGATGGTTAAAAGTTTTCCCAAAATGTTATCTCTCTCTAGCAATCCAATGTCTAAATGATATCATCAGCATGCCACTCGACTAGGCGTTGCGATTCACCGACCGCATCCTCAAGCTCCGCCTCAGGATAGACAATGTCTGGACCTGAGTTCCAAACAGTGGGTCAAACACGACGGTTTGGCAAATGGGTAAAATACAATGACAATATAATAATAAATGAATTTACCTTCAAAAGCATTTAAACTTGTTTAAATAACAATTTCTATAAACAAGATAAAACGTTTAATCAAATACAACTAGGCATTATAAAACATGTAAAGGTGACCAAGGAGACGGGGAAACAAGCAAGATGGCAACCACACGAAGCTAAGTCCTCTATCACTAAAGTGAAAGAGCAATAACTAGGCACTGACTCAGTCACTCGAGGTGAGGAGAAACAGTGAATTTTATAAATACATATACATATATTATACATGACCACGGTAGCGAGCCGGGCATCGGGAACCACAGTAGTAATCTGCGGCATCGGTACAAGACCACGGTAGCGAGCCGGGCATCGGGAACCACAGTAGTAATCTGCGGCATCGGTACAAGACCACGGTAGCGAGCCGGGCATCGGGAACCACAGTAGTAATCTGCGGCATCGGTACAAGACCACGGTAATAACCGAGTAGCGGGATCCAAACTGCAGCTGGCGGGACAAGAAGGGGATCTCCAAGTCGGTGGATCAGACCAACAGGGTTATCCAAGCTTAGTGGTGCCGACTCATAGGTCAAATGACAAGATTAAAACATGTATGAAATACATCAATTGCAAGTACATAAATAAACGGGACGTGGGTGCTCAAAGGTACAACTGTCACTTCATACCGGGCAATGCATTTCGAGGCTAGCAATTAATACAAGTACAATTTCAATGCTTTCGGGAATAATAAATCATGTAGTATAAATCTGGGTGGGTTCGCTCGAGCGAAGTTGAGGTCGCTCGAGCGAAGTATTGGTTCGCTCGAACTAACCACTCTCTGGAACGAGTTCTGGGAGGTTCGCTCGAGCAACCAAGGGGTCCGCTCGAGCGAACTGCCTACTAGAATGCTCCGAATTCTTTTCTGGTGACTTCGCTCGAGCGACCTATCCAGAAACCATGGTTTTAAAAATCGGCCGATACCAATTCATATCGGCCGATATGAACCGGTATCGGCTGATACCGAATCGATATCTCACTGAGATATCGGTATCGGTTTTTTTCTTCAAAATCTCGGCCCATCTTGGCCGAGATGAAGTCCATATCGGTTTTTTCGATATCTCGGCCGATATTTTCAAAATATCAGCCGAGATATGTATAAAAGGGTGAAAAACCCTAATTTTTATATTTTTCCCTCATCTTCATCTTCTTCTCCTCTCTTCTCAACTCCTTACTAGCCATAGCAGCAACCACCATCCCTCTTGCATATCTTCAAATCTCACTTCTATTTTTTGAAGAAAATATTATCTAAGGTAAGAGGAAATCAACTTAAAGAATATTATTTATTTTTATTTTTATAGATGAAGCATAGAGGTTTGTCACTTAGAAACTTATGTAATTGTGTTGTTTTCTTCATTTAGAAGTTAGATCTACATACTTTCATGCTAGATCTACTCATACACATGATTTTGAACTTTTTTTTCAATTTTTTTTTATTTTCGGATTTTTTAATATTTGAATTATAATATATCAATTTTTGGGGATTTCATCAAAAATATGTTGTTTTAATGATTCATGATCATTGTATGGTGTGTAAATGATAGATCTACATACTTTTATGTTAGATCTTTATATTTAGGATTTTGAAAATGATTTTATTAATTTTTGTTTTTCAAAAAATAATTGTTGTTACTTGTTAGGATATTTGTGATACCAAAGGCTTAATGGCTTATTAATAGTGTGTAGATGATATATCATGAGCAGAGCATCAATAATGTTTGCATTATATAAAATACTGAAAAAGACAGTGAACTGCGAGTCTGCGACACAGACAGGACTCATAACTTAAGGTGACCGAGATTTTGATTTATTGCTGTTATTAATGGAAACAAATATTGTTTTCCAGCATTTTCTAATATTCTGGATTTTTTGGATATTTTTGTGAATTTTTTTGGATTAAAAAAAAATTCATACCTCGATGACCGCGACAGACCGATATCCGCGACCAATACCGATATCATATCGATTTTTCGGCCCGGCCGATACAGCAACCGAGACCGAGATTTTGAACCATGCCAGAAACTGATTCCGGGACAGTTCCTCTTCTCTCTTTCTCCTCCTTCTACAACCTCTTTTTAGTCCCTTTAAATACATCAAATGAGGAGTTCAAAACTTCATCCAAATCAATATTAAATTTCTAACAAAATCCATTCTAACCTCCTCCAACAATATCACATCCATAAACAAGGAAAAGAGGGAAGGAAACCACTACACACAAGAGTACATTTGAGATGAAATAAGAGAATATTGAATGCCATGAACCAAAACATTTCTATGAAAATAAATGCACTATCAAGGCTCTTTCATGAACATTTATTTCAAGTCAATGCAATAAATAAGCATGGGTGGAAAATAACAAAACCAAACACATTTCTTATAAAATCATTGAAAGCTCATAAAAGATCAAATCATCCACTTGCCTTGGGTCCAAGCTAAACAATAATAAGCTCTAACACTCCTCCAAGCCAAGAATCAAAGCTACAAGCAAAAACCCCCAAAACAAAACCCTAAAAGAGTCAAAATATGGAATGGGGAGGAAGACGCTTCAATAATGGAAATGGAGATTCCATTAGGCTAGGAGAACACAATATCAAAAGAGGGGAAATATTACTTACATGAGGGTTCTTCAAAATGCTAGGTTAGTTTAAAAGGAGGTCTTGGAGTAGGTGGTTTTCTCCACAAATGCTATTAAAAGAGAGTTCTCAAAGAGATGAAGAAGATGATGGCCACAAATCTTCTATTGGTGCAAGTTTGGGAGTATATTAAGGATGGAGAAGCAATAAGAAGAAGAAGGAAGGGAAACCCTAGCTTGGTGTTACGTTTGGGCTGGAAAAAGGGAAATGAGGAAGAAGGGTTTCCTTATAAAGCAAGTGGGGAGTGGGCTCCACTAGTGATAATTTAATTGGGCTGAAATCACAACTTTTGGGACTTCGAACGAATTCAACGAAGAAGAGAAAAATGATCGTCGAAATATCTAATTTCCAAAAAGTATATGTTTCGCGGGTTTCGAAAATATCAAATTTTTTGGTACAGATTTAGTGCACAATGACTGTTTTGCCCTCAATGCTAGGAAAGTCGGGTTTCGGGGTCTCGAACGGGCACGGGATCAACATAAAAGTCATAGGGATTAAAAATACAAATAAAATGGGATTAAAACAATGAATGCAAAAATCTCCGATAAATCCCCAAGCACATGCAAGGTCATAAAAATGAACCCCCAAAGGGCCCCACTAATTACTAAGCAATCAAAATTCCCCAAAGCTATATCGAAATCTATTCTATTCCCAACTTAACCAAAATCCACTAGACACGCTTAAAACTAAAACACAACTTAATTAATGCTAATCGAGGTCACTCGGGACGGGGTCTTACAGTTACGAAGTGGGAAGTTGGTTCGTTTTTGGAGGAATTTGTGCTGGTTCTTTTTTGGAGGAACTTGTGCGGGCCGGTTAGTGGAGAGAGAGGAGACTTGTCATGGATGGAGATTTTGACACCTGCTTTGATATATTTTCTAAAATTAGGATTTTGAGGACTGTGGTTAATCGAAGGCAAAGCACATTCCAATAGAGATATAGATTCAAGTGGAACCCCCAGACGAATGGGATCTACCATCTCTATTCTAACCGTGCACAAAACCATATAATACGGGCTGGGACCCATGAATTGCTTGATAAAGATCAAAGGATCAAATGAACATAGACCTCATAAACTAACCAAACCTAACCTATTTAAGTGGGACCCCCATATGAATAGGGTCCGCCATCTCTATTCTCATCGTCCATAAATCTCTATTATGCGGGATGGGACCCATGAATTCATTAAGAGAGATCAAATGATCATAGACCTAACAAATTGACCAAATATATTTAAGTAGGACCCAGATGAATAGGGTCTCCCATCTCTATTCTAACCGTCCATAAAACCATATGATGCGAGCTGGGACCCATTAATTGATTGATAAAAATCAAAGGATCAAATGATCATAGACCTCACAAATTTACCAAACCTAACCTATTTAAGTTGGACCCCCCCCCCCCCCCCCCAAGATGAATGGGGTCCACCATCTATATTCTAACAGTCCATAAGACCATATGTTGCGAGCTGGGACCCATGAATTGCTTGATAAAGATCAAAGGATCATAGACCTCACAAATTGACCAAACTTATTTAAGTGGAACGCAAATGAATGGGCTCCACCATCTATATTCTAATATCCATAAAACCATATGATGCGGGCTGAGGCCCATGAATTGATTGATAAAGATCAAATGATCATAGACCTCACAAATTGACCAAACCTAACCTATTTAAGTGGAACCCCCCAGATGAATGGGGTCCACCATCTCTATTCTAACCGTCCATAAAACCATATTATGCGGGATGGGACCAATGAATTGATTAGGAAAGATCAACTGATCATAGACCTAAAAAATTGACCAAATATATTTAAGTGGGAACCAGATGAATGGAGTCCACCATCTCTATTCTAACCGTCCATAAAACCATATGATGCGGGCTGGGACCCATGAATTGATTGATAAAGATCAAATGATCATAGACCTCACAAATTGACCAAACCTAATCGATTTAAGTGGGACTATGATGAATGGGGTCGTCCTCCATCGCTATTCTAACCGTCTATAAAACCATATGATGTTGGATGAGACACATGAATTGATTAAGGTAGAATTTCAAACTATAAATTACTGGTTTGTTGGTTTGAGATATAGATCCTCCAATTGGCTTACTTTAGCTTTTGTGTATTTCTGTTATTTTCAATTTTGAATGTTACGGTGGTTTTGAGTTTGTGATTTTATTCTATTTGCCCTAACAAATTCGATTTACTCCCACGGAAAAAGAAAATGGTTCATCACTCTGTTTTTTTTTTCTTTAGAAGCATATATTTCTATATAGTAGATATGTATAGTAAATACATTTCTGCATATATTTTAATAATTGCATACTAAGACAACCTTAGTATTATTATCCAATCCCGGAACTAGTCAAGTTTTATTAAAATTGATCACATGTGGGCCCCAACCAACAACTCCAATATCATGAATCCCTCCTTTCGAAGGTAGTCAAGTTTTATTAAAATTGATCACATGTGGGCCCCATCCAAAAACTCCAAAATCATCCATCCCTCCTTTCTTATCTGATGACCAATTGAAAACCCCAAATTCCAGAAATCTAAACAATTTTAGAAATCTGAAACCAAAAGCCCTAAATCAAGATTAGTAACTAAATCCAATCTAGATGATATAACAAAATCAATCCAATTAAACATTGAATGCAAAAAATCATAAGTTGCTTGAAAAGTATAATAGGAAGTTGTACTGTTCAGTTATCTAAGAAAGAGGATAGTGGAGAGAGAGGAGTGGAGGGTGGTTTGAGATGTTGACACCTGTGTTGAGATATTCTCTAAAATTATGATTCTTAGTTTGGAGGTCTGTGGTTAAACGAAAGGAAAAAACATTCCAATAGAGGTATATATATATATATATATATATATTAAAGCAAAGGGGGAGGTGGGCTGTAAGAGGTGCCACCTCAGCATCCCAATCATTCTCCTTTCAAAAAAATATGGAGAAAAAACATAGAGTTCTTTAAGGTGTCATGTCATCACATGCCAACATTTTTTCTCCAAAAAAATCTCTTTATCCATATCCTCTATCTCATAAAGTCTCTCAATTAATATCCCCTAAAATCTCTCTATTTTGCTACAGTTATTCTCTCACTCAACACCATCTATCTTCCATCCTCTCAAGATTGTCATCTATTTATTTTAATATTTGGGGTCCACCTTTCTACAATTCATACCGATAAATTGTTCATTAAAATATCATTTTCTTTTAGTTTCCAAATATAGCTCTACTCTATTCAAAGATTGTCACATGTGAACGAAAATTAGACCCAACATTCTGGTAGACCACCTCATGGATGGGCTTATGATAAAAAAATCTTGAGGTTGGAGTTTTTTGGTCGAATCTTATAGGTATCCTTTTCTGATCTGATTATATAAACATATGACCTTAAGTTTGGCCACCATAAATAAAACTTCCGTGGGCCCACATGGACTCATAATTAAGAGATATATACATTGATCCAAGGTGGGCCAATTATTATTGGGATCAAATAACACTAGCCTATGGTTTTAAAGTCTCACAATTTATGGCTTTTAAAGTTAAGATGTTTACACATTTTTTTTTAATTTAGAGCTAATTAAAAAATGGTTTGATCAGTTCTAAAATGGTATTAGTGCTACTTCAAAGGGGTAGAGAAGAAATTTGTGTGGAGGAATTGAAATGACCATTGGCCTATGTGAAAATAAAAATAAAAAATAATGCATTTGTGCAACGAGAGCATTGCACTTTTTTTATTTTCTTTATTAACAATATTATGTTGTTTGGTGTGATGTATTTTCCTTGCATAGAAGAAAAAAATGAATAATTTTTCCTTAATAGAGAGGACTTTGATTTTCTACGAAAATCACAAAATTCCATTCTTATGAGGAATAAAAATCTGCATAAACTAGAATCCTCTTGTTGCACAACCAAGTCCAAATGGGGTGGGAGGCTTTGTTTTATTGGGCTTTGAAATTATCGATGGGTAACAAAAACTTGAATGCATTTCTTATTAATATTATTATATGTATTAAAAAAATTCTCTTTTCTATATCTTCTTTAGTAATAATTGCTGTTATTAATATTTTTATGTTGTTGTTGAATGGATTTTTTTTAACTTTATCTTTGTAATAGTTTATTGTTGATGTTGACCACTTGTATTTGTGATTGAAGATGTGTTGGCTGTTTTTATATAAATATGCATGAATATATGCTTATCTGTTTATAATTAATTTTGATATCTCATAAATTCAAAATGTAATATCTTACTTTTTGCCCCGGGCTAAGCATGGGGCGTTGTTGCTAGTCTTGTTTATAATGTGATAGATGAGAATTCTTTAATATCGTAGTCCTTCATTGGAAACCAAAATCAAGTCGGAAACCATTTGATACCCTTCATAACCACAAATCTTTCCATAGTGAAGAAACTTGTACATTTTACCTATTTTGATGGGTGTTGCATGTGGTGGGACCTTTCATTGGAGTTTTGATGGTTGCCAATGGGTTTGGGCCAAGGCAAGAAAAAGTCCGAGAAAGAGAAAAAAAAAAGCGTGTTTTCTATTGAATAAGGGCAGTTTTTTCATTTAGCTATTTTTCTAAGGAAAAACTGCAAATAAGGCCTAAAGTTTTTTCTTATTTAAAAAAAGGGCACGAATTTCAAAGCTTATTAAAATAGCCCCTAAGTTTTCCAGGAATTTTTCAATTAAGGACATTAATCCATTTAAAGCTATTTCCAACATATTTTTCCCTTGAACTTTTTTTAAATACGCAAGATACCCTTCATTGAAATAAACTCTCATTCATTTCTACTATGTTTTTCTCATTTTCTTCACTGGTGTCTTTTCGGTGATCAAGGACCTCCAACGACGTCACGAAAATTGGTTGCATGTAGTGGTTGATGGAGCCATGTCATGGCTTTTAATAAAAAGTAATTTGAGTATTTTAAAAAAAATAGGAAAAAAATTGTCAGAAAAATGCCTTTAAATGGCCAGATGTCCTTAATTGGAAAATTAAGTTTTAAAGTGGGGCCTACTTCTTTAAGATTGTGAACATGGGATCTACCTTTAAGATAAGTTAAAGGATTTGGAGTTGTTAAATGGCCTTTTTTAATGGACAAAGAGATAAGTAGAAAACAACTGTGCGGCAAGTTCTTATCTAAAAAAAAACATAAAGTTTTTTCATTCCAACTATCTTTATGCCAACCGGTTAAGATTTTGAAATTCCTTCAAGTGATATCTAGATTCGGAACTTAAAACATTCAAATGGCACAATGCCAAAGGCACCCTGGGTTTTCTATCCGAAGTGAATGTCACCCGATTTTAATTTGGACAACTATCCCGCCCTAAACATTTTCTATCCGAAGTGAATGTCACCCGATTTTAATTTGGACAACTATCCTGCCCTAAACATTTGTTTTCTATGAGGAAAAGAACAAAATTATTTAATTTAACCTAGATTACTAATAACAATGGAAACAAGGTCTTAGAAGTCTTTTGCATTCTTCCATTCTAAGAGTGCTAATAAAAACAAATTGTGTGTTTTTTACACATCTGGTAAACCATCAAAATGCGGGACATGCAGTGGGTGTACCTCATACGGCCTACAACTTTGGTTCTCAAGACCTGTAACCATACATAAATAAAAATTAAAGGAAACTATGACATTGAGGAGATGGATCCGGATCACCTGTTTGGTCCAAACAGGGCTCCAGGGAGTGTCACATGGAAAGATGGATTTTTTAAGGAGATGGGATTTTTTTTCCAAGAGATGGGATGTGACTCCTCTTCCCATGTGGCACCCCCTGTTTGGTCCAAACAGGGCTTCCCTGTTTGGGCCAAACAGGTGATCCATATCCGAGAGGAGATATGCACCGGTTAAAGGGAGGCCTATGTACTACTTACTCTCCCGCATGCATGCATGCACGGGTAAAGGGAATTGGATTTGGAAGGACTGGTGTGGATTTTAGGTGCCACACATCACTAAAATCTAATGATCATAACCATCTATTAGAAGCCCAAAGTTATAATCTTTTAAAACTTGAGGCATTTATATTTATTGTCAAAATCATTGGCTCATAAACCCACAGGGATTATTTACACTAAAGAAGCTTGTGAGTGGTTCTCGGTTGAATTTTCCTCTTAAATTGAGCCTAGAGAGTATAAGATACTATCAATTGATGTTTACTAACCAGTTTTTTTGTTATTACAAATAATCAATTTACTTAAACTAGTCTAAAAATCTTTGTCAATCACCTTGACAGGCAATTAATGGCCAGGTTTAAATAGATTAATGAATCCTCTGTTTCAATCTTAAAAGTAAAAAAAATTTCAAAGATCGTTTAGATTAATAAGGGGTGATAACACGGAAAAGACCATTAAATCTAAGTAAACATTAATCAAGATTTAAAACCTAAACATTAATCAAGATTTAAAACCCTCAACTTAATATGAATCACTTTGGATGTAATAAAATTTAGTCCTTCTGGGAGATAATCTCAGGAAACCGTAGGGGTTTAGGAGTTTCAAAATTAAACTCTCCCTTTAACCTACTTGTACGCGTAATGATGACGGAGAGATTGTTTTGAGAGCTTCAAAGTTATTTGAACCTTAGCCATTAGATAACATAAAGACGTGATCAATTAGAGGTTTGTATAACTTGGCTGAGTGTAAGATTTAGGTCAATGCTAATTCACAAGAGTTAAAAAAAATTGAAGGGTAGTTAATTCATTATAAGGGTGTGCAAGAAGAGCCCATAGTCTGAAACTCTTACCAAGCTAAAACTGATCTGATTGTTTCTAAAAAAATCCACAAAACACATGATTTTTTCAAACTAGGGGTGCACGCCGGGCGGCTTGAGCGGTTATTAGGCGGTTTAGGCTGCTTTATTTTATAGTGGTTTGTAAAAAGTAAAAACTATAACTGCCCAAAGTATAGGCGGTTTGGACGATTTTTTTAGCGGGCGACATGGGCGGCATGTTGGGCAGTTTGGTATTTGTACCTACCTCTCTCTTTTTTATTTTTTTATTTTTAATAGAATGTAACTAAAGTTTCAAAGTACTTAACATAAAGAATAAAAATTAAACATGATTTTTAATAAAAGTCAATAATCAATAATAAACAAAATTTTCAACTAAGTATATGAATGTAAAATTAAAGTCCAAAGGCATCACCAAAATTAAAAAATACAATCACTTATATAATCTAACGTCCAAAAGTCAAAAATCTAATAAAGAAACATCTAAATTCGAATATTCAATGTCAGAATTTCAATAAATTAACCTCCAAATTTCAAAATTCAATGTCCAAATGCTAAAAGAAATTCAAAATCTGAACTTCAAGTTTGTAAAGATCGATATATAATTTGAAGCAATCCTGCAACAAAAAAAAAAAAAAAAAATCATCGTTAGAATAATAATTGATAAAGGAGAATAGACATCAATGTTTAGTTTAGTGATAAAATTGTGAGGTCGTCAAACTGTCATACAATATAATCTAAACTTATATTGGAGTTGGACTAGGATCATGAGGAGTGGGGGGCCCATACGAGTAGAAGTGTTATCTGTAAAGGAATATAACTCTTGTCAGTTGATAATTTTTAATATAAAATATAATAAAAATTTACGGTTACGGATTACGGTTATTTTTGTGCAGCCTTGGTAAAAAATTGACTTAATTATGAGTCAAGGCACCTGAGTAACATTTTCAGATTAATGGAGGTGATTATGCTTGGACAAACTAAAAAGGGTAAGTGAGTATTTATAGTTGTCAACAAAACACAGGGGTTAGACATAAATTTCCATTCCTATTCCCCCTCTTACTTTACTATATATTCTGGCCACCTTTTTTTTATTTTTTATTTTTCGAAATAACCACCGTTTGCCTTTAATGTGGAAAAACTAAAAACCAAGATGGGTCTGGGTCATCCAAAGTGGTACCCACTTGGACCAAAAACAGTTCCCAAAAACCACTGGCATCTATATCAAACAAGAAGCTGATGGTTAAAACAACCTTGTCTACATTTATTATTTTTTTATTTTTATTTTTCCTATATCCGAGTCTCGGGCAAATCACTTCCACACTTTCAACTATTCATAGAAGAAGACAATCTGTCAACACTCTCCACACATTAATCTTATTATTAGGCTATCTACAATTAGGACTCCTTCCTCTATAAAAAAATATCTACAATTAGGACCACTTCCACAGCAGCATATTCCATATCTTGTCCAAGTCCGTGGGTGCCATTGTGGATCATATTAGCAAACCACAGGGAGAACAAGAGGAAAAGATGTCGCCGGAATCCGATTGCGGTGGCTCCGATCTGTCGTCTCCTCTTTTGGCTAAAGAATTAAGCGACAAAGAGAAGATGGGCGTCGACGAGATGCTCCAAAGATTCGCCGGTGAGTTTGGCCGGTGGCAATGGCGTCACTTTGTTCTCACCAACTTAGCATGGGCTCTTGAAGCTTTCCACGCTATGGTCATGATTTTTGCTGACCACAAGCCCTCTTGGCGGTGCACCGCTCAAGCCGGCTTGGGTTGCTCGCCGCAGGCGGAGAGTGTCTGTGGGTTCGAGCAAGGGTCATGGGAGTGGGTTGGAGGTTCAGGCGTGTCGACTGTGTCCGAGTGGGGGCTTGTCTGCGGAGACAAGTATAAGGTTGGCTTGGCTCAATCAGGTTTCTTTGCGGGTTGCATGGTCGGTAAGTCATCTCTTCCAAAACCTATCATATGTGTCTTATTTGTATGTTTGATCTAATTAATTAATATGATTGTGTAAATGATGAATATGGTGTGTTTTTAACCAACTCTGTTGAAATCTAGCTGTATTGCCTAATATGCAAAGATTTCGATCATGATCCCCACAGGATGTATTTAGTCCAACGCTGAAATACACTCAAAACTCTATTCTTACCATATTCTATAGTGTATTTTGTTCTTTTACTCACAATAAACCAATCTGAAATCTGAAATAAATTAGAAATATGAAAAGGTTGTAATTCTATTTTCAATGATTTTTTTTTTTTGACCTTTCCAAAAATATACTTTAAATAATTAGACATCATTGCAGCTCAGGGGTTGATTGCACCCGCGAGATCCGGAAAAACTCCTTAATAAGACTTTATGAAATTTTATTTTATTATTTAACCTCTTAATTTTACCATTTTCTGCCATTGACTGGTGAATCGCCTATCTTTGATACTTTTGATAAATGGAGAATCCCCATAATTATCTCACCTGGCTGGACTCTCTTCTAGAAAATCTCCATCTATCCCACGTAGGTAATAAGTTAAGGGCAAGAGACATAATTGGATTCTTCTTTTTGACTTGTGGGAAAGAGCCAGCCTGCGTTCTGTTGGAGAATCTTTCGGAGACGTGCTAGTGTGGTACACATTTATGTCCATTAGATTATTCATGCATGTGTCATGATGTAGATCTTACGGTGGTCAGTGGCCTATATCTACAGTAGTAATTAGTAAAGGGTCCATGTTAGGATTCCCATCAACAGTGGCCAGGCACGTGCGTTTCAGGAGGGGCAAGATTTTTGCTACTCTTTAACACTGGATAAAGAAATAGAAAGTTGTTGTTGTCGTGATTTAGGGCATATCAGAAGATATCAATCACACACAAAGAGTGTGGTTTGGATTTTAGCGTATGTCCATGGAAAAGACAATGAAAGAGTTTACTATGTAATTAGAATAGAGGTGCATAGCAAAAGATATCAATCACACGCAAAGAGCGTGGTTCGGCTTTTGGCGTACGTCCATGGAAAAGACAACGAAAGAATTTACTATGTAATCAGAATAGAGGTGTATATCTTAGAGACTCTGGGTCTCTATTTATAATATTAGCCCCAAATCATGTTACACTTAGTCCCTACTTTTAATCACAGTATAACTTGGGCAATCCAGGGGACTCGGTTAATCAAGACTTATTAACTTCTATTGAGTCAGACTAATTAACAAATTTTGAGCTGGTAAAACCTCCGAAAGGTCAAAAGATTGTTGGTTGCAAATGGGTCTTCAAGAAAAAGGAAGAAACTCCAAGGGTGGAAGATGCTAGGTTCAAAGCACGATTGGTTGCAAAAGTCTATACTCAGAAGGAGGGTGTTGACTTCAATGAAGTGTTATCTCCTATAGTGAAACATAGTTCTATCCGGACGCTACTTGCTATGATTGCTAAATTGAATTTAGAACTGGAGCAGCTTGATGTTTAGATTACGTTTTTATATGGCGACCTAGATGAACAGATTTATATGCATCAAACAAAGGGGTTTGAAATTCATGGAAAGGAAGACCACGTATGTTTGCTGAAGAAATCGTTGTATGGCCTGAAGCAGTCTCCTAGGCAGTGATACAAATGTTTCGATACCTTTATGGTTGGAAACGGTTATTGTAGGAGTGCATATGACAGTTTGTCAGACAAAGCATTATTTTCTTTCAAAGCTTTTTGCAACTCATTCTGAACCGGCAAAGCATGCCTTTTCAAACGCCATAAACCGAAGTCATTGTTTCCGTCGAATTTCTTAATCTCGAATTTAGCAGCCATTCCGCGAATCTTTCACTACACCTGCGTATATCTCCTCGAGATGAGTTCGCGGGTTCAAATGGATCTTAGATCGGACTCCGGATCGTCAAGATATCGCAAAAACAATTTTCAGTCGTTGATCTGGTCAATTCAACCTTGACCGTAGGGAATTGCTGATGTGTCGTTGACGTCAACGCTATATCAGCATCTCTCCTTTGGTTCTAGGCTTCTGCACAACGGGTCAGGTTGACCTGGACTTGACCCAGACTGCTGTAGGCCCACCTTCTTCTTTAAGGTTCTGTTTCTGAAACAGAAACCTTCCCCTCTTCCGGTCTTCTTCTTCTTCCACGGAAACGGGACAACCACAGTGGCGACTCTCGTTCTTCGGCGATGCGCAGCGACGACGGCGATGTGGGATCCGGCCAAAAAATAGATCCATCAAATCGATCGATCGCCTCGGCTTCCTTCCTCCGATCAACAACAGTTGCAGCGATTCCAGCATGCATGATATCCTATGATCCTCTTCTTCCGGTGACACTCAGATGACGTAGTAGTAGTGGTTCTCAGGCGACGACTCCGGTGGGGAGAAATGGACCAAACCCATAGATTTGGTTCGATCTGTAGTTTCCATGGAGGCCTCTCCGATCTGATCTTCGACTGTCAACCCTCTCAAATCCGATTCATCGGATTTTTTCCGATCATGCCAAATTGCTCTAATATCAGTTTGTTGTGATATGAAATCTACCAGAAGATATCAATCACACACAAAGATAACACATATTTACGTAGTTTGACTTTTGGCCCACGTCCACATGGGGAAGACGACAAGAGAGTTTACTATGCAATTAGAATAGAGGTGTACATCCTAGACTCTGGGTCTCTATTTATAATATCAAGTCCAAACCCTGTTACACCCAAACCCTACTTCTAATCACAGTACAACTTGGGCAATCCAGGGGACCCAGTTAACCAAGACTTATTAACTTCTATTGAGCCATAGTAATTAACAGTTGTTAATAGACATTTTGGCTCGTTTTCCCTTTTGCAACTTTCATTTTTTCCCCCCTAGTACAACTCTTGAAAACACTTTCTACCAAAACCACCTAAGGTACTGCATATTGCTTGAATCTTCTTCTTCCTTCTTTTTCCCTGTTTTTTTTTCACCCTTTATTGATTTTAATTGAAACACTGTCAAGTTTGACTCTCATAATCATCATATTTTTCATAATCAACATATTTTTAACACCTGCTTAAGTTATGATTAAATTTCGGCCTTTTGAAATTCTAATTCGGAATTTGAATTAAATTAGATCAAATTGAATTCCTAAGTAAGAAATTATGCATTTATAAATAGATCAAATTGAATTCTTAAGTAAGAAATTACGCATTTATAAATAGAGGCGCTTAAAAGGTCTCAACCTTAATGTTTTGTTAAAGTAATAGAAGGATTTGAGGTTTAAATGATAGGCCAGAATCAAGACTTCTTGTGAACATCAATTCCATATTATAATCATCATCATCATCATCTCAAACCCTTATCCCAACAATGTTATGGTCGCCTACATAAATTTTATTTCTTCATTCTGATTAATACTAAGTCAAATACTTAGATAAGTTGTATTTTTTCAAATCTATTTTTACTATCTCCCTCCATCCATTTCTACTTTGGTTTACCCATTTCCATTAGTGGGCTATCAACTTGCATAACCAAACTTTTCCTTACCGCTTTTGTTCACTTGCGTTGAACATGGCCAGATCGTCTCAAATGAGTTTATCTAATTTTATCCTCAATTGTTGCTATCCCTAAGTGCTCTCGAAATCACTTGTTTCTAATTTTATCATTTTAATTTTTTTCCACATATCCACATTAATATTCTCATCTATTCTACGCTCATTTTGTGGGAAAGTGAAAGACTTTTTTAGTCTAATAAGTGGAAAAGAGATAACTGCCTTTTGTCCGAGAATCTTTCGGACACGCGCTAGTATGTACACGTGTCTGTCGATTAGGTTGTTCATGCATGTGTCATGGTTAGTGATCTTACAGTGATCACTTACTGGAATACCGTCTATCTCCACAAAGATTCAGCATATTAATATCCAGCGTAAGATTCAATTACTAAAAATATTCATTCATACAAAGTCATTAAACTCTTTGTGCTTTGAAATTGATAACGAGAACTTTGTTCCCGCCGTATAGCCGATTCAAACTCATTCACTCTTGCAGGCATATTACTTAACCAGCTAAGCTACACCTAGACATGATTATGGTCCTTTTTTTGGGTCTCACAGTAAAAAAACCCTGGGACCATTAACCTTCGTAGATAAAATTGAAATAATGGTTGGGCTTAAGGTACCTCTAATTTTGCTCCTTTTTGCAAGATGAGAGGACTAGAAATCACACGTTTCTCAACCCTACCACATTTGGTGTCCACAACAACCTGAGCAACGGGACGCCGTAACTTTCAAATGGCCTATTAAGCTTTGAAATTCAAAGCCGTAAAACAAATCTGATATGTGTGTCTATTGATCCCACCATATGAAAATGAGTTCGAGAGAGTAGTACTTATTTATATAAAAATATTCATTGGGTATAGCTACGTATTGAAATGAATGCACTGATTCCGAACCAAATCACAATTTTCATATTTATTATCAACTCCATTTTTAATTAAATGACTAGTTCTGTTTAGTATAAGTGGTTCTCCCACAATTGGCCTTCTCTATGCTCTTGTCAGGGCTTAGTGGACCTTTTCTTTTCTCGGTTAACCAAATCATCTCTTTATATGCAAACATTATTATAGTCTTTATTTATCTATATACAATGGTCCAGCTGGTCCAGCCATGGTTTAAAATCTCGGTCTCGGTCGCGGTATCGGCCGGGCCGAAAAACCGATATGATATCGGTATCGGTCGCGGATATCGGTCCGTCTCGGTCATCGCGGTGTGAATTTTTTTTTAATCCAAAAAAATTTGCAAAAATATCCAAAAAATCCAGAATATTAGAAAATGCTGGAAAACTATATTTGTTTCCATTAGTAACAACAATAAATCAAAATCTCGGTCACCTTAAGTTATGAGTCCTGTCTGTGTCGCAGACTCGCAGTTCACTGTCTTTTTTCCAGTATTTCATATAATGCAAACATTATTGATGCTTTACTCATGATCAATTCATTAGTGTCAAATATAAGAAGATAAAAATAACATATCAATCATCATTTAATACTAACTTAATCATCAAATAAAGACTGGAGAGTACTAGTAGAGACTAGTGGAGACTGGAGAGTACTAGTAGAGACTAGAGAGAGACTGATGAGTATGAGTGTATGACAGATTGACAGCCTAATACCAAGTGGAGTGTCGCCCTGGCTCGATATCATCATCATTATCATTTCTTCGGTATTGGCTAAAAAGATATGCTCCATACTGCTGTGCAGCACTAGCACTACCATATCCATAACCATATTCAGATTGTTCTTGATAAGATGATGAACTATCTTGATCCCCTGTGTCTGTGGATTGAGATGGTTGGTTGTAATCATATGGCATGAAATAGTTATGAGGGGCAAAAATAGGTCGTCGAGAAATTGGTGGGGGAAGCCTCCCTTGCTCAATTAACATCTGTTCAATAGAAATAATTGGTGTTGGTGAAGGGGGTACCCAATTAGGGTCATATGAATAACCCTCATGCTGTCCATACATGGCACCTTGTTGGCCAACATAATCCCCATGTTGTCCATACATGGCACCTTGGCCAACATAACTTCCATGATGACCATGAGTAGCGGCGCCGGCGCTACTACTACCCCCTGCCTCAGTCTGTCCAACATGTCTGACATAGCCACGGCGAGGATCTAACTCAGTAGCATGAGGAAAATGCTCAACTGTCTCATAAGTGACAGGCTCATCATCTCTGTAATGACCCTCATCCCCGGGAGAGTCAGGTGGAATTCCTGCTGATGATGAAGAAGTAGAAATACTTGACTCACTCTCTTCATCCACCTCCTTTCCCCTTGGCTCACTTGTATTAGGTGCACGCCCCTGCTGCATTGTCAAGTTTATTTCTTCTATCCTTTCTGCAGCCCTCACTGGCTCAGGCCTTTCCCCAGTCAATTCCTCTATCAACTGCTCAAACTCTGGGTCTTGGTCTAACACCGGTTCTTCTTGTTCCTCCAACCATTGACCTAACACAGTATCCTCTTCTGAAAAGATATAGTCCAAATTAATTGGACAGAAATAATCTCGGTGATCCTCAAACTGTCTTCTCCTTCTATTTCTACTCCGGAGTTTGAGGTTGTAGTGAATGTAGACCAATTTATTTAGCTTTTGCATTGTCAATCTATTTCTTGGTCTTGTGTGGATAAATGAGAATGTGCTCCAGTTTCTTTCACAATTGGAAGACGATGTAGTTTGACTAAGGACTTTAATAGCAATCGTCCTTAGTGCAGGAGCACTCTCTCCATAATTCAACCACCATTCAGCTGAAAAAAATAGAAATGATATTAAAGTCAATAAAAAAATAATAAGTCCTTAAATAATATAGAGATGACATTACAATCAATACCAAGATTGGTCTGTGTCACAGCTCTCCGTGCAGTCGTCGTTCCAAAGCTTCCAGCCCGTACATTGTATATGTCAATCTGAAGATATTAACGTAGAAAAATAAATTAGAGAAATTACAATGTTATATACTTTTTTCCTTAATTATCCTACATTCCTACCTGATTAGTAGCCCAAATTGCTTCATCTGTACTCTCTGCCAATCTTTCAATTACATTTTTTAGTCCCAAACGGATTTCATTAGATATGTGTCCATCTATAAATTGGGGATTAAAGAAGTATCCTGTAACAGTAAAACCAATGAATTTTAGTCATTGATAAATTAATGTAGTAAGGATTGAGGACTGAGGAGAGAATGGAGAGTTGAATACAACAATTCAAGTGTTAAAGACTTAAAGGATATTCTTCACTTACCGGCAATGTGTAAATCATGTTTTAATTGTCGTCCCCATCGATCGTCGATGATCTTCCAAAACTTTTTGTAATATTTACAATCTCCTTGAATAGCCAGCTTTGATCTCTCCATGGCCTCATGTAAGAAGCCCATTGTTGGCTTATCATCGCCATCAACCAATCGAAGAACCTTTATTAAGGGTTCAAAAACATTTAAAACACCCTTCACATGAGGCCAAAACTTGTTGGACTCAATTGTTTTACATACTTCAACAGTAATGGGACTTGGCCTTTTTCCCCATTTTGAATTCATGAATTCATTTGATTTTATCAATCGGAGAAGTCCTTCTCTATACTTGTAAACACTTTCGATAGCAATGAAGTTGGTGGCAAATCTAGTGATGCCAGGCCGTAGTAATTCATGGTTGTCTGTATGCATTTTCATCATGGAAATGAGTCTATATGATTGATAAAAAAAATTGGTGATCTTCTTTATCTTACCAATCACAAACTTCATGACTTTTCCTTTTGCAATATCTTCAAGCATTAAATCCAAACAATGTGCTGCACATGGAGACCAAAAAATCCTTGGCCTTTGTTTCATAAGCATCGTTCCTGCAGCCTTCATGTTTGCAGCATTGTCGGTAACAACCTGAACTACACAATCTGTCCCAACTTCTTCAATCACCTCATTCAATAACTTATTAATATATTTTGCATCTTGAATGTAATCAGTTGCATCAACTAATTTGATAAACACCGTGCCCATAGACGAGTAGACTAGAAAATTCAAGAGATGACGGTGTGTGATGGTCGTCCACCCATCGCACATTAGTGTACAACCTCTTTCCTTCCATGCCCATTTGAAAGTTTGCACCCAAGCCTGCAACTCTTCATACTCTTTCTCAACACATACATGCCCAATCTCATAAGGGGTAGGTGCCTTTATACCTGGACCATGTTCTGCAGCTGCATCTAACATGGTGGTGAAATAAGGAGATGATGCCTTGTTGGGAGGAATGCCTCCGTCCAAAAAAAACTTCCCAGCGGCTCTCACTAGATGTTCTCTTGCTTTACCAAGCCTACCCGTTAATGCTTTCATAATGCCGGGCTGCTTTGATGTTGGTTTTCTATAAGAATATGGGTCAGTTGACCCCACTTGCTGAGGTGCACGTGTAGGAGTTCTTTCAATCTCCTCAATGTCTGGATCTCGACGGGGTTGTTTTTGACTAAATGCCCGACGCAAACTTGCTCCCCCAGGTTCGGATGACCCACCCTGCTCATATTGGCTACCTCTAGAGGCCGCTTCATATTGCATTTTTCTTCTCTCTTCCTCCTCTTGAAGTGACCTAATACTTTCTCTCCTAGCCTTCCTCATTTCCAGGTCTTCATCGTCATCATCATCGGAGGAACTGAATACTTCTTCTCTACATGCATCAAATTCCTCAGTTCTTCTTTTTTGTTGTAACTCTTTTTTTTTTGTTGATGCATTTAGGAGCTCCCTCATTTCAGCAGTTACATTTGGTGGCACTTTATGACATTTTATCACCTGTCCTGTTACATGCCCCAAATGTTGTTTCAATCGAGTAATCCCGCCATTGAACACTCTTCCACAATAATTACATTTCACTCTACTTTTGCTTCCAGCTGGTTCACCATGGTTCCATGCCGGATCTATTGAACGCACCATCTTGTTCCTATAAAATAAGAAATTCATGCAATACAGCAATAGTAATACACTAATACTCTTAAGAACAATTATTTTTAGGAAAATTCAAGATTTAATAAAATCATTTTCAATATCCTAAATATATAGATCTAACATAAAAGTATGTAGATCTATCATTTACACACCATACAATGATCATTAATCATTAAAAGAACATATTTATGATGAAATCCCCAAAAAATGATATATTATAATTCAAATATTAAAAAATCCGAAAATAAAATAATTAAAATAAAAATCTAAATCATGTTTATGACTATGAGTAGATGTAGATCTATCATCTACACACTATTAATAAGCCTTTGGTTTCACAAATATCCTAACAAGTAATAACAATTAATTTTTGAAAAAAAAATTAATAAAATCATTTTCAAAATCCTAAATATATAGATCTAAGTTCTAACATGAAAGTATGTAGATCAATCATTTACACATCATACAATGATCATTAATCATTAAAAGAACATATTTATGATGAAATCCCCAAAAAATGATATATTATAATTCAAATATTAAAAAATCCGAAAATAAAATAATTAAAATAAAAATCTAAATCATGTTTATGACTATGAGTAGATGTAGATCTATCATCTACACACTATTAATAAGCCTTTGGTTTCACAAATATCCTAACAAGTAACAAAAATTATTTTTTGGAAAACAAAAATTAATAAAATCATTTTCAAAATCCTAAATATATAGATCTAACATAAAAGTATGTAGATCTATCATTTACACACCATACAATGATCATGAATCATTAAAACAACATATTTATGATGAAATCCCCAAAAAATGATATATTATAATTCAAATATTAAAAAATCCGAAAATAAAAAAAATTGAAAAAAAAAGTTCAAAATCATGTGTATGAGTAGATCAAGCATGAAAGTATATAAATATAACTTCTAAATGAAGAAAACAACACAATTACACAAGTGAGTAAGTGACAATGTGACATACATCTATGTTTCATCTATATAAAAAAAATAAAAATAAACACATAACATGCTTTAAGAGTTTAAGTTGATTTCCTCTTACCTTAAATAATATTTTCTTCAAAAAATATAAGTGAGATTTGAAAATATGGAAGAGAGAAGGTGGCTGCTGCTATGGGGCTTTGAGAAGAGAGGAGAAGAAGATGAAGATGGGAGAAAGAATAAAAAAAAAAATTAGGGTTGGAAGGGCTTTATATTCATCTCGGCCGAGATGAAAAAATGCCCGAGATGGCCGAGATATCGGCCGAGATGGCCGATATTTTGAAGAATCTGGGCCGGATCCGATATCTGCGCGAGATATCGGACCGGTCCAGGCCGAGACCGGTTCATATCGGCCGAGATGAACCGGTCTCGGCCGATTTTTTCATCCATGGGTCCAGCCCATATTCTCTAGAAAGCTTTTGCCTGCCTGAAAAAAGGTCTCATTAGACATCATATCTTATCAACACTAGAAATCAAAGAAATCTCATTTATTCTAATCTTCCTCTTGGTTGGAGCGTCCAAAAAAGCTAACGGGGTTGGAATTTCATAATTCCGAAGGATAAAGTGACTTTTCAAGTGGTTGAAATTCATATATCTAGCAAAGAAACATGAAATTTGGGAATGTTAGGGGACAACCATCACATCATTGTCCAAAATTCACTGCATCTCAAATTCATGTCAAGAAGTCTCTTAAAAGAAATAGGGCCCTAATGAAGGGAGTGGAATTCCATGGTGGAGCCTATCTATTGGAAATCCAATAGCTTGCTAAAGAAAAACACCCTCTTTAAGAATAATGCTATTAATAATATTGGAATATTTGTGTATCGGACTCGAGTTGTAAAACTAAAAAAGATTTTCTTCACATGTTTTTTTATTAATAATCTTGATAATACTTATAAATAAAACAAATACTTCTAAAATATAAGCACACTTTTTAACATGTTTAATGAAAATCAAGTTAAATTAAATTTAAATGTGCAAGAAATATACTATTGTCAATGAGAACTTACATGTTCAATCAGATTTAAGTCTCAAACTATTTTTCCAATCCCTTGTTTGCTATGAATGATATGATTATTCTCATGGTGGAATCAACTATTTATTTTTGCTTTTGTTCCTGCATGGGTGGGGCCTACAATCTGGGTCCTGGGTGCACACGCATTCACAGCCGACCCCACCTTATAACGATGTTTAGAGGTGGAAATGGAGAGGGGTCCACTTCATGCCTCGCAAGTCTTCATACTTCTAGAGTCGAGTTTGGATGTTTCCATATGTCTCACTCAAACTTGCCATGGGCGTGGGAGGGGAGTCTACTGTTGGGGTGGGCCCAATCTATGGCAATTCGAACAACTCCACAGAGGAAGAGGATCCCCTGCTTGGACCAATGAAGGGGTGCCTCGTGAAAAGCAAAAAAAAAAAAAAATTAAGTGGATGTGATGAGATGTCATTGATATGACATCTCCCCCCACATGTGGCACCCTAGTGGTCCAAATAGGGGTTCCTCTTCCCTCCACACATGAGCAGCTGGACTCTCTTGACTCTTGAGTCACTTTGGAGGCATTATTTGATGAAAGTGGACATGTGAAAATGTTGGATGATGGAGAAAAATTCCTCAGCACATGATGTGACTCTATATAGGGGTAAATGGCGGAATTCCTCCAAAATGAGCATCAATTTTGACTTGTAGTGTGATGGTTAAGAATATGAGATTTGAATAATATTTGCGTGTCCTCTTTTCTTAATAATAATGATGAGCATGTGGCCCACCACAAAGGTATATATAGAGAAATTTCAAACCAGCTGGAAGTAGGACACTATCCTCTCTGTAATAGATAAAGTGGAAACTTTCAATAAACATTTTTTCTTCCTTTTTGGGCTCTTATCTGATCCTTTGTCGTCTTTGAAGTTTGACTTTGCTCGACCTAATGATATTCTAGGGTCAGAAACCAAGACAAGTTGAGAGTGTGTAGAAAGTTCTTACAAGTAGGTTTTCCTTTGGTCATGTTTAGTAGGTTTATTACTTAAGTCTGAGATGGGAAATCAGTCCAGCCCAATTATATTATATTACACCACTCCTGACTCCAGTCCTCAGATCAATAGACAAACTTGATTATATTATTTGACATTATAGTTATATATTAAGTAATATATTAACTAATTATAAAATGTATTGTAATAATATATTATTCAGAGAGTTCTACTCAACAAACTCAAAAGATTAGTTATAAAAACATTTGGCATATAAATGAGATCAATTAATTAATTATATTTATTAAAGAGAGTTTGCTGAATTAGTTATTTACAATCAATCTCTTACAATTCAAAATCTGTATTACAAATTGTGGCAACATTACCTGCTTTTTTTGGCTATGCCTCCCGACCGCCACCACGCTTCTCGCCCCGTCCCTAAGCCAACCCATCCGACAGGCCCTTAGCTCCCAGCGCCTAGCTTTTCGGCATGTCTTCCAACCCCACCCCACCCACAACCAAAACCTATTAGCTCTAATCCCCCCAACTGTAATCCCCAAATTTATCCTACTCAGCCTCAAGCAGTTTCACCATCTTCTCTTCCCCTACCTCCTACAGCATCGCTTCCTTCCCTGCTTCTGGTTAGTTCTCTCCCTCCAGCCCAGGCTTCTCCCCCACTTTGGGATCAAGCTCAGCTCCTCCAGCTTCAAATCCATCTGGAAAGGCTCTCCTGCCCCCCTACTAACCATAACCCTCAGGGAGTTGGATCTCAGACCCTTTCTCCTACAGAAGGCTCTTTACCTGTCTTCTCATAGGGAAATTTGTAGGTCGGCGTCCAACACTGGAAGCTCTGGAACAATGGGTCTTCTTTTCAAGGCGTCTTTCCAAGCCGTGTTTCATCTCGCTAACTGAGAAGGGGAACTTCATATTTAGATTTGCCTCCAAGGAGGACAAGGAAGATTTGGTAGGCCACAACCCCCTCCAAATGGAAAGGAAAAAACTCCTCTTGCGGCCTTGGTCTCCTGGTCAAAACGAATCTATTTGGCCTTTGGTAACCCCAGTCTGGATACGGCTCAGGGGTATTCCTTATCACTGCTCGAGTAGTGATATTCCGTTGTCTATCGCAGCCTCCATAGGGAAGCTGCTCCTTCTAGATGAGACTACTGCTAAGCAGAGGATGCTCCCCTTAGCCAGAGTTCAAGTGATATTGGACATCGCTAGGCCTAGCCTGAGGATTCTCTCAGTCGATCTAGAAGGGGAAGGATTGGTGGAAGTGGATGTACAGTATGAAAATATACCCTTGTCTGAGTGTCTCTCGGCCGGTCACCTCTCTGCAACTTGTCCCTTCAGCATGAAGCTCGGATTGATGAATACTCCTGCTCAAGTTGCAGTGCTGATAACCCCTTCTATCTCAGGTGATTCTAGGAATGCTATCAGAGACAACCTTCCGCCCCCCTCAACAGGATCCGATCTTGTCCAGCAAGCAAGCATCCAGGAGCCAGGTAAACAGCTTAGCCAGACCCTTCGTACCATCAGCCCCTTCCTTCTAGTTTGCAACCCGCCTCCCCACACACACTACTGGCCCTCAATTACCTTCTTTGCTCATTTCTCCATCTCTGCCATCTTCCTTCACCTCCCCTCTCCTTACTAGTACGGTCTCAAAGCGCCCCCCCCCCAATCGAGCTACTCCCCCCTTGTAACGGCCCTGGCTCACATAATCCCCTCTCAGCTCTTCCCTCGGATGTTGCATTTGAGATCCTATGGAGAATTCCAGCTCCTATATTGGATTGTTCCTGTGTGGGGTGTTTTCCTAAAAGTAGGATTACACTAGTTTCGGTAGCAGTACCAGCTCAGCTCATCCCGATCAAGGTATCCAAGTTCTGCCAGAGTGCCAAATTCGTCTATTTCGGTAACGGTACCAGCTAGACATCTCTTCTCAACTCGACAGACAGTGCCAACTTGCGTCAAACTTGAGCCAGTGTCGGTAAGAGTACCGACTGAGCTCATCTCCGCATCGGTATAAGGCACCTCGGCAATAGTGCTGGGATGCATCTGAATTCGGTCTCAGTATCATCTTCAACTCGGTCTGTCCACAAAGATGAGTACTAGGCCATGATTGTACTTTCATAAAGTTACGGCTACGTTACAGAACGTGCTGACAGACAAGACAAGCGCCGGATAGTGATCAGGTGTCTTCTTGATCAATCACATCCACATTAATACCGAAG
The DNA here is from genome assembly GCA_038049695.1 of Cinnamomum chago. Classification (NCBI taxonomy): domain Eukaryota; kingdom Viridiplantae; phylum Streptophyta; class Magnoliopsida; order Laurales; family Lauraceae; genus Cinnamomum; species Cinnamomum chago. The sequence goes on from CP142458.1 coordinate 39,229,014, forward strand.
GTCATCTCTTGATTCGACCAGACAGTATCTCCACATACCCCCACAAAGGGTGCGCTAGGTGAAATCTCTACTTATAGAGGGATACCAATCCCTTCTAAGGGACGCTGAATAACACGCCATTATTACATATTGCATAACGCGTTATAGAACGCCTTGCATATTAGCATACTTACCTCACATCTCCATCCTTTGTTCAGTGATAGCACTAACTCAGGCATCGGAGAGCCTTCGGCTAACGGCAGCCAGGGTCTCTGATCTCTATTTCTCCTTTCCTTTCAGGTCCTAAGGTGATCCATCTTTCCCAAAGAAACTTGAACAGCAAATCATGAGTCTCATACTAACCTAATCTGAGTCCTTAACTTTTAGGCACTTACAGTTCCAATACTTTCTCTATCTTGGAGAACTACTCATTTGCAGATCTTACCTCCTCCACCTCCTTCTCTAAAAATCTCTTAGCTGCCCATAGAAAAAAAGAAAAGGATCATCCCTGATAAGGTGGCTGACTTTATAGATCCAACACCCCCCCTGCCCCTAATCTCCCCATGCCCTCTTAGATATCGCCACAGAAACTTTCCTAGTGGTCGACCTCTCTCCCTTCAAGATGAAATTAGTTGAAAAACTAAAGGAAATGGTCTCTCTTCCAAGAGATCCTCAATCCCTCCCTCCAATCTAGTGTCATAATGGTCAATGTCCTTTTCCGGAACTGTAGAGGAATCTGCAACTCCCCTACTAAAATCATGGTCTCCCATCTTATTTCAGCCCACTCCCCTGACATCCTTTTCCTCTCAAAGCCTAAGGCTTCCCTTGATTACTTCTCTAATGGAGCCTTCCCCTTTGGTTTTTGCCGCTACCCCGGACTGAGGACCGGGCCTGCGACGTATTTCCCACAGGTTCCCACGATGAGGATTCCGAGACACGTCGAATCTAGCTCACACGATCAAGTTTGAGGAAGAGTGTAACAAATTACGTCAAGACAAGAACGAACAAAATTTCCAAGTGCAAAAATAATAGTATAAAAACAAGATATCGCAACTAGGAAATATAACAAAACATTATCATCACGATTCAAGTTATATAGTCAACAAAAGATAAGTTAAGTTTTTATTACAACCCATAAGAGGCCAACAAAGGCCAACACAATTCTCAAAATAACCCATGACAAAATGAAGTGCAAATCAAGATCTCGCCTGACGTCTAGTTGACATCATCGGGTTGCCACTCTCTGACTGGGGGTGGCTCAATAGCCTCCTCCGGACGCTCCTTCTCAAAGGCAACGTCGCCTGCACTTGGGCACCAAAATACGAGACTCAAACACGACGGTTTGGCAGGTAATCAATTTAGGTATGAGCATGGAACAATAGATGTTTTAAGAAATCATATTAAACCAATTACTAAATTTGAAACAATTACTTGATTGAGGTACATTTCCAAAACGTGAACAAAACTAAAATACAAACAAGCATGAATACTTATAATATCATGAATAGTAATTTTCACATTGAGCCCATCATTTCTCCATCATTCATGATGACAAGAGTAAGGACACACGACGAGCACGATTTACATAATATAAACAAGGCACGATTCCCACATATATGGGGATTCCGGCCGCGGAACCGGACATGCACGATGTGTAATAAAATACACGACCAATCTGCAGATAATCCACATGTTTAAGGACCCCCGGACAATGGATCAGACTGAATGGGCAGTCCAAGCTCTGTGGTGTTCACTTGAATTCATGAATGCATAAAACACACGAAACACGATCTAAACACGTCGAGATAAAAATGAGGAAAATCACTTATCAAAACAAGACAAAGCACGACTAGCAAACGGCATAATGATATATGCACACGAACTTAAGAAGTAATCCCCTTTTTTTTCTTGAAATAAATCTTCAAACAAGCTAGCTTATACTTGAAACTCAAAATGAATACACAATGGTACTTATCGCACTAAAACTAAAGTTCAAACACGAAATCCATCAAGCATGTGTCAAGGCTATTAATTGACCTCTGTATAATTGGGACCCCAAATGTCGGAAATAAACATGAATTGGTGTCCTCGAAGTTGGATTACATTTTGAAGTTCCATTTACACAATGTCAAGCCAAAACCCTTAACATAGTCTAATTTTCAATCCTCAAGGAAATACACAAATGGAAACAAACTTCTTCCTGAATCTGGCAGGTTCGCTCGAGCGAACCACTAAGGTCGCTCGAGCGGACAGCTCTCTGTCCTGCTCCAGGCCAGACGATGGACTTGGGTCCGCTCGAGCGAACAGACTTCTGTCTGCTTCCGGACCAGTCAGTGGCTTGGTCGCTCGAGCGAACATGCTTCTACATGTGCTCGTTGAGTGTAGAAACTGTCATTCTCTTGTATGCTTTCTAATACATTTCTTCCCCTCTTCTCATCCTTAGACCAGAAGTAATCCCTTGAGCCTTCATGCTCTCCAAAGGGTCATTTTTACATTTCCATACCATACAATCCACAATCTCAACATTCAATGTCCATTGTCTATCAAAACAAATCCAAATTTTCAAATGAAACAAGGGCCTAAAATCAAATAGAAATCTAGAAGTTTGGAAAAGCACTTAACATAAATACATATGCTTGAATGGAAAACATAACAATGAAGATTAATAGGAAGTTTCAAAGATAACAATGAAATCTAAAAAATACATGTAACATTCAACATATAAAGATTACTTGCCTTTTGCCCAAATGCCACACAAATACTCTTCAAGCACTTCCACTCAAGAGCTAAGCCAAACGCTACAAAAATCCCATGAAAATCAATTCAAAACTCAACCACATTTGAAAACAAAGAACTCATTTCCACAAAAGGGTTTGCATATATGAAAAATAAGTCCTTTAGGAGTTAAAAAGATTCCATTGAAGAGATGGGTTGAAGCTCTTACATAGAGATGCCCAAACAAGAAGAAAATGAGAAAATGGAGAGGTTTTCTCAACTATAACTTTCAAGAAAAAGACATCAATAGAAAGCTTGGGATGAGAGGAAGAAAATGATGATCTTAGAATTCCATTTGGAAACTCCTAGCTAGGGTATGCAAGATGGGGAAAGTAGAAGAAAAAAGGGGTTTTCTACTTGAGCTTGGTTTTCTAGGGTTACAAGAAAAAGAATGAACAAGAGAGGAAAGGAACATGACTTAAATACTTTGCAAATGGGGCCCATTAGGTCTAATTCTTGCATCGACAAAAACATGATCTTGCGAGCCCCGAATGAACTCGACGAAGAAGGATAAAATGATCCTTGAAAATTTTAGTTTTCAAAAAGTATAATTTTAACATGGTTTTGAGATTTCAAAGTTTGTGTCCAGATTTGGGTATAAAAAGACAATTTTACCCCCTTTGGGTCAAAACTTGGATTTCTGGGCTTCAAATACGAACGAGCTGAAAACAAAAGTTATAGGGAATGATAAAACCCTTCAAATGAAATAAAAATCATAATTAAAATGAAAATCCAAACGATCATCTCAAGCTTACACGTACACTCAGGCCTCCCTGAGCGTGTCTGACTAATACTAAACATTCTCAAAATTCCCAAAGCTATTTCCAGGACTAAAACTAATTATATTCTAACCCAATGGTAACTAAACCCACTTAAGCCTAAGCACACACTAATCACACACTAATCGGGTTAGTCTGGGTTGGGGTCTAACAGTTTTTGCCCTTCCTTTTCCAACCATGAAAATTCCTTTTCATGCCTTTGCAACAAAGGATCCAGATTCTCATTCTCTCTTCTAGATCAATCTTCCTAGCACATCTCCATTTCCATTTTTGATTCCCCCCCCCGTATTGTAACTGGTGTCTATGGTTCTACGGATTATAAGAAGAGGATAAATCGTTGGGAATGCCTTGTTAATTTCTTATCTTCTTCTCTTCCATGGTGCGTGATTGGTGACTTCAATGCCATTCTCCTTGCTAGTGAGAAACTTAGTACTCGTGCCGCCTCCTCCCTCTCTGTCAAAATTTTTAATGAGATGGCCTTTGCTTCTAGTCTGAAAGACCTTGGGTTCAGAGGAAACAACTTCACCTGGGCTAATAACAGGCAAGGCCAGGCAATTGTGACAAAACCTCCCCCCCTAATTGGTTAAATGCAAAATCTAATCATTGGAAGCAACGGGCTAAGGCAAAGTGGCTCCAAGATGGGGATAGGAATACCAAATTCTTTCACCTCTCAACCATGGCAAAAGGAATGCGTAATCGCATAAATAAGATCACAATGGAAGGCACACTTATTAAAGATGAGAATCAGATAAAAGTCCAGGCTTCCTCCTTCTTTTCAAATCTGTTTCAAGCCATCTCTGCCATTCTTGATGAAAGCGCTTTTCACCTGGTTGGTCCCTCTGTCATAGAGGAGCAAAACAAGTTCCTTGTTGTTGTTCTAGCTCCTGAGGAAATCGGATGAGCTGTCTTCCAGCTCAAGAGGAGAAGCTTTCCGGGCCCGGATGGTTTCACTGGAATTTTCTTCACCAAATGTTGGTACATAGTAAGGAAGTAATTGAGGCTGTCACTCATCTCTTCTCTACTAGGCGTATGCTGAGAGAAACAAATGCCTTCTTCATCTCTCTTATCCCAAAGAAATCCTCTTCAAAATCTTTCTCAGACTTCCAAACTATCAGTCTTCTGAATTTTACCTATATAAAATTACCTCTAAGATCCTAGCCACAAGACTCTCAACTATCCTTCCTCTCCTCATCTCTAATAGCCAATCAGCATTTGTCAAAGGTAGGTCTATCCACCACAATGTGACTTTAGCGCAAGACCTTATCCAAAAGCTTAATACTAAGATCAGTGGAGGTTCGGTTTGTTTGAATTTGACATTTCCAAGGCTTTTGACAAGCTACAATGGAACTTCCTCTTTCGAGCACTGAAGTTTTTCAATTTCTCTTCCTCCTGAATCAACCTGATTAGAGAGATGGTCTGCACTAGTAGAGTCTCAGTCTCGATTAAAAACAGCTCCACAGGTTTCTTTTCTTCTAGCTATGGTTTGCGCCAAGGGGAACCTATGTCCCCCTACCTGTTCATCCTTGCAGAGGAGGTCCTAAGCCTTCAAATTGAGCAACTCAGGTCTTTAGGAAAAACAATGCCAATTTTTCATGTACCTTCCACTCCCTGCCACCTGTTATATGCAGACGACATCTTGTTTTTTCTCAAAGCTCACAAGTCTGGTCTCAGAAGCATCAAAGACTTACTTTCCAAGTACCAAGCCTCTTCTAGGCAATGTTTTAATCTTCAGAAGAGTTTCCGGTTTCTGGGTAAATGCTCTTATAGGAGAGCCCATATGATTTCTGGGATTATGCCCATCCCCAGGGCCTCCCTCCCATCAATCTACCTTGGAATCCCAATTTTCTTTAGCACCTCTCGGCACTCTCATCTCAACTAGCTTTTGGACTCAATTAGAGCTAGACTTGATGGTTGGAAGGCTAAGTGCCTCTCTTTTGCTGGGAGACTAATCTTGGTGAAGCATGTGCTGTCTTGAATTCCTATTCACATCTCCTTAGTTATTCCAGTCCTAAGCAAAACAAGTTTACAAATTGAACGTTTGATGAGAAACTTCTTGTGGTCCATTAGTTCTGAATATAAGAGGAAGAACCTGGTGAGCTGGGAGGTGCTTTGCTTGCCAAAACTTGAGGGAGGCCTTGGATTGCGCAAGGTGAAGGAGTTCAATGAAGCTTGTTAACTAAAGCTTGGCTGGTCTGCTATCTCCTCGGTTCGCTCTAGGCTAGTTGGTTCCGTGGAAGGTACTTCAGGAGTTCTCCCATCTGGTTCTCAGGTAATCCTAAGGCGGGGTCTTGCATTTGGAGAAGGATATGGTCTCTAGCTCCCATCCTCCAGAGAGGCAGCTCTTGGGCTATTGGGAATGGTCACTCCCTCCTCATGTGGTTTGACAATTGGATCGACCATGACCCAATAGCCCCCAAATTTCCTTTCCTTCATTTTTTTTTTTGAAAGTGAAGAAGGCTGCGGACTTCTTTCAAGGCAATGAATGGCTCCTCCCTGACACCCTTCCGATAGAGGTGAAGGGCTTCCTCTTTCAGCAGGACAACATCATCCAATCTAGAGATACATCTGCCCCGGACTTGCTCTCCTGGAAAGGAAATTCCATATGAACTCTTACTATCAAATCTGCCTGGGATACTTTGAGATCTAGAGCAGCATTAGTAGAACGACATGAGCTTGTTTGGAATAATTTCATCAATCCAAGACTATCATGTTTCAGCTAGTGCCTTCTTCTTCGGAAAACGGCAACCGATCTCGCAGCAATGCGCAAAGGGTGCTCCTTGGCTTCTAGATGCTACTCATGTCACGGTAAAGGAGAATCAGATCTTCACTTATTCTTCCACTGCAATTTAGCCCAGCAGCTTTGGTCTTGGCTTCTCAGTCAAGGAGGCCCTCCTCCTTCTCCTCCGTTTTCTCCCTCCTCTGTCTGGACAGCTTTAGAGCAAAGTGTAGATGTTCATGGAAGAAAGTCTGCCGCTGCAATTTTCTTCTAAGCCATCTATGTCCTCTGGTTCATCCGTAATGAAGCAAAGTACCGTAGCAAGCATCCTTCTTTGATGAAAGCTCAGTTGGTTTTTTTGGACAGCTTGGGGGGTATGTTCAGCTCAGTTTAGGCAAGAGAATTCCTTCTCACCCCATTTGAAGTCTTTTGGATGGACTGATTAACTTTCCTTCTCTTCTCTCTGCAGCTAGGTTTCTCTTCTGCTCTGCTCTTAATGTTCTGTTGGTGTGAGTTATCCCCTGCTGCCTTTGTTTTTTTGTTTTTGCCCTTCTTGTCTAAGGGGTGGGCTTCCTTGCTGTATTTTTTGGGATGTATTCTTTCTTCTCCCTGTTCTGGGGACTTTGCCCTTCTTTTTCTTTAATACAAATTTACCAATTAACAAAAAAAAAAAAGAGTTATTTTTTTTTGGTGGGAGTTGGTAGAAATACTGAAAGGTAAGTATACTACATTCTTCACACGTGAATAATAATCCACTACGTTGTGCATGTGCATGTGGAACCGCTAAATCTGCGATCGAACAATTATGCCATACAAGATAGACGAAGATTTACGTGGTTTGACAAAACCGCCTACGTCCACGGAAAGAGAGCAATCGATTCACATCTTGACTCTCTTCAAAGTCTAGGATTACCAGATTACACACACACAACATATATATATATATATATATATTTATAGGGAGATGCTCCTATGAGAGATGCTCTCACCTTACCATCAGAGATAATGTGGGGCCCTCACCTTACTATCCAATGCCTACAACTTAAATGTGAGGGCCCCCACTCCTATCTCTCATAGTAAGGTGAGAGATGCTCTCATAGGAGCACCTCTCATATATATATATATATATATATATATATATATATATATAATCTCTACTTTCTTACCCCCAAAAAATGCCCCAGTATAATGATAAAAATACCCTTGACCCTAAACCCGGTCATTGGCTAACTAATGAATCACTCCGGTAAACCCGGAATACAAGACATAAACCCAACATATTCAAATGAAACTTCACCCAGCCCATCTTGATCATGGAGAACATTTGATGACAGAAATATCGAATACTAACTGCTTATACCAGGTAAATAGTTCACATAAAATCCTTTGTGAAAATAGTATGAATTCATTTTTCTTTCCACTTGTATCCAGATGGGGTCTCATGTTCTGAACTTGGGCCCAGCCTGTCCGGTCCAAACTAACTCTGTGAACTCAAGTCCAATAACCTGGGCCCAATATCACATGACTAGGATCAATCGTCAACAGTGCTTACAGGTCCAACGGTTTGGATCATTTGAAGAGGACTCGGTCACGATTGTGGCAGATAATAGTTTTCCACAAAGAAGTTGGCTTTGCTCCATGTGAACATACAAGTTATGGTCCCAATGAATGATAAAATAAGAAAATGGATCCCAACGTTCAAGGGAACAGAATCATATTTGCTGTCGTGATCTTTTTAAAGTAAAAAATACACGCTCATCACACTATTGTTTTTTTTTTTGGTAAAAATCATACTGTTCTAATAAAGTTGTGCGGTATTTACCCTTAAATTGGCACACGGTCAGCCAACGACCTTGAATATATTAATGCCTGTTAGATTGATGTGAGGTCCAAATTCAAGCTAGCACAGTTCATATACTTTTTATGGGTGATCTGGTTATCAAAAGAGATAGAGGTTATAGTAATTTTCAGGTATGAAGTGGTGAATGCAATTAGAGGGAGTGAAACTAGCTAGTCTCTAAGATCTATTGGGCTATTTTTTAGGTATCTAAGGATTTTAATAGTGTTGATTTTATTTCTTTATTTATTTTTTTTTTTTTTTTGCTGAAAGTGTTAATTTTAATTTTGTTCCTAACAAGCTCAATCACAATGCTCATAACTTTGACAAACTTGTTTATTATGGTGCTGTTGGACGTGTCAATTTTGGTGGACAAGGACATTCCCCTCTGGATGGCTGATGGTCGCCGCTATTGTTTTTGTGTTTCTCCCTTTACATATTTATCCTTACTACCCCAAAAAAAAAAAAGGGTGAGTTCAGCCTAATTTGAACCCTAAATCTAAGTTTAGGCATGGCCCATTGGACAGTCCAAATTATTGGATCATCAGACTGAGGCTCGAGGAGGTTCTGTCTGATCTTGATCCATTGACAGCCACAGGTATACGTGGGTCCCAGTCATTTGAGAATGTAGGCTGTAATAATAAGTAAAGGTAATTTTGGGTGTGAAATCAGGCATAACCGTGTTTAAGAGTTAAAAAGAACATCCTTATTTAGTTTACTAGCAAAACCCCGTGCTATGCACGGACCACGGAACCACCAAATGCACAAACTAATACAAATTATTTTTAATAAATTTATTAATTAGTAAACTTGTGAGTCCTTCTTTTTGTTGCTAATTTGATCTTTATGTTTTTTTCCCGATGTTTTATTATTTAGGTGAGATGTAAATGGAGTTTGATAAAGATCGGGGCATGTGTAGAAAAAAAATAAATAAAAGACGTATTCACAATAAAATAAAAGAATAAAGCAAGTAGATTTAATTTGAATAACAAGGGTTTCGCAATGAGTTACATACCACAATTAGAAGGCTCTATAACATCACTTATATAATAATAATAAAAAGACCACACGTAATTATCTACCTAAATCCCTAATTGCAGTTGAAATTTGTATACTATAGGCCCCGGTACATATTTCTAGATATTTCTGTTATTTATGTATATTTTTCCCTAGTGAAGCTTATTTGTGAATATAGGTCAATAAAATTTATTTTTATTTGGAAGGAAAAATATATTAAATAAAGAATTTCAAAATATAAATTAGTGGGCCTAATATCATGCTTGGGTCTCTAATTCATCACAGGCTTGCAGTTAGACTTAGTACCCAATTCCTTAATTTTTTTTATTTGAAAAGGCGTTAAATCCTAGTATATTTTTTCCGAATGAAAAACCCTAAATATGTTGAGATATATACGTATTTTTGGACTGTATTTCAATTAGGCCCCATTGAGTTAGTTCTATGGTGTGGTTCCATAGATGCATAGCTTGGGATATCAACTATGCTAATAATTTTTGAAAATTTAGAAAAACATTGGGCCACCCTAGTTTCTTTTATAAATGGCATAAGTCTTTTCTTTCAAATTAATTTGAAAGTTGTGTGTACCTACCTATTTAAATTAAAAAATCATTTATTGTGATCTCAGGCCTCTGTTGCAAGTTTAATTTGCAGGAGCTTGAATTTAATTTTAAATTAACGTTAATATCGGATTGCATATGCTAAGGAAAAGTATTTGGTGGGCCACCAAGGTCAAAATGGCATCAGTTTTTTTTTTTTTTCAAATTAATTTGAAAGTTGTGTGTGCCTACCTATTTAAATTAAAAAATTATTTATTGTGATCACAGGCCTTTGTTGCTAGCTCAATTTACAGGGGCTTGAATTTATTTTTAAATTAACGTTGATATCAGATTGCATATGCTAAGGTAAAGTATTTTGTGGGCCACCAAGGTCAAAATGGCATCAGTTTTTTTTTTTTTTTCAAATTAATTTGAAAGTTATGTGCGCCTGCCTATTTAAATTAAAAAATTATTTATTGTGATCCCAGGCCTTTGTTGCGAGTTCAATTTGCAGGGGCTTGAATTTATTTTTAAATTAACGTTGATATCAGATTGTATATGCTAAGGAAAAGTAGTTGGTGGGCCACCAAGGTCAAAATGGCATCAGGTTTTTAGATCGGACTATGGAACCAACAAATGCACAGACTAATATGAATTATTTTTAACTAATTTGTTAATTAGTAAACTTGTGAGTCCTTCTTTTTGTTGCTAATTTGATCTCCTTATGTTTTCTTCTCCATTCTATATGTCTCTCCTTCTCCTCCTTGACTGTCAGTCGATTTCTTTTTTCTTTATTCTCTGTATATGGAGTCTAAGAGATGCATTTTCACAACTCACCCATACCAAACCATAGGAAGATTATTAATTTAAAAAAAAGAGGAAATTTTCACAAATGTCAGTACTGTAATCTTCCTATGATCCATCACTAAATAAAATCATAATCCCAAGAAACCTATAATCCCATTAAATGGCCAATATTTATTTCTATGATCACAATTAACAATTGACTCCTCATTTCCAACTCTTATCTAATCACCAAAACCATAACCATCATTCAAAATTCCAATTATTCAAGATTTCGACCTCTTGCCCACTTGCTCTTTGACTCCCTTCAAAGCCCCTTCTCGTACCTAGACATCAACTTACCATACATCAACGTACCATAAACCCAAGCCATGAAAATAACTACTCAACCATACCAAAAGCAACACAACCCAAGCCACGGTACATACAAAAAACCCAAGCAAAACCAAAGAAAGAGAAAAAGAAATGGGTCGTCTTGCTCCTCTCTTAGAAGAATCCATCAACGAAGAACGCTCGAGCGACACCTCCAACAAGGGAAAGTCATGGAGAAAATGGTTAAAGAACCAGTTCCCACCCCTCTTCCACAAGAAATCTGACCGCAAGATCCTCTTGGGCTGCCTGCCCTCCCTTTCTCGTTTCAAGCCTGTGCATAACACCCATGCAACGTAAGTTTGGATCTCAACTTATCATAAAAATGGGATCTTTACTTTTATTACATAGAAGAAGATTGAGATGAGTCTGATGGTCTCCTGCTTGTGTTTGTGCAGGTGGAGTCGCAGGCTCAGTGCATCATCGAGCAGTTCACTGCGGCGATGGGGTGCTGGAAGACTCCTCGCCAGCCGCCGGATCGCCGGCTTCGTGATGCCTTGAATATTCTCTCGGAGCACTTTCTGTTGGAAAATAGGTGGGCCTTTCAGATAGGTTTCAAAAGCTTTTGACCCACTTGATGCAGGGATCAACTATCTAGAAGGCAACAAACCCAATCCAGGATGCATTCCCTCAAACTCATAAACCATGTACAGCAATATATCCTATCTAAAAGATAGAAAACAACACCTAAACATGCAACCACGAAATCTACAACAAACAAGGATGTAGATTATACCTTTGGAGCTTTGTAGTGCTCTAATGGAGGCTTTGAGTTCTTTCTTTGATGATGAACACCTTCACTAATCAAATCAGAATCTCCAATACCCTTTGGTCTTCCACGCTATGACCCGTATCAGATTCTCTTTTCTCAAGAAGATGGTGGAATCTCCAAGAGAAAACCCTAAAGGAAATTAGAAGAGAACTAGAAGAGGGAGAGGAAGAGAGGTGTGCAACACTTGCACAAACCTAGGGCTTGGGCGTGAATTCCAATGATGGAATAGCATGGGGCGTCCAAGGCACTTCTCCTCTTATTTATAGCACTCAAGCAACCTCCTCTTACTAATTGAAATAGAAGTCTCACTTCCAAAACAATTAGTTGCTTACTAAATCACAATTAGAAGTCTTACTTCAAATATGATTAGTAACTTCCTCTTTTCTAATTAAAATAGAAGTCTCACTTCCATTAATAATTAGTAACTTACTATTACCACTATTAGAAGTCTCACTTCAAATAGAAATAGTAACTTTCTATTTCCTTTTAGAGTTCTTCTATAATTAGTATCTTTCTAATATCTTGGGCTAGCGTGGGGACCACTAGAGATTCCTTAGAAAGCTGGCTCCAACTAGGACACGCGACCCCACATCTCATGTGGAATCCAGGCCCACAATTAATTACAAATAACTCCACTATAAAAATGCAATTACACTCTAGTCTTAGGAATAAATTACAATGAAGACCCTAAACTTCTCAATTACCGCAAGTAGGCCCATCCATCTATATCCATGGATCAATTCGACATGTCCCCCAAAATAGATCCATATCTTATTATCCTTGAGCCCCAATTAATTATAGTGATCATTTGGCACCGATCCAATTAACTCTTAATTGGAATGGGTGCGCACTTACCAATGATAAATCCATTAATTGGCACAAGGGGATATTAAAGATAGATTACATCTTGACCATTGAATGTTCCCATAGCTCTACTACCACGTACCCAAATCACCGAGGTGTTGACCTACAATTGGCCTCACTCATTGGTGGCTCAAAGCAAATGATTACATAGAAACTTGAATTCATTAATGTCTCAGGATTATGAGCCTATTGCTAGGGAATTATGAGAGCAGACCTTAAAGTAGGCAGTGTATATAAGGTGTTTCTCATGGTCCTTCAATACATCCAATGTACTAGCACCATGATCCAGAATCTTACATTCCGATGATCGAGACAAATCACACTATCTCATAGTGATCAAAGTGCTGCAACCTTGTCAGATGAGATGTCCAATCTTATCACTGGTTGTGAAGATATTTAAGTATAACATTTGCAATACATGTCTCCTGTATGTGGATCTCATCCATACACATGTATTACATCTAGTATACTTGTGGATTCCGGTTCATCTCATGAACCATTATGTCATTCGTATTAGTTATGTGCAAACAAGTAATAAAACACCATTCATCTCATGAAAGGAAAGAAATAATATATATTGATAAATAAAGAAATTAATCAATTTATTCATCATATACTGGTATTGAGACCATAAAACAAACACTTTTCGGTAGCGCTTCGCTCCTCCCTTTCCCAAACCCTTACCTCCCTTTCCTCGGCCAGACATGGTGCAGAGATTTGAAATTGATCGATGACATCTGTTGAAGAAACCCAAACTTTGTTAGGGAGTTTGAGGAATTTCGAGTGTTGGAACCCTAGATTTAGCAATTTGAGATCAACATTCAAAAAAATTGCAGAAAGCGAAGGAGAGAGAGATAGAGATTTACCTAAAAATACTCGATCTTTTGAGGAACTGAATGGAAGAGGGCGGGTTTGTGAAAGGGAAGTTTGGAAATGGGTTTGATCTCAGACCGTTGAAGGAGGAGTGTTTCTGTGTGTTGGGCGATTCGTGGTGGTGTGTGAAGAGGGATTTTTTTTTTGGGGTAAGTTAGGCCTGTCAGTTGGCGGAGAGAGGAGAGTGGAGGGAGAGGAGACTTGGTTGGATTGAGATGTTGACACCTGTGTTGAGGTATTTTCTAAATTTAGGATTCTTAGTTTGGAGCAATGTGGTTAATCGAAGGCAAACCACATTCCCTTATAGAGGTATAGATAGATATCTATGTTGTGGTTCTTCATGGACAGAAGTGAAGATGTTGGTTGTCTAATGTTGCAGGCCTTCTGATTAGATCCTCTGCTGAGAGGTTACTATATATCACCTATTTGGGATTGACCTGTTTGGCCCTTCCACCCTTTCAATCCTCGGACACTATCAAATACTCCTTTAGCCCCTTTTTTTTTTTTTTTTTTTTTTTTTTGTAGAGGAGGGTTGAGAAACCTTTTACTGAAAAAAATGTTCAAAATTTCCAACAATTTGGCCAAAATGTTTCATTGTAACTTGACTTCTTATATTTCAATTTGGTAGGGCATCAGAATTCAGAACCAGTTCAAGCCCAATTTTCTCAACTATGTTTGAGTCATACACTAAATTATTTTTATTTTTACTAATATTTGAAATTACATCTGAAAAGTTGTTGGCTTTTATTGGCCAATAGAAACTGCTTCTGCATCCCACTGCACAACAAATGCATCATCTTTGTTATTTACAATGTCATCATCATTGATCTCTTATCCAGTCTATCTTGAGTTTCTTTTGTGAGTTCTATCTATTCATTAATCTTATTAAAGACTATGTTCTCTGTCACCTTACAATGGGCTTTCCTAATTGTCCTATTTGGTCTCCTCCTTGGTTTTGAAAAAGTAGAATTAAAAGTAGAGATTAACATATTAATTTTCCATCTCAGGAGCTGGTGTGTTCGGCCATCTTTCAGATTCATTCCTTGGACGGAAAGGTACCTTAACACTAGTCTGTGCCATCAATCTCGTCTTTGGATGCCTCACTGCACTTGCTCCAACCTATTGGGTCTATGTGGTTCTTCGGTTCCTCACCGGATTCAGTACTGGTGGTGTTGGCTCTTGCTCTTTTGTACTTGCTACAGAACCTGTTGGTCCCTCCAAGCGAGGCATCGCGGGAATGTCAACGTTCTACTTCTTCTCAGGAGGGATTGCGGTTCTCACTGCGATCGCTTATGTCTTCCCTTCCTGGCGTGCACTCTACATCGCTTCATCCATCCCCTCCCTCTTATTCCTCGTTGCCATCATCCCATTTCTCTCAGAATCACCAAGGTGGTACCTGGTTCGTGGAGACATATCCAGTGCCATGAAAGTAATGCGGGAGATCGCAAACTGCAATGGGAAGGTACTTCCCAACAATGTGACTCTCACTCTAGACGAGAATTCAAGAAAATGTGATGGCCCTGCGCTTCAAGAATCTGTGTCAGGGTCCATAATTGACGTTGTCCGGTCACCGCTCACCCGTATGCGCCTTGTCCTAACTGTAGCCATCAACTTCTTAACATCAATTGTATACTATGGCCTTAGCCTGAATGTTGTGAACCTGGGAACCAATCTTTATCTCAATGTGGCTCTTAACGCCATTGCAGAAATGCCGGCCTTCGCTCTCACTGCTATATTGATAGACTTGTTTGGACGGAAACCATTGACAATTGGGACAATGTGGTTCAGCGGCGTGTTCTGTGTTCTTGGGAGCATACTAAAAAGTGCAGGCATGTCGAAGGTGGCACAAATGGTGTGTGGCATTTTGGGGATTTTCGGGATGGCAGGTACTTATAATCTGTTGTTTATTTATGTCACCGAGCTATTCCCAACAGTGGTGAGGAATGCAGCGCTCGGATGTGCCACTCAGTCGGCGCAAATGGGTGCAATTCTGGCACCATTGGTTGTGGTTTTGGGTGGGGGAGTGCCATTTGCAATTTTTGGGGTGTGCGGGATTGTCGGCGGCATCCTTTCTTTCCTCTTGCCAGAGACATTTAACCAACCATTGTATGATACATTGGCTGGGATGGAGGAAAGTGAGCATACTGAACATGGAAAGGAAAAGGTATGATGGCTGTTGCTGAAAAATGCTATGACTTTTGAATTTGTTTTGTGAGTTTATAGTAAAGTTGAGACTCTTTACACACAAGTTATTTCTGACGTGCTCATTAAGGTTGTAATTTTCTCTGGCTTGAACTGTACTTTACATAAGAGTCAAGGTTTTGGGCATTTGATTATTGGAAGCCACACTTTATTCATCTGGCAATTGAATTGATTATTGGCACCTGTAGGTAGATAATGGCTTCAGATTTATACTAGTTGGAAGATCCTAGGCATATGCTGTTTGACTTTATTAGTCTGTTAACATGGAATATAGATCACTATTAGTTTTAATGTACCAACAAAAAGTTAGGACAATTGTCTAAAAATTAACTATGTTAGAAGCCACTATGAGTCATCAAGGCCCATGATCACCGTAAGTTAAGCCCACCCACTTGATGGGGTGAATAAGACCAGGCCTATAAAATAACAGAGCGAATCATGATGCACCGAAATTTGGGTGCACCGGCCTAGAATCCAATTTCTATCATATGTGCCCCATGACCTGAGAAATAAAAACCAATGATTTGTGAAATAAATAAAAAAACCCTTCAAATCTAATTTAAAGTGGTTTGAGAATGCCAATAGTTCAGGCCCAAATAAGCATATCAGCAAATCTTATCCAAGATGACCCAGACACATTGACCTTTAGTGCGCAAGGGCGGATATAGAGAATTTGTCTTTAGACAATTAAAGAACTTGAAATATTTAAGATGGACAAGATCTCCAAGTCTATTTAATGGCTTCTTTTTTTTATTTTTGGATAATTGGCCAAAAGTCCCTCAACACAGTATTCTAATGCCTCAGTTTTTTCTCTAAGGCCATAGTCCATACAACGAGAGGTCCCTAGATACGCCATATCGAACATTTTCATGACTGATTTTCCCTTTCAACTGTTTAGGTATAAAATTTTGAATTTTAAATTTCCAAATCTTCCATTCCCCCTCATTGTTAGGGCAAGGTTCTCTCTCATTCTCTATTGTTCCAGAGAACCCCCTTCGGTCGTCTTCTTTCTATTTCTCTAGGCAAGTTGTGGTACGTGATCAATGGCAAGTTTGGTGAGGTCTTCGGTGGGCCATCACTGTGCATGGAGGATTGGAGAACAACATATCGGTTTTGATCTCTTACCGAGACAAGAGGATCGGGACTATGAGTTGTTGTAGATTGCAACTAGATGAAGAAGAGCAGCGACTGTAGATTTCAGTTGATCTAGACTCTTTTGATCGAGAAACAGAGGAGTTCCTGCATACAGACACATCGTTGAACCGATTGAGAAGACACGACATCGATATAACTTGTTTTGTGAACCTGAGAACCCATCGCAACGATCGGAGGATCCGGAATCTCAGCATATCCCGGAGTTACTGTAAATCGGAAGTAGTAAAGGATAGGGCGCAGTGAGAAGATGATCAAAGGACTGCTAGGTTCACTGAACGGATCTGTAGAGAGGAAGAGCAACAAAAAGAGGAACACTGCTAGTAGCCACCGCTACTCAGTTTCACCGGTGATTCATCACTGAAGCTCTCACTCGTCTCCTGAGAAGGAAACCGAAGGACCTCTAGTACCAGGTGATGGTCCCGGCTTTTCTCTTTTTCCAAAGCTGCCTCCGCCCCGGGGCTGACGGGGTACGGTGGAGGGAAAGAAAGGAAAAGCGGGCATCAGTTTTTTTTGTACGGGTATGCCAGATTTTCTACTCTACTTGGAATTTAGAGTGGTGATCCGGAGATTCACCTTCACAAGTAGAAAAGGAAATCAACTTTTTTCTATCTTTCCATTGCACACATATTTTTAAAGAAAAGAGACAAGGTTTGTTTTTTGAATGCCGTGAGAGCCGGTTTTCTTTGTTTGCCGTGAAAGGCGATTTACAAATCTTATCAATAATGAAAGACAAGAGATGTGATTTTTTTGTCTCTTTATAAAAAAATACAATGCAACAGAAAAGAAAGAAAATGAATCAAACTTCTCATGCGATTGTGGGGGACCCGTTCAGATCGACGGTCGCGAGTTATGTATGGACTCCGCCATCGTCCTTCAGATGAGAACTTTAATGCTTGATTTCTTGGCTTGGCTCCAACCTCAGATTTTTAGAGGATAAGGACCACGGTAAGGTCCTATATCCGGTAAAAAGCCGAGTAGACGGGCTGAAAAGCCGCATCTAGCCATGTTGGATAGAAGGAGAGGTGGCCCTTGGGGGGGGGTGGCCCCCCCCAAGGAGCTTTGATCATCTTGTAGTGCTTGTTGCAGCAGAGTTTTCTTCAATAGAGGAGAGTTTGTTGCAGAGGTTCTGGATTTTTCTTGAATTTTTCGGAGAGTTTTTCGGATCTGTCCTTTTTTTTTTCTATGATTTTCCAGCGATTTTTCTGGATCCGTTTCCCTTGGAATAGCCTCCTATTTATAGGCATTTGGTAGCCATTTAGGAGAGTTTATGAGCATTTATGGTATTAATGCTCATGATGGGAGGAGTTATAAGTTTTTAATTACTTGTTTTGTAACTCCTTTTTCCTTGAATTTGATTGGCCGATGGAGAGTAGTGGGCATTTAATCGCCTTTAATCTCCATGATGACGGGAGTTTCATGATTTTAATGTCATGATTACTTGGACTTGTAACTCCCATTTGCTTGCTTCTGATTGGGCCGTTCAAAATAATGAGTTAATGACCGCATTAACTTGCCATAAACGGGTCATTTAACTTCATTAATTGATTGCCTGGGTGCTTGAAGAGTCGCGGGCCGCGCCGCGTCCTTTGGAATTCTTTTGGCAATGATCATCGATGGATCTTCATGTTGATCGACATCGGATGATCATGCAATTTCAGACTTTGATTAATATCAACAAGCCGACGACATCTGTCCAGTCGATTTCTCGATCGGTCGGGCAGAAAGTGCATTTTCTTGATCGGTCGGTTGACAATTTTGAGGTGTCGGATGATGATTCCATGATTCCGGCGGCGGATCCCCGATGTCGACGAAGATCGACGGATTTCATGCTAAAAAAATCAGAATTTGGAAAAATCACAGGGGCCAATCAACTTGGAACGCGAAAAGTACCCGAAAAATGGGGTTTTTGGGCGAGGTCCGGCGGCCCGGACCTCCATGACCATGCACCATGGTCGCCGGCGACCATGGGGTTTATGCCCCACGGTCGGCCGTCTTCCGGTCGCCTTTTCTTCGCCGTTTTTCGTCCGTTTTCGCTTCTGTTTTCTCCTGCATTTTTCTTGGAATTTCCTCTCATTTATTGGCTGGATTTTCCTCAAGAAAACCTGACGAGAAGCCGTGCAAATCGGTTCGCAAAGTTTCCCATTTTCTGAAAAGCCGAATACTTTGCTGTGGAGAACTGCCAATTTTTTGTCAAGCGTCGAAGCTAGGTCAAACGATGTCGGAATGACCTAAAATTCGACGTGTAGCTTCTTGAGCAGTAGAAGAGAACAACCATAGGCTTTTGTTCAGGTTTTGAAGCCGTTTGGGGGCCCGCAAATGCTTGACTTGATTTTACTACGAGGGAAATGCCGAGCTTTGACTTTCAGTCAAACGATGTCCGATTGACCTGAAATTTGATGGGTAGCTTCCTCATCAGTAGATAGGACCAACCATAGGCTTTAGTTTGAGTTTTGAAGCCATTTGGAGTCATGCAAACGCTTGCCTTTATTTCACCGTGAGGGAAATGCCGAGCTTTGACTTTTAGTCAAACGATGTCCGATTGACCTGAAATTCGACGTGTGACTCCCTCATCAGTAGATAAGACCAACCATAGGCTTTCATTTGAGTTTTGAAGCCGTTTGGGGTCATGCAAACGCTTGCCTTGATTTCACCGCGAGGGAAATGCCGAGCTTTGACTTCCAGTCAAACGATGTCCGATTGACCTGAAATTCGACGGGGAGCCTATTGGAGTCATTTTGAGATGATCCACAAGCTCCGAATTGGGTGCCATGGTCCCGGGGTGCTCCGCCGCCGGTAGGCTTGATTTTGTTTCCGAGCATCGAAACTGGGTCAAACGTCATCGGAATGACCTGAAATCTGATGTGTGTCCCTTTTGAGAGTATGTAGAAGCCGCCTATGTGTTCTGTTTGATGAGTGACGACCTCGATAGTTCTCGCTACCTAAGGGCTTGATTTTGCTGCTCGATAGTTGATGGAGGGTCAAACGGTGTCGGTTTGACTTGAAACTTGACATGTAGCCTTTCGGAGGTATTTTGAGACCATCCGTAGGCTCTGATCGAAGATTTGGGGTCTTCGACACTGTCGCCGCCGGGAGCTGCTGCTTAGCTGTTGGAGAAGTGAGGCTAGGCCAAATGATGTCGGAATGGCCCGAAACTTCATGTGTACCTCTCTTTTGACTGTTTTGAATGACCTTGCAGCTCTTATTTGATTCTGACAAGATCTGATGCTTGAAGTTGCGCCTGCCTATTTTTGGTAGGATGCGGCTCCATGTAGGTTTTGGTGTGAAGAGGCAAAGTGACATTTTTGGTGTCAACAAATGCCCCCTCGAGGTACAGCGACGATGGCAGTCGATGTGTCTCGAAGAGAATCTTGAAGAAGAGCTTCTGACTTGACCAAGAGTCTTTGAGTATTTCTCTTTTTTTTTTATGGAGTAGCCTTTTGAGCTTCCAGGGGATTTTATGGTAGTGAGAGGGATCACGTACCATCTCAAGGCAAGATTTTGAGAATGACATTTGGATTTGGATTTGGTTTTGGTTTTTTGGTTTTGATTTTGACCTTGTGACCTAACAAGCTGTATGTGGCAGGTTAGGGGGTCAGGTTTTTGGTTTTGGTTTTGACCTTGTGACCTAACAGGCTGTATGTGGCAAGTTAGGTGGTCGGGATTTGATTTTTTGGTTTTGGTCTTGTGACCTAACAAGCTGTATGTGGCGAGTTAGGGGACCATGGTTTGGTTCTTTTGGTTCACTCTTTGGGACAATTTTGGGTCCATTGGAGTGGTTTGGGCTTTTGTGGAATGTCAATTTCAAGATTTTGGCTTAATTTGGTTCATCAGGTGGGATGGTTTGGATTTTTGGAAACTCATGAAGCTTGAATTTTTGTATGGTATGGTCCAATCAACTCAAAAGAGGCATGGGACCATTTTTTGTATGCTCTTGGTAAGAGAAATTTTGACTAAAAGCCACTTTTAGTGCCTAGGTGGTCAAACTTGGCTCATATGGGCTAACCCATGGGACCCTAAGCTTTGAAAATGGCTTAGATCTCATATGGTGTCATTTTGTAAAGAATATCTAAAAATATTTCCTTTGGATGGAGAATATCTAAAAATATCCTTACTTTGAGAGATTTTCTCAAGTTTCCTTGATTTTGGGAGAGATTCTCTCAAAATATCTTTCTTTGGGAGAGAATATCTATCATTCCCCTTTTTTTTTGGAGAGAATTTCTCAAGGAATCTTTGTTTTGGGAGAGAATATCCCAAGTTTCCTTTTCTTTTGGGAAGGTTGCCAATTTTAGCACTTACCTCCTTACTTTTCTCCTCTTTCCTCTTTTGGTTTGCTCTCTTCTATAAAAGCAATTGAGGTTGGATCTCTTGCTCCTATTGCTTTCTTTTTGCAAAAGTCTTCAAGAGTTGCTCTAAGATCAAGAACCCTCCTTCTTCAAGAGTCTTCAAGTTCTTCTTTCTTCTCCATCCATGGCTTCAAGTAAGTTTTTTTTTTTTTTTTTTTACAAGAAATTCCATGTAAAGAAAGTTTCATCATTTTTTCTTCTCTTTTTTTTTTCTCTCTCTTTTTTTTTTTTTTTTGCTGCTGTACGGACATGTCCGTACAGCTTGGGCCGTACGGCCATGTGGCCCATGGGCCACGGCCTGTGGGCCAGCCCATAATTTTTCTTTTTTTTTTCTTCTCTTTTCTTTTTTTTTCTTCTCTCTTTTCTTTTTTAAAAAAAAGAAACTTTCCTTTCTCCCCTTTTTGCTCATCATGATAATGAGGTTTCATGCAATTCAAGATGTTTATGCATTTTTTTTTTGATGCACCAAGATAGAAGGCTAGAGTTTCTATGTTAAGTCAACATGAATTTTGACTTAGACAAAGTTTGATTTTGACCAAGTTGGGTTGGAATTGGTCAAATTTTGTCAAGGTTTTCCTAGCATCTAGTGCATGATGATTTTCTTTTGTGCATGATTTTTGGTAAATTGAATTGGGAGCATGATGATGATGCACACCTGGAAATCTTTTGCAAGTCTCGAGATTTGAAGCTCGCAGCAATGTTGAGCTCTTTCTTTAGTCTTGCAGGGGTTTCAAGGAGCTTTTTGCAAGTTTTGGGATTTGAAGCTCGCAGCAATGTTGAGCTCTTTTTCGATTCTTGCGGAAATTTGAGAAGACTGTCTTGATCTCACAGCAATGTTTGAGTTCACGTCTTCTTTGAAAATCCTTCATTGATCATGAGCTCGCGGCGATGTTGAGCTCATCTTCAGGCTTCCTTTCTTTTCGGGGTGATTCCCTTTTCTTCGGAATTGCCCCGGAGTCATGCCAAAATTTCGCTAGGATTTGTTTTAGCAAAATTCTGTTATTCTGTTGATTGATTTCTTTCTTTCAATCTTTGCAGGTAGTTCCTCCAGAACGAACAAGGGTAAGGGCCTTGTTACTGATGTACCTCGTCGATCTGCCTAATCTTCCAACGCGGCCGTTCAGCAGGCCTGGGAGAAGGTCCAGTATGTGGAGAGAAACTTGGAAGAGTGTGACTCGCTCAACCGAGATGAGATGAGACAGCAACTGATCGTTTTCAAGGATGAGGAGTTCTACAAGATTATGGCAAGCAATCGTCCTTGGGTCATGGACGATCAGAGCGTTGTGCCCAAGCCTACTTTTTTCTTTGGTGATGCAGCCCCTGATGACTCGTCATATCAAAGGAGATGCTTTCAATTCTCTTACACAGCTGATGGTGAGGAGAGAACCATTTCTACCCGATCGCCTTTTGATCGTACTATTTCGATCATGAGTCTTTCTCCCACATGCTCTAAGAGAGAAGATCCTCCAAGCTGGGTGAAGAGGACCAATGTGGTCAAGACCGGGGTTTTTGTTGGCGGTCCTTCTGGTTATGCAGAGAAGTCGCCTGTCCGTCTAGACATGTTGATGCCAGCCAGCGGCTACGAAGGATCTGATCATCCATCGGTTGATTTGAGACCGGTGGGCCTTGGCATTTTCAGGGGTGATGGCAGCAATTGGGTAAAGCCATTTCAGCTTCGTGGCTGCTTCAGTGCAGACTCAGGCTGGGAGTCGTGGACTGATCACATCCTGCAGATCGGCTGTGCCATTCTGAAGGAGGCCGAGATTTTTGATGCGGTTCGCGCTTTTAGACAAACCGTAGTTTTCTCCGATGAGGCTTTTATGGCCATGCTGGAGTCCTTCCTTCCACAAACCAACACCTTCATTGTTACGAATGGTGAGATTGGTTTTTCTTTGAAGGAGCTGAGTGCCATTACCGGGTTTCCCATCCTCGGCAAACTCTATGAGGAATTTATGCCGATCGACAGCGTCCTTGAGGAGCAGTCTGAGGAGTTCAGGCTTTTGTACTTTCAGCTCGTCGCCTTCTATGATTTTTTGAAGGAGAAGGAGGGCTTGAAAGTCCGGTGCAGCAGTTGGAAGAATTTTGGCTCTTTATCTCCCAACTTCTTTGGCAGTGGAGAATCTTCTGAGAAGAATCTGGCTTCGAAGAAGATCTCCGTTATGCGAGAAAATCTGAAGGAATTCTTCGCAAGCACAAGCGCCATTTGTTCCGACATCGCGTTGCGAAGAGATCTCGCCATGTACCTCACTTACTGGCTAGGTGAGGCTGTCTTTGCTGGAGGAGATGGGACGCACATCAGGCCGCATTGTATTTTTCCGGCTTGTCAGATGGCGTTTGGAGAGCAGCTAGCTTTGGTGCCGGCTCTTTACTCCTATTTATGTACCGAACTTCAGGCTGCTGCTTTCTTGGTCCGGCTTGGGCTCCCCATGAATAGAGTATTTTCAGCCCATATTTTCTATTCGTGGTATGTGTACCACTGTCCTGGCTTTCACCATTTAGGCGTTGCACAGGATGATGACCCTTTTATGATTCGGTTGGCTAGGGGAAAAGCCGTTTCCGATTCACTTCTGTCCGCCCGCTTGAGAATCCGATGATTTAGGGATGTCGAGATTGGGTAATCTTCAGTAAAGCTTTCTCCAGATTTGAGGAAGAAGGCTTTTGATTTTAGTGTCTCCCGTGATTCCACCAGGGCAGGATCGAGAAGACACTATTCTTTGACCAACGCAGAGAAGAGGTGGCTTTTAAACATACGTGTTGGCACAATGGTGTACCGCAGACATCTTTTTGTTTACATCCAGCTGTATGTTCCTTCGCGTTTTGCGTTGCAGTTAGGCTTCTCTCAAGGCGTTGTTGGAGCGCCTTCGAGCATGGTGAAGCGTTTTGGAGGTTTGCAGGACGGGAGAAATACATGGGCTTTCTATAGTGCGGAGGACACTACTGCCATGATTTCCTATCCTGAGTTGCCCACTTTCCGGACTGCTGGCTTCACGAAGTGGTTCGTGGAGAGCTTTGCTGTGTACCGAGGGCTTTCCGAGAAGGAGCTGAATGTCAAGCAATCTCCTGGGAAGGGTCTTGGTAGATCAGATGGCGTCCGTCGAGAGGAAGTTTTGTTCTTCCTTTCTGGAGAGAAGCATAGGATAGGCTTTCTCGAGAAACAGGATTTCATCAGATCCGGGGCCGCACAAGAGATACCTGTTGAGGTCTTGAGACAGCTCGCGGAGGAGGAAGCCGAGATCGACACTTGGATGCAAGCAGAGCAAATGAAGGCTTCCATGGGGTCTACTGGTAGGAGCGGGCCATCCAGTGAGGAGCCAAGTGGAAGTCCTGACTTTGACAGTGAGGCAGGTACTTCAAGTAGACCGGCTCGTAGAAAAAAGAGGAGGAGAGGACAGTGTCGCATTGAGAGACGCCACGAAGACTCTCCTGATCTGGAAGTCCCTCCTACTATTGCTGAGGAGGTATCAGGAGATGCTGGTGAGCCTCCAAAGAAGAGGAGTCGTGAAGAAGAGACCGCCGATGTTGGTATGATTCTCCTTCTTTTCTATTTCCGCTTCTTTCCTTTTATGAGGGATTTTTTTTTGATCTGCTGTTTTCTTTCTTTTGCAGAAGATGAAAACTTGGTGATGCCCGGGGTTCCTGTCGATGAGGCGGTGATGGATCCAGTTGCGGCATCTGAAGAAGAGTTGAGGGACTCTGGGGAGGACCCAGAATCTCCACCTGGTATGAGGATGATGATTTTTTTTGACAAGATCATATTCATACCTTTTCTTGTGTTTTTTTATTTTTTACCAGCAGGTTGTGAAGCAACAGGGGAAGTTCCTTCGTCTTCCTCATGGCCAGAGCAGGAGATGCCAGCAGCCGATCCAGAAGTAGGGGCATCTTCTACCAATCCCGTCACGGCAGAGGCGGGACTTTGTGGTGATATTGCTTCTTCAGTGGCTCCGATTGGAAAGAGCCTTTTGATTTCTTCTCCACCATGGCCTGACGTGGGCAGTCAGCCAACAGAGCGTGGTGAATCTCCATCCGGACCATCCCTTCAATATGCAAAGAAGGTGTTGAAGAGTGTGCTGAGCTCATGGGTTGAAACTCTCTCTTCTGGCCATTTGGAAGCTGGTTTTGGCATGGTCAAGCATGTACAGGACATCCTTGCTGACAGTGCAGAGGTCGTTCTGGACATTGCAAGTGCCAAGGCCTTTGTTGATGAAGTCATTGCTTTAGGCGACAAATGGACTGAGACCAAGAATTTCCCAACCAGTGACTTCTTCAATGAGATGTTTTTGCAGCCATCCGGTAAGATCAAATCTGAAATGGATGAGATCTCACGGGCTCGGAAGCAATTCGTTCGGAGAGGAACGTTACCGAGTTGGCTATCATCGAGCTAACACAGGACCTGCGCCGTCTTGATAGGGAGGTCACAGAAGCTAGGCAGCGCCTTGAGCAATTGCAAGAACAAAATGCTACCAAATGGATTGCCATTGTAGAAGCCCGTGCTAAAGGGGGAACTCTGATTCGCCAAGCTGAAGAAGCCGGTAGCAGCCTTCAGAGAAAGACTCAGGAGTATGAGCAGTGGCAAATTCTCTGGGAAGAGCTTCCTTGTGCTGAAGATGGGTCGCGGCATTCTGCCGCATTTTATGGCAAGATCTTGAAGAAGCGCGGCCTTGAAGCTTTGGAGGCTAAGGCCAAGAGTCTGCTTGAGGAACTGGATCTTTGGTTGAAGACCATGCTAGACTGAGCTCTTTATAACAAACTCTTTTCTTCTTTTCTCTCTTCTTCTTTTTTTGGTACCTCTATGCAAAATATTTTTGGTATTCTGTGTACCTTTTACTTAAATTCTTTTTTTATGAAAATAAGCAAAGGTTGGATGAGAATGTTTGTTTGAAAATTTTGATCAAAAGTTTGTCATTTTGTGAAAATCTTTTGTCAAAAGGGTTGGTTTAGGCATGAGAGCCTGATTTTAAGGAAAAAAGCCTGGTTTTTTTTTTATGGCTTGAAAAGCCGAATTTTGAGATGGCATGAAAGCCGAGTTTATGGCATGGAAGCCAAAATTTTCTTTTCGGCATGAGAGCCAAGATTTTAGATGGCGTGGAAGCCGAAATTTTGAGGTGGCATGAAAGCCGATTTTGGTGGCGTGAAAGCCAAATTTTAGGATGGCATGAGAGCCAATTTTTTGAGATGGCATGAAAGCCGAATTTGAGATGGCATGGGAGCCAAAGATTTTTTGTGGCATGAGAGCCAAGATTTGGTTTGTGGCATGAGAGCCGGTTTTGTTTTTGGTGTAAGAACCAGATTTTGTTTTTGGCATGAAAGCCGAAATTTCTTTTTGGCATGGAAGCCAGATTTTTTGTTTTTGGCATGAAAGCCAGATTTTTTGATTTGGCGTGAAAGCCGGATTTTTGGCATGGAAGTCGGGTTTTTTGGCGTGAAAGCCAGGTTTTTGGTTTCCAAAAATGCAAGTATCGACTAAAAGTCGCCTCCCTGCTGAATGGTATTGCAAGTATCGATGGAATGTCGTCTCCTTGCTCATTCGGTTCGAGTATCGATGGAATGTCGCCTCCTCGCGGATTTGGGTGCAAGTATCGACTAAGCGTCGCTTCTTTGCTGAATGGTATTGCAAGTATCGATGGAATATCGCCTCCTTGCTCATTCGGTTGCAAGTATCGATGGAATATCGCCTCGCTCATTCGGTTGCAAGTATCGATGGAATGTCGCCTCCTCGCGGATTTGGGTGCAAGTATCGACTAAGCGTCACTTCTTTGCTGAATGGTATTGCAAGTATCGATGGAATATCGCCTCCTTGCTCATTCGGTTGCAAGTATCGATGGAATGTCGCCTCCTCGCGGATTTGGGTGCAAGTATCGACTCAGCGTCGCTTCCCTGCTTTTGTCTTCAAAAATTTTGTTTTGTGGGTATCGATGGAATGTCGCTTCCCCATGATTTTTGAAGTTTGAGGTTTTTTTTTTTTTTTTTTTTTTTTGAACCTTCGTTTTGTTTTTATTTGTTTTGAAATTTGGGTTGTGGATATCAACTGGAAGGTTGCGTCTCCACGATTTTTGAAATTTTGGGGTTTTGGAAGTATCGAATGGGGTTCGCATCCTTCCGATTTTGGGTTTTGCAAGTATCGACTGAACGTCGCTTCCCTGCGGTTTTTGAAAAACCATTTTTTTGTTTAAAGACACGAGGGTCGTAAATTTTGACTCAAAACCATTTTGGTGGTAAAAGTCGGGGTGGACTAGGGCTGAAATCCCTAGGTCCTGATTTTGTTTCAAACCATGAATTTTGGGTTCAAGGATCGAAAATTTTGGTCAAGTTTGGAAAGATGCTCCTAAACTTGGATTTTTGGATTTGCTTTTTTTTTTTTTTTTTTTGAACAATGAAACGATGAAAGAGACATTGTTTTGAGGGTTTTTTTTTTTAGAAATTTCAACAAGAGGATGAAAATTCCAAAAGGATTGGGTTTGATGAGCAGATACCTAGGAATAGGCTTTGGCCGTGCAGGCGTCGCTCTGACCCGATGGAAGAAGCCTTCAAGGGTAGTACCGCTTCAAGAACTTTCCATTGATGGGCAGCATACATCTGTCACCCTCCATGTTTAGAAGAGCGTATGCGCCGTTGGAGAAGACTTTGTCGATGACGAAAGGTCCCTTCCATTTTGGTTCAAATTTGCCTTTGGATTTGTTGGCAAAAACCATTGGTCTTTTTACTGTAAGAACCAAGTCTCCCTTTTTGTAGGCGCGTTGCCTGACCTTCTTGTCAAAAGATCCTCCCATGCGTGCTTGGTAGAGTTCAATGCTTTGTAGAGCTTCGAGCCGTCTCTCATCGAGGTTATCCAGCTCTTGGAGTCTCAATTTGACATTACTTTCTTGCGTCATGTCATTTTGCAGAGATACCCTTAAGGAAGGAATTTGAACTTCCAAAGGGACAACAGCTTCGCATCCATAGACCAAGGAGAATGGTGTGCTATGGGTTGGTCCTCGAACGGTGGTTCGATAGGCCCACAAAGCTTCAGGCAGTTTGTCGCCCCAATCTCTTTTGTGACTAGAGACAATTTTCTTAAGGATTTTGTAGAGCGTTTTGTTGAAAGCCTCTGCTAGTCCATTCGCTGCCGGATTGTACGGAGTTGAAGGACAACTTTGGATTTTGTATTTGTCGCAGAACCTGTAGAATCGGTGATCGCGGAACTGTGGTCCGTTATCATGGACAAATCTTTTAGGTATGCCGAAGCGACAAATTATATTAGTGCGCAAGAATTGAAGGACTGACGAGGTCTTTATTTCGTTGAGCGCGAATGCTTCTGACCACTTGGAGAAATAATCCGTAGCAGCGAAAATGAAGCGATGATCTTTGCTTGATGGGGGAGAGATAGGACCTACGATGTCCATACCCCAGGCTTCAAAAGGCCATGAGATTGCTGTAGGATGTAGCCATTCCGGAGGCATGTGGACATAATCTCCATGAACTTGGCATTGTTGGCAGCGCTTAGCAAATTGCATTGCATCAGCCACCATGGTAGGCCAATAATAACCTAACCTTTTTATCTGATCGTAGAGCTTAGGCCTAGCCTGATGGGCTCCACAAAGACCAGCATGTACTTCTTTGAGTGTTTCCTCAGCCTCTTGTTGTGACAAGCAGCGTAGAAGTACTCCATTGTAGGATTTCCTATAAAGCATTTTTGAAGGAATATCCAAATGAAAGTTTGGGGCTCGCCTTTGGATGCTTACCCGTTCTTTTGGATCTTCAGGTAGGATTCCGAACATTATGTAATCAATGAACGGATCCCTCCAGTCGCCGATCAGAGGTTTAAGGACGGAGATCCGACTTCCAACCACTTGGTGGCATTCAGCAACTGCTTGATGTGTGTTGAGAGGAGGGAGAATCCTTTTTTTGACACACTGTAACTTGTATGTTTTCCCCTTCTTGGATTGCCATAGACGCAGCAAGTCCAGCCAAGGCATCTGCACGAATGTTTTCACCTCTGAGGATATGGGTGATGTGACAGATGTCGAACTTTTGTCGAAGTGGTTGTGCCTTGTTGTAGTAAGGCAATAGATCGGGCTTCCTGACTTCAAATTTCTGATTCATCTGGTTGACGATTAGTGTTAGGAATTTTCTAGATTGCAATTTGATGGATGCATTTCATTCTAGCATCATTTGATTTACACACCTGCATTGGTTTTAAAGTAAACTTGAAATCTTGTTTTATTCATGCATTGCTTTTAAGTTTTGTAAAAGTATTGATTTATGCATGATTTGTATTTTCATCTTGGATGCATTTGTTTTTAGAAAAGAGTTTTCAAGAAATCAAGCAAGCCTTTGTTTTAAAAGTTTTGAATCTTTTTAGGCTTTTTATGTCATGTTTTAAAAACCATTAGAATCTTTAAAACATGTTTTCCAAGCTTGATTTAGTAGGCAAAAAGGTCCCCCAAGCAAAACCTTCATATATGCAAAAGTTGCATTTTTTGCAAAAAGGGGGGAGTCCCGGCAGTGTCGCCGGTCGACCGAGAGGCAGGTCTCGGTCGACCGAGACAACTGGAGGTAATTTCTGCAGTTTTGAACTGAAACCTCCAACGGTCAGAAATCTGACCGTTGTGCCTTCCCGGTCGACCGAGACCTCTTTGTCGGTCGACCGAGAACTAGCCGTTGGGCACTTTTTGCTATAAATATGAGTTCTTTCCCTTGCCAAAAGTTGGGAATTTTTAACCCCTCCTTGAGAGGATTTGAGGCATATCAAAAGGGAAAAGAACCAAGGGATGAAGGGGAAGATTAGGAAAGCTAAAGCTTGGATTAATGAAGTTAAACCACCAAGTAGGCTCTTCCTTTCTTAATCATATGTTTTCATGCTTTGTTTTATTTTTGGTAAATCATTTCTAGCATGATAAACTATGTTTGTGTTGTGTCCTTAACATGTGTTATGTTTTGAGTTGATTTATTGTTTTGGATACAACACCATATGATTCAATTCAAGTAGTACTTAACTTTGGTAAATCTAAGTAGATCATGTTAATGTAAAAACCTTTGAAATCATATGTAACATGATCCATATACTTGGTTGAATCTTTGGTTGTTGTTTTCCATCATAAGAAAATCACTTTCAAAACTATCTTATGTTTTGGACTCAACCTCTTTACAAATCATATGTTTTCATGTTTTGTTTTATCATTGGTAAATCTTTGTAACATGTTAATATATGATATGTTGTATCCTTAGCATATTCTATATTTTGAATAGATCTATTGTTTTGGATACATCACCATTGATTCATCAAAGTAGTACTTTATTGGTAAATCTAAGTAGATCATGTTAATGAAAGATGTAACATGATTCATATACTTTGTTGAATCTTTGGGTGTTGTTTTTCCATCATAAGAAAATCTCCTTCAAATGTATCTTATGTTTTGGATTCAACATCATTACAAATCATATGTGTATTATTGTTTTAATGTTTCACAACTTGCCTTACTTTGATTGGTAAATCATTTTCAAGTTGTCCTTATAATTACATATGATTTGTCCCCTCTTTTCAATCAAATCTATTTTTATGTTTTGAGCTTCTTTGATGATTTGATTGACATCCCTATGCATCACATGTTTAGAGCTAATCCATTTCATACAACTTGTGTAACTTTGATATCATTAACAAGTTGTTACTTTTAACATGTGATTGCATTACTTCCTCAATCATAAATGTTTTTGAGCTAAAACTTTCAAAAGCCTTAGGCATACATTTATGAGCTTTCATTTTCTAAATGATTGAGGACCACACACACACACTTCATTTGTTTTCATCTTTGCATTCATAGTGTGAGTGTGTATTAGATTTTCACTTCCATATCCGCCTAATTAAGAGGCATTGTAATGAGCTTAATAGAATCTCCATCAAGTGTATTAAAGACACTATCTAAGTGAGATAACCAACCTTGTGGTTGAAGAGGTTATTGCTTAGCCTATAAAAGCATAGTGTAGAGGTTGATGCTAAGCCTTGGAAAAACATCATTGTAAAGGTTATTGCTTAGCCTTGGAAAGCATATTGTAAAGGTTATTGCTTAGCCTATTGAAAAGCATAAATAGTGGAAATCCGGTGGGGTGTTGGATCACAAGCCGGTAGTGGATGTAGGCATTGAGGCCGAACCACTATAAATACTTGTGTGATGGTGATTGCTTTGTGGTGATTGTTTATATTAGCTTCCGCATATTGTTTGATAATCATCACTTGTGACTAGTTGGTTTTAAAGAAGTTAAAATTGTTAAAATTGGTCATAATTGGAGCTCACCCTATTCACCCCCCCTCTAGGGTTCGGATCCAGGTGGAATTACAAGTGGTATCAGAGCGGGTTACTCCATTTTAGGGCTTAACAACCCGGAGTTGATCCTTGCTAGATTTGAACCCTAGTGTTGTGTTTTTATTGCATATCTTTCTAAAGATTTCCACTATGTTTGAAAATGTTTTTCCCTAGCCTCTTTGCACCACTCTAAGGCTTTTCTAAGTTATATCTTCTAGAGTTGGTGAGTCCTCCAAGTGATCTCTCAAGGACACATTTTCAAGACCTTAGGTGTATTTTCAAAGGTAAACTATTTGAGTAACCTTAAGGCCTTGATACCCCTAGACCAACCTATGCTTTTTAGTTATATCTTTTTGTTGGTCATGTTACATTTGCATTTTGTTTCTTTATAGTCACATCTTTTAAAATGCAATGTTTCTATGTGATCATTTGATTTTGTCTTCATGAACTTTTAAGTTATATCTCATGGTTTTCAAAATCCTTTGGTTGCATTACTTACATGATGGATTTGCATTTTGTTCATATAGTTATATCTCTTGTAGTGCATATCTATTCATGATCAATTGATTGTGATTACAAATGCTTTCATAGCTAGTTTTTCATGATCAATTGATGTTGGAAAATCATTTGATGATTGTCATAGTTATATCCTTTTTGGAAATCAAATGATTTGAAGAAATTTAAGTTTTCCATTGATTTTCAAGTTATATCTCTTGATATGGAAATTTGTAAGTGTCTATTGTTTTTAGAAATTGAAAACTTTACAATAGTACACTTCTTGTTTTTCAAAGTCACTTGCTCTTAATTCTATAAATGATTCTTTGTTGAAATTTCATACATTGAAGTGATTTGAAAAACTTTGGAAAATGTTCTAAGCTTTATTAGTTATATTTATAGAAGCATTTTCCTTGAATTTATTTCCTTGTGCCTAATTATGATTGTATCATTTGGAAGGAAATAATTCTTACAAACAATTTGCATCTTTGCTCTTTGAGTTACATTCTTTATGCAAATTGATTTTGTTGTCTTACATTGCATGGTTGGATATGATATCATTGATTTGCATATTTGTGCCTAACTTGGTATATTCTCATTAATGCATTTTGATGATTGTTTATGTGCTTTATAGTAAAATCTTGTATTTGAGCTTTTTAAGTACATATGTGTTTTTATGTGCTAAGTTCATTTGGTATAGACCTCATATCCTTTTCCATTGCTTTGTAAGCTTAGTACATTTGCTAAGAGTGGAAATGTTACATGATAGATTGATACCTTTAACTTCATACCTTCTTGTGCTTAAATAGTTATATTCTTTTTGATGATTGGTATGAGTTAGATCTTGAGTGTTGATTAATCCTCTCTATGCAAATGTCAAAGTGTTCTATGTATGGTTGTGGTATTTATTATATTTGTTGAAACCATACTAGAACTAAAATCCGTCCTCTATGCTTTCTAGTCATATTCTTTTTGGATGGTTATGATGTTGATTCATGTATTTACTCTAATTGATGTCATTCTTATACATGTTTCAACTTCATAGTAGTGTTCTTAATCATATGAAACTCTTTGAAACCCATTTCTCATATTTCTATATGTTTGATGGATATCTTAGATGTTGAATTCATATGATTTAGTCACTTTGTAAATTGCATGCATTTCAAAGTCATATCCTTGTGCATTGCAATTTATCTTGTTCATCACTATGCTCAATAGTTAAATCTTTAAAAGTGATGAATATGCATTTATGATGCTTGATGGAATTTTGTCACATTCTTGCTCTTTATCATGTTATCAAATTCAATTGGATTCAATTGGTATAATGTTTGATTGATTTGATTTCTTGTGAATGTGATAAACCTTGTGTGCATTGGATTGAACTTGATAAGTAATATGATTGTTCCATGTCACACACCATTAGCATCATAATGTTCATGTTGCCACCTCTTTTGCTCTAATAGGTATATCTCATGACCACCATGTTTATGTGTTCATAATATTGGTTGGTTATTAGTTGAGGTTGGCTTCATGCTTGAATTTCATTTCACTCATCTTGCACATGATAAGTCATATTTATTGATTGAATGAAATGATTTTCAAAACCTTCATAGCATATGCTTTCCATAGTTAAATTATTTTATGCTATGATTAGTAAACCCCATATCATGGATAGCTCTAATTTGGATTTTTCCTAATAGGTATATTTTTAAATCCTTTTTAGAGTGATTGATTTAAATAGTCACGGGGACGATGTTGGCCAACCATTCAGGATGTTGTTCCTCACGGATGAAGCCAACGCTTTTGAGTTTTTGAACTTCTTGTTCAATTTTGTCTATCACATCAGGACGGAACCTTCTTTGGCCTTGTTTGACAGGCTTGATATCTTTTTGAAGATTGAGTTTGTGGACTGCTATTTTGGGGTCTAAGCCAGGCATCTCAGCGTAAGACCATGCAAAACAATCAACGAACTCATGAAGAAACGCGATATACTCGGGTAACTCATCATCCTTTATATTCTTCTTATGAATACAGGACGTGGGTTATCAGGTGTTCCCAAGTCTATCTTTTGAACAAAATCTTCAGTTGGAAGGTCTGAAGGTGGTTCCTCCATAATATTTTCGAAGGCTTCCAACCCAACAAAGCCTTCTGGAGTTCCAAAGGTATCTACAGACCACGGCTCTGCTTTTGTCCATGGGTCTTCTTGATTGGTACTTTTCTCAAGATTTGCTATGAGGTGGTCCCAATCACCTGTTGAAACTAGGTCGAAGTAGGGCACTTCCTTTGGAGACAGTGGTTCTTCTGGGTCAGAGAACCGTGTGTCTGTATTATCGGACAATTCTTCTTCATCATCAGAGGAATCGTACCAATTCGATAAACTTCCTGGATCCTTGACGGTCAACTCTTCAAAGAGATATCCAGGGAGATCAATGTCTTCATTAATATGAGATGTTGAGGCTTGGTCGACAGGATGACTTTGCGGCCTTTGTGCCAACTGTCTCAAGGAGGCGTCAGGATCATACCCCAGCCCATGTGAAGACTTTTCTATGTGGCGGTGGGGTTTCCAACCTTCCAGTTGACTTTTGGTCAGGGTTGGTTCCAATGGCGTGATAATACCACGGCCATCTCCCAAACCGATTGGGTTCTGAGCGTCGTAGCCCATTTTCTTCATGATAGCTTGCGCCATTGGACTATACAGGGATAGTTGAGGCATACCTTCATCTTGGAAAGGTTCAAGCGAAGAATTTGATGAAGAAACTCTCGATTTATGGAAGAAGATTGGCTTTTCTTCTGCTGATGTTGCTAGAACAACGAAGGAAGCAGATGCCGGATCTTCTATGTCAACGGTTGTCTCCATCGGAGTGAGAGCGGGCTGAACTTGTTGATCATCAGCTTGGCTTGACGATGTATCGTCTTCTGGCTCTGAGTCCGAATTCGTGTCTTGCAAGACAAACACGAAGGAGACAGCAAACTTGCCCCCAGTCTTTTGTTTTGTCTTCTTTGCTTTGGTGGTGATCACCAGAGACTTTGAAGACTTGAGGGAGACCATGAAGGGAGATTGATTATTCTCTTCGGTTTTGATAGAGGGTTTATTTTCTTCCGGTGATTGCTGAGGAGCTTTGCCTTTGTCTTTCTGGAGATTTTCGGCAAAGGGTGTTGTTTCTTCCCCCCTTTCTTCTTTTTCATCTTTGTACATCTGAGCATCTGCGAAATAGACTTCTTTGCCTTTGAAGGGCTTTTTGTCTGCAAACACTCAATGTATCAAGCCGTCATTGCCAACGAACTTGATGCACTGATGTAAAGTCGAGGGGACAATACCATTCTCGTGTATCCAGGGGCGTCCGAGAAGGATGTTGTAGCATGAAGGGGTCTTTATTGCATAAATAGTGACCTCGGAGATAAGATCACCGATTTGCAACTTGAACCTGATTTTGCCGATCGGCCCTTGAGCGCTGCCATCATATCCAAAGATGGACACAGACGTGTGGCTCAGCTTGCTAGGTGGAATGCCTAGTTCTTCGAGTGCCGAAGTGGAGATGAGGTTGAGTGCAGAACCTGGATCGATCTGGATTCTGCGTAGTGGTACCTCTTTGATGTACCCGGTGAAGTACAGGGGTCGGTTGTGCTTTGTCTCGCCTAGCAGGAGGTCTTCCTTGGTGAAGGCGATGGTTGCACTTGCTGCTTTTTGAACCGAGAGGCATTCGATGCAGGATCCCTCAGTTTTCTTCTTTTCTCCTTTTGAGGGAGTTTTTGATTTTTTGACCCTATAGTCCATTTCAATTTGTAGGACTTGTGGGGCATGTTTGTCGACATCCGCATCCAGCATTTGTAGTTCTGAAATGAGACTATCACGAGTCTGTGGTGACATTCGTAATAAGTCTAGGATGTGCAGACGTGCAGGTATGTGTTTGAAGTGCTGAATCAAGTCGTACTTGAAAGCCTCCTTGGGGCCTGCATTTTCATTATTCTTGCCACTAGGGGTGTTTACAGCTTGTTTTCCCGAAGGATTTACATAAGAAGCAGAAGGTTGGTTGTAGTTTTTGTGGTAATCCCGGCCAGAACGGGTACCTCTACCAACTTCAAGAGCTTCTGGAGAAGGGTCTTTGTTTAGAAGATCACCATCGAGATCGAGGGGTTGTTCCTTCTTATTTGCTGAAGATGTCTCTGTGTCAGCATTGCCATCTTCAGTAATTGTGTTGCATGGAGCATTTTCCGGGAGCAAGTCCTGAACAGCATCCAGCAACTTTCCTTCTTTATCGAATATTTTGTCGGTCCAGACATCACCGATGAGATCGGGCATTTGGGACCAATTGACCGGATTTTCTCTGAAGAAGATTTCACCGGCTGGAATTTCTTCAAGGTGATCAGTCGGAAGAGGTTTGAGTTCCGATGTCACTGTTTCAGGAGACGAAGCTTGAGAAGGTGAGGAATTATCATCCTGAGCTATTGCATTGCAAGTAACTTTGACGGAAGATGCCTCCAAGATGAACTGTTGGGAATCAGATTCGTCCTCAGATGTAAGAGGATCATCGATCCAACAGCTTTCTTCGTTTTCCGGGGTTACCGGAGGAGATTCCTGTAGATTTTCAGGAACTTCCGGTGCTGGGTTGTGACGAAGCTGATTGATGCGACCTTGTTCTTGCTCTATAGCAAGGTGCTGCAAGATCCTTGCGTATTCATCGAGATCAGGCACGGGAGCCAAATCTTCTTCTTCGTCTGCTCCTTGTGGTTTAACATGGTTGGGTTCCACTAGAGTATTTTCTTGGACAGCCTCTTAGTCTTCTTCATCATCAGACCAGGATCCTTGCGGCTGTAATGGGTTATACCAAATTACTGGCATAAGATGAGATTCAGGGATCCATTCCTCGCGGAGAGATATTCTCCTGTTTCGAGGGATTCCTCCCACTCATCGATGTCACTGGCGGTGTCACTGGACTCGTATCCATCCATGGGGAATCCGACCACCGAGTTGCAAGAGTATGATGCCCCTTGCATAGTTTCATCTTTGAGGTGTGGTGGCATGAAATCACCAAGAGTGAATTTTCTTGCTGCCTTTGAAGCCTTAGGAGAGGACTCTTCTGTTGCCCCTAGTGAAGCGGTAGAGGAGGTTTCTGCCTTTTCAGCGACTTCTTGCTTTTTCGGAGCTTTCTCCTGCTATTTGAGCTTGCGGAGTTGTCTCCTGGCTTGCCTTCGCTGTCGAGCGGTTGGCTTTGTTTTGATGACCTCCCAATTTTCATCTTCTAGGATATCAGGGTGTACCCATATGGGCTGTCCGTCTGATGTTGGATATGGAACCAACTCTTGAGACGTTTGGGTCATCTTTATTACCTTGAAGGAAGTAGTGATCTTCTTTTTTGGTGATTTTTGTTTTTGTCCACATGACACCATGTTGACGGAGGCAGACCCATAGTTCTTGTCGAAGGTAATGACTCCGTTTTTCCACATCTCATTTATCTTCTCTCTCACAACAAAGCATTGACTGAGAGGATGCGAGACCATCTGATGGTAAGGACAGTACCGAGGATCGTTGGTTTTGCCAACATCTCCTGGTCTTTTGGGGTCAGGCAAGGTGAGTTTACCGTTTGCGAGAAGTGCCCCAAAGATTTCTTCAGCATCTTCATCGAATGGGTATTTCTTCTCTACTCGTTCTTTGAAGGCATCAAAGAGTTCAGGCTTTTTACCTGCTGCTTTGTTTTCATCTTTCTTTGGCGGCTGAGGAGCTGACTTGGTTTGCACATTGAGAACCTCCTTTTTCTTTGGTTTTGAGGTTGCAATGACAGTCGGCTCTTTCTTTGATGGCTTCTGACTGTTGAGGTCTTTGATC
This sequence comes from Cinnamomum chago, assembly GCA_038049695.1. Taxonomy (NCBI): domain Eukaryota; kingdom Viridiplantae; phylum Streptophyta; class Magnoliopsida; order Laurales; family Lauraceae; genus Cinnamomum; species Cinnamomum chago. The sequence goes on from CP142458.1 coordinate 39,266,631, forward strand.
ACCGTTTCAGCTTCCATAGCTGCTTCCAGGAGTTCTCCCAGGTTCTTTGATTTGTTGCCGATGATCATGGAGCGGATTCTTGCTCTCATGTTGTTTCGGCAGATGTCGACCAGTGACGCTTGTGGCAGTACATCGGAGCATTTGTATGCCATTGCCTTCCACTTGTGAATGAAGTCATATGTTGACTCATTCTCTCCCTGTTTTAGGCTGCAGAGCTGAGCCATAGTAACAGGATGATCCTCGCCTTTGAAGTGGGTTAGGAAGCGTGTCTCCAGCATGGCCCAATTTTGAATGGAATCCTCCGGCAGAGTGGAGTACCAATCAAAGGCCGTACCTTTTAGGGTACTTGCAAAGAGGCGGATTTTGAGGGCATCTTGATCCGCAATAGCTCCCGTCAGGATCTTGAAATGGATGACGTGCTGTCTGGCCGAACCCTTCCCCGTATATGTTTGGAGAGTAGGTTGCTTGAATTTTGTAGGGAACAGGACCGAGTCTATCCACAAGGGATATGGTGGCTTGATCCCATGCTCCTTTAGTGTATCCTCTTCTTTTGTTTTGGCGAGGATATCGTCAACGTCCTTTTTGGTAAGGGCGCGCGACTCACTATTTTCCGCATTTTCCTCGTCGCCTTGATGGCTCGGAGGAGCTTCATTGTTTTGTGGACGCTGAAGATTGAGAATTAGGTTCTCTATTAGAGTCTCTATCCTCTGCTGCCCTTGCTCCAGCTGCTGGATGCGTGCGGTTACGTCATCATGCGGCGGAGGTTGCTCAGCATTTGTGACCAAGACGTTCATTCTTCAAGAAAAAGGAATCTAACTTCTCATTCGATTGTGGGGGACCCGTTCAGATCGACGGTCGCGAGTTATGTATGGACTCCGCCATCGTCCTTCAGATGAGAACTTTAATGCTTGATTTCTTGGCTTGGCTCCAACCTCAGATTTTTAGAGGATAAGGACCAAGGTAAGGTCCTATATCCGGTAAAAAGCCGAGTAGACGGGCTGAAAAGCCGCATCTAGCCATGTTGGATAGAAGGAGAGGTGGCCTTTGGGGGGGGGGGGTGGCCCCCCCCAAGGAGCTTTGATCACCTTGTAGTGCTTGTTGCAGCAGAGTTTTCTTCAATAGAGGAGAGTTTGTTGCAGAGGTTCTGGATTTTTCTTGAATTTTTCGGAGAGTTTTTCGGATCTGTCCTCTTTTTTTTCTATGATTTTCCAGCGATTTTTCTGGATTCGTTTCCCTTGGAATGGCCTCCTATTTATAGGCATTTGGTAGCCATTTAGGAGAGTTTATGAGCATTTATGGTATTAATGCTCATGATGGGAGGAGTTATAAGTTTTTAATTACTTGTTTTGTAACTCGTTTTTCCTTGAATTTGATTGGCCGATGGAGAGTAGTGGGCATTTAATCGCCTTTAATCTCCATGATGACGGGAGTTTCATGATTTTAATGTCATGATTACTTGGACTTGTAACTCCCATTTGCTTGCTTCTGATTGGGCCGTTCAAAATAATGAGTTAATGACCGCATTAACTTGCCATAAACGGGTCATTTAACTTCATTAATTGATTGCCTGGGTGCTTGAAGAGTCGCGGGCCGCGCCGCGTCCTTTGAAATTCTTTTGGCAATGATCATCGATGGATCTTCATGTTGATCGACATCGGATGATCATGCAATTTCAGACTTTGATTAATATCAACAAGCCGGCGACATCTATCCAGTCGATTTCTCGATCGGTCGGGCAGAAAGTGCATTTTCTTGATCGGTCAGTTGACAATTTTGAGGTGTCGGATGATGATTCCATGATTCCGGCGGCGGATCCCCGATGTCGACGAAGATCGACGGATTTCATGCTCAAAAAATCAGAATTTGGAAAAATCACAGGGGCCAATCAACTCGGAACGCGAAAAGTACACGAAAAATGGGGTTTTTGGGCGAGGTCCGGCGGCCCGGACCTCCATGACCATGCACCATGGTCGCCGGCGACCATGGGGTTTATGCCCCATGGTCGGCCGTCTTCCGGTCGCCTTTTCTTCGCCGTTTTTCGTCCGTTTTCGCTTCTGTTTTCTCCTACATTTTTCTTGGAATTTCCTCTCATTTATTGGCTGGATTTCCCTCAAGAAAACCTGACGAGAAGCCGTGCAAATCGGATCGCAAAGTTTCCCATTTTCTGAAAAGCCGAAGACTTTGCTGTGGAGAACTGCCGTTTTTTTGTCAAGCGTCGAAACTAGGTCAAACGATGTCAGAATGACCTGAAATTCGACGTGTAGCTTCTTGAGCAGTAGACGAGACCAACCATAGGCTTTTGTTCAGGTTTTGAAGCCGTTTGGGGCCCCGCAAATGCTTGACTTGATTTTACTGCGAGGGAAATGCCGAGCTTTGACTTTCGGTCAAACGATGTCCGATTGACCTGAAGTTTGATGGGTAGCTTCCTCATCAGTAGATATGACCAACCATAGGCTTTCGTTTGAGTTTTGAAGCCATTTGGAGTCATGCAAAATCTTGCCTTTATTTCACCGCGAGGGAAATGCCGAGCTTTGACTTTTGGTCAAACGATGTCCGATTGACCTGAAATTCGACGTGTGACTCCCTCATCAGTAGATAAGACCAACCATAGGCTTTCGTTTGAGTTTTGAAGCCATTTGGGGTCATGCAAACGCTTGCCTTGATTTCACCGCGAGGGAAATGCCGAGCTTTGACTTCCGGTCAAACGATGTCCGATTGACCTGAAAGTCGACGGGGAGCCTATTGGAGTCATTTTGAGATGATCCACAAGCTCTGAATTGGGTGCCATGGTCCCGGGGTGCTCCGCCGCCTGTAGGCTTGATTTTGTTTCCGAGCATCGAAACTGGGTCAAACGTCATCGGAATGACCTGAAATCTGACGTGTGTCCCTTTTGAGAGTATGTAGAAGCCGCCTATGTGTTCTGTTTGATGAGTGACGACCTCGGTAGTTCTCGCTACCTAAGGGCTTGATTTTGCTGCTCGAGAGTTGATGGAGGGTCAAACGGTGTCGGTTTGACTTGAAACTTGACATGTAGCCTTTCGGAGGTATTTTGAGACCATCCGTAGGCTCTGATCGAAGATTTGGGGTCTTCGACATTGTCGCCGCCGGGAGCTGCTGCTTAGCTGTTGGAGAAGTGAGGCTAGGCCAAATGATGTCGGAATGGCCCGAAACTTCATGTGTGCCTCTCTTTTGGCTGTTTTGAATGACCTTGCAGTTCTTATTTGATTCCGACAAGATCTGATGCTTGAAGTGGCGCCTGCCTATTTTTGGTAGGATGCGGCTCCATGTAGCTTTTGGTGTGAAGAGGCAAAGTGACATTTTTGGTGTCAACACCAGGGTTGTTGCCCATTGCCAAAAGGAGCAAGGTCGTTTCAGGCTTTGCCTCGGTCCATCATCCATACTCTTCTTGGAACCCAGGCGAGAAGAAAGAACCCAGGCCCTATCTTGGAACACAGGCGAGGAAGAAGAAGAAACGCCTAGTTTAATGCCAGGCTAGTTTTGGTTTCGGGTAGGTTCCAGGTCAAGTCTAATCGCCTAGCCCAAAAGCCCAACAGCAGAGGCCCAGTAGCATTCAGCTAGTAAGACCACCAAAATCCACCATCGTCGTTGGCCTTACTGGAGAAGAAAGGCAGTGGGGCCTGGGGATTTATTTGAGTTTTTGTGAAATTTATATAAGTTTTTGTCAAATTTATCTTAATTTTTGTCAAATTTATCTTAGTTTTTAGAAAATTTATCTGAGTTTTTGGAAAATCTATCTGACGTTTTTGGCGAATTTATTTGCGTTTTTTGAAATCTATTTGTGTTTTTTAATTTTATTCGTATCTTTTGAAATTTATTTGCGTCTTTTCAAATTTATTTGGGTTTTTTAAAATAAATTTAACTAATTTTTTAAAAAAATACTTGAGTTTTTAAAACAAATTTCTGAGATTTGGAAATTTATTTTATCTTAGTTTTGGAAAATGTCTTTGGGTTTTTTAATTTTATTTGCGCTTTTGAAATTTATTTGCGTCTTTTGAAATTTATTTATATTTTTTTAAATTTTATTTGAATCTTTTAAAATTTATTTGTGTCTTTTTAAATTTATCTACGTTCTTTTGAAGTTTATTTGAATCTTTTAAAATTTATTTGTGTCTTTTTAAATTTATCTACGTTCTTTTGAAGTTTATTTGAATCTTTTGAAATTTATTTGTGTTTTTATTTTAATTTATTTGAAAGTCTCATTAATGGGATTTTCATTAATCGTGGTCAATTAAATGGTCATTGACCATTATTAGTGGCATTTCTCACTAATCATGTGTTGAGTTCATGAATTTGCACATTTATGCATCATTTTATGATGAATTAGAGATTTAATTGGGTGAATTGCATCATTATTCATCTAATTTCATCATTTCATGCATTTTCACCTAGGAACCTGAATTTTCATACATTTCATACATTTTCAGCATTAACTTTGATTGTTTTGCAAATTTTCTCCAAAGAGTCCCAATTGGAGTAGAACTTTGTTCGAATGGGTCCCGCTTCAATATGGTCTCTTCAGTATTTGATATGTTGAATTAGAATGTGTAGAAAATGTGTAGAAAATGAGAATTGCAGGCCTCTGTCACAGAGCCTATTTTCAAGCACACGTAGTTATCCTGGGCCCTGCACTGCTGAATTGAAGACTGAAAAGAAGAAAATTGAAGAATTCACCACGTGGACCCCACACACAAGCCATATGCAAATCAATCAAATGAGGGGTTCACTCATCATGTCAGTTGAAGAATCCTAAGTACAGTAGAAGACTTCTCATAGGGCCCACTATTCAAACAGATGAAATGTGTTAGACCCCGACCCAGACTAATTCGATTAGTGAGTGTTTAGTATGTGTCTAGTCCTAAGTGGGTTTAGTTACCGTTGGGTTAGAATATAATTAGTTTTAGTCATAGATATAGCTTTGAGAATGTTGAGGACGTTTAGTGTTAGTCAGACACGCTCAGGAAGGCCTGAGTGTACGTGTAAGCTTGGGAGGATTGTATTGGTTTTCTGTTTTTAATTGTTATTTTGATTGCATTTTAATGGTTTTATTATTTGTGACAACTTTCATTTTTAGCCCGTTCGTGTTTGAAGCCCAAAAATCCAAGTTTTGGCCCAAGAAGGGTAAGATTGTCTTTTATGTTCAAATCTAGACACAAATTTTGAAATCACAAAGCCATGTCAAAAATATACTTTTTGGAAACTAGATATTTCGATGATCAGTTTGTCCTTCTTCGTTGAGTTCATTCGAGGCCCACAAGATCATGTTTTTGACAATGCAAGGTTTAGGCTCATTGGGGCCTCATTTGTTAGGGTTTAAGTCAACTCTCTTTCTCCTTTACTCTTTTCATTCTCAAAACCCTAACCGTAGAGCACCCGAAGGAGAGAAAGCCTTTTCTTTCCACTTCATTTCTCTTGAATGATCAAGCTAGAAGACTCCAAATGGAATTCCAAGACCATCATCTTCTTCCTCTCATCCCAAGCTTTCCATTGATACAAATTTCTTAAAGTTTCTAGTTGGGCAAGAGCTCCATTTCCTTCCTTCTCTCTTCTTTGGCCTTTTCTAGTCTTTAGGCTTAGCTTGAGTGGAAGTGCTTGAAGAAAGATTTGTGGCATCTTGGACTAAGGCAAGTAAACAATCGAGGATGGATGTTAGCATGTGTGCATTTAGTTTGTTTTCTTTTCATTCTCTTCATTTCATTGGAAATCTATGTCTTGAATGGAAAATTTGGGGATTTTGTTTTACATTGGAGAATGAGAATGTGATGTCTCAATTTGTGCTATGAAATGGGTGTCTTATCCCTTTGAGAGCATGTAGGCTCAGGGAAGTGCAGGTTGAATGGGAGTTAAGAAGATGGGAAAAAGAAATGTAAAAAAATCTGAATTGAAATGCACTTCCCGTGCAGTTTCGGTCAGCCGCTGGTCAACTGGCGGCTAGCCGAAATCCCCATTTCGGCTAACCGCGAACTGACCGAGCTCGGCGGTTCCTTTTCCAGAAGCTGGCATGTGCATCAAGGTTCAGCGGTTAGCCCTACAGTCAGCTTACGGCTAGCCTCCAGGTCCCATTTCGGCTAACCGCAAGTCAACCGAAGTCAGTTCGGTTTCTTTTCCAGAGAGCTGCGTTTGGACTTGGGTTTCCAGCGGTCAGCGTGTCGGTCAGCTGGAGGCTAGCTGCCAGATCCTAGTTCGGCTAGTTGACATCTGACCACGAGCTGACCGAATTTGACACCATTGCCCATTTTGAAGAATATTTGTAAGAATGAAAACTAGAACATGTGAAGTGACCTTTAGCCTGATATTGTGCACTCGAAACCTGAGATGTCTTTTAACTTCGGGGGCACCGATTCTCTTTTAATTCCAACATTTAGGGTTTCGTTTACACAAAGATCAACCAAATGGTCCTTACATGTGCTTGATAGACTTTGTGTTCGTACTTTAACTTTTGATACAATGAATATTATTGTGTATTCGTTTTGAATGTTATGTACAAGCTTGTTTGAAGATTTGTTCCAAAAGTAAAAAAAGAAGGGGGTCACTTCCTAAGCGTGTTATGCATATTAATTATGCCTTTTGCTAGTCGTGTTTGTCGTGTTTTGATAAGTGATTTTCGCCTTTTATCTCGACATGTTTAGACAGTGTTTCGCGTGTTTTGTGCATTCATGAATTTAAGTGAACACCACTAAGCTTGGACTGCCCTTTCAGTTTGATCCACTGTCCGGGGGCCCTTAAACATCTGGACTATCTGCAGATTGGTCATGTATTTTATTACCAATCGTGCGTGTACGGTTCCGCGGACGGAATCCCCGTATATGTGGGAATCGTGTCGTGATTATAATTATGTATATCGTGCGTGCTTGCTCTTTTCATTATAAATGATAGAGAAAGGATGGGCTCTTTGTGGATTTACTATTCATGATATTATAAGTATTCATGTTAGTTTTGCTCGTATTTTGAAATGTACCTTAGTCATGTAACTGTTTCCAATTCAGCAAAATGTTTAATAGGTTTCTCTAAACATTCACTTCTTACATGCTCATGCCTAAATTGATTACATGCCAAACCGTCATGTTTGACCCTTGTATGAAGGTGTCCAGGTGCAGGAGACGTTGCCTTTGAGGAGGAGCGTCCGAAGGAGGCTCTTGAGCCAGCCCCAGTCAGAGAGTGGCAACCCGACGATGTCAACTAGACGTCGGGCGGGTTCTTGAATTGCGCTTCATTTTGTCATGGGTTCATTTTGTTATTTTGAGAATTGTATTAGCCTTTGTTGGCCTCTTATGAGATGTAACTAAACTTAACTACCTTTTTTGTATTAGACTCATAACTTGAATTATAATGGGAATGCAATGTTAACTCCTTTGTTTTGATACTATGTCTTGATATTATTTGCCATAGCACTTAAAAATTTATTGGTGCTTATCTTGATGTGATTTGCTACACGCTTCTGTAAACTTAATCATGTGGGATAGATTCCGCGTGTTTCGGGAATCCTCACCACGAGAACCTGTGGGAAAACAAACGAACAACACAATCAACGTGGCGGGCCCGAGATCCGTTCTGGGGTCGCGACAGGACTGGTATCAGAGCGGGACTTATTTCAGGCACTTAAAAGAAACTAGAAAGGTCTTAAGAAAGTGGTGAGGATTCGTGAGTTCGATAGATTTGTTTGGTATAGGACCTTAGAAACCCTTATACCATGTTTATTGTGTACTAACACCTTGTTTTACAGCATCATGCCTCCAAGAAAATTTCCAAACAATAATGCTTCAGGCAGTAATCATAATGAGTCAGACACGACCAATACGCCAACAGCTACACAGTTCCAAGAACTCATGCAAACTATGATAGAACAACAAAGGCAGGCAAATGAGACTCAAGCCAAATTTCAAGAACATCTAGCAAAGAATGATGAAGATGTGGCACAAATTCAGAGACAACTCTTGGAAGTTCTTCAGAACAGGAATCAAGCTCCACAGCCTTAACCTTTGGGTCCACAGATTGTTATCCACAATAGGGATCATGACCCTAACGCACTGTTTGAGAAGTTCAGGAAGATAGCACTGAAGGAATTTTCGGGCAATGAGGACCCGTTAGTTGCAGATGATTGGCTGGCTAATACCGAGAAAATCTTTGATGTCTTTACGTGCACGAGGAGACAGAAGGTCAACCTCACAGCTTCACTATTCTATGGGCTTGCTGATCGGTGGTGGCAAACGGTTAAGGACCCATACACGGTAATGGCTAACGAAGATGCGTGGCAGCATTCAAGATACAATTCCAGGATAAGTACATTCCTTTCTATGTTAAGAGGCAGAAGGCTATTGAATTCCAGCAGCTCAAGCAAGGCAACATGACTGTGCTATACTATGTCACCAAGTTTGAGAGATTGACTCGATATGCTACCGAGTTGATTGACACTGAGCAGAAGAAGATAACAAAGTTCTTGGAAGGACTGAACCCGATTATCATGAGGGATGCAATAGGAGTAATTCCACCAGCTACATATGATGAGGCTGTCAAACGGGCATATAAGTTTGAGGATATTAACAACCTGATCGTTCAAGACAGGAAGCAGCACTACCGGCAACAGAATCAGAAGCAGCACCATAGCAAGAAACCGAAGCAAGAGTACAGTCAAGTGAGGCAGGGTTGTGGTCACTGTGGCAAGAACCAAGAAACTTATGAATGTCGTAAGGCCACAGGTGCCTGTTTCAAATGTGGGGCTATGAACCATGTAATCAAGGATTGCCCACAATTTCAGAACCAAGGAAATAGAAACCAACAGCAGAGACAAGCAGCTCCTCAGAATCAAGCACTAGTTCAGAATCAGGTTAGACCACCTCAGCAGCAGCAGCATGCTAGACCACCAGCACAGAATTAGAATGCTCGTCCTCAACAACAGAACAGACATGGCCAAGGAAGGCAAAATCAAACACCGAATAGACTACAGATGCATGGACGTTTATATTATCTCAACCGTGTGGATGCTGAAGCTGCAGGAGACGTGGTGGAAGGTAAACTTCTTGTTTGTGGGGTAGAAGCTCAAATTTTATTTGATCCTGGATCGACACATTCGTTTTCATCTCCTACTTTTGCTAAGATGATTGATGCACCACATAGTGAATTGGATTATATTCCGATTGTCACCACACCAGTAGGGAAACAAGTTGTGTGTAGAACCTATTACCCTAGCTGCACAGTTTTGTTAGGAGATGTTAATTTACAGGCCAACCTCATTGTTTTAGTCATCCATGATTTTCATGTCATCTTAGGCATGGATTGGTTAGAAGCATATCATGCCACCATGGATTGTTTTAGTAAAACCATAACATTCAGATTCCAAGGACCACAAGCAGAAGTGATATTTTAGGGGAACAAGAGGAAAGCTCAGGCATGATTTATTTCAATGTTGAAGACAAGCAGATTAGTTCAGAGTGGGTGTCAGGCATTTATTGTGTTTATCATAGAGGATAAACGTCCCAAGGGGTGGAGGATATCCCCATTGTGTGTGAATTCTCGGATTTTTTGCCAGAAGAAATCCAGGGATTACCACCAATCAGAGAAGTTGAGTTCACAATTGAGATCCTTCCAGGGATGGCTCCGATCTCTATTGCACCATACAGAATGGCTCTAACAAAAATGGGTTAATTAAAACTCCAGTTGCAGGATTTGTTGAGCAAAGGCTTCATTAGGCCAAGTGTTTCACCTTGGGGAGCACCAGTGTTATTTGTGAAAAAGAAAGATGGAAGTTTGAGAATGTGCATTGACTACAAGAAATTGAACCATGTGACCGTGAAGAACAAGTATCCATTGCCAAGGATAGACGAATTATTTGATCAATTGCAAGGAGCAACCTATTTTTCCAAGATAGACTTGAGATCAGGGTACCATCAGTTGAGAGTTAAAGACTCAGATGTTCAGAAAACGGCTTTTAGAACAAGATATGGGCACTACGCGTTCTTAGTGATGTCCTTTGGTTTGACGAATGCACCCGCAGTCTTTATGGCTCTTATGAACAAAGTCTTTGCACCCTATTTGGATCACTCTATAGTAGTATTCATTGATGACGTCCTCGTGTATTCCAAGAGTAAAAATGAGCATGAAGAACATTTAAGGACAGCGTTACAGCTTTTGAGGGACAATCAGCTTTATGCAAAACCTAGTAAGTGCGAATTCTGGTTAGAGCAAGTTGCTTTTCTAGGCCACACCATCTCCAGAGAAGGTTTAGCAGTTGATCCAGCCAAAATAGAGGCAATTATTAATTGGGTGAGGCCAAGCAGTGTGATAGAAATCAGAAGCTTTTTGGGGTTAGCAGGCTATTACAGAAGATTTGTCTAAGGTTTTTCATCCATCACAGCACCATTAACGAAATTGACTAGGAAGAATGTCCCATTTGTTTGAACCGAACAGTGTGAAACAAGTTTTCAAGAGTTGAAGGGAAGGTTAACCACAACCCCAATCCTTACATTACCATCGGGCAGCGGCGGATTTATTGTTTATACAGATACTTCGAATGTGGGACTAGGTTGTGTATTGATGCAGGATGACAAGGTGATTGCTTATGGCTCAAGACAGTTGAAGGATCATGAGAAGAACTATGCGATGCATGACTTGGAATTGGCGGCAATTGTTTTTTGCATTGAAGATGTGGAGACACTACCTCTACGGAGAGAAATTTGAAGTCCATTCAGATCACCGAAGTTTACAATACTTATTCTCACAGAAGGACTTAAATATGAGACAGAGACGGTGGATGGAGTATATCAAGGACTATGATTTCCCAATCAAGTATCATCCAGGCAAAGTGAATGTTGTAGCTAATGCATTGAGCAGAAAATCAGTGGTCATGACCAGTTTGAGAGGAATTGGTGTTTTACAGCAGTTTGAAGAATTGGGTGTGGAAGTGCAAACCATGAAACTGGGTGCAATGTTAGCAAACATGGCAGTATCAGAACCTACCTTCATCCATAAGATCATGGAAAGTCAGTTGCAAGACCCAGACTTGACAAAGATAGTAGAACATATCACAGAACGTCCAGATTTCAAGATGGTGAATGGGGTACTGTATTTCCGTCACCGGTTGTGTGTGCCAAATGTGGATGACTTGAAGAGTGAAATAATGAATGAAGCTCACAACACAAGGTACTCGATGCATCCGGGTAGCAGGAAGATGTACCACAATTTGAAGAATTGATTTTGGTGGAACAGCATGAATAGAGATAACAGCTTTTGTGTCTCGTTGTCTGACTTGTCAGTTGATTAAAATAGAGTATCAGAAGCCCCCAGGTTTGTTACAACTGTTGGAGATTCCGGAGTGGAAGTGGGAGCACATCACCATGGATTTCGTTTCCGGTTTGCCGAATACCAAGAAGGGAAATAATGCAATTTGGATTATTGTAGATCGTCTGACAAAGTCTGCCCATTTCATTCCGATGAAGACAGGGAATATGATGCACATGGCACCACTTGCAAAGTTATTTGTTGATGAGATTGTTAGTAAACATCAGCCCGTCTCCATCACTTCAGACAGAGACAACAGGTTCGTTTCAAAGTTTTGGAAAACTCTTCATGAGTCTATGGGTACCAAACTTCAGTTCAATACAGCTTATCATCCTCAGACCGATGGTCAGTCAGAAAGGACGATACAGACTCTCGAAGATATGTTGCGTGCTTGCGTATTAGATCTCAAGGTTCAGTGGGATGAGTGCTTACTGCTTTGTAAATTTGCTTATAACAATAGTTACCACTCTAGCATCGGTATGACACCTTTCTAGGCACTCTATGGCAGAAGATGCAGAACTCCGGTTTGCTGGGAAGAAGTCGGTGAACGTAGTTTTCATGGACCGATAATAGTTGGAGAGAAAAGTGACAAGGTCAAGCTGGTTCAGGAACGTTTGAAGATCGCCCGAAGTAGGCAGAAGAGTTATGCAGACACTTGTCGAAGAGAATTGCGGTTTCAAGTGGGTGACAAAGTGTTCTTGAAAATCTCACCAGTTAGAGGGACTTTGAGATTCGGACAGAAGGGCAAATTGTCTAGAAGATTTATTGGTCTGTATGAAATTTTGAGCAAGATTGGAGATGTTGCTTATAGACTTGCGTTACCGCCGGAACTCTCCGGGGTGCACAAAGTATTTCATGTTTCTATGCTCAAGAAATACGTCTCTTGTCCTTCGCATATACTACAGTACGAGCCTTTGGAGATTCGAGAAGATGCCTCGTATGTGGAAAAGCCGATCAAGATCATTGATACCAAAGAGCAAGAATTGAGAAATCGGACTATTCATTAGGTCAAGGTGCTTTGGAAAAATCACGAGCTAGAGGAAGCCACATGGGAATTGAGAGATCAAGTGCGGAGGAAGTATCCACAGCTTTTCCCAGACGTAAATGTCTATTTTATTTGGTGGACCAAATATCCTAAGGGGTAGAGGATGTTAGACCTCGGCCCAGACTAATTCGATCAGTGAGTGTTTAGTATGTGTCTAGTCCTAAGTGGGTTTAGTTACCATTGGGTTAGAATATAATTAGTTTTAGTCCTAGATATAACTTTGGGAATTTTGAAAACGTTTAGTGTTAGTCAGACACTCTCAGGAAGGCTTGAGTGTACGTGTAAGCTTGGGAGTATCGTATTGGTTTTCCATTTTTAATTGTGATTTTGATTGCATTTGAATGATTTTATTATTTGTGACAACTTTCATTTTCAGCCCGTTCGTATTTGAAGCCTAAAATTCCAAGTTTTGGCCCAAGAAGGGTAAGATTGTCTTTTATGCTCAAATATGGACACAAATTTTGAAATCACAAAACCAAGTCAAAAATATACTTTTTGGAAACTAGATATTTCAATGATCATTTTGTCCTTCTTCGTCGAGTTCATTCGAGGCCCACAAGATCATGTTTTTGACAATGCAAGGTTTATGCTCATTGGGGCCCATTTGTTAGGGTTTTAAGTCAACTCTCTTTCTCCATCACTCTTTTCATTCTCAAACCCTAACCGTAGAGTAGCCGAAGGAGAGAAAGCCTTTTCTTTCCACTTCATTTTTCTTGAATGATCAAGCTAGAAGACTCCAAATGGAATTCCAAGACCATCATCTTCTTCCTCTCATCCCAAGCTTTCCATTGATACAAATTTCTTAAAGTTTCTAGTTGGGCAAGAGCTCCATTTCCTTCCTTCTCTCTTCTTTGGCCTTTTCTAGTCTTTAGGCTTAGCTTGAGTGGAAGTGCTTGAAGAAAGATTTGTGGCATCTTGGACTAAGGCAAGTAAACAATCGAGGATGGATGTTAGCATGTGTGCATTTAGTTTGTTTTCTTTTCATTCTCTTCATTTCATTGGAAATCTATGTCTTGAATGGAAAATTTGGGGATTTTGTTTTACATTGGAGAATGAGAATGTGATGTCTCAATTTGTGCTATGAAATGGGTGTCTTATCCCTTTGAGAGCATGTAGGCTCAGGGAAGTGCAGGTTGAATGGGAGTTAAGAAGATGGGAAAAAGAAATGTAAAAAAATCGGAATTGAAATGCACTTCCCGTGCAGTTTCGGTCAGCCGCTGGTCAACTGGCGGCTAGCCGAAATCCCCATTTCGGCTAACCGCGAACTGACCGAGCTCGGCGGTTCCTTTTCCAGAAGCTGGCATGTGCATCAAGGTTCAGCGGTTAGCCCTACAGTCAGCTTACGGCTAGCCTCCAGGTCCCATTTCGGCTAACCGCAAGTCAACTGAAGTCAGTTCGGTTTCTTTTCCAGAGAGCTGCGTTTGGACTTGGGTTTCCAGCGGTCAGTCAGTTCCCACCAGATCCTAGTTCGGCTAGCCGACATCTGACCGCGAGCTGACCGAATTTGACACCATTGCCCATTTTGAAGAATATTTGTAAGAATGAAAACTAGAACATGTGAAGTGACCTTTAGCCTGATATTGTGCACTCGAAACCTGAGATGTCTTTTAACTTCGGGGGCACCGATTCTCTTTTAATTCCAACATTTAGGGTTTCGTTTACACAAAGATCAACCAAATGGTCCTTACATGTGCTTGATAGACTTTGTGTTCGTACTTTAACTTTTGATACAATGAATATCATTGTGTATTCATTTTGAATGTTATGTACAAGCTTGTTTGAAGATTTGTTCCAAAAGTAAAAAAAAAGAAAGAAAAAGGGGGTCACTTCCTAAGCGTGTTATGCATATTAATTATGCCTTTTGCTAGTCGTGTTTGTCGTGTTTTGATAAGTGATTTTCGCCTTTTATCTCGACATGTTTAGACAGTGTTTCGCGTGTTTTGTGCATTCATGAATTTAAGTGAACACCACTAAGCTTGGACTGCCCTTTCAGTTTGATCCACTGTCCGGGGGCCCTTAAACATGTGGACTATCTGCAGATTGGTCGTGTATTTTATTACACATCGTGCGTGTACGGTTCCGCGGACGGAATCCCCGTATATGTGGGAATCGTGTCGTGATTATAATTATGTATATCGTGCGTGCTTGCTCTTTTCATTATAAATGATAGAGAAAGGATGGGCTCTTTGTGGATTTACTATTCACGATATTATAAGTATTCATGTTAGTTTTGCTCGTATTTTGAAATGTACCTTAGTCATGTAACTGTTTCCAATTCAGCAAAATGTTTAATAGGTTTCTCTAAACATTCACTTCTTACATGCTCATGCCTAAATTGATTACATGCCAAACCGTCATGTTTGACCCTTGTATGAAGGTGTCCAGGTGCAGGAGACGTTGCCTTTAAGGAGGAGCGTCCGGAAAAGGCTCTTGAGTCAGCCCCAGTCAAAGAGTGGCAACCCGACGATGTCAACTAGACGTCGGGCGGGTTCTTGAGTTGCGCTTCATTTTGTCATGGGTTCATTTGGTTATTTTGAGAATTGTATTGGCTTTTGTTGGCCTCTTATGAGATGTAACTAAACTTAACTACATTTTTTGTATTAGACTCATAACTTGAATTATAATGGGAATGCCATGTTAACTCCTTTGTTTTGATACTATGTCTTGATATTATTTGCCATAGCACTTAAAAATTTATTGGTGTTTATCTTGATGTGATTTGCTACATGCTTCTGCAAACTTGATCATGTGGGAGAGATTCCGCGTGTTTCGGGAATCCTCACCACGGGAACCTATGGGAAAACAAACCAACAACACAATCAACGTCACGGGCCCGAGATCCGTTCTGGGGTCACGACAAAATCTCCCACATGGCGGCGGGATTCGCAGTAGTCAGAAATTTGAAATTATTAATGAATAATTCAAAGAGTACCATTCTGATTGGAAGATGGAATCATTGCAAATCAAATTTTAAAAGATAATCTCATTTTTCTTAGGACAACTCATCTTCAAATGGCTATAACTTTCAATCCGATTGTCGGATCAATGAAATTTACCTATCGTTGGAAAGCCTATTTAGAGTAGATACTCGTGGAGCCCAAGAATGTGCTAATAAGAGCTATATTGAGAAAGTTATTTTGTGTGGATATTTTCATATTCATTTTTAGACGGGATTGCAAATTAAATCTACACCGTTGATTATCAATTGCTGCACATCCGTTGTGGGACCCCATTTGAAGATTAGTCAAGCCACCCAGAGGTTTCCAGAAGCTTCCACCTCATTCAAATTCAAAAGGATAAGAGATATACCTTATCAATGAAGATAAATCAAATCTGCAAAGAAGGTGTCCAGATTCAATGTATCTATAAGATAACCGGAGATATAAAAGGAACCAAAAAGTAGCATACGAGAGAAACACTCCACCCCTTGGACGTCCCTAATTATTCTCTCTCATTTTTCTCTTCTTTTCCTAATTAATAGAATTTAAGAGTTATTTTTTGGTATTCTGGGGCCCTGTTCCAGAACTAGGTTAGAAGAGTGTGAGAGAAATTTGTAATTGCCATGAAGTTCTTAATGAAAATCACATATTTTGCAATGGATGAGTAGAACCTTGGATCAGAATGTCAGATGAAGTTAAGTATTTTTCATCATTAATCTATGCGATATTTTTGTCTCTTGCGTATTGATTATAATAATAAATCTGCCTTCTGTCATTGACAACCTATGTTATTCAATTTTTTATTTGAACAATGCTTTAATCATGTATGTTTTCTTAATAGATTATTATTAGATTGAAATTCTTTGATAATCTGTCTTTGATTAATATGTGATATTTAGTTAAGTTCATAATTTCATTAGGTGAAGGAGATTTTTGCCTTAAATAAATTGTGAAAAATTGTGCCATTTGATAGAGAAATTATGTGAATTAGAAACATTGATTTGTTTCTGATTTGAAGAATTTTGGGGACAAATTTATTTTATATATTGCATAGAATGATGGTGGAACTACTTAATGGATTCATGATATTCTGATATGCACTTTCTCATATTTTATTGCTGCACTCTAGATTTAACATTTTCTCAATCTTATCATTTTTTTCTTTTCTTTTTCTCTCTTGTCATTATCATTGAAAAAAAAATCAGATTTGGAATTTTAACTTGGTAGTGCTCCATGTGGGATTCGACCTGTACTTGCCACTGTCTTAAAAGGACAGCTGTGCACTTGCAGTATTAAAAGATTGATTTTAAATTCACATCATCACGGGATATGATTTATCCTTAAATAAATAATGACTTTTAAAGAAAGGATAACTTGTACATTTTAGGTCTTCAAATTTGGAAAAAGGACCTCACACACTATGAAAAAAGATCGTAGAGCTAAAGCCAAAAAGTGAAATATTGAGGGACCTGTGGCCGAATGTAACGCCCCAAGATCCGGGCGCCTCGAATCTCGGGATGCTACAAGAAAGTACCTAAGAGATACGAAAAAATCCAATAATATAATCAAGTATGAATCTCATATGAGCAAGTAATTGGACAAAGCCCTAAAATTTTGGTTCACTTTAAAGGATTACAAGATACTTTCCGTAATTAAACTAACTATTCAATCTTAGGCCGACACGGCCAGCTACAAGAAAAATGAGAGAATAGAGATCTAAGTGTTAGACGCCTCTCGATGCACCAACTGCATCATACTCTAAACCCCTTGGCAACGGATCAGCCGCCAAGCAATTCTACCAATCAAAGAAAGCGGAAGAGAAGATACCTGAAAACACCAAGGATTGGGTCAGGCTCGACGAGTCAGGCAAATAGGCATATTTAGATGTCAATACATTATATTAATAGATAAGGAAGAAGACCATACCTGATCCCAGTTGTACCTGCGTGATTAGTATAACCAAAGAAATATAGAATATCAAAGTGCAACGAAAAACAATGTGGAGTGTAGTGCATGAACGATAATCAAGATGTTTATATAACATATGTTTGATACAACATATTAGGTAGATAAGAGAAGCCATCATCAACAAGACATCATATAAAATCATATAGCACATCAGAGTCACAAGTAGCCCAGATAACCTGAGGACGTAACCTTACCATATATGTAACCATCGTATCCAGATCCAATTATAACAATGTTGACAGTTAAAGATAATAAACAATGGTATCCATAATACATAATAATTATACATCCAATATACATCCACAAGAGCATATAAAGGCACGTCCACAGTTGAAGTACAAGGGACGTGAGGGGTCAGAGCCAGTTCATCGTCGTTGTCCCAACAACTGTCGATGGACATTAGCCATGGGGGTCATAGCCACCCATCACTACCGTCACATCGAATAGGAGCGTACAAGAGTCCATCAATATCCATAGCCACAGTCAAGTCTCAGTCATTGGTCTTACGTGCTAGATCTACCTCAACACTCAATATCCATCCACATGTACCCGGTCCGAATGTCGGCGGTCTCGGTACCCGATCACTCATCGGTACCTACTGTACTCAATCACTCAACACTCAATATCCATACACACGTACCCGGTCCGTATGTCGGCGGTCTCGGTACCCGATCACTCATCGGTACCTACTGTACTCAATCACTCAACACTCAATATCAATGTCCATGCCGGCATCATAACCCTCGAAAGACCAATCGTACATCCATGTA
Source organism: Cinnamomum chago (assembly GCA_038049695.1). Lineage (NCBI taxonomy): Eukaryota > Viridiplantae > Streptophyta > Magnoliopsida > Laurales > Lauraceae > Cinnamomum > Cinnamomum chago. The sequence continues at coordinate 39,284,645 of CP142458.1, forward strand.
TCCTATGGATCACTAGGTGGGGGTACTCCGAACTGGATAGCCTTATTATCCTTATTATGAGATGATAGTAGTCAAGGGTACGAGGCACGGAGTTCAAGTATAGTTAATCCATCCTTGTGATTCTAAACAGCTAATAATACATACCCTTATAAACCCCGCTTCTCTATGCGCTTAATTAGTATTATCTCATTATACGGTCCATTCATCAATATCTACCGTTAAGTTCCCATTATTACAGGTCATGACTTTTAGTGACATGTCTCGACATTTCATCCAATACGGACCGTGATCGTGGATCAGAGCCTAAGTGCAATGCCTTGATTTATAATATCTCTCGAGGCCTACATCCAAAGTTCGGACCTACCAGCCAGACTTAGTGTCCGTTTCACAATATAAGTACCACATATCTCAAATACATTGGTAATCAGTGCCCCTCTCTTCAGGTCCAGGGTCCCACTTCACCTACGACAATGATCACGGAGCCCCTGATGCTTATTAAATATCCTCGGTACTCTTGTAGGTAATTAGCATCATAAGACATCCATAACCATTGGATCGGGTTCCGTTTACAACCTAAGACCCTACTTAGGTGAAAACACAGTCTGCAGTGTCCCTGGTCGACCTGGAGGGTCCCCCGGTCGACCGGGTGAACTACAAACATTAAATCAAACAGTTGGCAGATGAGGTGTTCCCCAGTGTGGCCGGTCGACTAGGTCTCTTGGCTGGTCGATCGGGTACATTGAGTCAGGCACCCTGTGAGTGATTTCAGCTCCTAGCTGAAAGGGGATTCCCCTGTGTGCCCGGTCGACATCATGGGTGACCAGGTCGACTGGGTACACACGAAATCCATATTTTTAACATCCTACCCTCTTCCATTTTCCATCAAAACTACATCAAATGGATTCCAGATCTTCACCAAACACTTCCAAACATTAAACACACCTCCCTCATCATGATCTCATCACAAATGGGCCATTGATCTTCCAAATGGGGGATTCTCATCCATCAATGGCCAATAACACATAAGAAAAGGCTTAGAACAACTATCCATGCATAATACCATCTAATCAACCATCTAAGTACAGAAATCATGCCAAATAACTATAAAAGACAATAATTAACAATCTAAGCATGTTAATCAATTTTAATTAAAGAATCTAAGCATGTCTACTTGCCTAATTAGGAAGAAATCTCCTCAAATAGCTTGGGCTCCACTCCAATAGCTCTAAGATCACCCCAATGGTTGAATCTACAATCTCTACACCCATTCCCAAAGAGAGAAATGCATAAGAAAGAGAAATTTAAGGGAAAGAGCTATACTACAAGGAAATTGGAAATAGTAAATGAGTATTACCTTTACTTGGAGAGGAAAGAGAGATCTTGGAGATGAGAGACCCTAATCTCTATCTGAGAAAGAGAGAGAGAGAGAGAGAGAGAGAGAGAGAGAGATGGGAGGGAATTGTAGTGAAATGAGAGGAAGAGATAAGAGGGGTTTCTTTTATAGGGGTTGGTTGGATTATAGTCCAAAATGCCCTCCCTTGCTAGAGTAAGTTTAGGATAAGGATGAAGGTATTTGGAGAATGCTAAAATAGAATGACCAAAGGGTCCTTGGTTGCCAATAGAAATAAAGGATAAAGACTAGGGAAATTTAGGTATTCACATTTAATGACTAAAGTATCCTCAAATGAGTGGTTGTGAATAAAGGAGCCTAAGGGCAATAAAGGTAGGCTATATATTATGACAAAAGTGCCCATGTTTACTTGGTGGAGAGTAAATGAGCCAAGGACATTTATGATATTGGAATTTCCAAAAAGGAGGGGAAAGGTGTGGTAATAAAGACTAAAGTACCCCCATATGATAAATGGGTTAATGAGTTGGGCCATGGGTAGTTGAGTCATTGTAAGGTCAATTGCACAACTCTCTAAGGGAAACCCATCTATAATTAGGATTACCACTAAGGCCTCTAATTGGTTAATTAATTCTAAGAAAACCACTATTAATCTTACAAGAGTCTCAATCCTATAAACTAGGCTTAATTAATGGGAAATGACTAACTATTCATGCTAATCACCCATTAAATAGGATAAGCTATGATTGACTTGGTCAAATTGGGTCCCACTAGGTATTTCTAGGAACGGGTCCTCACACCGAATGCCCCTATTTTTTTGGTAACCCCAGCCAAAGGGGCTCGGACACAAGAGAGAGCCCGTATACACACGGGAAGACAACCCAAACAAGCAGGAAGAAGGCCCACACAAGTGAGAAAGAAAGCCCGCACAAGTGGGAGAATGTGGCATACCCAGGGTTCGAACCCTAGATAACCAAGTGAGAACTGCCGCCACTTACCAGTGAAGTAAGTGGCCGTTCTCAATCTAATTAATGGCTTAGCAAAGAAAACAACTGTATGAATCCAATTCGTGGGCAATCAAGAGTTTGCTTTTATGTTCTCTAACCAACAATAAACAAAATGCCACGTTGTAAAAGAAATGTTGAAGTTATCCTTTACTTTGACCATTCACTTATTATTAAAGGGAAGACGAAAAATGAATACCCAACTATTACCATAATAAACAAGATCTTAGAAAAGTTGGAGTCCCAACTACTTCTCCACCATGTATTCCTCACCCTTCACTTCTTTAACAGTTTTTTTTACCTAATCCATTTTCCCCTTAAACTCCTCATATTCAGTTCCATGTACTGAAAGAACTTCAAACAAAATATCAGCTATTAATTGTATTTCCATGTACTGAAAGAACTTCAAACAAAATATCAGCTATTAATTGTATATTTCTTTCTTTGGATTCACATATTAAGTGGGTTTCAACTGCGCTAACAGTTAGGGCTTCCTTGTTTGCATTATAATAGATAGGAATTCATAGCCACATAAGGTCTATTGGAGATTATTAAAGAAGTGAAGTGTGAATGACGTGAGGACTGAGTGCTCGTGGGTTGGGCCAGCCCGATCCGAGCCTAGCTTGGATAGGACCAAGCTTGGATATGTAATTAGGGCCCGATTAACAATTGGGCCTGGCTTGGATTAAGTGATAGAAAGCCCATAACCCAGATCGGCGAGAACCATGTAAGAAATGCATATAATTTAATTTAATTAGTACTCAAATACTCCTAAAAGTGATAAAAAGCCAAGCCCAACCATCCCAATTTATTAAATGGGTGGGCTCGAGCCTAACTTTCATGGTCTGTGTCGGGCATGGGCCAGTGTTTCGAAAGTCTGGCCGGGCTAGATATGCCTTAGCCCGGCCCATGAATACCCTTACGTGAGGTGACGAGTGATAGATATAAGGTAGTAATGTATATGAGATCTTGACTTTACTAGGATTTTAATTTAAATGGTGAGGGCTTGATATTCATTTTGCATCTTCCCTTCAATCACTTTTCATTAAAGGTAAGGTTATTTGATGGGTTTTTTTTAATCTATTTACTTTAAAATTCCATTTTTATGCATGAAGTCCTATCTATTCAATTCCTATGTAAACAAACAGGCTCTTAGGGTTTGTTTGTGTATTTGAAACAAGTTCGGATCTCCTGTTTCGTCCAAACAGGACCGCGTGTCAAAAAGTACCAGGTCTGAGGGCCCTTTCATTTGCCTTTTTATAATGAAAAATGAAAAATAAAGGGTCTTTTTTTTATAAATTTGTGAAAAAAAGCCCTATACCAATTTGTTCTCTTATTAATCCGGCAACGACACTGCTCCTCTACAACTTCCTCTCCTTTCCCACGACCCAACCATGATCACATTCTCTCCTCTCCCGGCGACGCAGCCGCCATTGAGGCCGCCTTGACCTTCGTCTATCTCTGTCTTTCATCCTCCAGGTCCTAGCCCACCTCCGTTGTTGTGCTGATATCCTGCCATGCCTCAAGTTTTTCGACTGGGCCAGCTGCCAGTATTGCTTCCACCACACATGCGCCACCTACAATGCCAATTTCAAGATCCTTCTCCGCGCCCACCTCATGACCGTCATGCTCGATTGGCTCTACGCCTTCTCTGGCTACCAGCCTACCACCACAACCTCTACCGCATCCACTTCCACGACACCCTTGTCATGGGCTACGCCGTCGCCGACCAACCTGACATTGCCCTCCACCTCATCTCCTGGCTCTTGCTGTTGAAACAGCTGTAGGGATCTCACTTTAAAAAAAAAAATCAAAAAAGCAGGTCTCTTCCATTAACAACTGTAAAATCTGAAAATGGGTACTCCAGAAATGAAATGTTTCAGAAAACATGGAAAGACAAAAATCCCAGGGCCTTGGTTAAGTTTGAAACAGGAAAAAAGGCACAATTGTATTGAAAATGAAACATGAGTAATACTGAGATTCACTATAAGAAATTTGGGGTTTAAGGACGACACAAATTGTCCCAAAATATACATATTTCGTTACCGAAACTAATTAAGAAGAAAAATTTTCGTCACCTGTTTTGTTGCCAAAGCCTTGTCCCTAAAAGGTATTGGAGACGAAAAAAAATTCGTCATTGAAAAAGATAAATTTGTGACGATTTTTTTGTCTCCAATACACGCTGTTGGAAACATACATGTAAGTAATTTTTTTTCGTCTCCAATACACTCTGTTGGAAACATACTTGTAAATAATTAGTGACGAAATATTTTGTCATTAAAGGAAGAAATTAAAGACAAAAATATTTTGTCATAAATATAAGAAATAGAGACGAAATAATTTTGTCGCGTTTAATATAAAGAATGTCACAGCCCTGCCCAACTCAAGGACTTCCTAGGAGGTCACCCATCCTAGTATTGCTCCCGCCCGAGCACGCTTAACTTCGGAGTTCTTACGATTTCCGGAGCCGCACGGTTTTAGAAGGCTCATGCTAAGTTAATACGGGGTTTGACTTATAAGCCCATGGTCAGGACTTGGATATTTACGATGCGGGCTAATGGAAACTCACCGTTTGAAGCCCGTGGTCGACACGCTACGCCCCGTGGTTAAGGGTACCGCCCGGACCAAGATCTCATTTTCTCCCCCACTAGAAATAGAGCCGTCCTCGGCTCTGATACCAACTGTCACAGCCCCGCCCAAGTCAGCATGAAATTGTCCGCTTTGGCCCACGTGCACGCGCGAGGACTTCTTAGGAGGTCACCCATCCTAGTACTGCTCCCGCCCGAGCACGCTTAACTTCGGAGTTCTTACGATTTTCAGGGCCGCACGGTTTTAAAAATCCTCATGCTAAGTTAATGCGGGGTTTGACTTATAAGCCCAAGGTCAAGACTTGGATATTTCTGATGTAGGTTAACGAAGACTCACCGTTTGAAGCCCGTGGTTGACACGCTACGCCCCGTGGTTAAGGGTATCGCCCGGACCAAGATCTCACATTCTCCCCCACTAGAAATAGAGTCGTCCTCGGCTCTGATACCAACTGTCACAGCCCCGCCCAACTCAGCATGAAATTGTCCTCTTTGGCCCACGTGCACGCGCGAAGACTTCCCAAGAGGTCACCCATCCTAGTACTGCTCCCGCCCGAGCACGCTTAACTTCGGAGTTCTTACATTTTTCACGGCCGCATGGTTTTAAAAAGTCTCATGCTAAGTTAATACGGGGTTTGACTTATAAGCCCAAGGTCAAGACTTAGATATTTTCGATGCGAGCTAACGGAGACTCACCGTTTGAAGCCCGTGGTTGACATGCTAGGCCTCGTGGTTAAGGGTACTGCCCGGACCAAGTTCTCACAGTAGCAGAGACTGAGAGTGGTAGGTGTACCTGGTGGTGGCGGACTCCTGGATGGAGGATGACGGGCACAGATGATGGTGATTGGTGATGGTGGTTGCGTCTGGGAGTTCTAGGCGAGAGAGACAGAGAGAAGTAGAGATGAGAGGGATCACTGATCAGGGATGAGTCTGTACTGCGTGTGTTGATGGAGGGTGATGATGATTGATGGGGGCCAATGGGCCATGGGGATGCTACTTGAGACGATGGGTGGGAGATGTTGGAAAAGGGTTTTGGAAAATGGGGAAATGAGTTCTTCTCTCCTCTTCTGGAAAAGGGGGAAAAGGGTTTTGGAAAAGAGAGACCGGGATAGATGGAGGGACAAAGGGGGAAATGGGTTTTGGAAAAGGGGCGTTGGATTGGGGGGGGGGGGCATTTTAGTCATTTTAAAGGCTTTTCAAAAGCAATACTTGTAAGAGATGAATAGGCTCAAGTGCGAATGAAATTGGCGCCTTATTTTGTTAGCCGAAATATTTTCGTCTTCCATAACTTATCCTTATTAGTGAAGAATTACGTTCGTCGCAAAAATAAATTATATTGTGACAAAAATGTTCGTCTCCAATGAGCTAAAATAATTCGCACCAACGCAAATGAAATTGGCGCCTTATTTTGGTGACCAAATATTTTCGTCTTCCATAACTTATTCTTAATAGTGACGAATTATGTTAGTCACAAAAACAAATTATATTTTGTAACAAAAATATTCGTCTCCAATGAGCTAAAATAATTCGAGCCAAAGCAAATGAAATTGGTGCCTTATTTTGGTGACGAAATATGTTCGTCTTCCATAACTTATTCTTATTAGTGACGAATTACGTTCGTCGCAAAAACAAATTATATTTTGTGACAAAAATGTTCGTCTCCAATGAGCTAAAATAATTCACGCCAACGCAAATGAAATTGGCGCCTTATTATGGTGACCAAATATTTTTGTCTTCTCCATAACATATCCTTATTAGTGATGAATTACATTCGTCACAAAAAAAAAAAAAATTGTAACAAAAATGATCGTCTCTAATGAGCTAAAATAATTCGCGTCAAAGCAAATGAAATTGGCGCCTTATTTTGGTGACGAGATATGTTCGTCTTCCATAACTTATCCTTATTGGTGACGAATTACGTTCGTCGTAAAAAAAATTATATTTTGTGACAACAAGGTTCGTCTCTAATGAGCTAAAATAATTGGTGCCAATGCAAATGAAGTTGGCGCCTTATTTTTGCAGACGAAATTTTTTTTTTGTCTCCTATACTTTTGAAAAAAATGAAAACAAACGACAAAATTTATATTTCGTCATCTTTGAGTGTTCTTTTAAGACCAAAATATTTTTCGTCACAACAGCCTAGATTTCCTGTAGTGATACTATCAACCAAAAGCCCTTGTGATTGTATTTGAGGACTAAAAAATGTATGAACCAGGAAGTGAGTGTAGAGTATTCACGAGGAAGATGATTAAAGGACCTGCCTGCTTTGTGGGTTCAGGCAATCCAATTCCCACCAGTGCCATGTTTCTGGACGTAGTTCACTCGGCGTTGCCAAGGTCGACAGTGGTTCTTTGCCTTTTGATTTCAGAAAAAGAAAAAAAGCAACAAAACAAAACAAAAGAAAAAGAGATCCAGAAACGGGGGGGGGGGGGGGGAGGTCGGTTAATTAAATCATCAGGAGAGAGAGAGAGTCCTCCTTCTTCCCTCCATCGCTTTTCTTCCCCAGCAACGATCAGAAGTCCGGATCATCGGGGACGATGGTTGCAGCTTTTGCCGATGTAAGGTTTCTTGAAATATTTTGTTTTATTTGTAAAAAAGCCCTCCCTCTTTTCTTTTATTCATTTGAGGGAAGCAGCTGAGAGGAAGAGCACAGCTGACTTGATATGATTGACACCTGTCCTCACGTTATCGGGCAGAATAGTTTCATGTTTGGACGATACCGGGATCCGGACTCCTTTTGGAAACCATGGGTTCCCTAATTAGTATGTTGGGAAATTTATCATTTGAAACCCAATTAGGAAACCTAGCTGGAGATGGGCCGTGATTTCAATGTCATGTAGGGAGATTGATTAGTAGCACTAGCACCACCTCGATCTCTCTCTCAATGGAGAGTTTTTAGGGGAGGAGATTACATATAGATCATAAGAAAATTAATTAGATTTTGAGCGGTTCCCTCATTGGCATAGCCCTATAATTGCTCGATACATGGCGGGTGAGGTGGCAGTGGTGAGGACTCGGTATTTCAAAATGGAAAGATCTCAAAACCCTTCAAAATTGCATTATACTAGCGTGAGAGGCCCAATAAAAAAAGAAAAAAAAAACAAGAACTTAATATTTTTAAACATAATATTATGAATAAAATATATCCAAAAAAATAGATATATTATTTAAACCTTTTGAAATTATCTATATCAAATCTATAAAAAAGAAACAAAGTTGCAATTATAATTCTTTTTCAAATAAAAAATCAAAAATCAAAAGAGTAAACATTAGTAACAACTAACAACTATCGTATCTGAATGCAAATAAAAAAATATCATACAAATGAATTGGACATCTCAAGGAGATTCTGAATGGCATGAGATCAAGGAAGATGATCACTAATATCAATCACACCTCTATTACATCGTACCAGTGCATTGACGCTTTCAATATTCAAAGACATTGCCATTATATCTAGTCTTGAAGATCAAATACTTAGGATCTTTATTGATCATAATTGGGCTAAAGCTGCAACATTGATTAATAGGAATTGAAGGAAAAAATAAAGTGAAAGCAATTTATGGATCATTACAAAAACCCCAATGCAAAATGCAGTATCTTTAAAAAGCAAAATGCAATTTCACGTTAAAACATTTACTACCAAAAAATACAAATGAGAATAACTACAATAACACAAAAGAAAAGAAAACAAAAGAAAAGAAAATCATACCTCTACTACTTGCAGATATGAGTGATTTGATGGCTGGCTAGTAGAGAGTGTTAGGGATTTTGTATTTGCAATTTGATGGATGCTTTTTCACTTTAGCATCATTTGAATTTTCACACATGCATTATTTTAGAAAACCTTGAAATCTGGTTTTATACATGCATTGCTTTTAAGATTTGTAAAAGTATTGTTTTATGCATGTTTTGTTTATAAACTTGGGTGCATTGATTTTTGAATTCAAACTCTTTTGAAAACCTAATTCTTTGTGCATTACTTTTGAGAAATCATATTGAGAATTTAGGTTTGTGCCTTGCATACATTCATCACTTTCAGAATCATTTTTGTATGTACTTTTATGTGAAAAGAGTTTTTAGAAATCCAGCTAGCCTTTGGTTTTAAAGTTTCGAATCATATTAGGCTTTTTGTGTTTCATGTTTTTTAAACATCTTCGTTTGATTTACAACATGTTACCAAGCTTGATTTAGTGGCCCAAAAATCCCCACAAAGAGAAACCTTCAAATATGCAAAAGTTGGGAATTTTTGTCCTAGGGGGTGGTCCGGCAGTGTCGCCGGTCGACCGGCCCAGAGGTCCCGGTCGACCGGGAACACTGCAGGCCAACTGGGCCCCTTGAGCCCCAACGGTCATATTTCCGACCGTTGTGTGATCCCGGTAGACCGAGACCTGTTTCCAGGTCGACCGAGAACTAGCCGTTGGACTGTTTTTCATTATAAAGTCCATCCATTTCCAACCTTTTTAGAGGCTTGAAACATGAACTTTTGAGACCATATTGGAGCCAAAGAAAGGGGAAGAAGTTGGAAAGGCTAGAGGGCTATTTGGAAATCAAATACTTGAGTTTTAAAAATGTACATCTTACTTATCTTTTTGATTTCCATTAAAAGTAGAATCAATGCATGTTTAAATCTTTGTATTTTCATTGATGCATGATTTCTAGCTTTTAAAGAGTTGTTTTGCAAACTCATTATCATCATCGGTATATTAGAATGGTTTACAATCACTCTTATCTAAATCACATGTGTTCTTAGACTTTAATATTCATACAACATGCTTTAGTTCATTTCTTTAAGTTGTGTGAATCTTTCATGTGATTAGCATTTCTCTTCAATCATCATTTTATAAGCTTTGATTTTAAAATGCATCATGCATTCATTTAAGAACTTCATTGTTGAAATTGATTGAAGAAAAGCATTCATACACTTGTGCACACACTTTAACTCATTTAGTGTATGTTTGTAATTTGAATTACACTTTCATATTAGCCTATGTAGAGGCAATTCAATTGTGCTTAAATTGTATCTCTTGGAGTGTTATTTTGTGAAGACACCTTCTTTGAGAAATCTATTGTGTAAAGGTTATTGCTTAGCCTAAGAAAAGCATTGTGTAAAGGTTATTGCTTAGCCTAAGAAAAGCATATTGTAAAGGTTATTGCTTAGCCTAGAAAAACACATTGAGAGGTTGTTGTTTAGCCTAGAAAAACAACATTGTAAGGGTTATTGCTTAGCCTAGTAAAAAGCATAAATAGTGGAAATCCGGTGGGGTGATTGGATCACAAGCCGGTAGTGGACGTAGGCATTGAGGCCGAACCACTATAAACCTTTGTGTTGTGGTGTATGCTTGTGGTGATTCATTTATTAGCTTCCGCATCTTGTTTGATTAATATCATCACATGTGACTAGTTTATGTTAAGAAATTAAAATTGGTCATAGTTGTAGCACACCCTATTCACCCCCCCACTCTAGGGTTAGGGTCCTCAGGACTTTCAATTAGTATCAGAGCCTCGTGCTCTATCTTTTAGGATCACGTGTTTGGAACTCTTGATTAGGTGTAAAAACCTAGAGTCAAAACCCTAGAATTGTCCTTACATGAAAATCATTAGGATGGACTCCACTATGCTAGATCTTGTAGATTCTTCTAGACCCCTCCTTCTTCCTTCTATTGGAGATTCAAACCCTCAATCTAATGAATCTCAATGTGACATAAAAGAAGAAGATTTTAATGAAAATGAAGAAGATCTTCAACAAGCCTTTGAGGAATTATATGAATTATCCTTAAAGACTGAAAAGAAAAACAAAAAGTTAAGAGAAGAATCTAAAAGACTAAACAAAGAACTAGTCTCTTCAAAAGATGAACTTAGAGAGAAAGAAGAAGTAATAAATTGTTTAGAATCTAAGTTCATGATCTCTTTAAATAATCTATCTAACATTCAAGATGAACTAAAAGAATTAAAGATGGGTTATGATAATGTCAATAAGGAAAATTTAAATCTAAGAGATCAATTAAAAAGGCAAGACAAAGACTTTATCAATTTAGAAGCCAAGTTGATTAAAAGTAAGTTAAAAACCAAAGAACTTGGATCTAATGTTGTTAATGAACTAAAACTTGAACTAAAAGTTGCCAATGAAGAGCTAAGCAAATATAAGGAAATTGAAAATGAACTTTCAAAAGTCAAAAATGAAAATTCAATCCTTATAACCAAAGTCACTCAACTTGAAGGGTATAAACAAAAGTATGAGTGCAAGTTTACCCAAAGTGAAGAAAGACTTGAAAAATTATTTAAATTGGGTAAACCTCATGGAGATAGGACGGGTCTTGGATTTGATAGGAATATTTCACATGACCCTAAATTCACCAACACTTTTGTGAAAGGTGAGTCCTCTTTCTCTAGCACTCTTTCTCCAATGTCCAAAACTAAATGTCATTATTGTGGTAAAGTAGGACATTTCAAATTTGAGTGCAAACTAAGAAGAAGCCATGTGTCTAAACCCCTCCTTGAACCCAAAAAGGTAGAATCTAAATCTATGAAGGGTAAGACACTAAAAATCAAGGAAGACTCCAAAAAGATTAAACAAGTTAAATCATTTAAAATGGAGTCTCCTAAGATAGATTCTAAAAAGGTTAAACAAGTCAAACCAAGTTTAAAAGAATCTATGAACAAAAAGCTTCTCAACCTATCTCCCTTATATAAACCCATGAAAGAACTTTTGAATAAAGTAACAAAGTTAAATTTAAAATTCAAAAGTCAAGTAAAGGGAGAAAATAAGAGGAAAAGAAAAGTGAATCAATCCCCAAAGAAACAAACTCACCAACATCAAAAGACTAATCACCAATCTAAGCTAAATTTAGTTAAATCTAAATATCATGGTGATAAGTTTAAATTGAAAATTTATCAAGTCAAATCTCCTTTAAGTGGTGAGAAGTCCAAAATAGACCTCAAAGTTCAACCCTCTCAAGACCTTAGGTGGATTCCTAAAGTTATTTACTTAGACAAACCTTAAGGCCTTGAACCTTCTTGACCAACCTATTCTTTTTAAGTTAAATCACTTTGTTGGTCATGTTGCATTTGCATTTTGTTTCTATATAGTTACATCTATTAAAATGCATTGTTTCTTTATGATCAATTGATTTTGTTTTCATGCACCATTCTAAGTTACATATCATGGTTTTCAAAATCTTTTGATTATAATTTCATCATGTTTGATTTGCTTTTTGCACTCATTTAGTTTTATGTTTTGCATTGCATTTCTAAATGTTCAATTGATTGTGAGTTCAAAAGCTTTCATAGCTAGATTATTCATGATCAATTGTTGTTGAATCATTTGTGTAGATAAGTTTATTTGAACAAATGATTTGATTCAATTCAAGTTTTTCCATAGACTTCTAAGTTATACTTTTATATGGAAAATCATTGTTTTTGAAAAATCAACTTGTATGTGTTTCATTTAAGTTATATCTTTTAAAATACAATGTTGAAAATTGATCTTCAAAATCATTCTTTTTATGCTCATTGTTGGATTTTGTTTATCAAAATGATTTGAAGATTATTTGAATGGAAATGCTCTATAACATCATTAGCTATAATCATCAAAGCATGTTCCATGTTCTCATTTCCTTTTCTTTTGGTTTCATTATCTTAGAAATGGAAATGTATGTTGTTTGCATCCTTGCTTATTTGTTTACATTATTTTTATATGCAAATGACTATTGGTTCCATGTATGGTTGTGATCTTAGTAATATATGTAGAAACCATACTAGAACCCAAATCCATCCTCTATGCCTTATATTCATTTCTTTTTGGATGGTTATGATGTTGATTCATGTGAATTCTCTAAGTGATGTCATCCTTATACATGTTTCAACTTCATAGTAGTGCTCTTGATCATATGAAACTCTTTGAAATCCATTCATTGTATTTCTATATGGTTGATGGATATCTTAGATGTTGAATTCATATGATTTTGACACTTTGGAAATTGCATGCTTTACCAAGTCATATCCTTTTGCATTGCAATTTGCCTTGTTCATCATTATGCTCATTAGTCATATCTTTAAAAGTGATGAATATCCATTTATGATGCTTGATGGAATTTTGTGTTTGTCACATCCTTGCTCGTTAACATGTTGTCAAATTCAATTGGTTTCATTTGGTATAATTTAAGATTGATTTGATTTCTTGTGATTGTGATAGACGTTGTGTACATTGGATTGAGCTTGATAGTTACATATTTGTTCCATGTCACACACCATTAGCATCATAAATTTCATGTTTGCCGCCTCTCTTGCTCATATAGGTATATCTCATGACCACCATGTTTATGTGTTCATAATATTGGTTGGTTATTAGTTGATGTTGGCTTCATGATTGAATTTCATTTCACTCATCTTGCACATTAATAGTCATATTTATTGTTTGAATGAAATGATTTCAAATCTTACATAGCATATGATTTTCATAGTTAAATTATTTAATGCTATGTTTAGTAAACCCCATTTCATCATGGATAGCTCTAATTTGGATTTTTCCTAATAGTTATATTTTTAAATCCATTTTAGAGTGATTGTCTTTAATAGACTTATCTTTAAATCTCAATTGGTATTCTTTGTTTTTCCAATTGGTATCCATGATTGCTTTTCTCTTTGACCTAGCTCTCTTTTGGTAATTTGATCATTTTGTGCTTTATAGTTAAATGAATCTAATCCTTTCCTTGAAGTTGACCCTCATTTGGTTAAACCATCTTCTTCTTGCACCTAATAGTTAAATCTTTGTCAAAAGTTTGACAAAAGGAGAGAATGGATTGAGGGGGAGTGTAAACCTTCATAGGAAGTATTAGTTTTGATCAAATTAACCCTTGGATTGCCTTTAGACCCTTAGAGACTACTTCCATACATGATAGCCTGTTATGTGTTTCATTTTCGATTTCTTTTGTTAACAGGTGCTACTAAAGGTATTTTCCTTGTTTCATGTGTGTATGCACCTTTGCAATTTAATGGCAAAGGGGGAGAGAGCATTCAAGTACTCAAAGATCTCCTATTCTTCAAAAGGGGGAGAGAGCATTCAAGTTCTCAAGAAAGGGGAAGAGAATGTCCAAGCTTCCTAAGGGGAGATGTTGTATGATCTTCTACAGGGGGAGAGTGCATATCTTGCCAGAGGGAGAGAGAGGCATGGTCAAAGGGGGAGAGCAAATAGAAGAAAGAAAGCTTGGAGCTAAAGAAGATGCTTGGCCATAAAGAAAGAAAGATTGAAGAATGATCAAGCACCAAGCATCATGAAGAATGAAGAAAAGAGCCCAAGAGCCCAAGCTAAGAGAAGGAGCATCCAAGAAGATTTCAAGGATTGTCCGGCTGAGGGGGAGCTGAAGACTTAGTGTGTAATTTCAATGATGAGTAAGTTGCCATCAAATTGCAAAGGGGGAGATTGTTAGGGATTTTGTATTTGCAATTTGATGGATGCTTTTTCACTTTAGCTTTGAATTTTCACACATGCATTGTTTTAGAAAACCTTGAAATCTGGTTTTATACATGCATTGCTTTTAAGATTTGTAAAAGTATTGTTTTATGCATGTTTTGTTTCTAAACTTGGATGCATTGATTTTTGAATTCAAACTCTTTTGAAAACCTAATTCTTTGTGCATTACTTTTGAGAAATCATATTGAGAATTTAGGTTTGTGCCTTGCATACATTCATCACTTTCAGAATCATTTTTGTATGCACTTTTATGTGAAAAGAGTTTTTAGAAATCCAGCTAGCCTTTGGTTTTAAAGTTTCGAATCATATTAGGCTTTTTGTGTTTCATGTTTTTTAAACATCTTCGTTTGATTTACAACATGTTACCAAGCTTGATTTAGTGGCCCAAAAATCCCCACAAAGAGAAACCTTCAAATATGCAAAAGTTGGGAATTTTTGTCCCAGGGGGTGGTCCGGCAGTGTCGCCGGTCGACCGGCCCAGAGGTCCCGGCCGACCGGGAACACTGCAGGCCAACTGGGCCCCTTGAGCCCCAACGGTCATATTTCCGACCGTTGTGTGATCCCGGTAGACCGAGACCTGTTTCCAGGTCGACCGAGGACTAGCCGTTGGACTGTTTTTCATTATAAAGTCCATCCATTTCCAACCTTTTTAGAGGCTTGAAACATGAACTTTTGAGACCATATTGGAGCCAAAGAAAGGGGAAGAAGTTGGAAAGGCTAGAGGGCTATTTGGAAATCAAATACTTGAGTTTTAAAAATGTACATCTTACTTATCTTTTTTATTTCCATTAAAAGTAGAATCAATGCATGTTTAAATCTTTGTAATTTCATTGATGCATGATTTCTAGCTTTTAAAGAGTTGTTTTGCAAACTCATTATCATCATTGGTATATTAGAATGGTTTACAATCACTCTTATCTAAATCACATGTGTTCTTAGACTTTAATATTCATACAACATGCTTTAGTTCATTTCTTTAAGTTGTGTGAATCTTTCATGTGATTAGCATTTCTCTTCAATCATCATTTTATAAGCTTTGATTTTAAAATGCATCATGCATTCATTTAAGAACTTCATTGTTGAAATTGATTGAAGAAAAGCATTCATACACTTGTGCACACACTTTAACTCATTTAGTGTATGTTTGTAATTTGAATTACACTTTCATATTAGCCTATGTAGAGGCAATTCAATTGTGCTTAAATTGTATCTCTTGGAGTGTTATTTTGTGAAGACACCTTCTTTGAGAAATCTATTGTGTAAAGGTTATTGCTTAGCCTAAGAAAAGCATTGTGTAAAGGTTATTGCTTAGCCTAAGAAAAGCATATTGTAAAGGTTATTGCTTAGCCTAGAAAAACACATTGAGAGGTTGTTGTTTAGCCTAGAAAAACAACATTGTAAGGGTTATTGCTTAGCCTAGTAAAAAGCATAAATAGTGGAAATCCGGTGGGGTGATTGGATCACAAGCCGGTAGTGGACGTAGGCATTGAGGCCGAACCACTATAAACCTTTGTGTTGTGGTGTATGCTTATGGTGACTCATTTATTAGCTTCCGCATCTTGTTTGATTAATATCATCACATGTGACTAGTTTATGTTAAGAAATTAAAATTGGTCTAAATTGGTCATAGTTGTAGCACACCCTATTCACCCCCCCCCCCTCTAGGGTTAGGATCCTCAGGACTTTCAGAGAGTGGTGGGCTCAGTTTTGTGCTTGGAATTTGGGTAAGGAGGAGAAGAGATGGGTAGAGACGTGAAGGATGGTGCTGGTTGTTTAACGGTGGGTCGATTGGACTTTGGCCGTGAAAGTTGAAGTGGGCTCATGTATATATGATGTAGTAAAGAAAGTTTTTTTTTTTTTGTTTTTTTTGTTTTTGAAGCGGTATCAAAAGATTTCATTAGAAAAAAAGGGAGAGACAAAGAAAATCAAAACAAAGGAACAGAAGGAATGGAAAGGTGCAAGAGAGATGCACCAGCCCAACCTCAATTACAATAACACACCCACGCAAGGAATCAACCTATCGACCCTTTGCTTGGCTAATACATCTACTATGGAATTAGAAGATCTAAACACATGACAAAAGGAAACATTTATGTTGGTCAATAACTCCCTAATTTCATTAAAATGAAATTGGAATCTCAACGAATTAGCCTTCTTGTTGGACACCCAAGCAATCGCATTACAGGAATCACTTTCGATAAGAAGCTGTGCACCACCATATCTTGTAGAGAACAACCTAAGACCTTCCAGAATAGCTAGCACCTTCGCTTCATTGGAATCACACACACACACACCAATATTCTTAGAAACCATAAGTAACACCTCGCCCTTGCTATTGAGAAGCACACCCCCAATCCCTGCTTGACCTGGCTTCCCCCTTGAAGAACCATCCACATTGAACTTTAAAACCCCTTCTAAAGGGGAATACCAAGGGGTTGATCTCCTCTCCTTAGAAGACCCATACGCCATGCAAGCTCCCCAACTTGAAAGAATGCCGTCCAAGGTAAGCTTGGAGAACTCTTTTCTAATCAAAGCCCATTTTGCAATCCTAAAAGCAATTTTAGAGGTCAAATCTTCTGTAGAAGAAGAAGAACTCCTAAGGATTCTATCATTTCTCTCCTTCCAAATAGACCATAAGAAAGCAAAGGGGAGCATCCTTCGTAAGACTCGGCTACACCCTACGAAGCACCCACCCAACCAAGACTCCACGTCAGCAATATTCTTAGGGCAACACCAAGCTAAACCGCATCTCTGGTTAAAGTTGCTCCAAAACAAGGTTGCCACCTCACAATGAACAAAAAGATGGTTGATTAACTCCTCCTTGCCACACATCACACAATTCTCTAAAAGATTATTAGGAGTAAACCCTCTCCTTCTTAGATTATCAATCGTTGAGACTTTACGGACAACAACCAACCAACAAAAAGACTCGACCCGAAAAGGAGCCAACCCCAACCACACAAGGGAGGAAGGGGCCCTATGAAGCAAAGTTCCCTCCAAGGCCAAATAAAAAGCTTTACCCGAGAACTCTCCGGAGATGGAGTGCTTCCAAATCTTAGAGTTCTTAGATTCCCTTCAAAAACAAAAAAAAAGGTGTTACTGAGAATACTCAACAACTCCTCATAAGAGTCCCCCTCCAATGGCCGAAGACTCTTCCCGAAAAAGAACCCCCTCAAACTATGCAAACACTCCTCACCTCAAAACATTCATTGATAGAAGAGAAAGTGAATTGAACTTAAAGAAAGATGGCCGTGATGAAGAGGTTGAGACGGTAGAGATTTGGTATGCTCAGGTGGCTAGGTTCGGTGTTTGGTGGGTGTTAATGCAGGCTGTAACATCCCGTCCCTTAATCTTCTATTAATTATAATTAATTGCTTGATTAGTTAGTAAATGCATTTAGAGTCTTAGCGAGTCAAGTTTAATGTGTGGATCACGCATGCGAAGTTTCACACCAGTCCAAGCTCATTTGGGTACAGTAGGGTGGTGGTTTGCAATTTCGGAAAGTTTTCGGGGGTTTATTTGAGATTATAAGTTTTTGTGAGTTTAGGTGCATCAGGTAGGTCTCGACATTTCACAAACATTAGTCTTTTGTTGCGTTTCAATCTGACGCGTCGAAGAGGCCCAAATATCATCTTTAGTGAAACCAAGGACTAAACTCAAATTAACCCATAACCTAACCTAATATAACTACCTCACCCATCTCTTATTCTCTCTTTTTCATTTCACTATTCCTTCTCCAAAGACTCAGCCCCTTCACTGCCTCCCCTCCATTTCCGGCCACCAAAGCTCCGACATCGCCGGTGAAGCTTCACCTTCCCCAAGCCTCCAAGAGCTCACCCATCTACTTTTCCAAGTCTTTCATCCACAACCCACTCTAAGGTAAGCTCCTAAAGCATGTAAGCTTGGTGAATCTTCTTCCTTTTTCTCAGAAATGAAATAGAAGGACTCACCCAACCCATTTGCATTCATTTTGTAGTCGGTTTTGGGTTTGGAAGCCATTTTCTCAAGTTTGAGCTTAAAGAGGATTTTTCCCCAGATTTTCTCTTTGATTTTTTGTCAAGCTCTTCATCAAGGCAAGTCGATACATATATTTATGCTTGATATGTTTGTCTCCCTTAATTTGTATGAGAAAATGATGATTTAGATGTTAATTGCTCAATTGATGCTTCAGGGGTTTGAAAACTTGATAATTAGGTTTGTTAGCCTAATGAAATGGATTTTGATTTTCATGACTTGATTAGCTAGATTTGTGGGATGAGGGTAGACTGTTTTTGTACTTGATTTGGTTGTAAATCAGGTTCAAGGAAGAGGGAATGGATTTGGACCCATTTCACAGGTTCTGTAACTTTAGTGCGCGCGGTTGACCAGGCGGCCACACAGGATCAAGTTCTCTGGAACCTGACCAAAACACTATTCACCCATTTAACTTACAACAGGCCCGGTCAACCAGGTGCACAGGGGGATGTCGACATGATTTCTTTAGGTTGACAGGCCAAGGGCCAGGTCGACCGAGACAACTGTGAATCCCTTCTTGGAAGGGCCTTTTTCACCCTATTTTGGATGGACTTAGGTGGGATTTTGGCTATCCTTTTTGGAATAATTTGACTGTATGTGGGGATGTTTTGAGCCAACTTTCTTTACGGTTATTCCGGTTGTATCGGGATCCAACCTGGCTCAATCTTGAACGATAGGGACAACAGGATACCATTCTTTAAATCTATGCACGAAGATTGTTCGTTTGAGTATCGTGAACCCTAATCCCTTTCATTGACTGAGTATGTTGTACAATGCTTCGGATTTAACACTATACTTAGGTTTAGATTATCTATCGCTTTTGACTCTAAATTTGTACCGTCTGGTACTTGTCTACATGTAACGAACATGTTCATTAGCTTTGTTTACTTTACTTTGTTTGGGATCACATGAAGAACTTAGATGATGGACTTGGGATCACATGACTACTATTGAAGTTTGTTTGAAGTTTGATTTGATTTGAAGCAAAGTAGTTTCTCTAATGTTTGTTGAATCTTATAGCCCTGACTGATGTCTGTTTAGGATTCTTTGTGTCAGGCACCACTCAGCTGTTAACGTTCAACATAGCTAAGGCTCCACCTATGTGAGGACTTTGAATTTAGGACCATCTGCAATTCGGGTTGGTGTAATGAACACCCAGGTGTAATGGATGCCAATGGGGTATCGACTTTGATTGAATGGGGTATGATCCCAACTATTTATATCTCTGCCACAACTCAATGTGAGTAGGGAGGGCAATGACACTATCCCGTCATAATTAGCACATGTTAACCGCCAACCTTGATAGATGTTAATGTTCACTTGTTCTTGATTCTGATGCTTTGCATTCTTATGATCTTGTCTATCATTTACTCTCTTTAGTACTGCATATCTTTGGTGATTTATATATCTATCTGCTTGCCGACCTTTGTGTCTAATGATGTTACTCTTGGTGCATAGGTACCAAGCCCTTTTATCCCAAGGAGGAAGCGACCGAAGAAGTTTAAGCAGATCAGCCTAATGACTTCCTAGAGTATAGTACGAACGGCATTGTATAGCCATATCGACCCCGTACACGAGTGCCTTCATGCCTTATGCTGGATTTAGATTCATCTTTTGGTTTCTTTTATCTTTTGATTAAGCCCGGTTTTAGTGTGGCTTTCTTATTGTAAATAATACTTTTGTTAATTGTTCTAAACTTGAACTTTAGATATGATAATTCAATATGTGCTCTAAACTATACATCTTTAGATACCACATGTATGTTTGAAGCTTCCGCTATTTGTTATACGTATTCGATGACATGTATATACCTCACAGCGGTCTTCGATCCAGTTGGGACATGATTGGGGCCAAGTTACATTGATTAATGTTGGAAAAATTTTAATTGGCCCTAATCTCACGCATAACCCCGGTTTCACTTTTGGGGGTGTGACACAGGCCGTGAGGATGTTGTTTAGTTATCGAAATAAGATGTGATGAAGATAAGGATGCACATATGAAGGGAGGTGATGTGTTTGGAAGGTGGGTCGTGGGAAGATACGCAATGGTAGTGAAGTTAGATGGGTGAGAAAGAGCAAAGAGATAAAGGAAGTAAAACATGGAAGTAGAAACAGAAAAAAAACATAGAAGAAGTTGAGAAGAGAACCTAAGATGTAGAAGAGTCCAGTGATGCAATGAGAGACGATTCATAGAGTCGAAGCTCAGGTAATGCCATGATGAGGGTGGGAGGGGTTGAGTTCTGTGAATGAGAATGGATCTGCCATTTTTCCAATCGCCAATTTGATCAAAATCTAAAATAAAATAGTAAAATTAGAATTTCTTCAAAGTTCAATGTTTGATAAAACTAAAAAAAGGGAAAAGAAAAATAAAATGAAAGAAGCTATGGATCATCACAAAAACCCCAAAGTAGAATGCAATTTCATATTTAAGCATTTACTAAAAAAATATACAACAAAATACAAAAGATAAAAACTGCTACAAAAAGTTTAAAACAAATACTAAAGAAAAAAAAAAAGCATACCTCTATTGCATCGTCCCTTGAATCTATGACAACCACTGCATTGATGTTATTAATATTCAAAGACATTGCAATTATATCTATTTTTGAATATCAAATACTTGAATCTTTATTGATCATAATTGGACTAAAACTATAGCATTGAATAATAGAAATCGAAGGAAAAAGAATAAAGTGATAGGAATTTATGGATCATCACAAAAACCCTAATGCAAAATGTAGCTTCTTTTAAAAGCAAAATGCAATTTCACATTTTAAGATTTAGCACAAAAAATACAAAAGAAAAGAACTACAATAACGGAAAAAAATAAAAGAAAATACAAAAGAAAAGAAAATCATACCTCTAGTACTCGTACCTTGAATCTGACTATAATAAAAGGAAAAAAATACAAAAAAGAACTACAATAAAAAATCTATAACGAAATACAAAAGAAAAGAAATCATACCTCTTCGTGAATAAATTAAAATCTCTTGTTTCCCAATATGGAATAGCATCCATGTCTCTTTCTTTCTTTTTCCAGAGGACTCAATCTCTTGTAGATCAAGATCCTTAACATAAAAAAAAAATTCAAAAACCCATGAAACCATTAAAGAATTGTTTTTTTAGGAAAACACGAAGGTCGTGTAGATGAAGTAGGTCTAGCTGATGGAGCACCAAGATATAGATTGATGGGCTCAGTTTATGGGCTGCATAGATGGAGGTTAGTTTCAATAGGCGAGTCAATAGGTGGTTTGGATAGGTTCAAGTGTGTGTTGTGTTAGATTATATGGTCTCAATCCAGTGGATGATGTAATAAATTTATTTATTACATTATTTATCAATATAATCATGCTTTACTTTCATGAGATGAATGATGTTTTATTACTTTCTTGCACATAACCAATACGAATGACATGATGGTTCATGAGATGAACCGGAGCCCATAAGTATATTAGATGTGACACATGTGGATGGATGAGATCCACATACGGGAGACATATGTCACAAATTCTATACTTAAATTGATTTACAACCGGTGATGAGATTGGACATCTCATCTGATAAGGTTGTAACACTTTGATCACTATGAGATAGTGCGATTTGTCTTGATCATCAGAATGTAAGATTCTAGATTATCGTGCTAGTACATTGGATGTATTGAAGGACCATGAGAAGCACCTTATGAAACACTATCTATACTTTAAGGTTTGCTCTCATAATTCCCTTGCAATAGACTCTCAATCCTGAGACATTAATGAACTCAAGTTTTCTATCTATTCATTTGCTTTGAGTCACCAATGAGTGAGGCCAACTATAGGTCAACACCTCGGTGTCTTGGGTACGTGGTAGTAGGACTGTGGGAACATTCAATTGTCAAGATGGAATCTATCTACATTATTCCCTTGTGCTAATTAATGGATTTATCAGTAGTAAATGCACACCCATTTCAATTAAGAGTTAATTGGATGGTATTGATGATCACTATAATTAATTGGATCTCAAGGATAATAAGATATGGATCTAATTTGGTGGAAACGTCCAATTGATCCATGGATATAGATGGAGGGGCCTACTTGTGGTAATAGGGAACTTTTGGGTCTTTTTTGTAATTTATTCCTAAGATTGGAGTGTAATTGCATTTATATAGTGGAGTTATTTGTAATTAACTGTGGGCCTGGATTGCACATGAGATGTGGGGTCGGGGTGTCCTAGTTGGAGCCGGTTTTCTATGGAATCCCTAGTGGTCCCCCACGCTAGCCCAATTATTAGATCATTGCTAATTCTACTTGAACTCAAAATGAAAGGAATTAGAAAGTTACTATTTCTATTTGAAGTGAGACTTTTAATAATGGTAATAGTAAGTTACTGATTGTTATGGAAGTGAGACTTCTAATAATAATTAGAAAGAAGATGTTACTAATTCTTATGGAAGTGAGACTTTTATTTTAATTAGAAAGAGGAGGTTGTATAGGGCTATAAATAGGGGAACCAAACCCCTTGGATGACTACCTTGGAATTCATGCCCAATAATGCAAGAGTTGCACTCCCTCCTTTGTTAGGTTTTTGTTTGTTTCTAATTTGATGGATTCACGATCACTTTCACTGTCAAATAATCACACACTAATGCATCTTAGTTTTGACTTTGGAATCTAAGGTTCTAGCTTGCATTTGCATTTGATTTTCAAATGATTTAATCATGCATGTTTTAGAACTTAAATGCACCTTTGAAAACCTAGTTCTTCGTGCATATTTTTTGAAAATCAAGTTAAGCATCTAGGTTTTTTATTTGCATACATTCCTCATTTTTTAGAATCATATTTTTATGCTTAAATCACACTGGCCATGAGTTTCATCTTTGGAAATTTGAAAATTCTACAGGAACTCATCCCAAGCCAGTTTGCTTGGTCGACCGACCCCTGCACCCGGTCGACCGAGCCAACTAGCCGTTGGGCATCTTGGCCAGATCACCCGGTCGACCGAGCCTGATTCAGGTCGACCGGGTAACTAGTCGTTGGGCCAATATGATCGTTGGGCCAGGTCGACCCGAGGGTCATGGGGTCGACCGGGACAACTAAATGTTGGACTGTTTTTTCTATAAAAGTCCATTTCATTCCCTTCTTTCAAGAGGGTTGTTAAGTGAAACCTTTGAACTATATTGAAGCCTAAAGAAGAGGAATAAGCTAAGAAAGCTAGAGGGCTATTGGAAATCAAAATGGTTGAGATTTAAAAGGTATATCTTTCAAGTTAAGATTGATTTCCATTTAAAATCAATGCATGTTTAACTCTTTGTAACTTCATATTTGCATGATTTCTAGCTTTAACTAAGTTGTTTTGCAAACACCATATCACTTATTCATATTAGATTGTTTTGCAGACACTTATGTCTCGATCACATGTGTTTTAGTTTTTAAACTTCATACAACTTGTGTAGCATGTCTTTCCAAGTTATTTGAACTCTTCATGTGATTAACTTATAACTTCAATCATCATTTTCTGAGCTTAGATTTTCAAATGTATCAAGCATTCATTTAAGAGCTTCATTTTAGAATTTGATTGAAGTAAACATTCATACACTTTGAGCACACACCTTAGCTAATTGTTGTGTATGTTTGTATCTTGATTTAAACTTTCATATCAGCCTATTTAAGAGGCAATTGTATTGAGCTTAAATTGTATCTCTTTGAGTGTTTGTGTAGACACTTCCTTGAGAGAAATCTTTCTATTGTAAAGGTTATTGCTTAGCCTAAGAAAAACACATTGTAGAGGTTATTGCTTAGCCTTGGAAAAGCATCTTGTAAAGGTTATTGCTTAGCCTAGAAAAGCACATTGATAGGTTGTTGTTTAGCCTAGAGAAACATCGTTGTAAAGGTTATTGCTTAGCCTTTTGAAAAGCATAAATAGTGAAAATCCGGTGGGGTGTTGAATCACAAGCCGGTAGTGGATGTAGGCATTGAGGCCGAACCACTATAAATAATTGTGTAATGGTGTATGCTTGTGGTAATTGTTTTTATTAGCTTCCGTATCTTGTTTGATAAATCATCACAAGTGGCTAGTTAATTTTAAAGAAATTAAAATTTGGCTTAATTGGTCACTAACTTGTAGCTCACCCTATTCACCCCTCTCTAGGGTTAGGATCCCAGACTTTCATTCTTTCTTTTCTTCTTCTACTTTCCTTAGAGCTTCCAGTTGATTTTCTCTTGGAGATTCCACCATTCTTCTTGAGAAAAGAGATCTGAAACGGGTCATAGCGTGGAAGACAACAAGGTCTTGGAGATCCTTAATTCGCTATAAGAAGAGTTCTTGTTCAAGATAATTGTCTTCTTCTGCATTAGAGCGCTATCGAGCTCCAAAGATATAATCTACTTTCTTGTATGTTGTGGATTTATTTTGGTTGCATGGTGTGGCTATTTACTATCCTAGAGATGGTGTTTACTATTCTTGATTATGAGTTTGAGGTTCTTGGACCCTGAATTGAGTTTTATGGCCTTATGGGTACTTGATCCCTGAGTCAAGTGGGTCAAAAGTTTTTGAAACCTATCTAGGAGGCCCACCTATTTCCAACAGGTTGGATGTTGAAGGGTTAATGGCTTGAGTCAAGGTGGATGTGCAAAGGGTTAAGTGGGGTTTAGAGGAGTGGCTGGGCTTAGACAGTAGTTAGGTTCATTTGGTGGGCCAACAGTTGGGTTTGGGTTGAACGTTGGGCTAACTGCATTGTGTGGGTAACGAATTGAGCTGGAGAGTGGGTAATGGGTTGGAAGTAGGTTGGTGTGTAGGCGGCCAAGTGATCTAAATGGGTTTGTTTGGCCAAGCATAGATGTGAGTCACGTTTTTTGCATTATATGGTGTTAAATAAACCTAGATTTGATCTGGTGAGTTCACAGGTGATGATAAGAATGGGTTCGAATCTAATGTGCGAAGAGATGACAAAGAGGTGAGAAAGATGAATGATGAGGAGAAAGAAAAAGAAAAATAAGCATGATTGTGAAGATGGGGGAGCTATTTTACTATTTAGATAGGTAGATGACAAAGATTGGGTGAAGTGTTGTTTGGTGGATAGATGAGGGGCCTATGGGAAAGTTGAACAGAGGATGGAGGATGGATTGGTGAACTTGCAGATATGATTTGGTGGCTAGCAAATAATGGTGGGCTCGATTTTGTCGTTGGAACTTGAGTGGGTAAGGAGGAGAAGAGATGGGTTGAGATGTGAAGGAAAGTGTTGACTGTTTAAAGGCGGGTCGATAGGATTGGTTATGGGAATAAGATGTGATAAAGATAAGGATGCAGATATATAAAAGGAGGTGATGTGTTTGGAAGGTGGGCCGTGGGAAGATATGCAATGGTAGTGAAGTTAGATGGGTGAGAAAGACTGGAGACGAATGAAGTAAAACTTGAAAATCAAAACAAAAAGGAATGGATATATATAATGGGCCCTAGGACCCTCCTCTTTTCAAAAAATTAGCCACAACCGTGGTTTCTATCATTTCCACTGGGCACCAAAAGATTAATGGTCAACAGTCCATTCGGATCGGTACACAGTTGATCCAATGGTTTAGTAAATTCGGATTTGATCAAAAGTTGGTGGACATGTGCAATTTAGGGTCGTCGTGTGTTCGGTCTATTTGGATGGACCAAAGGTGGGCCCCAGAAGCATTAGCTTATGAAATCTTATCCTAAGCTTAAGCTTAGGAGAGCATGGTCCATATATATATATATATATAGATTCTCCTATGAGAGATATCTCTTATAGGAGCATCTCCACAGTATATATTTATATATAAAAGCAATAGGGAGCCCTGCTCTGGAGAGTGCTATGTCAGCTTTCTCAATTTTTTTTATTTTTCAAGGGAGAATCCGGATATGATTCCTAAAATCTCTCACAAAAAACTTTGATTTAATAAATCGATGATTCCTAAAATAAAACAAATATTCCTCTCATATCTCAATTCATTATCAAATTTTAATATCACTTCCTATTTTGAATGGACTGACCCTTATCTCTTTCAAAGACCTCCAAGAGATATAGTAGGTTACACTAAAATCACATGCCCAAGATTACTATCTAGAAATTTTCAACGCAATTCAAAAATTAGAACTTTGGTCTAACCAAATTCCTAAAATCTCTATATTCTCATGTTAAATTACATCTATATTTAGGGTTTGTTTGGCAAGTTTTATATGATCGAAATAGATCTATTTGAAATAGTTATGTTCCAAATAGACCATTTTACAAACTGACCATTTGGTAAGACATGTAGTAATATCTAATCCAATTAGATCTATTTGAAAAAATATGCTTGACAAACATACAAATAAGAGCTGATTACGAGGGCGAAGAAGAGAACATTGGATTCCCACGGAGGAAAAAGAGGAGATTTGCAGGGGTATAGTCCGATCTTCATCCTAAACTGGAACTGTAAGACCCCGACCCGAGTGACCTTGATTAGTGTTAATTAAGTCGTGGGTTAGTTCTAAGCTTGATTAGTGATTTCGGCTAAGTTGGGTTTGGAACAACTTTTGAAATAGTTTTAGGGAATTTTGAGTGTCTTAATGACTAGTGGGGCCCTTTGGGGGTTCCTTATATGACCTTACGTTTACTTGGGGGATTTTCTGAGATTCCTATGATTTGTGTTTTTATCCCGTTTTACTTATCTCGTTAATATTCCCGACAACTTTCATGTTGATTCCGTTCCCGTTCGAGACCCCGAAACCCGATTTCCTAGCCTCGAGGGCAAAACAGTCATTGTACACCAAATATGTACCTAAAACTTAATATCCCTGAAATCCTCGAAACGTATACTTTTTGGAAACTAAATATTTCGGCAATCATTTCTTCCTTCTTTGTCGAATTCATTCGAAGTCCTGAAAGCCATGATTACAACCCAACAAGTTTCTTAAGTGGTGGGACCCAACCCCATTTGCTATAAAGAGGGAAACTCATTCTTTATTTCTTCTCTTCTCCTTTTCCAGCACAAATGCAGCCAACCTAGGGATTTCCCCCTTTTTCCTTCTTTTTCTTGCTCTTTTCATCTCAACCTCCCACCAAACTTGCACCAACATAAAAATGGACTTCATCATTCTCTTCTTCACCTTGAAGGCTACTTCTTGATACCATTTGTAAAGAAAACCTCTCATTTCAAGATCTTCATTGAGCTAACTCTTGCCATTAGAGGACCTTACAAGTAAGTGATCATCTCCATCTCCTAGATATGTGTTCTTGTGACCCTAGAGAAGCTCCATCTCCATTATTGAAAGTTCTCTCCTTCTATTTCATTGTTTGACCCATTTTAGGGTTTGTTTTTAGGGGTTTTTTTTTGTGCTTGTAGGATTCTTGAGAGAGCTTGGTTAGTGGCTTGATTTCTTGATTAGAAGACCCAAGGCAAGTGGATGAATTGATGTTTTGAGTTTTGAATGGTTTTCATGAGAAGTATCAATGATTTCATTATTCTTTTCATGCTCTTATTGAGTTGCATTGATTTGAAATAAATGTTCATAATGAATCTTGTTAGCTTGTTTAATCCTTTCAAATGTTAGCATTATAGCCTATCATTTAATGCTTTCAAGTGACTTAGATGAATGCTTGTGATTTGGTGGATTTTCTCCTCTTTTGTGATTGATTGAGAATGGAAGGAAAGTGAAGGGAGAAATGTAAAATGAAAGAGTGGAAGTGTTGAATGATGAATTAGAAGAGTCTTGGACTCATTTTATTGCAGGAATGTAGGGGGGATGATGTGAGGATGGTTTAAGAGAGAAAGGGGCTCAAATCTGAACACAGTGGGGAGTTTCCCGCACCTGGCGGTAAGCTAGTTGTCACATGTCGGTTAGCTGCCTGGTGACCGGCGGCTAACCGCCAGATAACCGAACTGTCGTGGTTACATTTCTAGAGAGCACCATTTTCTCTTGAACCCAGCGGTCAGCCTCACGGTTAGCCAGCGGCTAACGGCCGAACCCAGGGGCGGCTAACCGCCAGCTAACTGCACTATTCTTGGTTACAATTCCAGTAAGCTGCATTTTGTCAGAGCAACCGCGGTCAGCCGCACGGTTAGCCAGCGGCTAACCGCCGAACCCATCGGCGGCTAACCGCCAGGTGACCGACCTTACCCAGGAATTTTGAAATGAAGAGAAATGTAGAGGGTTTCCGTCCCAATCATTTGTGAACCCTTTCAGAGAATGATGGGGACTGTTCACCTGGAAATATGTATAAAGCCCTTTTGAGAAAGAAATCGCATCACGAAGATTCATTGAGTGTTTTGAAATTATCAAGGTGTATAAGGAGCCCGGAATGTCCCCAAACTCTAGAGTACCAAAATGTTATTAAATCGACATATGGGCCCCCTATTCACCTTAGACAAGTCTTAAACCCGACATTTTATCCGAAACTTCAATATTTCATTTGTATTTCCTTGCTCCCAAGATTTTATACTACATGACTTGTTATTCTCGAAATGCATTGCTCTACATGAGATAACAGTTGTTCCTTGAACACCCCGTCCCGCTCGTTTACATACTTGCACTTGGTGTATTTTATACATGTCTTGATTTCTGTTATTTAACCTATGAGTCGGCATCACTAAGCTTGGAGAACTTTGTCGGTTTGATCCACCCACTTGGAGATCCCTCTCCCGTCCCACCAGCTGCAGTTTGGATCCCGATGCCCGGTTTATTACCATGGTCCCGTCCCGATACCCGGTTCGCTACCGTGGTCCCGTCCCGTATATTTATATTGTATATGTATGTTTCGTTGAATCTCCTCACCTCGTGTGACTGAGACCAACGAAGTTATTGCTTAAACATATTTTAATGTTTTCTAAGGTATTTCATTTATTATATATTGTTATATCTTTTCACCCGCCTGTCAGACCGTCGTGTTTGATCCTTTTCTTTGGTACTCAGGTCCAGACGTTACGTATCCCGAGACGGAGCTTGAGGAGGCAGTCGGCGAACTGCAACGTTTAGTTGAGTGGCATGCCGATGATGTCGTTTAGACATTCGGTTGTCATGAGAGATGTAACATTTTGAGAATCGTCTAACTCATTCTTTGAGGGGTTTTTTTTGGGTTGTACTGCCCTTTGTTGGCCTTTATTTTTGGGATGTTAATTAAATGGTCTTTTGTATAAACTTTAATAATTACTTTTAGGAAACGCTAATGATCATTGCTCACTCTGGCATCAAGTTAATTGCATATGTTATCAGTCTTGTGATTTTGAAATGACTTACCAATTTGATTTACTACATGCTTCCGCACTTAAACAAATGTTACATTGATGTAATATCCTCACTACGGATACCTGTGGGAAATTAAATAAATGTGTACGCTTTATTACACCACATTAGATAGTTCCCGATCCCGAATTGGACCCGAGGGCCCGATCCGGGGTCGCGACAAGAACCCCTGCAAATCTCCTCTTCTTCCTCAATTGGAATCCTCATATTATAAAAAAAAATCATATCTCCAAGCCGATGTAGCATTTTCTCTTCATTTGGTCTTCCCCATTGGGTTAGGTTTGGGGAAGAGAGGAGGAAGATGACATAATTTTCTTTTCGCGTGCCGTGGAACAATATTGACCCTCCTTTCATTTCACAAAAGAAAATGAAAGGACCAATTCCGTGCAACCATAACTAAAACGGCCTTTTTGCTACAGTGTGCACCTAATGTGATTTTTTAGTTAAAGTCCTCTTGCTTTTATGTTTCTTACTTAGCCAAATAAACTAAATGCCATGTACGAAAAGAAATGTTGAAGTTATGCTTTTCAAGGATCATTTACTTCTCTCAAAGGGCCTATTTGTTTGTATTAGAATACATTGGATTCCATGCCATAAATAGTTAAAAATGAAGTTCAAGGTAAATATATAAAAGGCCATGAAACAACCTTCTCTTTAGGCCCTATTTGTTTGAATTAAAAAACATAGGAATTGAATACATAGGGTAGTTAAAAATGAAAATCAAAATTGAATTTCCAAAAATAAGCACCAATTAATGGAAAGTGATTAAAAGGAAGATGCAAAATCAATACCCAGCTCTCACCCTAGTAATTCAAATCCTAAAAAAGTCAATGTTTCATCAACATTACTATCTTATATCATTTTTCCCTCACCTCATGTCATTCACACTTCACTTCTTTAATAATCCAGATAGTTCATTTGACTATGAATTCCTATGTATTCATGCAAACACACAGGCCTTCAGTGTTTGGGCAAAGTTTTGTTGAAACCATTTTACTCATGTGAATCCAAAGAAATTAATAGCCGGCTAGTAGTTGTTACTGTGTTTGGGGGAGGGTGTTTTTTTTATTTTTTTTAAATGGAACTAAATCCAAGGAATTTAAGGCAAAATGGGTTCCAAAAAGAATTGTTAAAGAGTACACGGTGGAGAAGTGTTTATAGGAATCCTACTTTCTTAGGATATAATGATTACTAGGGTGATGGTTGAGTATTCATTTTACATCTCCCCTTAAACCATTTTCCATCAAGATAGATTACGTGATGCCATTTATTGGTCTTCACCTTTGTTTACTTAATTTTAACTATTTTTATAAAGATAAATCTTTACAACTTTTAGGAGTTCAATTCCATAAGCTCCTCACGTTTGGGTCCAATCAGGGTTGAAAATAGCGATCGTGATCGCCTCTGTGGTCAACCTCAAACAGTGATACAATGCAATGTGAATTTTTTGATCTTACAAGGTTTGGAAAAAAACAAAAAAAAAATCAAAATATTAAAAAAGGATAGAAAGCCATGCTTCTTTTATTAGTGCACATCACAAATCAAAATATCACCCCCCCCCCTAAGTCATTAAAATCATATCATCATCATCATCATCAAAGCCATGTCCCAACTTAAATTTATTAAAATTTGGTGCTTAATCTCTATGCTAATCCTTTTGTTTCATAAATCCATCAGTATGGCTCATATCTAAAACCGAAATAATTCAAATCGCTTTTATATCCACTCTGTTGTTGATGGTCCATTCTTTAATTGGGAAATTAATTGGAGTGGTTTAGATTTTTCATAAGTGGGCTTGTGAGCCTCGGAAATTATGGTTTCAATTGAACTTTTACAGGATCTGAAGAGTTAAAAAATAAAAAATAAATAAATAAACCCATCTAGATACTCCCAGGCTCAAAGTTACAGGAAATTTGGAGGCTACACAGTAGGGCCTATCTTTTAAAAATGTAGCAACCTAAAACAAAACTAGCGACAAAAACTCTATGTCCAGCCCAATCCCAAACATAAAAATACAATAAAACTAGATTTTTTAAAGATAATATTATAAAATCTAAAATAAATATATATTATTAATAATGAAAGTAGCCAAGATCTGATCTCTTTTTCTTGGAATCCCATAATGTTGGCTACCATCACTACTAGAAAAAAGAGTTTTTATATCGGTTGCAAAAACTGCCCTATATCGGTTTTTCATATAACCGATATAATATCTTCAGTCAAGGTTTTTTATATCGGTTAATATTTTTTATATCGGTTACACAGGAACCGACATAATAATCTCTATATATAATATCGGTTAGAAAAATATGTGATATTAATTTCAATATTTTATATCGGTTATTATAAAACCGATATTATATACACATATTTTATATCGGTTGTATACATGTTAGACCCCGACCCAGACCAAGTCGATTAGTGTGCGATTAGTATGTGTTAAGTCCTAAGTGGGTTTAGTTGTCGTTGGGTTAGAAGTAATTAGTTTTAGTCTTGGACATAGCTTTGGGAAATTTTGAGAACATTTAGTATTAGTCAGATACACTCAGGAAGGCCTGAGTGCACGTGTAAGCTTGGGAAGATCGTATCGGTTTCCATGTGATTGTGATCTTGATTTCATTGGAATGATTTTTCTATGTGTTACAACTTTCGTTTTAAGCACATTCATGTTTGAAGCCCAAAAACCCATGTTTTGGCCCAAAGAGGGTAAAATTGTCTTTTATGCACAAATCTGGACACAATCTTCGAGATCTCAAAACCAATTTAAAAATATAATTTTTGGAAACTAGATATTTCGAGGATCGTTTTATCCTTCTTCGTCGAAGTCATCCGAGGTCCACAAGATCATGTTTTGGTCATTTCAAGGTTCATGTTAATTGGGGGCCCATTGTCTTCACTTAAGCCCCATTTCCCTCTCTTTTCATTCACTTTACCAAATCTCTGCAATCTCTTGACCTAGGGCTGGAAAATCCCTCTTTCCTTTCCATCTTCCTCACCTTGCATGATCTAGCTAGAGATCTCCAAATAGAATTCCAGGACCATCATCTTCTTCCTCTCCTTGCAAGCTTTCTATTGGTACAAATTTCTTGGAGTTTCTTGTGGGACAAGCTCTTCATTTTCTTCCTCCTCTCTTGTTTGACCTTCTCTAGGTAAGAGCTTCAACCCATGCTTTTCATAAAGTCTTTTTAGTTCCTTAAGGATCTTGTTTTTTATGTTACAAACCCTTTTGGTAAAATGGGTTTCTTGTTTTCAAGATTGAGTGAGTTTTGTGTGGTTTTCTTGGGTTTTTGTAGTTCTTTGGATTGGCTTGAGTGAAGTGCTTGGAGAGGAGTGTTTAGCATTTGGGCAAGGCAAGTAATCTCTATAGGACCATTGTGCATGTGTGTTTTAAGCTTCATTGTTGTTTTAGAAATTTTGCATTTAAATATGTTTATAAGCTTCGTGATCATGTTTTCCTTGGATTGAATGTTTGAAATTGGGAAAAATGTGTGTTTTGTCCCTTGGAGAGCATGTAGGCTCAGGGAGTGCAAGTGGAATGAGAAACAAGAAGAAGGGAAGAAGAAAATATGAAAATCTGAACTGAACTGCATTTCCCGTGCAGTTTCGGTCAGCCGTCGGTCGGCTGGCGGCTAGCCGAAATCCTCATTTCGGTTAACCGCGAGCTGACCGAGCTCGGCGGTTCCCTTTCCAGAAGCTGACATTTCGCCAGTGGGTCTCGGTCAGCTGGACGGTTAGCAAGTGGCTAGCCGCCATACCCCTCGTCGGCTAACCGCTGGCCAACCGCACGTGTCGGTTCCTTTTCCCGAGAGCTATATTTCAGACTGGATTTCCCGCGGTCAGCCCTACGGTTAGCTTACGGCTAACCGCCAAGTCTCAGTTTGGGTAACCGTAAGCTAACCGCAGTCAGTTCGGGTCCTTTTCCAAAGGGCTGTGTTGGACCTGGATTTCCAGCGGTCAGCCTGTCGGTCAGCTGGCGGCTAGCCGCCAGACCCTAGTTCTGCTAGCCGACACCTGACCGCGAGGTGACCGAAATTGATAAATTTCCTGTTTTGAAGAGTCTTTGCAAGAATGAAAACTAGAACATGTTAAGTGGCCTTTAGCCTGATATTATGCACTCGAAACCCGAGATGTCCTTGAACTTCTGGGGCACCAATTCTGTTTTAATTCCAACGTCTGGGCTTCGGCTGCACAACGATCAACCAAAGGTCCTTGCATGAGCTTGATAGGCTTTGTATTCGTACTTTAGTTTCGATATAATGAATATCATCGTGTACTCGTTTTGAAGTTTAAGTACAAGCTCGTTTTGAAGACGTGTTTCAAGAAAAAGGGGATCACTTGCTAAGCGTGTTATGCATATTAATTATGCCCTTGCTAGTCGTGTTCATCGTGTTTTGATAAGTGATTTCCCCCTTTTTATCTCGACATGTTTTGATAGTGTGTCGCGTGTTTTGTGCATTCATGAATTAAGTAACACCACTGAGCTTGGACTACCCTTTCAGTTTGATCCACTGCCTGGGGGTCCTTAAAAATGTGGACTGTCTGCAGACTGGTCGTGTATTTATTACACATCGTGCGTGTCCGGTTCCACGGCCGGAATTCTCGTCTTTGTGGGAAATCGTGTCGTCATTATATTATGTATATCGTGCTTGTCATGCGTGCTTGCTCTTTTCATTATATAAATGATAGAGAAAGGATGGGCTCTTCGTGGATTGTAACTATTCATGCTATTATAAGTACTCATGCTAGTTTGTTTTAGTATCTCAGTTCGATTAAATATTTCTGCAAATGTATCTCAGTCATTATAGTATTTCAAATCAAGTATTGCTTATATGTTTTCTTAAACGTTATTTGGTTCATGCTTGTACCTAAATTGATTACCTGCCAAACCGTTGTGTTTGACCCTTGTTTGTTGGTGCCCAGGTGCAGGTGACGTTACCTTTAAGGAGGAGCGTCAGGAGGAGGCTTGTGAGCCAACCCCTGTGAGAGAGTGGCGGCCCGACGATGTCATTTAGACGTCGGGTGGGTTCCTCGAGTCTCGTCACCTTTGTGTCATGGGGTTTCTTTTGTTATTTTGAGAAGTGTATTGGCCCTGTTGGCCTCTTATGGGTTGTAATTAAACTTAAATTACTTTTGAGTCAGTCTTACAACTTGAACTATGTTGGGAATGCCATGTTAGTCTCTTTCTTTGATACTATGTCTTGTCATTATTTGTTAAAGCACTTAAATATTTTATTGGTGCTCATTTGGATATGTTTTGCTACACGCTTCCGCAAACTTGATCGTGTGAGCTAGACTCCGCGTGCATTTGGAAATCCTCACCGCGGGAACCTGTGGGAAGGTATATCTCCAAAATTCAGTGCACACAAAACAACGTCGCGGGCCCGGGGTCCCGTTCCAGGGTCGCGACAATACATATATTAGATATCGGTTATTATAAAACCGATATGTGTATCATATATTTTATATCGGTTATTATAAAACCGATATGATATACACATATTTTATATCGGTTATATACACATTTTATATCGGTTATTATGGAACCGATATTATATATACATATTTTATATCGGTTATTATGTAACCGATATTATATACCCATTGATTTTACATCGGTCTTCAAATCCCTTAATCCCCCACGCGGGCTCAGTTGTTCTTTCCCTCCTTTTTATTTTTCCTTCCCTCCCTTCTTTTTCTTTCTCCACCATTCCTTCTTTCCCTCCTTTTATTTCCTTCCCAGCTCCCTTCTCTTTCTTCCTCCATTAATCGTGCCATCTCTGTTTAGGGTTCCTCAATCTCGTGCACTATTTTGGTTCTTCACCCCCCACCCCGGTTGCCCAGTTTTGCTTCCTGCAGAAAGGTTGCTTTCTTTTTTGGTTGCAGGGTGGTTTTTTGGTCTGAAGGGGTGAATTATCCGCTGGATTATAACTGCTGCAAGTTTCGGCACCTTCCTTCCTTGGTCTGTTTTGAAGGGCTCTATGAGTAGTTCAAGTCATGGGTTTTTGCAATTTCGATTAGAAGGTGCTTCTCCTGCTGCCTGCTCCATCTCAGTCTTTCATTCTCTGCTTGCGGGATAGCTCGCGGGTTGCAGGGATGGCTCTGTTTCTGTAGTAGGTTTTTCTTCCAATTACTTTGGGCTGGCTCCTTTTGCTTGGCTTTCTGAGTTGAAGATGTCTTTTGCCTGATCCCTGTCTGAGTGCTTTCATATTCTTCATCACAATCAAAATCGGGGAAACCTTCAAAATCCCAAAACCCAATGTACATCACAATCTTGGGGTGTTCGTTTGTTTGGTGTTTTGCTTGGTCTGCAGGGCCTAAGAGGTAGACGTCATGGATGGGGCGTGTTGGTGTTTTGTTTATTTCAGTTTTCTAGTTTTGGTTGGTGCAGGTGTTTGTTTTGTTGGTTTTTGTTTGTTTTGGTTTAGGAAGATGGGTTTCGTTTGGGCGTTTGGTTATTTGGGTTTTATGGTATGGGATTTTGGTTGGCACTGTAGGTGTTTTGTAAGGGGGCTAGCAGCCAGACCCACGGTCAGCTTTCCAGGAAGCCTATTTTCTCAGGATGATTTTCAGCACGTCCTGCGGCTAACCGCCAGTGCACCTGCGGCTAGCCGCTAGTGCACCCACGGCTAGCCGCAGAGCTAACCGTGGGATTTCGTTTTGCTTTCCAGAGGCTGTGTTTTTGTCAGATCATCTTGCGGCTACCCCTGCGGTTGCCTCACGGCTAGCCCCCAACTATTCCTGCGGTTAGTCGTGAGCCAACCTGATTCAATTTTCTGAGAGGTAGACGTCGTGGATGGGGTGTGTTAGTGTTTTGTTTATTTCGGTTTTCACTTTTTGGTTGGTGCTGGTGTTTGTTTTGTTGGTTTTTGTTTGTTTTGGTTTGGGAAGATGGGTTATGCATGAGATAGGAAGCATATATATATTAGATAGGTTTCTCTTGCAAAGTATTGATCGATGAAGTGATTTATGCCTTGTAGGTCCATTTTTCATTGGAGAACTAATCGGGGAGCAGCGGTACACGGAGGCATCATATGCTACATAGTACATAAACATACTTTTGGTTTTTTTGTGCATATATAGTTCAACTCTTTGTACATCCCATGGAAGACAATGCAGATACTATATATATATATATATATATACAATATTTCCATAGAGATTTGTCTAGTCAAGCTTTATGTTAAAACAGAAAGAAGTTATGATTCCTTGTTGTAAGATAAGCCTCCATCCAATTATAAGATCTCTTTTATATGTGATTTACTACTTGGGTTAGCTAAATTTAGTTTCAATTTGAATCATGGAATGGACATGGATTTTTTGGTCTATACTTCGATTGCTGTGACCTTCAGGTTTGGAATGGTGGTACAAGTTGAAAATGCATGTACAAGTTGTATGAAGTTCAAAAAGAATTGAGAGATTGAATGTAGTAAAGTGCTTTTAATGTTGTAAGGATATTTGAATATTAATATGAAATGGAATGAATATTCTTGTTTCATTTCTTTATGGTGGATGGAAAAGCACTTTACTAGAGGAGGCAGTGGGTGTGCAGGTGGGTGTGTCCAGGGTGGTGCAGCAGGAGGGCTGTGCATGGTGGGTGTGTGCAGGGTGGTGCAGCAGGTGGGCTGTGAAGGGTGGCGCAGCAGGTGGGCAGGTGGGTGTGCAGGTGGTGGAAGAAGAGGAGGCAGTGGGTGTGCAGGTGTGTGTCTGCTTTGGAAACATTTTAGGCAGGCTTATGTGAGTTTGGCCCAAACATTGAATTTTCCTGGAATATTTTGAAGCAATGCATCAACCAGCTTTTTGGTTAGAAGATACCATCTCAGGGTGCTTTTCTCAAATTTAGTGAAAAGTCGTAAGTACTGTCTTGCTAAATGCTTTCTATCTATGTATTTTAAGTGTTCTCAATTGGAGGTGATTTGGAAACAAGCACCTACTCAGACTTAATGGAGGTGATTTGGAAACTTGGATGATCTCTGATCAACCAATAAGAAAA
The DNA here is from genome assembly GCA_038049695.1 of Cinnamomum chago. Lineage (NCBI taxonomy): Eukaryota > Viridiplantae > Streptophyta > Magnoliopsida > Laurales > Lauraceae > Cinnamomum > Cinnamomum chago. The sequence continues at coordinate 39,322,277 of CP142458.1, forward strand.
ATTAACAATTTGGTGTCCGCTTTTGTGGCATGTGTATAATACATACGTACATGCATACTGAATCATGCTGCATGGCACATTTTTAAGAGTAGGCGCTGGTACTGTCTAATCATTGTGTTGCCATCTTCCTGTTTCATTATTGTTTTAAGTTTTCTAACCAATTACAGTATTACAATTCATTTTTTTTAAGTGACTGAATTGAATTTAAAGAAAGCTATATAGTATAGGAGAGGTATACTGTAACAAAAGAAGTGAAGAAGCTAGGACCCAAGAAAAACTTTAGTAATGTTCTTAAAACTTTTTGCATGCATAGCTTAATTGGCCTATTATTTTAAGTTTTTGCTTGCCACATTGTTTCTTGGTCATCTTAACTGATATATTTGTTATGTTTTTGTGCTTTCTTCAGCTAGAAATGACAGGGGTGTCTTGAATGGTTGCTAACTGCAGTTCATGAACCATCACTGAGCTTGTGTAGGATGGCTGCTAACTGCAGTGAGCTTGTGTAAATTTTTATTCAGTTCAAAGACCCATCACTTTTTATTCAGTCCAAAGACCCATCAGTGAGCTTCTTTAGGATGGCTGCTAACTGCAGTTAAACTTTAGAGTCCAAAAACACACTGATAAAGCAGGCCATGTTCATTTTCTTTAATCATGTGCAACAATTTCTCATCCATTCTCAGGAACTAGCTATTATTATCCAGTTGGCACAAAGAATAATTTGGCATTTTGTCACACTCTTCTCCATTATATATCATTGCACATTACAACAAAACTGAGTTGATGAGCTCAAGCTTCTGATCAAGTTTAAGCTTGATCTATGTTCCAAATAAGGTATTTGATTATTGAAATGACCCAAACTTGAGCTCACTTATGCTCTGCTTGTATTTTATTCAAGCCAAGCTCAGTTTCAGCTCTAGCTTGATTAATTGCTTCTGATCCAAGCTTGAGCTTGATAATGTGAGTGAGCTTGAAATTTGAGTGTGAGCTCAAATTGAGCATTTGGTTCATTGACATCCCTGTTTGTAAATGCGAAGCTTTATATTTATGCACTCCTAAATGCTAGTCATCATTTATCCTCATCATCAAAGTCTTGTCCCAACTATGTACTAAATGCCAAGTTTAAGTAGCATTAGCATGATTATTTGCTTCATGTTCTTTGTAGGGGAGCAATTATGGCATCGTTCTTATGGCCAAACAGATGGTCCATCCTTAACTGATTTACACAATATTCATCATGCAGTTACTCTTTTAAAAAAAGGGGGGGCGGGGGGGGGGGGCTTTTTCGGCTAGCCGTGAAAAGTCAGGCGGCTAACTGCATTCTGGGCTTGCGCCCTTTTAAGTTGCTTTTCGTTTCCCTCTTTTTCTTTCGGTTAGCTGCTGTTCTCTTCCTTCTTTGGTCTTCTTCGTTGCTACGTATCTGATCCTCTTCTCCCTTCTTCCTCCAAGGTAGCTTCCCTTCTTTTTCTCTTATATTTCAGTTCTGTAGAATTATTTTCTTTTCCATTTTGTTAACAGTATCTGTTTCGTTTTGGTGTTTCTCTTTTCTTTCTCTCTTTCCAACTTCCTCCATTTCTCTCTTCCACTGGTTTCTTTCTTCATATTACTTATTGTCGTGTCATTTTCTCTTCATTGTTTCTTCTAAATCCTGCCTTTTTGCTCTATGCTGTGTTTTCTTCCTCCTAGTGTTTTCTTGTGCACTCCAAGTGTTTGTAAAAATGCTTCCACGAACGAAAACAGCCGTGAACCGCCCTGCTAAACGAGGACGATCCACTACTGCCTCCTCTTCTCGTAGAACTAGATCTCCCTCACCCTCTCAGTCCACCTCTCCTTCTCTTACCCCTCCTTCTTCTCCTCCTCCACAGCCGGGCTCTGCTGTTCTCAAACCCAATGCCCAAATGTTGGCTGCTTTGAAAACTAGATCAATCATGGTTGAAAGACGCACTTTGCGTAATGTTGTAAATCCCCATGAGTCAGCAGCCATTCTTGCTCAAGTCGGATGGGAAAACATCTTAGACTGGGGGGACAAAGCATATCCATCTCTTGTTTTTAGCATGTTTGCTTCATCACTGGTGCAGTATCTTCCGTTGACTCATGTTCCTTCACAATTGCCTTTCGAAACAAAGAAGTTACGGTTGATCCCGATCTTATCTCTTCAATCATGAATATTCCAGTGATCCCTGATGGTCTTTCCATGGTGTCTGACACCCTCACTGAAGCTGAAAAGGCCCAAGCTACTATTGTTCTTTGTGGTCATTTTGTTAAATGGGATCGTAAGAACTTCCTTCCATTGGGATCCCTCATTCCAAAATACAGGCTGTTGCACCACCTATTCACCTTCAATGTCTATCCTCGTAAAGGAAATCGGACTGAATTAACTGCGTATATGGTAAATGTTCTTTCCAAAGTGGTGTCAGGTGTTCAAATGTGTCTTCCCTCTCTTATCTGTAGAACCATTGTTCGCTTTCACCTCTCCACTGCCTCTAAGCCAACAATCCCTTTTGGCTTCCTCATCTCTCAAATAGCTCGGTCTCTTGGTGTTCTCCGCCCAAATGAGCCTCCTATTTCCCATACACCTTTTGGCCCTGCTAATCTAATTCAGATGAATCTCTTTCCAAATGAAGAAGCAGGGGATGTACCCCCTCATCCTCAACCCCAAGCCCCTTTAGCTCCTCAACATCAGGCACCTTCAGGGCTCGCTCCTTCCTCTTCACATCGACAGGCTTCCTCTTCATCTGTTCCCCAGAGTATTAAAGAACGGATGGCTGCTTTCGAACGCAATCAGTCCAAAACCGAAAAGCTTCTAAGGAAGACTCTCAAATATCTCAATGGACTGTCAAAGGTGTGCAGAACTCAAGATGCTACTATCATGCCTCCGTCTCCTTCACCTCCGTCGGATTAGTTCTTTTGGGGATTCATAGTCACTTGTGTTTTTATTGGTTGTACTCTTTTTGGTGGTGTTCTTTTGGCTTGTGGCTGCCCCTCCTATGGTTCTTTTGTTTAAACTTATGTTGGTTACTCTCTATGGATGTTTTTATGGTCTTAGTGATTAACTGCTTTTATGCTTTAATTGTCTATTATCTTCTTGCATTTATTGTCTGTCTTCTCTACATCCATGGTTATTTTATCTTGTTCAATTTGTGACAAAAAGGGGGAGTATGGTTTAAGTTTGCAGGTACAAATTAAGGGGGAGAATCCATCTCCATTTCTCATGCTTTTAATCTCTGTTTTTTAGTGTTGTGCTTACAGGTTCATCTTCTCAATCTCATATGAAGAGCTATGCGTACTAGTCTTGATGCCTTTTTGTTCTTGTATTCGTTTTTCAGTTGTAAAAGGTCTTGTACTTAGTATATGGTTGTTCTTTGAGTTGTTTTGGATATCTTCTGTTATCTTGTATTACCTAAATGATTTTGTCACGAAATTGACAAAGGGGGAGATTGTAAGTGTCACATGTCTATGTGCACTGAATTTTGTTTGTCAATTCCGCGCCAATGAGGTCCAAAGTTCTTGCCTCTCAAATTGACTCAAGGAAGATCACATTCAGAAGGATTATCAAGCTTGTGGGAAAGTCCGGATTATTTAAAGAAGGTCTCCATTTGTGTTTGACAACCGTTTCAGGTAATTCATACCCAGACCAAACCCTTAGATCCCTAGGAAAAGTTGTGTTTTAAACTTATGTTTTTTATCCTTGATAATTAGTCCCTGTGGAAAGGATCAGGTGATCCTACGGTCACCTGCGGCTAGCCGCCGCTTGCAAAGGGGCTAGCCGCCAGACCTACGACTAGCTTTCCAGTAAGCTGTTTCTCAGATTTTTTTTCTCTGTGCTTCCTGCGGCTAACCGCCAGTGCACCTGCAGCTAGCCGCCAGTGCACCGTGGGATTTTGTTTTGCTTTCCAGAGGCTGTGTTTTTGTCAGATCATCTTGCGGCTACCCTTGCGGCTGCCTCACGGCTAGCCTCCAACTGTTCTTGCGGCTAGCCGTGAGCTAACCTGATTTGAAATTTTAGACCGTTATTTGAAATCGGCTAGCCGCTGGTCTAAAGGGGCTAGCCGCCAATATAGCCGTTGGATCTTTTCTATAAATCTGGAGCTTCTTTCGCCTTTCACAATGACTCTTTTGAGAGAGTTTTTGCATGCTATTTTGTTCCCAACATATCTTAGCTCTCAAATCTTCTTCCAAACACTCATGTAGTACATTTAGGAAAATCCTAGAGCTCCATTAGCTCCAAGATGAGTGTGTTGTGTGAGAAGTGTTTCTCTAGGATCCTTTACTGTGCATGACAGCCATATCCATGTTACCCTAGAGGACCAGACCTTTGAACCTTGGTTGTCCTACACTATGGAAGCTTCCTTCTCAACTCCAAGGCGTCATCAAGAGACTGTCGAAGCTCTTTAGAACTCTTTCCATCTTCATCAAAGGCAAGTGTTCACCCTTCTTTAAACTTCTACAATCAGTGATGGTGATTCGGATCTGTGTGACTAAATCACCTTGTAATTGTGTGAGGGGGAGTAGATCTGAGTGATCGAACCTCGATAACAAAATTATAGTTGAATCAGTGCTTGTGTAGTGTGATTCTTCTTATTGGAACCAAGGGTCTGTGTGACCTTTGAGAGTGGATGTAGGTCTTTGTGACTGAACCACTATAAGTTGCCTGTGTCTATTCTTTGTGGCATGATTTTCATTTCTATATCTATATTGTGGGATTTGTTATGTATGATAGGTCATCAGTAAGATTCAATAGACACACACACTTGAGCTTATCTACTCTCATCTAATTGTATCTCTTTGGTATTGTTTAAGCTGTCTTGTTGAACACATATGCTACTTAAGTCTTTCTTTTCTTATGTTTGTTCTGTTATCTGTTCTGGTTTTATTAAAAGTGCCCTAAAAAGTTGAAAATTGGTAATTGATTCCCTTAGTCCTATTCACCCCCCCTCCCTCTAGGACTTAGTCATTGGCCCTAGCCTGCACTATCAATGACAACCTACATTAGAGGTAGGACCTTCAAACCCTACACAGGTTGAGTCATTTGTTCCATTGAGTGCAATTTCACAGATGATTCATGCAGTGTAAATTTTTTTCAAAAATTGATCACAGCGCCAGTAAAAAAGGAATTGGGTCTTGCCTTCAAGGGAAGCCAAAAGATGGTTGTTGAAGCTCTGGAGGTAAATTATGATTATTTATCTTTTGGTTTTTTTGTTTATATATAGTTCCAACTTTTTGTACATCCCATAGAAGATGATGTAGATACTATATATATATATATATATATATATATATACACACACAATATTTCCATAGAGATTTGTCTAGTCAAGCTTATGTTAATTATTAATTAGTTATATATATATGATCACTTTATTAATTTGTATATATAGTGCAAAGTTTTATTGGTGTACAGTGTACTGCAATGGTACTGCATCAATGCAAATTCTTTTGATAAAAAAATGCATATATAATATAAAATCGGTTACAGAACAAACGATATAATACAATCCAAAAATACCGATATAACAAAGCCCTTTATAACCGATATTATAAATTATTTTTATATCGGTTTCACTCTTTTTTATATCGGTTTTACAGTAATGTATGCTATAATTTCAGTCTCAAAACACATCAGTTCTCCGAAAACCGATATTATAAATAATTTTTATATCGATTTCACTCTTTTTTATATCGGTTTTACAGTAATGTATGCAATAATTTCAGTTTCAAAACACATCAGTTTATCGAAAACCGATATGATAAATATTTTTTATATCGGTTTTACTTTTTTTTTATATTGGTTTTACAATAATATGTGTTATAATTTCAGGTTCAAAAGACATCAGTTGTCCAAAAACCGATATGAAATATTACACATATTATATCGGTTATAGTTGTTTATTATATCGGGGTACTTATATCGGTTTGAAGTTTACTGAAAAACCGATATAATAGGTCTTTTATATCGGTTTTTAGCCGATATCAAAACTCTTTTTTCTAGTAGTGCATGTTTTGAGAAGCAGTTAGGTGATGTGGTTGACATTAGGAAATCCCTTATGAGAATTGAAGAAAAAATTTAAAAAATCATAAAATCGGATGAACAAAGTTGGATAAAAGATTAAAAATATTTCAAAGATTTATGTATTTATGCTAAGGTTGAAGGAATGTGTGGTAAATGATAGAGAATTAGTTGTTTTTTCGGAGATTTTAAAGTAGGCAATGATGATATCTAAAAATAAACCCATGGGTTGACAAACTCCGTGGCAGACCTAGGATTTTTTATTAGATGGGGCGGACAATGGCTAATTGCAAAGGTCAAAATCAACACAAACTATCAATAATCTCCACTTATTATATGGTTTAAAGATATTATTTTTATTTTTTATTTTTTGATCAATAAAATATAAATAGCTTACATCTTACTACTAATACTCAATTTCTACATAAGTTTTTTAACTACACCAACCAATTTCTCCTCGAGAAAATATTTTATTATTCAAATTAATGGGATGAAAATGAAATTAGTAATCACACTTCAACGTCAATAAAGAAACTCTAGATAACTCCAGGGAAATATTAATTATTATCATATATACAAGCCATTAAAAAATATTATCACACAAAAATAATACGTCTTTGGTTATTTCCTTTGCTCCATCCACAATATTATCGTAGTACAATCTACCTTTGGTTAGATAACCAAATCTCTCACTTTAAAATCTATAAGTTTAATTTTTTTAGTGCAATGATTTTGGTAATAGAATCCAACTATGGATAATGGTTAGATAAATCTCATCAGAAAAAAAAAGAGGGAGAGAGAAAAAGATTAAATAAAAGAACGTTAATATGAGATAAACCCATTAACCATAGAAAACACAAAGGGTTAGCAGTTTGATCTTCGCATATGGATAATAGATAAGTAGAAAGAAAGACATGACTTTAAACATAAATTTTTTCTACTGTTCAATCGCTTTCTCCATAGGCATCACAACCCAATCTCTACATATAGATAATAACAAAGCATAATGAAATTTTGCAACACTTCAATAGTTGTGTCTTCATTTTCTCATGTTTTTATCCCATCCAAACTGATCTAAGATGCATGCTATTGATATTATGGTTCCATTTTTCTATGCCACTGCTTCATAAGTTATGATTGGAAAGATGCCTTCTTAAATGTCTAGAAAAAAAATAAAGAAAGAATAAAAAAAGGTTTGGTCTGCCATTGCATTATATAATATAATAAGTTGGAGGGCGACATGTGGTGGGAAGACTTTTATAAATGGGGCAACGTGTAAGGGGGTGGAAGGGGATTGGGCATTAAGCCATCAATTGATGCATGGGCCATGGCACTTGTAAGGAAGTCTAAAGATTTACTTGGGGCAATAATGTGGGTCTGCCCCTAGGTTGACTAAACTAAAACTAGGACAATAATCCGTTCATGTTCACCAACAACTTCTAATAATGTTCTATGATCCATTTAAAAAGTTTAAAACACGCAAAATCATCCTTAAATACTAATGGACAATGATTTTGTTTAGATAGAGCTTAAAACTTTAAAAAGGGAATAAAAGAGAAGATTATGAGAGTACCTATTTTCTTAATCCAAAAGTCCATAGAGTAGAAATGAGATACGAAAAGTGGAGTGGCAAGAAAAGAGTTAGATTCGGAATGAAAATGAATTTGTTGCAAAGAGTGAAAAGTGGGAGTTGTTAGGAATTTTGTAGATTGCAATTTGATGGATGCATTATCATTTAAGCATCATTTGATTTACTAACACTTGCATTGATTTAGAAAATCTTGAAATCTTGATTTATACATGCATTGGTTTTTAGACTTGAAGAAATATTGATTTATGCATGATTTTTTTTTAATCTTGGATGTAATTAGTTTTGAAAAGGAGTTTTAGAAAATCAAGCAAGCCATTGGTTTTATAATTTTGAATCTTTTTTGGCTTTTTATGTTTCTTGTTTTAAAACCCTTAGAATGATTTAAAACATATTTTTAAGCTTGATTTAATGGTCTAAAAAATTCCCAACCAAAAATACTTTGAAAAATGGATTTTAGGGAATTTTGGTCCCGGGCCAGAAACGCAGTGTAGCAAGTCAACCGAGCCAGGCCCTGGTCGATCGGGTAAAGAGCCGTTGGCTCCTTTTTTTTTTCAAACGGTCATAAACCAGGTCGACCGGGGGTATGGCAGGTCGACCGGGGAGCCGCAGAAACTCAACTTTTGAGTATAAAATGAAGTTCATTCCTTTAAAAAGTTGGAAATTTTCAAGACTCTTTTGAGGTGTTTTGAGACAAAGAAAAGGGGATGAACTAAAAGAGACCAAAGAGTCATTTGGAGAGCTAAAGCTTGGATTAATGAAGTTAAATCTCTAAGTAAGCTCTACCTCTCTTAATCATAGGTTATATGCTTTGTTTAAATTATTGGTAAATGATTTTTAGCATGATAACCATGATGTGTTGAATCCATTCTTCTCTTAATCTTTGATCTAAATAAGATTGGATTCTTCACTTTGATTTCAATTCAAGTTGTTTAAAATCTTTCTTAATCATGCTTAGCCAAAAACTTTGTTTTCTTTTATAGCATGATTCTTTTACTTGATTGAATCTTCATTTGTTGTTTTCATTCATTTGAACTTTAGTTAAATTTGTTTAGTTTTGAAAACAACATTGCACATGCATCACATGTTCTAAGTTAGTCATTTTCATACAACTTGTGAATCCTTGATTTTCATATTATTAACAAGTTGTTTTTCATACATGTGATTTGCATCAAACTTCAATCAAATCTTTTATGAGCTTTAAACTTTGAATTGGTTTAAGCAATATATTAATTGAGCCTTCTTTTTAAACTTGATTGAAGTTATCACACACACACATCATGAGCATACACATTTCCATTCATATAGTGTTTGTGTGAGTTTGATTTTCACTTTCATATTAGCCTATTTAAGAGGCAATTCCATTGAACTTAAATTGTATCTCTTAGAGTGTTCTTTTGTGAAGACACCTTCTTAGAGAAATCCTTATTTGTAAAGGTTATTGCTTAGCCTAAGAAAAGCATTATGTAAAGGTTATTGCTTAGCCTAGAAAAGCATTTTGTAAAGGTTGTTGTTGAGCCTAGGAAAAACAACATTGTAAAGGTTATTGCTTAGCCTAGTAAAAAGCACAATTAGTGGAAATCCGGTGGGGTGATTCGATCACAAGCCGGTAGTGGATGTAGGCATTGAGGCCGAACCACTATAAATCTTTGTGTAGTGGTGTTTGCTATGTGATGATTGTTTTATTAGCTTCCGTATTTTGATTGTTTATCATCACTTGTGACTAGTTTAGTTTAAGAAGTTAGATTTGATCGTTATTGGTCATATGTGAAATGACTGTCACATCCCCAAAAACCCAACCATGGGATAACGTGAAAAATAAGAATAAATATTTATTTTCCTGTGTTTAATATAACACAAGCTTCCAAAAGTGGACCCACATAGCAGACCGTGGTGAGTCAAAATAAATTTTATTAAATTCAACAGAAGCTTTATTCAATTGGTATTCAAGGTTCATAATTAAGATCCAACACAATCATCATATGAAGAAATAATAATTAAAGTTGCAGAATAAATCAAACAATTACTAAGGAAAAGTTTATCATTAAAGAAAGTTTATCTAAAGAAGTTCTAAGATGACGTTCTCCCCCAGGCAGGCTCAGACGGTTTCGTAGCCATCTCCGGCTCTCCACTCAGGTTCGTCAACTGGTTCAAACGCTTGAAACGTTTGACCATCCTTCGTCTCCACATTAGGAAAGGGGTCGGTACCTATGCACCAATAGACAAAGTAAACAACAAACACAAAAGCAAAATTTATAAATAAAATACAAGATCAATGTGAGTAATGACATATAATGATCATAAGAGATTAACAATAAAACAATGATGAAAAGAACGTATAACCTAAATCCATTCTGCACAATAGAGCAATACAATAATCACACAGAAGCACTGCTACTACTTTGGGTGATCAGCCCTAACTATAAAGTGGGAAAACTCGTTCAAAGGCCGGCGGTCATAAACTGGTTCGTAATCGAAATCGTAGGCCGGATAAACCGGTTCGAAATTTGGATATACAATGTCCGTACGCATCGGTGATCAGCCGTCCACATGAAACTGCAGTTGTTTGAATATGACCGGCTAATCAATATACATATCATAGTAGAATAGACCTAATGATCAAAGTCAAAGTGAAGGGCTGGCTGTACAATAATCCACAATCGAATACCAAACAAATTATTCGAATAAACCTCTACTATATCTCAATCGATTGCCATGCCACATCACGGTCCATACACTACAACAAACTGCACTTTTATCGATGAAAATTTTCGTCGCCAAAAGTCATAAAAACGTCGGTAAAATTTTTACCGACAAAAATATTTTCGTCGGCCCGACGTCGGTAACAAAAGGTGGAGAAAAGATTTTACCGACGAAAGAAATTTTCGTCGGTCAAAAGTTTAATATTTACCGACGATTATTTGCACTTTACCGACAAAAAAACACGTCGTTAAAACTATATTTAATCTAATAAATACTTTTACCGACGATTTATTTTCGTCGGTATAAAAAATAAATAAATAATAAATAATAAAATCACTTTTACCGACGATTTATTTTCGTCGGTAAAAAAAAAAATTAAAAAATAAAAAATAAAAACACTTTTACCGACGTTTATTTTCGTCGGTAAAATAAATAAAAAATACAAAATACAAAAACTTTTACCGACGTTTATGTTCGTCGGTAAAATAAAAAAGAAAAAAATTATAAAAAATAAAAACACTTTTACCGACGTTTATTTCCGTCGGTAAAATAAAATGCAAAAAATTTTAAAAAATAAAAACCTTTTACCAACGTTGTTTTTCGTTGGCAAAGATCAAATTTATAAAAAATGAAAAACGTTTACCGACGTTGTTTTTCGTCGGAAAAGATCAAATTTATAAAAAATGAAAAACGTTTACCGATGTTGTTTTTCGTCGGCAAAGATCAAATTTATAAAAAATGAAAAACGTTTACCGACGTTTAGTTTTCGTCGGCAAAAGTAAAGAAAAAATAAAAATTATTTTTACCGACGGTATGTTTCGTCGGTAGAAGTAAGCTAAGAAAAAATTAAATAACCTTTTACCGACGAAAAAAACGTCAGTAAATAGTATTTTAATTTTTTTTATAAATAGCTTTTTCCAATATATATGTTTTTTTCCTTTAAACCTGTTTTGTACACCTGTGTCAAACCTATTCAATATAAAAATTCCATGCAAACAAAAGTCAATTTTTCATCAAATCATTCATCTCATTAAACAAATATTACAATCAATAATGATACAATCCCAATCCCATATATATGTCCAATATACATATACAAATAAACTAAAAAAATAAAACACATTTAGCTAGTCTGCAACCGACCCCAAAGCGTCCATCAATCTGCAATAACAAAAACAACATTAGAATCTTTTCAATAAATAAAAGCATTCATCCTTCCTAGATGTGTGCTGCTTATGAATTATGATAGATATGAGGATAAAACAATCAATTCAGACTAGTGCAATTACTTCATTGGTTTTCAAAAGATACATGATGGTGGGAGTGGTAGAAGAGCATGGTTAATGTTGTTGGCCATTGTTTTCCCAAATAAAGCGATATTGACCATTTCCAAATTTGAACTAAAGAACAAAATTACTTGTGCTAATATGTGACAGGTAGCCAAGTATATTATGTGGACAATTTGAAAAGTTACATGATGCTACAACAACTCACTTCAAATATGAATCTCCATACATTCTAACACAATGTCAGTGAGTACACTGTTAAATTGATCAAGATGTAAAGTGACATTAACACAGCCATTAAAAAGCTGTAATTGTGATACATGCTCCAACCAGGACTATAAACATTGTGAACGAGACAATGATTATTAGATTCGTTCACATCAATTTTATTCATACATCTGTTCTTACTTTCTTTTTAAGATCCACTTCGTTGAAAATGATAACAACTTTCTGATTGTTCCTAGCATTCATTTAGCATGGAATTATGAGTCATGTCATAGAAATTCAATTCATTCACATTGCATTAGCTTCAATCATCAAATTCAACATATATCACATAAATGAGGTACTGATTGGAAAACAGTAACACTGTGGAGTATGGATTATTGAGTTTCCATTAGCAAGGCTTGGATAGAAATGTAAAACTAGGCTTTTCCAACAATGATGATGAAGAATAAGCTTTTTTTCTTCCTAATGGGATTGCATTTGAGCATCCATGGACTCAAAATGCGAAAATTTCAAAGAAAAGGCAGAAGTCAATGGAAATCTCAGAGCTGTATGCCTGCATCTCTCTACCTTCTAGATGTTGAAAACTGCCACCTCAATGGATTTCAAGGGCAAGGGGGGCCAACCACCTCAGGGTCAAGTTAAGAGCATGATTATTCTAATACCCACACTCATTACATGGATTAAAGCCAATAAAATTCATTCAATAATGCATTAGACATCTAGACATTCTCTCTCTTTCATAAAAAGGTCAGTGGTCTGGTGCCACATTAGATTGACTCAATGGGCTGATTATAGAACCCATACGAGCTGGTTGGTGGCTACATTTTCCCAAAAGAACTTCATATTTAAGACTTTTGGTATTTTATTGAAGAATGCTGAAATTGGAACTCCAGCAACTCTGTGATTCAAAAGATGTAGGCCTGATCGATCTGAGTCAATCTGGAAAGCCAAGACCTAAACTTTAAAAAAAAAACATAGACATGAAACATACCCCTCCAAACCATGAATCTCATTTCATACACAACTACTCCAACACTTCGAATTCAATAAAAACATAAAACATATCTACAAGCAAATTAATATCAAACCATGGACATGAGTTCCATAGATATTATCCTAAAGCATCATTTTAGAGAGACCAAAAGGGTGAAGGAAAATCACCTGATTGTCACTGCTACATCAGCCAATCTGGCCTCCTTTGGTACTATGTATCCTGGTTCAAATTTATGCAAAATTAAGTTTTCCCAATCAATCATGTCAACTATCAACTCTGTCACAGAGTCTTTGCAGATTTGGTCTACTCCATCTTCCAGTGTTGGTCAATGGATTGGATTTCTTGGTGAGATCACTCATGGACCACAAGGGGTAAAAGTCTCACTTCGAATTTCTTTTGCAACATCAAAGCTATTCATTAAAATTTACAATCCTTCCATTCTCATTTATACTTTCCTCAGTAACTGAGAGCTAATTCCCATTATAAACTAACAAAGAGTAAAAGATCAAAACAAACAGCCTTTATATGGTTCAATGAGACTACATTTTGGATCTCTATGGTCTTAGAAGCTGAGGAATTTCTTTCCTGACTTCTGGGATTTTAATCTTGGTAGGACTAGTAAAAGTCTTGATAACAGGAAACTTTCTTACTTAGTCCCGTAGCATTGTAGCAATAAGGAATCGAACACAGCCTAATAATGTAAGCAAGGTAAATAACACTATGATCAATGGCTCATCTCCAATCAAGGAGGGAGTGATCCAACAATTTGCTTCCATTAAAGATGAACCCCAGAGTGTAAATATTGGAGCCTGCTACATGGTACAGATAACTATACTAAATTATAAACTTAAGGAATGCAAATGGTCTCAATTATTCTCCTTCAATGTTTATTATTAAATTTTGATTTAGTTTTTAAACATAGCATTTCCTTTCATGGATTTTATTGTTCTTAATAACTTGTCTTTTGTCTCTTGTCTCTTTCTGGGGAATTCACTTTCTGTTCCTTTAGGTATGAATACCTTATTTTGATAGCTGGGGGGATTGGAATTACACCTTTCTTGGCTACTTTGAGTGACATTCTCCACCGAATTAAGGAGAAGAAACCTTGTCTGCCAAAACATATTTTAATAGTTTGGGCTGTGAAGAGATCCCAGGAGCTCTCTCTTCTTTCAATGGTTGATGCAGAAAATATCTACCCACTATAGAGTTCTTTTGGATGGTTTATTTCCAGAAATTTGTTTATTAATGAATTTCTTGTAAATAAAACAGATTTCTACAGAGTCAAGACTTCAGATGACTCTCTCTCATATTCTCTTCATGTTTTTGCTGCTCTTGGGTTCGTTTATCTCATTCCATCTCATTATAACCACATCATAAAACTGTAACACATCGATATATTTTTGCATAACAAAAAGAAGCAAATGGGCCCCAAAATGTGCAAGAGCAATCACAAATAGAAGATCATACACAGCACAATCAAGGAGGGTAAAAAAATCAGAAAATAGAACAAATTCACAGAATATTACCACAAATAAGAAAGAAATGAAACCTCAAGATTCTAGCACCCAATGAAAATGGTGAGAACTACTGTTCACATTAATGAGAATGGATACACAATTTTCCCAAACGGAAAGTCCCAAAGCCTGAAAGCAAAAACTCAAATGGAAGGTGCAAAACTGAAGAACCAAAACATGGAAACAAGTGTACACATAAGGTTCCAAAACCCAAAAACTGGTAATAAAAAACCCAACAGAAGCCCCAAAAGGCCAAAAAACCCAAATAAAATCCAGAAAATCAATGGCCATGGGGTACCACTGCAGAGAGGGGATGGGATACCACTGCAGGGTGAAAATGCGCCATTGGTGAAGGGAACCCTACAACCATGAAGGGTGAGACACCTGAATATCATATTGACAAGGGCGTGTCATCCTGATTATCCATGACTCAAACTCGCTGCCTATCCTGATTAGCTCTCAAAGAGATGGATTCATTATTTCCTAATTCAAACCCACTTGTTAAGAATGTCAGCCAGCATGCGGCCTGATGTGGGTGACCATCATCATTCCTCTATCCACTCACCTTGAATTAGAACTTACCCAAACTCATCTGAGATTATGAGACCCTAGGATTTGATCATACTTGTATTGATTCCTGTTTTTCAGAACATAAAGGCTAAATAGCACCAGAAGAGTTACATCAGAGACTCTGAAAAACAGGAATCAATATGTGCAAGTATAACCAGAAAAAGGCAAGGCGAATTTACTTATAATAACTAGAATTTGGACAGCTTTGGACCTTCAACACAGTACCTCAGAGATAATAAATGGAGGAATGAAGGATGAAACACTCTCAAACCCCTGCTTAGCTAAAACATCTACCATATCATTCATCCACTGACCCACATGGCCAAAATCCATCTGAACCGACAAGACAACACTTTCATTTTCTTTGAAACAATATTGAAACTTAAATTCTATCAATTTAAACTTTCCAAGTGCAAGAAGCCAAACTTTAAAAGGTGCTTCTCTAATTCACATTGAGTTCCTAATTCATGGAAATAGTATATAATTAATTAAAGGTGCATCCAAATGGTGAAGTGAAAATGGTCAAGGGTAGATAGTAGTGGGGGATGTCTTTTAGACTAGGGGTGAAGGGTGGCTAGTCATTTACTTCAAATGGCTATGTTTTGACTACCTCTTGTACATCCTTAACTTTAATCCTTGCATGTCAATACCTATTAGACAAATGAGCACCAACCAAAGGATGGTCATTTCAATGGAGAAAAAAAAAGTTTTCTCCAAAATCCATTTTTTTTTAAAGAGGGGACTAGTCTCAGTGAAATAATATAATCAAGCATTAACAGAGTGGTTTTGAGGATACAAAAATAGTGAAAACAAGAGAGATATTCCGTGAGAGGATACAAATAGTGAAAACAAGAGAGCACATTCTAAAACTATCAGTTTTTCTTATTCCATCAACATCCAACTATGAGTGTTGGCTTTCGCTACTTCGACAAACCTGTTATTATGCATGTCTTCTCCTGGAAAGATCTATCAACACAGAGAGAAGAGATGAGAAAGAGAGTTTACCTGCAGAGAGGGGAGAGATGCAGAGGCAGAAAACTCGTGCTGGCTTTGGAGAAACGACCGGAAAAGGGGTCAAACTCGTGCTGCCTTTGGAGAAGACGACCGGAGATGGGTTTGCGCCTGATAACAGAGATGGGTTTTTGGAGAACGACAGAGATGGGTTTTTTGAGATCAACAGAGATGGAGAGGGTGGGAGGGATCTGTTTGCGTTGATGGAGAGGGTGAGGTCTGCGTGAGTGGCGATGGAGATGATGCCGATGAGGGAATGGAGATGGAGATGGAGATGAGGGAAAGAGCAGCGAGAGAGAGAGGGAGAAGAACAGACTGAGAAATAGAGATGGAGAAGAGCAGAACAGATTGAGAAATGGAGATGGGGGAAAGAGCAGCGAGAGAGAGAGAACAGATTCAGAAATGGAGATGGGGGAAAGAGTAGCGAGAGAGAGAGAGAACAGTTTCAGAAATGGAGATGGAGATGAGGGAAAGAGCAGCGAGAGAGAGCCGATCGAGACAGAGAAGAACAGATTGAGAGAGAGGGCCGATCGAGAGAGAGAGAGCGCCAATCGAGAGATAGAGAGAAGTGAGCAGGTAAGAGAGTGGAAAGAGGCCTTTGAGCAGAGGAGAGAGTGAAAAAACGCAAAAGAGGGCTGAAAAGAGGAAAAGAGGGCTTTTTCGGCGGGAGGGGGAAAACAGAAGATTTACCGACGTTTAAATTTCGTCGGTGAAAATTATTATATTCTTTAATTAAAACAAATGAAAAGTTAATCAACTTTTACCGACGTTTTATTAACAACGTCGGTAATAATTATTCCGACGTTAATTATCGTCGGTAAAAAATATAATTCGTCGGTAAATGTCAACGATTTTAAACTTTCTAAATATAAAATTAATATTTACCGAAGTTTTATACAAAACGTCGTTAAACGTTCATTTTAATATTTATTTTTCGTTGTATAAGAAAATTGAACTTTCCCGATGCTTATTTTTCGTCGGCAAAAGTAAAAAGATTAAAAATACTTCACCGATGTTTTATTTTCGCCAGAAAATGAAAAAAAGAAATAAATAAAAAATTAAAAATACTTTTCCGATGTTTTCTTTCGTCGGCAAATTAAAAAAGAAAATAAAAAACACTTTACCGACGTTTTGTTTTTTCGTCGGTAAAAATCAAGTAGGAAAAAATATACCTTCATAAAATACTTTTGCCAACGTTTTATTTCGTCGGTAAAACAAATAAAACGTCGCTAAAATGCGATTTTACTGACGTTTTATTTTTCGTCGGTAATAATCCCTAATTTGGTTAACTTGCCGACGTTTTACAGTAAAACGTCGGTAAAAAGCGACTTTTACCAACGTTTTTGTAAAAACGTCGCCAAAAAACGTCCCTAAAAGTGCAACTTGTTGTAGTGATATCCAATCAACATAGGGTATGCAACTAATGGACAAATATCAAACTCAATCATGAATGCAAACCCGAAGGTCAATGAATAATCACAAGCCAATCCTAAGGTCAAACATAAGGTCTCATACCCGATAATCACATGAATCTCTAATAGATAAAAGATCAACGCATCCCTTCTCAATCAATGGTGTATAGAGCCACTTAAGGGTTTTCCAATAGAGATGAGTTGATATCGAATCCATTAGAATTTTCCCGAGGTCATACGAAATACTAAAACCTCACATTAGTAAGATACCGTTTGCCCGCACGGTATTTACTCAGGTCCAAATATTCAATTATAAAGTACAAAATATAATTTAACACCAAAGACATTATTTAAATATTAATTTGCAAATAACAACCTTAATGTATAATTTTAGAAAACCTAAGGATTTCATCTATAATATTTTTCCAAATTCATTTTTTTATAAAACGGCCCCAGGTCTAATTGGTTTCATGAAAAATTACAATGGGCCATTTTTCTAAAATCTAATGGGCCAAGTGTTAAAAAAGTAAGTTGTCATAACATGACTCATCTCTTTCCCCCACCCCGTCATCACCAATCTCTCTCTTATATACTCCCAAACCACATCAGGTTCTGTATTAACCTCACATGGGATAACATCATCAGGTCATCACCAACCTTTATTTTCCTCACACATCACTAATCTCTCTCTCTCTCACTTATCCTCACAAAAATCCCACACTTTTTCTATGCACTCACGGACCACCAATTCCCACTTCATGTCCAAGTTGTAAACCCCCACACAGAAACCCATCCTGGAATAGGCTTCACGTCAGACGCTGTAACGGGTATTTGGATAGTGGCCCCCACCCTGGATTAACTTCACCACACTGTCGCCCAGCCACGGACGGCTGAATGCCCGGACCAGATCCATGATTGGATTGTCCAGTGGGTCACATAACCTAGTTAACTACAATTAAAATATTTTCAAGATAACTCACACCCCAAAATTTAGAATCAAAAGATAGTGGCCATATATGTGCAAGGTTTCATCCCAAAAAGAGAAAATCAAACATTGAGGGCATAAAAAGGGGTTTCTACATACATCCACATACGAATTAAAAAATAACACAAGCATTAAATTTACAAATTATGATTAGATACTTGCCTGAGGTCTGTGGTTGAGGGAGACGGTCTAAAATCCCTATTGTCAAAGCCCAAAGCGCTAATCCAGAGGAAAGTTGGAAGAGAGAGAGAGTTGTGTGTGAAAATAAAAGAGTGTGGTGGTGTATAAATAGAAAATAAGAATAAGAGTTGTAATCTAACTTAGATTCTAAAGAATAGAGTATGGGTTTTAAAAAATATAGGAGTTTGGATTAGAGAATGATTAAAGTTTTAGTTAAAGAAGAATTGTACCCACTAAACTGGGACCGGGTACTTAACTATGGGTCAAGATACTTATCCAACAAGCTTAACTCACCAAACCTAAGCCTAATATGGTCCCCACTTAGACTAATGGCGTATTTAATTAAAATACAATCAATTATATAATAATAATAAAATAAATAATATAGGTAATGAAATACCAAAACGTCACAATGACGGCGTAGCAAATTCAGTGGCCCAATCTAAAATAGAAAGGCACTATATCCATAGTCATAGGAAGTGATGTTGTGGCAAATTAGATCTATATCATATCGGAAATCATAGAAGTGACGACTTGGCCATATTGCACGGGTGTGTAATCTAAATTTAGACAAAGGTTATATTGCTAAAAATTTAAAAGATAATGGCACTTTAAATAAGATAGATTTTAAGAGAAGAATATTAGATCATTATAAAAATAGAGAGTCTCACGCTTCATTTGTAGTCTTCACATTCATTAGATGGCAAAGGATGTAATATCCACTGACATATTTATCGCAAAAAGAGCCAGTGCACCTTTCATGGTCCACTTTTTCCTTGCAAATGTCTTTTTTGGTCGTATCGTTTCTCCCCCAATCGTTATCTCCCATGATGCGTGATTCACAAGGTAAGATTTCATCTGTTTTCTCCACAAGATGTCATTTGCCTTGTTGTGGAGAATCACTAGGAAAGAGAGAATAAATCCATTTTGACGTCTATTTGTGTTGATCTGGTCTGATCTGCCTCAATACCTACACCATTGTGTAGATCTCATCACCACAAACATATAGGATCAAACATATATGAAATCTAAACCCGAATGACTCCTATAAGTGCCTAAATACTATAGACTTGGATAAATGGATGTTTTAGTTTTGATGTTGCTATAAAGCTCATTCAGGAAAGATTAACCGCCTGGGACCTGAAAGGGAAAGAGGAAGAGAAATGTCAGAGGCCTGGGCTGCTGTCAGCCGGAGGCACTCCGAAGCCTAAGTTAGTGCAGTCACTAGACAAAGGATGGGTGAGTAAGGAAAAAGAGAATGCAGAGTAAGGGCGTATATCATAGTGTGTTTTTTGGGTTTACCTCATGCATATATATAGAGGAAGGCTCGTTCCATGGAGGTAGGTAGAGGCACTGTCCCATTGCCCCATGTCATGCTTCTTTAATGGCGGTAGGTGGGGAAACGTCTCATCGGATCATGCGCCGAATCCTCGTATTAATGTGGAGGTGATCACCTTATAAGGCTAGTCTCTTATCATAGTCTGGCACCCATCTTGTCTGTCAGTACGTTCTGCAACGTAGCCGTAGCGTTATAGGGTACAATTATGACCTTGTACTCATCCTAGTTGGCAATGCCGAGCTGAGGATGATGCCGAGATGGACATGCACTACACCAAAAATCGGAAATTGGAACGGAAAAGCATTCCTAATCCTTCCGTTCCTAATCCGTTAAAGTGTTCCAATTTCCGTTCCAATTTGGTACCAACCGTTCCTAATCCAAATTGGAACGGAAATTGGAACACTTTAACGGATTAGGAACGGAAGGATTAGGAACGCTTTTCCGTTCCAATTTCCGATTTTTGGTGTAGTGATGTCATGGCACAGTTGCTGAGACCGATATGAGGCTAGCTAGTACCTTTACCGAAGCTAACTCAAGTTGGATGCCAGCTGGCACTGTTGCCAAGCTGAATGTTTTATACTCCTGCAGAGCTTGGATACTGAGACCGAGATAAGCCAAGTCGATAATGTTACCAAGATTAGCGTAATCCTGTTCTTAGGGGAAGCCCCCACACAATTGCCCCCTAGCTCTTGACCTCGTAAAGTTCTCCAACTCTTTAAGGTAGGGAGCTAAGTGATATGACTGAAAATTCCTGGGAATTTAACTCACATCCCATCTTAATGTCGGTTCCACTCGCTAAGATAATCGATAGCATGTTGTTGTCGCCTCGTCTGCCTGAGGTAATTAATAGGGTGTTTCGAATCATTGTAGGAGATGAACTAGCGGCACTACGTGTCGTCATTTGTTTGGCTGTCCAATTAATTTGAAGTGACGCGTATAGCTTCTGAGGCGACGCTTAGTACGCGCGTCTTTCGAAATTCGAAAAGGGCGCCTTATCTTCTATATATAGGGGTGTCCCCTCTTTCTTCTCACTTTCGCCTTGCATTCGTTCGGAAGAGTTTTCGCAGAGGAAGAGCTTCTTGTTGTTAGCTTTTTCTGATCAGAGTCCAACGTCACTAGGACCCCTCTTCACCGTTGTAAGTGTTTGCCTGCCCTTCTTTCTTCTGTTCTGAGACCCCCTCTAGGTTTCTCTCCGCTTTATTCCGTCTAGGGTTTTTGGTGCCTTCTCGATCCTCTGCCCCTTTTTTCCCAATCTTTTCATATTCAGATATGGGGATCTATAGGAGCTGGGTAGATACTCCAGCGGCTGTAATGGAGATTAGTGCAAAGTACGAGATTCCGGACGACGTAAGGATTAGGCTAGACAACCCAAAGGATCCCTTCGATGGCCGTTCCTTTCGGGATGGCTGGATGCCTTTTCCGTTAGTGTCGATAGTCGAGGGCGGAGTCAGGTTTCCTGTGTACCCCCTTTTTAGGATCTTCCTGAGGAAGTGGAGTCTCTGCCCTTGCCAATCGATGCCGAACAGCTTCAAGATCATCATGGGAGTAGCCGAGCTAAATAGAATTCTAGGTATCGATCTCGGTGTCCATGACATCGAGGACTCCTATGACATATGTAAGTGTTGGAAATAGGTGGGCCTCGTGGATATGTTTTCAAAACTTTTTGACCCACTTGACTCAGGAATTAAGTATCCAGAAGGCTATAAAACCCAATTCAGGATCCATGTCCTCAATCTCAGCCATCATGATCAATAAATAAACTTATCTAGAAGATAGAACAACAACCAACAGGCATCTATAAAAATCTACAACATGCACGGAAGTAAATTATACCTTAGGAGCTCGGTTGTGCTCTAATGGAGAAGTTGTATCTTTCTTTGATGATGAAACTCTTTCACGTATCAAACAAGAATCTCCAAGACCTATTGATCTTCTACGCTATGACCCTCTAATCAAAATCTCTTTTCTCAAGAAGATGAGTGGGATCTCCAAGAGAAAACCCTACTAGAAACTCTAAGGAACTAGAATGGAACTAGAAGAGAGGAGAGAGGAGAAGAAGCATGTGCAACTCTTGCACAAACAAGGCTTGGGCATGAATCCCTAGATGGGTTTTTGCATAGGACGTTCAGCCGTATATTCTCCTCTATTTATAGCCCTCAAATGTCCTCTTAAGACTCTCTTACTAATTGCATTAGAAGTCACACTACCACACAAATTAGTAGCTTACTATTACCACTATTAGAAGTCTCACTTCAAATAGAAATAGTAACTTTCTAATTCCTTCATTTAGAGTTCAAGTAGGATTCGTATCTAATAACTTGGGCTAGAGTGGGGACCACTAGGGATTTCATAGAAAGCTTGCCCCAACTGGGGCACTGCGACCCCACATCTCATGTGCAATCTGGGCCCACAGTTAATTGCAAATAATATCATTATATAAATACAATTGCACTCTAGTTTTAGGAATAAATTACAATGAAGACCTTAAACTTCCCAATTACCGCAAGTAGGCCCCTCCATCATTATCCATGAATCAATTGGAGTAAATCTGTCCCATCCAATCTTAGATCCACATCTTGTTATCCTTGAGCCCCAATTAATCACATTGATCATCAGTACCATCCAATTAACTCTTAATCGAGATGGGTGCGCACTTACTAATGATAAATCCATTAATTGGCACAAGGAGATAATATAGATAGATTTCATCTTGATCATTGGATGTTCCCACAGTCCTACTACCACTTACCTAAGACACCGAGGTGTTGACCTACGGTTGGCCTCACTCATTGGTGACTCAAAGCAAATGAATAGACAGAAACTTGAGTTCATCAATGTCTCAGGATTAAGAGCCTATTGCTAGGAAATTATGAGAGCAGTCCTTAAAATCGAGACAGTATTTCATAAGGTGTTTCTCATGGTCCATCAATACATCCGATGTACCAGCACTATGATCCAGAATCTTACATTCTGATGATTGAGACAAATCACACTATCTCTGAAAATTTAATTATGGGTCTGCGATCTCTAGATTGGTGTACTCAAACAATCAAGCCAATAGTGTGCAGAAATAAACAAAATGCAGCGGAAATAAACAAAACAAGCACACACCACAAGGACACCAAATATAAGGTGGAAAACCCTCATCGGGTGAAAAACCACCAATCCAAACTAGATCAAATCAAACACTATGAATCTCGCAATTACAAGAAACTCAGATCTCTTCCCCAGATATCCCCTACCCAAGGACTGAAGTTACCTCATGTCGCTTCACGCTTCAACGACTTCACACCGTTGATTGCAACAGATTCAATCCAGCGTCTGACTCCTCAAATCTTCTCGCAAGAAGATAATCTTCTGCAAAGGATGCAGAAGAACTTGGCTCTAGAGAACTTGGCAGCACAACTTCATAAAAACTCTAGAGAAGAAGAACTCTAACTCCGCACTTTGAGAGGTGAGGCTTATCTCTTTGGAATAGCCCTTGAGTCCTTTAAATAGCCATAAGGACGTGCTTAAAGTTGCCTAAGATGATTAGGACTAAAACCAGCAGTTTGAGCACAATAAGAATAGCAGGTTCCAAAATTCGTAGTTCACTGCGCTTGGTTTGCTCAAGCGGTCATTGGGTGCGCTTGAGCGGACCAGCCTCTGTTTCAACGCTGGGGCAAACCGACATGTTCGCTTGAGCGGATATGATGGTCGCTCGAGCGGACCCCTCTCTGGATAATCCGGAATTTCAGTTCTCTTTCTCCAGCTTTCTTCTTCTAATTCTTTCAGACTTTATTCTTCTGAGTCCTTCCAATCTTCAATCTTCAGAGACCTTTTCTAAATAAAAAATACAACTTAAAAGACCTAGATTTTTGTCCAACCCATGAATTTAGCCAACACTAAAATTCCTAACAATCTCCCCCTTTTGGCAATTCATGGACAAAACTTTCTAAGACAATACAAATTGATATACCCAAAATGAAACCCAAAATACATTGAATTTTTAAAATTAAAAAAAATGTAGATCAGCAAATGTAGATTTGCATTGTCTCTGACTCAGTCTGAACTTCTTGTTATCCCCCTTAATCTGTCATCTTTCTCCCCCTTTTTGTCCATAAATTGACAAAGCTAAGGATAAGAACATGCAGTTTTTTGTCAATTAGGATCAATAGCTCCCCCTCAAAAGCAACTGCCCTTGAATGTATCTTCGTAGCAGCACTGGGGGCGGGAGCTTCAGCTCTTTGATCAGGGCTTTTTAAATGTAGCCACCCACACTTGTGTAGTTTGATCTTTCAGCAGAGTGTGAGTAAACGCTTTAGGCAAATCAGATTTTCTAACCCAAATTTGAACCATCTTGGGTGGAGAAAAGTTCTTCCGCCATTGCTTGGTCTTAGGTAGGCTTTGTAGCTTCTTGCAATGGGGATGAATGTGTCCTTTTAATCCACAATGATGACAAGTGGATGTGCGTGCAACTCATGACACATTCTTTTTCTTAAAACTACTCGACACATTATTTGAAGGTGCAGTATGTGGAGTAGCATGTGCAACACTTGAAACAAAAATTGTTTTACCTTTAGCATTTAAAGTGGATGCACCATGATCATAATTGAGACCGCTTCTGTCAAAATGAGACTTCTGACTGGACAAGATATTTGTAAGAGTCTGCGAACCAGTGTTCATCTTGTTTAGAGAAGCTTGCTTGACTTCTAGTTCTGACCGAGTGATCTTCAGTCTTCCTTACAGATCTTTCTTTTCAGTTGTAACAGCTTGCAAGTCTGTCTTCATATTCTTAATCTCTTGTTCCGCCTTTTCAAGTTTTTGACTCTCAGTAGCCAAATTTTCAGCCATGCAGTGTTTCTGACTTTCCAAGAGACGAATTTTTTCCAGTGCTTGCTCTAATTCAGTCTTCAGTGCAGAATTTTCTTCTTGAGCAGCCTTGTAGTTGATTGTGATCTTGTTACCATACTTGGTTATCTTGACACAATCAGCATAGGTAGTATGGTACAATTCTTCCCAATCTCTCTCTTGATCTGACAACTCATCTTCATCTTCATCAGTATCATTGTCAGACATAGACTTAGCAATGAACGCTAAAAACTTGCCGTTCACAATTTTTGAAGAATCATCCTCAGGATCTTTTGCATTTTCCATTTCTTCTTCAGAAGATTCTTCATCCCAAGTAGTATTCAGAGCCTTTTGCTTTGTACTCTTTTTCTTGTTGGCACACTCATTAGCATAGTGACCATAGCCTTGGCACTCAAAACACTTTGCTCCTTTTGCATGATCCTTCTTCTCAGATCTGAAATTCTTTTTATCGGCTCGTTTTGTCTTCATGTATTTTTTGAAACACTTAATAAACTCGGCCATATCATCTTCAGCATCAGATTCAGAATCAGATTCAACTTTCTTTACAAGCTTCTTTCTTGATTCTGTGATGGCTTTCAAGGCAATATCCTTCTCTTTTTATTTTTCTTTATTCAGACGGTTTGCTTCAAAAGTCTGAAGATTTCCAGCCAGTTCGTTTTCCTTGAAGGTATTTAGATTCTTATTTTCTTCAATAGCATCAACTTTAGAATCAAACCTCGAAGGTAGAGACCTCAAAATTTTCTTGACAATTTTGTGTTCTGGTATTTCTTCCCCCAGAATGAAAACATCATTGACAATATCATTCAGCCTTGCATTAAATTGATTAAAGGTCTCATCTTCTTCCATCACGATGGTTTCAAATTCTTTATTCAACCTTTGCAATTTAGCTTGCTTCACCGTGTCTGTACCCTCATAAACTGTCTGTAAGACTTCCCATGCTTCTTTTGCAGTTTTGCAAGTGGAAATCATTCGAAACTCATCAGCAGACACTCCATTATATATGCTATTCATAGCCTTGTTATTACAATTGGATGCATGCTTCTCATCCTTAGACCATTGGGCTTTAGGTTTAGGAACAATTTTTCCTTACCATAATTGTAGGTCTAGAGTAGCCCTCCTCAACAATATCCTAAATATCATCATCAATGGACTTTAGGAACTCAATCATCCTTTGTTTCCAATATGCATAATTAGAACCATCAAACAAAGGATGCTTGGAAGTTGATGTCCCTTCTCTATTGAGCGCCATTCTAGAAATCTTGTAGGATCAAAACACAACAAGATAGTGCAACCTTCTCTGATACCAATTGAAAATTTAATTATGGTTCTGCGATCTCTAGATTGGTGTACTCAAACAATCAAGCCAATAGTGTGCAGAAATAAACAATATGCAGCGGAAATAAACAAAACAAGCACACACCACAAGGACACCAAATTTAAGATGAAAAACCCTAACCGGGTGAAATACCATCGATCCGAACTAGATCAAATCAAATACTATGAATCTCGCAATTACAAGAAACTCAGATCTCTTCCCCAGATATCCCCTACCCAAGGACTGAAGTTACCTCATGTCGCTTCACGCTTCAACGACTTCACACCGTTGATTGCAACAGATTCAATCCAGCGTCTGACTCCTCAAATCTTCTCGCAAGAAGATAATCTTCTACAAAGGATGCAGAAGAACTTGGCTCTAGAGAACTTGGCAGCACAACTTCATAAAAACTCTAGAGAAGAAGAACTCTAACTCCGCACTTTGAGAGGTGAGGCTTATCTCTTTGGAATAGCCCTTGAGTCCTTTAAATAGCCATAAGGACGTGCTTAAAGTTGCCTAAGATGATTAGGACTAAAACCAGCAGTTTGAGCACAATAAGAATAGCAGGTTCCAAAATTCGTAGTTCGCTGCGCTTGGTTTGCTCAAGCGGTCATTGGGTGCGCTCAAGCGGACCAGCCTCTGTTTCAACACTGGGGCAAACCGACCTGTTCGCTTGAGCGGATATGATGGTCGCTCGAGCGGACCCCTCTCTGGATAATCCAGAATTTCAGTTCTCTTTCTCCAGCTTTCTTCTTCTAATTCTTTCAGACTTTCTTCTTCTGAGTCCTTCCAATATTCTATCTTCAGAGACCTTTTCTAAATAAAAATTACAACTCAAAAGACCCAAAGTTTTGTCCAACCCATGAATTTAGCCAACACTAAAATTCCTAACAATCTCATAGTGATCAAAGTGCTGCAACCTTATCAAATGAGATGCTCAGTCTCATCATTGGTTGTGAAGATATTTTAAAGTATAAGATTTGTGACATATGTCTCCTGTATGTGGATCTCATCCATATACATATATCACATTTAATATACTAATGGGACCCGGTTCATCTCATGAACCATTATGTCATATGTATTGGTTATGTGCATTAAGTAATAAAACATCATTCATCTCATGAAAGGAAAGCATGATTTTATTGATGAATAAAGAAATTAATTAATTTATTACATCAACTAATGGATTGAGTCCATATAATCTAACAGTAAGACGGGGGGGGGGGGGGGGGGGGGGGACATATATATTATCTCTGGGTTAAGGCAAGAAGAGTGCCTTTTGTCCGGGATTTAGAGGATTTGAATAAATACGCCAGAGATGATCGGTTGATCGTCTCGGGAAACTGGGAACGTGGTGAGGCCGAAACCAATTTCGAGAGGGCATATAAGATCCCTCGTCGTCATGGGGCTCCTCCAAGTAAATACCGAACTCCTAAGCTTTTTGTACTGCTTATTCCTGTTGTCGCCGACCTAACGCTCTATTTTCCTATGTAGGTGCTAGTTAAAGGCGGCAAGAAGCGAAGCGAGCGGGGTGGAAGAAAATCAACGCTTGGTTCGACACCGTCTACCGATATCAAGGCCACAGAGGTCTGGGTGCCTAGGCGCTGCTTGGGTACGAACCAAGGTACCACTTATTTATCAAAAGGAGAGAGGGCGAGCCATCGGGGAGTTCGGAACTGGTATTTGCCCTGACCCGCGCTAACAGCCAAGAGACATCGGGCGCTGAAGCCTCAGTCCCGCGCTCTGATTCGGAGGAAGCCGAGCTCAAGCAAGTTGTCGAATCGTAAGTCTCCCCGAGTTCAAAAGAGAGAAGAGGGGACATGGAACCAAGACGCCCCCTGGTAATAAAAGAACTGAGTTCCCTTATCTTCGGTGATCGAGCTACTTCAGCCGAACCGGGCCCGTCCACCAAGGTTGTCGAGAATCTTGTCCCGACCTCGGAAGTACGGTAGGAGGAGCAGGGTCAACGGGAACAAGAAGAGACCCGACCGGAGAAAAGGGTCAGGGTCGAGAGCCCTTCTGAAGAAATTCCCGGCAACACCTCGACACCTCAACCCTCCGGGCCGGCAGCGTGGAGACCGAGCTTCATGATCGAGCCCGGGAGGTTGGTGACGGTGGAGGACCGGATGTGGGGGAAACCTGACGTGATTGTGGCCCTGGCCCACGCTTGTGCTTTGCCAAGGGAGGCCGAAGATGTTCAGCTGGCGGCTTGGAATATGCAGTCAGCCCTCGTGGTAAGACTCAGTTTCTCATGAGCTCTTCCACTTCATCTTAGTCGTCGTGTCTTGACAATTTGTCTCCCTTACAGGCACTGCAGAGAACCCAAGTCCAGCTCGAAAGGTCTCAGCGGGCTGGGACTAGGATTACGAGGCTCGAGGAGGAGAAGCGGGCACTCCAAGCAGCTCTGGAAGAAAATAAACAGAGGGAGGAGGAGCGGGAGGCGACCGTTCGGACTATCATAAATGAGCTCGAAGTGGTGAGGGTGGAGGTTGAGAAGCAGAAACAGCTTGACGCCGAGCTTATGAAGCAGAAGGAAGATGCCAAGACCAAACTGAAGACTGAGGTCGACTTTGCTTATGATGAGGGGGCGGAAGCGACTTCTCGTTTATATGAGGTTCAAGTCATGAATCTGAGCCAGACTATTTGGGAGCTGGGGTGGAGAGTGTTAGGGATTTTGTGTATTGCAATTTGATGGATGCATTATCATATTAGCATCATTTGAATTTTCACACATGCATTGATTTAGAAAATCTTGAAATCTTGATTTATACATGCATTGTTTTTAAGACTTATAAAAATATTGAATTATGCATGTTTTGATTTTAACCTTGGATGCATTTTAAATTTGAAAAGAAATTTTATAAATCAAGCTAGCCTGTGTTTTAAATCTTTCAAATCATTTTAGGCTTTTTATGTTTCATGGTTTTAAACCTCTTAGTTTGATTTAAACCATGATTCCAAGCTTGATTCATTGGCCTAAAAATCCCCACAAAGAAAAACCTTGAAATATGCATTTTTGTGGATTTTGGTCCCTGGGCCCGGGTCGACCCACAGTGTGCTCGGTCGACCGAGCCCATGGACCCGGTCGACCGTGCACACAGCAGATCGACCGAGTAAAGAGTCGTTGGAGCTCTTTTCAAATGGTCAGATTTATGACCGTTGAAGGCTAGGTCAATCGGGAAAGGTGCAGGTCGACTAGGGACTCGTAGGAACTCACTTTTTGAGTATAAATACAAGTTCATTCCTTCGAAAAATTTGAGGAACTAAGAGGCCCTCCTTCAAATGTTTTGAGGCCATTCAAAGGGGAATGAGCTAAGGAATGATATGGGTCATTTGGAAAGCTAAAGCTTGGTTCCATTGAGTTAAATCACTAAGTAAGCTTTACTTTTCTTAATCATATGTTTTCATGCTTTGCTTTAATTATTGGTAAATCTTTTCTAGCATGATAAATTATGATTTGTTGTGTCCTTAACATGTATATGTTTTGAATTGATTTATTGTTTCGGATGCATCACCTTGATTCAAACCAAGTAGTACTCATATTGGTATATCTAAGTAAATCATGTTATTGAAAACATCTTTGAAATTATATTTAACATGATTTCTATACTTGGTTGAATCTTTGGTTGTTGTTTTTCATCATAAGAAAATCACTTTCAAATCTATCTTATGTTTTGGATTCAACATTTTCACAAATCATATGTACTTTTAGTTTACAGTTTCACAACTTGTTTAGCATTGATAGGTATATCATTTTCAAATTGAATGTTTAATTAAATATGATTTGTCCCCTAACTTCAATCAAATCTATTTTTGTGCTTTACACTTTCAAATACTTTTAGCATACATATATTGAGCTACATTGTTAATTTGATTGAAATTCATATGCATCACATATTTTGTTCTTAGAATTTCACAACTTGTTTAGAATACATAGGTATATCTTTTACAAGTTATTTTTAACATGTGGTTAGCATTCTTTCATCAATCATAAATGTTTTTACGAACTAAAACTTTTAAAAGCCTTTGGCATACATTTATGAGCTTTCATTTTCAAATTGATTGAGGACATCATACATACACATTGTGCATTCATCTTTGCATTCATAGTGTGTGTGTGTGTGTGTGTGTGTGTGTGTGTGTGTGAGAGTTAGTTTTTCACTTTCATATCCGCCTAATTAAGAGGCATTATACTGAGCTAAAATTGTATCTCCATCAAGTGTATTCTAGACACTACTTAGAGAGATAACCAACCTTTTGGTTGAAGAGGTTATTGCTTAGCCTAAGAAAAGCATAGTGTAATAGGTTGATGTTAAGCCTTAAAAAACATCATTGTAAAGGTTATTGCTTAGCCTTGGAAAGCATATTGTTAAGGTTATTGGTTAGCCTATTGAAAAGCATAAATAGTGGAAATCTGGTGGGGTGTTGGTTCACAAGCCGGTAGTGGATGTAGGCATTGAGGCCAAACCACTATAAATCCTTGTGTGATGGTGCATGTTTTGTGGTGATTGTTTTTGTTAGTTTCTGCATTTAGTTTGATAATCATCACTAGTGGCTAATTTAATTTAAAGAAGTTAAAATTGGTCATAATTGGTCAATAATTTGAAGCTCACCCTATTCACCCCCCTTTTAGGGTTCGGATCACGGACTTTCAGAGAGGCACTCTGAAAGAAACTGGAGTCTCTGAAGATCTTCCATTATTCAAGAATCCACCCAAGTTCCAACCTCCAGAGCCGGAACATGAAGTACCTCCTATGTCGACCGAAATCCCTCTTGAGTCGACCGCGTTAGAAGCCGAGAAAGGGAATGTCGAGGTTGAAACTGAGACCGGGGGTGTTGGGGCTGTCCCTTGAACCATCTGATGTATTTCTTTTTACACTTTTTGATTTAATGTAAATTGTATCCTTTACAATAGTGAATACAATTACCTTTTCACATCTCATTTTCAAGTATGTGAGTTCGGTGTAAGAATATAATAACTGAGTTCGGTTTAATAACCGGAACTGTCAAATAATCAATGGGCATACAACCTTGGTTCCGTAACCAGAAGGAAGTTAGCTTAACTGAACTCGGTTTAAAAATCAGAATTCTAGTATAGTTGGTTCCATAACCAAACTAAGATAGTTGTTGAGTTCTGTAACTTAGCATTTTGCATGGCTGGTTCCATAACCGAGCCGAAGTCACCAAGTTTGAGTTGGTGTCGAGTTCCATAACTTGGCATTTGGTGTGGCCGGTTCCATAACCGAGTCGAAGATACCGAGTTCTACAACGAGGTATTTAATATAGCTGGTTTCATAACCGAGCTAGTGCATACGCCGAGTTCCGTAACTTGGTGATTTGGGCAGCTGGTTCCATAACTGAGCTAGAATACACGCCGAGTTCTGTAACTTGGCGATTTCGGTGTAGACAACAGGGATGGCGAAGATAAGTAGGCTTTGAGTTCCTGCAGAGCTCTATCGCACTCTAGAGTCCACTGGAAGTTTGAGCTCTTCTTCAGGAGCTGGAAGAGAGGGCGACATTTTCATGAGGCTCGGCTTATAAAACGGTTCAGCGCAGCGGCCATTCCTGTGAGCCTTTGAACTTGTTTCGCCGAGGTCGGGCTCTCGATCGCCTGGATCGCTGAGATCTGCTCCGGGTTGGCTTCGATCCCTCTTCGTGTGACCAGGCTTCTCAGAAATTTTCCATAGCCGACACCAAATGCACTCTTGGAAGCGTTCAGCTTGAGTTGGAACTCTTTGAGGATGGCGAATGTTTGACGCAGGTCTGTCAAGTGGTCCTGTGAACTTTTAGACTTGACGACCATGCCGTCAATGTAGACCTCCATTGTTTTCCCGAGCTGGGCCTGAAACATTTTCATTACCAGCCTCTGGTAAGTTGCCCGGGCATTTTTTAACCCAAAGGGCATCACTTTGTAACAGTAGATGCCTCTAGGTGTTATGAATACGGTTTTTTCTTCGTCAGACCCATGCATTTGAATTTGATGGTAACCTCGGTAGGCGTCGAGGAAAGTCATCCTATCATGTCCCGCAGTGGCGTCGATCATCTGGTCAATCTTCGGGAGTGGGAAGTTGTCCTTAGGATAGGCTTTATTGAGGTCGGTGAAGTCCACGCAGACCCTCCATTTTCCACTCTTCTTCTTGACCACCACCGTGTTGGCCAGCCATTCTAGATAATGTACATCTCGGATTGCCCTGGCCTCCAGGAGCTTTTCGACTTCTTTAATCACTGCCTCTGTTTGCGGGACCCCTGTCCTACGAGCTTTTTGCACTATAGGTTTGTGCTTGGGGTCCACGTTTAGGTTGTGGCACATGCTCTCGGGGTCAATGCCTGGCATCTCGTACGGTGTCCAGGCAAAAACGTCCTTGTTCTGCAACAAGAAGTTGAGCAGTTCGAACCTTTCATCATTGGGGAGCTGGCTCCCTAGCAGAAAATATCTCTCGGGGTCGTCGGGATTGATTCTGACTTCGGTCAAATGTTCTACGCTCTTCTGCTCTGTTGATCGACTGACA
Organism: Cinnamomum chago; assembly: GCA_038049695.1. Lineage (NCBI taxonomy): Eukaryota > Viridiplantae > Streptophyta > Magnoliopsida > Laurales > Lauraceae > Cinnamomum > Cinnamomum chago. The sequence goes on from CP142458.1 coordinate 39,354,769, forward strand.
TTCCCGAGCTCAGCTTCGAGCTCGGTCATATGTACCTGCTGCGGTTTTGCTTCGCCAGGCACCACAGCCATCAAGCACTGTTTGGCCCCGTATTATGATCACCTCAACTCTCCCGCTGGCATTCTCCAACGGGAATTTGAGCTTTTGGTGATGGGTGGAGGGCACTGCATCCATGTCGTGCAGCCAAGTTCGCCCCATTATTACATTGTATGGGGATAGTGCATCTACCACCAGGAAGTCGACTGTCTTAGTGGCACCTCTGATTTGGACTTCTAGGGAGACTTTCCCCTTAGGATATACTAGCTTCGAGCTGAAGCCTACCAGGGGAGTGCGGGCTTCATCCAAATCTTCCTCTTTAAGACTGAGCCTCTTGAAGTAGTCAAAATAGAGAATCTCAGACAAGCTCCCGGGGTCCACGAGAATGCGCTTCACCTTGTAGTTTCTCAACCACAGAGTGAGGATTAGTGGATCGTTGTGGGGGAGCTGGACTCTTTCAAGGTCCTCGTCTGAGAACCAGATCTTAGGCCTCTCCTTCCGGGCCTTCTTGGGCGCAGGTTCTAGTTCGGCCGACATCACCTGCTTGTTGTGTGAAGTCCTCCTGGCCTCGGTACCAGCTAGGTTACCCCCTCTAGGAGCGGGGGCCAAGTGAATGACGTTGATGATGCCCTCCGGCTCGTCGCTATCATAATCTTCGTCGCTGTTGAGTTCGATTAACCATTCCACCTTTCTCGATGCAGTTTTTCAGGTGCCCGTCCTTGATGAGCTTCTCGAGATGGGACTTGAGGGCCATGCAGTCCTCAGTCCTGTGCCCATTCTGCTTATGGTAGGTGCAGAACTTGCCTGATCTCGGGTGGATGTGTTAGACCCCGACCCAGGTTTAGTATGATTAATTATTGTTTGAGCCATGATTAGTCTCTAAGTGGGATTAGAGGACGATTAGCTTAGTTTTTAGTTAGATCAGACTTTTCAATAGCTTTGGGGAATTTTGAAAGCCATTGGACTCAGTTTGACACGGGCGGGAGCGCCCGTGTGACGTGTATTGAATTGGGGAATTTGTTCTTTATTTCAAAAAATTCTGATTTTTACTCCTTTTGATTTTTTTTTATGGATCTTAACAACTTTCATGTCTTATCCAATTGAATTTGAGACTCAGAAATCGCGTTTTTCGAGAAAAATGGCAAAAACGACTTTTCACACTAAATCTGTGCATGAATTTTGAAAATTGAAAAAATTATGGAAAATATACTTTTTGGAAACTAGATATTCCAAAGATCGATTTTGTCTTCTTCGTCGATTTCGTCCGGGGCCCACAAGTGTTAGTTTCAGCCACTTGAAGTTTTGGGACCCACATGCACACTTAAACAAACCCAATATGGGTTCTTTCTTCTCCATTTCATTGTTCTTGCAATCTTTTGGCTTAGACAAGGGTTTATTATTCCTCTCTTCCAGCCTCTCTCTCTCTCTCTCTCCTCTTGCATGACTACTTCTTGAGTGCCAAATAGAGATTTGATCTCATACTCTTCTTCCTCATCTCTCAAGCATTCCAAGGATACCTTTTTCAAGAACATTGAGTTGGAACAACCCTCTTCTCCAAGCCCTTCTTCTTGATTTGAGCTGTAAAAAGGTTAGCAAAGGCTTCCCTTCTTGAAAATCATGGTTTTCTTTACTTTTAGAGTTTCTTTTTCATACATGCAAAGGGATTCTTGAAGAGCTTCCTTCATTTGCAAAAATGTTGGATTTCTAGGGTGTTTTCATGGGGTTTTTTAGGGGGTTTTGTAGATTGGAGGTTGGGCTGTTGAGAGATCATCTTGGAGTGTTTTATTTCTCTTCTTAGCCAAGGCAAGTAACTATTCAGATGATGTGTTTACATACTATTTATAGAGATTAGTGGTTTCATTTCTTAAAATTTTTGAATCTCTCTCTCTCTCATGTTGTTTTTCTTCTTTCAAGTTATGGGCAAATTCTTAGGTTGTTTAAATGATTTGTTGATATCTACATTTTTATTTTCTAAGTGTTGTTTCAACAATTTGAAATTCTTTGGCAATGAATCTTCTAAAGTTAGTCCTAAACATTTTAATGTTAGTGTATTGTGGTGAATGAAAATGCTTTGTTTGTATCAAAATTTTGTTTGGAAAGATGGAATAAATTAGTGTATGGATGTTTTAATGGAGTTGTTGTGGCAAGGAGAAGCCCAAAATGTGTGAAATTGATTGTGGGAGAGAAGAAATGGAAAAGAATCACAAAAAGAAGAGAAAAAGTGCAATTTCTGCACTTAAAACTGGCCCAGGTAGCAGCCTGGCCCGCTTGAGCGCAGCCCAGGCCACTCGAGCGGGCCCTGGGCAGGGCCCAGGCCTATTTTCTGGGCCATTTCAGGCCTGTTTCCAGCCCATTTTCAGGCCCATTTCAGGCCTATTTCCAGCCCATTTCAGGCCTTTTTCCAGCCCATTTCCTCCATTGTTTGAAGTCCATTTAGCCCCTTTTGACGCATGGAAGTCCGGAATAAATACATTGAATTGAATAATTTTGAATCGTGAAATTTAAATGGGAAAAAGTGATGGAATTGCTTGATGTTAGAATTACGTTGGAACTTATTAAAGTCTTAATATACACTTTATATCCTTAATTGTCGGAGATCTTTAGTGGCACCAAGCTCCTCATTTATTATCGACATTAAGAGCCTAAGTGTATATTGAGACGACCTGTGGTAAGCCAACAAACCATTATACACTAATTCATTCCAAGCTATAAAGTTTATATGTTTTTCTTTTATAATTTGATTTGAAATGGATTGAGTGGTTCGCCATGTTTGGAAATATCAATAAGACTACTCTGCTACTCGTTTGATTTGTTCACCATTGTTCGTTTGTTATTGTTCAGAGTAGTTATGTTTTTATCGATGAAAATGTATTGAAATGATTTGATATATTGATTTAAAATTTCAATCGGCACCACTAAGCATGGGATCTTTGTTGGATTGATCACCCGACTTGGAATCCTTAAAAAAAAAAAAAACTATTGCCAACTGCAGTTTGGGTCCCTATTGATTATTCTGGCTATGGCTACGGTTAGATCGTTCCGTCCATTTAATATGGTTCGGTAATTGATCGAGTACTTTTATTACTTCGATGATAAAGTACGTTATTGATTGAATACCCTTGTTATTTTAATAATGAGGTATGTTATTGATTGAGTGCTCTTGTTACCTCGGTAATAGGAGAATATTGCAGATGTGGATCGCCATTGTTTTACTCGATTGTCATTGATTTATTCGATTTATTATGTTTCTTGAAATTATTAATGTTTTATAAACTCTGTCTTTTGTTATCTGTTTAATTGTTTGTCAAACCATCGCGTCTGATATTTTATTGTTTGGTGCAAGATTTCGACCCCGCCCCCTTTGAGGCAGAGCGAGGGGAGGAGGCGGGAGAGCCACCGATTAGACGAGAGTGGCAACCCAACGATGTCGTCTAGATGTCGGGTTGGGTTATGAGACGAATCACTTTTTGGGATAGAAGTTTCATTTTGGGAACTTGTTGTAGCCTTTGTTGGCTTTTTGTTCGGAAAATTGTAAATCTTAACTAACTTTTGTTATTGAACTAAACTTGAATTATTATGGGCTTATTAATGATATATTTCTCATTTTGATACAAGACTACATCACCCATTTTATGTTATTTATTGAAATACATGTTCGCTACATTGCTTCCGCAAAGTTTATACTTGACGAAAGAGATTTTGTACCGTGATGGATTGATTTCGAGGATCCTCTCCGCGGAAACCTGTGGGAAACCAGCATGTGCAGGTGGAATTTTCTGGCCCGCCGTGCCGCGGCTCCGGATTCAGGACATGTTTTGTTAGATCTCGGTCCGGGGGCGTGACAGGATGGATCACCTTTCATTGCATGTGGCCACTGGAAGTAGGGCTTCGTCTTGATCTTACCGAGGAGCTTATAAATAGGCTCCTTAAAGATCGTATTGACGGCCTTGTAGGAATCGACGGTTGGCTTGACAGGTTTGAACTTTGACTTCCTATTGACCCCAGAGGTGGAGGCCGAAAAGGCTGCCGAACTTGTCAAGACCTTCTTTCTGTCTGGTTCCCTCTTGGAGAATTTTTTGTCTCCTCTGGGGGGCCGGTCTTCGGCGAGAGGCCGAAGCTTTCATTGGCTCGGGCCTCGTCCTCTTCTTGCTCGATGTACCGGTTCACCCTAGCCATTAATGCTTTCATCGTGGCTACGGGGGTTTGGACCAGGTCTTTGTGGAGATCACTGCATGGGAGCAAAGCCTGCTGGAAGCACATGACGGCGACGTCATCTTTGGCGTCTTCGATCTGGCTATAGATTGTCCAAAGTCTATTGGCAAACTAAGCAACGTTTTCAGTCTGCCTCATCCGGATTGCCATGAGGTTGCCACCTGTCTTCGGGATGACCTGGTGCACTTGAAACTTCTCGACGAAGGAGTTCTGAGCTGTCGCCAACTCGAAATCGATCACTTCGGAAGTAGAACCATCTGAGGGGGAGGTCGCCTAAACAAGAGGAGAAGACTCTACAGTTCAGGTGGCCGACATCCCCCCTAGACCGACATTTGCTGGGTGAAATGTCAAAGGTGCGCCGCGGGGTCCGAGGTCCGTCATAGAGGACGAATCTCGGAACGCTGAATCTCTCAGGGAGAGAGAAGTCTTTTATCTCCTGAGAGAAGGGAGACATGCCATGGTCCTCTGCATCGTAGGCATCTAACCAGTCTTGATCGACGCCGACTTCTGCCATCTTGTGCTGGACCTCCCACTTGACATGGCGACCAAGCCATTCTCTCAGGTCTCCAACGTTCACTAACCTCAGCGACTCTGGTTCTTGGTGTGATCTCCTCGAGTTGTTGTGTAGATGGCTGCTGCTCGAACCTTCTTCTACACCTCGGTCTCTTCTTTTATTGGTCAAGAGTTGCCTCAAGTCCTGATTAGCCGAGGGAGTGTCGGGTTCCGTCTGTGGGACGATACCCGGACTTTCCTATTCTCCCTGAGCTGCCTCTTGAGCTGACAAATCAGCTCATCCTGCTCTTGGATAATACGGTCCTGGGATCTAACGTCGGCGACGAGGGCGTCGCCTTCATCACCATTGTCAACTTGATGAGTAGATTTGCCAACCGACACCGTGATGGGCCTTTCCACGCTCAGCGTTGTAGATTTTCCACGAGATCTCCTTTTGTGGGGAGGATCTTGGAGTGGTAAAGGTTGCTAATTCCTTATTTAGAACCCCTTTTCAAAACAGTAAATTGATTTGACCAATTATTATAGCTGTTGTGTTTGGATCAGATTTTGGAAATAAATAAAACATTCCATAAAAGCAAGCAACCATGCAAACATAGATAATCTAAATAAAGCAAGTCCTCTCTCCCACATGGCCCAAAGCGGAAAGGATGTCTTGGACTTCTCAGGTTTCCAAAGGCTTTAGGATTCCTCAAACTCTTTAAGCATCTCCAAACTCTTTGGTCATCGCCAAACTCTTTGGTTAAGAGTCCATCATCACCGTCTATCTTGTCTTTGAAGCCCCCAGGATTTACAAAATAATAAAACTGAAAATTACATAAATTCCAATATCTCAACATTGAGATTTACATGGCAATCTATTCCTGGAAACTAAAAGGTCCTTAGGGAAACCATCATGCTTTGCCCTTTCACTGGAAACCAAGGAAACCATGATGCCCTTTACAAGCTGCCCAAAATAACTAATAAATTGACAAAATGGAAACTAGTGGGGCCACATGGAAGGACAGCAACCTCAAGGTTAGTATCACATACAACAAAAACACAGTAAGGACTAGGGCTAGGATCCATCCCATGTGTCATCTCATGACAGAAAATTTGGGCTACCCATCTGTGCACTGTGTGCTTGAGCGAGGTGGAATCCTCTTGAGCGAGAACTCACAGAGACTAGGACCACTCGAGCGGCGTGGAGCCGCACGAGCGACCAACTGCCAGAGACCGAATCTGCTCGAGCGCCCAACTCACAGATTTGCAGAAAATAGCGATTGTGTCCCAAACTATTCTAAACAGAAGACCAGATACACTATTAATTTGTAGTAAATAATCAAAAAACTAATCCTAAACAACCTAGATCTATCCACTCCACATCTCAGTAGAGATTGGATCTAGAAAACTGACCAAACACGATGAGAATCTAGGGATTGCTCTTGTACCAATTGTTGGAAGTAGGTGGGCCTTCGCATGGGTTTTCAAAAACTTTCACTTTACGCAAGGACCAAACACCCAAAAGGCAAAGAACCTAATCCCAAGATCCATAACCCTAATCTCATGCATTAAGATCAAAATCTATCCAAAGAAGACAGATCAAGAAAATGAGCAAACATGAATAAGAAGAATTATTGAACAAATAAGTTCAAGATCTATACCTTTGGAGCTTAGTTGCACTCAAATCGAGAACTAGATTACTTGCTCTCTACGAAACTCTTTTCGCAAATTTGATCTCCTTAGCCTTTGTGCTCTTCCACGCTATTACCCTCTTGTTAGAGAACTTCTTAAAAGAAAATGGTGGGATCTCAAATAAGAAGAAACCCTAGGCACTCTAGAAGGAAACCAGAGGAGAGAAGAGGAGGAAAAAGAGGGAGAGAGATGTGGACATCCAAGCCTTGGGCGTGCAATGCCTCGGGCATCCACCCTCCCCTCTTATTTATAGTTTTAGGCACACCTCATTTTGGATCAAAATTAGAAGTCTTACTTCCATTATTAGTGTATGTCCTACTCCTCCCTTCCATAAGAGTTCCAATTGGATTAGTAATATTCTCTTCTTAGGGATAGCATGGGGACCATTAGGGATTCCTTAGAATCTAGCTTCAACTTAGAATTTGGACCCCACTGAAAGTCTGGTATCCGAACCCTAGAGGGAGGGGGGTGAATAGGGTGAGCTTGAGCTTCGTGACCAATTATGATAAATTTTAACTTCTTTAACTTAATTAGTCACAAGAGGTGATTAAGAAACTAAAGTGAGAATGCCAATAAAGAGAATCACCATAAAGCATCTACCAACACAACGATGTATAGTGGTTCGGCCTCAATGCCAACATCCATTACTGGTTTGTAATCCTACACCCCCACTAGATTTTCACTATCTATGCTTTTCAATAGGCTAATAATATAACCTTTACAAAATGCTTTTCAAGGCTTACCAAATATTCTTTTCAATAGGCTTAGCAATAGCCTCTACATATCACTCATGCTTTTCTACGGCTAAGCACTAACCTATTCAACCAAAGGGTTGGTTATCTCTGTAAGTAGTGTCTTGAGGAAACTTAATCGATATACAAATTAAGCTCAATACAATGCCTCTACAATAGGCGAATATGAAAGTAAATTGAAACACACACATACACTTTATGAATGCAAAGATGAATGTTTAATGTGTATGCATGATGTCCTCGGTCATTTTTTGAAATGAAAGCTCATAAATGTATGTTAAAAGCTTTTCAAAGTTTTAGCTCATAAAAACATTTTTTTATTGAGGCATGAATGTTAATCATATGTTAAAAACAACTTGTAAAAGATATACATATCTAGCCCAAGCAAGTTGTGAATTTTCAAAACCAAAACATGTGATGCATGTGATCATCAATCAAATTTAAAAGTGTAAGCTCAAGTATGTATGCCTAAGGCATTTGAAAGTGCAAATCACAAAAATATATTTGATTAAAGTCAAAAGATAAATCACATGTAATTTAAAATCAACTTGAAAATGATATGCCTATCAATGCTAAGTAGGTTGTGTGAAACTTTAAAACCAAATACATGTGATTCGTGAATGTTGTTAAATCCAAAACATAAGATATATTGAAAGTAATTTTCTTGTGATGGAAATCAACAATCAAAGATTCAACCAAGTATATGAATCATGTTACATGTAATTTTAAAGGTGATTCAAAAACATGATTCACTTAGATATGCCAATTTGAGTCCAACTTGGTGTGAATCAAGGTGATGCATAAAAAACAATAAATCAATTCATATTCATATTCATGCTAAGGATACAACAATTTATAGTAATCATGCTAAAACAGATTTAACAATAATTTAAGCAAAGCATGAAAACATATAATGAGGAAAACAAAGGTATCATGAAAAGTTTTACCTATATAATTCAAGCTTTTGGTTTCCCTTTGACCCTCTAACCATTTTCCACTCATTCCCCTTTGTGGCCTCAAAACACCACCAAGGACCACCCCTCCCCCCCCCCCCCCCCCCCCCCCCCCCCCCCCATTGGTTCATCCATTTTGGCCTTAGAATGAGCTTGTATTTATAGCAAAAAAATGTCCAACAGCTAATCCCCAGTCGACCCCACATCCCCGGTTGACCAGCATCACAATGGTAAGAAAATTGACCGTTTGAATTCCAACAGAAAAAACTTTCTAACTGGCCAGTTTGGCCAATCAACCCGGGTAAGGAGCCAGTCGATTAGGTACACTGGCCTAGCCAGGTCATTTTCTCAAAATTGCTACTTTCAAGGCTTTTCTTCTGTGGGAGCCCTGAGCTATGAATCATTCTTAGATTCATGTTTAAATCAACCAAAATGTGTTTTTAAAACATAAACCTAAAATACCTAAGATGATTTGAAAATCTAAGACCATAGGCATGACACCCCGTCTTGGGGCATCTGATTAGGGAGTTAAATGTGATTATTAGTATATTTTTATCCTCGGGATCCGCGTGTATGAGAAATAGAACTCCTTTTTTTTTCAAACGAAAACATTTTGCGGAATCTTATGTGGCCTTGCCACTCGAAGTTCGTGGCCCTCGGATTCCGTGTCGCAACCCATCACTTGTTACATACTTTCGATGATATCACAAATCATCATGCTGGGAAAGTCATAAACTGTTCGATAAAGAGCAAAACAAAAACCAGGATATACATTGCCCACATGTTAAGGTTGCAATATAAAAGGTGCATTAATTATAACCTATAAAAAGAAAGGCCGGCATGACAGAATATAAACTAAACATGTGATACCCCCAATTGTTATAGACACTCATGCCAGACTAGATGTCTAGATGGCACCATCCGCAGGATCTACCTAAAAATGCGACTCCTCGTGTCATGCCACGACCCAGGTTTAATATATTTTATTATTATTTTAACAATGATTAGTCTCTAAGTGGGATTAGGAGACGATTAACTTAGATTTTTAGTTAGATTAGAATTTTGGATAGCTTTGGAAAATTTTGAGCGCGTTGAGTCTGGCTTGACTGGGTCCCGGGGAGCCCGTGCGACACGTGTTTGTGTGGGAGTTTGATTTATTTGATTTATGGAAAATATGGATTTCAACATTTTTGAATTTTTTTTTTATCCCAATAACTTTCATGTTTGTTCTGTTTGCATTTGAAACCCAGAAATTGTGTTTTGCAAGAAAAGGGACAAAACAGTCTTTTCACACCCAAATTTGTGCATAAATTTCAAAATTTGAAAATCATGAGGAGAATATGCTTTTTAAAAATTATATTTTTCAACGATCATTTTTCACTTCTTCGTCAATTTCATTCGGGGCCCAAAAAAGGGAGTTTTAAGCCCTAAAATATTAGAGCCATTGGAGCCCACAACTTACCCATTTTAAAACCCAACTCACGTTTGGGTCATCTTCTTCACTTCGTTTCCTGCTACAACCTGAAGAAAACTATTTCTTCCCCCTCCTGCTCTCATCTGCATGTCCATGAAATCAAGCTCAAGGTGAAAATCTGATTTCACCTTCATCTTCCCCATTCCATGAGCAACCCAAAGACATCATTTGTGCAAAATTCCAGCTGAAACCAACTTCATTTCTCAAGCTTTTGTTGCTGGCTTTTACACCTACATGTAAGGTTTGTTTCTCCTTTTAAATATGGGTTTTTCACACCCTTTGGAAGCTCTTCTTCTTGCATGAAAGGAGGCTCTAGAGAGAGCTCATTCTCTTTTCAAAATATTGAGTTTTTGAATGGGTTTTTCCATGGGATTTGGTGTAGGTCTGCATCTGATTGTGTAGGAGTTTTTTAGAGTGAACTTGAGACCCATTTCAGTTGAGGCAAGTGAATAATTTGATTTGTGTATCCATGATGGAAAAATCTATCTCTCCTTGAATTTTTTTTGGCTTAAAACTTTGAAATTCTGAAGTGGGTATTGGTTGTGAAGTTGGATGGATGTTAATACTGATTTCATTACAGATGAGGTTGATTTCATTACAAGTTGTGTGTTTAAGTGTATGAAATTTCAAGTTTTCAACTTCAGCTTAAGGTCTGGAAACTGCCTTGGAACTATTTGAATTTTAAAGACCTGTTTTTTTCTTTTTCTTGTCATATGATTCACTGTGTTCTGTAATCTTTAATAGATGATTGAATGGGTTTGATGTGGTAGTTTAATGGAGTCACTTGGAAGTGATTTACACCTGATTTGTACTCAGATTAGTCAATGGAAGTGAATGAAAGTTGGAACAAGAAGAAGAAAACAGTGCAGGAACTGGGCGTGCAGAGCCTGGTAGCAGGGCGGGCCTGGCTGGGGCCCGGACCTGTTTTCAGGCCTGATTTCAGGTCCATCTCTGGGCTGGTTTCTGGTCCATTTCTGGCCCATTGCAGGGCTATTTTCTGGCCAATTTCAGGCCCAATTTCTGGGCTGTTTTGCAGCCCATTTCAGGCCATTTCAGGGCTGTTTTCAGGCCCAATTTCTAGGCTGTTTTGCATGCCATTTCAGGGTTGTTTTCAGGCCCAATTTCTGGGTTGTTTTCCTGCCCATATTTCAGCCCCTTTTTCGAGCTCATTACCCTCATTATTGGAAGCCCATTTAAACCCATTGAAGCATAGTAGTATGAGATGTATACATTGAATCAAATTACCTTAAATCGTGAAATTTAAATGGGAAAAATGATGGAATTGTTTTGTAAGACCCCGATCCGAGTGAACTCGATTAGTACTAATTAAGTCGTGTGTTAGTTCTAAGCTTGATTAGTGATTTTGGCTAAGTTGGGTTTGGAATAGTTTTTTATATAGTTTTGGGAATTTTGATTGCTTTGTGATTAGTGGGGCCCTTTGGGGGTATCTTCTTTATGACCATGCATGCACTTGAGGATTTATCGGAGATTTTTACATTTATTGTTTTAATCCCGTTTTAATTGTATTGTTAATCCCTACAACTTTTGTGTTGATCCCGTGCCCGTTTGAGACACCGAAACCTGATTTCATAGCCTTGAGGGCAAAACAGTCATTGTGCACAATATCGTACCCAAAACTTGGTATTCCCGAAACCCGCAAAATATATACATTTTGGAAACTAGATATTTCGACGATCAATTTTCTCTTCTTCGTCGAATTCATTAGAATCCCCGAAAGCCATGAATTCAGCCCAATTAAATTGCTAGTGGTGGAGCCCACTCCCCACTTGCTTTATAAGGGGATCATCTTCATCATTTTTCCTTTTTAGCAAACTCCATTCCTAAGCTAGGGTTTTTCCCTTTCTTCTTCTTCTTGTTGCTCTTCCATCCTCAATCCACTCCCAAACTTACACCAGTAGGAGATTTGAGGCCATCATCTTCTTCACCTCCTTGAGAGCTTTCTCTCAATAGCTTTTGTGGAGAAAACCTCCCATTTCAAGACTCCCTTTGAGCTTACTCTTGCCATTAGAGGACCTTACAAGTAAGTAATCCTTCCCTTTTTCTAGATATGTGTTCTCCTAGCCTAAGGGAATCTCCATCCCTATTATTGAAACATCTTTCTCCCCATGCTATGTTTTGACTCTTTTAGGATTTTATTTTGGGGTTTTTGCTTGTAGCTTGGACCATTGACTTGGAAGGCTTGTTAGAGCTTGATTTGCTTGAGTAGAGACCAAAGGCAAGTGGATGATTTGAATTTTATAAGTTTTCAATGGTTTTGGTATTTTCCCACTCATGTCTATTTATTGCATTGCTTTGAAATAAATGCTCATGAAAAGCCTTGTTAGTGCATTTATGGTCTTAGAGATGTGTTGGTTCATAGCATTTAATTTCCTCTTGTTTTGTCCCAAATGCACTCTTATGTGAAATGGTTTCCTTCTTTCTTTCCTTGTATTGAATGTGATGATGGATGAGAATGGGATGGATGTTGTGAGAGATTTGATGTTGTTTAAATGGAGTTTTAGACTCCTCATTTGATGCATAAAAGTGGCTAGAAAGAGGTTGTAGAAGGAAGAGATAGAAAGGAGCTGAACTGGTCCGGAATCAGTTTCTAGACAGTTCGCTCATGACACTTCGCTCGAGTGAAGTGTCCAGAAAAGGGTTCGGAGCATTCCAGTAGGTTGGTCGCTCGAGCAGACATCCCAGAACTTGTTCCAGAGAGTCGTTAGTTCGAGCGCACTAAAACTTCGCTTGAGCCAATGAGTCTGCTCGAGCTAACTCAACTGCGCTCGAGCGAACCCACCCAAATAGCCATTCCAGAGAGCTCCTCGCTCGAGCGAACTCTCCGGTTCACTCGAGCGATGAGCTTTGTCTGTCAAAGGCTATGTTTGGGACAATGATGAACTATTTAAACGTTTTGGGACTATGCATTGGGAACCCCTCTATGTCCGGGAGATTTACTAAGCATTGTATGAGGCCATTTAAGAAAGAAACCACATCACGAAGATGTCATTTGAAGTTTTGAAAATTCAAAGTGTATAAGGAGCCCGGATTGTCCCAAAACTCAAAGAGTACCAAATTGTTATTAGATTGACATACGGGATCCCTATTCACTTCAAATAAATCTTGAACCCGATACTTTATCCCGAATCTCAATTGTTTAGGGTACTTTATCGATCCCGAGATTTATACTACATGCCTTGTTTTCCCGAAAGTATTGAATTACATTTGAAATAGTTACTTGTCTTGAAGTGCATTGCACCACATGAAACAACAGTGTGCCCTTGAGCACCCCCGTTCTGCCCGTTTGTTTATTTGTACCTGATTTACTTGTACATGTCTCGATTTGTTATTTGACCTATTAGTCGGCACCACTAAGCTTGGATAACTGTAAGACCCCGACCCGAGTGAACCCGATTAGTGCTAATTAAGTTGCGTGTTAGTGCTAAGCTCGATTAGTGATTTTGGCTAAGTTGGGTTTGAAATAGCTTTGATATAGTTTTGGGGAGTTTTGATTGCTTTGTGTTAGTAGGGCCCTTTGGGGGTTCCTTTTTCATGACATTGCATATGTTTGAAGACTTATCGGAGGTTTTTACATTCATGATTTTAATCCCGTTTTACTCGTTGTGATGATCCCTACAACTTTCATGCTGATCCCGATTCCGTTTGAGATCCCGAAACCCGATTTCATAGCCTTGAGGGTAAAACAGTCATTGCACACCAAATCTGTACCCAAAACTTGATATTCCCAAAACCCGCGAAACATATACTTTTTGGAAACTAGATATTTCGACGATCATTTCTTCCTTCTTCGTCCGAGGTACCGAAATAGATGATTTCAGCCAAACTAGTTCCTTAAGTTGTGGGACCCAACCTCTCATTGTTAACAAAGGAGACCCTTCCCCTTCTTTTTCCATTTTCACTTTCCAGCACAAGAGAGAGACCTAGGGTTTTCTAGCAACTTTCCTTTCTTCTTCTTTCTTCTCCTTCTCCAATCCTCACCAATCTTGCACCAAACTCGAAATGGAGATCACCAACCTCTTCCTCATCTAGCAAGCTTCACTTTGATACCTTTTGTAGAAGAATTCATCAACTTTGAGACTCCCTTTGAGATAGCTCTCTTCATTTGAAGGTCATCCAAGTAAGTGTTCTTCTTCATCTTCTAGATTTGTGTTCCTATAGCCTTAGAGAAGCTCCACCTTTATTATTGAAAGGTTTCCTTGTCATTTCATTGTTTGACCCATTTTAGGGTTTGTTTTGGGGGTTTTTGATTGTAGCTTGGAAGTGAGCTTAAGAAGTGAGTAGAGGCTTGATTTTGGCTAGCTTGGACTTGAGGCAAGTGAATGATGAAGTGTTTTAAGTTTCAAATGGTTTGGTGAAGCATTTATGGATTTTCATGCTTTCATTAATGTGTTTATGGTTGAAATAAATGTCCTTTTTGCATCTTGATAGCCTCATTTAATGTTTTGTAAACATGTTGGTTTAGCATTTATTGTCCTTTGGGTGTATCCTAAATGAATGTTTGTGAAATGGTTTCCTCCCTCTCTACTTGGTATTAGACTTGATATGGAAGAAGTGATGGAGTGAACATATGATGGGGCTTTGGAGAAGTGTAGAGAGAGGCATTGGAGGAGCTCTTAGCTCAATGTTATTACAGGGATTAAGTGGAAGTGGGGAGAATGGTTTTGAGGAGGAGAATGGCTCAAATCTGAACACAGTGGGTGATTCCCGTACCTGACGGTCAACCTGCGGTCACCCGGCGGCTAGCCGCCTGGTGACTGGCGGCTAACCGCCAGCTAGCCGAAATGTCACGGTGCTTTTCCAGAGAGCACACTTCTCCACCTGAAAACTCGGTCAGCTCCACGGTTATCTAGCGGCTAACCGCCGAACACATCGGCGGCTAACCGCCATCTAACCGCACTTGGCGGTCAGCTTTCCAGTAAGCTGCATTTCTGCAGCCCAGCCGCGGTCAGCCAGCGGCTAGCCACCCGTCCCAGCGGCGGCTAACCGCTAGCTGACCGCCAGGTAACCGAAATTCCCCAGATTTCAAAAAGCTCCTCGCTCGAACGAACTCTCCGGTTCGTTCGAGCGCTAAGCTTTGTCAATCGAAGGAGATTCACTAAGCATTGCGTGAGGCCATCCGAGAAAGAAACCATATCACAAGGATGTCATTCAAAATTTTGGAAATCCAAAGTGTATAAGGAGCCCGGGATGTCTTCAAACTCAAGGAGTACCAAGTCATTTCAATAAGCAACATACGGGACCCCTATCCACTTAAATAGATCTCGAAATCAACAGTTTTCCCGAAATGGTATAGTTCATTATATTTCTTCATTTTCCCAGGTCTACTTAAATGATTTGTTTTCCCGAAAGCATGAGAGTTACACTAGTAACATTGACTTGTCCCGAAATGCATTGCCCGACATGAAATGACAGTGTGCCCTTGAGCACCCCCGTCTTGCTCGTTTATTTATTGTACTTGATTTACTTGCATATGTCCCGATTTGTTATTTGACCTATGAGTCGGCATCACTAAGCTTGGATACCTTGTCGGTTTGATCCACTGACTTGGAGATCCCTCTCCCGTCCCGCCAGCTGCAGTTTGGATCCCGATACCCGGTCATTACCGTGGTCCCGTCCCGTATATTTATATTGTATATATGATTTGCGTTGATTCTCCTCACCTTGTGTGACTGAGATCAACGTCCCGTGATACTGTTGTCACTTTAGTGACAGAGGACTTAGCTTTATGTGATTGCCATCTTGTGAGTTCCCGATCCCTTGGTTACCTCATATGTTTTATCTTGTTTACATGTTTTCTAGCAAATGATTTATCTATTTTGTGAGAGTTCTTGCTTAAACAGATTTCCTTGCTTTTCGAGATATTTCATCTATTATATGTTGCTGTATCTTTTCACTCTCTTGTCAGACCGTCGTGTCTGATCCTTTGTTTTGGTACTCAGGTCCCGTTGCCGGTTTCCTTGAGGAGGAGCCGGAGGAGGCGGTAGGTGAGCCGCAACCTCTAGTTAAGTGGCGTGCTGACGATGTCATGTAGACATCGGGTTGCTACAAGAGGCGTAACAGTTTGGGGAGAACTTATTAACCATTCTTTTGGGTTGTTGTTTCGTTCATATTAGCCTTTGTTGGCTTCTAATTTTTGGGAATGTAACAAAAATATCTTTTGATAAACTTTAACTACTTTTGGGGAACCTGCTATAGATCACTGCTCATTCTGATACAGTTTTGATATTTGATGTTAATGCTTGCATGACTAGAGATAGTTGTCTATTTGATTTGCTACATGCTTCCACACTTAAAAAGAAATATTCCTTGATGGTTGTGATATCCTCACCGCGGACACCTGTGGGAAATTAAATAAATGTATGTATGGATGTTTTAAATAAACCGTTGATGTTCACTTAGTCCCGATCCCGGATCAGTCACGTAGGGCCCGGTCCGGGGTCGCGACAATAACCTTGTTGGTCTGATCCACCGACTTGGAGATCCCCCTCTTGTCCCGCCAGCTGCAGTTTGGATCCCGCTACCCGGTTATTACCGTGGTCTTGTCCCGATGCCCCACATTGCTACTGTGGTTCCCGATGCCCGGCTCGCTACCGTGGTCATGTATAGCATATGTATATGTATATGTATTTATAAGATCCACTGTTTCTCCTCACCTCGAGTGACTGAGATCAGTGCCTAGTTATTGCTCTGTCACTTTAGTGATAGAGGACTTAGCTTCGTGTGGTTGTAATCTTGCTTGTTTCCCGTTTCCTTGGTTACCTTACATGTTCTACAATGTCTACTTGCATTAGAATAAATGTTTTCATCTCGTCTATAGAAATTGTTATTTAAACAGGTTTACATGATTTTGAAGGTAAATTCATTTATTATCATATTGTCATCGTATTTTACCCATTTGCCAAACCGTCGTGTTTGACCCACTCTTTGGTACTCAAGTCCCATTGTCGGTTATCCCGAGGAGGAGCACGAGGAGGCGGTCGGAGAACCGCAGCAGTTAGTTGAGTGGCATGTTGATGACGTCATTTAGACGTTTGGTTGCTATGAGAGACTTAATATTTTGGGAATTGTTTAACCATTCTTTGGATTGGTATTTTGTTATATTGGCCTTGCTGGCCTCTATTTTTGGGAAATGTAATTAAATGATCTTTGTATAAACTCTAACTTACTTTTGGGTAACATGCTAATGATCATTGCTCACTCTGATACTTGATTATACATGTGATTTATCTTGTGATTAGAAGTGAATTATCATTTGATTTGCTACACGCTTCCGCACTTAATAGAAATGTTCATATATGGTTGTGATATCCTCACCGCGGACACCTGTGGGAAATTAAATAAGTGTGTGTACCTTGTTGACACACTCTACATATTAACCATTCACTCACCACACCACCATCATCATTAATGTCCCGACCCCGGATTAGGACCTCGGTAGCCTGGTCCGGGGTCTCAACATGTTTGATGTTAGAATTACCCGGGAAATTTGATTTAGTCTTAATATACACTTTATATCCTTAATTTTCGGAGATCTTCAGTGACACCAAGCTCCGCATATATTATCGACATTAAGAGTTTAAGTGTATGTCAAGACGACCCGTGGTAAGCCATTAAACCACTATACATTAATTCATTCTAAGTTAGGGAAATTTGTATATTTTCTACAAATTGTTTTGAAATAGATTTGAGTGGTTTGCCACGTTCCGAAACATTCGGTAAGGCTACTCATCTGAATCGTTCGAATTTGTCAGTATGTATTTGTCTGGAGTAGTTCCTTTTATCGATTTTGGAAATGTATTACTATGATTAGATTTGTATCGATTCAGGTTTTGGTTTTGAATGGCAGCACTAAGCTTAGGTCACCTAGTTGGGCTGATCACCCGGCTTAGGATCTTTAAATTATTTGCCTACTGCAGTTTGGATTCTGTCTGTTCCGGCCATGGCAACGGTTCTATATTCCGGTCCCAAGAGTAGTGGCAAAGGCTTCGGTCTGTCTGTTCCGGTCATTTTATATGGCAACGGTTATTTGTCTGTGTGCTCTTGTTACTTCGGTAATAGGAGAATATAGCTACATGTGATTTGCCAATATCTTAATTATTTATCAGTCAGTTTGAAATATTTTAATATGAAATTCTTTTATTTGTACAGAAATGGTTATTTGATTTATTCATTACATATGTTTCGTTTCAATGGCATTTTATGATTTTAAACATGACATTTAGAAAACTTGTATACCTCATCTGCTTTATTCACTTGTCTAACCGTCATGTCTGATACTCTTTTGTTTGGTGTCAGATGTCGAACCCGTAGATTTTGAGGCAGAGCTCGCGGTTGAGGCGGTAGAGCCGCCAGTGGAGCGCGAGTGGCAGCCCAACGATGTCATGTAGACGTCGTGTTGGAATTTGAGCTAGGATAACATTTTGGGAACTTGGTTTATGGCCTCATCGGCCTTCTTTTGAGATGTATAAATTAAATTTACTTTTGTGATCCTCACAACTTTAACTAACTTTCGGTTATGTTCATTTATATATTTTTCTTTTAATACAGAGTTTGTGCAATTATCTTATATTTCGTTTGGTTTTCAATTTTGTTACATGCTTCTGCATATTATTATTTGTTATGAATTTGATTAATTGGTTGTGATGGATCGTCTAGAATCCTCACCACGGAATCCTGTGGGAAAATAATTAGCGTGTGCGGGTGGAATTTTCTGACCCGTCGCGCCACGTCCCCCGGATTAAGGACTTGATTATCAGGGCCTCGGACCATGGGCGTGACTGGCTTGGAATCAGAGCGAGAAATATGTCGGGCAGTTAAAAGACATTAGAAACATTGGGACGTGGAGAGGATCCGTTAGAATTCTCGTTAGTTACTATCGCGTGGAGATTATGGGTGCGTTTTTCTTAATATATTTATTGTACTAACAAATGATTTTGCAGCAAAATGTCATGCTGCTGGTTCCTCTAGAGATAGCCAATTTCAGAACTTTATGCAAATAATGATGGAACAGCAACAGAAAACAAATGAGATGGTGATGCAACAACAGAGGAGAGCCAATGAGAATCAAGCCAGATTACAGGAGCAGATGGCTAAGAAAGATGAGGAATTAGCACAGGTACAGAGGCAGTTGTTAAAAGTGTTGGGCAGGAGACCAGAATATATACAACCTCAAAACATGGGTCTTCAGATTATTATCAATAACCGTGATGACAACCCGAATACATTATTCGAACGCTTTCGGAAGAGAGGTCCAAAAGAATTCACCGGAAATGAGGATCCTTTGACAGCAGATGACTGGTTAGTCCACACTAAGAACATCTTCGACCTTTTTCAATGCACAGGCAGACGGCGAGTTCTTCTAGCAGCCTCGGATTGGTCGACATTTGGTGGAAAACACTCAAGGATGGATATCAGGATATTGCTAATGATATCGCGTGGGCTACTTTCAAGGAGCAGTTTACTGAGAAGTATGTGCCCACTCATATTAAGAGACAGATGGCAGTGGAGTTTCAGCTACTCACACAAGGAGACATGACGGTTCTCAAATATGTTACAAAATTCGAGAGACTGTCTCGGTATGCACCAGAGCTCGTCGATACTAAGGAGAAAAAGATTATCAAATTCCTAGAGGGACTCAACCCTATAATTGAAAGAGATGCTTCACGTGTTGTCCTACCAGCTACATTCCAAGAGGCAGTCAAACGAGCTTATAAATTTGAAAACATTAATAACAAGATTATTAAGGATGCCCAGAGGAAACGTCAGCAACAAGGACAGAAATCCTATCATGGCAAGAAGTCAAGGCCAAATCAGAACATCCAAAGCCAAGGTGGAGGTGAGCACTGTGGCAAGAACCATCCTTCCCACCTATGTTATAGAGTCACGGGTGGATGCTTTAAGTGTGGTCGTACAGATCATTTGAATCCAAATCATATGATTTGTAAAGAAGTTGAATCCAAATCATAAGATACATTTGAAAGAGATTTTCTTATGATGGAAAACAACAACCAAAGATTTAACAAAGTATATGGATCATGTTACATATAATTTCAAAGATTCTTTCATTAACATGATCTACTTAGATTTACCAAAGATTAAGTACTACTTTGATTGAATCAATGGCGAAGTATCCAAAACAATAAATAAATTCAAAACATAAAACATGTTAAGGACACAACACAAACATAGTTTATCATGCTACAAATGATTTACCAAAAATAAAACAAAGCATGAAAACATATGATTAAGGAAAGTAAAGCCTACTTGATGATTTAACTTCATTAATCCAAGCTTTAGCTTTCCTAATGCTCCCCTTCATCCCTTAGTTCATTTCCCTTGAATATGCCTCAAAACCTCTCAAGGAGGGGCTTAAAATTCCCAACTTTTGGTAAAGGAAAGAACTCATATTTATAGCAAAAAGTGCCCAACGGCTAGTCCTCGGTCGACCTGCACACAGGCCTCGGTCGACCGGGACCACACAACGGTCAGAAAAATGACCGTTGGTGCTCCCAGGCACATTTTGCCTGCAGTGTTCCCTGTCGACCGGGACCCCTGCGCCGGTCGACCGGAGACACTGCGGGGACACCAAAAATTCCACTTTTTTGCAATTTCAAGGTTTTCTTTGTGGAACTTTTTGGGCCACCAAACCAAGCTTGAATACATGTTATAAATCAATCTAAGACGTTCAAAAACATGAAACACAAAAAGCCTAAAATGATTCAAAAGTTTAAAACCAAAGGCTAGCTTGATTTCTAAAAACTCTTTTAAAATGAAAATGCATACAAAACCGATTCCGAAAGTGATGAATGTATGCAAGGTTCAAACCTAAATTCTCAAAATGATTTTCCAAATATAATGCACAAAGAATTAGGTTTTCAAAAGAGTTTGGATACTAAAACCAATGCATCCAAGTTTAGAAAACAAAACATGCATAAAACAAGATTTCTTCAAGTTTAAAACCAATGCATGTAAAAATCAAGATTTCAAGATATTTTAAATCAATGCAAGTGTGTGTAAATCAAATGATGCTAAAGTGAAAATGCATCCATCAAATTGCAAATACAAAATTCCTAACAGAAAGCGCAGCAAGGAAGGCAGAATCAAAATCGAAACAGACCTCAGCAGCGAGGTCAAGTGTATCATCTGAACCAAGTGGACGTGGATGCAGTGGGCAACGTAGCTGAAGGTATACTTCTTGTTTGTGGAATAAAAGCTAAAGTATTATTTGATCCTGGATCCACACATTCATTTATATCTCCTATGTTTGCTAAATTGATTGATGTACCTGTTAGCGAACTAGACTTTATTCTAACTGTCACAACACTAGTAGGGAAACAAGTTGTTTGTAGCGCGTATCACCCTAACTGCACAGTTAAGATAGGTGATGTCACATTTCCAGCAAACCTTATTCTGTTAGACATGCATGATTTCGATGTCATTTTGGGGATGGAATGGTTGTTTGGACATCATGCCAGTATGGATTGTTTAAACAAAACTATTTCCTTCAAGTTGAATGGAACATCATCAGGGGTCGAATTTCATGGAGAGAAAAGGGTTTCACAGGCTGGTGTTATTTCAGCATTATCAGCGGTTAAACTATTGAGAAGCGGATACGAGGGATTCATAGCATTTATTACAAAGGACAAACAGTCCCAAGGGGTGGAGCAAGTCCCCGTAGTGTGTGAATTTCCAGATGTATTTTCGGAAGAAATTCCAGGATTGCCACTTGTCAGGGAAGTGGAATTTAATTACCATAGAGCTTATACCAGGAGCAGCTCCAATTTCCATTGCACCTTAAAGAATGGCTCCGACAGAATTGGGTGAAATGAAACTTCAGTTGCAAGAGTTGTTAGAAAAGGGTTTTATTAGACCAAGCATCTCACCTTGGGGAGCTCCAGCGTTAATTGTCAAGAAGAAAGATGGAAGCTTGAGAATGTGTATAGATTACAGAAGATTGAACCAAGTAACCATAAAAAATAAATATCAATTGCCAAGAATAGATGAGTTATTTGATCAATTGCAGGGAGCAGAATATTTTTCAAAGATAGACTTAAGGTCCGGATATTATCAACTGAGGGTAAGAGAATCGGATGTACCGAAGACAGCCTTCCGGACAAGATACGGGCACTATGAAGTTTTAGTAATGCCCTTTGGACTGACGAACGCACCGGCAATGTTCATGGCTCTAATGAACAAAATCTTTACACCGTACTTGGACCAGTTCACCGTTGTCTTCATTGATGACATACTAGTATACTCCAAGTCTAGAGAAGACCATGAGCAACACTTGAGGACATCGCTGCAGTTGATAAGGGATAACCAGTTGTATGCAAAGCTCGAGAAATGTGATTTTTAGCTAACACAAGTTTCCTTCCTCGGTCATATTATTTCCAAAGAAGGTTTGGCAGTTGATCCGGCAAAGATAGAAGCAATCATCAATTGGGAGAGGCCAAGGAATGTAACCAAAATCAGGAGTTTTCTGGGTTTAGTAGGCTACTACAGAAGGTTTGTGCTGGGATTTTCATCTATTGCAACGCCTTTGACCAAACTAACCCGGAAGAATGTGCCATTTGTGTGGACCGAACGGTGTGAAGCAAGTTTTGAAGAGTTGAAAAAGAGGTTAACCACGGCCCCAGTTCTCACCTTACCTTCAGATAGTGGTAATTTTGTAGTTTATACAGATGCTTCGACTGTGGGACTTGGGTGTGTGTTAATGCAAGATGGCAAAGTCATAGCGTATGGCTTAAGGCAGCTGAAGGAGCACGAGAAGAATTATGCGACGCATGACTTAGAATTGACAGCAGTTGTATTTGCACTAAAGATGTGGAGAGACTACCTGTATGGAGAAAAATTTGAAGTCCACTCAGATCACCGTAGTCTCCAGTATTTGTTCTCTCAGAAAGAACTGAACATGAGACAGATGAGATGGATGGAGTATATTAAAGATTACGATTTTTCAATCAAATACCATCCAAGAAAAGTAAATGTTGTGGCAGATGCATTGAGCAGAAAGTCTGGGAGCATGGCTAGTTTGCGAGGAATGGGTATTCTCCAACAGTTTGAAGAATTGGGAGTTGAGCTTCTACCATTGAGACAAGGTGTTATGGTAGCAAACATGTTAGTGTCTGGGCCTATTTTCATTCAGAAAATCAAGGAGACACAGCTACAATATCCAGACTTGGCAAAAATTGTAGAACACATTTCAGATCGCCCAGATTTCAAAATAGTGGATGGAGTATTGTACTTCCGTGACCGATTGTGTATTCCAAATGTTGATGACTTGAGAAATGAAATCATGGCTGAAGCCCATAGCACTAAGTATTCTATGCACCCGGGGAGTACAAAGATGTACCATAATTTGAAGGGCAGATTCTGGTGGAACAATATGAAGAGAGAAATTGCAGCATTTGTGTCCCAATGCATGACTTGTCAATTGATTAAGGTAAAACATCAGAAACTAGCAAGTCTTTTGCAGCCATTAGAGATTCCACAGTGGAAATGGGAACATCTTACGATGGATTTTATCTCGGGTTTACCGACCACTAGTAAGGGGAACAATGCCATATGGGTTATAGTTGACCGACTAACGAAGTCTACATGTTTCATTCCCTTGAAGACAGGAAAGAAGATGCAAATGTTATCACTATCACAAACATTCGTTAACGAGATCGTCAGCCAACATGGTCAACCAGTCTCCATCACATCGAACAGAGATAGCAGATTTGTCTCGAGATTCTGGAAGACTCTACATGAATCCATGGGTACAAAACTTCAATTCAGCACGGCATATCACCCACAGATAGATGGGCAGTCAGAAAGGACCATCCAGACATTAGATGACTTGCTTAGGGCATGCGTGCTTGACTTCAAGACTCAGTGGGACAAAAGTCTACCTCTTTGCGAATTCGCATATAACAACAGTTACCACTCGAGTATAGGAATGACACCTTTCGAAGCACTATATGGAAGGAGATGCAGAACTCTGGTGTGTTGGGAGGAAGTCGGAGAACGCAGCTTTCATGGACAGACATTGATTGGTGAGACCAATGAGAAAGTTAAACTCATTCATGAGCATTTGAAGACTACGAGAAGCCGACAGAAAAACTATGCTGATGTTAGAAGAAAGGATCTATAGTTTCAAGTAGGAGATAAGGTGTTTTTGAAAGTGTCACCAGTCAGAGGGACATTGAGATTCGGTCAGAAAGGAAAACTGTCAAAAAGATTCATCGGACTGTGAAATCCTAAGTCGTATTGGTGTAGTGGCTTACAAACTCGCCTTACCGCCAGAACTTTCAGGTGTGCACAATGTGTTTCATGTATCGATGTTGAAGAAATATGTTTCGGACCCCTCACATGTACTAAGACATGAACCATTAGAAATTCGAGAAGATGCTACTTATGTTGAGAAACCGGTCAGAATCATTGATACGAAAGAGCAGGAATTGAGAAACCGGACAATTCACTGGGTAAAAGTGCTTTGGGAGAACCATGAGCCAAAAGAAGCTACCTGGGAATTGCACGATCAAGTTCAGAGGAAGTACCTGCACTTGCTACCAGAGGTTAGTGTTCATTTGGAGGACCAAATGCCTTTAAGGGGTGGAGGATGTCAGGTCCCGACCCAGGTTTAGTATTTTATTATTATTTTAACTTAATTAGTCTCTAAGTGGGATTAGGGGACGATTAACTTAGATTTTTAGTTAGATTAGAATTTTGGAAAGCCTTGGGAAATTTTGAGCGCGTTGAATCTAGCTTGACTGGGCCCCGGGGTGGCTTGTGTGACACGTGTTAGTGTGTGAATTTGATTTATTTGATTTATGGAAAATATGGATTTCGACATTTTTGAATTTGTTATTTTGATCCCAATAACTTTTATATTTGTTCCGTTTGCATTTAAAATCCAAAAATTACGTTTTGCGAGAAAAAGGACAAAACAGTCTTTTCACACCCAAATTTGTGCGTAATTTTTAAAATTTGCAAATCATGAGGAAAATATACTTTTTAAAAATTAGATTTTTCAACGATCATTTTTCTCTTCTTCGTCAATTTCATTCAGAGCCCACAAAAGGGAGTTTTAAGCCCTTGAAATATTAGAGCCATTGGGGCCACAATTACCCATTTTAAAACCCAACTCACGTTTGGGTCATCTTCTTCACTTCTTCATTTCGTTTCCTGCTGCAACCTGAAGAAAACCGGTTCCCCCCCCCTCTTCTCATCTGCATGTCCATGAAATCAAGCTCAAGGCGAAAATCTGATATCACCTTCATCTTCCCCATTCCATGAGCAACCCAAAGACATCATTTGTGCAAAATTCCAGCTGAAACCAATTTCATTTCTCAAGCTTTTGTTGCTGGTTTTTACACCTACATGTAAGGTTTTGTTTCTCCTTTTAAATATGGGTTTTTCACACCCTTTGGAAGCTCTTCTTCTTTCATGCAAGGAGGCTCTAGAGAGAGCTCATTCTCTTTTCAAAATATTGAGTTTTTGAATGGGTTTTTCCATGGGATTTGGTGTAGGTCTGCAGCTGATTGTGTAGGAGTTTTTTAGAGTGAACTTGATACCCATTTCAGTTGAGGCAAGTGAATAATTTGATTTGTGTATCCATGATGGAAAAATCTCTCTCTCCTTGAATTTTTTTTTGGCTTAAAACTTTGAAATTCTGAAGTGGGTATTGGTTGTGAAGTTGGATGGATGTTAATACTGATTTCATTACAGGTGAGGTTGATTTCATTACAAGTTGTGTGTTTAAGTGTATGAAATTTCAAGTTTTCAACTTCAGCTTAAGGCCTGGAAACTGCCTTGGAACTATTTGAATTTTAAAGACATGTTTTTTTTCTTTTTCTTGTCATATGATTCACTGTGTTCTGTAATCTTTAATAGATGATTGAATGGGTTTGATGTGGTATTTTAATGGAGTCACTTGGAAGTGATTTACACCTGATTTGTACTCAGATTAGTCAATGAAAGTGAATGAAAGTTGGAACAAGAAGAAGAAAACAGAGCAGGAACTGGGCGTGCAAAGCCCAGCAGCAGGGCAGGCCTGGCTGGGGCCCAGACCTGTTTTCAGGCCTGATTTCAGGCCCATCTCTAGGCTGGTTTCTGGTCCATTTCTGGCCCAATTTCAGGCCTGTTTTGCTGCCCATATCAGGCCCATTGCAGGGCTGTTTTCTGCCCAATTTCTGGGCAGTTTCCGGGCCAATTTCAGGCCCAGTTTATGGGCAGCTTCCAGGCCTATTCAGGCCCAATTTCTGGGCTGTTTTGCAGCCCATTTCAGGGCTGTTTTCAGGCCCAGTTTCTAGGTTGTTTTGCAGGCCATTTCAGGGCTGTTTTCAGGCCCAATTTATGGGATGTTTTCCAGCCCATCTCAGCCCCTTTTTCCAGCCCATTTCCCCCATTATTGGAAGCCCATTTAAACCCATTGAAGCATAATAGTATGAGATGTATACATTGAATCGAATTACCTTAAATCATGAAATTTAAATGGGAAAAATGATGGAATTGTTTGATGTTAGAATTACCCGGGAAGTTTGATTTAGTCTTAATATACACTTTATATCCTTAATTGTCGGAGATCTTCAGTGACACCAAGCTCCGCATATATTATCGACATTAAGGGTTTAAGTGTATGTCAAGACGACCCGTGGTAAGCCATTAAACCACTATACATTAATTCATTCCAAGTTAGGGAAATTTGTATATTTTCTATAAATTGTTTCGAAATAGATTTGAGTGGTTTGCCACGTTCCGAAACATTCGGTAAGGCTCCTCATCTGATTCGTTCGAATTTGTCAGTATGTATTTGTCTAGAGTAGTTCCTTTTATCGATTTTGGATATGTATTACTATAATTTGATTTGTATCGATTCAGGCTTTGGTTTTGAATGACATCACTAAGCTTAGGTCACCTAGTAGGGCTGATCACCCAGCTTAGGATCTTTAAATTATTTGCCAACTGCAGTTTGGATTCTGTCTGTTCCGGCCATGGCAACGGTTTTGTATTCCAGTCCCAAGAGTAGTGGCAACGACTTCGGTCTGTCTGTTCCGGTCATTTTATATGGCAACGGTTATTTGTCTGTGTGCTCTTGTTACTTCGGTAATAGGAGAATATAGCTACATGTGGTTTGCCAATATCTTAATTATTTATCAGTCAGTTTGAAATATTTTAATATGAAATTCTTTTATTTGTACAGAAATGGTTATTTGATTTATTCATTACATATGTTTCGTTTCAATGGCATTTTATGATTTTAAACATGACATTTAGAAAACTTGTATGCCTTATCTGCTTTATTCTTGCCAGACCGTCGTGTCTGATACTCTTGTTTGGTGTCAGATGTCGGACCCGCGGATTTTGAGGCGGAGCACGCGGTTGAGGCGGTAGAGCCGCCAGTGGAGCGCGAGTGGCAGCCCAACGATGTCATGTAGACGTCGTATTGGAATTTGAGCTGGGATAACATTTTGGGAACTTGGTTTATGGCCTCATCGGCCTTCTTTTGAGATGTATAAATTAAATTTACTTTTGTGATCCTCACAACTTTAACTAACTTTGGGTTATGCCCATTTATATATTTCTCTTTTGATAAAGAGTTTGTGCAATTATCTTATATTTCGTTTGGTTTTCAATTTTGCTACATGCTTCCGCATATTATTATTTGTTATGAATTTGATTAATTGGTTGTGATGGATCGTCTGGAATCCTCACCGCGGAATCCTGTGGGAAAATAATTAGCGTGTGCGGGTGGAATTTTCTAACCCGCCGCCGCGTCCCCCGAATTAAGGACTTGATTATCAGGGCCTCGGTCCGGGGGCGTGACACCACGCCACCTCCACAAGAATTCCCACAAAACAAAGATAGGGTAAAACCTACAGCGCCAAGATTAGCAATGTTCAGGCACAACGACCTGACAGGTGTTTAAAATGAATATAACATGTTTTCCATAATCAGAATAAAGACAATATATAGAATATGATGGTTTCAAGTAAGTGGTACAACTAGACATAATCATGCATGAGCATACAATCAAGGTAACATAATATGGAAACATTAATGGCAGTACCATTATCATATATGCATAGCTAAACTCTGTAAACTTACTCAACCAAAAAGGAACTCCAATAATGGGGTAGAAGCAATAGCCCAACTTACCCGGCATAGAATGAACACCGGTAATGGGGTGGAAACATTAGCTCAACTTACACGGCATAAATAGGAATAATATCGTACATACTTGGCAAAGTGGCAATCACACAAAGCTATCCTCTTGCCAATACACGTGGTAGACAAGAGCAAACATACATGGAATATGCTTATAATTATAGTAAGCCAAACCTCACAAGGAGGCTTTATAGCTGGCGCATACATACATACATACGTGGAGTGGCCATGGCACGCACCGGAGAACATCTCATTTCGAGCATCTCAATGGAAATAAATCCCAAACTGCAGCCGGTTACAATAAAGTTACAGACCCCTCAGACCGAAGAAGGTGCCCAAGCTTAGTGGTGCCGACTTGGGTCACAAATCAGACATACTAGGTGTACTTGGAACAGTCACAGGCTGAGGGGTGGTACACGAACAAGGAAATTCATTCTTGGTATGATAAATGCTCAAACAGTACCCCTTAAAGGACCCAAAAATAACATATGAGACATACGCGGAGTAAGTTGACATAATTTTACAAACTGGGGAGAAATATGATAAAAAAATAGCAGAACTGGGCATGATCATGAATTTCTAGAAAATCGCGCAGCATTCCGATAGGGAATGACTTAACCCGAATGGGTAAGAGAAGGGCAAGGCGGATTCGGGTGACAAGGAAGGAGCTAAGCAAAGGAATGTGCGCTACAAAATCCCAAATCACCGTGTCATGGACCCTAAGTGTGGGGGCAAGCTGGGCAACGAATGCTCGCTCAAGCCTCATGTGCACGTGACAAGTCATGTGTGCAAAGTGAAGGTCGGGTACGAAAAGTGTACGAAGAAATCACATGAGAAAGGTTAATGTGCACTGTGTACAGAAATGACTTATACTAGAAATCTAGACAAATTAAATTAGTATAATAATCAAGGAACCATTACGAGTGATATCATAGTATTCGGACTGCCAGTGACATGTCGGGGTAGTGAGATTTGGCCTTGCAGATGCTTAGAGTTTGGTGACCGGTAATTTATACCTTCGTGCTGTAGTACTGTGGCCAGCCACTCAAAACTGTCATCAAGGTAGTTGGCTTCTTCTTTATGGTGCCTTCAATCGCTACCAGCTGGCTAGATAGCTCAGCTATAGTCAGATTCATTTTATTCATATTATAGTTGATCTTGAAATGGTTGAATGAATCTGGCAGCGACTCGAGGATTACTCAAATTAAACACTTGCCTTAGGTCCAAGAGCTTCCAAAACACTTCTCAAACTCCTCAAACGGACTAGGATTCCCTAAATTAAAAATCCCCAAAAATGAACCCAAAATACCTCCGAAAATGGAAAACTAGGAAATGATTCAAGGCAAACCTTGCATGTCCAGATTTGGCATGCCCCAAGGGTATAGAATCAAAACATGGAAGAGGGAGAGTGATCCCTTACTTGTAGATGGTCCGAAATCGAAAGGTGAATGGGTAAAGGGGCTGCCCATTATGGATTTCCACGAAAATGATGTCAAACGAGAGAAGAGATGAAGGGAAAGAAGTTGCCCAAGGTTGCTCGTCCATTTGGTGGCTTGGCAACTCCATTTGAGCAAAAGAAATGGAAGAAAAAGAAGAAGGATGGCTACTGGTCTTGTAGCTAGAGAGTTGCAGTCGATGGAGACTGGAAAATGAGAGAGAAATATAGAGTGGTGTTATATAATAAGTGAAGGTGGGGTCCACACTAAAGTAGAACTTACAATGGGAATTAAAGGGCTTTCTAGACCTCAGATCAAGAAACTTAGAACATGAATAGTATCCAGCATAAAATTATCTTTCCAACAAGGCGAATCTTGACATACTTCTGGGGTCCACAGAAAAAGTCAGCATTTTGGTCAAAGGGGTCAAAATAATGGAATTTTGGAATTTTCAAGGGTTTCTAGGCTCCGAAAGACTGCGGGTCAAAAACAAAAGTTATTCAAAACAATGACCCCAATTAAATGAGCCAAATATCAAAATTTCTCAAAACTAATGAATAACCCCCCCCCCCCCCAAAAAAAAAAAAAAGAAAAAAAAGAAAAAGAAAAAAAAAAAAAAACCTTAAACTTTCCCGAAAACATGAAGGAGGGTCTTCTAAGGCATCAAACTAGGTCCAAAGGCTCTCCAACTTCTCAAAGCTAGTTAAAATATATTCTCATCTCCAAAACAAGACATTTAGCCTCTAAACCCACTTAGTGAACTAATCACACATAATTAGCACTAATCGTAGGAATTAGGGGTTGGGGTCTTTGTAAGACCCCGACCCGAGTGAACTCGATTAGTGTTAATTAAGTTGCGTGTTAATTCTAAGCTTGATTAGTGATTGTTGGCTAAGTTGAGTTGGAATAGCTTTTGATTTAGTTTTGGGGAGTTTTGTTTGTCTTGTGACTAGTGTGACCCTTTTGGGGTTTTCCTTTTTATGACATGGCATGTATTCGAGGATTGATCGGAGATTTTTGCATTCATGGTTTTAATTCTGTTTTATTGGCATTGTTAATCCCTTCAACTTTCATGTTGATCCCGTCCCCGTTCGAGATCCCGAAACCCGATTTCATAGCCTTGAGGGCAAAATAGTCATTTCACACAAAATCTGTACCCAAAACTTGATATTCCCGAAACCCGCGAAACATATACTTTTTGGAAACTAGATATTTCGACGATCATTTCTTCCTTCTTCGTCGAATTCATTAGAAGCCCCGAAAGCCATGATTTCAGCCCAATTAGATTGTTAGTGGTGGAGCCCGCTCCCCACTTGTTTATAAGGAGACCCTTCCCCTTCCATTACCCTTTTTCCAGCACAAGCATAAGCTAGGGTTTTCCCTTTTCTCTTCTTCTTCTTGCTTCTCCATCCTCAATCCACTCCCAAGCTTGCACCAAAAGGAGATTGGAGGCCATCATCTTCTTCACCCCATTGAGAGAGCTTTCTTTCAATAGTTTTGTGGGGAAAACCTCCATTTCCAATATCTTCTTTGAGCTCACCTTGTCCATTTGAGGACCTTGCAAGTAAGTATTCCCCTTCATCTTCTAGATTTGTGTTCCTTTTGTGAGAACCCGACCCCTAATCTCTTGGATTAGTGTTGTTTTATTTGTGGATTAGTTTCTTTTAGTGGGATTAGTATTTGTTGGGTTGAGGTTGTGGGCTAGAATGGTTTTTCTTCTTGTTTCGGGCTTTTGAGTGCTTTGGTAGCTTGTGGGGCCCTTTGGGGGTTCCCTTTTCGGCTTTGCATTTTCTTGTGAGATTTTCCCGATTTGTTTCGTATTGTGTTTTTGGCCCGTTGCATTCATCTTGAGGAATCCTACAACTTTCATGTTGATCCCGTATCCAATTGAGAACCCAAAACCCGATTTCTTGGCCTCGAGGGCAAAACAGTCTTTTCACACCAAATCTGTATCCAAAACTCGATATTCTCGAAATCCGTGAAACATAGACTTTTTGGAAACTAGATATTTCGACGATCATTTCTTCCTTCTTCGTCGAATCCATCCGAGGTCCCGATTTAGATGATTTCAGCCACCCAAGTTCTTTAAGTTGTGGGACCCAAACCTCACTTGCTTATAAGAGGAACCCATCCCCTTCATTGCTCATTTCCTCTCCATTGCTCCAGCACACAACTGAGCCTAGGGTTTGCTCTTGTGTTTTCTCTTCTTCTTCTTGCTTCTCCATCTCAAATCCTCACCAATCTTGCACCAAACTCGAAATGGAGACCGTCTTCTTCTTCCTCATCTTGCAAGCTTTCCATTGATACCATTTGTGAAGAGAACCCTCCATCACAAGACTTCTTTTGAGCTTACCTTCTTCTTCATCTTCTAGATTTGTAATCTTCTAGCCTTAGAGAAGCTCCACCTTGATTATTGAAAGGTTTCCTTGTCATTTCATGGTTTAACCCATTTTAGGGTTTGTTTTGGGGGTTTTTGTAGAGATTGTGGATCTTGAGCTTGAGAGGTGATTAGGAGCTTGATTTGCTAGCTTGGGACCCAAGGCAAGTGGATGAATGGATGGTTTGAATGTTATCAAAGTTTTATGAGAAAATCCTAAGTTTTATTACTTGTCCTTGATCATTGGATACATGTTTTCACATATGCTTCTTGCCACATATATATTGATTTCGAAATTTGCATATCAATGGTTGTTTCTCTCTTATTAATTTCTTGGAAAGATATGCTTTCAAATTGTCAAAGTTGCTCATATGGTCTTGAAATGAATGGGGTTGGTTTCCCCACCCATGTTTATGTTTACTAGCTTGTATGGATTTGAAATAGAAGCTCATTTAAAGAGTTTGGCCAACTAATCTATTGGTTTGGAAATGGGATCAATGGTTTTTAATTACCCCTTGATTGTGGCAAATGGACCCTTGTATACAATGGAGATTCTTCCCTTGGGTTTGGTTTTAAGTGAGAAGAAAGGAGATGTTTAGTTTTACTTTTTCATTGGAGTTTTCATGAGGAATGTGGTGGGCTAAGTCATTTAATGTTTTGTAAACATGTTGGTTTAGCATGTATTGTCCTTTGGTTATATCCTAAATGAATGTACCCTATTGTGAAATGGTTTCCTTCTTTCTTTAATTGCATTGGATTTGATATTGATGGATGAGGTGATGGAATAAACCCATATTGGAGTTGTGGAGAAGTGTAGATAGTGCATTGGAGGAGCTTTTAGCTCAGTTATGTGGCAAGGATTAAGTGGAAGTGAGGAGGATGGTTTTGAGGAGGAAAATGACTCAAATCTGAACACAGTGGGTGATTCCCGCACTGGCGGTCAGCCTGCGGTCACCCGGCGGCTAGCCGCCTGGTGACTGACGACTAACCACCAGGTAGCCGAAATGTCACGGTTCCTTTTCCAGAGAGCATCATTTTCCACCTGAAAACACGGTCAGCCTCACGGTTAGCTAGCGGCTAACCGCCGACCCCATCGGCGGCTAACCTCCAGGTAACCGCACTTGGCGGTCAGCTTTCCAGTAAGCTGCATTTTCTGCAGCCCAGCCGCGGTCAGCCAGCGGCTAGCCGCCTGCCCCAGCGGCGGCTAACCGCCAGGTAACCGAAATTCCCCAGATTTCGAAAAGCTCCCCGCTCGAACGAACTCTCCGGTTCGTTCGAGCGCTGAGCTTTGTCAATCGAAGGAGATTCACTAGGCACTGCGTGAGGCCATCCGAGAAAGAAACCATATCACGAAGATGTCATTCGAAATCTTTGAAAATCGTCGTAAAAGTGCATAAGGAGCCCGGAATGTCTTCAAACTCAAGGAGTACCAAGTAATTGTTATAATCGACATACGGGACCCCTATCCACTTAAATAAATCTTGAAACCGATGTTTTTACCCGAAATTGTTATAGTTCATTGTTTCACCTCTTTTCCCGAGATTTGCATTGCATGACTCGTTTCCCCGAAAGCATTGAAGTTACTCTAGTAACAGTTACTTGTCCCGAAGTGCATTGCACCACATGATATGTCAGTGTGCCCTTGAGCACCCCCGTCTTGCCCGTTTGATTATGTATTTGTACTTGATTTACTTGCATTGTCTCGATTGTATTTGACCTATGAGTCGGCACCACTAAGCTTGGATAACCCTGTTGGTCTGATCCACCGACTTGGAGATCCCCCTCTTGTCCCGCCAGCTGCAGTTTGGATCCCGATACCCGGTTATTACCGTGGTCTTCTCCCGATACCGCAGATTGCTACTGTGGTCCCCGATGCCCGGCTCGCTACCGTGGTCATGTATAGTATATGTATATGCATTCATGAGATCCCCTGTTTCTCCTCACCTCGAGTGACTGAGATCAGGGCCTAGTATATGTATATGTATTTATGAGATCCCCTGTTTCTCCTCACCTCGAGTGACTGAGATCAGGGCCTAGTTAATGCTCTATCGCTTTAGTGATAGAGGACTTAGCTTCGTGTGGTTGCCATCTTGCCAGTTCCCGATTCCTTGGATACCCGACATGTTTTATATTGCTTATATGTTTTTCGATAAATGATTTATTTCTTTTATGAAAGTTGTTATTTAAACAAGTGTTAATATTCTCCAATGTAGATTCAGTTATTATTATATTGTCTCATGTTCTTTGTACCCGCACATGTTTTAAATGAATGCCGGTTGGGTGAATACCCGTGCTTTTACATATGTTTCAAACGATCAATGATTTTGCTAGATTTATATGATTACACATGTTTTAAAGGAATACCCGAATTGTTAAATATCCGTGCTTTGTTTTAAATGACATTTGACTTGTGAGATTCCTATGTTTATACTTGTTTTAAATGAATAACCGAGTTGTTAAATACCCATGCTTTGAAATATGTTTCAATCGACACCTGTTTTGCCAGATCACTATGTTTATACCGGTTTCAAATGAATATTCGATTTGTTAAATGTCCCTGCTTTGAAATATGTTTCAAATGACACTTGTTTGCCAGATTCCTACGTTTATACCTGTTTTAAACGATACCCGGTTTATTAAATATCCGTAATTCTACATAGGTCTCAAATGAACGTTGTTTTACCATACCGCTATATTTATACATGTTTTAGACTAACACCCGATTGTCAAATGTCTATGATTATAGATGATGTAAACGAACACATGTTTTATTAGAGATTCATGTTTTACCCATGCTTGAAATGAATACAGGTTTTCCCCGAGATTCCCGACCTTGCACCCGTTTAATTATATGCAGCATTTGATCGAATAGCATGATTTATCATATGTTTTATTCTGCAGTATATTTGTTATCTTTTCATCCACCTGCCAGACCGTCGTGTCTGACCCACTACTTTTAGTACTCAGGTTCAGATTTCTTCGTCCCGAGTTGAGTGCTTGAGTTGGCTGTGGAGCCATGTTTTGCAGGTTATTTTTGTCGGCTATGTCATGTAGACATTGAGCTTGACATCGGAGCTACGTCACATTTGGGTAGTAGTTTATAGCTTTTGTTGTATGGCTTTTATTAGCCTATTTCGTGGGATTCTTAATTAATGCACATTGATAATTGTAACTTGAACATATTTGGGAATGTAATATCCTGTTACTGTCAGCTCTGTAATTTATTGTGATGGTTACTCCAGTTCTGATATGATTCTCGATATATTAGCTATATGCTAAAGGTTGAGTGCGACGCGGAATCCGATGGCCACGGACTTCGGGTCGCAACGCCACAAATGCTTCCGCAAAATATTCAGAATGTGTTGTCTTCACACACGCGGATCTTGGGAGAAGTAAAATACATTTATGCTTAAATCCCAATTCCCGCCCCCGAGGTTTCGGTTCGGGGGCGTGACACCTTTGGCCTTAGAGAAGCTTCACCTTCATTATTGTAAGGTTTCCATTGCCATTTCATTGTTTGACCATTTTAGGGTTTTATTTTGGGGTTTTTGTTCATAGCTTGGATTCCTTGCTTGGAAGACTTGTTAGAGCTTGATTGCATTGACTAGGAGACCCAAGGCAAGTGGATGAATGATTTTTCCTAAGGTTTCATTGACTTTGGATATTTTCCATTAACGCATATTTATTGCTTTGTTTTGAAATGAATGCTCATGATAGAGTATTAATGGTACATTTATAGTCATGAAGTTGTGTTGGTTTATAGCCTTTAATTTCTTCTTGTTTTGTCTCAAATATATATATCTTATGTGAAGTGGTTTCCTTCTCCCTTTTCCTTGTATTGAATGTGTTGTTGATGGAGGAGAATGGGATGGATGTTGTTGGAGATTTGAGGTTGTTTGAATGGAGATTTATACTCCTCACTTAGTGTAGAAAAGTGGCTAAAAAGGGGTTGTAAAAGGAAGAATTATAAAGGAGCTGAACTGGTCCGGATTTGGTTTCTGGACAGTTCGCTCAAGCGACCATGACACTTCGCTCGAGCGACCTGTCCAGAGAAGGGTTCGGAGCATTCCAGTAGCTTGGTCGCTCGAGCGCACCCTTTTTTGCTCGAGCGGACATCCCAGAACTCATTCCAGAGAGTTGTTCGTTCGAACGCATCTAAATATTCGCTCGACCCAATGAGTTCGCTCAAGCGACCTCAACTTCGCTCGAGCGAACCCACCCAAACAACCATTCCAGAGAGCGACTCGCTCGAGCGAACTCTCCAGTCCGCTCGAGCGATGGGGCCCGTTGGGCAAGGCTAAGTTGGGGACAATGATGAACTATTTTAAGGGTTTGGGACTACTCTTTGGGAACCTCTCTACGTCAAGAGGATTTGTTAAACATGTATGAGGCCATGTGAGAAAGAAACCATATCACAAGGATGTCATTCGAAGTTTTGAAAATGTGAAGTGTATAAGGAGCCCGGAATGTCCCCAAACTCGAAGAGTACCAAATTGTCGGTTGATTGACATACGGGGTCCCTATCCACTTTAAACGAATTTTGAACACGATACTTTACGGAAATTCCAATTGTTTATTGTATCTTATCAATCCCGAGATTTATACTACATGTCTTGTTTTCCTGAAAGCATTGATGTACACTTGAAATGATTACTTGACCGAAGTGCATTGCACCACATGATATGATAGTGTGCCCTTGAGCACCCCCGTCTTGCCCGCTTGTTTATTTATCTGTACTTGATTTACTTGCATATGTCTCAATTGTATTTGACCTATGAGTCGGCACCACTAAGCTTGGATAACCTTGTTGGTCTGATCCACCGACTTGGAGATCCCCCTCTTGTCCCGCCAGCTGCAGTTTGGATCCCGCTACCCGGTCATTACCGTGGTCTTGTCCCGATGCCGCAAATTGCTACTGTGGTCCCCGATGCCCGACTCGCTACTGTGGTCATGTATATGTATATGTATTTATATGAGAACCACTGTTTCTCCTCACCTCGAGTGACTGAGATCAGTGCCTAGTTATTGCTCTATCGCTTTAGTGATAGAGGACTTAGCTTCGTGTGGTTGTCATCTTGCTTGTTTCCCGTTTCCTTGGTCACCTTACATGTTTTACATTACATCCTTATAGTTGAATAAATGTTTTACCTCGTTCATAGAATTTGTGATTTGAACAGGTTTACATGTTTTGAAGGTAAATTCTTTTATTATCATATCGTCGTTGTATTTTCCTCCATTTGCCAAACCGTCGTGTTTGACCTACTCTTTGGTACTCAGGTCCCGTTGTTGGATATCCCGAGGAGGAGCTTAAGAAGGCGGTCGTAGAACCGCAGCAGTTAGTTAAGTGGCATGCTGATGACGTCATGTAGACGTTCGGTTGCTATGATAGACTTTACATTTTGGGAAACTTTTAACCATTCTTTGGATTGGTATTTTGTTATATTGGCCTGGTTGGCCTCTATTTTTGGGGAAATGTAATTAAATGACATTTGTATAAACTTTAACTTACTTTGGGTAACATGCTAATGTTCATTGCTCATTCTGATCCAGTATTTTAGACTTGTGTTATTGTCTTGATGACCAAGGATGGTTTGAATATTCGATTTGCTACACGCTTCCGCACTTAATAGAAATATTCATTTATGGTTGTGATATCCTCACCGCGGACACCTGTGGGAAATTAAATAAATGTATGATATCATTATTAAACCGAGGTGGATCATCATTTAGTCCCGATCCCGGATTAGTCCTTCAGGCCCGGTCCGGGGTCGCGACAGTCTTACAATAGGCTTCCATGATTCAAAAATCTTCTCTTCAAAATTAATGCATCTAAGTTTAAAATTCAAAACATGCATGTAACATAAGTTCTCAAAATTTTAAAACAATGCATATGAAAATCAAGATTTCAAGTTTTCAAAATCAATGCTCATATGAAAATTCGAATGATGATAAAATGATTATGTATCTATCAAATAGTAACACAAAATCCCTAACACCCACATCTCATGTGAACTCCAGACCCACAGTTAATTGCAAATAACTCCACTATATAAACGCAATTGAACTCCAGTCTTAGGAATATTTAAAAGAAGACCCTAAACTTTTTAATTACTGCAAGTAGGCACCTCCATTAATTATTACATTGATCTATTAGAATAAATATGTCCTACCAAATTAGATCCACATCTTATTATCCTTGTGGCCCAATTAATCACAATAATCATCAATACCATCCAATTAACTCTTAATTGAGATAGGTGCACACTTACCAATGATAAATTTCATTAATTGGCATAAGGGGATATTTCTCTCTTAGAAGATAGATTCCATTTTAAAAATTATATGTTCTCACAGTCCCACTATCACATACCTAAGCTACCAAGGTGTTGACCTACAGTTGGCCTCACTCATTGGTAACTCAAAGTAAATGCATAGTAGAAACTTAAGTCCATTAATCTCTTAGGATTAAGAGCCTATTGCTTGGGAATTATAAGAGTAGTCTTTAATCAAAGAAAGATTTGCATAAGGTGCTACTCATAGTCCTTTCAATACATCAAATGTACCAACACAACAATCTAGAGTCTTACATTCTGATGGTTGAGACAAACCATAGTGACTGCAGTGCTACAACCTCTTGGGATGAGATGATTTGTTATCCTTGTCTCCTGTATGTGAATCTCACCAACACACATGGATTACATTTGATTTACTTGTGGGCTCCGGTTCATCTCATGAACCATCATATTATTTTGTATTGGTTATGTGCAATCATAGAATAAGATACCATTCATCACATGAATAAAGCATCAAATATAGATCAATTAATAGAAAAAATCAATTTATTTACACCATCCACTGGATTGAGGACAAATAATCTAACAATCATCCACTAGAATCACCCGACAGTTCTCACACAACTGGTCCAAACTATTGGAAAACCACTTCCAGAATCTAATTAATGTGGACTTCCGGTAAGCCTTCGAAACCCTAGAACATGGTTAACTTGTTTTTATGGGACCGAACCCTAGATTTTGGTGGAACCTTATATCCTAACCTTGCCTAACTTGTTTCATACATGGAATTCATTTGAATTGTGCTTCTCAAATTAACGATTGGTTCCGGATTTGTTTGGCGGCATGTGAGACACAATGATAGCCGACTATATCCGACCTTAGGGTTAAACGCCTTCACCTTCTGGTCACACCAAGTGTAATGAATATCCAACATTTTGATCCTAAGTGCAAATGGAATCGAAAGTCACTATGGTTACATGTCCAAGGCAATCCTTGCCATAGGATGACTAGTGTGGGACCATGAGTCATGTTTAAGATTGTTATTAATGTTGCTTTGATTTTAATGCTTTTTATTCCTTGACTCTTTTATCACTGTTCAGTTTGATCATGGACTTACTCGGCCCTAGTGTCTTGACCATGGGACTCATTAGGATTAGCGCGTAGTTTTTGCCCTACTTTGACCATGGATGTACCCCAATCCTTGTGAGGTTTCTTAGGATGTGAGTGAGCATTCATTTGCTCTGCCCTTCCCGAGTGACTTGAGTCACGTACTCATTTTCTCACCCGTTTGGGCTACCATTTCTAGCTGAAATGCTACCCTATTTTCGTTAGGAATCTATGTAACCCGATCCATATTTTCTTATGAAAAAAATCACTAGTTTTGACTGTATACACGGAAGCCATTTTAGCCTAAAACTCGTATTTCTCTCTAAATCGAACATGCATGGACACGTTTAACTAAAAATCATCGTCTTCCCTCTTTTTCTTGATTTGAGGAGTTTTAATAAAATCTTGGAATATTTCTCGGTTAAAGTATGACTTTGTTATTTATGTATATCTACATACGAATTCAGCAACACCCAGCTTGATCTCAACCCATATTTGCACTACCATCCTTGGAAAAGGTGGTAAGCCCAAGGTATTGTATTCGCTGAAAGTCCTGGGATCGGAACCCTAAAGGGGGGGTGAATAGGGTGAGCTACAATATGTGACCAATTATGACAAATTTTAACTTCTTAAAAATAAACTAGTCACAAGTGATGATAAACAAACAAAATGCGGAAGCTAAAAAGAATCACCACAACGCAT
This sequence comes from Cinnamomum chago, assembly GCA_038049695.1. Lineage (NCBI taxonomy): Eukaryota > Viridiplantae > Streptophyta > Magnoliopsida > Laurales > Lauraceae > Cinnamomum > Cinnamomum chago. The sequence goes on from CP142458.1 coordinate 39,394,466, forward strand.
TCACCATCACACAATGATTTATAGTGGTTCGGCCTCAATGCCTACATCCACTACCGGCTTGTGATCCAATCACCCCACCGGATTTCCACTATCTATGCTTTTCAATAGGCTAAGCAATAACCTTTACAACGATGTTTTTCTAGGCTAAACAACAACCTATCAATGTGTTTTCCTAGGCTAAGCAACAACATTTACAAGATGCTTTTCAAAAGCTAAGCAATAACCTCTACAAGATGCTTTTCTTATGCTAAGCAAAAACCTTTACAATAGAAAGATTTCTCTCAAAGTAGTGTCTACACAAACACTTTAAGAGATACAATTAAAGCTCAATTAAAATGCCTCTAAAATAGGCGGATATGAAATTGAAAATCTAACTCACACAAACACTATATGAATGCAAAGGTGTATGCTCATGATGTGTGTGTGTGATAACTTCAATCAAGTTTAAAAAGTAAGCTCAATTAATATATGCTCAAAGCATTTAAAAGTTTAAGGCACATAAAAATATTTGATTGAAGTGAAATGCAAATCACATGTATAAATACAAACTTGTTAATGAAATGAAAATCAAAGGTTCACAAGTTGTATGAAATTAATTAACTTAAGACATGTGATGCATGTGCAATGTTGTTTTCAAAACTAAACAAATTTGACTAAGGTTTAAATGAATGAAATCAACAAATAAAGATTCAACCAAGTAAATGAATCATGCTATAAAAGAAATCAAAGATTTTGGCTAAGCATGATTAAAGAAGATTTTAAAACAACTTGGTTTGAAATCAAGGGTGAAGAATCCAATCCAACTTAGATCAAAGATTAAATGAAGAATGGATTCAACACATCATAGTTAACATGCTAAAAATCATTTACAAAAGATTTAAACAAAGCATCTAACATATGATTAAGAAAGATAAAGCTTACTTAGGGATTTAACTTCATTAATCCAAGCTTTAGCTTTCCAAATGACCCCTTGGTCTCTCTTAGTTCATTCCCCTTTTCCTTGTCTCCAAATACCTCAAGGATGGCTTAAAAATCTCTCACTTTGGCAAAGGAATGAACTTCATTTTATAGCCAAAAAATGCCCAACAGCTAGTCCCCGGTCGACCTAGACCCTTGCCCGGTCAACCAAGTACTCAACGGTCATAAATATGGCCGTTTGAAAAACTACTTTTAGCGGGGGCCAGAGACCGCCGGTAAAAGTGGTTTTGGCCACCGGTATAAGTCCTGTTTTCCCAAAAATGTGTTTTTTAAAGTAATTTTGGTTGGGAATTTTTGGGTCATTAAATCAAGCTTGAAAACATGTTTTAAATCATTCTAAGGGTTTTAAAACATGAAACATAAAAAGCCAAAAATGATTCGAAACTTTAAAACCAATGGCGTGCTTGATTAAAAAAATTCTTTTCAAATTTAAATGCATCCAAGATCAAAAACCAAATATGCATGAAACATGATTTCTAAAAGTTTTAAAACCAATGCATGTGAAAATCAAGATTTCAAGATATTCTAAATCAATGCATGTGTGAAAATTCGAATGATGATTAAAATGTTAATGCATCCATCAAATTGCAAAACACAAAATCCCTAACAATCTCCCCCTTTGCAATTTGATGGCAATTTACTCACTACTAAATTTACACACTAAGTCTTCAGCTCCCACTAAGCTGGACAAGTCTTGAAATCTCTTGGATGCTTCTTCTCTTTACTTGGGCTCTTGGACTTTTTCTTCATTCTTCATGATGCTTGGAGCTTGTTCATTCTTCAAGCTTTCTTTTCATCTTTCTCTCTATGGCCAAGCATCTTCTTTAGCTCCAAGCTTTCTTTCTTCTATCAACACTCCCTCTTTGACCATGCACTCTCTCCCTTTGGCAAGATATGCATTCTCTCCCCCTGTAGAAGATAATACAAAATCTCCCCTTAGGAAGCTTGGACGTTCTCTTCCCCTTTAGAGAACTTGAATGCTCTCTCCCCCTTTGACAATAAATTGCAAAGGTACCTACACACATGAAATAAGGAAAATACCTTTTAGTAGCACCTGTTAACAAAGGAAATCGAAAATGAAATACATAACAGGTTATCATGTATGGAAGTAATCTCTAAGGGTTCAAAACTAAAGCAAGGGTCAATTTGATCAAAACTAATACTTCCTATGAAGGTTTACACTCCCCCTCAATCCGTTCTCTCCTTTTGTTAACCTTTTGACAAAGATATAACTATGTGGTGCAAGAAGAAGATGGTTTTACCAATTGAGGGTAGACTTCAACGAAAGAGTAGACATGTTTAACTATAGAGCTCAAAATTATCAAATTACCAAAGTAAAGAGCAAGGTCAATGATAAAAGCGATCATGGATATCAATTGGAAAAAATAAAGAATACCAATTGAGATTCAAGGATAAGACTATTAAATCAATCACTCTAAAATGGAGTTATAACGAATATAACTATTAAGATAAATCCAAATTAGAGCTATCCATGATGAAATGGGGTTTACTAAACATAGCATCAATCAATTTAACTATGAAAATCATATGCTATGAAAGTTTTGATTTCATTTAATTCATTCATTAAATATGACTATGATGTGCAAGATGAGTGAAATGAAATTCAAACATGAAGTCAACCTCAACTAATAACCAACCAAGATTATGAATACATAAACATGGTGGTCATGAGATTTACCTATATGAGCAAGAGAGGTGGCAAACATGAAAATTATGATGCTAATGAAATGTGACATGGAACAAAAATATATGACTATGAAGTTCAATCCAATGTACACAAGGTCTATCACATACACAAGATATGACATCAATTGGATATGACAACAATTATAAATGATACTAATTGAAACCAATTGAATTATGACAACATGAATAAAAGCAAGGATGTGACAAACATAAAATTCCATCAAGCATCATAAAAGGATATCCATCACTTTTAAAGATATAACTAATGAGAGCAGAGTGATGAACAAGAGAAATTGCAATGCAAAAGGATATAACTTGGTAATGCATGCAATTTTCAAAGTATCAAAATCATATGAATTCAACATCTAATAGAAATCCATCAAACAATAGATATAACTATGAAGTACAATGAAAGGATTTTAAAGAGGTTCATATGATCAAGATCACTACTATGAAGTTGAAATATGTATAAGGATGACATCACTTAGAGAATACACATGAATCAACATCATAACCATCCATAAAAAAATGACTAGATAGCATAAAGGATGGATTTGAGTTCTAGTATGGTATCTACAAATATAACTAAGATCACAACCATACATGGAACTAAATGACATTTGCATATAAAAAGAATATAACTAAATAAGCAAAGATGCAAATGGCTTATAACAACAATCAATCATGAATAATCTAGCTATGAAAGCTTTTGTAATCACAATCAATTAAACATCAATAGAAATGCAATGCAAGAGATATAACTCAAAGTGAGCAAAAAGCAAATCTAACATGATGAAATTATAATCAAATGATTTTGAAAACCATGAAATGTAACTAGAGATGTACATGAAGACAAAATCAATTGATCATAAAGAAACAATGCATTTTAATAAATGTAACTATCAAGGAACAAAATGCAAATGTATCATGACCAACAATATTATTTAACTATAAAGGATAGGTTGGTCAAAGAGGTTCAAGGCCTTAAGGTTTGTCTAAGTATCTAACTTTAGGAATCTACCTAAGGTTTTGAGAGGGTTGATCATTGAGGTCTAGTTTAGGAGTCCCACCAGCTATAGGAGATTTGACTTGATAAATTTTCAATTTGAACTTATCACCATGATATTTAGATTTGACTAAATTTAGCTTAGATTGGTGATTAGTCTTTTGAGGTTGGTGAGTTTGTTTCTTAGGGGATTGATTCATTTTTCTTTTCTTCTTATTTTCTCCCATTATTTGACTTTTGAATTTTAAATTTAACTTTGTTACTTTCTTCAAAAGTTCTTTCATGTGTTGATTTAAGGGAGATAGGTTGAGAAGCTTTTTGTTTATAGATTCTTTTAAACTTGGTTTAACTTGTTTAAACTTTTTAGAATCTATCTTAGGAGACTCCATTTTAATTGATTTAACTTGTTTAATCTTTTTGGAGTCTTCTTTGATTTTTAGTGTCTTACCCTTCATAGATTTAGATTCTACCTTTTTGGGTTCATAGATGGGTTTAGACACATGGCTTCTTCTTAGTTTGCACTCAAACCTAAAATGCCCTTCAATGCCACAATAATTACATTTAGTTTTGGGCAAAGGAAGGTGAGTACTAGAGAATGAAGACTCACCTTTCACAAAAGTGTTGGTGAAGTTAGGGTCACGTGAAATATTCCTATCAAATCCAAGACCCGTCCTATCTCTTTGAGATTTACCCAATTTAAATAATTTTTCAAATTTCTCATCACCTTGGGTAAATTTGCACTCATACTTTCGTTTGTAACTTTCAAGTTGAGTGACTTAGTTTATAAGGATTGAATTTTCATTTTTAACTTTTAATAGTTCATTTTCAATTTCCTTATATTTGATTAGTTCTTCATGAGCAAGTTTTAAATCAAATATAAGTTCATTAATAACATTAGATCCAAGTTCTAGAGTTTTTATCTTATTTTGATAATTAGATAAATTTTCCTTAGAAATGGTTAGCTTGGATTCTAGGTTGTTAATGTTTTTATCTTGCCTTAGTAATTGATCTCTTAGTTTTGAATTTTCCTTATTAAGATCATCATTTTCAATTTTTAATTCAATTAGATCATCTTTAATATTATGAAGGTTATTCAAAGAGATCATAAACTTAGAGTCTAAACATTGTATTACTTCTTCTTTTTCTCTCAGTTCACCTTTTGAAGAGACTAATTCTTTGTTTAGATTTTTAGATTCTTCTCTTAATTTTTATTTTTCTTATCAAGCTCTAAGGACAAAGTACATAATTCCTCATAGGCTTGTTGAAGTTCATCTTCATTTTCATCATTTTCTTCTTCTTTTAAATTAAATTGAGATTCATTAATTTGAAGGTTTGAATCTCCAATAGATGGAAGAAGGAGGGGTCTAGAAGAATCTACACAAGAATCTACACAATCTAACATAGTGGAATCCAATCTAATGATTTTCATGAAAGCACAACACTAGGGTTTTAACTCTAAGTTTTTACACATAATCAAGAGTTCCAAACACTTGATCCTAATAAAGAGCACGAGGATCTGATACCAATTGAAAGTCCTGGGATCGGAACCCTAGAGGGGGGTGAATAGGGTGAGCTACAATATGTGACCAATTATGACAAATTTTAACTTCTTAAAAATAAACTAGTCACAAGTGATGATAAACAAACAAAATGCGGAAGCTAAAAAGAATCACCACAACGCATTCACCATCACACAAGGATTTATAGTGGTTCGGCCTCAATGCCTACATCCACTACCGACTTGTGATCCAATCACCCCACCGGATTTCCACTATCTATGCTTTTCAATAGGCTAAGCAATAACCTTTACAACGATGTTTTTCTAGGCTAAACAACAACCTATCAATGTGTTTTTCTAGGCTAAGCAACAACATTTACAAGATGCTTTTCCAAAGCTAAGCAATAACCTCTACAAGATGCTTTTCTTATGCTAAGCAAAAACCTTTACAATAGAAAGATTTCTCTCAAAGTAGTGTCTACACAAACACTTTAAGAGATACAATTAAAGCTCAATTAAAATGCCTCTAAAATAGGCGGATATGAAATTGAAAATCTAACTCACACAAACACTATATGAATGCAAAGGTGTATGCTCATGATGTGTGTGTGTGATAACTTCAATCAAGTTTAAAAAGTAAGCTCAATTAATATATGCTCAAAGCATTTAAAAGTTTAAGGCACATAAAAATATTTGATTGAAGTGAAATGCAAATCACATGTATAAATACAAACTTGTTAATGAAATGAAAATCAAAGGTTCACAAGTTGTATGAAATTAATTAACTTAAGACATGTGATGCATGTGCAATGTTGTTTTCAAAACTAAACAAATTTGACTAAGGTTTAAATGAATGAAATCAACAAATAAAGATTCAACCAAGTAAATGAATCATGCTATAAAAGAAATCAAAGATTTTGGCTAAGCATGATTAAAGAAGATTTTAAAACAACTTGGTTTGAAATCAAGGGTGAAGAATCCAATCCAACTTAGATCAAAGATTAAATGAAGAATGGATTCAACACATCATAGTTAACATGCTAAAAACCATTTACAAAAGATTTAAACAAAGCATCTAACATATGATTAAGAAAGATAAAGCTTACTTAGGGATTTAACTTCATTAATCCAAGCTTTAGCTTTCCAAATGACCCCTTGGTCTCTCTTAGTTCATTCCCCTTTTCCTTGTCTCCAAATACCTCAAGGATGGCTTAAAAATCTCTCACTTTGGCAAAGGAATGAACTTCATTTTATAGCCAAAAAATGCCCAACGGCTAGTCCCCGGTCGACCTAGACCCTTGCCCGGTCAACCAAGTACTCAACGGTCATAAATATGGCCGTTTGAAAAACTACTTTTAGCGGGGGCCAGAGACCGCCGGTAAAAGTGGTTTTGGCCACCGGTATAAGTCCTGTTTTCCCAAAAATGTGTTTTTTAAAGTAATTTTGGTTGGGAATTTTTGGGCCATTAAATCAAGCTTGAAAACATGTTTTAAATCATTCTAAGGGTTTTAAAACATGAAACATAAAAAGCCAAAAATGATTCGAAACTTTAAAACCAATGGCGTGCTTGATTAAAAAAAATTCTTTTCAAATTTAAATGCATCCAAGATCAAAAACCAAATATGCATGAAACATGATTTCTAAAAGTCTTAAAACCAATGCATGTGAAAATCAAGATTTCAAGATATTCTAAATCAATGCATGTGTGAAAATTCGAATGATGATTAAAATGTTAATGCATCCATCAAATTGCAAAACACAAAATCCCTAACATTCGTTGCTGCCCACGATTTGATTATGTATGCCCATGTCATGTTTCTTGTGCTGTCATTTTGGGAAGAGTGGGTTTGCACACGACACGCGCTGCTATTCACCCTCACTTGCACAAACAGTATGCCCATGATATTGCGCTACGTGCTTCAGATGGGAGTCATATGCCCATGTATGATGACCAAGTGGAATTAAGTCGTGTGGATGCCGTTAAATCAGCTTTATTTATTATTATGGAAATGCAATTATCATGTTATTTCACTCGCTTTTCAAGATCATGTCAATTTTATGTTATACTTGTTAGATGGTGACTTATTATGCTTTTACTTATTTTATATGTACATGTTATGCTCTTATCATGGAATCTTGCCAAGCATTCGTGTTTGATCCTACACTTGGTGTTTTAGCTATCGAACTCCTTGCCGATGAACTCAACGTTGCGAAGGTCCAATAGGATTTGCCATTTGTACGAGAGTGGATAGCTGATGGCGTAGAGTAGATCTTTTGATGCTGCGGAGGCACGATAACATGCCGGGTTCATTTGAGAGATTATATTTATATTTGGGATTGATATCAGACATTTAAGATGGTTGTTTGAAGATTGGTTTATTTTGGCCATTGTTCTAGGATTGTAAATAAGATTTAATTCTTCTTTTATCCTTGTTTGAAATCAAACTTAATTTATGGAAATAAGTCCATTCTACATTATGCCATGTAAATTTGTTATATCATGCTTTGTTGTAATAAATGACTCACACAAGCTTCTGCCATGAAATCCCTCATGGATATGAGGGTCTGATAATCCGCACATGGCGGAATCCTATTGGAAAATGCGCGGGGGTAATTCATCAATGATTATTCTTCCTCCAAAAAATTTCCTGTATGTGCTTCCACACGCGTCACGTTCCCTTATTTCAATTTTGGGGTCGTGACAAATTGCCCATCTAACTCCTGTATTCCCAAAATAGTTGGAAGCTAAGGAGTTCCACTGTTTAAATGTTTCCAGGGAATTAAGGAAGTGTGGTCCCGTTCAGATTCCCAAGCCTGTCATTTTGGAATCCTATGAGCCCGTGCCTAAGGAGATTGCTAAATTTTGCAAACAAAATTTATGGTACAGGACACAATTAGAATTTATGGCACGGGAGGACTTGGGGCCATCTAATTGTTCATTGTGTCCTCTCTTAACAATCAATGATTCATTTTTTTAAGGAGGAAAACTTTTTCATGGTGGTCATTCCTTAACACAATCACAAGGAACATGCAATCCAGATGTTCGTTGTGCTCCACGTTCGCATGATTTCTTTTATATTTGTGCTTCTTGTGAATTGTGTGGAGAATAATTTCATCTGGGATCTGGGTGGATTCATTGTCTCGGATTCGTGTGTTATTCCTGGTAGAATAGCTTCCTTTTGTCCTTTTGTTTTCCTATTTTATCCAACTGTGGACAGGGATAGGAAAAAATCTACATATTCAGGTGACTTCTTTTCCCTTTATCTCCTGAATTTAATTTCCTCGTGTTATTTATCATATATCTGCATCATATGCATAACATCGAGGATGATGTTTAGATTAGGTTGGGGGGTGGGAACAAGCACGCTTGTCCAATTTTAAACAAAGTTTTTATCATTTTTACTCAGTTTTTAGGAAATTTTCAAAAAAAATAAGTTTTTAAGACTTTATTTTTGGTTTTAGGATCTTTTTTCCATTTTTTTTTTTTAGGAAAGAAAGTTTTTGAAAGAATTGCAATAATAGAAAGATCTATTAAATTTAAGAACCTTCAAATTTTGGAGGTATAAAATTGAGTTTGGTTCATCAATTTTAGGGCGAAAGTTTTTTCTTGAAAACTGTTAAATTTTTAAAAAATCCACATACATAAGCTAGTATATGTTTTCTAAAGTTAAGAATGAGATACTTTAGTGGTTGTTTTCTAGAGTTGCCTAAAATAGGATGTGAAACCAAAACTTAGTAAACTTGGGTTTTCCTGTTTTTTCTAGGTGGTATGAAAAGGCCACTAAAACCAAACGAATTAATTTGGGTGAATTGAAAAGGGTTGCCTATTGGTGGGGTTCGTGTGTGAAAAAGAATTAGTGATGGCTAAAGAAAAAAAATCAAGCACGAAGAAACTTCCCCATACATGCTAAAAAGAATTGTGCTAGATTGAGTAGGATGTAGATATGCTCCTTATGCCTTATACTTTCAATCATAAAGACTCGAGGATTTCTTTTGAAAATAAATTAGATCTTTTGAAAAACAATAGTGCGGAAGTCGTCAAGGTTGAGGGGACTTTGGTTTCATTAGGGCTTGTTTGGCAATTAACTAGTAGAGTGTAGTTAAGTACACTGAGGTACCATATGGTAAAATAGGTAACTTCTGGGAGCATTTTGTTCCGTTCAGCACTCAACATGATCTCGTTTGGAAGTCCATGTAAAGTATCGAGTACAGTCAAAAAACGTACTACGAACTTCTATCCAAAAAGTATGGCAGGACGTTCTTTCAAGAAGAATGGAACTCACGTCTATGCCATATAAAGACACAGATCCAATTAAAGGGAAATCTAAGTGGCCCAGGCCTTATTTCTATATAAGCGAAGTATACATTGATAAAAAAATGTGCAAACTATGGACCCTGACCCAACGATTGAAACAAAGAAGATTCTGGATAAAAGGCCAAGGCGATAACTTGGATAGCATCAGCACATCCCTTTTGTTGATACACTGTAACCCTCTGTGGCGCCAAAGCATTTTCTCCTCCAAGCAAAATTTCTTACTTCTCCGACGAAGAGACGTTGTCTAACTGGGTGATACACGATCAGCTACTATATCTCCCCGACAGCCAACACTGTCCAGGAATTTCTGTTAAACAAAATACATGTCCCAGACTATCGATCATCGCACACAGCATCTAGTGAGTCATCGACAGCCACGATTTCCTCTCCGATGGTACGTTCTATCCCAGTCCCTTATTTCTGCTTCAAATTTAATTGGCAACATGTTTATGGTTAAAAGAAAACCTCTTCTACTGTCAGCAAGAAGATTTGGTGAATAAATGGGGCTCGTCTAATCCCTATCAACCCATATCGTATGAATCCTTATGCTAATCGGAATGGGTTTTACCATATCGTTAGATTTGACACCCCTGTCACTAAATTTCTCTATGCTCTACTGAAATTCTTCTCATAACAAATATAATCCTTCTGTTCTAATAGGAATGGGTTTTACAAGTTGAACAGTTGTGGTGCATGTGTGACTCTACCAAGCCTACTTATGTTATTTTACAAGTTGTTTCTTTGCTTGTGTGCTAGCCATGAGTTGTAGGCATGTAATAGGTTGGCTCATAGTCAATCATTGATTCCCAATAAATCCGAGCTATATTGGATTTGCAAAGAATGATTCTCAGGTAGATAGTTTTTTCCTGATTTCTGGTATTTGATTTTCGACAAGAGCATTGGTATTTATAAGTCTTTTTTTTTCCAATCCCTTATGATGATTATATTGTTTGATATAAATTTCATTTTATTTCATATTCATTTATTCTGATTCTTTATTTGATTTGCATTGTGGTAAGAAAATGAAATACCATTGAAATGCTTCATCACGAAGAACTAGAAGTCCGGAATCTTTTTTATGTTTTGTAAGTTCATTTCATGTGTATTTGGGTTCTTACATTCTATATGGCTAGATGGATTGTTTGTATTGAAAATCTTGCAAGCTAGGGTTTTTTTAACATGTGGGTGTCATGAGAAATGGTATCTTTACCAAGGGTAGTGCAATCCCGAAATGGAATTGTCACGCCCCCGAACCAGAACCTCGGGGGCGGGAATGGGATTTAAGCATAATTATATTTTTCTCCCAAGATCCGCGCGTGTGAAGACAACACATTCTGAATATTTTGCGGAAGCTTTCGTGGCGTTGCGACCCGGAGTCCGTGGCCATCGGATTCCGCGTCACACTCAACCTCTAGCACATAGCTATTATATCAAGAATCATATCAGACTGGAGTAAACCATCACAACAAAATACAAAGCTGACAGTAACAGGATATTACATTCCCATATACGTTCAAGTTACAATTATCAATGTACATTAATTAAGAATCCCAAGAAAAGGCTAATAAAAGCCATACAACAATAAGCTATAATCACTACCCCAAATATGACGTAGCTCCGATGTCAAGCTCAATGTCTACATGACATAGCCGACAAAACAACCTGCAAAACATGGCTCCACAGCCAGCCCAAGCACTCATCTCGGGAGGAAGAAATCTGAACCTGAGTACCAAAAGTAGTGGGTCAGACACGACGGTCTGGCAGGCGGATGAAAATATCATAAATATACTGAAGAATAAACATATGATAAATCATGCTATTCGATCAAATGCTGCATATAATTAAACGGGTGCAAAATCGTGGATTCGGGCAAAACATGTATTCGTTTCAAGCATGGGTAAAACATGAAGATCTAATAAAACATGTGTTCATTTACATCATCTATAATCATAGATATTTGACAGTCGGGCGTTCGTCTAAAACATGTATAAATATAGTGGTTTGACAAAACAAACGACCATTTGAGACTTAGGTAAAAACATAAGTATACAACAAATCAGGTATTCATAGCAGTCTGGCAAAACCAATGTCCACTTGAAACATATGTAAAAATACAGATATTTAACAAACCGGGTGTTCATTTAAAACAGGTGTAACCAAAGAAATCTGACAAAACTAATGTTCATTTATCCATAATTCAAAGCATGGGTATTCCACAAATCGGGCATCGTTTAAAAACAGGTATAAACATAGGAATCTGGCAAAACAAGTGTCATTTAAAACATATTTCAAATCATGGATATTTCACAATTCGAGTAATCATTTAAAACAGGTATAAACATAGGGATCTGGAATACAAGTGTCATTTAAAACAGAGTACGGGTATTTAACAATTCGGGTATTCATTTACAACATGTACAATCATATAAATCTAGCAAAACCATTGATCGTTTGAAACATATGTAAAAGCATGGGTATTCACCCAACCGGCATTCATTTAAAACATATACGTGTACAAGGAACAGAAAACAACATAATAACAATAACTGAATTCACTTTGGAGAATATTAATACTTGTCTAAATAACAACTTTCATAAGGAAATAAATCATTTATCGGAAAACATATAAGCAATATAAAACACGTCGGGTATCCAAGGAAATCGGGGACTAGCAAGATGGCAACCACACGAAGCTAAGTCCTCTATCACTAAAGCGTTAGAGCAATAACTAGGCCCTGATCTCAGTCACTCGAGGTGAGGAGAAACAGGGGATCTCATAAATACATATACATATACTAGGCACTGATCTCAGTCACTCGAGGTGAGGAGAAATAGTGGATCTCATGAATACATATACATATACTATACATGACCACGGTAGCGAGCCGGGCATCGGAGACCACAGTAGCAATCTGCGGTATCGGGGCAAGACCACGGTAATAACCCGGTAGCGGGATCCAAACTGCAGCTAGAGGGACAAGAGGGGGATCTCCAAGTCAGTGGATCAGACCAACAGGGTTATCCAAGCTTAGTGGTGCCGACTCATAGGTCAAATACAATCGAGACAATGCAAGTAAATCAAGTACAAATACATAATCAAGCGGGCAAGGCGGGGGTGCTCAAGGGCACACTGACATATCATGTGGTGCAATGCACTTCGGGATAAATAACTGTTACTAGGGTAACTTCAATGCTTTCGGGAAAACAAGTCATGTAATGCAAATCTTGGAAATGAGGTGAAACAATGAACTATTACAATTCCGGGAAAAATATTAATTTCAAGATCTATATAAGTGAATAGGGGTCCCGTATGTCGATTATAGTAATTACTTGGTACTCCTTGAGTTAGAAGACATTCCGGGCTCCTTATGCACTTTTACTATTTTCAAAACTTAAAATGAGCTTATGGGTAGTACTAGATGTTACAATAGCAAAAATCAAGATTATAAACGGTCCATCCTAAGTATGATATCAACTCGGAACCATCGAGCAACCTACTCAGTCACCGAAAGGAATAGAATTCGCGATACCTAAGGAAATAGACTTTACATTTAGGTATGAAGAAGGTATCGTGTCGTTCCATCCCATTCAAGATTGAAACAGATTGAACTTCGATGCCCTCGAACCAACCGTGAAGAGCATCGGCTCAAGAGGTCCTCACATATGGTCAAAAGAGTCCAAGGAGGGTAGCCAAGGTCCACAAAAAATATAAATATCAAAACCCACGGGTAGGTCCAAAAAGCCTTACAGTTAAAGACAGGCCGATCGATCGACCTGTAGGTCCGATCGATCGGACCTGGGCTTGTGCAGGTCCGGGAACACTAAATTTTCTCCTCTTTTTCCTTTCCTTCCAACACATATCCAATTGAGTTTTTCCTTACTTCAACAACATCCTAACTACAATAAAACTCCCATCAAAACTTCAATGAACGTTAAATCCAAACACCCCTTTCTTCTCATTTCACATTAAACAAAGGGAAGAATCCCAAATATACACAAGGGTCCATTTGAGCCAAAATTTAGAGATAAGTCAAGACTATTAATTCACATCTCCTTAACAAAAGATGATTTAACAAAACTCCTCAAATGAACATCAATTTCAAATCAATGCAAGCTAGTAAACATAGACATGAATGGAAAACCAACCCCATTCACTATAAAACCATATGAGCAAACCTTGACCAAATGGGATGCATACATTTCCAAGAGATTAACAAGAGAGAAACAACCATTAATATGCAATTTCGAAATCAATATATATGTGGCAAGAAGCATATGTGCAAACATGTATTCCATGATCAAGAACAAGTAATAAAACTTAGGATTTTCTCATAGACTTTGATAACATTAAAACCATCCATTCATCCACTTGCCTTGGGTTCCATTCTAGCAAAACAAGCTCCTAATCACCTCTCAAGCTCAAGATCCACAATCTCTACAAAAACCCCCAAAACAAACCCTAAAATGGGTTAAACCATGAAATGACAAGGAAACCTTTCAATACTCAAGGTGGAGCTTCTCTAAGGCTAGAAGATTACAAATCTAGAAGATGAAGAAGAACACTTACTTGCAAGGTCCTCTAATGGACAAGGTAAACTCAAAGGAAGTCTTGTGATGGAGGGTTCTCTTCACAAATGGTATCAATGGAAAGCTTGCAAGATGAGGAAGAGATTGATGATCTCCATTTCTTGATTGATGAACTATTGGTGTGGCTTGGAGATGGAGAAGCAAGAAGAAGAAGAGAAACACAAGGGAAAACCCTAGGTTGCTGGTTTGGGCTGGAAAATGAAGATGGAAAAGGAAGGAGATGGGTTCCTCTTATAAGCAAGGAGGTTTGGGTCCCACAACTTAAGGGACTAGTATGGCTGAAATCATCTAATTCGGGACCTCGGATGGATTCGATGAAGAAGGAAGAAATGATCGTCGAAATATCTAGTTTCCAAAAAGTATATGTTTCACGGATTTCGAGAATATCGAGTTTTGGGTACAGATTTGGTGTGAAAAGACTGTTTTACCCTCCGGGCTGGAAAAACTGATTTTCGGAGCTTCGAATGGGTACAGAGTGAACACGAAAGTTGTAGAGAATAACAAAATAAGTCAAATGAGGCTAAAACAAGAATTATCGGGAATTTCGAATAATCTCCCAACCTCGCGCAAAGTCACTAAAAGAACCCCCCAAAGGGTCCCACTAATCACCAAGGCACTTGAAAATCCCCAAAACTAGAGAAAAACCATTCTAGCTCATAAGCTCAACCCAACAAATACTAATCCCACTAAAAGAAACTAATCCTCAAATAAAACAACACTAATCCAAGAGATTAGGGGTCGGGTTCTCACAGGAATTGTGTTCTTGCATGTATATCTATTATATAATATGAATGGATTTTTTGGGTATGAAAACACCAATAGGATCTTTCCTTCTCTTTGCCATATCCAAACCTCCGAGAGGATAAAAGGGAAAGCACATCTCATAGAGCTTGGTGGACCAGGCGAGGATAGCAAGCCATACTTGTCTTCTTATATATCTATTGGGAGGTGACCTACACTTTCCCCAATCCTGAAGCCAATGGAACAACCATTGATTACCATCTTTTCACTTTTGGCTTAGGTTGTTCATTGATTAATGCCACTCATATCTTCAAAAATACCATACTATACCTCTATGTATTGATCATCAATCTCATACCATTGACCACTATACCATTACTACCTATTATTTCCCCATTATCCATTTTTATGAGTATAATGATATGGATTTGGGGTCCGTATTGCAGTTGTTCTTCCCGTTCAACGTCGAAACCATAAAGGAAAGAAAAATGAAAAATTGAGTTCCTATGTATGGCTTTGGTTGAGTAATTGTGTAAGACTATGCCAGCCCTGTACTAGCTTGTGCTAATCCTATGCTAATAATAACCAGTTCATGTTGCTCTGGTCAGTCTTGCCCCCTCAACCATATTGATGAGTATAATGATTTGGATTTGGATTACCATATTGCAGTCATTGCTTCAGTTCAATGTTAAAATTTGAAGAGGAAAAAAAATGAAAACTTGAATTCATATATGTCTCTTTGGTTGAGTAACTGTGTAAGTCTATAATAGCCCTGTACTCGTGCTAATCATGTGCTAAAAATTACCAGTTTTGGTTGCTCTCATGCCATTTGACTGGAACGCTCTGTGTCAGTCGTGTGCTTTGGGATCTAAAATGGGCTGGGTCGCCAGGCTCGGCACGCCAGTCAACATGCCATGGCCCAGCCCATCCCAGGCATGGCCCTTGCTAGGCCAGGGTTCTCAGGCCTGTTGTATGGCATGCCCCATAGCTTGGCACTTCACAGCCCGTGGCTCGATAAGGCATGTCCCAAATCCTTAGATCAAACTTAATTCTCCTACAATAGTACACTTTTAAATCAGGGACTAAAGTTCTACCCACACTACTTTGAATAGTGCAGAATTCCTGTTTGTATCTTAGAAACTTGGTTTATCTGTAAATCTAAGCACTTATAATGTTAATTATAATTACACATGTCCAATAACAAAGCAACTGACAAGGATATTCGTACAGAACTTTCAAAGTCAGTCTTCTTCTTCTGCCCTTTTTCCTTTTTTCACATGTGCCAAAGCTAATGTTTGCTCATTGATGTAGAAATACGTCATTCAAAATTCATCTATGTCCATGATGTTTGCACTATCTCCCTCTACTCTATATCCTCACACTTATAATTAAAAAAAAAACCCCGCAGACCTCAGGGTCTGGAAAGAAATTAGCTCAACTTACACTAAACTAGGCTACCTGCATTTGATTATGATGAAGAAAAATCACCTAACAACATTATTGGATAGTGTCTTCAAATTGATTCTGAGATGTTATTAATATATATAAGATTCAAGAGAAGATGGTAAAACAACCATAGCTTTAATTATTGTTGATCCCTCCTGAGCACCTTCAGTATGTCTCTGTCACTGGAAGACAAATGATCATTATTTGCAGATCATTCTGCAAATCTATTGTGGCTATAACTAAGTATTTGGCTTTGCGAGATTTGGAGGTTATGAAAGAATGGGAAGAACATAATGTTAGCCACTTTGTTTGATAATATGGTAGAAAGTTGCTTGATATTAATTAACAAGAGCACTACAGTAGAATTTGGCTATGAAAGACATGTTGTTAGGCTTTCTTTTCAAGTATGAAGTACTTTTATGAAAATGCAGTGTAGGATTATCTTTCATGGTTGTAAATGTAGTGCGAAAATATTATTTTGTTCCATTTACATAACAAGCTCCTGTGAATCCCTATGTCTCTATCACCAGAAGACAGGTGACAGATGAACAGCTCTTAATATGGCCCAATTCTCAACTATCAACAAGTATTTTGATGCATTAGATTCAAAATTCATTTTTACTCTTTTTTCGTATTGTCACACCTGATGTTGTCGAACTATATCATTTTTCACCAATCAAAACAAGTTGAGAAGCAAACAATGTTAAACAATTCTATTTTTCAATATTGTTCATGGTAATGATGGTCCAAGTCTTGGATATAAACATATAGATTTACAAAGTCAAGGGTCTTATACTACTGCCTCTAGAGATGGAAGAATTTAGAGATCTGGGACCGAACGACGACCTGTTATATGACGAGGCAAACCATATTTCCTCGCAGTTACAACAAGGAGAGGTATTCAATCCCCATTTATGTCTTTGGCAGGAAATAGAACATTAACTTACCGCATTTATGTCTTTTGCAAGAAATAGACCAGTTATATGATTGGCAGAAAATTAACTTATCGTATTTATGTCTTTTACAGGAAATAGAACAAGTATGTTTTATTGCATTGGATCCAAAGTCTGATTTGTGGAAGCTTACCCCAAAGGTAAAAGAGTATGTCCGGCGAACAGGACTACAACATCTCGTCGAACTGAAAAAGGAAAAGATAGACATAGCGTTGATCAATGTGCTAATAGAACGTTGGAGGCCTGAAACCAACACGTTTCATCTGGGTGGAGGTGAGGCGACTAGTACACTATAGGACATTTCATATCTGTATGGATTACCAATCGATGGCAAAGTAGTGACAGGCCTTGTTTGGTCGACACGATCCAAGTTTGAGGAAACAGTTATGAAAATGCTTAGAGTAAAGGTGGATGCGGCTGCTTATTTGAGGGGTGGGCAATTAAGGTTGCCTTGGATACAGAAAAAATTCAGCAAGATGCCGTCGAGACCTACTGTTGTTGACAAGATTAGACACGCAAGGGCATACTTGTTCTATTTGGTGGCGTCGCAGCTATCGAAAAAAAATACCGGGGCACGTGGGCACAGTTATTTGTTGGAAATTTCCGAGGACTTTGAACGATATGCATGGGGCCCCACGTGCCTAGCCTATGTTTACCGTAGCTTGACTCAGACCACACTGATGAAGGACCGTCTACGGACCATCACCGGGCATGTACATTTCCTGCAGGTAATGGGTTTTATTTATAATAGCAATATGAATATAAATGGTTTGTCTCATTGATAACCTTCATATTCATCAATCCTACATATACAGATTTGGGCTTACTCTCGTACGGCAGTCGGCCGCCCCATCAGGTTAGAGTTGGCTTCAGTCCGCGTCGATTTTCCTCTGTTCAAGATGTGGCAATCTGCCTTGTCCACCCACCCATGTTCCAACACAATCCAGGAGATGCGGAATCTGCTTGACAGGGCTGACGAAGAGCAATATGTAATGAACTTTCAACCAGATACTATTTGTTCTCCACTACGGTTTATATTCTTCAATTTAAATTTGCACTGACAGCTGGATTCCATTTACTCCTGCAGTTTGAGTGGCAACCTTACCGGCATTGGATCCTGCAACTCAATCAATTTGTTGAGTCTTGGGACAGGTAGTTATTCCGTTGTACTATCCCATTGGTCTACTATTGGATAGTTGAGCGGCACAATGTTGATAGGGTATACAAGCAGTTCGGACTAAGACAACATGTGCCACCTCCATTCCACCGATGGGAGAGAATTAATGAGAGGGCATCTAAAGACAGTGTCGACTATGGCGAGAGGTGCAGGAAATTTATGAAGGGGAGGCCAGAGGAGACGTGGCCATGATCATAGAAGCTCACGATGGAGGGCAATGTCACGGCAAACAGTATCTTAGTTGGTATCAACAAGCGACCGGCAGGTCTTGCGCCACATATGAAGTTATACCTGAAAGTCTTAGATCCTAACCCTAGAGGGGGGTGAATAGGGTGAGCTACAATATGTGACCAATTATGACAAATTTTAACTTCTTAAAATAAACTAGTCACAAATGATGATAAACAAACAATATGCGGAAGCTAATAAAAACAATCACCACAAAGCATACACCATCACACAAGGGTTTATAGTGGTTCGGCCTCAATGCCTACATCCACTACCGGCTTGTGATCCAACACCCCACCGGATTTCCACTATCTATGATTTTCAATAGGCTAAGCAATAACCTTTACAATGTTGTTTTTCTAGGCTAAACAACAACCTATCAATGTGCTTTTCTAGGCTAAGCAATAACCCTTACACTATGCTTTTCTTAGGCTAAGCAATAACCTTTACACAATGCTTTTCTTAGGCTAAGCAATAACCTTTACAAGAAAAAAATTTCTCTTAAAGAAGTGTCTATGCAAACACTCAAAGAGATACAATTTAAGCTCAATATATTTGCCTCTAAAATAGGTGGATATGAAAGTAAACTAACTCACACAAACACTAAATGAATGCAAAGATGTATGCTCATGATGTGTGTGTGTGTGATAACTTCAATCAAGTTTAAAAAGTAAGCTCAATCAATATATGCTCAAAGTATTTAAAAGTTTAAGGCACATAAAAGATTTTGATTGAAGTGAGATGCAAATCACATGTATGGATACAAACTTGTTAATGATATGAAAATCAAAGGCTCACAAGTTGTATGAAATTAATTAGCTCTAAACATGTGATGCATGTGCAATGTTGTTTTCAAAACCAAATTAATTTAACTAAAGATTAAATGAATGAAAACAACAAATAAAGATTCAACTAAGAAAATGAATCATGCTATAAAAGAAAACAAAGATTTTGGCTAAGCATGATTAATGAAGATTTTAAAACAACTTGGATTGAAATCAAAGTGAAGAATCCAATCTAACTTAGATCAAAGATTAAAAGAAGAATGGATTCAACACATCATAGTTATCATGCTAAAAATCATTTACCAATAATTTAAACAAAGCATATAACATATGATTAGTAAAAGTAAAGCTTACTTAGAGATTTAACTTCATTGATCCAAGCTTTAGCTTCACTAATGACCCCTTGGTCTCTCTTAGTTCATCCCCTTTTCTTTGACTCAAAACACCTCAAGAGTGGCTCTTGGTTCCTCTCTTTTTCAACCCCTTTTTCAAAGGAATGAACTTGTATTTATACTCAAAAATTGAGTTCCTGCATCTCCCCGGTCGACTTGCCCTATCCCCGGTAGACCCGGCCTTCAACGGTCATAAATCTGACCGTTTGAAAAGAGGCACAACGGCTCTTTACCAGATCGACCCGGGCCTGGGACCAAAATTCCCTAAAATTGCATATTTCAAAGTATTTTCATGTGGGAACTTTTGGGCCATTAAATCAAGCTTGGGATCATGATTTAAATCAAACTAGGAGGGTAAAATCATGACACATAAAAAGCCTAAAAAGATTTGAAAGATTTAAAACATAGGCTAGCTTGATTTGGTAAAACTTCTTTTCAAAACAAATTGCTTCCAAGTTTAAAATCAAACCATGCATAAATCAATATTTCTAACAATGCATGTGTAAATCAAGATTTCGAGTTTTTCTAAAACAATGCATGTGTGAAAATTCAAATGATGCTAGAATAATAATGCTTCCATCAAATTGCAATACACAAAACCCCTAACAATACCACGACCAAGAGTTGAAAATGCACTTGCCAAGGTAATTAGTTCCTACATTGTTATGATTTTTCTCCCAAAGTTTTGACATACTGATTGTTTCTAATGCCTTGCATTGTTTAGGTCGATCTCTTCCTGTAATTTTGAGTAGGATCCATTGCCTTCATGACTCGAGAACAATCCACCGACGAACTATACGAGCAGTCCATGAGCGTCAGGCGTAAGATGTAAGAGTTCAGAGAGGCAATCAAGTCTTTGAAGGCCCTAGAGGAATTCAACCTAGCTGCTTGTGTTAACGATCAAGACAGCAGCGACCATACTTCTGTAAGTGTCATCTCTACAAAAGAACGCACCATCCCTTTCGAAAATTGTTCTGGTATCAATTTCTCAGAGGCATTATAGATAGAGAGAGAGAGAGATTTTCACATTTTGTTTTAGATTGATAGCCTTATCATATTTTTTACGAATGTCATAAGGCAGCAACAGCAGTGAGTGGTCCGTCGAGGAGGTGTTAAAGATTACATTCCCCACTAAACTTGGGAAGAAAGAACATTCAGAGCGCACGGTCAGGCAGCGTTGTCTAACCAGCAGGTCTACGACTTCGCCCTTTCCCTTGGTCGGCCAGTGCAAATGCAAAGCGAGAGAGGAACGTGATACCGAAGTACACAGAGGAGCGTCCAAAGGGGACGCATCTATTCCACCATTTGTAAGCCCATACCCACCTTCGTTGATGAAGTGGGCAGCACAGCCAAATCGGGAGTACCAACTGTCTAAGAAGGAGCGCTCATTGTTGGAGAAGTTTTGGAGGGAATACCACACTGCGTATGACCAGTTCAACCTTCACTTATAACAATTTCTGATATTTCACTAGAGTCTAATTATACTCACTATTGATTTTGAATGTGTTTCCTCTGTGCAGCCATGACGAGATCCTTGAGACGTGCAGCTACATCAGCGCACAGGATCTGTATCTGGTCCTACACATGCATTGGATCACTACAACGGAACGATGCATATTTAGTGCTTCCTATATGGACAATTGATACGTGACTTAGCCTAATGTTTCCATTTTTCTGTTCATATAAAAAAATTACAGATTATGGACTACTGGCTGTCAATTAATAGCGGGTGTCTGCACGGAGTTCATATATTCCCAAGCACTCTGGCGGTAAATTTTTCGTACTTATCCATCTTGATTAATAACTCAGAAGCATGTAAGCTTGTGCCTTTCCTGACATTGTAAGATTCTAATGGTTAATGGCAGACCATGCGGGATCGCGGATGGAGTAATGCATGCTCCGTTGCATTCAATTTCTGTCACTCTCATCCAATTATAGAGTTTAATGTGTTACTCTTTCTCGTCTGGCATCAATCCCATTTCTACCTACTAGTGGCATTCTAAGGCTCAAAAGATGGGACTATTACAATACAATGGGATGGAGGAAGCGCCACTAGGTATATGCACTGGCGTTTGTAAGTTGACCGACACACCTTACCTATGTTTGTAATCTTTCATTCCTTTTTGATCTCTTATAATTCGCACCTCTTCTACAGAAAGAGTATGTCTGCACTGAATTCGCTTCAAGAGGTTGGACAGGTACAAGTTGGGAAATGCATAATGTTGCAAGTTGCCCACAGTAAGGCAACATGTAGTAATTTGTTACAACTGTTAATGCGCTCTGTTATGTAGTATATACGTACGTACACTTACTGCATTTGTATTTTATGATTTCGTATAAACAATGATGACTATGGAGCATTTGTCATGGCCATTGCTGATCACCTGGCGAGGCATCGTGAGCTCGGATTCACACAAGCAGACATGTGGTACTTTTGCCAGAAAATCGTCCATGACATATATCATCACTAGTTGGATAGGGCCGCAGGCCACGAGGATGGCCCGAGTAGGTTCAAACGTCTGAGCTATTAAACCCACTGTGTGCTTGCAGCTGTCAATGCCCAATTATAAATGAACGATTTTACTTTGATGATGTACAGTGGCTTCTGTTAATATTATTAATGAACAATTTTACTGCCTCACCACGGACTTCGATCTTATGGACTAACATGACTAACAATTTTACTTCCTAGTGATTGAGGGTCAAATTAACATTTAATCAAGTTTGTATATTTCTAACATGACTCTTAATCTCACGTTAATTCTAATGGTAATATGGGAACCTGACAATATTAGTCACCACTCACCACCATGAACAGTTGGAAACAACATAAGCTAATTGATTAGGTGTAAAACAGCTTATGTGAATAGTAATTACTTAGATTGTTTGGAAGCCAAAGTCAAATGGGATTTGGATGTGTGAACTTTTCTGAATACATCTACAACCACAATGAACGACCGGCTACATTGCTCGTCTAGAAAAATTTTAGGGTGCATTTTGACAAACCCAAAAGGGGGTGGTTGGAGGGATGCTTCTGTACCCACATTAATTGTTGTACATGCCAGGTAGAACATGAGATGTTCACAATACTAGTTTTGGTTGGTAAGGCAGAAAAATGGTATCTGAGCCGTAATCAAATATGAAATTTGAACATCGTGTAATGACCGCAATCATTTGATTTCAATGGTGAACAACACATCATAAAAGAGCCTTGAAATAGGATATGAATAGCATTTGTGATACATAACCCACTACTATTTTCAATATTTGGACAAGAAATTAATTATCTTTCTAACCAAAGGTGGACAATGAGATTGTTCCCACACAGCTATTTCATTCTATAAACGGGTCTTCATTTCCGCTCTTTTTTTTTTTTACCCAAGAGAGATTTTCCTCTAAGATTGTCTAAACCATAAGTAAACGGGGATTGTTGCAACCTTAGGTTTGGAATGCATGTGCGGGTTACTAAATTACTAAATTGCATATTGAAATTACATATGACTTACATAGTCTGCTACATCTTACTACAAATTAAATATCCTAGCCAAACCTACACATAAAATTATTGTAATGAACACGCAAACATAATACATTTTTTGTAAGTACAATTCCCAAGCACGTCCATTCTTGTTAGTTTATCACTTCAACTCATCGATCTGATTTGATATATTATGCAGCTCACAGAAGATGTCTCCTCAATCGCAAGACATTGAATTTGCATTGGAACTTTGGTCTGCTGCTCTGTCTTTCCACATGAAGGCGTTGCATCCATTTCCGTCCTACAAGAAAATTGTTGGGTGGACAACACATGGGATCAGACGATGATTATTGCCTTGGACATTATCAATTTTCTACGTCTGAAGATATTAGGACTTACAATCCATCCTAGACAACCCCAAAACTTTCTATTTGGGTTTGTCTTTGTATGGGAGGTTAAAAGCCTCATATCGTCATTCCCGCAACGACACTTGGGTGCAATTTCAGCAGTAGAGGAGATGGAACGTTACATGCTACAAAGATTGAAATGTAAGAAAATCAAATAGCACGAAAAGGGGAACAGACACTTTGAACTCATTATTCTTTGCTGCTCTTGAGTGCTCATTTGGTCAAATAAAAGAAAGAGGGAAAGATGGGGGGGGGGGGGGGAGGGGGGGTTGGTCTCAGTTTGAGATCTTTCAATTCACTTACATGTGCTTAACTGATTTGTAATAGTAGTTTAACTTATGAATCAAGTACACAACAGTCTAAAGCCACCCCTCAGTAGTTTCTGATAACAGACAGTTGTTGAGGCAGATTTGAGCCAACTCGCTGCACTTTAAACTATCTACCATCAATGGTTGGTGGCATCTGTAAGGCCCATCAGACACTAGTGATGGTCAGCAGTGCCCATAAAAAGTATGTGAAGTGAACCAGCTGCTTGCTGCCCATACAATTCTCCACAGGGAAGATATCAAAAATGCCTAACGACAGTTCAAAAACACCTCTGACGGAAGCTACTGGATGCAGGGATGCAGTCAGACGCAAAGGAAAAAGAAGCATTAACACTCTAGATGTAAGTATTTATTTCAAGTTTAGCCTGATAAGTTAGAAGGCATACTGGGATGAGGGACTGATGTACACTCTGTCTTTTTGCAGCACACCTTCTGGTAGTGAGGACTAGTAAGATGATAGCATCAACTTCTCCACAGGGCCTGCAAATCTACAATTACAATACATACTATGTTGACATATTATAATGCAAAAGATATTCAAAGAAAGTTGTGCTAGACACACAGAAATTGATTCATGTGCATGCCCTGTAAGTCGAAAGACTGTCCATGTAAACGACAACTTTAGATAAATATACCATAGATGTTCTTGCAGTTTCCTCTCATGGGAGAGAGGAATAGTTAGATAGTTTTAAGTTTAACTACAAGTCAATCTAAATAACAAACACCAACAGCAATAACCAACACACACAACAACCGACACCAATAGCAACAACCAACACACACAACAACAGCTACGGGCCCCTTCTCCGGAAGCCAGATCAGAGACCGGTCTCCTTGTGCATCCGGTCCAAACGACGAAAAATCCATGCTGATTTATCCTTAGAATGGAGGAAGGCTGTCAAATTGTCGGCACTATTGCTCAGCCATTCGTGTGCAATGTCTAGATCGGTCGGGGACAGTTCTGGGATCTTATCCAATTCTCCCCCAACAATTTCCGACAGTCGTTCCGAAGGCTCTAGCATCTTGTTTGCAACCCCTTCAATCGTAAGACTAATTTTCCCGGATGTCTCTTTGAACCCAGTAATGAATTCCGCCATAAAGGCACCCCTCTTTACTCGCTTCCTTGATCTGGATGAACCCTCGCACCCTTTGCTGCCCATAATCATCTCCTCCATATAGTCGTCTGCCCCTATTTCCGCGTTGCTAGAAACCGCTTGGGTGTTCGTACGTGAAACAGAGTGGTTGGTCTGCCCTGCATTTTGGGAGGATCGAGCGAACTGACCATTGGCGACATCGCAGCCAAAAACAAGGGAGAGCCTGTCGTAATCAATAGTCTTCGACCGCCATGACTGCTCATCTAGGTGTCCCTGCCATGTCATAGTATTATTTATATCAGATTCCTTCACTAATTAAATAGTACTATGGCAAATAAATACAATACAGTTCGATCCGAACACCCTACCACTATCCAATCCTGCCAGACCTCATCACTAGCAATGACGTGCTTGGTTGCATTGTCAAACCCGAACCCAGATGCTTTCAGTAGCTCCGTCCAAATGGCATTTTATTTTTTCAGGTTTTTGCATCTGTTCCGGATTGTCCCTTCGGTAAACTTCTTCCCTGTTGTGCTCGCGGCAGTCATTGCATTTGCAATAGACACGTAAGCCTCATCCTTGAATCCCCTGTCTCCCTTCCTCCCTAGTGCAACTTGCTCCAGCATGAGTTCCAATAAAAGTTCGTCGAGCTTCGCGTTGAACACATTGTTTTTACGTTGTGGCTTCGGAGGAGCTACAAGAATCAATATTAGTATTGGAGTACTGCATTATGTAAACACAAGTGAATAGAGATAAACTGTGACAACGTGCATTATAAGCATTCACGCAGCAGATTCGTCCCAAAAATTACAACAGAGTACACATTGATTTAATGGACACCAGTTCACTATATTAAGACTGATACAGAACAACCTACAAGTCCATGCAACTGAAAAACATCAGTGCATTCTAATAATCCCAAAAATTGTACAATGGCATGCAATAGATTCATCCATGTGTCCTATTCATCTAGTACTCTTCCCATAAATTGTTTGCGAAGCTATCACGGAAAGCATGCCACTCATCCTCTCTTTGGTTGTATGGCCTGAAAACCCCAACCAGATTGACCTCGCTACCTGCCTCCTCATTTTGGGCAGCATTCTCAGAACTAGTTTAATCAATGTCATCAAAAGCATCATTTTGCTCTAGGATAAAATTGTGTAAGGTGCAGTAGGCATGTACTATCGACACCTGGTGGGCGAAGTCATACTGAGGGGTTGTCCTTAAGATGGAAAAGCGCCCCTTTAATAGTCTGAATGGCCTTTCGATAACATTATGAGCCTGCGAATGCCTTTATTAAAAAGTTCTTTTGGATCTTGCGGTGTTCTTCCTCGGTGGTCCTTCAAATGATATCGGACTCCATGGTAGGGTGCGAGGAATCCCAAAGCATTTGCAAATCCGGCATCCATGAGGTAGTAACGGCCTATTCCAATTGAGATCGGAGAACGAGCGGTTACTTTGCATTTGACTAGGACGTTTATTGTTCAAGTGGGAGGAAAACCTTAGAAGGTAGGAGGTATATACCTGGCGGCACGACCAGTGGATCGCCCCTTGTTAGCATATTCTGTAGGACTCGTGCATCTGTTGCGGATCCCTCCCAGCTTGGAAGGACATATTGAAATTTTAAGTCAAACCCACAAGCAGCTAGGACATTGTGTCAACGTCCCCTCTCTATTTCGGTATGCTGATTATGACTATGCTGGTAGGAAGGCCAGTATGTGGGTGCCATCGATCGCACCGACGCAGTCCTAGAGGAAAAGTGCCAATCAGCGCAAGATTATATTACAAAATATAACATGATCAATATTGCCCAGATGACAAGTGACATGAAAAAAAAAAAAAAAAGGTAGTCATTATACCTTGAAGAGAGAAGGTCCCGTTGTTGTATGTATGCTGGATTGTTTGATGAAGTTGGGTGCTAGTGTTAGGATAGCATTGAGAACTCCATGGAAGTGTTGGCTGACTGTTTCCCCTGATCGTAGAAACCTCGATGCGATTGTTCTATTTTTAACCGCATGTGCCAGAATGTGCAAGCATGCTGTGACCTCTTCCTTAACGGTGACCTCGCAAGTGTCTTTCAACAACCCTCTGACTCTGAGCAGATCGTAGAGGTAATCGAAGCTCTCCTTGTTTAGTGTAAGTTGACTAATACACTCTTCGTCCCTCCCTTCTGTTAATTTGGAAAGGCAGTGGGCTCTTTCAGCAGTTCTCTTCTTCCGGGACTCTGACTTATTTTAATACTAGGAAATCACTGCGGCTGTGGCCGCTACCTGCATTTGCCATGCAACCAAGGCTGCCCAAAGAACTGCAAGTACAGCTTTCTTTTTCTTGATTCTTGCTTCCCTCCTCTCTTCATTTGCCTTTTTATAGAAGGATCTTGTACCCTCCATCTTATTGTAGCGAGATTGTAGTGACAAATTCCAAGCGTGATATTCAAAGGACTTGATGCAAAGAGAGGTTAGCTAGACGAGGGATTTTTAACCGTTAAACTGTTTATTGCTCCAACATTCAAGAAACCAAGATGAAAAGCAGAGATTATAAACAACAGCCAAAGTGGTATTGGTGAAGATATCAGATCCCCCTTTCACTTATCTAGCAGAAAGGGTTTATTAATCGTGATCTGACTGCAAGAATTGATACTTTCAACTCATGACAAAGATTCATTTGCTGGCCCCTATTTATTTATTTATTTTGGTGATGTGAGTGCCTAAATATTACGGACTTGGTTAAATGGATGTTAAGCTTCTGGTACTGCTATTAAACTTCTTTGGGAGAGATTAACCACCTAAGACCTGAAAAGGAAGGAAGAAGAGAAAGGTCAGAGACCCTGGCTGCAGTCAGCGGAAGGCTCTTTGATGCCTGAGTTAGTACTGTCACTAGACAAAGGATGAGTGAGTGGAGAAGAAGAGAGAGTTTAGAGTATGGACGTATCTGATAGCATGCCTTTTGTGGGTTTACCTCATGCATTTATATAGGTGGAAGTTTCTTCAACTCATTCCCTTGGTGGAGGTAGGTGGAAATACTGTCCCATCGCTCCATACTATGTTTCCTTAGTGGAGGTAGATGGAGGCTCTGTCCCATCGAATCATGGGCTGACTTCCCGTATTAATGTGGACGCGATCGTTAGATAAGGACAACCCCTTATTATAATCCGGCGCCCGTCTTATCTGTCAGTACATTCTGCAACGTAGCCATAGCGTTATGGAGTACAATTATGGCTTAGTACTTGTCTTAGATGGTCGTACCGAGTTGAACATGATGCCGAGATCATGTATGGATGCATCCTGGACTATTGCTGAGGTACATCGTACCGAGACCGAAGTGAGGCTAGCTAGTACTTTTACCGAAGCTAGCTCAAACTCAGTGCCAGCTAGTACTATTGCCGAGCTGGATGTATCTTGGTACTTTTGCCGAGCTTGGATACCGAGACCGTGACAAGCCAAGTTAGTACTGTTACCGAGATTAGCATAATCCTGCTCTTACGACAACGCCCCCACACAGACACGTACGAGATCGTACGCAATCAATCAATTTATAGAAATAGCATAGCAACCTTTCTAGCAAATTTGTGTTGGTTTACAATACAAGTGATCTTAGTGAACAAAAAGATGGATCAAGTCCGTCGACTTTGTGGCTTGTAAGTTTCAGTATAGTACATGTATTATGCGCAAAAGCAAGCAAATGCCCCGCATCAATTATCAACAATTATCTTTGTGATTGATTTGCTTGTCTTACAATAACAGACATTGGAGAGAGAGGAAAGAGTCTATACCTTGCTCATCGACGGACATGTTTTGTATCGTATCGGAAGTCATCTTACTCGAGTTATATTGCTACACCCGTTATTCATCATCAACTACTACTGCTTCCTTTTTATAAAGGGATTCTGTGAATGTGGACTGAGAGAGTAATTGTGCCAAGATCTCTGCTAGATATGTTCAACATGTTCTGGCTCCGTATGTTGAACCAGCATCTTCTCTCCGAATTAAACTGTAGTTATTATGAAAAAGGACTAAAATAATGCTAGAATACGTTCGAGTTGCAGGACGCGCACAGACTTAAATTCTTCCTCGGGTATGATCAGCTAAGGACTCAGCCGTAGTAGGTGTCCGGGAGTATATATTTCTGCTGGTGATGTCCTCTCAACCCAATTCCCAAATCTAAAGAAATCCCTGTACCGTTTTATCCTCCATCATCCCAACCACATTTACTCATTCCGGAGACTTTTGGCTGCCTACGAACACAGATCTATGACAGCAAGATCTCATGGATCTGGTCTAAACTTGGCTAGAAGAGATGAACTGATGGAGAGATGGTGCTTGGAATTTATGATGGCAGGACAGGTGAATAAGTAGGTCATCATAGTTAGTGGTCTGTATGTGGAATGTATGAGCTTTCTTCTAGCAAAGTTATGGTTCAGGCCCCGTTTGGTGGAGAGGAATGAAGGTGAATTAATGGTGCTCACTACGTGGAGCCTTTCTATAGCCACCTAGCTCAACGAGACATGTCCTCTCAACCCTATGCCCAAAATCGATTGCAATATGCAATCCACCCCATTTTTAAGAACCACCTGGTCTTATTTCGCTGTTATGACTTCTGGGCTAGTAGAGGCTCTATGATGGGAAGTTATAAGGTCTAGGGATTCGCCATGTAAAGTGAGGTTGATCTGATAGAGAGATTGTTGGTTGAAGTAATGATCAAGAGGGTTAGATGGAGAAGTGTGTCTTGATAGTTATGAAGGTGTAATGCGTTTGAAGGAGAGATAGTGACGCGCATTTGATTCAGTTCACAGCAGATGGGGAGAAATCATAGTGAAGGGGATATGGAAACCCACGAGAAACTTCCTCTCGTCTTTCGAGTACTTGTAATTTTACATCGGCCTTGGGTACAGAGCAAAGACGGGAATACTATTGTATTACAACTAAGTTGTCTAGTACGGCCTTCTTGTAACTACATCTATAAAGTTAGAAATCTCTAGATGGATTTGTTCCCGGCTGCACCCAAACTTGGTATGGTGGAAATTCAGACCATTGGACCTGCACTATACTTGACTTGACTATACACGTAAAATTACCAAACACGCCCTTAGGGTTGGAGTTGAACTAAGTATTTACGATGACTTGACAAAAACACATCTTGGTTTATCATTCAATACTTTAGATACATATGCGCACACTTTTTTGTGCACATAAATGATTAACATGTTTGTGGGAAAATTTTCTTATGGTGGAATGGTGAACTGGATTTCTACCCTTATCTCTGTTTTTATTTTCAAGAGTTTAATGGTATTTGAGGATTATCAATTTTCTTTTGGAAATTTTCTTTCACCCTTTATTTCTTGTTTTAGGAAAAAAATAATTTTGTGCATACATTCACTCCAAACCCTCATAAGGCACAACTCGTCCACTAGGGGAAACTAGGGGTTTAAGGGCTTGCTACATACGCTAAATGCAGTAAAGACTGCAATCAAAAGTGGCGTTTGTTGTTTGTTTCTTTTCATTGCATTAGTTCTTAGGTTAGGTTAGGATTATGATGGAAGCCTCATTTATGTTAGCAGTTTTTGCTAAGGAGTAGCAAAATGTTGGTTGGGGGTGTGATGAGTCCATAAAATTATAACAATTTTGCGTCATTTCATATAGATTTATGCACTCATTTAGGTTAAATACGTTGTTTATTAAAAAGGATAATGATTTATGCATTTGAGCATCAAAGTTCAGAGTTTCAAGCCAAATCATTCTTCTTACACAACTTTCAGCATGAGTTTATGAAGTTCATCATTTACTTTATTTTTCCTGACTTTTCTTTCATTTTCCAAAAATTCAAGGAATCCTAGTTCAATCATGACTCTTCATGGGGAATCTCATATGTATTAAAATTCTTGTAACACTTGAACTCTCGGTCATTCTTACAGGAAATGCTAAGATTGGGACTTACGAATTTCATTTGAAGGAGTCCTAGTTGGAGTAGGAGTCCTGGTTGTATCAGGATTCCTATCTGGGGTCCACTCTCAAGCAAGGTTAATTATCATGGGACCCGCATTGAAGAATTGAAGCAGAGAAAATAAATGAGAAAAAAGAAAGAAAAGAAAGAAAATGAAGAAAGAAGAAAAATGAAGCAACAAAAGGACCCCACACTCACACATGTGCATAAGCACACATGCATGAACGTCCAAAAAGGGGGTCCACTACCTCTTGCACATTCAAAATATTGTCCAAAGAATTCTAAATTTTTTTTTTAAACAACCATTGTTTGAAGAAGATATAAGCTCTTGATGATACAATACTGGCAAGAGACAAGAAGAGTTCTACTCGAAGTCAGAGGAGAAAGGAAGAGCCAATGTGGATATCTAACTCCCTCTTGGAACTCGAATTTGAATTGTTGCAATTATCTTCTAATTATCTCCAGTTTTCCAATTCAAGTGAGAGAAGAATGCAAGGAAGGAAAGAAGTCTTTGAAGAGTCCAAAGTGAGAAAGAAATCTAATTCAATCCCATTTTTCTCATGAAAAATCAACTTAAAGAGGTCACAACTTTTTAACCGGATGTTGGATTTGGGAAATCTATTTTCCGTTGTATAGCTCGATTGTTTTTAGATATATGTAGAGCCCAAAATTGCGTCAATCAAAACTAAAATGAGGGAGATATGGCCTTTGAAAGTTAGTACATAAATTTCTACTCGAGATAACAATTGTACAGATGAAGAGGAACCCGCACATACATTGTGATGCACACCAAAAGGGGTCCCACAACCTCTTAGTTGCTAGAATTAGATAAAGATATTTTATCCAACTAAGAGCCCAAGATGAGAGTTATTTTCAAATTAGGAGTTTGTATACAAAAGAAAACTCTCTCTCACTTGAGATAATTCCAATCCAAGGAGTCCCAATAGAGAAGAACTTGGAGCATGAGAAACTATAAATAGAGTCAAGGGGGGGCGTCCATACCCATGGAAGAATTGTCTCTCTAGAGCACCAATTCCTCTCCATCTTCTACTCTCCACTATAACTCATCAAGGAGGCTTGCCTAAGCTATTGGAATATAGGTGGGCCTTCCAGACAGGTTTCAAAAACTTTTGACCCACTTGATGCAAGGATCAATTGTCTAAAATGCAACAAACCCAATCCAGGATGCAATTCCCTCAATCTCATAGCCATGTACAGCAACATATACTATCTATAAAATAGAAAACAGCACATCAACATGCTACCACGAAATCCACAACTTGCAAGGATGAAGATATACCTTTGGAGCTTTGTTGTGCTCTAATGGAGGATTTGAGTTCTTTACTTTGATGATGAACAACTTCACAATCCAATTCAGAATCTTCAACTCCTTTTGATCTTCCACGCTATGTCCCGTATTAGATCTCTTTTTCTCAAGAAGATGGTGGAATCCTCAAGAGAAAACCCTACTATCAACTCTAGGGAACTAAAGGTGAAAGAGAAGGGAACTTTGAGAGGAAGAGGACTTGTGCAACTCTTGCACAAAGGGGTTGAAAGTGCTCTATGTGTTATGCACGAATTTGAGAGGATTATTCCTCTATTTATAGTCCTCCATAACTCCTCTTTTCCTATTTGAAATAGAAGTTTAACTCCCATTACAAATTAGTAAACATCTCCCTTAATTGTTGCCATAGAAGTCACAATTAGTAGCTTTCTCCTTTCTAATTAAAATAGAAGTCCTACTTCCATTAATAATTAGTAGCTTACCATTACCACTATTAGAAGTCTCACTTCAAATAGAAATAGTAACCTTCCTTTTAGAGTTCAAGTAGAATTAGTATCTTTCTAATAAATTGGGCTAGCGTGGGGACCACTAGGGATTCTTTAGAAAGCTAGCTCCAACTGGGACACGCGACCCCACATCTCATGTGCAATCCAGGCCCACAGTTAATTACAAATAACTCCACTATATAAATGCAATTGCACTCCAGTCTTAGAAATAAATTACAATGAAGACCCTAAACTTCCACAGTACCACAAGTAGGCCCCTCCATCTATATCCATGGATCAAATGGACCTGTCCACCAAATTAGATCCATATCTTATTATCCTTGAGCCCCAATTAATTATAATGATCATTTGGTACCGATTCAATTAATTCTTAATCAGAATGGGTGCGCACTTACCAATGATAAATCCATTAATTGGCACAAGGGGATATTAAAGATAGATTCCATCTTGACCATTGAATGTTCCCACAGCTCTACTATCAAGTACCCAAATCACCGAGGTGTTGACCTACAATTGGCCTCACTCATTGTTGACTCAAAGCAAATGAATAGATAGAAACTTGAGTTCATTAATGTCTCAGGATTATGAGCTTATTGCTAGGGAATTATGAGAGCAGGCCTTAAAATAAAGACAGTGTATATAAGGTGTTTCTCATGGTCCTTCAATACATCCAATGTACCAGCATCATGATCCAGAATCTTACATTCTGATGATCGAGATAAATCACACTATCTCATAGTGATCAAAATGCTGCAACCTTGTCAAATGAGATGTCTAATCTCATCACTGGTTGTAAAGATAATTTAAGTATAAGATATGTAATACATATCTCCTGTATGTGGATCTCATCCATACACATGTATTACATCTAGTATACTTGTGGACTCCGGTTCATCTCATGAACAATTATGTCATTTGTATTAGTTATGTGCAAGTATATAAAACACCATTCATCGCATGAAAGGAAAAGCATGAATTGTTTTGATAAATAAAGAAATTAATCAATTTATTACATCATATACCCTTGGTATTGAGACCATAAACTAACAATCTCCCACTTGGGCTCAATGCCAATCAGGATTGCATCTCATGCCCATCCCGTCTACATGCTGCTCAAAAACCTTGGTGGTCAAAGGCTTAGTAAATGGATCTGCCAGATTGTCCGCAGAGGCTATCTTGGTAATTGCAATATCACCTCTCTGCACAATCTCTTTGACTAAATGATACTTCCTCTGTACGTGCTTTTGGCTTTTATGGCTCCTTGGTTCCTTGGACTGAGCGACTGCCCCGCTGCTGTCACAGTAAACTGTGAGCGGCTGTCGTGCCAAAGGTACCACTCCAAGTTCCAAAAGGAATCTTTTGAGTCATACTGCTTCCTTAGCTGCTTCACAAGCCGCTACATATTCAGCCTCAGAAGTGGAATCAGCGGTACATTCCTGTTTAATACTCCTCCAGCTGATAGCTCCTCCGCCAAGCATAAACACATAACCAGAGGTAGATTTCCTGGAATCCTTATCTGACATGAAGTCAGAATCTGTATATCCGACTGGAATCAGCTCATCACTGCCGTAAATCAACATGTAATCTCTAGTCCTTCTCAAGTACTTAAGGATACATTTTACAGCAGTCCAATGGTCAGGACCTGGGTTAGACTGATATCTGCTGATTAAGCCCACTGCATGACAGATATCTGGTCTAGTACATAGCATAGCATACATGAGGCTACCAACAGCCGAAGCGTATGGAATTGCTCTCATTTGCTCCTTTTCCTCTAGGCTCTTGGGACCCTGATCCTTGGAAAGGTGCACTCCATGCCTGAAAGGTGTGATACCCTTCTTGGAGTCCTGCATAGCAAACCATACCAGTACCTTATCTATATATGCAGCTTGAGATAAGCCAATCATCCTATTTTTCCGATCTCAATGGAGTTTGATCCCTAGGATGTAACTAGCTTCTCCCAAGTCCTTCATATCAAAAGTCTTTGCTAACCAAACTTTCACCGTTGACAACATTCCTATATCTTTCCTAAGGAGTAGGATGTCATCGACATATAAAATCAGAAAAACTACCCTGTCACCTTCATTTTTCATGTACACACATGACTCATCCGGATTTTGACTAAAACCAAATGATTTGATTGCCCGGTCAAAACGGATGTTCCAGCTTCGGGATGCCTGCTTTAGTCCATAAATGGATTTCTACAGCTTGCAAACTCTTTGCTTTTGGTTACTTGCTATAAAACCGCCTGGCTACATCATATAGATGTCTTCCTCAAGATGGCTGTTTAGAAACGCCGTCTTGACATCCATTTGCCAAATCTCGTAATCGAGATGAGTCGCTATAGATAAGAGTATCCAGATGGACTTGAGCATGGCTACCGGCGATGTCGCGACCCCGGACCAGGAATCCATGAGAAGGACCGGATCCGGAGTCGGGGCATTACATCTGAAATGATGGTGAATAGATAACCACAACATCTATTTAATAACAACATACGTTTATTTAATTTCCCACAGGTGTCCGCGGTGAGGATATCACAACCATCAATGAACATTTCTTTTAAGTGCGGAAGCGTGTAGCAAATCAAATAGTCAAACCATCCTTGGTCATCAAGACAATAACACAAGTCCAAAGTACTGTATCAGAATGAGCAATGATCTATAGCATGTTACCCAAAGTAAATTAAAGTTTATACAAATAACATTTAATTACATTTCCCCAAAAATAGAGGCCCACAAGGCCAATATAACAAAATACCAATCTAAAGAATGGTTAAATAGTTCTCCCAAAATATTAAGTCCCTCGTAGCAACCAAACGTCTACATGACGTCATCAGCACGCCACTCAACTAACTGTTGCGGTTCTACGACCGCCTCCTCGTGCTCCTCCTCGGGGTAACCAACAACGGGACCTGAGTACCAAAGAGTAGGTCAAACACGACGGTTTGACAAATGGAGGAAAACACAATAACAATATGAAAATAAATGAATTTACCTTCAAAACATGTAAACCTGTTTAAATAACAATTTCTATGAACGAGATAAAACATTTATTCAATTACAAGGATGAGATAAAACATTTATTCAATTACAAGGATGCAATGTAAAACATGTAAGGTGACCAAGGAAATGGGAAACAATCAAGATGGCAACCACACGAAGCTAAGTCCTCTATCACTAAAGCGATAGAGCAATAACTAGGCACTGGTCTCAGTCACTCTAGGTGAGGAGAAACAGTGGATCTCATATAAATACATATACATATACAATACTATACATGACCACGGTAGAGAGGCGGGCATCGGAGACCACAGTAGCAATCTGCGGCATCGGGACAAGACCACGGTAATAATCGGGTAGCGGGATCCAAACTGCAGCTGGCGGGACAAGAGGAGGATCTCCAAGTCGGTGGATCAGACTAACATGGTTATCCAAGCTTAGTGGTGCCGACTCATAGGTCAAATACAATCGAGACATATGCAAGTAAATCGAGTACAAATACATAAACAAACGGGCAAGGCGGGGGTGCTCAAGGGCACGCTATCATATCATGTGGTGCAATGCACTTCAAGACAAGTAACTATTTCAAATGTAATTCAATACTTTCGGGAAAACAAGGCAAGTAGTATAAATCTCGGGATCGATAAAGTACCATAAACAATCGAAATTTCGAGTAAAGCATTGGTTCAAGATTTATTTGAAATGAATAGGGATCTCATATGTCAATCTAATAATAATTTGGTACTCTTGAGTTTGGGGACATTCCGTGCTCCTTATACACTTTGAATTTTCAAAACTTCGAATGACATCCTTGTGATATGGTTTCTTTCTCGGATGGCCTCATGCAATGCCTAGTGAATCTCCTTCGATTGACAAAGCTCAGCGCTCGAGCGAACCGGAGAGTTCGCTCGAGCGAGGAGCTCTCCGAAACCTGGGAAATTTCGGTCACCTGGCGGTTAGCCGCCGCTGGGATGGCCGGCTAGCCGCTGGCTGACCGCGCAGCTGACCGCGGCTGGGCTGCAGAAATGTAGCTTACTGGAAAGCTAACCGCCAAGGTGCGGTTAGCTGGCGGTTAGCCGCCGATGGGTTCGGCGGTTAGCCGCTGGCTAACCGTGGAGCTGACTGAGTTTTCAGGTGGAGAAGTGTGCTCTGGAAAAGCAACCGTGACATTTCGGCTAGCTGGCGGTTAGCCGCCAGGTGACCGCAGGCTGACCGCCAGGTGCGGGAAACACCCACTGTGTTCAGATTTGAGCCATTTCTCCTCCTCAAAATCATTCTCCCCACTTCCACTTAGTCCCTGCAATATAACTGAGCTAAGGGCTCCTCCAATGCACCTATCTATACTTCTCCAAAACTCCAACTTGTGATTATTCATCACCTCATTCCTCCACATCAAGTCCAATACAAAGGAAGGAGGAAGGAAACCATTTCACAAACATTCATTTAGGATACAACCAAAAGACAATAAATGCTAAACCAACATGTTTACAAAACATTAAATGACTTAGCCAATATGCATTCAAGCATTCATTTCAAAAGTAAACGCAAGCCAATAAATATGAGTGAAATGACAAGTCAACCACATTCCTCATGAAAACCATTGAAAGCTCAAAAAATCAAATAATCCACTTGCCTTGTGTCTTCAAATCAAGAAATCAAACTCCTATATTCTTCCAAGTCAAAGGTCCAAGCTATGAACAAAAATCCCCAAAACAAATCCTAAAATGGGTCAAAACAAGAAATAGGAAGGGAAACTTTACAATAATGAAGATGAAGCTTCTCTAAGGCTAGAAGAATACCAATCTAGAGGAAGGGAAGGATTACTTACTTGTAAGGTCCTCTAATGGCAAGAGTAAACTCAATGAAGATCTTGGAATGGAGGGTTTTCTTCACAAATGGTATCAATAGAGAGCCATGGTGAAGAGGAAGAAGAAGATGATCTTCATTTCTTGATTGATGCAAGTTTGGTGTGGATTGGAGGTGGAGGGAGCAAGAGGAAGAAGAAAAGTTGCCAAAAGCAAATCCTAGGTTCTTTTTGTGCTGGAAAAAGGGAATGAGAAGATGGGTTCTCCTTATATGGCAAATGAGAATGGGTCCCACTACTAAACACATTCAAGGGCTGAAATCTTGTCTTCGGGGCTTCTAATGAATTCGACAAAGAAGAAAGAAATGATCGCCGAAATATCTAGTTTCCAAAAAGTATATGTTTCACGGGTTTCGGGAATATCAAGTTTTGGGTACAGATTTTTGTGCACAATGACTATTTTGCCCTCAAGGCTATGAAAGCGGGTTTCGGGATCTCGAACGGGGACGGGATCAACATAAAAGTTGTAGAGCTTATCAATACGAATAAAACGAGATTAAAACAATGAATGCAAAAATCTCCGATAGATCCTCAAACATATGCAATGTCATGAAAAGGAACCCAAAGCAATCAAAATTCCCCAAAACTAGTACAAAAGCTATTCCAAACTCAACTTAGCCAAAAACAATAATCAAGCTTAGAACTAACACGAACTTAATTAGCACTAATCGGGTTCTCTCGGGTCGGGGTCTTACAGGCGAGAAGGTTTCCTCAAAATCGATACCCTCTTTCTAAGTATACCCTTTCGCAATAAGCCTGGCCTTAAAAGTCTCAACTCTTCCATCTGGTCCTCTTTTTCTCTTGTAGACCTACTTGCACCCAATAGGTTTGATATTGGCAGGCAAGTCCACAAGTGTCTGTAAGTCCATGGGGATCCGAACCCTAGAGGGGGGGTGAATAGGGTGAGCTTCTTTTATGACCAATTTTAACAATTTTAACTTCTTTAAAACAAACTAGTCATAAGTGATGATTATCAAACAATATGCGGAAGCTAATAAAAACAATCACCACAAAGCAAGCACCATCACACAAGTATTTATAGTGGTTCGGCCTCAATGCCTACATCCACTACCGGCTTGTGATCCAACACCCCACCGGATTTCCACTATTTATGCTTTTCAATAGGCTAAGCAATAACCTTTACAATATGCTTTCCAAGGCTAAGCAATAACCTTTCATTGATGTTTTTCAAGGCTTAACATCAACCTATACATTATGCTTTTATAGGCTAAGCAATAACCTTACAATGATGTTTTTCAAGGCTTAACATCAACCTATACACTATGCTTTTATAGGCTAAGCAATAACCTCTTCAACCATAGGTTGGTTATCTCACTAAATTAGTGTCTTTAATACACTTGATGGAGATTCTATTAAGCTCATTACAATGCCTCTTATAATAGGCGGATATGGAAGTGAAATACAAATACACACTCACACTATGAATGCAAAGATGAAAACAAATGAAGTGTGTGTGTGTGATCCTCAATCATTTTGAAAATGAAAGTTCATAAATGTAAGCCTAAGGCTTTTGAAAGTTTTAGCTCAAAAACATTTATGATTGAGGAAGCAATGCAATCACATGTTAAAAGTAACAACTTGTTAATGATATCAAAGTTACACAAGTTGTATGAAATGGATTAGCTCTAAACATGTGATGCATAGGGATGTCAATCAAATCATCAATGAAGCTCAAAACATAAAAATTGATTTGATTGAAATTAGGGGACAAATCATATGTAATTATAAATACAACTTGAAAATGATTTACCTATCAAAGTGAAGCAAGTTGTGAAACATTAAAACAATAATACACATATGATTTGTAAACATGTTGAATCCAAAACATAAGATACATTTGAAAAAGATTTTCTTATGATGGAAAAACAACACCCAAAGATTCAACAAAGTATATGAATCATGTTACATATTTCATTAACATGATCTACTTAGATTTTCCAAAGTTAAGTACTACTTTGATGAATCAATGGTGATGTATCCAAAACAATAGATCTATTCAAAATATAGAATATGCTAAGGATACAACAAATCATAGATTAACATGTTACTAAGATTTACCAATGATAAAGCAAAACATGAAAACATATGATTTGTAAAGAGGTTGAGTCCAAAACATAAGATAGTTTTGAAAGTGATTTTCTCATGAAGGAAAAACAACAACCAAAGATTCAACCAAGTATATGGATCATGTTACATATGATTTCAAAGGTTTTTCATTAACATGATCTACTTAGATTTACCAAAGTTAAGTACTACTTAAATTGAATCACATGGTGTTGTATCCAAAATAATAAATCAACTCAAAACATAAAACATGTTAAGGACACAACACAAACATAGTTTATCATGCTAGAAATGATTTACCAAAAATAAAACAAAGCATGAAAACATATGATTAAGAAAGGAAGAGCCTACTTGGTGGTTTAACTTCATTAATCCAAGCTTTAGCTTTCCTAATCTTCCCCTTCATCCCTTGGTTCTTTTCCCTTTTGATATGCCTCAAATCCTCTCAAGGAGGGGTTAAAAATTCCCAACTTTTGGCAAGGGAAAGAACTCATATTTATAGGAAAAAGTGGCCAACGGCTAGTTCTCGGTCGACCGAGAAACAGGCCTCGGTCGACCGAGAACACACAACGGTCATATTTCTGACCGTTGGTGCTCCCAGGCAATTTTTGCCTGCAGTTGTCTCGGTCGACCGAGACCTGCCTCTCGGTCGACCGACGACACTGCCGGGACAACCCCCTTTTTGCAAAATTTCCAACTTTTGCACTTTTCAAAGTTATTTCTTTGGGGGACCTTTTGGCCACTAAATCAAGCTTGGAAAACATGTTTTAAAGATTTTAAAGGTTTTTAAAACATGACATAAAAAGCCTAAAAAGTTTCAAAACTTTTAAAACAAAGGCTTGCTTGATTTCTTGAAAACTCTTTTCTAAAACAAATGCATCCAAGATTTAAAAACAAATCATGCATAAAACAAGATCTTAAAAACAATGCATGAATAAATCAAGATTTCAAGTTTACTTTAAAACCAATGCAAGTGTGTAAATCAAATGATGCTAGAATGATATGCATCCATCAAATTGCAATCTAGAAAATTCCTAACAATCTCCCCCTTTGCAATTTGATGGCAAACACACTCACCACTGAAATTACACACTTCGTCTTCAGCTCCCCCTCAGCTGGACAAGGCTTGAAATCTTCTTGGATGCTTATCTTAGCTTGGGCTCTTTTCTTCTCTTCATTCTTCATGATGCTTGGTGCTTGATCATTCTTCAATCTTTCTTTCTTCTTTCTTTCTTTGGCCAAGCATCTTCTTTAGCTCCAAGCTTCTTTCTTCTATTAGCTCTCCCCCTTTGACCATGCCTCTTTCTCCCTTTGGCAAGGTATGCATTCTCTCCCTTTGTAGAAGATCATACATAACTCTCCCCTTTGGAAGCTTGGACTTTCTCTTCACCCTTTTGAGAACTTGCATAATTTCTCCCCCTTTGCCATTAAATTGCAAAGGTACCTACACACATGAAACAAGGAAAATACCATTAGTAGCACCTGTTAACAAATGAAATCGAAGATGAAATCCATAACAGGCTATCATGTGAGGTAGTAGTCTCTAAGGGTTCAAAGGCAATCCTAGGGTCAATTTGATCACAACTAATACTTCCTATGAAGGTTTACACTCCCCCTCAATCCATTCTCTTCTTTTGTCAAACTTTTGACAAAGATTTAACTATTAGGTACAAGAAGAAGATGGTTTAACCAAGTGAGGGTCAACTTCAAAGAAAGGATTAGATTCATTTAACTATCAAGCTCATATGATCAAATTGCCAAAAGAAAGCAAGGTCTATGGGAAAAGCCATCATGGATATCAATTGGAAAGACAAAGAATACCAATTGAGATTTAGGATATGACTATTTAAATCAATCACTCTAAAATGGATTTAAAAATATACCTATTAGGAAAAATCCAAATTAGAGCTATCCATGATATGGGGTTTACTCAAACATAGCATCAATCAATATTACTTAAGAAAATCATATGCTATGTAAGATTTTGAAAATCATTTCATTCAATCAATAAATATGACTTATTAAGGTGCATGAAAGAGTGAAAAGAAATTCAAACATGAAGCCAACCTCAACTAATAACCAACCAATATTATGAACACATAAACATGGTGGTCATGAGATATACCTATGAGAGCAAAAGAGGTGGCAACATGAACATTATGATGCTAATGGTGTGTGACATGGAACAATCATATTACTTATCAAGTTCAATCCAATGCACACAAGATTTATCACATTCACAAGAAATCAAATCAATCAAACATTATACCAAATGAAACCAATTGAATTTGATAACATGATAAAGAGCAAGAATGTGACAAAATTCCATCAAGCATCATAAATGCATATTCATCACTTTTAAAGATATAACTATTGAGCATAGTGATGAACAAGAGAAATTGCAATGCAAAAAGATATGACTTTGAAATGCATGCAATTTATAAAGTGACTAAATCATATGAATTCAACATCTAAGTTATCCATCAAACACATAGAAATATGAGGAATGGATTTCAAAGAGTTTCATATGATCAAGATCACTACTATGAAGTTGAAACATGTATTAGGATGATATCACTTATAGCATATACATGAATCAACATCATAACCATCCAAAAAGAAATGACTATAAAGCATAGAGGATGGATTTGAGTTCTAGTATGGTTTCAACAAATAGAACTAAGATCACAACCATACATAGAACACTTTGACATTTGCATAGAGAGGATCAATCAACACTCAAGATCTAACTCATACCATATCATCAATAAAGAATATAACTATGTAAGCACAAGAAGGTATGAAGTTAGAGAGACATCATGGATCACATAAAGATGAAGATGGACCACATAAATGGATATACCTATTAAGAACAATGGTTTAATTCCAATTCATCTAAAATGATCCATTAAGCTATCATGTAACATCTCCACTCTTAGCAAATGTACTATGCTTACAATGCAATGGAAAAGGATATGTGGTTTAAACCAAATGAGCTTAGCACATAAAATCACATATGTACATAAAAAGCTCAAATGCAAGATTTTATTAAAAAGCACATAAACAATCATCAAAATGCATCTAAGAGAATATACCAAGTTAGGCACAAACATGCAAATCAATGAAACTATATCCAACCATGCAATGTAAGACATCAAAATCAATTTGCATAAAGAATGTAACTCAATGAGCAAAGATGCAAATTGTTTGTAAAAATTATTTCCTTTCAAATGATACAATCATAATTAGGCACAAGGAAATAAATTCAAGGAAAATGCTTCTATAAATATAACTAATAAAGCTTAGAACATTTTCCAAAGTTTTCCAAATCACTTCAATGTATGAAATTCCAACAAAGAATCATTTATAGAATTAGGAGCAAGTGATTTTGAAAAACAAGAAGTGTACTATTGTAAAGTTTTCAATTTGTAAAAACAATAGACACTTACAAATTTTCCATATCAAAAGATATAACTTGTAAATCAATGGAAAACTAAGGTTGCTTCAAATCATTTGATTTCCAAAAAGGATATAACTATGACAATCATCAAATGATTTTCCAACATCAATTGATCATGAAAAACTAGCTATGAAAGCAATTGTAATCACAATCAATTGATCATGAATAGATATGCACTACAAGAGATATAACTATATGATCAAAATGCAAATCTATCATGAAGAGGTTGCAATCAAAGGATTTTGAAAACCATGAGATATAACTTTAAAAGTTCATGAAGACAAAATCAAATGATCACAAAGAAACATTGCATTTTAAAAGATGTGACTATAAAGAAACAAAATGCAAATGTAACATGACCAACAAAAGGATATAACTAAAAAGCATAGGTTGGTCTAGGGGTATCAAGGCCTAAGGTTACTCAAATAGTCTACCTTTGAAAATTCACCTAAAGCCTTGAAAAGGTTGTCCATGAGAGAACACTTTGAGGACTCACCAACTCTAGAAGATATAACTTGGAAAAGTCTAAGAGTGGTGCAATGAGGCTAGGGAAATTCATTTTCAACCATAGTGGAAATCTTTAAAAAGATATGCAATTAAATCACAACACTAGGGTTCAAATCTAGCAAGGATCAACTCCGGGTTGTTAAGCCCTAAAATGGAGTAACCCGCTCTGATACCACTTGTAAGTCCATGGGGATCCGAACCCTAGAGGGGGGGTGAATAGGGTGAGCTTCTTTTATGACCAATTTTAACAATTTTAACTTCTTTAAAACAAACTAGTCATAAGTGATGATTATCAAACAATATGCGGAAGCTAATAAAAACAATCACCACAAAGCAAGCACCATCACACAAGTATTTATAGTGGTTCGGCCTCAATGCCTACATCCACTACCGGCTTGTGATCCAACACCCCACCGGATTTCCACTATTTATGCTTTTCAATAGGCTAAGCAATAACCTTTACAATATGCTTTCCAAGGCTAAGCAATAACCTTTCATTGATGTTTTTCAAGGCTTAACATCAACCTATACATTATGCTTTTATAGGCTAAGCAATAACCTTACAATGATGTTTTTCAAGGCTTAACATCAACCTATACACTATGCTTTTATAGGCTAAGCAATAACCTCTTCAACCATAGGTTGGTTATCTCACTAAATTAGTGTCTTTAATACACTTGATGGAGATTCTATTAAGCTCATTACAATGCCTCTTATAATAGGCGGATAT
Organism: Cinnamomum chago; assembly: GCA_038049695.1. Taxonomy (NCBI): domain Eukaryota; kingdom Viridiplantae; phylum Streptophyta; class Magnoliopsida; order Laurales; family Lauraceae; genus Cinnamomum; species Cinnamomum chago. The sequence goes on from CP142458.1 coordinate 39,438,960, forward strand.
GGAAGTGAAATACAAATACACACTCACACTATGAATGCAAAGATGAAAACAAATGAAGTGTGTGTGTGTGATCCTCAATCATTTTGAAAATGAAAGTTCATAAATGTAAGCCTAAGGCTTTTGAAAGTTTTAGCTCAAAAACATTTATGATTGAGGAAGCAATGCAATCACATGTTAAAAGTAACAACTTGTTAATGATATCAAAGTTACACAAGTTGTATGAAATGGATTAGCTCTAAACATGTGATGCATAGGGATGTCAATCAAATCATCAATGAAGCTCAAAACATAAAAATTGATTTGATTGAAATTAGGGGACAAATCATATGTAATTATAAATACAACTTGAAAATGATTTACCTATCAAAGTGAAGCAAGTTGTGAAACATTAAAACAATAATACACATATGATTTGTAAACATGTTGAATCCAAAACATAAGATACATTTGAAAAAGATTTTCTTATGATGGAAAAACAACACCCAAAGATTCAACAAAGTATATGAATCATGTTACATATTTCATTAACATGATCTACTTAGATTTTCCAAAGTTAAGTACTACTTTGATGAATCAATGGTGATGTATCCAAAACAATAGATCTATTCAAAATATAGAATATGCTAAGGATACAACAAATCATAGATTAACATGTTACTAAGATTTACCAATGATAAAGCAAAACATGAAAACATATGATTTGTAAAGAGGTTGAGTCCAAAACATAAGATAGTTTTGAAAGTGATTTTCTCATGAAGGAAAAACAACAACCAAAGATTCAACCAAGTATATGGATCATGTTACATATGATTTCAAAGGTTTTTCATTAACATGATCTACTTAGATTTACCAAAGTTAAGTACTACTTAAATTGAATCACATGGTGTTGTATCCAAAATAATAAATCAACTCAAAACATAAAACATGTTAAGGACACAACACAAACATAGTTTATCATGCTAGAAATGATTTACCAAAAATAAAACAAAGCATGAAAACATATGATTAAGAAAGGAAGAGCCTACTTGGTGGTTTAACTTCATTAATCCAAGCTTTAGCTTTCCTAATCTTCCCCTTCATCCCTTGGTTCTTTTCCCTTTTGATATGCCTCAAATCCTCTCAAGGAGGGGTTAAAAATTCCCAACTTTTGGCAAGGGAAAGAACTCATATTTATAGGAAAAAGTGGCCAACGGCTAGTTCTCGGTCGACCGAGAAACAGGCCTCGGTCGACCGAGAACACACAACGGTCATATTTCTGACCGTTGGTGCTCCCAGGCAATTTTTGCCTGCAGTTGTCTCGGTCGACCGAGACCTGCCTCTCGGTCGACCGACGACACTGCCGGGACAAGCCCCTTTTTGCAAAATTTCCAACTTTTGCACTTTTCAAAGTTATTTCTTTGGGGGACCTTTTGGCCACTAAATCAAGCTTGGAAAACATGTTTTAAAGATTTTAAAGGTTTTTAAAACATGACATAAAAAGCCTAAAAAGTTTCAAAACTTTTAAAACAAAGGCTTGCTTGATTTCTTGAAAACTCTTTTCTAAAACAAATGCATCCAAGATTTAAAAACAAATCATGCATAAAACAAGATCTTAAAAACAATGCATGAATAAATCAAGATTTCAAGTTTACTTTAAAACCAATGCAAGTGTGTAAATCAAATGATGCTAGAATGATATGCATCCATCAAATTGCAATCTAGAAAATTCCTAACAATCTCCCCCTTTGCAATTTGATGGCAAACACACTCACCACTGAAATTACACACTTCGTCTTCAGCTCCCCCTCAGCTGGACAAGGCTTGAAATCTTCTTGGATGCTTATCTTAGCTTGGGCTCTTTTCTTCTCTTCATTCTTCATGATGCTTGGTGCTTGATCATTCTTCAATCTTTCTTTCTTCTTTCTTTCTTTGGCCAAGCATCTTCTTTAGCTCCAAGCTTCTTTCTTCTATTAGCTCTCCCCCTTTGACCATGCCTCTTTCTCCCTTTGGCAAGGTATGCATTCTCTCCCTTTGTAGAAGATCATACATAACTCTCCCCTTTGGAAGCTTGGACTTTCTCTTCACCCTTTTGAGAACTTGCATAATTTCTCCCCCTTTGCCATTAAATTGCAAAGGTACCTACACACATGAAACAAGGAAAATACCATTAGTAGCACCTGTTAACAAATGAAATCGAAGATGAAATCCATAACAGGCTATCATGTGAGGTAGTAGTCTCTAAGGGTTCAAAGGCAATCCTAGGGTCAATTTGATCACAACTAATACTTCCTATGAAGGTTTACACTCCCCCTCAATCCATTCTCTTCTTTTGTCAAACTTTTGACAAAGATTTAACTATTAGGTACAAGAAGAAGATGGTTTAACCAAGTGAGGGTCAACTTCAAAGAAAGGATTAGATTCATTTAACTATCAAGCTCATATGATCAAATTGCCAAAAGAAAGCAAGGTCTATGGGAAAAGCCATCATGGATATCAATTGGAAAGACAAAGAATACCAATTGAGATTTAGGATATGACTATTTAAATCAATCACTCTAAAATGGATTTAAAAATATACCTATTAGGAAAAATCCAAATTAGAGCTATCCATGATATGGGGTTTACTCAAACATAGCATCAATCAATATTACTTAAGAAAATCATATGCTATGTAAGATTTTGAAAATCATTTCATTCAATCAATAAATATGACTTATTAAGGTGCATGAAAGAGTGAAAAGAAATTCAAACATGAAGCCAACCTCAACTAATAACCAACCAATATTATGAACACATAAACATGGTGGTCATGAGATATACCTATGAGAGCAAAAGAGGTGGCAACATGAACATTATGATGCTAATGGTGTGTGACATGGAACAATCATATTACTTATCAAGTTCAATCCAATGCACACAAGATTTATCACATTCACAAGAAATCAAATCAATCAAACATTATACCAAATGAAACCAATTGAATTTGATAACATGATAAAGAGCAAGAATGTGACAAAATTCCATCAAGCATCATAAATGCATATTCATCACTTTTAAAGATATAACTATTGAGCATAGTGATGAACAAGAGAAATTGCAATGCAAAAAGATATGACTTTGAAATGCATGCAATTTATAAAGTGACTAAATCATATGAATTCAACATCTAAGTTATCCATCAAACACATAGAAATATGAGGAATGGATTTCAAAGAGTTTCATATGATCAAGATCACTACTATGAAGTTGAAACATGTATTAGGATGATATCACTTATAGCATATACATGAATCAACATCATAACCATCCAAAAAGAAATGACTATAAAGCATAGAGGATGGATTTGAGTTCTAGTATGGTTTCAACAAATAGAACTAAGATCACAACCATACATAGAACACTTTGACATTTGCATAGAGAGGATCAATCAACACTCAAGATCTAACTCATACCATATCATCAATAAAGAATATAACTATGTAAGCACAAGAAGGTATGAAGTTAGAGAGACATCATGGATCACATAAAGATGAAGATGGACCACATAAATGGATATACCTATTAAGAACAATGGTTTAATTCCAATTCATCTAAAATGATCCATTAAGCTATCATGTAACATCTCCACTCTTAGCAAATGTACTATGCTTACAATGCAATGGAAAAGGATATGTGGTTTAAACCAAATGAGCTTAGCACATAAAATCACATATGTACATAAAAAGCTCAAATGCAAGATTTTATTAAAAAGCACATAAACAATCATCAAAATGCATCTAAGAGAATATACCAAGTTAGGCACAAACATGCAAATCAATGAAACTATATCCAACCATGCAATGTAAGACATCAAAATCAATTTGCATAAAGAATGTAACTCAATGAGCAAAGATGCAAATTGTTTGTAAAAATTATTTCCTTTCAAATGATACAATCATAATTAGGCACAAGGAAATAAATTCAAGGAAAATGCTTCTATAAATATAACTAATAAAGCTTAGAACATTTTCCAAAGTTTTCCAAATCACTTCAATGTATGAAATTCCAACAAAGAATCATTTATAGAATTAGGAGCAAGTGATTTTGAAAAACAAGAAGTGTACTATTGTAAAGTTTTCAATTTGTAAAAACAATAGACACTTACAAATTTTCCATATCAAAAGATATAACTTGTAAATCAATGGAAAACTAAGGTTGCTTCAAATCATTTGATTTCCAAAAAGGATATAACTATGACAATCATCAAATGATTTTCCAACATCAATTGATCATGAAAAACTAGCTATGAAAGCAATTGTAATCACAATCAATTGATCATGAATAGATATGCACTACAAGAGATATAACTATATGATCAAAATGCAAATCTATCATGAAGAGGTTGCAATCAAAGGATTTTGAAAACCATGAGATATAACTTTAAAAGTTCATGAAGACAAAATCAAATGATCACAAAGAAACATTGCATTTTAAAAGATGTGACTATAAAGAAACAAAATGCAAATGTAACATGACCAACAAAAGGATATAACTAAAAAGCATAGGTTGGTCTAGGGGTATCAAGGCCTAAGGTTACTCAAATAGTCTACCTTTGAAAATTCACCTAAAGCCTTGAAAAGGTTGTCCATGAGAGAACACTTTGAGGACTCACCAACTCTAGAAGATATAACTTGGAAAAGTCTAAGAGTGGTGCAATGAGGCTAGGGAAATTCATTTTCAACCATAGTGGAAATCTTTAAAAAGATATGCAATTAAATCACAACACTAGGGTTCAAATCTAGCAAGGATCAACTCCGGGTTGTTAAGCCCTAAAATGGAGTAACCCGCTCTGATACCACTTGTAAGTCCATGGGGATCCGAACCCTAGAGGGGGGGGTGAATAGGGTGAGCTTCTTTTATGACCAATTTTAACAATTTTAACTTCTTTAAAACAAACTAGTCATAAGTGATGATTATCAAACAATATGCGGAAGCTAATAAAAACAATCACCACAAAGCAAGCACCATCACACAAGTATTTATAGTGGTTCGGCCTCAATGCCTACATCCACTACCGGCTTGTGATCCAACACCCCACCGGATTTCCACTATTTATGCTTTTCAATAGGCTAAGCAATAACCTTTACAATATGCTTTCCAAGGCTAAGCAATAACCTTTCATTGATGTTTTTCAAGGCTTAACATCAACCTATACATTATGCTTTTATAGGCTAAGCAATAACCTTACAATGATGTTTTTCAAGGCTTAACATCAACCTATACACTATGCTTTTATAGGCTAAGCAATAACCTCTTCAACCATAGGTTGGTTATCTCACTAAATTAGTGTCTTTAATACACTTGATGGAGATTCTATTAAGCTCATTACAATGCCTCTTATAATAGGCGGATATGGAAGTGAAATACAAATACACACTCACACTATGAATGCAAAGATGAAAACAAATGAAGTGTGTGTGTGTGATCCTCAATCATTTTGAAAATGAAAGTTCATAAATGTAAGCCTAAGGCTTTTGAAAGTTTTAGCTCAAAAACATTTATGATTGAGGAAGCAATGCAATCACATGTTAAAAGTAACAACTTGTTAATGATATCAAAGTTACACAAGTTGTATGAAATGGATTAGCTCTAAACATGTGATGCATAGGGATGTCAATCAAATCATCAATGAAGCTCAAAACATAAAAATTGATTTGATTGAAATTAGGGGACAAATCATATGTAATTATAAATACAACTTGAAAATGATTTACCTATCAAAGTGAAGCAAGTTGTGAAACATTAAAACAATAATACACATATGATTTGTAAACATGTTGAATCCAAAACATAAGATACATTTGAAAAAGATTTTCTTATGATGGAAAAACAACACCCAAAGATTCAACAAAGTATATGAATCATGTTACATATTTCATTAACATGATCTACTTAGATTTTCCAAAGTTAAGTACTACTTTGATGAATCAATGGTGATGTATCCAAAACAATAGATCTATTCAAAATATAGAATATGCTAAGGATACAACAAATCATAGATTAACATGTTACTAAGATTTACCAATGATAAAGCAAAACATGAAAACATATGATTTGTAAAGAGGTTGAGTCCAAACCATAAGATAGTTTTGAAAGTGATTTTCTCATGAAGGAAAAACAACAACCAAAGATTCAACCAAGTATATGGATCATGTTACATATGATTTCAAAGGTTTTTCATTAACATGATCTACTTAGATTTACCAAAGTTAAGTACTACTTAAATTGAATCACATGGTGTTGTATCCAAAATAATAAATCAACTCAAAACATAAAACATGTTAAGGACACAACACAAACATAGTTTATCATGCTAGAAATGATTTACCAAAAATAAAACAAAGCATGAAAACATATGATTAAGAAAGGAAGAGCCTACTTGGTGGTTTAACTTCATTAATCCAAGCTTTAGCTTTCCTAATCTTCCCCTTCATCCCTTGGTTCTTTTCCCTTTTGATATGCCTCAAATCCTCTCAAGGAGGGGTTAAAAATTCCCAACTTTTGGCAAGGGAAAGAACTCATATTTATAGGAAAAAGTGGCCAACGGCTAGTTCTCGGTCGACCGAGAAACAGGCCTCGGTCGACCGAGAACACACAACGGTCATATTTCTGACCGTTGGTGCTCCCAGGCAATTTTTGCCTGCAGTTGTCTCGGTCGACCGAGACCTGCCTCTCGGTCGACCGACGACACTGCCGGGACAACCCCCTTTTTGCAAAATTTCCAACTTTTGCACTTTTCAAAGTTATTTCTTTGGGGGACCTTTTGGCCACTAAATCAAGCTTGGAAAACATGTTTTAAAGATTTTAAAGGTTTTTAAAACATGACATAAAAAGCCTAAAAAGTTTCAAAACTTTTAAAACAAAGGCTTGCTTGATTTCTTGAAAACTCTTTTCTAAAACAAATGCATCCAAGATTTAAAAACAAATCATGCATAAAACAAGATCTTAAAAACAATGCATGAATAAATCAAGATTTCAAGTTTACTTTAAAACCAATGCAAGTGTGTAAATCAAATGATGCTAGAATGATATGCATCCATCAAATTGCAATCTAGAAAATTCCTAACAGTGTCCAGACCTGATTAGAGTACATAGACTCCATCTCAGCTTTCATAGCATCTTGCCAATGTCCCGAATCTATGTCATTAATTGCTTCATCATAGTTACAGGGATCCTGTTCCGGTTCTTCCGGGATTGCCTCGTAAGACTCTCCCAAGAACGAGAACCTATCAGGGGACCTGATTATTCTCCCACTTCGACGAGGCACTGGTGTAACTACTGGGTCTGGTAGGGGCGGTTCTTCCTCAAGTTCAGTCATATTTGGATTTGAAATTGATTGTTCTTGAATCTCTTCCAGGATCACCTTTTCTAAAGATTTTCGGTCCATCATATAATCTTCCTCCAGAAAAACCACATTGGTGCTTACCAGCACTTTCTGCTCTCTGGGATTATAGAATGACCAACCTTTAGTTCCTTTGGGATATCCTATAAATGTGCATACTTCCGACTTCGTTTCCAACTTATCCGTCTTTACCTTCAGCACATGTGCCAGACAACCCCAAATGTGTAAATGTTGTAGACTAGGCTTTCGCCCAGACCATAACTCCCGGGGAGTCTCAGGTACAGACTTAGATGGTACGAGGTTTAGTATGTACATCGCAGTTTCCAAGGCATGTCCCCAAAAGGATATAGGTAATCCTGAGAAACTCAACATAGATCTAATCATATCTAAAAGAGTTCAGTTCCTTCTTTCCGCTACTCCATTCTGTTGAGGCATACCAGGAGCAGACAACTGGGATAAAATCCCATTTTCTGATAAGTGTGCCATAAAATCTCCAGACAGATATTCTCCTCCTCGATCTGATCGAAGAGTCTTAATACTTTTACCTAATTGTTTTTCCGCTTCCGCTCGAAACTCGTTGAACTTTTCAAAAACCTCGGACTTGCGGTGCATAAGGTATATGTATCCATATCTTGAGTAATCATCTGTGAAAGTGATGAAGTACTCATATCCTCCTCTGGCTCTTACATTAATGGGCCCACACACATCAGCATGTACTAATTCCAATAAATCTTTGGCCCTATTGCCCTTGGATGAAAAGGGCCTTTTGGTCATTTTGCCTTCCAGACAGGACTCACATACAGGCATTGGTTCTACAACCAATGAAGGCAAGATACCATCTTTCACTAGCATGTCAATCCTATTTAGGTTTATATGACCTAGCCTCAACTGCCAAAGTTTTGTTGGATTAGATGAAGGTGACTTTCTCTTTAATCATGGTCTATTAATTATTTCGGTATCATGTATCTCATACATTGTAGGAGTTAATAGATAAAGCCCATTGGTTACCTTGCCAGAACATATAAAAGTACCGTTTCTCTTTATGACAACTTCAGTACCAAAAGTAATAGAATAACTTTTATTCACCAAACTAGAAATTGAAATTAAGTTCCACCTTAAAGACGGTACATATAGAGTGTCTGACAAAACTAACTTATTATCTTGAAAACATAAAGTAATAACTCCTACTGAAACCGCATCCGCCTTAGCATCAGATCCTAGGTTGACAATGATTTCGCCGTCACTGAGTTTCCTGGTTTCCCTGAACCCCTGCAACGAATTACATATGTGATTAGTTGCCCCGGAGTCCACACACCAAGATTCTAAAGTACCAGTTGCAAAACTAACTTCAGTAACAAGGGACTCAATCATACCTGAGGTCTTCTTTTTAGACAGATATTCTGGACAATTCCTCTTCCAATGTCCTGTCATACCACAATGGAAACACTTTCCTTTTGTCCCTGCTCCCTTAGCCTTGCCAACACCACCATTAGGACCATTCTCCACCTTAGGACCCTTCGGAACTGATTTCTTCTTGCCTTTCCGCCCTTTGCCTTTCGGTTTGGACTTGGCAAATGAATTTTCTGTCATCAGGGCAGTTGGCTTTTTCTTCATAATGCCTTCAGTCACCACCAGCTGGCTAGACAACTCAGCCAGAGTCAAATTCATTTTATTCATGTTGTAATTGACCTTGAAATTATTGAATGACTCTGGTAGTGACTCAAGGATTATGTCAATCTATGATTCTGCATCAATCGCAGCCCCCAGTACATCTAACTCATTCAATGAGTCCATCATTTTCAACATATGGTCCTGTACTGGTATGCCTTCAGCCATCTTGGTGCTTATAAGCACCCTCATAGCAGCCTGTCTAGCAGGCCTACCCTGTTCCGCAAACATCTCCTTTAAGTTTGATATAATATCATATGCAGTCTTAAAGGATTGATGTTGGTGTTGTAAAACACTAGACATAGATGCCTGTATGTAACATCTGGCCATCTCATCGTCTTTGGCCCACTTGGTGTAAAGTTCCTTTTCTTCCTATGATGCTTTTGGCAATGGCTTATCAAGGGGGGGTTTGGTAAGGACATATTTATATCCTGAAGCTGTCAGGACAATATCCAGGTTCCGTTTCCAGTCTACATAGTTGGATCCCACTAATTTATTCTGGTTGAGGATGGTCGCAAGTGGATTGAAAGTGTTTGAATTCATGCTAAAAATACTGTAGCACATAACCATACATTCAATTAATGAATTTTAAATGACATTAGGGTTTAGTATTCTACCAAATTTATATGGAATCCTCATAACCATTAAATTCAGAATACATCGGAATCCCAATCCCCGGGGTATGCCTCCTTGGGGAGTGCGAATACCACCTAGATTGGTGCGGATCAAAGTTGGTCAAAATTAGGATTAAGACTAACTTTCCATGATCCCCTTCATTCATTATTATCTAGGTATCTCATACCAAATGATCAATGACTCCCAATTAACTTTGGTTTCTAAAATAAATGAGGCAAATCCTTGGGGATACTACATCATTATTTTAGTTTAGTGTGACCCACCAACTAGCATTGCATGACAACCGTTGCGAGCAGCTCCTCCTTGGGGAGTGGGCCCCCGCCCCGTCTTACCAACACTATCCATAGGAGATCCATATCTAGTAACCAGACAAGTAAAAGCCCTCCGTGGGGAACGGCCATACTCGAGATGGCGCGAGGCTAATACTTTCCTTACAATGGACCTACGGTGGAAAACCATGGGGATTTCTAAATATAAATGCCCCGCTCCCACTTAATATTTTAGAATTGAGGATTTCTTTGTAAGGTATTAGGGCCCACATGTATACATATGAACATCAAATCATCTCATGATATGATCTAAGATTGGTTTCAAGTCAAGTTATTTTAAGGAAAGTCTAGTTTCTAAATTAGTGTTACCAATGTGTCCATCTCATGGGTCATCAACACTAATTAGAACTCTTTCCAAAAATTAATTTGATTTGACCAATTTTTAGTAACTTGCTATGTTTGGATCAGATCTGGAAAAATTCTAATTTAAGCATGCATCCATAAATAGAAATTGCAAAATTAGAAACTAGTCCTCTCCTCCACATGGCCCAAGCGGAATAGACTTCTTGGACTTCTAGACTTTCCAAAACTTTGAAATTCCTCAAACTCTTTGGGAAACTCCAGAACTCTCTTGGTAATCTTCAAACTCTTTGATTAGGAGTCCAACATCGCTTTCCATCTTCGTCTCGGACATTGCCAGAATTTACAAATTTAAGAAAAAATTACATAAATTCCTATGCCTCAATTATGAGACTTACATGGTAATCTAAACATGGAAATAAAAGGGCTATAGGGAAATTCATCATGCCTTGCCCTTTCATGGGAAACCAAGGAAACCATGATGCCCTTTACATTTAGCCTTAAATAAACCAATAACCATAAATAGAAAGCAAAAGACTTGTGGGCCATATGGAGAGGATATTATCATCTGCAAGTTAGTATCTCATACAAGCATACAAATCACAAAAATAGGCTGCCAAATAATGCTGGAAAAATAGGAAGTAAAAGTAGACGCGAAACTTGAAAAATCAGTTTCTGCAGCATTCTTCACAAAAGGCCCGGTCGACCGGACTGACGAATTTCTGCAACTTGGGTTTTCTGTTTCGTGTCCATTCTTCCCCAAATCACTTCCAAAGTGTTCCAATGGCTTCCTACCATCCTTCCATCATTATTAAACCCTTTTGTGACTATCCAAACATGAATTTACTATCAAACCAAGCAAATCCATTAAAATTGATCCTTACATAGCCCTTGCTTCATCTTCTTCACATCTCATGCAAAGATCAGAGCAAGCTTGCTGGTCTAACATGATTAGAGATGAGGTTAGGCTCTGATACCAATTGTTGGAATATAGGTGGGCCTTCCAGACAGGTTTCATAAACTTTTGACCCACTTGATGCAAGGATCAATTGTCTAGAATGCAACAAACCCAATCCAGGATGCGATTCCCTCAATCTCATAGCCATGTACAGCAACATATACTATCTATAAAATAGAAAACAGCACATCAACATGCTACCACGAAATCCACAACATGCAAGGATGTAGATATACCTTTGGAGCTTTGTTGTGCTCTAATGGAGGATTTGAGTTCTTTACTTTGATGATGAACAACTTCACAATCCAATTCAGAATCTTCAACTCCTTTTGATCTTCCACGCTATGTCCCGTATTAGATCTCTTTTTCTCAAGAAGATGGTGGAATCCTCAAGAGAAAACCCTACTATCAACTCTAGGGAACTAAAGGTGAAAGAGAAGGGAACTTTGAGAGGAAGAGGACTTGTGCAACTCTTGCACAAAGGGGTTGAAAGTGCTCTATGTGTTATGCACGAATTTGAGAGGATTATTCCTCTATTTATAGTCCTCCATAACTCCTCTTTTCCTATTTGAAATAGAAGTTTAACTCCCATTACAAATTAGTAAACATCTCCCTTAATTGTTGCCATAGAAGTCACAATTAGTAGCTTTCTCCTTTCTAATTAAAATAGAAGTCCTACTTCCATTAATAATTAGTAGCTTACCATTACCACTATTAGAAGTCTCACTTCAAATAGAAATAGTAACCTTCCTTTTAGAGTTCAAGTAGAATTAGTATCTTTCTAATAAATTGGGCTAGCGTGGGGACCACTAGGGATTCTTTAGAAAGCTGGCTCCAACTGGAACACGCGACCCCACATCTCATGTGCAATCCGGGCCCACAGTTAATTGCAAATAACTCCACTATATAAATGCAATTGCACTCCAGTCTTAGAAATAAATTACAATGAAGACCCTAAACTTCCACAGTACCACAAGTAAGCCCCTCCATCTATATCCATGGATCAAATGGACCTGTCCACCAAATTAGATCCATATCTTATTATCCTTGAGCCCCAATTAATTATAATGATCATTTGGTACCGATTCAATTAATTCTTAATCAGAATGGGTGCGCACTTACCAATGATAAATCCATTAATTGGCACAAGGGGATATTAAAGATAGATTCCATTTTGACCATCGAATGTTCCCACAGCTCTACTATCAAGTACCCAAATCACCGAGGTGTTGACCTACAATTGGCCTCACTCATTGTTGACTCAAAGCAAATGAATAGATAGAAACTTGAGTTCATTAATGTCTCAGGATTATGAGTCTATTGCTAGGGAATTATGAGAGCATGCCTTAAAATAAAGACAGTGTATATAAGGTGCTTCTCATGGTCCTTCAATACATCCAATATACCAGCATCATGATCCAGAATCTTACATTCTGATGATCGAGATAAATCACACTATCTCATAGTGATCAAAATGCTGCAACCTTGTCAGATGAGATGTCTAATCTCATCACTGGTTGTGAAGATAATTTAAGTATAAGATATGTAATACATATCTCCTGTATGTGGATCTCATCCATACACATGTATTACATCTAGTATACTTGTGGACTCCGGTTCATCTCATGAACCACTATGTCATTTGTATTAGTTATGTGCAAGTATATAAAACACCATTCATCTCATGAAAGGAAAAGCATGAATTGTATTGATAAATAAAGAAATTAATCAATTTATTACATCATATACCCTTGGTATTGAGACCATAAACTAACAATCCTAAGCCACACCACCAACCTTGATCTCCAACTAGAAGAGGCTTCTCTCCATTGTAAGATGTTATTTTCTTCTCTTTATTTCATGTCTTTTGTAAAGAAATTACATGTTAGTAAACTTTGTTTCTTTTCTACTTCTTTGTGGTATTTTGGTACTAGTTCTATAGGCCTTTTCAAAAGGGTTAATGTTCAGTTCATCCCAAGCTCATGCATGATGTTGGACACATATATAGACACAAAGTCTTGAACTTGTGAGTGTTATGTCTCGAACTTGCTAGTCTTATCTTGAGCTCACGAGTGTCATATCTCGAACTCGCGAGAGATAAAGTGAAGGGCAATTTGGTCTAGAAAAAAATGAAGTATGTTGCATAAGATGCTTTTGGGCATTACATGTATTTGAGCATTCTTTTGGAGGTATAGGATATTTGAGGATACTTTTGATAAAAATCCCTTATTAAGAACAAGAAGTGGTATTAAAAAAAAAAAAAAAAACTAACCATGGCAGCGGCCAATGCTAAAAGGCCACCCAAACATGTATAGTTAGCTATTTGTTTCCACATATCTGTTGTTTATCCCTTAAATTTCTTATCTCCATCCTCAAAATCTCTTTATCCTTAAATATTATTGTTTTTTATCCTTTTAAATCTCTCCACCTTGTTTTGGGTACATTTTATTTACTACTCCTCTTTTTCTATTTCCAATGTAAGTATCTAAAACTATTAACGTATGCTGTGTGCTCAAACTCTCTCCTTAAATAACCTTACAGTATTTACAAACGAATCAGTCATGTTTTATAACTAGAAAAAAGTTTATCTAGCTCTTGCTAGTCCCACTTTTATAAATAATTAAATGCTCCTCTCTCTTTTTAAAGAAAGTATTTGCTATTATAAGATCAAATGCTAATGCAAAGTCCAAGATATTTTCTCCTAACTCATTATTTTCTCCAAATCCTTGTCCTTCAGTAGTCTCTCATATCCTGTACTATCCTTTCCTACATGCCCATTTAAGTCCCCTTCTAAGAAAATCTTTTCACTAATTGAAATTTTTCATAGTAAACCATCCATCTCCTCCCAAGATTGGCTTTTGACACTTTAATCGAATCTTTCTTGTGGAGCATAAGCAATAATGATATGAATTATATCTTCCTCTAACACTAGTTTAATTGTTATAATTTTATCACACAATCTCTTTGTTGGAAAATAGGTGGGCCTTCCAGGCAGGTTTCAAAAAACATTTGACCCACTTGATGCAGGGATCATTTATCTAGAAAGCAACAAACCGAATCCAGGATGTAATCCCTCAAACTCATAAATCATGTACAGCAATATATACTATCTAGAAGATAAAAAAACAGCACCTAAACATGCAACCACGAAATCCACAACATACAAGGATGTAGATTATACCTTTGGAGCTTTGTAGTGCTCTAATGGAGAAGTTGATCTCTTTCTTTGATGATGAACACCTTCTCTAATCAAATTAAGATCTCCAACACCTTTTTATCTTCCACGTTATGACCCGTATTAGATTCTCTTTTCTCAAGAAGATGGTGGGATCTCCAAGAGAAAACCTAACTAGTAACTCCAAGGAACTAGAGGGAGAAGAGAAGAGAACTTATAGAGGAAGAGAAGTTGTGCAACACTTGCACAAAGGGGCTGGCTGTCCTCCCTTTATTATTGACGTCCAAGAGGGGTTTATTCCCCTATATATAGCCCTCCATTCCACCTCTTTTCCTATTTGAAATAGAAGATAAACTCCCATTACAAAATAGTAACCTTCTCCCTTGCTAGTTGCCATAGAAGTCTTACTTCCACAACAATTAGTAGCTTTCTCCTTTCTAATTAAAATAGAAGTCTTACTTCCATTAATAATTAGTAACTTACTAAATCACAATTAGAAGTCTTACTTCAAATATGATTAGTAACTTCCTCTTTTACTAATTAAAATAGAAGTCTCACTTCCATTAATAATTAGTAACTTACTATTACCACTATTAGAAGTCTCACTTCAAATAGAAATAGTAACCTTCCTATTAGAGTTCAAGTAGAATTAGTATCTTTCTAATAATTTGGGCTAGCGTGGGGACCACTAGGGATTCCTTAGAAAGTTGGCTCCAACTGGGACACGCGACTCCACATCTCATGTGCAATCCGGGCCCATAGTTAATTGCAAATAACTCCACTATATAAATGCAATTGCACTCCAGTCTTAGGAATATATTACAATGAAGACCCTAAACTTCTCAATTACCACAAGTAGGCCATCTATCATTATCCATGGATCAATTGGAATAAATCTGTCTCATCCAATCTTAGATCCACATCTTATTATCCTTGAGCCCCAATTAATTATAGTGATCATTTGGCACCGCTCCAATTAACTCTTAATTGGAATGGGTGCGCACTTACCAATGATAAATCCATTAATTGGCACAAGGGGATAATGTAGATAGATTTCATCTTGATTATTGCATGTTCTCACGTCCTACTACCACGTACCCAAGACACCGAGGTGTTGACCTACAGTTGGCCTCACTCATTGGTGACTCAAAGCAAATGAATAGACAAAAACTTGAGTTCATCAATGTCTCAGGATTGAGAGACTATTGCTAGGGAATTATGAGAGCAGTCCTTAAATCGAGACAGTATTTCATAAGGTGCTTCTCATGGTCCTTCAATACATCCAATGTACCAGCACTATGATCCAGAATCTTACATTCTGATGATCGAGACAAATCACACTATCTCATAGTGATCAAAGTGCTGCAACCTTGTTAGATGAGATGCCCAATCTCATCACTGGTTGTGAAGATATTTTAAGTATAAGATTTGTGACACATATCTCTCGCATGTGGATCTTATCCATATACATATATCACATCTAATATACTAATGGGACCACGTTCATCTCATGACCCATTATGTCATATGTATTGGTCATGTGCATTAAGTAATAAATCACCATTCATCTCATGAAAGGAAAGCATGATTATATTGATAAATAAAGAAATTAATCAATTTATTATATCAACTGATGGATTGAGACCATACAATCTAACACTCTTGACCCCCACAATTCTCTCTTTCAAATCCTTATCTACAACTATACTCACTCCGTTTCTTATATTGTTCTTTTCTATATAAAAAATTGTTTATAACCATCAGCGAGCTCCTTAACTTTATCCACCTTCTACTTTATCTCTTGTAGACAAGCTACATTAACTCTTCTTCTTTTCATTACCTCAACTAACTCCATGCTCTTGTTCCAAATATTAAGTTGAATCTTCCAAATAGCAAGTTGAATCTTCCTCTTCTTCTACGACTGGACCAACTTCTTCTGCTACTGGAGTAACTTCTTTAGTCCAAAATGGTGTGATAGCCCTTACCCACTTTTTATTGTAATCGGATGACATTGTAATGTGACACTTGAAACGGGGAACGCCTTAGCATGATCTCGAAATGTTGTAATCTCGTATATGTGACTATATATTTTAAATTAGATGATAAAATAAGGTAAAACAGTTTAAGATGGTTTAGACATGCCCATTGCAGGCCATTAATGGTGTATGTGAGGAACGGTTTTGCAATGCAGATTAGGCCTATCAAGGGGAAGGGGTAGGCCGAAAAGGACGTGGATGAGAGTAATAATAGATCTAAAAAAGTGCAACCTATCCGAGGATTTGGATTATGATAGATCGGAATAGATAAAAATAATTTATATAGCCGACCAAATATAAGTAGGACAAGGCTATGAGGATGATGGTGGATGATATTTTATTATAAAAGGGCCCGTTTGGATGGTTACAGAATACAATATTTACAGATTTAAATATTATAAGAGTAAAATAATATAGAATAGAATAGTGTAATATTAAAATATGTAAGATTTTTTTTGTTTGGCAATTTTCGAAGAATATTACAGATTCTAAATTGAGTTGTTTGGAAGACACTATGATTTTAATAAATATTAAAAATATAAAATAACAACAAGTTAATGTTATTGATTGTAGTAAAATTCTTTAGTAGAATAATTTTTTCATATTAAATACTTAATGTATATGTAACTTACTATGTTTAGATGAAAAAGTAGCGTGGTAAAGTAAAGATCAACTGCCAATTTTTTTTACCATAAACCACTTCTCTTTATCACATAAAACTATGTAAAGTGTGGTAAAGTATAGCCAATATTACAAAGGGTAACTACTTTACAACTCTCTCTCTCTTACTTTACTTCACCACATACTTAATTTATCTTACCTTTCTTTATCTCATCTTTTACCATGATGTGACATCAATATTATAAACAAACAAGCATTGACCCAGACGTGACATATTATCCCTTCACCATGTTTATATGAGACAATTAATGTGGTAAAGTCAACTCTTGGCCCCACTTTTTTACTATAAACTTTATCACAAGTCACATTTTCTTTTCCATATAAAGTATGATAAAGTAAAGTCAAATAAAAGAAAACTACTTTACCACTCTCTTCCACTTTACTTCACCATATACTTTATCTCACATTTACCGTGATGTGACATTTACCTTTACTTTACTTTACCATACATGTAAACAAGTACATCATGATAGCTTTAGTGAAGTTTTACTTTACTCTACCACTTTGTAAACCTTATTTTGAAAGATTTTTATATTGTAAAAAGTTTTCTATAGGGGAGAGCTGCAGGAAAAAAATATTGAGTTTTTTTGAAAGAAAATTATCTTTTCTTTATATTTTTCTTCAGTTATCAAACACACAAGATTTTTTTCTTTAGAAAATAAAAAGACTATATTCAATAAAATATTACTTTTTTGTATTTTCTTGTACATCCAAACAGAGAAATTTATTTCAAGTTAGGTCCATGGATCTGATGCTACATGGACCCAAACCCAAATATCATTAGACACAATTCAGTGGCCCCAAGTCCAGATGTGAGAATTAAGGTCGGAAAACTTGCGAGTAAACTCATGACTCGACTGAGTCACCTAATTTTGATCAAGGGTCGAATTAAATCTAGGGGAGAATCGGGGTACATGAATGAACATTTTTTGTTTCTTTTTTTCTTTTTCATTTTTGTATTTTTCTGAATATGTAAATTGATTAACTTTGATTACTTACCTTGAATGCCGGTGAACTAATATATTTTATAAAATTTTAAATATTTAATCTATTTATAAATATTTTATTAATTTATAATGAAAAATGACTTGCTGGCGTGACCATGTTTGACTCTACCAAGTCAAGTTTTTTGAGTTGGGCAAGTCGAGACCAATGAGTTTTCTATTTCTAACCTTGGTGAAAATTCAATGGGTGCAAAACAAGCACCCAAATTATATTTTCATGGGTTGGATTTGGGTGGGTACCCACTACCACGCCCTACATATACCTCAACCTTGATGTGAATTGAAAACCCTAACACAGAACTCAGGTCCTCAATTAAGGGACCTAGACCTCCAAATGCTTGTTAATATACTTAATACACATATGTACATATATAACATATAATGCACAGATCAAGTGTACATCTATAACATATAATGATGGCATTGGGTATTTAGGTACTTGGGCATGAAAATCATGGACTTGATCCCTGGTAAAAACTTTATTCGAGTCCATGCTGTGATCAAATCCTGCACTTGAATAGTAATATACTCCAAAGGTTAGTCAACCAGCAGTTTGGTATTTTTTGGCTAATGAGTTACATTTGGTCAGGGCCCAATATTTCTAAACTCAATTGGTAAAATGAAAAAGTTAAGATCACCATAAAATAAAGATTGTAAATTATTTTTAATCTTATTCCTCTTTTATTGTCGATTTTGATAAGCATTTTTCAGCATCTCCAAACTCATTTTACTTGTGTAAATTCATGACATGGATGACCAAAAGATAACAAATTAAAGTTCAATTTGCATGACCTGTTTAGATTTTAGAATGTGCGCCACCATGAGTAATCGATCACATGTGATCACACTCTCACATTGTATCTTTAACAGAGAGAGAGAGAGAGAGAGAGAGAGAGGGAGAGAGGGAAATCTTATGCTCATTAATTCAGAAAAGGAAAGAGAGAGATGTGGCTCTATTTGTAAGAGTTTTGGTAATGTGCTTTACGAGAAGCAGAATTTTACCTTTTTCTCCAAGGGTATTGCTTATATAAGAATGCGTGTATGTATAGATCAAGCTTCCGTGAAGCACTTAAGACTCATGCAAATTGAATATATAGGTTAAAGTTAATATCCAAATCAAGTATAAATTAATAAAAAAAATATATGAGTTGATTGTATGATAGACCATTTGCGTCGCCGTCGTCAGTGTCACACACCATTTGTGTTAGAATATAATTAACTGAAATATTATATATAATGCCTCAACAATATGTAATCAAATATCTGTAAATTAATTTGCAATTCTCCAATCTTAAAATGTCTTTATTTAGTTAAGTGTTTATATAAGTTTGTATATTTAATTAAATGGTAACTAATAGACCATATGCAGTCTACTTGCATGAGAAAATGACTACTAAATGATCAAATTATCCTTGGCTGACAATTAAATCAAATCTTAAGGTGAGTTCACCTAAAAATAACTTAATCGTAATGAGATCATGTAAATAGTTTAATGATAGTGGACCATCTTAAATGATCATAGACCACAGGATATACCCATTAGATCCAACTAACCTATCTACCCATGAGACTCATTGGTGAAATATATAAATAGTGGGTTCTATTGATGGGTGGATGGGTTGGATGTGATGGGTGATGGGTCCCATATATATGGAGAAAGATGATTAGTTGGGTAAGTTAAGATGGATCCTATTTTGGTAAAGGTAAGTTGTAGACATTTTAAGTGGAGAATTTTAATATTTACTCAACGTTTGACGGTAGGTGAGAAATCTGTAGATAGTTAGGTAATTTTGCTGACAAAGTTACCCCTGGAGTTTTAGGAATACTTGATACTCCCGAAACAGGGATTCATCATTGAGTATAGCTAAGGTTTTCTTTTCATCCATATCAGTACGTATCAATGCATATAGGTGAAATAATTAGTATTGGTGTATAAATCTGCAAAAATGATAGTTTCCAAATCCTATAAAGGGAGGTTGGACTTAAGAAATCTCAAAATGAGGATTGCTACTGGCCCAAATCATTAGGGATTTTTTTTTTTTTTGGTAAAAATCATTTGGTATTTACAATTGCTAAATGTGAGTCTTCTTTAAATTTGTGGGAACAGATAAGGAGTTTCCAAAAATTTGATTGTCAAACGTGACCTTTCAAAGCCTATTTCTTTTACAAGAATTCATCATGTCAGGATTCCAAAGACCATGATGTAATGGTTGTCCCGTTGGCATTTTTGGATGCAGGTTCCTTTATTAGAACTTTGACTTCCAACCACCTAAAAAGTAACAAATAAGTCAGAACTCCAACCTCCTTGCCGTTTTTTAGATCCACCAATGGAGAGGAGGATTTGTAAATTTCATGCCGAGGACAACATTTGAAAATTTTATAAATTCTCAGAACATAAATTCTATAAATTATACTAATGAAAGAGGCCCTCAGTGCTGATGTGGCTTCAAGAGAAGAAACAGCTGGCCTTTTACTCCAACAAGAACTATGAGTTTAGGTCACATTTGTCTAGCATATTAGTTGATGCTTTCCCTTTTAGATAAGTATTTGATGTAAAAGATTTTCTACTGAAAAAGTATTCAACTTTTCTATTTCTGCATACAAGCGGTTGCACAAACATGCATAGAAATAATGGTGAAAGCGAAACAGTCAAATGTGCCACTTGAACAAATGTAAATACCAGAACTATTGCATTTGATGGGATTTAAAACAGCATTAATTCAAGTAACTCAGGCATGTGTCAGGTTTGACTGAGTGTATGGAAAGTTGGATCATTACTGTACAACTTAATGCCCATTTGGGATGAGGTTCTGAAAACTGATGAAGAAGTTTCGGATCATACCCTGTGAAATGGCAAAGTCACTTATGTTTCGTACAGTGGGACTGACCTTTATTAAGTGCAAACCTTCTCATGCAACAACCCCAATAAATTAACACTGATATAATTTAGACAATGATCTAATATTGAATCGCACTAAAATGCACTTATTTTTCGGAGAGAGAATATTGTATTAAGAATTATCAAAAATGTCACATTTGAGGATTACAAGATCATGAATAAATTATAGAGCACGGTCTCTCTAAATATGATCTGTCGGTTTCAGTAGGGCTTCCTTCGCCAATCTATGTGCTCCTATATTCGCATCCCTCTTGACATGTTCAACTAGCCATGACTGAATAGTAGTGTCAGTCAATTGTCCGTAGCGGCTGGAATTCATTTCTTCACACTAAGTGCTTTATCAACTTCTAATGAATCACCTTTTAATATCAATTGTTGAATATGAAAAGACTTATAAAAATCTACAGCTACCGAAGCTGCCATAGCCTCAGCTACAATCGGAACAAATATGTAAGGCTTTACAACACACTTACATGCCATAATTGCACCCTTGTGGTCACGAACAACCACACCAACTCCCATTAAGTGCATTGATATATCTATGGAAGCACCCCACTTTGCCTTCCACACTCCCATCGAGGACTTTCCCATCTTATGATTGAGTTATCCAGATTTGAATTAGTAGGATCCCTGCATTCAAGGGAGGCTTGGTAAAAATCTTCAACAGCTTCCTTAGCCTTACTCACCACCTGTTAAGGTTGAGTAAAAACCCTTTCAAAAATGAATTTATTCATTCGAAACTAGATCCCTCTACATACTACAACCACCAAAAGTAGGTCTTCCTTTTCTAAAGATGACATTAAACCTTGAACAAGAATTAAAAAATCCTCATCTGCGCATGTGAGCTTTTGAAGTCTCTTGCTGCATTCCGTCCAACAATCCTTCGAAGATGGGTAATTCCATAGAACGTGAGTTACAATTTTAATGTCCCTTTCACATATTGGACAAAAAGGGTTCGGTACCAAATGACATGAAAATAAATTTTCTTTTGTGGGCAGTAGAATTTATTCTTTTGTGGGTAGTAGATTGTTGCATGCTCTCCAAAGAAACATTCTGTGAGTTCCAAGGCTTGTTAGCCCCCAAATTTCTCTCCAAATGTGCAAAGAAGTTGTTTGTGTTTTCTTCAGTACTTCGTCTCAACCTCTCTTTTTCCATATGATAGGCACTCCTCAACGAAAATACTCTCGTTGATGTGCCAACTTATCATCTTGTTGAGTTGGGCTAATAGGCAAGCTGCAAATTTTAACAACATCATCTTTATTGAAAATCTCCTTTATCAAAGAAACTTTCTACCAATTTGTACTGCCATCAATTAATTCCTTTACTTTTGCATCTATGTCTAGTAGTTTGATAGGAGATTGAATAGCATATGTAGATGGTGATAAAAGCCATTTATCCTTCCATATGCGAATCGAATATCCATTCCCAACTCTAAACCAATCCTTCCTTCAACAAGTTTTGGGCATTCATTATACTCCTCCAAGCATAAAAAGGGTTGTATCCGATTTTAGCTTCCAAGAAAGTGTGTTTCGGATAATATTTCTCCTTTAAAATGTGGGTTATCAAAAAATTGGGGTTTTGCGATAACCTCCAACCTTGTTTGGCCAACAGGGCTTTATTGAAGCTTTCCAGATCACAAAAGCCCAGCCCTCCTTTCAACTTTGTATTACTCAATCTTGACCAGCTCATCCAAGCAATCTTCGTTTCCTTTTCTTGGCTATTCCAACAAAATTTACTCATCATGGAGTTAATCTATTGGCAAACGGTAAAATTGAGTCCTGAAATCATGAATTAAGAACAAGGATTGCCCCGTTGATTGGGAACCTCATTTTTCACCTTCTGCCTTCGATCCCTGGGTACTCTCCCTATGGCGTGGGTTTCTTTCTTTGCATGAGCAGGTCCTCTCTCCATGTGAGTTTCTCTCCCTGCGTCTGCAGGTTCTCTTCCTCTAATGGGGTCTCTCATGGGTCTCATCCCCCTTGGTTAGGTACCCCAAACAAATGGAGATCAAGTGTTAAGATTTTCTAAATGAGAGGCAGTTAACTTTAAAATTCCGATCATATGAATTTGAACTTTAGTAACTTAATATCACGTAGTTTTTTTTTTTTTTTCCTCATGGAAGGGGGCTTGGACCCAAGAGAGCCCACACACATGGGAAGAGAAACTCCATACCATCAAAAGGAGGGCCCACACATGTGGAAAGAGTGTCATTCCTAGGGATTGATCCATGAGATCCAACTGAGATGCGGGGCTGCCAACCGAGCAACCCCCTTATTCTCTAGTATCAAATAGTTAGGAGCCTAATTCTCAATATATTGACTTTTCAAGGGAGTGCTCATGGGCCGGGTGGAAAATATATCTGTTTTCTTGACTATAAGAGTTAAATAGAAAAATCTAATGTAGAGGACACTTTTTTTTTCTCCAGTACTCAGCCCATGTTTGGCATCTCTATTTCTCACCTCTATTTGTCTAAATGTCCAAAGCGGGTAGATGCTTGGAAAATAAGAGCATTTGACACACGATTCTACTCTCTATCAGCTTTAGAGAGGTAGGGGCAAATCCTCTTAAAACAAAACGCCCCATTTCTATGCTTGTGAAAATGAGAGCTTTAACCTCTGTTTTTTATGGCTCCATTGGAATAAGAGCAGATCTACAAAATAAGGCCTCAAAGTATCACTTTTTAGAGCAATCGACAAATGAACGATGCACATTTTGGACCATACAAGAACGTGTTATATTTTTCAGAAACTATCAAGCTTAAATACGTCAGTATTTCAATAAGAAACAATTCTATAAAACCATGCTCTAGCAGTATCTAAATTTGAAAATAGTGTTTAGTCCCTGGCCATCAATAGTAAGTATTTGGGCCTTTGTCATTTTACAATATTTGGACCCTCCTACCCTGATATGTCTTTGTTGGTGGATATTTCAATACAAATGGAATTAGAAATTTAAAATTCTTAATTTTCACCTCAACTAGATTAGGCACACTCATAGACTGAATTAGCACAAATTCATAATTTCATCTTCCTATTAAGAGATAGTTAGATTAAGCCGAAAACAAATAGTTCTACTTAGTCCATCTGATAAATTTCTAAGGAAAAACTCTTCCTTTTGCAGTTTTTCATTTATTTCTTGGAAATGTCTAAACTAAAGAGTTCATTAAAGGAGCAATATTTGTTTTGTCATTTTCTCGACCTCTTTCATCTATGCCCTAAATTCATCTCCCCAAAACTTGCATCTCTTCTTTAGCTTCTACAGACACCATTTCAAATCTTCTAATACCCAAACTTTTTTATTTATTTTTCCAATAGTACAATAAGAAGGGCAATTGCCCACTTCTTTCCCAATCTTCAAGAAGTTTGGAGGGAGAGCTTGCAGGAGAGTTTGAAAAAAATAAAAAGAAGATAGTATGAGAAAAAGGTATAAAGAAGGCTTTTAAAAGAATATACTTATTTATTGAGGGCATTTTTCTCCAATGGACTTAATTGAACCCATTCTGCGCGCACCTTAGCAATTTACACCAAAAGTCTCTATATTAAAGAAAAAAAGAAAATAGCTTTACCTCCACTGTTAATTTAATTTGAACTTCAATTAGAGGTTTGCCAAATTGAATAACACAAAATAGCTTAACCACCTACACCAGCCACAACCTACAGGTCTAACATAACCATTATTAATTCATGTCGTACCTCTTTCATTCTTCATCATCATATTAGTAGATGTATCCAAATGGGACCACTGAAAAATGGGCATAGCTTTTAAAAGCAAACCCTTCGTTTTTTTTATTAACGAGTTTGGAACCTATTTCGCAACTATTACACGGAACGGTGTAACACATGCTTGAAAGTGGAACTATATTGTGGGACCTATGTAGAGATAATAATCCGAACGTTTAAAATAGAATCACATCCCCTCCACCAATATATCATATGGTTTCAGCTCAAAAGGAATGAGTCCCATTGTTTGATTGATGTTGAGTTCATGAATTTGCACATGTATGCACCATATTAAGATGAATTAGAGATTTAATTAGGTGATTTGCATCATTATTCATCTAAGTTCATCATTTCATGCATTTTCACTTAGGAATCTAAATTTTCATACTTTTAATACATTTTCTGCATTAACTTAGACTGTTTTGCAAATTTTCTCCAAAGAGTCCCAATTGGAGTAGAACTCTGTCCGGATGGATCCCGCTTCAATATGGGCTCTTCACTGTTTAATGTGTTAAATTAGAATGTGCAGAAAATGAGAATTGCAGACCTCTGTCATGGAGCCCACTTTCAAGCACACATAGTTATCATGGGCTCTGCATTGCTGAATTGAAGATTGAAAAGAAAAAAATTGAAGAATTCACCACGTGGACCCCACACACAAGCCATATGCAAATCAATCAAAGGAGGGGTCCACTCATCATGTCACTTGAAGAATCCTAACTACAGTAGAAGACTTTTCATAGGGCCCACTATTCAAACAGATGAAATGTCTCACATGGCAGGGTCCACAGTTGTTGCAAATTTAAAATTATTAATGGATAATTCAAAGAGTATCATTCTGATTGGAACAAAAGAAGAAGAGTTTGAATCATCCACATCTGATGTCTGTTTAAAAATGGAAGTTGTGCGGAGATAGATTCCATTGCAAATCAAATTTTAAAAGTTAATCCAGCTTTTCTCAGGATAAATCATCTTCAAATGACCATAACTTTCAATCCGACCGTTGGATCGATGAATTCCATTGTAAATCAAATTTTAAAGGCTAATTCCATTTTTCTCAGGATAAATCATCTTTAAATGGCCATAACTTTCAATCCGACCGTCGGATCGATGAAATTTACCTACCGTTGGAAAGCTTATTCAGAGTAAATATCCGTGGAGCCCAAAAACATGCAAATAGGAGCTATATTGATAAAGTTATGGGTCCGGAGATTTTCATGTTTATTTTTAGATGGGATTGCAAATTAAATCCACACCGTTGACAATCAATTGTTGCACATCCCTTGTGGGACCCCATTTGAAGATTAGCCAAGCCACCCAGAGGTTTTCAAAAGCTTCCACCTCATTCAAATTCAAAAGAGGATAGGAGATATACCTTATCAATGAAGAAAAATCAAATCTGCAGAGAATGTGTCCAGATTCAATGTATCTGATAGATAACCGGAGAAATAAAAGGAACCAAAAAGTAGCATACGGGAGCAACTCCCTCCCCTTGGACGTCCATAATCACTCTCTCTCCTCTTTCTCTTCTTTCTCTAATTAATATAATATAATTTTTATTTTTGGGTATTCTGGAGCCCTGTTCCAGAAATTAGGATTTTTAGAAAAGAGATTTCTGAGAGATCATTGTACAAGGAGATGCTATCAATGAAATTACTTATGAAGTTCTTTTCAATGGCTAGCTAGATTTCTGGATTGGAGCATACAGATGAAGCTAAGTAGATCTTTGATTTAATCTATATTATTTTTCTATTACTTTCTTGTCTCTTTTAAATGCATGCTCTATTAGAATAATAGATTTGTCTTCATGCCTTAGGCAGCCTCTGTTTTGATTTCTAATGAAAATAGTTTGATGATTTATACTTATTTTGATAGATTATGCTTAGGGATGAGATCCTTTGATAATTTATGCTTAATTTGATGAGTCATGCTTATGATTTTTTTTTCATTCTTTTATGAGGTGAAGGAGGTCTTGGGTTGTAACCTTATTCCTTTTATTAAAAATTAATTTTTGCGAAAGACAAATCCTCCGGATCCAAAACATTAATTTGTTTATGATCTGAGTTAAATTTTTTAGACAAATAATAGAATAATTGCATGGATGGATTAATTATCTTACTTAGTGGATTCTGGATGCTTTGATCTATTTTATATATTTGATTGGTTTGTGTTTCTGTACTTTTCTAGTTTTTTTTTCTTGGATCTCAATTACTTATTAATCTTTGATTAAAAAAATCAAATTTTAAATTTTAACTTAGTAGTGCTCCTTGTGGGATTCAACCTGTACTTGCCACTATCTCAAAAGGATAGCTGTGCACTTGTAGGATTAAAATATTGAATTTAAATTACACATCAATTGAGCACTTTGATAGAAATGTGATTGGCACGGGCATGCATGGATATCAATTGTACGGTGTGGCCCACATTGAAAGTTCGGGGATCCGAACCCTAGAGGGGGGGTGAATAGGGTGAACTTCAATTATGACCAATTTTAACTTCTTTAAAACCAGCTAGTCACAAGTGGTGATTAATCAAACAATATGCGGAAGCTAATATAAATAATCACCACAAAAGCAAGCACCACAACTGTGAGAACCCGACCCCTAATCTCTTGGATTAGTGTTGTTTTATTTGTGGATTAGTTTCTTTTAGTGGGATTAGTATTTGTTGGGTTGAGTTGTGAGCTAGAATGATTTTTCTCTAGTTTTGGAGAATTTTGAGGGCCTTTGTGATTAGTGGGACCCTTTGGGGGTTCTTCTAGTGACTTTGCGCGTGATTGGGAGGTTATTCGAAATTCCCGATAATTCTTGTTTTAGCCTCATTTGACTTATTTTGTTAACCTCTACAACTTTCATGTTCACTCCGTACCCATTCGAAGCTCCGAAAATCAGTTTTTCCAGTACGGAGGGCAAAACAGTCTTTTCACACCAAATCTATACCCAAAACTCGATATTCCCGAAATCCGCAAAACATATACTTTTTGGAAACTAGATATTTCGACGATCATTTCTTCCTTCTTCGTCGAATCCATCCAAGGTCCCGAAATAGATGATTTCAGCCAAACTAGTCCCTTAAGTTGTGGGACCCAAACCTCACTTGCTTATAAGAGGAACTCATCTCCCTTTCATTTCACTCTTCATCTTCCAGCACAAACCAGCAACCTAGGGTTTCTCTTGTGTTTCTCTTCTTCTTCTTGCTTCTCCATCTCCAAGCCACACCAAGAGTTCATCGATCAAGCAATGGAGATCATCAATCTCTTCCTCATCTCGCAAGCTTCACCTTGATACCATTCTTGGAGAAATCTTCCCATATTGAGACCTTCCTTGAGCTAGTTCTTCTCATTTGAAGGTCATCCAAGTAAGTGTTCTTCTTCATCTTCTAGATTTGTAATCTTCTAGCCTTAGAGAAGCTCCACCTTGATTATTGAAAGGTTTCCTTGTCATTTCATTGTTTAACCCATTTTAGGGTTTGTTTTGGGGGTTTTTGTAGAGATTGTGGATCTTGAGCTTGAGAGGTGATGAGGAGCTTGATTTGCTAGATTGGACCCCAAGGCAAGTGGATGTTTGGATCGTTTTGATTATTAACATGTTTCGTGAGAAAATCTTGTTTCATTAAGGGTTTTGGTGATTTTAATAGTTGTCTTTACTATGATTAATATTGATTTCGAAATGTGCTTATTGATGAGTTTATTTCTCTCTTGTTCATACTTGAAAATGTATGCATCATATTATCAAGGTTTCAAATGGTTTCACATGAATGAGTTTTCTCCACCTTGAGATTTATTGTGAATGGAAAGAATGGAAAGGGAGAAACTTGAAATGAGGAGCTCTTTAGCTCATTTTAAAGTCTTGGAAACATGTATTTAAATCATCTTGTTTATAGTTCTATGTGGTTGTTTATGTGTTGGAAGGAAAGGAAAAAGGAAGGAAAAATCAAGTGTTCCCGGACCTGCACACGCCCAGGTCCGATCGATCGGACTGTCTTTAGCTGTAAGGCTTTTTGGGCCGATCGATCGGACCCTGTTCATAACTGGGACAGGAATTTCGGCCGATCGATCGGACCAGTGGGTTTTGATATTTATTTTTTTTGTGGACCTTGGCTACCCTTTCTGGACTGTGTGGACCATGGGTGAGGATGTCTTGAGCCGACACGCCTCACGGTTGGTTCGGTGGCAACGAAGTTCAATCCATTTCAATCTTGAACGGGATGGAACGACGCGATATCTTTTTTATATCTAAACACAAGTCTTTCCTTGGTTATCGCGAATTCTATTCCTTTCGGTGACTGAATAGGTTGCTCGATGTTTCCGGATTAATGTCATGCCTAGGATGGACCGTTTATAATCTTGATTCTTTTCTATTGTAGCATCTAGTACTACACACAAGCTCATTTTAAGTTTTGAAAATCGAAAAGTGCATAAGGAGCCCGGAATGTCTTCAAACTCAAGGAGTACCAAGTAATTATTATAATCGACATACGGGACCCCTATTCACTTAAATAAATCTTGAAACCGATATTTTTACCCGAATTGTTATAGTTCATTGTTTCACCTCATTTCCCGAGATTTGCATCACATGACTTGTTTTCCGGAAAGCATTGAAGTTACTCTAGTAACAATTATTTGTCCTGAAGTGCATTGCACCATATGATATGTCAGTGTGCCCTTGAGCACCCCCGCCTTGCCCGTTTGATTATGTATTTGTACTTGATTTACTTGCATTGTCTCGATTGTATTTGACCTATGAGTCGGCACCACCAAGCTTGGATAACCCTGTTGGTCTGATCCACCGACTTAGAGATCCCCCTCTTGTCCCGCCAGCTGCAGTTTGGATCCCGCTATCCGGTTATTACCGTGGTCTTGTCCCGATACCGCAGATTGCTACTGTGGTCCCCGATGCCCGGCTCGCTACCGTGGTCATGTATAGTATACGTATATGCATTCATGAGATCCACTGTTTCTCCTCACCTCGAGTGACTGAGATCAGTGCCTAGTATATGTATATGTATTTATGAGATCCCCTGTTTCTCCTCACCTCGAGTGACTGAGATCAGGGCCTAATTATTGCTCTATCGCTTTAGTGATAGAGGACTTAGCTTCGTGTGGTTGTCATCTTGCCAGTTCCCGATTCCTTGGATACCCGACATGTTTTATATTGCTTACTTGCTTTCCGATAAATGATTCGTTTCCTTTATGAAAGTTGTTATTTAAACAAATGTTAATATTCTCCAATGTAAATTCAGTTATTACAATATTGCTTCTCGTTCTTTGTACATATACATGTTTTGAATGGATGTCAGTTGGGTGAATACCCATGCTTTTACATATGTTTCAAACAACCAATGGTTTTGCTAGATTTATATGATTACAGATGCTTTAAATGAATACCTGAATTGTTAAATACCCGTGTTTTGTTTTAACTGACATTTGATTTGTCAGATCCCTAAGTTTACCCACGTTTTAAATGAATACTTGAATTGTGAAATATCCATGCTTTGAAATATGTTTTAAATGACACGTGTTTTGTCAGATTCCTATGTTTATACCCGTTTCAAATGATTACTCGAGTTATTTAATATCCATGCCTTGAAATATGTTTAAATGAACATTAGTTTTGTCAGATTTCTTTGGTTACACCTGTTTTAAATGAACACTCGGTTTGTTAAATATCCGTATTTTCACATATGTTTCAAATGGACATTGGTTTTGCTAGACTGCTATGAATACCTGGTTTGTTGTATACTTATGTTTTTACCTAAGTCTCAAATGAACGTTTGTTTTGTCAAACCACTATATTTATACATGTTTTAGATGAACACCCGATTGTCAAATATCTATGATTATAGATGATATAAATGAACACATGTTTTATTAGATCTTCATGTCTTAACCATGCTTGAAACGAATACATGTTTTGCCCGAGATCCACGATTTTTCACCCGTTCAATTATATGCAGCATTTGATCGAATAACATGATTTATCATATGTTTTATTCTTCAGTATATTGGTTATCTTTTCATCCACCTGCCAGACCGTCGTGTCTGACCCACTACTTTTGGTACTCAGGTTCAAATTTCTTCGTCCCGAGATGAGTGCTTGAGTTGGCTATAGAGCCATGTTTTGTAGGTTGTTTTGTCGGCTATGTCATGTAGACATTGGGCTTGACATCGGAGCTACGTCATTTATGGGGTAGTGTTTATAGCTTATTGTTGTATGGCTTTTATTAGCCTTTTCTTGGGTTTCTTAATTAATGTACATTGATAATTGTAACTGGAACATATATGGGAATGTAATATCCTGTTACTGTCAGCTCTGTATTTTATGGTGACAGTTTACTCCAGTCTGATATAATTCTTGATATAATAGCTATATGCTAGAGGTTGAGTGTGACGCGGAATCCGATGGCCACGGACTCCGGGTCGCAACGCCACGAAAGCTTCCATAAAATATTTAGGATGTGTTGTCTTCACACACGCGGATCTTGGGAGAAAAATATAATTTATGTTAAATCCCATTCCCGCCCCCGAGGTTCTGGTTCGGGGGCGTGACAACAACACAAAGGTTTATAGTGGTTCGGCCTCAATGCCTACGTCCACTACCGGCTTCTGATCCAATCACCCCACCGGATTTCCACTATTTATGCTTTTCAATAGGCTAAGCAATAACCCTTACAATGTTGTTTTTCTAGGCTAAACAACAACCTCTCAATGTGCTTTTCTAGGCTAAGCAATAACCTTTACAAGATGTTTTTCTTAGGCTAAGCAATAACCTTTACAAGAAAAAGATTTCTCTAAGAAGGTGTCTTCACAAAAGAACACTCTAAGATATACAATTTAAGCACAATGGAATTGCCTCTTAAATAGGCTAATATGAAAGTGTAAATCAAATTACAAACATACACTAAAGAAGCTAAAGTGTGTGCACAAGTGTATGAATGCTTTACTTCAATCAATTTCTACAATGAAGCTCCTAAATGAATGCTTGATGCATTTTAAAATCAAAGCTTAGAAAATGATAATTGAAGATAAATGCTAATCACATGAAAGATTCAAACAACTTAAAGAAATGAACTAAAACAAGTTATATGAATGTTAGAATGTAAGAACACATGTGATTTAGACAAGAGAGTTTGCAAACCAATCTAATTTACCAAAGATGATATTGAGTTTGCAAAACAACACTTTAAAAGCTAGAAATCATGCATAAATGAAAATACAAAGATTTGAATATGCATGGATTTCATTTGAATGGAAATCAAAATAACTAGTAAGATGTACCTTTAAAAAACTCAAGTATTTGATTTCCAAAAAGCCCTCTAGCCTTTACAACTTCATCCCCTTTCTTTGGCTCCAAAATGGTCTCAAAAGTTCATGAATCAAGCCTCCAAAAAGGATGGAAAAGAATGGACTTTATAGGAAAAAACAGTCCAACGGCTAGTTTCCCCGGTCAACCCCATGACCCCCGGTCGACCTGGCCTTCACAATGGCTATATTTCTGACCGTTGGTGCTTCAGGTACCCTGTCAGCCGGCCACACTGTAGGTCGACCCCCTGGGACCAAAAATTCCCAACTTTTGCATATTTAAAGGTTTTTCTTGAGGGAACTTTTTGGGCCATTAAATCAAGCTTGGAGATATGTTTTAAATCAAACTAAGATGGTTTAAAAACATGAAATACAAAAAGCCTAAAATGATTTGAAACCTTAAATCCAATGGCTTGCTTGATTTCGAAAAACTCTTTTCACATTTAAATGCATACAAAAATGATTCTGAAAATGATGAATGTATGCAAGGCACAAACCTAAATCCTCAATTTGATTTCTCAAAAGTAATGCACAAAGAATTAGGTTTTCAAAAGAGTTTGGATTCTAAAACAAATGCATCCAAGTTTAAAAACAAAACATGCATAAATCATTAATTCTACAAGTCTAAAATCCAATGCATGTATAAAACCAGATTTCAAGATTTTCTAAAACAATGCATGTGTGAAAATTCAAATGATGCTAAAGTGAAAATGCATCCATCAAATTGCAAATACAAAATCCCTAACACACATTTCTTAAGCAGAAACTTAAGGAAAGACCATTGGAGGGGATGGAATTCTTCTTTTTTATCTGTCAGATTTATATCTATGTAGGTCCTACAAGGATCAGGACTCTTTTTGAGCCACCCTGCTTGATACCTAAGTTTGTACTTTTACATTTTTGAATGATAATCATCCATGTTTTAAATTTCACATAAAGTGCATTTGGATTTCAACGAACAAAAACAACAAGGTGCATTTGGATGTTGGTCGTTGGGGAAAGTCATTTTTCTGGTTGCTTCTATTCTAAACCTCTCTCTTCTTGGGTATCTCCGCATCCAAAACATTCAACTTTTTGTCTTTGACTAACATACCTGATATATCTGTATTCATCTACTGCTCTTTATGTTAGGTGGGAAATACTTACGAGTATCTCCAGAAAACTAGAAATTTGTCCTGGAGAGGAACATCGTATTTAAAAAAAAAAATTATCTCCGGTCTCTACGCTATGTGGCACGGCAATATTTTTTTTCTTGTTCACACAAGTCCACACGCTACTCAAAAGAAGAGGAAATGAGTTAAAACAAAAAACTTTCCTATCGATGAGGGAGTGGGTTTGTGGAAATAAACTGCCCTCTGCTTGAGATAGGTCTCTTTTCTGTGATTTATCTGTTCCACTGAACAAACGTTGAAACGTATGGGAGAAAAGTATCATTGCACTTCCAAAGTATCCAACTTGCACAAATACGTCGTAAAGAGTACTACTCAAGAGATTGATTTATTTTTTTTACTCATCCTATTTTGGTATAGGTTTAGATTATTATTTATATCTAATGCCAAACGAGAAAAGCAATATGAGTAGTTTAGTTTAGGAAAAAAATGAAAAACTCCTTATCCTTAAATTTATTTGTGAATAAAAAAATGAAATTCAATGAGATCATATATTTTAATTTATTAGTCAATACACACATCCTCCATTATATAGCAGGCAAGCCATAGGGCTCTTTTTCTTTACAAATAAAACCATAGGTGATGAAGTAATGTCAAAATAAAAAGGCTACAATCTCACCTTTAGTTTACATTACCTTTATTGTGATTTGACATACTGTCCCTTTATCAAATTTAGATAAAAAGGCGGTGTGGTAAAGTCAAATCTACCTGCCATTCTTTACCACATGCCTCTTTTTCTTTACGATAAAAAATATGATAAAGTGCGATAAAGTAAAGTCAAAATAAAAAATAATATTCTTACCACTCTCTCCCATTTTTACTTCACGATATATTTTACCTCACATTTACTTTACTTTGCATTTATTTTATCTCGCATTTACTGTGATATGACATCTACATTTACTTCACCACATATGAAAACAAATAAATCACGGTAGATTTGTTAAAGTAGAGACTTGACTTTACCATTTTGTAAACTACATTTAGAAAAATATATATTATAGAAAAATTTTAACAAGGTGAAGTTGTAGGAAAAAGTATTGAGCTATTTTTAAAGAAAAATGATCTTTTCTTCTTATTTTTCTTGGGTAGACAAACGTACAAAAACATCTCTTTAGAAAATAAAATATTATATTCTCTAAAATATTATATTCTTGTGTTTTTGTTTTTTTCTACATCCAAATAGGCCCATTTTGGTTTTTGAGGATTTTACACATGAAATAGTTCACCGTGGCGTGGCAACACACAGTCCACAGTGGGCAATCTCTTTTGATTCCTTCCTTCCTTTGTTCAATTAGGCATTTAGAGGTGTAATTAGGGCTGTTTTAGGAAATATGTTTTCTAATTGGGGTTTTTGTCAAACTTTATATATCATATATTCTCCACTGTGAATGGAGGCACATTGTGGACGGTAGTCAAGTTTAATAACAACGAGTTAATTTGCATTTTTACCATTCTGTGTTGGTTTCATTTTCATCAATTCCTTTTCTTCTTGATGTGTATGTTGACGTCGTGGAGAACCGCCATTGCTAATAACAGTTAGAACTTTGTTCTCGCCGGTTCAAATTAAAGAAGGGGCCTGCAGTTGCAATATACTCATACACAATGATATTTCAATAATTTTGAGCACCGTCTCTGATACATAATTGCATAAATTAGGTTCATTATCAAAACAATCTACCATTTATTAAATGGTCAACTGTTTTATTTTTTTCTAACAGGCCGGGGTTCCCAACTCTTTAGGCTGAACTATGTCTCTAGGCCCAGACAGAAGCCGAGTAAAACCCCTTGTGGCCCCCAGTTGGTAGCACTAGTGGACTCAACATTTGGTTCCTGAATAGGGAGGAATCAGGGATCGACACCAGGACCTCTAGCTCTGAAAGATAGAGGAACCATGGTCTTGACCACTCGGCCAACCCCTTGAGGATAATGGTCACCTATTGATGGCCCCTCTAATGAGAAATTTGAACTCATTGAAAGATCTTAAATTTGGGTAATTCACTTGCAGAGTGAATTGAAGTGAAGGTTTAATTTAAGAGACATGAAAACAAGAGAGGTTATATTAAAAAATATCAAATTTCAAAATCTGCCTCTTCTGTAAATAAAATGAAAAAGAAATTCTCTCATTCCACTAGCACTTTTTTTATTTGACCACCTATTCTCTTATTTTCTCTTTATTTGACCATTCCCTTTCCTTCACTCCAAGGATTATTTTCTTCCAGTAAACTCTTAGATTGCGATAAGAAATTCTTAAAAATTAAAAAGACTATTAGGGTCAAGGTGAAACCATTGGGGGTAGGGTTTGAAATGGCTAGCCACAAAGGCCAATGTAACCACGAAGATCTCTACCGTGAGCCCCAATTTTATCAATCCAATCCAGGAGTGCATTTCTCGTCTTTGGAGATCTACTTCACTCAAATCTATGCTAGAGGAATGCATTTCATTTTTAGGGCATGTTTGTGTAGACCCATTCTATGTGGAAACGGAAAGATAGGGCCTGCTTATATTTCATGCGGTCCCTTTATTTTATTTTATTTTTTGTGCTAAAGGGCTCTTTGTCGAAAATCCCTATTTTTGTAGGATCTTTTCTTTGTGTGACAAGAAAAAGAGTCCGCGCAGAAAACAATTTATCTCTCTATTATGTAATCCTTTTGATGCACAAATGCATCTTAAATGTGTAATTTTTGTATATCACTTACTAGATTCTTGTCGTCTTTATATTTCATACTATTTCCAAAATCTAGACAATATTTGTCTCTCCATTAATATTGTGAATATGAGGTACCCGTGCCACTGATCCAACTGTCATTTTGCAATATATGCCTCTTCCATTGATTGTTGATTGAACTGGAGACTTTATAATTATTGATCTATTGTTTCTAAAGCTATGTGCCAACACAAGATGCTAGGGATCTACTTGTATAGTTCGTTTTTATTTTTATTATTATTATTTTTTTAAAGCACTTGTACAGTACTTAATGTCTATGTAAGGTTAGGGTTTCTGCCATATATTATTAAAAATCTAAATTAGGGTTAGTTAAATATGACTCACCCACGGTCAAGTCGAGTTAAGTAGGGTCGACTCGGCTAAGTCAGGTCGAGTTAGCATTTGTGCCCATTTTTAGCCTTCGAAAATTTGAAAAATCTTTAAAAGAATTAAAAAATAGTGGAAAATTTTCCTTGTATATAGATACATAAATTTCTAGAATTTAGGACTGCTTTTCTTTCTTTTTTCTTTCTTTCTTCTTCTTTTTTTGAATTCATGGTAAAAGGGTTTCCAATGAAGGAGAATATTGAAGAGGCGATCTGGTAAAGGACATATGATGGCGAATTTCCTAAGATTTTATTTAATAGGAAAATGTGTCATTTTCCACCAAAGGGAAGTCTACGGTCATTCATTGTTTTCAACTTTGTTATTTCAAATTTTGCAACTTTGATGGGAATCTAGCATATAACGGAGAAAATCCCATGTAAACTTGCCACTTTGACATGAATCTAACATATAACAGATAAATTCCATGTAAACAATTGGGCCCTTCTTAAAGAGAAAATGAGTGCACTTGTTGAGCACCTCCTTTCCAAAAGAAACAACTAGAAATCAATCCCTTATTACAGTGCTGATGGTGAGGAACTTGAGTCAGTGAGTGTGAGTGGGGTGTAAGTACTTGCCTTAAACAAAAAGAGTTAGGAGCCCCACTAAAAAATTAACCCCCGAGTCCACTGGACATCCACATGCAAATGTGCCTGTAGGTGAAATTTCTCCTAGATTATAAAACCCGAATGGGCCAAAATAGGCTATAACTAAAATGACTCAATAATGGTCATGCGAAATATTCACGGGACATGCATAAGTCCCATTCCAACCCCTCCAAGAGGCAACAAGCCCCATAAAAACCAAGACTGACCTAACTCACCCTCGAATTAAAGGCACTCTCTAAGATGATTGTATGCGAATGTAAACGTCTTGCAGGAGAAAATTCCTCCTGCTAATTTGTTTAAGGCAAGTGAGTACAGGCGCTCTCTTAGATGGGTGTGATTGTCATAACGTTAAAGAAATGTTAACAATGGTATGAAGGAGCAATGTTGTCTAGATAAAATCTTAGTATTTTTAGGATTATGCATAAATAGGTATTATTGTGAAGAAATATGCTAATATTGAATATAAATAAAAAAGAAGACAAATTTGTAAAAGCAACTTCTAAGGGGTTGGTTGTTTGCAGAGACTATAAAGAAACTCATGGTCAAATGAGGTTAATGGAAGATTATTAAGGAGGCGAGGGGTTGGTACTTAAGGTGAGGGGGTTATGAGGAAGCAATGTGGAAGGATCTTGACTTTCCCAACTTCTTCTTGATGTAATGGTCATTTTTAGATTTTCACATGTATCCTTTTATTTTCAACTATTATAGGAATTTAATTAAATGAAACAAACAAGTTGATAACTTATATTAATTTAATTGTTATAATTATCTTAAATATTAATATATCGATATTGTTCCCCTCACCATTGGACATGTGCTCCCAATAAGGTGAGCACCATTTCTTGTGGAGCCTACCCTGGGATCGGATTTTAGGGGGGGGGGGGGGGGGGGGGGCTAACCATATGTTGTGACGGATGCTGAAATCATCACCCGAACCACTTAATCAATTGCTGACAAGTGTTTACTAGTCCAAAATGAGTACACATTCGATCCAATGGTCTTACCCATTTGGATGTCCCAAACCTGGGATTGGTGATTATTCATGGGTTCTTTATTTTACAGCCCACTTGGATGGATCACTAGGTAGGCCCACTAAATATTTAGGCACGTGGCACTCACTTGATGTTTTCCCATTAACATGGCATTCCCCAAAATTTGAAATAGCCTATCCCTTTCCCACAGTAGATTTCAGACAAGGATATTTGCCACACTATTCATGAGATGACTTATGATCTCAGTCCATAAAGCCTTGGGCTGATAACCCTGTGACAAAAAAAACTGACCCATCTCACTCAAACTCCCTAATAAATCAAGACAATTAAAGAATACCCAACAAGTCATTAAACCCAAAATAACTTCCAACATTCATACCATTGAAAAAAAAAGCCAAAAACCAGCATCCAACTCATAGCTTACAACTCAACAACCGTACGGACAGATCCAGCCGTCCAATTTGATTGTGGCCCTCCTGGAGGGCCCCACATAATCTACCCTGACCTAACATAAATAAAAATGAAAGAGTTTTTTTATATACCCCTAAGGTTTATATAATTTATAAATTGGCCCTATAGTTCAAGTATTTATAAATAGGCTTCTGGTTTTTCATTTCAATAGATTCCATGTCCCCAAAATGTAATTACGTGCATCTCATA
Source organism: Cinnamomum chago (assembly GCA_038049695.1). Lineage (NCBI taxonomy): Eukaryota > Viridiplantae > Streptophyta > Magnoliopsida > Laurales > Lauraceae > Cinnamomum > Cinnamomum chago. The sequence goes on from CP142458.1 coordinate 39,477,545, forward strand.
AACTTACGTGTGGTCATTCTCTCCAACTAAAAGTAATTATTAATGTTATAGTTTTAGAAACAAATAAGTCCAAGCTTTTGTTACATATAAGGGTTAATGTGTCATTTCACTCTAAAATTTTTTGGTAGTTGAAAGCATGGTTTAAATTCTTGTTCTCGGTCGCGGTATCGGTAGGGCCAAAAAACCGATATGATATCAGTATCAGTCGCGGATATCGGTCCGTTGCAGTCATCGATGTGTGAATTTTTTTTATTTCAAGAAAATTCGCAAAAATATCCAAAAAACTCAGAATATTAGAAAATGGTGGAAAACAATATTTTTTTCCATTAGTAACAACAATAAATTAAAATCTCGGTCACCTTAAGTTATGAGTCTTATCTGTGTCGCAGTTTGCCGTCTTCTCCAGTATTTCATATAATGCAACCATTATTGATGCTTATGAACAATTTATTAGTATAAAATATAAGAAAATAAAGATAACATAATAATTATCTATACATTATTAATAAGCTATTAGTATTTTCTATTTAATATCATAAATACTCCAACAATTTTTTTTTAAAAGTAGAAGTTTTTTTTTTTTTTTTTATTTTAAAAAACCATTTTTCTACACCCAAACTCAAGTTTATAAGTAGATCTAGCATGAAAGTGTGTAGATTTAAGTGAATAACACAACACAAACCCAAAAATGATATGCCAATGATCGTTTCATTCATTTCTATGCTAAAATCTAAAAATAAAAAATAAAAAACACATAATAGTAAAAACAAGAGAATTAATTTGATTTTTTCGTACTAAATAAAATGATTTCTTCAAGAAATAGTGTTGGAAGTTGGAAATATGTAAGAGAATGAGCTATGGAGACATGGTTGCTCTAAGGAGATGAGGGGAGAGGAGAAGAAAATGAAAAAATAGGGAAAAAGTTACAAAAAATCAAGGTTTTTGAATATTACTCCATCTCGACTGATAGTTTTTCAAAATATCGGCCGATATAGCGGTAATATTGGCCGAGATATTGGTTACACCGATATTTTGACCATATCGGGCGAGATTGGTCGATATTTTGGAGATATTTTGCCTGACTCAGTATCGCGGCAAAATATCGTCGCGGTATGGGCCGATACCGGTTCATATCGGCCGAGATTTTAAACCATAGTTGAAAGGCAGCTGGTTTTGGGGACACCAAAGGTATTAAAATGAAAAGACATGGGCTTATTTACTAATACTAAAACCATAGCGGGCTATTTACAAATCCTAAAAACCCTTGGGGTATATGTAAAAAGCTCAAAATGAAATCGGTGAGTCCATATCGCAACAAATCCTGATAATGTATTTCGTTCACGTTGAAAGCGCGAATGTCATATTTCGTAATATTTTGGCATTGACATCCAAACGCGCGTTTTTATTTCGGAAAAACGGCGACTCGCTCAATTTAAAAGATGAAATATCTTTTTCAACTTCTTGTTGTTCTTATTCAGATCCTCTCTCTGCTTGTTGATTCAACTCCAAAATCGAACCATTGGAGAATCCATCGCTTCTAGTTTTAGTTGTCGTTGTAGAGAAGGAAATCCAGCTCAGGCCCTTTTTTTTCCCTTGTCGGCTCTGTTCTTAGTAAGTCTGACTCTATTTCTGTTTTCTTTGATATTATCTCTTTCCCGAAATTTAGGGCTTTTGTATGAGCTTCGGTTTAAGTTTCTGGTTGATAAGATGAAAATACTCTCTGTCTCTATCTTTCTCTCATATATCTTGTGTTATTGAATTTGATCTCATTTTGCTGAAATAAGCTTCAGAAATTGTTGTTTTGTGGGAAGAAAGTGGTTTTCTGTTTTGGGTTTAATGTATTTAGCATAGATCTTGAAGCGCGGGGTTGGATGTGAATATTTTGTTTCCTTTATGAGGCTGATCTTGATTCTGTAAGGTTTTTTTTTTTTACTCTGATTTTGCTAAATTGTGGTTTGGATGGAAATTGGGATTCTATCAAAAGATGTGATTTTTTTGTTTTCAGTTGGGGTTTTAGACTGTAGTGTGAGGAGTTCCTATGATATGACTGCTTTTTCTTTTCTTTTTCTGGTGGAGTGTTGTTTGGGATCTGGGATGTTGTTGTTTTATTTCCTTCCATTCTTGTTTTATTTTACATTTCTAGTTAGAACCGAGTCAATGTTGAAATGATTATTGATCTGTTATGATGATGCCAAAAAATGGTTTTCGGGCACCACCGGTCGTGTGATAAGCAATTTAGGAGAAATTTAATGGAGAGAGAGAGAGGGTTTATAGTGGTTCGGTCAGTGTGACCTATGTCCACTTCAATTGGTTACTTTACTGCTCTGAGGAAGGGATTACAAAGTAGATGAGTACAATGATAGTGCAAAAGTAGATCCCATTTGCTTCTTTGGTAAGACTCTCTTTTTATAATCTTCCCCTAACGGGTGGGGACGATTCTCCAGCGATCTCCAGCTATGCACGCTCCATTCTGGTGGAGTCTTCCGAACCGTCCTCAACAGACGAGCAGGTAAGATTTCTTCCGTAGGACTTGGTGAAGGCCATTTGAAGGAACGAGGCACTGACTCCGTCATTCGGTGGATCCGGACCCGGCCCTTAATGGGTGGATGATGACCCGGGCTCATCACGGAGTAGGGTCACCTTGAGCTGACCCGCCATCGTGGACCTAGCCACTTGGGCCCAACCCGTCATTGCGGACCGAGTCATTTGGGCCTGGCCCATCATTTGCCCCTCAATGTCTCGCGCCAAAGAAAACTTTGAAAGGGAGACATTTTGAATATCCGTCTCCGCTGTTCGGGTTTTCACAAAAGAGTCTTTCCGGCGGTTCTTTCCCTCTTCGAATTTCACAGAGGATTTCTTGCGGCTTTGGACTCTTCTCCTTTGCTTTCTTGGCTTAGGGTTACTTTTCCTTTTATCCTTTTCTTGAGCCTTTCATCTTCTTCTTTGAGAGAGCTTTCCATCTTCTTCTTGTTAAAAAGGAGGGCAGCCACCTGCCATTTTTTCCTTAAGAAAAGAGAGAGGAGACATGGAGCACCATCAGCAAATGATAGGAGAGCTACGGACTGGCTGCGCGTGGCGAGACGGCCTGGGGCGCCCCTGCAGCGGGCGGCGAGGCAGCCTGGTCTGCGGTGGGTGACGTGGCAGCGGGCGCCCCCGCCAATGGGCGACGTGGCAGCTGCTGCTGGCGAGGAGACCCTGGCTTGGGGTGCCCCTGCTGCGGGCGAGCCGACCGTGGTCGGACTGGGGCGCCCCTGCTGCTGGCTGCGTGACGTCGGCCACTGCCGTGCCCCAGGCGGGCGAGGGGAGATGGGCTAGGAGCGCTGGTGCTGGGCGCGGGCGAGGAGCGCGGGCGCTCGGGGCGTTGCTGCTGTTGGGCGAGCAGCTTTTTTTTTTATTACAATTAAATGGCTGCTGTGCCTATGCCAACTTTAAGAAGCACACTTCCTTTCATCATTCGCCTCCATCTGATGTATGATGGGGTGGACACCACATCAAAAGTAATTATGGCCAGCCACCTAATTAGAATATCATGTCATCTCCACTCAATATGGACTTCTTTGACTTTTGTTCCATGCATCAAAATAACATATGACATATGTCTTTCTTTGACTTTTGTTCCTGGATCATAATAACATATGACATATCTTCTTGTTTTTTGTTGGTGGGCGAACCAGGGTAGGGGCGCCCATGCTCTTTTCATCAAATTTTTTTTTTCTACTGGTGGGTATACACGTGGATGTACCACGGTCAGGGGCGCCCAGCAGGCCCTCCTTCTAGCGCCTGAGAGCCCATGTGGTACAAATAAATTTTTTTTTTGTGGGTGAGCACGCCCGTTGTTGGTGGGCGAGCACGCCCGTGAACCACAGGCGAGGTGTCCTTAACCACGGGCGAGGCGACGACCGAGTGACGGGGCGCCCTGCTGTTGCGATGACCGAGTGACGGGGCGCCCGGCTGCATCTGCTACCGCGGGGAGACCCGGGCGCCCTTGCCGCTGCGCTTGTTGCTGCGACGATGGGTGGTGCTGCTGCGGCGGGCACTACTGTGGGTGCCGCTGCGGCGGGTGGACGAGGAGCTGGCGCCGCCCTGGGCGCTCTGTTTCAGCTGGTTCGGGCGAGCAGATCAGGCCAGCCGAGAAGTTTTTTTTTTGAAAAACTTATGGAGGCCAAAACATCTGTTTCTGGACCTTTTTTGGACTTTTGACACCATCAATCACCGCCATAGGCGGTGAGTTCTGTAGGGCTCGTCGAGAGCTTCGATTTGATTTATACACCCCGTTTTGGAGCACCTTGGGCGAGCCTGGGCTGCCTTGGGGGAGCCGGGGCTGCCTTGCGAGCTTTGGGCGCTATGGAGGAAGCTGTCCTTGGCGTGCAGGCATCAAGAGGCACCACTTTGGGCGAGCTAAGTGGGTCAGGCGCCGCTAAGCTGGAGATAGGCTGCCTGTTTGAGAATAGTGCAGAGATAGGTCAAGCTTTTTGGCGACCCGCGAGAGAGCCGCTAAGCTGGAGATAGACTGCCTGTTTAAGAATAGTGCAGAGGCCAAGCTTTTTTGGCGACCCGCGAGAGAGCCGCTAAGCCTGGATATATAGGCTGCCTGTTTGAGAACAGTGCATAGGCCAAGCTTTTTTGGCGACCCGCGAGAGAGCCGCTAAGTTGGAGATAGACTGCCTGTTTAAGAACAGTGCAGAGACAGGTCAAGCTTTTGGCGATCCACGAGATGATTCACCTCGCCTGGACCTGTTGATTTCCTCAGCATTCATATATTTTTGAGCTTTTGCCAATAATTCTGGCATGCTCTTTGGTGGTCGCTTCGTTACTGAAAAGAGGAAGCTTGACGAGCAAAGGCCTCCTAGGAAGGCTGTCATGGAGACCTTGTCGTCGGGCTCTTCGACTTGGAGTACCTCCTCGTTAAAACGAGTGAGGTAGCTCCTGAGGCTTTCACTTTTATCCTGCTTTATGCTGAGTAGGTGTGTGGCGGGCTTCTGGTGGCGGCGTCCTCCAATGAAGTGTGACATGAAGGACTTACTTAACTCTGCAAAGGTGGAGATGGAGGCCGGAGCCAGGCTGGAGAACCATTGCCGTGCGGAGCCCTTCAGGGTGGTTGGAAATGCTCTACACATGATCTCGTCAGAGATGTTGTGTAGTTGCATTAGAGTTTTGTAAGTTTCCAAGTGATCCAGCGGGTCCTTGGTTCCATCAAAGGTCTCCATGGTCGGCATTTTGAATTTTTTAGAAAGTAGGTAGTTTGCCACGGAGGGTTTGAACGGTGTGTCCGTTCGTTGTACCAGGTAGTCTATTGATTCTGGTACCTGTGCCTTCATGGCATTGAAGACATTGCCAATCTGATTTTGCATCTCTTTGATATTCTCTTCCCAATGGTTGGGGGCTTCCCTGGACTGACCTTGGAAACGGCTCTCGTCTTCCAGGCTGTAATTCTCACTTCTCTCCTCCTGGAAATCAGGATCCTCATCATTGGAAGCAGAGGGAGGAGGTGGAAGTACACCGCGATTTGACCCTCCTGGGGCTCCCCCCAGGGGTGGAGGCACGTCGAGATGAGCAGGACCTTGAGGGTCGACCATGAGTCTTCCGTGCGGGACGGCAAGGGGAGCTCCAGCGGATGTGCCCTGGGCGTGGGCGCCATGAGGATGGGCGCCCAGGGGTATTCCTCGACCCTGGGCGCCCAGGGCTTGGGCGCCCAGGGGTATTCCTCGACCCTGGGCGCCCTGGGAATGGGCGCCCAGGTGAGGGTGGTGTCGGACGGCGCCTCGGCCCCGGGCTCCACGTGGACGGGCGCTCGGGTGAGGTGCCCCTCTGTGTGGAGCAACAGGCTGCTCTGGGCGCGGTATTTCCTGCTGTCCTACACCAGCTAGTGCTCCTCCCTGCCCTGTCAGCATGAGCTGCAATATTTGCTGGTTCTGAGTCACCAGCTGCTGCATGGTCTCCAGCATCTGTTGAGGAGAGGGAGGGGGAGCATTCGGTGCAGGGTTGGTCGGTGGAGGATTACCCTCCCCTCTCGCGAGGAATTACCATCTTGTCGCCTTGTTGACCTTGTGGTGATTGGCATGGCTTTAGAAAAAAGGAAATTCTGTTCGATTCCCACAGACGGCGCCAAACTGATGATGCCAAAAAATGGTTTTCGGGCACCACCGGTTGAGTGATAAGCAATTTAGGAGAAACTTAATGGAGAGAGAGAGAGGGTTTATAGTGGTTCGGTCAGTGTGACCTACGTCCACTTCAATTGGTTACTTTACTGCTCTGAGGAAGGGATTACAAAGTAGATGAGTACAATGATAGTTCAAAGTAGATCCCATTTGCTTCTTTGGTAAGACTCTCTTTTTATAATCTTCCCCTAACGGGTGGGGACGATTCTCCAGCGATCTACGCTTCATTCTGGTGGAGTCTTCCGAACCGTCCTCAACAGACGAGCAGATAAGATTTCTTCCGTAGGACTTGGTGAAGGCCATTTGAAGGAACGAGGCACTGACTCCGTTATTCGGTGGATCCGGACCCGGCCCTTAATGGGTGGATGATGACCCGGGCTCATCACGGAGTAGGGTCACCTTGAGCTGACCCGCCATCGTGGACCTAGCCACTTGGGCCCAACCCGTCATTGTGGACCGAGTCATTTGGGCCTGGCCCATCATGTTATATGTTTGGAACTATCAATTAGTGGATTAGAATTAAAGCTTCAAACTGTAGCATAAGAATTCCTATTTGGGACATTGTGTTGTAACTCACTTGGGTCTTGGGAGGCTTCTGAATGGTATCTTTGATGAATTCTATTTGGCAGGTAATTTTTCGTTTTGTTCCATTTTGTTTTCTTTTGCTCAATCAGTTTGGGGTAGATAAAGGGGTACAGTGACAGACTTGTGTCTTTTCTAGTTCTGTTTCTCAAAGATTGTTAATCTTGAATCAGTTTAGGAAATGGCCTGTAAGAAATTTCTTCTTCTTCAGTGATGTGGTTACGTTTTCATTTTAAAGTTTTTGTTTGTGCAGTCGAATCCAACGTATTGATAACAAGAAGAAAGTAAAAATACAGTTGAAACGAAGAGGGAAACCTTGGAGAGAAATTGCACTTTATTGTATCACGCTCGAAGAACTCCAGATTTGGCATGGTCTTAAAAATCAGTAAGTCTGAGTCGGCTCGTACTCAACACTAATTGTGTTGAGCCACCCCCTTTCAGGATCAGTCCTATGGGGAAAAGGCGAAAAGTAGTGTTTACCCTCTTGTTGTTAGAAGATATTGGGGGCTTTTGGGATCCTTTGGCAATGATTTTGGAAGATCAGAACCACATTTTCTAAAAGATTTAAGCATTCAAAGATTAGACGTATTGTTCAACTGATTGAATTAAAAATCAAATGCTACCACCTATTACTACTTAAATTCATTCTAAATAATTAAAATACAAGCGGCTTAAATTCAAAGGACATCATTTTCTATTTTTGAGCCTTTTTCCCATTTTCTGACAATTTTTAAGGTTTTATGGGGCTCTAGTAGGCGACTCGGTCTGACTCAGCTGATTTCATGCAACTTGGCCAAGTCAACTCAACTCGAGGAGTGACCAACTCACCCCAGAAGTCTGACTTTAAAACCTTGAGATTGGGTCCAATCTCGTGCTCTAATACCAATTGATCTAATTGTATTTTTAACTGAACAGATAAGCTCTAAAAAGTTCAAATAAATGTTACAAAACAAATAAACAATTCCAATCTTTCCCTAAATCTTATCTCTCCAACTGAATTATTTAAAATTCAATGATAAAAACTTATTAAGGTATTTCAATCAGGGGATTTATATCTCTTGATAAAATTTTATCATCGAATTTAAATGTCTTTGTTGGAGAGAGAAGATTCAGGGAAGATAAGGTTCTTTTAATGTTTATTTACGTTTTGGTAGAGTCTATCTTGTTCATTTGAAAAACTATAAACAGGTATCAATGTACAAGGTTCTTGTAGTGTGACTCAATAAAGTGCAAGTTCTCTCTAAATTTTCTCTATTTACTTTCTTGTTGTATACAAGTTATCACTTTTCTCATTTAAATTAGAAACATGCCTTTAATTTAAGAATTTTTTTTCTATCGCAATTTTGTTTTGGAGATTTTCATCTTCTCTTGAAAAAGCTTGCTGTAATTTTTCTTCTCTATGTACCTTATGATAAATCACAATTTGTTGGATGGATTTGGAATATTTGGTAGTGTTTTAGGAGATGGCTAGATAGAGGAAAAACAATAGTGGGATACTCTTTCCTGGCTATTCTGTCCCAAGTCAGTCTCAGAGCTCCTACGGGTTTCTACTGATAATGATTTAGAGCACAAGTGGCTTAAAACATTCTGGAACCTGACATGGTCTCTGATTTAATTCTGCCTTAAATCAATAGTGAATGTATACTCATCGTTTCTGCGATAATATTCAAGCTTCCTGTTAGTTGAGTTTTATCCAAATGGTAAAACATAAGGAACTCCTAAATGAAATTTATTTTGCTTAAAATTTTGCATCTTGCAGGTCATTTTATGGAGTGCTTGAATTGGTCTGCATAGGATTTATTGATTCTGGAGATGAAAGGCATTTCATGGGGGCTGATAATTGGTATTTCGATAGGGGTGATAATTGGAGTGCTTCTGGCAATTGCTGCATGGTTTTGCATAAAGATCCGGAAGAGGCATGCACAGATAAGAAGTAGCAGTTCACGGAGGGCTGCAACTATCCCGATTCGTGAAAATGGCGCTGATTCTTGTACAATATTGTCCGACTCTACCATTGGTCAGGAATCTCCAAAACCATCTGATGGTAATGGCATGTCATTGTGGCTGGAGGGACCTAAAAGAAAAAGTGTAGTCTCTGTTTCTGGAATACCCAAATATCCTTACAAGTATGCTTGTTTTATTTTATTTTTTCCCATCAAACAGAGTAGAAAGCTTCATTATTCTTATTTCATATATTATCTTAACTATACACTGAATTCTGTTACCTCTGAAAATAAATCACATGAATAAGAATTGAGGAGAATACTTTGAAAGTTTTCTGTGTCCTAATGTTAGAAGTAACACCCGTTTATAATGTTTTAACAAAATCCTTTCCTCTTGATCGCCGATAATTACAATCTCAGCCAACTAAGTAGAATAAAAAATTATATCTCTAAGATATTTACAATTATATAAGATAGTATACAATCTATCTTTACCATGGCCTCCAACATGTACAACAAAATCATACAACCTCTTTTCATATTTTCATATTCACAGATTTATTACTAAGATAATTTATATAATTATATCTTATTAGCATTCCACGGTCGATGTGTTCTATTCTGTTTGACATGTATGCAAATGATTATAAATACCAAATGGAGAACTAAAGTATGACATGGAGAAGGCTAAAAGAGGAAAGAGGTTTTATAAAGTAAAAGATGTACCATTAGGTTATTTCATTTTGATAGATGTGCTAATACGCTTCACAGATTAAAATACACAAGTCCGATGCCATTTGTTAAGCAGCTTCATACTGATAATCCTGTTTCTCTTTTTAGTTTTTACCAATGCAAACTGTGATTTTCTCATGAGTTGACCTACCTGCTGTTGTTTATGTTGCAAAGCCCCAACATCTGATACAACCTATCAAAATTCTTTTTTCAAAATATGAAAATGGAACTGACATCTACCTACTTGTTTCCTAGAGAACGATATGTAAGTTCAGTTTACTGAAAAGGACTATATGCAGGATGAGAGTCCTTGAGAGGCGCACTTCATTCTTCAACTTCTGTAGGACAAACAAAAAGAAGCAAAGCTATTTTCCATAAACAATAATCTGAGAATATGTACTCTTATTCCATGCGTGGAATACATATATAAAACACTATAGGACTTGCCATTTTCATATGGGATCTGGGGTTGCACAGCTTTAAAACGTGTCATGTTGAGTTAAGACGGGGTTTGACATAAAAGCCTAGAGTCAAGACTTAAATATTTCCGATGTGGGACTTGGACAAAGCCTCACGGTGCTAATCGAAGCACTCCACTCTTACCCTTGCGGTTTCCCCTTTCTTGGCTCAAAGGATCACCTTGACCTGATCTTGCCTCAAGGGATTACCCAGACGGATTAGGGTCTCACACTCTCCCCCACTAGAAATAACGTTGTCCTCGGCTCTGATACCAATTGTCACAGTCCCACCCAACTAAGCATGACATTATCCGCTTTGGCTCACGTGCATGTGTGAGGACTTCCCAGTAGTGTTACGAAATTCGGTTCGGACTCCATTTCAGTTTGCCCTCCAAATGAAATGTTTTAGTCGATTCAGAGATTTTAGTGAAATATTTCGGAAAAAAATATTATATATATATTAAAATGAAAAAATAATATACGATACATTTAATTTATTGTACTAAATCAATGCAATATGTTGATTTTTATTTGATGTGCTATTTCATATTATAGTGAAACTTGGCTAGCTTATTCATAATAAAATATTTTTTAGTGGAATAAAATTTGATTAGGGTGATAGGGCCCATATAGTTATTTAGATTTTAATAGGTGGGCGGATCCACATTGAAGCCCACTAATATTTCTCTAAGCCAAAAGGCCAAAAAGATAATTTTACTTTTACTTTTAAGTTAAAAAAATATATTTAGCCCCTTCAGTTTTACTATTTTCTATTTTAAAGGCAACCTAAATGTTGGGACGAATAATTGGATGAATTGGACGAAATCATAAATATTCAGACTGAATCGGACAAATTGGAACAAATTCTGGGACGGATAATTATAGGGTCTTATTCGTTTCAGTAGAGCGAACGAACCGAAATTATTCGGAAATTTTGGCTGAAATGAACCGAATTTCTTAACATTGCTTCCTAGGCGGCCACCCATTCTAGTACTGCTTCTGCCCAAGCAAACTTAACTTTGGAGTTCTTATGGGATCTGGTGCCGCACAACTTTAAAATGAGTCATGTTAAGTTAAGATGGGGTTTGACTTATAAGCCCAAGGTTAGTACTTGGATATTTCCGATGTGAGACTTAGATAAAGCCTCACGGTGCTAACCAAAGCACTCCACCCTTACCCTTGCGGACCCCTTTCTTGGCTCATATGATCACTTGACCTGATCTTGCCTCAAGGGATTACCCAGGCGGATTGAGGTCTCACAGTGATGATGATGATTAAAAATAAAACATTAACATTCTAATTTAACTTGGACTCTTCAAGGCTATGCATGGAGTACATGTAGAAGACCCAGTTGGACTTGCCAAGCAACTGGGATTGGAAATCTTGTTTCAAATATTATTCAGCCAATATTTAAAAAAAGACAACTTCTTGCTAACTATACCTGGACTCTTTAAAGTCTATCTACATAAAACTTTGATGACAACTAAAATTCGTAACTTATAGGACTCGGTAACAAATAGGACCTCTTCTTAACTAAAATTTAAGATTTAGTGTATAATAGGGCACTTGTGGCATGTGCTTATGAGAAAATCATGACATTTTTCTTTGTTTGTATATGGCCTTGAGTTTGACATGCTTTTGAAAAATAATACTTGAGAAATATACAAATTATAGGAGGAAAACAGGAGGTGGTTGGTTGTTGATGGGTTTTTCCTGTGAAGCATGGACCTAATAATTCAGTTGAGAGCTATGGCTCTTAGATATGGGATGGATACAAAGCAATAGGGACATGGATTTCATACATAAAACATAAGGTACCGGATATGATACAATACCATTGGGGAATTAATTTGGGCAAACACGCACGATCAATCAACCACAAGAAATCCACACGATACAAGAGATTTACGTGGTTTGACAAACTTGCCTATGTCCACAGGGCTATGAGGATTTCATTATGCATGAATTGGGCAACTCGTTACATGGATTCCAAACCCTCTAACACTTAGGCTACTCTCTCCCCATAGGTCTCAATCTTGCTCTCACATCTGCCCCCTTACGTGGTTGGAAACCACGGGAGAGATCTCTCACATCTCTCACTCCAAGTCTAGGGTTACCGATTACATCAATATATAATTTCTGCTTTCTTGGCCCCCAAAAAATCCACCATACAATGACCACAATACCCCTGACCCTTAACCCGGTCATTGGCCAACCCATTGAACCAATCCGGTTTAATCGGAATATAAGACATAAACCCAACAATCTCCACCTTGGTTCCGTAGAACTCGAGCCACCTTGAGGATAACTGGCAATGCCTTCCCATACCTTGCTGATAGGTACCTCCCTGCACTGATGGCGCGGTCTTCATTCTTCAACATTTTGACATACCAGCACTTGAAATTTGAGCAAAGTTCGTTTTCTCGTCAAACTCCACCTCGAAGTTTGACGCTCGAATCCATTGATGAGTTCGAGTGATGTCGTTATCTGAATCACTCACCATCCAGCCTTCAAACTGCCTTGACTTCAGCACCCCTATGAAGATCCATTCACAATGAACATGCAAGAGAAAACGGATTGGAAATCCGAGTCTTGATGACTCTACAGCTGCAGAACAACCTTAGCCTCCGAACGATCAAATCTTATTTGACTTGGTCTAAATCCCTATTTCTAGTACAGTCAAACTAGCAGTTTGACCCCAATTGTTGGGGAATTAATTAGGGTAAGCACACACGAGCAAGCAACCACAAGCAATCCACACAACACAGGAGATTTATGTAGTTCGGCAAACTTGCCTACGTCCGCGGGGCTATGAGCATTTCACTATGTAGGAATGGGGTAACTCGTTACAAGGATTCCAAACCTTCTGACACTTAGCCTACTTTCTCCCCATAGGTCTCAATCTTGCTCTCACATCTGTCCCCTTCTGTGGTTGGAAACCACGAGAGCGAGAGAGCTCTCACCTCTCACTCCAACTCTAGGGTTACCGATTACATCAATATATAATCTCTACTTTCTTGGACCCCAAGAAAGCCCCGATACAATGACCAAAATACCCTTGACCCTTAGCCCGGCCATTGGCCAACCCAATGAATCAATCCGATCAATCCGGAATACAAGACATAAACCGAACAAATACCCTACCTAGTTTGAAGTCTTCCAAGTATCATAAGTTGAGGATTCTTGGTATCTAGTGTTGTTGGTTTTTTTTTTTTGTATACCTAATGGACTAGATTCCCTAGTGATGACTTATTGCACTAGTGGCTAAATTCAACTCCATGTGAATTGTATTCTCTTTAGTTGCAATCATGGATTCATCCATTAAAAAAAAATTATAGGTTAAGAAAGTCCACATGTAGTTTTAAGTAGTCCTATTACATTTCTCACCTGTAATTTTCAAAAAAATAAAATAAAAAAAGGTTTACTGGTAGTTGTCCGAAGGAGGTTGTTGCATGATGAAGCATCTCAATTCTCAATATTGTATTTTAGATCATACGTTTGAGTGCATTAAGTACTTATGGTATCAAGATTGATAGATCTGCGAAGGAGATTTCTATTTATCGAAAGAGATGAGTATACTTGGATCTTAACATGTATTCTATGGAAGTCAACCATTGACTTCATGCTATGGAAGATCAGTGATGGGGCCCAATGATGGATGGAATCTTCACAATGGTGAAAGTGATGGGGCCCAATGATGGATGGAATCTTCACACATTCACCATTGATGCCCGGCCTTTGGAGTCATCACCATTAGCAACCCAAGGAGTCTTCACACAAGGGGAAGAACAGTTGCTCACACTATCGAGAGGAAATGGATTACATGTTGGTCAATTATCTTGATTGATTGGATTAATCATCTTAATTGCTTGCATGTCGATCAATTATCTTGCTAGATCTTATCTAGTTCCAGGAACTTTATCGGAAAGCTTAATATTAAGAAAGAGCATAGTTGCGTTATTGGACTGCCGATCCTTGGGTTAGGCCTAATGGATCAAACATATATGGGCTGACCCACTATGGTTGGGCCTAATGGGCTATCTGATGATGCATTTGGACTGTGTCAGCTCTCCTCAACTTTGACGAGTTAAGATGGTGTCCTCCTGGATCAAAGATCAGCCGTATCATCTCCTGATTAGTCAACTGTTCTGTTTGCTTCTGTCATCGCTTTGGTGTTACGCATGGTTTTTTCCATCTAAATGTTGAACAGAGGGACGGTATCTTTTGACGAGGGAGATTGAGTTGATGGGGGCATCCATTTGTTGGATCTACTAAGGATTTAGATCTTTCGAGTGAATCTATGGTGTATTTTGACTGTCAAAGTATCATCTGTACATTTCAACCAGTGATCTCCGAACATGAAGTCAACTTGGGACAACTCGATGGTTGGATATGTTATCAGGAGCATCATCACTGATGATCTATCATTTGATATGTCCGAGGGTGCTTCTGAGATGATCTGATTGACCAAAGGGTCTAGAGCTTTCAATTCTACATGTGTCCCTTGCCTAACTTCTGATTTTACCACATTAGCTTCTCTTTCTTTTCCTTGGTTTTCAATAGGAGTTAGAAGGATTTCATCTTCAGATGCTTTGCTTTCTAGTCCTATCATAGGCTTTCTTTTCTGATTCAACCATGACTTTTTTCTGCCTCATCTTCATATTTCTTTTGTCCTTCATTCTTCAATAATGCTTGGAATACATTGATAGGCTTGCAATGCTGCTTACGTCCTTCGTACCTGAATAAGTATTGGCCTCTTCATTATGGTATGCGTTTTGCTCCTTAAGCCATGGGTTCCCCAACAATATGTGAGTTACATGACATCAGTTGAAAACACATCACACCACATGTTATATTCATACCAAAGATTTTTTATTTATCAAGACGTGTGTTATTCTCCCATGTAATGTGAAAGGACTTGGATGTGTCTTAACTTGAAGTCGCAATATATTGATGACTTCTTGTGAGACTATATTCTTGCTGAATTTCTTATCAATAATGTCATTACAAGCGACAACCTTTGTACCATACACTTGTGCAAAAAGTCTTGTTGTCAAACCAAATCTTCATTCATGAATAATTGGCGAGAAAAACTCTAGTTGCAAACTTCGTTCCATTCCTTCTTCTCAGCAATGAGTTGTTTTAACATGTACTCTAAGCTATCACAACTGTTCACTACACTTGAATAAAGTTGCCATACAAATGGGGACATATCTTGTATCTCAGCTTTTCTACCAAAAAGAAAAAAAGTCTCTCAGATTTAGTAAATCTCTCCTGATAATGAGGATTTCTATGGGCATACATGATGATTGATGACAACACTGAAGACAACATATCACTACGGACAGTGGATCAACTGACGTGAAAAAAATACTCAAGAACAGTGAAATGATGAATGAACAATCGATATACATACAATGGAATGGGGAATATGAATGATTCACAATTGTGAAAAAAAGGATTGATCAGTAACTGCCAGATGGGAGCAACAAAGGAATGCTTGCTATTTAGGAGTCATGGAATGGTTTAAGTGCATCATAGTCCTGTTTTAGGGACTGTATGGTTTCTGGTTGAGGTCTTAATTTGGCTAAACAAATGCTGTGTAAATATATAAGCCTGAGGCTGAATGCATGATGACTTATATAGCTGTTAATGGTTGCTGTTTGGTGAAAACTTGGAGTGGATTGACTCTGTTTAGGGGTTGGTTTGGGCTGGAGCAGCAACTAATAGAGCCACCTTTTTTCTTCTCTTTTATTCTGTGGTTGGGTAACCAAGTATAGATGGTGGAGAAGGACTTATGAGATTGTAGCAACAATAGTATTTACGTAAGTAACACAAACATTTACAGTGAACTGAATGAAGAGGAGCAGCAAGTACAACAAGATGCAGTAAAGGAAAATGAAGGCTAATCACTATCTTTTTCTATTTTTTTTTCTTTTTTCTTTTTGAATTTTCAGAATATTTTTTCCTTTTATAAAAGAGTGAATCAAAGGAAGAATCGTAACCTAAGATAAGGGAAACAAAACAAGGTAAAATTGGAGGATCTTGCTCTCTAATACCAAATATGATGGGACCCCACCACGGATGCTTGGCTTATGAGTCATCCCTGTTGGCAACCCGGGGAGTCTTCACACAAGGGTAAGAACATGCTCACAGTATTGAGAGGAAAAAATGAGAAATTTTCATTAATTCAAAATGAGATATTGCAAGGTCTTTATGGGTGGGACGTCAATCCTACCTATTAGGGTGCTATATATGATTTCCCTTTTCCCTCCAATAATTGATTACATGCTAATCGCTTTGTGCTTATATTCATTCTTTCCATTGATTACATTCGATCAGTTATATTGATTGATTGAATCAATCATCTTAATTGATTGCATGTCAATCAATTATCTTGCTAGATCTTATCTAGATCTAGGAACTTTATTGGAAAGCTTAATATTAAGAAAGAAAGCATAGTTGGGTTATTGGAATGGCCATCTTTAGGTTAACCCAATGGATCAAACATACACGTGCTGGCCCACTATGGTTGGACCCAAATGGGCTGGCCTATTGAAATTATGTTCAATGAGCTGTCTAATGATGCATTTGGACTGCATCAATCAGCTAGTAGAAGATATTGGTTTGTTTCTTTCAAGTCTAACTAGCCAATACATCCCAAAAGCTTAAGCTTTTAGGAAGCGAAAGATCAATCTAATTGACCCCCCCACCCCCTCCCTCCTCCCGAATGGGACGTTGTTCAAATTTGCAACCCACATGTGCCTACCCATGCAATACGTGCCAGCACATGCTTGGGGGAATAACGCCTTTCCCATGGTTCAAACTTGAGACCTAGCATGGCTTTGATGCCATGTCTAGACTTACTAGCCAATACACTCTAAAGGCTTAAGCTTTTAGGGAGCGGAAGACCAATCTACTTAACAGTTTCAGCTATTTGTTGGTGGATTGATTTATGTCACAATACATGATCAGAGGTTGTTACATTTGGTGTAGTGAGTTAGTTAATACCATCTTATGATTTTGGAAGCTTTTTATTAAATTCTTGATTGTCTAAAAGTCCTCCCTTACCAAAGGATTAGTCATTAGTCTATTCTAGGCGTGAGCTTTTGGATTTGAAATTTTTATGGTGCTATTGGGTTGGATAATGGATGTCAGTCAATCAAGAAGGCTACTTCTGGTTATTATATTTTCTTTGAGGCAACTTAATGATTGAGAGAAGTGAGAAACAACATGTTGTGGGTATCTCCAATGCTGGAGTAGAACACCAAGCAATGAATAACAAATGGAGCGTGTAAACTTTTGTGAATTAATAATTTGTCAAAATAATGGTTTTATGTTCTTGTTATGAATTTGAATGGTGCTGATTAAACGACATTACACATTGCTAAAAGTCTTATATTAAATGAATGGAGTAAGCTCAATCGCCAGTTATGTAATATTTGTAAGGTCTAAAATTTCATTAGCTTACTTGTTTAACAAAGCTCTTAGGAGACCTAGATGTTCGAGACGATAAGCAAGTTGGCATCATTGATTAAAATAGCGGTTGCGGTGATACGTAGCGGCTGCGGTGATACGTAGCGGCGTAGCAGTGTGAACTTTTTAAGTGGTCAAAAGAATTCAAATATTGTGTAGTAGCCAATCTTGTGTTTTTTAAGTGATTTGAAACCATATAAGCGTAGAGACAACTTTAGGAAAGACTATTAAGGAGAAAAGATAATGTTTTAAATTAAAATAGATTGGCTCTGGTTTTACACCGTAGCGCAACTATTTTTAAAATAGCGTAGCGGCCCCAACTACTATTGTCGATAATGCGGGTGCTATGCTACGCAGCGGCCGCTATTTTGAACCATGGTTGGCATGACGAACATCTATCTCATCATCACTATCATCAGAGCCTTGTCCCTACTATTTTGGGGTTGTCTACATGAATCTTGTTTCTTCGTTCTCATGAGCCAAATCCTCAAATAGGTTACACTCCTTTAGATATATCCTTACTACTTCCGTCCACGCCCTTTTCTATTAATTTCACATGTAATTGGGTTAGGTTCAGGTCAGGTCAAGTTAGGCCTTTGTGGAAGATACGTATGAGTCGCCCACATATATCTTGTAGATTGTAATATCTGTTAAACCAGGGACACAATACCTGTATGATTCTGTATACAAGAAAACAAGAGCAATATAAATTGGGGGTCGACCATGACACACTTTAGAAGGCATAAAATCCCCCCGAAGACAAAGATGACTTCGACAGAATGAGAAGAGGACCAAGCCACGAAGCCGAAGGAGAAAACGAAAAACCCAGGTAGGCCCCTCACTTGATTGCCAGTAATTATTCCTGATAGAGTCGGAGTCGACTGTATTGATGCCTTTGTGAAATATATATTTTGTTGAAGAGATGTCTTCAAGATGTTGGAAGATCGACTCCTTCGTTCAATGATGATCATTGGAGCCTTGAGGATTTATTTGAATGTTTGACGGTTACCAAAACAATACGTGAGCTCTTCAAGAAAGGTCGAAGAACCCTAAAGCTAGAGGAAGAAAGCCACTAGATTTTATTAGGTTCAGAGGATCTCTTGTACCATATCATAACAAAACTTATGCCTTCCAAAGTGTGTTGACCCCCTGTGGTCTATTGTAAGCTTGATATACATTGTTATACCGTTCTCTATCAACTTAAGCTTTTAAAGTAAGTGGTTGTCAACATGGTATTAGAGTGGGAGGTCGAGTGTTCAAACCCCCTAGGCTGTTGTGCCTTCTATTCTCCCACGGTTGGTGTGATTCCTATGTGGAGCCCCTGTACCCTCCCATGGAGGGTGTAACTCCCATGAAGGAGCCTGCACGTTCGGGGGCGGAGTTGGAAGCTTGATATACATTGTTACACCGTTCTCTATCATCTTAAGCTTTTAGAGTAAGTGGTTGTCAACATGGTTGACCCTTAATATATATATATATATATTTCTATTCTTTCCTTGCATAGAAAATCATACAGGTATTGTATCCCTTGATTTAAAGGATATTACAATCTACATGATATATATGAATGACTCATATGCCTATCTTCCACAAAGGTCGAACTAGACCTGACATGGACCCAACCCAAATACATGTGACATTAATATACAGGATGCTTAAAGATATGTTATATATTGTTGAGGATTTGATTAAAGGACCGAATACCTGAATTAAATATTGTAATTGACTTGACTAAAGGATGTAATCTGTTATGAATATTTGATTGAGAGAATATTAAAGGAGGTCGACCCATTAAGGGATGAGCAACCCGTTTCACTGCAACCTTTCTCTTCCCATCATCTTTGATTATAGTGCTAGTGAATCAAATTATCGGAGAACAATTGACTATACATTGGTAATTTAATTTTCATTGCGATCCTTTCATTATCTACTGGAAGGGATTAACATTGCGCTAGTATAGTAAAACTAAATATTGCTAAAATTAATTAAGATACATTTAAATCATAATATTTACACATTTCAGCCTTTTCTATGATATCTTTATTTATCTTGATCTTTTGGAACTCGTTTTGTATTTTTAAAGATCGGCTCAGGTTTTGAATCCTCAATGAAACTATTAATGTGACGAAGAAAATCTGAGTTGAAATGTCAATATGCCAAGGCGACGTGTAGAGTCCCTTCATTGATTAAAGTTAATTAGTTGAAGGCACTCAATTATATTTTGACCTATATTCTTTGCTTCTTGCCTATGAATTTTTTTGTTCTCTTAACTTACTGTTATACTGATTAAAATAACAAAAGTAAATAATATGAAGTAAGTGATTCACATACTTCTTGATGAACATTCATGCAGATTTGCATCATGTATCTCACTCTTTATGGTTGTTTATAAAACAATTTTTTTTATGACGTGGGCATCCCTGAGATCTTTGACCCAACAGTTGCAAGACATTCCAATTGTTTTATTGCAATGAAGAAAATTGAACTTCATGTTTAAACATCTGCATATGGCCAATTCATTCTTCTTCTTGTTTTTTTCCTCATTCTGTAATATTTTATTGTTTGTTTGGGCGTAAAACAATCCAATCATCAAAGTAATACATTCCTCACAATTCTCCATTGCATAACCTTGTTTTTGGTTATTTATTAACAGGGAACTGCAAAAGGCAACTCATAATTTTACAACAATGATAGGTCAAGGTGCATTTGGGCCTGTCTACAAAGCTCATATGACAACTGGAGAGACAGTTGCTGTTAAAGTGCTTTCAACTGATTCTAAACAAGGGGAGAGGGAGTTCCAAACAGAGGTAATTTTAAGTAATTTGTTCATGAGTGTGTATATTGATAGAGTGAGAATTCTCATAAAATCTACAGTACCCTCCTTGGCCTTGTATTTATATTAATAGGTACAAGTACAATTACATGAACACCCTTAGAAAAGAGTTTGTAGAAAAAATAAATACAAGGGTAATCTAGGAATGCCTAATTTTCATGTAGTTATCTAGAGGGACTTGGATTTAAGATATTATGTTCCTTAGGTGTACCAGAATTGGTACTCTGTTCACACTCCCCATCAAATTGATGCAGATCATCAAGACACATCAATTTGGATACCAAGAAATTATGACGATCACAAGTCATTGCTTTAATAAATGGATCAGCAATCTGCAGCTTGGATGAGATGCGTGGAATTGTAATTCTTTCAGCTTCATAATGTTCACGAATGAAATGATGATGAATTTCTATATGTTTGGTCTTTTCATGAAATTGGATTCAACACAAGCCTTATAGCACTGTTATTTTCTGCATAAACAACAATTTTCCTCATTATTCATAATGTAATTTTTCTTAAGCTTTGTAAGGTTGTGTTTGTTTATGAAAGCCAATTAGTGAAATAGCATCTTTGATTGAATGGTATTTGGGTTCAGATTTTGGTGCATTTTGGAACGTACTGTAGAATTGAATAGAAACCCAAAAGGTCGAGAACATCAAGAGAGTAAAAAGTCATTTAGAAATTGAAAGGAAGAAGAGAATATTTGAGCTTGGAAATGCCATTCTCTTTATAATCTCTCAGTCTCAATAGTCATTATTGTCAGAAGTTCACAATCATCCAATCTATGGTCTGCAAAGTAGACTTTCCAGATCACTTGTAAATTTTAACAAAAGTTCATTTATTAATTTTAAGATTTTCAAACAGGTGTCATCCATAGGAACAAACTGTGTTCCAAGTTTTTTCTGGTGAATAGCACTTGTACCTCTTTTTCAAACTTGGATATACAAGGAAAATACATTTAACGACCTTTTCATCTAGTCTGACTCGTTGGATTTTGGAACCTATTAAGATTAAGAATACCTCATCTTTCGGTTTCATTAGCTATATCCACGTACTTGGTGTACAATCATCAATTAAGGACACAAAACATTTAAAGCCAAGAACAAACATTGTAGGAGCCGAGCCCTAAACATATGAATGACTAATCGCGAAGAACATCACACTTTTTTTTTATTGAAAATAGGTGGATATAAAGATTCATAATGACTTATTGCTTGACATGTTTCATAGTGACTATGAGTAATATTCTTTAGAGAAAGTAACGGTATAAAATTTTAAACTAGATAATGGAATACAACATCAATGACTGCCAATTCTGACATGACTTATTATCAGAACGTTCACTAGAAGACAAAGATGCAGAAAAGATGTTATCATTGTTGTTAGAATCCTTGGATTTGTATCCGATTCCCAAATCCTACAATTTGTATTGAATTTTAGAGAAAGACATGAGTTTCTACACAATGGATCCCAGTTAAAGGCAAATGTTCAGATTCATGTGTGAATCTTGTTGGATGTGGGCCTGGGGCCCACACTTGATGGCCACAAAAGACCCTTATAGGCTTGTTGATTTAGTATACAGAAAATCTCTCCACTTCCTCTCTCTTTTCTCATGAACGTTGCTATGAATTTGGAGGCCGGTTTCGTCGAGAAAAATACATTCGATCGTTTGGTTGTTGTTGATAAATAGGACCCCTCTGATTCATGGACTGGATGTAGAAAAAGCAGAAGAAGAAAGAAAAGAACTCTCGATATGATAAACTGGTTTTCTTGGTGATCCCCAGCCCGTTGTGTATTGTTGTGAGAAGGCGAAAGGTTGAAGGAGATACCACAAAACTTCTTCATAGATCTCGCTCCGTTTCTCCAGAAAAGAAATGAACAGAGGAAGCTTTTCCCTTTCTCCAGATTAGTAACTGTTTAAGACAAATCAAAAGAAAGAGGAGGCAAGGGTTGACGACCTCTGCATACAACTCTAGTGGAAGAGGGACACGCGTGCTTGGTCACCTTGTTGCCATGATTGCTCTTAACTTTTTTTTTTTATTTTTATAACAACAAAACTTTATTTCAACGCAAAGGGAAAATACAAAGACAAAAGGACAAAC
Source organism: Cinnamomum chago (assembly GCA_038049695.1). Lineage (NCBI taxonomy): Eukaryota > Viridiplantae > Streptophyta > Magnoliopsida > Laurales > Lauraceae > Cinnamomum > Cinnamomum chago. The sequence continues at coordinate 39,499,829 of CP142458.1, forward strand.
TAAATAAGGGACAACAACAAAAAAGAAGAAGTTAGCTATCAAAAAAGATAGTTTCTCGAGTGAGTCCTTCCTTTGCAAAACCATCAGCTATCACATCGGCCTCTCTAAGAATGTGATGAAATGAAGCATGAAGCTGATTGGAAATATCCAGCTTTTCTTCCATCCAATCTGTCAATCTCCAAGGATACATGGTCTTACTGTCACGATATATGTGGGTTCAGGCCCACAGGCCAACCTGCATAATTGTCTCAAATCCAAGTCCAGATTGAGTAGATCAAATTGATAGGATTTGGTCAAAGTGTACATTGTGTAATTTCCTTTTAGATAGATTCCCATCATTAATTTAGATTGTACAGCCATATAATGTTCAGATTGGTAGCCATGATTAAGGCACTTTTCATCCTATTTAATGCAAGGGTCGATCTCTAAGGGGACACCAAATTCATATGCAACTCAGTCTTTTGCATTATATCAATTCTTGTATTAATTGATATGGTATCAGAGCTGATACTGATCGTGGGAAGTTCTTGGGGATCTGTCAACCTGCTGTTTTGAAAACAGCTCTTGGGAAAAGCAAGCAGATCAAGAATCTGTTCTTGATTGTGGTTTTATTTTGAGTCTTGTTGGCATACTGTTGTTGGGAGAAACAAACTTGTGTTTCAGAAGCAAACAGATCAAGGATCTGTAATCTTGGCAACAACCAGATCAGGGATCTGTGTTCTTTGGAAGTAGACAGCCGGAGGAAACCTCTTTTGTCACAATATAATCAACAGTGGCCCACCTGCGATCATCATGGCATCTTCAGAAATCTCTACAGCAGTGGTCGACTTCCTCTCCTGGTAAATTTGGAGATTTTTTCAACATTTTTCCAAGATCAGAGGTAGGCCATTTGACCCGACTAGTGATTTTCCAGTTTTCTAAAATAGTTTTGATCACAGCCGTACAAAATCTTGGATTGTGGATGGATTTTGATGAATCTTGTATTACTGGAAAAATATTTTGATTCTGCTTGAACCTTGTTGATCTGATTCTCAATCAGATCAAGGAGTGGGCCCCACGCAGGGAATTAGTAGTCACTAGTCAGAATTCAGGTCGCCTGGACCTTTTATTTTGTGAAACTGATCACAGACAGTTTTCTGTCATTTCTGCACTGTTTGGCATCGGCAAACAGCCTGTTTTGATCTTCTGCACTACCATTTTTACTTCTGTCTGGTGCTGCACTGTTTGGATTTTACACTTTTTGGTTTGCTGCAATTTGGTTCTAGTGCTGTTTAAGTGGAGAAATCTGGGGTAAAATTGATTTGATTCAATGGAAAAAATTATGGAGCTTGGCATTTCAGTTTCAACTGTACATTGAAGCTAAGGAATTGTGAGGGCATGTTTCTGGTTCTGATCCCAAACCTACTGAGGGTGAGAAATTAATTTCTGCATGGAATACCAAGGATGCCAGAATTAAAACTTGGATACTTGGATCTGTTGAAGATCATCTAATTATGAACCTCAAACCCTATAAGACTGCAAAGGAAATGTGGGAATATTTGCAAAAAGTTTATCATCGTGAAAATTCTGCACAACAGTTTCAATTGGAATGTGAAATCGCATTATATTCACAAGGTAACTTGTCCATTCAAGATTACTATTTTGGATTCCAAAACCTCTGGACTGAATATGACAGCATCAAATATGCAAGTGTCTCTGTTGATGTTCTTGCTGCAATCCAAGAACTTCAAGCTAGTCAGAGAGACCAATTCTTGATGAAATTACGTCCTGAATATGAGCATCTCACATCTGCTCTAATGGGCCGGATGCCCTTACCATCCTTAGATGTCTGTCTGAATGAACTTCTCCGTGAAGAACAACGTCTCTTGACAAGAGCCCATCTAGTCCAACAAAAAAAAAATGAGAACTACACTGTTGCATTCTCTGCGAGAGGCACTCCTCAGACTCATCAAAATCCTCAGACCACTCACAATGCTCGGGTAACTCAGACAGCTCAGACTCCTGATATGAGGAAGGTGCAATGCTACAGTTGTAAAAAGTTTGGCCACATAGCAACCCAATGCAATCAAAAGTTTTGCAACTATTGCAAAAGAAAAGGGCATATCATTACTGAATGTCGCCGTCGTCCGCAGTCTCAAGCATTTGTTGTCACATCTGATTCTTCTCCTGCAAATGCTAGTTCCACATTATTGCCTACTCAGCCTGGATCTTCTACTGTTGTTTCTATGCATACACAGCTTGCCAATTCTCCTCTTACCCCTGAGTTAGTCCAACAGATGATTGTCAATGCATTGTCTGCATTTGGCATTTCAGGTAAATCAAAATCACCTTCCCCTAATTGGTATCTTGATTCCGGGGCATCAAATCACATGATCCCTTCTAGTGCACATCTCTCAAATTTGAAACAATATACTGGAAATCACCACATCCAAACTGCTGATGGAGGAAAAATCTCTATTACTGCCATCGGAGATGTTTCTAGTTCTCTTCCCTTAAAACATGTTTATCTCTGTCCAAGTTTAACTTCAAATCTTCTTTTGATTGGGCAACTTGCTGAGAATAATTGTAATATCTCCTTTTCTTTTTCTGGTTATGTTGTGCAGGACCAGGTGTTGGGGAAGGAGGTTGCAAAGGGGCCTAAATGTGGACGCTTTTTTCCACTCAACCTATCTACAATAATTGGGAATAAAGATGCAAATGATTTTTGTTTTTCCGTTCAAAATAAATTGCAGTATAGTAAACTTGGACATCCCAATTTCAAAACTATGTCACTCATGTTTAACTGTGGTGTGTTGAATAATTCTTCTAGGAATATTTCTTTTGATTGTCACATTTGTAAAATGGGAAGAAGTATGACACTTCCTTTTTCTCCATCTACTTCCTTTAGTACCGAGTGTTTTGAATTAATTCATAGTGATGTGGGGCATTGCCCTTACTTTATCTCATGCTAATTATAAATACTTTGTGACCTTTATTGATGATTATAGTCGGTTTACATGGGTCTATTTTTTGCATTCTAAAGATGATGTGTTCAATGTTTTAAAAATATTTTGGCATATGTTGAAAATCAATTTTCCAAATGCATTAAAATCTTGCGATCAGACTCAGGAGGAGAATATACGTCAGCAGAGTTTCAAAAATTCTTACAACAAAAAAGGATTCTTTCTCAAAAAACCTGCCCATACACACCCCAACAGAATGGCATCGCTAAAAGGAAGAATAGACATCTTCTTGATGTAGCTAGATCTCTTATGCTAGACTCTTCCGTCCCTCCTCGTTTTTGGGTAGAAACTCTCTCAACGGCTGTCTATCTTATAAATCGACTGCCCTCTTCCTCTATTGCAAATGAAACCCCTTTTTTCCTTTTATTTAACACCACTGACCACACCATCATATGATGATCTTCATGCTTTTGGATTGGTGTGTTTTGTTCATCTCCCTCCTACCGAGCGTACCAAACTTACAGCACAATCTGTAAAATGTGCATTTTTGGGATATGCCAGTAACCAAAGGGGATTTCTTTGCTATGATCCTCAAGTTTGTCTCATTCGTATATCTTGGAATGTAGTCTTGTCACAATCAATATTTTTCTCAACAATTCATTGATCCCTCAGATTCTCCTTCTTTTGTGACACTACTTGGTTTTTCTGACAAAACACCATTTGTTAAGTTTAATCCTAATTTTATGTATCATAGGCATGTTGATAAGCAGGCTATGGGTAGTACTCCTCCTAAGCCACATCCGCCATCTGGTCCACCTGGTGTTGCCCCTCTCCATCGTTCCACTCGTATTTCTGTCCCTCCTGACCGGTATGGTTTGACCCATACATCTCTAATGGCAACCATGACCTCTACCACCATGCCAAACTCGTACTCTCAGGCTGTGCAGCATGAATGTTGGAATAAAGCTATCCAGGAGATGCTCTTGTGCACAATCATACTTGGGATGTTGTTTTGTGCCCTTCCTCTATCAAGTTGATCGGATGCAAGTGGATTTACTCCATCAAACTTTAATCAGATGGCACCCTGGACCGGTATAAGGCACGTCTTGTAGCTCTTGGAAACAAACATGAATATGACATTGACTATGATGAAACATTCGCTCCTGTAGCAAAAATGACTACAATTAGGACTATTCTTGCTGTTGCTGCTTCTCAGTCCTGACCTCTCTATCAGATGGATGTAAAAAATGCTTTTCTACATGGCGATCTCAAAGAAGATGTCTACATGAGACTTCCACAAGGCGTCTCGGGGTACCCAAAGGGTAGTGTTGCAAAATTACATCGATCCCTTTATGGACTTAAGCAAGCTCCTCAGGCATGGTTTGAAAATTTTCAAGAAGCCCTTGTTCACCTAGATTTCCATCCAAGTCCTTCTCATCCTTCCATGTTTCTACATCATGCGTCAAATTACTATTCTTCTTGTTTATGTTGATGACATCATCATTACTGGCCCTAATGCTGATATGATTTATCAACTTCAAGCTTCTCTTCATGATTCCTTTCAAATGAAGGATCTCGGACCTTTGACCTATTTTTTAGGTCTTGAAGTTCATCAATCAGCTAAGGGAATCTTTCTTAACCAGCATAAATACACTATTGATCTGATTGACATGGCAGGACTTCAAAATTCCACTCTAATTGACACTCCAGTTGAAGTCAATGTCAAAATTGGGAAAGACGACGGTGATCCTATCCCTGATCCTACTATGTATCATCGATTGGTTGGTAGCTTGATTTATTTGACAACTACTCGCCTTGATATTTCATATGCTGTCAATTTGGTAAGTCAGTTCATGACTAATCCAAAAATCTTCATTTGGCTGCTGTTCGTCGAATCATTCGGTATATTCTTTGGACGCCAACTCGTGGATTATATTTCCCGGTGAATAGCTCCATTACACTAAAAGCATATTCAGATGCTGATTGGGCTGGTTGTCTCGACACTCGCCGCTCTACAACCAGATGGTGTATGTATCTTGGTGATAGCTTGATTTCTTGGAAATGTGAAAAACAAGATAGAGTCTCGAAATCCTCTACTGAAGCCAAGTATCGTGCTATGTTTTCTACTTGTTCAGAAATTATTTGGCTTCTCAGGTTACTTTCAGATATTTCCTGCAATTGGTGCGACACCTCTACACGCAGATAATACTAGCTCAATTTGTATTACTGCCAATCCAGTATTTCATGAGCGCATCAAACACATTGAGGTAGATTGTCATTTTATCCGCCATGAGTACAAGAATGATGTCATCAGCCTTCCACACATCTCCTCTAATCTGCAAACAATTGATATATTTGCTAAAGCGCTTCCTCGCCCTCGACATCAGTTCTTGGTTGGCAAATTGATCCCTTTTGATTCTCCAGCATCAATTTGAGGGGGGTTGTCACGATAGATGTGGCTTTAGGCCCACAGGCCAACCTGCATAATTGTCTCAAATCCAAGCCCAGATTGAGTAGATCAAATTGATAGGATTTGGTCAAAGTGTACATTGTGTAATTTCCTTTTATATAGATTCCCATCATTAATTTAGATTGTACAGCCATATAATGTACAGATTGGTAGCCTTGATTACAGCGCTTTTCAAGGGGGCACCAAATTCATATGCAACTCAGTCTTTTGCATTATATCAATTCTTGTATTAATTGATACTTACCCGATCCCCATTGAATAGCAGAAAAGGAGTCTCCTTCAATAAGAGAGAAATAACCACCCAGCTTTAATAATTCCCAACAACCAATTAACATAGCAAACACTTCAGCTTCATTAGCATTCGACGCTTCCACTGGCCCAGAAAAACTCCTAACAATATTACCAGATTGATCCCTTATAACACCCCCTATACCACCTCGCCTAGATGATGTGTGAAAGGTCCCGTCAAAATTAAGCTCTAGAATACCACTAGGAGGAGGCAAAAGATAAGTTCTCTCTCTTTCCTTATTATTATTATTATTATTATTATTATTATTATTATTATTATTTTTCCTCAAATCACAATACAGAAGGAGAAAGCCCTTAAAGTGCCATCAATCCATTGCATCTAGGTCAAGATCAAGGCAAACTCAACCTGACCTAAACTGTTTGGCCATTTTATTTAGTTGATAGTAATTTTCTGAGAAGATAAATAAAGAATTTTTTCTTGGCCAAAAAGAAAATTTTGGCCAACTTGATAGTAATTTTCTAACCCACTTGATAGAAAAAAGGGTAGTAGCATATCTGCTTGGTTCTTTTAGCAATCAAAACCTGTGCCTCTTGTTGCTGGTCCATATTAACATAAAAACAATTGCATGAAGAGTTTATTGACTCAAGCATCCCTTAGTCCCATTAGGCTTACATGCTTTGAAAATAATTCCACACTCATTCCCTTTGTTAAAGGGTCAGCTACCATATCGGTTGAGGGTAATAATCTACCGTTACTTCTCCTTTTTCAACCACATCCTGAATATAGCGATAGTGAACATCAATGTGTCCACCCTTAGGGCTATCAGTCCTAGGTCAGTGGATAGTGTTTGTTTCCTAAGCAGAAAGTCGTAGGCTCTGATACCAATGAAGGAGAACGCACACACAGAGGAATCGGAGACAATGCCGTGGGGATGGGGATGACCGAGAAAACCAGTTATCAGATCGAGAGTTCTTTTCTTTCTTCTTGTGCTTTTTCTATATCCAGCCCATGAATCAGAGTGGTCCTATTTATCAACAGCAACCCAACGATCGAATGTAGTTTTCTTGGGGAAACCGGCCTCCAGATTCATAGCAACATTCATGAGAAAAGAGAGAGGAAGTGGAGAGAACTTTCAATCTGATAAACTGGTTTTCTCGGTGATCCCCAGCCCCGCGACATCATCTCCGATTCCTCTGCTTGTTCTCTGATACAATTGCTAGTTGATCCCATTGTTTTAGAGTAGTTGATTGCTAAAAACTTGTTTCTTAATATTCTGTCTAAGTGATTGGTTTATATTACTATCTATTACTTCAGAACATTATTGGGTGATCTCCCTAACTATTACTTCAGAACATTGAGTTTTAAACCAATGGCTAGATCTGTAGTTGCTGCTGAGCTTTCCAAGACTGAAAAACTAAATGGTTTGAACTTTGACATATGGAGAAGAAAAATAAAGTATATTTTAATTCAAGATAGGATTCCATATGTCCTAAAATCAGAAAAACCCATATTAAGTGAAAATCCTATATAATTTAAGTTAAGAAATGGAAGAAATTTGAAGAAGATGATCAAATTGGATGTAGTACCTTACCAGCATTTATGATAAATGTTTTGATTATTGTTTTTCAAAAATATACAGCTACAAAAGAAATGATGGAGGCACTTGCAAAAAAATGACACTACTTCAGATGCTCATGTTCAATTTATTTTAGAACAATATAACTCCTGAAAAATAAAAGAGGGAGAGAGTGTTATAGACCATGTCAATAAAATGTTAGTAATGGCTCAAGATTTAGCTGAAGCAGGGGATATCATTTATGAAAGGATGCAAATTTCAACTATTCTCGATAGTCTCCCCTCTTCTTGGCAAATGGTAAGGCTTCATCCCCAATCTATCATCAGTCTATTAGAATTAGCTAGGAAACTTGCACTTGAACAAAAACATATGGAAATGAATAAACAACCTGATCTCTTATTGGCCAATGATGATAATTACCCTAGAAATAAAGATAAAAAAATTTCTCTGGAAAACTCAATAGAAATAAACAAGGCTTTAAAATTAAAGGTAGGAGGCACAATTTTCTAGAAATAAACCTAATAACATACCAACCTGTTTTGTATGTGGCAAGGTTGGACATATGAAGGCAGATTGCTGGCATAATAAAGATAAAGATCGAGACACAAATGGAAAAAGAAAATAACATTCCAAAGGCAGCTCTTCAAGGGAACGTAAACAAGTTGTATGTATCATCCCTGAATGCCTTTATGCTGACTTTGATCATTATAGATGGTGGATCGACTCTGGTGCAAATCGCCACATTGCTACCTCAAAAACATGGTGTGAAGATTTTAAACAGATCCAATCCGGAGAAATAAAATCTTTATGGGAAATAACACCCATTCAGATGTATTGGTTGTAGGATCATGTAGACAAGAAGTTAGATCTTTGGATTTCATATGGACTAATGTGTATTATGTGCCGAATATAAGGAAAAATAGTCTCAGTCCCTTGTTCTCAAGGGATTTGATGTACGTTTCCAATAAAAGAAAGTAACTATCGGAAAACGTGGCTGCTTACTAGCTTGGGGATATTTGATAGAAGATCAAAATCTGTTTATGTTAAATGTAACTCATCATGATAATAATATAGTTTCTTCATCTTCTACTTATATTGAGGGTTCCCTAATGAATTATTGTCTACATAATGATGCTTATACATGGCACTTAAGATTAGGACATATATGAAAAGACAATTAAGAGGCTTATGAATATAGGGTTGATCCCAAAATTGGACAAAGCTGAGTTTAAAACTTGTGAGCACTATTTGTTGGGAAAAATGACTAAGAAACCCTTCCCTAAGGGTGAAAGGGCAATTGAATTATTAGATGTTAGACATTCAGATATTTGTGAACGTTAAGACGTTAAGACACTTGGAGGAAAATAATATTTTATAACATTCATAGATGATTATTCTAACTATGGATATGTATATCTCATTACTCACAAGAATGAAGCCATATCAGTATTTGATGAGTGTAGAAGAGAAATGGAAAATCAGTTGGGTAGAGCACTATGAACTGATAGAGGTGGAGAGTATGTGTCAAATGAGTTTGATGAATAGGAATTAAGCACCAATTAAAAATGGCTTATACGCCACAACAAAATGGTGTAGCTGAAAAACAAAATAGAACATTGTTGGAAATGTGTCGATTCATGATGGCTCACTCAAGTTTACCTAAGAAATTTTGGGGAGAAGCAGTTAGTGTTGCTACATGTATACTTAACAGGGTACCTACTAAAGCAATAGATCGAACCCCTTAATGAATTATGGACTTGTAGAAAACTAGATCTTGGGAATCATAGAAAGTGGGGTTCTATAGTTCATGTTTTAATCTCATATCAACTTTTAGGAGTAAACTTGAATTCAAAACAGATGGGTGCAGATTTATAGGATATCCTGATCAATCAAAAGGCTGGAGATTTTATCATAAAGATAAAGGTCTCAGTTTTTTTTTTTTTTTTGGTAAAAAGAAGATAAAGGTCTTATTGGAAGCAGATATGCTGAATTTTTAGAACAACTTAAAGAACATGATTACACAAATGATAATCTGAAAACATTAGTGAAAATAATCATTCATTTGATAAAATTGATCCCCTAAGAGAAGTGAACAATTTCCTACTCTTATTGGTCATAAAAGATCAAGGCGTCCTCCATCATATCTAGATGAATTTTATGTGTCTATGAGTGAAATACTAGAAGATTTTATAGATCCGCATGATATGGATGATCCTTGTAATTATGAAGAAGCTATTAGTTCGCATCACTCTAATGAATGGCTAAAAGCCATAAATGAAGAAATCAATTTGATAGTGGAAAATAAAGTTTGGGAACCTAGTGATTTACCTAAGGATAGAAACGCCATTAGTTGCAAATGGGTGTTGAAAAGAAAATTTAACTCAGGTGGTTTGATTGACAAATTTAAAGCTAGATTAGTTGCTAAAGGTTTTTCCCAAAAGGAAGGGTAAGATTATGTTGATACATATTCTCCTGTACAACCTGTTGGTAGCCTTATGTATGCTATATTCTATACCAGACTGGATATTAGTTTTGTTGTAGTCCTGGTTAGTAGATGCCAAAGCAATCCTGGTATTAAACATTGGCACGCCATGAAAAAAAAAATGATAAGGTATTTAGAAGGTACAAAACACTTAAAATTATGTTTTCAGGCTAATAATCTTGAAGTTATAGGACATTCAGATGTCGGTTTTGCCGGGGACAGGGATGATTGTAAGTCCACCTCGGGGTATGTTTTCCATTTTGGAGGTGCTACCATCTCTTGGTCAAGTAAGAAACAAACTAGTGTTTTGCCCGATATACTCAAGATGCGGAATATGTAGCATGTAGTAATAGTATTGTCTCGACCTTTGCTGTTTGGGTACAATGCCTCAGATGATTTGGATCTCAATGTAGTCAATGGACCGATCCAAATGTATTGTGATAATGAATCAGCATTTAGACTCATAAAGAGTGGGGCACATAGCCTTAAGGGTGGACACATTGATGTTCACTATCACTATATTTAGGATGTGGTTGAAAAAGAAGTAACGGTAGGTTACTTACCCTCTGCCGATATGGTAGCTGAACCTTTAACAAAGGGAATGGATGTGGAATTATTTTCGAAGCATGTAAGCTTAATGGGACTTAGGGATGCTTGAGTCAATAAACTCTTCATGGAATTGTTTTTAGTCATGACTGTAAAATCCGTGAAAAGTGTGAAAAGCATCTTGACATGAATGAGGAGCATGGGTGTCAAATCCACGAAAAGCATAAAAATACCTCATGATAGTGATGAAGATAATGGGTGTCCAATCCACAAAAAGTGTGAAAAAGACCTCATGAATAATGATGAAGGCTCCTGAGTAATGAATAGGCAATAAAATTACATGATGATGAAACAATAATAATGAAAGTTTTTAAGTTTCTCCAGTAAAATAAAGTTTGATATTAATAAAAACACCGTAATATTGGGAGCAATATAAATCCATGGAAGAGTGGGATTTTTCGACTCATGTCGTCTGTTTAAAAATAATAATAATGAATAGATGAAAACCATACAATATAATTATGGCTCTTTTTGGCCAAGTGGGAAATGTTGGATGTGGGCCTATGGCCCACACTTGATGGCCACAAAAGACCCCTATAGGCTTACAGATTTAGTCTACCAAAAATCTCCCACACTTGATGGCCACAAAAGACCCTTATAGGCTTGCTGATTTAGTCTACCAAAAACCTCTCCACTTCCTCTCCTTTTTCTCATGAACGTTGCTATGAATCTGTAGGCCGGTTTCCCCTAGAAAACTACATTTGATCGTTAGATTTCTGTTGATAAATAGGACCCCTCTGATTCATGAGCTGGATATAGAAATGCAGAAGAAAGAAAAGAACTCTTGATCTGATAAACTGGTTTTCTCGGTGATCCCCAGCCCCGCAGTATTGTCTTCGATTCCTTTGCGTGTCCTCTTTCAAATATTACAATTCTATACTAAGTTTATCAAATCTTATGATTTAGGTGATTCATCTGGGCAGAAACTAAGCCAAATAGCTAATATTGGTAGTTCTTTTACTTTATTATTATAGCATTTTTGTTTTCATAGTATTTCTAATTTTAAGAGGTTATCTGGTGATAATGGAACTCTAAAATTTTTGTGAATGTTTTAGAGATTAAACAAGAAATAGGCATGTGACTAGAGTATTTGATTGGAGGTATGGATTTGTCCTAAATTCTTCATTTGGTCCTTTTATTTTCCTTTTTCTTTCCTTCAAGAATCATTTATTTAACTTGAGTTGACACATATTGACTTTTTAAACAGATTCATCTATTATGCATATAATATTTATGATCGACTAATACACTTCTATCAATCTTATTTGTGACTGTATGTGTTGCTATGGATGGAAATGGATGAATTATGAATAACTACTATTTTTCTTATTTCTTGATTTTTCCTACAATTTGCGGTACTATTCATGATTCAATTTGAGTCAGTTGAACAATTTGCAATATGATTTCTAATTTTCAAACAATGGATGCTTTCACTTTTTGGACTTAAAATATAATCCACCACTTTCATGCCCGCCCCCAATCTTCGGTCCTTTCACTAGATTCTAAAACACTAGGTGGTAGGGTAGGGATGGGCTAGAGCTTGTCCAAGCCCAGCCCACTAATTGAATGGGCCTGAAATTCGAGCCTGGATCTAGTCCATGGGCCTGATTGATGCAGGCCAAACTACTGGGCCCCACTTGAAAGTTTATTCCAGAAGGCTTGCCTACAAGGCCCAGCAGTGACAGAATCCTCAAACGACAGTTTCTAGTTTTAGCCCTTCTAGATGATTTTCCAAATTTAGTAGATTTATTAGATTTCTTATAAAAGATATGATTTAGCAGAATTAGGGAGTTTCTAAAATTTTATGGCTTGATTACTAAATTTGTGCCAAGACTCTATTATATAAAGGATATAATCCCTTCTCTTTGGGATAGAATACAGAAATTGGATGAAAATTGAGTTTCCCTCAATCGGTGCTTCTCTCTAGTCTTGGGTGTGAGACCTAGACATCCTATTTAAGCTGTTTGGCTTGGAGAATAGCCCGTTGGCTATCCTCCTTCTTTGCGCTGCTTCACTGATAGTCATGCATCCCATTTTGATAAATATGTTCCATGCCTTTGAGCGTATATAGTCCCATACCCAGCCCAGTTAATATTTGGGCCAGAATGTTTGGCAGAGGTGCTGCCCATGGGCCTGAAAATAGATCCCAACTCCTGGACTATATGGGCCAGGCTGAAGCCCATGAACACACTTATGGAATACACGATGAGATGGAAATTGCACTACAATGACAAGACAGCAAAGGTTTAATGGAAAGTAAATTACTGGACAACTTTTGAACATGAAGAACTGATGACAGAGGGGATGGGAGAAACGTTTGACTGTGCTTTTTCCCTCAATGTGGGTTAGAGAACCGTAATTTTTTTTTACTTAACCAATTTTAATATTTTGGGAGATCTGAACCGTTAGAATCTAGGAGGAATTTGTACCAGTGGTTGATAATTAGTGAACTGATGCAAAGATATCTGATGGACCTGTGAACAGAGTACCGTACAGTGGCGGAGCATGATATCTCTATAAAACCGAGTCCCTTTAAATAACTGCTTGTAAATTAGTTAGTTGTTTCCAAGATACCCTGTGCATATCCACTCTTTAAACCCTTTGAAAGGGTTATTTATGTACTCATACATTGTACAAATTAACATAAATACAGGGCACACCCTCAAAGAAGACACAACAGATTTTATGTCAATTGTGAGTTTTTCAGTACTGTTGTTTGAAGACTCAACATCTATGACCAATTTTTGAATTGTTCATGATGCAGAAATTGTACAGTTTTTGTTCATTCCTGTTGTTTTGTACATTTGAGATTCATGGTTTGGTGATTCATATTGTTGATATTATGCCATAGTTCAAAAACTTAGAAGCTCAACTTGACTCAGGGTGCTGCCGAGAAAAGTGTACTCATAGCTGGCCTTGCCCAAGTCTCGACCGAGTCATAAAGTCAAACTCTGTATTAATATATCTAAGAAATAGGAATGGCTTCTAAAGATTTGCTTAAATTGTGAACCAGCATGACCGAGTCAAGCCCACTTCTTGTCTGAGTCAACTGGTGTCTGATCCGAACTCCTTAAGGTCTGAGGTTCTGAACTAGTACTGGGTTTTATGGCCAATTCGAGTAGTTGCAGCTCTGCTGAATGAGTTTTTAAACTACGTTGTATTCCCAACCATGGATGATGGCATTAAAGAACTTGTAGCCTCTTTTGTAGATTGGCTATTAAATTTATCTGTAGGCCATTGGTCCTTCCAATCTGTGGTTATTTTTGTGACGGCCATTGTGGGTAGTTGTCATATGCTCATAACCAAGCTTACTTTTTGATTGGTTTATATTTGATGATACCTTAATAATCAGGTTCCTCATTCAGTAATTGCATTTTTGTCCCCTAAAATTTTTCAGGTTCTACTGCTTGGAAGGTTACATCACAGGAACCTTGTGAATTTGGTGGGATATTGTGCGGAAAAGGGCCAACGCATGCTTGTATATGTGTACATGTGTAATGGCAGTCTTGCTTCTCATTTATATAGTAAGTAACCTTATCAGATGTTCTGTTGAAACAGAAGGTCTTTACTTATTTTCATTCTCTGAACAGGTAGGTAATGCACATGCTCTCATGACTGGTGAGTGAAGAATGTGTTTTCTTGAATTGACCACATTTTGTACATGTTTAGTTTCACTAGTCTGTCCGGGCTTATCTGTATCAAGTGAGCACAGGCAATTCCACCTTTGAATGAATAATCTTCATCTGTATAAGAGAAATTGTCTTTTACTTAGCGGCTTAAATATATATTTTGAAAATGGTGTTTTTCTTGCACACTTTGTGTTTGCTTAACAAGTTAACATGTTAACTTGCCATGTTCCTGGATGATTGGATGTGTAGGTGGAAAGCATGGACCATTGAGCTGGGACTTGAGAGTTTATATAGCCTTAGATGTTGCAAGGGGATTGGAGTATCTTCATGATGGTGTAAGCTTTTACATTATTTCCATAAATGAATCAAATACGAAGTACACAAAATTGTAGTAGGAAGTACTAAATAGATGCTTATCATCTTTGGTTTTATTATGCAGGCTGTTCCTCCTGTGGTACATCGGGATATCAAGTCTTCCAACATATTGTTAGATCGGTCCATGAGAGCTAGAGTATGTGATTCCTTGATTGGATTTAAAATTTGTGTTCCTTTGAAATGCTTTCAGTATTGGAATTTGTTTCGATCTTTCTTGTTTCTTGGAACACTAAATTTGTCACATTTGCTTCAGCCTTCAACGCTTTAAGATTTATATGATTCTCAGCCCCCGTGGTGGAACTAGAAAATTTTGGGGGCCAATTATGTTACCCTTGTTTTTTCCTTCTCATGCACAGCCCAGGAAAATGTATGGTTCTTTTGGCTGTTCTATAAGTGTGTTCTGCAGTTCTGTGTTTAGTGTTTAGTGGTTTAGCAAAAGGCCAAAGATTGGATTGTTAAAATCTTTTGAGAGGAATAATCCTAAGAAAAACGTTCTCACCTTCATGATTCATAAGCCTGTATGGTTGGCCGTAGCTTTACTTGGGTCATCTGTTTGATTGAAAGAGCCCTCTGGCTCCCTTTTATGAAATTGATTGGATAATCCCATATTTCCTTCATTACTAGTAGGACATTACTAGTAGGACCCTATTTTCTCATGAGTTTGCAAAATGAATGATTCTATTAAATTTGACACTTTGTTCTATCACTACATAGAGTATGCTTCATAATAGATGGTTATGATAAATCTAAACCAGAAGACATAGAGATCCTTGGGTATTTTTGATGGGCAGTTCCTATCTAACAATTCACCCTTATATAGGTGGTACACCATGCACTGCCCAATAAAAAGAATTGTATGCCACAATAAGGTGAAAAGCATCCACACCAGATCATTTTTGGATCTTTCAAAGTGATGTTTTACAGCATCTTATGTCATCAATGGCAAGGCCAATCATATCAAATGTCTAGATTACGAAATGGATGGTTCTACTTTGAGGAATTTCCATGGCATTGTATGGCCAGTAATATATCCCCAGATGATCTGTTTCAATTTGGGCCTCGTGTACTTCCCACCTAAAATTGCGTTTGGGGGAGTCCTGGAGTATAGGTTTTTTATGCATCTACTGTTTTGAAAAAGTTTAGGCTTTATACATGATGGAATAACACATATGCTAGTTTGGGCAGGTTGCTGATTTTGGGCTCTCAAGGGAAGAAATGGTAAACCCACATGCTTCTAATGTCAAGGGAACCTTTGGCTATCTTGATCCTGAGTATATATCATCCAGGGCATTTACGAAAAAGAGTGATGTTTACAGTTTTGGAATATTGCTTTTTGAACTGATAGCAGGCACAAATCCTCAACAAGGTCTTATGGAATATATTGAACTAGTAAGATCTCTTTTCTTATAATATTGGGTTTTAGAATCTCAAAAGGCCTCTTTTAGGGCCTGTTTGTTTTCATTATAATACATAGGAATTGCATGCATAGATGCATAGTTTTTAATACCATAAGTAGTTAAAAATGAAAATCAAATGTGATTTTTTAAAAGCAAGCATCGAAAAAACCTTTCCTCTTAGGGAAATAGAATCAAAAGAAAATGGGGAGTGAATAAACAAGCCATCACCGTGGTAGTTCATTTCCTAGCTTCTTTTGACTCTATTTCCCTAAACAGAAAGATTATTTGATGCTCATTTTTTGAAAATCAACCTTTAATCTTCATTTTTAATTGTTAATGGTATGAATCTTATGAATTCAATTCTTTGTATTTTAATGCAAACGAACAAGCCTTTATTGTTGTTCCTGTTTTCATCTCATACTCTACATTTAGCTTTTGCTTCTTGAGGCAACTGTCATTGCTTTTAGAGATTATCTTTGAAGTTTCTTCAAGGGAACTGCTTGGCTTTCTTTAAGGGCATGTTTGTGTAGCCCATTTCCGCAGAAAAGGTTGTAGTTTTTTGCGGAAAACTTTTTTTTCATGTGTTTGGTGCGGCAGTTTTCCACAGAAATGCTTTTTCGCCACGTCAGCTTTTTCCTTCCTAGGCATGGAAATAGACTTCCTATTGGGGGGGGGAGGGGTATGAGAAGTCCATTTCCACGGAAAACTGACCCCCCAATTTCCTTTCTCTCACCCTCACTCCACCCAGCCACCCTCTTTCTTCCTCCTCCCCTCCCAACCCCACCCACCACACACACATACCGACCCACCCACCCAATAGTTTTCACTAAAAAGTGATTTTCACTAAAGAAATCCATAGCTGTACCAAACAACATTAGCACTAATTCATCGAGGAAAACTTTTTTGCTCCAAAACAAGAATTTCTAATTTCCTCAGAAAGCCATTTCTGAGGAATTTAAAAACCATAGAATTTGCTGATGTGGCAATTTCATCTTTCCATGGAAGTTGCCTCTACACAAACGTGCCCTAAATGTTGTTTGGACGATCTTCGCTTATGATTCAGAACCACTACACCTTTCATTAAAATATATATGGGAATTGTTAGGATTGTTGTGTTTTCGGAGGTGACATCCTAAATTGGGTTATCCATGTACTTGTTGGGCAGTTAAATATACTGTGTGCTCTTTGTATATTTAAAATGTTAATACATTAAAATATATTGAGTGAGTCATAGTATTTATTACTCCGCACCATATCAAACTCTTCATTCAGTGCATAAAATGAGAGTTTGTGTATGAAATTCAATTTATAATTGTGTATATGAATGTAGAAACAAGTATAATTGTGCATTCAATTTATATTTCACGATTTCGTCACAAATTGAATGTCCTCGTGACTTGGTAATTGCAATACAACCAAATCTTGCCGTGCATTATTGTACGGAGTTTATGTTGTTTGGTTCCCCATTAAATACGTGGAACCCATCCATTTTGCCAATGGACATGGTAGAGTGCACTATTACTTATGAGGTAAAAAAACCATCATCTAAGATGCATCCAAATGAAATCTGATTAATTATTTCAGCTTGTATATTACCTGTCTATGATTAAGACCTTTTTCTTTAGAAAGTACTGTGGTTCTGAACAAGATTTTTATTTTTTATTTTTTATTTTTGTTGCACTTTGTTAATGTTATACGTGTGTACTAATACAGATAAAAATGAAACCAGCACAAAACTGTAGCATATCAGTGTATGGCTACATCCAGCATCTGATTATATTTTGTCATATTTTACCTCGAATAGGCAGCAATAAACATTGAAGGTAGTGTTGGGTGGGAGGAACTTGCTGATTCCCATCTTGACGGAAAATATGACGTTCAAGAGCTCCATGACATGGCAACCCTTGCATACAAATGCATCAATCGCAGTGCACGGAAACGGCCTTCCATCAGAGACATTGTTCAAGCACTCTCTCGGATTATCAAGTTGAGGCATAGTAGAAAGCATCATAGAAAAGAGCTTCCCATTTCAAGGGAGGAGGTCTCAATTGATATAGATCAATTGGAGACTCGCACTCCAACTGCTGATCATCAGAGATGGGAATCTATTGACAGCACAAAAGATCCTTGCGATGATTAAAGGTTTTTCAACACTATTCTTTGCCCCTGGTGACTTCCTTTTTCCGTTTGACTGTATGATGTCTGCATATTGGAGTGAAGGAAGGCTAATGTTCTGGTGTTTCAATTATAGACTTGGGGCCCTTCATTCAATGTCCCACTGATCTTAACTTCATTGTAACATAGTCGGTTTTGTGTAATTTTTCTTTTGTTCCAAGAGGAAAAATGCAAGTACCAGTCACTTATTTTGGACCTGAATCATTTTCCCTTTATAGTTCATACAAATGATAGAGCTTGCAAAAAGCTTCTTACTTTAACACCTTTTTCATGCAAGTGCATGTATTGTTATCAGAGTCTTACAATTTTCAATTTGTACCTTGGGGAAAAGGATTCAATTTTTACATTTGAATCCAGTTTTTCTAGAGTAATATGAGTTTTATTTATGGCACTATTTATGAATTGAGTTTTACCATAACCAGATCTTGCAATTTGTAAGGGGCCGTGGATGTGGAGAAAATAGACTCAGAAAACAGGTAGAGCAAACTTTCAACAATACAAATTTGAACCGAAGATGATCAAATGCTTTTTGGATGGTCTCATGCCTTGTGATTAGTGTGTATCCCCACAATATCTCGAGTATTCTTAATACGAAGGATTTCCTTGTTACTAATACAGTCTAGCCTATGTTCTTCCGTAGATCCCTTGTTTCACTCCGATAGTATCATAGATTGGGATCCATGCAGTGGAAATGAATGCATTTCCATACTTTAAGTAAATAGATAAAACATAATCTGGATCATCCCACATTACTTAATTTTATTTTATTCTATGAGATCTTATGGAGCCCGTTCTTTTCCACCTCTATTTTCTGTAAATTTTCTCATGAACTAACCTGTTTAGGGAAACTGTCATGTTGTTCAATACTGTTCCTTTCTTTTTCTTTTTCAATTTTTTGTTTAAGGCCTTGTAAGACCAGGGTTTACTTGGAAATCTCTCACATCTTGTGTGAGATGCAACTTTTTTACCACCGAGTGGGATCTGTTATCAATGGAATTTTTTGGAGGCCTTGTAAAGCCAAGGTTTTCTTTAACATTTGGCATACCTTAATTTCACACTAATCTGAATTATACTTCTCATTGGATGGAATTTTATGAAAAGCGTAATTTAAGTTTTTTCTCTTTTTTTTTTAAATGTCATTTAAGAAACTGTCAAACTTCAAGATCCCTAAATCAATGGTTATGATCATTTGATAGACATGACTTTTATTTTCCACAATGTGGTCCCACATTTTTTTGCCTCTATATAAGCCCGGAGGTACCTCAGCAGAATGGTAACCCACCAAATGAACTTTTTAATTTGTTTTGGTAACTTAGATAAGGGGGCTAGGACCATGAGAGTAGATGCTGCTAGATTGTATGTCCTCGATTTAGTGAATGATGTGAATAAATTGATTTATTTTCATAATTGATTATTAATTTCGTGCTTTATTCATTAGATGAATGAGATTTTATTCTATGGTTGCACATAACTATTACATGATGGTTCATAAGATGAACCAGAGCCCTTAAATATGTTAAATGCGATCCATGTCTATAGATGGAATTCACATCAAAGAGACATGGATAACAACTCTTATACTTGAAGTGTTTTAAGAACCAGTAATAAGACTAGGCATCTTACTTCAAAAGGTTGTAGCAGCCACTATGAGATAGTGTGGTTTGTCTCGACCATCAAAATGTAAGACTCTGGATTGTTGTGCTAGTACATTTGATGTACTAAATAACTATGAGTAGCACCTTATGCAAAAGTTGTCTTTGATTAATGAATGCTCTTATAATTTTCAAACAATATGCTCTTAATCTGGAGAGATAAATGGACTCATGTTTATGCTATACATTTATTTTGAGTTATAATTGAGTGAGGCCAACTGTAGGTCAACACCTTCTAGATAATTTCTTGTCAAGGTGGATATTTCATAATCCCACATGATAACTCTCTGATTAGTTTCCTGCCAAGGATTGGTATTGTTGAGAAGTAATATTCCGTCTATAATCCTTGATGTGATGGGTCTTATTTTTTATTTCTCTTTGTGATGATAAATGACCTACTTAATCCAGTGGTTAGAGTATTGCTTTCATACGGCGGGAGTCATTGGTTCAAATCCAATAGTAGGTAGAGGCATCTTGGGTAGATGGTAGGGGACTGGGAAAATATTTCTCAAGATGGAATCTATCATCTAAATGAAAAATATCCCCTCATGCCAATTAACAGAGTTAATCATTGGCAGGTACGCAACCGTTTTGATTAAGAGTTAATCAAATGGGTTACAAGGATAATGAGAGATGGATCTAATTTGGTTGGACAGTTTAATTCCAATGGACCCATGAATATAATTGATGAAGGGACCTCCTTGCAGTAATTAAAAAGTTTAGAGTCTTCTTGTAAATATTCCAAAGACTGGAGTGCAATTGCATTTAATTGTGGATCTGAAACTTACATGAGATGTGGGGTCCAAATGCTACAATTAGAGCCAGATCCAAGGAATCTCTAGTGGTCTCCATGCTAGCCCTAAAGCAGAGTTATAATCAAACAATACTCATTAGAGAAAGATGAGTAGGTTACATAATAGAGAAAGGAGTAGAACTCATAAGAGAATGAGAAGTAAGACTTCTAAAAGTCTCAAAAAGCATAAAATGAGACCCAGGGCTGGATGTCCCATATGCTTGGCACGCCTGACACCTAGGACGTCCAAGAGTGCTCTCTCTCTTTGGCTTCTCTAGTTTGAGTGCGTATAGGGTTTTCTTCTCAATTGAGATTTCACCATTTTCTTTGAGAATATCTATGCGATTGGGTCATAGCATGGAAGATCACCTAGAAGATCCTGTTTGCAAAAAGGATTTTGCTTTGCATAATCAAGAACATCAAAGTCCAGATTTGAGCACAAAATAGCTCCTCTGAAATAGATTTGCACTTGTCTGTTTGTAGATCTAGATGATTTTTTGTGAATGTTTAGATCTGTCTTTTTTGTTGATTGATCTTTGATCTTAATACAATGAGATAAGGGTTTTTGGATCTTGGGATTGAGTTCTTGGGCTTTTGGGTGTCGGTTCCTTCAAAGTTTTGAGATCACGTATGTATGGAAGGCCCACCTACTTCAAACAACCACATGGTGAAAATTATTGCCTTGTGGACTCGTACCAACCAATGACGAGCTGTGTAAAAGAAAGACTCAAGATGGACACTCTGTTCATGTGTTTTGTTGGTGACTGGCCTCACCAACGAAGACATCGGAACTATCCCTCTCGATCAGGCCTTTGGTGCACACGCACACCTCACCAGGATCGTATTTGCATCAGTACAGGCTTGCATTTCCATTTCGTTTCCATTTCATTACAATACTCTGTCTAAGGATTTCAATTATGGTCTTCATAATGTGAGTGACATCAAACATCCTCCTCAAAGTGGAGTGACAACACCCTAGCTGTAGACTAGGGAAATCTGAAACTACATCATGTTCTGTAAGGATTTAGTTGGCTAATTCATACGGGTTTGGACAAAACTGGGTTTTCTTGAAATCTTGTATTGATTCTAGGAAAGGACTGCAAGAGTTCTAAACAGAAAGTGATCTAATGAGTTCGGATTCTGCTAAATTGAATTGAGCGACCATCCATCCACTCGAGCGGATCAAACAGAGTGTTAATCGCTCGAACCTTCAATTCGTGCGCTCGAACGATCAAGGTTATGGAAAACAGTTTCAAAGTTCACACGACAATCGCTCGAGCGAACCTCTCACAGAGAGTTGTTCGCTCGACCACATATTATTGTTCGCTCGACCAACGAATCAGTGCGCTGTTCGTTTGTTTCCAGAGAGCGGGTTGCTTGAGCGAATACTATGACCGTTCGAGCGAACCTGAGAATTCTAAATAAAGAAGAACTCCTCTTTCTAATTTCTCTGAAGGAAGTTACCTGTTTGAAGAAGCTTTATGAAGAAGCTTTGGATGCAGGAAATATGTTCTATAAATAGGCTTTTCATCTCTCCTCTCCATAAAACTCTGAATTAGAAGAAATCTAAGAGTGTGAGAGTTTGAGAGATCCATTGTTCTGCCCCAAGGCTGCCAATACAGAAGCTATGCTGATGATTCAAGTCTTGGTTTGATTCCACCACTTCTCTTGAAGACTCCGTTGTTCAAGCGCGGTGAAGGTGCACGGCGAGCAGTCGGCAAGTTCTTTACAGTCCTTAGGTTGAGTCAGCAACTGGAAAATGGTTGTGAGTTTTCTTGTAACTTTCAATTCATAGTGCTTGGTTGTTTGTTGGCCTAGACGATAAGGCCCATGGTTTTTTTCCGAGTAGGGTTTTCCACGTAAAAATCTTGTGTCCTTCTCTCTTATGGTTTGATTGTTTTAATCTGGATTAGGGTTAACTATTAGTTTAATCACTTGTTATTGATATTCATCTGAGATCGTATAAGTTGGACCTCTGCCTGTATTAAGGCAAGTTAAGTGGTTTTTCATGTTCCACGGTAATGTGAAGTTAACTATAACTCCACACAGTAATAGGGCCAAACTATAGCTCCCCTACCACACATGATAGTATCCAACACGCGATCACGGAATAAGACTTTATGACAACACTAAGAACGCTAACATCGTTTAATTGAATCGGTCTCATATTTCATATTCTTCAATTCATGGAATGCAGGTGTTCACCGCCTTTTAACATCATTCAGTCACTGATCCAGTTTTCAACATAAGTTCCAGTATCCAGCTTTATTCATATTCATATACATATTGCATTATTCAAGTAAATAAGTCCACTCATTCATGTTTCCCTTAGAATATCGGATACACCAGTATATCCCTTTCTCAAATATCATTGATTATAAGCTACGATGTGATGCTTTTACCTTGAGGACCTAGGGTTGGATCCCTGGGCATTTATGTGAAACAATGGTGTCGACGTCACTCAACCATGAGTGTGATGGGTTTATAGTTTGTCATCACCATCACAGGTTTCGGCACCTATGATAGGTTTATAGTTTGTTATAACCATCACAAGGTTTAATCTCTCTCTCTCTCTCTCTCTCTCAAAATCATCCAACTTTCTTGCTGCGCCCTCTTCAATTTGCTTCACTCGTGTGGGTAATTTTCTCCTGCAAATGTTCCCACATATGGTTGTCATGGTCGGGGCCTTTAAACTTAGGGGATTCCACTCTTTTGATGGCCCCACGTCTACTTGAACATTGGATGGGAACATCTTCAGCACATATTTCGCTAACCAGTACGATCACTCTTTGTTGAACTGTGGGATCTGTGTGGTTCACTCGTCCAAACATTCAAACCAATTAGTTTTAAAGAACTGGTCAATAAATAAAAATTGATATATAAAATATGACAGGCTAAATCTGAAACTCTAAATTGTCATTAGTTTCATCTTTTAAACTTTGAAATACAACTTTAATGTTTGTCAAAGAAGTATTAGTTTTGAAACTTGACATTTTTTATTTGATCTTTTATTGAATCTTTACTATAGTTTTACCAGTTAGATGGTCGTTTTGTAAAATGTTGATCAATGCACAGCTACAACTCCTTAGCATGTGGATGTTGAGTTATTTGAATACACGTGTACTTTCTGTTCCTGGGCCCTGTTTGGATCCACAGAACTTGGTTGCCCTGAACACAGTTTACTACGAGTAAGTCAAATATCTGTCCCCGGCTGTAGCTAAGGGGGGCAAGGAACATCAATGTCCAAGGGTGTGCGAGTTTGAGTCTCTTCTCTTCTCAAATCGAAAGAAAAGAGGAAAAGAGAGAAAAAAAATATAAAAAAACCGGCAGGTAAGTCAGATGATTGAAATGCATAAACTGAGTTCCCGATCTTGGTTTATAAAGATCCAACTTCTACCTGCTAAATTACAATAAGGTTTGCCATAAAGGTCGAGGCATTCTGGAGAAGTTTTTTTTTTTTTTTTTTTTTTTCGCTATCGGAGGGTTCCCAACCCTTTGGGCTGGACTAATCCCTCCGGGCCCAGAGGGAAGCCGGACATTCTGGAGAAGTAGACCATAGAAGAAGCATTCTGGAGAAGTAGAACATAGAAGACTCTTTGCAAGGTTACGTGTAGATGGACCTCTGGTTAAGGGGACCCAACTCTTGTTAAATTATAATTTATTCTGGAGGAAAAGACCGAAATCAGGTGATACATCACCAATTCAAATTGAAATTGAGGGCATTAAAACTTAGTAGACCCCATTGTAGTGGTTGGGATATTTTTCAAATGAACATGATCATATGACCGTTGATTGAGTGGGCCAAATGTACGTCAAGTAGACAACATGCACGGACATAAGAATCATAGATCCATAACTTTGTTCTTCGGAATATTTATTTTGGTTTTAGGATATAATTGATTGAAGATAGAATGTTAAAGTTGTTCGAACAGAAATGTTCTGGCACGAAAAAAGAACATACTAAAACCCATGAGAACAAGTTGGCTGTAAATGGTTTGCAAGTTTTGCCTTGAATGATGCATATGAACGAGTGTAATCTGGAAGCTCTTCATATGGATTAGAGGTGGGTAAAAGATTACCATCATCTCCTGATTCAAACATCTAACAGTCTAAAGTTTAACCGTCATATTAGTGACTATATCAGTTAAACTTCCAGGCCCTTTAGATAGACGCTTACAACTCACAATCATCAGACATGCCCATTTTTAGGTACTTCCACACTGAGAACTTCCAATCCCACTTTTACTACATGTCTGCCATACTAGAAGTTGAACCTCAAAAAAGGAATTAGAAGTTCCAAACTTCTTAACCATTGGCAGCCAAAATTCCTCGTCCAAGAACTACACAAATCCAGAGGTCAAAGAAATCCAACATCCAGATTAACTAATAATTAATGCAAGCCTATATCTCCATATGTTTGACGCAAGACCCATACTAGAATAAAGACGAAAAAGAAAATAGCATAGAATAGAGACAGAGTAAACAATTGTCCCTTCGAAAGTAACAGTAAGATATTACTGATAGCTTCCCCAAGCCAAAAGCTGTCCAGCATTTATGAAAGCTTACATCGACTGAAACTAAACTTGCAAGGGCCCTGGAAAAGGTAGAAAGGGAAATGCCTCATTCAGCCAACAGTCCCACAGATTTGAAGTACTCCACCGTTTCATCATAAATCTCTTCGATCCCATATTTGAAGGTGAACCCTGCTTTAATGAGTTTCTCTGAGGAGATGCTCAACTTGGGTGTTGCTGGAAAATCGCCAAAACTGCAGTTTATTGGATTACAAAACACAAGTTACAACAATAAAAAAAAAAAATATGATGAGGAACATCTGGGTTCTGGTAGCTGTCATAATGTATTTGGACCCAGGCCTCAATTGAGATATTCATTCCGATGTCTGAATCCATATCCAAATGGGTATGTATTTCAAGACCTGCAATATACCCAAGCACACAATGTATACCTGAACTAGAATATGCACCTAATCTGGGCCTGAACCCGTGTATAATTTGCTGTAAGAAATTATTTACTTCTATACCTAAAGAATAATTGTATATATGTCATATTTTATGTATACACAAATTATATTTACCACTATATATAATTACTTTTTCGAGTATTCAGGTCCATATGGTGAATGGGATAAGGCCCACATTTTAAAATTGGCCTTAATTCTAGATTCATACCTGATTGGTTGAGTCGAGTCTGTTTGACATCATGTGGTCTAAAGACGATAAGATTATCAAATTCAAAGACAACTTGGTATTATATGCGAAAGATTCAGAAACATGGAAGATTTTCACCTACGACTATGAGCAGACTGGATACTGTGTAAATGAGGTCCATCTCATGTGGCCCACTTAGATGCATTCCTATCATTGGGGGATGAATAGGAAGGCCTCTTTGTTGATACAGATCATGCAAAAAACTGTCCCACCAGATTACCCAACCGCTTGATTTAACAGGCTAACAGTCTTTTAACCATAGTGAAAAATGTTTCAATGATCAAGGGTGGACCTAAGTGGACCCCATAGAACTGGACAGCAGATGCAGCCCGCTCATAGGAGAAAATTCTCCTTAGAAACATAGTGACACTTATGAAACAAAATATAGAAACATGAGACACCCTAGTGGCAAGGGTCTCTCATCTCGCACAGCTGCCCAGGGATTGATCGCTGGGGAGGTAGGTTGTCTCACAATAACTGCAGCACTCACTCATCTAGCAAAACAAAATTATGAAAAAAAAAAAATAGAGGATCTAATTTAGATATAGGAAATATGATCAATGCAAGACATAGTTTGTGGCATGGTAGAAGGTGCTCACTATTGCAACCTTGAGGTTGTGTGTTTGAGACACGTTACCAATAAAAAAAATGTATGGAATAAAGACATTATCAGTGCAAGGTGCACAAAACAGAGACAAGGTTGTGGTGTCTTTTTCAGCCATCGAGTGTCACTTCGATCAAATGTTACCTTTAAAAGATGGCAATTAGATCTGCTGTTTTGTATGGTGTCCAATATTTGGGCAAAAAATTAAAAAGTCACAGTAGATGTTGTTGAGATACACACGAAAATATAGTGTGCAGAGTTACAAGAAAGGATAAAATTATGAGTACATATTTATGAGAAAACCTATGGGTAGCTAAAAGAGAACAAGAGAAGAAAAAAGAAAAATCAAGGAATGTTTCGGGCATGTTCAAAGGACAATAGTGGCAATCCTAATACAATGAACTGAATGGTTACAAGTTCAGAGAACTGTAATAAAGTAGTGAGGAAAGATATGATAGACTGTACAGTTATAAAGAGCATGGCTGAAAATAAGAAAGTAGAACACAGAAAGGCAACCTTGAGTAAATTGGATAAGGCTACATTATTGGTAATAGGTAAAGTAATGATCCCTTCTTGTTGTGACTATCCAACACTTAATTGAAATTAGTTATAACATGCTACCACTCTACAGTAACATATCTAAATGTACTTTTTAGGATATGCAAGTTGTAGGATATTATACATTATGAAGTATGCTCTTTTGTCTTTCTAGGATATTTTACATTCCTTCCCTCACAGCCACAAACAAGTCTCTTCCACCCTAGGATGAAACTTCACATTCATACACCTTAGTGGTCTATTTAACAGATGGTGTAGATGTTCATAGTTAATAAATGGAGCTCTTTGGCCCAACCCTCTATTGATAACATAAGGCTAAGTTAATGATGATGATGGTGATGATAAAGGTATAGTCTGCATAAGTCTGTCAACAATAGTATTTAGGTCTACCCATGGGCCTATATCCAAACCAAGACATCTAAGCCTACATCCAGGCCCAAAATTATTTGATTGGGTCCACTCAAGTAATTTGTTTGTCCCTGACCAATTTAAAACCATATATTTTGTTCGTAGATCGTTAAAATGTTTAATAAAACAAAATTAGAAAGAAAATGGCGTGCTTTGAAGTGCTTACTCAGTGGGGACTTTGTATTGTGGGTATCTTTTTGACAAGAATTTAGCCAGCTCTGTGACACACGTATTGATTGGGCAGCATATGTATCGCCCAGAGGCCGATTCATTCTCAGCCAAAAATATGTGGGCCTGACAAACGTCATCCACATGTGCCATTGAGATCGATCCAGAGAGCAATTGCATACCTTTCAAACCATTGATCAAGAATTCATTACCTACAAAACCGGAAAAAAAGAAAAAAAAAAGATTCTTCATTGTTCACTTGTATGTTGTTGGTGCTTCCATAAAATGAAAATATATCTGCAATGGCTCGGGCCTGTGGGATGGGCTCAGATATTTCTTGGCCCAAGGGCGGAACAAGCTGGACCTGGGTTGATGGATTATTACTGGATACTACCGCTCTACATTTTCACACAGGACATATTACTTTCGAGATAGGCATAAACTACTCCTACAAACCCGATTGTGAAATGTACTTGACCAAATAAAAGCACTGGACTTGGAGAAGTTCCTTTCCAGCCCAACCAGGCTGATGCTAATCCTAAGCCTGCGTCCTTAAGCAATAGATAAGGCTGGTTGGTATTAGATATGCTGGGGCTCGGCAAGTTGGGAGATTTAGCAGGAGCTTTAGGCTAACACTTACATAGTCTAAGGCCATTTAGTTTTCAGGCTAGAAAATCAGCCTGGTACAGCAAATGGGACAGAAAAATCAGCCAGCCAATAGCTGAGTGGGTTTATCCTGGCCATCTGCAACACCAATACGGACACAGACATAGGCATGAATTAATTTTGAATTATAATTTTTTCACCTGTGAGCAAGGCCATCGCAAGAGAAGTGCTACTGGGTACATCTTTAGTTAAAGAACGACCGGCCATGAGAACAGGAATAACAGTGATGAGATTCAGTTTGTTTTCCTCGGCAAATTTCCATGCTGCCTTCTCTGCTAGTGTCTTCGAGACCGGGTATCCCTGCAATGTAAATAACAAACATATTAGCTTGAAGGTTGTGCCCAATCAAATGTTAATCCAGCACTCTAAGCTCGCTAGGCAGAAGCAAAGTCCAAACTCAGCCCATTCAGCCATGATCAGTGCTTTGTGCAAGGATTCTCGAACATCGAGAACATGTTTTTTAACCAAAAATTAAGGACCCTACTTTGGTTCCTCTTCTCAAAAAATGTTACTTAGCATATATGCCTCTTTTCTACTCCCTATTCTGTGAAGTGGAGCTCACCTATGAGAAATCTATCCAACCACAGACCTACTATGATTAGCTCTCAACTGCTTGTGTGTAAGAGAGATACATTTATACATACATACATACATATATATATATATATATATATATATATATATAGAGAGAGAGAGAGAGAGGGAGAGAGAGAGAGAGAGAGAGAGAGAGACTTATATAACAATGTGGAAAAGAATGCAATGGGAAGGAAAAAAATATGGAACCACACCAAAAGGAATCATCTTACTAAGAACCACACACATCCCTGGCAAAGAACAAAATCATGAAGGGTATTCTTTCTTCCTGATTTCTAAGAAAGAAAATGCATCAAACTAGGACTCTCCAATATCAATGATTAGGATTATGATTAAATAGAAGAAGCAGTCGACTATGATGCTTCAAATCAAGGGTTATTCAGAGTGGAATTTGGACTATTCCCATCAGCACAGCCCAGAAGAACTAGCGTGATCAGAGCACACAACAGAAGCACCAAAACCTCACAGACTCACTCAATGCTGGATTTGACAGGGGAACCACTTGATACTGGAGATCAATCCGAAGGATGATTAGCAAAAGGCAGCTTCTTTCCCAATTAAGCAAACTCAAGCCACTAACTAATTTTCATTCTGTACATCCTTTTCTTTTATAAAAACTTCTTAGGGAAAAATCAAGGCAAATTACCAAAATTTATTAGCCATATGGGTGGAAATAGAAAACTCAGATGACTCTTGGGCAAATATGGTGCCAGTCTTGCATGGATCTTCTATGAGGGTCTTGTATTGATTGTTTATGTGGGTCAATTTTGAGGCTTGGTTCTGTTGGATGCATCATCTATCCTCAATGACCCGCACACATATCACCCAACCCCACAAATTGGATGTGTCCAAGGTAGACCTAAGTGGACTCCAAAGAATGGGTGCACCTGGGCTGACAGAAGTTCACCTCATATTGGTCAGGAAAAAGTTACACAGGTATTTACATAAATCATTAGAGAATCACTAAGTCTAAACAAGTTAAAAGAGAGCTGAACTAACTAAACCTCGAGAAAAGAATTTTGATAAGCTTACCCAGGTGGGTGGCTTCTCAGAAGCCAAAAACTCTACATCACTCCAGCATTCCTCATCAACAACATGGCCTGTTCCAGTCAGCTGATTTAAGGACACAGCAGCTGCCGAGGAGGTCAAAACTACACGCTTCACTGTCTTTGCTTTCATGCACGACTTAAGGACATTCAGTGTACCTTGGATTGCTGGCTTGATCATATCATTCTAAAAAGGGGGAAAAAAAAAAAAAAAAAACAAGCTTAGAGGAGATGAAATGGACTAAGGGTGAGTTTGCCCTATTTTGTATAGAATTCCTGGGAATAAATAGCAAAATGGGTTTAAAGGGCGTTAAAGAAGTGGAGATGGAAGGATATAAGGTGGAAAGGTAGATGGGAATTTGATTCAACAGGTTTATCATTCCAACCCATAGTTACCTAGTCTGCTAATGAAGCCTTCGAACTTCAAACAATTTGCTTGCTTATTGGCAGTTCAATCCATGAACAGTTCTCATACAATTCTCAAAGCTTAGTCCTATAAATCAATCAATCAGGCCCACCTAAGAAATTCAAGCTGGTCCAAAGAATTGTACTATGTATTAACATTAGTTCAATCAAACTCCAATGGAGTTGCCCTCACTATAAGATTGAGCACTTGTAAAAATGAAATTTTACTTCAGTTTTTATTTTAACCATTTGGGCACAAGTTTAACTAAGTAAATTGGTCGAGTGGTTGGAATTTTAGATGTTGGCCATAAAGATGGATTTATAGTGTGTGCAAAGATGAATTTAGTCCGTCTAAGGTTTTCTTTTTTTTTTTTTTTTTGGTGAAAGTTCATCTAAGTTGTTGAAGTCTTGAAATCTTCTGATCAAGTAAGTCCCAGGTTACGAATTGGAATTTGAATGGTAGTTAGTCAAACTGCAAACCAGGTAACTATGTTCCTACCAAAGGAGAGATTGTTTGATGTCCTAGTATAAATCTTCACCTTTACTTCAATTTTATTTTTTTGACACTTAGGCATGGCTTAGGGTTCCTGGGAATTTCATACAGTGATCAAATAATTGGGCCATAAAAGGATTTGCATTTCAATGAAAATCAAAATTCTGTTTGGAAGGGCTTGTAAAAATTTTGTTACCTCGGGATCCTTGGATTCGAAGTGCACCGGTGTGGCGACGTGAAAGACGATGTCACAGCCCAAGATAGCTTCATCAAAGCTGCCCTCATCTGTCAAATCTGCTCGGAAAAGTTTTAGCTCACCCAGACCTTGAAGATCCACAAGATGAGAAACCTTTGTTTTATTTGCTGTAACATAAACAAGAAACAAAATGAATAGATTAATGTATGCATACATGAAATTTAAATCATCAATGATCCAACTTGATCAGATTGGCCCACAATGAATGGAATGGTCTAACAAACGATTGTTTGATCTTTAGTTCATAATCTCCTTTTGTTCTTTTCAGTAGATAGGGATAAAAAGTAAGCAGTTTCTTAATGGACACTTTTGGCTCAGCAAATTGCAGTGTCAGATGGCATTAGAAATGGTCTGGGTCATTCTAATTCAGCTCGACTCCAGACCTATTTGCTAGGTTTTAAAATCCGTCGACTCCGAGTTGACTCGGTTCGGTCTTCACCAAGCTGGGTCAAGCCGGATTGGGCCAAGTCCCCTTCCCAACTCCATTTTCTTCTTCTCAAACCTCAACAAACCTTCTCAACTAACCCACAAAGCCTTTACTTTTCTTTTCAACAATCACTCTCTCACACCCTAACCCAACAAAGCCTCTCTCAAACCCAAACTTAGCAAAACCTCCATCAAACCTCAAAACAACCCACTATAAAAAGGCCAATTCAATGGGCCCAGCCAGACCACCATATGTGATAACTCTCCGACATAAAAACCAGTGGCAAAAGCTTTTACTACCGACCGAAGAGGAAAGCCAATAACTAAAGGGAGAAAAGGTGAATAACAACCGAGTAGTCTTTCTACCAAAAGAAAAAGGGAACAATGCAGTTCCAGCCTCCATTAAATATCAAAAGCTCTTACCTTAGAAGCTGACTTGGAATATACAGGTGATGTGTGGCTGGGGGTGTAAATTGGGCCGGGACGCACGGCACATAGCGCGGCACGACAATTATATATGAAAAGTCCGATTTTTTTTTTTGTATAAATAAAATATTTAACTTAAAATCATTAAAGATTTGTTATTCATATGTAAATTAGCATTAATGTTTGTGAATTTATTTTAATAGTTTCCACATTATTTTAAGTTGAGAACCCTAATAATCCAGTCATTTTCAATTTATAAAAAAAATTAAAAATTTAAAAAAGACATATGGGCCGGCACGTGTGTGGCACG
The DNA here is from genome assembly GCA_038049695.1 of Cinnamomum chago. NCBI lineage: Eukaryota > Viridiplantae > Streptophyta > Magnoliopsida > Laurales > Lauraceae > Cinnamomum > Cinnamomum chago. The sequence continues at coordinate 39,531,761 of CP142458.1, forward strand.
GCCAGCACGGTACAACCTAAGCCGTGCTGTGGGGCATTCTTGGTGACCCCAGGCATGACCGGGCCAGCCTGCCGGCACCGCCCACTTTACACCCCTAGCACTATGGCCGCTTGGTAGGACCCACTTGTCTAAATAAATCTAAGATTGTGTAGATTTATCTCCTACTTGAAAAAGACTTCCATTTGATTGCCAAGAATGTCAAATAGAATTAAATTTCGGTAGATGACTATTTAATTTGTAAATCCTTTTCCGAGTCTATTCCATGAGCCAGCTGGGCCTACCAGCTTGTGATGTCTAATTAGTAAAGGAGGATTCACACCTGTATTTAGCGGCTTATGCAATCTAAGGGTCCAAGCTCTACTCCTGTAATTCCAGTCACTTTCCTATCTACAGTCCACATGCGACTCCAGAGCGTCACAAAATATGTCTAAATTTATTATTATTATTTTTTTGTGTTAAAAGTGCCTAAACTTAAGTTAAACAAAAAGAAGTTAGTGGTTATCCGCCTGCCTAGCACAAATGATACCAGAGATCAAAGTCTTTTAAAGGAGATGGGAGTTGCTAAAGGTTATTACAATTCATTAATCATACAGAGAATTAATTTTCACACTAGTTTTGTAAATGGACCCAGTCCAAAATCAAGCATGTAATGTAGGTCAGTTCTTCCCTTGTGTTTACCTATGTTGTCTACTTATTCGAGCACAAACTGTATCCAACCAACCCGTTTGTAGTGACCCAGGTTGCACCCGTTGCTGCTGTAATTAAGCTAGTCCAGCTCCTCTCCGTCATCAAGAAGGAAGTAAAAGGATATAAGGTAGGTTAGGTAAGTGTGGAAATCGAACCAACCTGGGTCTCTGACTGTAGTGTTGACCGCATACCCCTTCTCCAGCAAACGCTTCACGAGCAACGCTGCAACGAACCCAGATCCTCCCGTTACGCACGCCAATTTCTTCACGGCTGTTTGGGTTGCCATCTCTCTTGGGAATTCTCACAAACACGCGACGGACGGGCTTCTTAATTACTACTCTTGGTCCTTGAAAGCTTACAGCTTGTTGGTCGAGCTTGATTCGTCTTTAAATAGCCGCCCGCGACACATGGCATCTTAGCCGCACTTCCACAGGCGTAGAAGGTAGACATGTGAATGTTATGCTGTCGCAGCGGTTCATCAACATCTACCTGCGAACGGTAGGAAGAGAGATCATATTTGGGTTGGTGGCTCCCTGCCCTCTTCTCGACCTTCCAACTTTTCTCGATTCTTTCTCAGCTTTCACTGTCTTTCACGTGGTTGGTGGGGCCCGCATCGGGGATGGTACTAAAGTCGGTGGAGGACCCGTTCACATTGGCAACAGTAATTTCTCATACGAGAACGGCCAACGTTTCGGAGAGGGTTTGCCCAGGGCTTGCCAGTTTTGGGGCCCGAGTTAGATGAAGACTTGACCTCAACTGTTCAAATGGGTTGGCAAAGTTACACGTTTTGGGTTGTTCAGTTGGGATAAGATCGGCCGTAGTGGAGTCCGGCTCAATGTCTCTCCTTCATAAAGAGTGAGGGGGAGTGGGGCTTGTCTATTGAAAATTCAAACAATTCAAAAATATACATCAAAAAGTGTCCGTTCAGGATTTTTATCTGGGTGGAGTGGAAAATGGTCAATTTAAAATGTCAAAATCAACCATCAAATAGCAATGATCTCCACTTATTTAACCACATGATTTTTTTTTTTGGGCAAGTATTAGTAACTCATCATATCGTGGGGGCGACGAATTTTTACTAAAATGAGGCATGACCGGCATAGGCTATTTTGGATTAGATTTAAGGTGACTACGCCTAGCTTTGTATCATGTAGGCCTACTCCTGTCTCCAATCCCCATCTAATAGGCAAAAGTAGAAATTAGAGTGGGGCATGGGCCATAACCATTTTGAAACAGACATGGGGCGACCGCCCTAGGTTTGATTCATGTAGGTCCGATCCTGCTATCAATTGTTTCAAAATTTTACATCGATAGGTGTTGGTTCCATCGAATGATTGAGTATATAGTTAATAATGTATACGATTGTATGAATCACGTTATTAATCATATGGCCAATATTATGGTGGGACCAACTCATATTAGAGTAGAATTTGGAAAGATCCCATAAAAGAGGAACGTGTTCATTTTGGTAGTTCAGATCTTCAATAGATAAGCTCCAAGTGGTGTTTAGTGGGTGAAACACTTTAAAGGTTCAAACTCAGTGTGGTGCTTTTGTAAAAATCAGTTTGAGCCCAAAACCATGAGTAGCTCTCCTTATTTTGAAGAGTTTAAGGTTATTTTGAGCTTGGTAAGAATTTTGTAAGGTTCGTCGTCGTGTGGTCCACTATTAGAAACCTAATTTGGCTAAAGATTATTTACCCTCTCGTAACGGCTCGGGCCAAGATTTCACCCAACAAGAGTTGCGATCACTGTAAATTATAAAAGAAAAAGGAAAAAGTTTGTGTTGTGATATAATTGTGATGATTTTACCTAAAATTATATCCACAATAAGACTTTTCCATCACGCTATTCTCTTGTGATTGTCGCGCTCCAAGTGGATCCCATAAGCGACATACTTAGATAGTTCTCTCACAGAAGCCATGAGAGACATCTTCATGAGCAGCGGCAGAGTCAGTATCTTCTTCCAGAGGAGGCAAGTGTTATTGACCGATAAGATTGAGAATATAACTACTAACATAATTAATATAATTTTGTATATTGTTAATTATATGCATTTTAATTTCCTACTTGAACTTCTAAGTTCTAATATGTAGATCTCATTGTGATTAGCTTGCAGGGCAAAAACAAATCGACGATCAAAGCCCGGATGAGTCAAAGGGCTCAAAATAATGTGGATAATCATTTATTTTCAAGAGTTAATTATTGACCTTTGACTCTTGATCAAACCACAATGCACGTGCGTGGCAATTCTAAGCCGAGTCAGGATCCTCTACGTGAGTGACTTAGAATTCTTTAGTTAAAAGAGTCAAGCTGTACTAGTGAGCCAACTAAATTGAAACTGTGTTCATCTCCTGAAAATTTTCTCTGCTTAGAGTTGGACTGACGGTTAGATTGATAAAGTTCATTCATTAGTCAATCTAATAACAGTGGGGTAAACTTTTATTAGAGTAAAATTTGATAATATTTATACACAACAATAACACACAACAATAACGTTCAAATTGTGTGGCAAGGATTTTTTATGGGTGGCCATGACATGTACTTCAACTCTTTCAACTCACCAAATCCTTCGAGTCAGGAGCTCATAGGATCTTCACACACTGGCTATAATTTCTATTATTGGGACACGTCCGGCATTTAGCCGGGAGTGGGTGGGGGCAAAAGAAAGACACCCGCTTGTTGTGGCCGGTTCCACTGAGAGCATCATTCACCCTTGGAAAGAGTGAAGGGAGTGGAAATTCACTGTGAAATCACTTATTGAAAATCGAACCACTTAAAATGAATGGCCTTTGCTTTCATGGAATATTCCAAAATCTCGGTAAAACAGAATTTGATCTCCCGACAAGATTGAATATATAATTAGTAGTGTGTTTAATTCTTATAATTATTAGTGCATAAAATTATGTTAGTTCATATGTTTAATTTTATTTGGGCCAGCTCCAATTTGAGTAAAATCTTGGGGGATGTTTCAATCAATGATGGGGCATCGCTTGCAAAATTGGAAAAGACCGGATAGGGTGTTTTCTTCGGACGGTTTGGATTATCAAAGAGTGAACCCCATGATGGAGTTTCGTTCATTTCACTACTTGGATCCGGACTCCAACTTTTTGATGGGTTTTTGCCCACTGGTTTCGAGCAAGGGTTAGTTTCTTGGCCGGGTCTACAACAAAAAGCAAGATATTTGGTCTTATACTGTCATTCCCGCAAGGTAAAAGAAAACCCTCTTCTGCTCTTTTCTGTGATAGAAGGAACCAGGACAGCAGCGAATGTGATCAAGCTTCTAGTTCTTTGGTTTTGCCCTGACGACTAACCCCTCTCGACCCTATTGCTCTGCCCCTCCTCATGAGTGTGTGTGATAGAGAGAGTACCTACACAAAAGGGAAAGATGATGATTTTGAATTTAATAGAGTTGCCGAGCATAGCAATAGGGCTGCAAATGGATATCCGATTCTCCAATTACCCGAAAGTTCCGACCCGCAAAAAATTGGGTCCGAAACCTATTTTAGGTTCCGATTCATAAATAGGTCCGACTCTGGAACTCAATTTAGGTTCCGATTGATAAACGGGTCCGGTTCCAAGTCCATATAGGTTTTGACCCACGGAACCGAGACCGGCATATGAGTCTTTAATATTGCAAATTTGTACATCAAAATAAACTTTTTTTTGACATTTTTATGCATAATACTGGAGGTAGTAGACTTGATGCACTGTTATAAATTAAACGGTATGCTTATTTTAAGAAAAAACAAGAATAAAGAGAAATTAGAATTGGTTTTGGAACTAGATTATAGTCCTCTATATGGACCCGGTTCTAGAACCGGATCCGGATTTTTCTATCGGAATCGGGTCTTAAACCAACAAAACAGGTTCTGAGTCAAAACCAGTTCCGATTCATTTAAAAACGGGTCTGGATCCGAGTCCACTATGGTTCCGATCCGAAACCATCCCATTTGCAGCCCTACATAGTACTCAATTTGAAAGCAAAAGAAAAGAACGCACAAAGCACATCAAATTGACAAAGCCAGGTTTCCTTTTATTGATTTTGAATAAGGAACACAGTTGATGGGCACCAGTGATTTTGAGTCAACACTAAGCTCTTGATCAGCCTAATGACAACCAACACCCCTCACATGAACCCAAAAGATCGATTAAGTTATCCTTAGTTTTTTTGCGATTTAAAAGATCCAAATGGATATCAAGTCCTCAGCACAAATGTCCTCGAAGAAACCTCTATCTCGCGACTATCTAGGAATCTGAACATTGAGAGAAAACAATCTAAAGGGTCACAAAACTAAGGACTAGAATCCCCAAGGAACATAGCACATTGCCCAAAATGTGTCCTAGGCTAGGTGCTGGGATTATAAAGAGGGGTAGTATAACTCCCCAATTTCGAATATCGAGTTTACCGCCAAGATACCTGAATTTGGCACGCTACTTCCTGAATAAACCAGAAACTTCTAGGATCATGGGTCTGCATCGAGATCCAATTTAAAACTTTAAAAACATTTATAACGATGGTTAATTGCGAAAGCACATAGAAAATGGCGGAAGAAAATATCATATAGGCGGAAGCAGATAGTAAGGTATCAGTTTCATAAAACAAATAAAGCTGGAGTATAAGTCCATCTAGTCTCAAAGTGGAAGAATATAATGTGTACATAACTGAATAAATGCCACCAACCTCACGACAAAAATCACTCAAGCCCAAAAGAAAATATCATTCAAACCCTAAGTATAGGCTCTCCGTCCTCCGGTGCCACCTAGGAGTTAAATTATTAACAATGGCTATCCCAATAACCAAGGCCATTAAACAACATAAAGTCAATGAAATAAAGGTCTAACAAGGAATAAAATCAATAAATAAACTCTAATGATCGAGTGTCCTAATGTGAGTCTCTCTCGTGCCGAGAGTGATAACGCTACTCTACATCATCGGCACTCCACTCTCGCTCCTCCTCAGAGGATCTCCTCACCTGCTTGCTCCTCATAGTACTCACCTAAGGTATCTGCACACTAAGGAACAGAGTCAACGATATGTTGAGCAATAGATAAGCAAGATAAAAAATGAACATGGCATGCATCAACTATAAGAATAATGACGAGTACATAATCTTGTGAATATAGGGAAAATGAATCTAGGCATGAAAGCATGAACAATCATAATAAGAAATAATATCAGAAATCCTAACATCATCTAGCAATAACCATTATCCATGCAATGTAATGCAAGTATTAAGAGGGAGACTCTGATGGTGTCTTAGCCACCTCACGGGGTATCAGTAACAATCCAAACCAGATTACTGATACCAAAGTCCGGCTCCAAGGGGATCCTAGCTCCCGGTCATGGGAATAGCAGCACGATTGTAGCCCGCTCCCAGCTATTCAACGTCATGGACGCCGTCCAACGCTGACTGGCCATCCCGATGTCCGAGTGGCCAGCCCATCAATAAAACCCTAAGCTGCAATTGGCCATGATATGCAAATAATACGAAGTGGTGTTGACACAAGGGGAAACCAAGACAAGCAAGTATAGCTAGTTCAATATACAAGACATGCTCATAGGGATTATCTCATTCAAACCAATTACAAGACAAGCCCAACCACATGATAACCCCTTACAGTCTAGCCACACATGTTTATCAATTACATGACACATGGACCTAAGGTACACTCTAAGTCAGGTCCAAGTCCTAATTCAACAAGGATTTATGTTTCATAATTAGTTAAGTGTGTTATGCCAACAGAGTGCACAACGACGGATACAAGTAACAAGTCAAGGAGGAATTACGATCCAAGCCTAGGCAAGTGGTGTCATCCATGTACCCCATATGTTCTAATAGAGTACGTGTGGAATCGAATCAACGATGCTTCTAGGGAAATCCCTTGGTGTACAATCATATTAAGCATTTATTGAGACACTTCCATACGCATTCGGTTATACCATGCGTAATACACGAATGCCTAGACAACCCATTGAAGCACACCAAGCCACGTGCTTCGATTTCAATCCCCCTTAATGGTCATATGAGGGTCGATTCATGGGTTCCCACATCTATGGCCTAAACTTAGGTTGACAGTCTTGTTTCTAGTAAAGACATAAATTGGATCATTAATCTGAGTAATTACCTTACTTTCCGATCTCTGATCATAACAAAACTAGTACTGTTAGACCCCGACCCAGACTATTTTGATTAGTGTGCGATTAGTGTATGTTTAGTCCTAAGTGGGTTTAGTTGTCGTTGGGTTAGAAATAATTAGTTTTAGTCTTGGACATAGCTTTGGGAATTTTGAGAACGTTTAGTATTAGTCAAACACACTCAGGAAGGCCTAAGTGCACGTGTAAGCTTGGGAGGATCGTATCGGTTTCCGTGTATTTGTGATTTTGATTTCATTTGAACGATTTTACTATGTGGTACAACTTTCGTCTTCAGCTCATTCATGTTTGAAGCCCAAAAACCCAAGTTCTGGCCCAAAGAGGGTAAAATTGTCTTTTATGCACAAATCTGACACAAATTTCGAGATCCCAAAACCATGTCAAAAATATACTTTTTGGAAACTAGATATTTCGAGGATCATTTTATCCTTCTTCGTCGAGTTCATTCTAGGCTCACAAGATCATGTTTTTGTCAATACAAGGTTCAAGTTCATTGGGTCCCACTTGCAAGTGCTTTTAAGTCAACTCTCTTCTCTTTCCCCTCCTCTCACTCTCAACCCAAACCCTAGAGCAACCAAGAGGAGAATCCTTTTCCCTCCATTTTATTTTTTCTTGAATGATCAAGTTAGAAGCCTCCAAATGGAACTCTAAGGCCATCATCTCATTCCTCTCATCTCAAGCTTTCTATTGATGTCCTTTTCTTGGAAGTTAGAAGTGAACAAGCTCTCCATTGTTTTCATCTCTCTTGTTTAACTTTTTCTAGGTAAGAGCTCCAATCCATCTCCTTAATGAAGTCTTTTTAGTCCCTTAAAATCTTGTTTTTTCATGTTTACAAACCCTTTTGGTAAAATGAGTTTCTTGTTTTCAAGATTTGAGTGAGTTTTGTGTTGTTTTCGTGGGTTTTGTAGTTCTTTGGATTAGCTTGAGTGAAGTGCTTGGAGAAGTGTGTAACATCTTGGGCTAAGGCAAGTAACCAATCTAGGGTGGATATTTGCATGTGTGCATTACATTTGTTTTCCTTGCACTCTTCTCATTCATTGAAAAGAAATTTGGGGGATTTTGTTTTGATTGGAGAATGGGAATAGAATGTCTCAATTTGTGTTTTGAAATGTGTGTTTTATCCCTTGGAGAGCATGGAGGCTCAGGGAGTGCGGGTGGAATGAGAAATGAGAAGAAGGGAAGAAGAAAATGTGAAAAATCTGAACTCAGCTGCATTTCCCGTGCAGTAGCGGTCAGCCGCTGGTCAACTGGCAGCTAGCCGAAATCCCCATTTCGGTTAACCGCGAGCTGACCTAGCTCGGCGGTTCCTTTTCCAGAAACTGACATTTCGACAGTAGATTTCGGTCAGCTTGACGGTTATCTAGCGGCTAGCTGCCATCCCCCATTTCGGCTAACCGCTGGCCAACCGAACGTTTTCGGCTCCTTTTCCCGAGAGCTAAGTTCCAGACCAGGGTCCCAACGGTGAGCCCTATGGTCAGCTTACCGCTAGCCGCCGGGTTGCATTTCGGTTAACCGTAAGCTGACCGAAGTCAGTTCGGTTTCTTTTCCAGAGAGCTGCGTTTGGACTTGGATTTCCAGCGGTCAGTCTGTCGGTTAGCTGGCGGCTAGCCGCCAGATCCTAGTTCGGTTAGCCGACACCTGACCGCGAGCTGACCGAAATTGACAAATTGCATGTTTTGAAGAGTATTTGCAAGAATGAAAACTAGAACATGTTAAGTGACCTTTAGCTTGATATTGTGCACTCGAAACCCGAGATGTCTTTGAACTTCCGGGGCACCAATTCTATTTTTAATTCCAACATCTGGGCTTCGGTTACACAAAGACCATCCAAAGGTCCTTGCATGTGCTTGATAGGCTTTGTGTTCGTACTTTGGTTTTGATACAATGAATATCATTGTGTACTCGTTTTAAAGTTTAAGTACAAGCTCGTTTTGAAGATGTGTTTCAAGAAAAAGGGGTCACTTCCTAAGCGTGTTATGCATATTAATTATGCCTTTTGCTAGTCGTGTTCGTCGTGTTTTGATAGGTGACTTTCCCCTTTTTATCTCGACATGTTTTGATAGTGTTTCGCGTGTTTTGTGTATTCATGAATTTAGTGAACACCACTGAGCTTGGACTGCTCTTTCAGTTTGATCCACTGTCTGGAGGGTCCTTAAACATGTGGACTGTCTGCAGACTAGTCATGTATTTATTACACATCGTGCGTGTCCGGTTCCACGGTCGGAAATCCCTGTATATGTGGGAATCGTGTCGTGATTATATTATGTATATCGTGCTTGTCATGCGTGCTTGCTCTTTTCATTATATATGATAGAGAAAGGATGAGCTCTTTGTGGATTGTAACTATTCATGATAATATATGTATCCATGCTAATTTGTTTTAGTATCTCAGCTTTGTTATGTATTCTTGAAGATGTACCTCAGTCAATTGAGTATTTCAAATCAGTGATTCGTGTTTATAATTTTCTTAAAATGTTTATGGTTCCATGCTTGTACCTTAATTGATTACCTGCCAAACCGTTGTGTTTGACCCTTGTTTGTTGGTGCCCAGGTGCATGTGACGTTGCTTTTGCGGAGGAGCATCCGGAGGAGGCTCTTGAGCCACCCCCAGTTAGAGAGTGGCAGCATGACGATGTCAACTAGACGTCGGGTGGGTTCTTGAGTTTCGCCATTTTTGTCATGGGGTTCTTTTATTATTTTGAGGATTGTATTGGCCTCTGTTGGCCTCTTATGGGATGTAATTAAACTTAACTTACTTTTGTGTAGCCTCATAACTTGAACTATGATGGGAATGCCATGTTAACTCCTTTCTTTTGATACTATGTCTTGTTATTATTTGTCATAGCAGTTAAAAATTTATTAGTGCTTATTCCTGATGTGATTTGCTACACGCTTCAGTAAACTTGATCGTGTGAGACAGATTCCGTGTGTTTCAGGAATGCTCAACGCGGAAACCTGTGGGGAAAACATAACAATCATCGATTCAACCCGTCGCGGGCCCGGGGTCCGTTTCGGGGTCGCGACAGGACTGGTATCAGAGCGGGACATATTCCAGGCACTTAAAAGAAACTAGAAAGGTCATAGGAACGTGGCGATGATTCGTGAGTTCGATAGATTCGTTGGTATAGGACCTTAGAAACCCTCATACCATGATTGTTGTGTTCTAACTCCTTGTTTTACAACACTATGCCTCCAAGGAAAGCTCCAAACCATAATGCTTTAGGCAGTAATCAGAATGAGTCAGACACATCTAATACACCAACAACTACACAGTTTCCAAGAACTAATGCAAGCTATGATAGCACAACAAAGGCAGGCTAATGAGAACCAAACAAGATTCCAGGAACAGTTAGCTAAGAAAGATGAAGAAATGACTCAAGTTCAGAGACAACTTCTGTAAGTCCTTCAGAACAGGAATTTAGCTCCACCACTACAACCCTTAGGTCCGCAGATTGTCATTCATAATAGGGATCATGACCTTAATGCGCTATTTAAGAAGTTCTGGAAGAGGGCACCGAAGGAGTTTTCGGGCAATGAGGACCCGTTAGTTGCAGATGACTGGCTAGCTAATACCGAGAAAATCTTTGATGTCTTCACTTGCACGGGTAGACAGAAGGTCAACCTCACAGCTTCCCTATTCTATGGGCTTGCTGATAGGTGGTGGCAAACGGTTAAGGATCCATACATGGTGATGGCTAACGAAGATGCGTGGGCAGCATTCAAGACACAGTTTCAGGATAAGTACATTCCCTTTCATGTTAAGAGGCAGAAGGCTATTGAATTTCAGCAGCTCAAGCAAGGTAGCATGACAGTACTAGACTATGTCACCAAGTTTGAGAGATTGGCTAGATATGCCACCGAGTTGATTGACACGGAGCAGAAGAAGATAACAAAGTTTTTGGAAGGGTTGGATCCGATCATTATGAGAGATGCTATAGGAGTAGTTCCACCAGCTACATATGATGAGGCTGTCAAACGGGCATATAAGCTTGAGGATATTAAGAACCTGATCGTTCAAGACAGGAAGCAACACTATCAGCAGCAGAATTAGAGGCAACAACAGAACAAGAAACCAAGACAAGCACAAGGTCATGTGAGGTAGGGTTGTGGACATTGTGGCAAGAACCATGAAACTCATGAGTGTCGTAAGGCCATGGGTGCCTGTTTCAAATGTGGAGCTATGAACCATGCAATCAAGGATTGCCCACAACTTCAGAATCAAGGGAACAGAAACCAACAATAGAGACAAGCAGCTCCTCAGAATCAAGCACTAGTTCAGAACCATATTAGACCACCTCAGCAACAGCTGCAGGCTAGGCCACCAGCACAGAATCAAAATGTTCATCCTCCACAACAGAACAGACATGGCCAAGGAAGGCAGAACCAAGCACCGAATAGGCTACAGATGCATGGACGGTTATATTATCTCAACCGAGCAGATGCTGAAGCAGCAAGAGACGTGGTAGAAGGTAAACTTCTTGTTTATGGGGTAGAAGCCCAGATTTTGTTTGACCCTGGATCCACGCATTCTTTTTCATCCCCTAGTTTTGCTAAGATGATTGATGCACCATGTAGTGAATTGGATTACATTCTAGTAGTAACCACTCCAGTAGGGAAACAAGTTGTGTGTAGAACCTACTACCCTAGCTGTACGGTTTTGTTAGGAGATGTTAATTTACCGGCCAACCTCATTGTTTTAGACATGCATGATTTTGATATCATCTTAGGCATGGATTGGTTAGAAGCATATCATGCCACCATGGATTGTTTTAGTAAGACCATAACATTCAGATTCCAAGGACCACAGGCAGAATTGATATTTCAGGGGAACAGGAGAAAAACTCAGGCATGGTTTATTTCAGTTTTGAAGGCAAGCATATTAGTTCAGAGTGGGTGTTAGGCATTTATTGCGTTTATCACGGAGGATAAACAGTCCCAAGGGGTGGAGGATATCCCCATTGTTTGTGAATTTCCGGATGTTTTTCCAGAAGAAATCCCCGGATTACCACCAATCAGAGAAGTTGAGTTCACAATTGAGCTCCTACCAGGGACGACTCCGATCTCGATTGCGCCATACAGGATGGCTCCAGCAGAAATGGGTGAATTAAAACTCCAGTTGCAGGATTTGTTGAGCAAAGGCTTTATTAGGCCAAGTGTTTCACCTTAGGGAGCACCGGTGTTGTTTGTGAAAAACAAGGATGGAAGTTTGAGAATGTGCATCGACTACAGGAAGTTGAACCATGTGACCGTGAAGAATAAGTATCCATTGCCAAGGATAGACGAATTATTTGATCAATTGCAAGGAGCAGCCTATTTTTCCAAGATAGACCTGAGATCAGGGTACCATCAGTTGAGAGTTAGAGACTCGGATGTTCAGAAAACAGCCTTTAGGACAAGATATGGGTACTATGAGTTCTTAGTAATGCCCTTTGGTTTGACAAATGCACCCGCAATCTTTATGGCTCTTATGAATAAAGTCTTTGCACCCTATTTGGATCACTCTACGGTAGTATTCATTGATGATGTCCTTGTGTATTCCAAGAGTAAGAAGGAGCATGAAGAACATTTGAGGACAGCGTTGTAGCTTTTGAGGGACAACCAGCTTTATGCAAAACTCAGTAAGTGCGATTTCTGGTTAGAACAAGTTGCTTTTCTAGGCCACATCATCTCCAGAGAAGGTTTAGCAGTTGATCCAGCTAAGATAGAGGCAGTTGTTAATTGGGTGAGGCCAGGTAGTGTGACAGAAATCAGAAGCTTTTTGGGGTTAGCAGGCTATTACAGAAGATTTGTCCAAGGTTTTTCGTCCATTATAGCACCGTTGACAAAATTGACTAGGAAGAATGTCCCATTTGTGTGGACCGATCAGTGTGAAACAAGTTTTCAAGAGTTGAAAGGAAGGTTAACCACAGCCCCAATCCTTACATTACCCTCAAGCAACGGCGGATTTATTGTTTATACAGATGCTTCGAATGTGGGACTAGGTTGTGTATTGATGCAGGATGGCAAGGTGATTGCTTATGGCTCGAGACAGTTGAAGGACCATGAGAAGAACTATGCAACTCATGACTTGGAATTGGCAGCAGTTGTTTTTGCTTTGAAGATGTGGAGACACTACCTCTATGGAGAGAAATTTAAGGTCCATCAGATCACCGAAGCTTACAATATTTGTTCTCGCAGAAGGATTTAAATATGAGACAGAGACGGTGGATGGAGTATATCAAAGATTATGACTTTCCAATCAAGTATCATCCAAGTAAAGTGAATGTTGTAGCTGATGCATTGAGCAGAAAATCAGTGGTCATGACCAGTTTAAGAGGAATTGGTGTCTTACAGCAGTTTGAAGAGTTGGGTGTAGAGGTACAAACCCTGAAATTGGGTGCGATGTTAGCAAATATGACAGTATCAGAACCTACCTTCATCCAGAAGATCAAGGAAAGTCAGTTGCAAGACCCAGACTTGGCAAAGTTAGTAGAGGTTATTACAGAACGTCCAGATTTCAAGATGGTGAATGGGATACTGTATTTTTGTGACCGGTTATGTGCGCCAAATGTGGATGACTTGAAGAGTGAAATAATGAATGAAGCTCACAGCACGAGGTATTCTATGCATCCGGGTAGCACGAAGATGTACCATAATTTGAAGAATAGATTTTGGTGGAACAACATGAAGAGGGAGATAGCAGCTTTCGTGTCTCGTTGTCTAACTTGTCAGTTGATTAAAGCAGAGCATCAGAAGCCTCCAGGTTTGTTACAACCGTTGGAGATTCCGGAGTGGAAATGGGAGCACATCACCATGGATTTCGTTTCCGGGTTGCCTAATACCAAGAAGGGAAATAATGCGATTTGGATTATTGTAGATCGTCTGACAAAGTCTACTCATTTCATTCCGATGAAGACAGGGAACATGATGCATATGGCACCACTTGCAAAGTTATTCGTTGATGAAATTGTTAGTAAACATGGTCAACCCGTCTCCATTACTTCAAACAGAGACAGTAGGTTCGTTTCAAAGTTTTGGAAGACTCTTCATGAGTCTATGGGTACTAAACTCCAGTTCAGCATGGCATATCACCCTCAGACAGATGGTCAGTCAGAAAGGACGATACAGACTCTTGAAGACATGTTGCGTGCATGCGTATTGGATTTCAAGGTTCAATGGGATGTGTGCTTACCGCTTTGTGAATTTGCTTATAACAATAGTTACCACTCTAGCATCGGTATGACACCTTTCGAGGCACTTTATGGTAGAAGATGCAGAACTCCGGTTTGCTGGGAAGAAGTCGGTGAGCGTAGTTTTCATGGACCGACAATAGTTGGAGAGACAAGTGACAAGGTCAAGCTGATTCAGGAATGTTTGAAGATCGCCCGAAATAGGCAGAAGAGTTATGCTGATACGCGTCGAAGAGAATTGCAGTTTCAGGTGGGTGACAAAGTGTTTTTGAAGATCTCACCAGTTAGAGGAACTTTGAGATTCGGATAGAATGACAAATTGTCTAGAAGGTTTATTGGTCCGTATGAAATTTTGAGCAAGATTGAAGATGTCGCTTATAGATTTGCGTTATCGCCGGAACTCTCCGGGGTGCACAACGTATTTCATGTTTCTATGCTCAAGAAATATATTTCTAGTCCTTCACACATTCTACAGCACGAACCTTTGGAGATTCGGGAAGATGCCTCGTATGTGGAAAAGCCGATCAGGATCATTGACACCAAAGAGCAAAAATTGAGAAATCAGACTATTCATTGGGTCAAGGTACTTTGGGAAAATCACGAGCCAGAGGAGGCCAAGTGGGAATTGAGAGAGCAAGTGCAGAGGAAGTATCCACAGCTTTTACCAGAGGTAATTGTTTGTTTTATTTGGTGGACCAAATATCCTAAGGGGTGGAGGATGTTAGACCCCGACCCAGACTATTTCGATTAGTGTGCGATTAGTGTATGTTTAGTCCTAAGTGGGTTTAGTTGTCGTTGGGTTAGAAATAATTAGTTTTAGTATTGGACATAGCTTTGGAAATTTTGAGAACGTTTAGTATTAGTCAGACACACTCAGGAAAACCTGAGTGCACGTGTAAGCTTGGGAGGATCGTATCGGTTTCCGTGTATTTGTGATTTTGATTTCATTTGAACGATTTTACTATGTGGTACAACTTTCGTCTTCAGCTCATTCATGTTTGAAGCCCAAAAACCCAAGTTCTGGCCCAAAGAGGGTAAAATTATCTTTTATGTACAAATCTGGACACAAATTTCGAGATCCCAAAACCATGTCAAAAATATACTTTTTAGAAACTAGATATTTCGAAGATCATTTTATCCTTCTTCGTCGAGTTCATTCGAGGCTCGCAAGATCATGTTTTTGTCAATACAAGGTTCAAGTTCATTGGGTCCCACTTGCAAGTGCTTTTAAGTCAACTCTCTTCTCTTTCCCCTCCTCTCACTCTCAACCCAAACCCTAGAGCAACCAAGAGGAGAAACCTTTTCCCTCCACTTTATTTCTCTTGAATGATCAAGCTAGAAGCCTCCAAATGGAACTCTAAGGCCATCATCTCCTTCCTCTCATCTCAAACTTTCTATTGATGTCCTTTTCTTGGAAGTTAGAAGTGAATTGTCTTCATCTCTCTTGTTTGACCTTTTCTAGGTAAGTGCTCCAACCCATCTCCTTAATAAAGTCTTTTTAGTCCCTTAAAATCTTGTTTTTTCATGTTTACAAACCCTTTTGGTAAAATGGGTTTCTTGTTTTCAAGATTTGAGTGAGTTTTGTGTGGTTTTCGTGGGTTTTGTAGTTCTTTGGATTAGCTTGAGTGAAGTGCTTGGAGAAGTGTGTGACATCTTGGGCTAAGGCAAGTAACTAATCTAGGATGGATATTTGCATGTGTGCATTACATTTGTTTTCCTTGCACTTTGTCGGATGTTAATTTTGATCCCCCAGGGGAGGGAAATCGCCATTCATCTATATGTGCTATTTAAATTTTACATCGAAAATGAGGATTCCGATTACCCTCAAAATCGATGGATCACGATCGCCAGCTACGGTAACGGCCGTAACACCGTTCTTCGATAAAAGCCGAAGAAAAAATGGGAGATAATAAATGGGTGGGTTCTTCTCTCGTCTAATGTGCTGCCGGCAACACACGACGGTTTTCCTGTCACATTAATTTGGGTCTCTTTGGGTCTCTTTAATATTGGGTCAATTCAGGGTTATGAGTTAGAGCCCAAATAAGGTTAATCCTCACATAGCATAGTCATGGTGTATCCAAGTAAAACAAAATAATTAAAATAAAGAAAATGAAAGGGGGAGGTGCCAAATATTTAAGAAGAGGACCGGCCCCATTCCCGGGTACCCCCTTCTAATCCCTTGGCAAAATAGGGTTTAAAAGCTGACTTTTCAAATCAAGATGATGATGCAAATGAGACTTTGACTTGTGATTTCTGTGTTTTTCGTGTGCGATACACGAGTGATGAAGTGAAAAAGCCGATGGGCTGTAATTGATTGAAGGTGGCCGATGGGCCGGTTTTTGTTTTAGAGGGCCGATGGGCCGTGATTGATTTAGGGGTGGCCGATGGGCCAAAATAAAAGTATGCAACGTGTGTGAAATCACTCATCTTATCTAATTATTCTCATTTACTCAATTTTAGAAGTCAGTTCTTTATTCCCTATTATCATTAAGTTCGATTAAATATATGGCACCTGAGGTGGAGGAAGAAATAAAGGAAAAATCTTTTTGGGTTTATTTTGTTGGTTTTATAGTTTTTATGGATTTTTGATATTGGCCTAGAAGGGCCTAACTAGGGGATCTTACTTGGATTTACGTGATTAATGCCTTATTACTGATCATCGAATTAACCCTAACCTAAGGTCCTAGACCGTCCACATCAGCTCTCCCAGTCCCCTAACGGAACAGGAAAAGTGATGGAGCGAAACCTAATGCTCTAAGCTACCTGACGGGGAAATCCGATCTAATCCTAGGGTGCAAATAGCCTAAGTTTGATGGTTCATGCGCCTAAACAGTTTGTTAGTTAAGGTTTTAGTCGATTCGGTTTGTTTTAAGTTATGAGTTGATTAAGAGTGATTTAGGGAGGTTTTAAGGTTCTACTTAAGTTGTTTAAGGCTCGGGGATTTCAAGTTTTAATTCGAGAAGTGAAATGATGTCAAAATCGACGAACAGGGTTGGCGGAGGACTTGGGCGCCCAGGGGGTGGCGCCTAGGTCACTCTGGTGACTTGGGCGCCCAGGCAGTGGCGCCCAAGTGGCTGTTTCTTGGTGGTTTGGCTAGTGGCGGTGGTATCGTTGTTATCTTCGGAATCCCGGGGATTCTTACTTGATGAATTTTAATATTCCAAATTGTTTTAATTCTCTGGTGTTCAAATGTCAAAATTATTCGGATCCGGATTTTGAAACAGAACCAAGAATTCGCGTTTTAGTGCAAATGAAAGGATAGGCGCCAAGGGAGTGGCGCCCAGGTGATGGCTTGTGATCTTCAGGTATTCCAGATGGGACTAAGTTTTTGGTTTTTGAGATATAGGGATTATGTTGGGTTCTGGTTTTAGTTAATTTAAGTTATAAGGTGTTTAGTTTTTTTTTTTTTGGTCGAGGTAGTAGGTCGGGGTGAAAGTGTAGGATAGGCGCCACAGGGGTGGTGCCTAGGTGGTTGTTTGTTGGTTCGTAAGGGTTTTGGGTGCTAAGTCCGAATCGATTAAAGTCTTACGTATTTTAAGTTAAAAGTGTTTTAATATGTGGATTGGGATTGGTTTGAATGTTAATTAATTAGGCTAAGTTGTTGGTCAGGGTTTTAATGAAAACAGGTAGGCTGGGCGCCTCGAGTGTGGTGCCCAGGTGGAAATGGAAGATAGGCGCCCAGGGGGTGGCGCCCAAGTGGACTATTCTGTGGTTTGGGTTGGTCTTATGTTTTTAGGTGAATCTAAGTCCAAATTGGTTAAGGTTTCAAGTATGTTGATAGTGTTTTAATGTATTAATTCGGGTCTAATTAGTTAAGTTTTAATTTCAATTGATGGTCTCCAAGGAAATGGGGTAGGATGGGCGCCACAGGGGTGGTGCCTAAGCGGATTGATAGGCTGGGCGCCTACGGGGTGGTGCCCAGGTGTCTGGTTTTTGGTTTTTGGTTTCGTGTTGGTCTTGTGCTTTTAAGTTGATTCGAGTTCGAATTGATTAGGGTTTCAGGTTTCTTAAGTCTAAAAGTGTTTTATTATGTTAATTAGGATTAAATTTGGGTTGTGATTAATTAGAAGTTTTAATTAAGGGTTCCTTAGTGATGGGATAGGATGGGCGCCAAGAGGGTGGTGCCCAGGTGTCTCGGAAGGATGGGCGCCCAGGGGGTGGCGCCCAGGTGGACTGTTTTGGGTTTTGTTGGTTTTGTGTTTTCGAGTTAATTAGAGGTTGAGTTGATTAGGGCTTTAGTTATTTCAGGTTTAAAATGTTTTACTGTGTTGATTCGGATTAGTTTAAGGTTTTAATTAATTGGTTTAAGCTTTAACCGGGGTGTCTTAGAGAATGAGGAGGTTGGGCGCCCAGGGGATGGCGCCCAAGTGGCTGTGGAAGGATGGGCGCCCAGGGGGTGGCGCCCAGGTGACTGTGTTTTGGGTTTTAGGTGTTTTATGTTCTTAGTTGCTTTTGATCCGAATTAATTAGGCCCTTAAAGGGATTAAAGGTGTTCTTAATGATTTGATGGTTCTTAAATTAATTAATTATGATGTTCTAATTGATCTTAGGGTTTATCCTACTTAGGCGCTAAATTCGATAACCTAGACTATCTAACTATTATTTTTGGGTTTTCTGGATATCTTTTTAATTTTTTTTTTGTTTCCCCTCTAATTTATTAAAAAGTAAGGAAAGAGAAGAAGTGATTTTATGTTTTATGATATTTTTTTGGGTTTTTTTGTATGACTCTACGATTCAAGTGATATGATGTGAAGTGTGACAAAAATGGTAATTCGAAGTTCAGAACACATCAAACAGCCAAACATATCATTATCAAACAATTTCTAAGTAAACTAAATGCGGAAGATCGGAAGTTATGCACGAAGGTGGAAAAAATCCACTTGGGAGCCACACCTCTGGTGCCTACCCTGCTCAGTCAGGGTTTTCAATGGATCACAATGAATGCACAAAAAAACTTAGTATTTTCAACACAATTTCCGATATTCAGCGAATGATGCAAATTCCTAATGCGAACTATTAATGATGCAACTAACAAATCTACGAGGAAACGATGCAACGGGCGAAGATTTAGAACCCGAACCCAATCTCAGAAGGGTAGGCTCCTAGAGGGTGGCGCCCAACCTATCCGGGAGAGAGCAGGCGCCCAGCCTTTCTGCCAAGGGCTTTTTGCGATCTCTTTGATATAAATGATAATAATGGTACTGTTAATGCGAGATCTAGCCTAGTTATGCAATTAGAATTACGAAATCAATGCAGATCTACTATATTAGAATGAACCTAAACATGTTTCTAGTATGATGAGATGATAATATCAAGTTTAACACAAGCTAATGTAGATCTATGATGCTCAAATGATCATAAACATATTTCTAAGCATTTATGCCAATGGAATGCAATAAAAGAAAGGGGAGATCTAGGAATACCGGTATATGACGCGTTTCTCAAGTTCCTAGAATGAAGCTTTCGCGAGATCCCATAGCCTCAATTGAAGATATTGAAGCCTTCTTCTTCTTCTCTAGATCTGAATCTCTTTCTCTAATGGTGGCTACCTTTCTTCTTCTTCCTTATTCTCTATTTTCTCTATTTTTCTTTTTAGGGTAGCTCCTCCTTTGCAAATGGGGTTAAGAGGGATTATATATAGGCTTTGGGACGAGTTTAGGGGGCTAGGGCTTCATTAATTCGTGCTTCTAGAAGGTCTCACGCATCCCAAGGCGGCTTAAATCATTTTAGGGTGAAATTGGGTTTGAGAGAGGGTATGGCGCCCACATGGTCTGCGCAGTCTGGGCGCCCACAGGGTGGCGCCCAGGTAGTCCTGGAGGGTGTAGATGCCCGGATGGTTTGGGTCTCGCTTTTGGAACTTGGTCCCATTTGGAGTCGAGATCGAATGGCCTACGTTAAATGGCCCAGGTCTGTTTTCAGCCCAACTAGTGGAATTTGGAGGGTGGGTACCCACCATGAGGTGCCTAGGTGGTTCTGGGCAGTCTGGGCGCCCAGAATGGGGCGTCTAGGTGGATTTCAGTAGCCTGGGCGCCACATGGGTGGTGCCTAGGTGATTTTGACCTCCTCTTGGGACAAACTTTAGAAGCTCATAACTTTTGACCCGCTCATCGGATTTGGACGTTCTATATATCGTCGGAAAGCTCTCGGAGTCAAGAATCCAATGGTCTAAATGTCCTGATGATTAGGGGCTAGAAAAAAAAGGGGAACCTATGGACCAATGGAACCGGCTTCGTAACTTACGCTAATCAGGTGACGTTAGGGTCAATTAGGGTTTGAGAAGTGTGGGCGCCCAGCCTAGGGCGCCTATGTGCTTCTGGAAACTGTGGGCGCCCGGCGTAGGGCGCCTATGTGGTTTTCAGTAGGTGGGGCAGCACTTGGGTGGTGCCTAAACGGATTTAGTCATTTCTTATCTTCGGAAGTTCATAACTTTCGACCCGTTGGTCGGATTTGGATATTCTATATATGGTCGGAAAGCTCTTGGAGCGTAGAATCTATTGGTTCATATGTAATAGTGATCGGACGTCGGAAAGAAGAAGGGATATTCGGATCAACGATTCTAACCTCCTAATTTGTGTTAGTCATATGATACTTAGGCAAGTTAAGTGTGATCTTTGTGGGAATTGGCCCAAGCATGTCTTAAGTGGTCCGAAAAAGGTTCGAGTAGTGTCAGTGTCCGGCCCTTATGTGAATAATGGGTTTGACTTGGGATCTCGATGCGATTTGGCTTTTCTCTCACGAATTCCTAGAAATCGTCGATCTAAGTCTAAAATTATCAACAAGCACCTTCATCATCATTAATTAATCTGAATTATGCCATTAACCATTCAATTTTGGGTGAAATGGGGGCACCGCTACATATGACAGGTATTTAAGGCTAAGCGGTCAGCTGGCGGCTAGCCAAAATCCCCATTTCGGTTAACCGCGAGCTGACCGAGCTCGGCGGTTCCCTTTCCAGAAGCTGACATTTCGACAGTAGATTTCGGTCAGCTTGACGGTTATCTAGCGGCTAGCCGCCATCCCCCATTTCGGCTAACCGCTGGCCAACCGAATGTTTTCGTCTCCTTTTCCCGAGAGCTAAGTTCCAGACCGGGGTCCCAGCGGTCAGCCCTACGGTCAGCTTACGGCTAGCCGCCGGGTTGCATTTCGGCTAACCGTAAGTCGACCGAAGTCAGTTTGGTTTCTTTTCCAAAGAGCTGCGTTTGGACCTACATTTCCAGTGGTCAGCCTGTCGGTCAGCTGACGGCTAGCTGCCAGATCCTAGTTCGGCTAGCTGACACCTGACCGCGAGCTGACCAAAATTGACAAATTACCTGTTTTGAAGAGTATTTGCAAGAATGAAAACTAGAACATGTTAAGTGACCTTTAGCCTGATATTGTGCACTCGAAACCCGAGATGTCTTTGAACTTCCGGGGCACTAATTCTATTTTTAATTCCAACATCTGGGCTTCGGTTACACAAAGACCATCCAAAGGTCTTGTATGTGCTTGATAGGCTTTGTGTTCGTACTTTGGTTTTGATACAATGAATATCATTGTGTACTCGTTTTAAAGTTTAAGTACAAGCTCGTTTTGAAGATGTGTTTCAAGAAAAATGGGTCACTTCTTAAGCGTGTTATGCATATTAATTATGTCTTTTGCTAGTCCTGTTCGTCGTGTTTTGATAAGTGACTTTCCCCTTTTTATCTCGACATGTTTTGATAGTGTTTCGCATGTTTTGTGCATTCATGAATTTAGTGAACACCACTGAGCTTGGACTGCCCTTTCAGTTTCATCCACTATCTGGGGGTCCTTAAACATGTGGACTGTCTGTAGACTGGTCGTGTATTTATTACACATCGTGCGTGTCCGGTTCCGCAGTCGGAAATTCCCGTACATGTGGGAATCGTGTCGTGATTATATTATGTATATATCGTGCTTGTCGTGCGTGCTTGCTCTTTTCATTATATATCATAGAGAAAGGATGGGCTCTTTGTGGATTGTAACTATTCATGATAATATATGTATCCATGCTAAGTTGTTTTAGTATCTCAGCTTTGTTATGTATTCTTGAAAATGCACCTCAGTCAATTGAGTATTTCAAATCAGTGATTCGTGTTTATGATTTTCTTAAAATGTTTATGGTTCCATGCTTGTATCTAAATTGATTACCTGCCAAACCGTTGTGTTTGACCCTTGTTTGTTGGTGCCCAGGTGCAGGTGACGTTTCCTTTAGGAGGAGCGTCTGGAGGAGGCTCCTGAGCCACCCCCAGTTCGAAAGTGGCAGCCTGACGATGTCAACTAGACGTCGGGCGGGTTCTTGAGTTTCGTCATTTTTGTCTTGGGGTTCTTTTATTATTTTGAGGATTGTATTGGCCTCTGTTGGCCTCTTATGGGATGTAACTAAACTTAACTTACTTTTGTGTAGCCTCATAGCTTGAACTATGATGGGAATGCCATGTTAACTCCTTTCTTTTGATACTATGTCTTGTTATTATTTGTCATAGCACTTAAAAATTTATTGGTGCTTATTCCTGATGTGATTTGCTACACGCTTCCGCAAACTTGATCGTGTGAGACAGATTCCGCGTGTTTCAGGAATCCTCACCGCGGAAACATGTGGGGAAAACATAATAATCATCGATTCAACCCGTCACGAGCCCAGGGTCCGTTCTGGGGTCGCGATAAGTAGCATTGGGTTTTTCGTTCCAAGATCTTTCCAACGGTATATAGCTCGCGAACTACCGATGAACGGATCAAAAGTTATGGCTATTGGAAATCTACCTAAAATCGGTACAGTACCAAGAGTTCGAACTCTCAGAGGGAGAGTTCGAACTTTCGTCCCAGGCCAATCACTCGAGGGGGTCAAGAGTTCGAATGTTTGTGTGCAGGAAATGATGTTTGCTGAGTTTTTGAGTTCTATTAGTTCCAGACCATCTCCACTCCGTTCTAAACCCTTCCAATGACTAGAATCTGCACAAAATTAAGCCACCATGCTCTCCTCCAAACCATAATCCATTCCATCCATCAAGTCATATCCCCATCATCAATTAACCATCAATTAAAGTCCATTCATCCCATGATACCCAATTTAGCATATAAATAAATTAACCATGACAAGCTTGGAATTTAGGGAATCAAGCATATGATCATTAACAATCAATAAAACCATACATTTATATTCAATCATAAATTACATATCTACTTAGCTCAACCAAGAAGAAGATGAAATTGGAAAAAACTCGAGGAGAAGCTTTCTACTGCGAAAACCACGATCTAACCCAACCAAACACAAACTAAAACAGAAAGGAGAAGGAAAGGAAGGAAAAGATCAAGATCAACTGTAGATCCAAACTAAAAGAAGATGATAAGAAATGTGGATGGTGAGAAAGGACTTACCAGACTTGACCAATAGAGAGAGGAGATTAAAAGGATGAAGATAAGCGGTCCGGATCGTGGAGATGGTCTCTCTTGAGTAGAGTTCTGGAGCCTTGAGAAAATGAGGAAGAAGAAGGGGCTACTGCTGGAACTTTCATTGCAGAGAATAAAGAGGAGATTAGAGTTAATCCTTACTTAAGAAGAAGAGAAGGGGAAAAAGACAAGTTTGCCCTTAAGTGGGTCCGGTGAAGGGATGGACTACTTGAAGGGTTTTTGATCATCGGATAGTTACGAGCCAAGAGACAAAAACGATCAACATGACGGGACCTTTCCAATGAATCCAAAATTACAGTGTTTGGAATTTTTCGGAAAAGCACTCAAACCCCCTACAAGGGTCAAACGCTCGAAATCGTACAAAACTTTGCAGTTACTATTCTAACACTAAATGAAACTTACTCAAGATCTGAACCCACTTAAATATCTAAAATACAATTAATTATAGTAATTACAAAATAAACGGGTCAACGGGCCTACTATTGGGCCCAACTGACCCAATAAGGTCGGGGACCTTACAAGATCTAAAGGACTTGGGAGCACAATACACAGATAACATAATATGGATGTATCAGAAGGGAATAAAGACAATAATATGATTAATGGAGTAATAAAGGTACAATAGTAGGCAATCGTACACAATGTCTATCAATAAGGATCAACATGAAGTAAGCATGTTAAATAACCATCTAAGCTATGAGACACATTTACATAGGATGGCACCGCGGGATATTTTTCCACGACCCTCCCGTACTACCTTCGAGTTGCAGTGAGGAAGTGCACGGGATAATAGCCCGGCCATTACCTAATTTACCGGAATCTACCGACCATATAATAGTATCGTGCAGTGCCGTGTAATACCCCGGTGGCGTATGTCCGCCTCTATTGCTCATCATGATGGCCGCTATATAAATTTAACTCTTACCAAGGGCGATCAGTGTTAAAGTTAAGCTTATTTTAACTAAGTAAATATTTTTTACCGACTCAGAAGGAACTAAACGATAGGTCAGTGTCTGGCTAGGCTATCCTTGCATGAGCAAAGTCATTATATATCAAAACAAGGTCTAGTGTCATAGTCTAGTCCTTAACATAGCCCATAATCCACATCCATCGTTCATTTCCATATTCATGATCCATCATCACGATCATCATTCATTTCCATACCATTTTAATTTCCATATATACAGTCAGCCATATGGACCCATTTCATGTCCCATCAATAAATAGGTTCCTAGAATCAGCAATCCATCCATCTATTTCAAGGTCATCTCATCCATCCATTACTTAGGCCATAGAATAGATCGCCTAGCCACAAACACGGGCAAGGTGATCACCATACACATACCGGGTCACCATTAGGAAATCCTAGGTATAGGTCCTCCATTTTTCCATTTATTAAATAGGTCTAACAATAATAAGGATAAGATTGAATAGCAAAAAATCAGCATCTAATCATATAACTCTCATCCCAATCAAAGGAAAGAAATAGCAAGGTCCACCTAGGTCAATGCCACACTTTCAGGTTGAAGGTCCCACTTCATCCAATTCTATTAGTAAATGAAGTCTCAGATGCCAAGAGTAGTGTATTTGGTGCTTAGAAGTCACGAGCATCTAAAACTGCTTTTAAGGACCGAATTGGATTTCATTTATAGCCCTAGACCCTACATTAGGTGTCCACATGGGTCAAGGTTAAGCCCAACCCTTAACTCATGCTTGGCACATCAATAAAAGTTCACATGGAAGGTAAATGAACCCCACATAAGATCAAACTACAAAGAATACAGAATCCGGGATTCACTGCCTGTAGTGCATGTGGTCAACATCATACCAAGCGTGGTCGACTGGATGCACTGAATGAACTGGGATCTATCTGTCAAGTTAATCTCAGCTGGCTGTGTGCCCGGTCAACCACTAGGGTACATTGGTTGGCCGCGTACACTAGAGATTGAAGGATAGAAACCTGGCATGCAAGTCTCAGACCTGGGTTTTCTGTAGTGTGGTCAGTCGACATCCCGCGAGAGCGGTCGACCGGCTACACATGAGTAATTGGGACTTGATTTGTCAATCGTTTGACTCTAGGCAGTGTACCAAGTCAACATCTGACCAGGACGGTCGACCGGCTTCACTAAAATGATTGTTACAGGCTGACGGACTAGCTCTCAGTTAATTTGGAGTTCGCAGTGTCTCCAGTTAACATCCTACATGGGCGGTCGACTGGGTACACATGAATATCAAATTTCTAGAATCCTGCAAGTTCTCCAATTCATCCAATTTTCCATCAAAACTTGTCAATCTCGTCTCCAATCATAACAAAACCATACATACCATGAAAACTCCTCCAACTATCACAATCTCATCATCCGTGGGCCATTGATCTTCCAAATGGTGGATCACATCCATCAATGGCGAAAAACCATGAAAACAAGGCTTAAAAGAGATACCTAAGCAATCAAATATCCACATGAATCAAAATTACATAATTCAAGGAAGAAAGCATGCATTCTATGCTTAATGAGTATATTGTACTTTACTTTTGGTTCAAATCAAGGTTTTTTGGCTTGATCTTCAAGATCCAAGCTCCAATTCTCCAATCCAAGGCTCTAAGGTCACCAATTCCCAAAACAGTCCCCAAAAACTCAGATCTATCAAAACCAACAGCTTCTATACCCAAATTCTAAGAAGAAAATGCATAAGGGAAATGAGTTCTAAGAGAAGGAAGAGATCTACAATGAAATTGAGCAAAGGAGAGAAGTTTACCTTGTCTTGTAGAGGAGAAGGAGATCTAGGAGAAGAGTTGGTTCTTTTAGCTTGGAAAGGGCAGTAGCTTGGAGAGATTCTTGCTCTCTTGATGTAGGATACCCTAGATCTAGGAATTCTTTGATGGAGGGAAATGGAAGAGAAAAGAAAGAAGAAAAGAGAAATGGGAGGGAAAATGAGAGAGAGAGAGAGAGAGAGAGAGAGAGAGAGAGATGAATGGTGTCGGATGGGGCTTGGGTTATATATATAGGCTTTGGTTGAAAGTGTAATGACCAAAGGGCCCTTCTTGGTTAGTTGTAGTTTAGGATAAGTACATGGGCATTTAGGGTATTTTAGGTTTTAAATGCAAATTTTCCATGAGAAACCCTCTTAAAATCTATAAATTGTCTCTAGGGGCCTGTAACCAACTAACTAACTATGAAAAGTCCATCTAAGACCCTAATAATTCTAGAAATCTTAAAAAGAGTCTAATTCATGTAAAATAGGCCTAATTCTTAGGAAAATACTAATCTACCCTTACTAACCCCTACTAATTAGCATAGGTAGATATAATTAGCATAAAATTAGGCTAGTGAAGGGGCAGGGCCCCACAAGTAGAATATTTGAGAGCCAAGGGGTTGCAGAGGACTGTAATAGATGAGACAACATCGTTCCAAGAGGACTCCTAAAATCTATAAATTGCCTCTAGGGGCTTGTAACCAACTAACTAACTATAAAAAGTCCATCTAAGACTCTAACAATTCTAGAAATCTTAAAAGGAGTCTAATTCATGTAAAATAAGCCTAATTCTTAGGAAAATACTAATCTACCCTCACTAATCCCTACTAATTATCATAGGTAGATATAATTAGACATAATTAGCGTAAAATTAGGCTAGTGAAGGGGCAGGGCCCCACAAGTAGAATATTTGAGAGCCAAGGGGTTGCAGAGGATTGCGATAGATGAGACAACATCGTTCCAAGAGGTCTCAAAATCATTACAAAAGACCACGCAAGGGGGGAGAGTTATACACAGAGTCTTTGTGCATATAAGAGCCAAGTCAAGAGGAGTTGCTAACCCCAAGTTTCCAAGTAAGAAAAATGACCTAGAGAGAGGAACTCGAGAAACCAATAGGGGTGTTCATGGGCCGCGCTAAGGAATATGCGGACCCGGCCTGACTTCTAAACAATTTGTCCAAGCCCGGCCCAGGCCCGCATCGGGCTATAAGAAGCTGGCCCAAGCCTAGCCTGCCTGGAATCTTGTAAGTCTGAGCCCAGCCCGAAATTGTTATAGAATTTATAAATAGAGTCAAATTACAAGTTCTTTGTGTGTGGGTGAATTAGTTTGGACTTTTCGCTTTGTGTGAAAGTAGTACTGCTTTTGAAACACCCCCCCCCCCCCCCCCCAACACACCCACACACACATTTCTAATATTATTTTTCAATCGAGTCAGGCCGGGCTTTGGGCTCCCTACAAGTCCAAGCCCAGTCCATTTATTAAACGGGCCAAAATAAGATGTCCAAGTCCGGTTGAGTATTAGAATAAAGGAATAGGCCTGACCCAACTCGGGCTCGGGCTAGCCCAATCCATGAGTACCCCTAGAAACTAGTACTCTCAAGGGACTACAGATGCAGTGGGGGGGAGAGGGGCAATGGGAAAAATTCCATAGAAAAGGAGGGAAGGGTCTACCCCCCTTTATGTAATGTAAGAATGCTCTCTTCTAGTAGATATTCCTAGAGTCCAAGATTGTCTGATTAGAGCTATATCTAAGGAGATATAAGCTCTTGAAGTTATCTAATGCATTGCTTAGCTAGGATACATGTGTTTCTCCCATGCTTAGCTTTGGGCAAAAATCTCTTAGGAGAAGGGGTGTTCTCCCAAATGTTCCCCGCCCCGCCCACCCCCACCCCCACCCCCACCCAACTGGTGGGTGGAGGGGTGCTTCCCACTGATAGCGAGTGGAGTATGATCCTTGTCACTTAGCGAGTGAGGGGTGTCTCCTCGCTAGGCTTCAATCGGTTAAACGTCAAATACTTATAACGTTTGATTCGATCGTTGGATTTTAATGTTTTACATACGTAGAAAGCTCTTCTCAAGTAGAAACTTTTAGAAACCAAGATTATCCCAATCAAAACTATATCCAAGGAGATACAAGCTCTTGAAGTTGACTAATGCATTACTTTGTGAGGATACATGTGTTTCGCCCAATCTTAGTTTTGGGTGAAATCTTTTGGGAGAAGCAGTGTTCACCCCCGGTGGTGAGTGAGGGAATGCTCCCTACTACTGGTGAGTGGCACGATGCTTCCTGCCGTTGACGAGTGGAATGTGTTCCCTGCCTAATGAGTGGGGTGGTGTCTCATCGCTAGGTCCAGTCAACTGAACTGCAAACACTTGTAACTTTTTATGACCATCAGATTTTGATGTTCCTAACACATCATTAAAAAGTCTTCCTGAGAGTAATATTTTATAAGTCCAAATTTACCTCGATCCAAACTATATTAAGAAAGAGATGATCCCTCATTGTTCGATGCTAAGTTTCTAGGCAAGGTGAAAGCACTACAACAAAAATCATTTTTCGCGATGCAAATATTTATAGCATAAAATCACAAAATCATTGCCCAATATATTTTACGACAAAACCAATTTTGTCGCCAGTCCATCGGCTAACGATCACAACCAATCGTCGCCAAATGTTAATTTTCTACGACAACACATTATCGTCGCAAAATGAAATTAAATTGCGACAAAAAAAAATGTTGAAATAAAGGATATCTTTTGTCACCAAATATCTATATTTCATCACAAAAAAATGGATAGAAAATGGTGAAAAGGAATTTGGCGACAAAATGGAGTCGTTGCTGAATTATATCTTTTACCGACAAAACTATATTGTCGCTAAATAGTGTATGAATTGCCATCAATTATAATAGGCGACGATTTAGTTTTGTTGCGCATAATTTGTAGACATTAGGCGACCACCTTAATTTGTCACCCAATATTTAACCTTGCCACAAATTCTCTTAGGCGACAAATTATATACATCGGGGATAATATGCAAAAATATATTTAGTCTTATTAGGCGACAAATAAAATTCATCGCTAAAATTAATAAATTTATTTTATAAATTACTGCCTGCCACCTCAAAAACCTCCTTTACTCTTACTATAATAAAACATGCTCATTCAACTAAAATAAAATACAATAAAACCTTCCCATTCAACAAAAATAAAATATACAATAAAACATGCCCATTCAACTCAAATAAGTTGTACAATAAAACCTACCCATTCAACTCAAATAAAATGTAAATAAAACATGCTCTTTCAATTAAAATAAAATGTACAATAAAGTTTGCTCATTTAACTAATAAAAAATGTACAATAAACTGCAAAGCTCCTCCCTCCCTGCACAAACAAGACTCCGCAAAGCCAAACACAACCTTGCACTGCAACTGGGCAGGCCTAAGCACAGCAGTAGAATAGAACCAAAGCTGCTCAACACTCCACTGCAGCTCTGAAACTCTGAACTAACAGGACTACCAAACCACTCTGCAGAACACCGCATTGCACAACTAAGAAAAGGAGAAACAAACAACTGAAATACTCACAGCCTGCACTGAGGGGAAAAGTGAACAAATATTTTCCTATATGATTCAACCATTAAAAGAGTTTGAAAGGTTTCATAAAGTGAGTACTGCGTACAGAATTAAAGATCTGGTGATTATTATAACCTTGTAATCTTGCATGAACTCATAATGCAAAATTGTTTCAGGATCACTGCTCACAGACTTCAAAAACTTCTCTAGTCCCTCCTGAGTTCCATTGTCCACTAAGAATAAAAGACCAAATTATTAGTAAAGTAGTTTTGATATGCTAACTGGTTCAGCAAGAGCTATATATTCATGAATGCAACACTCTAAACAAGCAATGGAGATATATAATTATGGATGATTTCACACAAGTACATTTCATTTATACCCCACAAATGAACAAGTGATGCTATCAAGAGATCATTATGAGAGCACATAATTACCACAATTGGTGCCAAGAACATAGAGCTTTTCTAAACCCAAGTGGTGCTCTATGGCTCTTAATGCTGCAGTTTAAGAAATCACTCTGCATTATAATAGTAGAAGTCACAATGAAGCAAGCTTTCCATACATAAAAAGGAGATCCTGATGAGAGCACAGATTATACCTTGCACTTGGCAACCGACACCACAGAACAGAAGACGTTTTACACCGGCAGCCGTTGTATGGAAAATAAGATAAAACTGTAATCATTTTTAAATAGTGGAAAGAAATAGATAATTGCTATTGTCATAACATTATTGCTAAAAACAAATCAACAATGTCATAATTAAAATAACATGAGAAACAAGTTTGAGAATGTCCATTCTTTTATACTTGAATTCTTTGCATTGGCAGTAGTTTCTTGTTAGGTTAAGAATAACACAAGTTTGGGGACATTCTAGTGAGAGACAAGAGGCCTCACATAGATTTTTATCCCTTATAGTGTATGATCATGGGAATGGATTTATTACTCATTCTAGAGCTTTTTATAGTTTTATTCTTCCCCTTGTTCTAGATCAAACATCTTCTTCTGCCTTCAGTCCTTAAGGACTCCATCAAATTCTACACTTTCACTAACCATTCTAATTAATTTAGGCTGGCCAACATTAAGTATTGGGCAAATAAAGCAACTGCGCCTTAGCCTTGCTTAACTATACCCACGCACATAAATAGAATTTGTTTTTCTTCTCGCGCTCGGCGTTGTCAATAAACGTTTTCTCACTAATTAACGCAACTTGACACGAAACCTCCTCAAAGATGGTATAACCTAAAGCTGACCCCTATAACCATAGCCTCTTTCCTGACTCCTACGTTCGCGAGTCTTTCTGAAACTATCCTTCCTTCCAACATCTTAATAAGGAATGCGAGCTTTCTTTCTATCGAACTTCATAGGCATTTATACGAAATTTGAAGATGAGGAATATCATCATCATCATCATTCTCATCTGATCCTAATCGGATTTAAGAGTTTTACCATTGTACTCTAAAATAAGCTATGTCCAACATTCCTATCTATCAAACTTTGAAGATATGGACCATTAAAACTTAAATACACTGAAAGGATCCAGACTCTCATAGTAGCCAAAAAGTCCAACCTCAGGACCAATGAGCCACACAAAGTGCTACAATATATAAGTATCATATCGATAACAAGATAGATACATTCAAACATAAATACATGCATACAAAAGAGAGCACTGGATGCCTCTACCATGATAAAGAATTAAATACCTCAACGAGGGCAAGAGTATTCAGATTAGGAAATAAAGTTGGCTTAACACCTTTTGCTGCAAAAACTTCTTCTGGTGTCCTATTAGAAAAAGGAAAAAAAGAATGCATTAGCCCATCAAAATATAAATGAAAAGATGTTTAGTAGGATAACCAACATCAAGTGTTCATAAAGAAAGGAGAAGTATGTGATGAAACACTGGAAGACTATCTGGGTCACTGTAGAGATCACAAAAATCTCATCAACAATCTCATCTAACACTGTAGAGACCACATGAGAGTTGAATGGCCCACCATGGAAATAAGTTGATCCAAATAATCATGAACTCAAGTCATCTTCAGGCTATCCTTTTTTATTTTTGGGGGGATGAAAAGGATGATTATATCAAACACAACAAAGATCCAGATACAACATCCAAGCAACAAACAACAACTATCAGCTAGTAACAGTACAACCAACATAAAACAACTACTTCCCACAGACCGCAGACTACTTCCAAATCCTACATCAAACAAAACCCAAAATCCAAAAGAAGGCTGGTATTCCCATATTTTCACAGAAGGTAACCTCCCTGGCTCCTCCCCCTATGTGTAGCACTGGAGTTTCTTCATGCAATCTAATTGTTAGGTTAGGATTCAGATTCTCCCCATAATGAAAAGAAAAAAGTACACAAACTAATCAATCTTCCAACAAAACAGAATAAAAAATAACAAGAAAACTAACAACCCTAACATTACCAGAGCTTGGAGATGAGAACATAACATTATAATACTACTCACAATGTATTTATCCTTGCATCTTACAAGCTTACACTATTGATCTGGTTCTCTAATGGTATGTATTATAACATTTTGTTGATAGGAATAATATAGAAACCTCCAAATGTTATAACTATGCTTAGATGAGATGACTTTGGGGTTGGAGCCATTGACCAAGTGGCCAGTGGTTTTTAAAGCCTATACTATCCTGATGCCCACATTTGCATCAGGATAGCAACACACATACTACCCACCATGATCACCTACATCTTACCTTGGCCCAGTGTTCTATTAAAATTATTTATAAACTCATTTAAATCTAGGATTAGGATAAACATCAGGTCAGTGGGCCCTAGGTTGTTTTTAACCATTAATAATCCTATCCCTCCCATATATGAGGGAAATTCCTAGAAAAATTATGGGTCATTCAGAAAAGTAAAAGAAGTATCTCTGTTTTCGAAACAGCAATACTAGAGAACGAGTAAGATTCTACAAAACCAAAGTCAATGAAAATAATAATGACTATTGTTATAAGAGAGTGGAAATTACCTATTTATGTGTAGCACCAAATACTGATGCAAAAACTAGAGAGAAACTCCTGTAACAATATAATGCGACAGGAAAGCTCAAAAGCAATATCACATCCTCGTACTCATGTTTCCACCAAAGCAACCAAAATCTACAAATTCACATGGAATAACTGAATAACATCTTTAAAAAGAAGTATAAAACCATTCCATTAAAAAGAACATATTAAAAGCACATACTGATACCGCAAAAAGACCTAAATCATAATACAGAGTAGTACATAAATTCTTGAGCAATAGCTGAACCTCATGATATTTACATTTCCATTTGTTAAAAAAGAAAAAATCAAATCCAAAGAGGTGAATTGAACTTGGTCTTGTATTTGAATTGAAGAGATGGCAGATATTGCTCTTTATGTTGCAGATGATTATATGGAGAGGAATAGCTTGATGAAGGAGAGAGGTGGGGAGGTACTTATTCCAACTCCGTTTTTATAATCATGGTGAACCCGCTCATGGGGTTCACCAACTTCCATTGATGGACGTGGGCAAGAAGGGGTCTGAGCTTGCAAGGACGGTTTTGGAGCCCAAAGGCCAATATTGGAACCATTCACCTGCTCGGTCCAGTTGTAAATGGCCATTTCATGCAGAAGGAAAAAAAGGGTAAAAAAGCACCTCGACCCCACAATCGAAGTAGTTTTAAGAGGAGTTAGGATATGTGGTTTAGGCTATTTTTTTTTGGGGGAAAAAAGACTATTACATTAAAACAAAAGAAAACTACAGAGGAAACCTCAACTTACAAAGCCAATCTGGAAAATCTTCAAATCACTCTCTATGGAGATTTGCCTAATCTCCCTGAAATTCTCAAAGATCCGATATTGAAGTTAAAAATCAAGAAGGAATTAAAGATAGGGAAAACGCTAGTTAATATGCAGATCTGGAAGAATGCAGCTGCAATACAACACAAAAGCCAAAAGCTAAAGCCCTAGCTGTGAGATTCTCTATTTCCCAGATGTAGATTCCAAACAGAGTTCATAAACCCCAAAAGGCGGCAATGAAAATTGTGACCTGGCAATTGGACAACTAGCAGATCTAGTTCTGCAAACGAAGAAACCAACAAAAGAAATTGTAGAGAGAGAGACTTACCTCTTTCAGATCCAGATGTAGATCGCGGTCGAGAGAATAAGAAAAAGAAGAAGAAGAAGAAGAAAGAGGGTTTGTACTAAGAAAGGTGGAGAAGAAAACGAGTAGTGGCGAAAAGACGCGGTAGTTGAGATGTATATACGAGGAAATGGGTAGTAAAAATCAACCAATGAAAAGGTTTCTTACCTGGGTGATGGGTAGATGGTAATGGGCTATTACCAAAGAAAACACCAAAAAGAAGAAATCCTACGAAGATGGCTCCGCTGGGACTCGTAGTCGTTGGATGGAGGGATGGGTTTGGAACGGAGTGGTGGGTTGGAACTCGCAGTTGTTAGATGATGAAGAGATTGAGAGATGTATAGATGAAAAGAGGGGCTTGGATTTCGGGAAAATAAAGAAGAAGAAGGGAGGCCTCGATGATGAATAGATGGATTTGGGGGAAAATGAAGAAGAAGAAAGGAAGGGAGAGATGGCGTTCGGTGATGGGGAGATTGGTTTTGGGGATTTTGTTGGTAGAGATGGCTCCACTGAGAGAGACAGAGAGAGAGAAAGAGGGCAGAGATTACATAGTGGGAGAGAAAATATGAAAAAGGGCGGGAGTGAAATTAGTGGAGGTAGAGGCCCGGCACGGGCCGGCCCGAACCAGTCAACGGCCCGTGTCCAAGGAGGCTGGGCCCGTTGGCCCGGGCCCGCCAGGCCCGCCTAGCACGTGGGCTGCCCTCTATGGCCCGCCAGGCACGGCCCGCATGCCCCGCCCAAAAGTGACTTTTTTTAAAAAAATTGTCCATTTTACACCCCCCCCAAACAGCCATAAAACGGTCATATAAGGGGTATTTTGTGTCATTTTCAATTTTACAAAGTCTATAATACTCTAATCCTCCTATTCTTTTTCTAAATTTATTAGTGTTATTTATACTACTCTAAGTCTCTAACCCTCGAATATTTCTACATAAGAAGTGTATATCGTGACAAATTGCCTAAAAGGCCATGCTTAAGCTTGAGCACACACAATTTTCGTGGTCTTGGTTTTTTTTTTCCTTCTTTGCTAAGAAACACTCCGGGCTGGACTAATCCCTTCGGACCTAAAGAGAAGCCGGGTAAAACCTCGACCCTCAAGTGATATGACTAGTGGACTCAACCTTCATCATGATAACCTTGTTGAATTTTATTTCTTGATGCCCAGTGGTGGTGCCATTTGACTCATGGAAGCAGATCTAATATAGGTGTAGGAGTCTATCAGACAAAATTAGATACACTATTGGAGTTTCTTGCTCCTGATTTCTAATTTATTATCATCAATGTTGTGGGAACCTCCTTGGAAGATGCAAAAACATTTAATACTATTACTACAATTGGCCCTTTACAGAAAAGATAAAAGGT
Source organism: Cinnamomum chago (assembly GCA_038049695.1). Taxonomy (NCBI): domain Eukaryota; kingdom Viridiplantae; phylum Streptophyta; class Magnoliopsida; order Laurales; family Lauraceae; genus Cinnamomum; species Cinnamomum chago. Next base: position 39,567,024 of record CP142458.1, read on the forward strand.
ACCTTTTGGTATCTTCTCCCTTTCTAGACCTTGCTAGTCATTGGTCTTTTTATATCATTATAATTTTGAAAGGCTTGCCGGCTATGTTGGGTATTAGTGTTATTTCTAAAAAAATGAAAAAAAAAGCCTCGCTGGCCCGCTAGCCCGCTTGGCCCGGCCCGCCCCATGGTGGGCCGTGCCGTGCCAGGGTATTTCCTTGCACGGCCCGGCCCGCTAGCTGGGGCGGGCCGTGCCAGTGAGGCTGGAGCGGGCCGGCCCGGTTGACATCTCTAAGTGGAGGGTGGGTCTTTCCTTGGCTTCTTTCACATGATATGGACGACATATCTGGACTGTAGTTTTGGAAAAAAACAAAATGTCGGTAAAAAATTTCGTCGTGGATTATTTTTAAGGACGATTTTTTTAATAAAATATGGTGTAGATAATTTATCGACGAAAATAACACGTCACCAAATAAATAGTTTCGTCGGAAAAACTTTACCTCTTGATGGCGCCAACTCCATTTTTAGGCGCCAAACTTATCGGGGCAATATTTAGCGACAATTGAAAACTATCATCGCTAAATAATTTGCGTTTTCCTTTTAGGCGACGAGATGAACATTTCACCGCGAAAAAGAACATTTAGTAATAAAATTTCAAAACATCGCGGAATATTTGCCAAATCTTAGATGAAAGAATGCTCCCTACTCACCTATGCTGCGACCTTAATTGTAGGGAAGCACTTCCCATGCTAGGTCCACCCTATTTTGCTTTTTTGTGCTTTTTTGTGATCTTTAGACAATCACAACTTTGTATCTATCACAAGAGCTCAGCCCTCAATATGTTATTGGAGAGGTCTTTCTGAGTAGATTTTAAAGACATTAAGATTATCCTAATCCAATCTATATTAAGGAAGATGGAGTCCTGTGAAGGTTGTCAATCAGTTTTTAGAGGGAACGGGGCGTAAACGCTTTGGGAAAAGTCTTCAAAAGTGTGAGTCATTGGGACTTTTTGGGTGTGGGACTCTCTGCATACACCTAATTCAGCATTTCGGTCCATTTGTGCAAATTCTGGAATTTTGAACTGGAATGTCAATCCATGTCAAACTGTGACACTTTCATACCTATCCTGGTATTCCAATATTTGATTTTGATGCAAGTTGCATTATTTCCTTTGTTTCAAAACCCTAGAGTTGTTCTTGAGGAAGTCATTTCCCATGATTCCTCATTTTCCATGGAGTCTTTGACATTCTACAAAATACTCTTTTCCATGGTTTTAGCAAGTTTTTTCTTGTTCCTATTTCTCATACAAATTTGCATGTCTAGAATGAGAGCAAGGGAAGAACCTTCTCAAGTGCATTTCACACTATACATCTATGACATTTGTCACATGAGGCCCCATACCCATAAAATTCAAGAGGAACCCCATCTTTGGTGGCAGTTTGGATGCGCGAGCCCACGCAAGATAACATTTTCCAAGAGCAGCTACTGTATTATAATATATATTAGACATATACACACACGTGACACTCTGCATCTACAGTCTAGTGCTTAATGATAGTGTAGGGAAATGTTTCTGGTACATCTATATTTTGTTATCACAATTAAATTATAGTGATTAATGAAAGTATTATTTTATTACTTGTACACTTTTGCTCATGTGTGGGCTATCTTGCACCGTGTGAAATAAACCTAGGCCTCACTGAGGTTATAATGATCCAAATGGAATGGCCCGTTGGGAAAGATTAAAAAATTTATTTTAGATCCATTAGTTAAGTTTGACGGCCACAGATCAAAGGATTAGGATGATGAGATTGACATGAAAATTTAAATATTGGTTGGGCCATCTGGATATTTCATTCCCACAATGGCCATGATTGGTGTGGCCTTGATTGTCTCACACGGGCTTTTAAGAGAGACTTATGTGTTAGGGATTTTGTATTTGCAATTTGATGGACGCATTTTCACTTTAGCATCATTTGAATTTTCACACATGCATTGTTTTAGAAAATCTTGAAATCTGGTTTTATACATGCATTGGATTTTAGACTTGTAGAATTAATTATTTATGCATGTTTTGTTTTTAAACTTGGACGCATTTGTTTTTTAATCCAAACTCTTTTGAAAACCTAATTCTTTGTGCATTACTTTTGAGAAATCAAATTAAGGATTTAGGTTTGTGCCTTGCATACATTCATCATTTTCAGAATCATTTTTGTATGCATTTTAATGTGAAACGAGTTTTTAGAAATCAAGCAAGCCATTGGTTTTAAAGTTTCGAATCATTTTTAGGCTTTTTGTGTTTCATGTTTTTAAACATCTTAGATTATTTAAAACATGTTTCCAAGCTTGGTTTAGTGGCCCAAAAATCCCCTCCAAGAAAAACCTTCAAATATGCTAAATTTGGGATTTTTTGGTCCCAGGGGGCCGGCCTGCCTGTGTGGCCTTGGCCCGGTCGACCGGGAACACATAAGGCAGATAGGGCCCTGGAGCACCAACGGTCATATTTCTGACGTCGACCGAGACCTGTTTCCAGGTCGACCGGGGACTAGCCGTTGGACTGTTTTTTGGTATAAAGTCCATTCTTTTCCCATCTTTCAAGAGGCTTGATAGATGAACTTTTGAGACCATTTTGGAGCAAAAGAAAGGGGAAGAAGTTGGAAAGGCTAGAGGGCTTTTTGGAAATCAAATGCTTGACTTTTTATAAGGTACATTTTACTAGTATTTTGATTTCCATTAAAATGAAATCCATGCATGCTTAAATCTTTGTATTTTCACTTATGCATGATTTCTAGAGATGTTTTGCAAACTCATTATCATCTTTGGAATATTAAAAATGGTTTGAAAACTCTCTTGACTAATTCACATGCTCTTAGACTTTAAATATTCATACAACTTGTTTAGTTCATTTCTTCAAAGTTGTTTGAATCTTTTATGTAATTAGTTTTATCTTCAATCATTATTTTCTAAGCTTTGATTTTAAAATGCATCATGCATTCATTTAAGAGCTTCATTGTAGAGATTGATGAAAGAATATGCATTAAAGATCTGAAATCAGATACAAGTAGACGTCCATGGCTGATCTTGTTTTATGACTTGAAACTAATCTGATTTTCCAGCCATGAATCATGCATAAAAACTCCATGAAACCATGATCAACATGTGTATAAAGTAAGGAGATGTTAGAGGACTAATACCTTGCTGATTTGAAGGTCTCAAGTCTTTGAAAAGAATGCTCCAAAGGTCTGATATCAGCCAGCAGTAAGCTATGCTAGTTGCAGGAATTTTCTGCAGTAGCTTCTCCTTTGGTCTTCTCTTCTATTCCACTTCCCAATCTGATTGGTGTTGATGGTGGGATCAAACTATGGAATCCTAAGAAGGGTTTTCTGAACTTCTCTTTGTGGAAACAACCCAAGACCTGATCTCCTCTCCTATGAAGAAGAAGAGGGCAGCAATGGGGTGGGCGTGTGTGTTCTTCTCTCTTGCTTTGGGCGGCCAATGGATCACTATGGTGATTCACACCCCTAGGGTTTAATTTCAGCCACTTGATCTCTTCTCTTGTGTGTTGCACGCCCAAAGGAGACTCCCATATATATAAAGATTTGATTCCTTTAAGGAATACTCTTTCCAATAGGAATGTCAATCCCTAAAAAGAATAGCAACCTTCCCCTTTAGTTGTGCAACACTTACTAATTAAAGACACTAAAATTAGTAACCTTTAATCAATGGAATTCTTACCCAAAGAGGAGTCTTTCCTTCCAAGTAAAGATACTTAATCAAACTTGGAAACCTCACACAAGGGGCTCCACTTATGGCTGGCCCACAAGATAGCTAAACACACCATGGCCCACTAGTCAATAATTTAGCTAGAGTTAAATTCATGTATGCCATCAAGAGCCTATTAGAATTTAAACTCAAAATTATTCTTCCACAAAATAATTCAACCACATATCATCTAATTAAATTAGGAAACCATGCCAATATAGGAAAGTGGCTAGAAGAGGGACCAAAAGACATATTTGCCCTTGGCTCCCAAAATGACCAAAATGTCCATGCTAACCCCATAGCAACATTAAGATCATTTTAACCCTAACTCATTCCACTAGAGAGTTATGGTTGCACTCCAGGGACAAATATTAAATTACAAATAAAGCTCATCATAAATAGACGATTGTCTTTGACCTACCAAGTACAATGACCACAATGCCCCTCTATGTAACATCCATAATCAAGTAGGTTAACCGATGTACTATCTACCTTCTTGATTACATCTCAACCTTAGAACTTCATACCCTTGACTTAATCATCATCCGGATATCATTCTCTTGATCCAGGGAGCGACCCACAAGTTCAATATCCATATGGAACATCCATATACTAAGATCTTAGATTCTGATGATTAATCGGATAATTCTAAGAGGACGATCATTCCATCACACGATGGCATAGATTCCATATTGCATTTGCACGTCCCAACTAATCAAGCCCGAGTACCCAAAACACAGAGCTGTTGACCCATGAACAGGATCTCACCCATAGTGAATTAAAGCACAAGAACTTGACTTCGTCAGTTCATCCACAAATGCTCAAGATTAAGAGCACTGGTCACTTAGTAGCAAGAGGTGATTTGATCTCTCTCTGTGATAGTACTATTTCAGAGATCACACCTACAAGTGGTCCTGTTCAATGCATGACACATGCACTAATGAGATAAATTCGGAAAGTCCTCCTTGACTAAGGTAAGTCACCCTGAATACAGGAGAGTATCTCATTATAACTTATACCAAGATGAAGTGCCCAACTCCATCTCTCAGTTATGAACATGTTTATTGTTTCAAGTGTCCATGACTCAGACCTTACTGTGTGTAGCCACTACACACCTGAGTCATTTACTAGAAAACAATGGGCCTTATACAACCATACATATACACAAGTATAAAGAGAAAGATATCATTCCATTAAATAACCAATAAATATCCAGTTACAGAGATGTGAGTGCAGTCAGTGGGCTTTAGGGCATACACCAATCCCAACAATTGATTGAAGTAAAGCATTCATACACTTGTGCACACACTTTAACTTATTCTAGTGTATGTTTGTTATTTGAATCTCACCTTCATATAAGCCTATTTTAGAGGCAAATACATTGTGCTTAAATTGTATCTCTTAGAGTATTCTTTTGTGAAGACACCTTCTTAGAGAAATCTTTATTTGTAAAGGTTATTGCTTAGCCTAAGAAAAGCATTGTGTAAAGGTTATTGCTTAGCCTAAGAAAAACATTGTGTAAAGGTTATTGATTAGCCTAAGAAAAGCATCTTGTAAAGGTTATTGCTTAGCCTATAAAAGCACATTGAAAGGTTGTTGTTTAGCCTAGAAAAACAACATTGTAAGGGTTATTGCTTAGCCTATTGAAAAGCATAAATAGTGGAAATCCGGTGGGGTGATTGGATCACAAGCCGGTAGTGGACGTAGGCATTGAGGCCGAACCACTATAAATCTTTGTGTAGTGGTGTTTGCTTGTGGTGATTGTTTTATTAGCTTTCGCATATTGTTTGTTTATCATCACGTGTGACTAGTTTATGTTAAGAAGTTAAAATTTGTTTAAATTGGTCATTTTGTAGCTCGCCCTATTCACCCCCCCCCCTCTAGGGTTAGATCCCAGGACTTTCATTATGCACAAGAGAACCGTCCTTACTTACATTCTATGGACCTAATTGTTTGTATGAAGTTGAATTTGTAACCATTCATAGTCTAATGGGCTCCAACCAATGACTATTAAAGAGGTGAAAGGTCAAGGATATAAAGCAAAGATATAGACAAGACCTTTACTTTCCTAGGATGTGAATTACTAGTATGATGACTAGATATTCATTTGGAAGATGTTTTTAATTGTCAATTTTAAATAGCCACCTTCATTTCTTCAAATTTATCAACATTTAGAAACACCAAAAGCCCCTTGACTTTAAAATAGTTTTTTTTTATTTAAAAATATTTTCATTATAGGGCATTTTGGGCATTTAAACATCTAAAATGGTGATATGAAGTATTTATCATAAGCCTAGCAAAACTGAAAGGCAAAATGGTTAAGCAGACTTGGAGGACCACTTTCGCCCATAGTTGTTAATTTCGTTTCAGACCCCATTTCGGTGTGGCCTCCAAAATGAAATGTTTTGGCCAATTTGAGATTTCGATGAAATATTTTGGAGTTACGTTTATAAATATAATTAAAATCAAAATATACATATATGCTAGAAAAAAATAAAGAATAAAATATAAAATATAATTTATGCATTTAATTCATTATGATAAAAAAAAATTTACATAAGTATAAAATTTAAGCACATTCTCACCATAATAAGATTTAAACATAATTTTCATAACCATAAAAGTTAACAACCTTTGAAATTGAAGTTTGGAAATATTTCTCAAAACATTTTGGCCATTTTGAAAATTTCAGATATTTCAGTCATTTCTGTTAATTTCGACCAAAATCCATGTTTTCAGCCAAAATTGACCAAAAGTCAAACCGAAAAGTTATGTCAGCCATTTTATTTCGACTTCATGGCAATTTCGGCCATTTCATTCAAAACAAAACGCAATTGATAATTATGCTTTGACCTCTTGCCTAGGCTCCTGAGTCCTAACCCCTACTTTTACCATTTTATCTTTGTTTGTAATTTCTACTTTTATTCGAAAAGAGCTATCCAAAATAGAGCCTTAAAAAAAAGAAGCTAAATTCAGAAAATGCATTTGGTACTGCACAAATCTATTTTATATAGATCGTTTGGTACACCCTTTATTTGCCTCTTGTTAGAGGGGTATATAGTCTCTATCATTATTTAAGAAATGAACTTATGCATATTTACTATTATATGGGTAGTTTCTTTGAGTATCTATGAGTTTGGGTTAAGTATTGACTTTTTGCATTCGATTTAAATCACATGTATTCTCTCTTTTTTCTTTCTTTTTCATGTAAGTGAAATGGGGTACTTAATTGTGCTTAACATAATGCCATGGAAGAATACACATGGCTTGACATCAAGGAATAGTGACTTCCCATCCTTCTACGTAAGCATTCACCACAGTTTTTATATCCAAAGGTAAAAACATTTCGATGTAGAAAATGTTTCTTTCATCACACAAAACTATAGGAAAGAAAAAAAAAACCAATAGAATATAACATTTCCAGGTTCCAATTCCCTTAGGCATGAAATACCTGCAAAAAAAAAAAAAAAAAAAAATCCCATGAAAGGGAAAATCACAAAAGCATGCTCCAAAAGAGAATCACCCCACAACCCATTTACACAAGCATATCAATCAAAGCCCCATCAATTTTTTTGGAATGTGGATTAACGCCCAATTGGTGGAGAATACATTTCTTCAGTTCCCACTTTCCCCCAAAAATGAAATTGCCACAAAGACAAAATCCGTCAAAGGAGGAAAAAATTCACAAAACCATGCTTCAAATACAAATCACTCCACAACCCATTCACACAATCATATAAAATCATACCCCCACCCGTGTAAAACACCCAATGCATGCAAGAACTGAGCTGGTCTTCGAGGTTCTCAAGGGTAGTGCAAATGGAGTTGAGGTTCCTAGACTTGGAGGCTGCGTTGTCAACAGCAGAGGAACGGGACTCCTTTGAAAAGATGAATCCAAAGGAGGGAGGATTGGGTTTGGGGATTAGGGTTTGGATAGAGGAGAGGAAATGGGATCTAAAAATAGAGAGGATGGCATAGCCGAGCTTGTCATGGAGGTCCCAATTCTACTTGAGTCGCATTGTGCATGTAGATCCTCTTTCCTCTCATCTTTGTGATATTCAACGAAGATCTCTTCCCTTTCGTTGAGAGGATATTTGGTGCTAATAAAAGACCATCCGGGGATATTTTTGTCTTAGAAAATAACCTCCGCCTTTACATTTTGAGTGCTGCTATTGGCACACATACTTTTTCTTTTCCCACATAGCTAATATTAAAAAAAAAAACCCAATGGGATTACCTTTTTTCCCACCCTCTTCCCTTTCTCTCACCCCACCTCCCCCTTCACCTCCGGCTTCGGCCTGGATGGCGGCGGTCGACCCCTCTCCTCCCCTCCCTCCCTCCTTTTCTTCCTCCCTCCCCACTGTTTCTCTCTCTCTCTCCTCCTCCCTTTCTCTCCCCCCACCTCCCCCTTCACTGACGGTGACGGTGGACCCTTTCTCCCTCCCTCCCTCTCTGTGGCCGACCCTTCTCCTCCTCTTCTCCCGTCCTCCCTCCCTCTCTTCCTCCCTCCCCATTGTTTCTCTCTCTCCTCCTCCCTCTCTCTCCCCCCCACCTCCCCTTCACCGATGGCATCGGCCGACCCTCTCCTCCCCTTCTCCCTACCTCCCTCTCTCTCTTCCTCCCTCCCCATTGTTTACTCTCTCCTCCCTTTCTCTCCCTTACCTTCCCCTTCAACTCTGGATCCGACCTGGACTGGCGAGCGTCAGCCGATCCCTCTCTTCTTTCCCCCTCCCCCTCCCCCACTGTTTTCCCTCTCCCTTCTCCCACTCTCCTTCATTGTCTTCTTTCCCCCTTCTCCCTATCTCTCCCTCCTCATCTCTCTCCCTCTCCTTCTTTCTCTACCTTCTCGTTTCTCCCTCTCCTTACCTTTCCCTGGCCAGCAGCAGATCGGGCAGTCGCCCGGCTGTTTGATCCATCGCCGCCGGAGGTGAAGGGGGAGGTGGGGGAGAGAAAGGGAGAGGGTGGGCATAAAAAGTAATTTCACAGGGTTTTTTAATAAAAACAAATGTGTGTGGGAAGGGAGAAAACTTGTGTGCCAATAGAATGTCTCTTACATTTTTTAGAGCATGTGCCTTTTATTTCCATGGGTCTAAAAGTGAGGCTTTCCTCTACTTCTCTAAACTAAATAGAGGGTAGCGTTGTGTGCCAAATGATTTTATTTTCTATACATCTATCCGCTTTAGATATTTAGACAAGTAGAGGCAAAAAAAAAGCCAAACATGTACTTTATCTTAGAAGGAGGCTTAATTGGTTGTCTTGTTTTGGGTTGGTTTAAGGGTGTTTTGTTTGGGTTCTGTTGGTTTGGTTGTATTTCTAATGGTCGCTTCTATACTTTTTGTTGCTCTAGACCACCTTTTAACGGACATGGTGTGCCCTCCAATCATGAATTTAGGGCAATCAAAAAGATGCATTGATGCAACTAACCCATGATATGACACATCGTTTTTATTAGCACAAATCTCTCAAGTCTGAAGAGCCTTCTTGGATCCATATGCTGTCATTACAAGAAAACCGACCTTTAGAGGCGGTTTAACAGTGGCGTATAGAAAAAACAGCTCCTAAAGGGTTCCTAAATTTGACGGATTTTACAGTTGCAAACACTAAATCCGCCGCTGAATGTCTTATTTACCAGGACAATTTTTTCCACCGGGTTCTACCCTTTTCCTTTCCCTCGCAAATTCCTAGCTTTTAGCGCCATCTGTCTCGTAGGGTCGTCTTCTTCTTCTACTTCCTTTTCTTTTTCTCTTTCTCTCTCTCTTTCTTCAAAAATTCTTTCTTTTAGCTTCTCGAATGCTTGATTTCTCCATTTGATCTGATCGGCCGAGAAATCGCAGCAGGAGCTCCCAATTCGATCATGTCTTTCCACAAGAAGAAGCTCATCAACGATCCAAACGGTTAGATTCGAATCATCTCAGCCATTTCTTTTTGTGCATGTTCTTTCGATCGAATTTGCTGCATGTAGGAATTTTTGATCGGAAGGCTTCGAATTCCGATTTCTGGTTCTGTGCTTGTGCAGAAAAATGGATTTTGGTGTTGAAGTAGCTCTGAGACCCTTTTTCTTCATGATTTGGTCTTTCTTTTGGTTGCAGATGTAGTTATGAAGTTTATCAATGGCATTGTCGAGACATTTCCAGGCTTACAGTACATGGATGGATTCCCTGAGGTGATTGAGTTTCTTCGATTTCTTGTTGTTCTAGGGCTTTGTTGATGTCTTTGAGTTAGGATATAGAATGAGGATGCTTTGTGGTTAGGCCACATTGGATCGAATTGATGATGAAGGCATTGTGCCTAATTTTATCATTTGGTGATTTTTGGGCGCAAAAAGCTATCTATGCACATTTCCTGAGTTTTGATTTGGATTGTATTCAAATGTGCCTTTATTGACTGCTTTGTCGAATGCTGAGATGAGGGAAATGATAATTTTATGATCTTAGTGCTCCAAATTCCAAGCTTTCTCAGACTCGATTCTCCTTTTTAAGATCTTTGAGCTCCTTTTCAAATCTCGATTTGCCTTTTCGTGAGCTTCCAACATCCAAATTAGGGCGTCATCACCAAGAACAGCCCTGGAAGTCATACTCCTCTAAATTTAGAAGCCCTAGCAATCGTTCAAGAAATGAATCATCAGATTTTCATTGACTTCTGTTCTTCTCCTCTGTGAGTAACAAAAACCCTTGTAATAATTGTTTTCTTTTATTTTTTTTCTTGTTTTGCTTCTCCATGTGTAGATTAGAATTGGTAGGTTTTAGAGCTGTGCTTTTCTTTGTTAGTTTGGGTTTTATCGAGATTGATCTAATTACAATTTGTTATAGAAATGTTGTTGGGTTTTTTATTATCTAAGGTATAGATTAGATCTATGCTAAGAGTAGTATTTTTTTTCTCTTGATTTTGCAATTTCGGTGAGATTTGAGGGATTTTGGTGATGGAAGGAGAGATTTATTTGAGAGATTCGTACGAGGTGATGTTTTTATGAAGTTTTGTGATTCCGATTCTTCTCAGGTCTTTTGAGCAGATATTTGAATTTGACTATGAAATGGAGGAATGGTTGTGTTGAGGGAAAGATTGTTGTTTTCCCTTAAAAGCTAGGATCTTTATCAAGGATTAAGGAAGTTGGATACGAGCCTCTAAGTGTTAGAGTTTTTGTTTTGTTGCAATTTGATAGGATGCATTCATTTTCATAGCTTGACCTCTCATTCTTTCATGTACTTCTTAATCTTAGGATCTTCATGCATATTTCTCGTTCATAATCTTTGTTTTTATTATATGATATGCATGGTTTTCAAATATTATTTATCTTAAGTTCATGAAGTTTTTAGTTCATATTTTCAAGTCTCAAAATGTTCTATCTTTGAATTCAAAAGTCTTTTCAAGCTTTCCAATTGTTTTCACTTTAAATCCATATTTTGGTTTGAATGTTTCAAGTCTTTAAAATTCTATTTTCATCCTTTTTTAAGTCATGACCCAAGCTTGATCAATGTGCTTCAAAGTCCCCTAGAAAGAATCCCTCATAGTTTCATCTTTCTAAAAATTCAGAATTTCCGGGCTGTATCCAGGTCGACCTGCCTGTGTGGCCGGTCGACCCAGCCAAGGGACCCAGTCGACCGGGCACACTGTTGGTCGACCGGGGAATTGTGCCGCTAACCTCTCCAATGGGCATTTTTAAAGCCGTTGAGCACCCGGTCGACCCGATCGTGTACCAGGTCGACCGAGCACTAGCCATTGGAAACTTTTTCTCTATAAAAAGTGGCTTTTTGTTTGGAAAAGGTTGTTGAACTTTGGGGGATTTTTGAGGCCAATGACTAACAATTTTTTAAGAGTAATATTGAAAGGATTATGAAGCTAATCCATTGATTCAACCTTTGATCTTCAAATGGGCGTGCTTTCTTTATCCCAAGTTTAAACTCATGCTTTGTTTCTAAATCTTTGTTTCCTTTAAGCATGAATTAAATAGTTGTCTATCTTTTGAAATGTATCTTTTCATAACATGCTTAGAACTTTAAAATCTCTTAGCTTTATGAAATCAACATATGGTTTGCAATTCACATGAGGTTGTTTTATTGTTTCAAAACTAACTTGCTAGATTTAAGTTTTACTTCTTCAAATCAAGTTTGTTTACTTTGAAAACCCATGTGTTTGTCATACAACTTTTTCTCATATAAATGACTAACATCTGTGCATCATTTAGAATTTCTTCTCTTTAAAAAGAGATAGCAAAATTTATAGTATATGCATCAATCATAGACTTTTACAATTCATATGCATATGTCTAGAGAGTGAGATTCATTTTCAATTCAGCCTATTTAGAGGGCATTAAATTGCACTTACATTGTTCTCTTATCCATGCATTCATAAGCATTTTATTTAAGAGAGAATCCTCTTGTTGTAAAGGTTGGTGCTTAGCCTTGAAAAGCATATATAGTGTTGTAAAAGTTTATACTTAGTCTTGAAAAGCATAGCGATGTATTTGTAAGGTTGAAGGTGAACCTAAACCTTAATTTGAGTTAGTGGAAATCCGGTAGGGACGCCGGGAGTGGATGTAGGCACGTTGGCTTAACCACTATAAATGCTTGTATTATGGTGATTGATTTTTTGCTTTCATTACATGGATGATGCTCTTATGTTTGATACTATCATTGAATGAAGATTGTAGTTGTTAGTTTCTTGTGTATGCTCAACTTTGAGACTACTCCTCTTCACAAGATAATTAATCTTCATCAAAACATAAGTGAGTTAAAAGCTAAAAGATTTAAAATTTGGTCTAGTTCTTTGAGCTCACCTTATTCACCACCCCCCGCCCCCCCATAAGGATTCGATCCTGGACTTTCACTAAGGTGAGATTATATTAATTGATAGATCTAATTGGTTTTTATCTGTTTAAGCTTTTGCTAGGGATTTATTTATTCAGATTAAGATGGAAATTATAGAACTTTAGGAGTATATTTTGATTTCTTTTCGTTGTTATAGCTGAATGCATGTCTTGGAGTTATTTTATGCATTTTCCTATAGGAAAGCAACAACTACTTGCATGAACCTTTGAACTTTGTAATTTATTTGGATGCTCATTCCCAATAGCAAATGACACAGAGATATAAGTGACGATGGATAAATCCATGTTTCCTTGTTTCTGGGGCATCTTTCCTTGTAAATATTGTTGCCTATAATTGGTTATGGAAAATTGCATAAGACTAATTCATTCACAGGTAACTCGTCTTATTCAAATGCATGGACCTTTATTTATGTAAATCTGTAATACCTGCACTTGATTTAATGAGATCCAAACCGACCCAAGGATCGCAAATGTCAACGTCTTGTTTTCACCCCAGCACTGGTGCCTTAAACATTGCAGCACCATTTTGGTGGTGCTAATGTTGTAGGTTTTGGATAGGATTGTAGCAGATTTGTTTGTCTAATTGTTTATCTTGCCTTGTTTTGTTTTTTTGAACATTGACAATGGTAGCAGATCTCTAGTGTTGTGGAGAATGTTTAATAAGATCTTGTTTTCCTCATTGATTTTCCATTTTTCCCCTTTCTTATTTGTTGTTCTCAGAGGTGTGTGTATATGTGTGTGTGTGTCTGTATATATTAATTTTTGTAAATATCATTTAGATTCTTTTGAGGTTGCAGGATATAAATAGGCTTTTGGATCGACTATTTAGTGTATGGTGAAGAATTTTCATAGAATCTCTATCTCAAGTGATATTTCTCTCTCTAATCTCTCTCTCTATCATGCATGTGGATGTTAGCATGGGATTTATTGTATTAGTTTTGCTGCTGATTGGAGGATTTTTTCCTCTGTGGGGCTTGACAGCTGGTACCGAGACTAGTGTATGGGGTGTTTGAAAGGATCACTTACTATGGCATTTCATCAATAGCATCTGAATCATTCTATTTCTGATGCTTTAATACTTCATCTGAATATTGATTCTATTTCTGAATATGAATTCTGATATTCCTGCAGAGGTAATCATATACATTCTAAATTTTCCTTCTTGTTTGCTTTATAAGGGATTATTTGCCTAGCATTAATGAAATATTTGACAGTGATTTTGTTCAAATGCTCTAACTTGTCTATTCAAGAAAGAAGACTACATAGAATAAATTCTCTGTGCTAATATTGACTAAAACTTCCCAGACTGTCAAACAAGTTTTGAAGATAGTTGGAGCTTTCAACCAAAAGTTCATGAAAAATAGATTTATCCTCTCTTTTTTTTGGGTCTATTGTTGATAGCAAGATAATGGGTGTTCCTCTGTACCTTAAGCATTTGAAGCATTTACACCACTCTGAATGGTGTTTCCTACGAAGTATCTATTTTCACTGCCTATGCACTCTTTCAAATGCATTTTCTGACTGCATTCGAAATCAATTTCAGGTCGAATGTACAATTACCAAAGATGACGACACCATAGCATCTTTTGTAGGATTCAGGGTGCAACATGATAATGCTAGAGGCCCCATGAATGGAGGCGTTCAATACGACCCATAGGTGGGTCAGTTTTCTCATGTTTTGAATCAGATTATGAGTTTTCTTTTACTTTTTCTAGCAGAATTATCATGATTTAGTAGAGTTGCCTATAACCATGATGAGTGTAGAAAAGTTCTTGCCCTGTTTAAAAATAGCATGTGTGTTGCCCGTTCAACTTAACACACCATAACAATAGAGTATGAGAACTGATAAAATATTTGCTCTCAAATCCTTCATTTGAATGCAGCTTTTAGTAAGGACAACAAGCAGTCATTCAAGTCAAAAGAGAGGAGGGATACTCCTCAGTCCATCCATATAATCCAAGATGTTCAAAGCAAAGACATGCTTGTGCAGTCACCCTAATCATCTCATATTGGGCAGCCCCAAGTGGAAATAGCTGAAGCAAGTGAAGGGATCCAGCATACTGCAACGGGAGATTCACAGTCACAGGATGTTAATAAGACTTGGCCTAAATAGTGGTAGTGAATAGTGATGTACCTGATTTGTTATTCTTAATATATACCATTTTTAGCCAAAAAGAGAAAAAAGAATGGAAATCGGACAGACCATTGTACCTGATTTGTTATTTTAACAAGTGTGGCCTTTTTCAATCATTGGCAGTGGCAGAGGCAATTCTGCAAATTGCAGAAAAGCCAACTGGACAGACCATTGCCCAAGAAATTGCAACTGGTAATTTTTTTTTTATTTAAAGTGAATCAGTGGCGGACAAAATAAATTGCCACAATTGGATACTTTTAGCAGCAGTCCATTGCATCCGCCGCTTAAACTAACAGCGGCACTACCTTTTAGCGACAAAAACGAGTGGCGGGCTATTTTCCGTCGCAATAAGCTTTAGTGGCAGATTTTTGTGTTTTAGTGGCGGAAAAAATCCGCCAGTAAAAGTGGATTTTCTTGTTGTGTGTTATTACTAGTCCCACACAAAGTGAAGTAAAAGAAGACAGTATCTTAGCTAAGGGGGACATTTGAAATTTCCTATCATTTACGTGAAAAGTGGAGGCCGGAAAGGAATGAAAGGTGGAAGATAATGGGCAACATGTGATAGTCACTTCCATATTTTATCACTGACCCTTCATCCCTTACATCAATGCCATTTTCCAAACCAACCCTAACCTTTTGATGTGAAAACTGCAATTGCATTGATTTCTAAGAATCTCATAAATTGTTTAAGAGAAATAAGAAACTAAAACCCAAAAATTTATCTAGTTGGAAACTCCAAACCGTAATCTTGGACTTGAATCTAGATGCTTGAAATGCATCAAAATGGCCTTTTATCTACTAAATCAAAGGAAGGAAAAAAATGAAATAAAAACTGAGAAGATGAAAAACAAATCAAATTAAATTGCATGATAAATCCAAAATTTCATTGATTAGGAAATTGAAAAATACCAGCATTAGACTCTACTGAGAGAGAGAGAGAGAGAGGTGGAAGTAGGGTTTTTGAAGGAGGTTTAAGTTAGGGTGGGATGGGCATAGTTAGGGCTGTTTATGGCCCGGCCCACCCTAGTTGGAGCCCGCTCGATCTAGAAATTTGCAATTTTGGGTCCTATGCTATCGAAGACCCAACCCTCTCGATAGAGAGAGTGAAGCATTCAAACAAAGGGATGGGGCAAGAGAGACCAAAACCAGAATTAATAGTTATTTAGAATAATATTCAAATTAATCATCAATTAATAAAAAAGTGACCAATTAAAATTATCCAATGAATTCCCTTTTCTTTTAAGATACCTTAGCATTACAAAGCTGAATTATATAAGCATAAAGATTATTGGTTTTAAAAACTCATCAGACATTTTAAATTTATGTTTTTCATATGGGTTTTTTTCTCTTTCTATAAATATGGTGTGTTCCTCTGGTAAATACGCACCCATCAATACGCTCATCCAATATAGTTGTGATAAGGCTTTAATGATGATAATGATTGTTATTTATCTGTTGAAACTTTAACTTGTAGGTCAAATAGGGTTGTTATTGGGGGTGTTTAGCGGCAAGTCCCTCAACACTACGTTTAATAGCCTGGGGTTCAAGACATTTTCTCATAGAGGCAACAGTCCTCTTTTAACATTAAATGATCCAAAAAGAAAAAAAGGCCCTCTCTTTATATACTCTATACGTCACCAAACATGCTTCGCTTTAAAATATTCCGTCATACACTCTGAAACCTAAGCAAAATAAAGATTCTGAAAGCGAAGATGAAAGAAACTGTGGAAAGAAACAAAATCAACTCATCAGTGACCTCGAGTAACCGAATCGTCTTGACTTGAACTTAATTGAGTTTGACATAAATTTATCTAAGTTTTGGTTTGAATTTATCTGAGTTTGATGTGAAGTTATTTGACTTCGACATGTATTTATCTAAGCTTGTTGTGAAGTTATATTAGTCTGTGATCAATTAAATAGGACTTTAAATGAGTTTATTTGTATATTACATGATTTTATCTGCATTTGACTTCAATTTAGCTATGTTTGTTATCAATTAAACAGGGTTTCTAATGAATTAGTGTGACTTTGACACGATTTTCTCTTAATTTTTACTGAATTTATCTGAGTTTCTTATGAAATAATATGAGTTTGGTATGAAATTAACTGGATTTCACATGATTTTATTTGAATTTAAAATTTATTCAACTTGGTTTTAAATGAGTTTTTCTGAGTTTGCTGTGAATTTATCTAAGTTTTGTATGTGTTATTTGACTTTGGCATGATGTTTTCTGAGTTTGACGTAAACTTATCTGTGTTTGGTATGAATTTATTTAAGTTTGATATGAATTTATTTGTGTTTGCTTTGAATTAATCTGAGTGTGATATGAATTAAATTGGATTGAAGTGAATTTATCTGAGTTTTTTGTGAATTTATCTGACTTTGATGTGAATTTATCTGACTTTGGCATGAGTTTATATGAATTTATCTGTGTTTGAAATCATAATCAGTTTGAAAACAAGTTATCTCACTTCGATATGAGGTTATCTGACTAAATTTGGTTTGGTTTGAATTTATCTAGCTTTGATAAAAATTTATCTGAATCTAATATGAAATTATCTGTGTTTGAAGTGAATTTAAATAAATTTGTTATTATTTTATATGACTTTGCTTTGGACTGGGATGAGTTTGATCTCAATTTATTTGAGTTGTATATGCATGTGGACAGCCAAAAGGACCCAAAAGAGGGACAAGGACAAAAAAAAAAAAAGCAGCACCGAGCAAGCCATAGGAGGCAACATTCCATCAATTGTCGTTCTCTCCAATTTAAAATTTAAAATTTGATCGAAAACCCATCTTACTACATTTAAATTGGAAAATAATCCAGGAAAGACAATGAGTTGGAGCTAAAACCCAGGTTTAAATTGCATGAGACCCATTTAAACGGTTAGAAGGGCAACTGATTCATGAAAAATCTGATGTGACATGCTTAGGGACCACCGCCTGAATTAATCTCATGCGCAAGGGACTCTAGGCCTTAAACATTAATGCTGTGTACTAGAGACTTTATAACAAGTTACTCGGGAATCTCTCCCTAATTTACCCTTGTTATTGATCATGTGTGCATAGCACCTAGGTAGATAGTATGAGCCTACATAAAGATGCCGACGATCTTGATGATCATCAGAAGTTAAAAGAACATGCATGTATCAATAACCCTAGGGAAAATATGATTTTCTGCTTTGAAGGATCTTATTAAAAATAAAATGCAGCCATAAAAAATCTCTAATTTCATTGAATGTAGTCCCTTGAATGTTACTAGCTATGCATGTTGTGGAATAAAGCAGAGGAGCGACAACTAATTTCCAAAAATAAAAAATTAGAAAACCTTGGGGAGAAAAAACGAAGAAACCTTAATAGGGTGGGGAACAAAAAGTTGAAGCTGGTGCAAAGAGAGCAAGAAGTCTCTATTAAAATGTGGCGTTCCTAGATGTTGCAAAGGAGATTAGAGGGTGGGGCGGGGGTGATGAGAAACTAAGTGAACACAGGAAGGGTCTAGCTTTGCCGCACAACCTCCAAAAAATCTCTGTGCCTGGTCCAAGTGTGAAGAAACTTGAACCGGCTCTGTTCTTTGCTCTGACGCTGATCTCCAGAAATCAACAATGGTGAATGATCTGAACAAGTTCGGTTCAGGTGAGCAACTCGAAACACGGAGAAATAAGAACTCCATTGAGCATTCACCACTACTCTATCCAATCTCCTCCAAGTATGCCCATTCGTCCATGTGAATGGAGTACCCTCAAACCCAGCATCCTCCAAACCACTAGACAACAAAGCAAGGGAAAAGGCATCAATAGCAGACTGAGACTGTGTATAACTCCCCCGGATCTCAGAATGGGACTCAACAACATTGAAATCCCCACCAACCATCCACGGTCTATCATGAATACTCCCAAATTATGACAAGGCATCTCACAAACCCTGCCGAACAGAAGCTACGCAACTGGCATACATAAAAGAAACAAAAACTGGATCCGGTAAGGCAGAATGCCGCACCTGGCAGTGAACCACATGACCATCATCCTGAAGAACCTCCAACCGAAAAGGGGAAGACCAAAAGATCCAAATCTTCCCCGAAATAGAACAAAAATTGTGCTCCATGTGCAAAAGAATCCGAAAAGACTCCAACTGATCCCGGTCAACAAAGGGCTCCAAAATATAGAACATCGATAAGTGGTGTGAGCGGACCATCCCCTTTTTGCTCATGTGACCTAGCCTACTGTGTGGGGTCATTTTGTAATCATGGATTTAGGTGGGGCCACTCCCCGATTTCGGGTTACCCTTGGTCTCGGCACCGCCGAAGGTCGGCTGCAGTACCAACTCGGAAAAACCATGGAACGAGTCTCGGTGGTCACGTCACGAGTTTCAACCTCGGTCTCGGCCTCAAGCCTGATCTCGGCCCCTGTCACTCAGCCATAAATGCAGTCATAAATGTGCTGCCGTGACGGGGACGGCGAACTGACAAATAGAGTGGGCGCCGGACCTAGATAAGAGGCACGCCTTATCTTAAGGTCATGTCCATAGGCAAGGGATGATGATCCGATGGGACATTCCCTTTTTACCTACCCCCACTCAGGAGAAAAGAGTACAAACTGATGGGACTTTCGTCCCCTCCTGGGCACAGTCCGATGATGACTCTCACGTCTATATGTAGTGCATGAAGGAGAACTACAAGGGTACGCACAATCTCTCCCTCCCAGACCTCTCTTTCTCCATTTCCTTCAGTTCTCACACTGACTTAAACATTGGAGTGCCTTCGGCTACATATAGCCAGGGGCTCTGACCTTTATCTTCCTTCTTTCAGGTCATCGGAGGCTCGATCATTTCCCCTCATCTTCCTAAGATCTCCAAATCAAGAGCTTAATCCTCTAATAACCAAGTCAGTAATTTTTAGGCACTTACAGTTGGCGCCGTCTGTGGGAACAGGATCTGTGCCAAAGCCTCTACGAGAGCCATGCCTCCAAAGACCAGATACGGTGGCGGAGGGACGTTGAAGTCCCGGAAAGCATCGTCCTTCCCGCTGCCGGAACAACCTTCGTTTCCACCGTTCTTGCAACCGCAACCGTCCCAGCCGGTGCTTCCGGAACCAACCCTCCTGACTGGCCTTCGTTCTGCTCTCCTTCCCCCTCCGGGACCGACAGAGGTTCCTCCAGTCAGGCAGGAGCCACCAGGGATCCCGCGCCAGAGGAGGTCCGGGGGAAAGTCCGGTGCCGCATACGTGGAAGGCGTTGTCCAGTCGGACTCTTCGTCTCGGCCCACGATTACGCGCCTCCGTCATGATAACCGTCGTGAGACTCCTCTTCACCTTGGTGATCGGCCACACAGGGGTCCGCAGCAAAACGCCTCCACGTCGGATCTTCGACGGCGAGGCAAGACCCCTGTCAGAGCGAGATCCCATCAATCCCACCATCGCACCCACGACGACGGCCAATCTTTTCATCAAACCCATGGAGCAAGAGATGACGACCCCCTGATCAGGGAGCTCGATGCCCAGAATCAGGTCCTCCAAGAAAAGGAAGAGTTGATTCGTCGTCTCCAGGAGCAACTAAAGGCAAATGGGAAGAAATCTCGTGCTCCGCCCCTCAGGCGACAGCCGAACCATCCGGGCAACCAAGATCTGAGGCAGGTCCTCGACGACAGAAGGAAATCTCACTGCGAAGAGGAGGGCTCGAGCAGCAGTCATTTGCCTAGTGGCCTCGGGGGATCACGTCGCGAGCCAGAATCCCCGAGACCAGATAACCAGACGGACCTCAAGGAGTTGCTAGACCACTACGTCAAGCAGGAGGTCCAGGCCCGTCTGGCCGAGATCGGGTTCGCCCGAGACCAAACGGAAGACCACGAGGAAGATGATCGGGCCATGTCCCACTTCTCGCAGGAGATAACAGATTTCTCTCTCCCTGAGAGATTCAGCGTCCCGAGGTTTGTCCTTTATGACGGGACATCGGACCCAGAAGCTCATCTTTGGCACTTCACCCAACGGATGTCGGTTTGGGGGGACGTCGGTCCCCTGAATTGTAGGGTCTTCTCATCCAGTCTGGGAGACATCCCCCTCCGATGGTTCTGCGCGCTCCCCCCTGGGTCGGTCTCAAGCTGGCGGCAGCTCCGGAGCTCCTTCATTGGAAAGTTTCAAGCACACCGCGTCATCCCAAAGACGGGCGGTAACCTCATGGCGATCTGGATGAAGGACGGTGAGAGTATCACCGTGTTTGCCAGGAGATTCTGGACGATATATAACCAGATCATCGACGCCAACAATGACATCGCCATCATGTGTTTCCGGCAGGGCTTACTCCTAGGAAACGAACTCCGTAGGGACCTGGTCCGGAACCCTGTGACCACGATGAAAACACTGATTACGAGGGTGAATCAGTACATCGAGCAGGAAGAGGACGATGCTCACAGCAAGGAGCGGTTCGGACTCCCGCAGAAGAACCAGACCTCCAAAGGGGAAGGGACATTCTCCAGACCGAGGTCGGATAAGAGGAGGGCCGCTGGCTCCTTCTCAATTTCCTCAGGCAGCAGCAAGAGACCGAAGTTCCAGCCTCCCAAGCCTGCCGGCGACCCTTACAGAGCCATCAGTATTGTCTTCAAAGAGCCTATCTACAAAATCCTTAATAAAATCAAGGCGGAACCATATTTCCAGTGGCCACAGCCGATGAAGGGCGATCCATCTACCCGAGACCGAAGCAAGAACTGCTCTTATCACAAGCAGCACGGGCACATGACCGAGGACTGCGTAGCTCTAAAGCACCACCTCGAGAGGCTCGTCAAAGATGGGCACCTCCAGGAATACGTCAAGGAAGGGTAAAGGATCAACCGAGCCCAGCAGCATCCCCCAACCAGTGATGACCCAGACAACGACGAACCAGCATGTGTCATCAACGTCATTCACCTGACTCCCGCTCCAAGTAAGGAGAGTGCCCAAGTTCGGTCAGAGGCCAGGAGGGCTGCTCATGGCAAACAGGTGATGTCGGCAGAGTTGGAGAGTGCTCCGAAGAGAGCTAAGAAGGACAAGCCCAAGATCTGGTTCTCGGACGAGGACCTGAAAGGGGTCCAGCTTCCCCACAATGACGCCCTCATCCTCACCCTGCGGCTTAACAACTATACTACGAAGCGCGTCCTTGTAGCTCCGGGAAGCTCATCCGAGATCCTCTATTTTAGCTGCTTCAAGCAGCTTGGCTTAACCGAGTCCGATCTGAAGGAAGCCCATGTCCCTTTAGTAGGGTTCAGCGCCAAGCCAGTATACCCTAAGGGGAGGATTTCGCTAGAAGTCCGGATAGGGAGCGCCACGAAGATGGCAGATTTCATGGTGGTGGACGCGCGGTCTCCCTACAATGTGATAATGGGGCGAAGTTGGCTGCATGCCATGGAGGCAGTGCCCTCCACCCTTCATCAAAAACTCAAGTTTCCATTAGAGAAGCCTGGTAGGGTGGTCGAGATAGTGACCATATGGGGAAATCAGCATATGGCCAGAGAATGCCTCATGACCGTAACACCTGGAGAGATGGAGCCGAAACAAGTGCATATGGCTGAACTCGGGGCTGAGATTGAGGATGTCGGGCGGACAGCAGGGCAGAAAAGCGTAGAAGAGCTCACCGAGGTCAGAATCAATCCCGAAGACCCCGAGCGCTATTTCCTGCTGGGTAGCCAGCTTCCTGACCATGAGAGGGCCGAGCTGCTAGACTTCCTACTGCAAAACAAGGATGTCTTCGCTTGGACTCCGTATGAGATGCCCGGGATCGACCCCGAGGTCATATGCCACAAGCTGAATGTGGATCCCGGACACAAGACCATCGTACAGAAAGCCCGCAGGACGGGGGTCCCTCAAACAGAGGCAGTGATCTAGGAGGTGGATAAACTTCTCGAAGCTGGGGCAATCCGCGAAGTACACTACCCAAAGTGGCTAGCCAACACAGTGGTAGTAAAAAAAAAAGAATGGCAAGTGGAGGGTCTGCGTGGACTTCACTGACCTCAACAAAGCATGCCCCAAGGACAGCTTCCCCCCGCCCAAGATCGACCAGATGATCGATGCTACATCAGGGCATGACAGGATGAGCTTCCTCGATGCTTACCGAGGCTACCACCAGATCCCAATGCACGGACCAGATGAGGAAAAGACTGCATTCATAACACCTCGAGGCATCTACTGTTACAAGGTGATGCCCTTTGGGTTGAAAAATGCCGATGCAACATATCAGAGGCTGGTCACGAAGATGTTTCAGAACTAGCTCGGGAAAATGATGGAAGTCTACATTGACGACATGGTGGTCAAATCCAAGAAGTCGCAGGACCATCTGGCAGACCTGCGCCAAACATTCGTCATCCTCAGGAAGTTCCAGCTCAAACTAAATGCTTCAAAGTGTGCGTTTGGCGTTGGCTCTGGCAAGTTCCTGGGAAGCCTGGTGACCCGAAAAGGGATTGAAGCTAATCCGGAGCAGATTGCAGCTATCCAGGATATCCAGAGCCCGACCTCGGCCAAGCAGGTCCAAAGACTCACAGGGATGGCTGCTGCACTCAATCTCTTCATCAGTCGAGCATCGGACAAGTGTCGTCCTTTCTTTCAGCTCCTAAAGAAGAGTTCCAAGTTCCAATGGACCCCTGAATGTGATTTGGCACTGGAAAAACTCAAGGAATACCTCTCTTCGCCGCCACTATTGTCCACTCCGTCACAAGGCGATCTTCTCTATCTTTACCTCGCAGTTTCGGACCATGCAGTAAGCTCGGTGTTAGTTCGAGAGAACGACAAGCTACAACACCCCATCTATTATACCAGCAAAACCCTGCTTGACGCCGAGACCAGGTATCTGCCGCTCGAGAAGCTAGCATTGGCACTCATCAGCGCCTCTCGCAAGCTCTCCCATTACTTCCAGACATACACGGTAATGGTTGTCACGGAATACTCACTCAAATCCCTTTTTCGAAAGGCGGACTTTTCTGGCCGAATCTCCAAGTGGGCCGTCGAACTGGGGCAATTCGATATCCGATATCAACCCAGAACGACGATCATCGTCGAATTCACCTCTCCTAGTTCGGCACCGACCTCGCTCGATACCGAACTGGGGGACTCCAAGGGCAATGGTGGAGCTGAAACCGAGGCCGAGGAAGACCAGTCCTGGAAAAAATTCCTTGAGTCAGCTTGGAAAGTCTTCGTCGACGAATCTTCAACATCCAGGAGAGCTGGCGCCGGCGTAGTCCTCCAATCCCCAGAAGGACTAGTCATAGAACAAGCACTGACCCTTGACTTCAAAGCATCAAACAATGAAGCGGAGTACGAAGCGCTGATCGCGGGTCTCGGTAGCGCAAGAATACTGGGGGCACGTCGGCTGGTAGTCTTCAGCGACTCCCAGTTGGTGACAAACCAGCTGAGCGGAGATTATCAAGCCCGAGATGAAAGAATGGCGGCCTACCTAGCCCATAGAAGGCAGCTCCTCTCCCAGTTCGAAAAAGTTGAAGTCAGGCAAATCGGCAGGGAATCCAACTGCCATGTAGACGCCCTAGCCAACTTGGCCTCGGCCGTAGAAGCAAGGAAAAAGAAGAACGGTCGATGTGGGGACATTGAAAAAACCGAGCATAGAGCTCCTTCCAGTTCGGCAAGTCTTGTGCACCGATCTCGGCCCGAGCTGGATGGACCCGATCATAACATTCTTGAGAGAAGATAAGCTCCCCGAAGATAAGAATGAAGCTCACAAGGTCAGGATGAAAGCGGCTCACTTTTGGCTATCCCCAGATGAAAAGCTCTACAGAAAATCCTACTCAGGACCATATCTCCAATGCGTTCACCCAAGCAAGGTGGAAGACTTCCTCTTTGAAATTCACGAAGGTATCTGTGGAAGCCACATTGGAGGAAGGTCACTGGCGTACAGAGCTATTAGCCAGGGCTATTGGTGGCCCTACATGCAGAAAGATGCCCAGCTCTACGCCAGAAAATGCGAAAAGTGTCAGAAGTTCTCCCACTCCCTGCACCAGCCAGCTCGGGACCTGAGTCCTCTCTCCAGTCCATGGCCCTTCGCCCAGTGGGGACTGGACATCGTGGGTCCTCTTCACCGAACTCCAGGAAACAAAAGATGGTTGATGGTGGGTACTGATTACTTCACAAAATGGATAGAGGCAGAGGCCTTATCCTCCATCACCGAGCATGACACGAAGAATTTTGTGTGGAAAAACATCGTCACAAGGTTCGGAATCCCCAGGGCTCTGGTCTCGGACAACGGGACCCAATTCGATTCAAACTTCTTCAAAAACTTCTGCCAGGAGCTCGGTATCAGGAACCTCTATGCGACTCTGGCATACCCATAGAGGAACGGGCAAGCAGAGATCTCAAACAAAGTGGTCCTGGACGGGCTCAAGAAAAGACTTGATAAGGCTAAAGGCAGGTGGGTGGAAGAATTGCCAAGTGTCCTTTGGGCGTACAGGACCACCCCGAGGCGATCCACTTTGGCAACTCATTTTTCATTGGCCTACGGGATGGAAGTTGTAATCCCTCTCGAGGTCGGCCTCCCGACCTTGAGAACGAATCTCTTCGATCAGGGGCAGAATGGGGTAAACCTCGCCAGAGAACTCGACTTGGCCGAGGAACGAAAGGAGGCGACATCCGTGCGTCTGGCCTCTTATCAACAGCAGCTATCTATAGGATACAATTAGAGGGTCAGAGAAAGAAGATTCTCAGTTGGAGAACTAGTCTTAAAAGGAGCGCTTCCAGCAGATAAAGATCCTAACGAAGGCAAGCTCGCACCAAACTGGCTCGGCCCCTTCAAGGTGGTCTCGGTCTCAGGGGATGGATGGCAAAGAATTGCCACGACCATGGAATGCTACGCACCTCAAGAAGTATCACTTCTAGTTGTACTCAAAATGATAAATCAATAAAAAAGGATCTTTTGGAAGAAATCTGCCTTATGTCTTTTGAGTTATGAGCAAGGCTCCAGCTCTCACGCCAGCCTCTTTGAGTTCGGTCATAGGGCCAACTCCCCAAGGCTCCGGCTCTCACGCCAGCCTCTTTGGGTTCGGTCATAGGGCCAACTCCTCAAGGCTTCGGCTCTCACGCCAGCCTCTTTGGGTTCGGTAATAGGGCCAACTCCCCAAGGCTCTGGCTCTCACGCAAGCCTCTTTGGGTTCGGTCATAGGACCAAGGCTCCGGCTCTCACGCTACCCTCTTTGGGTTCGGTCATAGGACCAACTCCCCAAGGCTCCGGCCCCCGCGCTAGCCTCCTTGAAACCGGCCACAGGGCCAGGACTTCGCTCTTCACAGCAGTCTCGGACAACAGGCCATCCCCTCGGAACGAAAACAGGGCCAACTATCTAAAGTCACGGAATTCGGTCTAGACCCCTCGGGTCACCAAAAATGAGGGCACGACCGTAGCTCTCCAGCAAAAGGGCCGCGCCTCAGGTCCAAAACTAACTACCAATTTTCTTAAGGCAATCCTTTCGGGTTCATGACCTTAGGGCCAGATGTTCACCGACCTGGGTTACACAGGAAATCCAAGGACAAAAGGGGCTCATTCTCATCCAGTGTCCCAAAACCAGAAGGTTACAATCCAGTTTTCTCTACCGACCTCAGAAAGTTTTGGTCCACACAACATTGCGGGAAGAAAGAAAGAAATAAGCAGCTGAAGAATTGAAAGAAATGTGTTTTTCATTTATCAGAGAAATGGTTACAAGGCTTTGTACATTTCAGAAAGAAAGGAAAAATTACATCAAAGAAAGGAGCTGATTCCTAGGATTCTATTTCTTGGGCGCCACATCTTTATTCTTCGGCTCTGAAGGAGCGGACGAGGTGGGGGCGCCAGAAGCCTCAGATGGAGGAGCCCTAGGGGGAGCCTAGGCCGTTTCGACCTCGGCGGGGGTCGAGTGCGGAGTAGGTGCGCTTGGGACTTCGGGATGGGCCTCAGGAGGGTTGGAGCCAGGTTCTGACTCTGAGCTCGGTACTGCAGGTTGGAACTGAGGAAGGTTCGCAAATATGGGGTCATCCTCAGAAACCCCGTACTTGCGAAGGGCCTCCCTGCACCCCATCTCAAACAGCACCGGACTCAGATTCGTGATTTGAGCCACATACTCCTCCGATGCCCAGTCCACCCCATCTTGGTAAGCTTTAGCAACTTGTGCTCGCAAGGTGGACTCGACATCGGCCCGCTCCTTCCAGGAGGTTTCGAGCTCGACCTTCTTCTCAGACAATTCAATTTGCATCTTGGCGAGCTCGGCCTCCAGTTGGCTCGCCCTCCTCGCCTTGTCATCAACAACGCCCTTTAAGTTTTTATTCTCGCCCCGCAAGTTAATGATCTCGGTCTTCGCCGACTGCTATTCCGTTGCATATTGGGCGATCTTCTCCTCCGACTTCTTTATTTCCGCCGCGCTGGCCTCCAGCGCATCCCCCATTTTCTTCTTCTCCTTCTCCATCTCGATGACCTGAGCAACTGTTTCCGCCCGCCTCTCCATTATTATTTGGAGCCTCTGTACATTCTGCAAAAGGATAAAAAGAGCAAGGGAGTCAAATCAGACAACCAGGAAGCAGAAATTCAAAGGCAGGAGAAGGGAAATCATCTCGAGCGACGCTCTCATCGTCGCATGGAGCAGGCGGGCACATCCCCAGGCGAGGGCCACGACCGACTCCCAGCTGGACCCCAGCCGATTCTCCATGGTCATGGGCTGGTTGGGGTTGAGGTCGAAGTTGGGCCTCCAGGGCGCCAGCTTATGAGGCCGGGCCTGCGGGGCTGTTTCCTGGAGCCTCTCTTCCTCGCCCCCCACGCGAGGCCTCTTCTCGGGAGGGGGCCCCTCGCCCTCTTTTTCGGCCTCTGCGGTCCGAGGCCGGGTTTCCTTTGGCGGCGAAGGCGGCAAAGCCTCCTTCCCGGCCTCCACCACCCGCGGCCTGCTATCCTTAAGCGGAGGGGCTCCTTGGGCAGCCGGATGTCCCTGGAGGGCTCCTCCGACCACCCCCTCTTGGCTTTGCCGGAGGCGGCCCCTGCTGCTCCCGATGCTGTTCCCGACGAACCGGAGGAAACACTAGCCACGGAGCCCGGGGCTGGGCCTGGCCCGCTGGGGGCACGCTTGGAGGCGGTGGGAGCTCGGCCCCCGAGGATCATAGCCCCCAGATTCTTCAAAGGAGGGCGTTGTCCGTCCATCTCCTCCTCTTCTTGATCTCAGGTGGGGGGGCTGTCGGCGATGACGATCGGGCCTTGGGACTCCGAAGTTTGGCCGCTGGTCTAGGCAAGCGCAAGTACGATATCCCTTATTGGCTCAGGGGGGATCTCAGTAGTCTTCTTAGTATAAGACTGGTACCGCGGCTTGTACCGAGCAGAGAGAAGGCAACTCGATCGTGGTGACCGTGGTAGCGATAAATCTTCTCTAACCACGCGTCGTTCCTCTTCCACTTGTCGAAACTAGCCTTTCTTCTCCTTCGCTAGATACCTGCGCAGAAAATGACACAGAGGGCGTCAGCTCGGCATAACGACAGACGAGCAAGAACAATGCAAAAAGCCCAGAAGAAAAGATGTTTACTAGGAGGGGTCCCAGGTTTCCGTGGGTCCTGGATTCTCCACTCCTCTTCGGTCTCGGTCCCCCTGAACTCCCAGTTCCCCGAGACCAATATCCGGTCATCCCCAGCGTATTTGCTAGAGTCTTCTAGGGCGTTCACCAAGGGCCGATGCCTGGCCTTCACCCGGAGGTAGTAGACGTCCTCGCCCCCCGCGACTTTACAGATGTCATAGACATCTTCTATGTCATGCACGCCGAGGTTGATGTCCATAATCCAGTTCAACTCCGCCACGCCCATTATTATTTTGAAACCGTTTGGCATCAGCTGAAATGGGCAAATCCGCCACGTGTTGAAGCAGGACCGGAGGAGCGGGTGAATGGGAAACCTGACTCCCCCTTCACACACTGACAATAACGGAAAAGGCATCTAGTTCTTGTACTGGGAGAGGCCATCGAAAAGGCCATGGAGGTCGTCTGGCTTCACCACGACATCGGCCGGGATCTTGTGCCCCCCCCTGAAGCCCTCCAGGGCTGCAGGACCCTCTAACCAGTGGCTATAGATTCTCATTCTCTTAAGGTTAAAGGGGCATAGAGCAAGTAAAAAAGAAGCGAAAACTGGAAAAACCCTAAGGGACCAAAACCCTCTGAAAACAAAGAGAAGAAGAGGTACAAGGAAGAAGCAAAGACAGAGAATGAAACTCACAGAGAAGACGGGGAAGATTGCAGAAGGCGAAAAAGCGAAGAGTGGGGAAGAAGAGAGAAGTCCTCGATTTCGGTTGGTCTTTGTCTTTAGCAGATGCGCACCAGAGCACCTTCAGCAGGATTTCCTTCAGGCGAAAGCAAAAGTAAGAGCAGAAAGGGAAAGGGGCGTTCCCATTTTATAGAGGGACACCCCTCTTGATTATCTCGCCATGCATCGCTTCGATCCCGGTGAACAGCCAGACGAAGGGTTCCACGTGGCAGCGACGGTCCATCTCTCACCACTCCTCTAGTACAACATTTATCACCTCGGGCATACGGTCCGACGCCCACGTGCCTATCTTCACAAAACAATCATGACGCCCTATTTATTCCCTAGGGCAAACGAAGGGGCACCATAATGAGGATCGCACGCCCGCAGGATACGATTGGACAGGGCCAACCCTTCCGATCAGAACTTAGCTCCCGACCTCGGGAAGAGCCAAAGAGGTCGAGAGCTAGGGGGCAATTGTGTGGGGTCGTTTTGTAATCACGGATTTAGGTGGGGCCACTCCCCAATTTTGGGTTACCCTTGGTCTCGGCACCGCCCAAGGCCGGCTGCAGCACCATCTCGGAAAAACCATGGAACGAGTCTCGGTGGCCACGTCATGAGTTTGAACCTCGGTCTCGGCCTCAAGCCTGATCTCGGCCCCTGTCACTCAGTCATAAATGCGCTGTCGTGACGGGGACGATGAACTGACAAACGGAGTGGGTGCCGGACCTAGATAAGAGGCACGCCTTATCTTAAGGTCATGTCCATAGGCAAGGGATGATGATCCGATGGGACATTTCTTTTTTACCTACTCCTACTCAGGAGAAAAGAGTACAAACTGATGGGACTTCCGTCCCCTCCTGGGCACAGTCCGATGATGACTCTCACGTCTATATGTAGTGCATGAAGGAGAACTACAAGGGAACGCACAATCTCTCCCTCCCAGACCTCTCTTTCTCCATTTCCTTCAGTTCTCACACTGACTTAAACATCGGAGTGCCTTCTGCTACATATAGCCAGGGGCTCTGACCTTTATCTTCCCTCTTTCAGGTCATCGGAGGCTCGATCCTTTCCCCTCATCTTCCTAAGATATCCAAATTAAGAGCTTAATCCTCTAATAACCAAGTCCGTAATTTTTAGGCACTTACACCTACGATGCCACGTAGTGCCGTCAATCCCTGATGCTGTCACCGTGATGCTACAATAAGTACCCGAAGATACATATAGAGTTCCTTCCTTTTTATCATGAGTAAGAATCAAGACCCCTTTGCTTATCTTCCAAGCATCTGATGTAAATGATGTGACCACTCCACTGTTTGACAACTGACCCACTGAAATAAGATTTTGTGTTAGACTAGGCACATGTCTAACATCCTTCAATTTCAGAATTGTCCCGTCTGTCTGAATAATCTGAACATCCCCTTTCCCAATTATATTGCAGGCTTCATCATCGCCCAAATGCACTTTACCGAAGTTTCCCTACACATATTTTTGTAGCACATCCATGTGTGGAGTAGCATGGAATGAAGCTCCAGAGTCTACAATCCAAGATTCACTGCGAGAATCTAAAGAGCAAATCAAAGCATCCTTATCAAACTCTTCAGAAATAGTAGCAGTATTTTTACCTCTTTGATTATTCTCATTCTGCTCCTTTCTCGGTGCCTTGCAGTCCCGCTTCCAGTGCCCCTTCTGACCACAGTTCCAGCAGCCCTCATCTCCGCCACGAGATTTACTTCGGCCTCTGTTTCTCGAAGACGACTTTCCCTTGCCCTTTTTATTGCCTTCCTTTTTCATAAACCTGCCTATCTCCTCCGTATTGAGTGCTGAACCCAAAGCAACATCCTCACCCGATACTCTTCTCCGAGCCTCTTCTCCTAATATCAACGACACAACATCCTCCAATTTTATCTTTGCAGACCCAGAAGAATTGCTTACTGCCACGACAAGTCCATTCCAACTTTTCGGCAGACTTGATAAAAGGACAAGAGCTCTAATTTCATCATCAAAAACGATACTCACGGATTCTAACTGATTCGTGACCATATTGAATTCGTTGATATGTTCAGCAATAATAGTATTTTTAGATATCTTTAGGTTAAACAACTTTTTCATAAGATATACCTTATTCACCGCTGAAGGCTTTTCGTACATCTTTTCTAGGGCTTTGAACAAATCTGATGTAGTCTTTTCTTTGGTGATGTTCGACGCAACTGACGGCGTGAGTCACAGTCGTACAGTCCCTAGGGCTTTGCGATCCAGAACATCCCACTTTGCTTGCTCCATATCCGTTGGCTTCGTGCCATCGATAGGTAGATACAGATTCTTCTGATATAAAATATCCTCCATCTGCATCTTTCAGAATGCGTAGTTCGTGCCATTGAATTTCTTGATCTTGACTTTGTCTTCAGTCATTGTGTAAACCCTTGACCTCTGAACCCGGAGCTCTGATACCAGTTGTTGTGATTGAACACGCTTTAAACCCACAGACAAACACACACAATCCAAGAACAAACCAAGAACAGAAAATAATGAAAAACAAGAAAGAATAAGACACGGATTTTTACGTGGTTCGGCAATTTGCCTACGTCCACAAAGCTGCAGGGATTTAATTATTGAGAAGAAGGAATACAGAGAGCAGCTATACAGTATTAATTCAACCCTAATCACCAAAACAACAGTTTTTATATGTCTTGCGCTGAAAAAAAATTTCTCCAAACCCCCACAAGGCTTGTCCATGAACGCTACGGCTTGGGTCTAACGGCCCAAGCCTCCACTCCATGCACTAAACCTCAAAAAGAAATTCATTAAAGAACCACCCAACATTATTTTGGGTCGAATCATCATTCGGAGCAACACAAACTAGATTCCACAAAAAAACCCAACAATTTTTTGTAGATGACTACGACTATTGCCATTGAGGATGTAAGGATAGAAGTGAAAATATTACGGGCTCTTACCGGACATAAGAACCTCGTGCAATTCTATGATGCCTTTGAGGATGACGACAATGTTTATATAGTAATGGAGTAAGTTTGGACCACTTCCATTTATTTGACCTCCGTTCTGTCATAATAAATTTGATGCTTGTGGTCCAGTTACCTTTCAACTCCTCTGGTTTGCACAAAGTCAACAAATCTGACAGTTGTCATTGTCAATTATACCATATAAAAGGGTATTAGTGTTCCAAGATTGTTATTTAAAGGAATTATTTACTTATTCTTTTGTTTTTTATCTACACTAGATGCCACAGTCTACACATGGACACCATGTGTCATATGTGGATATAATATTACTTAATCTAACCATTTGGTTGAGTTAACAGCCGACAATTGGAGTCTTGATGTCAACCTATCGAAAGGCATGTAACTCGCAGTTAATGTGATGTGATGTGATGTGAATGAGTCATCCCTGCTGTGAAATTACATAGAATTATTGTAGACATTGATATTAGCATGTCGCGTGAAAATCAGCCTAAGTTTGGTATTGTCAGCCTGACTCATTGGAACCAAACTTTGGTTTCTAATCACATGATCTTGATTCTTGACCAGTCTCTGATATTTTTCCCTTGTGTGTTGTCTGAGTATTTAATGAGATATATCGACTTAAATTGGTCATAAATGTAGCAAGGATCCCCAACCTAGCAATTTGAATTGTAAAGGTTTAAGAGCACAAGCTTTATTGTGTCGTGTGTTCTTCAGGTTATGCAAAGGAGGGGAATTATTAGATAGAATACTTTTCAGGTACCCACCCATGCAGTGGCGGAACCACAGTCAGGCCCCCCCTCCCCTCCCCCTCCCCCCGACCGCCCCGCTTTGGAAAAAGCTTTAAAAATCACCAAAATGCCCCTCCTCCCTTTTGAAATTCTTAAAAGATGAGTTCCATCTGGCCCCACACCCTACTCTTAAAAGACTTTTCCAGTTTCAGCTCCCCAGTCCTCACCCACTTTAGAAGACCTTTTTCTTCTGGAAACCTTTTCCACACTCCAGCCAAACCAGCAAACCCTTTTTCTGTTTTTCCTTCTTCTCCTTTAAGCAATTAAGCTCTCATCTTCAGCTATTGAAACTGAAAGTAAAAGGCGCATCATCTGTTTGAGAAAATGTCTCGACCCCAAGTCACCATAAGTCCATGTCAGGTACTCTTTTTTCTTCAAGGAAAGTGATTAGAAAGAGGGGTTTTGTCTGTTTGCCTCTTTTCTTTTGCATTTCATCTTTTTTGGTATCTATTGCAAAGTTTCTATGGTATTTGTTGTGATTTTTCTTGGGTTCCTTTCTAAGTTGTGTTTTTTTTATAGTTGGGGCTAACCTCAACTATTACCCTGTTCAGGTTTTTTTATTTAACGTTACACACTTCTCATGAAATTAATCTGCGAAATTGCGATTTCATGACTTGGTAGTCCCAAAATTCTCGTCTTTTACAGCCACAGATGTTCGGAATTCATGTAACAGAAGCAGAGAAGCACATGGTTTTGTGGTATATTCCATCTCTTGCACACTGGAAAAGCCCTGAGGCAATAACCTGGTGTGCAAGGCATGGAATATGTCACTTAACTCATGCAATCAACTCAAGAAAAAGATCCAGGGATCTTAATGTTGTAGCTTGCCCATAAGGCTGCTAGATTTGGTAGCTTGTCTGTGAAGGCTACGGTGTGGACTTGTCCTTTCAAAAAAATGGCTGTCCAAATCTCTGCCTAGTGTGTTATTGTCTTATTGTTCTTGCTTGCTTGGTTGGGTTAATGAAAGTTTCCTTTTGCTAAAAAAACAATTAAATAGAAGATCATCCTAATTCCCAACGAGAGGCTGCAAGTTAGTGGTGACAAAATCAGGTAAGGTGATTGTTCTGCCCATTACTGGGACATTTGATCAATTCATGGTGCAATTGGGAGCTTGCACAGTTCTGGGTTTGGAGGAGTTCCTTTTTCTAGCCAAGTTGCATAAAACATCATGTAGGTTGAAATTGCATGGTCACGGGCTATTTTTTTTTTTGGTTAGTAGGCTCATGTTGTGTGCTTGCTTCTACGTGCATCAGTGCATGTGTGCCAAAAATGGGCCTGTGTACATGGAACAAGGGGTGAAGCTATGCCTCTGAAGAGGCAATACCTTGCTTTGCCCGGAACAAGCTCATGAGTCATGACTAAATACTTACACTGTTCAGGTTTTTTTTTTTTTTATTTCTCTAAGTCTTTACACAGCAAAGGCCAAAGAGTGATTATGTGATTGCCAAGTCACCATAAGTGAATGTCTTAAAGGTGAATTTGGGGTTAGGCTTGTCATATATATTGAGAAATATCAATATAAGATGCAACAAGCATAAATGGTTGGTCTTTCATTCTTTCACCATACCAAATATGATTTTGGACATATAATAAATATGATTTTTATTTGACTTGTAGATGGGAAAGTCATCTACAATTGATGGATTTTTCAAAAGAAAAAATCCTCAAAACTTAGAAGCCGATGCATCATTGCCGACCTCTAACGTTGAGATTCCAATTTCTGAAGATCGTCCTACAAAATCACAAAGAGCTGAAATCAATGAACTTGATATTAGTTCATTAGAGTTTGATCCAGGATTTGTTAGGGATTTTGTAGATTGCAATTTTATGGATGCATTTTTCATTCTAGCATCATTTGATTTACACACTTGCATTGATTTAGATAAACTTGAAATCTTGTTTTATACATGCATTATTTTTAAGAATTGTAAAAGTTTTGATTTATGCATGTTTTGTTTTTAATCTTGGATGCATTTGTTTTTGAAAAGAGTTTGAGAAATCAAGCAAGCCTTGGTTTTAAAATGTCGAATCATTTTTAGGCTTTTTGTGTTTCATGTTTTTAAACATCTTGGTTTGATTTAAAACATGTTTCCTAGGTTGATTTAATGGCCCAAAAAATCCTCTCCAAGAAAAACCTTCAATTGTGGAAAAAATAGGATTTTTGGTCCCAGGGGGTCAACCTGCAGTGTGGCAGGTCGACCTGGCCAGGGACCCGGGTCGACCTGGCACACTGCAGGTCGACTGGGTCCTGGAACACCAATGGTCAGAAATATGACCGTTGTGTGTACCAGGTCGACCCGGGACTAGCCGTTGGGCATTTTTTTCTATAAATATGAGTTCTTTCCTTTGCCAAAATTTGGGAATTTTTAGGCCCTCATTGAGGGGTTTTGAGGCAAATCAAAGGAAAATGAACTAAGGGATGAAGGGGATCATTAGGAAATCAATTGGCTTCAATTGGTAAGATTTTCGATTGATTTGATTTCTTGTGAATGTGATAGATCATGTGTACATTGGTTTGAACTTGATAGTTATATTGTTTCATTCCATGTCACACTCCATTAGCATCATAATGTTCATGATTGCCACCTCACTTGCTCATATAGGTAAATCTCATGACCACCATGTTTATGTGTTCATAATATTGGTTGGTTAATTGTTGAGGTTGGCTTCATGCTTGAAATTCATTTCACTCTTCTTGCACATAATAGTCATATTTCTTGTTTGAATGAAATGATTTCAAAACTTACATAGCATATGATCTTCATAGTTAAGTTATTTAATGCTATGTTTAATATACCCCATTTCATCATGGATAGCTCTAATTTGGATTTCTCCTAATAGTTATATTTTTAAATCCATTTTAGAGTGATTGTTTTAATAGACTTATCCTTGAATCTCAATTGGTATTCCTTGTTTTTCCAATTGGTATCCATAATTGCTTTTCTCATTAGACCTTGCTCTCTTTTGGTAATTTGATCATATTGAGCCTTATAGTTAAATGAATCTAATCCTTTCCTTGAAGTTGACCCTCATTTGGTTAAACCATCTACTTCTTGAACCAAATAGTTATACCTTGTCAAAAGTTTGACAAAAGAAGAGAATGGATTGAGGGGGAGTGTAAACCTTCATAGGAAGTATTAGTTTTGATCAAATTGACCCTTGGATTGCCTTTGGACCCTTAGAGACTACTTCCATACATGATAGCCTGTTATGAATTTCATTTTCAATTTCTTTTGTTAACAGGTGCTACTAAAAGGTATTTTCCTTATTTCATGTGTGTAGGTACCTTTGCAATTTAATGTCAAAGGGGGAGAGAGCATTCAAGTTCTCAAAAGGGTGAAGAGAATGTCTAAGCTTCCTAAGGGGAGGTTTTGTATGATCTTCTACAGGGGGAGAGAATACATACCTTGCCAAAGGGAGAGAGAGAGGCATGGTCAAAGAGGGAGAGCAAATAGAAGAAAGAAAGCTTGGGAGCTAAAGAAGATGCTTGGCTAAAGAAAGAAAGATTGAAAAATGATCAAGCTCCAAGCATCAAGAAGTTTGAAGAAAGAGCCCAAGCTAAGAGAAGGAGCATCCAAGAAGACTTGTCCAGCTTAGGGGGAGCTGAAGACTTAGTGTGTATTCAGTGGTGAGTGAGTTGCCATCAAATTGCAAAGGGGGAGATTGTTAGGGATTTTGTAGATTGCAATTTGATTGATGCATTTTTCATTCTAGCATCATTTGATTTACACACTTGCATTGATTTAGATAAACTTGAAATCTTGTTTTATACATGCATTGTTTTTAAGAATTGTAAAAGTTTTGATTTATGCATGTTTTGTTTTTAATCTTAGATGCATTTGTTTTTGAAAAGAGTTTGAGAAATCAAGCAAGCCTTTGGTTTTAAAATGTCGAATCATTTTTAGGCTTTTTGTGTTTCATGTTTTTAAACATCTTGGTTTGATTTAAAACATGTTTCCTAGCTTGATTTATTGGCCCAAAAAATCCTCTCCAAGAAAAACCTTCAATTGTGGAAAAAATATGATTTTTGGTCCCAGGGGGTCAACCTGCAGTGTGGCAGGTCGACCTGGCCAGGGACCCGGGTCGACCTGGCACACTGCAGGTCGACTGGGTCCTGGAACACCAATGGTCAGAAATATGACCGTTGTGTGTACCAGGTCGACCCGGCCCTGCTGCCAGGTCGACCCGGGACTAGCCGTTGGGCATTTTTTTCTATAAATATGAGTTCTTTCCTTTGCCAAAAGTTGGGAATTTTTAGGCCCTCCTTGAGGGGTTTTGAGGCAAATCAAAGGGAAATGAACTAAGGGATGAAGGGGATCATTAGGAAAGCTAAAGCTTGGATTAATGAAGTTAAATCACCAAGTAAGCTCTACTTTCCTTAATCATATGTTTTCATGTTTTGTTTTACTTTTGGTAAATCTTTTGTAGCATGATAAACTATGTATGAAGTGTTGTGTCCTTAACATCTTTTATGGTTTGAGTTGATTTATTGTTTTGGATACATCACCATTTGATTCAATCCAAGTAGTACTTTATTTTTGGTAAATCTAAGTAAATCATGTTAATGAAAGAATCTTTGAAATTACATGTAACATGATTCATATACTTGATTGAATCTATGGTTGTTGTTTTTCAAC
Source organism: Cinnamomum chago (assembly GCA_038049695.1). Classification (NCBI taxonomy): domain Eukaryota; kingdom Viridiplantae; phylum Streptophyta; class Magnoliopsida; order Laurales; family Lauraceae; genus Cinnamomum; species Cinnamomum chago. The sequence goes on from CP142458.1 coordinate 39,604,326, forward strand.
ATAAGAAAATCACTTTCAAAACTATCTTATGTTTTGGATTCAACATCTTTACAAATCATATGTTTTCATGTCCTTGTTTTATCTTTGGTAAATCTTTAGTAGCATGTTAGACTATGATTTGTTGTGTCCTTAACATATTTTATGTTTTGAATTGATCTATTGTTTTGGATGCAACACCATTTGATTCAATCCAAGTAGTACTTTATTTGGTAAATCTAAGTAGATCATGTTAATGAAAGAATCTTTGAAATTACATGTAACATGATTCATATACTTGATTGAATCTTTGGTTGTTGTTTTTCATCATAAGAAAATCTCTTTCAAATGTATCTTATGTTTTGGATTCAACAAACTTTACAAATCATATGTATTATTGTTTTAAAGTTTCACAACTTGCTTTGCATTGATTGGTATATCATATTCAAGTTGTATTTATAATTACATATGATTTGTCCCCTAATTTCAATCAAATCTATTTTTATGTTTTGAGCTACATTGTTGATTTGATTGACATCCCTATGCATCACATGTTTAGAGCTAATTATTTTCATACAACTTGTGAATCTTTGATATCATTAACAAGTTGTTACTTTTAACATGTGACTTGCATTCCTTCCTCAATCATAAATGTTTTTATGAACTAAAACTTTCAAAAGCCTTAGGCATACATTTATGAGCTTTCATTTTCAAAATGATTGAGGACATCACACACACACACATCATAAGCATACATCTTTGCATTCAAGTATTTGTGTGAGTTAGTTTTTCACTTCCATATCCGCCTAATTAAGAGGCATTGTAATGAGCTTAATTGAATCTCCATCAAGTGTATTATAGACACTAACTTAGTGAGATAACCAACCTATGGTTGAAGAGGTTATTGCTTAGCCTATAAAAGTATAATGTATAGGTTGATGTTAAGCCTTGAAAAACATCATTGTAAAGGTTATTGCTTAGCCTTGAAAAGCATATTGTAAGGGTTATTGCTTAGCCTATTGAAAAGCATAAATAGTGGAAATCCGGTGGGGTGTTGGATCACAAGCCGGTAGTGGATGTAGGCATTGAGGCCGAACCACTATAAATCCTTGTGTGATGGTGCTTGCTTTGTGGTGATTGTTTTTATTAAGCTTCCGCATTTTGTTTGATAATCATCACTTGTGACTAGTTTGTTTTAAAGAAGTTAAATTTGATTAAAATTGGTCATAATTGGAGCTCACCCTATTCACCCCCCCTCTAGGGTTCGGATCCCAGGACTTACAGGATTGCGTCTACAGATATGAGATTATGATATTAATCGGCATGATGAAATTCGACGGAAGTACATTAAGGTTGGTCCATACCAACTTATGCTTTCAAAGTATCCGAAATCTGGATCAATAACTCATCTTCGTAGCTTTCAGCATTCGTGGTTCAAGCTATTTCCTTCATGGTTGGAATATTCCCCAGAGAAAGATGCTATTTTTTGTCTACCATGCTATCTTTTTAATAAGCAAACTAGACTTGCTTCGCAAAATGCATTCACTCTTACTGGATTCAAGAATTGGAAGAAAGTTAAAGATGGAAAAAACTGTACTTTATTGAGTCATGTCGGGAAGGATCCTAATTCTCCTCATAAAGTTGTCGAGAGATCATGTGAAGACTTGATGAATCAATCTCAACACATACAGAGAGTGTTTGACAAATTCACTTCGGAAGAAATTACAAACAATCGATTACGATTTACGGCTTCAATTGATACAGTCCGATGACTTACATTTCAAGGTTGTGCTTTTAGAGGTCACGATGAAAGTCATAGTTCAATCAATCGTGGAAATTATATTGAAATGTTGAATTTGTTGAGTTCTTATAATGAGAAAGTTGCACAAGTTGTGTTAGATAAAGCTCCAAAAAATGCTTCTTATACATCACCAAAGATCCAAAAAGAAATTCTCCGTGTTTTTTCAACCAAAGTGAAGAAGATAATTCGTGAAGAAATTGGTGATGCGAAATTTTGTATACTTGTTGATGAAGCTCGTGATGAGTCAAAGGAGCAAATGGCTATAGTTTTGAGATTCGTCGACAAAGATGGCTTTGTGCGAGAGCGTTTTTTTGGGCTTGTTCATGTCTCCAACACTGCATCATTGACCTTAAAAAATGAGATATACGCTGTATTGTCTTATCATAATCTCGATGTTCAGAATATTAGAGGGCAGGGATACGATGGTGCAAGCAATATGCGGGGTGAGTGGAATGGATTACAAGCTTTGATTTTGAAGGATTGTCCATATGCTTACTATATCCATTGTTTAGCACATCGCTTGCAATTGGCATTAGTTGCAGGATCAAAAGAAGTTAATCCAATTTATCAATTTTTTACTAAATTGACTTCTATTGTCAATATTGTTGGCGCGTCATGCAAGCGTAATGATGAGTTAAAAGTTGCTCAAGCTGCTGAAATTGCACATTTGATTGCCATTGATGAGCTCGAGAGTGGGAGAGGACTTAATCAGATTGGTTCTTTACAACGGGCAGGAGATACTCGTTGGAGTTCTCACTTGAAATCAGTTTCTAGCTTGATAAAGATGTTTAGTCCAACATGTGTAGTTCTAATTAACATCATTGAGGATGGAACTACTTTTTCTCAACGAGGAGATGCAGACTCAGCTTACAAGGCAATGACTTCATTTGAATTTGTTTTCATCTTGCATCTTATGAAAGAAATCATGGAGATCACTGAATTACTTTGTCAAGCTTTGCAATGTCAATCTCAAGACATTTTAAATGCCATGCGTCTTGTTTCATCTACTAAAGCACTTATCCAAAAATTGAGAGATGTTGGGTGGGATGCTTTACTTACCAAGGTGAAATCATTTTGTGAGGCACGCAATATAGATGTCCCAGATATGAATGCTCGTTATGTTGCGAGATGAGATCGAGCCCACCATCAACAAGATGAGTTTACAATTGAGCATCATTGTCGAATAGAATTTTTTTATGCTACGATTGATTCTCAATTACAAGAACTAAATGGTCGGTTTAGTGAGCATGCAGTAGAGTTGCTTCTTCTTAGCTCAGCTTTGGATCCTCGAAATGCACATGAATCTTTCAGAGGCGATGATATTTGCAAGTTGGTAGACAATTTTTATCCTCGAGACTTCACAGAAAATGAGAAAATGCAATTGAGAATGGAACTTCACCATTATGAGTATAATGTAGTTCGACATTCAGACTTTAAAAAATTGTCAACTGTTTCTGATCTGTGTCAATGGTTGGTAAAGACTAGAAGATCAACAGTCTACCAACTTATTTTTAGAGTGATTGAACTTGTGCTTACTCTTCCAGTTTCTACTGCAACTACTGAACGATCATTTTCAGCCATGAATATTGTCAAAACTAGGCTTCGCTGCAAAATGGAGGATGATTTTCTCTCTGACTCTTTGATTGTGTACATTGAAAAAGAAATTACTGAGAAGCTTAGCACAGAATCAATCATAGACGATTTTCGAGATTTGAAAGAACGTCGAGTTCAATTTTGATAGATGATTGGGTTGAAATGTACTAAGAAACAATTATTTTACAACTTTTCTTTGCTTATATTTTGTTAAGGCTGAATATATACCGATTTTAATTTTCATGTCAAATTTAGTCTTGAATCGTAATACATTTTTCTTGCTTGAACTTACAACCATGTCGAAAGAAAAGTTAAAAGTATGATAGTTATAATAATTGGTAAAATAAAAATTTATTCAAATTTGCCCCCCCCCCCCCCCCCCCCAAGATGAAATCCTGGTTCCGCCCCTGCACCCATACATATGTCCTTTTGCAGCAAATTTTTGGTTTGTTTTCCAACCTTCTAACTGGCTAACTTAGCTGTCATGTACTTTAGGGGTGAAAAATACCCGGAAGGAGATGCAAAAGCTGTCATGGTCCAAATTCTGAGTGTGGTTGCCTGTTGCCATCTCCAAGGTGTGGTTCATCGTGACCTGAAGCCCGAGGTATTTTATAGATGATTTATTTTCAATTTCTTATTTTATTATGTCCAATTCTATGTATCCCTTTATCGGAAAAGTATGTTGATAGTAAGAAATGGCTATAAACGGAGTTTCTCTTAGTCATGTTAGCAACGACTTTAAGAGGAATGTTTTGTTAAATCGGAATTGAAAAACAAATAAGTTGGGGGAGAGAATTTCCCACATTAAGAGCTTTCATTGGTAGCAACCAACTCTATCTTTATAAAAGGGAATGAACATACTTTTTTTCCCTTGCTAACTCGAAAAACTTGAACCTTTGTAAGATAATACCTTTTTTGGACAGTAACTTGAACCTTCACCAAACTTCCTATTTGGAAGTTCATATACTTGTGATGGATGTTGTAAGTGCCTAAAAATTACGGACTTAATTAAAAGACGATTGAACTCTTGGTTTGATGATCTTGGGAGGATTAGGGGAAAGGATCGGGCCTCCGACAACCTGAAAGGGAAAACAAAAGTCAGAGCCCCTGGCTGTAGGCAGCCGCAGGCACTCCGATGCTTGAGTTAGTTTTACCACTGAGGGAAAAATGAAGAAGAAGTATGGGGGGAGGTTTGTTGCGTACCTCTTACAACTTTCTTGCATGCATTATATAGACGTAAGAATCATCATCGGACTGGACCCCTCAGGGAGAGATGGAAGTCCCATCAGCATGTACCTTTCTCTCCTGAGTGGGGGTAGGTAAAAAGGGAATGTCCCATCGGACCATCCCCCTATACCTATGGACGTGACCCTGAGATAAGGCGTGCCACTTATCTAGGCCCGGCGCCCACTCTATTTGTCAGTTCGCCGTCCACCGTCATGGCAGTGCATTTATGGCTGAGTGACAGGAGGCCGAGATCAAGCTAAGGCCGAGACCGAGGTGGGCACCTGCAGTCGTGGCCACCGACATGGGCCTCATGCTTCCCCAAACTGGCGCTCCTGCTGTTCTGACCCATACCGAGACGAAGGATAGTCCCGAAATCGGGGAGTGGCCCCACATAAATCTGTAATTACGAAATGCCCCCACACAATTGCCCCCTAGCTCTCGACCTCTTAGAGTCCACTCTAAGGTCGGGAGCTAATGCTAAAAAGATGTGCTGGCTTCGTCTTATCGTATCTTGCTGACGTGTGATCCCCATCATGAAGTCTTTTCGTTTGCCCTAGGCAATAAATACGGTATCATAATTGCTTCACCAAGGTGGGCACGCGGACGTCGTTCCGTATGCCCGAGGTGATAAGTATTGTACCAGAGGCATGGTGGGAGATGGACCAGCGCTGCCACGTGTAACCCTTCGTCTAGTTGTTCACCGGGATCGAAGCGACGCGTGGCGAGTCCGGAGCGTTGCTTCGCGTGCGCGACAATCAAGAGGGGCGTCATTCTATAAAATGAGGACGCCCCATTCCCTTTCTCCTCTTATCTTTGCTTTCGTCCGAAGGAGACCCTGCTGAAGAAGGCATCCTGCTACAGACCTGCTAAAGACAGAACCTCAACGAACCCGGAGACTTCTCTCCGTTTGCTTTCCACTCTTCGCTTTTCATTCTTTGCAAACCGTCACATCCTCTCTGTGAGTTTTCTTCCCTGCTACTCTCCTTCCACCTCTTTTTCCTTTTGTCTAGAGGGTTTCCGCCCCTTAGGTTTTTCTAGGTTTTTCTAGGTTTTACTCCCTCTTCTTTGCTCTCTGCCCCCTTAGCCCTTAGGATATGGGAATTTACAGCCATTGGTTAGAGGACCCCCAAGCCCTGGAGGGACTGAGGGCGGCGTTTAAGATTCCAACTGACGTTCTGGTGAAGCCAGGCAACCACCAGGGCCTCTATGATGGCCTCACCAGATTCAAAGATTGGATGCCTTTCCCCTTGGTGTCGGTAGTCGTAGGCAGGGTGAGGTTTCCTGTTCACCCGCTCCTTCGGTCCTGCCTTAGCTCGTGGCAGATCTGCCCTTACCAGTTGATGCCCAATGGGTTTAAGATATTAATGGGTGTGGCGAAGCTGAACCGAATCCTCGACATCAACCTTGGTGTGCATGACATAGAGGATGTCTACGACATCTGTAAGACCGCGGGGGGCGAGGATTCGTACTATCTTCGGGCGAAGGCTAGACGCCGACCCTTGATCAATGGCCTGGAAGACTCGAGCAAGTACGCCGGGGATGACCGTCTACTGGGAGTTCGGGGCGGCCGAGACCTAGGAGGAACGGAGAATCCAGGTTCCACGGAAACCTGGGACCCCTCCGAGTAAATACCCGTTTCTCTGGGTTTATTGGTGTTGTTTTACCGTCGATTTACTGAGCTGATGTCCTTTGTTTTCTGCGCAGGTGTTCAGCGAAGGAGGAGAGAGGCTGGCCTCGATCGTTAGAAGAGGAACGACGCCTGGCTCGAGAAGATCAACCGCTACCACGGCCACCACGATCAGGCTATCTTCTCGCTGCTCGGGTACAAGCCGCGGTATCAGTCTTACACTAGGAAGACTGCCGAGATCCCCCTTGAGCCGATAGGGGAGATCGTGCTCGCGCTCGTAGAAACCAGCGGCCAGACCTCGGAGCCCCTAGGTCCGATCCTAGTTGAAGACAACCCCTCTGACCGAGACCAAGCAGACGAGGAAATGGACGGGCCGTGTCCCCTCTGAAGAACTTGGGAGCAATGGTCCTTGGGGGACGAGTTCCTCCTGCTCCGAAGCATGCCCCTAGCGCGCCTGGCGTAGCTCAGAGCTCTTCAGTCGGCGCCCCTCCGATCCCTCGGGTTTAACGGGGACCTCCTCCTCCGCGAAAGAGAAAAGCGCGCGAGGCCCCCCGCAAGAGAAGAGGGGGAGGTCAGAAGAGCCGCCGAAGGAGACCTGGCCGTCCAAGGACGCCCGGCCTCGGGCCGCGGAGGGTGAGATGGAGGGTGAGAGGCCTCCTCCCGAGAAGAGGCCTCGCGTGGGCGAGGAGGAGCGGACCTCGGAAGTGGTTCTGCAGCCTCGGTCCACCAAGCCGCTCCCTTTCAGGCCTAACCTCGACCTCAATCTTGGCGAGCCCCTGAGTGTGGAGGACCGGATGGGGATGTCCTCCAGGACGATCATGGCAGTTGGCTGGGCATGTGCTCTTCCCTTGGACATGGAGAAGCATAATAAAGCCGAGACAATGAGCCTGATTTACTCGACGATGAAGGCGTCGCTCGAGGTGATTCCCAATTCTTTAGTCTGTTTAAGCTTTATGCTCTAGCCGTCTGCCCTGACCCCTTACTCCCTTTGCAGAATGTACAGAGGCTCCAAATAATATTGGAGAGGACGGAGAAGACAACCACACGGGTTATCGAGATGGACGACGAGAGGAAAAAGATGGGTGATGCCTTGGAGTCCAGTGCGGGAGAAATAAAGAAGGCGGAGGAGAAGATCTCCGAGCTCGCAACAGAATACCAAGCGGCGATGGCCGAGATCATCAAGCTGCGAGCCGAGAATAAACACTTGAAAGGTGCGGCTGAGGACAAGGCGAAGAGGGCGCATAAACTAGAGACTGAGCTCGCCAAGAAGGAAACAGAACTGGCTGGGAAAGAGGCTGAGCTCGAGTCCTCTAGGAAGGAGCGGGCCGATGTCGAGTCGACTCTGCAAGCCCAGGCCACCAAGGCATACCAAGAAGGAGTGGATTGGGCATCGGCGGAGTACGTGGCTCAGATCAAAACCCTGAGCCCGGTATTGTACGAGTTGGGATGTAGGGAAGCTCTTCGTGAGTACGGGGTTTATGAGGACGACCTCATATTCGCGAACCTTCCCCAATTCCAGTCTGTCATACCTAGCCCGGAGTCGGAGCCCGACTCCAACCCTTTGGAAGCCCTTTTCGAAGCCGCGGTCATCCCTCCTCCGCCCCCGACTCCTGCCGAAGGTGACCAGGACCAGGCCTCCACTGCGGCTCCTCCTCCCAAGACTTTAGGCGCTCCCGACTCCCCTCCATCCGTTCCTTCAGTGCCAGAGAATAAAACTGCGACGCCCGAAAAGTAGGGCAATAAATGTCTGTATTTTTTCTTTTCTTTTTCCTGAGTGTACAAAACCTTGTAATCATCTTTTCTTATCAATGAAAAATAATTTTCTTTCAATTCTCCAGTTGTCTTTTCATTTTTTTCTTCTCGCAATGGCGTGTGAATGCTTTTCTGATACTGGGGTCCCATGTTCTGACCAGTTCCCCAAGCCTCCAAGTGTTTGAGATTGGTGGACTCGTAGAAATTGGACCTAACATTCTAATCTTGAGATAGATATAGGTAAAAAACGGACGCCCTGTCACTGATCAGTTCTCCAAACCCTCAAGTGACTGAGATCGGAGGACCCATAAAACCGGGGCTTAACAAACCCTCAAGTGGCTGAGGTCGGTGAATGCCTGGCCCTAAGGCCGGGGCATTAATAACATGGAAACGCCTTGTAGTTAGCTTAGACTCACACCCTGGGGGTGTGACTTCGTTGCTGGAGAGGTGGGGCTGTGACGTCACCTTTTGATAATTCGAGGGGTTTGGTTGGACTCAAGGGCAGACCGAACTCCGCAACTTTCAGAGTGAAATTTAGACAGTTGATTTCGTCCCTGTTCCAAGGGGGTTGGCCTAATGTCTGACCTCGAGGAGGCTGGCCTGGGGGCCGGAGCCTTGGAAGCTGGCCATATGACCGAACTGAAGGAGGCCTGTGCAAGGACCGGAGCCTTGGGAGCTGTCCCTATGACCGAACTCATAGAGGCTGGAGCAAGGACCTGGGCCTTGGGAGCTGTCCCTATGACCGAACTCATAGAGGCTGGTGCGAGGACCGGAGCCTTGGGAGCTGACCCTCTGACCGAACTCAAGGAGGCTGATGCGAGAACCGGAGCCTTGGGAGCTGGCCCTATGACCGAACTCAAGGAGGCTGGTGCGAGGACCAGAACCTTGGTTAACAATTTGAAAGATACAAGGCATACTTCTTCCATAAGATCCCTCTTTCATTGATTTATCATTTAAATACATCTAGAAGTAGTATTTCTTGAGGTACGAGGCATTCCATGGTCGTGGAAATTCTCTGCCATCCTTGCTCTCGAGTCTATAAGCCGACCTCCCGGATACCGAGACTACCTTAAAAGGCCCGACCCAGTTTGGTGCGAGCTTGCCTTCGTTGGGATCTTTGTCTGCTGAAAGTGCTTTCTTCAAAACTAGTTCCCTAATTGAGAACTTCCTTTCTTTGACTTTCTGATTGTGTCCCTTGGATAGCTACTGCTGGTAGGAGGCCAGGCGTACAGATGCCGCTTCTCTTCGCTCCTCTGCCAAGTCGAGCTCTTTGGCGAGGTTTGCTTCATTCTGCCCCTGGTCGAAGAGATCCGACCTCAAGGTCGGGAGAACGACCTCGAGGGGGATTACAGCCTCCATTCCGCAGGCTAAGGAGAAAGGAGTTGTCGAAGTGGATCGTCTCGGGGTGGTCCTGTATGCCCAAAGGACACTTGGTAATTCTTCTACCCATCTGCCCTTTAGCCCTATCAAGTCTCTTTTTGAGTCCGTTCAGTACCACTTTGTTTGAGATTTCTGCTTGCTCGTTGCTCTATGGGTAGATCGGGGTTGCATAGAGATTCTTGATACCAAGTTCCAGGCAGAAGTTCTTGAAGAAGTGCGAGTCGAATTGGGTTCCGTTGTCCAAGACTAGAGCTCAGGGGATCCCGAACCTTGTGACAATGTTCTTCCATACAAAATTCTTTGTATCCTGCTCGGTGATGGAGGATAAAGCTTCTGCTTCTACCCATTTGGTGAAGTAGTCAGTGGCCACTATCAACCACCTCTTGTTTCCTGGAGTTCGGCGAAGAGGCCCCACGATGTCTAACCCCCATTGAGCGAAGGGCCATGGGCTGGAGAGAGGACTCAAGTCCTGCGCCTGTTGGTGCAGAGAATGGGAGAACTTCTGACATTTTTCACATTTCCTGGCGTAGAGCTGGGCATCTTTCTGCATATAGGGCCACCACTAACCTTGACTGATGGCTCTGTATGCCAGCGACCTTCCTCCGATGTGGCTTCCGCAGATTCCCTCGTGAATTTCAAAAAGGAAGTCTTCTACCTTGCTCGGGTGAATGCATTAGAGATACGGTCCTGTGAAGGACTTTCTATATAGTTTCTCATCTGGGGATAGCAAAAAATGAGCTGCTTTCATTCTGACCTTGTGGGGTTCATTCTTGTCTTCAGGGAGCTTATCTTCTTTCAAGAATGCTATGATCGGATCCATCCAGCTTGAACCGAGACCGATGCACATGATTTGCCGAGGTGGGGGGAGCTCTATGCTCGATTTTTCCAATGTCTCCATGTCAATTGCCCTCCTCTTCCCTGCCTCCACAGCCGAGGCTAAGTTGGCAAGGGCGTTTGCGTGGCAGTTGGACTATCTGCCTATTTGTTTGACTTCTGCTTTCTCGAACCGGGAGAGGAGCTGCTTTGTGTAGGCTAGGTAGGTTGTCATCCTTTCGTCACGGGCTTGATAGTCTCCGCTCAGCTGGTTCGTCACCAACTGGGAGTCGTTGAAGACTACTAGTCGACGTGCCCCCAGGATTTTTGCGCTACCAAGACCCGCGATTAGTGCTTCATACTCTGCTTCATTGTTAGAGGCTTTGAAGTCAAGGGTCAGGGCTTGCTTGATGACTAGGCCCTCTGGTGACTGGAGGACTATGCCTGCGCCTGCCCTTCTGGATGTTGAGGATCCGTCAACGAAGACCTTCCAGGCTGACTCAAGGAATTGCCTTCAAGGTCGGTCATCCTCGGTCTCAGATGTTTCATTGTCCTTGTTGCCCCCCAGTTCGGTATCGGGTGAGGTCGGTGCTGAACTAGGAGAAGTGAACTCGACGATGAAGTCTGGCAGAATTTACGCCTTGATCGTTGTCCTGGGCTGATATCGGATATCGAACTGCCCCAGTTCAACGGCCCACTTGGAGATTCTTCCGGAAAAGTCCGCCTTTCGAAAAAGAGATTTGAGCGGGTATTTTGTGGTAACCACCACCGTGTATGTTTGGAAGTAGTGGGAGAGTTTGCGAGAGGCGCTGATGAGTGCTAGTGCAAGTTTCTCGAGTGGAAGGTACCTGGTCTGGCGTCGAGCAGGATCTTCCTGGTGTAGTAAATGGGTTGTTGCTGCTTGCCGTTCTCTCGAACTAACACCGAGCTCACTGCGTGGTTCGAGACTGCCAGATAGAGATAGAGGAGGTCACCTTGTGTTGGCGTGGACAACAGTGGTGGCGAGGAAAGGTATTCTTTGAGCCTCTCTAACGCTTGATCACATTCGGGGGTCCACTAGAATTTGGAGCTCTTTTTCAGGAGCTAAAAGAAAGGGCGACATTTGTTCGAAGCTCGGCTGATAAAGCGATTCAGCGCAGCGGCCATCCCCGTTAGTCTCTGCACCTGCTTTGCCGAGGTGGGGCTCTGGATTTCCTGGATAGTTGAAATCTGCTTTGGATTGACCTCGATTCCTCTCCGGGTCACCAGGCTCCCTAAGAACTTGCTGGAGCCGACGCCAAACGCACACTTGGAAGCGTTCAACTTAAGCTGGAACTTCCTGAGGATGGCGAATATCTGGCGTAAGTTTGCCAAGTGGTCCTGCGTCTTCTTGGACTTGACCACCATGTCATCGATATAGACCTCCACTGTTTTTCCGAGCTGGGCTTGAAACATCTTGATGACTAATCTCTGGTATGTTGCCCCAGCATTCTTTAACCCGAAGGGCATCACTTTGTAACAGTAGATGCCCCGAGGGGTTATGAACGCGGTTTTCTCCTCATCGGGTCCATGCATGGGGATCTGGTGGTAACCTTGGTAAGCGTCGAGGAAACTCATCCTGTCATGACCTGCAGTGACGTCGATCATCTGGTCGATCTTTGGTAGTGGGAAGCTGTCCTTGGGGCGGGCTTTATTAATGTCAGTGAAGTCCACGCAGACGCTCCATTTGCCATTCTTCTTCTTAACCACTACTGTGTTGGCCAGCCACTGTGGATAGTGCACATCGCGGATCACTCCGGCCTCGAGGAGCTTGTCTACTTCTTCAATCACTGCTTCTGTTTGTGGGACCCCTGTTCAACGGGCCTTTTGCACTATGGGCTTGTGTCTGGGGTCAACATTCAGTTTGTGGCACATGACTTCGGGGTCGATCCCGGGCATCAATACAGAGTCCAAGCGAAGACGTCCTTGTTCTGCAGTAGGAAGTCAAGCAGCTCGGTCCTTTCGTCGTCGGGGAGCTGGCTTCCCAGTAGGAAATAACGCTCGGGGTCACCAGGATTGATCCTGATCTTGGTGAGCTCCTCTACGCTCTTCTATTCTGCGGATCGACCGACGTCCTCAAGTTCGGCCTCCAGTTCGGCCATATTCACTTGCCGTGGCTCCGTTTCTCCAGGCACCACGGCCATGACGCATTGTCTGGCCATCTGCTGATCTCCTCGTACGGTCACTATCTCGATCACCCCCCCAGCCTTCTCTAGAGGAAACTTGAGCTTCTGATGGAAGGAGGAAGGTACAGCCTCCATGGCGTGCAGCCAACTACGCCCCATGATCACATTGTAAGGGGACGGTGCGTCCACTACCATGAAATCAGCCATCTTTGTGGCCCCCCCTATTCGGACTTCGAGCGAGATCCTTCCCTTGGGATACACTGGCTTGGCGTTGAAGCCTACTAAAGGAACGCGGACTTCCTGCAGATCGGACTCTGTCAGGCCGAGTTGTTTGAAACAGCTGAAGTAGAGGATCTCGAACGAGCTTCCTGGGTCTACAAGGACCCGCTTTACAGTGTAGTTGTTCAGCCGCAGGGTGAGAATGAGTGCGTCGTTGTGGGGGAGCTGGACTCCTCCTAGGTCTTCGTCTGAGAACCAGATCTTAGACTTTTCCTTCTTAGCTTTCTTTGGTGCAGGCTCTAGTTCGGCCAACATCACTTGTTTGCCATGGGAGGCCCTCCTGGCCTCCGAGCGAGCTTGGTTGCTTCCCTTACTGGGAGCAGGAGCCAAGTGAATGACGTTGATGACACATGTAGGTTCGTCGCTGTCCTGATCGGCATCGGGCAGGGCGTGCTGCTGAGCTCGGTTGACCCTTTCTCCCTCCTTGATGTACTCCCGAAGGTGCCCGTCCCTGACGAGCTTCTCGAGGTGGGACTTTAGAGTCATGCAGTCTTCAGTCATGTGTCCGTGCTACTTGTGGTAAGAATAGTTCTTGCTCCGATCTCGGGTGGATGGGTCGCCCTTCATAAGCTGCGGTCACTGGAAGTAGGGCTCTACCTTGATTTTGCCGAGGAGTCTATAAATGGGCTCCTTGAAGACGACATTGATGGCCCTGTAAGGATCTCCGGCCGGCCTGGCAGGCTGGAACTTCGGTCTCTTGCTGCTACCCGAGATGGCGGTTGAGTAGGCTGCCAAACTGGAGGCTGTCCTCTTCTTGTCTCGCTTATGTTTAAGGAACATCCCTTCTCCTCTGGAGGTCTAGCCCTTTTGCTGGAGGCCGAACTGCTCATTGCCTCGGGCTTCGTCTTCTTCCTACTCGATGTACTGGTTTACCCAAGCCATCAGTGCTTTTATCGTGGTCACGGGGGTTCGGACCAGGTCTGTACGGAGCTCATTGCTTGGGAGCAAGGCCTGTCGAAAGCACATGATAACGACGTCATCTTTGGCGTCCGTGACCTGGCTATAGATCGCCCAGAATCTTCTGGCGAATGCAGTGATGCTTTCATTGTATTTCATTCGGATTACCATGAGGTTGCCACCTGTCTCCGGGATGACTCGGTGCGCTTGGAACTTCTCTAGGAAGGAGCTTCGGAGCTGGCACCAGCTTGAGACCTGTTGCGATTGGTGTATGCCCTAAAGCCCACTGACTGTACTCACATCTCTGTTACTGGATATTTATTGGTTATTTAATGGGATGACTTCTTTCTCTTTATACTTGTGTATATGTATGGTTGTGTAAGGCCCATTGTTTTCTAGTAATGACTTAGGTGTGTAGTGGCTACACACAGTTAGGTCTGAGTCATGGACACTTGAAACAATAAACTTGTTCATAACTGAGAGATGGAGTTGGGCACTTCATCTTGGTATAAGTTATAATGAGATACTCTCCTGTATTCAGGGTGACTTACCTAAGTCACGGGAGGCTTTTCCGGATTTATCTCATTAGTGCATGTGTCATGCATTGAACAGGACCACTTGTAGGTGTGATCTCTAAAATAGTACTATCACAGAGAGAGATCAAATCACCTCTAGCTACTGAGTGACCAGTGCTCTTAATCTTGAGCATTTGTGGATGAACTGACGAAGTCAAGTTCTTGTGCTTTAATTCACTATGGGTGAGATCCTGTTCATGGGTCAACAACTCTGTGTTTTGGGTGCTCGGGCTTGATTAGTTGGGACGTGCAAATGCAATATGGAATCTATGCCATCATGTGATGGAATGATCGTCCCCTTAGAATTATCCGATTAATCATCAGAATCTAAGATCTTAGTATATGGATGTTCCATATGGATATTGAACTTGTGGGTCGCTCCCTGGATCAAGAGAATGATATCCGGATGATGATTAAGTCAAGGGTATGAAGTTCTAAGGTTGATATGTAATCAAGAAGATAGATAGTACATCGGTTAACCTACTTGATTATGGATGTTACATAGAGGGGCATTGTGGTCATTGTACTTGGTAGGTCAAAGACAATCGTCTATTAATGATGAGCTTTATTTGTAATTTAATATTTGTCCCTGGAGTGCAACCATAACTCTCTAGTGGAATGAGTTAGGGTTAAAATGATCTTAATGTTGCTATGGGGTTAGCATGGACATTTTGGTCATTTTGGGAGCCAAGGGCAAATATGTCTTTTGGTCCCTCTTCTAGCCACTTTCCTATATTGGCATGGTTTCCTAATTTAATTAGATAATATGTGGTTGAATTAATTTTGTGGAAGAATAATTTTGAGTTTAAATTCTAATAGGCTCTTGATTGCATACATGAATTTAACTCTAGCTAAATTATTGACTAGTGGGCCATGGTGTGTTTAGCTATCTTGTGGGCCAGCCATAAGTGGAGCCCCTTGTGTGAGGTTTCCAAGTTTGATTAGGTATCTTTACTTGGAAGGAAAGACTCCTCTTTGGGTAAGAATTCCATTGATTAATGCTTACTAATTTTAGTGTCTTTAATTAGTAAGTGTTGCACAACTAAAGGGCTGGTTGCTATTCTTTTTAGGGATTGACATTCCTATTGGAATGAGGATTCCCAAAGAGGAATCTAATCATTATAAATATATGGGAGACCCCTTGGGCGTGCAACACATCAGAAATCAAGGGGAATAAAAACCCTAGGGGCGTGAATCACCACAAGGTTCCATTGGCCGCCCAAGAGCAAGGGTGAAGCACACTCACGCCCAACCCATTGCTGCCCTCTTCTTCTTCATAGGAGAGGATATCAGGTCCTGGGTTGTTTCCACAAAGAGAAGTTCAGAAAACCCTTCTTAGGATTCCATAGTTTGATCCCACCATCAAGACCAATTAGATTGGGAAGTGGAATAGGAGAGAAGATCAAAAGGAGAAAAATTCTGCAACAAATTCCTGCACCTGTATTGCTGGTTGCAGGCTGGTTTCAGACCTTTGAAGTCTTTCTTTTCAGAGTTTAGAGGCACTCAAATCATCAAGGTAATAGTCCTCTATCATCTCCTTTTATTTAGACACATGTTGATAATGATTTCATGGAGTTTTATGCATGATTCATGGCTGGAAAATCAGATTAGTTTCAAGTTTTTAAAACTAGATCAGCCATGGACGTCCTCTTGAATCTGATTTCAGATCTGTAATGCATTTTCTTTCAATGGTATCAGAGCCACTCCATGTGAAATCATGATCCCATGTTGTGTGGTTTTCAATCCTAGATTAATTAAGGGCATGGTGGCGCCCTTTAGATTGTTGTTTACTGCATATATAGTGTGCAGAAATTATTCCAGGCTGCTGGAATTTGCCCAGAGCACAGCTGATTGCATGTTAGGGGTGCAGAAATTTTTTCCATGCTGCTGGAACAATTTCAGATTGGTGTTTACTGCATATATAGTGTGCAGAAATTTTTCCAGGCTGCTGGAATTTTTTCCAGAACTCAGTTTACTGTAGTTAAGGAGTGCAGGAATATTTTCCAGACTGCTGGAATAATTTCAGATTGCTGTGTAGTGCTGTACATAGCACTTTGAATGCACTAACCTCTTTGTTTGCAGCCATATAATTGCATCCTTGATGGTTCGCATGTATGTGTGTGGATTTGGATGTTTTTTATTAGTTGGAAAGTGTACGATTGCGCGGTTAGCAATCATAGGAAGTTGTAATTATTTCCTTGTTTATATTTCAACTAGTCTTGATGTAAGCTTTCTTGAAAAGCATAGGTATCTCCAATGTAATTTTGGGTTTTTGTTTTTCATGGGTTTGCTTGTATAAATTTGATTTATTGTAACAAGCAAGAAAAGGAAAGTTTCAAGCGAGGAAGGTTGCAACAAACCGGGTCCCATGGTGACCGAGGTAACGAAGGATTCCTAGCGCAAGAAGGACTCTTAACCAAGTTTCCTAATTGGAAAAGGATTTGAAGTCCGAAATAGCAGGGAGCCATCAAGGATTGCATTCTTTTATTTGCTTTTATATATGGAATGCATGGTTGAATGCTTTATATAATTGCTATGTTTATCACCTAGTAACATGGCCACCACTAGGTTCTTAAAATTGGCATCTTTCTATATTGGATTGTTTTTGTTTGGCAAATTGTTTTAAACGGATCTTAGACCAGCACCTTCTATTTGTCTAAGGTTTAAAATTGGATAGGGTTTAGTTTATCTTGGTACCCTAAGTTTCCAAGAGAGGCCAAACTAAAATCTAATATGTTGCTACCCTAGTGGGCCCATAACCCTAAGGTCCCAAGACCTTTACTCAATATGTTTTAAAGCAAAGGTTATTTATTTTTTGAGATGACTTAAGCAATTGAGTCATGAAAATTGTTAACTAAGTTTGCTAGATTTAAACAAGATTTGAGTAACGATGCTAAGGTCAAAAGAGTTTTTTCAAAACCCTAGTGTTAAATAATCAAGTGGGAGAGGGGTTTGGGAAAACCCCACGGCCTTCCATTTTAGGTTCATGCTATCTCATTAGAGTATTAGTGGGAGCGGCCATCCCTTCGATGGAGTTCTTTACTAAAGATCGCTTCGATGGGTTAGTGGGTGAACTAATGTGAATATTCGTAATGAGGTGTTAGTGGGAGCGGCCATCCTTTCGGTGGAGTTCTTTACTAAAGATCACTTCTATAGAATGTCAATGAAGTGTTGGTGGGAGCGGCCATCCCTTCGGTGGAGCTCTTTATTAAGGTTCACTTCAAGGGTTGATTGGAGTCACTTCCCTTCGGAGGACTTAAGTCATAGACATTCTGGGAACGTTCATAAAAGATGGTAATACACTTGACATAAGACGGTAATGACCTCTCCCTAGGAGTTAGAGTTGTTTGTCATATGAGGCCAAACCAATCAGTGATTGGACTATCACTGGATATGCGTATCCAGACAGTGATGATCCAAATAAGCAGACCTTAACTCAACGTGACTGTAGGCTCGGCCATCCCTTCGATGGAGGGTCTATGAGGAGGTTGAGACACTGATACATTATTATTAGGGTTAAATAATGTAAAAAGTCTTGTGCATGTTTTTCCTTTTATTACAAGCACAATATACATGTTACATATATACTACCTGTCTAATTATAACCTGTTATATATATCTAGAGAGATGGGGAAGGATTCCTTTAGCCCGTTGATGAGTATTCTGCGTGAGAACAAATTGACTGGCCCAAATTACGTAGACTGGAAAAGAAACCTTAACATAGTACTCACCGCTGAGGAGTACAAGTATGTTTTGTCGGAACCCTGTCCTACCATTGATGATTATTCTACAGATGACCAGCTAGAGGCTGAAAAGAAATGGAAAAAGGCGAATAGCATGGCCAAATGCTACATGCTTGCTTCCATGTCCAACGTGTTGCAAACGCAGCATGAGCAAATGGACACAGCTTCAGATATCATGTTGTCCTTGTCTGAGATGTTCGCAGACAGAAGCAGGCCAGCTAGGCAAGCTGCTTTAAGGACAATCATGAATTCTAGGATGGCTGAGAGCACATGCTCAAAATGATGGATTGTTTCAATGAAGCTGAGATCCTAGGGGCTGAGATTGATGCAGGGAGTCAGACTGATATGATTCTCGAAACTCTGCCGGGGTCTTTCAACCAGTTCAAGCTCAACTTCAACATGAGCAACATGGACATGACTCTCTCTGAGTTAATGAAAGAACTCCAGGCGGCAGAGGCCATCATGAAGCCTAAAGGCCAACTTCACTTTTCCCAGTTTTCCTCTAAACTCAACCCGAAAGGGAAAAAGTTCAAGAAGAAGCAGGGTAAGGGAAAAGGACAGAAAAAGGGCAATGCTGGGAAGAAGGACAAAGGCACAGGTGAAAAGCCCAAAGGGAAATGCTTTAAGTGCGGCCTCAAAGGTCACTGGAAGAAAGATTGTCCCAATCTCCTAGGCTCAGATAAGAAAGGTATATCTCTTTCCTACTACATTGAAACCTGTCATGTGGTTGATTCTACTGATTCCTGGATAGTAGACTCTGGAGCCACTAATCATATCTGCAATTCATTGCAGGGGTTTCAGATAATGAAAAAGCTTGAGAAAGGGGAGTTTGACCTTAGAGTTGGAAATGGAGCAAAGATATGGGCTGTTGCAGTGGGAGCAGTTACCTTACATTTTCCGCATGATAGGATATTAGTTTTAAACAATGTTATCTATGTTCCGGACATAAGGAAGAATTTAATTTCAGTTTCCAGACTAATTGAATTTAATTATTCAGTTTCTTTCCATTCTGGTGTTGATATCAGTAGAGATGGAAATATTATATGTTCCGGTAGAATGCATGATAACTTATTTTATATATATCCTATTGCTCCCTCACTGCATAATGTACAACTAGAAAGCTCATCTTCCCTTAAGAGGAAGGTATCTTCGACCAATGACACTTATCTTTGGCACTTACGTTTGGGTCATATTAACCTAAAACGGATTCAGAGGTTGGTAGAGGATGGGCTTCTGAGCTCATTAGATCTCGAACCTTTTCCTCAGTGTGAATCTTGTCTCATGGGAAAGATGACCAAAAGGTCATTCTCTGGAAAGGGACTGAGGTCAAAGGAGTTGTTAGAATTGGTTCACACTGATGTGTGTGGTCCTATGAACAAACTTGCTAGAGGAGGTTATGAGTATTTCATCACCTTCACTGATGATTACTCTAGGTATGGATATGTGTACCTAATGCGACGCAAGTCTGAAGCGTTTGATAAGTTCAAACAATTCAAGGCTGAGGCGGAGCTACAACTAGGGAAACATATCAAAGCTCTTCGATCTGATCGAGGTGGCGAATACCTCCTGGGTGAGTTCAAGGAGTACCTCACACAACATGGGATTGTGTCTCAGTTGTCTGCACCGGGTACACCCCAGCAAAATGGTGTAGCAGAGAGAAGAAACCGGACCCTTTTTGATATGGTAAGGTCCATGATGAGTCATGCAACCCTACCCATATCTTTTTGGGGATATGCCCTAGAAGCAGCAGCATACATTTTGAATCTGGTACCTTCTAAATCAGTACCTAGGACACCTCAAGAAATGTGGACAGGACGAAAACCCAGTTTAAAACATATCCACATTTGGGGTTGTCCAGCTTATGTACTGAATGATAAAGCTACCAAGCTAGAACCCAGATCGGAAATGTGCTACTTCATTGGGTATCCTAAGGGAACGAGAGGAGGCATCTTTTATCATCCAAAGGAGCAAAAGGTGCTTATCAGCACTCATGCTAGATACTTGGAGGATGATTGCATGATGCACCAAGAGCTTGGTTGTAAAGAAACACTTGAGGAGATTCTTTCAGAAACTCCTGCAACATCTGTGCCAGATCCTGAGATTGTAGAAAATCAAGACATTCTTTTTAACACTCCGGAGCCTCGTCGTAGTGGGAGAATTTCTAGACCACCAGATAGATACCTGGGAGTGTCTTTCATGACAGACTTCGAGGATCTGGTTGAGGATCCTACTAGTTACGATGAAGCAGTAACGGACATAGATGCTGACATGTGGCAGCAAGCGATGAAATCTGAATTGGATTCTCTGTATTCCAATCAAGTCTGGGAACTTGTGGATGCACCTGAAGGGATCAAACCCATAGGGTGCAAGTGGATCTACAAGAGAAAGAGAGGAGTGGATGGGAAGGTTGAAACCTTCAAAGCAAGACTGGTGGCGAAAGGATATACTCAGAAAGAGGGTATCGACTATGAGGAAACTTTTTCGCCAGTAGCCATGCTCAAGTCCATAAGAATTCTCTTAGCCATCGCATGTCATTATGACTACGAGATATGGCAGATGGATGTCAAGACAGCTTTTCTAAATGGAAGTCTTGACGAATGCATCTATATGATGCAACCAGAGGGATTCATTGCTGGTGGCCAAGAGAACATGGTCTGTAAGCTTAAGAAGTCCATTTATGGACTTAAGCAAGCATCTAGGGCATGGAACATCAAGTTTAATCAGGCGGTCAAATCTTTTGGCTTTGATCAAAACATTGATGAACCATGTGTGTATAAGAAAGGGAGTGGAAACGCAGTTGCATTTTTAGTCCTATATGTGGATGACATATTACTCATTGGAAATGATGTTGGCATGATGTCGTCTACAAAGGTTTGGTTATCATCTCAATTTCCGATGAAGGATTTGGGTGAGGCGAGCTATGTCTTAGGGATCAAGCTTTTGCGAGATCGTAAGAACAAGATGTTAGCCTTATCCCAATCTTCGTATATTGAGAAGATATTGGTCAAGTATAACATGCATGACTCCAAGAAGGGCTTGCTACCTTCTAGACATGGAGTACCACTATCTCGGAATCAATGTCCGAATACACCTGAGGAGATAGAAAGCATGAGGAGAGTACCATATGCATCAGCTGTTGGAAGCCTCATGTATGCAATGTTGTGTACTAGACCAGATATTTGCTTAGCCGTTGGCATGGTTAGCAGATATCAATCAAACCCTGGACCTATGCACTGGACAGCGGTTAAGCATATATTCAAGTATCTTCGGAGAACGAAAGATTATATGCTAGTCTACCGAGCAGATGATCTAACGCCACTGGCGTATACAGACTCTGATTTCCAGTCGGATGTAGATGGCAGAAAGTCTACCTCGGGATACATCTTTACTCTATCAGGAGGGGCTATATCATGGAGAAGTGTCAAGCAAGATTGTACTGCTGATTCTACCATGGAGGCAGAGTATGTGGCGGCATCGGAAGCTGCGAAGGAAGCAGTATGGCTCAGAAAATTCCTATTGGAATTGGGAGTTATTCCTGCAGTGCAAAAACCGATTGTCATGTACTGCGACAATACTGGTGCAGTAGCTAACTGCAAAGAGCCAAGGAATCACAAGAAAGGCAAGCATATTCAGAGAAAGTACCACTTAATCCGGGAATTCGTCCAGGATGGAGAAATAGTGGTAGAGCAGATTGCCTCAGCAAATAACTTAGCTGACCCATTTACTAAGACTCTTACTGAGAAAGTCTTTACTTCACATGTTGAGTCTATAGGAGTTAGGTTAGGTCGTAGTGATCTTTAGTGCAAGTGGGAGATTGTTGGGATTGGTGTATGCCCTAAAGCCCACTGACTGCACTCACATCTCTGTTACTGGATATTTATTGGTTATTTAATGGGATGACTTCTTTCTCTTTATACTTGTGTATATGTATGGTTGTGTAAGGCCCATTGTTTTCTAGTAATGACTTAGGTGTGTAGTGGCTACACACAGTTAGGTCTGAGTCATGGACACTTGAAACAATAAACTTGTTCATAACTGAGAGATGGAGTTGGGCACTTCATCTTGGTATAAGTTATAATGAGATACTCTCCTGTATTCAGGGTGACTTACCTAAGTCACGGGAGGCTTTTCCGGATTTATCTCATTAGTGCATGTGTCATGCATTGAACAGGACCACTTGTAGGTGTGATCTCTAAAATAGTACTATCACAGAGAGAGATCAAATCACCTCTAGCTACTGAGTGACCAGTGCTCTTAATCTTGAGCATTTGTGGATGAACTGACGAAGTCAAGTTCTTGTGCTTTAATTCACTATGGGTGAGATCCTGTTCATGGGTCAACAACTCTGTGTTTTGGGTGCTCGGGCTTGATTAGTTGGGACGTGCAAATGCAATATGGAATCTATGCCATCATGTGATGGAATGATCGTCCCCTTAGAATTATCCGATTAATCATCAGAATCTAAGATCTTAGTATATGGATGTTCCATATGGATATTGAACTTGTGGGTCGCTCCCTGGATCAAGAGAATGATATCCGGATGATGATTAAGTCAAGGGTATGAAGTTCTAAGGTTGATATGTAATCAAGAAGATAGATAGTACATCGGTTAACCTACTTGATTATGGATGTTACATAGAGGGGCATTGTGGTCATTGTACTTGGTAGGTCAAAGACAATCGTCTATTAATGATGAGCTTTATTTGTAATTTAATATTTGTCCCTGGAGTGCAACCATAACTCTCTAGTGGAATGAGTTAGGGTTAAAATGATCTTAATGTTGCTATGGGGTTAGCATGGACATTTTGGTCATTTTGGGAGCCAAGGGCAAATATGTCTTTTGGTCCCTCTTCTAGCCACTTTCCTATATTGGCATGGTTTCCTAATTTAATTAGATAATATGTGGTTGAATTAATTTTGTGGAAGAATAATTTTGAGTTTAAATTCTAATAGGCTCTTGATTGCATACATGAATTTAACTCTAGCTAAATTATTGACTAGTGGGCCATGGTGTGTTTAGCTATCTTGTGGGCCAGCCATAAGTGGAGCCCCTTGTGTGAGGTTTCCAAGTTTGATTAGGTATCTTTACTTGGAAGGAAAGACTCCTCTTTGGGTAAGAATTCCATTGATTAATGCTTACTAATTTTAGTGTCTTTAATTAGTAAGTGTTGCACAACTAAAGGGCTGGTTGCTATTCTTTTTAGGGATTGACATTCCTATTGGAATGAGGATTCCCAAAGAGGAATCTAATCATTATAAATATATGGGAGACCCCTTGGGCGTGCAACACATCAGAAATCAAGGGGAATAAAAACCCTAGGGGCGTGAATCACCACAAGGTTCCATTGGCCGCCCAAGAGCAAGGGTGAAGCACACTCACGCCCAACCCATTGCTGCCCTCTTCTTCTTCATAGGAGAGGATATCAGGTCCTGGGTTGTTTCCACAAAGAGAAGTTCAGAAAACCCTTCTTAGGATTCCATAGTTTGATCCCACCATCAAGACCAATTAGATTGGGAAGTGGAATAGGAGAGAAGATCAAAAGGAGAAAAATTCTGCAACAAATTCCTGCACCTGTATTGCTGGTTGCAGGCTGGTTTCAGACCTTTGAAGTCTTTCTTTTCAGAGTTTAGAGGCACTCAAATCATCAAGGTAATAGTCCTCTATCATCTCCTTTTATTTAGACACATGTTGATAATGATTTCATGGAGTTTTATGCATGATTCATGGCTGGAAAATCAGATTAGTTTCAAGTTTTTAAAACTAGATCAGCCATGGACGTCCTCTTGAATCTGATTTCAGATCTGTAATGCATTTTCTTTCAAAGACCGACCCGGAAGGGAGCGCGCAGAACCATTGGAGCGGAAGGTCGCCTAAACTGGAGGAGAAGACCCTGCAGTTCAGGTGGTCGACATCCCCCCCCCCCAAACTGACATCCGCTGAGTGAAGTGTCGTAGGTGCGCTTCTGGGTCCGAAGTCCCTTCATAGAGGACGAACCTCGGAACGCTGAATCTCTCGAGAATAGAGAAGTTCTTTATTTCCCGGGAAAAGGGGGACATGCCCCGGTCTTCTTCATCGCTGGCCTCTGTTTAATCTCGGCCGAAACCGATCTCAGTCATTTGGCCTGGACCTCTTGCTTGACGGAGTGGTCGAGTAGTTCCCTCAAGCCCGTGATGTTCTCTGGCCACGGGGACTCCGGCTCGTGACGTGACCCCTCGAGGTTGCTAGGAAGGCGGCTGCTGCTTGAGTCCTCTTCTTCGCAGCGATTTCCTCTTCTGTCGTTGAGGACCTGCCTCAAGTCTCGGCTGTCCGGACGGTCTCGCTGTCGTCTACGGGGTGGAATAAGGGTCCTCCTCTCATTTTCCTGAAGTTTTTCTTTGAGATGACGAATCAACTCTTCTTTTTCTTGGAGGACCTGATTCTGGGCCTCGAGTTCTTCAAGCAGGGGATCATCTCCTTCATCGTGGGCTCGATGAAAGGACTGATTGTCATCGCGAGTACGATGATGGGAGTGATGAGATTTCGCCCCGACAGGGGTCTTGCCCCGTCGTCGAGGATCTGACGGGGAGACATTCTACTGTAGGTCCCCGGGTGGCTGATTACCTGGGGGGCGAGGAGTCTCATGATGGTCGTCACGACGGGGGGGTGCTGTCACCGGTCAGGACGAGGAGTCTGACTGGACGACACCCTCCACGTACGCTGGACCAGATTTTCCCTTGGACTTTCTCTGGCAGGGGATCCCCGATAGCTCCTGTAGGACAGGGGGAAACTTCGTCGGACCCAGAGGGGGAAGAGGAGCAGTGTGAGCGCCAGTGGGCGCCGTTGGAGGTAATGACTGGAGCTGCCGAGGTTGCGGCTTTGGTCGTGAAAACGATGGCAATAGTGGTTGTTCCGGTGGAGGAAAGGACGACGCTCTTCGGGATTTTGACAATCCCTCGCCGCTGTATCTGGTTTTTGGAGGCACGACTTTTGTAGGTTTGGTTTTGGCAAAGATCCTGCTTTCCACAGACGGCGCCAACTGTAAGTGCCTAAAAATTACAGACTTAATTAAAAGAGGATTGAACTCTTGGTTTGATGATCTTGAGATGATTAGGGGAAAGGATTGGGCCTCCGACAACCTGAAAGGGAAAACAAAAGTTAGAGCCCCTGGCTGTAGGCAGCCGCAGGCACTCTGATGTTTGAGTTAGTTTTACCACTAAGGGAAAAATGAAGAAGAAGAAGTATGGGGGGAGGCTTGTTGCGTACCTCTTACAGCTTTCTTTCATGCATTATATAGACGTGAGAATCATCATCGGACTGGACCCCTCAGGGAGAGATGGAAGTCCCATCAGCATGTACCTTTCTCTCCTGAGTGGGGGTAGGTAAAAAGGGAATGTCCCATCGGACCATCCCCCTATACCTATGGACGTGACCCTGAGATAAGGCGTGCTACTTATCTAGGCCCGGCGCCCACTCTATTTGTCAGTTCGTCGTCCACTGTCATGGCAGCGCATTTATGGCTAAGTGACAGGAGGCTGAGATCAAGCTAAGGCCGAGACCGAGGTGGGCACCAGCAGTCGTGGCCACCGAGATGGGCCTCATGCTTCCCCAAACTGGCGCTCCTGCTGAGCTGGCCCACACCGAGACGAAGGATAGTCCCGAAATCGGGAAGTGGCCCCACATAAATCCGTAATTACGAAATGCCCCCACACAGATGTAGGTCCTTTTTTCTCCTTTTCCTTTTCTTTGTTTTTCCCCCTTGGGTAAAACCTATTATAGGTGCTCTGTCACATTGTATTCAGTGTTAAAATATTTGAACTTGCTGCTACGCTGCATTGTTTCTAGTACATTTTATAATTTATTATTGCTCTGGGATTGCACTTGCTATTCTTTGTTGCTCAATACTAGTGGTTATTCAAAAACCAATAATCGCCATTCGCATGAAATGAACTTTTTTGTCACAACATGATCATAATCTGTTTATTACTTGTTTCTGCATGTTAATAATCTAGGTTTCTATGAATTTACAGACAGAATCGTATCAAGAATTCCTGAATTTACTAGAAAGAAATGCAGCATTAGTAATGATTCGAGAATTAAGAATTAAGAATGAAATTAGTTTCAAAAAGTGCTAGTCATGTTTAAAGAAAGCATGTTGCCTTTTGCCTGCTTTACAAATTTGTCATGTGAAAGCTATGTGGTGATTGAATTCTTTATAATTGTCAGTCATTCCAAATTTAATCATTGCTAGGACCCAAAAAAAGAATTTTGGTCATTGCTCAATAAATTAAATTATTGCTACATTTCCGGGTTTTTTTTATTCCTAAGATGATTCATATTATTGAAATTGTGCTTATTTCTTCGCGAATAATTCTCGTTTTACTATGGAATTTTCTTCTTTGATAGTAACTTTGTTGAATTCGGCTTCAGAATTTTCTCTTTACTTCTAAAGATGAGCATTCTCAATTGAAGGCCATCGACTTCGGTTTATCTGATTATGTAAAGCCAGGTCAACTCTCATATGCTTTAGACTATATGTTTCTGACTATTGTAAAGGGATGATGACAGTTTGACAGTTGGGAGTTTTGTGCAGATGGCTGAATGATAATGTAGGGAGTGCATACTATGTAGCCCCTGAAGTTCTTCATAGATCATATGGAACAGAAGCCGATATGTGGAGTATAGGTGTAATTGCTTATATTCTTCTTTGTGGAAGTCGGCCCTTTTGGGCTCGGATTGAATCTGGAATCTTCCGAGCGGTCCTTAAAGTAGACCCTAGTTTTGATGAAGCCCCATGGCCTTCTTTTCCAGCCCATTCGTTAGACTTTGTAAAGAGACCGCTCAACAAGGATTACCGAAAGAGATTAACTGCTGCTCAGGCTCTTTAGTAAGTTATTCAGACAATCTGAATTATTAGATTTTTGTTTGGCAACTGGACCAAGATCTTTTTGTATATAGGGAAGGACAATTTTTTCATTGTTCCAAAATATGTCTCGGTCCTTGTGAAACGATGTTGAAAAGTTAATTTGATATGAATAAATTTGAACGCCATACCATTGCTTTCTTCCTGAGATTGTTAAGGATACTAGGAACCGTTATCGCAATGCCTAGGGCGTTGTGATCCTTATTTAATCAGCTAGATTATTATTCTGGGGTTCTAATATCGTCTCTTGAATTTAGGTCATCCATGGTTGGTCGGTTATCATGATGTAAAGATACCTTTGGATATCATAACATACAAGCTTGTAAAAGCTTATATATGTTCTTCTTCTATGAGGAAAGCATCTCTTGGGGTATGTAGTTCTGCCTTTGATTTAATTTTGTCAAGAGAATTTACAAAATTTGGAATTTAAAAACCCTAGACAATAAAAATAAACATAAGACCAATTTTCTCTAAGTACTCTGATGCTTTGTTTGGTATGATGTAAAAATGGAAGGATGTAAAGTTAAAGGGATGGAAAAAATATCATATTTGGTATGGAAAAAAAAATAGGAAGGATGGAAAAGTGAATGGATTAGCTTTCCTTTTCACTCACCAAGATCGATCCCTCCAAATTGGGTGAAAAGTGGATAGAAAGTGAATTATGTGTGTTGAAATGTATGTTATCTGTCTATCTTTGATATATACATATACATATATCATATTTATTAATTATATATTATGTATACTTTAATTACAAACATATAATGGTAAAATATGTATTTATATTTTTTCTAAAAAATAATAATAATAATTTAAATTTTAAAAAAATATATAAAAAATTTGAACATAAAAAAAAACTTTTTCCAACTTATCAAACACAATAAAATCAAGCCTTCATACTTTTCATCCCTCTTACCAAACACAAAGGAGGGAAGGAAGGATTCCTTCTATCCTCCCACTTTCCATCCTTCTATTTTTTCATCCACCCTATCAAACGGATCGAACAGAAACAAGCAATTTTTATTTTGTCCTCTCTTGAGATGAAAAGAACTCTCCACTTGCACTTTGCAAGCTGGATAATAGGATTCACACTGTACAGTCTTCCCTAAGGGGGTGCTAACAAGCAAAATACAATGTAATGGAGCTATATCTCACACCAAGCATGCAGCAAAAACAGGTGATACGAAAGAATGCGTGGAACCAGAATCAAATAGGACTCTAGCAAGTACGTCTGAAATAGAGAGTATACCTTCCACCACTCCTCCTGTTTCCTCGCCTTCCTGCTGATCTAAGGAGAAAAGCTTCCCATGCATCTGAGGTCTTTGTTGCTGCTGTTGAGGTCTGTATTGTGCATACTGCAGGCCTTGTGGCCTCTGCGGTCCTTGGGGTCTGACCTGTCCTCTAGTCTGTGGTGGTGCTGGCAGTCTAAGCTGCTGTGGCTGCTGAGGTGCCTGCCTCAAAGGCTGTGCTGCCAATGGTGGTCGAGGAGCTGCATTCTTCACACCCTGCTCTTGTGCCTGAGGGCAGTCTCGCCTCTGGTGGTCCATCGAGCCACACTCGAAGCATGCCCCTGTCTTCCATCTGCAATTCGCAGTAGTATGCGAGTTCTTGCCACAATGCTCGCAGTAAGCTCTGCGTATCGGATCAAATTTAGGCCTCTTGCCTTGCTGCTACTGGTATTGCTGTTGTGGACGCTGCTGGAGGAATTGCCCCAAACCTGGATTCTTAACTGGTACGAGTACAGACTGAAGATGATGTGCATAGAGGGTCTTCTTCCGAATGGACTCTTCGGCCCAATACGCACGCTTGAGGTTCTCCTCATATGTAACTAAGGTAACAGATGTCACCTCCATCTGAATATCGGGTCTCAGTCCCCGAATAAACCTCATCACCTTGTCGGCCTCAATACGAACCAAGGACGGCGCAAATCTAGAGAGGTTAGTGAATTTCTGCTCATAGATCTGCACTGGATCCTCTGAACCAAAGATTCGAACTCTATAAGCTTCTGAGCCTGAATGTGGGGTGGGATATACTTAGCTCGGAAGAGTGTCTGAAATGACATCCAAGCTTTAGCATCCACAATCGTGTCATAAGGTGTCATGACCGATTTTCACCACAACTCTGCTACTCCACGGAACATGTAGGATGCTAACTGAACACGCTCCCGTCCTGAACACTGGAAGACCTTGAAGATCTTCTCCATCTGCACCACCCACTCATCAGCATCGAGGGGGTCCTCATTTCCAAAGTATGCTGGTGGGTTCCTTTTCTTGAACTTATCATATATATGATTCAAGTCGGTCACCCTAGGAGCAATACACCAAACCTGGTCTTTTACGGCGTGCATTTTGCACTGTAAACCAAGTTTCACGGCGCAAAATATCGTGCCATAAAAACTCCATCCGTAAAAGGATATGTGTATTAACGACGCGCATTTGTGGGCCGTAACATACTCAAATGCACGCCGTAAGTGAAGCTTGCTATGACTTTTAGAACATATTCACGGCGCTAAACGAATGCCGATAATGAAGGTCTTTTACGACGCGCTGGGAGGGCCGTTAAAGAGTTGGTTACTTTTAACTTACAATGCACATGACACGTCGTAAAAACGTATTAGAATATGCAATAATGACGTGCACGCGCAGGTCGTAAATTAATTTTGTAAATCGTTGTTACAGCGTGTAAGCGTAGGCCGTAAATGGGTTTCTAGAACGAATTTACGGCGTGCAAAGAGGGCCGCAAAAGGATTGGAAAGATCCAATATACGGCGAGCATCGCGCGCCGTGATTGTGTTTTTTTTTTAAACAAAAAAATTGAATGTAAACCATTAATATCCTGTTAAATCGAAACTAAATTCAACCAATACAAAACAGTTGTGCCCATACATGAATGAAATCTATTAAACTTTATAGTTCCCTTTCAACCTAAAGTGAAGAAACGAAATCAATATTTCAACATATCAATGTTACCAATACAATTTTAGAAACAAAAGCCTTAGTATTTGTTCTTAATACAACAAAAGTGAACCACAAAAAATAAACTCCCGAGAAAGATACCCATGAAGCTGAAACTAAAATTGTGTCCTTCCAATACTTATCAGCAAAATCTGCACAAACAAACAAAATTTGACAGAATCATTACTGCAATATTAGGTAGCACATAACTTCACCACCCCAAATAATTTTCAAATGTTAAAAGAGATGTAGAGATGTAGTAGTAGTGTAGATTTTTATCAGAATTATTTTATTTGTAGACAAGAATGATGGGGCTCACAGAGACATTACTCGGCCACAAAAATCAATTCAGCGTTGATTGAAATGAAATCTCTACATATAACGTACCTAAAAAGTGTAAACAACTTTCATATATTATATATGTATGTGATTGCCCATCAACGACTCAAACCAGTTTACATTCTAAAAAGAAAAAGTGAAAGCAAGGTTTAAGAATCCAAGTAACATGTAAATCGACTCATCAAGTCATCAGTATTGCATAAACAAGTACATCATTGTCAAACTACTTATCAGCTGCTTAATCAAGATCACTAAGTTGCAGGTAGCATCAGCAATGTTTAAAAATCCAATCCTAATTCCCACAAGCAGGTTCAAGATAATATAGACTTGAAGATATGCATAGCTTTTTTCTTTTCTGCATGGTACTAGGATAAGAGGGATTTTTTTTTTGTTAAAAGATTTTCATAGTTTCATAGAAAAGAAACAATTGAGTTATTTCCTGTCCACGAAAATGTTTATGACCAAAAGTAGGAGCAAGAAATAGTACATAATAGTCATATTAACAAACGGTAATAGCTTAATATATAGAAACAAGATAGAGAAAAATATCAAAGAATAATAATCAGCCAAGGAACCAAGAAGAGAGAACTTACCACTTTTTATTTCGGATTTGCTGGCATTTCTTGAAACCCCAAGAACAGAATAGTAATCCTGCACATGACAAAAGGTTACTACTTGAGCTAAAAGGATGAAAAGTTAAACAAGCATTATAAAATCAAATAAAGCTGGAAAAAATAGCAAAAGCTAAGTGAACATCCTCAAATGAGAAACTTAAGAATCACTCACACTATCAGCTATAACAATGAGCCGTGTTCCCCTATGGCGGTGAAGAGTTCGAGATGACCCAGTACTAAACAGGGGACATACAGAGTTTTGCTTAAAAGAGCTTCCTGATAATGAAGCAAGATGCTCTAGCCTATTTGAAACACTGCAGATAAAGTAATAATGAATAAATAAACTTATGACGGATTAAATAATATAGAGCTCAGAACTTAAATCCAGAAAATTGAACTGCTTAGTCAATAAAATAAGGAACTTTTTACAAGAAGCTAATAAATAGAAAAACTGCATTTTTCAGTTAAGTGTCAAGAAGCTAAAAACCAAGGAAAAACCAAAATTATGGCAATACATTGTGTTTCAGGTTTTCACCATGCTGCTTCATAAAGTTGGAACCTAAGGCAACCCATAATACAGAGCACAGTAGTGAAGAATAAAACACCATAACTTAGAATATAAAAATTATTTGAAAATGAGAAACTACCTTTCTGAATATAAGAAGAAAAGGAGTACATTTTTCAATAGTATCCACAAAGGTAGGAACTAATTGAGTCCTACAAGTAGTTAAGACTTCAAGCACCAGTACTGTAGAGAAAATAGGACCCACACGGCATCATAGTGGATCCCACACGATTTGCTCTAGCTGTATCTTAGGCAAATACGCATGTGTATATAGATGTAGTCCACTGTAATGAGACCTTAGATTCTGGATCTGGTATCTTAGTCAAATACACGTGTGTCTATTGATGTAGTCCACTATAATTAGGCCTTGGGTTATGGATCTGATTTGTAGATCCTTCCTTAATTGTATATATTGACTGGGTCCTTAAACCCATTATATAAACACAAACAGTTGACCGCAAGGGATACGACATTCATTCCAAGCTGTACAAAATGGATAAAAATCCAGATTGAAAGGTCTTCTTAAACATTGCACAAAACAATCTGAATATAGCTTAAACGGGTAAAAAAGAAGAAGAAGAAAAATCCCTTTTTCTTCTCTCCATAATCAATGGTAAAGATTCAAGATGCATTTGCTTCATCAAACTTCAGCTCATCAAAAACCTATCTCCATAGTTCAAATCCATTACTGGTTAAGTTTAAGATCCATGATTCTGAAGTCATAGATGAAATTTTCATTGACAGGATAAAATCAATTGATAAAGATACATTTTATATTCTACATATGAAAAACCATCAGATCTATTCGGATTCAGAAACTACATTCTGATTACAGTCGGTCATTAGTATTCTCTAAAACATCATCCATCTCTAATGCATTAAAATTTTCAATTGGTATCAACTATCAAATTGCAAACACTTACAACATCGATACTCAAAAGGAGACTCTTTCCAAGCAGTGAAGAGGAAAATGGATAAAAAAAAAAAACCTCTGCCTACAAATGACATGAGCCCCATCGATTCGATCCACTCTCTCTTTTCTCCTTTTTTTTCTCTTCTCAATCTCTCAATAGACAAAGAAGCAGACGAACAAGAAGAAGAAGGAGAAACAAGGTTTTTATCCCATCTCACTCTCAATCCAAAAATACCCCAAACCAACAGAACCAGAGCAGTAATAACAGAAAAAAAAATTCTGTAAATCAGACCTCTCACAAAAAAAAAAAAAAAAAAAACTATAAATCGATTATAATCAAAGGGGCATTTGAATACATACCTTTTGCTTCAAGGAGAAGTGCAAGCTACAGTCAGGCCTACTCAAGCCTAAGGCAAAAACCAAATTTTATTAGCCACCCCTTTAAAAGAACTAGAAAAATAGGCTTCTTTTTAAAGCTTCTATCAAATGTTGCACCATTATTAACTAATAGAAGCCATTCACTCATTCAGCTCACTTCATACTCTAGATCATCCATGTATTATGTATAAGCTAACTCAAAATAAAAATTTAAGAGTATTATAGAATAAGAGAAGAGGAATGAAACCACACTACCAAACCTGTACTTCATAAATTAAACTATTTTATCAAACAACCTCGAACTTATGACTGAAAGCCTTGACCCTTTGGAAAAGTCAAATTTCAAGAGTCATAATGAAAAGATTCAATATAGGACGACTTCATCTATTGTCTTGCAATTGACTAAACATGAAAAATAAAGGAGAAGAAAAAGAAGATGATAATCAACAGGCTATTCAAAAAAAGCAAAAAAGAAAAACAAAACCAATTCTTCAAATGTAGTGTTTTCTTCAGCATCTTTTTTATGCCTTGGTCTGTTTGGCTACCTTGAAATACAGATGCATATGACCTCAACATTCCAAAGATCCAAATTGTTAAAGTCCTGCCCTGTTTTCTTATCGTAGGCTTGAGTTCCATTGTAGTCAGCACAAGTGCAAGCTACAGTCAGGCATGCTGAAGCCTAAGGCAAAAACCTAATTTTATTAGCCACCCTTTTAAAAGAACCAGAAAATCTTCAACTGTGGATGGAATGGAGCGTGCCCTCCTAGAATATCCCAGATTAGGAGATCTCAGCACTACATTCATTTGCGCGCGTCTAATTTTTAAAAAGTGATGGTAATTAGAAGAAAAAAAAATCAGAATACTCAATGATTAGTCATCAAGATTTGAATTTGAAGTTGGAACATTTACATCCTTCAACAAGCCCTGCTTACACAATCTTCAATAAAGAAAAGCAAATAAATAAACCAAAAGGAAAAAGAAACTCTTAGCAGATTCAATATGCATCTGTCAACATACCAAAGCAGCAGTAAACAACCTACCTTAAAACCTGTTAACGACAGTTTGGTAACACTTACCTCTCTGAGTATCTCTGGAGGGAAACCAGTGGCTTCAAAGGTCATGAATGGCGCTGGCACATTGTCACCCTACACAATTCATTTAAAAAATTAATGTTAAAAGCATCCGAAATTGAATGGGAGAAACAGAAAAGTGATAGGAATACCTCAAAAGAATTTATAAAACAAAACTCTATATGGTTGGCAAGAACAATCATTACATCAATAGGCTTCCTTTTTCCCTTTTCAATAGAGACTTCTTTCAACAAATAAACTAGCTAGTTCATATATAGATTTCAAGAAACTAGCTAGTTCATATTTAGATTTCAACATTAACCTGTTTACATGTTAGTTCAAATCATAAGTTCAAAAAAAAAAAAAAAAAAAAAAAAAAACCAGAACCCTCAACCACATGAATGCTTTGGCATGGCAAAAGATCCATCTATTTAGACTTCTTTTAATTGTATGTGTTTATTATCCATCCCAGTTCATGTAGATCAGCAGTATTTTTCTAAATTTCAAGCTCGTTTTGGCAAAGTAAACTGGTATTCTTCACATACAATAAACAACAAGTCACCCTACAGATAGTTCTGAAATATGATGAGATGATACAGATAGTCAAGAACCCTAAAAAGTTCCAAACATTTTTTCCACTTTCAAAAATGGTAAGGAAGAGAACGCAGCCCTAACTTTCACGTGATACATTAAATCTCACAAGTGCCGCCCACAAACTTGGACCTGCCAGGAGTTGTAACAGACTGCAGATGAAAGTTGACAGAACAGTACATTAACCATCTTGCAACCAAATCAAGTTGACAGCCATTGTCATCAAAAGTTGGTCCCCACTTCAAGGCACTAATTATCAAAACAGTGGGGCAGTTCATTTACAAATTACATTGACCTCTGCAATTAAGATTTCAAATATAAGGAAACAAGAATTATTTCCAAGAGACGACTAACATCCTGCTCCAGTACTTTCATGGCCCACTAGAGGTGCAGATTTCAAATGACCGAATCAACCACATGAGACACTAACATATGCTGAGTGAGGCTCAAAAATATCTATCTTCTTTTATGCGCATAAATATCTGGCGTTCATGAGTTCTTTGTTTTAATCATTACCAAAGCAAGTTTTATCATCAGTAAAGAATTACAAAAAGAGGAATGTTCTGGTTGAAATTTCCCTTGGTCACGTAACTTGAGTCATCACTTTTTAGCATATTAAGAGAGTCTCAGCTGAACAGGGAAATTTTGAAAAAGACTCCATGTTTTTCAAGTTGTTTAAAAGTTGCCAAAAAGATGTCCAATGGTGAGAAGTAATTGCTTGCATGGCTTACTAGTATGAGTGTTGCAGAAAAGCATTTAGCAGTTAATTATAACTGGAACTTCGATAAGCAAGTTTTTGGAAAAATTAAGTACTTTAGGGGGGGAAAGAAAAGCCAGTCATTTAAACTCATAGATTGAAAGAGGATGCTAGAGAAAAGTTTGTGTTGCCATTTTAAAAATATCTATAATCTATGTATATATGTCCATATGTATGTTAATGTATGTATGATTAATAATTACAGAGGGAGAGAGACACATATATAAATATATAGCAAAAAGATGTTCAAGCCCAGAATGTAACTTGAATACATGGAGAAGCTTCCCAATTTCTCTAAGGTTTTCCATATCACTTGGGACATTTCTCATTAAAATCCAAGTGGCCAATGCAAGGAACATCTTTGACAAATAGGTAACACTTTTCCAAGGACATGATGTTCTTTAATGATTCCAGTAAGAACATGGTAAGCCAACAATTTCAAAGGAAGAAAAAAATGGTGAACCAGGATCTTTCAGACCATGATTTTAGACAATAATGGGATCATCACAACGACCACGAAAGTAAGATTAAGAGATAATTTGGCATGGTCATGAGTGTCAGATGTTTATTCCATAAATAATTAGCAATTCATCTAATTCATATTCAAAGTCAATAATCAAAATCAAGGGCCCCTCCAGGTTTGCTAATTCATAGTAGGTCACTCAGTACATTTCACAGTTAGCCCTATCCATAATTCAAGTTCGCAGACTTTGACAAATGAAATTGATTTTCTAGATCAATACAGTTTGATTAAATTTGCATGATTCATAGATCCAATTCAACTAATTTAGAGGCACATTATTAATCTCTACTAGTATAAATCAAGCCTAAATGACATGGGAACATTTATATGTTGATTTGATTGTTTGTGAAATTACATATGACATATTTTGATAGCTTCTTTAAAAAAGGTGAAAAAAGAAGAAAATTTGTTTAAAGGAAGACATTTTAGAATAGGCTACACAAAAAAGACTACTATACACTTCAAATACATTCAGTGTGAACAAAAGTAGGATTATGAGAACCCCAAATAAAATTTAAGTAAACCAAATTAGCGGTTACCACTGAAATAGAAATCATTTCCAGCTCTCCCGGGCTGACCCTCTTCATAACCCATTTTTAACCCCAAAGGTGGTCCGCCTGCTTGTTGATTTCGAATCATTGATGGCCCTGTCCGACTCTGAGACATGGGCCCACCGATCTGTTTCTGATGGATAGAATCCATTCCAGCTTGCTGTGCCTGAATCAAAGAACCACCAGCTTGTTGTGCACTTATAGAAGAGCTTGCGGACTGTTGTGTGTGAACGGCATGAAAACTCACTTTTGAAGCCTGAATTGGATGGTTTTCAGCTGGAAGGTTGTGGATGGATGAGAAACCTGTTTGTTGAACTTG
Source organism: Cinnamomum chago (assembly GCA_038049695.1). NCBI lineage: Eukaryota > Viridiplantae > Streptophyta > Magnoliopsida > Laurales > Lauraceae > Cinnamomum > Cinnamomum chago. The sequence continues at coordinate 39,640,607 of CP142458.1, forward strand.
AGGTGAAGAAAACCCAGTTTGCTTCCCCTGTTGGAATCCAGTTTCCTCCCTCTGTGGATATCCAAATTGCTGTCCTTGCTTATGTTGGATCTGCTGCCCCTGCTGGAGCACATTTTGATGTGCCTGCTGCTCAGAAATTTGCTGACTCTGCATATGTGAAATTTGCTGTCCTGGATATGGAATTTGCTGCAGTTGCTGATATGAAAATTGCTGCCCAAGATGATGTGGCATTTGCTGAACTTGCTGCTGCAGCATCTGTTGCTGTATTTGTTGCCCCAGAGGTTGGTTGGGCAATTGCTGCCCCTGAGTCTGAGGCAGCTGCTGACCCTGCTGCTGTTGAGACAATTGCTGCCCCTGCTGCAGGTGAGGCCATTGGTGCCCTTGCTGCTGGTGTGCCACTTGATTCCCCTGCTGTTGATGTGGCATCTGCTGCCCTTGTTGTTGTTGTTGCGGCATCTGCTGCCCCTGTTGTTGCTGCGGTATCTGCTGCTGCGGCATCGGCATCCCTTGCTGTTGTGGTAATTGCTGCCCCAGTTGTTGGGGCATTTGCAACCCCTGCTGAGCTATTATTCCATTCGGTTGGAAGGTCCGCGCCATGGGTATTGGTGCCAGCTTGGGGATAGAAGGTGTGGGAGGGGGACCTGTTGGCAGTGGAGGCGGCAAAGCAGCTGGCCTCTCATACTGAGTCACATTTGTATCCGGATTCCAATAATATAAAACGCCAGTGCTTCCATCAATCAATCCCTTCCAAGGTTTTGGAACTGCAAGACCCCTCAGTGCATACAATTAGCTGATTTTGCAAGCTCCCAATAAAGAGTTGAGCATGATCACAATAGGAGGAAACATTCCACAAAAGAAAAGACACCCTCGTATGTTCATTCAAGTAGAGCATCAGATGAGAAATATTGGATTTATAGCTGCCATATTGATCTGGCACCAAGTATGGAGATGTAAACAGAAGCCATTAACACTACATTTGCCACATTGTTGCAGGCAATGATGCACTTTTTGTCCAGTAGGGGCACATAAACCTCAGCATTCAAACAAAAGCCAGAAATTTCAAGAGATCCAATAGAGCATTCACCTTTCTATAATGGATATAAAGCAAACAAAGGACGCTGGAAAGAACTTGTATGCAAATGAAACCAGAATCACTCTTTTACAAAATGTTTCTGTCAAGGATTACACCCCACTCCAAAGCTGAGACTGACAATTTTCTTGATTACATTATTATGGTTCACGATGATGATTAATTGTAAGGGGAATTCCAACTTGGGACTTCAATGTCCATTTGCAGGCTTGAATACAGGATACCCATTAACACCACATGCCAAATTTGTGTAATCTGGCAGAGGAAATGGGTATCCATCATCATCTGCATTCCTCGCCCTAAATAACGATAGATCAGGGCCATGAGTCTGCCACTGGTTCTAAATCATTCCATCCATTTGTCCATCATTCATGTAACCCGACCGACCGACCTGAGTGCCAATACCCCTTGAACCATCATAAAGTCCACTGGATGACAGGTGCATCCTTCCAAATCCATCATCAAGGAATCTCCCTAGATGATCAAATTTGCAACAGGTGGCCAAGAGGCCTCCATCTGCCACACACGAATCACCTGGAAATGTGAATTGCCGGCTCAGAGGATTGTGCCTATTGTTGGGAACTTGTAGAACCCCATTTCTCTTTCCCACCTTTTGTACAGCCCCCATTTGGTTTATAACAGAGGTGAGGTATAGTCATAGAAATTGCATCTGTATATAAGCACGAGCATGTCCATACTTCTTAAGCAGATGCTCATTTGTAACTAAAAAAGGGTTTTTCTTGTCGATACTCAAAAGGAGACTCTTGCCAAGCAGTGAAGAGGAAAATGGATAAAAAAAAAAACCTCTGCCTACAAATGACATGAGCCCCATCGATTCGATCCACTCTCTCTTTTCTCCTTTTTTTTTCTCTTCTCAATCTCTCAATAGACAAAGAAGCAGACGAACAAGAAGAAGAAGGAGAAATAAGGTTTTCATCCCATCTCACTCTTAATCCAAAAATACCCCAAACCAACAGAACCAGAGCAGTAATAACAGAAAAAAAAATCTGTAAATCAAACCTCTCTCAACAAAAAAAAAAAAAAAAAAAAAAAACACTATAAATCGATTGTGATCTAAGGGGCATTTGAATACATACCTTTTGCTTCAAGGAGAAAAGATCCCACTCTGAAATCGAACTGTGCTGGAGTTGCCGAAGGTCTGAGTGGCTTTCTTGGCTTTGCTTTTGAGTGGTTTTCTTGAATGGGTTCTCTATTGATATCCCTTTGTGGGATCTTGGCTTTCCCACTCAAATCGGCTTTCTTTGGCTTTGTTTTTGACTGGTTTTCTTGGCTTTGCTTTCTACGCTGGTGGAGGGAATCAAATGCATCAGAACGGGATAAAACCCAAACACAAATGCAATAGAGAAAGAGAGTTGGAAGGAGGTAATGCTTGACTTGATGATGAAGAAAGAGAGAGAGATGCACTTGGAGCGGCCGCTGGAAATGGAAAGGGGGCTGGCAGAGCTTCAAACACGATTTAGAGAAAGAGGGGGCGCTGGAAATAGACATGGCGCGGGCGCGGGCGCGGGCGCGGGAAATGGAAATGGATGTTTTTTAGGGAAGAAAACCTCCACTTATGTTTTTTAAAGTGACAGTAAGGGAGAAAAAATCACTTTCCCGGCGAAATTCAACCGCCAGCAAAAGTTAAACAACGGAGAGAAATTTGGAGGGTGTACTATCCCGACGATTTAGGTATCTCGCAGGCAAGAAATCTAGTCTTTCCCGATGATACTGATTTATCGCCGAGAAAACATTACCCTTTGCCGGCAAAAATAATAATTCGCCGCTAACGCAATACCCTTCGCCGGCGAAAATATGTCGCCGGGAAAACCCTATCTCTTCCTGGCGAAAGAAGCTATTTCGCCGGTAAAAGTTGTACTTTCTCCGACGTTTAAGGATTGCGCCGGCAAAAAACGCCGGTAAAAGTGCAGATTGTTGTAGTGCTAAGACACCTTCTATTGATGAAGAATCTGCAAAATCAAAGACAACCACGCCAAAGAGTTGTCGCCGACGGTCGCCGGAGATGCAACTATAGGTTGCTGTCACCAAGGGTCCTGGAAGTGACTTGGCCGGAGGGATCGATTTTGGCAGACAAAGAGACCATTTTTTTTTCTTTAAATATGCGTTTTCTTTTTCTTAAAATTAATGATTTTCTTTTTCTTAAAATTAATCACACTACAAGAAATTTAGGCTGTTGCGACGAAATCTGATGACGATTTTTTTTTTTTGTCTTAAAAGAACACCCAAAGGGGACGAAATATAAATTTTGTCGTCTGTTTTCATTTTTTTCAAAAGTATAGGAGACGAAAACAAAATTTCGTCTACAAAAATATGGCGCCAACTTGTTTTGTGTTGGCGCCAATTATTTTAGCTCATTAGAGACGAAAATTGTTGTCACAAAATATAATTTTTTTTGCGACGAACGTAATTCGTCACCAATAAGGATAAGTTATGGAAGACGAACATATTTCGTCACCAAAATAAGGCGCCAATTTCATTTGCTTTGGCGCGGATTATTTTAGCTCATTGGAGACGAACATTTTTGTCACAAAATATAATTTGTTTTTGTGACGAATTTAATTCGTCACTAATAAGGATAAGTTATGGAAGACGAAAATATTTCGTCACTAGAATAAGGTGCCAATTTCATTTGCGGGCGCGAATTATTTTAGCTCATTGGAGACGAAAATTTTTGTCACAAAATATAATTTGTTTTTGCGACGAACGTAATTCGTCACCAATAAGGATAAGTTATAGACAACGAACATATTTCGTCACCAAAATAAGACGCGAATTTCATTTGTTTTGGCGCGAATTATTTTAGCTCATTGGAGACGAGAATTTTTGTCACAAAATATAATTTGTTTTTGTGACGAACATAATTCGTCACTATTAAGGACAAGTTATGGAAGACGAAAATATTTGGTCACCAAAATAAGGCGCCAATTTCATTTGCGGTGGCACCAATTTCGTTCGCACTTGAGCCTATTCCTCTCTTACAAGTATTGCTTTGGAAAAGCCTTTAAAATGACTAAAATGGGCCCCCCAAAGCCCTAACGTCCATCCCCCCCACCCCAATCCAACGCCCCTTTTCCAAAACTCATTTCCCCCTTTGTCCCTCCATCTATCACGGTCTCTCTTTTCCAAAACCCTTTTTCCCCCTTTTCCAAAACCCTTTTCCAGAAGAGGAGAGAAGAACCATTTTCCCCATTTTCCAAAACCCTTTTCCAACATCTCCCACCCATCGTCTCAAGCAGCAGCCCCATGGCTCATTGACCCCCATCAATCATCATCACCCTCCATCAACACATCCAGTGCAGACCTATCTCTGATCAGTAATCCCTCTCATCTCTACTTCTCTCAGTCTCTCTCGCCTAGAATTCCCAAACGCAGCCACCATCACCAATCACCATCATCTGTGCCCATCATCCTCCATCCAGGAGTCCGCCACCGCCAGGTACACTACCTCTCTCAGTCTCTGCTATTGTGAGAACTTGGTACGGGCTGTACCCTTAACCACGGGGCGTAGCATGTCAACCACGGGCTTCAAACGGTGAGTCTCCGTTAGCCCGCATTAGAAATATCCAAGTCCTGACATTGGGCTTATAAGTCAAACCCCGTATTAACTTAGCATGAGGCTTTTTAAAACCATGCGTCTCCGGAAATCGTAAGAACTCCGAAGTTAAGCGTGCTCGGGCGGGAGCAGTATTAGGATGGGTAACCTCCTGGGAAGTCCTCTCGCGTGCACGTGGGCCAAAGCGGACAATTTCATGCTGAGTTGGGCGGGACAATGACAGTTGGTATCAGAGTCGAGGACGACTCTATTTCTAGTGAGAGAGAATGTGAGATCTTGGTCCGGGCGGTACCCTTAACAACTGGGCGTAACGTGTCAATCACGAGCTTCAAACGGCGAGTCTAGAATAGCCCGCATCGGAAATATCCAAGTCCTGACCATGGGCTTATAAGTTAAACCCCGTATTAACTTAGCATGAGGCTTTTTAAAACCGTGCGGCCCCGGAAATCGTAAGAACTCCGAAGTTAAGCGTGCTCGGGTGGGAGCAGTACTAGGATGGGTGACCTCCTAGGAAGTCCTCGCACGTACATGTGGGCCAAATCGGACAATTTCATGCTAAGTTGGGCGGGGCTGTGACAATTGGTATCAGAGCCGAGGACGGCTCTATTTCTAGTGGCGGAGAATGTGAGATCTTGGTCCAGACGGTAATCGCGAGGCGTAGCGTGTCAACCACCAGTTTCAAACGATGAGTCTCCGTTAGCCCGCATCGGAAATATCCAAGTCTTGAGCATGGCTTATAAGTCAAACCCCGTATTAATTTAGCATGAAGTTTTCTAAAATCGTGTGGCTCCAAAAATCGTAAGAACTCTAAAGTTAAGCGTGCTCGAGCGGGAGCAGTGTTAGGATGGGGTGACCTCCTGGGAAGTCCTTGAGTTGGGCGGGGTAAATGTGATAAAGTTTTTTCGCCTCTATTTCTTATATTTATGACAAAATATTTTTGTCTCTAATTTCTTCCTTTAATGAAAAAATATTTTGTCACTAATTACTTATAAGTATATTTCCAACATAGTGTATTGGAGACGAAAAAAATTTTACTTGTTTCCAACAAAATGTATTGGAGACAAAAAAAAATCGTCACAAATTTATCTTTTTCAATGACGAATTTTTTTTTCGTCTCCAATACCTTTTAGCGACAAGGCTTTGGCAACAAAACAGGTGACGAAAAATTTTCGTCTCAATTAGTTTTGGTGACGAAATATGTACATTTAAGGATAAATTTGTGTCGTCCTTAAACCCCAAATTTCTTGTAGTGTCAATCGATTTTGTGGGTTATTGTAAGATTGGTGGGAGAGATTATTTTGGCTGAAATTTTTTGTGCGCTACAATGTTACGGCGTGCAAGTGTAGGTCATGAAACAATAGATATTTACGGTGTGCGATGGAGCCCGTAAAAAGGTATTCATTTATGACCCGTATAGATCACGCCGTAATTGACACTCATTTACGACGCGAGACACGCACGCCGTTAAAATGAGTAAAAAAAGAATTTTTACAACTCGCATTTCAGGCACGCCATAATTTTATATCATTTACGGCGTGCACCTGATGCAAGCCGTAAAAACCCTGATTTGGTGTAGTGGAGGCATGATGACCTGAGGTACCGGGGCTGGCCTTTGTAAGAATTGCAACATCTGAGTCTGGAAGGTAGCCTGATCTTCCCTCTGCTTGTGCTGCTCTTCCCTCTGTTGTGTCTGATTCTGAGCCTGTGCTGTTTAGGAATCCACAAAGGCTTGCATCAATTGATTGAATCTAGCCTCATCTGATTCATTTGCACTAGAAACGACATGATCGTTGTTTTGAGTAGAGTGAGTATGTCCCCCAGCCATGCTGCAAGATAAGAAATGTTAGTCCTATGGGACTCAATCTAGCATACAAACTATACAATCTACACAAGCTGGATACCCAAAGAAACCAATCCTCACACGTCTTAAGTTTCTACTTGTTTTTAATCTAGAAACCAGTAGTGCTCTGATACCATCTAATGTCACGCCCCTAGAAGTGAAACTGGGGTTATGCGTGAGATTAGGGCCAATTAAAACTTTTTTTAATGTTAATCACATGTCACTTGCCCTAATCACGTCCCATCTGGATCGAAGACCGCTGTGAGGTATAAACATTTCCTCGAATATATAAAACAATTAGCGGAAGCTTCATAATGCAAGAGGTATCTTAAAGAAGTATAGTTTAGGGCCCGTTTGGTAAATTTACTAATAAAGTCAAGTTAAGTTAAACATCCCATCAAAAACACTTTTTACAAAAATTCCCTCCATCTTTTTCAAAAAAAGTCAAAAAGCAACTACATTTACTCACTAAAAGACAAAAAATCTACATTTCCCCATACAAAAAGTCAAAAATATTCCATTCCAAACAACTAAAAATAAAATATCATCATAACTTACTTATATTTTATTCATTCTTTTCATTTCACTTCACTCCACTTTATTTTAAAAGTAAATTACCAAACGGGCCCTTAAGAGCAATATACTGAATAACATAATTAGGATTAAAGTTTAAGACTGTTAACAAAATATTAATTACAAGAAAGAAGGCCACCCTAAAACTGGGCCGAAACAAAAGTATAAGGAACCAAAAGATGAAGCTAGTAGAATGAATCGTGAAGCTCTCATGTACGGGGTCGTCACGGCTATACAATGTCGTCCGTACTATACTCTAGGAAGTCATCAGGCTGATCTGCCTGAACTTCTTCCGTTGCCTCCTCCTCCTCGAGGTAGAAAGGCTCGGTACCTATGCACCAAGAGTAGCATCATCAACACAACGGATGGCAAGACAATAGATATACAATCGACATAGATATGTGTACTAAAGAGAGTAAACGATATATATAGTTATAAGATATGCATCGCACTCTGATCGTAAGAGATGCATTGCATTCGAATCATAAACAAACTATCAAAGTAGGCGGTCCACATATGCTAATATATCATCAATTGGGATAAAACCCAGTATCCAATAACAAATAACCCGTAGCTCCAGTAACTCAGGCTCCGTGAGCTTTGGCACTGTTTTGCTTCGAAGAACAAACAACTCGAGGAACAAACAACTCTTAGCTCCAGTAACTCAGGCTCCGTGAGCTCTGGCACTGTCTCGCTTCAAGGAATAAACAACTCGAGGATAGTATCAGTCCTCTCACAGATGGTGCCCCAACTGTGTTGAACGTTAACAGCGGAGTGGTGCCTGACACAAAGAATCCTAAAGACATCGGTGAGGGGCTAGGCTTCTAGTGCGAACAAGATTCAATAACATTAGAGAACTACTTTATTCCAAATCAAATCAAACCTCAAACAAACATCAATAGTAGTCCTCCTTAAGCTTGACAATCAAGCTCCCTAGCCTCAACACTTCAAACGAACATCAAGTAAACGAAATAGCAAAGGGGATCCTAAGTCCATCATCTAAGTCCTCAAAGTGATCCTCTAATAAAGTAAAGCAAACGAAACGAAAGAACATGCTCATCACATGTAGATAGTACCAGACGGTACAATTCAGAATCGAAGACGATAAACAATCCAATCCTAAGTATAATGTCAATCCTGAAACATCGTACAACTTATTCAGTCAACAAAGGGGTTAGGGTTCACGATACTCGGACGAACAATCTTCGTGCATAGATTTAAATAAGAGTATCCCGTTGTCCCATACCATTCAAGATTGAATTATGTTGGATCCCGATACCGCCGGATCAACAGTGATGAACGTCTGCTCAAGAAATCCTCACAATCAGTCAAATGAGTCCAAAAAGGATTAGCCAAAGTCCCGTCTAAGTCCACCCAAAAATGGGGTAAAAATCCATTCCCAGAAGGAATTCAGCAGTTGGCTCGGTCGACCCCACCCCTGGCCGGTCGACCGAGTACACAGTGGGTCCGGTCGACTTGAGGAAGCCAGGTCGACCCCCTTCATGTTTGCCCGGTCGACTGCGCCCTTGGTCGGTCGACCCGCAATTGTAAGCATAAATAGGAAACAGTGTTTTGATCAGGTTCCAGGGAACCTGACCCTGTGTGGCCGGTCGATCGAGGTCCCTGGCCGGTCGACCGGGTGAACTGCGGAAACAGAGCCTGGGTTCTGTTTCTACACTGAAATGGATCCATTCCATTTCCTTTCTTCTTGAACCTAATAAACAGTCCAAGTAGAGATAGAAACAACCTAATTACAATATACAAAACTAACTAATCAGGTCATTAACCTCTAATTAAATCCATTCCATTCAACTAATAAACCAAGTTATCATGTTTTCAAGCTTCTAAGGTATCAATTGAGCAAATAACATCTAAAACATGATTTTCTCATACAATTCAAGAAAGACAAACATATCAAGCATTAATATAGCTATTTACTTGCCTTGGTGATGTGCTAAACCAAACTCAAGAAAAAAGTTGAGAAGAAAAAGACTTTGAAGCTCCAAATGAAGAAGACAACTCTCCCAAACCCAAATCACTCCTACAAATGCATGCAAAAGGTTGAGGTGAGTCTCCCTAATCCATTTCTAACCAATAAGGAAGAAGGTAAGATGGTTTACAAGCTTTAGGAGCTTACCTTTGAATGGGTTGTGGGTGAAAAACTTAAAAAAGTATATGGTTGGGCTCTTGGAGGCTTGAGGAAGAAGATTAGCGGATTGGATTCCTTCGCCGGAGTTCCGGTGCTCGTCGGAGAAGAAGAAGAAGATGAAAGAAAGAGAGAAAGAAAGGTGGCTGCCACTGTGTTGTTGTTGTAGTAGTTAAGTGAAATGAAAGAGAGAAATGAAGATGGATTTGACCTAATATAAGTATTGGGTCCTGGGAATGGGCCTTTGGGCCTGGGTTGGGTTTTGGGTCAAGTTCCGGGTTGGCCTATGTGTACATTTGATGACTTTCGGGCCTTTTCGACGCGTCGAATCGAAATGCGACAAAAGATTAAAGTTTATGAAACGAAGAAACCTACCCGATGCACCCAAACTTACAAAACTCATAATCTTATAAATTCCCTGTAAACTTACCCAATGAGCAAAATAACCCTCTATCCTACCCAAATGCACTCTGAATCGTGCGAGACTTCGCAGATGAGATTCGATGTTAAACCTAACTACTTAGACTCTAAACATACTTACTAACTAATCATACAATTAATTATAATTAATAGAAGATTAGGAGGTGGGATGTTACATCTAAGGCTAACGCATTTAAGTATTAGGATGCTTGGGCATTAGAGCAGTAAGTATATTGTGTTCGTTCTGCTTCTATAGCAGGCTCTTGCAAAGACATTGACAATACCTCAGCTGGCTTATCTCCGAGAACAATTTACATTGCTGGGCCCAAAAAAAGCGGATTCATATTTCTACACAATTTTAAAACGGTAAGCTCTTCTTGTTTTTCTTTTGCCATTTTTTACGAGCTGTTTGTCAACTCCTCCCCTTGTTATCCTAAGTGTCAAAATACGGCAGGCTGTGGCAAAGAGATGCACTGATGCCATGAAGGACTCAAGGGTTCAAGATTATGCCAACATGGTGACATCCCGTTTCCTTATATTTTCTTGTTTTTCTTTCTTCGTCTTCCTCTTCCTCTTCCTCCTCTTCTTTATTAGTTAGAATAAACGGACCTTATTAATAAATATTACTGCATAGCAAATTAAAAATTGAGACTCTTGGCTGAATGCATATTCATGTGTCTTGCAGGTAAGTTCACTTCAATATAGAAAAGTGGATTTTGAAGAATATTGTGCTGCAGCAATAAGTGTGCATCAGCTGGAAGGAATGGAGAGTTGGGAGCAACATGCACGACGTGCCTATGAGCTTTTTGAGAAGGATGGAAATATACCTATTATGATAGAGGAACTTGCCTCAGTATGCTCTCTCTCTCTCTCTCTCTCTCTCTCTCTCTCTCTCTCTGCATTTGCATAAGGAAGCATCCATGTGTTCTTGGGCACATCTGGTCCTCTCTTCTCCCCCAAGTGCATTGTTCTAGTATATAAGCATGTGATACGATGAAGTGCCTATATAGCGATTTTAGGCCTGGAGCATTGTTCCCTGTAAGCACCATAATTGGAGTACTGAACAAGAAGTGGTACGGGATGTGTTAATCATAACTGGTCCACTGAGAAATTTTCTGCTCCAAAAATTGCCATGGACTATTTTGTTCCCCTGATCCAAATACCTTTGCCATTCCTTTGTGGCCGATTCAATCCATAACCTCTACATGCAAACCACATTTGCGAGAAGGATGATGACAACAGAGGTGCAAGTACTAGGTTAAAGGTTTTTAGGTTTATTGATCTCGCAGATTAATTACTTAAGAGACAAGGGAATAAAAAATTGAGAAATTCATGATTTTCACTACCATATGATTCCATTCAATTTTTTGATTTCCTATATTTGTTTTCCTCCACGTATGTGTCCACAACCAGGCAACTTTCTAAATAATTTGGGTTTTTCTTACCAAGACTGGATAAGGCACTCCAATGGAAAGCTCAGTTTTTTGGATCCGGATCCCCTATTTCGTCCAAACAGGGGCCATGTTTGGACGAAACAGAGGCCGCCACACGCGGGGACGGAGGAAAGAAAAAGTGCATTTCTCTTTCCTCCGCCCCCGTATGTGGCGGCCCCTAATTCGTCCAAACGAAACAGGGGACCCTCTTCCCAATTTTTTGGGATTTGTCAGACTTTTGCATGGGATTTCTTTTCGTGTGTTTCAGAAGACTTAGTACGAAATCCAGCTACACAAACTTAATCCGTAGAAATCTACCTCTCTTTCATTGAACTACATTGTCTCAAGGGGACAAAAGGCCACCATTTTGAGGGAAATGCTGAAAAGGCAACAAGTAAATGTCATGTCTTAAGAGCAGCTCTAAGTTGAAACAATGAATGATGCGGCTTGAGTGGTACTTAGATCTCTTAATATTTAAAATATTATGTACAGACCCCTTGAAATTTGTACGTGCATAACGCTTAGACTCTTATCGTCGATAGGGGTGTTCACCCTACCATACGGGTAGAAATTATGGTATTCCTAGAGGTGCAACTTGGGCGGGCCAATCTTAATTCAACCCAAGCCCAACCCGAAAAAAAGGGCTTGGGTTAGAATTTTTAATACTTGGGTTAGGCCTGGACTAAAAAACCTCAACCCGAATTGAATTCGGGCAAGCCTCGGGTTGAGGCCTCTGGTTCTCGGGCAGAACCCGAATATTAAAAGTCGGGTTGGACCCGAATATACATAAATATATAAATATATTTAATTAAGATTAGTATTTATCTTCACTCTTTAGAGTACAGACTTTCACTTCACTTCAAGTCTTCACCCTGTGCCTCCATCATTCTCAGATCCCTCTCTCACTCGTCTCTCATCTGGTCTCAGACTCTCTGCCTCCCTATCTCACTGGTCTTAGTCTCGTCCCAGACTCTCAGCCTCCCTCTATCACTCGTCATTGCTCCCTCTCTCAATCATCACTCGTCTGAGTCGTCTCAGACTCTCAGCCTCCCTCTCTCACCCGTCACTCCTCCTCCTCCTTTATCAACCCGAATTAAATAACCCGAGCCCAATCCATTTTTAATTTGAAATCAGCCCGAATTATGTAACCCAAATTCAACCCGAGCCCACCCGAATTAAACTCGGGCAATACTCGGGTTGAGTACCTCGGGTTGAGGTCAGGTTAGGGTTAAAGATTATATACCTAGGGTTGGGCTAGAGTTGACCTCTCAACCCGCCCAAGTTGCACCCCTAGGGCCTGTTTGGGGGTTTTACTTGTAGATTTGAGTGGAGTAAAGGTTATTTTGAAGAAATAAAAAAATATAAGTGGATAATGATGGTATTTTATTTTTAGTTGTTTTTAGTTGACTTTTTTTTATTGAAAAGTGAAGTTTTTTTGTCTTTTAATGAGTAAATAAGGTTACTTTTTTTATTTTTTTGAAAAAAGTATGGTGGGAAATTTAATGTAAAGTGCTTTTGGTGGGATTTTTTTCTTGAGAATGGGGCTTCACCTTACTTGACTCTACAAGTAAGGTGCCCAAACAAGCCCCTAGGTATTCCATCTTCCTATCCGATAGTTTGCAGAATAATTTTTTCTTAAGCTACCCTACACAATCAAGTGTACTATTCCTATCCGAATTTCGTCCAAAACAATCGGGTAGGAAATCGGGTGAAAACATATTTTTTAGTTATTAATTTTTGAATCATTTTAACAATTTAATTAAGTAACTTACACCAATTAATTAACAGAATAAATCAATAACACTAAAGAAAACACAATAAATTCGATAATATATAAACAATTACAATAAAACACAACAAGAAAGCCATAAAACATCAATACATCATATATAAAAAAGTCATAAATATCAATAAAACATTAAGTTTTCTAGATTTTTGGATTTTAATTTTTGGAAATTAACGTGTATATATATATATGAGGGTAGGGTAGGAATATGAAAATTTTGTACGTATTTCTCATTCTTACCCATTTTTTTGCGGAATACCAAAAAATCTTCCGTTGGCCTGCCCGAATCTTTCGGGTAGTCGATTAATAAAGTCAGGTAGGGTAAGATAGGGTCAAAATTCGAGGATAATTAGAAATTTGAACACCCTTAGTTGTCAATGTTATATTCGTTAGTAAATTACATCTAGATCCCCTGAAGTTTATAGATGCGTAACACTTAGGATCTTCAAGTTTAAAATATTACACTTAGACAAAAAAAATACTTCAATTAAAGATAGAATGTCAAATATTTTAAATTTTACAATCAAAATTCATGCTCTATTATGTCATTTATCGAAATAAAATCAAAAATAAAAATCTATTTTTTTCTTTAAAAAATTTATAATTAGTATTGTTAATGACAAAATTTAGATGACCTACACATCAGTTTGTTGGGCTTTGATTACTTGAAATAGAAGTCAGAGACCGGAGAGAAACTCCGATGCTTAAGTCAGTAAGTGACTCAAAGGTGTGAACTACGTATAGTAATCAGTATAAATATATCAACGAAATCAATTCAACACTCATTTGCATACAATTATACTGTATATTGGAATAAAACTAAAAAAATCAAATAAGGGATCAAATTATAATAGACATAATATCTTCTATATTTAATTGGGGTATTTTGGCCGTTTAGAAGTCTAAGTGTAATTTATTAAGGAATATTGACAGTAGGGACCTAAATGTTACGCACGTACAAACCTTAGGGAATTTATATATAATATTTCAAATGTTAAGAAGTTTAAGTGATTAAGTGACAAATCTCAGAGGATTTGAATGTAATTTTTTTCGAAAGTGTTTGCAACTTTCAGTACAAATGAACATGTGCTAATGAATGATGTGTTCCTGTCTCTGTATTTCTTTCTTTCTTTCTTTGTGTTGGTTATTGGCATGGGTGACTCCTTTAATTAAGTGGCAGCTAATAAGGTAAGAGAGAGAAGCTAGGAGAGAGAGGGGGGGGGGGGGCAGCTAATAAGGTAAGAGAGAGAAGCTAAGAGGGGGGGGGGGGGGGGGGGGGGGGGGGGGGGGGGGCTCTTTATTGATGAATAAGGTAAGAGAGAGAGAGCTCCGGGAGATGTATGCTCCGGGAGAGGTACACTAGCTAGGAGAGAGAAGCTATGTGCGTGTAGGGTGGTGTAGAGAGGTGCCAAGGTGTGTTGGGAGATGCCCCTCCATGTGGAGAGAGCTTACAATTTATAGGTATGGTGATGCGGTGATGTGAGTGTGAGGGCACTATTTCTTTGGAGAGGATAGTTACAAAAGGTAAGTACAATTGATTCTTGTTTATCCATCCCGATAATCTCTCTCCACATGCTCTTTTCTTCATGGACTCCTTGGATCTTGGATTGAGTTGGATTAACGAACTGGAATTGACCTGCCTTTTAGCTGACTTGAGCTTACTTGGTTTATTGGGTCTGGCCCAATTGGATTTGGGCTCGTCAACAGTAATAAAATATGATGCACTTATTACATTGTATTTAATACATAAAAAAAATTTAAACACTAAAAAATGTTAGATATTTTCCATACCAATAAAAAGAAAAAGAACAAGAGACTAATTGTAACCCTTCACAAGAAGTGAGGCTAACTTCTTATTGTTATAATTGTTGCCAATTAATTTTTATTCTAGAAAACATTGCATAATACTTCATGGAGTTGACTGCGGTTCCGATTTTTTTTTTGGGTACTATTTCTTCATTTATCATATTTGTGGTTGTTTTTACCACATTTGTAGGTACTTTTATCACTGTTGTGGTATCCAAAAAAATGGTAAAAATAAGCACTACAATAGTGAAAAAAATATTCACAAATGTGATAAAAATACCTACAAATGTGATAAAACACCCACAAAAGTGGTATTTTTTTATATGGAGAAAAAATAGCAAAACTAGTTACCACAAATGTGGTAAAAACAGCCGGTAATAAAAACACCCACAAAAATTATAAATTACCTACAAAAGTGATAAATTTTTTAATTGTTAAATGGCATACAAAGGTTATAAAAACCCCCTTTAAAATAATAAATTTTGGAGGTATGATACTGACTTTTTTTTTGTAAGTATAGTAGTAAAATCCATACTTCATTATCAACATTGTCAAAATGTTTGTGCACATCAATCCAATCAAACATTCAACCAGTTATTTAATTGTTGAATTAGTTTTTCACATGCTTCAAAATTTTAATCTACTTGACCAACTACCTACCAAACACAATCACATAGATATCAAACAACGAAGTTTAGTGATACTGATAAAATCAAACAACCACAATAAGGAACTTGTACAAAATAGAAGTCAATTACAAGATAATTACAAGAATTTTTTCTTCCAAATCAAGAATATAAAATAAAAAAAAACTTTGAAAATATTTAACATATATAAAAATTTATGTCTATATTTGTACTATTTATAAATGTTAGTATTTGTAAAAAAATTGATTTTTTTATTTTATTCATAATTATTATTATAAATTCAATTATACCCATATATTTAATTTTATTTAATTTTTAATTTTTATATTTATTAGACTTCCAAGTTCTATAGGATTCTTTTGTTAGTAGTATTTGACTTCTAAACACTTTTGAACTTATTTACTAGTAATATATTTATATACAATTATATATATATATATATCTTTACTTATATAAAGAAGTGAAGTATAATTTATATTCAATTTTTATATACATGAGTTACCAGATTAGAATTTACAGTCAAATATATGTCATATTTAGTGTTTAGGAAAAAAGTCATCTACATCCCTTGTGGTTCGGTCTAAATTCAATGACACTCCCTCTTGATTCTAAAATTTCACTATACTCCCTTCTGGTTCATAAGTTCACTTCAATCACACCCTTTACCGTAATATGCAATTCTTTTTCTCAAAATACCTATACTACCCTTCAATACTATCATTCTTTTTTGTAATATATTTATATCCATTAAAATTATTTTTGACACAAAATAAAATCATTCAGCATAATAAGGTCAAAAATGCATACAAACAAAAAATTAAATTAAATTAATTAATTTTTAACATTTTACCAAAAAATAAAATTAATTATAATCAATTTCAATTGATCCCAATGAATTTTTAACATTTTAAAGTTCTGCATGATAACTTTGTTGTAATATTAGTCATCATATTATCACTTATTGTGTTACATAATCAAGTTTTTATAATTTTTATAGTTAAAAGTAATTTCTCTATAATAAAAATTATAGTCGATAAAGTCAATATCAAAATCTCATCCATTTCCAACTCCTTTGCTATTGTCTGTCCTCCACATCGGAACTCGACCACTCTTGATAAAATGAAATATTAAATTAATATAACTGAATGTTAATTTGATCAACTTAAATATCAATTTTGTATTGATTTGATGAGATGAATGTTAATTTAGTTTAAATTAAATAAAAGACATTAATTTGATAAATTAAATATTAAATTAATAAACCTAAAGGCTACTATAATAGAACTAAAAGGGAGTGCAGTGAAATTTCAGAATTGAGAGTGGGTGTTATTAAAGTTAGGTCTATTTACAACGGGCGTGGATAAAATTTATACTATAAAATACTAAGGGGCATTTGTTGTAAAATAATGCTCGTCATTAACATCGTAAGCAGACAACAACTGATAGGGAGTACCAGTGAAATTTTAGAATCGAGAAGGAGTGCCACTGAATTTAAACCTAACTATAGGGGGTGTGGATGAAATTTTTCCTAATTTTTAATATCATAATATAAACAATAGTATTACAATCTAATAAATCTTTTTGAAAAAAAATATAACAAATATATAATGTAATTAGATGTGCAAATACTCAAGAATGACAATCTTACAATGAAACTACATAACAAATGAGAAAATGCCCAACGGCGATGGGAAGATACCTAATAAAAATGACAGATTAGGTCCTTAAAGAACGGTTGAATAGATTGATAATTATTTTTTACAATAACTTAAATAAAAATGAATTATTTGACACATAATTCATTATTTAATTAAGTTAAAATTTTAATTTAATTTTTTAAATAAAAAATGATATTTAAATATGTTCACGTGCAATGCATGATGGGCGTGCAAGTTCATATCTAGATAAATGTGTGCGCATATAAATTATCTTAGTAGAGTAGTTCTTAAACCCGCCACTACAAATGATCATAGTAGAGTAAGAAATAATATATAAATTATCGTATTTTAAGAACAAAATTTTGAAAATTATGTTCAGGGAATTTTTTTTTGAAAATTATATTTACATGGTAAATACATGTGTGGTTCTTCATCACGACTCCTATATATCAACGAACCAGTTTCAGTGTTTCAGAATTACAAAATTCAAGGTGTTGTCAAGTTTGTTATTCAACTCGAGTGCTCAAATCAATATGCTTCCCAAATGGTGATTTTCTTTTAGCACGTGAGCAAGATCCATATGGTCATTTTTCTTTTCCTTGGATAAAAATTTTCAAGTAATGCATTTATAAAAGATGATAAAACATTCATAGCGGGATGAACTCTCAAAGAGGGGGTCATAAGAAGGCACAATAAAACACCACCTTGTGTTGTGTTGGACAATGATCCACCCTTTGACCTCTTAAGTTAGCAAAATTTTGCAAAGATTAAGAGTGATCAATTAAGCTAGGCCCAAATTTTCGTGGGCATTGAATTGATTTCAAAGAGCTTCTGTAGAAAGGGCTAAGGTTGCTATGTTGTGCTATGTTCGTAGAGTCCGAGACTCTCTCAATCCCACCTTGGGACGATTGAACAAAAGTGTTGTGATTGTGAATGATAAACTTCTCACGAGGGAAAATAAACTCATTTTGCCCTTGGTTTCTTTCATCCTTTTCTTTTATCAACCTCAAGAAGGCAAACACTTACATTACCAGAAAGTTCAAAGGTTATCAGAAAATTATATTACTGAAAACGAGTAAACCAAGAAGCCATGGAGGATAGTTGTTCATCCAAGCAACTCTCTAAGCCACTTTGAATGACTACATGGTCCAGCCCACTGCAATCATGACTATCAAAAACAAACTTCCATTTGTATTAATTTGTGGCATAACTAATCAACCTCAAAACTGGAAATTCATATATTAGACATTACTCAAGGAAAGGGCTATATAGTGCAGTTAGGGTATCATTTAACTAGTGATCATTTACTGCAGAGAGAGAGAGAGAGAGCAGTTAGGGTATCATTTAACTAGTGATCATTTACTGCACAGAGAGAGAGAGAGAGTGTTAGGCTCCGTCCTGAGTTAATCAAGATTAACTCTGATTAATTGAGCTTAAGACTAATTAAGTATGTTTAATGGACTTACTGATGAGGTAGCGCCAATTGGACGTGAATTAGCCTAACAATGAGTAAATTAGGCTTAATGAAATAGTAAACAAGATTAGGAAATAAATTGACTAGAAATGAAACTCGAACAAGCCAAACGAAGGACTTATTCATAAATATGAATATTTACGTATTTGATCGAATACGAAAATATTGATACCAACATACGTATCTTGAAGAGTACGATGAGTTTCATAAAAGGCTTGTAGTTGTTCGATGATTATCGGATCAAATGGACCTTTAATTGACTTGAATTGTTATTAAGAGGGCTTAATGGGTTTAGATGCAAAAACTAAAGCTTATATAACCTCATGAATTCATTCATCTCAAGAAACCCTAGGCAACATCTTCTTTCTCCTTTTTCTATCTCCTTTCTTCCATTTCTTCTTCATTGAGGGTGAGTTGAAGTGATTGAAGTGAAGAGGAATCCATCTTCTCCACCTTTCCCACCATTTTCTTAGAGTTATCTTGGGATTAAAGCTTCAAGGGAAGGAATTTCAATTCAATCCAAGCTAAGAGAGGAGTTTTGCTAAGGCAAGTATATATTTATGTTTGTACTTGTTATGGTGTCTTTATCTCTTGTATGAAACAAATGAAGAATTACATGTTAATCCTTCAATGATCTTTTAGGTATTTGGAACCCTAATAATGAAATAGATCAAGGAATTTGTGTTTTGATTAGGTGTATGATATGGAATTGTTAGTTCCATAAATAGATGATATATCAGGTTTATATTAGGTGCAAGAAAGACAAGGAATGGATTGAAATCCATTCACTTGCAGTTACAGAACTGCAGGTTTGTCCCGCAGTTCACGCGGTCGATCGAGCCCTAGCTCGGTCGACCGGCCCCACATGGTCAGGTTCCAGAGAACCTGACCAAAACACTGTTCACCTGATTTATTGGTTACAACTCCAGGTCGACCGAGCCTGGGCTAGGTCGACCTGGCCCATTGAGAAATGCTGGAAAAGTTCAGAATGCTTCTGAACTTCCTTGATTAAAAGTCTAAGTGTAGAGACTAGTGTTAATCATGTTTAAACCTCCATAAGTGTGAACTAAGGTTATCTTAATGCACAATTACCTCAGTAATGTCATCAATAGTAATACGTGCATCGATAACGAACTTTCCACTTAATTGTTTGGTTTAGATAGAGGTTATTCGAATTGAATAGGAGGTACGAGATTCGTTGATAGGCCTGGCACTACATAGTGGTTTCCTAAACTCACTGAATGAATTAATGAATGAACAGTTACGAAAAGTAACAATGAACTGAATAATCCTACTGCAGTAGATGGAATTGGGGGCGTTCCTGAGCTCCATGGTGACACCAGTGATCTCTGATCAAGACACTAGGAGATCCCACCTTATTGGACCGAAAGGTCATTGACTGAAAAGTCATATATTGGACTGACGAGTCCTATTGATAAGTCATTAATAAATGCTGAATGTAATGAACGAATGAATATGAAATGCTTCCGTTCGGAAGAACAGAATGGAGTTGGAACCAATACTAGTGTAGTTGCCAATGTTATTATCGTTCTTACTTGTGTTTACTATTACACAAGAGATTAGATAATATTGATTGTTTAGCATTATTAAGTTATTGAATTAGCAAACATGCCATAATGACTCTGATAAATGAAAGGTTGTATATGGACTGTACTTTATACGTAAAGGTCGTATTTCGTGTTGAAAGAATTGTCAATGTATCTATGCCTATATATTTCCGCACAAGTGTACATTGACAGGTACAAATGCAAGATCCCTTGTGGACTTCGTTTTAACTTTGGTTAATTCGGGGTTTACGGGAGTAAGTATGATCATCGCGACCCGGGGTTTAACCCTAATGACTCTGATTTCAGGCTGGGGTCGTGACATACTTATTGTATGGTATCAGAGCCTAGTTAAAGGACTAAGTTAAGAAAACTTAAAAAGACTTAGCAAGACTAGGAACGAAGTGAGGAATGTGACGTTTCGACCAAATCCAACTATGGATTTGCGTTTATTGCTTTCACTATATGTGATATAACTGAGATGAAAGTGTATAGATGTAATATTACCTTCCGTATTGTTTACAGTATGGCATAAGGATCGGGATCTGGACAGGGACATGATGACTTCACGATTATCCCACCTTCCCCTCCTAGATCGGATACAGATGCTTGCTTTACTGCCATTCTGGAGCAGTTAGCCAGAAGCAATGAGCAGATTGCTAAGAGCCATGAGGCTCAGATGGGTATGCAGGCCCAAATGGCTACTATGTTGCAAGTACAGAACCAATTGCAGGCTCAACTACAGGCTTCAGTAGTAATACCAATCCAACAACCACCCCATGTTGAGACACAAGTGGTATTATAGCATAAAGACAAGGACCCTCATGCCATCTTTGAGCGGTTCCGAAAGAGAGGAGCCACCGAGTTCCATGGGGATGAGGATGTGATGAAGGCAGATGAATGGTTTGAACACATTGAAGATGTGTTTGAAACAGTTGTCTGCACTCACAAGCAGAGAGTCTTGCTCATTTCCACCATGTTCAGAGGTGCAGCCAAAGTATGGTGGAAGTGTGTTAGAGATGCCTTCAAGGCACTGCCAGCAGAGGGTATTTGGGAGATTTTCAGGCAGCAGTTTCAAAGGAAATTCGTCCCAGAGCATGTACAGCAGCAGAAGGAATCAGAGTTCTTGAACTTGAAGCAAGGTCAACTAACCGCGGGTGTGTATGTTCATACCTTTCTGCAGCTATCCAAGTACGCTCTTGAGTTGATTGATACTGAAGCTAAGAAGGTTAAAAGATTCCTCCTAGGTCTGAATCCGGAATATAAGACGGTCGTATTGGCTGGGCAGGAGCCTACGACATTTGATGATGCCGTTGATAGGGCATATACAGCGGAGGAAATCCAGAGAGAGAAAGAGGCAGAAAAGGAAGCAGAGGCCTTGAACACCAAGAGAAGTGGTGATTCATGGTTCAAGAAGGGAGGACAGTCCCGACACAAGAGACAGAAACAGAAATTCATTCCTAGGTCTGATAGGAATGAGAGGAGAGATACTCGACCAGTCTGTGCTGCTTGTGGTAAATTTCACAGGACTGAGTTGTGCTGGAGGACCACCAGAGCTTGCTTAGTCTGTGGTTCTTTGGAACACATAATGGCATTTTGTCCGAGAGCTAGGAGAGATGACAGAGCACCATATCAGTATCCTGCTCAAGGACAAGCAACACTTCCTGCTCCTCCACAGCGATTAGCATTGCAAGCTCCTCCTCCTAGGCCACAGCAGCCACAGCCTCCACGTCAAGGTCAACAACGTCCATGGCAGAGACAGCAGCAGCAGGCCGACAGACCACAGATGGCTGGGATGGCTTGTGCCGTCAACAAAGAACAGGCTGATGTTGCAGCCAATGTGGTTCAAGGTACAATCTTTGTAGATAATAGACCTGCTATTGCCTTATTTGATCACAGTTCTACGCATTCCTTTGTAGCACCTACCTTTGCTTGTGATATGCAAAACCGGATCATGCATTTAGCGTATGATTTTACAGTGTCTACTCCTTTAGGGAGAAAAGTAGTGTGTGAATTGTATATACCTCAGTGCACTGTTAGAATTAGAGAGGTGTCCATGCCAGCTGATTTGGTTGTACTAGCAATGAATGATTTTGATGTGATCTTTGGCATGAATTGGCTTGCGAAGTACAGGGCTTGTTTAGACTGTTTCCGCAAAATCATCACCTTTAGGGTTGATGAAGCCAATGCCAGTGTACTCTTTGAAGGAGTCAGGAAGAAGTATGACACCAGGCTTGTTTCAGCACTCAAGGCTGAACGATTGACGCGTAGTGGTTGTGAAGGCTATATTGCCTTTATTTCAGAAAAGAAGCATGTACAGGAGTTACAAAATATTCCTGTAGTCTGTGAATTTCCAGATGTGTTCCCAGATGAAGTGTCAGGTCTACCTCCAGCTAGGGAAGTGGACTTTACTATCGAATTGATGCCTGGTACAGCACCGATATCTAAGACACCATATTGAATGGCACCATCAGAGTTATATGAGTTGAAGAAACAGATACATGATTTGCTTGATAAAGGTTTTATCAAACCTAGTGTCTCACTATGGGGAGCACCTGTACTGTTTGTGAAGAAGAAGGATGGCACCCTTCGAATGTGTATTGATTATAGACAGATAAATCAGATGACAGTCAAGAACAAATATCCACTGCCTAGAATTGATGAGTTGTTTGATCAACTTCAGGGTATAGCGTACTTTTCGAAGATTGATCTTCGATCTGGATATCACCTGATTCGAGTGAAGGATCAAGATGTACAGAAGACTGCATTCAGGACTCGTTACAGTCACTATGAATTTTTAGTAATGCCTTTTGGTCTAACCAATGCACCTGCAGTGTTTATGGCTTTAATGAACATGATGTTTGCTTCTTATCTGGACCAGTTCGTCGTGATCTTCATTGATGACATCTTGGTCTATTCAAAGACAGAAATAGAGCATTCCCATCATTTGAGAACAACCTTGCAGATACTGAGAGAGAATCAGTTATATGCAAAACTCGAGAAGTGTGGCTTTTGGTTACAGCAGGTTGCATTTCTGGGTCATATCATTACCAGAGATGGTTTAGCTGTTGACTCAGCTAAGATTGAGACGATTACCAATTGGCAGAGTCCGAAGAATGTGCCTGAAATTCGAAGCTTCTTAGGGTTGGCAGGCTACTATAGAAGGTTCGTAAAGGACTTTTCGAAGATAGCAGCACCACTGTCAAAACTGACTCGGAAGAACGTTCCACTCCAATGGAATGAGGCATGTGAGTCGAGTTTCCAGATTTTGAAGCAGAAATTGGTTTCAGCCCCGATCTTGTCCTTACCCGAGGGAAGAGGAGGATTTGAGATTTACTTAGATGCCTCGGGTGTTGGATTGGGATGTGTATTGATGCAGAACCGCAAGGTGCTAGCTTATGGTTCGCGTCAGTTGAAAGACCATGAGAAGAACTATACTACTCATGATCTAGAGCTCGCAGCGGTTGTATTTGCATTGAAACAATGGAGGCACTATTTGTACGAAGAGACTTTTGAAGTCCACTGTGATCACAGGAGCCTTCAGTACTTGTTTACTCAGAAGGATATCAATCTGAGGCAACACCGTTGGTTGGAGCTGATCAAAGACTACGACTTTCCATTCAAATATGTACCTGGAAAGGGTAATGTAGTTGCTGATGCTTTGAGTCGGAAAGTAGCTGACTTGGCATCATTGGAAGATGGATGGAACCTGATAGAGGGACTCAAGGACTCAGACGTGTCCATTGACATCATAGATGACCGAGGAATGGTTGCAGTAATGTCCGTATTCGAACCCCTTCTTATCAAAGAGATTAAGGAGCGGCAGTTCGAGGATTTTGACTTAGTGAAGATCAGGGATAACATTGCAAATATACCAGATTTCGTGTTGGTAGAAAGAGTCCTTTATTTCAGGGATAGATTGTGTGTACCAGCACAGGAGGATTTGAAGCAAGCAGTAATGTTCGAAGCTCATCACACCAGATATTCTATGCATCGGGGAAGCACCAAAATGTATAGAAATCTCAAAGGCAGATTTTGGTGGAATAATATGAAGTGGGAGATAGCAGGTTATGTGTCTTCCTGTTTAACTTGCCAACGTGTGAAATTCGAGCATCAGAAACCGCCTGGGTTGCTTCATCCATTGGACATTTCCAAGTGGAAGTGGGACCACATCACGATGGACTTTATATCTGGTTTACCGAGGACCAGAAAGCAGCACGATGCCGTATGGGTGATCGTGGATCGTCTGACAAAGTCTGTTAGGGATTTTGTATTTGCAATTTGATGGATGCATTAACATTTGAGCATCATTTGATTCACACACTTGCATTGATTTAGAAAATCTTGAAATCTTAATTTTCACATGCATTGGTTTTTAGACTTGTAGAAATCTTGATTTATGCATGTTTTGGTTTTAGATATTGGATGCATTTAAATTTGAAAAGAGTTTTATCAAATCAAGCAAGCCATTGGATTTAAAGTTTTGAATCATTTTAGGCCTTTTGTGTTTCATGTTTTTAAACATCTTAGTTTGATTTAAAACATGTTTCCAAGCTTGATTTAATTGCCCAAAAATCCCCTCCTAGAAAAACCTTCAAATATGCATTTTTTGGGATTTTTTGGTCCCAGGGGGTCGACCTGCTGTGTGGCCGGTCGACCGGCCCAGGCCGGGTAAAATGTCGTTGCCCTTTTTCAAACGGTCAATTTTATGACCGTTGTGAAGGTCAGGTCGACCGGGGGCACGCAGGAACTCATTTTTTGAGTATAAATACAAGTTCATTCCTTTGAAAAAGTGGTTGAAAGAAAGAGGAACCAAGAGCCTCTTGAGGTGCTTTGAGACAAAGAAAAAGGAGATGAACTAAGAGAGATCAAGGGGTTATAAGTGAAGTTAAAGCTTGGATCAATGAAGTTAAATCACTAAGTAAGCTTTACTTTTTATTAAACATATGTTATATGCTTTGTTTAAATTATTGGTAAATTAATTTTAGCATTATAACTATGATGTGTTGAATCCATTCTTCTCTTAATCTTTGATCTAATTAAGATTGGATTCTTCACTTTGATTTCAATTCAAGTTGTTTTAAAATCTTCCTTAATCATGCTTAGCCAAAAACTTTGGTTTCTTTTATAGCATGATTCTTTTACTTGATTGAATCTTCATTTGTTGTTTTCATTCTTTGAACTTTAGTTAAATTTGTTTAGTTTTGAAAACAACATTGCACATGCATCACATGTTCTAAGTTAACAAATTTCATACAACTTGTGAGCTCTTGATTTTCATATCATTAACAAGTTGATATTCATACATGTGATTTGCATCAAACTTCAATCAAATCTTTTATGAGCCTTAAACTTTGAATTGCTTTAAGCAATATATTAATTAAGCTTTGTTTTTAACTTGATTGAAGTTATCACACACACACACATCATGAGTGTCGCGACCCCGGAACGGATCCCGGGCCCGCGACGAGTTGAATTTACGATTGTTTATGTTTTCCCACAGGTTCCCGCGGTGAGGATTCCCAAGGACACGCGGAATCTGACTCACACGATAAAGTTTGCGGAAGCATGTAGCAAATCACATCAAGATAAGCACCAGTAAATCTTTAAGTGCTTTGACAAAATAATAACAAGACATAGTATCCAAAGAAAGAGTTAACATGACATTTCCATTATAATTCAAGTTATGAGACTAACACGAAAGTAAGTTAAGTTTTGGTTACATCCCATAAGAGGCCAACACAGGCCAATACAAAGCTCAAAATAATAAAGGAAACCCCAAGACATAATGACGAAACTCAAGAAACCCACCCGACGTCTAAATGACATCGTCGGGCTACCACTCTCTCACTGGGGGTGGCTCAAGAGCCTCCTCCTGACGCTCCTCCTCAAAGGCAACGCCTCCTGCACCTGGGCACCAACATACAAGGGTCAAACACAACGGTTTGGCAGGTAATCAATTTAGGTGCAAGCATGAAACAATAAACGTTTTAAGAAAACATATAAGCAAATCCTTGATTTGAAATACTACAATGACTGAGATACATTTTCGAGAATACATATCCAAGCTGGGATACTAAAACAAACTAGTATGAGTACATATAATATCATGAATAGTTACAATCCACAAAGAGCTCATCCTTTCTCTATCATATATATAATGAAAAGAGCAAGCACGCACGACAAGCACGATATACATAATATAATCACGACACGATTCCCACATATACGGGGATTTCCGGCCGCAGAACCGGACACGCACGATGTGAAATAAATACAAGACCAGTCTGCAGACAGTCCACATATTTAAGGACCCCCAGACAGTGGATCAAACTGAAAGGGCAGTCCAAGCTCAGTGGTGTTCACTTAATTCATGAATGCACAAAACACGCGAAACACTATCAAAACATGACGAGATGAAAAGGGAAAGTCACTTATCAAAACACGACGAACACGACTAGCAAAAGGCATAATTAATATGCATAACACGCTTAGGAAGTGACCCCTTTTTTTTCTTGAAACAAATCTTCAAAACAAGCTTATACTTGAAATCCAAAACGAGTACACGATGGTACTTATCGTACCAAAACGGAATTCAAATACGAAATCTGTCAAGCATGTGTTAAGGTTATTAATCGACCTTTGTGAAATTGGGACCCCAAATGTCGAAATATACAAGAATTGGTGTCCCCGAAGTTGGGTTGCATTTCGAAGTTCCATTTACACAATGTCAAGTCAAAACCCTTAACGTAGTCTAGTTTTTCCACCTTCACGAAATACATAAACGAAATAATTCTTCTTCTTGAATCTGACAAGTTCGCTTGAGCGGAACTTGTAAGGTATTGACACTTCGCTCGAGTGGACAATAAGGTTGCTCAAAAGGACAGCTCTCTGTCTGCGCTCGGAACAAACAGAGGCTTGGTCGCTCGAACGGATCCAAGGGTCGCTCGAGCGGACAAGCTTCTGCCTGTGCTCGCTGAGTGCAGAAAATGCCTTTCTCTTGTACAACTTCCAACACATTTCACTCCTTCTTCTCCTCCTTAAGCCACATAAAATCCCTCGAGCCTTCATGCTCACCAATGGTTCATTTCTCACAATTTCAAACATTCAATCCAAATGAAAACAAGATCATGAAGTTTATAAACAAATTCATATGCACAATTTCTAAAATAACAATGTAATCAAAATACACATGCATCATTTCCTATAGAGATTACTTGCCTTAGTCCAAGATGTCTCACACTTCTCCAAGCACTTCACTCACTAATCCAAAGAACTACAAAAAACCCAAGAAAACCACACAAAACTCACTCAATCTTGAAAACAAGAAACTCATTTTACCAAAGGGGTTTGTAACATGAAAAACAAGATCTTTAAGAACTAAAAAGACTTCATGAAAAACATGGGTTGAAGCTCTTACCTAGAAATGGTCAAACAAGAGGGAAGGAAGGAAATGGAGCTCTTGCCCAACTTGGAACTTCAAGAAATTTGCATCAATGGAAACTTAGGATGAGAGGAAGAAGATGATAGCCTTAGAATTTTATTTGGAGATCTCTAGCTAGATCATGCAAGGTGAGGAAGATGGAAAGGGAAGAGGGGTTTTCAGCCCTAGGTCAAGGAAGTTGCAGAAATTGGGGGAAATGAATGAAAAGAGAGGGAGATGGGGTTTAAGTGATGACAATGGGCCCCAATTAACTTGAACCTTGAAATGACCAAAACATGATCTTGTGGGTCTCGAATGAACTCGACGAAGAAGGATAAAACGATCCTCGAAATATCTAGTTTCCAAAAAGTATACTTTTGACAAGGTTTTGAGATCTCAAAAATTGTGTCCAGATTTGTGCATAAAAGACAATTTTACCCTTTTTGGGTCAGAACTTGGGTTTTTGGGCTTCAAACATGAATGGGCTTAAGACGAAAGTTGTAACACATAGTAAAATCATTCACATGAAATCAAAATCACGATTACACGGAAATCGATACGATCCTCCCAAGCTTACACGTGCACTCAGGCCTTCCTGAGTGTGTCTGACTAACACTAGTCGTTCTCAAAATTTCCAAAGCTATGTCCAAGACTAAAACTAATTACTTCTTACCCAACGGCAACTAAACCCACTTAGGACTAAACACATACTAATCAAGATTCACTCTGATTAATTGAGCTTAAGACTAATTAAGTATGTTTAATGGACTTACTGATGAGGTAGCGCTAATTGGACGCGAATTAGCCTAACAATGAGTAAATTAGGTTTAATGAAATAGTAAACAAGATTAGGAAATGAATTGACTAGAAATGAAACTCGAACAAGCCAAACGAAGTACTTATTTGTAAATACGAATCTTTACGTATTTGATCGAATACGGAAACTATTGATACCAACATACGTATCTTGAAGAGTACGATGAGTTTCATAAAAGGCTTGAAGTTGTTCGATAATTATCGGATCAAATGGACCTTTAATTGACTTGAATTGTAATTAAGAGGGCTTAATGGGTTTAGATGCAAAAAGTAAAGCTTATATAACCTCCATGAATTCATTCATCTCAAGAAACCCTAGGCAACATCTTCTTTCTCCTTTTTCTATCTCCTTTCTTCCATTTCTTCTTCATTGAGGGTGAGTTGAAGTGATTGAAGTGAAGAGGAATCCATCTTCTCCACCTTTCCCACCATTTTCTTAGAGTTATCTTGGGATTAAAGCTTCAAGGGAAGGAATTCCAATTCAATCCAAGCTAAGAGAGGAGTTTTGCTAAGGCAAGTATATATTTATGTTTGTGCTTGTTATGGTGTCTTTATCTCTTGTATGAAACAAATGAAGAATTACATGTTAATCCTTCAATGATCTTTTAGGTATTTGGAACCCTAATAATGAAATAGATCAAGGAATTTGTGTTTTGATTAGGTGTATGATATGGAATTGTTAGTTCCATAAATAGATGATATATCAGGTTTATATTAGGTGCAAGAAAGACAAGGAATGGATTGAAATCCATTCACATGCAGTTACAGAACTGCAGGTTTGTCCCGCAGTTCACGCGGTCGATCGAGCCCTAGCTCGGTCGACCGGCCCCACATGGTCAGGTTCCAGAGAACCTGACCAAAACACTGTTCACCTGATTTATTGGTTACAACTCCAGGTCGACCGAGCCTGGGCTAGGTCGACCTGGCCCACTGAGAAATGCTGGAAAAGTTCAGAATGCTTCTAAACTTCCTTGATTAAAAGCCTAAGTGTAGAGACTAGTGTTAATCATGTTTAAACCTCCATAAGTGTGAACTAAGGTTATCTTAATGCACAATTACCTCAGTAATGTCATCAATAGTAATACGTGCATCGATAATGAACTTTCCACTTAATCGTTTGGTTTAGATAGAGGTTATTCGAATTGAATAGGAGGTACGAGATTCGTTGATAGGCCTGGCACTACATAGTGGTTTCCTAAACTCACACTACAAAAAAATGTCTTAATGAGTCACTTTTAAAGTGTCTTAAAAAGTGGTTTGTGTCGCTTTTCTGATTACTATGCAAGCGTCTTATCTGCCCGCGTCACTAAAAATTCGTAAAAGCATCCCAAGAAATACATTTGTTGTGTCAGTTTCTGTTATCAAAGTGACACAAAAAATGGTTACTTGTGTCACTTTAAACGCAAAAATGACACTGAAATAACTTAGAAGCGTCACAAGAAAGATAACTTCTGTCATCAGTTGTGACAGTTTCCATTGAAGCGAGATACCATCAAGTTCTAAAGCTGTGATCAATATGTTGTTTTCGGACCAAAAGTGACACAAGTAGTCATCAGTTGTGACAGTTTCCATAGAAGCAAGAAACCATCCTTTTTTTTTAAATAAAAATGCAATATATACATTACTAATAACATGTTGCAGTATGGATATACTTTCAAATCACTAAACCTACCTTACAAAATATGCAAAAAAATATAGATAGCAACATTCAATAAGAACCATTTCATTAATTGGAAATTAATCACCATTCACATTAAGGAACGTACTTGCTCGTCCACGCACTAAATCAAACAAACTATTCAAAACATAGCCAATTTGAATCCATCCATAATCCAAACTATTTACATTAACCTTTGAATTCGTAACCAAAGCGTCACGACATAATCCAAAACCTTCACAAAAGCATCCAAAAAAAGGCAAGCTACATTGTAAACAATTTCCGGAAATCCCTAACTAACCAAAATTAACTTAACCTAATTAGTAGATCCACTTAGCAAAAGGCATTCCATCTCCGTTTAATTAAGTTCTTCATTCACCTACAAAATAATAACAATTTGACTATGTATCAATAATATAATCAAGTAAGAAGGAGAGTTTAACCAACAATATCAAGGATTCATGTTAAAGAGAAAACATTTTGTCACTAGAGAAAGAGCAATTGAAACACTAGCAGTTAACATGTCATAAGATCATAGTAGCAAGCAAACTAGGAGCAATCAATAATTCACTAATATGATGACCTAGTATTCTTATCACCATCTACAACTAACATTCAATAAGCATTAACGTACCGAAAACTATGCAAGTTAATCACAATCGACAGGCCGCTACAATTTTTCTGCAGGCACTACGTCAAAACAGCCAAAAATCCACAGTCATAGACTGTCGTTTTTTGTGTCTCGATTTAGAGTGTAGCTTTTGAAAAACGACAGTCTTCATATGTGGTTTTTATTTTGAAAAAACCACAGCCCAGGACTGTGGAAAATTTAGTTTCTAATATGACATTCATAGTCTGTCGTTTTTTTTAACTGAAGTTGTGTTTGTTTGAGATAAAAAAAACGACGGTCAACGATTGTGGTTTTTTCTATTTTTTCCTGAAAAAAAAATTTTCAATATTAAACCTATTTAGTATCAATAACAATCAATTTAAGCAATTCAAAAAACCATATCCATCAACCATCTAAATCTCAAACATCCATATATTAGCCATCCAAACAATACCCAAATAACAATATAATTTCATTCATCAAAAGCACATGCAGCCGTATAATATGTCGCTATGTCTGTGTCTGTGTCGTTATTCACCCGTTTTGACGTAGTGAGCCTTCCCTATTAACAAGTCTCATGCGTACTCAGACTAGACTTAGAAACCTTGATTTCCAAGTTCAACTCATGTAGGTGGGTAGAGATCTCTATTGATGGATAGAAAAGCCAGTAAGAACATAATTGGATATTGATACTCAACAGTATAGCCAAATGATTCAATTGGCTTAGTTGAACTTAAAACAACGGTTTCTGAATGCATCAGGCTAGTGATATTGACGAGAGAAGTTCAAGCAATTATAACAAGATTTAGATGGAGGATGCAGCATGAGTAAACTCATTTTATGCTTGTTCAAAGTGGGGAAAAGTCTGGAAACTTTGGCTAAGAGGTAGATTATTTTTTGAGAAAGCTAAAACTGAAGCAATTGCTCAAAAATTTTGATTGAGAAACAAATTTCCAGTATTAGAGAAAGGAACTCAACAGAATGCTCAAAAAACCTAGACAAATGCTCATAACTCAGAAGTTATTCATTGTCACAAGCACAAGATCGAAGACTAGAGTCGAGTACCCAAAAAACTTGAACATATCAGATAATACTACAAGCTTTCCACCTTGAAAAAACATATGAAGTAGCTTGACTTGAGTTTCAAAAGATCTAATGGAGACATCAAAGTCCATGTTGAATTTCAAGCTTTGAAGCATTGAGAAAGAAGAATACTTCTTTTTTTTAATATTAAGAAAGAAGAATACTGACAAGACAAAGGTGAATCATCCATGCTACCGACATCTTAAAAATCCTTTCTATTCACATTTTAATATTAGAAAAAAGAACTCAACAAAATGCTAAAAAAAACTAGACAAATGCCCCTAACTCAGAAAGTTGTTTCAATGTCACAAGCACAAGGTTGAAGACTAGAGTCGAGTACCCAAAAAACTTGATCATATCAAATAATACTACAAGCTTTCCACCTTTAAAAAAAAGGAAAAAACAAAAAAATGAAGTAACTTGACTTGACTTTCAAAAGATCTAATGGAGACATCAAAGTTCATGTTGAATTTCAAGCTTCAAAGCATTGAGAAAGAAGAATTCTAACAAAACAAAGGTGAATCATGCATGCTATCAACATCTTAAAAATCCTTTCTACTTGTCATTTCAACCTCCAATGTTTTAAAGCTGGCTAAAACATCTTTGTTATAGATGATTTCCTGGATCAGGGATCAAATCCCTTAAACTTTTGTGTCTATGGCTCAACAGAATGTTTTCTTTTGTTTATAAAATAAATCAAGATAAATGATAGCTGCTATCCCTTCAACTGTAGTGTCAGTGACTCAAACAGAATGCTTTCCTTTGTTTATAAAATAGATTGAGATAAATGATATCTGCAAATACACAAACGCAATATCTTAAAGCATCAACTCACCCCAACCAAAATATGATCACCAATAACATCGACTGCTGGCAAGATGCCTCTGCTCCAAAGGAACACACGAGAATGATCATTAGCAGGACATAATAATATTGTAACATTTGGCTATTCATCTTAACTGAAAGTAACATAAAAGGATGAGATCAAAACAAAGTTGAATTCCAATTAAATTAAGACAGTAAATGTATTGCTGTTTTTTTATGTTATGGATGCTCCAAATCGAACCATGATGCAGTTTACAACTCAACAATACTGTTGCATGATAAGAGAAAAGTCACAGCAGGATTTCTAAAGTGGTGGGCAGCCAACATACAGAAGCAGAAAGCATATATCTAAAACACAATGGTTTGTCAGCTAAAAACAATGATGGGACACGATAAACTGAACAACTACTTCAATACAAAGTAAATGGCATAAACATTTCACATGAACAATAAGATTTGAAATTAAGAAACCAGACACAAGACAACATAGTTGTAACTCACATTAAATATCAAGGGGAAACAAGTAAATATATCTCTTAAGATTACAATTATATCATGATGCCTTGAAGATAGAACCGAATCCAATCCACCACAATAATAACTCTTTTGATATGATAAATTCTATGGTATTCAACACCACCATGAATACATTTATACTCCATAAAGCTCATATTCTGCACTCCCACTCAAGCTGGTGCACAGATGTCAATCACACCCAACTTGCTCATTATACCTTGGGGACGGAATTTTCCAGTGCCTTAGTAAAGACATCAGCCAACTGATCAAATAACCAACACCTTCCATTGACAAGGCAGCATGGACCATAAAATGGTTAAGTCTCGCAGCTTCCCGACGTTGTTCTTCTCGGTTTGGATCAAACAGTATCACTGTATGAAAGTTTCCATCACCAGCATGGGCAATAACTGTACTGGAGAGAAAGACAAGCAAAGACGAGCCCAACATGAGAATCTCCCTAAGTTCATGAGAATCTAAGTAGTTAAGAAAGAATCATCAATCTTTGCCAATTAAGTTCAAAATTTAAGAGTTGGTCAAATAATGACTCAGATTTATTTGCACAAGAATCACACTACACAAAGCATACCACACCAATGGGGATGCATCAAGTTCTTCCTTAGATCTTGATATGCACTCTGCAAGCCGTGACAAAGGAACATGGAAGAGGGTAGTAGACACATAGACCAGACATTTCCCCTTTATATACAGAAAAATACACAGTGAACCAACAACAGATACAGCAAAGCACCTATTAGTTGCTTAGCTTTTTTTTCTGTAAACTGCATTTCACCAGGACAACAGGGATATGGACAAGAGAATACATACATGGATTGGTATATAGAGCAAAAGTATGAGAAGATGCATTTAATCACAAACATGAAAAATCCAAGTGCAATCTGGAAATAAGAAAACAGTATATTACTTTCAAGGCAGAAACCTCAGCATCCCTGCCATGCTTTTCTTTGTCATCATCATCAGCAGTGGCCCCGCTCTACTGCTGTCATCTCAACGCCTTGCCGGTGCCCTGCCGTGGATGACTGGGCCTTGCTGCTTTCCACTGACAAGCACATCTTTAAAACGAGAAATGGGACCAAACATTTTGTTTACATTCTGTCCAAGGTGAAAAATCATAGCAATGTCATTTGTTGGAATCACATCACAGTGAATGATCAGTAATTACCACTCTATCCATCTTTTAAGGTTATCATCATCATCAACAAAGCCGTAACTCAACAATCCAGGGTCAGCTGCTATAACCAAACATAAAAATAGCCCACCGAAACTCTCTCTCTCTCTCTCTCTCTCTCTCTCTCTCCTGCACCAAGTCACAGCAACATTGCCTGTGTATGATATATAATGTGAACATGGATATTTTTCACTCATGGATGGGTTCATGCATGTGCTTTGAAAAAATGCTTCTCAATTGATCAACATACAAAAGCTGTTTGGAAATTAACAATAAAAGCTAGCCTGTTATGACAGTCAAGTTCGTAGCTTACCATAAAAGTCACATACCTAATATGGGGGGAAAAAATACATAATGGATGGTAACCTCTACCAGAGTTTGGCATCATGGAAACTGAAACCAGGCATTGGGTAAGATACTGTTTTTCCACCCTTCTGTTTTTTATGGGTTTTTTTTTTTTGCCCCCAAATCATTGTCAATTCCAGTTTGCCCATATGTTCAGTTAGGGCATAAAGGCAGTCTAAGAAAACAACAGAATCACATCTCATGCAGTTTCAGATATCCATGACACGCATCAAAAACATCTAATCTACCAAAATATTCCAAACAACTGTGCTCTAAAGACTGAAGTAGATGCAAAATATCTAACACTAACAATCTGCACAAATAACAATATTCATAAACAACCACCCCAAAAAGGGGAAAAAATGAATTAAATTCAACACTGACCTTGTGAAGGAGCCAGTAAGGAAAACCCTTCTCCCCCCATAGGACCAAACAAACCGCGTCGGAATCAAATCCGATCCCGAAACACCGCTATTTTCTCCAACAGAATCCGTCCCAGAAAAGAACATCTGCTCAAATCCTCCAAAGAATAAAAAAAAATCTCTCCAAATCTCTCCCTGTTTTGTCTAATCATCACCGCCCCAAATCAAAAAACCATCTTATCATCCAAACAGCATTATGAATTCACAACAAGAAACGCAAAAACTTCAATAAACAAAAAACGAGAATGAAACAAAGGAGATCAAACACTATAAAACCCCTCTGAAAGAAGATTCCAATTACAACCCCTTCCAACAGGGATCCTCCACATCAAGAGCAGAGGACCCCTCAGTCACTACTCATCCCCAACTAGCAGATCCGAACCGCCCAACAAGAGAGAATGGAAAAACAAATGCAAAATCTGTAAGCATATACATATATAAATCGGGAAAGAGAGAGAGAAATACAGAGGGAGAGAGAGAGACAACCGGTGGTGGCTCCGGCGGTGGCGTGACTGGTGCGGCCGGACAGTGCAGAGCGCGCTGGAGGGCAGAGTGCAGAGAGAAATAGAGAGAGAGAGAGAGGGAGAGGGAGGGAGAGAGAGATCCGGTGGCGGGAGGGCAGAGTATAGAGAGAAATAGAGAGAGGGAAAGGGAGAGGGAGAGGGAGGCTCCGGCAGAATGCAGAGCGAGAGGGAGAGCGAGCGAGGGAGAGGCAGAGTGCAGAGAGAGAGAGAGGGAGAGGGAGGGAGAGAGGGTGAGAGAGAACCGCAGGCAGTCTCCGGCGCATGCGAGCTCAGCGGGAGGGCAGATGGCAGCGCGGGAGGGGGGAAAAATTGGGAGGAAAACAGTGAAGAGACAAGCGAAAAAAGTGGATTTTGGGGGTATTAAAAACTATTAGCGACCGTGTTGTGTCACTTTTGTTTAGTGGGGAAACCATCCTCAATATTTAGTTTGGATTATTGTAAAAATTTGCTCCGCTAGTGTCACTTTAAGAATAAAACGAGATATAGATTTGTTTTGTGTGTGTCGCGTTATAGAAAAGTGACACAACAAACCTCCTCCTCATTTACTCCTCCTCCAAAGTGACACATCAGACCATACTGTGTCACTTTATTGTAAAAGCGACAAAAAAACTCAATTTCAAAGCAAGACTAAAAGTCCTTTTTTTGTAGTGTCACTGAATGAATTAATGAATGAACAGTTACAAAAAGTAACAATGAACTGAATAATCATACTGCAGTAGATGGAATTGGGGGCGTTCCGGAGCTCCGTGGTGACACCAGTGATCTCTGATCAAGACACTGGGAGGTCCCACCTTATTGGACCGAAAGGTCATTGACCGAAAAGTCATATATTGGACTGACGAGTCCTATTGATAAGTCAGTAATAAATGCTGAATGTAATGAACGAATGAATATGAAATGCTTCCGTTCGGAAGAACAGAATGGAGTTGGAACCAATACTAGTGTAGTTGCCAATGTTATTATCGTTCTTACTTGTGTTTACTATTACACAAGAGATTAGATAATATTGATTGTTTAGCATTATTAAGTTATTGAATTAGCAAACATGCCATAAATCTATATGTATATCTTGTTGAACCGTGGTGTTCATAATATTACTGATGATATTACAGGCTCAGTTACCCGTGTCGGACCCTCCGAGACCGTCCCGCCAGCGGAGGAGGCCCATTCGATACTTCCAGGAGGTCTAATCGAATGGACATGATCTGATAGGGCATACACGGAAATCTTTTGGAGGCTTTTTGTTCGAACTCTTT
This sequence comes from Cinnamomum chago, assembly GCA_038049695.1. Classification (NCBI taxonomy): domain Eukaryota; kingdom Viridiplantae; phylum Streptophyta; class Magnoliopsida; order Laurales; family Lauraceae; genus Cinnamomum; species Cinnamomum chago. The sequence continues at coordinate 39,677,282 of CP142458.1, forward strand.
TGTATAGTCATTTTGTTATTACAAATGAGGTCCCCTGCATTGTATTTGAATATGCAGTGGTTGCCTTAATTAGAAATGAAAGGTTGTATATGGACTGTACTTTATACGTAAAGGTCGTATTTCGTGTTGAAAGAATTGTCAATGTATCTATGTCTATATATTTCCGCACAAGTGTACATTGACAGGTACAAATGCAAGATCCCTTGTGGACTTCGTTTTAACTTTGGTTAATTCGGGGTTTACGGGAGTAAGTATGATCATCGCGACCCGGGGTTTAACCCTAATGACTCTGATTTTGGGCCGGGGTCGTGACAGAGAGAGCAAGTGAACTAGTTTTCTGAGTCTTAAAGTTTCTGCTACTTCATCTTGTTATGCTTCGTCGTTTTCACCTTCATCTTCACCTTCACCTGCACCTTCATCTTGTAAGATTTCATATTATTTTTTAATATACATATATATATATACTACATTAAGAATGTTTATAAATTAATAAAAAAATGGTTTTGAAAACTTCGAAACGTAATTCGTAAAATAATCGCAAGGTTTAAATTTGCACGTAATGACTTTTGGGTCAAATATAGAGTTTGAGGCATGTAAGCTTTAGAAGGGTAGTTAAATAATCATTCTAAAATTTTATTAGTTGAAATAACATCGTGTCACGACCCGGGCCCGAATTACGATAACCCCGAGCCGTAAGCCCATACTTACTCCCGTAAACTCCGAATTAACCGAAATTAAAACGGAATCCACAAGGGATAACATTCTCAATAAACCTGTCAATTACACAATTTTTGCGGAAATATCTACATTTGACAAAAATCAATTTACGATTTACATGTATACAAAATAAAGTCCTTATACATGTATCACTTCCATCATAGTTTGTCAATCATGCATATCCAACACCATACAATAACAATTAATTACATTCCATAAATGAATGTACAAAATAATGTTCCAAAACATTTCTCAAAATGTTAGAGTTCTTTCTCGTACTCAGATGCCCGTATCAAATGGCATCTCGACCGTTCCATTCAATTAGTCCTCCTGGAGGAACCGGAGCGGTCTCCTCCGCCGGCACTAGGGGCGCTGCTGCATCGGCAACGGCAAACGGGCCTACAATGTCATCAATAACACTAATAAACACGACGGTTCAACAATGTATAAACAGTTCTTGTAATAGCACATGTTAATACATATACTGAATTCATTAAATCCATTTGGTAACAATTACCATTCTAGACAAATCTAGATAATTTCTACAATGACAATAGGTAAACACAAGAATTGATCAATAGACATTTACAAGATAGTCACTATCATAGCTTTCATTCATTCATTTTATTTAATTTACCATCTCCCCTCAAAGGAAGGATTCATCTTCCAAACGGAAGGCATCAATCAATACCCATATATATGATCGGAATATGTGGGACTTACTAGTGTCCGGGCCAGGGACAACTAACATCACCACGGAGCTCCGGAACGCCCCCAAATCCATCTGCTGCAGCAGGATTAGTCATTTATTTCATTTATCAATTCATTAAACTCCTTTAGAGTTCTAGTACAGTAGCTGGGTAAGGCCAAACCTAAGTGTTAATGTCTTTCTAATTATTGATTCAATTCATTTCAATAATTCACTTCATAATAAGAGAAGGGAATAACGTTAGTACCAATCTCACTAGATCGGGACCCAACAATGTGAAATACGATACAATGAGAGATCTTACTACTCGTTTATGGCTTTACTCAATCTAAAACAACCTTTTGGATGTAACCATTGGTTTCCAAATGCACGTGTTATTCTCGATGGACATCACATTCATATTTACCGTGTGCATTGTATAGTCCCCATAATTATCACCCATGGAGGTTTAGTCTTAAAACTAATTTAAAAAGTACTCTTACTTACAGGAAGTACTCCAAGTTTATGTGTACTCCGAATTTTCACTTACCATCAACGTATGTACCTGTATCAGGTTCGCTCGAGCGGACACCTCACAGAACGTTGGTCGCTCGAGCGCACCCCATGTTCTCTCGAGCGAACTGTCTGGAACGATTTCACTCTGAAACAGAACCTTGGTCACTCAAGCGACTCTATGTTCGCTCGAGCGAACTGTCTAGAGTTGCAACTCCGAAAATTTGATTATTTCTCTCTTCTTTTACACTCCTTTCTCCATTATTCATCCACAACCTACATTAGTAATGGGACCTCCTGTCCCCTCCTCACACATCATCAATCACCAAAGCAATACTTCTAATGATTCAATAGTCATCCACAAAACCCATAAACAACTCCAAAAATCAATGGAAATTGCACAAATCCATGAAAAACTAAATGCATTTCTACAACAAGTAATGCTAATCACAAGAAATGCTTATACTTGCCTCTCTTGAAGTCAATGAACTCAAAGCTCTCTTTTACTTAGCTTGGCTTGGGATTACAATCCCCAAATCAAACCCTAATCCCATGAAAACATGAAAATATACAACTCATGAGCTATTTGAGCTAGAAGTCTCTACAAAACAACCAATGAAACTTAGAAATCCTAAAAGAAGACCAACTACTTACTTGTAGCTCCAAGCAAAGAGATTTTAAGCTCTAACGCTTCAAAAATGGGGAAAGGACTTTAGGAAGAAGATGAAGGTGGAGCCTTCTCTCTCAAGCCACTCAAACCACTCATAATCTCACCTTTGATGAAGAGGAATGGAAGGGAAAGGGAGAAGAGAATGGTGCTTAAGGTTTTCCTCAAGGTGAAATGAATGAAGAAGCTATTTCATTCTAATATAAGGACTCCTCACACTAAAAACCCCCTTTTATTGAGCATAATTACATTTTGAGTCAAATGAAGCCTCATTTGGTCCATTTGAGGTCAAATGGAATCACGTTTATTATGAAAGTTAACGTACACACTGTGAATACCAGAAAGCTCCGGTGGAAGCTCAAGGTGATATGCCACATCTCTAATTCTGCTTTTAATTTTGAAAGGTCCGATAAATCTCGGTGAAAGCTTGCCCTTCTGACCGAACCGGATAGTCCCTTTCATTGGAGAAGTCTTCAAGAATACCAAGTCATCAATGCAAACTCCAGATCACGCCGACGATTGTCAGCGTAGTTTTTCTGCCTTGATCGATCCATCTTCAGTCTGTCTTGTACCTTTTGAACTCCTTCAGCTGTTTCAGCAATTATAGTAGGACCATGGAAACCCCTTGTTCCAACTTCTTCCCAGCTAACTAGAGTTCTACACCTTCGACCATACAGTGCTTCAAAAGGTGTCATTTCAATGCTAGAGTGATAGCTATTATTGTACATAAATTCGCACAACGCTAAGTGTTCATCCCAGTCACTGCTAAAATCCATAACACTGGCACGAAGCAAATCTTCCAAGGTCTGAATAGTCCTCTCCGATTGTCCATCGGTTTGAGGGTGATATGCGGTGCTAAACCGAAGTCTAGTTCCCATCGAATTTTGAAAGGATTGCCAAAATGTGGAAACAAACCGACTATTTCGATCTGAAACTATCGAAATCGGTGTTCCATGCAATCGAGTTATTTCCCTGACGAATAACTTGGACATATTGCTGAATCCCATATCTTTTCTAAATGGAAGGAAATGCGCGGACTTCGTAAGACGGTCAACAATCACCCATACGGAGTCATGCTGCCTCCTCGTCCTTGACAAACCGGACACAAAGTCCATAGTCAAATGCTCCCATTTCCATCTAGATATGTTCAAAGGATGAAGTAGACCAGGCGGTTTCTTGTGCTCAAACTTCACACACTGACATGTCAAGTAGGAAGACACATAGTTTGCTATCTCCCGCTTCATGTTATTCCACCAAAATCTATCCTTGAGATTTCTATACATTTTCGTACTCCACGGATGCATGGAATATCTAGTGTGATGAGCTTCAAACATTATTGCTTGTTTCAAATCCTCTTGTACTGGTACACATAATCTGTCTCTAAAATACAGAACTCCTTCCACCAGCATAAAATCTAGTCTAGTTGCAAGGTTGTCATTGATCTTCACCAATTCAAGGCTTAAAATTGCCTATCCTTGATTTCCTTGATAAGCATTGGTTCAAAGACGGACATTGCTGCAACCATTACTCTATCGTCCACCATTTCAATGAACAAGTCCAAATCTCTGAATTCTTCAATTAGATCCCATTCACCGATTAGCGATGTCAAGTCAGCAGATTTCCGACTCAAAGCATCCGCTACTACATTCCCCTTTCCAGGCACATATGTGAATGGAAAATTGTTGTCCTTGATGAGCTCTAACCAACGACGTTGTCTTAAATTGATGTCCTTTTGCGTAAACAGGTACTGGAGACTACGGTAATCACAATGGACTTCAAAAGTCTCTCCGTACAAATAATGTCTCCACTGCTTCAAGGCAAACACAACCGCCGCGAACTCTAAATCATGTGTTGCATAATTCTTCTCGTGTTCCTTCAACTGACGCGAACCGTAGGCGATTACCCTACCATTCTGCATCAACACACATCCCAATCCACCTCCTGAAGCGTCCGAGTACACCACGAATCCTCCTCTGCCTCCAGGTAATGCCAAGATTGGGGCCGAAACCAACCTTTGTTTCCAATTTTGGAAGCTAGACTCACATTCATCATTCCATTGGAATGGAACATTCTTCCGAGTCAACTTCGTTAATGGAGCTGCTATCTTCCCCTGTAATAGCCCGCCAACCCTAAGAAGCTCCAAACTTCCGGCACATTTTTCGGGCTCTGCCATTTGGTAATTGCTTCAATCTTAGCTGTATCAACGACTATCCCATCTTCGGAAATTATGTGACCCAGAAATGTCACCTGCTGCAGCCAGAAATCACATTTCTCTAACTTTGCATACAATTGATTATCTCTAAGCTTCTGCAAAGCTATTCGTAGATGATGTGAATGCTCTCACTCTGACTTGGAATATACCAGAATGTCGTCGATGAAGACCACAACAAACTGGTCTAGATATGAAGCAAAAACCTTGTTCATTAAGGCCATAAAAACTGCAGGTGCATTGGTTAGACCAAAAGGCATCACTAAAAATTCATAGTGGCCATATCGAGTCCTAAATGTAGTCTTCTGTACATCTTGATCTTTAACTCGATCTGGTTATATCCAGATCGAAGATCAATCTTGGAAAAATAAGCTGCACCCTTGAGTTGATCAAACAACTCATCGATTCTCGGCAATGGATATTTATTCTTGATTGTTACTTGGTTTATTTGCCTATAATCAATACACATACGAAGGGTGCCATCCTTCTTCACAAACAGTACAGATGCTCCCCAAGGTGAGACACTTGGTTGGATAAAACCTTTGTCCAGCAATTCCTGTATCTGTTTCTTCAGTTCAAACAATTCTGAATGTGCCATTCTATACAGTGCCTTTGATACCGGTGCCGTACCTGGCAAGAGTTCTATAATAAAGTCTACTTCCCTTGCTGGAGGTAAACCTGGCACTTCATCCGGGAATACGTTTGGAAATTCACAGACTACAGGAATATCCTTTAACTCCTGTGCAGGCTTCTTCTCAGAAATAAATGCAATGTAGCCCTCACAACCACTATGCATCAACCGTTCAGCCTTGAGTGTTGAAATAAGCCTGGTATCATATTTCTTTCGTACTCCTTCAAACATTACACTGGCATGGGCCTCATCCACTTTAAAAGTGATGATTTTACGGAAACAGTCTAAACAAGCCATGTACTTCGCAAGCCAATCCATGCCAAATATTACATCAAAATCGTTCATTGCTAGCAACACCAAATCAGCTGGCATTGGTACTTCCCCAATTTTTACACTACATTGGGGAACATACAACTCACACACTACCCGTTTTCCTAATGGAGTAGATACAATAAAATCATAAGGCAATTGCATTACCCGTTCTTGAATATCATAACAGAATGAGGGTGCTACAAATGAATGAGTAGACCCTGGGTCAAATAAAGCAATTGCAGGCCTATTGTCTACCAGAATTGTACCTTCAACCACATTAGTGTCAACTTCAGCTTATTCCCTATTCACCGCATAAGCCTGCCCCACAAATTGTGGTCTATTCTGTTGCGGCTGTTGCCTTGGTTGCCATTGACGCTGCTGGCCTTGACGTTGAGGCTGCTGTTGTATAGGAGGAGCTGGTAAGGCCAACTGCCGTGGAGGAGCAGGAATCACTTCTTGTCCTTGAGCAGGCGGCGGATATGGAGCTCCGTTATCTCTTCCGCCTCTAGGACACTGAGTCATTCTGTATCCCAAAGAACCACAGACTAGACATGCTCCAATGTTCCTCCAACATGCCTCAGTCCTATGAGCTTTGCCACAAGTCTCACAGACTGTCCTATTCTCCGCTCTTGCATCAAACTTTTGTCTCTTGTTCTTATTCTGCCCTCCTCCTCTCTTAAACCAGGAGTCAGTATTGCTACCACTGTTCTTCTTTGAATTTTCAGCCATTTCTTCCCTATGAACCTCTTCAGCCGTAAAGGCTCTATCAACCGTTTCCCGGAATGTAATGGGCTTATTAGATGCCAGCACCATCTTTTTATATGTGGGATTTAAACCTTGGAGGAACCTCTTCACCTTCTTTTCCTCGGTATCCGCCAAATCAGTGGCGTACCTAGACAATTACAGGAAGGTGTGCACATACACTGACACCATCATCTGCCCTTGCTTCAGATTCAAGAATTCCAATTCCTTCCTCTGTTGGATATGTTCTGGCACAAACTTCCTTCTAAATTGTTCCTTGAAGGTCTCCCAGATGTCATCTGGTGCTGCCAAGAGTGTATCATTGATATTCTTCCACTATGTTTTTGCCTCCTCTCTTAACATGGAAGTGATGGAACGCGCTCCAGGCCCCGGGCGCTACCGGGCGTCGGCGGACGTGGGAGTCCGTTTGGTCCGACCCTTTCGCCCCCGGAGGGCGGAGCGTGCATCAACGCTTTTGGGTGTTTGGGTGGGTGTGCCAGATTTTCTATTTTACTTGGAATTGCAAGTGATGATCCGGAGATCAATCTTCGCAAGTAAAAAAGGAAATCAACTTCTTTTCAAGTTTCCATTGCATATATATTTAAGAAAAGAGATAGTTTTTGATTTTGCCGTAAAAGGCGATTTTTTGGCATTTATAGCCGATTTTTGGCGTTTATAGCCGATTTGTGGCGTTTATAGCCGATTTACAATTCTCATCAATAATGAAAGACAAGAGTTGTGGTTTTTTTTCTCTTTAAAAAAATACGAAATACAATGAAAAGCGAGAAATGAAAAATCTAACTTTTCAGGAGATTGTGGGAGGGACCCGTTTAGATTGACGGTCGCGAGTCATGTATGGACTCCGCCATCATTTATGCAAATGAGAACGTCGGATGCTTTGGATTCACTTGGCTTGGCTATATCCTCAGATTTTTAGAGAACAAAGACCGAGAGAAGGTCTTATGTTCAATAAAAAGCCGAGTAGACGGGCTGAAGAGCCATGTCTAGCCATGTTGGATAGAAGGAGAGGTGGAACCTTGGGGGGATGGCCCCCCAAGGGACTTCAATCACCTTGTAGTGTTGGTTGCTGCAGCAGAGTTTCTTCGTTCGCAAAGTGTCTGGATTTTCAGAGGCTTCAGATCTTCAGGCAATTTTCTGGGAATTTTTCTTCATCCTCAGAATTTTTCTTGATCCTGAAAACTTTGGAGGTGACTCCTATTTATAGGCCTTTAGGTAGCCTTTAGGAGTGATTTATGAGCCTTTATGGTAATAAAGCTCATTAAGGGAGGAGTTACAAGTTTAATTGTCTCTTGCTTTGTAACTCCTGCCCCTTGGATTTCATTGGCCGGAGGAGAGTCATGGGCATTTAATCGTCTTTAATCTCCATTATGTTAGGAGTTCTTGTAACTCCTGAACAGAGGCTTCTGATTGGGCCGTCCAAGATAATGGGTTAATGACTGCATTAACTTGCCATAAACGGGCCAATTGATAGCATTAAGTGGCCGCCTTAGTAGCTGAAGAGTCGCGGGCCATGTTGCGTCTTTTGGAATCCCCTTTGCGATGATCATCGATGGATCCTTATGTAAATCAACATCAGATGATCATGTAGTTTCAGACATTGGTTGATACCAGCGGGCCGGCAGCATCTGTCCAGTTGATTTCACGATCGGGTGGGCAGAAAGTGCACTTTTTTGGTTGTTCGGCTGGCGATCAATGAAGTTTTTGAAGTTCTGGAAAGGAGTCATGTGATCTTGATGAATATCAGTGAATTTGGAGCCTCAAAAGCCTGAATCTGGAAAAATCACAGGGACAGAACAACTCGTCTCGCGAAAACGGACGAAACGGGGGGTCCCGGGGCGAAATCGGCGCCCCGGACCTCCCAGGGTCGCCGGGCCCATGGTTGCCGGCGACCATGGCCCAGGGTCGCAGGGGTCTGCGACCCTGGGGGGAAAATCCCTTCCCGGGGCCCGTTTTTGGCCGTTTCTCGTCGTTTTTCGCTTCCGTTTTTTTTGCTTGTTTTCTCTGACATTTCTCCACATTATTTGGCTTGATTTCCCTCTGAAAAACCAGATGAGAATCCTTGCAAATTGGTTTGCAAAGTTTCTGATTTTCCGGGAAAAGCCGAACGCAGAACTGCTGATTTTCCGCCAGAAGCTGAAACAGGATCAAACGATGTCGGAATGACCTGAAATTTGAGGTGAAGCTTCTTGAGCATTAAATAAGACCAACCATGGGCTTTCGTTTGAGTTTTGAAGCCGTTTGGGGTCATGCAAACACTTGCCTTTGATTTCACCGCAAGGGAAATGTCGAGCTTTGACTTTCGGTCAAACGATGTCCGATTGATCTGAAATTCGACGTGTGACTCCCTTATCAGTAGATAAGACCAACCACAGGCTTTCGTTTGAGTTTTGAAGCCATTTGGAGTCATGCAAACGCTTGCCTTTGATTTCACCGCGAGGGAAATGTCGAGCTTTGACTTTTGGTCAAACGATGTCCGATTGACCTGAAATTCGACGGGTGACTCCCTCATCAGTAGATAAGACCAACCATAGGCTTTCGTTTGAGTTTTCAAGCCATTTGGAGTCATGCAAACGCTTGCCTTTGATTTCACCGCGAGGGAAATGCCGAGCTTTGACTTTTGGTCAAACGATGTCCGATTGACCTGAAATTCGACGGGTGACTCCCTCATCAGTAGATAAGACCAACCATAGGCTTTCGTTTGAGTTTTGAAGCCATTTGGAGTCATGCAAATGCTTGCCTTTGATTTCACCGCGAGGGAAATGCCGAGCTTTGACTTTTGGTCAAACGATGTCCGATTGACCTGAAATTCGACGGGTGACTCCCTCATCAGTAGATAAGACCAACCATAGGCTTTCGTTTGAGTTTTGAAGACATTTGGAGTCATGCAAACGCTTGCCTTTGATTTCACCGCGAGGGAAATGCCGAGCTTTGACTTTTGGTCAAAGATGTCCGATTGACCTGAAATTCGACGGGTGACTCCCTCATCAGTAGATAGGACCAACCATAGGCTTTCGTTTGAGTTTTGAAGCCATTTGGAGTCATGCAAACGCTTGCCTTTATTTCACCGCAAGGGAAATGTCGAGCTTTGACTTTTGGTCAAACGATGTCCGATTGACCTGAAATTCGACGAGGAGCCTATTGGAGTCATTTTGAGATGATCCACAAGCTCCGAATTGGGTGCCATGGTCCCGGGGTGCTCTGTCGCTGGTAGGCTTGATTCAACCGTTGGAGAGTTGATGATGGTTCAAACGTTGCTGGTTTGACTTGAGACTTGACGTGGAGCCCTTTGGACATATTTTGAGAACATCCATAGGCCCCGATCAAAGATTTGGTGTCTCCGATTCTGCCGCCGCCGGGAGCGCTTGTTTAGCTGTTGGAGAAGTGAAGCTAGGCCAAATGATGTCGGAACGGCCCGAAACTTCATGTGTACCTCTCTTTTGGTTGTTTTGAATGGCCTTGCAGTTTTTGTTTGATTCTGACAATATCTGATGCTTGAAGTGGCGCCTGCCTATTTTTGGTAGGATGCGGCTCCATGTAGCTTTTGGTGTAAAAAGGCAAAGTGACATTTTTGGTGTCAACAGGAAGTGGCAAGCAAAACCCTCTGCATTCGTGTGCAGACTATCGTCCCAAACACATCACCTGTGTGTTCTAACCACTCGTCTGCCAGTATAGCACTTTTAGTACCGCAGAACTCAGTAGCTCCTCTCTTCCTAAACTGCTCATAAAGGACATTAGCATCTTTTTCTTTAGATTGCACTATTGTAAGTCCATGGGGATCCGAACCCTAGAGGGGGGGTGAATAGGGTGAGCTCCAATTATGACCAATTTTAATAATTTTAACTTCTTTAAAACAAACTAGTCACATGTGATGATTAATCATACAAGATGCGGAAGCTAACAAAAGAATCACCACAAAGCAATCACCATCACACAAGTATTTATAGTGGTTCGGCCTCAATGCCTACATCCACTACCGGCTTGTGAACCAACACCCCACCGGATTTCCACTATTTATGCTTTTCAATAGGCTAAGCAATAACCTTTACAAGATGCTTTCCAAGGCTAAGCAATAACCTTACAATGATGTTTTTCAATGCTTAACATCAACCTATACACTATGCTTTTATAGGCTAAGCAATAACCTCTTCAACCACATGGTTGGTTATCTCACTAAGTTGTGTCTTTAATACACTAGATGGAGATTCATTTTAGCTCATTACATTTGCCTCTAAAATAGGCGGATATGGAAGTGAATAACAACTACACACACACTATGAATGCAAAGATGAAAGTACATGAGGTGTGTGTGATGATGTCCTCAATCATTTTTAAAATGAAAGCTCATAAATGTAAGCCTAAGGCTTTTGAAAGTTTTAGCTCATAAAACATTTATGATTGAGGATATAATGCAATCACATGTTAAAAGTAACAACTTGTTAATGATGTCAAAGATACACAAGTTGTATGAAATGGATTAGCTCTAAACATGTGATGCATAGGGATGTCAATCAAATCATCAATGAAGCTCAAAACATAAAAATAGATTTGATTGAAATTAGGGGACAAATCATATGTAATTATAAGGACAACTTGAAAATGATTTACCAATCAAAGTAAGGCAAGTTGTGAAACTTTTAAAACAATAATACACATATGATTTGTAATGATGTTGGATCCAAAACATAAGATACATTTGAGAGAGCTTTTCTTATGATGGAAAAACAACAACCAATGATTCAACAAAGTATATGAATCATGTTACATATTTCATTAACATGATCTACTTAGATTTACCAAAGATAAAGTACTACTTTGATGAATCAATGGTGATGTATCCAAAACAATAGATCTATTCAAAATATAACACATGCTAAGGATACAACAAATCATAGATTAACATGTTACAAAGATTTACCAATGATAAAACAAAACATGAAAACATATGATTTGTAAAGAAGTTGAATCCAAAACATAAGTTAGTTTTGAAAGAGATGTTCTTATGATGGAAAACAACAACCAAAGATTCAACCAAGTATATGGATCATGTTACATATGATTTCAAAGGTTCTTTCATTAACATGATCTACTTTGATTTACCAATTCAAGTACTACTTGGATTGAATCATATGGTGTTGTATCCAAAACAATAAATCAACTCAAAACATAACACATGTTAAGGACACAACACAAACATAGTTTATCATGCTAGAAATGATTTACCAAAAATAAAACAAAAGCATGAAAACATATGATTAAGGAAGGAAGAGCCTACTTGGTGGTTTAACTTCATTAATCCAAGCTTTAGCTTTCCTAATCATCCCCTTCATCCCTTGGTTCTTTTCCCTTTTGATATGCCTCAAATCCTCTCAAGGAGGGGTTAAAAATTCCCAACTATTGGCAAGGGAAAGAACTCATATATATAGCAAAAAGTTGCCAACGGCTAGTCCTCGGTCGACCGGCAAAGAGGTCTCGGTCGACCGGGAAGGCACAACGGTCAGATTTCTGACCGTTGGAGGTTTCAGTTCAAAAACTGCAGGTTTTACCTCCAGTTGTCTCGGTCGACCGAGACCTGCCTCTCGGTCGACCGGCGACACTGCCGGGACAGCCTCCCTTTGACAAAAAATGCAACTTTTGCAAATTTGAAGGTTTAGCTTTGGGGGACCTTTTGGCCACTAAATCAAGCTTGGAAAACATGTTTTAAAGATTCTAATGGTTTTTAAAACATGACATAAAAAGCCTAAAAAGATTCAAAACTTTTAAAACAAAGGCTTGCTTGATTTCTTGAAAACTCTTTTCTAAAACAAATGCATCCAAGATTAAAAAACAAATCATGCATAAATCAATACTTTTACAAATCTTAAAAGCAATGCATGAATAAAACAAGATTTCAAGTTTATTTAAAACAATGCAAGTGTGTGAATCAAATGATGCTAGAATGAAATGCATCCATCAAATTGCAATCTAGAAAATTCCTAACAACTACCACCTGTGTTCCCACATTAGGAGGTGGTCGAACTGGTTGAGCTTGCAATTGAGCCTGAAGTTGAACCTTCGTTTGCAACAGGGCAGCGATTTGAGCTTGCATACCCATTTGGGCCACATGGTTTTTGGCCATTTGCTCTATGTGCTGAGCTTGCATAGCCACTTGCATGGTTCAAAATCTCAGTCTCAGTCGCGGTATCGGCTGGGCCGAAAAACCGATAGATATCGGTATCGGTCGCGGATATCAGTCCGTCGCGGTCATCGCGGTGTAAATTTTTTTTTAATCCAAAAAAATTCGCAAAAATATCCAAAAAATCCAGAATATTAGAAAATGCTGGAAAACTATATTTGTTTCCATTAATAACAACAATAAATCAAAATCTCGGTCACCTTAAGTTATGAGTCCTGTCTGTGTCGCAGACTCGCAGTTCACTGCTTTTTTCCAGTATTTGAGTATTTCATATAATGCAAACATTATTGATGCTCTGCTCATGATCAATTTATTAGTGTCAAATATAAGAAGATAAAGATAACATCATAAAGCACTTGGGCATCAAAATGTTCATGGTTTACCTGAAATTAGAGGGGACTCGTGTTGAGTACTAGTAGAGACTGATGAGTATGAGTGTATGACAAATTGACAGCCTAATACCAAGTGGAGTGTCACCCTGGCTCGATATCATCATCATCATCATCATTTCTTCGGTATTGGCTAAAAAGATATGCTCCATACTGCTGTGCAGCACTAGCACTACCATAACCATAACCATATTCAGATTGTTCTTGATAAGATGATGAACTATCTTGATCCCCTGTGTCTGTGGATTGGGATGGCTGGTTGTAATCAAATAGCATGAAATAGTTATGAGGGGCATAAATAGGTCGTCGAGGAACTGGTGGGGGAAGCCTCCCTTGCTCAATTAACATCTGTTCGATAGAAATAATCGGTGTTGGTGAAGGGGGTACCCAATTAGGGTCATATGAATAACCCTCATGCTGTCCATACATGGCACCTTGTTGGCCAACATAATCCCCATGTTGTCCATACATGGCACCTTGGCCAACATAACTTCCATGATGACCATGAGTAGCGGCGCCGGCGCTACTACTACCCCCTGCCACAGTCTGTCCAACATGTCTGACATAGCCACGGCGAGGATCTAACTCAGTAGCATGAGGGAAATGCTCAACTGTCTCATAAGTGACAGGCTCATCATCTCTATAATGACCCTCATCCCCGGGAGAGTCGGGTGAAATTCCTGCTGATGATGAAGAAGTAGAAATACTTGACTCACTCTCTTCATCCACCTCCTTTCCCCTTGGCTCACGTGTATTAGGTGCACTCCCCTGCTGCATTGTCAAGTTTATTTCTTCTATCCTTTCTGCAGCCCTCACTGGCTCAGGCCTATCCCCAGTCAATTCTTCTATCAACTACTCAAACTCTGGGTCTTGGTCTAACACCGGTTCTTCTTGTTCCTCCAACCATTGACCTAACACAGTATCCTCTTCTGAAAAGATATAGTCCAAATTAATTGGACAAAAATAATCCCGGTGATCCTCAAACTGTCTTCTCCTTCTATTTCTACTCCGGAGTTTGAGGTTGTAGTGAATGTAGACCAATTTATTTAGCTTTTGCATTGTCAATCTATTTCTTGGTCTTGTGTGGATAAATGAGAATGTGCTCCAGTTTCTTTCACAATTGGAAGACGATGTAGTTTGACTAATGACTTTAATAGCAATCGTCCTTAGTGCAGGAGCACTCTCTCCATAATTCAACCACCATTCAGCTGAAAAAAAATAGAAATGATATTAGAGTCAATAAAAAAATAATAAGTCCTTAAATAATATTGAGATGACATTACAATCAATACCAGGATAGGTCTGTGTCACAGCTCTCCGCGCAGTCGTCGTTTCAAAGCTTCCGGCCCGTACATTGTATATGTCAATCTGAAGATATTAACGTAGAAAAATAAATTAGAGAAATTACAATGTTATATACTTTTTTCCTTAATTATCCTACATTCCTACCTGATTAGTAGCCCAAATTGCTTCATCTGTACTTTGTCAATCTTTCAATTACATTTTTTAGTCCCAAACGAATTTCATTAGATATGTGTCCATCCGTAAATTGGGGATTAAAGAAGTATCCTGTAACAGTAAAACCAATGAATTTTAGTCATTGATAATTTAATATAGTAAGGACTGAGGACTGAGGAGAGAATGGAGAGTTGAATACAACAATTCAAGTATTAAAGGATATTCTTCACTTACCGGCAATGTGTAAATCATGTTTTAATTGTCGTCCCCATCGATCGTCAATGATCTTCCAAAACTTTTTGTAATATCTACAATCTCCTTGAATAGCCAGCTTTGATCTCTCCATGGCCTCATGTAAGAAGCCCATTGTTGGCTTATCATCGCCATCAACCAATCGAAGAACCTTTATTAGGGGTTCAAAAACATTTAAAACACCCTTCACATGAGGCCAAAACTTGTTGGACTCAATTGTTTTACATACTTCAACAGTAATGGGACTTGGCCTTTTTCCCCATTTTGAATTCATGAATTCATTTGATTTCATCAATCGGAGAAGTCCTTCTCTATACCTGTAAACACTTTCGATAGCAATGAAGTGGGTGGCAAATCTAGTGATGCCAGGCCGTAGTAATTCATGGTTGTCTGTATGCATTTTCATCATGGAAATGAGTCTATATGATTGATAAAAAAAATTGGTGATCTTCTTTATCTTACCAATCACAAACTTCATGACTTTTCCTTTTGCAATATCTTCAAGCATTAAATCCAAGCAATGTGCTGCACATGGAGACCAGAAAATCCTTGGCCTTTGTTTCATAAGCATCGTTCCTGCAGCCTTCATGTTTGCAACATTGTCGGTAACAACCTGAACTACAGAATCTGCCCCAACTTCTTCAATCACCTCATTCAATAACTTATTAATATATTTTACATCTTGAATGTAATCAGTTGCATCAACTGATTTGATAAACACCGTGCCCATAGACGAGTAGACTAGAAAATTCAAGAGATGACGATGTGTGATGGTCGTCCACCCATCGCACATTAGTGTGCAACCTCTTTCCTTCCATGCCCATTTGAAAGTTTGCACCCAAGCCTGTAACTCTTCATACTCTTTCTCAACACAGACATGCCCAATCTCATAAGGGGTAGGTGCCTTTATACCTGGACCATATTCTGCAGCTGCATCTAACATGGTGGTGAAATAAGGAGATGATGCCTTGTTGGGAGGAATGCCTCCATCCAAAAAAAACTTCCCAGCGGCTCCTGTTAGGGATTCTGTATTTGCAATTTGATGGATGCATTAACATATTCACATCATTTGAATTTACATTCATGCATTGTTTTAGAAAACCTTGAAATCTGGTTTTATACATGCATTGCTTTTAAGATTTGTAAAAGTATTGTTTTATGCATGTTTTGTTTCTAAACTTGGATGCATTGATTTTAGAATACAAACTCTTTTGAAAACCTAATTCTTTGTGCATTATATTTGGAAAATCATTTTGAGATTTTAGGTTTGAGCCTTGCATACATTCACCATTTTCAGAATCAGTTTTGTATGCATTTTCATTTGAAAAGAGTTTTTAGATATCAAGCTAGCCTTTGGATTTAAAGTTTCGAATCATTTTAGGCTCTTTGTGTTTCATGTTTTTAATCATCTTAGATTGATCTAAAACATGTTATTCAAGCTTGATTTAGTGGCCAAAAGTTCCCCCAAGAAATACTTTGAAAAATTGCATTTTTGGGAAAACAGGACTTTTACCGGCGGAAAAACCACTTTTACCGGCGGTTTTTGTGTCCACCGCTAAAAGCAGTTTTTTAAACGGTCATTTTTTTTACCGTTGTGTGTTCATGGTCGACCGAGGCCTCTTTGCAGGTCGACCGAGGACTAGCCGTTGGGCACTTTTTGGCTATAAAGTCCATTCATTTCCAACCTTTTTCAAGGCTTGACACATGAACTTTTGAGACCTTTTTGGAGCCAAGGAAAGGGGAAGAAGTTGGAAAGGCTAGAGGGCTATTTGGAAATCAAATACTTGAGTTTTAAAAAGGTACACTTTACTTGTATTTTGATTTCCATTAAAATGAAATCCATGCACGCTTAAATCTTTGAATTCTCACTTATGCATGATTTCTAGAGATGTTTAGCAAACTCTTTATCATCTTTGGAACATTAGAATGAGTTGCAAACTCTCTAAACTAAATCACATGCTTTCTTAGATTTTAATATTCATACAACTTGTTTGTTTCATTTCTTCAAAGTTGTTTGAATCTCTTATGTGATTAGTTTTATCTTCAATCATCATTTTATAAGCTTTGATTTTAAAATGCATCATGCATTCATTTAAGAGCTTCATTGTTGAAATAGATTGAAGAAAAGCATTCATACACTTGTGCACACACTTTAACTTGTTTTAGTGTATGTTTGTAAGTTGAATTAAACTTTCATATTAGCCTATGTAGAGGCAATTCAATTGTGCTTAAATTGTATCTCTTGGAGTGTTCTTTTGTGAAGACACCTTCTTTGAGAAATCTCTCATTTGTAAAGGTTATTGCTTAGCCTAAGAAAAGCATCTTGTAAGGTTATTGCTTAGCCTAAGAAAAGCATCTTGTAAAGGTTATTGCTTAGCCTATAAAAGCACATTGAGAGGTTGTTGTTTAGCCTAGAAAAACAACATTGTAAGGGTTATTGCTTAGCCTAGTAAAAAACATAAATAGTGGAAATCCGGTGGGGTGATTAGATCACAAGCCGGTAGTGGATGTAGGCATTGAGGCCGAACCACTATAAACCTTGGTGTTGTGGTGTATGCTTGTGGTGATTCATTTATTAGCTTCCGCATATTGTTTGATTAATCATCACATGTGACTAGTTTTTGTTAAGAAGTTAAAATTGGTTTAAATTGGTCACAATTGTAGCTCACCCTATTCACCCCCCCTCTAGGGTTAGGATCCCAAGGACTTTCAATTGGTATCAGAGCCTCGTGCTCTATCTTATAGGATCAAGTGTTTGGAACTCTTGTTTAGGTGTAAAAACCTAGAGTTAAAACCCTAGATTTGTGTTTGCATGAAAATCATTAAGATGAACTCCACTATGCTAAACTTTGTAGATTCTTCTAGACCCCTCATTCTTCCTTCTTTTGGAGATTCAAACCCTCAAATTAATGAATCTCAATATGAGTCAAAAGAAGAAGAAAATGATTATGATGAAGATGATCTTCAACAAGCCTATAATGAATTATATAAAGTTTCCTTAAAGCTTGAGAAGAAAAACAAAAGTTTAAGAGAAGAATCTATGAATCTAAACAAACAATTAGTCTCTTCAAAAGATGAACTTAGAGAAAAAGAAGAAGTAATAAAATGTTTGGAATCTAAGTTCATGATCTCTTTAAATAACTTATCTAATATCAAAGATGAACAAAATGAGATCAAGCTAAGTTATGATGATGTTAAAAAGGAAAACTTAAACCTAAGAGATCAAGTAAAAAGGCAAGACACAGACTTTATCAATTTAAAATCCAAGTTGACAATTTCCATGGAAAACATGTCAAATGTTCAAAGTAATGTAAAAACTCTAGAACTTGGATCTAATATAGTTAATGAACTTAAAGCTAAGTTAAAACTTGCCAGTGAAGAGCTAAGCAAATATAAGGAAATTGAAAATGAACTTTCAAAAGTTAAAAATGAAAATTCAATCCTTATAACCAAAGTCACTCAACTTGAAAGCTATAAACAAAAGTATGAGTGCAAGTTTACCCAAAGTGAAGATAGACTTGAAAAATTATTTAAATTGGGTAAACCTCATGGAGATAGGACGGGTCTTGGATTTAATAGGAATATGTCTCATGACCCTAAATTCACCAACACTTTTGTGAAAGGTGAGTCCTCTTTCTCTAGCACTCTTTCTCCTTTGCCCAAAACTAAATGTATTTATTGTGGCATTGAAGGGCATTTTAGGTTTGAGTGCAAATTAAGAAGAAGCCATGTGTCTAAACCCATCTTTGAACCCAAAAAGGTAGAATCTAAATCTATGAAGGGTAAGACACTAAAAATCAAGGAAGACTCCAAAAAGATTAGACAAGTTAAACCATTTAAAATGGAGTCTCCTAAGATAGATTCTAAGAAGTTTAAACAAGTTAAACCAAGTTTAAAAGAATCTATAAACAAAAAGCTTCTCAACCTATCTCCCTTATATCAACTCATGAAAGAACTTTTGAATAAAGTAACAAAGTTAAATCTAAAATTCAAAAGTCAAATGAAGGGAGAATATAAGAAGAAGAGAAAAGTGAAACAATCCCCTAAGAAACAAACTCACCAACATCAAAAGACTAATCACCAATCTAAGCTAAATTTAGTCAAATCTAAATATCATGGTGATAAGTTCAAATTGAAAATTTATCAAGTTAAATCTCCTTTAGTTGGTGAGACTTCCAAAATAGACCTCAAAGTTCAACACTCCCAAGACCTTAGGTGGATTCCAAAAGTTGTTTACTTAGACAAACCTTAAGGCCTTGAACCTCATTGACCAACCTATTCTTTTTAAGTTAAATCACTTTGTTGGTCATGTTGCTTTGCATTTTGTTCTTTCTTAGTTACATTTATTAAAATGCAATGTTTATTTATGATCATTTGATTTTGTTTTCATGCACCATTCTTGTTACATATCATGGTTTTCAAAATCTTTTGATTATAATTACATCATGTTTGATTTGCTTTTTGCACACATATGTCTTGCATTGCATTTCTTTACATGATTAATTGATTGTGTTTTTAAAAGCTTTCATAGCTAATTTATTCATGATCAATTGTTGTTGGATCATTTGTGTAGATGTCATAGTAATATTATTTGAACAAATGATTTGAATCAACTTAAGTTTTTCCATGGATTTCTTAGTTATACTTTTATATGGAAAACCATTGTCTTGAAAAATCAACTTGTATGTGTTTCATTTAAGTTATATCTTTTAAAAATACAATTTTGAAAATTGATCTTCAAAATCATTCTTTTTATGCTCATTGTTGGAGTTTGTTTATCAAAATGATTTGAAGATTGGTTGAATGGAAATGCCTATAACATCATTAGTTATATTCATCTAAAGCATGTTCCATGTTTTCATTTCCTTTTCTTTTGGTTTCATTATCTTAGAAATGGAAATGTATGTTGTTTGCATCCTTGCTTGTTTATTTACATTCTTTTTATATGCAAATGACTTTTGGTTCCATGTATGGTTGTGATCTTAGTTTTATTTGTAGAAACCATACTAGAACCCAAATCCATCCTCTATGCCTTATAGTCATATCTTTTTGGATGGTTATGATGTTGACTCATGTAGATTCTCTTGGTATCATCCTTATACATGTTTCAACTTCATAAGTAGTGTTCTTAATCATATGAAACTCTTTGAAACCCATTTCTCATATTTCTATATGTTTGATGGATATCTTAGATGTTGAATTCATATGATTTTGACACTTTGGAAATTGCATGCTTTACCAAGTCATATTCTTTTGCATTGCAATTTGCCTTGTTCATCACTATGCTCAATAGTCACATCTTTAAAAGTGATGAATATCCATTTATGATGCTTGATGGAATTTTGTGTTTGTCACATCCTTGCTTTTAATCATGTTGTCAAATTCAATTGGTTTCATTTGGTATAACTTTCCATTGATTTCATATCCAATTGATATCTTATCTTGTGTATGTGATAGACCTTGTGTACATTGGTTTGATCTTCATAGTTATATATTTACATTCCATGTCACACACCATTAGCATCATAATGTTCATGTTGCCACCTCTTTTGCTCTTATAGGTATATCTCTTGACCACCATGTTTATGTGTTCATAATATTGGTTGGTTATTAGTTGAGGTTGGCTTCATGATTGAATTTCATTTCACTCATTCTTGCACATTAATAGTCATATTTATTGTTTGAATAAAATGATTTCAAATCTTACATAGCATATGATTTTCATAGTTATATTGATTGATGCTATGTTTAGTAAACCCCATTGCATCATGGATAACTCTAATTTGGATTTTCCCTAATAGTTATATCTTTAAATCCATTTTAGAGTGATTGTGTTTAATAGACTCATCTTTAAATCTCAATTGGTATTCTTTGTTTTTCCAATTGGTATCCATGATTGCTTTTCCCATTAGACCTTGCTTTCTTTTGGAAATTTGATCATAATGTGCTCTCTAGTTAAATGAATCTTATCATTTCCTTGAAGTTGACCCTCATTTGGTTGAACCATCTTCTTCTTGCACCTAATAGTTAAATCATTGTCAAAAGTTTGACAAAAGAAGAGAATGGATTGAGGGGGAGTGTAAACCTTCATAGGAAGTATTAGTGTTGATCAAATTGACCCTAGGATTGCCTTTGAGCCCTTAGAGATTAATTCCACACATGATAGCCTGTTATGTAATTCACTTTCGATTTCTTTTGTTAACAGGTGCTACTAAAAGGTATTTTCCTTATTTCATGTGTGTAGGTACCTTTGCAATTTAATGGCAAAGGGGGAGAAATCCCCAAAAAATGATATATTCTAATTCAAATATTAAAAAATCCGAAAATAAAATAATTAAAATAAAAATCTAAATCATGTTTATGACTAAGAATAGAGGTAGATCTATCATCTACACACTATTAGTAAGACTTTGGTATCACAAATATTCTAACAAGTAACAAAAATTAATTTTTGGAATTTTTTTTTAATAAAATCATTTTCAAAATCCTAAATATATAAATCTAACATGAAAGTATGTAGATCAATCATTTACACATCATACAATGATAATTAATCATTAAAACAACATATTTATGATGAAATCCCCAAAAAATGATATATTATAATTTAAATATTAAAAAATCCGAAAATAAAATAATTAAAATAAAAATCTAAATCATGTTTATGACTATGAGTAGATGTAGATCTATCATCTACACAATATTAACAAGTCATTAAGCCTTTGGTATCACAAATATCCTAACAAGTAACAACAATTATTTTTTGGAAAACAAAAATTAATAAAATCATTTTCAAAATCCTAAATATATAGATCTAACATAAAAGTATGTAGATCTATCATTTACACACCATACAATGATCATGAATCATTAAAACAACATATTTATGATGAAATCCCCAAAAAATGATATATTATAATTCAAATATTAAAAAATCTGAAAAAAAAATTGAAAAAAAAAGTTCAAAATCATGTGTATGAGTAG
This sequence comes from Cinnamomum chago, assembly GCA_038049695.1. NCBI lineage: Eukaryota > Viridiplantae > Streptophyta > Magnoliopsida > Laurales > Lauraceae > Cinnamomum > Cinnamomum chago. The sequence goes on from CP142458.1 coordinate 39,699,036, forward strand.
ATCTAGCATGAAAGTATGTAGATCTAACTTCTAAATGAAGAAAACAACACAATTACACAAGTGAGTAAGTGACAAACCTCTATGCTTCATGCCTTCATCTATAAAAAAATAAAAAAATAAAAAAACACATAATATGCTTTAAGTTGATTTCCTCTTACCTTAGATAATATTTTCTTCAAAAAATAGAAGTGAGATTTGAAAATATGCAAGAGAGATGGTGGCTGCTATGGCTAGTAAAGAGTTGAGAAGAGAGGAGAAGAAGATAAAGATGGGAGAAGAAATATAAAAATTAGGATTTCTCAAGCCTTTATATATATCTCGGCCGATATATCGGCCGAGATATTGAAATCCCGAGATGAAGTTCATCTCGGCCGAGATGGGCCGAGATGATGGAGAATTTAACCCGAGACTGATATCTCAGCGAGATATCGGCCCGGTATCGGCCGGTTTTTAAAACCATGGCCACTCGTACCTCGTGGCTCCTTACTAATTGCTCCAATATAGCAGTCATCCTAGAATCAGCATCCGATCCTGGAGGAGGATGTGTATTACCATCATCGACGACAACTTCAACAAAGTTATCGCTCCCCGATCCAGATGCCATCTGAAAATAATAAGGAAAGGTAAGATACACATCTATACCATTCCGTCCCATACACATTACACACAGTAAAAGCAATAACACAAATCCAAGGGTGGATTTGTACGCAATTCAACGTTCCTCACAACGTGCTTATAGTTTTCTAAGTCTTTTAAGTTTTCCCTTGTTCTTAACTAGGCTCTGATACCATACAATAAGTATGTCACGACCCGAGCCCGAATTACGATAACCCCGTACCGTAAGCCCATACTTACTCCCGGAAACTCCGAATTAACCGAAGTTAAAATGGAATCCACAAGGGATATCATTCTCAATAAACCTATCAATTACACAATTTTTGCAGAAATATCTACATTTGACAAAAATCAATTTACGATTTACATTTATACAAAATAAAGTCCTAATACATGTATCACTTCCATCATAGTTTGTCAATCGGTGCATATCCAACACCATACAATAACAATTAATTACATTCCATAAATGAATGTACAAAATAATGTTCCAAAACATTTCTCAAAATATTAGAGTTCTTTCTCGCACTCGGATGCCCGCATCAAATGGCATCCCGACCGTTCCATTTAATTAGTCCTCCTGGAGGAACCGGAGCGGTCTCCTCCGCCGGCACTAGGGGCGCTGCTGCATCGACAACGGCAAACGGGCCTGCGATGTCATCAATAACACTAATAAACACGACGGTTCAACAATGTATAAACAGTTCTTGTAATAGCACATGTTAATACATATACTGAATTCATTAAATCCATTTGGTAACAATTACCATTCTAGACAAATCTAGATAATTTCTACAATGACAATATGTAAACACAAGAATTGATCAATAGACATTTACAAGATAGTCACTATCATAGCTTTCATTCATTCATTTTATTTAATTTACCATCTCCCCTCAAAGGAAGGATTCATCTTCCAAACGGAAGGCATCAATCAATACCCATATATATGATCGGAATATGTGGGACTTACTAGTGTCCGGGCCAGGGACAACTAACATCACCACGGAGCTCCGGAACGCCCCCAAATCCATCTGCTGCAGCAGGATTAGTCATTTATTTCATTTATCAATTCATTAAACTCCTTTAGAGTTCTAGTACAATAGCTGGGTAAGGCCAAACCTAAGTGTTAATGTCTTTCTAATTATTGATTCAATTCATTTCAATAATTCACTTCATAATAAGAGAAGGGAATAACGTTAGTACCAATCTCACTAGATCGGGACCCAACAATGTGAAATACGATACAATGAGAGATCTTACTACTCGTTTATGACTTTACTCAATCTAAAACAACCGTTTGGATGTAACCATTGGTTTCCAAATGCACGTGTTATTCTCGATGGACATCACATTCATATTTACCATGTGCATTGTATAGTCCCCATAATTATCACCCATGGAGGTTTAGTCTTAAAACTAATTTAAAAAGTACTCTTACTTACAGGAAGTACTCCAAGTTTATGTGTACTCTGAATTTTCACTTACCATCAACGTATGTACCTGTATCAGGTTCGCTCGAGCGAGTCAAGTTCGCTCGAGCGGACACCTCACAGAACGTTGGTCGCTCGAGCGCACCCCATGTTCTCTCGAGCGAACTGTCTGGAACGATTTCACTCTGAAACAGAACCTTGGTCACTCGAGCGACTCTATGTTCGCTCGAGCGAACTGTCCAGAGTTTCAACTCCGAAAATTTGATTCTTTCTCTCTTCTTTTACACTCCTTTCTCCATTATTCATCCACAACCTACAATAGTAATGGGACCTCCTGTCCCCTCCTCACACATCATCAATCACCAAAGCAATACTTCTAATGATTCAATAGTCATCCACAAAACCCATAAACAACTCCAAAAATCAATGGAAATTGCACAAATCCATGAAAAACTAAATGCATTTCTACAACAAGTAATGCTAATCACAAGAAATGCTTATACTTGCCTCTCTTGAAGTCAATGAACTCAAAGCTCTCTTTTACTTAGCTTGGCTTGGGATTACAATCCCCAAATCAAACCCTAATCCCATGAAAACATGAAAATATACAACTCATGAGCTATTTGAGCTAGAAGTCTCTACAAAACAACCAATGAAACTTAGAAATCCTAAAAGAAGACCAACTACTTACTTGTAGCTCCAAGCAAAGAGATTTTAAGCTCTAACGCTTCAAAAATGGGGAAAGGACTTTAGGAAGAAGATGAAGGTGGAGCCTTCTCTCTCAAGCCACTCAAACCACTCATAATCTCACCTTTGATGAAGAGGAATGGAAGGGAAAGGGAGAAGAGAATGGTGCTTAAGGTTTTCCTCAAGGTGAAATGAATGAAGAAGCTATTTCATTCTAATATAAGGACTCCTCACACTAAAAACCCCCTTTTATTGAGCATAATTACATTTTGAGTCAAATGAAGCCTCATTTGGTCCATTTGAGGTCAAATGGAATCACGTTTATTATGAAAGTTAACGTACTATTCGTGTAACGCCCCAATTCCGGATACCGATAAAGTCGTTCAAATATCCGAAGTTGGCGCGCTACGTCCCGGAAAATCCGAGAACTTCCAAGATCGTAGGTCCGTAGTGAGGTCCAATTAAAAACTTTTGGACGATATACTAACGTTAGTTAAATTGCGGAAGCATAGCAAATAATGCGGAAGCAATGAGTATCAATATATGTATTTAAATGAGAGCTGAACAGCAGTCTAGTTTAAAGGTATTAAATGTTAAGAGCAAATGTTAATTACATTTATGATAACTACCCGGCTCGCTTACAAAATTCTCTCAAACTCAAATTAAAGTAATCACTCAAAACCTTGGTAGTAGCTCTCCGTCCTCCGGCTCGACATCGAGGTCGGCCGGGCCCCACGCAAACTCTCCAACTACGGGGGCTTCTACGAGTGCAAGCGCATCCTCTGCGATCTCTGGGTCAAGGCCTAAGAACCAAAGATGGGTCAGATCTAAAAGATCTGGCAAGTCACAGTATACAAGTAACACAGGACATATGTATCAAAAGAATAGAGACAGGTATATAATTTAAAGAATAACAAGGTAATTGAACTAGGCAGTTGAGCAAGATAAGCATAAGGAATCAGGATAAATATACAACATCTAATCTAATACCAAATGGCACATTCACACAAGCTGGAATACCGCGGGATATTATGCCGCGGCCCTCCCATACTGAATACAGTTGCGGCGGGGAATCTCACCAGTGCTGGGAATTACTAATCCCGTAAATCACTCATCAATCTCATCACACTCATCACTCAAAGACCGGACCCTGTATCACACCGTCCGTCTTAACAACACAGCTCATCATGATAGCTTCTCAACACTCATAATAGCTCCTACCGGGGATGATCAGTCCACAGGCTGAGCTTAAATCAACCGAGTGAATGTCTATGCCGACTCAAGAATAACTCTAAGGGTCTGTATCTGTCTAGGCTTTGCCTTGCGTGAACAAGGTCCTAACCAAGTCTCTAAGAGGTTCATATATCCATCCGTCTATGGATTACAATCCAAGTCCGAGCCCACTCGTTGGATCCATATCAAGGCCCATCAACACATGACCTGGTCTAGAATCGTCCAAACGAGGCAACATATCCATTTCTACTGATAAATAGCTCATTCTCAATCATCATGAGTTATAATCCCAATATAAACTACCTCTTCCATCTAAGGGTTCACATAACCATACTTAGGCCCAATAAGGGCCCGCCTAGCCACAGACATGGGTTAGTGTTCTCTAAATCATACTATCGGGTCACCTCTAGATATCCTAGGTTCAGGTCATCCATTTCCATTAATTAACAGTTATTAACTACACTAAGGATATAAGAATGACAGTAATAAACAAGTGAAGTATGAACTTCAATAAGGGAATCAATAGGGGAAATACAATAGTCCAACCTAGGTAATGGACCACATTCAGGTTCGGGTCCATCTCCGGTAATTTGATCTCTAAATGAAGTCTCAGATGCCATAGGATACTGTGTTTGGTGCTCCGGAGGTTACGTGCATCATTGACGACATTTAATAATCGAATCATCTTAGTTTAAACGACCAAAACCCTAATCGGTGGTCCCCACGAGTCAAGGTTGAGCCACACCGTTGACTCGGGCTTAGTATATTGATAAATGTCCATTTGGATGGTCAATGGGCCCCACAACTGATCAAAACTCCAAACTTCTAAAAACTGAAAAATCACTGATCCTAGTGTGCTCGGTCGACCTGGGCAGGGCCCGGTCGACCGGGTACACTGGGGGTTGACCCCCAGGTCGACCTGGTGTGCAGTGTGCTCGGTCGACCTCCTGGCCTGGTGGGTCAACCGAGTGCACTGGAAAAACTGGTTCAGGCCTCCTGGAAGACTTAGCTTGTTTTCAAAGGTTCCTAATGTGTCCGGTTGACCTCCTGGCCTGGGTGGTCGACCGCATACACCAAAAACCTTGGAAAGAGTGATGTCCCAGCTTTTAGACATTTTTCAGTGCATTTCCTATGGCTCGGTCGACCTAGAGCAGGGCTCTGTCGACCTGGCACACATGATGTCTGGTTTTAAGAGAAAAACCAACTCTTAGCTATTTCCTGCAAAAATAGTGTGCCCGGTCGACCGGGTACACTGAAAACTCAGTCTGCAGGAAGAATTAACTGGGAGCTGTTTTCTCCCAGTTTGCAGTGTGCCCGGTCGACCTTGGCAAGGCTCAGTCGACTGGGTACACTGAAATTTCAGGTTTGCAGGATTTTTAACTGAGGTTTAATTTTCCATAAAATTTAGTGTGCCCGATCGACCTGCCTGCAAGCCGGTCGACCGAGTACACGTGGAACTGGGGAAAACCCAGATTTCAGGTTCTTCTCCATTTCAACCCGTTTTTCCACCAAATCACTTCCAATTACTCCCAAACTTCACCATATCACTGAAAAACTCAAAACCACTACAATGCCGATCATCCAACACTAATTAGGCCCATTGATCTTCCAAATGGTGTGAAACCCATCCATCAATGTCCAACCATCCATTTATTCTAAGCTCCATGTAAAACTAGCATATAAACATTAAACTGAATTGAAATACAGAATCAAGGAAAACAGAAATACATGTTCTATGTTAAATCAGATATTGTGCTTGCCTTTGATAGGAATAGAAGGTTGTAGATATAGAGGAGAAGAGAAAGAACCAATCCAAGCAAGAAGATGAAGAAGAAGCAGCTCTTAGTGTTTTTCTCCAGCACAACAACAGTCCAGAACTTAGAAAAAGAAGAGAGGAAGGAGAATAAATGAGAGAGGAATAGTAGTAGGGTTTTCCTTGGGAATAGTGCTGGTTTTATAGATTTGGGGATTGGCTAATGACTGAAATGGCCTTTCGGGTTGTATAGGATTAGGGTTAGGGTTAGGGGCAAATGGGTCTTTAGGTGGGGAAAGTTCTAGAATGGTGCTTTTAGGAAAACCCCCCTATAGAAGAAGCTAATTCCTAGCTAGGGCCTCCACCAATCTATTAATCCTAGAATTACAAAAGACTCCCTAAAAACCCTAATACTAATACATCTAGCTAGGCTAATCTAACTCAACTTAGGAGATTAGTACATAACTACCCTGATTAACCCCTAATTAACATAATTAGCTAGTAATTAGTATTCAAAACTCAATTAGAGGGCCCACAAGGGGTGGGGCCTCACAATTCGAGATACACACGTTGGTATCCCGGATTTCCGTATTCGACGAAATACGCGAAAACCCGTATTTACGAAGAAGTCCTTAGTCTACCTTGTTTGAGTCTAAACTCATTCTAACCAACTCAATTTCATTTCATTATGCTTAATGTATCATTTGAGACTAATTTGTCTCTCTTCGGTCATTAATCTTCATTAACCCATTTATCCATGCCTAATTAGCATTAATCTCAATTAATTAGCCTTAATCATGATTAGTTTGGATCGGGATGTAACACATTGCTATTGAATCCGAGAGCGGTGAAAAAGGTTGGGTTATACATCTAGTCGGTATTGCGATCTAAGAGGGTAACAATTATAAATTTGACATTTGGGAATAATTTGGCTTGGATTTTTATAGAACTCATAAAAATAATTTTTTTTAGCCTAAAATAACATTAAATATGGATCCAGAACGTTGAAAAACCTTAAGGTAGTCATACAGATCAAAATGGAGAAGTTTTGGGGTAAAATCATAATTTTGGAGAAAATAAATTTTTTTGGTCCTGTGAACAGTACCCAACGCGAATTTTAGCCCTTATAAGCCCATTTTCACCTCCATTTCTCTCATTTTTCTTATATCTCTCACCCAAAACTCCTCCACCCACCTTAGAACTTGAGAGAGAAAGTGAGATGAAGATAGAAGAAGGGCTCTATGGCTTGAGCTTGGCTTGAGAATCTTGGAGATTAAGTTTGGAATTCTTGATTCTTAGGTGGGGTTTTCCTCTCTCTTGCATTTACATTCACTACAAGAAAATTGATAATTAGCGGCGGTTTATTTGTCTGTCACTACATTTAATATTATGGCAAGTACAGCGGTGGAAAATGTATTTTGCTGCTAATAAGCACATATTGCAATGGAAATTGTATTGTGCTGCTATTAAAGAGAGTTTTTATTAATATATAGTGGCAGAAATTATATTTTGCTGCTATTAAGCTTATTAAAAACTATTTCTCTATAACAGTAGAACGTACATGCCGTCACTACAGCTACTACATCTATCTACTAATACTACTAATATTTATACGTATAGCGGTGGAACGTATATTCCGTCACTATATCTACTCTATTAATATTTATACGTATAGCAGTGGAAAGTATATTCCGTCACTAATACTTCGGAAAATGTATTATGCCATGTATAAAGGTAATCAGTATACTATGTATAAACGGTGCATTCTTTCATTTATACTATGTATAAAGCATTCCGTCAGTATACTATGTATAAACGGTAATCAGTATTCTGTTGTCAGTATACTATGTATAAAGGCTAATCAGTATAATTACCGTATTCTGTTGTCAGTATACTATGTATAAAGGCTAATCAGTATATTGTTATCAGTCCGTATAGCAGCGGAAATATGCTTACTGCTGCTATACATTCCCCTATATGCGCCCGTTAGCACAGTCCAGTCCCAAAAACCCTACAGCTTCATCATCACCGTTAGCAGCGTCCTCGCCTTCTTCACTTCTTCACTTCTCTCACCTGGGGACCTCATCTGTCCCCATTTTCCTCTGCAAAGCTTTTTTCTTAATATCTGCCCACGGTCTGTCCCTAGAACAATTCTTTTTCCTTCTTTCAACTCTCGGTCATCTCAGGACACTCCACTCAGCCTCACACTCGGAGAAGAAAAGAAAAGAAGACGGAAGAAAAAGCACGCTGCTTCCGATCAGATCTCCAACTCCAAAGCATTCCTCCCATACAACAACAACAACAAGAAGAAGGTAAAATCTAGTTCCCTGCATCTTCCGATCTTCCATCTTTGCTTCTTCTACTTCAAGGATCTGCTTTTAGTTCCATCTCCTTCCTTTTTTCCGGGGCTTAACGGTTGTGATCTGGAAAAAAGAAAGGCGATCTTAGGGCTTTAGGAGTAGTAGTTTTGCTTCTTGATCATCTGATTACGTTAGGGTTTTTTTATGGCTTTAAGGCATGAATGCCGGAATGCTGCTGTCTTTCGTGAGTTGGAACGGGGTTTTCTGCTGGTAGGGAGAGTTTTGAGCTTGTGATTATGTTTTGAAATGCTTGATTTCGTTTCAGTTTCTTCCAGTTGCTTTGGATTCTTTCCCTTGAATGCCGGTTTTCAGCTGAATGTCCTATCCTAGAGTTTGAAGAGCTGGCTGGAGCCTTTTTGGTCTTGTGATCCTTTCATTTTTGTTGTTGCTCTTTCCTTTTTCTTTTATTTGTTTGTTTTTTGAGCTTGTGATCGGTAATAGAAACATTTTTTTCAACTTTGAGATCTTGTTTTGAAAGATGGCCTTATTGATTTTCTGTGAAGTGATTTGGTTAGTCATGAGGCTTGCGGTAGAGATTTTCGTGCATTTAGGCTTCCGAGATCTAAGTTTGCCCTGGAAAAGTTGGGGTTTTTCTCTGCATTTTAATTAAAGTATATATATATATATATGTTAATTTCAGGGAAAAGGAAAAGAGCAGATCCGATCCACTGTTGCTTCAGAAATCAGAATATATCATGTACTGAGAATTTCAGTTACATCAAATTTAATGCAGAAAAACCGAAGGTGTTTTTTTTATTTTTTTTTATTTTAAGATGTGGCCTTGTTCTAGATGATGTGATGTGAACCATCATATTTTTTTGGTTTTCTTCTGAATGGTTTTTTTTTTGACTTGTGTTAATGTTCTTTGTCAGTCAATTAGGTCTTCCTGTTCCTGAGAAGCATATTTCAGGTTCTGGCTTGATTTTATTAGAAAGGTTAATGCAAGAGGTTGACCTTTAATTCATTGATCTCTTCATGGTTGAAATACTGTAATTTCTCTGTTTTCTAAACATCAAGTGAATTTGATAAATTGGAAGTTGGGATGGCTTTCTGGAAAAGCTCTGCAGCTTGTTTTGATTAGGGATGGTCTGGCTTCGTGATTTACTTTGTAGGAGCCTTTCTGTGGTTAGTATGTTTTCTTCCTACCTATTTTTCAAATGTATAATAACAAATCAACTCTGGACATGGAGCCCATTTGGGATTTGGAGCACGAGTCCAAATCAGATTCCTAAAATATCTCAAAATCACATTCCCACAAGTCATTCTTAGTGTCATAAGCCCTAGCTACTTATCTCTCTTATTATGTCAAATCTAATCACACCTTTTCATTTGAAAGTATCTCTCTCAAAATCTCAGTCCTTACTTAGTTTCATAAATACCTACAATCTCTCTCTCTCTCTCTCTATATATATATATATATATATATCTATCTATTTCTATCTCATTTGGATTGTTAGGGTTTCCAGGTTCTGTTTTAGGGAAGAAGGGGGTGAGTGTGGATTTCTTGGATTATTTAGGAATTGAAGGGTTGGGATTTCATTGCGTGGGTGATTTATTTTTGTTGCTTGTCGGTGGGTCTGGATGAATGGATGGTCGAGAGATGGGTCCCACTGGAAAGCTTTAAGTACATCGGTACATGTTCTTGCTGCAACACAGAAATGGAAGGTGATGTTTCTAGGAGCCCTGTTTTTGAGAGGTGACTACAAGTATTTGAACCAGGGCCTTTTATCTTAGGCTTTGAGTTGTGTATGTGAGTATCGGGTTTTGAACCATGTGCCTGCCCATGTTTGTTGATCAATGTAATTACATTACATGTTTGGCTAAATGTCAAAGATGCTGCACAAAAAACTTTGGGGTGACATGTGATTCCTTTGTTTTTTTTTATTGTTCATATCTATTCTCTTTGAATAAGCGCGAATCCGACAATCTAATTTGCAGGGTAAGGTAGCAGCGGAAAGGGAGGATTTTGGATAATCTACATAGTGGAATCTAATCTCTATGGCTATGTGATCCTTGCTTACTAGTGGCACTTCCAGTTTGAATTGGATTGAGGTCTGAACTCATTAACCATTTGTTCTTTAGTTCAACCATCATCATAATCATCACAATTACTGTTTAGTTTACTGCAATAAATTACTCTTCTACTTGTGGGAGTTGATTAAACTAGGATAGAATGTCAAATAAGCAAAAAGTGACGGGGTGCATTTGCAGAAAAGACGCTGGGCTTCACTCTATTTTATTTTTATCTGTTCTTAGTGGATATAGCAGTTGATGATTTCTCTCAAAGGCTGGGGCTGCTGTTGCTCTTCAGCAGCATCTGCTCTGCTTCCAGAAGCAAAGAACATGGCTTCCCAACACTACCCATTTCACCAAATCTCTTAAAACTCGTCGTATCCATCTCATCTCAGCTTCTTCTTCTCCTTCATCTCAGTCATCAGAAACAAATACACAGACACCAGAGTCATGTGTCAATTTGGGTCTCTCCCTCTTCTCCAAAGGACGAGTAATTAAACTTCTTCTCCCAAGTTTCCTTTTGTTTTTTTCTATCTCTATCCCACATTCTCGTTAAACCCATGCTGTATTAGCCTTAATTCTAATGTATCTTCTGTTCTTTCATTCAATATCATCTGAAAACCAATGTTTGGCGAAATGGGTGGTCTTAGTTAATGTATCCAAGGGAATGGGTAGCCTTTATATTAGTATTATTTTTTGTTTATCCAATAGATACTTTGGTTTCTGCATTTGTCCATGTGTTTTCTGTTCTTTTTTTTTTAATTTCATCTGAAAACCAAAAAATTGAGAAATGGGTTGTCTCAGGATTTGTGTTTTTAATGTTTTTGTTCATTGAGTGGAGTGTAGTTGTGATTCTTAACATTTAATCTGCTTCATGAAATGGGTAGTCACTGTTTTGGCATTATTCTCCATTTACCAAATAGAAGTTTTGGTTTGTAGCTTCTTTTCTTGTCTTTGGTTCCAATTAGTTTTACTGTTTTCACTAATATGATGCTTTAGTATGTAGGGGTCAAACAATTCCTTGACTTTGTATTGTTCATGTACAGATTCCCGTACCTCGGGTGGCCGTCGATGGATATGGCGGCGGAGATGGGGAGGAGTTGGAATCTGCACAGACGAAGCGGGCTGTGTTGCAGTGGATGGCGGCTGTTGCGTCCCTGGCAGCGGAGGAGTTGGTGAGGAAGTTGGAGGCTGGGGGCTTGAAGGAGGTGAGAATTTGAATGTTTGGTTTGGTTGCTGTTATCTTTGTTTGTGTTGTTGAATGATTGAACCTCAAATCTTGGTTTTCTGAAGGAACCATGAAGAATCATATCTTACTCAATTGAGTTAAATGCCCTAATCTCGGGAGTACAATGAACTGATAGTTCTTACTCTTCGCATCAATGGAATTGAGTTTATTTCGCTACTTCGATGATCATGTTGTAATTTTAAAGCTCATGGTAGTTTTGGCTGCAATTGGCATATGAATTTGTTATACTACGCGGCAAATGTTACAAAATGTATGGTGGTTCCCCCCGGCAAATTGCAAAAGCCATTGTTTCTCCGTGGTGTCGAATAAAGGCGGGGGAATCAGTGAGGTATCATTTATTGGACACATGGGTATTGATTGTCACTCTAGGGATTTCTATGTTATTCTGTCTGTGAGAACAATTAATGGCCATGAAATATAACCCATTTTCGGTCTGACACTCCATTTCATGGGGATGTTATTTTAGATTTGGATGCTGATAATGCTCTTGATGGATGACTTGCTTTCAAATTGATAGAGCTCATTACACTGAATATTGCCAACAGTGATTTTGTTAGAAGCCTGAAGTAGTGGAAGTGATAGCACTTGGAATGTGGGGGATTAACCATTCTTCTTCTTAGCTGCCATTCTATTATGAAATAAAAATGATATAAAGATTTAAGTTTAGTGTTTAAATTTCTTCTACTGTTAATTCATTAGAATTGTTTTGTCGATGTATGTTGTACTTGAGAGCTTGATGAGAATGCTGATTTCTTCTGTTGCTTCCTGGATATTTTGCATTTGGTCTTGGTTACTAGCAGTTTGAGGTCTTTTTTTGGTAATCTCAGGATGCCTCCGGGGAAGCAGTTGAGGATCATGAAGGAGAAGATCACGCTTCTTCCACGAGCAAAGTGATGTGTCGAATGTTCTTTTCAGGTGAAAGTGAAGGCAGCAATAGAGCAATGAGGATGCTCTCATGCAGATTATGCAACAAAAAGTACCACCGGAAATGCTTGAAAAGTTAGGCTGCATTCAGAGGTTCCTGTGATAGTCCTTAAAATTTTCTGCCAGATAGACCACCGTATTGTCATGGTTATTCCTGTTCCAGTAACCAGTTAAAATGGTTTTTTTTTTCTGAGCAGATCTGTTTCATTGGAGCTCTTGGGTTTGTCCCTCATGTCGTATTTGCGAGGTTAGTTGTTTCTTTTCTCTATGTTGACAATGTCTTGATTTACTATCTATTTCTTATCTGCTATTGTTATTTACTGGATAATATAAAACATTTACAGATGAAAACAGAATACACAGCACCTGAGAATGACAATAAAACCTCTCCTTTGCTGTCTGTCAATATTCCTATTGGGGCTGTCAACATCCCAGTTCTCTATATATAGAGAAGCAGCCAGCCAGACACTGGAACTGTATTGGGATCCTTCTCTTCAGCTGTATAAAGCGTTTTTCACATATTTGTTTGTATTTCTCTTCACTCTCTCGTTTCATCTGACTATGTATTTTATCTCTCTTGGATGCTTTTGAAATATAGAAACAAAAGAATATTAGCAAGACAGAGAGGTTTGGTTCTGTTTGGTACAAACAGAGCATATCAACAAACAGAGGTGACATATGAGATTGGGATGTTGAGGGAGTTGAGGGCTCACATGGGCACTTATTCCATGTGACAGTTCTTTGTTTGGGCTAGTAATGCTCTCCTTTCTCACAATCTTGATAACTTGCAGAAATCCCACTCGGGTTCTTCAGTTTCTTCTTATGTTAGGTGCCCTTCTTTCTTGTGTTTTCTGCTTATCAGTGGAACAAGTGTAGACAAGTTAAGGGATTCATTAATGTGCTGCCTGGTTCCTTTTTTTCTATTTGGATCTTGCTGATATCAATGACCACTTGTTGAGATCTTTCTTCAATTATTTGTTCATGATAAAGTGCAGAACCCCAGGCTGTTGTTGTTATCCAAGGGTTTTGCTTCTAGTATTTTTCTATTCTCAACTTATTTAATGAGTTTCTTGCATTTCTCTGTTTTCAAATGCTTATGCATTCCAACCTCACTAGAAAGATTGATTAAAAAAAAAAAGAACACAACCTAGAATTTGTATGATTGTGTAACCTCATCTGAACTTTGGCCCTCTGTTTATATTTATTACTTTCAGCAGGATTAGGGAGAAAATTCAGTGATGTGGTATCTCACCTTTTTTCTACCAACTACTTCAGCAGTGTTTCAGGAAGCTCTTAATGATGATTTTACATGACCTTGATCCAGATACTTCTTTCTCTCATTCTAGAGTAGGGAGGATTTGCAGGTTCAAAAAACCTTTGGGACTTTTCTCAAAGGCTTATCCCATCAATTGGTATCCCTCCTCTCTTAGCTTCTTACATCATGAACCATTCAATTCGCTTTGCCGGGGTCTTTCCTAGGCTTTAAATAAATGTGTCGAGACCATTTCAAACAATTTATTCTTATGAAGTTCTTTTTTCCCTGTCAATTATACCAATGTACTAATGGCAGCAGTAATCTGATTTTGGAAGATCGGAAACCGCCAATTTGTGAAAACCCCCTAGTCTAATTACCACCAAGAAGACAAAAACAATACAACATTTCTCCAAGATGAAAATGGATTGTCCGTGTATCCCCATTGTGCAAATCTTTAGAAGGTACTTGAGAGGATTTTATGTAGCTGGCTTCACGAGAATGAGTTTGTATGTATGTGATTTGTGACCTCCAGGTTGAGTTTTCAGACATTAGGCAAATGAAGTGGTGGAAACTTGCTAATGAGGGTCCCCAGAAGATTCTTGTGCAATGAGGAGTCCTTGTTTTTTTGTATCTTTGTTTTCCATTTATATGATTTGTTTTCCATTTATATGATGTAAAACTAAATGAATCTCCAAAAGTCAGTGTGGGTGGTAAATGTGCTCTTGATGTTAGGGTCTTACAGATACCACCACGTTATTTTACTTGCATGCATAATTTTCAAATCACCATATTGATTTCTCGAATGGTACACTTTTTTAATAATCTTCACTTTATATGCAGGTTGGATATGCTATGCCGAGAAAACACTTGGATCTTATATACTGCCTTATATTTCCTCTGTGAAGAGTCCCCAACAGGCCATTGGAGCTACAATCAAGCATCACATCTGCCATAAAATGGGACTCAAGTAAGTTCTTTGCACTGCATATATCCACCTGTTGCTTCATAATACTAATTAGGAGCTGAACCATTGCTTTACCAAATGGCAGAGAATTTAAGATCATGAGTAGGAAGATCATTCCAAGCTAACCTACCAAGTAAAGATAGAGCCTTTTCCGTCTTTGGAGAATATTATAATAGATGATTTTCCAGTTTGGAGTCGAAATTCTTTCGGAAGCTTGGAATTCTTTTCATGAGACTCGTAGAGTTCTCATAGCAATGTTGATCATAGTTACTGTAGAAAAGCTTTTTGCATCCCAAATACCAACAATTCTGGAGTTTACTCCATGCTTCCTCATAAAGACAATTTTAGTTTTTGAAGTAATGCAGTCAACTGTATTGGTTCTCTTTTCTCTTTATGTTCTTGATTACTTTTGGTTTCTGTTGCCGGCGGCTTGCCAAATATTTTCTTTTGCCTCATACTTAATCGTCAAATCTTTCAAGCTAAACCCATTTGTCAGTATCTCGTGCATTAGCTCGTGCATTTTGTTAATTCCATGCTCAGATTCTCTGACATTAAACTGATACTATGCAGGTTCCTTTCTTGTTATAAGAAGTTAGCAGTATTATATTTTCATAGAACATAACTCTTGTGCTTCGGTGTATTTCAGCTCAGTGTCAGACACTATAGAAGACCTCACAAGAAAAAAAAACTTCATAAGAAATAAACACCAAACGAAATTTTGCTTTCCTGATCTTTCTTCAACAAGTAGTTTTTTTCTTTTTTTTTTTGTTTTTGGTTGAGATCTCTTAATTCATTATTTTTGGAGTTTAGTTTGCTGTTTTACTGATATGTTTACTTTGGGTTCTATTACAGATGCAAGCAATTTTCAGAAGCATGGTCGTTTCTTTTGTCAAGCACTGGTGAATGGAAAGAATTCTAAGACTTCATGTACTCCATCTAAGATGCAGCAGACCCTCCTTCGATGATTTTGCTGGACCTTGGGTTAATGACCCATAATCAGATAGTGATGACAGTGTTGAAACATTAAAACAGAGACACTAGATTAAAAGTAGGCAATTGGGATAATTTTGATTCATGTACATCTGTTGCGGTGCAGCTGAATGATTACAATGATTTTCACTTAACCTTGCCATACAATATCATGCCTTGGCCTTTTGGCACTTCAAGTTCTAGGATTGTTTCCCTTATTGCTTGAAATGAACTTTTTTATATGTATTACAGCTGAGACCAAGCATTTATAATGGGGAAAGCATGTCATCTTTGAAACCATTAGAACAGTTGTGGCATAAGAGTGGAAGTTGTCCACAAGGAACAATTCCTATTCAAAGGACTCAGAAGAGACACTTACTTGGAGCCATCTCCTTGGATGCATCCCAATTAGAAGTGTGTTGTTATAATATTGGTTACATTTCAATTGATTCACCATTTATGAGACAACGGTGGTTGCTTCCTTGAATTATTATCAAGTGTGAAGATAGTAATAAGTTTGTTACATGCCTTGGCCTTTTGGCACTTCAAGTTCTAGGATTGTTTCCCTTATTGCTTGAAATGAACTTTTTTATATGTATTACAGCTGAGACCAAGCATTTATAATGGGGAAAGCATGTCATCTTTGAAACCATTAGAACAGTTGTGGCATAAGAGTGGAAGTTGTCCACAAGGAACAATTCCTATTCAAAGGACTCAGAAGAGACACTTACTTGGAGCCATCTCCTTGGATGCATCCCAATTAGAAGTGTGTTGTTATAATATTGGTTACATTTCAATTGATTCACCATTTATGAGACAACGGTGGTTGCTTCCTTGAATTATTATCAAGTGTGAAGATAGTAACAAGTTTGTTAATGATGAATGTGTACTCGTATTTCTCGAGTTACCAAAGCTATAGATCGTGCATGATTATTTGTTGTTCTCTGTCAGAGCTGTAAAGCAAGTAAAGAGGATGAAAAACTGAGTTTTATAAAAAAAAAAAAAAATCAATATAGGAATTATAATCAATAAAATGGGAAATAAATGCGTTATGTTTTCAGCAGTAGTTTGTGAAGTTTGCTGCTATCAAGCAAAGTTACAGCAGCAGTTCGTGATGACTGTTGGTGTAAACCAGTGCTAATTAGTGGCGGTTTACAAGCGCCGCTATTGATAGTTTTTTTTTTGCAGCAGCTCTAATTCTGCTGCAAATACAATCAGTGATGGGATTTTCTACGACAAAAGTGGCAGCGGATATTTTTCCGCCGCAAAAAATATTAGCGGTGGTTATCATACATATAGCGGCGGTTTTTATCCGTCGCTAAATGTGATTTTTCTTGTAGTGATTGTGCATCTCATGTATTTTCTTTAGCTAAATCTTACTATGTGTTTGATGGTCAAATACTTGTTATAAACCTTGATTAATTTAGTGTTGAGTATGCCATGAATTGTGAACCCACATGCATAAAAATGATTTTAGTGTTATGGGTTTGAAACCCTAGTTTGATTTTAACTATGAGTATTTGATTAAACCTATGATTTGGGGGTTTTGAAGTGTGTTATGATCTTGTACATAATATATATGACTTATTCTCTTGGAAATGGAAATGATTTTTGTGTTGTGGGTTTGAAACCCTAGTTTGACGTTAGTTATGAGTATTTGATTAAACTTATGATTTTGGGGTTTTGAAGTATGCTATGATTTTGATCATAATATATATGATTTATTCTCTTGGAAATGGTTATGTTGTTTTGAAAATGCAAATTTGAGATTTGAGCCTACTACATGTTTGATAAAATGTCAAGGTTATGACATGTGCTTTTAAAATGATTTATGGATATAGAAAATAATGATTTTTGAAAAATGTATGTTCGATACTGACAGGCAGAGGGTTAGTAGACAGTTGGGGCCTATTGAGTGGGTTACCAAGGCGACTACTAGTCCTAAGGGGGATTGGTTATGGTAGTGGTTTTCGGTGATGGCCTATGTGGCGTCACAAGTTGTGCCCTACACGTTCCCCTTGAAAATCAAGAAGGGCGATGAGACCCTAGGGTGAAAGACCCAAAAGGTTTCCCGGGGATGGTTCATGCGTGAACTGGTGTGATTGATTATATTGTCCGAACTGGTGTGATTGATTATATTGTCCGTATGCGGGACATGTATGATATTTGCTATGATGGTTTGGCTTAAAATGTATAAACATTTAATTTATACATTGTATATTTCTAATGATGATGTGTTGGGAGATTTTTTATAAATGCTCTACTTATTATCTTGTTCATATACTAAATTATAGAAAGTTTTCATTACTTTTTCGTATGGTTTGTGAAATGTTGGTATTTAAAACTTTGTAAATGCTTGAGAAAAGGATTATCCTACTGAGCGTGTGGTTGCTCACCCCTATCATTTAACATTTTCAGTTATGGGTATATATGTTGGTGGGCTGCTTAGTGGGAGTATCGAGACAGAAGATAGTTGTTATGATTTTTATATATTTAGTTAGAATATGTAAAGAATAATGTACGATGATGTATATTATTGAGGATTTGCAAGTGATTTATATTTTGGTTAATTTGAGAGAATATGTATAGATTGAGACCTTTTAAATGGTTTAATTATAAATATTTTAGATATTCTATATATTATGTTCATGATGAAGAATTTTGGATAATTAGATTATAACCCGGGTTTTGGAGGACTTTGTGGGCCTCCATTTGCCACCCCGATATTGAACAGTAATGACTTATTTGTGGATATCATATTGAGAATAGATGTATATGATTCATATGATGTGAATGACTAGTTAGGTATAATTATTATATTTAATGCTCTCACAGGTAGCTCTCACCAATTATCTGGATGCCTGATTTTCAAAGGAAACTCTACCTAATTTTTCTAAAAAGAAATGATTTATTTAAACTAAAGAGATACTTTTCTAGATGTTTTTACAACAAACAGGCATGTGTTTTTGGAATAAACAAAGTAATTTTTTTTAATCACGCTTTTGTGAAATTTGGGGCGTGACACATCTATTTCTGTAAAGCTGTAAGACAAAAAGAAGTGATGACTTACATACAATGTAGAATGCAAATAGGTAAAGAAATAACCGTTGGGAAAAATAGCATAATTTCATAAATATTAATTCACGATTCAATTATCAAAACATAAAATAACAAAAATAAAAACCAAATATATGATACTATAGCAAGTGATTATGACAGTATGAATAGACAACAATAAATTAGAAAGAGGTGATATGTGATATGTGAGAGACGTGTATTCACAATCCTAAAACAGCTATGCCTTCACACGTGAAGATACTAATGGGCATATGCAGCTCCAAGATCCAAACTAGATATGCTCACAGCAACATCTCCTCAGGAGTCACGTCCAATGAAAGATTGGAGTGAACCTAACTTGAATCTCGCTCCAATTTTCATTAAAACGTGATTTAATAAAAAGTGATATTTACCCCAAATTCTCTTGCCGGTTTACAATAATAATTGAATGAAATGAAACATTTGGTTTTATCAAACATATTTTTTTTTTCAAAAATTTCGACAAAGTTTCCTTTAAAAATTGGGCTTCCAACCAGCTAGTAAGAGCATCTCTGTGAGAGCTTAACATAATTTAAACTAACTAAACATCCACAACATGCCTCCATAAAAAAATATAATCCAACAAAATCCGGGGCGGCAACTAGAGGCCCACGAAGTCCTCCCAAACCCAGATACATCTAATACCAATATATACCACAACTTAGTACACAAAGTCATAACTTTGCATTACAATACACAAAATAAATAATAATCTCTGGGGATGATCTAGTGTACACCACAAGTCAAGTGCCTTAAGACAACCTTTTCAAACACAATGTTTGAGTGCTAACATTTCTACGTAAGTTCTAAAGGTAAATACAAAAAGGTTCCAAAAGAGATTCTTTCTAGTCCAAGCTCCCACAAGCATTTTATCACCTATGCCCCAGGAAAATATTAGTAAGGGATGAGCAACCACAGCTCACTAGGATAATCATTTTTCCAAGCATTTACAAAGTTTTAAATACCAACATTCCACAAACCATACGAACTAGTAATGAAAGCTTTCTATAATTAAGTGTAGATACAAGATAATAAGTAAAACATTTATAAAAAAATCTCCCAACACCTCGACATTAGAAATACACGAGGTATAAATTAAAGGTTTATATATTCAAATCCAAACCATCATAGCAAATATCATGCATGCCTCGCATATGGACAATATCATCAATCACACCGGTTCACACATAAACCATCCCCGGGGAAACTTTTGGGTCTTGCACCCTAGGGTCTCATCGCCCTTCTTGCTTTTCAAGGGGAACGTGTAGGGCACAACTTGTGACGCCACATAGGCCATCACCGAAAACCACTATCATAACCAATCCCCTTAGGACTAGTAGCCGCATTAACAACCCACTCAATAGGCCCCAATCGTCTACTAACTCTCTGTCTGTCAATATCGAGCATACATTTTCCAAAAATCATTATTTTCTATATCCATAAATCCTTTTGAAAACCCATGTCATAACCTTGACATTTTGTCAAAACATATAGTATACTCAAATCTCAAAATTTGCATTTTCAAAGCAACACAACCAATTCTAAGAAAATAAGTGATATATATTATGTACAAGATCATAACACACTTCAAAACCCCCAAATCATAGGGGTTTAATCAAATACACATCACTAAAATCAAACTAGGGTTTCAAACCCACAACACTAAAAATCACTTTTATGCACGTAGGTTCACAATTCATGGCATACTCCACAATAAATCAAGGTTTATAACAAGTATTTTGCCATCAAACACATAGTAAGCTTTAACTAAAGAAAATAAATGAGATGCACAATGTAAATGCAAGAGAGAGGAAAACCCCACCTAGAAATTAAGAATTCCAAGCAAGTTCCTAGGATTTCCAAGCAAAACCCAAGCTTTAGATACCTTCTTCTTCCCTTTTCTCTTTCCCTTTATCTTCTCCTAGGGTTCTAAGAGGTGTTGGGTGAGAGTGGAATGAAAGAATGGAAGAAAAAGGGCTGAAATCTGGGTTTTAAACCCAGCAGTCCCGAAATTTATTGTTAATGGGCTG
Source organism: Cinnamomum chago (assembly GCA_038049695.1). Lineage (NCBI taxonomy): Eukaryota > Viridiplantae > Streptophyta > Magnoliopsida > Laurales > Lauraceae > Cinnamomum > Cinnamomum chago. Next base: position 39,719,617 of record CP142458.1, read on the forward strand.
AAATCTGGGTTTTCTCCAAAATTACGGTTTTGCCACTAAACATTTCAATTTGTTCCATATGACAAAGTTTTTCGATGTTCCGGATTCATTTTTAATGTTATTTTAACCTAAAAACATTTATTTTTATGATTTATCTCAAAACTAAAGTTAATTTACACCCGAAATACTAAAATTACTATTTTATCCCTCCGAACCGCTATATGTGCTAAACGGTTATTCCAAGTTTTTCGGACCTTCCGGATTCATTGGTAATATTATTTTAACCTTAAAACATTTATATATTTACATAGTTACCCTTATCAACCTTAAACACCTCCAAAAATTAAATTGACCCCAAAAGTCAATACGTTCGTACTTCAAACTTATGCGACTATTCATATAACAAAGATTCGAAGTTTCTCTCATTATTTTAATTATTTTAAAAATACTAGCAAGTTAGTATCATTTATCTATCCATAAATATAAAAGCCACAGTTTGGCAAGTGCATGGTCGACTCACTCGTTTGTCCTTTTCTACTCTTTCTTTATTCTTTCTTCTCCCTCTTCCATTTGACCTCTTACTGCTTTTTGATGACCGTCACCCACCTATCCCAACATCTCTCTCTTTCTTTTATCCCTTTTCATCTCTCTGCAACGTCTCTCTCTTTCTTTTTTCTTGCGTTTCCCTTCCATCCATCGATTTCATCTCTCTTGCTTCAAGCCAAGAAAAAATTATTCCATTTCCTCCAGCAAAACCCCATCAAACCACGCCTCTCAATCCATCTCCTCCAATACCCATCTCTCAAAACCCTCTCCCAAGCAAACCCACCAACCCATTTGATCAAATACCTCACAGACTCCAGACACCACGCCTCTCAATCCATCTCCTCCAAAACCCATCTCTGAAAACCCTCTCCCAAGCAAACCCACCAACCCATTTCATCCAATACCTCACAAACTCCAGACTCCAGACTCCTGCCATCTCTCCCCATAAAGCGCTCTATCTGCAGCCAAAAAGGTCCACGGAAAAATCCCACAAAACCCATATTCTGCCAACATGAGGTATTCCCTAGCCCATTTCATCATCTCACCATTTCACTGTCCCTGTCAAGTTCTTTCTGTTTTCCTTTCTTTCTTTCATTCTGTTTCTTTCTTTATCCTTGCCAATGGACCACCGAGGCCTCCATCATTGATCAAGTGGACCCCACAACCTCATTTCAATTTCTCTCTTAGGTAAGCTTCTTTGTTTTGGTTAAGTTGGGTTAATTGGGTTTTTCCACTAATTAGTGTTAGATGAGTTTGTTAGCATGTTAGATTGTGATTTGTAGAGTTATTTATGTGAATTTGTTTCTAATTCATAGATTTTGGTCATTTTGAGCTAAGTTGTGGATTTGGGCATTTTGAATTTCCTCACCCAAAGGCAAGTGAATATGTATTTATTTTTATGGATATATGCATGTGATTTTTTTTTATGGAATTGTAACTTTGAAATGATGGTAGAGGGTTGAGTCCCTAAAAATTGATTGCAGGGAAAGAAGGATTGGGGATCATTTTTCTAAAATCAGGGAAATAAAGTAGTTAGATATTTGAAATATTTTGATTGCAGATTATTGATTTGTAAACTCCATTTTCATGAAATTTGTTAGAACATAAATTCTCTGGAATTGTATGATACGGTGCAATGGAAATATCTGCTAAAAGAAATGAGGTTTAAAGAGGAAAATAGCTTGCTTATCTATGCTTTTCCTTCCATAAGATTATCTTGTATGCGTCAAATATCAATGAGATATAAATTGCGTATCCCATGGGCTCTTCCTTTGCTTAGACATTGTCCAAAGCTCACCATGGTTAGATGACACCATTAAATTTTCTTGTCAATTTGTATTCTATTGATTAGCTATTTAGAGGTCTGTAATAGTCTTCTTTATGGATCTGTACAATTAAGTTAATGGACAGTTTGAATCTACTTGATATAGAGCCATATGCATGATTAGAGATGTGGGTGATTGTATTTTTTTTATTAGGAGAGATGATTAAGCCCCTGCTTTTCCATGTTCTCAGTTTTCACTACTACTTACAAGATATGTGCAAATTCTGTAAGAGGATAAATACAAAAGTATGTTTTGGACAATTCATGATTCCATTTATTTTATAGTATTTTTTTATCTGAATCAAAGCATAAATTATGATGTGAACTCGTTCTTAATTATTTTAATTTTGTGAAAAGAGCAGTGCAATTGACTGGTATCAAGAAGCAAGGAAATGGAATCAGATTTGATATGGGAGATGTCCTGGTTGATGATCAAACTGCTGGTAATGAATGCGCAACTTATATTGTATTCTTGTGTTGTGTTAATGCAAAGTGCCTTTGTTTGAGGTTATTATGGAAATCCTTTGTGTCCAATAGTAGGTATCTATACTTAGGGTTCCTCTTTCTCTTTGTCTCAGTCTACATCCCCTATGAAGGAATCACGAAGGCCATCTCATCAATCCCTCTCACAACTCACTTTAAAATGATTTCCCACCCATGAATGCCTCCTCTTCTCTCGCTCTCTCATTCTCCATCTATTTCTCATCTCCTCCGCCCCTTTCCACCAAAGCCCCGCTCTTTCTACCTTTGCTCTTTTTCTTAAGGTGTGTGTTTTGTTTTCAAGCTTTTTTTCCACATTATTGGAGCAGCATAAATATGTATGTCTTGGTTTTTGATTTTCCCCCTCCCTTTTTCTCACTTTTTAGGTTGAGCTTCAACAGTTTGTATGCATTTTTCTTTCAATATTTTTTCTTTTCTCATTGTTGTAGCACTATAGTATGTGCATAATGCCTTTTTTTCCTTCTTCCTTTTTTCTAATCTTAAGTTGAGGATGGAGTGTTTGATCACAAATTTATAAAAGTTGAATCTTAATAACTTTGGTTTTTTTCCCTTCCTTTAAAAATCCTTAGTTGAGCGAGCATGAAGTGTTTCATTAAAAGTCTAAAAGAAATTTAATCTTAATGACATGATAATTTCAAAGGGTTTTACCCAATTAGAAGTGTAGCGCCTTCTCTCTTACCATGTTTAATGTTAGGAAGCTTAATGATCTAAGAATCATTGTCTCTGCCTAAAAAATTATATTCAGTTTCCAAAGTGGTTTAATTGTTTTGTATGGAAGGAATCAGGTCAAATCACTTGAGATATGCTATATTTTTTTTTATTTTTTATTTTTCCTTTGATTTAGTTGTAAAGTGTAATAACACCATAAATATATTTTATTTCTTAATTGAAAGGAAATATTTTCAATTGAGTTTTTATTACTTCCTTGTAAAGAACAAATTTCACTCACTTCCTCCCTAATAGCGATGCATTGTAGTTTCTTTTGGAAATTATTTCCTCATGAATTCAGTCGTAAGTGTTAATACTTAATATGCTAGAGAATTGGATCTAATTTTCAGATTGTTGAATTCTAAAGCTATGTTCTTGCCTTAGATGGTGTAGAAATGCTGATGCTATCAACCAATGTCTTGAACATAAAGCAGACAATCAAAGGGAACCCTAATTTCTTTTTGCACTTGCTAAGGTAGGAGACTTGATAATCATTGTTAATTCTCTGTTCACACTTAACCAAATAAGTGGCCAACTTATTAAGCACGAGGAGTTGTGGGATTTGTCTGCATCATCAGCAATTGGTCAAGATAATTTTTGACATGTCATCAACTTTTCCCTATCATTGAGTCGGGAAAAGATATGGCGGACATTGTTAAGGACATAACATGCAATTTATCAATTCAAAAAGGAGAACTTAGAGATCTTTCCCAACCCAATCCTACATGGTAGTTTGTTTAACTATTTTTTAAATGTTTCATTTCAATTTCTGTTATTAGATATGGTAAAAAGTCAATATTCTACGTCTTTGTCATCCTTTGTTTTTCTGTTGAAAAATTCCTTTTGTTTTATCTTTTTTTTTTTTTTGCTGAACGCAAATTAGTATTTTTTAGACCCACCAATATATTGGCATTATTGTTTCTGCATTATATGACAAGCTATCCTTGTATGTGTTCCAATACGTGCATTAAGAAGTTTATCTCAAGAATGCTTGCTGACGACGTATTAAAAAATATATGCCGAGCCTCCGCCACTTTGTTAAATATTATTCCAATATTTCTCATTTGCTTAGTTTTCCATTGTAGAAATTTAGTAAATATGACTTGTAATGAATGTAGTCCAAGACTTAGCAATCAACACCATGCACAAAACAGTTGATGAACTCATGGCAGCAAACTCTGGTCACTGATTTAGAGAGTTCAAGAAACTTTTGTCATAAGTGTGTCTCTATTGGTTTTGTTCTCTCTCTTTCAATTGAATGTGTCCAATTTTTTCCAATAGTTCTCACCGTTAGGTAAATGTAGCTTTAAACTCATTTTTTTTTAAAATTCTTTATCTTCTCTGTATGTTTTCTAATTTGCGCTATTGTAACTTTTCCAAAAACAAATTCTCTTTAACTTCTCTGCATGTTTACTAATACGAGTATCTATCCTCCTCACGCTTTTGGTATCTCATTCCATCACGTACTGATATTTTTGCTCTCTTTTGGGTTTATTCAATCGCTCTTGATGCTTTAGGATGGATTTTTTAGGGTTTTTTGGGGCTTGTGAGTTTCAATTTGATTTTCACTTTTAGATATCATTTGAGTAAGAAAAGTACAAAAAATATCTATAAGTTCTGATTTCATAAGGAGGTTTTTCTCTTTTTTTTTCTTTTTTCCCCTTTTTTGATGATGACTATTAATATGGTGATCATCTTTTCTTGGCTTTTTCTCAAAAGATTGCATCTTTAAATATTATTTGAGTTAAACTTGAGTCGGTCTATTATCTCATTTAATTAGCTGATGAAAATACCTGAAAAGATGTGCAGTTAACAACTGGTGTTTGAGATGGATTCAGGGTCTTGGAATTTGAATTCGTGCATTCGAGATAATTTTTTTTTTAATTTTGTGATTTAGAATTTTTAATTGAGATAGAAGAAATTAAAAGTTTGGCATATGTGAGTGACAACTGAGCTTGAAAATTCATCTAATGGGGTTAGGAAATTTGATTTATCTTATTCTGGTTTGAAAGGTTTCAAGTTATGGTTTTGAGTTTTTTGAATTTTAGACATCTGGTTTTGGATCTTTTTTTTTTAATTTTGAATTTGGACGGTTGAGATTTTGATTTGAAGCATTTTTCCCTTTTGAATTTGGGATTTGGTTATTCTTCATTTGGGCATTGGAGTTTGGGATTGGATGTCTTCAGTTGGAGGTTAGGAAATTGAGAAATTCAAATGATTGACAATGAGGGTTCCAACATTATATATTGGAGATTCATTTGCGTTTTTTTTTTTTTTTTTTTTTTTTTTTTTTTTTTTTTTCTGTTTCTTGAATTTGGGATTGGGTTATTGAGAAATCCCACTTGGTTAACAATTGGAACTTGAGAATTGGATACATGGTCTTGGATTTTAAATTTGGGTATTGCATATAATGATTTGATGATTTTCTTTCTTCTTTTTATAAATTTTATGATATAGTGACAATTATGAACTCCAATTAATCGATCCATTTTCTGTAAAAAAAAAACCCCATGTTTGGACTACATGAGAATTGCTTCCATCGTTTTTTTTTGCTAAAAGAACTGGTTCCACGGTTCGTTTGGTCATAGACAATAATGTCTTGCTTGTATCATCTTTTCTACTCATCATATATTTTCTTCATGAGTTCAGAAACATATATTCTGTTTTTTTAATGCTTGTGTTTTAAAATATATAAACTTTCAAGTGCTCCCTTGCTGCAGATGCCCCTTTTTTTTTTTTTTTCCTTCCCCACTTTTTCCAATTGAGTTTCAAGTACATGAAGGGGTGACAACTATGTATTGGAGGACCTTAGAATCTAATGCAGGTTGAATTTGATACTATCATTCTATTGGTCATATTGGCTAAATTTAATTGTTGTATTGGAATTTGGAAAACAAAGAACTTAGATTGTCATGTAGCCTGAGATGTTCACTAATTCATAATCTGTTCTTTTAGTAGTCCTTGCTAAAAAAGGAAAAAAAAAAGGACTTATTGCAGCTACCTTATAAAAACTTCTACCAGCTTGGGTTTTAATTCAAATGCCACATGGTTGTCCATCCTCTTGCAATGAAATTAAGGGCCTGGTTTTATGTATCATATGGTTTGTGAATGGCTTGGAATTGGTTAGGATGGATGGGTGATTCTGTTGCATACATCTATCAATTTAGATAACCATATCATGATGTGCTTCTATTCATTTTGATACCCTTGATCCATGCTCTATAAGAACCCAATGTTTGGACTACATGAGAACTGGTTTCATGGTTGCTTTGGCCATAGATAATAATGTCCTACTTGTACCGATATACTTTTTAGTTTATGTGAAAAGAAAAAAATGTATACAAAAAATACCTTATGTTTTCAATTGACTTATGATTAAAGAATTGCGAATGGAAAATCATGCTTGAAGTTTTGTATACATAGTTTAGCTGGAATTTAAGTGCCATTAATTTAAAATCTCTTCAAGAATAGTCAATATGTAGTGTAGGTAAAATTGCCTTTCTTAGAACATTTGTTCTTTTGTGCATATTATGTGTGGTAGGCTATAAGTACCTATTTCATCAGTATTGTCAATTCTTCTCACTGCTTTGCAACAACTGGAACATCTGTTAGAGAATTCTGTTAATAATACTATAGAAATAATTTTGTAATTAAAAATATTTTCTACTAAAATGTGTACATCTGCATTCAGTTTTTTCCCTTCCTACCATTTCATTTCATGAGCGATATTCATATAAGTAGTTATAAATGTGATTGTTTACAAACATTCTTATCGTTTTCTATATCTAGTTTTGATCTGAAACATTTAGCTACTATTCTAGGTACAGAAGATGAACCCAACACTACTTAAAATATGCTCAAGGTTTGTCTACAGTCTACTTGCTTTTCATCATGATATGATTATCTTTTTTTGCCTGGATCAAGTGAACATAATTCCAATTGTGAAGTAAATATTGGTTTATATTTCAAGTTGTATTCATTCTATTTTATGTGTCTTCTGTATGCATAAGGATTGATCTCGTGAAATAGAATTATATGTTCTTATATTTTTCCATATTGAATGTTTATTGCGTTTTAGATTATATCTTGTATGAGACTTTTTCTCTTTATGTTTTCGTCTAAGAGCATTGAGTTATTCAATAGGATACATGCTCTACTTTTCTCCTCTTAATTTTCTTTCTTATAGGTACTTATGATATTTTTATGTAGGTTTCACACAACTTATTATGATGCACCTAAGTAATAACATATGTGGATTATTATGAGTGTGTCCTTACAAATGGTGTCCTTAGCATACAATGGGGGGGGGGGGGGGGGGGGGGGGGGGGGGGGGGGGGGGGGGCAAAGCAGGGGTAATGGTTTATATGCTTGCTCATCAAAGGCACGCAATTATCATGGTCAGGGAATACAGTTTGACTCTGCACTATAGATTCTACTTCATTTGAATATAATAACAAACATAGGTATGATTCATTTTATACAGTTTTTTCTTTACTAAGTTCAAATATATATCTTTCCGTAGATTTCACAAAGTGAATGGAATAAATGTACCAATCCTATTACATTGACCACCTTCAACATGGCCAGAAAATGAAGGCTTGTAGAATGTCTAGCAACAACCTAGAAATCCCATGAATTATAGTGTTTGTACCCTTAAAGGAGTACCAAATCTACAATTTTTTCTTCTTACGTTTCAAAAATTAAAAAATAAATAAATAAAGATATATTCTTATATAAATTGAGATGAGTTCTCATAATAAAGTCATGGTGAATTCTTTCACAATGTAGTACCTCAAGACTCTACAATAATGACAATTATTTTTAGGTGTTCTTCTCTTATCTGGAATTTTTTTGGTTGTTGCAGTTTTATCGTATTGTATAACCTCTTTTGTGTTGGTTGTTGTAGTTTTATCGTACTGTATAACCACTTTTGTGTGTTTTTTTTCCTACTCTCTACATGTTGTTTAACCTATGAGATTTTTATGTTACTTTCCAAGAAACTGAAATTCACAATAGAGGAATAATCCACCATATATATAACTCACAATCCAGTACCTCAAAATTTGAAAGTAATGACATAATTCTTTTTGGGTGTTTTCCTCTCAGTTTGAATTTTTTAAGTTGTTACATTTTTAATCATACTGTATTACATTTGTTTGGTTTTTATTTTTTACTCTCTACATGTTGTTTAACTTATGAAAATTTTACGTTCCTCATTTCTTCAAATTGGATGTTTTGGAAAAACATTATAGTTGAACAACATAAATCAGAGTAGTCAATAGAGTTGGGCATTAGCTAAGATTAAATGAAATTTGCCCAAAATTTTAGTTGAAGTTCTACGTATTGTATACCGGTTTTTATAGTCTTTGGTGTTTTATTCAATTTGGAAACATTTAATGTTGCCTAAATAATTTCTTATCCTACACATTGAAGCTATGAATTGCTTTAGCTTGAATTTTTTTATTAGCTAAAATCAAATTCTGTACAATGAAAAGAATGCCTATTAAAAATAATAATAAATTAGAGAAGGCAGAAGAGAACATGTAACTCTTCAAGGATTAAATAAACAAACTCATAAAAACCTAAGTTGACATTTCTATAAAATTGCCTTTTCGTTCCTATAAATTATGTTAGCATATTTCTTAAAAATTATAAATATATGCCTCAATCATATTCAAAGTTTGCATGTTCTTATATTGAATCGCTTAAATAGTTTAGTTTTTCTCTCTCTTGTACCTCTCCACTATACCTTAGCTACACTTGATTTAACTGCTTCCTTTAGGACTTTAAAATTATATATTGGTGTTGTTGGAGTTCAACTTCATGTATGCTCGTTATTTCTCCGAGATAATATGTGTATGTCACAAAATAGAGAAATGCAGATTGTAGATTCAAACGTTAATATTGAGTAGGGATTTAATTGCTTTTTATCATAGTTAATCTTTATTTTTTTAGTTAAATGCTATAGAGGTTTTTTTCCTATGATGAACCCTTTACATGAGTCCCCGCTCTACCTACTATATGTGTGTTTGCATATTGATTTCTTCATGTTTGTCCAGATGTTTTTGTATAACATGTGTAAAATGTGACTATGAAGGCTATTTTGAGCTGTAACACTAATTAGATAATAAGTCTTATGTCATTTCAACAACCTTTGTTACCATTTTATTATTTGTAAGTTTTGATTAGGCTTTCAAATTTCTCAGAATTTTCATGTCAAATATCTACTGAAGATTACATTGGACAGGCATGTTTGATGTTCTACATACTATATTTTTTTCCCTTTTGTTCATTTGATTTAGTCATGTTAAGATTAGCATCTTCCATTTCACTGATTGGTTGTTGGCAAAATACAGGCTAATGTTAGTATATCTTATAATGCATTATTAAGTAGAATGAGAATATTATTTTATTCATTAATGAACTCAAGCAGACATCATAAGAACTAGGAATCTTCATATATGCAAATTCAGAAATGGTTGAAGTTGTTATTATAGTGAAAAAAATGCATATCTTATACAATGGTTGTTATGGTTTTAAAACACAACTTTTAACATTTTTGCTCTCTTACGTGTCCATCCCCTTGAGAATATGATCACCTGATCACTGTCCCTCAAGTTACACCCATGTGACTGTTTCATGGCTGATCATTTTTGAAAATACGCATAATTGGATAAATTCCCCCCTTCTTTTATAATGCTGAATAAATTCACTTATTTTGTACTTCATATTTGCTCTCATCATTGTCATTACTATCATGATCATGCAAAACCTACTGCATATACTCTTAAATTTAAATATTACTAAGTTTGGTGCTCATAGATAACCATACTTATCCACTTCTCTTTATTGAAAACTTGGATTCCTCTTTTAATATGGAACCAACAGACCGGAAGCTCAATGTTTCAGCCTGTCCTTGACTTAGAGCTTGAGACTAGCTCCTGATAGGGCATGTAATTTCTGAATGAGCCTAGCCTAAGCTGGCCATGGCTCACTTCCCCTTTTATTATTCAAGTTGTGTTTGAGTTGAGCTTGTGCTTGATCAAGTGCTTCTGAACCAAGTTAATCCAACTGGAGTTTTGAACAAATGCATATGAGCTGAACTTTGATCTTTAGTGATCAAGCACTATAGATCATTAAGTTGTTGCACTTGACTAATTTGATACTAACAGAGCCTGAGTTAAACAAATCTGAGCTCAGCTTTGCTGCTTTTCTTCCATAACGATAATATATATTTTATCAAGCAATCATGAAACACTCTTTTCTGAACACACTTTTTTATGGTAGTTTAGTCATATAAAATAGAAATTTTCTGATTAAAAAAAAAGCTTCAGTTCTGCCTTTATGCTACTAACCACTAATCATACTCTATATCTTTATGTTGTATAAATCTGACAGAATAATTGTTTTTCCCCCCTTTCTTTTCTTTTTTTCTCCAAATTTTAATGTTTTATACATCAAAGGCATCAAGTTCCGCCAAATTTTAGAAGATTTCTAAGTTCAAAGTTGAGAAGGCTTGTTGCGCAAGATAAAATTGAAAAAAGTAATTGGGTTCTCTCCATCTCTCAAATCTTAAAACCATTTGAATTCAGTAGTAATACTTTATTATTCTGAGAAATAGTAGGAAGCATAGAATTATTGCGAGTTATTCAATTCAATCTTCTTATGTGGTACCTATGAATTGTGATTGACTATTTTATTTTGCAATTTGTTCTTGTCCAGTTGTTGTACTAATATGCAAAATGTACAGGTCAAAAATCTCTACAAGCTAAAAGATCCCACATTTGCAACAAAAACATGTACTCCGAAACAAAAGGATCCACCTGTCGACTTGACAAAGCTTCCACTAACAAGACATAGAATGTAAGTATATGTTAGTATCCTATAAAATGTGATTTTAAATCTTTCAATTGCCTAATTTGATTACAGTATGTTGAAACTTCTATTTTCTTTATTAATAAAATCAAAACATATATGCACACTAACAACTAGATAACTGTATACTTACCGTTTTTCATTCCAGTAAATATCTAGCTACAACATAGACGCTTTCGGTAACAACTACGTGCAACGCACGTACCTCCCACTAGTATTTATATAACACACGGGATCTCAAAGAATCGAAGTTGTTCAAAAAACATATTATATAGAAAACTATGGAGTTGAAGAGCAACAATGAAACTAAAGTTGTATAAAGGTAAGAAAAGAAGCTTAATTTGTCCAGACATAGGACCATTTGGAAGAGTCCTCTTTATAGGCATTAGAGACCAATGGTCATGTGTGATACTTGGTAACCCCACCATAAAATCTATTTAATTATCCTATTAAGAATAAGGTTTATAAGCTTTAAATTTTCCAACAATAACAGTGTTTCTGGCAGGGGCAAAAGCCAGAAATTTGGCTTAGTGGGGCAAAATTTTTAACAACAATAATATAACATGTGCTTAATTTGGAGACCTAATGCATTATTGCCGTTGGTTTATCAAAACTAGACTACATTCAATGTTAAGACTCACAGTTAATACCATGATGACAATACATTAGATTAGCAAAGACGGATTCCAAATTATATCACAATAGTATTTCAATTTTAATGATAGTAAGATTAAAATTTGTGAACTAATGATGAATAAAAAAAGGGACCCAGTGTGCGAGTTCCTACAGTATATAAGATAGTGTTTTCTGCGACTCAAATTATTAATGCCTAGGTCATAATAGAGAAATCTTACCTTACATTTGCAATTTGCTACTGACTAGTTTTCTTATTATAAATATAAATTAACAGCAGTGAGAGAAAGAGGAGGTCAAATCTAGAAAGAAAACAAGAAGAATTTCACAATCATTTCTTAAACACCTTTTGAGGGACACAATTAATTTTTTTGTGGGGCAAATTTAAAATAAAATATACTAAAATCTATACAAAATTGTATTTTGCAAAACAAAATTGAGTGGAGGCAGTTAACAAGTGAGTAGCTCTGCCTCTGGCTTCTGATAATATCATTATGCATAATTATCTTCTTGAAAAATCAGGTAACAAAAGAAAATTTTGATTGACTTAAAGAATATATTATAAACAATAAAGACATACCTTGAATCTGCACATTGTATGGTTGTATTCAGATCACCCATCCAAACCCATTTGAAGTCAATTTGTACTTTTCCTCTTTCAAGCTTAGGTGTGCATATCGGTCCAGAACAGAAATTCTTTATTCCTTTGCAGTTTCTAATGACTACACTGTTTAATGAAAGAAATTGACATTCATACTTTCCGGAGCAAAAAACAGTGAGGTTTTCTAGATCCACAAGCTCTAGAATGCTCAATTGTGAGAACACAATATTATATGTCGTCATTTCTTCCGCAACGTTGGTCTCAGAAACCATCTTGTTCCATTGATATTATTTCTTTCATCGCCTTGCAATTTTCCAGCTCTAGCTTTTGTAAACTCACAAGCAATTTTGCCACAGAAGGTGACAATAAATATCTCAAACTGTGACAGTTCCTGATGACTAGCAATATCAGATTTTTGAAACCTTGAAATTCTTTGGGAACCATCCACCATATATGCGTGAGCCGAGGTAAACCAAATAGCTGCAATGAATACAACTGATCAAATGTGACTTCTACATCTCTTCCTCTAACCTTCAGCCCCTCGAAATCAAACACTGCTACTAGGTTGATGCTTTTCTTGATCATCATTCCCTTCATGCTTGGGAAATACACCTGTGATATCCAAGTAGTGTATTGATGACATGAAATATGTTGAGTATATGTATGGACATGATAAAATGAAAATTCAATGATCCTTTAACCACACACAGTAAAGCATTAATCTAGCTCTAACCTCCTTGTTGAGGACAACCCTGCAACGTATGATCTACTAGTTTTTGGCTTACTATTTCCATAATCATTTCAATTATTATTTTTTTAAATGACAATCAGTCTTTTCACTAATTTATTTTTCACTCTCCATCTACTAAATTTTTTTATTTAACTCACTCTCACTCTCACTCTTAACACTATCTTCCACATTTTTCTTACTTTTTCTTTTTTCAACAGTTTTAAAATTCGTAAAAATCTTTACCTAAATGGTTTTGAAATTTGGCAAAACTGGAAATTGATGAAAAGTGTCAATATGTTATAATTTGAACCTGTAAATAATCAATCTAATAATTGAAACCACATTAACCAAAGGTTACTGGGTTGCAAGTACCTCTGTACAATGAGTTTTAGTTCAAAAAAAATAATTGGATGCTAAAGGCCTTTTCTAAATATAAAACTTAGTTCATAAATGTTAGTCCCTATTATTTTGGGTTTGTAGTTTTAAATGTCTTTCCCTTATTGTGTTAGTTTGGGTAGGACAACATTTTTCGTAAACTATTTTTGTTAATTTTTTCCCTTTCACTAACTATAGTACTATAACATACTTCGTCGCTAAAAGTATTAGCTGTTTTCGCAACGGCAAGGTGGCGGTTGCTAAAAAATTTTAAAAAAATTCGGAAGCATTAGCAGCCGCCATAGCGGTCGCTAATGCTGCAAACAGCGGTCGCTAATACACTATTTTTTTTATTTTTTATATAGATATTTTTTAATTTGTCAAGTATTAGCGGCCGCTAATAGTGCAAAATTTATTTTTAGCAACCACCAGTGGCGGCCGCTAAAGGCAATAGTTTTTTTTTAAACGTCCTGTTTTTTCTGAATTCTTTTCCTTCTTTTTATACCTGTACCTGATATATTATCAATTAAAATTACAAATACTACCATCAATTAAAATTACAACTACTACCATCAATTAAAATTACAAATAACAAAAGAAAGTCTTATATTAATTACATTCAAAACATTACAAAAGTTTTAACAAATTATATCCATTACAATTACAGAAAAAAAAAGTCCGTGCGGGGTGCCGTGGTCGATCCAATGCTCTCAAACCTAAACAAAAAAAGGAAAATAAATATTAATAGTTAACTACAAAATTTGACAATTTATACTAAATATAAAAAAATTAAGAATTAAAATTAAAATTTAAACCTACGTTTTAACTGTACGAGCAATCCAGGAGTCGGAATCACGTTCCGTCAGTTCCTGCGAGTCATGAATGACTATGGCCTTATGCCCGTCAAGTTTTGCAGGCAACGGAGCCCATTTGCTCATTTTAGGCGCCTGGATGCTCGTTTTATAAGTTTTAAGTTAACGTTCTAACTTAAACCTAAGTTTCAACTGTACGAGCAATCCGGGAGTCGGAATCTCGTTCCGCCAGTTCCTGTAAGTCATGAATGACTATGGGCTCGTTCCCGTCAAGTTTCACTGGTAACGGAGCACGTTTACTCATTTTGGGCGCCCGGAGACTCGTTTTCTAACTTTTAAGTTATAGTTCTAACTTAAACCTACTTTCAACTGTACGAGCAATCCGGGAGTCGGAATCACGTTCCGTCAATTCCTGCAAGTCTTGAATGACTAGGGGCCCATGCCCGTCAAGTTTCCTGGGCAACAGAGCCCGTTTGCTCATTTTGGGCTCTCAGAAGCTCGTTTTCTAAGTTTTAAGTTAACGTTCTAACTTAAACCTACGTTTTAACTATACGAGTAATCCGGGAGTCGGAATCACGTTTCGTCAGTTCCTGTAAGTCTTGAATGACTAGGGGTTCATGCCCGTCAAGTTTCGCAGGCAACGGGGCCCGTTTACTCATTTTGGGCGCCCGAAAGCTCGTTTTCTAAGTTTTAAGTTAACGTTTTAACTTAAACTTACGTTTTAACTATACGAGCAATCCGAGAGTCGGAATCACATTCCGTCAGTTCCTACGAGTCATGAATGACTACAGGCTCGGGCTCGTCAAGTTTTGCGGGCAACGGAGCCCATATGCTCATTTTGGGCGCCCGGAAGCTCGTTTTATAAGTTTTAAGTTAACGTTCTAACTTAAACCTACGTTTCAACTGTACGAGCAATCCGCGAGTCGGAATCTCGTTCTGTCAGTTCCTTCAAGTCATGAATGACTACGGGCTCGTGGCCGTCATGTGTCACGGGCAACGGAGCACGTTTGCTCGTTTTGGGCGACCGGAGGCTCGTTTTCTAAGTTTTAAGTTATAGTTTTAACTTAAACATACGTTTCAATTGTACGAGCAATCCGGGAGTCAGAATCACGTTCCGTCAGTTCTAGCAAGTCTTGAATGACTAGGGGCCCGTGCTCGTCAAGTTTCGTGGATAACGGAGCCCGTTTGCTCTTTTTGGGCGCCCGAAGGCTCGTTTTATAAGTTTTAAGTGAACGTTCTAACTTAAACCTACGTTTCAACTGTACGAGCAATCCGGGAGTCGGAATCTCGTTCCGTTAGTTCCTACAAGTCATGAATGACTAGGGGCTCGTGCCCGTCAAGTTGCACTGACAACGGAGCCCGTTTGCTCATTTTGGGTTGCCGGAGGCTCGTTTTCTAAGTTTTAAGTTATAGTTCTAACTTAAACCTACGTTTCAACTATACGAGCAATCCGAGAGTCGGAATCTCGTTTCGTCAGTTCCTACAAGTCATGAATGGCTAGGGGCCCGTGCTCATCAAGTTTCACGGGCAACGGAGCCCGTTTCTTCATTTTGGGCGGCCGGATGCTCATTTTCTACGTTTTAATTTAACGTTCTAACTTAAACCTACGTTTCAACTGTACGAGTAATCCGGGAGTCGGAATGTCGTTCCGTCAGTTCCTGCAAGTCATGAATGACTAGGGGCCAGTGCCCGTCAAGTTTCACGAGCAACGGAGCCCATTTCCTCATTTTGGGCGGCCGGAGGCTCGTTTTCTAAGTTTTAAGTTAACGTTCCAACTGAAATCTACATTTCAACTTTACGAGCAATCTGGGAGTCGGATTTTCGTTCCGTCAGTTCCTACAAGTTAGGAATTTCATTGGGCCTGTGCCCGTCAAGTTTCACGGGCAACGGAGCACTTTTGCTCATTTTGGGCGCTCGGAGGCTCGTTTTCTAAATTTTAAGTTAAGGTTTTAACTTAAACCTACGTTTCAACTCTACAAGCAATCTGGGAGTCGAATTCTCGTTCCGTCAGTTCCTGCAAGTCACGAATGACTACGGGCCCGTGCCCGTCAAGTTTCACGGGCACCGGAGCCCGCTTGCTTGTTTTGGACGCCCGATGGCTCGTTTTTTAAGTTTTAAGTTAACGTTTTAACTTAAACCTACACTTCAACTTTACGAGCTGAGTCCAGGAGTTGGATTCTCGTTCCGTCAGTTCCTGCAAGTCACGAATGACTACGGGCCCATGCCTGTCAAGTTTCATGGGCACCGGAGCCCGTTTGTTCGTTTTGGGCGCTCAGAGGCTCATTTGCTAAGTTTTAAGTTAGTTTCTACGTTAAATCTACGTTTCAACTCTGCAAGTAATCTGAGAGTCGAATTCTCGTTCCTTCAGTTCTTGCAAGTCGGGAATGACTACGGGCCCGTGCCGGTCAAGTTTCAACCTAAGTGTCTAACTTTTTAAGTTTCAAATTATATAAATTTCGAACACAATTTAACAAATTTCTATACATGTTGAAATCTTGAATTAAAAAAATAATTTTACCTGGTCAGGATCTGTCGAGCCTGCTAAATCATGACTGCCCTCTCCACCGAAGTCATGTCTCGCCCTGTGGCCGCTGCCAGCGTCTGGTGCCTGTAATTATTTATTATACAGTTAAAAAAAAATAAAAACAAACGTAAGTATTGATGCATCAATGACATAATTGACAATTTAAACATACAAATTTTTTTTCTTACTAACCTGAGTAGTGGGTGGTGGGTTTGAAACGAGCGGGCCGCGACTCTGTGATAGACGAGCCTCAAGCTCTGCCATCTCCGTTCTCAACTCGGCCCTCATCTCTGCCCTGACCTCATTTGTCACCTCCTCTCTGATCGTTGCCTTCATGGACTGCAGCAACTCCTGAACATCCTCATCCGGACGAAGGTGTATGCCCTGTGAGGAGCTAGCACCGAATGACTCCGATCGCGCGATGTGCGAGCGTGGAATGCCCGTCCCATTACGTGAGCGTGTATCCGTGCCCGTCCCGGCCAACGACGGAGTGGAATATCTCATCCCTCCGCGATGGCAAACTACGCTCCTCCTCAGGTAACTCCTCCAGGCGTGACTGATACTGGGCTTGCATAGTTGATTCATTTAGTATATTATCATGCATAACAAGACATAGTAATAGAAACATAATTTAACCGGTTCAATATAAAAACTTACGAAGATAGCTGCAACCTCTGGGTAGCGAGGATCTCGAGAACGCATCCAGACGGACATCCTGTCGACCGGAACACCCTCGGAACGCAACTGTTTGGTGGATAGTTATATTGTTAGTATACTATCATACAGAATGACAAAAACATAAATTACATGTACGATCTAACTTTTTACCTCGTGTCGGACCTGGGTGATGTGTCGAGTCCCCAACCTGTGTGCGGGACCCTGCATTGCGCGGTTCCGCGCATTCGTAGCAAACACTCTCTATTTTCAATATTTATCAGTCGGAATTTTTGTTAGTTACGATAGTCACTAGTAAATTGTTAAAATTAAGATAAAAAAATTACAAGTTTCTCACCTGAACCTCCTCGCTCGTCCAGTACCGGACAAGCTGAGTCCACTGATCAGGAGAACGCCCCTCGGAACTCGCTCAAGTATGTCAGGCGCATCCTGATGAGGCTTCCAGTGCTGCATCTTAACTTTATTTTTATGATCTTTCCACATCTTCCGGCACTTCGACATGGAAACTGACCGGAAGAGCTCAGGACATGCCCTCAAATTGTCCTGAAAAGGAAAAATAATTTTTCATTAAGTTATGGTTTAAATTGACACATCCTGAGGAGAAATGTTAAATTATTACCTTGACCTGCTGCCAAGTACGATCTAGTGTATCGGCCGGGAATGCCTCCCAATCAAGTGTAGTCAAAGGGAATGCATATGGATCCCGGACTATATGTCCTAACTGGCTGATGAGCTGGCGACCATGAGGGCCCACCGGATGATATGTCTCATCAAACTCCACGTCAATGGGATGGCCGGAATTCCACGTCCGGATCCCTCTAGCAGGGCCTCTCCCCCTGCTGGAAGATGGGCCCGTGCTCGTAGCACCTGTTTAAATTAGAGATAATCTAATTAAATTGAAATAAAATAATTTGCTAGAATTAAAATGTTTAATTAAATAAACTTATACCAGTCTGTGTATCTGCTGATGCAAGCCGAGATGGTGGAGCTGAAGCAGTGGACGATGCTGAAGCATCCACTGGAGTGGATGGACTCGGATGAGATGTCGATGGCCTACTCAGTGGGGCCATCGAACTAGACTAGGCATGTAACGCCTCAATTCCGGATGCCGATAAAGTCGTTCGAATATCCGAAGTTGGCGCGCTACTTCCTGGAAAATCCGAGAACTTCCAAGATCGTAGGTCCGCAGTGAGGTCCAATTTAAAACTTTTGGACGATATACTAACATTAGTTAAATTGCGGAAGCATAGCAAGTAATGCGGAAGCAATGAGTATCAATATATGTAATAAATGAGAGCTGAACAGCAGTCTAGTTTAAAGGTATTAAATGTTAATTACATTTATGATAACTACCCGGCTCACTACAAAATTTCTCTCAAAGCCCAAAATAAAGTAAACTCTCAAAACCCTGGTAATAGCTCTCCATCCTCCGGCTCGACATCGAGGTCGGCCGGGCCCCACGCGAACTCTCCAGCAACGGGCGCTTCTACGAGCGCAAGCGCATCCTCTGCGATCTCTGGGTCAAGGCCTAAGCACCAAAGATGGGTCAAATCTAAAAGATCTGGCAAGTCACAGTATACAAATAACATAGGACATAAATATCAAATGAATAGAGACAGGTATATAAATTAAGGAGTAACAAGGTAAATGAACTAGGCAGTTGAGCAAGATAAGCATAAAGAATCAGGATAAATATATAAGATCTAATCTACTACAAAATGTCACATTCACACGAGCTGGAATACTGCGGGATATTATGCCGCGGCCCTCCCATACTGAACACAGTTGCGGCGGGGAATCTCACCAGTGCTGGGAATTACTAATCCCGTAAATCACTCATCAATCTCATCACACTCATCACTCCAAGACCGGACCCGGTATCACACCGTCTGTCTTAACAACACAGCTCATCATGATAGCTTCTCAACACTCATAATAGCTCCTACCGGGGATGATCAGTCCACAGGCTGATCGAGCTTAAATCAACCGAGTGAATGTCTATGCCGACTCAAGAATAACTTTAAGGTCTGTGTCTGTCTAGGCTTTGCCTTGCGTGAACAAGGTCCTAACCAAGTCTCTAAGAGGTTCATATATCCATCCGTCCATGGATTACAATCCAAGTCCGAGCCCACTCGTTGGATCCATACCAAGGCCCATCAACACATGGCCTGGTCTAGAATCGTCCAAACGAGGCAACATATCCATTTCTACTGATAAACAGCTCATTCTCAATCATAATGAGTTATAATCCCAATATAAACTACCTCTCCCATCTAAGGGTTCACATAACCATACTTAGGCCCAATTAGGGCCCGCCTAGCCACAGACACGGGTCAGTGTTCTCGAAATCATACTATCGGGTCACCTCTAGATATCCTAGGTTCAGGTCATTCATTTCCATTAATTAACAGTCATTAGCTAACTAAGGATATAAGAGTGACTATAATAGAAAGGTGAAGTGTAAACTTCAAACATGAGAATCAATAGGAAAAATACAAGAGTCCAACCTAGGTAATGGACCACGTTCAGGTTCGGGTCCATCTCCGGTAATTTGATCTCTAAATGAAGTCTCAAATGCCATAGGATACTGTGTTTGGTGCTCCTTAGGTTACGGGCATCATTGACGACATTTAATGATTGAATCATCTTAGATTAAACGACCAAAACCCTAATCGGTGGTCCCCACGATTCAAGGTTGAGCCACACCGTTGACTCGGGCTTAGTACATTGATAAATGTCCATTTGGAAGGTCAAGGGGCCCTACAACTGATCAAAACTCCAAACTTCTAAAAACTGGAAAATCACTGATCCCAGTATGCTCGGTCGACCTGGGCAGGGCCCGGTTGACCGGGTACACTAGAGGTTGACCCCCCAGGTCGACCTGGTGTGCAGTGTGCTCGGTCGACCTCTTGGCCTGGTGGGTCGACCGAGTGCACTGGAAAAACTGGTTCAGGCCTCCTGGAAGACTTAACTTGTTTTCAAAGGTTCCCAATGTGTCCGGTCGACCTCCTGGCCTGGGTGGTCGACCGCATACACCAAAAACCTTGGAAAGAGTGATGTCTCAGCTTTCAGACATTTTTCCACTGCATTTCTTGTGTTTCAGGAGAAAATCCAACTTTCAGTCATTTCCTGTAAAAACAGTGTACCCGGGTCGACCTGGGCAGGGCCAGGTCGACCTGGCACACAGGATGTCTGGGTTCAGGTGAAAGACCAACTCTCAGTTGATTTCTGCAGAAAACAGTGTGCCTGGTCGACCGGGTATACTGAAACTTAGCTCTGCAGGAAAAATTAACTGAGAGCAGGTTTTTCCCAAAATTCAATGTGCCCGATCGACCTGACACACAGGGAAACTCTGTCTGTAGAAATTTTCAACTGGGACTTGGTTCTGCAGGTTTTAGTGTACCCAGGTCGACCTGGGCAGGGCCAGGTCGACCTGGCACACTGCAAAAATTCTGCAGAACCCAGTTTTCGGGATTTTTCCATTTTCAACCCGATTTTCCACCAAGACACCTCCAATCACTCCCAAACTTCACCAAATCATTGAAAAACACAAAACCACTACAATGCCCATCATCCAACACCAATTAGGCCCCATTGATCTTCCAAATGGGGTGAAAACCCATCCATCAATGTCCAACCATCCATCTATCCTAAGCTCAATGTTGTTTCTAACACATGAAATAACTGAACTAAAATTAAATGAATCAAATGCAACAGAATATACAACCTAAGTTAAAAGTATAATGCACTTGCCTTGTTTGGATTAGAAGGTAGTAGAGCGAGAGAAATAGAGAAAACCCTATCCAATGCAAGAAGAAGAGGAAGTTGCAGCTCCTAAGTATTTTTCTCCAGCACAACAGTAGCTCAACTCTTAGGGAAGAAATGAGAGAGAGGAAGAAGAAGGGAAATGAGAGAGTGAATAGTAGTAGGGTTTTCTTGGGAATAGTGCTGGTTTTATAGATTTGGGGGAGTGGCTAATGACTGAAATGGCCTTTAGGTTAGTATGGGATTAGGGTTAGGGCTAGGGGCAAATGGGTCATTAGGTGGAAATTTCTAGAAATGGTGCTTTTGCGGAAACCCCCCTATGGTAAACACTATTAACAAGCTAGGGCCTCCAACACCCTACTAACCCTAGAAATTACACAAGACTCCCTAGAACCCTAATACTAATACATCTAGACTAATCTAACTCAACTTAGGAGATTAATACATAACTACCCTGATTAGCCCCTAATTAACATAATTAGCTAGTAATTAATAATAATTAGTATTCAAAAACTCAATTAGAGGGCCCACAAGGGGTGGGGCCTCACAGGGCAGCATCCGGTGTCGGTCTAGGCTCCTCAGATGGCATGCTGGCCTGGGCCTGGCGCAGCAGCTCGTCCATCGTCCGCGGACGATCTCTCCTCTTTCGTCCTGACATATCTGTTCAAATGTTTTTAATTTAATTGCTTTAAATTCAAAATATGTGGGTCAATTCAAAATCAGCGACACATGATCTTGGGAGGAATTAACAGGTGGGAGTTGGGCCATCTCATTTTGCTTTGCATGATGCAAACCATCTTTTTCCACCAGTCCTCATCATCCATCCAACCCAACCCACCTTCTTTTCTCTTCCGACCTCCCCCTCCTCTTTGTTACATTACACCTTTTTGCTCACACCAGTCCATAAACAAAACCCCACCACCACCAATTTCATATTCACACCAACATGGCCCATGAGGAGACAGTTCAACTAAGTGGCAACCAACAACATTTTAAATCAAGTTAGGAGGTGCCCACTGGCCACTGCCTTTGTGCAAATCAGATTTCATGGTGGCTATACTCATTACATTGCCCCTCCCCCATCCACACGACACACGTTAGTGGGTTACACTGATAAATCACAAAATATTCTGTCCCAGAAAGTCAAAAAATGAAAGAAAACATGATAACTAAGCTGCAATTATAATAACTTAAATATAATCTCCCTACATCATTACAAGCTCAACAGGTTAATGAAAGGAAAGCACGCTCCAACAAAAGAAGACACCAAAAAATATACTGTTGCTTTGAAAAATATCTTAGCTTACAATCTAACTATTGATTCTATTCAACCCCAAGAAGCTCTCATCATTTTCTCATACCACACTACAAAATTACACAACATACTCAGATTCAAGGAAGGAGTTAAAAATACAAGAAGAATAACTCAATTAAAGGAAGAAGTTACAAATACAAGAAGGAGACAAGTAAAAGGGAGAAAAAAAAAGTAAAAAAATCAAGTTGAATTGCTCATTTTTATCTCATCTATAAATACCCCAAAAGAAGCACAACAAACATGATCCAATAATTTGTTGAATGAGAGCTTATCAAAGGAGTTGAAAGAGTGAAGGATCATGCCAGTGTAATAGATTAAGGTTGCTTACAATCTTTAAGTCCTAAAGATCCTAATTTAATAGTAAGTGGAAAAACCACAATTTGAGTGATCATTGACATTTTCTATAAACAATAAGAATTTATTTGATTAAGAAGGTGGAAATTTAATATATATTTCAGAGAAAAGATGTAGCTCATGATGTAAAATGGTATAAAACTCTAAAAGACTATTTTGTTAAGAGAGTTTTCAATTGAGTTGGCCAAGTCAAACTAGTATAACCCAAAACATTTGGGTAAAACAAGTAGAGAAAGCAAAACATAAGTGGAATTTTAACTTTGATTCTATAACATAAAAATCAAATCTCACTACAATGAAGCAACAAAGATCCAGACAAGTAACATATTAGAGTTTCAGTAATAAGAGTCTATGAATCAGGCATCAGAACATATCATCATAACATGCAATGAAAGATATCCCATAAAATAGAATAGTAGATGGTAAGTAAACACATCCAAGAGGAGAAATGTTAATGAGAATGGAGAGGATGAAGACTACTACTCTGAATGATAATTTGAAAGGAACAAAATACAAAACAGTAGAGATCGATAAAATAAGGAGTCCACATACTTGACAACATACATGACGACCCTTGGGTTAAAATGAAAAATATTACCATCACACTGTGACTAAATGTGGACAATGGACCACTCAGATGACATAACTCTACATTTGAAAAAATAAACATGGTGAAGTGACGGTTTTTCCCCCCTTCTTATACAGGGGTTTCATCTACTTTCATTTTTTGGGAAAAGGTTAATAGAATATGTCCACCACCATGGAACAACCATTGTGTAGAGTGACACAATTGCTCACCCAATTGCTCGGCCTTCAATTTTCAGATCACCTCCTTTACATGTGCAAGTAGTCATCTCCTTCATATGTACAGATGGTTTTCTCTCCAATGTGTGCTAAGGTCCACTCCCATGTGAGCTGCTCCTAGGGTCTAGCTAGCCACCCAGGCTAGTACACAAGTTCAAAAAATGGTAGAAAAACTAGACAGAGTCCAAGCCATTTAAGAACTGGCTTTGATCCATGTGGTATCATCGGTCACAAGCAAACAATCCATATCAAGCGAAAAGAAAATTCAATAATATAATTTTTAGGAATTTCAAGTTCTAAATATTTCCAGTTACTTACAAAATGTTTATAGCCTTGTTTAGGTGTGTTTTTTTTTTTTTTTTTTTTTCATTTGTTACTCTTTCTTAGACATGGTTAAGAAATTGCTGCCTTAATGTCAAACAAAGAAATCAACAACAGAGATAACTGAATGAAACGATTAAAATCCAACCTTGAAGAAATGCAGTGTCCATAAATAAAATAGAGATAATACAAAAATAAGAACAGAACATCAACCAATTCTTTGCAATCAGAATAAACAATATACACAAATCATGAAAAAGAACCAAGAGATTTTGAGAAAAAAAAATAAAGAGACCCATAATTTAGGCTCCCTGAGTCATGATTATCTTTAGAAACCCAGAACAAATTTTAGCTTTATCAGAATAAAATAATCCACAACAAGGGTATAGAGAACAAGCCGTCTCCTTTTGCTTTAACAAATGGACGGAATTTCCCTTATCAGATCCATCACCAAAGGCAAAAAAAAAAAAAAAAAAAGAAGGGAAAATAAAGCATTCAAATTCAGCTATTCACCAAAAGACTACTAAAGAATCCAGAACTGAGCAAATCAGAAAAACGCTACTCACCATTGTGGCAGTGATATGAAAACCTAAAATTCATGTGCGTAGGATCTGTTCTATAGGCTTTTACTTTTGTATCCTTTTTTTTTTTTTTTGGTAGAATACGTTTGTATCCTTAAAAAACTCTAAGGAGACAGCCATCTAAACATCCCTAAAATATCCCATTGCTATTCCCATCCAATGCGACCACATCTACAAAACCAAATTAAACTTCCATCGATTTCATAGAGAAAACGAATTCACAATGTAAGATCTAGTCATAAAGTGAAGATCCTAAAAAAAATTGAGGATCACAGCTCAGAAGATCTCATATTTGGAAGTGATTTCTGAAAAGAATGAGAGAAAAATCAAAGCGCCTGACTAGATCGATTGCAATGACGATCACTTGGAAGAGGGAGAGGGAGAGGGAGGGAGGGAGAGAGCCGGTGGCGACTCCGGCGCACGGGAGGGCGGCATAGTGCAGAGAGAGAAGGAGGGGGAGAGGGAGAGGGAGAGATCTCCGGCGCAGGTGGGCTCCGGCGGAATCGTCGCTGGTGCGGCGGGAGAGCAGATCGAGCGCAGCGCGGGCGGGGAAAAGGGGAAAGGGAAAAGAGGAAAAAAAAACGTGGGAAGGAAAAGTGGAAAAAAACGTGGGAAGTAAAAGTGGGGTGGGGGGTGTTAGGGGCTTACAGCGGTCGCCCGCTTTTTCAACCGTGAATGCTTATATTTCTAGTAGTGACTACTACAATAAATAAATATTACAATTCTTGAATAATGGACATATAACAGAGGACAAAGTACTCATACAGGGGTGAAGAGAACCTAGAAGAGGACACGGTAGAACCTACAAAGCGGGGCACATTAGAAATAAGCCTTTCATTTGATACAAATTGACACTTTGACCTTTTAGTTGGCAGAATCTTGAGCAAATCAAGAGTGACCAATGGGCTAAGAAGTTCAATTAGTTACTAGTAGGGACAAAGCCAAAATTTTAGCTTAGAGGGACCATAATATAATTGAAATAAATGCATTAACTGATACAAAAAAAAAATGTATTACGATTCAAGAAACAAAATTCCATTTAGCTTTAACAAAATATGATGAAAGAATGTTGGAAATTAATTTTTTTCTTAATACATATTCAAGGAAACATGATGTTCTTTCAAATCTCAAAACTATTCTATATGTGACTTATTATAAGCCACATTTCACAATAATTTCCTCTTAGTGTAGATAACGACAGATTGCTTGATAAACCCATTTTTCCATTTGTTGCGAAAGCTAAGTTAAGATTGTTGTTCATTTTAATGAGAAATGAATTATAAGAAATAGTAGAAAATGCTTTTGTGTTAAGATATTTTACTTTTTGTTTCTCATCTTGTATTACTAAGTTGCAAGTTACTAACTTATTAAGAAAAAGAGTCAAGCGAAACTATACATAGAGTTCATTTGGTCATGAAGAAAAAAATGATAAAAAGTGAAAAAGAAAAAGAAAAGAAAATGAAAGAAAATATATTTTCATGCATAGCATGAGAGATAATGATTAAAATCCAACTAATCCTATCTCTCACCTCTATTTTTTTTGCTAAAAGGCAATTGTATTAAAGGAGGGAGAAGAAAAAATAAAGGCTAAAATCCCCTAGGAGAACAACCAAAGAGATTACAAAAGAGAGAACAAAAACAAAAAACCAAAGAGATTACAAAAGAGAGAACAAAAACAAAAGACCATTCCAGCAAATTAACAGGGCCGAGGAATGGAAAGGAACCTGTAGAACTCAAGGATAGATCTGCTTGAGAAAGGCTTGACCAGCTTTCTTAGAGAAGAAGAGATGAGCTCAGCAAGGAGGATTTTGGCCTTCATCTGAGAGACATTGGAATTCCTAAATAGAAGATCATTTCTACATTTCCATATGATATAAATTGTGGAAAGGAAAATTGCAGCAGCCCCCTGAGTCGCAAGCTTGTCGCAGTTAGCAGAGAGATGATGCCAGATCCACATGGGGGAAGGATGGAAGTTGAAAGTAACACCTGCACCTTGAAGAGTCCAAGACCAAATGGCAGCAGCAAATTGACAGTGGAAGAAGAGGTGGAGAACAGATTCCAAGCTGGACTTGCAGAGACAACAACGATTTGCAAGGCTGAAACCAACAGACTGAAGTCAATCCAGAGTAGGGGTTTTGCAGTGCATGAGTCTCCAAGCAAAGAAGGAGATTCTGGGAGGCAACATGGAATTCCAGATTAGAGGCGCCCAAGCAGCTTTCAAATCTCTGTAACGAAGGAGATCCCAAGCTTCTTTGAACTGAAGATCCTTACCAGGATGGGATTTCCAGTTAATGAGGTCTGCAGAATCCTGATGGAGGGCTAAGTCCTGAAGCTTCAGCCTAAGGAGCTCAGCAGAATCCGGGGGGATATCATCAGGGATCACCATCTATCAGCTAGAAAGAGAGAGTTGATTCTCTGGTTGAGAGGGAAAGAAAAGGAGGGGAACAGGGAGGCCAGGCTAGAGTCGTCAGCCCAGCTATCGTGCCAAATATCAACGAGAGAGCCATCACCAACGATCCATCTAGAGCTAGAGTGGATAAAGTGGGCCGCCTGCCTGATATGGCGCCAGATACACGAACTAGTTCTTAGGGTAGTTGGACTCCAAAGAGAGGACTTGTGGAAGTACTTACTTCTCATCCAATTCGCCCAGAGGGATTGAAAAGAGGCAGCCTGCCATCCAAGCTTCATAAACGAGGCCTTGTTCTGCTCCTAAAGACGTCTAATGCCCAGACCACCTTCATCAGTGGGGAGACAGACCACCTGCCAATGGATGTAGTGCCTTTTGGGTTGAGAAAGATCTGCTGACCACAGGAAGTGCTTCATCAAACGGTCGAAGTGATTGATCACAGATTGAGGAACAGGGAGGACCAAAGCTAAATGGGTAGCAAGGCTGCCCAGCACATGTCTGATTAGAACTTTGCGACCAGCAAAGGATAGGAGCTTAGATTTCCAGCCCGCTAGCTTGGAGATGAATCTGTCAATCAGCTGGTTAAAATGATGCTTCTTAGGCGTGCCAAGAACTAGAGGGTTGCCAAGGTACATCGAGGAAAGGGGAGAATCATGGAGGTTTGTCTGCTCCTGAATCTGTCTCCTTTTCCTAGCAGAGCATTTACCAAGGAAGAGCTTGCTTTTTCTTAAGTTGATAACCTGCCCAGAGCAGCATTGGTAGGAGCTTAAGACCAGATTTAGAGCTGTCAAACTAGGCTTAGCTGTAGAGATGCACTGTGCCCTTAGCTGTAGAGATGCACTCTTTGATGAGGGAGATCCATTGCTCAGAGAAGCCAAAAAAGGCAAGAGACTTGAGCAGGAAAGTCCAGCTGAGCTTATCAAAAGCTTTGGAAATATCTAGTTACAGACATAAGGCTCCACCACTAATCTTGGTATTGAGCTTTTGGAAGAGTTCGTGAGCCAAAGCTATATGTTGATGAATGGATCTACCTTTAACAAAAGCTGCTTGGTTGGGGGATATAATAGTGGGGAGGATTCCTGCCAACCTGGAGGCCAGAATTTTGGAGATGATTTTGTAGGAGAAATTGAGAAGGCTAATTGGCCTGTAATCTTCAAAAGAGCTGGGGGAAGGAATCTTAGGGATGAGGGTGAGGAGGTAGGTGTTGGCAGCTTTGTAAAGCTTCCTGGAAGAGAAAAAGTACTGAACAGCCTTGATCACAGAGGCGCCAGTAATGGACCATGTAGAAGTGAAGAAAGAGCCTGAAAAACCATCAGGACCTGGAGCACTGTTTTTGTTGAGATCAAAGACAGCCTTCTTAATCTCTTTAGCTGCGGGGCAGGAGCACAGGAGAACATTCTGCTCAAAGGAGACTTTGGAGCTTTCAACATGAAACAAGTTTTCATCCATGGTCAAATTGGGAGATTGAGCAACAGAGGAAAAATAATCAATGGCCAGGAGCTGGATTTGTTTAGGGTTCTCTACCCAGTTACCATTTGAGAGAATCTTGGAGATGCGATTAATCACCCCTCTAGACTTGGCAGAAGCATGGAAAAAGGATGTATTTCTGTCGCCATCACTCAGCCATCTGGATCTAGCTTTTTGACGCCAATGGGTCTCCTGAACTTGAAGCCAATTATGCAGGGAAGATTTTGCTGCAGAGAGGTCTTGATGGAGGGAGTCAGTCGGGCCTGCATCGAGAAGCTCTTGAATGGAAAGGACATCGGATTCAGCTTGAAGAACTTTCAGATTGATGTTGAAAGTCCTTGGGATCCTAACCCTAGAGGGGGGGGGGGGGGTGAATAGGGTGAGCTACAATTATGACTAATTAAGACCAATATTAATTCTTAACAATAACTAGTCACATGTGATGATAAATCAATCAAAATGCGGAAGCTAATAAAACAATCATCACAAAGGCAAGCACCACAACACCAAGGTTTATAGTGGTTCGGCCTCAATGCCTACGTCCACTACCGGCTTGTGATCCAATCACCCCACCGGATTTCCACTATTTATGCTTTTTACTAGGCTAAGCAATAACCCTTACAGTGTTGTTTTTCTAGGCTAAACAACAACTTCTCAATGTGCTTTTCTAGGCTAAGCAATAACCTTTACAAAATGCTTTTCTTAGGCTAAGCAATAACCTTTACAAATAAAGATTTCTCTAAGAAAGTGTCTTCACAAAAGATCACTCTAAGAGATACAATTTAAGCACAATGTATTTGCCTCTAAAATAGGCGGATATGAAAGTTTAAAACAAACTCACATA
Source organism: Cinnamomum chago (assembly GCA_038049695.1). Taxonomy (NCBI): domain Eukaryota; kingdom Viridiplantae; phylum Streptophyta; class Magnoliopsida; order Laurales; family Lauraceae; genus Cinnamomum; species Cinnamomum chago. The sequence continues at coordinate 39,748,758 of CP142458.1, forward strand.
AACACTATATGAATGCAAAGATGAATGCTCATGATGTGTGTGTGTGATAACTTCAATCAAGTTTAAAAAGAAGGCTTATTCAAATGTATGCTCAAAGCATTTCAAAGTTTAAGGCACATAAAAGATTTGATTGAAGTTTAATGCAAATCACATGTATGTAAATTAACTTGTTAATGATATGAAAATCAAAGAATCACAAGTTGTATGAAAATGACTAACTTAGAACATGTGATGCATGTGCAATGTTGTTTTCAAAACCAAATTAATTTTACTAATGTTTAAATGAATGAAAACAACAACCAAGAAAATGAATCATGCTATATAAAGGAAATCAAAGATTTAGGCAAAGGTAGAGCTTACTTGGTGGTTTAACTCATTAATCCAAGCTTTAGCTCTCCTAATGACCCTCTAGCCTTTCCAACTTCATCCCCTTTCTTTGGCTCCAAAATGGTCTCAAAGGTTCATGTGTCAAGCCTTTAAAAAGGTTGGAAATGAATGGACTTTATAGCCAAAAAGTGCCCAACGGCTAGTCCTCGGTCGACCTGCAAAGAGGCCTCCGTCGACCATGAACACACAACGGTCAAAAAAATGACCGTTTGAAAAACTGCTTTTAGCGGCGGGCACAGAGACCGCCGGTAAAAGTGGTTTTGTCCGCCGGTAAAGTCCTGTTTTCCCAAAAATGCAACTTTTCAAAATATTTCTTGGGGGAACTTTTGGCCACTAAATCAAGCTTGAATAACATGTTTTAGATCAATCTAAGATGATTAAAAACATGAAACATAAAGAGCCTAAAATGATTCGAAACTTTAAATCCAAAGGCTAGCTTGATTTCTAAAAACTCTTTTCACATAAAAATGCATACAAAGATGATTCTGAAAGAGAAGAATGTATGCAAGGCACAAACCTAAATTCTAAATATGATTTCTCAAAAGTAATGCACAAAGAATTAGGTTTTCAAAAGAGTTTGAATTCTAAAATCAATGCAACCAAGTTTAGAAACAAAACATGCATAAAACAATACTTTTACAAATCTTAAAAGCAATGCATGTATAAAACCAGATTTCAAGGTTTTCTAAAACAATGCAAGTGTTAAAATTCAAATGATGCTAAAGTGAAAATGCATCCATCAAATTGCAAATACAAAATTCCTAACAGATGTCCCCAAAAACCGACTTATTCCAAGTCTTAAGGATACTCTTCATTGATTTCAAGTTTTGAGCTAGAGTGAATTGGGAGTGGCCAAATATCTCAGTGCTCCAGTGATGAGCAACCAGGTTGAGAAAATCTGGGTGATGGATCCAAATGGATTCAAACTTAAAAGGCACATTGGCAGGGAGAAGCCTCTAGGAGTGAGACAGGAGTAAGGGCCAATGGTTAGAGGAGTATTTGGGAAAGTGGGATAAATGGGGATCTGAGAAGGTTGCAAACCAGAGGGGGTTACAGATGGCTCTGTCCAGCCTGGCTGCTACATAGGCTGAGCCCCTACGGTTATTAGACCAGATGAATTTGTTACCTGAATATCCCATGTCTTGCATACCAGAGGAGAGCATCATCAGATGAAAGTCATTGACAAAGCGGGAAGGGTGGAAGCTAAGTTTTTCAGAAGCAGATAGGGTGGAGTTGAAATCCCCCAAAAGACACCATGGGAGACTAGAGTTGCCTTTGGAAGCTATATAATCCCAAAGAACCCTTCTGTGGACATAATTGGTAGAGCCATAAACTCCGGAAATCAAACTTAGGTTGCCATTGGAGGGGTTGGTGAAAGAAACAGTAAGAAATTGGTTAGAGGATTCCAGGAGAGAAAAGTTGAAGTTGGAGTTTTCTTTAAAAAAACACCAAATCGACCCTAAGGAAGTGGGGTTGTTAGAAAAGAAGCCATATACCCAAGGGTAGACTTCAGAGAGGAGGGGAGAGAAATAGTTTTTGGTTCAGAGAGGAAGATAATGTCTGGATGGTGGGAAGAAATCAAGTGGTGGAAGGCTCTGATAGTAGGGGAGTTATCTATCCTCCTGCAATTCCAAAAAAGGACTTTGATCATTAGGAAATAGTTGAGGGAGGGAGGGTACCAATGAAACTCCTAGTACTAGGACGGCCAGAGGAGGAACCTAGGAGGTGTAATTTTTTCTTTCTACCTTTTTTTTTTTTTTAAAGTGTAGGGGGAGAGATCTATCACCAATTCCATACCATCAGAATGGGTAGAAGTCTCCAAGGCCAGAGTCTGAGGGGAGGGGCCAGGGGGGGCAAGGGGTGATCATAGTTAAGAGTGGGATGGGAGGGAGCCTTATTGACAGTGTCATTTAGGAGGGGAAGATTGGGATGAGAGGTAGGAGCAGATGGATCGGAGAAGGAGAAATTTTCCAGAATTGAGAATTGGTTAGAGGTTTCTACAGGAATTGAAACCAAAGATTCCTGCGAGAATTCTTCTGGAAGCTCTTCCAGAGGAGAGTGGCCTAGAGTGAAGGAGGGCGAAGGAGAGCAGAGAAAGGGCTGAGAAGTACTGGCTGTGTTGGAATTGAGAGGGGCGTTGTTAAAATGACTGAGGGTAGAAATTGTGGTGTGACCTATAGGACTGATAACAGTGGAAGGAGTAGGGGCAGAGGACTTTGGATTGAGTGTAGGAATCGCATCTGGAGGAGAAAGCTGGATCAGGGGTTTGTGAGGGGTTTTGCCAAGGATACCATCTCTGAATTTGGATAGAGGCTTGGAGGAGAAGGAGTCAGGATTGCCAGTTTGGCAGGAGGTCTCCGAGTGCCCAGTCGATTGGCATTTAGGACAGGGCAGGTTCTCATAGGTAATGGAAACTAGAACCTCAGAATCACCTTTTAGATCCACTTTAATCTGGTGAGGTTTGGGTTTAGAAAGGTCCAGGTTGACTAAGATTCTGGCAAAGGTGAGTATTCGTTGGGAAACAGTGATATCATCCAGCTTGATGGGCTTGCCTATGGAGTTAGCTAAGGACAGAAGGATATTACTACTCCAGCAATGGAAAGGGATACCATGAAGACGAATCCAAACAGGGTGAAGGGTGGGCCAAACAGGATCTCCTTGGCCAGGGGACCAGGGAAGAAGATGAAGCCTTTTGGATTGGATTAGAACAGGAGATTTGTTAAGGACCATGTCTAAGTCTTCCTTGGAGCTAAATCTAAAGATGAAATGACCCTTATCAGTTAGGGAGATCAAGCAAGGTTTGGAGAGGTTCCAGTTGGAGTTGGCTTGTTGAGTCAGCCATTCCACAGTAGGTCTTTTACCTAAGAATCTCCCAATAGCTACATTAGCAAAGGAGTTTTTGCAAGGATCAATCAGGGAGGAGGGGACTTTAATGCAGATTTGGCCATTAGAGATGAAAGAGGGAGGATAATCTGAGGGGGAGAGGGGTTTAGAAGCTTGGAAGAGGTCTAACCAATTATTAAGACCAAGAGGAGGCTGACTAGGGGGAGGAGGGACTAGCTGACGGATGAGGAGCATTTGTTCCGGAGAAAAATGCTGGTTGGTTGGAAGAGGGGGGTCGGGAGGCTTCAGGGGAGGTGGAGGGGGTGGAGCAGGGTCAACGCGGATGGAGACTGAGGAGGGAACAGGGGCCTGTAAGAAAGGGGAGGCTTGAATAGGAAAGACAGAGGGGGAGGAACCCTGAGCTCTAGTTCGGTATAGGAGACTAGCTAGGTGGTTGAGCATGAGCTCTAGCTGGGCATGGTCCCAAATAGGAGATTGGACAGAGGGTAGGAAGGGAGAGGGAGAAGGGGGGTAGAGAGGTACCAGATTCGAAGCGAATCCCAGATTCGAAGCAGGTTCAAGACGCTGCTCCGGAGGCTGTAGCTGAAACGAAGTCACCCGGGTACCACCATCAGACGGGTGGGGGGATGGCTGGTGAGGGGAGGGAAATCGCCGAGCTGGATAGAGGTATGGGGTGGGGGAGAGGGGGAGAGCGTTGGAATAGCAGGAAGAGCTAGGGGGGACAGAGCTGGAAGAAGGGATATGGATGTAGAGACAGACGCAGAGGATTGGGGGGAGCAGTGGGCTGGAGCGGGAGCAGAAACAGGAAGCGAGCTGTGGGATGAGGTAGAGGATGGAGGGGGAGCTAAGGAAGGAAGCTGGGGACGACAATGGCCGCTGAAATTGAGGGGGGTTAGAAAATGGGGGTTAGGGATTGGAGCGGACATCGTGAGGCATCTCTCACCTATATGATTGGTAATATCCTTCTCCAGCAGATGTAGTCTCTCCCAATCTTATCATATCATTTTGCAACAATCCAAGTGTAGTATAATCCTAAAAATGCATGTACCCATCACAATGTGTTAATCAATTTGAAAGAAATGAAAGTTACAAGAAATTTTTTCTACTTGTCGCGAGTTGATTAAAGTTTGATTTGAACCTCGAATAGAATTTTAATCGGCTCAAATTTTAATACGTAAAAAAATATAATTTTAAATTGACTCAAATTTTAATCCATAAAATATAAAATTTAATTAACTCAAATCGAATTTTAATATGTCAAAAAATTTAGAAAATAGAGAGGGTCTCATTGACGATATGCCTATATAGAGGAGGTGTGGATTGAGTTTTTCCTAGAATATATCATGGGTAATTTAGTAAAATAATATTCTAATTAACACTTTTAATGGTGTTAGTGAAAAGGGAGAATTACACTCAAACCCTTTAAGATTTGTCACTTAATTACTCAGACCCCTGACATTTGAAATATTACACAAAAACCCCCTGAAGTTTGTATGAGCGTAACAATTATACCCATGCCATTAGAATATCCTTTAGTAAATTATATTCAGACCCCCTAAAATTTGTAGACGTGTAATACTTAGATCCCTCAAATTTAAAATGTTATATTTAGACAAAAAAATACACAAAACAAAGATAGATTATCAAATATTTTAAATTTTACAACCAAAATTCATGTTTTATTATGACATTTATTGAAATAAAAGTAAAAATAAAATCTAATTTTTTCTTAAAAAATCATATTTAGTATACTATTATATAATTCTCCCTAGTGAGAATTTAGAAAATATGAAGATATGATAAATTAGAAGAGATGTGACTGAAATTTTTTCCACTACATAATAAAACACATAAAAATTAGCCCTACATATTTTCCACCTAATTCCATCACATTTCACTCCCCTCAACGGTAACTTTCTCTCTCCTTTCATCTCCATTTTTTTCTCCCTCTTTCACTCCTCTCTCTCTAATACGCCATCTCCAGTAACACCACTATCACCAGCGACACAACCACCACCACCACCATAGCCACAGCCTCCCAAGTATCCCTCTGTTACACCCCGACCTAAACTAATCATGATTAAGGCTAATTGATTGAGATTAATGCTAATTAGCATGGATAAATGGGTTAATCAAGGTTAATAACCAAAGAGAGACAAATTAGTCTCAAATGATGCATTAAGCATAATAGAATGGACTAAGATGAAATTGAATTGGTTAAAGTGAGTTTAGACTCAAACAAGGTAGGCTAAGGACTTCTTCGTAAATACGGGTTTTCACGTATTTCGTCAAATACGAAAATTCTTGATACCAACGCGTGTATCTTGAATAGTACGTTAACTTTCATAATAGACGCGGTTCCATTTTATCTCAAATGGACCAAGTGAAACTTCATTTGACTCAAAATGTAATAAAGCTTAAGGAGAGGGGGTTTTAGTGTGAGGAGTCCTTATATTAGAATGAGATGAGTGAATGAGTTCATTTTCACTTCAACAAAACCCTAGCCATCCACTCTTTTCTTCTCCTTCCATTTCCTCTCCATCTAGTGTGAAGATTGGAAGAGTTGCCAAGTGATTGGAGTGGAGTAGAACTACTTCATCTTCTTCCTCAAGCCATTTTCCCCATTTTTGAAGAGTTGGAGCTTGAAAGAGAACTCAAGATCTCTTTGCTTGGAGCCACAAGTAAGTACTTGGTCTTACCTTAGGATTTTCAAGTTCTATTGAGTAGATAGAAGTAGTGTGTAGCACAAATAGCTCATAGATTTGTGTATTTCATGTTTTCTTGGAATTTAGGGTTTCATTGAGGGTTTTCATCTCAAAAGTAAGCTAAGCAAAGGGCTTTGAGTTAACTAAACTTCAAGAGAGGCAAGTATATACATTTTTAGTGATTTATGATTTTATATAGCTTGTATGAACTCAAGGAGTTCAAAGATATGGCTTTTGTTCAGAATTTTTGAAGCTCGAAAATGAGCTTCAAAGTGAATTTCGGCTAGTCGCAGGGCTAACCGCAAGGCAAACCGCCAGAAAACCCCAATTTGGTCAGTCTCTGGAAAGCTAACCGCCAAATTTCGGTTAGCCGAAATTCCAATTTCGGCTAGCTAAAGGGTAACCGCTAAGCTGGCCGAAATTGGGTCAAAAATGCGTCAGAAAATGAGCTTCTGGAAAGCTGACCATGAGCTAACCGAACCTGGTTCGGCTAGCCGCCAGCCGAATTTCGGCTAGCCTCCAACAAAGTTTCGACTAACTGCCAGGTAGCCGCCGAGGTAACCGAATCTGACCAAATGATTCATAGTGAGTGAAAATTGAGTTTTGGATTTTCCGTGGACTAAGATCGCTTATGTGGTCATAGATACTCCTCATGTAATTAAAGCCTAGTCGTTGAGGCTAATATTAGTGATATCTAAACCTTCATAAGTGTTAGCTAAGGTTATCTAATGCACAATCTAATTAAAGTAATATCATCCACAGTAACACGTGCATTGATAACAAGCGTTTTACTCATTGTTTGGTTTAGATTATTGTTTTAAAGGGCATACATATTGGTTTCTTAAGCTCATTATTGAGCCACACTGAATTTACATTGAACTCACACTGAATTGATGAATGATCCCTAAATATGACACTGAATAATGAATAGTTACTAAAGGTAACAATGAGTAAATGATTAATCATGCTGCAGTAGATGGATTTGGGGGCGTTCCAGAGCTCCGTGGTGATGCTAGTTGTCCCTGGCCCGGACACTAGTAAGTCTCACATATCCCGATCATATCTATAGATATTGATTGATGCCTTCCGTTTGGAAGATGAATCATTCCTTTGAGGAAAGATGGTAAATTAAATGAAATGAAACGAAGGAATGAAAGTTATGGTAGTGTCCATCTCGTACATTATCACTGTAGAAATTATTTGGACTTGGTTAGAATTGGAATTGTTATTAAATAAATTGAATGAGTTCAATATATGTATTAACATGTGCTATTAATCGATCTGTTTATACATTGTTGAACCGTTGTGTTCACTAGTGTTACTGATGACATAACAAGCCCGATTGCCCCTACCGGTCCTACAGCGCCCCCCGGCGCCCGCGGAGGAGACCGCTCCGGTTCCTCCAGGAGGTCTAATCGAATGGAACGGTCGGGATGTCATTTGATATGAGCATCCGAGTGCAAGAAAGAGCTATAATATTTTGAGAAATGTTTTGAATGTTATTATGTACATTCATTTATGGAATATAATTAATTGTTATTGTATGGTGTTGGATATACACCGATTGACAAACTATGATGGAAATGATACATGTATAAGGACTTTATTTTATATACATGTAAATCGTAAATTGTTTTTTGTCAAATATAAATAATTCCGCAGAATTGGTGTAATTGACAGGTTTATTGAGAATGATATCCCTTGTGAATTCCGTTTTAACTTCGGTTAATTCAGAGTTTACGGGAGTAAGTATGGACTCACGGTTCGGGGTTATCGTAATTCGGGTCCGGGTCGTGACACATACTCGTCAAAACAACTGGTCTCTATCTTTTTAACAGTGTTACACATTTTTTGTAACATTGTTACAGTGTGTTTGATACACTAATTTTGATACAGTGCTATACTGTCGTTGGTACACTCTGTTCGTTACATTGTTACACTATGAGGGGAACACTGTCAACAATGAGGATATGAAACAGTGCAATCAAACACAATTATTCAATAAGGAATAAACACTTGTATCTAAATATCTGTATTACAATAATTCAACAAGGAATAAATACTTTTAACAATCTGAATAATTAACATTCACCACATAACAATGTTTTACAAACAGAATATCTAAATACATGTCTTATGGTCCACTAATGTTCACTTTTAAAATACACAAACAGTGAACACTTTGTCATTTGCATGTCCGCATATTTTTTCTTCAGCTCCCTACGTATTTTCAAATCTTTTTCACTCCAAGAATTTGGATGGTTGAGAAACAATGAAACTATTTAAGCTCGGAACTCGATCAACTGTCTTTCTGTTAACCTCTCTTCAATCTCTTCTCATTTGGTAAATTGTTTCATTATATAACAGACATACACACCGCATGCAACCCTGCAGTAATTCTCAATGTTAATATGTTTTGATGTTTTAAAAAAAAAAAAATTGCATTTGGAGAATGAGTACTTACGAGTTTGACCAATAATTGTATAATAACACACTACACAAATACTGTAATATTACATTATGACAAAACTATATTTGCATAAAACTTCATTCAAAACAGTACATATATGTTTTGAATTTGGTACCACGTACAGGACTACTGAACACAATAAAAAACATAACCAATTAATTTGACTTTACACTTACTAACAATATTTCAGACCCATATTGAACCATTTGTAAAAAAAATTTATTAAGTGTACAAAATCCAATAAATTATCAGTTTCTATAAGAGGAAAACATCTAGGGTTTAAAAAATACATAATTTTTGGACTTCTGCCAAAAAAAAAAAAAAAAAAACCAAAGGTGTACCACATTCGTCTTCAATGATCGATTTTTATGTATTATGTTACTCAATGACGACAATGTCTCCCAAAAAATGAATTTAACAAGAACTTTCAGCCAAAACAAAACACCCAAACTAAAATACAGGTAATGTATTTTGATTTTGAACAACCCATGATGTTATTACAAAAAAAAAAAAAAAACACATGGAATGTAAAAGATCAACGATCACCTTAATGAGTTCCTGGACAACGAGCAACAATGAGAAGTTCGAAACTTGAGTTTGTGCAGATGAAACCAAAAAAACCTCTGTCAATCGAATAAACCTCTCACCAAACTTGAGTTTGTGCCGATAAAACCAAAAAACCCTCTGTCAATCGAAAAAAACCCCAAATCCCAAATCTTCTGTCACAATCGACACGCTCCCCTTATTTATGGAAGACAAAGAGTTGGGAAGTTTTTCTCCAAAGAAGATGAACCGGTTTTGTGAGGAAGAAAGAGTATAATGACATCCAAAATTTTGAAATAAATGTACCTAAATTTCAGCGGTTAAGAAAATGCATTTTGACAGTTTTTAGAAAAAGACAATTTTACAAAATGGGCATTTACGTCTTTGTATCTCAGTAGTGTACTTTTTTTCAAAACATTTTTTTTTTGTTTATTTTTTTACAATTATGTCTAATTTGGTGTACCGAATTCCAAAAGACCCAAAAAAACTATATGTTGGGCCAATAGGGGCTGGACCATCTATGAAATGAACCAAAAAAATAGTTTTGTACCCGGGAACTATAGTCCAAACAGAAACATTCAGACCTTTTTCTTTGGGTCTAATCCACTTTGATTGGTGTGGGAAACTAAGAGTCGATAGCCTTAAATGGTCCAAAAAATGGTCACTTGTGTAAAATGATGAGCTCCAATAACTGTGATAATATATTTTATGATTATATTAAACATAACACAATATGACGTTAGGTAAAATATGTTAAAAATTTGCATGCATTTTCTCATTTGTGTTCATAAAAAAGAAAATTAAAAAATGACTGTTGATGATTTTGCGAAGAATTTGAAAAAATGGGATTAGAGCGGACAAATCAACTACATTTGAAAAAAAAAAAAACGAATTTGAATGGTTGTAAAGTGATTATAAAAAGAACTTAGAAACAAAGTCATGAACAAATCAACTACATTTAACAACTAACATTTCAAGTAACTGTTGAATGATTATGAAATTAATTCAAGAAAAAAGAGCTTAGAGTGGACAAATCAATTACATTTGAAAAATAAATAAATTTTGGAGGGTTGTTGAGTGATTATAAAAAGAAGAATTAGAGAGAACCATTCGGACAAATCAAATCCATTTGAAAAAAATAATTTTGGATGGTTGTTGAGAGATTATAGGAAGAAGAATTTGAGAGAAACAAAGTCTTGGTAAACAAATCAACTGCATTTAACAATTATCATCTCGAATGGCTGCTGAATGAAAATTGAAACAACTCAAGAAAAACTGGTCAGAGTGGACAAATCAGCCACATTTAAAAAAAAATCATGAGTGGTTGTTCAATAATTATAGAAAAAATAACTTGAAAGAAGCAAGGCCATGGTGGATTTGACGAGCCCAGATTCAGATCAGGCTTAGGTTCAGTTCATGAGTTCAGCCCAAACCATCAAAAGACATACCACAGTCAGCTCATGGCTTCATTCCAGTACAAAGTTCAAGAGTAAAGCTCAAGAGTTCAGGGAAAGTCAACGTACGTGGGAAAGTAATCTTCGGGATAGCCATTATTCCAAAATAGTGCCTATCCTCAACTGTAGCTATCCTCCTCGATAATTAAGTAGCTTGACTTTCACGTCATCACCTTTGTTTTTTCTTTTTTGACCTCAAATATCAGAGCAGTAAATTTTAAAGCAGGGCAAAGGAAAAACAGTGTACATATACCCCCGATATTGGGGGTACGGTACTCTCCAATCGGTTCTATTTACAATGCAATCTTGGCAAAAGAATAACTGGCTCATCAGCACTGCAAATGATAATCAAGAGAGTATGCACGAATATCCGATGGGCTTGTGCCGGCCTCTTGTTAATGGTGCCATAGTGAAACACCGGCCCTCCAATCTTTCTATCTTCAGTGTACAAATTTAAGGTAACCAACATCGAGGAAAATGCCAAAGAATCAAATGGAATCTCATCAAGTGCAAAAAGCCGGCATTCTGATGATTCAGGGCCTGGTGAAAAGCGTGGCTTCTTCAACTTGGCCAATAAAATTATGTAAGTCTGGCCTATAAGAGGGATGTCCAATTGCACAAAGGGAGACAAAACTTCCACTTCTGCACCTGCCTCTTCCCATGTCTCCCTGATTGCTCCTTCTGCAGCAGACTCCCCGATCTCCATAAAACCAGCAGGAAGTGTCAAACGACCATATGATGGTTGAATCTTCCGCTTGCAAAGTAGTATCTTGTTATCATGCTCAATGAGGCAACCCACAACCATTTTAGGATTCTCATAAGCAATTTTTCCACACTGAGTGCATATAGCTCTCGTTTTCTCCTCCCCATCAGGCAGGGGTGGATCTAGGACTTCTAATCTAGAGGGCTGCACTCAGTGGTGGATTCAAGATTCAAAATCACTGGGGACACGATTAAGTAGTAGGGGGTCCGGGGGCAACGGCCCCGGAAATTTTTTTTGGATTATTTATATGATTGCAAATGATTTTTTCTTCTTTTTTTCTTCATGCTTGAGAAAAAACAATACACAAAAAAAGTAGTGGACCTTTTACATACACTATCAGTAACTAATACACAGAAAGGTGCATTCAAAGACAGGTAGTTTGTAGATTTCCACTGCATTGCAAATCATACCTAGCAAGGACAAATAGTGTGCAGATTTACCCCAAACCTTTTAATTTGAACAAATATAATATAATAATTTCAAGCAATAAAACAAGACATATTTATTTATCACAACTGTTCTCTACGAGTTTTCATTGGAGAGCCTGGTTCAATGTCACTGGTGGCCTAATTGATTTGGGCCTAACTTAGTATACATAATTTTTTTTTCCCAAAAAGTCACTTGGGGCCCAGCCCCCAGTGACTATGAACTGCATCCGCCTCTGGCCCTTGCAGGAGACTGAGAACGCGGTGATACTACAAGAAAGTGATTAAAACAATCAAAATTGGAGAGGACAAGAATATGAAATATTTAAAGTTAATATTAGGCTACAAAAATCCATTTGGGGCCCAAAAAATTCATTGGGGGCCTTATGGAAAAAATTAGCGGGCCCCACCAAAATTAGAACTAAAGTTTAGAAATCCACTGGGGGCAGTGGTAATACACTGCATCCGCCTCTGGCTGCACTGAAGTTACATTAAAAAAATAGCAACAATGTCTCACCGAAAACTATAAAAAATAGCAACAATATCCCACCAAAAACTATCTATGTACTATCTTCATAATTCATTTTCGACAAGCATCATACCAAAAGAGTGATCATTTTTATTATACTACTCATAATCAACAAAAAAATATCTTCACAATATATCTTGACAAGTATGACAAAAGACAAACAAAAGGTGTGTCGTAAGTTACCGGGCCCCAAAACTCAAAATTTAGTTTTTTTTTTTGGGCTGGAAGCTTGGGTGGGCTGCAGCCCCCCCGCCCCCCCCCCTTCATCCGCCCCTGCCATCAGGTATCTCATGCTTTGTTGGGCCACCACACCACTGACAGAAATTGATCTTACGAGTACTGCCAGTTGATCGAAATGCGACAGATGAGGATGAACTTGGAGAAGAATCACGTCATCACCTCAGTTAGGATTCCGTGCCTATAAATTGTAAACCCCTCACACATGGAGGCAGATCTCACATATTTCACCTCGAGCGTATTCTCTCTCTCTCTCTCTCTTTCTCTACTACCTTGTACTTTCTCATTAATAGAGTTTTTCGGCCACCATTATCGCCTTAAGTGATTAGGTCACTCAGACTCAACCATCCAATCATTGTCTTTAATATAGGGGGATTCGGCGAGAGGTCTCTGAACATTTCACTTTATTGCCTTAGGTCCACAATATTTTTTTATAGTGTGAAAGGTCCTTTTTCCAAATTTGAAAACCTAAAGTGTCTAATTTACCCTTTCTTCAAATCATATCCCATGATTAGTGGGATAAGCCATTAATAATGGTCAACTACTATTAAATTAGTCACGATTAATAAAATTCCACTAATTAGATTTTCAAATAAAGTTAAAAAAACAGGAAACAAATTTCAAATAAATTTCTAAAAATGAAATAAATTTCAAACACGCAAATAAATTTCAAAAGATCCAAATAAATTTCAAAAGACGAAAATAAATTTAAAAAAATGTAAATAAATTTCAAAAGACGAAAATAAATTTCATAAGATGTAAATAAAATTAAAAAAAAATTAAATTCTAAAAAAACAAAAACTAATTTCAAAAAATACAAATAAATTTGAAATAACGCAAATAAATTTCAAAAAATGCTATAATATCAAAAGAACATAGAGAAATTTAAAAAGAAGCAAATAAATTTCAAAAAATCTAAAAATTTTCAAAAGATGAAAATCAATTTAAAAAGACGCAAATAATTTTCAAAAGATGAAAATCAATTTTAAAAGATCCAAATAAATTTCAAAAAAGTGTAAATAAATTTAGAAAAACGCAAATACATTTGCCACAAACTCGGATAAATTTGTCCAAACTCAGATAAATTTGTCCCATAACTCAGATAAATTAGCCAAAACTCAGATAGATTTGTCCAGAACGTAAAGAAATTTATTTCAGAACTTAGATAAATTAGAAAAAAACTCAGATAAATTTGTTCAGAATTCAGTTAAATTTGTCCAGAACTCAGATAAATTTTTCTCAGAACTCAGATAAATTTCCAAAATGAAGATAAATTTGTTAGAAACTCAGATAAATTTGTTAAAAACTCAGATAAATTTTCCAAAAACTCAGTTAAATTTATCGGGAACTCATATATATTTGCCAAAAACACAGATAAATTTCTCAAAAACTCAGATAGATTTGCTTTAGTGCTTTAGTGCTAGGCTTCAACCTGACCCAAAACTAGCGTGGCCAAAAACCAGGACTGAGGGATCACCAATTCATATGGTGCTTCAAGGGCCATTAATTCCCTTGGTACTTCAGATTACCAAGTGTCACTTTCTTCCCCATGTCAAAACAAGACATACATTGCTTCCATCTGTCTCCCCTTTGTTTTGCAATAGAACCGAGACCCATACCCTTTGCCAAAAACACCAAACAAAAGCTATCAAAGCCTTTCTCTTCCCACGTGCCTTCATAGATCAAATAAATGGGCAATCACCATACAAGTGGCCCATTGTTTTTAATCACCATCACCACGTGGCGCCTGGCGAGGAACCGACCCAACTGAGATGCAACGCCTTGCTGTTGCTTCTTCTTGATCTCCGGTGACGTGCGACGTGGCACGGTGGTCTCCGGCTAGCGAAGAACGACCGATAGAGATGAAGTCTGACCCCTCTTTTGGTTCTGGCGATGGGTTTTTGCACGGTGACCGAATAAAAAAACCTAAATCCTCTTCTGTCTATGATCTTGAGTTTCTCCATGGCGGCGTCCAAAGTAAAAGAGGGATAATATAAGATTTGAAATTTGAAATTTTAAAATTTTATGCCTAAAATGGTTGAAAGGGTAAATTAGTCATGAGAATTGTATCCAGGGACCTCTCGCCGAAATATGTCTAGCTACATGGACTACAGGCTTTAAAGGAAAAGTTGATGGACTGGAGGCCTTACAAGTCCTATACGAGGGACTTTTTGCTAACTATCTCTTATTATTAATTATTTTACACCACATACTCGATTAATTTGATCGTGTATAGTCAATTTTGTACATCATCAATGATCAATCACAATATCGTGATCAGTCATGAAATGACATCGACCAAGAACAATTATAACTTCTTTTTTATGAAGTATAATTAAACCCTTCAATCAGGGGCGGATCCAGGACTTCTAATCTGGAGGAGCTGCACTCAGTGGTGGATCCAAGATTCAAAATCACTGGGGACACGATTAAGTAGTAGGGGGTCCGGGGGCAACGGCCCCGGAAATTTTTTTTGGGTTATTTATATGATTGCAAATGATTTTTTCTTCTTTTTTTCTTCATGCTTGAGAAAAAACAATACACAAAAAAGTAGTGGACCTTTTACATACACTATCAGTAACTAATACACAGAAAGGTGCATTCAAAGATAAGTAGTTTGTAGATTTCCACTGCATTGCAAATCATACCTAGCAAGGACAAATAGTGTGCAGATTTACCCCAAACCTTTTAATTTGAACAAATATAATATAATAATTTCAAGCAATAAAACAAGACATATTTATTTATCACAACTGTTCTCTACGAGTTTTCATTGGAGAGCCTGGTTCAATGTCACTGGTGGCCTAATTGATTTGAGCCTAACTTCGTAGACATAATTTTTTTTCCCAAAAAGTCACTTGGGGCCCAGCCCCCTAGTGACTATGAACTGCATCCGCCTCTGGCCCTTGCAGGAGACTGAGAACGCGGTGATACTACAAGAAAGTGATTAAAACAATCAAAATTGGAGAGGACAAGAATATGAAATATTTAAAGTTAATATTAGGCTACAAAAATCCATTTGGGGCCCAAAAAATTCATTGGGGGCCTTATGGAAAAAATTAGCGGGCCCCACCAAAATTAGAACTAAAGTTTAGAAATCCACTGGGGGCAGTGGTAATACACTGCATCCGCCTCTGGCTGCACTGAAGTTACATTAAAAAAATAGCAACAATGTCTCACCGAAAACTATAAAAAATAGCAACAATATCCCACCAAAAACTATCTATGTACTATCTTCATAATTCATTTTCGACAAGCATCATACCAAAAGAGTGATCATTTTTATTATACTACTCATAATCAACAAAAAAATATCTTCACAATATATCTTGACAAGTATGACAAAAGACAAACAAAAGGTGTGTCGTAAGTTACCGGGCCCCAAAACTCAAAATTTAGTTTTTTTTTTTGGGCTGAAAGCTTGGGTGGGCTGCAGCCACCCCGGCCCCCCCCCCCCCCCTTCATCCGCCCCTGCCTTCAATAATAATATTTTCGGTGTGGTAGTAAAAATAATTTTCTAAAATCAAAGCCCATATTGTATCCAATAAGATCCATACTGTCTCAAACCTCTGCAAACATCATAAACAATACAAAAGTCAGCTAGCCACGTATTCAATTCATCTTTTCTTAACATTTTGGGTTGATTATGGGAGTGCAAACTGTGTAACAACCCTTTAGAGTGAGAGAATGAAAAATGTAATTAATCAACAAGGTCATTAATTAAGTCAGCTTTGACACTGGTAAAATTATGTTAAATTGTGGAAGTGTTGCCAACCTGTTTAAATAGTAACAGTGACGAATTATAAATTAAAACGTCTTGAGTTCAAATTTTGACAACTCCTTGAGGCCAGACAATAAGGGATTTATTGTTCATGAATACCCTAATCTCGGCATGGATGACCTGTCTTTGACTAGACTGGGCTAGTTCCGCCATGGATGACCTGTCTTTGACTAGACTGGAAAGAGAATTAGTCGAGGTGCATGTAAATTGACTCAAAAATCCCTAACTGTCAAATAAAAAAAGAAAAGAAAAAAGGAAATGTTGCCAAAATCATTCATTAAGTTAGCTTTTTCACATTGGTCAAATTATGTATTGTGGTAGTGTTGGCAAATTCAATCGACACAGGCATGCATGGTAAAATAAACATGTTACCTTGTCCTTTTCTTTTTTAAAAATTCAATTGACACGTTGATTTGAGCCAGGAATATGAAGTTGCAAAGACTTTTGTATGTCGCAAAAGCTTAGAACGTGTGCCAAACTAATATACATTTATCTATACTATTAATACAAGTAGCTTTACATGAGAATTTTTTAATTTATTATTTTTCGCTTATAAAAAATATTAAAAGTTAGTATGTCATTTCGTATTTAAATATATAAATTTTCATTATATCTTTTTGTATTTTCCTCCCTCGTGTCGTCGAGGTTCATCGAAAAACAAATCTGTTGTATTTAAATAATAAACTAATTTCTAACATATCATGCAAATTTCTCTATCTTTGCAAAACTTTTAAATGGTCATCTTATGCTTAACATGATATACAAAAATAACATTATTCTTTCTTCCCAAAACCCCAATATTAATATACGTTGACAACTCCATTGATATAATATAATCTCCGATGCCCAAAAACAGATATATTTATCTTATGTCTTCATTTCCAATCGAAATAATTTGGTAAAAACTTACTGATGCACAAAATAAAAACAAGAAAGACAAAAAGAAAAAAATTGAGAAAAGAAAAATTTATAAATCTTACTACTTGGTAGCTCGAATTAAAGTATCACATAAAATGAGTCCATTAGAAGTTAATAGTTTTTTTTTTTTGCTAAATGGTAAATTAGAATTAAGAAGAAAGGGCAAGGCCCCCAATACAGAAGAAAGGCAGCCAAGCTGCTACAAAGAAGGACAGAAGAAAGAGGAAGGCCTTAAAAACAAAACAAAGAAAAGAGAAGCCTAGATCAAGCTCCAAAAAAGACAAAGAAAGAATTGTTAAATGAGAATTCTCATAGCAGCCAAGATGGGGTGGGGATACAACACTTTGGCAGAAGAGACCATGCCTTTTATACTGTCCTTGAAGATCACTTTAGCTCTCTCTAGGGAGGGAGTTATGGAGTTATGTTTGGAGTTGTTCCGAAGAGACCATAAGATAGAAATAGCGTGGAAGAAGATGGTTGCAGCGCAGTTCCTTCCTTGAGAATCTCCAGCAGAGTAACTTGTCAACCAAATGGAAGAAGCAGAGAGAGAAGAAGAAGGAGGGACCCCACAACTTGTGAGCAGCCAGTGCCAAAAGGCATTAGATGTTAATAGCTACGAAGAGAATACAAATAATTTAAGTTTGATAAATATGAGATAATATATAATTTAACTACATAATTAGATTTTATTTTATGTATTTTATCAAATGTTTCAACAAAAAAAATCACGTGTAACTCACGTTGTGCATTGCTAATATATGTGTGTGTGTGTGTGTGTGTTTATTTTTGGCGAAGACAAAGTCTCCCTAGGTGGCTAGGATATATTCATTAGGAAAATGCATCTTATGTTTATTAATAGATTATATTAAAAAAAATTATCGAATTAATGTAGATAGTTGGACTAGTAAAGAAAAGTTAACAAGACTCATTGCAACCATCCATATTGATTTAGTAAACTTTTTTGATAAATATAACATTACTTCATTCATCATATATACAACCCACAGGGTGTAGGTCTTCTATCAACCCACATCGACTTCTGGTATGACAACTGGATGCTAGAAGGTAGCATGGCCTCCCAATACCCTTTTATCAATTATCCTTCTAACCGAAAGCTTCACACTCTCTGGGATGGCTCTTAATGGACGACACCTCCAGACCTTCCTGTTGCTGCAGCTGCCTTCCTGCGTCTAGCAACCCAGCATCTCTCCTTGGACCAGTCTTCTAAAGACACTCTGCAATGAATTTCCCACCAGGACGAAGGCCTCTCTCTCCAGGAAGCTTGGCAAATTATCAGAACCAGTAACCACTCTACTTGCTGGTTGAACTGGGCTCCTCTGGTATGAAACTCCTTTCAGCAACCCAGGGTATCCTTCTTTGCCTGGAGGCTGCAGCATGGTAAGACCCTTTCTCAAGCTTGGGCTCAGCACGCTGGTATTAGTCTGGCTTCAAGGTGCAGTCTGTGTCTCCAAGAACAGGAGTCTACTTTGCATCTCCTCTTCCTCCGCTCTTTCTCCTCTGTCACATGAAAATGGATTCTCTCCAAGGCTGATTTGGCTGTTGATGACCCTTTCTTTCCTTCGAAGATCTGGCAAGCTCTTTCCCTCCATAGTGACACTATGGCCTGCAAAGGAGCTGCTACCATCTTCTTCTCAACTGCTTTTGCTCTATGGAAATGCAGGAATGATGCTATCTTTTCGAACTCTAGAGCCTCCCAGACGAAGGTCAATGTATACCTGACTGAGCTCTTCTCCGTCTCTCTCAAGCGTATTAATAAGCCTTTTTCTGGTAGACCTCTTAACCTCTTTTGTAATTTTTTGTTCCCCATTTCTTAAGCCTGGTATGTGTTTTCTTGGCTTCTGTTGGGCTCTTTTTATTTTTGGTTTCCTTCTTCTCTGTTGTAGCTCCTTGAGCTTCCTCTCGTGTGGGCTATTTGGCCCTGTCTCCTCTCTCTTTCTCTTTTAACTCAAATTGCCTTTTAGCAGAAAAACAGGGTGTAGGTCTTCGATGAGGAGAAGAATTATAAGTAGGTTTGTGTCAAAACGATTTGTGTTGTATTTATCACTACAAGAAAAACTGCTTATAGCGGGGGCCGGCAGCCGCCGGTAAAAGTCATATTGGCCGCCGGTAAAAGATTTAGCGGCGGCCATATATAGTGGCCGTCGCTTAGTGACGGTATAGGTAGGGTGGGTATAAGTCTTAACGGCGTTTTTGTGGCTGCCGCTAAATTTTACTTTTAGCGGCGGCCACCTGACCGCCGCTAAAAGTTTTACCGGTGGTCAGTGGCCGCCGGTAAAAGTAAAAAAACTGTCGCTATAAGCCCTGGCCGCCGGTAAAAGTACAATCTTTTTTAAAAAAATACTGCTTTTAGCGGCGGCCAGGCGGCCGCCGGTAAAAGCAGTTTTTTTTTCCACGTATTAGCCAAATCTAGCGCACCAAATACACAGAAACACCCAAAAAAACAAGAAACGAAAGACCAAATGCACCCAAATAACCTTTCAATTTACAACCGACTCAAAAGTGCAGTAAATTTCACATACTCAAGCTCAGGCTTGTATGTAAACCAAGCCTAACAAGACAGGATTTGAGTGAGGAAGACATGGGTCTGACTAAAAAATTACCTGGAATGGAAATGGACATCCAAACACCACAAGAGAAACGATCATGTAATTGATTGTATATTGTCATTATTTTTCATGTACAACAAAATATACACAGGGAAAAAAAGAAAAAAAACAGAGTAAACTAGACATGACAGATCATCCCAACCTCCAGAGTAGATGCATGGGGGATACTGAGGGCATATGCTGCTGCCCCCCTGCTGTTTCTCTTCAAGAAATCGTACCCAACATCGATCACTAGTCTCTTGATCAGGCCTGACCCGCTCTTCGCCCTCACATGAGTATGCCCCATTATGAATGCCATCCCCGCTTCCCTCGCTTCCTTCAGCTCACTGAGCTCCTCCAGAGCACCCGCATCCATCTGCGGGCTCTCAGGCAACACAAACCTCACCTTCTTCCTCGCCACAACCGGCGACTGAATCTCCCTCATCTCCAACCCAGACCCACCTGTGACAGTGGCTGGGGGGTCATCACTATTGTCGTCACATAGTTGAATCCCATCAGCACGTGCCAATGTCCCAACAACCGTCATCGTCTCATTGCTCCTTTCAGCAATGATCTCTCAGTCCGGATGAACTCGGCTATGCTACAAATGAGGTCTCTCTCAAACTTTTGCATCAAGTTTAAAACAAAGTTCCAAAGTATCAGCATTAGGTGTGTACCTTGTGTAGCCTTGATGGATAGCATTGATCTCTGCCTGAATTATAACAATACGAAGATAATGTAAAACTAAAAGACATGCATATGTAGGTAGTTATGCATGGTATGCTACTTAATCCTCTACCAACACATCTTATATATCAAAAAAGAACCAACCGGATGAGGGAACACAAGCATCTGTATATGCTTTTTAAGAGAATTGTAACTAACCTGCACCCCAATAGGAATATCCAAGAGTCTCAGATGAGTCTGTTTCAGATCATAAAGTTCATTAGTAAATAACCAACAGAAAGGGATAGATTCAAATTTTACATTCATTTTGTCATATCAGTAGGACTCGAAATTGTGTGCTGGATGAAATTATAACTCAACAACACAAAAGTGACACCAATCCCAACAAGAAAAAAGAGAAAAGAACTGAACAAAAAAAAATACATATAGCACACTTCTACTTCATAAAATGTGAACATCATGAACATCATGAAAAAAATCATATAGCACACTTCTATTTTGTTTTGATAGGCCTTTCAAACTGTGAATAAACCCAAGGCATAGAATATTGCAATAGCCACACCTTGCCACCAAGTCAAAAAGACAATTGACTTGAACATCAGGAACTTGGCAAGTGGTTTTATATGCGCCAATTCATCCTTTGTAACAACATAGAATTGCACTAGACAGTACAAAGCCCATGACTGACTGAAGTTAAGAACCACTGCTATGTATGGATACCTACATTGTATTTACAAAAAAGGACAGTAGGGAAAAGGAAAAGCGGTTAGACACGATACCTGCTATTTTTTCAAGAATTGACTAAGATTGTATTATGAAACAATGAACATACAATTGGACACTGAACCATCAAGGAGATAAACGTGAAAAAAATATATAAAGTATTAGTATGCCATTTTAATCACTAAATTCTCAAGTTTTGCTCTTACATTATATGATAGCCAGAATCTCCAGCCTATTTGAGTCACCACTCACCAAAAATAACTAACGTTTCTCATCTTGAGTTTTCAACCTGAGATTGCCTAGTCTTGCAATCAAAACAAAATACAGAAGGGCTAAACAACATTGAGTTGGTTGGGAAAGGACTGAACCCAGTTTGCATCAACGTCTTTGTGACTGTAAGGAACTCAACATTCTCAATGTCCAGACCAGTTTCTTCCTTCACCTCTCTCACCCCACACTCTTCAAAGCTCTCACCTACAACAAATACATGCAACATAATAAACAAACACAACAACAACAACAACAAGAGAGAGAGAGAGAGAGCTTCTTAAATCTCCACCACTAACTAATAAAAATTGTTTATGCAGACAAGAGACAGATAGAGAGAGCATAAGAGCATGTTGACTGACCAAATTTGTGGTGGCCTCCTGGAAGAGTATCCATGGATCTGGATGAGAAACTTCTGAGGCTAAATATTAACATACCATTTTTCCAGATGCAAATATCAGTGCTGTGGTTTTGGTTTCCCTTATCCTAATGATAACAGCAGCAAAACGCTGTAAGAAGGGACCCGGAAAGCAAATTTAGCGACTAAAAGCTACTAACATTGCATATATGCAGCTAATCATCAGAGTGTGAAGTGAGAGTATTTTAATTAAAATGCTTATAGCCTATGTTCTAGTAAAAGCTCCATACCTTGGGATTATACTCTGCATTACGGGCGTGCAGAGCTATGCCTTCAGATCTACCTTGCAGTCTAGATTAACTGTTGATACAATATTCCTACACAATTGAACGTGACCGCATATGTTATCAAGAATGTTGTATGAACATATATTTACCTGAAATCATGGATGATAGTTCCCTTTAAAAAAATCCATAATAGAATTAAAGATTTAAAGGAAACATCCCCAATATTTGACAGCTCAAAATAGATCATGCAAACACATGCTAGCGAATTTCGATGGATCGCTTATAAGCATACATAAAACTTGCCTCGACGAGACTACACAGGTTTTAAAATGGGTGCCATGAGTAGCACTATAATTCGGTATAAATACCACAACCACATACGAGTGATGCTGTACTATAATATAGATTATTGCATCAGTGTGGATTCCAACAAGTGAGACCCATTTGCATCAGTGTGGATTCCAACAAGTGAGACCAACACCATTTTGTAACTAAGCTGAGCCTAGAATAATCACCATTCTGTAACTAATAGTCCATAAGCCACAAACTGTATTACCTCCATCACTGTCATCCCCATTCATAACAAACCAAAGGCCCACTCCATCATGCCACACGTCACATCCGTCTCTCTTTTATTTCCTCTCCAAAAACCGACTTTGTCATCACCCAGCCCCACCCACATATGCCAAACACCATCATCTTTCAATCCCCAAAAATTAAGACTCATTACAAACAGCCATCACCCTCATCACTCTCTGCCATACAAGACCCACCAACCTGATCCCTGTTTCTTCTCTCAACTGATCCCACAGATCATCTCCATTACAAGCAACAGCAACCCAACACATCATCACTATCTCTGATCATCTGAACCCACTTTCATGCAACCCATTGATGCAGCACCCACCACCCTCATTTCATCTTCCCTGCTGTCCATGTCATTAACCCGATCCCCTCTTCTCCTTAACACCCTCCACCAAACTGGGTCCAGTAAGTATCTTTCTCCATATTTCCCTTCTCCATTCTTCAAGACGATCTATGAGAGGCCACCTTTCATGGCCAACGTGCAAGCCACATCTTCCTTTCCACATCAGGCATCATGACCCACCTGCACGCCCAACCACTTCAGTCATCTTCTGATCAACTTCATCTCAATACTCAGCCCACACAAAGTACCCTCCCATCATCAAGCCCAGTGCAACTTTCCATCTCCGTGGAAAGTACCTGATCAGCCTGGGGTAGGATGGCAACAAACACAGCACTGGTATGCACACGTCCAGACTTCTCTGTCACAGGAACTCTCTGCAAACACAGAAAAGCAATTTTTAAGAATCCTACCCATATAAAAAGCAACTAGACAATCTGTCAAAGTACCTGCACTCTATGAATGCCACTTTCATATTTGAGTTTCCCATAGACACCAGAGCCTGAAATTGCTCCACTAGCTTCCTGTCAAATAAAAGGACACAAAGAAGTTACAATGCAGCAACCACAGGAATGCAATTTATCAAAGTCTCTGAATTCAGAATCCTGTAGCTAGAACAACTATCCCAACTCAAGAAGAGCGCATAAGAAACGGCAGATTGGAAGGCATAGTCCCCCAAATAGGAAAGTAATCTATGCTGCCAGCCAATTTACATTTTAAAAATGGGACCAATCAGTCCAAGAGCATGACCCAAATGAACTATAAGCTAAATGAGCACAGTTTCCCATTTCATCCCTACAATCAACCATTCTCAGTGACAAAACCAAAGAAATCAATACTCTGAAATGCAAATACATAAGGAACCTAATGCACCAATTTCTTATATTTATACATTGCAAGGACAAGACAAAATATTAAAATGGGTAAAAAAGAAGACTGACACTTTTCGCCCACAGACTCTTCTAATCTAAACATAATGGTCATCTGTCTTCTATTCTGATTTGCTTCCATATTACCAAAGGCCTTAAAACCTCTGGGTCTCTGCATGAAATGGCCCAACAACAAACACAAAATAAATAGCAAGGAAAAACCAATTAAAAATGAAAAAAATGACATATTTTGGTGAGTACTTACATGCATCTGTCCAGCGGAATCTACAAGAACATCCAGATTGAGAATTTCTGACCTTTGGGAGAAGAAGTTAAAAAAGAATTCCATGAATGATGCAGTTAATCAAAATCTTGAAACAGAGAAAAGACAAACTTCTAACAATGAGAAGGGAAAAAAAGGTGATCTCTTCTAAATGTGCACGCTTCTCTTCTTCTTTGTAATGTGAGCGGGTTTGATCAAACAAAGCATAATCAGAAACATGGAATCATATCATACCAAGGAAACTACAATACGAATCAGAATTCAAATTCACCTGCTCATCTCAGTATCCTTTAAATTCAGAAAATTAGCAACATTGGTAATAACCTGCGCAGATCCGACCGCTCCAGGAGACAATCTCTCCAACGCCAATTCCAAATTTTCCAAAATCTCCCTAATCCTCACAGCTGCAAAAACCATCAAAAGCAGAGAATTTCCTACTAAATCTAGGTTTTCAGCCGAGCCACTTGTTTTTTCAAATGAAGGTCTGGAACACTTGGTTCCAAAACCCTAGGTCTGACCTTGGGAGCGGTAGTCGGAGGCCTTGAGGCGGAGATCGGAGGCGGTGGTGAGAGCATGGAGTCGAGTTATGCTTCGCGGCGTGTACTCGAATGCTGGAACGTCTCTTCCGGCGCTCGCATCGAATTGCGAGGCCAGCCACGATTCGACCTCTGCGATTCGAGCGGCGTCGTCGAAGCTGGTGGTGTTGGTGTTCTTCCATTCGGGTGAAATGCGATCGTTCATGTCGAAATCTCACTATCTCTCGATCGAAATGAGGAAGAAGAGGATGAAGATTTTGAAACCCTAGAAGGAGAAGGAGAAGGAGAGCAGAGGTACGGAAGAGATGAGGAAGAGTTCGCTGAAACAGATCTTCTGTTTCGGCGTCGCCGAGACTTGAGCGTGAGCAGAAGAGAGAGCGTGAGCGTGAGCAGAAGAGAGAGCGCAGGAGAGAGCGAGAGAGGCAACGATGAGCCAGAGCAGGAGAGGGAACGATGAGTGAGGGAAACGATTAAAACAACTAGCAATTTTTAAGTGATTGGCGTCTTCTACCGTCTCAATTAAGTGACCGCCGGTGTTAGTTCGACGCTAAATATACTTTTTCTTGTAGTGTGTGTAGGTTCATATTGGTACATAGTTTTACGCGGGTCTAACGAGTGCACCCTCTTATAACATGAATCCATTAAAACTAAACTTAATACCGTTAATTTCATTAAATCCAAACACAAACCCAAATACATTAACTAGGCCCAACTAAGATCATCGGAATTATTCTATTTTTTCTACTATCATTTTCATGATCCATCGGACTAAAAATCAATTGATAATGAGTTAAGAGAGACACTCCTATTGATGGGCCTTATAGATAGTTCAGTATATAGAGTTTTTTCTAATTGACCCTTTTTGCACATCGCCCGTCTATACACTTCTAATTAGAATTACTTTAATAAAATTATTCTTATAAATTTTTAGAAAGAGTATTATAAACCATTGTTTATCGAAAAAGTAATGCTAAAATTATTACCATTAAGTTGTTAATAAGTTTTAAATTTTCTCCACTACAGAAAAAATCTAGCTTTCCTAATACCTTCTGAGAAAGAGAAATGAATGATCTTCATAACAAACACGTAAACGAGGTTCTTAATACGAAACAAGAAGAACTACAATAACTAGCTTCAAAGGCTTATTGAAACACTTGCAATAATCTTTTAACACACTTTGATAATACTGAACGACAAGACTAAGCACGCATTGCGTATATAGTCTGTAAGAAAGTGAGGACGAGAAGTACAACGGCAGCAAACACTGAGGCAGCTCTCCACGGATTCGAGAAATAATCACGGAATAGTTCGAACAGGTAACGGCGGCACTTTACCAGCAGCAGAGCTTTAATTCTGCGACAATGCCACCTGGAGTTGGCATATACATTCACATTCTCGCACAACTCTTTGAAATAGAAGTCTCTAAAAACAACTCCATTGCACATACTGCTGAAAAAAGTCGAAGCGTCTTCAGCATTCCCCTGAATGTTTGTTATGATCCCTTTGCTTCGAAGAAATATGATGTCATTGGACGACTGGATGAGTCTACTCATGAGCAAGACATATGAGGAAATGTGGTGTCTGGGGCGAAAGCTACACTGCTCAAAAGCAATTAGGTTCCTCAAGCGAAAATCAAGTGTTTCATCAATGCTAAAAGGCGGGATCACCACTACGCCTTCATGGAATGATATATCCAGCAAACCACCTGGCGAACCCTTTTCAAACACAATTCCAGCTTCTGAAAGTTTTGTCGCATAATGTCTAAATCCCCATGCGTCATTGCCTTCAGGGTATTTTGTGGAAGACACAGGAATGACAGGATTGTTAGGTAGGTAAAATTTATGCAACATGTCAAGTAAATGCATGCCGTCTTCATAGAGTTCCTTGGATATCGATGGCTTCTGTGATTTGTGTACCGGCTGAAAGAAGAGCATAGCAATCGCTGGTAGCGAACAATAACATGCTGATGCCAGTGGATCATTAGGTTTGCTCTTCGACTTTAAAGTAACAAACAACGTGAGAAGAACAATAAATGGAATTTGGTTCTCGAGCAGGGCCAAATCACGTCGAATGGCAGGGACCATCCAAACATTGTTTGTAATGGGATCGTCTTTATCCTTGAATTTTTCATCTGAGCACCTCAGAAAAAGTTCAAGAATGAAGCAACCATCAACTAGCAGTATTTCCACCAATGATGCCTCAGCCTCAGCCTCAGCCTCTTTGTAGCAGTTGATCGTATGTTCAGCATAGTATCGACGAGCATTTTTTTCTAATTTTGAGATATCTCTGACACACTCACCCAAGTTCTCTGTTGGGTTGGATGTACGACAAAGTAGGCTTAGCATGTACCGCCATTTGCGCTCTTCCATAGCTAGCAGGTCACTCTCGCCATGGTGAAAAGGTCCGATTGAGACAATACATGGGCTATATGCATTTTCCTTGAGTTTTCTAAGCTTGCTTGGAACCTTATAAATACTTAAGTTGCTGCTTGGATTGTCCGTCAATTTACCAAGTTTCCCTGTAATCTGTTTTATCCATTTCCCATGCTCATCAACTTCACTTGTGGAAGGATTGTTTGGTAACACGGATTCTGAGCTTTTCTGTACGCTGGCTTTGGTTACCATCTTCTCAGAACCATCTGCAACGAGTGGGAAAGAAGAAATAAATGAAGGAAATTAAATAGCCCAGCTAGATTTGATTTCTAAGAGATCGTAATTAGGAAATGAAAAAGAACTTGAAATCTTACCGCAGCCACTATGACGTTCAAAGTCTTTTGAATTAGGAGAATTTGCAAACGACATTTTTCAAGGATCTTCGGCTGTACTTCTTTTTTCTTTTCTCCTGGCTCTTTGTTGGGGAACTCGGTTAACTATGTATAAGAGTTAACTTTTTTTTGCTAAGTTGCAAATTGAATTAAGAAGAGCAAAAAGAGAAACAACAACAGCCTAAACAGGCAACACAAAAGAAAAATTAGAGCACCAGCAAACAGAACTCTATCTCATAGATGGATAGAGCTGATTATAGAGTTAACTACGTACGTAATTACTTATACTGCTATCTGTACCAGGTTAGCTTGTTTGATGGGCCAAAGTTGGTGGCTTGCCATTTTCCACTATAAAATCTCAAGTTGATTCCACAAGTGCAGAAAAATTACTATATTAGTGTATTAGTAAACGGCATCACCATATAGATCCTAATGCAAGGGTGACATAATCAATTAATTATAAAATACCAATCAAGATTAGTGAATCTACTAGTCCAATGAACACTAATAATCACCCCTCACCCACTGATTATGTATTAAATGGGATTCACTAATCTAATATGTTTATTTTATAAATGTTTAGTGATATTAGGTGTAAACGATGACTTGTTATCACCATTATATAGAATATATTCTCCACCAATATGTAAATGGTATTCATTGATTCCACTAGAAGTATCCCAATGTTTTAGCAACAACCACATCTGCACTTCTTGCTAGTTGTCTAACTACAACCCCGGTTGATTACAAATTGCGTAACAACCCTCTTGAGTTTAGAGCTTTCACATTGTAAAATTTAGGTTACAATGTGGAAGTGTTGACGATCCAACTGACACAGGAAAATGTTACCTCCGGTCTTTTTCACACATTGATGGAATTATAAACACGACTTGTAAAGACTTTCAACTGTCTCAAAGGTTGGGTGTATCTAACAAACGAGCAATGCTACATAAACTTAAAATATAGACTTGATCAATTATTGTCATTGATTTTATTGTGGGTTTTATTATTTATTAGGACTCACTACCTATTCAATGGTTATGATTGATCAAGTTTATATTTTAAGTTCATATTTTAAGTCTAAATAGCATTTTTCCTAACAAAATATATATTTATTTAGGGGAAGCCAAAGTCTTCCTAGTTCCTAGCATGCTTGTGTACCTCATTGTCATGTGCTTGCGATACATCACTAGTGACCCACACATTGAACATACACAGAGATCAGACGCATACACATGCCCACACAAACACAACAGGCACACATGAGCAATAGACGCACATACACAAACACAAATCCTCACGTGCATACCTATGCCCACACACAGAGCACACAAAAATACCCTTACCCCCCACCCCCCCACAAAAAAAAAAAAAAAAAAAAAAAAAAAAAAAAAAAAAAAAACACTCCTAGGACTTGTACACATGATTTTTCAATTTGTCTCAGTTAATTATCCATATGCATTTCCCCAATAAATTTTTCCACAATTGAAATTTACATCAACTCATTCATTCCCCCTAATTATTTTGCATGAAAATTTCATGAATTTCATCTCTTTCATCCATTTTGAGATTTAGGATTGACTTTATTTTTTGGGAACAATTAATATTGAGTAAACTATTGATTCGATTAATCTTACACATATTAGGGGCTGTTAAAGATTATTATAGAGCTTGTGGAGGGTAAAAGCCTTATCAGTTGTGGTAATTTCTACATAATTGTAATGTGATTTTTATTGATTTAGAAGTAGGTTATGTCGTTTTGTTGTGTGACTGATGTTGATTAAGACTGAAGAATTTTATGGATTGTTAAATTTGAGGATATTGTTATAGTACACAATTTTATGGTTGACCTATCACTTTTTCAAGCATTCATATGGTGCAGTTGATGTGGTTAGTTATTCAAAGAATAGTTTTCAACTACTTTAGATGCATAAAAGGGGTAGAATGTTTATTTTTTAACCACATCCATTTTACTTGGTCTTTTTATATAAGTAGCACAGAATGATTTGTGGGGTTGATTTAGAAATACATATTGATTGGATTGTTGCAATTAAATTTGAGAAATGTCAAGCGGGGTTCACAGTTTATTTGTTTAATTACCCTTTTATAGAGGGTGGATTGTGTAATTAGTGTTTTATAGATTGTCTATACAGATTGGTATTTTCTTGGGGCCTTATTTTTAGGGGAAACTCTATCCAAATTTTTAAAAGAACAAAAAAATATATATTTTGATTAAATATTGACCATATTTTTTTTTTCAAAAAGTCTAAACACCCCGACTCCCAGACCCCGACTGGGAGCCCAGGGTGCATGGGGTCCGTTGGATCCGAGGGCGCCTGGGATCCAACGAACCCCATGCACCCCGGGCTCCCAGTCAGGGTCTGGGAGTCGGGGTGGGTAGCACGGTTGATTTTTTTTGTTTAGCATAACATAGTGCCTTCAAGCACGATCATTTCGTCTAAAGACATAACATTACGATCATTTTGTCTAATGACATAACATTGCAAATCCCTGTTAGTTGACTTTTGAATAAATTTTTATGGGCGCTATTGTGAGTTCTAATTACATATTTAGTTTCAAGCATATGAAATTTATAAGATTTTAGTTTAATTTTGTAGGACTATGATTATTAAAGTTGAGTTTTCTCTATCTTTTCGTTGAAATTTGTCTTCATAAAAATCTTCATATCAGTAATAATTTGTTGAGCATGTATGTAAAGTGCGAGTGTGTTACGGATGCAGTTTAGACTTTTAGCTTAGTGTGTGTCTGTTCAGCATTTGATTTTTTCATATTCACGATCAATGTTCGATATTTTTGAATTATACAGTAACTTCAAACACGGATTATCGTTAGTAATTAAATATGCTATCAGTTGAAAAAATAGACAAATTTTTTTTTAAATTTATTAATGCAAAAAAATTATTTTTCAATAAACGAATATTAGTAAGAATTTTGATTCAAATTATTGTAGTTCTTATCCTAGATTGATTTAGCTTAGAGCAAAAGACAGCTGCAGATGAAACACGTGATAATTTTTTTATTCCTGCAGGCACTTTTTTAAAACTAATGCATGATGAATGTAACTGGTGTTTTTAAATAACATAAATTCAACATTATTATATGTTTTTAGATCAAAAAAGATTATTATATGTTCTACACAAACATAGTTAAACAAAAATTATTCAAAAGGAAAGGAGATTAAACAAAAACATTTTAGGCGTTTCTTGCTGTACCAGTTAAGCTTGCTTGAAAGTCTTGGTCAATATCTACCAAATAAACAAGAGTGTTGGTCAATAGCCACCAATCAAAAAAGTTTTGGTCCATATCTACCAAACAAACAAGAGTTTTGGTCAATATCTACCGAACAAAAACTATTGGTTAATAGACTCAATACCATATGGTCCATAATCCATATAGTAATGGGTGGGTATGATGTACCTACTACCCACGTTAAAAATAAATGTCAACTTAAACAAACGAGTAATGTTATTTATAATTAAATTTTTGACTTAATTTATTAATTTAATCACTCATA
This sequence comes from Cinnamomum chago, assembly GCA_038049695.1. Taxonomy (NCBI): domain Eukaryota; kingdom Viridiplantae; phylum Streptophyta; class Magnoliopsida; order Laurales; family Lauraceae; genus Cinnamomum; species Cinnamomum chago. The sequence continues at coordinate 39,779,654 of CP142458.1, forward strand.
ATTAGAGTTGATAATCAAGCTGAGTTTTATGATCATGAGTTCGAATCAAACTTGTCAAACTCGTTTTTTCAAACGAGCCTAAAAAATTATTCAAAACTAACCGAACCCGAGTAGCTCAACGCAATTATCAATCTTACTCATAATTATTAGATTAACAAAAAATTCTATTATTCTTTAAAATACTTTATTTTTTTTTTGTCAGACCATCTGGTATCCGAAAGCCACATTGGGCTCCGACTAATCCGGATTCGAGCATGGTAGGACCACAAGGGCGGCAAATTAAAATACTTTATCAATCTAATGGTTGTAGTAAATAGTATTATAGTAGCAAATTAGTACCTCATGCATTGAATGATTGAAGAGAACTTGCCTTTACTCATACGCCGTTGTTGCTCTTATAATATAGCTCTGATTTTTATATAATGACACACATACAGACACTCACACTCTTTTATATATATATATTAGTTGGTGCACATGTGCACATGTTAGATATCAATATATATATATATATATATATATTATGTTATTTTGAATGTCGAGGACTAAACCAAAGTCAACAAAAATATTTAGAGATGCAAAAAAATATTTTTTTGGCCCGCCTTATTTTGTAGCTACTAACTTTCTTAGAAAGAATTTCAAAGGTAATTCAAATGGTAACTGGAGCGAGTTGTAAACTAAAATATATTATAAAATCAATTTAAATAGTTAATAGCGATGTGTGCATATCTATATTTATGCTACTATAAAATGTCAACAAAAGTGAAAAACTTTTGAGACTATAATAACCCTAATAAATTAACTAATGCCAACACTAATTTTTTAATAATGCAATTTATCTTTCTACATTGTTAAACCCTACAAAGTCTAACGCCTATGTCTTTTGAGTTACCCTGCCTATTCAATTTTCAGCTTAAGCCCGTTACTATCACTAGCATTTATTCATAATTTTTTAATAATGCAATCTATCATTCTAAACTGTTCGCTTTCTGCAGGTTGAAGACTCTACGATTTAATTTCGTCGTATCATAATCTAGCAGATAGCAGTTTAATATATTTATGATGATCCCTTTGCATTCTCCAACCAAAAGAAATAATTTGTTATTTTCTTTGTCTTTTTTGTTATAAGAGAGTTTTCCTCCTGAATCACCTGGCAATCTAGCATTTGAATCAATGGTATAGGCTATCCTTTTAGCTATGGACTATCTATATTAGTAAGGAGCAATGCTATAGGGATCTTATTTGGAAACTTAATGATGTGGTTTCAATGCAATCATCCTCAAATAAGGTCCAAATTACATTTTTCATTAATAAGATAGAGTTCAATTTGAATCTTTTTCATTTCAAAATTTAATTTAATTTTAATCCAATTGAAAAAGCACAAAGACGGTTCAAACTTTTTATTCAATGATTCAAATTTCATCTCAAATCTTCTAGCTTAATCCAAAGGTCTACGATGCATCCCACACAAATTGCTCCTCCCGCCCATTTTAACCCCCGACACATGCCACCCCTATCTCCGTCTCTCTGTCTGCTCATCTGCCCCTCATGAACTTCTCATCGCCATGGCTAAACCAGCAATAGCTTCCTCCCAAGTACACCCTTCTCTCTCTCTCTCTCTCTCTCTCTCTCTCTCTCTCTCTCTCTCTCTCTCTCTCACACACACACACACACGCACACACATACACAATCAAACTCAGCAGCCCACACATCACGCAGCAACACACACAAACAGCAAACAGCAACACGCACAAACAACAAACATCAACACACCCACACACAGAGAACACAAACACACACAGAGCAGCCCCACACACGCACACAGACCACACACAGAAATTTTATGTTTATGTTTTTTATTGGGTTATTTAATTTGGGTGTTTAATATACTTTGTTTAATTTGGGTTTTTATTTTGTGAATATTTTTTTATGAAACATGTATTTTTTTTAAATTATAAACACTCAATAATGTTTTTTTTAAATAATGTTTTTAACCATTCCACTGCTTAATGGTGTAGCAAGTGATCCCTTGACTGCAATGCTAATAATAAGCTTTGTCAACAATGGCTTCCCGTCGGGCAGAAGAGAAAACAAAGAAGACAGACCACAAATTTCATTAAAACCCCATAAGTTTAGTGTATTTATATATTGACCCCTCAAGTTATAGAAACATCATTATTATCCCTTAAGTTTCAAAAATAATATTATAACCCCATAACTTTTCTAAAAAATCATCTTCTTTATAGACCTGTGAGGCATCTTTGATACGTTTATTAGTGCATGTGGGTCTAGATCCCTCAAGTTTTAAATACTCCAATAAAAAATATTTTAAATTTTACAACCAAAACATGTGTTCTATTACGTCATTTATTAAAAATAAAAATCTATTTTTTCTTAAAAAATCATAATTAGTATACGATTATTTACATTTTTTTTAAATCATGATTTTCTTAAAAAAATCATAGAGTTTGGGAAATAGTTGAATAGAGTTATTTACATTAGCATGAAACATGATTAATAGGTTCCCTTCGATATGCATGCTTATAATTTCTCTCAGTTTAATTGCAAAAGCTTCACAATAAAAGAATAAATGTTTAATGTTTAAAAAAAAAGAAGAAGAGATAAACACTTGCCTACCTAAATATAAATATCGTCATACATATGGCAAGTTAAATATTTTCATACTACTTGCTTTGTTTAGTTGTATACCGATACCTAAAGATTGTGTGTCAATTAGGATGAAATAGGTGTGTCGATTAGTATGGCAAGTCAATTTGTTTTTTTTATATTATGAAATAGTTTTTTTTTTTATGACGAATGTTAGGATGGATGGAATGGATGCTGAGTTAATTATTATGGAGTGTTCATTTTGTAGGCTAATTTATTTTCAAATCGGATTCTTAATTTGGGTGTTGAATATAATTTGTGAAATTTTAATTTAATTTTTTTTTAAAATTATGATATAGGTTTATAGCGTCACACCCCAAATTTCATAAAAACGTGACTAAAACAAATACATTATTTATTCCAAAAAAAAAAAAAACATGCCGGTTTGTTGTAAAAACATCTAGGAAAATATCTCTTTAGTTTAAATAAATCATCTTTTTAAAAAAAATTCGGTAGAATTTTCTTTGAAAACTGGGCATCTAGATAATTGATGAGAGTTACCTATGAGAGCATTAAACATAATAATTATACCTAACTAGTCATTCACATCATATCAACCATATACATCCCTTCTCATAACATCCGCAAATAAATCATTACTGTTCAAAATTGAGGTAGCCAATGGAGGTCCACGAAGTCCTCCCAAACCCGGGTTATAATCTAATTATCCAAAATTCTTCATCATGAACATAATATACAGAATATCTAAAATATTCTTTATAAGTAAACCATTTAAAAAGTCTCAATCTATACATATTCCCTCAAATTAACCAAGATATAAATTAATTACAAATCCTCAATAATATACATCATCCTACATTGTTCTTTACATACTCTAACTAAATCATAACAACTATCTTCTGTCTCGATACTCCCACTATGCAGTCCACCAACATATGCCCATAACTGAAAATGTTAAATGATAGGGGTGAGCAACCACACGCTCACTAGGATAATCCTTTTCTCAAGCATATACAAGGTTTTAAATACCAATAGTTCACAATCATATTGATAGACAAAGAAATAATTTATCAATAAGTCTAGGTACACGATAAGTAGTAAGCATTTTTTAAAGTATATTACGTACTATCATTTGAAATACATAAGTAAAACATCAAGGAATTTACTACATCGAAATCAAACCTCAAAATAACACTATAAAACCTCTCTTCTTAAAACATAATGCAAAACCATTGATTTTATAAAGTATAAACTGAGAAATCTTTATACAAGTATATGTATAACAAATTTGGTAAAATAAGCATTTCTTATTTTGAATACAATTTCATAAACTTGTTCTTTCCAGAGTATTTTTCAAAAATATTAACTCCACGTACTTTCACCTCAACCTCACCTTACCTCACCCCACTCAAGAAGTTTGTTGGAATATTGGTCTATTGGTTTCTTGGCACCCAAAATCCATGTATGCTACCCATACAGACAAATATCATCAAACAAACACTACAAGAAAAGTGAAGATAGACGACGGAGAACTTACCGACGCAATCAAAACGTCGGTAATTTTTAATTTTACCGACGTTATTACAAAAAGATGGCGTCGGTAAATGTATTGTACGGATTATGCATTAGAGTAGACAATTTCCCGACGCCAACGGTGTCGGTAAGTCATTATGTTTAATTTCCCGACGCTCCTGGCGTCGGGAATTTCCTCGAATTTTCTCGCGCCACCAATTTCCCGCTGAAATTTTGGTTCCCGCGTTGACTAAAAAACTTCCCGACGCTATAAGCGTCGGGAAGTTTGTGAATTAAATTTGGGTGAAATTTTTTGGGAGAAATTTACCGACGCCATACGGCGTCGGCAAGTTTATTATATGTACCCTCCCCTTCTCTTTTCCCTTTCTCCCCTTCCATCGCCATTCTCTCTGCTCGCTTTCACTGGCTTCTCTCTGTTCTTAAGATAGTTTCGTCTCCTGCATTCGGAATCAATAACTCATTCGGCCGAAACCCTCTCACCTCCTCTTCCAATGAAGCCATATCTTGTCAAAGGCTGTTGGTTTCTCTCTGCAAGGTCTAGATTGAAATAAAGGTGAGTCTTTTTCTTCTTCTTTCATCGTTGCAATCATCTAGGGTAGTGGAAATTTGAAAAGAATTTACAAGGTGGTTCTAGGCATTGATGTTTTTTTCTTAAACCCTAGCTTTTACAGTGGACTCTCTTATGCTCGAGAATCCTCCGGTACTTTCTCTTCAGTTCCTTTTTCATCTTTTGAAAAGCTGCGATTGTGTTAAGAAAATCCCAATCCCAGCAAGAATCCACTTTGATTTCTTCTCCCCGCAGAAAAAAATGCCACAAATCCATACCCATTTTAGGGTATTTCTTCCGTTCTCTTTTGAAATCTCTCCTGAAGATTAGGTTTTTTGTTTTGGGTCATTTGATGAAAGATGGTTTCATTTACATGTAATTGAAGGGTCTTGATGCATAGATCTTTTCAATTGTGCTTTTCTGTAAATGGGTCATCTGGACTGGAGCACTCCTGTAAACATGCAATGGGCATTATCAATCTGTAATGGGTGTGATCAAGAACCAATCTTGGCCATGGATGAGCTCCAAATCTCTGTTTTCTGGGCTGAAATCAGTTCCATGATTGAACCCACTCTGGCTCCTTGTTGCCCTAATAATGAACCCCAAAAGCACTTGATCATGAAACCATTCACATTGAAGCCTAAAACTGTATCTTAGAATAATTTTTTCTTTTAAATATCACTGTTCTAGTGTCTTTGCGCGTAAAGTTGGGGTTGACATATGATCAGTTTCAGGGCCTCCTTTGTCTGCATCATAACAGAGCATTTGACTGAAATTGTGGTTGCATTTTTGTCTGATTGCTTACTTTTATGAGCCATGCCTAGATATATCGGTTTTTATATTTATATTTTAATTTTTTTGGGGTGGTGAAGAAGAACTGTGAAAAGACAATTTTTGGTCAAAATTATGTATTCTTTACTTTGATATACTGTAATGGTTTATCCTATTGCAAATCTCACTTTCCTTGAATTTTATTGACCGGTTTTGTGGTGCAACCAACATCAGTGAATATTATATGGATTTTTGGAATGGAGAGAGTTTAAGGGCCAATTTTTTTGCTGTCATTCATGTGAACTTGGACACCCTTGAGAATTCCATGAATGGATAGTTAGATTGTTTCTATGTCTGGGTTTACAATTACATCAAAGCTTATTCTGTTGTTTCTTTTCTACGTATTCAAGCTCATCGTTGCAATCATCTAGGGTAATGGAGGGATGGGAAAAATAAGGTAAAAGTTACCGACGCCATTGGCGTCGGTAACTTTATTTTATCCTTAAAGTTACCGACGCCAATGGCGTCGGTAACTTTTACCATATTTTCCCCTACGCAGCGCTTTTTCCGGAAAGTTACCGACGCCGTTAGCGTCGGTAAATTTAACTACAATTTCCCGACGTAGTCAACGCGTCGGCAAGTATATTTACCTACGATTTTTTCCCTACGCCGCATGTAGCGTCAGGAAATTTATTTGCCGACGCATATTTAATCTTACCGACGCATTGACTGCGTCGGTAAACTTCATTTTTCTAGTAGTGAAACACCGGTTCACGAATGAACCAACCCCGGGGAACCTTTTGGGTCTTGCACCCTAGGGTCTCATCGCCCTTCTTGCTTTTTAAAGGGAATTTGTAGGGCACAACTTGTGACGCCACATAGGCCATCACCAAAAACTACTACCATAACCAATCCCCCATAGGACTAGTAACCGCCTTGGCAACCCACTCCATAGGCCCCCAACCGTCTACTAACCCTTTACTTGTCAGTATTGAGCATACATTTTTTCAAAAATCATTATTTTCTATATTCAAAAATCCTTTTGAAACACATGTCATAACCTTGACATTTTATCAAACATGTAGTAGGCTCAAATATCAAAATTTGCATTTTCAAAGCAACATAACCATTTCCAAGAGAATAAGTCATATATATTATGTACAAAATCATAGCATACTTCAAAACCCCCAAATCATAAGTTTAATCAAATACTCATAACTAAAATCAAACTAGGGTTTCAAACCCACCACAAAAATCATTTTTATTTTCAAGAGAATATGTAATATATATTATGTACAAGAACATAGCATACTTCAAAACCCGTAAATCATAGGTTTAATCAAATACCTATAACTAAAATCAAACAAAGGTTTCAAACCCATACAACCAAAATCATTTTTATGCATATAGGTTCACAATCCATGGCATATTCAACACTAAATCAAGGTTTATAACAAGAATCTTGCCATCAAACACATAGTAAGCTTCAGCTAAATAAAATACATGAAATGCACAATGTAAATGCAAGAGAGAGGAAAACCCCACCTCAAAACTCAAGAACCCAAGCTCCACCTTCAAATGTCCAAGTGGATCCAAGAATCCTAAATAATGTTCTTAAATTTTCAAACAAAAACCCAAGCTCTAGAGACTTTGTTCTTCCCTCCTCTCTTTCCTTTTATCTTGTCCAAGGGTTCTAAGAGGAATTGGGTGAGAATGGAAAGAAATAATGGGACAGAAACTCGGCAATGAAATCGGCAAGGATCTGCCCTTTAATTGAAGTATGGGGTTTGTACCTTATTTCAAACTCCCCGAGTTCCACAGCCCACTTGGCAACCCTTCCTGACATGTTGGCTTTATGAAGAATGGGCTTGAGAGGCCGATCGGTCAAGACTTCTATGGCATGCACTTGAAAATAATGTATGAGTTACCTCGCCGAGACTACCAACGCTAGAATAAGCTTCTCCATTAGCAAGTATCGTGTTTCGGCATCATGCAAGGTCTTGCTTACGAAGTAAATGGGCCTTTGTGCCCCCTCACTCTCCCTCACCAGGGCTCCACTAACGGCCCCTTCCGAGACAGACAAGTAGAGGTTTAACACTTCCCCCGCCATTGGGACAGACAAGGTTGGAGGAGACTTCAGGGACTCCTTGATTCCTTCAAGCACTCCCGTTTGTCCGAGCTCACTCCAAAGGTACACTTTGAGGCATTAAGCTTCAGACCGTATTTTCGGAGTACGGTGTAAGATCCCGACCCGAGTGAATCCGATTAGTGTTAATTAAGTCGTGTGTTAGTTCTAAGCTTGATTAGTGATTTTGGCTAAGTTGGATTTGGAATAACTTTTGTTTTAGTTTTTGGCAACTTTGAGTGTTTTGTTATCTAGTGGGGCCCTTTGGGAGTTCCCCTTCCGACTTTGCATTTACTTAGGTGATTTTCAGGATTATTTTGAATTGCATTTTTAACCCGTTTCATTTATCTTGGTGATCCCTACAACTTTCATGTTGATCCCGTTGTCATTCGAGGTCCCGAAACCCGATTTACTAGCCTTAAGGGGCAAAACAGTCTTTTTACACTAAACCTGTACCCAAAACATTATATTCCCTAAACCCGCGAAATAAATACTTTTTGAAAACTAGATATTTCGGCGATCATTTCTTCTTTCTTCGTCGAATTCATCCGAGATCCCGAAGGACATGATTTGAAGGTCATCCAAGTGAGTAATCATTCCCATCTTCTAGATTAGTACTCTTCTAGCCTTAGGGAAGCTCCATTTTCATTATTGAAAGTTTCATCCTTTTCATTCTTTGTTTGACCCATTTTAGGGTTTGTTTTAGGGGTTTTTTTATTGTAGCTTGAATTTGAGCTTAAGAGCTGATTGAGGCTTGGTAGTGCTAGTTTGGACATAAGGCAAGTGAATGATTAGATGTTTTGAGTTTTAAATGGTTTGGTGAACCATTAATGGATTTTTCATGTTTTTAGTGATTTTCATTGTTGAAATAAATGCTCATAATGCATCTTGCTTGCTTTATTTAATGTCTTGGAAACATGAGTTTAAAGTCTCCTTGTCTCTAGTCTTGCGTAGTTATGTAAGTGTTGAATGGAGGGAAAAAGAGAAGGACCAAGCCACTGCAGAACAGAACCTGGGTTTTATTCCGCAGTGTACCCGGTCGACCTGGCGGGGGCCCAGTCGACCTGGGACACAGGGTCAGGCTCCCAAAACACTGTGCACCATTTCAAGTTACAACTCCCGGTCGACCGGGCCCGTGGCCGGTCGACCGGGCACACAGGGACCAGGTCGACCCGGCCAACTGGGAAATCCCTGCTGAAATGAATTTTTCAACCTGTTTTAGGATGGACTTAGGTGGGACCTTGGCTACCCTTTTTGGACTGATTGGACTATATGTGAGGATGTCTTGAGCCGACGTCTTCATGGTTGGTTCGGTTACATCGGAATCCAATCCATTTCAATTTTGAACGGTATGGGACTACACGATATCCTTCTTATATCTATACGCGAGGTTTATTTCCTTGGTTATCGCGAATCCTATCCCTTTCGATGACTGAGTAGATTGTACGATGCTTCAGGACTAACATCATACTTAGGATGGACTGTTTATAGTTTGGATTTTTCTATCATAGCATCTAGTATTATCCAGAAGCTCATTTAAAGTTTTGAAAATCGTAAAGTGCATAAGGAGCCCAGAATGTTTTCAAACTCAAGGAGTATTAAGTTATTTTTATAATCGACATACGGGACCCCTATTCACCTTAAATAAATCTTGAAACCAATATTTTTCCGAAATTGTAATAGTTCATTATATTTCTTCATTTCCAAGATTTACATTACATGATTTGTTTTCCGAAAGCATGATAGTTACACTAGTAGCATTTACTTGTCCCGAAATGTATTGCCCGACATGAAATGAAAGTTATGCCTTTGAGCATTCTTGCCCCGTCCATTTATTTACTTGAACTTGATGTATTTTGCACATGTCTCGATTTGTTATTTAACCCATGAGTCGGCATCACTAAGCTTGGATAACCTTGTCGGTTTGATCCACCGACTTGGAGTTCCCTCTCCCATCCCGCCAGCTGCAGTTTGGATCCCGATGCCCAGTTTAATACCGTGGTCCCGTCCCGATACCCGGTTTGCTACCGTGGTCCTGTCCCGTATATTTATATTGTATATATGATTTGCGTTGAATCTCCTCACCTTGTGTGACTGAGATCAACGTCCCGTTATACTTTTGTCACTTTGGTGATAGAGGACTTAGCTTTATGTAATTGTCATCTTGTTAGTTCCCGATTCCTTGGATACCTTAAATGTTTTATCTTGCTTATGTGGTTTCTAGAAAATGATGTATCTCCTTTATGAAAGTTCTTGCTTAAACAGGTTTCTATGCTTTATAAGATATTTCGTTTATTATATATTATTGTACATTTTCACTCTCTTGCCAGACCGTCGTGTCTGATCCATTTTCTTTGGTACTCAGGACCGTTGCCGGCTACCTTGAGGAGGAGCCGGAGGAGGCGGTAGGTGCTCCACAACCCCTAGTTGAGTGGCGTGCTGACGATGTCATGTAGATATCGGGTTGCTACGAAAGACTTAACATTTTGGGAAAACTATTTTACCATTCCTTTGGATTATTTTTTTGTTTATATTGGCCTTTGTTGGCCTCTATTTTTGGGGAATGTAACTAAATGATCTTTTGTTAAACCTTAACTTACTTTTGGGAAACATGCTATTGATCATTGCTCATTCTGATACAGTATTTGATACTTGATGTTATCTTCATGACTAAGGATAGTTTGACTATTTGATTTGCTACACGCTTCCGCACTTAAAAAAGAAATATTCATTTATGGTTGTGATATCCTCACCGCGGACACCTGTGGGAAATTAAATAAATGTATGTTATCATTTAACTGATGTTGTGGTTCTCATCATCATTAATGTCCCGATCCGGGATTAGTCTTTCGGGCTCGGTCCGGGGTCGCGACAGACTGGTATCAAAGCGAGACGTGTTTCAAGCAATTAAAAGAAACTAGAAATCCTAAGGACGTGGCGAGGATCCGTTAGATCTTTCGTTAGCTAGTATCGTGTGAGCAATGTGTGACCCTTTATTTGATTATTATGTGCTAACAATTTGTTTTGCAGCATCATGCCACCTCGTAAGAGACCGGTTAATGGCCACCCTACTACAAGCAATAGTGATCACACAGGGCCACTTGAAGAGGAAAGGGTTGATAATAACGCACCAAATCAGTTCCAACAAATTATGCAGGCAATGCTTGACCAACATCGTCAGGCTAGACTGCAAGAGCAAATGCTCAAGAGAGAGGAAGATCATGCAATAGAATTGGCAGATATGCAGAGACAATTGTTGGAAGTATTACAGAGAAGGCCCGAGCCAGTTCCACCTCAACCCGCAATCGTTATCAATCAGAGGCAACATGACCCAAGTGCCTTATTTGAGCGGTTTCGGAAGAGGGCTCCGAAAGAGTTTCTTGGGGTAGAGGACCCAATAGCTGCAGATGATTGGTTAGAGTATACAGAGAACATATTTAAGATCTTCCAGTGCACAGGAGGAGAAAGAGTAAAACTAGCATCATCTCTTTTCAGTAGTACAACAGACAGGTGGTGGAAGTCAGTCAGGGAGGAATACAGGACTATGCCTGATGCAGAGATTTGGGCAAACTTCAAGAGGCAATTCCATGATAAGTACGTACTCACCCACATCAAGAGACAGAAGGCCATAGAATTTCAGCAGCTAGTGCAGGGGAGTATGACAGTCTTAGAGTACCTCACTAAGTTCGAGAGATTGTCTAGATATGCTCCGGAGTTGGTTGATACAGTTGAGAAGAAGATTGTCAACTTCTTTGAGGGACTTAACCCTTTCATTGAGAGGGATGCCACCGGAGTAGTACCACCTGCTACTTTCGATGAGTTGGTCAAGAGGGCTTACAAGTTTGAGAACTTCCATAACAAGATCCTCAGAGTTCAAGGCAAGAGTCCAGCTCATCAGCAGAACTACCAACATCAGAGAAACCATCAGAACAAAAAGCAAAGGACAAGACCAAATGTTCAGAATCCAATGGTTTGCATCCACTGTGGAAAAAACCATGCCAGTGCTGAATGTCGTACCATTACAGGAGCATGCTTCAGGTGTGGTTCGATGGACCATCAGATGAGAGACTGTCCAAGGCCGAACAGACAGAATCAGCAGCAACAACAAGGACCACAACGTCCAGCAGCACCACCACCACCGAATGCAATGGTAGTCCAAAACCATGCAAGACCACTCCAGCAGCAAGCACCACAGCAACAACAGTATAGACAGCAACAACCACAGCAGCAGGCCCGTCATCAGCAGGGACAGAACCAAAATCAGCGTGCACCGCAGCAAAATAGGAATGCACCACAAGGCAGGCCACAACAAGCTCAGAATAGGCCTCAACATCGAGGGCAAATCTACGCGGTCAATAGAGCTGATGCAAAGGCAGCGGGAAATGTAGTGGAAGGTACACTCCTTGTTTGTGAGATTAAAGCTAAGATTTTATTTGACCCTGCCTCTACACATTCTTTTGTATCCTATAAATTTTCTGAGTTGATTGATATGCATATTAGAGAAATTGAGATCATTTTGACTGTGACAACCCCAATAGTTAAACAAGTTATTTGTAGAACCTTTTATCCTAGTTGCACAGTCCAGATAGGAGAAGTGGTTTTAACCGCAAATCTCAATTCTTTGGAGATGTATGATTATGATGTCATCCTAGGGATGGATTGGCTGGCAGGGTACCATGCCACAATGGATTGTTTCCATAAGACACTTACATTCAAGTTAGTTGAGACACCAGTAGGAGTGTTGTTTCAGGGAGAGAGGAGGAATCCTCGTGCAGGGTTTGTTTCAGCGTTGAAGGCTGACAGACTTTTAAGAAGTGGATGTGAAGCCTATTTAGCGTTTATCACGGAGGATAAACGGTCCCAAGGGGTGGAGGAGATCCCAATTGTTTGGGAATTACCGGATGTTTTTCCGGAGGAGATTCCAGGTTTGCCACCCACGAGAGAGATTGATTTCACTATTGAGTTGTTACCAGGGACCGCTCCGATATCTATTGCACCATATAGAATGGCCGCGGCAGAATTTGGAGAGTTGAAGACTCAGTTGCAAGAGTTGTTAGAAAACGGTTTTGTGAGACCGAGTATTTCACCATGGGGAGCTCCAGTCTTGTTTGTCAAGAAGAAGGATGGTTCGATGAGAATGTGTATAGATTACAGAAGATTGAATCAAGTGACCATCAAGAACAAATACCCATTGCCAATGATAGATGAATTGTTTGATCAATTGCAAGGTGCTTCATACTTTTCGAAGATTGACTTGAGATCCGGTTATCATCAGCTGAGAGTCAGAGAATCAGATGTGTTGAAAACAGCTTTCCGGACAAGATATGGCTACTATGAGTTCCTAGTGATGCCATTTGAGTTGACAAATGCACCGGCATTGTTCATGGCATTGATGAACAAGATATTTGCAGAGTATCTAGATCAGTTTGTTGTAGTGTTCATATATGACATTTTGGTGTACTCCAAGACCAAGGAAGAGCATGAAGAGCATTTGAGGATTGCATTTCAACTTTTGAGAGAGAACCAGCTGTATGCGAAGCTTAACAAGTGTGAATTTTGGCGAGACCAAGTAGCATTTCTGGGGCACATTATCTCCAAAGAAGGATTGTCAGTGGATCCGTCCAAGATTGAAGCTGTAGTGAATTGGGAAAGACCGAAGAATGTGACAGAAATTAGAAGTTTCCTTGGATTGGCAAGCTATTATCGGAGGTTTGTGCAAGGTTTTTCATCGATTGCGTCACCATCGACGAAGTTGACAAGGAAGAATGCACCATATATTTGGACAGATCAGTGTGAAGAGAGTTTCCAAGAGCTAAAGAAGAGATTGACTACAGCACCAGTCCTTACTTTGTCTGGAAGCGGCGGTTTTACCATTTTTACCGATGCTTCGAATGTGGGACTTGGTTGTGTATTGATGCAAGAAAGAAAAGTGATTGTTTATGGATCTCGACAGTTGGAAGATCACGAGAAGAACTATGCCACCCATGATCTGGAGTTAGCAGCGGTTGTGTTCGCGTTGAAATTGTGGAGACATTACATCTATGGAGAGCAGTTCGAAGTCCACTCTGACCACCGCAGCTTACAATACTTGTTTTCACAGAAGGATTTGAACATGAGGCAGAGAAGATGGATGGAATATATAAAGGATTAGGATTTTCCAATCAAGCATCACACGGGGAAAGCTAATGTAGTTCCGATGCCTTGAGCAGAAAATCAGTAGGCTTGGCAAATCTAAGTGGCACTTGTATTTTCGAGCAAATTGAAGAGTTGAGTATAGACCTGCAGCCACTAAGGAATGATGTTTTGTTAGCTAACATGACAGTGTCAGAACCTTCTTTCATTCAGAAGATCAAGGATAGTCAGTTGCAAGATCCAGAGTTGGCCAAGATTTCAAAGCATATAGCAGAACGTCCCGACTTCCGTTTTGTTGATAGAGTTTTATACTACCGTGACCGTCTGTGTGTGCCTAACATCGAAGATTTGAGAAATGACATCATGACTGAGGCTCACAGCACGAAGTACTCTATGCATCCAGGCAACACAAAGATGTATTAGAATTTGAAGGGCAGATTTTGGTGGAACAATATGAAGAGAGAGATTGCAGCGTTCGTCTCCCATTGCATGACCTGTCAGTTGATTAAGGCAGAACATCATAGGCCTCCAGGGTTGTTACAACCGTTAGAGATTCCGGAATGGAAGTGGGAGCACATTACCATGGACTTTATTTCGGGATTACCGAGGACTAGTAGAGGCAACGATGGGATATGGGTCATTGTGGACCGTCTCACCAAGTCAGCGCATTTCCTTGCTATGAAGACAGGGAAGAAGATGCACATGCTACCTTTGGCAGAGTTGTTTGTCAACGAGATTGTCAGCCGTCATGGGCAGCCAGTTTCTATCACATCCGACAGAGACAGTAGATTCGTCTCGAGGTTCTGGAAGACGCTACTTGAGTCTATGGGTACGAGATTACAGTTCAGTACGGCTTATCACCCTCAGACAGATGGCCAGTCAGAGAGAACAATTCAGACTCTTGAGGATATGCTCCGTGCTTGTGTGTTAGACTTCAAGACTCAATGGGATGAGGCTCTACCGTTGTGTGAGTTTGCTTACAACAACAGCTACCATTCGAGCATTGGGATGACGCCTTTTGAGGCTTTGTATAGCAGAAGGTGTAGGACACCTGTGTGTTGGGAAGAAGTCGGCATTCGCAGTTTTCATGGATCGACTATTGTAAGTGAGACCAGCGACAAGATCAAGTTGATTTAAGAACGTCTAAAAGTATCCCGGAGTAGACAGAAGAGCTATGCAGACTCCCACCGCAGAGATTTACAGTTCAAAGGAGACAAGGTCTTCTTGAAAGTGTCACCTACAAGGGGAACATTGAGATTTGGGCAGAAAGGCAAGCTATCACGGAGATACATTGGACCCTACGACATTGTGAGTAAGATCGGTGACGTGGCTTATTGATTAGCCTTACCACCCAAGCTATCCGGCGTACACAACGTCTTCCATGTGTCTATGTTGAAGAAGTATGTTCACGATCCGTCCCATGTGCTCCGGCATGAGCCATTGGAGATTCGAGAAGATGCTACCTACGTGGAGAAGCCCGTTGAGATCATCGATTCAAAGGAACAAGAGTTGAGGATACGGACAATTCAGTGGGTAAAGGTACAATGGGAGAATCATGGACCGGAAGAGGCAACGTGGGAATTACGAGATCAAGTGCAGAAGAAGTACCCACATCTTCTACCTGAGGTGAGTCTTATGTTTTATTTGGAGGACCAAATGCCCTAAGGGGTGGAGGATGTAAGAACCCGACCCGAGTGAACCCGATTAGTGTTAATTAAGTCGTGTGTTAGTTCTAAGCTTGATTAGTGATTTTGGCTAAGTTGGATTTGGAATAACTTTTGTTTTAGTTTTGGGCAACTTTGAGTGTTTTGTTATCTAGTGGGGCCCTTTGGGGGTTCCCCTTCCGACTTTGCATTTACTTAGGTGATTTTCCGGATCATTTTGAATTGTATTCTTAACCCGTTTCATTTATCTTGGTGATCCCTACAACTTTCATGTTGATCCCGTTGTCATTCGAGGCCCCGAAACCTGATTTACTAGCCTTGAGGGGCAAAACAGTCTCTTTACACTAAACCTGTACCCAAAACATGATATTCCCAAAACCCGCGAAATATAAACTTTTTGGAAACTAAATATTTCGGCGATCATTTCTTCCTTCTTCGTCGAATTCATCCGAGATCCCGAAGGACATGATTTCAGTCAAACTAGCTTCTTTAGTAGTGGGACCCAACCCCATTTGTTAACAAAGGGAAACCCACTCTCCCATTCATGTCATTCTTCATGTTCCAGCACAAGAGGAGAGCCTAGGGTTTTCTTGCAACTTCTCTTCTTCTTCTTGCTCTCTCCACCTCAATCTCCAATCAAACTTGTAACAACTAAGAAATGGAACTCACCATCCTCTTCCTCATCTTGCAAGCTTCATCTTGATACCATTTGTAGAGAAATCTTCCAACTTTGAGACTTCCCATGAGCTAGTTCTTGCCATTTGAAGGTCATCCAAGTGAGTAATCCTTCCCATCTTCTAGATTAGTACTCTTCTAGCCTTAGGGAAGCTCCATTTTCATTATTGAAAGTTTCATCCTTTTCATTCTTTGTTTGACCCATTTTAGGGTTTGTTTTGGGGTTTTTTTTTTTTATTGTAGCTTGGATTTGAGCTTAAGAGCTGATTAAGGCTTGGTAGTGCTAGCTTGGACATAAGGCAAGTGAATGATTAGATGTTTTGAGTTTTAAATGGTTTGGTGAAACATTAATGGATTTTTCATGCTTTTAGTGATTTTCATTGTTGAAATAAATGCTCATAATGCATCTTGCTTGCTTCATTTAATGTCTTGGAAATATGAGTTTAAAGTCTCCTTATATGTAGTCTTGTGTAGTTGTATAAGTGTTGAATGGAGGGAAAAAGAGAAGGACCCATGTGAGACCCCACCCTTGGTGGGCCCTCTAATTGCTATTTTATAGACTAATTAATTCTAATTCATGTTAATTATTGGTTAATTATGCTAATCTTCGCTATTCTTTGCTAATCTCTACTAACCTCAGCTAATTATTGCTAATCATGGCTAATTATTATTTAATTGGGCTAATTAGGGGTTGATTAGTGAGACTAGTTAGATCTCCTAAGTCTTTGGGTTAGACTAGCTTAGTTGGGTTATTTTAGTAGTTGGGTGCTTTGGATTTAATCCTAGGCTATTAGTGTGGGGTAGGCTTAGTTAGTGAGTCTAATTAAATTAATTAAGGTTGAGTTAGTGCAAAAGGTACTCTTCTAGAAGCTTCTTCCCAAAAGACCAGATTAACCTCAAACCCTAACCCTAGTCCCATTAAACCCTAGGGCTAATATAGTCCTTAATCATCCCACCTAAAGCTATAAAACCTCTCTTATTCCAAATGCAAGAACCCTAATCCCAAGAGCAGCCCTCTTCCCAAGAAAACTACCATCAACTGTCTTCCCCTCATTTCCTCTCCCACGTTGAGCAGAGAGTTCCATTGTGACTGTGCTGGAGGCATCTTGAAGCTGCAACAGTGACTACTCTTCTTCCTTCCCATTTCATTTCCTCCAAGCTACTGTTGCTGTCCTCTTCTTCTTCTCCTTCATTGCTGTGACTGCTGGAATTCTATTTGAAGCTACAACAGTTGATACTCATCTTCTTCCTCTTCATTTTCTCACCTGGGAGGTCATGCTACTGCTGGAGTTTGTTTGAAGAGCTGCTGTGTCTTCTTCATCTTCTTCTTTGTCATTTCTTCCTTCTTTCTATTGTTGGATCTGTGCTGGAGAAAGCATTTGAGGACTGTTACTCTGCTGCATCTCATCTTCTTCTTCATCTTCCCATTTCCTCTCTTCATTTCTCTCATTTTCCCTCACTCCACCCACTGAGTCTGTTGCTGGAATTTCCCTGGGAGCTACTGTTGTGCTGGAATTCTTCATTAAGGGGTTGCAGCTGCCATATTTCTTCTTCTCCTTTGAGCTGGGACCATTTCAGTTGTGCTGGGGCTGTTTTGGAGCTGCTGCTACACTACTACAGCAGCTGGGTCATCTTCTTCTTCACTCCTCTGCATTTCAGCTGGACTGGGCTCTTTCTCTTCTCTTCTATTACTCTTTCTCTCTACAAATCTTCCTAAAGAAAGGCAAGTGCATCTTACTATTAGCTTAGGACATATGTTTTCTTTCCTTGATTTCAGTAGTTCCATTTCGTAGTGATGATTTGATTCAGTTCTAGTTTACCTTGAGCTCTGTTTTCTATTTTGGATGAAAGGTCACTGATGGATGGGGGTTTTCACCCCCCATTTGGAAGATCAGTGGGCCATAAGGTGATTAATGGATGGTTATGGAGTTATTTAATGATTAGAAGTGTTTGGGTGAAGTTTGGAACCAATTGGAAGTGGTTTAGGCGAAAAAGGAGTCAAAATGGAGAAGTTGCAGAAATTCACCTGACACTGAAATTGCAGTGTGCTCGGTCGACCGAGACACCCTCGTCGGTCGACCGGGGACACTGCAACCTGCAGAAATTTCAGTCTCAGTTATTTTTCTGCAGACTCGCCTGGGACTCGACCGATAGTGTTCTAGGTCGACCGAAACTACTAAGTTTTTGGGAAAAATTGGCCCTCAGCCATTTTCTTGCAGAAAACCCATTTCAATTAGTTTGGTTGACCCGGCTTAGCCCAGGTTGACCCGGTATACATGGTTTTCGCAGGGAATGACTGAAAGTTGGTTTTTCACCCAAAAACTCAGACTGTTTACACCCAAATCAACCTGAAACTTAAAATTAACATTTAGAAAGTGTTTAAGGCTGGAACATAAATCTTTCTAAGGTTTTTAGAGTATGCGGTCAATCACCTAGGCCAGGTTGTTTGACCGGACACGCTGTAAGCCTTTAGAAACGAATTGAGTTATCCAGGAAGCCTGATTCAGACTAGTTAGTGCACTCGGTTGATCCTCCCGGCCAGGAGATCAACCGAGCTCACAACACATCAGGTTCACCTGGAAAACCCTGATTGTTCCAGTTTTCAACATTTAGGAGTTATGATCAGTTGTGGGACCCATTGACCATCCAAATGAGCATTTATCAGTGATCTAAGCCCGAGTCAATGGTGTGGCTCAACCTTGACTCGCGGGGACCACTGTTTAGGGTTTAGGTTATTAATCTAAGATGATTCGACCTCTAAGAGTTGTCAACAATGCCCTTAACCAACTAAGCACCAAATACAGTATTTTACGGCATTAATGACATCGTTTAGAGATCGAATTACCGGAGATGGACCTGAACCTAAAGTGGCCATTACCTAGGATTGGACTGTTGGATTTCCCGTTGATTCTCTGATTGAAGTTTATACTTCACTGTTATTATTACTTTGTCATTCTTAGATCTTTAGAATAGTTGTTTACTATTAATTGAACATAAATGGAAGACCTGAACCTAGGGTATCTAGAGGTGACCCGATAGTGTGGTTTCGGAGATCATTGACCCGTGTCTGTGTCTAGGCGGGCCCTTAATGGGCCTAAGTGTGGAGATGTGAACCCTTTAGCTGGAAGAGGTAGTTCTTATTAGACTGTTAAGCTGTTATGGATTGTAATGGAACTGTTATCAGTAATAGATGGATTAGTTGCCTCGTTTGGACGGTTTAGACAAGGCCAGGTACTGATGGGCCTTGGTATGGATCCAACGAGTGGGCCTGGACCTTGAATGAGATCCAGAGACTGTATTGAGATGTGTAGACCTCTTAGAGATATTGTTAGGACCTTGTTCACGCAAGGCAAAGCCTAGACAGACACAGGCCTTAGAGTTATTCTCGAGTCGGCATGAACATTCACTCGGTTGATTTAAGCTCAGCCTGTGGACTGATCATCTCCGGTAGGAGCTAGATGAGTGTTGTAGAGCTATCATGATGAGCTGTATGGTTAAGACGGACGGTGTGATACCGTGCCGGTCTGGAGTGTTGAGATGATGAGTTGATGAGATGATTTGCGGGATTAGTAATTCCCAGCACCGATGAGATTTCCCCGCCGCAACTGTGTTCAGTATGGGAGGGCCGCGACATAATATCCCGCGGTATTCCAGCTCGTGTGAATGTGCCACCTTGTTGTAGTAGTTTAGATGATTTCATTTATACTGATTCCCTATTATTTAAATGCACAACTGCTTAGTTCATTCCCTTGCTATTCATTTAATTTATACCCGTCTTTATTTCCTTTGATATATATGTTCTATGTTAGTAGTATGCTGTAACTTGCCAGATCGTTTAGATCTGACCCATTCATTGGTGCTTAGGCCTTGATCCCGAGATTCCAGACGATGCACTAGCTGTAGTGGAGGCACCCGTTGCAGGAGAGTACGCGTGGGGCCCGGCCGACACGGATGTCGAGCCGGAGGGTGGAGACGATCTATATGGGTTTTGAGGGACTCTCTTTGTTTTGGGTTTGAGAGACAATTTTGTAGCAAGTTGGGTAGATTCAAATGTATAAGTTTTGATTAACAACTGATACTGTAACTAGACCCTTGTTCTGCTCACACTTTATATATCGATACCTATTGCTTCCGCATTGTTTAACTGTTATGCTTCTGCAATTTCAATGTTATTATTATATTGGTCAAAAAGTTTTAAATTGGACCTCACTGCGGCCTACGATCTTGGAAGTTCTCGGATTTTCCGGGAAGTAGCGCGCCAACTTCGGGTATTCGAACGGTTTTATCGGTACCCGGAATTGGGGCGTTACAACCCAGCCACTGCAGAACAGAACCTAGGTTCTGTTCTGCAGTGTACTCGGTCGACCTGGCGGGGGTCCGGTCGACCTAGGACACAGGGTCAGGCTCCCAAAAACACTGTGCACCATTTCAAGTTATAACTCCCGGTCGACCGGGCACACAAGGACCAGGTCGACCTGGCGAACTGGGAAATTCCTGCTGGAATGAAATTTTCAACCTGTTTTAGGATGGACTTAGGTGGGACCTTGGCTACCCTTTTTGGACTGATTGGACTATATGTGAGGATGTCTTGAGCCGACGTCTTCATGGTTGGTTCGGTTGCATCGGAATCCAATCCATTTCAATTTTGAACGGTATGAGACCACACGATATCCTTCTTATATCTATACGCGAGGTTTATTTCCTTGGTTATCGCGAATCCTATCCCTTTCGGTGACTGAGTAGATTGTACGATGCTTCAGGACTAACATCATATTTAGGATGGACTGTTTATAGTTTGGAATTTTCTATCATAGCACCTAGTATTATCCAGAAGCTCATTTAAAGTTTTGAAAATCGCAAAGTGCATAAGGAACCCGGAATGTTTTCAAACTCAAGGAGTATCAAGTTATTTTTATAATCGACATACGGGACCCCTATTCTCCTTAAATAAATCTTGAAACCAATATTTTCCCGAAATTGTAATAGTTCATTATATTTCTTCATTTCCAAGATTTACATTACATGATTTGTTTTTCCGAAAGCATGATAGTTACACTAGTAGCATTTACTAGTCCCGAAATGTATTGCCCGACATGAAATGAAAGTTATGCCTTTGAGCATTCTTGCCCCGTCCATTTATTTACTTGAACTTGATGTATTTTGCACATGTCTCGATTTGTTATTTAACCTATGAGTCGGCATCACTAAGCTTGGATAACCTTGTCGGTTTGATCCACCGACTTGGAGATCCCTCTCCCGTTCCGCCAGCTGCAGTTTGGATCCCGATGCCCGGTTTATTACCGTGGTCCCGTCCCGATACCCGGTTCGCTACCGTGGTCCCGTCCCGTATATTTATATTGTATATATGATTTGCGTTGAATCTCCTCACCTTGTATGACTGAGATCAACGTCCCGTTATACTTTTGTCACTTTGGTGATAGAGGACTTAGCTTTATGTGATTGCCATCTTGTTAGTTCCCGATTCCTTGGATACCTTACATGTTTTATCATGCTTATGTGTTTTCTAGAAAATGATGTATCTCCTTTATGAAAGTTCTTGCTTAAACAGGTTTCTATGCTTTATTAGATATTTCGTTTATTATATATTGTTGTATCTTTTCACTCTCTTGCCAGACCGTCGTGTCTGATCCATTTTCTTTGGTACTCAGGTCCCGTTGCCGGCTACCTTGAGGAGGAGCCGGAGGAGGCGGTAGGTGCTCCACAGCCCCTAGTTGAGTGACGTGCTGATGATGTCATGTAGATATCGGGTTTCTACGAAAGACTTAACATTTTGGAAAAACTGTTTCACCATTCCTTTGGATTATTATTTTGTTTATATTGACCTTTGTTGGCCTCTATTTTTGGGGAATGTAAGTAAATGATCTTTTGTTAAACCTTAACTTACTTTTGTTAAACCTTAACTTACTTTTGTTTATATTGACCTTTGTTTGCTGTTTGTGTGTGTTGCTGCGTGATGTGTGGGCTGCTGAGTTTGATTGTGTGTGTGTGTGTGTGCGCGTGTGAGAGAGAGAGAGAGAGAGAGAGAGAGAGAGAGAGAGAGAGAGAGAGAGAGAGAGAGAGAGAGAGAGAGAGAGAGGTGTACCTGGGAGTAAGCTATTGCTGGTTTAGCCATGGCGATGAGAAGTTCATGAGGGGCAGATGAGCAGACAGAGAGACGGAGATAGGGGTGGCATGTGTGGGGGGTTAAAATGGGCGGGAGGAGCAATTTGTGTGGGATGCATCGTAGACCTTTGGATTAAGCTAGAAGATTTGAGATGAAATTTGAATCATTGAATAAAAAGGTTGAACCGTCTTTGTGCTTTTTCAATTGGATTAAAATTAAATTAAATTTTGAAGTGAAAAAGACTCAAATTGAACTCTATCTTATTAATGAAAAATGTAATTTGGACCTTATTTGAGGATGATTGCATTGAAACCACATCATTAAGTTTCCAAATAAGATCCCTATAGCGTTGCTCCTTATTAATATAGATAGTCCATAGCTAAAAGGATAGCCTATACCATTGATTCAAATGCCAGATTGCCAGGTGATTCAGGAGGAAAACTCTCTTATAACAAAAAAGACAAATTAAGAAAATAAAAAATTATTTCTTTTGCTTGGAGAATGCAAAGGGATCATCATAAATATATTAAACTACTATCTGCTAGATGATACGACGAACTTAAATCCTAGAGTCTTCAACCTGCAGAAAGCGAACAGTTTAGAATGATAGATTGCATTATTAAAAAATTATGAATAAATGCTAGTGATAGTAACGGGCTTAAGCTGAAAATTGAACAGGCAGG
Organism: Cinnamomum chago; assembly: GCA_038049695.1. NCBI lineage: Eukaryota > Viridiplantae > Streptophyta > Magnoliopsida > Laurales > Lauraceae > Cinnamomum > Cinnamomum chago. The sequence continues at coordinate 39,802,536 of CP142458.1, forward strand.
GTAACTCAAAAGACATACGTTAGACTTTGTAGGGTTTAACAATGTAGAAAGATAAATTGCATTATTAAAAAATTAGTGTTGGCATTAGTTAATTTATTAGGGTTATTATAGTCTCAAAAGTTTTTCACTTTTGTTGACATTTTATAGTAGTATAAATATAGATATGCACACATCGCTATTAACTATTCAAATTGATTTTATAATATATTTTAGTTTACAACTCGTTCCTGTTACCATTTGAATTACCCTTGAAATTCTTTCCAAGAAAGTTAGTAGCTACAAAATAAGGCGGGCCAAAACAATATTTTTTTGCATCTCTAAATATTTTTGTTGACTTTGGTTTAGTCCTCGACATTCAAAATAACAAAATTTTTTTTTTTGATGTCTAATATGTGCACATGCTACAAGAAACTTGACATTTAGCGGCAATTTTTTTTGCTACGGTCTAATTTTCGCCACTAAAAACCCACATTTAGTGGCAAATATTTGATGTTGCCACTGCAGACATTATAATGCCCACATTTAGTGGCAACTTATATGTTGTAGCTAAATTTCGCCACTAATTCCTTAGCGGGAATTTTTGGCGCCATGGGATTTTGGAGGGAAAGAGATTTAGTGGCAAGTCTTAATTTATCGCCACTAATGGTGTACGGTTTTAGTGATAACTTTTTATGATCGCCACTAATTTCTTAGATTCTTACATTTAGCCGCAGTATATTTTTTGCCACTGTATGTTCTATTTTTTGTGGCTAGTTTATATTGTCACTAAAGATATATCACAAGAAAATTGACTTTTAATGACAACACTTTTTACCATAATTTAATTTTCGCCACTAAAAACTCACCTATCACAAGTACATGTGCACCAACTAATATATATATATATATATATATATATATATAAAACAGTGTGAGTGTCTGTATGTGTGTCATTATATATAAATCAGAGCTATATTATAAGAGCAACAACGGCGTATGAGTAAAGGCAACGTTCTCTTCAATCATTCAATGCATGAGAGGTACTAATTTGTTACTGTAATACTATTTACTACAACCATTAGATTGATAAAGTATTTTAATTTGATGCTCTTGTGGTCCTGCCCGGCTCGAATCCGGATTAGTCGGAGCCCAATGTGGCTTTCGGATACCGGATGGTCTGACAAAAAAAAGAAAAAACTATTTTAAAGAATAATAGAACTTTTTGTTAATCTAATAATTATGAGTAAGATTGATAATTGAGTTGAGCTACACGGGTTCGGTTAGTTTTAAATAATTTTTTAGGCTCGTTTAAAAAAACGAGTTTGACAAGTATGACTCGAACTCATAAAACTCAGCTTGATTATCAACTCTAATTATGAGTGATTAAATTAATAAATTAAGTCAAGAATTTAATTATAAATAACATTACTCGTTTGTTTAAGTTGACATTTATTTTTAACGTGGGTAGTAGGTATATCATACCCACCCATTACTATATGGATTATGAACCATATGGTATTGAGTCTATGAACCAATAGTTTTTGTTCGGTAGATATTGACCAAAACTCTTGTTTGTTTGGTAGATATGGACCAAGACTTTTTTGATTGGTGGCTATTGACCAACACTCTTGTTTATTTGGTTGATATTGACCAAGATTTTCAAGCAAGCTTAACTGGTACAGCAAGAAACGCCTAAAATGTTTTTGTTTAATCTCCTTTCCTTTTGAATAATTTTTGTTTAACTATGTTTGTGTAGAACATATAATAATCTTTTTTGATCTAAAGACATATAATAATGTTGAATTTATGTTATTTAAAAACACCAGTTACATTCATGATGCATTAGTTTTACAAAAGTGTTTGCAGGAATAAAAAAATTATCACGTGTTTCATCTACAGCTATCTTTTGCTCTAAGCTAAATCAATCTAGGATAAGAACTACAATAATTTGAATCAAAATTCTTACTAATATTCGTTTATTGAAAAATAATTTTTTTGCATTAATAAATTTAAAAAAAAAATTGTCTATTTTTTCAACTGATAGCATATTTAATTACTAACGATAATCTGTGTCTGAAGTTACTGTATAATTCAAAAATAGCGAACATTGATCGTGAATATGAAAAAATCAAATGCTGAACAGACACACACTAAGCTAAAAGTCTAAACAGCATCCATAACACACTCGCACTTTACATACATGCTCAACAAAGTATTACTGATATGAAGATTCTTATGAAGACAAATTTCAACGAAAAGATAGAGAAAACTCAACTTTAATAATCATAGTCCTACAAAATTAAACTAAAATCTTATAAATTTCATATGCTTGAAACTAAATACGTAATTAGAACTCACAATAGCGCCCATAAAAATATATTCAAAAGTCAACTAACAGGGATTTGCAATGTTATGTCATTAGACAAAATGATCATAATGTTATGTCTTTAGACGAAATGATCGTGCTTGAAGGTACTATGTTATGCTAAACAAAAAAAATATGGTCAATATTTAATAAAAAAAAATATATTTTTTTGTTCTTTTAAAAATTTGGATAGAGTTTCCCCTAAAAATAAGGCCCCAAGAAAATATCAATCTGTATAGACAATCTATAAAACACTAATTACACAATCCACCCTCTATAAAAGGGTAATTAAACAAATAAACTGTGAACCCCGCATGACATTTCTCAAATTTAATTGCAACAATCCAATCAATATGTATTTCTAATTAATCAACCCCACAAATCATTCTGTGCTACTTATATAAAAAGACCAAGTAAAATGGATGTGGTTAAAAAATAAACATTCTACCCCTTTTATGCATCTAAAGTAGTTGAAAACTATTCTTTGAATAACTAACCACATCAACTGCACCATATGAATACTTGAAAAAGTGATAGGTCAACCATAAAATTGTGTACTATAACAATATTATCAAATTTAACAATCCATAAAATTTTTCAGTCTCAATCAACATCAGTCACACAAAAAAACGACATAACCTACTTCTAAATCAATAAAAATCACATTACAAATATGTAGAAATTACCACATGCGAAAAGGTTTTTACCCTCCACAAGCTCTATAATAATCTTTAATAGCCCCTAATATGTGTAAGATTAATCGAATCAGTAGTTTACTCAATATTAATTGTTCCCAAAAAATAGAGTCAATCCTAAATCTCAAAATGGATGAAAGAGATGAAATTCATGAAATTTTCAAGCAAAATAATTAGGGGGAATGAATGAGTTGATGTAAATTTCAATTGTTGAAAAATTTATTGGGGAAATGCATATGGGTAATTAATTGAGACAAATTGAAAAATTGGGTGTAAGTCCTAGGAGCGTTTTTTTTTTTTTTTTTTTTTTTTTTGTGGGGGGGGGGGGGGGGGGGGGGGGGGGGGGGGGGGGGGGGGTTGTGTGCTCTGTGTGTGGGCATAGGTATGCACGTGAGGATTTGTGTTTGTGTATGTGCGTCTATTGCTCATGTGTGCCTGTTGTGGTCTTTTTTTTTTTTTTGCTAAAACGAAATAGTATTAAAGGAGGAAGAAGAAAAAATAAAGGCAAAAGGCCCCCAGGAAACAAACCAGAGAGATTACAAAAGAGAGAAACAAAAACAAACAACCAAAGAGAGAACAAAAGAGAGAACAAAAACAAAAAACCATTCCAGCAATCTAACAAGGCTGAGGAATGGAAAGGAACCTGAAGAACTCAAGGATTGATCTGCCTGAGAAAGGTTTGACCAGCTTTCTTAGAGAAGAAGAGATGAGCTCAGCAATGAGGATTTTGGCCTTCATCTTAGAGACATTGGAATTTCTGAATAGAAGATCATTTCTACATTTCCATATGACATAAATTGTGGAAAGGAAGATTGCAGCAGCCCCCTGAGTCGCCAGCTTGTCGCAGTTAGCAGAGAGGTGATGCCAGATCCACGTGGGGGAAGGATGGAGGCTGGAAGTAACACCTGCACCTTGAAGAGTCCAAGACCAAAAGGCAGCAGCAAATTGACAATGGAAGAAGAGGTGGAGAACAGATTCTAAGCTGGACTTGCAGAGACAGTAACAATTTGCAAGGCTGAAACCAACAGACTGAAGCCAATCCAGAGTAGGGGTTTTGCAGTGCATGAGTCTCCAAGCAAAGAAGGAGATTCTGGGAGGTAACATGGAATTCCAGATTAGAGGCGCCCAAGCAGCTTTCAAATCTCTATAACGAAGGAGATCCCAAGCTTCTTTGAACTGAAGATCCTTACCAAGATGGGATTTCCAACTAATGAGGTCTGCAGAATCCTGATGGAGGACTAAGTCCTGAAGCTTTAACCTGAGTAGCTCAGCAGAATCCAGGGGGATATCATCAGGGATGACCCATCTATCAGCTATAAAAAGAGAGTTGATTCTCTGGTTGAGAGGGAAAGAGAAAGACGGGAACAGGGAGGCCAGGCTAGAGTCCTCAGCCCAGCTATCGTGCCAAATATCAATGAGAGAGCCATCACCAACGAACCATCTAGAGCCAGAGTGGATAAAGTGGGCCGCCTGCCTGATATGGCGCCAGATACACGAACCAGTTCTTAGGGAGGTTGGACTCCAGAGAGAGGATTTGTGGAAGTACTTACTTCTCATCCAATTAGCCTAGAGGGATTGAGAAGAGGCAGTCTGCCATCCAAGCTTAATAAACGAGGCCTTGTTCTGCTCCTGAAGACGTCTAATGCCCATACCACCTTCATCAGTGGGGAGACAGACCACCTGCCAACGGATATAATGCCTTTTGGGTTGAGAAGGATCTGCTGACCACATGAAATGCTTCATCAAACGGTCCAAGTGATTGATCACAGATTTAGGAATAAGGAGGACCAAAGCTATGTGGGTAGCAAGGCTGCCCAGCACATGTCTGATTAGAACTCTGCGACCAGCAAAGGATAGGAGCTTAGATTTCCAGCCTGCTAGCTTGGAGATGAATCTGTCAATCAGCTAGTTGAAGTGATGCTTCTTAGGCATGCCAAGAACTAGAGGGGTGCTAAGGTACATCGAGGAAAGGGGAGAATCATGGAGGTTTGTCAGCTTCTGAATCTGTCTCCTTTTCCTAGTAGAGCATTTACCAAGGAAGAGCTTGCTTTTCCTTAAGTTGATAACCTGCCCAGAGCAGCTTTGATAGGAGCTTAAGACCAGATTTAGAGCTGTCAAACTAGGCTTGTAACCTCTGAGGAAAAGAAGAATATCATCCGCATAGAAGAGGTGGCATGGGGTGAATTGGACTTTTGAAAGAGGGAAAATGAGGCCACTAGCTATCAACTTGTGGAGGTTGAGGCTAAGGATTTCCTCTGCAATTATGAATAGGTAGGGGGATAGGGGATCCCCTTGTCTGAGGCCACAGGAGGAAGGGAAAAAACCACATGGGGATCTGTTGATCAGCACTGAACCCTTAGCTGTAGAGATGCACTCTTTGATGAGGGAGATCCATTGCTCAGAGAAGCCAAAAAAGGCAAGAGACTTGAGCAGGAAAGTCCAGCTGAGCTTATCAAAAGCTTTGGAGATATCTAGTTGCAGACATAAGGCTCCACCACTAATCTTGGTGTTGAGCTTTTGGAAGAGTTCGTGAGCCAAAGCTATAAGTTGATGAATGGATCTACCTTTAACAAAAGTTGCTTGGTTGGGGGATATAATAGTGGGGATGATACCTGCCAGCCTGGAGGCCAGAATTTTGGAGATGATTTTGTAGGAGAAATTGAGAAGGCTTATTGGTCTGTAATCTTCAAAAGAGCTGGGGGAAGGAATCTTAGGGATGAGGGTGAGGAGGTAGGTGTTGGCAGCTTTGTAAAGCTTCCTGGAAGAGAAAAAGTGCTGAACAGCCCTGATCACAGAGGCGCCAGTAATGGACCATGTAGAAGTGAAGAAGGAGCCTGAAAACCACACTACTAGAAAAATGAAGTTTACCGACGCAGTCAATGCGTCGGTAAGATTAAATATGCGTCGGCAAATAAATTTCCCGACGCTACATGCGGCGTAGGGAAAAAATCGTAGGTAAATATACTTGCCGACGCGTTGACTACGTCGGGAAATTGTAGTTAAATTTATCGACGCTAACGGCGTCGGTAACTTTCCGGAAAAAGCGCTGCGTAGGGGAAAATATGGTAAAAGTTACCGACGCCATTGGCGTCGGTAACTTTATTTTATTATTAAATTACCGTAAATTACCGACGCCAATGGCGTCGGTAAATTTATTTTATCCTTAAAGTTACCAACGCCAATGGCGTCGGTAACTTTTACCTTATTTTTCCCATCCCTCCATTACCCTAGATGATTGCAACGATGAGCTTGAATACGTAGAAAAGAAACAACAGAATAAGCTTTGATGTAATTGTAAACCCAGACATAGAAACAATCTAACTATCCATTCATGGAATTCTCAAGGGTGTCCAAGTTCACATGAATGACAGCAAAAAAATTGGCCCTTAAACTCTCTCCATTCCAAAAATCCATATAATATTCACTGATGTTGGTTGCACCACAAAACCGGTCAATAAAATTCAAGGAAAGTGAGATTTGCAATAGGATAAACCATTACAGTATATCAAAGTAAAGAATACATAATTTTGACCAAAAATTGTCTTTTCACAGTTCTTCTTCACCACCCCAAAAAAATTAAAATATAAATATAAAAACCGATATATCTAGGCATGGCTCATAAAAGTAAGCAATCAGACAAAAATGCAACCACAATTTCAGTCAAATGCTCTGTTATGATGCAGACAAAGGAGGCCCTGAAACTGATCATATGTCAACCCCAACTTTACGCGCAAAGACACTAGAACAGTGATATTTAAAAGAAAAAATTATTCTAAGATACAGTTTTAGGCTTCAATGTGAATGGTTTCATGATCAAGTGCTTTTGGGGTTCATTATTAGGGCAACAAGGAGCCAGAGTGGGTTCAATCATGGAACTGATTTCAGCCCAGAAAACAGAGATTTGGAGCTCATCCATGGCCAAGATTGGTTCTTGATCACACCCATTACAGATTGATAATGCCCATTGCATGTTTACAGGAGTGCTCCAGTCCAGATGACCCATTTACAGAAAAGCACAATTGAAAAGATCTATGCATCAAGACCCTTCAATTACATGTAAATGAAACCATCTTTCATCAAATGACCCAAAACAAAAAACCTAATCTTCAGGAGAGATTTCAAAAGAGAACGGAAGAAATACCCTAAAATGGGTATGGATTTGTGGCATTTTTTTCTGCGGGGAGAAGAAATCAAAGTGGATTCTTGCTGGGATTGGGATTTTCTTAACACAATCGCAGCTTTTCAAAAGATGAAAAAGGAACTGAAGAGAAAGTACCGGAGGATTCTCGAGCATAAGAGAGTCCACTGTAAAAGCTAGGGTTTAAGAAAAAAACATCAATGCCTAGAACCACCTTGTAAATTCTTTTCAAATTTCCACTACCCTAGATGATTGCAACGATGAAAGAAGAAGAAAAAGACTCACCTTTATTTCAATCTAGACCTTGCAGAGAGAAACCAACAGCCTTTGACAAGATATGGCTTCATTGGAAGAGGAGGTGAGAGGGTTTCGGCCGAATGAGTTATTGATTCCGAATGCAGGAGACGAAACTATCTTAAGAACAGAGAGAAGCCAGTGAAAGCGAGCAGAGAGAATGGTGATGGAAGGGGAGAAAGGGAAAAGAGAAGGGGAGGGTACATATAATAAACTTGCCGACGCCGTATGGCGTCGGTAAATTTCTCCCAAAAAATTTCACCCAAATTTAATTCACAAACTTCCCGACGCTTATAGCGTCGGGAAGTTTTTTAGTCAACGCGGGAACCAAAATTTCAGCGGGAAATGGGTGGCGCGAGGAAATTCGAGGAAATTCCCGACGCCAGGAGCGTCGGGAAATTAAACATAATGACTTACCGACGCCGTTGGTGTCGGGAAATTGTCTACTGTAATACTTAATCCGTACAATACATTTACCGACGCCATCTTTTTGTAATAACGTCGGTAAAATTAAAAATTACCGACGTTTTGATTGCGTCGGTAAGTTCTCCGTCGTCTATCTTCACTTTTCTTGTAGTGCCATCAGGACCTGTAGCACTGTTTTTGTTAAGGTCAAAGACAGCCTTCTTGATCTCTTCAGCTGCGGGGCAGGAGCACAGGAGAACATTCTGCTCAGAGGAGACTTTGGAGCTTTCAACATGAAACAGGTTTTCATCCATGTTCAAATAGGGAGATTGAGCAATAAAGGAAAAATAATCAACGGCCAAGAGCTAAATTTGTTTAGGATCCTCTACCCAGTTACCATTAGAGAGAATCTTGGAGATGCGATTTATCAACCCTCTAGACTTGGCAGAAGCATGGAAGAAGGATGTATTTCTGTCGCCTTCACTCAGCCATCTGGATCTAGTTTTTGACGCCAATGGATTTCCTGAATTTGAAGCCAATTATGCAGGGAAGATTTTGCCATAGAGAGGTCTTGATGGAGGGAATCAGTCGGGCCTGCATCGAGGAGTTCTTGAAAGGAAAAGACATCAGATTCTGCTTGGAGAATTTTCTGATTGATGTCCCCAAAAACAGACTCATTCCAAGTCTTGAGGATACTCTTCATAGATTTCAGGTTTTGAGCTAGAGTGAATTGGGAGTGGCCAGATATCTCTGTGCTCCAGTGATGAGCAACCAGGTTGAGAAAATCTGGATGATGGATCCACATGGATTCAAACTTAAAAGGCACATTGGCAGGGAGAAGCCTCTGGGAGTGGGAGAGGAGTAAGGGGCAATGGTCAGAGGAGTACTTGGGAAGGTGGGATAAATGGGGATCAGAGAAGGCTGCAAACCAATGGGGGTTGCAGATGGCTCTGTCCAGCCTGGCTGCTACATAGGCAGAGCCCCTGCGGTTATTTGACCAGGTGAATTTGTTGCCTGAATATCCCATGTCTTGCATGTCAGAGGAGAGCATCATCAGATGAAAGTCATTGACAAAGCAGGAAGGGTGAAAGCTAAGTTTTTCAGAAGTAGAAAGGGTGGAGTTGAAATCCCCCAAAAGACACCATGGGAGACTAGAGTTGCCTTTGGAAGCTATATAGTCCCAAAGGGCCCTTCTGTGGACATAATTGGTAGAGCCATAAACTCCTGAAATTAAATTAAGGTTACCATTTGAGGGGTTGGTGAAAGAAACAGTAAGGAATTGGTTAGAGGATTGAAGGAGAGAAAAGTTGAAGTTGGAGTTTTCCTTAAAAGAAAACCAAATCGAACCTACGGAAATGGGGTTGTTGGAGAAGAGGCCATCATACCCAAGGGTGGACTTCATAGAGGAGGGGGGAGAAAGAGTTTTTGGTTTAGAGAGGAAGATAATGTCTGGGTGATGGGAGGAAATCAAGTGGTGGAGGGCTCTGATTGTAGGGGAGTTAGCTACCCCCCTGCAATTCCAAAAAAAGACTTTGATCATTGGGAAATAGTTGAGGGAGGGAGGGCACCATTGAAGCTCCTAGTACTAGGACGGCCAGAGGAGGAAGTTGGGAGGTGTGGTTTTTTCTTCCTACCTTTTTTTTTCATAGTGAAGGGGGAGAGATCTATCACCAATTCCATACCATCAGAATGGGTAGAAGGCTCCAATGCCTGAGATTGGGGGGAGGGAGCAGGGGGGGCAAGGGGTGATCATGGTTAAGAGTGGGATGTGAGGGAGCCTTACTGACAGTGTCATCTAGGAGGGGAAGATTTGGATGAGAGGTAGGAGCAGATGAATCAGAGAAGGAGAAATTTTCCAGAATTGAGAATTGGTTACAGGTTTCTACAGGAATTGGATCCGATGAATCCTGCGGGAATTCCTCTGGAAACTCTTCTAGAGGAGAGTGGCCTAGAGTGGAAGAGGGCGAAAGAGTGCTGAGAAAGGCCTGAGAAGTACTGGCTGAGTTGGAATTGAGAGGGGCGTTGTTGCAATGACTGAGGGTAGAAATAGTGGTGTGGCCTATGGGACTGATAACAGTGGAGGGAGTAGGGGCAGAGGACGCAGGGTTGAGTGTAGGAATCACAGCAAGAGGAGGAGGCTGGATCAAGGGTTTGTGAGGGGTTTTGCCAAGGATACCATCTCTGAATTTGGGTAGAGGCTTGGAGGTTAGGGAATCAGGATTGCCAGATTGGCAGGAGGACTCCAAGTTCCCAGTCGATTGGCATTTGGGACAGGGCAGGTTTTCATAGGTAATGGAAACTAGAACCTCAGAATCACCTTCTAGAACCACCTTAATCTGGTGAGGTTTGGGTTTAGAAAGGTCCAGGTTGACTAAGATTCTGGCAAAGGTGAGAATTCGTTGGGAAGCAGTGATTTCATCTAGCTTGATGGGCTTGCCTATGGAGTTAGCTAAGGACAGAAGGATATTACTACTCCAGCAATGGAAAGAGACACCATGAAGACGAATTCAAACAGGGTGAAGGGTGGGCCATACAGGATCTCCTTGGCCAGGGGATCAGGGAAGAAGATGAAGCCTTTTAGATTGGATTTGGACAGGGGATTTGTTAAGGACCATGTCTAAGTCTTCCTTGGAGCTAAATCTAAAGATGAAATGACCCTTATCAGTTAGGGAGATCAAACAAGGTTTGGAGAGGTTCTAGTTGGAGTTGGCTTGTTGAGTTAGCCATTCCACAGTAGGTCTTTTACCTAAGAATCTCCCAATAGCTGCATTAGCAAAGGAGTTTTTACAGGGATCAATCAAGGAGGAGGGGACTTTAATGAGGATTTGGCCATCAGAGATGAAAGAGGGAGGATAATCTGAGGGGGGGGGGGAGGGGTTTAGAAGCTTGGAAGAGGTCTAACCAATTATTATGACGAAGAGGGGGCTGACTAGGGGGAGGAGGGGCTAGCTGACGGATTAGGAGCAATTGTTCCGGAGAGAAAAGCTGGTTGGTTGGAAGTGGGGGTTCGGGAGGCTTCAGGGGAGGTGGAGGAGGTGGAGCAGGGTCAACGGGGATGGAGATTGAGGAGGGAACAGGGGCCTGTGAGAAAGGGGAGGTTTGAAAAGGAAAGACAGAGGGGGAGGAACCATGAGTAGTAGTTCGGTGAAGGAGACTAGCTAGGTGGTTGAACATGAGCTCTAGCTGGGCATGGTCCCAAATAGGAGATTGGACAGAGGGGAGGAAGGGAGAGGGAGGGGGGGGGGGGGGGGGGAGAGGTACCAGGGTCGAAGCGGATCCTAGATTCGAAGCAGGTACAAGGCGCTGCTCCGGAGGCTGTAGCTGGAACAAAGTCGCCCGGGTACCACCATTAGACGGGAGGGGGGGGGGGGGTGAATCGCCGAGCTGGAAAGAGGTATGGGGTGGGAGAGAGGGGGAGAGCGTTGGAAAGGCAGGAAGGGCTAGGGGGACTGGGCTGGAAGAAGGGATGGGGAAGCAGAGACAGACGCAGAGGATTGGGGGGAGCAATGGCCTGGAGCGGGGGCAGAAACAGTAGGCGAGCTATGGGAAGAGGTAGAGGATGGAGGGGGAGCTAACGGAGGAAGCTGGGGACGACAATAGCCGCTGAAATTGAGGGGGTTGGAAATTGGGGGTTAGGGATTTGTGTGCCTGTTGTGTTTTACTGAGCGGACATGGCTCTATTACTGGTGTGCCTGTTGTGTTTGTGTGGGCGTGTGTATGCGTCTGATCTCTGTGTATGTTCAATGTGTGGGTCACTGGTGATGTATCGCAAGCACATGACAATGAGGTACACATGCATGCTAAGAACTAGGAAGACTTTGGCTTCCCCAAAATAAATATATATTTTGTTGGGAAAAATGCTATTTAGACTTAAAATATAAACTTGATCAATCATAACCATTGAATAGGTAGTGAGTCCTAATAAATAATAGAACCCACAATAAAATCAATGACAATAATTGATCAAGTCTATATTTTAAGTTTATGTAGCATTGCTCGTTTGTTAGATACACCCAACCTCTGAGACAGTTGAAAGTCTTTACAAGTCGTGTTTATGATTCCATCAATGTGTGAGAAAGACAGGAGGTAACATTTTCTTATGTCAGTTGGATCGTCAACACTTCCACATTGTAACCTAAATTTTACAATGTGAAAGCTCTAAACTCAAGAGGGTTGTTACGCAATTTGTAATCAACCGGGGATGTTTTTTTTTTTTTTTTTTTTGTTGTATGGTAAATTTGTATTAAAGAAAAGAGGGGGCAAAAGGCCCCAAAGAAACAGGGAAAAACCAGCAGATGGAGGCTAACAAAATGCCAGCCACAGAGCCAGCCGACCAAGGGAGATCACTATACAGAAAGGGCCAGGGCCAAAGAAAAGACCAAGAAGGGACATATCGAACCTCAAAGAGAACCACAACAGCCTGCACAGAGCAAAACTCCAAAGCCAGACAAAACAGAACACCTTAAACAGCAACCAAACAGAGCTACTTCAGCAGCAAAAAACTAGGGAGGAGAAGGCAAAGCCACTACCAACAACTCAGCACACCTAGCACCAACCAAGCTGAGCAGAGGAAAGAGAAGCCACTAGCAGAACTGAGGAGGAACTCACACTAGACCCAAGCCACACAGGACAGGATGAGAAGCTGATCCTTGCATCAAGCTGGCAAGCACTTTCAATTGATCCTGAAGAATACTCTGAGCTCTTCCTTGACTAGGCTTACTGTTCCTGTGCTTGCAATCATTTCCGAGGGACCAAATAACAGAGATCGTATGGAAAAAAATCACCGCAGCAAGTTTCCTCTCATGGATGACAGTGCCTTGGGCTAAGGGAGACCGGCCAGATGGCTAACGCTGAGAGAGGAAGGGAAGGGGAATTGGCGCCAAGATTTAAAATCCACAACCATACCTAAAGTGCAAAAGAGCTAGAGAAGAAGAGGTGGAGGTCTTCTTCTTCATGATTTAAGCATAGACAGCATCTAGAGGCCAATGAGCTTCCTCTTTGTTTTGCCCGACCATCTGTTGGAGTTTTCCTATGAAGGAGGCGCCAGATGAAACAAGCCAATCTGGGGTTGAGAAACTTGGTCTAGACTAGGCCATCCCAAGAGACAACAGGGTGATTGGGCCTTAGTAAATTCCAAGCCTCTTTGAGTGAAAGAGTCCCTGGATTGTTGCCCTGCCAAACTAGGGAATCAAGGGCTGTGGATGACCCTAAGGATAAGTTGCTTGTGGACTGATGGAGAAAATTTTACAGGTTAGCAGGGAGATGGGTAGGGATAGTCCAGGTAGAATTCGTAATGAAATCAGCCACTTGGTCAGATTCAGATAGCTGAAGATGGGGAAATCTGGGAGCAATAGGACCTTTATCAATCCAATTATCCACCCAGATGTTGATAGAGCGGCCATTCCCAACCTTCCAAATACTCCCACTTTGGAGGAGGTGAGCCATAGGCCTGATTCTCATCCAAATACAGGAACCTCTTTTAGGCGTTGTAGGAGACCATATCGAACCTCTGAAGTATCAGGCTCTGAACCAAGTAGCCCAGAGAGAGTTTGAGGAGGCAGCCGACCAACCAAGCTTGAGCATACAGGCCTCATTAAAGACCTTAACTCTGCGCAGCCCAAGACCTCCTTCTGATTTAGGCGATGTTGAGTTCATGAATTTGCACATTTACGCACCATATTAAGATGAATTAGAGATTTAATTGGGTGAATTGCATCATTATTCATCTCATTTCATCATTTCATGCATTTTCACATAGGAATCTAAATTTTCATACTTTTCATACATTTTCTGCATTAACTTAGACTGTTTTGCAAATTTTCTCCAAAGAGTAGAACTCTATCCGGATGGGTCCCGCTTTAATATGGGCTCTTCACTATTTAATGTGTTAAATTAGAATGTGCAGAAAATGAGAATTGCAGACCTCTGTCACAGAGCCCACTTTCAAGCACACATAGTTATCATGGGCCCCGCATTGCTGAATTGAAGATTGAAAAGAAGAAAATTGAAGAATTCACCACGTGGACCCCACACACAAGCCATATGCAAATCAATCAAAGGAGGGGTCCACTCATCATGTCACTTAAAGAATCCTAACTACAGAATAAGACTTTTCATAGGGCCTACTATTCAAACAAATGAAATGTCTCACATGGCAGGGTCCACAGTGGTTGCAAATTTGAAATTATTAATGGATAATTCAAAGAGTATCATTCTGATTGGAACAAAAGAAGAAGAGTTTGAATCATCCACATCTGATGTCCTTTCAAAAAAGAAAGTTGTACAGAGATAGAATCCATTGCAAATCAAATTTTAGAAGTTAATCCCGTTTTTCTCAGGACAACTCATCTTCAAATGGCCATAACTTTCAATCCGGCCGTTGGAGCGATGAAATTTACCTACCGTTGGAAAGATTATTCAGAGTAGATATCCGTGGAGTCCAAGAACGTGCAAATCGGAGCTATATTGACAAAGTTATGGGTCCGGAGATTTTCATGTTTATTTTTAGACAGGATTGCAAATTAAATCCGCACCGTTGATAATCAATTGCAACACATCCCTTCTGGGACCCGATTTGAAGATTAGCCAAGCCACCCAGAGGTTTCAAGAAGCTTTCACCTCATTCAAATTCAAAAAGGATAAGAGATATACCTTATCAATGAAGATAAACCAAATGTGTATAAGAGAAGGTGTCCAGATTCAATGTATCTGATAGATAACCGGAGAAATAAAAGAAACCAAAAAGTAGCATACGGGAGAAACTCCCTCCCCTTGGACGTGCATTATCATTCTCTCCTTTTTTTCTTCTTTCTCTAATCAATATAATATAATTTTTATTTTTGGGTATTCTGGAGCCCTGTTCCAGAAATTAGGATTTTTAGAAAAGAGATTTCTGAGAGATCATTGTACAAGGAGATGCTATCAATGAAACTACTTATGAAGTTCTTTTCAATGGCTAGCTAGATTCCTGGATTGGAGCATACAGATGAAGCTAAGTAGATCTTTAATTTAATCTATGTTATTTTTCTATTACTTTTTTTTGTCTCTTTTAAATGTATGCTCTATTAGAATAATAGATCTGTCTTCATGCCTTAGGCAGCCTCTGTTTTGATTTCTAATGAAAATAATTTGATGATTTATACTTATTTTGATAGATTATGCTTAAGGCTGAGATCCTTTGATAATTTATACTTAATTTGATAAGTCATGCTTATGATTTTTCATTCTTTTATGAGGTGAAGGAGGTCTTGGGTTGTAAACTTATTCTTTTTATTAAAAAATGATTTTTGCAAAAGACAAATCCTCCGGATCCAAAATATTGATTTGTTTATGATCTGAGTTAATTTTTTAGACAAATAGTAGAATAATTGCATGGATGGATTAATTATCTTGCTTAGTGGATTCTGGATGCTCTGATCTGTTTTATATATTTGATTAGTTTGTGTTTCTGATTTCTTCTAGTTTTTCTTGGATCTCAATTACTTATTAATCTTTGATTTTAAAAAAAATTCAGATTTTTAAATTTTAACTTAGTAGTGCTCCTTGTGGGATCGACCTATAATTGCCACTATCTCAACAAGATAACTGTGCACTTGCAGTAATTTTAATGAATTGATTTAATTCACATCACATATAAAAATAACTCACTGTTCCATCCTCCTGGTTTTCCTGCTAATTTTTTGGACACAGCTCTCAAAGAGTAAATTTCGACTCTGTATAGAAATAGAAATATGGGATTTTAGTACTTTATGAATTGGGCATGCAGCTGAAATTGGCCAAATGATGAGAGTGAGGAATAACAGCTCTAAGAATGGAAGGTCAAAGAACACAGTCCAATAAGATCAATCTGCAGAGAGAACATACACATCTGAGGAGACTTCTGGATTGTCAACATCAGCTGCATCAAGAATTTTGAGTGCATCCCATACCTGTTGCAAACCTTGTACTTAGAGACGCAAGTTATTTTGATAATATATAATACATGAAGTGCTTCATCAGCCCTTGGTAAACATGAAAAAAAAAAAGAAGAGGTTTATTAGTGACAGTACATTTGGCTCTCTTTATCAGTAAGCTAAATATTTGCGAAATTCTAAGTGTTGAACTCCTCAAAATTGAGTAAAACTTGCATTACTACAACATACACAAGCAAAAACACTATGAAGTGAATTCTTTTTTGAGTGATGATAAACATCATATTTGATCCAACTAAGTATCAGTTTTTTATAAGAAACCCCACAAAATAGTGGGTGGGCTTCCTATGTAGCAATGCGAGCCACAAGAATTTTGGTCCCTCAAAAAATCAGAATCTTCAAGGCTAACAAATCTAAACAGATTCCAAGTTACATAAGTAAGGTTATGAGTGTCAGCATCCAACATTGGAGCAGAATGTTGTTAAGCGAACCCATGAAATAGGTTTTGAGCAAAGTTAATTTAACACCAGTGTTCTTGGCTTTTATATTGGGAGATATAATGGGACACTAAAAATAACGTTAGATCCTCTGACTCTTCAGTTAGATTATGTCATTTGCAGAATAAACTTCAAGAAAGTGTATTGCCAGAGTCCATGGACTGTCAAAACCCACAAAAAATTTTGTCACAGGTACTTTGCTCATCTAGAAGAATGCATGTGAAATAGTAGAAATTGAAATAGTAGAAATGTCAAACTTTCCTGCAGCAAAACATCAATATTAGAAAAAGAAAATATCTGATTGCAATCAATTTTGTCACCATGCATCAATCATCATGGTGGTTGTAAGAAGAAAGAATAAATTTTTGAAAAGAGCCCACAACACATATGGAAGGTACACATTGTTGCAACCATGAGGTTGTGGGCACTACAAAAAAATGTCTTAATGAGTCACTTTTAAAGTGTCTTAAAAAGTGGTTTGTGTCGCTTTTCTGATTACTATGCAAGCGTCTTATCTGCCGGCGTCACTAAAAGTTCGTAAAAGCGTCTCAAGAAATACATTTGTTGTGTCAGTTTCTGTTATCAAAGTGACACAAAAAAGTGGTTACTTGTGTCACTTTAACCCAAAAGTGACACTAAAATAACTTAAAAGCGTCACAAGAAAGATAACTTTGTTGTCTCGCTTTTCAAAATCAGTGATCAATATGTTGTTTTCGGACCAAAAGTGACACAAGTAGTCATCAGTTGTGACAGTTTCCATAGAAGTGAGATACCATCCATTTTTTTTATTTAAATAAAAATGCAATATATACATTACTAATAACATGCTGCAGTATGTATACACTTTCAAATCACTAAACCTGCCTTACAAAAGATGCAAAAAAATATAGATTGCAACATTCAATAAGAACCATTTCATTAATTGAAAATTAATCACCATTCACATTAAGGAACGTACTTGCTCATCCACGCATTAAATCAAACAAACTATTCAAAACATAGCCAATTTGAATCCATCCATAATCCAAACTATTTACATTAACCTTCGAATTCGTAACCAAAGCATCACGACATAATCCAAAACCTTCACAAAAGCATCCAAAAAAAGGCAAGCTACATTGTAAATAATTTCCGAAAATCCCTAACTAACCAAAATTAACTTAACCTAATTAGTAGATCCACTTAGCAAAAGGGATTCCATCTCCGTTTAATTATGTTCTTCATTCACCTACAAAATAATAACAATTTGACTATGTATCAATAAAATAATCAAGTAAGAAGGAGAGTTTAACCAACAATATCAAGGATTCATGTTAAAGAGAACATTTTGTCACTAGAGAAAGAGCAATTGAAACACTAGCAGTTCACATGTCACAAGATCATAGCAGCAAGCTAACTAGGAGCAATCAATAATTCACTAATATGATGACCTAGTATTCCTATCACCATCTACAACTAACACTCAATAAGCATTAACGTACCGAAAACTATGCAAGTTAATCACAGACAGGCCCCCCCCCCCCCCCCTAATGATATGTGATGAAGTGTGAAATGCATCATGAACTAAAAAACTCCACCTACCCAAGTGCATGATGCAGACAAAAATGCATGAATCAATTCACATTGATTATAGTCCGATGAAGAACCAGGTAGTCACTAAGCCTAAAAACTGAAATGCACATTAAATTAAGAGTATCGTCACTAAGCCTTACTATGAAATCTTCTAAACTATACAAATTGAACTCCTAGGTATACCTTTATAAAGGAAGAAATCCTTGGATGAAGTCAATAAACTCGAGTCGGATCTTATCTATTTCTTTGGTGGTGTATGTCTTTATGCTGGCCAACTCCATAACCTGTTTCGAGAAAAAACAAGTTAGTGTAGTCATTAGTGTAAGAAAACTAGCTAAGGAACTTTTACTCATTCTTTTGTGTAAGAAAACTAGCTAGTGTAATTACACGTACTTCCATCCCTTCCACAACTCATTTCAACTCAAATCAATGGAGAACACACCAGCTTTAGTAAAAAAAAATCAGCCGCTTTCAAATTGGAGAATTAACAGTAGAGGGTGAACTTGACCAAGACTGGAGTAAAATCAGAGGGTTTTCTTAATGTCACCCAAAGAGGGAGCTCTAAAAGACACATATTACCACCCATAGTAATACCAATTGAGACTACCCAAAACAGAGTTCAGTGAAGACAATATCCTAGACATGTAGTTAATTTGAAAACAAATAAAAGTTTGTTTTCTTCTTTAATTTCACATAAGTAGAACTCATTAACCCAACCCCAGACTTTGTAATTGCCATGGTTGGGGAACATCCAATCATCATTTAGAAATATGGATGCATTACCATAATTAAATAGCATAAAATACAAGGCTGCAATTTTATGCATTGCCCTAGTGTGACAACGGGACTAACTATAGGGAGTAGAAGCACAAGCTACCACAGCCTGGCCTCTGCAAGAGAGGGCATGTCTTACCACTGCACCAAGTGTTGGAAGACACATATATAGTTCATTTTAGCTCTTCTCAATTCTCATTCAAGAAGCTCATCACTTCTTGCATAGATAAATACAAACATAAACTGTCCCCAGTTTTAGCCACTTAAGATATTACAAAATCAACAACAGACTGCCCAAAAAAAAAAAAAAAAAGTACCCGAGGCGGTGATCAATCTTATTCATAAACGACACAAGTTACACTGGAAAGAAAGTAAAACTTACTTAACTACAGTGATGATTGTTCCTGCAGCTTTGACATTGCTTCCTTGTCAGTAAACCAAGTCAATTCCCCTTCTGGTGAAACCATCTGAACAGGCAGTGAAATAGAACTCTGTTGATCCCCAAGCGCTGTGCGCACTGCTTCAGCTTTACCAGCCCCATTCACTACCATTGCAATAGCTTCAGATGAGTTAATCACTGGGAATGTAAAGGTTATTCGCTCTGGTGGCGGTTTTGGAGAGTCCTTTATAAAGGTGACCCACTTCTGATTCTCATTGACAATTGGATGTCCAGGGAAAAGAGAAGCTACATGGCCATCTGGACCCATCCCCAATAGCATGAGATCAAATTTAGGGAATCCAGTAGCTTTTGATAATTCTATGATGCCTGCCTTCACCAAGTGCCGCAGACAGGCCTCATAATCATCAGCAGCACCCTCAGCAGAAAGAGAATCATTGATGGCGTATACATGACCAGGCAGGATTGGGACCTGCCATTAGCAGTGAAAGAAAATCCATGATTAACCAACATCAAGTCGCCATTACCTTTTAACTATAGGAATGGAAGCACTACAAACCACAATTGGACAGAATAATTTGGCAGATAGGATGATTATCCATTTGAATGTATTCGAGGGATGATGCAAAAATTGGAAAATAAATTCGATGCAGCATTACTTCCTGCCTAAAACCAGTAACATTAATTGCATTTTAATACCTTAGGTGGTATCAATTTATGCTCTAACAAAAAGCGTGCATCTTGACAAACAATGGAAAGATGCCACTCAACATGCTCTCAAACTGTACTTCTAGATATGTTTCAAGCATGTATCAAAATGAACCGAAATACTTTAGTTTCAAACAACTTACAAAAAACAGTTGAACATCAGCAATTCTCTTAATAAGATTTAATCAACCAGAGATGGGCATCAATAGCTAAAGTTTCTTAGTTCACTTTGAATAAACTCTGGTTGAACATCAATAGCAAAGTTTCTTAGTTCACTATGAATAAACAGTAAAATTTCTTATTCTTCACTTTTGGTGAACTTTGCAACCAATCAAACACTGGACAATGATCAAAAGCAGGCATCCAGTTGCTTTCACAATAAAGTAGGCCAAACAAATGATCACTGTCCAAGTTCAATTTGTCAAAAAAGTTCACTAATTACAAAGCTTTGGTACTAGAGTCCTAAGTGGTCATTTACCTGCCACAGTAAGAGAAAATATGTGATTGTGATCTGTGAGTCACTAATGGTTATCAAAATAACTTGGATGAATGAATCCATAACGCAATCAATGGTTAAATTGATTCAACAGAAATCATTCAAGCATGGCCCATGTTTGATGTAATGGCAAATTTACAAAAATAACATCATCTTCTTCCAAGCAAAAATGCCTTGAACGTGTATAAGTACTGTGCATCAACATGTTTATACACGTTCAGGATCCTTGCTTTGCCAATTAAATGATGGCCCATCTCTGATGTACCTAAGTTCATGGGACACTGTTGTTGGGTAAATCTCTGTTCTTTTTTTTTTTTTTTTTTTGAATGGTATTGTTGGGTAAATCTCATCATGGGGGCCTTTCACAGTCATGCCCCAACTTTGATTTGTCCATAGAATTATAAATAATACAAGCAAAATATTAATATTATGCAATAATTCACAATCATCGATCATTCAAAATCAAATCCTAATGACCTGACACTTTGATACCACTTGTTGGATTTCATGCAATCAATTTTATCGCACAGGATCAGCCATTATAGGATTTAGATCTGAATGACACAATGTAATTTAAAGCGGAGCTGAATCCATCGCTTGATCTGTCAATCAGACACGAGGATGTTCTTTCGTGGGATGCACAACTTGTTTTTACTTCAAAGAAATCCAACACCGACAGCAAGAAGAATAAACATTCTTTTCTGTGGAAAGGGCACTGAGTTGAACTGCATCCATTATACCCAGCAGCATCCTCTGTCCACACCTTTAATAACTACTGTTCCTTCCAATCCCCATGTCCTCACTATGTTCAAATTTAAGGAAGAAAGTAAAGAACAAGGCATAGTCTCTAAACAAGTGTAAAGAGTCTTCCTCAAAGAGTCTTCCAAATGACAACAAAGCCCTGCTCCGACTTCTCCAACTTAACTCCTGACGAGTTACCGGAAGAACTGCCTCCAGTGCGAGACAAGTTCCAGTGCAGATATTTTAGAACTACCTGTGGAGCTAGGCATGAGCTCTACCTTTAAGGTAGAGGATCTCACCCTCTACCTAGGGCAGTATACCAATGAAGACTCTAAAGAACATATGCTGACTCTAGCACCTAACCCACCTCAAGCTAATCAAATCGCTGATGTTCTTGATTAATGTCTACTCGTCAAGCAGGTTATCACCGTTTCATGTCCACTGGAAAAACTACCCAGATGATTGATGTGACCCACTGTCTAAAAAAACAAAGTAAGCTAACTACATATCTTTCAAATTGGATAACATGGAGCAGCAAGAATTTTAACAGCAGCTCATCCCCTGCAAATCATCCATACAAGACACACTAAACCCTAAATTCCATTTTTGAACAAAGTGAAACCCAATTACCTGAAGCAGCTTCTTCCCATAATCAGACAACCCATCCGAGATGAGAACGACCATGAACCACTGTCCATCAGAGGAGATGTAGGCCTTCTTGATGCAGAGATTGAGGTCGGTGAGGACCTGTACGGCCTCGAGAAGGATTCCATGTTTTCTACCGCTGTCGACCTAGAAAATGAGAAAAATGTAAGACGAGAAAGAGAGAAGAACTAACTTTTTTTTCTGCAAATCTAGGGTTCCTGACATGCCATTTACCTTCACGAGAGTGGCAGTAGCACAAACAGTATTATCAATGACAACTCTGCAAAACAGTAAAAAAAAAAAAAAAACAGGGAAAGATAGACCGTCAGAAATGAGAAGAGGCTCTTTCAGACCATCAAAATTCAAGAAAACAGAGTCCCAGATGGAAACGGGAGAAAAGTTTATGAAAACGGACCTCGGAGTATTCATCCGGATGACGAGCTTCTCATACTCGTTCAGAGTTGCCGCCCATTCCATCTTCCCTCTCTTTTCTAGAGAAAAAAGGAACACCCTCAAAGCCCTAAACCCTAAACCTTAAATCTTACCTTCTTTCTTGTTCTTTCTGGTTCTTCTTCCTTATAAATATTTGACGAAATGAATGGAAGGAAAGGAAAGTCCGTAAAAATCTCAAAAGAACTGAATGTGAGTGGATCTTAGATGCCCTATTTTGTATTGTATCGATGATGTCGCCAAATGAAACGGTCGCAGATACAGAAATGTAGTGGAGCGATCCTAAGTCAAAGGCTCTCAAGACTCGACCGAATCGCTTTTTCTCTTCTCCTTGCTATGTTTTTGTTGCTCTGCTGAGATCCAGCGCCACGAAGTTCGGTGTTTAAGAATAGAACGAGACATAGATTTGTTTTGTGTGTCGCGTTATAAAAAAGTGACACAACAAATCTCCTCCTCGTTTACTCCTCTTCTAAAGTGACACATAAGACTATATTATGTCACTTTATTGTAAAAGCGACACAAAAGCTCAATTTAAAAGCGAGACTAAAAGTCCTTTTTTTTGTAGTGGGGTTTGTCACTTTATCTATAAAAAAAGTGTATCACCACATACAGACGTACCTCTTTGTAAAATAAGGATTGATGCCCAGAAACTATGGAGTTCAGTTCTTTCAACAATGCAGCTCCTTCCATCTAATCAACATGGTCATAGTAATACCAAAAATACCCCAAACCAACAGAACCAGAGCAGTAATAACAGAAAAAAAAAATCTGTAAATCAAACCTCTCAAAAAAAAATTAACTATAAATCGATTGTGATCTAAGGGGCATTTGAATACATACCTTTTGCTTCAAGGAGAAAAGATCCCACTCTGAAATCAAACCGTTGATGCTGTATGAGAATAGACGGTCGGATGGGTTGGATTTGGAGCAGGGCAATCTTCTCGAGAGGCGGCGAGCTCCGATGCGTCGATGCTGGTGGAGGAAATCAAACGCACTCAAACGACGGAGTCGAGAGAGACGAGCCAGATCTCTAAGGGGGCATCTTCTCTAGCGGCGGCGAGCTGCGATGCGTCGACGTTGGTGGAGGGAATCAAATGCACCAGAGGATGAACCCCAAACACTAATGCAGGAGAGAGAGAGAGAGAGAGAGAGAGAGAGATGCACTTGGAGTGGCCGTTGGAAATGGAAAGGGGGGCTGGCAGAGCTTCAAAAACGATTTAGAGAAAGAGGGGGTGCTGGAAATAGTCAGGGAGCGGGCGCGGGAAATGGAAAAGGAAATTTTAGGGAAGAAAGCCTCCACTTACTTTGTAAAGCGACAGTAGAGGGGAAAAATTTACTTTCCCGACGAAATTCAAGCGCTAGCAAAAGTTAAACAACGGTGATAAATTTGGAGGGTGCGACAAAAGAAAAATAAGGCGCGATCGTTGGGAAATTTGCCTTGACCTTTGCCGGCGAAAAAAACAAAACGCCGGAAAAACCTTGACCTTTGCCAGCGAAAAAGGCAAAACGCCGGGAAAACCTTGACCTTTGCCGGAGAAAAAGGCAAATCGCCGGGAAAGACCTAACATTTGCCGGCAAATATATGTTGCCGGGAAAACCCTATCTTTTCCCGCGAAAGAAGCTTTTTCGCCGGTAAAAGTTATACTTTTCCCAGCGTTTAATGATTGCGCCGGGAAAAAACGCCGGTAAAAGTGCAAATTGTTGTAGTGAAAGAAACATGTTGCCTAGCCTCTTGTCTTTTCCATACACATTGATAAGAATCGTGAAAGTGAATTGTAAAAAGTAATTTCGCGTATCTCAAAAGGTGTTTGGTGTACCTAACCAAAATATACATTTAGGTTCAAATAGCATTAGTCTTTATGCTAAAGATTTCCTAACTAGTACAACTCTAAATTATCATTTATATAATTGGTCTTAAAGCATACTACTAACATGTACATTTCTCTCTCTCTCTATATATATATATAATAAAGTACAATACAATTCAAATCTTAAAAGATAAACAAAATGACTTTTGTTTTTCACGGCTAATGTTAACACCTCAAATTTAATAGGGAAAATAGGACTGTAAGGATGTGTTTAGGGTAACTTCTCAAAACTACTTTAAAAAAAAAAATGGTAGTATTTGGAATTGCCCCACCACCACCAATACCACCACCATCGTCACCCCACTAGCACCACCACCTTTGCCACAACAGCCACCACTGTTGCCACCCACCAGGGCCGGCCCTAGGCCTAGGCCACTTAGTTGGCCGCCTAGGGCCCCCAATTTTAGATATGGGTATATATATTTTGGATAGACTGATTTGAGATTTGAGAGGGCCCAAATTTTATTGATAGGTCCATTAACACTTTAATAACTAACCTAGAAAATTGCTCCTAGTTGTAGTAGACTGTTAGACTTCTACAAAGAAAGGATAAGTCTGACTCTCACTTTAATAACTAACCTAGAAAATTGCTCCTAGTTGTAGTAGACTGTTAGACTTCTACAAAGAAAGGGTAAGTCTGACTCTCTCTCTCTCTCTCTCTCTCTCTCTCTTAGACATACATTAACGGCAGAATTTTTTTTTTCAAGATATAACGTCTCTCTCTCTCCCTCTCTCTCTCTCCCTCTCCCTTTCTCTCTCTCTCTGCATGAAGTTATCTGTGTGAAGTTTCTGAACGAAAGTGCTGCCTTTTGCTTTTGCTTGAATGTTGTTGCTACAAAACTAGGATCAATCTTACTGCCAACAGTACCGAAGAACGGAACAGTACCAGGTTGTGTTGTTCTTGAACTTTTATTTTAGTTTAATTTAATTTTTATAAAATTTGTGTTATAATTTTTCATTGTAGTAACTGCAAGTTATATAATTAGTATGTCTACTCGAAGATATGATTCTGGATGTGAAAAACGTAAAAAAAAAAGAAAACAAGATGAATTTATTGAATCTCAAAAAGGAGCACTCGATAAATTTGTTATTAGTGATAAACCAACAACAACAAAAAATTCAAATGATGATTCAACGATTGAACAATTAAATAATATAGAAAAATCAACGGAATGCCAAAAAGATTTAAAAGAAAATGAAATTGGTAAAGAATGTGAATTTGTTAGTGAAGTAGAAAATGATAAAGAATGTGAACATGTTAGTGAACTATTAGATTATGTTCCAATAAATATCTATGATCCAGGACAATGGAAAAATATTGACACAAAATTAAGAGACTTATTAGTTGAAAGAGGTCCTATTAGGGAAAATAATTTAGACTTTCCTAATGATGAAAATAATAGACATTTTTCTATTACATATTACACTCGAAAATTGTCAAACGGAGAAAAGCATGATAGAAAATGGTTAATATATTCAAAAGATTTAGATAGAGTATATTGCTTTTGTTGTAAGTTATTCAATTCAAAACCTAGCACAAGTAAATTAGTTAATGAAGGAACTAAAGATTGGAAAAATCTTAGTTATAAGCTCAAAACTCATGAAACAACTAATGAACATATTGCTAACATGAATTCATGGGTTGATTTAGAAATAAGATTGTCAAAAAATAAAACTATTGATGAAAATATTCAAGAACAAATTAACAAAGAGAAAGATTATTGGAAAAAAGTACTTGTAAGAATTTTAGCTGTGGTAAAAACTCTTGCTAAAAATAATTTGGCATTTCGTGGGAAGAATGAGAAAATATATCAAGACAACAATGGAAACTTTTTAAGTTTAATTGAAATGATTGCGGAATTTGATCCAATAATGCAAGAACATGTTCGACGAATTAAAGATGGTGAAATTCATAATCATTATCTCGGGCATAAGATACAAAATGAATTAATACAAATGTTAGCTTCTGAAATTAAAAGTGTAATAATTAATAAGATTAAAGAAGCAAAATATTTTTCAGTAATACTTGATTGTACTCCTGATGCAAGTCATCAAGAACAAATGACTCTTATACTGCGATGTGTAGATATTTCAACAAGTCCAATAAAAATAGAAGAATATTTTTTAGAATTTTTGGAAGTAGATGATACCTCTGGAAAAGGCCTTTTTGATGAACTTATAAATGTAATTAAAAAACTTGGACTTGATGTAAATGATGTAAGAGGACAAGGATATGATAATGGATCTAATATGAAAGGAAAACATCAAGGTGTACAAAAAAGACTACTAGATATAAATCCAAGAGCATTTTACACACCATGTGGATGTCATAATCTTAACCTCGTACTTTGTGATATAGCTAACTCTTGTCCTAAAGCTATATCTTTTTTTGGAGTATTACAACGTATATACTCATTATTTTCTTCTTCAACAAAACGATGGAAAATTTTACAAGATAATATATCTATGTTAGCTCTTAAATCATTATCTCAAACGCGATGGGAAAGTCGTATCGAAAGTGTTAAAGCAATCAAGTATCAGACTCCGAAAATACGAGATGCTTTAATTCAATAAGCAAAAATTAGTGAAGATCCTAAAACAAGAAGTGAAGCCACATGCTTAGCTACATATGAGATTGAAAACTTTGAATTTTTATTGGGTATGATATATTATTTGCTGTTAACACAATTAGTAAAAATTTACAATCCAAAGACATGCATATTGATGTTGCTATTGATCAATTAAAAGGACTTATTTCTTTTTTGGAATCATATAGAGAAAATGGATTTTACTCTGCTTTGATTTCATCAAAAGAGATTGCACTTGAAATGGAAACAGAACCAGTATTTCGAGAAAAACGTAAAATTTTTAGGAAAAAACAATTTGGTGATACAATTGAGAATGCAGTAACACTATCAGCTGAAGAGTCTTTTAGAATTGAGTATTTTTTATTTATAGTTGATCTAGCTATTTCTTCGATCAAGAGTAGATTTGAACAATTCAAAATATATGAAAATATTTTTGGTTTTTTATTTTGTTTTAAAAAATTAAAATCCTTAGATGATGATAGTTTGAAAAGTTATTGTCTTAACCTTGAAACTTTTTTGAAGCATGACTTATTTTCTGATATTGATGGTTTAGATTTATTTCAAGAGTTGACTGTATTAAGAAAAGTTCTACAATCTGAAATTAATACTCCAGCTGAAACCCTAACTTAAATAAAACGATTAGATTGTTTTTCAAATGCATGTATAGCTTTTAGAATATTGTTAACAATACCAGTAACAGTTGCTTCAGCGGAGAGAAGTTTTTCGAAACTTAAATTAATAAAATCTTATCTCCGATCAACTATGTCACAAGAAAGATTAAATAGGTTAGCTATATTATCTATTGAAAAAGATATATTAACAAAACTTGAATATAAAAATTTAATCAATATTTTTGCATCTCAAAAAGCTAGAAAAATATCTTTTAAATAAATATATTTTAATAATTATTGCCTGTTAATAGGGCCCACTTTCATATTCTTACCTAGGGCCTCCGAATTTGTTGGGCCGCCCCTGCCCACCACCACCACCATACCCATCGCCCCACCATCACCATCACTACTGATGATGCCAAAAAGTGGCTTTCGGGCACCACCGGTCAAGTGATGGGTAATTAATGTAGAAATTAATGAAGAGAGAGAAGGTTTATAGTGGTTCGGTCAGTGTGACCTACGTCCACTTAAATGGGCTGCTTTACTACTTCGAGGAGGAGATTACAAGGTAGTCAAATACAATGATAGTGAGAAAAAAATTCATCCTTCCTCCATTAGTAGGACTCTCCTTTTATAGTCTTTCCCCAGCGGGTGGGGAGGATCTCCCGCGATCTCAAATGGTGTACGCTCCAGTCTGGTGGAGTCTCCCGCACTGTCCTCAACAGATGAGCAGATAAGATCTCTTCCGCGGGACTTGGTAAAAGCCGGTAGATGGAACGACGCGTGTGCTGACTCTGTCATTCGATGGATCCGGACCCGGCCCTCAACGGGTAGATGACGACCCGGGCTCATCATGGACTTGGATCAGTTGGTCTTGACCCGCTATCGTGGACCGAGCTATTTGGGCCTAACTCGTCACTACGGACCGAGTCATTTGGGCCTGTCCCATCAACTACTACCACCACCCTCATCACTCCACCATCACCACCGCCGTCGCCACCCTACCACTACCACCACCTCCATCGCCCCACCACCATCATCATCATCACCACGCTGCCACCTCACCACCATCTCTTCCTCAACAACCACCACCAACATCACCGCCACACTGTCGCCACCCCACCACCACCACCACCATCCCCATTACCACCACTCCCACTGTCCCACCATCACCCCTATCACCACCACCCCCTCCTGCCCCACTACCACCACCATCATCATTGTCACCCATGACTGCCACCATCACAACTTGTTGTCATCACCCACCGCAATCATCACCGTTTCCCACCACTACCACTGCTGCCCACTACCACTGCTCACCCCCACTACAACCGGTTGTTAAATTCCTTTCTCTCTCCTCTATTTTTGTAATTTAATTTGGGTGTGAATATAAATATGTTTATTGTTAACCATTTTTTTTTACTACTCCGTGCCTTCAGGCAGGAGAAATAACTAGTATATATATATATATATATATATATATATATTTTGGTGCATATAAAAATTTGATGATGATCCTTTTTATATAGACGATATTATTTGCCAAAGAGGTTCTTTCTCTCAGTTTAGAGTTTCTTGACCAATTAGAGTGAACATGCTGTGGAGGAATTTCCATTCTTTCATGATCGAACTCTTTGAAGACCAAACACAAAATGTGTATTTACGAAGTCGTTTGGGTAGAACTTGGGAGGGTATAGTTTTAGTGAGAATGTGGTATATCTAATTTTAGTGAGGCACATGTAGAAGCTGGATGTTAAAAGGGAAAAGAATGGGACTTGGAAGTGGTGGGAGGATCCATAAGAAAGTCAACCCACAACCTGTACGTCTTCCTATTTTTATGATTTTAAGCATGTGAGTTCAAGGAGGAAAAAAAATGTAGGGGGAGAGTGGCCTCATGTGAAACGGTTGTGCAAGGTCAACTCCTTTAAGGAGAATCTAGGTCAAAAGAATCATAAAGAAAGAACATGTGAAAGGGTTGGATCCACGGTCCACTCGTCGAACACAAATCTGAAATGGCCACAACCACCATTAAGAACAAACTCACATCGGATTAACTGGATATATACCCATGATGCTACTGCGCATGATGCTACTGCATTGTGATAAAGTTTTGTACTTGTACCAACCATAATTCATTTATTTAGAGGGTAGCACATGGCACCGATGCAAATTATACATGCATTATGAGGCAACGACACTCAAAAGTCATCATTCATTATATAATGACCAAGTAGCTTGGAGTTCATAAAGACTTGAATATTTTATGAAAGGAAAATGTTATAAAATTCAAATGAAATTCAAAAATTATAACTCAAACATATATTATTTCTTGGATGAACATTGGATGAGTGGATCCTATTAGAAAAAATTGATGGAACTCACTCATCTAAAGAATGATATGCATTTGGATTATAAATTTTTGAGTTTTATTTGAATTATGTGGCATTACAACTTGATGAAAAGTCTCTCTCCTATAGTCAAAGCACTTTGCTAATTATAAATAGTTACACCCCTCAAAGTGATGCCACTTTCGTGACGTCCTGACTTCACGGCTTATGCTCCTATCTATGGTGATACTACATATAAAAGATGGAGCAATACTATTGATCTATTTTGTTAACTCAATTTATTATAATTATTGGATTAACTGTGAGTCTCATTAAATATTAGAATTTCGTATTAATTCAGTAATTACAATAAAAACACATCATTAGGTCAACAAATTAGATCAGATTTTTCGATCTAAATAACATTACGTAATATATATCTCTCCATCAACCCTTTGTCACTCCCAAAATGGATCATATCTCTACTTTCTTCCAAGTTTGATTGTTTGGTACCGTGGTAATGTTGTCGAATTAGCAACTATGAGGCTATGAGCTTGATTTTAAGGGTAAGCACACTTTATGTACAAACAAGACCAAAAAGACAAGTATCATGTATATTCAATTCATCTTTCTTTACGTATTGGGTTGATTATATGAAAGGAAGGGCAAAGGGTGTAACAATTCTTTAGAAAATAGAAATTGTAATTAATCAATAAGGTCATTAATAAAGTCAGCTTTCACATTGGTAAGATTATGAAAGTGTTTGACAAATTCAATGACACATGCATGCATGGTAAAATAAACATGTTACATAGCCTCTTGTCTTTTCCATACACATTAGTAAGAGTCGTGAAGGTGAATTGCAAAAAGTAATTTCGTGGGTGTCAAAGGTGTTTGGTGTACCTAAACAAAATAAATATTTATTTATTTTGGGAAGCCAAAGACTTCCTAGCTAGTGTGGCCGGGAGGATTCAATTCACTAATTATAAAGCTGACCCACGAGATGTTCGTCTTCGTTGAGGAGAAACTATACACTATATACCATACCAAGTTGCTTGGTTTACCCAGTTGTCATGGAAACTAGCCACAAAAGGAAAGAAGCTCCTGACTCCATATCCTACAATGATGAAGAAACTCACATCTATGTTTTCGAGAATCCTTTTCCTAATTCTTCGTTGGACAATGGTGATGACCACAACCACAAAAAGCACAAAGCAATTGGCGGTTATTCGACCCCATCGCCCCCATCTAAACCAGTTGGTCGGATCAATTCCCCAGCCTTGAATTCCACTGGTTCCTCATCATCTGCTCTTTCCTCTCAAAGTTCCGTGAAATCCACTAGCTCCAATCCCGTGGTAATGAAGAATCTTCCTCTTCCCAACAAGCTGGATTTATCGGCCAGTGGATTACCAATAACACCATTGACAGTGGGTAAGAGTTGGAATATTACGCTGAAAAGCACATTGCTATCTTTCATAATTCGCTATCACTGCTTTGCTCGCAGAGAAGCTATTAGCCTATGTCAGTTGTTTTCCAAAACAAGTGTAGTACTCTAGTCCTTAATTAAAAGGCTTTGTTACTTTGTTAGGCCTTTTATATTAGCTAATGCTCAATTTTAAGGTTTCCGTTCGTTGGTGCTAGCAAATGGCTTTTCTCAGAAATAAATATTTGGTGTCTCTCTGGTTTTACTTACACTTGTTCACCTGTTCATCTCTCCTAGCTCTGCGTACAGATACAGTTCAAGAGGATCCCAACAGTGCAAGAGATCAGGATTTTATGGACTTGGTCATTGCTCGGGGACGCAGATTGTTTGATCGTCCCACAACAAGTGAATTTCTGAATGACTTGCGGGCACGTCTGCAACCTATTCTTCACAATCGTCTGAGCCAACTGACAAGAATGGAGCCAACGTTTGAGGTTGGTCTTGAGATATCTGATTCCGCGTATCTCTTGAAGCTTCTCAAAGGTCATGATTCAAAGTTTGAGTTCGAGACCATTACCCAAAAAGCTGTCAGAGGAGCAGCGCTGTTGCAGCAAGGAGTGAAGCTGGTGAGAGAAGTGCAAGACCAGCTCAAGTTTGCCATAAATGATTAAATCAGTCTCAGTGAACCTATGATCCTGAAAATGTTTCCGAATCACAATTTGGTTTTTGAGCTGTAAGAGTAGTTTTCAACTGATCAGTGTTTGAAGTGGCTGCTAATAAGGAGATAGTTTCCACCATTACAAAAGATCTCTAGGTTTTACCTTGTGTATTTCGCGGTAATGCCATTATTACCTTCTTTTTTTTTCTTGCAAACTCATGTGATCAAGATTAATCGATCGACTAACTTATTTGGTAATTCTTTATTCTCTTAACATTAATTGCTTTGCTTGGACAATCATAGTGCGTTAAAACAATGACTTGTGATGTGCGTTTTCTCTTTTCCAACTTCATATGAGAAAAACCAACAATTGCTTTGAACACCTCATAAAATACATACTAAAAGTATGTACTATTTTTAAAAATTTTCAACTCAAAATGGAGAGTATATCAAATTTGTTGATAACCTCAATCACCAGAACTTGTATGGATGCAAGCGTTTGTTGAAGAAACTTCAAATGCTATTGTCAGTTTCTAATATTATTCCAGCTGATGAACGATACCATATGTCACAATTTAAATTAAGGGCACTAGTTATAACAAAGTATCCTATACTATAAACTGCAAACCCTGGCTCAAATAATCTGACAAACAAGTCCAAAAAACATCACAATTCTTATTGTTAAACTCATGGTATATGGAATGAACAAATTAATCCTTTCGTAGTTTGTGAAAGATACACGTGATAGAGTTAAACTTAAAGGAGTTTCTCGTTTCATCCATAGCAACTTGAACTGCAAACTCATGGTATCACTAATACATACTTAATACTCGAACCTTATTCCATCAAGTTATATAATTAACCCCTTGCACATTAGGCCCATACAAATAATTTCTATCCATTGATTCCAAATAAGTTATAAACACCTACAAAAATTAGGGATAGTAACACTTTTGGTCCTTAAAGTATGTATTTTTTGTCAGTTTAGTTTTCATTACATCAATTTGATCCCTAATGTATTCAATCCGTATAACTTTCATCCCTAATCAGGCAATCTGTCAAATTTTTTGACGGAAGTGACGACGTGTCATTTTTTTAGAATATATCACGTGCCCAATACGTGATTATTCTGTCAAAAAACTTAACGGTCCGTCTATGTAATTACCAAAATGACACGAATTGAATATTTTAGGGACAAAATTGATATAATGAGGACCAAACTGACAAAAAATACATAATTTAAGAACAAAAAAAATGCTATTAAGCCTAAAAATTATTAGTTAAACTGTTCTAAGAAGAGAAAGCAGGCAGGAAAAATATATATATACAAGCAATTGCTTGTGCCTGAAGACACAATGGAACAAACCAAAAAATCGCAAGTAAATGCTCGTGTCTGAAGGTAATGTATAACACAAAAAAAGACCAAATGCATCAATATTTATATGCATTTAATTCAAAAACTTCGTTGTCCTCACCAATCTCCCTTACCAATGAGTCTAAAAGCTCAAAAAGATTATCCACATCCTTACAAATGCCTGAGGTATCAATACTTTTAAGAAACACACTTCCTCTAGGACTATTCACTAAAAAATTAGTGATAGAGCAATGTTTCCCATCAGTCCATCTACCAGACGTAAGAGTACAACCGATCTTACTCCACCCTACCTTATAATTTTCTATCAACCCACCAATAATCAAATTTATCTATTTTTTCAAAAAAGAACATCTGACCTCATGATACGATGAAGGTTTCAATCCCTTGCCAAACAAAGCAACATATTCTAGCATTCTTATGAAATATGGATCCTTCACCAAATTAAAAGGAAGGGGATTAGCATAAAATTATCTACAAATATCCAAGTATACATCTTCCCTACCCTTTTTTTACAACACGGTAGTCAAAGAGTGGCTAGTTGTATTTTAATATTTTATCACTAGTACTATCCCCACTACTACTTCTGATGCTTTTCGCATCCACAAGATCAACATCTTTGCTAGAATCCTTATCATCCAACAATTTTTGACAAAATTCAGTCACTTCCTCTGTGCAATGTTTACATGGCGCTGCATCTTTGCGAGTACCAACCAAATGATTTTTCACTCTTAAAATGCCTCCCCAATAGACAGCTACACAATGAATTCATTTCAATTTCAACTTTGATCCTTCTACTTTTTCACAATGTTCCCATGTTGGATCATTAGCAAGTTTTTGTCATTTTCATATAAGATGTTGGTGAAGCTTCAACTGCTTCAAAAACATTAGAATTAATCAGGATTGAGGAATTTTGATTCAAAAAAATAAAATCATTATTTGGCTTTATAAATTAACAGCAACATTAATATTTGTAATGGTGGGTTTATAGGGACAAGGACCCACTCTATTCCCGACTTAAGCAAGCCCTCGAGGATCTTCTCCTATCTAGTAACTCTTTCAGCCTAGCTCGGGAGAAAGAAGCCGGAAAGCTTAGGTTGTGTTTGGTAAGGTTTTATTTTTATGTTTTCAAAAAGAAAAAGAAAAAGAAAAAGAAAGAAAGAAATCAGTTTTTAATTTTTTCTTTGGGAAAAAGTTGACACCTAAACGTGTTTGGTTGCAGTTTTTGTTTTAGATTCTCTCAATACTAAAACAAAACACATATTTAGTAATCATTTTAATATATGGCATAAAAAGTTGACACTTTAAGTTGGTCGCATTTTTCATATCTTCACCCCAAACCAGTTTTATTCCAACATTTTTTCTACTTAGGCTTTGTGTCGCGCTGTTCTCCTATTTAGAATGAGTGGTAGCAACCAACTTAGATGAGTCAATTGCCCTGCAACTTATGCAATGGGTTCCCATTAGAAAGGCTAGTGGAAGTGTTGCCATATGTTGATGTAATAGAAGATAAAACCAGGATGTTTGACATAAAACTTGCTGCAATGAAAGGATTTTCCTACTGGATCCTCAATTTTTCTCTGTTGAAGATGAAACAAATAAGTTTGTTTAGCACGGCAAACAGAAAGAAAATTTATGTGACTGAAAATCTACTCAGACATTTCCATGTTGTGATCGTGCTAATTGAATTCTTGATGCATAGTGGACAGATTCGATTTCCAAAAAACATCTAGATGCCCGATAAGCATATCAACAACTGGACATTCACAACTCACATCTTTTTGCTTGACAAAATACC
The DNA here is from genome assembly GCA_038049695.1 of Cinnamomum chago. NCBI lineage: Eukaryota > Viridiplantae > Streptophyta > Magnoliopsida > Laurales > Lauraceae > Cinnamomum > Cinnamomum chago. The sequence goes on from CP142458.1 coordinate 39,837,247, forward strand.
CCAATAGATAATTCATAAATCACACTTCATAATTCTCAAATCCTAATTCATACTTTATAATTCATAAATCACAATTCATAATTCATAATTCACACACATAGAGAGATGCACACACACATACACAGGGCCGACCCAACAGTGTAACCGAACAAACGAGGGCTTTAGGCCCCAACTACAAAGATTGTCCCATACTTTTTAATGTACAGTGTAAGTCAGTCCAAGTTTCTAAATACATGACAATATAAACTTCACAAAAGCCCATATAAAGTGTACACCGAACAACTAAATTTGAGATTCAGTCCAAAAATACAGTCTATACACACTACAACAATTTACATTTTTCCCGGCGCTAAAAAAAACGCCGGCAAAGGTCAAAAAACGCCGGAGAAAACATTTACCGGCGTTTTTTATTGCGCCGGCAAAGCGCCGGGAAAAGTACACTAGTAAAACCTTTTGCCGGCGAAATAAGGAAGCGCCGGCAAAAGTTTACACATTACCGGCAAAAAATAACGCCGGGAAAAGTGCCTATTTCGCCGCAAAAAAGTGTTATGTTTTAAATAATAAATTTTTAAAAAAGATTTGCCGGCGTTATTTTCGCCGGTAAAGGGTTATATTTTGAATAATAAATTTTTTAAAAACTTTTGCCGGCGTAAATTTTCGCCGGGAAAAGTGTTATGTTTTAAATAATAATTTTTTAAAAAACATTTGCCGGCGTTATTTTCGCCGGTAAAAAGTTTATATTTTAAATAATGAATTTTTATAAATCTTTGCCGGCGTTATTTTTCGCCGGGAAAACATATTTATTTTTCGTGAATTTTTTTTAGAAAATTTTTTGCCGGCGCTTTTTTGCGCCGGGAAAACATGAATATAATTTTTTTAAAAATTTTTACCGCACTTCTTTTAGGTCGGCAAAATATTTATATTTTATTCAAATTTTTTTCCTATATATAAATGATTACACTGAAGGTCTCCAATTAAAAAAACATTAATCTAATTAATAAAAATCTATCAACACAAAAATATACAATAATTGAAAAGGGCGACATCCAACCAAAATGAAAATTAATATTATCCAATTCGTGTAGAGTTGAGTCGACTGTTAGAGAGGAACAACATTTTGGCTGCAAAAAATCCTGGACATCATTCATGCGTGCACTCTCAACTTCCATGTCCGGCTTTTGGGTGTTCTTCTGGTTGGCTTTTTCCTGTAATTGATTCAGAGTATGAATCTTCTATTATGAATGGTTTTCCTTACAGCAAATAAGTTACCATTTAGAGACAGAGAGAGAGCGCTCCCTCTTTCACTCAATGTGGCATCTATCAACTCCACAACTGTTCCTTCACTCCAGTGACTCCATGCCTGCAACAATGCATCAATCATCATTATTTAAATTTTAGGGAATTCGATCAGCAGGAGTCGACCATGCGTTTGGTTGGTCATCAAAGTGCAAATGGTAAATGACCCATAGCAAAAGGTGTCAAACTGATTCAAAGTGCAAATGGTATTGATACCTTTCTTGCCTTAGTATATAACATCCATAGAATGAAACCACATTCCACACAAACATGCTCTGGATCAAACACAATTCATAATAAATGATAGCCTAGAATATCACTCTGATTGAAGTGATATTCACCTTTAGATTCAATAACAAAAAATATAACCCATATTTACAGTTATAACATAACGTTTAATGATTTTCACACTAGCAACAAAAATAGTACTCGAAAGGGATTGAATGTTCCGAAGCTTACTAAGTTCTTACTAAGCTTACTAATTGATGTCACACACAAGCCAACCCAGTTCTTCCAAGTAAAAGTAGAATGAAAAACAAGCATCCTCACCACAACATATATAGCTGGCAAATCAACATGTCAGACTACTATAACTACAATGCCTCATTCAGAAAGGCCAAAAAAAAGAAAAAAGCAAACCAAACAGGTCAGACTACTATAACACCTTAAGAATGCAGTCCAAATTCAAAGCAAACCAAACAGGTAATGAAGTTCTAGCATTCACAAATCCAAAACTTAACATTCAAACAGACCACATCTTCTTCCTCACCCAAATTAAAATCTAAACTATGGTGAGAATTCTACATCCATCAACTCAACACTAGATCAATGGATTCTATTCATTTCCAAAGAACTTTAATTACCCAAAATCTCAACAAGTAAAAAAAAAAACCCAATACTACCAGCTTGAAGAGGAAGAGTAAATAAACAAAGTCTATGGTTTCCAGCATGGGTGGATCATGAAATCAAAAGGAAATCAATAAAACAACATAGTAAAAAGAAGAATTCATAAATCAAATAAGAAAAATAATAATTCAATCAAATGAGATGAGATTGGAAAAAAAAAAAAAAAAAAAGATGAATAGAAGACAGAATTGGAATCAAACCTGATAATTGCTTGTTTGAGCTTATCCAACTTCTACACTCTACCCAGAGCTTGCTGATATCTTCCATCAGAGATACACCTGCAGAAAGCAAAAGATAAGCTCTTTTATCTTTAAATAAATGCAAATACAAATAAAGAGAGGAGTAACACTAAATAACATACTTATCCAGCATCCTTTCCACAATGGCATATGAGCACCTTTATCAGAGCATATGAGCACCTGAAACATCATTACCCATCAGTACACAAGTACCAAGAGTGCAATGAATTTTCTCGATTTTTCATCATTCAACAAATTCAAAATTGCCAACATCAAAACTAAATTGGATATTTGCACCAAATGGGGTAGTAGCATTCAAAACCCAAACATAGATTTAAAGAACAAACAAACAATAAAGTGGAAATGAATGTATTTACTAATAATGAAATGAATAACAGCTAGCCATTGCTTGTATATACTAATAATGAAATGAATGTATATATGTATTCATGTTGATGTACATCAGTTAACATAAAAATGTTGAACTTGTCATACCAGTCCAAATAAGTGCTTCTGGATAGAAGAAATCATTTGACAAACAAAGCAAATTTAAATGAAAAAGAACACCAATATGCCCAAACATTAAAAGAGGGCAAAAGACTACAATTACACCTATCATATTGTACTATTTCTTTACTAACTTGTACACATCATATTACCTGTTTATAGTTAGATCTCTCAGATACGCATCCTCTTCTGCAGTGCCGGACTTCTGCAAGATATTATGCATATAGAGCCAAATTTAACCGTTTCAACAACATAGAAATTACGAAGCATGCATTGGAGCATTTATGTTCTATGGAATTATGCTGTCTGAATTTAAATACCCATTTAAGATGTTCTTCCCTTAAAAAAAAAAATACTTAACAACCATAGTCCATAGCTAGGTTTCACAATGTAGCACGAATAACGTTCCATGTTGAGTATGGGCTGGTAGTATATATTTCAAGTTGAATATATATATATATATATATATTGGTAGCATCACAATATAAGGTTATAAACAGAGAGAGAAATAACAGAAATTCAAAATACTAATGGAGGATGAATGAGTTATGGTGACTTTTTTGTTTTAAATTTTTTTGCAGGTAACAAGAATTGAATCAAAATAGGGTAACCCCGGGCCTCAGGCCAAAGGTCCGAATGTTGGGCTGGCGAGGGATACATTGGGTCCCTTGAATCTGCAATCTGTGACAACTGACAATGAGCAAAGTTCCAACTCTTGCAATAAAAGGAGGTGCGCAATAGAGAACAGAAGAGTCATTAACTTAAAACTATTCTGGATTAGCAGTGAAGCCTTCGTTTTCTTTTCATAAATAACATATAAGATGATGCTGTGAGAGTAAGTTGGGAAAATTAAAAAATAGTAACTTGATTCCAACACCACCCTGCATGATGAATTGACCACCCCACCAACCCCTCATTGGACTCCTTTCACTGCCCTCGACGACTTGGACCTATTCGAATTCCTCATCCGTACGTATTTTGGTTTGATCCCAGAGATGGGTTCGGACTTTTCGAAGCTAACAGCGAAATGGCTGCTTCCTCAGGTCTCTCCAGTGAAGTCTGTTGGTTTTCTACACTACCCAGCATCTTAGAAGACTTCACTTCTCCACACATTCCTTCTCCCCTCCGCACTCGTGAAATCCGATTTTTCATCCAAAACCGGGAGTTGCTTTCTAGACGAGGCAGAGAAGAAACTCATATTTCTAGAGGAGAGTTAGGGCAAAGCACCTGTATAATTGTCATCCCTGATTAAAGCTAAACCTTTTGGGTTTGATCCTTCATCTACTATTCATTCATGGGATTCCTAGGGGGGTTCTGACTCAGTTGAATGCTAGTTGGGGCCAAGGCAGGATATGGCCAAAACATACTCGCACTCTAGCATAAAAAAAGACTATTGCTTTCCACATCAATTATCCAACACCCTGCCAAAAGAAGAAACAAGAACCAAAGATGACCCACCAATGTGTGATACAGCAATCCATATTAAAATGGGCAGTGCACTGTCTTTTCATATATTATAGTATTTTAACATTACAAATGACAATACCTCATAGCCACCAAAAGTTGCATAATGCAATCAGAACCTTGAACTTGAACAAAAAAGAACATCAAAAGGTCAAAAGATATCAATGAAAAACCACACCTGTTCAGCTTTTGCAGCATTTTTTGCAGTTTGGCCATGTAATTCTTCTCTAAATTCAAGTTGTCCTTTTAGCTTTTTATCTTTCACTACCTGTAAATATGTGAACACAAAACCAATCAGCAGAATCAAATACAGCACCATCCACACTTAAAAAGAGAAAACACAACGAAACAACAAACCTCCAAATTAGCACGATCCCCGCGAAGGTACTTTTTCATTTTTGGCTCCAAGTCATCAGAAACTCCCTGCACATTAAAAAACTGAGATTGAGATTCAGTTTTTCTGCAGATTCTTATAAGATTAAGATTTCTTCTTCCTCGTATTTGTCAAGATAAAAAGTAGAGAAAAACAAATCAGAACTGAAACTAATTAAAGTAAAGGGAAAGAAAATAAGATGCAAAACAGAATGCAAGGGTAAACTACCACCCTACATAACAATCAGTTGAAGCACATATAGGACAAATATGGGATCCCATTGATCAATGTCGGACCCAGGATTATCATTTGGATGGTGCAGGGAATGGTCAAGTTAAGAAGTCAAATAATAAAACAGAATTTTTTTAAGGTATTATTTAAGAAGTTTCTCCCCACCCGCATCTTAACACTTAAGTCCGTCCGCCCCTGCCTTCGATGCTGGCTCTAGGAGGGTTTTTCCCCTCATCTTTGGGAGTTTTTCCCTCTTGATGTGTTGCAATAAAATTAAGCCACCATTGAAATATACACACGCATAAATAATTCCAAGTCACCAAATTCAATTTGGACATAAACCCAAGAAAAGAAACAGCCAACAAGACAGTGGTTTTACAGATTCAAATTTCATGTTAGCTAAAAAAAAAAAAAAAATCAATGATAGTACTCCAATGGAATCTAAAAGGGAAAGCTTTGGACTGACAATAAGAGACCATAATGGGATTCATATTCAAGACTTTTGGAGTACCATTTCACTGCTCAAGCTCAAATCAGACTCAAAGAAAGCCCTTTCAACCTGATTGTTGAAGGGTCATGTATCTATCTAGTCAACACCAATTCCATACTTTCTGGCTCCTTAATTCTTCTTTCTTTTACTTAACTACAATACTACCATTACCATTCCGAATGAAAAAGCAAGAAAGTCAGCTCCAAACACAAACACAAACACAGTGCAGAACAAAAAAAAGAAGGATTCATAAGGATTCACAAATCAAGAAGAATTTATAAGAGGAATCATCAACTGCTACAAGTGGTTTTCCATCCACCATAAAGAAATGAAATGAGAATATTCATAAGGATTCATATTAATATTCAAGTATCCTTACAACATTAAAAGCACCTTACTATGGAGTTACAAATCCAAATGAAACGAAAACTCTAACAAATTCAAATTGGGAGAGAGCATGCTCTAAAGATTTATTTCTCTTTACTGTCGTTTCAGTTGTTATAAATTAAGGTATAAGAATCTATGACCCATACTATTAATCCACCCTATTCATGCATATGTATGGATGTTAATAAATAGGGCTGCGATGGTTCGATCCTGTTAGATGATAACTCGACTTTCACTGGGGAGAAAACAGCGGGACCAAACAACGGTTCTGTTCGGGGTTTCAAAGTAGTGGACGACATAAAAGAGGCAGTGGAGAAGGTTTGCCCTGGAGTCGTCTCATGTGCTTGGGTTTTTTATTTTAATGGCTTGAGGAAAATTTATTTAAAAGTAGAAAAAAATAAGAAAAATAAATAAAAAGGAAAAGAGAACAAAAGGCTCAGATTTGCAGACAGATGGAGAAGAAAACGACGCCGACGAAACGGAGAGCACATTACCTGCAACCGACGCGGAGCTTGGGCGAGACGGAGATGGGCGCTGCGAGCTTGGGCGCTGGACGAGGGAGATGGGCGCTACGAGACGGAGAGGGAGCTTGGGCGCTGGACGAGGGAGATGGGCGCTGGACGAGGTGAGAGGGGCCAGGGACCGAGAGGGAGATGCAGAGAGATGAGGGAGATGGACCGAGAGGGAGATGGGCGATTTCTTGTGTGCTTTGGGGAAATGCAGAGATGAGGGAGAAGGACCGAGAGGGAGAAGCAGATGAGGGAGATGGACCGAGAGGGAGAAGCAGAGAAGCAGAGAGATGCAGAGATGGAACGAGAGGGGGCGCTGCGAGACGGAGAGGGAGAAGCAGATAGATGGGCGCAGAGAGAGGGTTTGAAGCAGAGAGAGATGATCGAAGGGATTTAGAGAGAGAGGGTTTATGTTTCGATAAAAATCAGGGAAAATGCAGGGATTTAGTGAATTACAATCAATCCCGGCACAAATAGTGCGCCGGCAAAACCACTTCGGGGAAACAAAACGCGGGATGTCCCAAATGAAGGCGCGCGCGGGAATTGCGCGTGACATTTGCCGGCGAAATATAAATACGCCGGGAAAAACCACTTTTGCCGGCGAAAATTCGCGCTAGGAAAAGTTTTTAACAACTTTTTTATTAACACAGTTACCTTTACCGGCGAAAAAAAAATCGCCGGGAAAAAGTGACCTATACCGGCGTAAAAATTATTTTCGCCGGGAAAAGGTATACTTTCCCCGGCGTTTAATATTTACGCCGGGAAAAAACGCCGGGAAAAATGTAAATTGTTGTAGTGACATTTTGTTGCAACGGTCAAAACTCAGTGCAGTAAAACAAAAATAATAAAAGCAAAACTCTCCTCTCTCTCTCTCTCTCTCACACACACACACACAGTCACACACTCTTACATCTCTAATTAAACATAAACAAAACTCCATCTCTCTCTCACACACACACACAACTTTTCATCTTAAATCATATACCCAATCAAACCCACATAATATAACCCACGTAATTTTGCAAACTTTAATCAAGAAATAACTAAAATATCAAAATTTAATGTTGCAAATAACTATGACAGATCAAACTGTATTCTTTTTATATTTTTTGTAATTTTAAGCTCGTGTTATATTATGTAATTATAGATACCATATGGTTATTTAGAACTAATTTATTGATTATGTATTATAAATATGGCAACTAGAAAATAATCAATTCGACATGAGATTTTTTTCTAAAAAATGGAAAAATTATAAAATAATTGAATCTCAAAATGATCTCTTTATTCCTACTACCAAACACAATGTTAAACAAAAATAGGTTAAAGTCCTGCAAATAAATAATTAATAGATCCCAAAGAATAAGAAATAATAAAAAGATACAACAAAAAAAATAAAAAAATAAAAATATTCACAATGAGAGTTAAATATGCAAAACAACTATCCAGCATGCAAAATATACAAAAAATAAATAAATAAAGAAAAAAATATTAGGATCTAAAATTTTAAAATTAATAAAGTCTTACTTAAGGTCGACCATATTGCAAGAAAGAATGGAAGAATTAGCGATACAAAAAATTGAAAAAAAGCATCAGCTACAAATGTTGCTTTAGGCCTCAAGCTTTCTCGAGCCGCCCCTGCACATACAACAATATAGATGCACACACACACATAGATACATACAAAAGACGAGAGAAAGTGTTACACCCCGACCCAAACTAATCATGATTAAGGCTAATTGATTGAGATTAATGCTAATTAAGCATGGATAAATGGGTTAATCAAGGTTAATGACCAAAGAGAGACAAATTAGTCTCAAATGATGCATTAAGCATAATATAATGGACTAAGATGAAATTGAATTGGTTAAAGTGAGTTTAGACTCAAACAAGGTAGGCTAAGGACTTCTTCGTAAATACGGGTTTTCACGTATTTCGTCAAATACGGAAATTCTTGATACCAAGGCGTGTATCTTGAATACGATGTTAACTTTCATAATAGACGCGGTTCCATTTGATCTCAAATGGACCAAGTGAAACTTCATTTGACTCAAACCCTTCCCCTATACCGAAGACCGCCATCTGTGTGAATGGGCCATCCCTCGCCACCTGTACCCGATCCCTGATAGACAATATCTCTGTGTCTTGTCCTTAGGACTCGATCACCATGCTCAGTAAGGAAGGTGTAGCCACCAAACTCCCCCAAGTGCCCAGAGCTTGACTCATGTAGTGTAGCCTAAACTGCCCCAGAGTCTCGAGCATCTGCCACTCCCGGGAAGCCACACTGGCCAAGACTCCCCGTGACTTCCGATTAAGTGCATCAGCCACCACATTTACCTTACCAAGATGGTAATGCAAAATTAAGTCATAGTCCTCTAAATACTCCATCCACCTGTGTTGCCTCGTGTTGTGGTCCCATTGTGTGAAGATGTACTTCAGCCTCTTGTGGTCCGAAATTACCTTGAACTGCTCACTGTATAAATAGTGACGCGAAGCCTTCAAGGCAAAGACAATGGCCGCCAACTCCATATCATGCGTAGAGTAATTTTGCTCGTGGTTCTTTAACTGCCGAGAATCGTAAGCTACCACTCTCCTGGACTATATCAAGACACAACCAAGTCCGTCTTTGGAGGCATCATAATACACTGTGTACCTCTGTCCCCTTTCCGGAACTATCAGAATAGGAGATAAAGTAAGCCTCCCGTTCAACTCTTGGAATGCCCTCTCACTAGAGTCATCCCACTGAAACATGACTTTCTTCTGAGTCAATCTCGTCATAGGTGCAGCTAGTCGAGAGAAGTCCTTAATGAGCCTCCTGTAATACCTCGTCAATCCCAACAAATTACGTATCTCGAAGACGGACTTCGGTCTCTCTGAACTCATAACCGCCTCAACCTTCTCCGGGTCAACTGACACACCCGAAGCCGACACCATGTGTCCCAAAAATTTCACTTCCGTAAACCAAAATTCACATTTGCTGAACTTGGCGTACAACTAATGATCCCTCAAGGTTTGGAGAACAACCCTCAAGTGACCCTCATGCTCCTCCTTAGACTTGTAGTAGATCAGAATGTCATCAACAAAGACCACAATAAACTAATCTAGGTAGGGTTGGAACACCCTATGCATAAGATCCATGAATGCCGTTGGGGTATTCGTCAATCCAAAAGGCATAATCGTGAACTTGAAATGCCATACCGCGTCCTAAACGTCGTCTTAAGGATATCTATCTCCCTAATCCTCAACTAATGGTATCACGTGCATAGATCTATCTTGTAGTAGACTCGCGCCCCTCTCAGTTGATCAAACAAGTCATCAATCCTCGGCAAAGGGTATCTATTCTTGATAGTAACCCTATTCAACCGCCGGTAGTCTATGCATAGCCGAAGGGTCTTATCCTTCTTCTTGGCAAACAACACCGGAGCGTCCCAAGGTGAGGCACTCGGTCTAATGAAGCCCTTGTTCATCAATTCTTGCAATTGGACATTGAGTTCTTGCAACTCTGCAGGCGCCATTCTATGCGGAGTCATAGAAATAGGCAATATACCGGGGTGCAACTCAATAGTGAAGTCTACATCCCTATGTGGGTAATCCCGGCAGTTCGGCCAAAAAAATGTCCTCAGACTCACAAATCACCCGAGGTCGACCCAACTCTTGTCTCACCTCTTCTTCTAGGATAAGGCTCGTAAGCCAGCCCATCAACTGTTTGTGCTAACGGGCATCATACACCACTTGGGGTAAAACATCATGTTTCTCCCTCTGAAACTTAAAGCAAACACCCTCCGGTGTGTAGGCAGTGACCCTCTTTCGATAATAATCAATGATAACTTGGTGTGCCGTCAACCAATCCATCCCAAGGATGACATCAAACTCCGACATGTTCATGATCCTAAGGTCCATGGTGAGTAGAATCCTCAAGATCTCTAACTCACAACCCCGACATATCTGATCAATACTCACCCTAGCTCCTAAAGGATAACTCACATGCAATGGCTCTTCTAAGGTCTCAACCTCTAAGCCCAAGTCCCTCACACATGATGTAGAAATAAATGAATGAGATGTACCAGAGTCAAATAATACCCTTGCCCATAAGTGAGAGAGTAGAAATGTATCATGAATAACGGATTGATCCACTGGCTCAGTTTGAGGTGTGATGGCGTAGACACACCCCTGGGTCCCCGAAGTCCCTATCTAAAAGCCTTGTCCCCAGCCTCAGCCCATGCCCTGACCCATCTGGACTGATTACGAAGTCCTCACATGTAAAGTTGTAGGGGCCTGTGCAGCACTCTGGAACTAATACTGGCTTCCCTAGCCCATAGTGGGGTAGGGAGGAACAAAGTGTGTTTGTGCATGCCCCACCGATGAATGGTACTGGGATGCTCCATAGCTTTGGGATCCCTGCCTCTAAGGACAATCCCGCTTCATGTGATCCGGTTGGTGGCATAAGTAGCAAGTCCTCTAACCTGCCTGATAGGTGGTCCTGCAGTTTCCTTGCCTTGGGAGGATCGGCCTTGGCCTTGGCCTTGATAGCCGCGGCCCTGTCCCATATGTTCTCGCGGAGTCGATGTCCTTTGCCTCTTCCCCGAACTGGAAGAAGAGAATTGGCACTCCTTCTTCTTATCCTTAGCACCTGTTTCCCGGATGCTCCTTGCGTCATCCACTTCTCGCTTAATGGCCATGGCTGTCTCGACCATCGAGTCCAAATCCTGAAGGTGGTGGCTCACAATCTTTCCCCAAATGGATAATTTCAAACCATCCTCGAACCTCCTTACTTTGGACATGTCTGTGGCCACGTAATCATCGGCGAAACATGCTAACTCAATGAAATTAGCCACGTATTCCATCACCGTCATAGTCCCCTACTTCAAATCCAAGAATTCCCGGGCTTTCGCATGTCGAACAGCTGATGGAAAGTACTTGCCCATGAAGAGTTCCCGGAACTCTTGCCATGTCATTGCCTCTAGATTCTCCTTCTAGTTGGAATACAGCTAGCCTTATCTTAGTGGCATCGGAGGTGATCTCCATAGCCTCTAAGATCTTTTCGACTTGCTGGAACCAATGGTCGGCCACCATCGGATCCGCCCCTCCTATGAAAGTCAGAGGCTTGTGTGCCTTAAACTTCGGAAGGTTACTTGTGCCTCCTTGGCCCACATTGGCGCTAGCCTGTACAAGGGTAGTCGCCATAGTAACAATAGCCTCCATGAAGGCTTGTTGGTCAAAGGCCGCTGGTGGTTGGTTGTTGTTCCGCCCACCACCTCGGCTACGTCCTCTTCCTCTATTTGCCATCTACACACATGTTGAATAGCAACAAAGTATTCACTTAGTATCCCAAGATAGGGATCAAGTTCAAACTTTGAGATTTCTCTCTGTCTCACTAGTAGAGCATGTGCCACTAACTAGTAGACATCAACATCCTAAACCATCTCGTTCATTCTTTTTCCGACCCCCAAGGTTATGTTCTCTAACCCTAGTGTCTCTTTTCCACATACATTTCAACAATAGATAATTCACATAACATATAACATGTAATGCACAATGAATGCAATGGTCTAAACTCATACCCCACAAGCCCTAGGTAAATCGTATACCTAGGCTCTTATACCAAGCTATGACGCCCCAAAAATAGGGGGTTATTTGTCAACTCGTTGATCACCCATCAACTCGCAGAATACTCGTGGATACCGTGTAACTCGATATCACGCCGTTATGCCCCATTTATCGGGATCCATAATTTAATAAAATTCGGGCAGAGTCACCTTTGTACGGGGAGCTCTACCCAAAACACAACATGTACAATCATACAACATTGACCACACCGGGTCCATTTATCCATACTCATATAACAACATGCAATTTTACATTAAAAATAGTCCATATGAGTTCGATTACAATTCTTTTTCATAGATTTACATGCCCAAAATCAAATTTAGTAAATGTTTTACAAAAGATGGTTTTAAAAGCCACAAGTCGGTTTTTCTTCATCCTTGAGGCCCCGAGTGTGAGCCGTCCACTAGTGTATATCCCGCACCTAAAATGTTTCCTATAAAGGGTGAGTCACGCTCAATAGAGTATCTCTTAAAGAGGCTACTCCCCAACCTAGATGCATATGAAATGTCACATGAAATTTCAACAAGCCACAAAGCATTCCAATCAAGAATATGCAACTCAATGTTGGAATTCACTATGTCATGCCATGAAATGAGATGAGACTCAGTTATGCAACTCAACCCGAGCCTTCACTGGCTCCCATCACCCATGCAATGCCATGAGTATAAAACCGAACATTTCAAGCCCTTGCCATTGATATTCACTACACCAAAAATCGGAAATTGGAACGGAAAAGCGTTCCTAATCCTTCCGTTCCTAATCCGTTAAAGTGTTCCAATTTCCGTTCCAATTTGGATTAGGAACGGTTGGTACCAAATTGGAACGGAAATTGGAACACTTTAACGGATTAGGAACGGAAGGATTAGGAACGCTTTTCCGTTCCAATTTCCGATTTTTGGTGTAGTGATTGCACATCCAATGACCTTTTTAAAATCTCCGAGTCTTTCTTGGAGTAGGTTTTTTATGGACTTTCACCAACGGCCCCCAGCCGACACGGAAATTGTGGACTTCCACTGACGGTTTCGCGTACACCGACACACTTTATGGACTAAACCAAGGAAGTGCGTATCCTAAACACCGGGTCTCTCACCTGAGGGATAGTTTAGCCCTTCTTACTAACCCCAACCGAATTTATCATGCAAATCGTGCGACTCAATCGGATCCTTGACCCAACTTTCTCGAGCCCACCCATCATCCACCAAGTGTGGTGTTTGATGACAACCATGCACACCCGCCCACAAAATGCGATGTCTTCATGCATATGTAATGTAATGCTCAATTACAAAACAACAATCATGTACAATATGCTATGAATGCCATATGGGCCAATTTAACCACATAACAACATATTCCATGACAAATTATATCCCAAGCATATAATTACTATAATTCATCATAATGTCAATATATTAACAAACATATATCAACATTTTTCATTCAACTACTATTTTCCCAAGCATGTTATACTTAATCTATGCAATAACACACTTAATTTCATATAGGCATTTAATCTAACACCTTCAAGGTACCAAATTATGTAATCACATAAAATGCTCAAATTCATCACATAACTCAAGAAATCACATTAAGTGGTTTCTACATACCCAATTATCAAAATTTCCAAGAAATCACAAGCTAGAAATTTCTAATTACCAATTCATACTAGAATTGAATTTACATATTTTCATTAAATCAACTACAATAGGCAAGTGTTAAAATACATCTAACAACCTACTCATTTCATATAATCATCTTAGGTTGGAAATAAATCTAGTTAGGGAGAAAACCCTACTTCTTAGAGTGTAATACGAGTTGTAGAATGCCTCCAAGAATACCTCCCAAGCTCTAACATTGATTTTCCCAAGATTTCGTTTTTGAATCTTCGGTGAAATCTGTCCTTTTTGGTATGGTTGCATATCCCTCGTCGCGTAGATGAACTTTAATACTTGGCCCAAATGATTCCGACCGGCGGAACTCCGTAGATCGTAGAGAGAAGGTGGAGCCTCCTCTCTTCCTCCTCTCCTCTTCTTCTCTTCTAACGTTAAAACCCAGCAGAGAGAGTTGTGGAGAAAATCATACTTTTGTCTCCTATTTATATACCCTTTAATGCTCGGCCGTGCTACATGGCCCGACTGGGGTGACCGGGTTTTGGCCCGATCCCCCAGGAGGGCCATTGGATCCCAGGACTCCTGGGATCCAATGGCCCTCCTGGGGGATCGGGCCAAAACCACTCCTGGGATCCAATGGCCCTCCTGGGGGATCGGGCCAAAACTCGGTCTCCCAGTCGGGCCAAGGATACTTATTCTTTAATGCTTGGGCCACGTCGTGCCACGCATTACCTATTTCCGGGTCCGTTTTCGGCCCGAAACAATTAAATGTCATCCCGGTCTAAGTTCTAAATATTTTTATATGAACTTCCTTTAAATTGTTTTAATATTCTTAAAATTTTATTTCCTGGGTCATTTTTGAGGTCACCTGACACATCGCCGCCTCGTAAAACACAAAAAATCCAACTATCTCGGAATCCGACGAAAATTGACTAGGCTGCTCAATTTCACAAGACGAATCCAACGGTGAGGTCCGTTTCGTCATTTGAGTTCTAGAAAATATGGGTTTTGAACCCACACCGAAGTGGCAATTTACCGTTATGCCATTTTTCACTAAAATTCAAATTTACCGGAATTTTACAAGACCTCTTTTTTTTTTTTGAAGTAAGGGTAATTGTATTAGAAAAGAGAAGGAATAATTACAGAGAAACAACAAAACAAAAAAAAAAGACCTCCAAATGGGGAGGAGAAGAAACAAAAACAAAAAACCAAACAACAAACAGAGGATCCCACTGAACTAACCCAGGAGACCACAAAAAACCAGTCAACCGACAGAGGAGGCTGGGATCATTGAGCTGGAATTTTCAAAAAGCTGAAGATGGAGATGAGCTGCTGGCTGCCAACAGGGGCCTTGATCTTCCGCAGAGTGAAGGTTAGTTCTTCCTGCAGCTGGCCAAGGATCTGTTTGATGGGAGGGAGATGATTGTAAAAAAATGCAGAGTTCCTTGTCTTCCAGAGAGAGTAGAGAACTGAGAGGAAGGAAGAAGCCAGAATCTTTTTGCCTGCAAGGTCGTTTCCTCTTAAGAGGGAAATCCAGATTGACGAAGGAGAGCAGGCAAGACACTGGCTGCCCTGAGAAGCCAGTTCCAGAGGACTTGAGCTGTAGAGCAGGAGAAGAAGATGTGGAAGGCTGAGTCTATTCCATTGAAGCAGAGGCAGCATCTGGAGGCTAGGGAGAACCCCAGGTGTTGAAGACGAAATTCAGTGGGAGTTCTGTTGTGCATCAGACGCCAGGCAAAGAAACTGACTCTGGGAAGGGAGACACCATTCCAAATCAGGGGATGCCATTGGAGGATGGAGCTTCTGGTTCTGACAGTGTTCCAAGCACTAAGCTGAGAGAGTTGAGCGTCGGAAGAATCCTTCCAATGGAGAGTGTCTCGAGCAGAGTGACATGGAGAGAGGAGGGAGGTTGCTGAGGAAAGCAGGACTTGGGCTGCTGTTGGCAGGTAGGAGGGGATATACCAAGTACCTGAGGAGAAGAGAGAAGCAAGCCGTTGATTCTGAGGGAATTGCAGATTGGGCCATGCTTCAGCTATAGACTTTTCTCCACACCAGTTATCGTGCCAGAGGTTTATTTCTTCACCATTGCCAAAAATCCATGCATTGCCTTGGTGGATGAAGTGAGCAAGGCGTCTGATACGTTTCCAAATACATGAGCCATAGAGAGTGTTGGCTGGGTTCCAGATGGTGTTGTTCTTGAAGTAACGAGCCTTGAACCAGGAAGACCATATGGAGCTCATGGAGAAGGATTGCCAGCCAAGCTTGAGGAGGGAAGCATTATTGACTTCAGTGATTCTTCTAATGCCAAGGCCGCCTTCTTGCTTTGGGAGGGACACTTGGGACCAGTTCACTTAACTGGTTTTGGAGGAAGAGGCATTGCCAGACCAGAGAAAGTTTCTCATCAGGCGTTCAATGTCTTTGCAGATTGAGATTGGAAGAGGGAGAATGGAGGCACAGTGCATAGGGATGCAGGAGAGAACATGCTTGATGAGGATGAGCCGACCTGCAAAAGAGAGAAATCTTGCTTTCCAGGCTGTGAGTCTGGCATTAATGGAGTCCAGCAGGGGGAGGAAATGAGTACGCTTGGGGGAGCCAAAAACTATTGGGAAACCTAGGTATTTAAGATGGGCCTGGCTATCTTGGAGACCAAGGATGGAGCATATCCTTGCCTTTCTTCTACTACCACATTTGCCTATGAAAAGCTGGCTCTTGAGAAGGTTAATATGTTGGCCTGAGGAGGAGTGGTAGATTTCTAGGAGGTCTTGGAGAGCTAGGACACCTGAGGTAGCACCTTTCATGAAGAGGATGATGTCGTCAGCATAGAGCAGGTGGCAAGGGGTGTGAGGGATGGAGGACAAGGGAGAAATGGTGCCAAGGGATTGAAGGTTGTGGAGATGAAGGCTAAGGATTTCTTCGGCTAGGATGAATAGGTACGGGGATAGGGGATCACCTTGTCTTAGGCCACAAGAAGAGCTGAAGAAACCTTGGGGAGAACGATTGACCAGCACGGAGCATTTGGAGGTGCAAACACATTCTTTAATGAGGGAAATCCAGGCTTCTGAGAAGTTGAAGAATCTGAGAGTGGAGAAGAGGAAGGACCAATTTTACAAGACCTCATTAATTAGGATTGAGGGAAGAGCATGTTTTCAGTTTTTCCCTGTTTTTGAAAACACCTATTTTCATGTTTTCAAATTTTGGGGTTCCAAGACCTTAAAATATTGGAATTTAGTATTAATCCAATAGTTACAATGAAAATACATCATTCAATCAACAAATTAGATCAATTTTTTTTGTCCAAATAGCATTATGTGATATGGAACCTTTTGTCACTCCCAAATAGATCAAATCTCTACTTTCTTCCTAGTTTGATTGTTTGGCGGTGGTAATGCTATCGAATTAGGAACTATAAGGTTATTACCATCGAATTAGGAACTATGAGGTTATGAGCTTGATTTTGAAAGCAAGCACACTTTATGTACAAATAAGATAAAAAAGACAAGTAGCACGTATTTAATTCATCTTTTTATATATATGTTGGGTTGATTATATGAAAGGAAGTGCAAACAGTGTAACAACTCTTTAGAAAATAGAAAATGTAATTAATCAATAAGATCAATAATAAAGTCAGCTTTCACATTGGTAAAATTATGAAAGTGTTGACAAATTCAATCGACACAAGCATGCATGGTAAAAGACAGGGCCGGCCCTGGGCAGGGGCTGTAAGTGCCCTTGCCCCGGGCCCATTTTTCACGGGGGGCCCATTTTTCCAGTTTGGCAACACCAGTAATTCTGTGGATTTACGTATGCTACTTCCGACGATCATAAGTTTTTTGCCATTTCTTGCAATCCTTGATGAATCAATCCCCAAAATTGAACCACTAATCATTGTTGGCCTTCTACAAATGATGAGCGGTTTAGATTTTCATTGTGGGTCCCACAGAAATAAAAAAAATTAATTTTTTTGGTGGACTTTTTTTTGTAAATATCTCAAAATATATGGCAAATCAAAGGTTGAAAATTGACCACATGACCGTTTCATAACTTACTAAGAAGATTAATGGTTCAGATCAACCAAATGGGACCAATAAGAAAGGGTTCCACAGCCAAACGGGGTATTGGCATGCGTTGTTCTCTGAAACCAACTTGAACTTGTTACCGTTCATCTGAAGAGGTATTGTATGGGTAATCAACAGTCATCCTTGTTCTTCAATTTTCTCGTTATCCATAAAGGAATCAGACAACCAAACTCTACTAATATAGTTGAGTCAAGTAAAGTTAATTTTGAAGAAAGAATAAAATATAAGTGAGTTATAATAGTATTTTTTTTAGTTGTTTGTTATGGAATATTTTTGACTTTTTGTATGAAAAAGTGGAGTTTTTTTGTGTATTTTAGTGGATAAAGGTAGTTGCTTTTTGACTTTTTGTATGAAAAAGATAGGGGAGTTTTGAATAAAGTACATTTGATGTGACATCTTGTCCGGAAAATGAAAACTTTACTTGACTTTGATAGTATTAGTAAAGTACCAAACAAGACCTAAGGGCCTGGACGGTTTGGATTTTTAAAATGGGCCCCACGGAAGTCCAAAACACATGATCAAACTGTTTGAGATCTTATAAAAATATCTCAAAATATATGAGAAATCAACAACTGATTTCTCATTTACTACCGGTTTTAGACCTTATAAACATTATTAACGGTTCAGATCATGATTGTGGGACTCATAAAATGTGTTTCCAAAAGCAAAAGGCGGTAACCTCTATTTTACCACCTGAGTCACTATTCATCCGCAAATCAGCGTGGGCGTGCATTTCCAGAATACGATGTGGGAGGTCCCACATTCATTCTACACGCTTATGAGGACTTTATCCGTATTTTGAGGATTCCTCTTATAGGGTGGCAAGGCAACCATTGCCAAACTTGGATTTTCCTCGTAAGCAAGGAAAAACACGAGGAATCCACAAGACAGATGGTTGCCGCACGTTTGGTAACAATCCTCATAGAGGAATCCTCTCTGCTTTTCCTCACAATTAACAAAAACAGGCCCGGCCCTGAACAGGGGCTGTAAGTGCCCTTGCCCAGGGCCCATTTTTCAGGGGGGGCCCAAAATCCCTCTCCTTCTGGCTTTTACATTTTATTTTCTTTTCAATCATTTGGTGGGGGTAGGGCTCATCCAATGGATTCCATCGTCCTGGGCATCAATAGACCCATCATCAAATCATCTGAGAGTGCTTATTGCATCACTGATTTGAGCATCCATCAGTGGGGCCCACCAATGATATTTTATATTTGATGGCTGAAATTCTGGGAGAATCTGGTCTAGCGTTGGGATGATTTGGGGCCCTTTTTTTTTTACAAACAGATCATCAAGCCTTCAGCCCTTCACCCGTTCTTCTCATCTGTTATTGGGGCCCACCAATGATTTTTTATTCCCCATATATGATGCTTAAATTCTGGTCTGAGTTCTTTTTTTTTTTTTTTTAAATAGTTATACTTGGGCATCATCAACCGATTGCCAATTTTTCACATCAGTGGAGCCCACCAATGATATTATCATATATGATGGCTGAAGAGGCCTAACTTTTACTCTTGCCCTTGGCCCTGAAAAAATCAGAACCGGCCTTGGTAAAAGATGTCAGGCATGGTAAAAGAAACATGTTGCCTATCCTCTTGTGTTTTCCATACACATTGATAAGAGCAGTGAAGGTTGATTGCAAAACAAAATTTCGTCTCTCAAAGGTGTTTGGTGTACCAAACCAACATATACATTTAGGCTCAAATAGTACTAACAGGTACATCTCTTTCTCTCTCTATATATATATATATATTGGTGCACATAAAAATTTAATGGTAAACCTCTTTATACAGAGAATATTATTTACCAAAGGGGTTCTTTCTCTCACGTGTGAGTTTCCTGACCAATTAGAGTCAACATGTTATAGAGGAATTTCAATTCTTTGATTTTAATGATCGAACACTTTGAAGACCATACACGAAAACATGGATTTACGAAATCATTTGGGTGGAGCTTGGGAGGATCTAATTTTAATGAGAATATGGTATACCTAATTTTAGTGGGTCACATGTAGAAGGTGGATGTAAAAAAGGAAAAGAATGGAACTTGGAAATGGTGGGAGGATCCATAAGAGAGTCAACCCACAACCTCTACGTCTTCCTTTTTTTATGGTTTAAGCATGTGACTTCAAGGAGGAGGAGGAGAAATATGTAGGGGGAGAGTGGC
Organism: Cinnamomum chago; assembly: GCA_038049695.1. NCBI lineage: Eukaryota > Viridiplantae > Streptophyta > Magnoliopsida > Laurales > Lauraceae > Cinnamomum > Cinnamomum chago. The sequence goes on from CP142458.1 coordinate 39,857,102, forward strand.
CTCATGTTAAACGGTCAACTCCTTAAAAGAGAATCTAGGTCAAAAGAATCAAAAAGAAAGAACATGTGAAAAGATTGGATCCACGGTCCACTCGTCGGATACAAACCTGAAATGGCCACAACAATCATTAAGGACAAACTTACATCGGATTAAATAATTGGATATATACCCATGATGCTACTGCACATGATGCTACTGCATTGTTATAAAGTTTTGTACTTGTACCAACCATAATTCATTTAATTAGAGGGTAGCACATGGCACCGATGCAAATTAGACTTGCATTATGAGGCAATGTCACTCAAAAGTCATCATTCATTAAATAATGACCAAGTAGTTTGGAGTTCATACGGACTTGAATATGATAATTCTTGGATTTAATGAAAGGAAAACGCTATACAACTCAAATAAATTCAAAAATTATAACTCAAATATATATCAATTTTTTTATGAACGTTGGATGAGTGGGTCATATTAAAAAAGTTGATGGGACTCACTCATCCCAAAAATAATATACATTCGAATTATAATTTTTTAAATTTTATTTAGATTATGTGACATTACTATTTGATGAAAAGTCTCTCTCGTATAGTCAAAACACTTTGCTAATTATAAACAGTTACACCCTTCAAAGTGATGCCACTTTCATGAGATCCTGACTTTACGGCTTATGTTCCACGTATGGCGATACTACATATAAAAGATGGAGCAATGCTATTGACCTATTTTGCTAACTCAATTCAGTATAATTATTGGATTGATTGTGGGCCTCATTAGATATTGGAACTTGGTATTAATGCAATAGTTTTCAACCGAGTGTTTGAAGTAGCTGCTTATAAGGAGATCGTTTCCACCATTATAAAAGATCTCTAGGTTTTACCTTGTATGTTTCGCAGTATTTCCATTATTACCTTCTTCTTCTTGCAAACTCATGTGATCAAAGATTAATCGCCTGACTAACTTATTCGGTAATTCTTGATTCTCTTAAGATTAATTGCTTTGCTTGGACCATCATAGTGCGTTAAAGCAATGATTTGTGATGTGGGTTTTTGCTTTTGCAACTTCATATGAGAAAAACCAACAATTACTTTGAACACCTCGTAAAATACATACTACAAATATATACTATTTTTAAAATTTTCCAACTCAAAAATGAGAGTATACCATAATTGTTGATAACCTCAGTCACCAGAACTTGGATGGATGCATGCGTTTGTTGAAGAAACTTCAAATGCCATTGTCAGTTTCTAATATTATTCCAGCTGATGAACGATACCATCTGTCACATTTTAAATTAAGGGCACTAGTTATAACAAAGTATCCTATACTATAAACTGCAAACCCTGGCTCAAATAATCTGACAAACATGTCCAAAAAACATCACAATTCTTAGTGTTAAACTCATGGTATATAGAATGAACAAATTAATCCTTTCGTAGTATGAGAAAGACACACGTGATAGAGTTAAACTTAAAGGAGTTTTCATCCATAGCAACTTGAACTGCAATACATAATACTCAAACCTCATTGCATCAAGTTATATAACCCCTTACACATTAGGCCCATACCAATAATTTCTATCCATTGATTCCAAATAAGTTAAAAACAGCTATAAAAATTAGGGATAGTAACAGTTTTGGTCTTTAAAGTATGCATTTTTTGTCAGTTTAGCCCTCATTGCTTCAATTTGATCCCTAATATATTCAACCCGTGTCACTTTCGTTCCTAATCAGGCAATCTGTCAAATTTTTTAACGGAAGTGACCACGTGCCATTTTTTTAGAAAGTATCACGTGCCTAAGACGTGATTATTCTGTCAAAAAACTTAACGGTCCGTCTATGTAAGGACCAAAATGACACGAATTGAATATTTTAGGGACTAAATTGACAAAATTGATATAATGAGTAATAAACTGACAAAAAATATATATTTTAAGAACCAAAAATGCTATTAACCCTAAAAATTATTAGTTAAACTATTCTAAGAAGAGAAAGCAAGAAGGAAAATATATATATATATATATATATATATATATATATATATACACACACACAAGCAATTGTCTGTGCCTGAAGACACTATGGAACAAACCAAAAAATTGCAAGTAAATGCTCATGTTTGAAGGTAATGTATAACACAAAAAAAGACCAAATGCATCAACATTTATATGCATTTAATTCAGAAACTTCATTGTCCTCACCAATATCTTTTACCAATGAGTCTAAAAGCTCAAAAAGATTATCCGCATCCTTACAAATGCCTGAATTATCAAATCTTTTAAGAAACACACTTCCTCTAAAACTATTCACTAAAAAAATAGTGATAGAGCGATGTTTCCCTTCAGTTTATCTACCAGACGTAAGAGTACAACCAATCTTACTCCAATCTGCTTTATAAATTTCTATCAACCCACCAATAATCAAATTTATCTATTTTTTCAAAAAAGAACATCTCACCTCATGATATGATGGAGGTTTCAATCCCTTGCCAAACAAAGCAACATATTCTAACATTCTTACGAAATATGGATCCTTCATCAAATTAAAAGGAAGGGAATTATCATAAAATTATCTACAAATGTCCAAGCATACATCTTCCCTGCCCTTTTTTTTCAACATGGTAGTCAAAGTAATGGTGGATGGTGGCACCTGATGATGCCAAAAAGTGTTTTCGGACACCACCGGTCAAGTAATGAGTGATTAATTTGGAAATTAAAGGAGTGAGAGAGAGAGAGAGAGAGAATTTATAGTGGTTCGGTCAATATGACATACGTCCACTCCAGAAAGGCAGAGATTGCCGGTGATTTTACTTCTCCGATATGTAGAGATTACATGTTAGGAGAATACAAGAAATGTGCAAACATGGATAAATATTGTTCCTTTTTTTTTTTTTGAAGTGCCGGTGGGGCTCTTTGATTTATAGTCTTCCCCTAACAGATGGGGACGATTCTTCAGCAACGGGCGCTCTATTTTGATGGAGTCTTCGAACTGTCCTCGACGGACGAGGCAGGTAGGATCTTTTCCGCAGGACACTACAACAATATGCACTTTTGCCGGCGCTAAATAAGCGCCGGGAAAGGTCCATAAAACGCCGGGAAAAACCATTCCCGGCGATTTCTCTTGCGCCGGCAAAGCGCCGGCAAAGGTATGCCAGTAATACCATTTGCCGGCGAAAAAGAGGTAGCGCCGGGAAAAATCTATCCATTGCCGGCGTTTTAACTCGCCGGAAAAGGAGGTTTATTTCGCCGGGCAAAGACTTTTATTTTTTCAATAATAAATTTTAAAAAACTTTTGCCGGCGTTTTTTTGCACCGGGAAAAGATGTATATTTTTCATAGAAAACTTTTGCCGGCGTTAATTTGCGCCGGGAAAAGTGGTTTACTTTTTAAAAAATATATTTAGAACAACTTTCGCCGGCGTTTTTTGCGCCGGGAAAAGATTTACAAATTACGAAAATTATTTTTTTTAAATCTTTTTGCCGGCGTCTTTTCTCGCCGGGAATAATTTTTTTTATTTATTTCATTTTTAAATTTCTTTTCTTGTTTGTCACATTAATAAATTGAAATTTCTAATTCCATTATCCAAAACCACATCTACTACACACCCTACATCCATTTCCATTCCAAAATCATCAACAAATGAAACAAGAAAATTCATTTCACTTCATAATAATATTCAAACATCCTTACAACATTGAAAACACTTTACCATTACCATTACAAAATTAAAACAAATGCTAACATTCTTTGGAGGTCCAAGAGGCTTCTCTATTCCATTCTCTGCCAGTTTCTTATCAGCTCTTGCAGCCCGTTGTATCTTCTTCAGAGGGATTGGATAAGGTTTCTTCTTGTTTTTCGGATGTATCATGTATGGGTGGGAGATTCACGCTTTGGGGAACTGCTTCCTGCTTCTTCACTGGTAAGCCTTGATCAGGCTCCCTTTTAGATGCCATCACTCCATTAGGATGATTTAGTTGATGCCCCAACTGAAAAAGAAAAGAGAACAATTAGGTAATATTCATAGTGGTGACCTTGAAAAGATTGACACAATAGAAGTCAGTTGCTTGATATGATGCAGTCAGGAATCATCCTGACCAAACAAACCAAGTTGACCCTGAACAATCTGTACCATCCCTGACTGAGCAGGAATTTATTTGATTGCTTGCCAAACAATACCATAGAGTCACAAAAATCTGAAGTAGAGAAAATAATCCCAGCTACAATTCAGGAATTCCAGCAATAATAATTGTCCTAAAACAGCCCCAAAATCCCAACTGACAGCCCCCAGAATCCCAAGTGAATCACTGGATAGCTATTACATTGTAAACATCAAAGTTCAATTAAATGTTGACAAAGTAGGGGATGTCCCAACAGCCATTATGATGCAAATCCAAGGCTTGAAAAAAAATAGTCATCACATGCTGTTATGAAGACTCAAAGGGCACTCCAACATGCACACAACATCTTCATTTGGTTCACGTTGAGACTAGTCAAAAGATCTTCGTCATGGCTGGAGTTATATTTATATCTTATTGTCTATTATTTGTCAAAGTAAAAAGGTTTAGTTTCTTTCAGATTCAGTTTCCAGAGATAGTGTAAAAGAGGATGGTCAAACATGCTTCAGATTAGGCTGTACACATACTCTGTGTACACATACTCTGAACTCAAAATAGCTACAGCATGCACAATATTTCACTTTGTAGATAATTCAAGGATGAAAAATACTCCAGAATTCAGAAACATATCCCTTCATGCATATAGCTAAAAAAGAAAATACAGGGTCCATATAAAGTAGAATAGAGAAATTTTCATAATAGTCCCTATGTTTAAATTTAATTCAAAAGAAAACAAACAAACAGGGAAAAACAGCCCATCAAAAAACAACAGGGAAAATTACACCACATAAAAAACAAAAGAACTAAACATCCAAAACATTCCTTCTCTTGTAAGGGTCCCATCCTTTTTTTTTTTTTTTTTTTTTTTTTGCAACTTTAAAAAGTCCATTTGTGAACTTTCCTTAACACCATTACACTTGTTGTGGTCTCACATTGCTCATTGAGCTTTATACAAATCACACAATTGAGAAATTCCCAAGAGCGAAAGCTCACCTGCCAATTTGGCTGAAGAGCAGTTGAATTGGCAGCAAGTTTGCTAGACAATTTCCGTTTCAAACCCTCAATTTCTGCAAAGTTCAGCCATGCACAATTAATCAGTAAGTGAAAATCACATCCTGCGATTGGGCATCCTCACAAATCCTCGCACACTTAAAATTTTGAAAATGAAGCAAACAAAAAACCATTCTCCCCTGGCTTCAAGCGCCCACCAGGGAGCTTGCAGAATGTATTCCCAATTTGCAAAAGAAGTATATGAGGATGGTTATGCTCCTGAACCTGCACAGTCGAAGCCATTTTGTCAGACCACAAACATTGTAAAATGTCTACAAACAAAAAGAAAGCATTAAAAGCAGGCTGAAGTCTTGGTTAGAAAAATGTCCAAGTCTTAGTTATGTCCAACTAAAAGAAATAGGGGAAAGCAGGAATCTAAATGAGCACAGATAACATTAGTGCATGATGCATACAGTTCTTTACTCTTTAGTCCTAAGAATGTGAGGATGGAAATATTCATGCACACCCTTTCTTTGGAGGCTGTTGAGCCCACTTTTTGGCAATTAAGCATGTTCCATGATGCTCCATTTGAATGGGAAATCAACCAAAAATCACCCCTATAGATATAGGATGATCCTAATGGACCCTGTTTTCCTGTTAAATGTGGAACATAAGTGCAGGACTTGTCATGGTCTTAAAGCTCAGCCAATATGCAATCACTCATTGATTGGATGGAAGATAGCCCAAAAATACTCCGCTAAAAAAAAGATTTCTAAAAAGAAAATTCCTAATTGTTCAAGCTTTCCCTTTCTAATTGTGAACTATAAGTGCAGTACTTATTCTGGTTTTACAACTAGGGAAATGTGTATTGGTTTTGTCCAATATATCTAGTTTTTATCTGTAACTTATACCTATTTGAACAGTTGCAATCCAAAAACCTAATATCTATTTAAATGCCACCCCACCGCCACTATCTTATATTCTAAGGATTTATTGGCATCTAAAACACCCTAATAGCCGTTGTACTATATATAAGCAATTCCTCATCTGAGTAAGACCTCTCTGCATCTGAGGTACAGACACAGTATATATAGGGGTGTCAAACCCCAAGGTGAAACATAAGAGGAATTTACCCTCATCTTGATAACTGGCCTTTGTCTGTTACAACTGGTTTTCTAGTTTTTCATCTTTTGAGAGCTGCCCTCACTTAATAAACACACATTATTCATCTCAAACATAGCTTTTTCCTGGAAAAAAAAAAATTTCCTGTGTGATGTTTAGTCTTCATCTAACTCTAGATCTTTCTTCTTGGGGGATGATAAATTTGTACACTGGGAGGATTTTGTGTTCCATGGATTTTGTTTACTTGGAAGAGAAGAATCCTAATTTCTAACCTTTTCCACTGAAAAACAGATCTTCTCTTTCAAGTAAAATTGGCTCTTTTTTTTTTCCCCTTCTCACACCAAAACAAAGAAACAGTAGGAGCATGGAAAATCAGTAACACCTTTTCTCTCTCTAGCAAAGTCTTCTCTTCGCATACAAACACGCCCTTACTTGAAGTCAGAGATGAGTTATAGGTACCCATTATACTTGGGTGAAAGAAAGGATGGGAGAAGTATTTTTCAACATGTATTAGGAAATTACAGGTGTGGTTTATAAACTACAAAAAAGATTCCCTGCCTATTGAACAATATTTACTTGTGTGAGTTATCAAGGGCAAATAATCCATTCAAGTGTGTGTATGGAATCCTAACAACAAAGCATGGGAAGGGCATCCTCCTTTTTCAATTCCCTTTCCCCATATCAAAAGGCATTGAAGAAGTCTAAAAGATATATTAAAGACCTTCCTTTTTGGATTTCTTTGCACCCTTATTCAAGTATTATGAGGCCTACTTGACATTAGCAATGTTCCTATTGCAACTAACCACCATCAACAAATTTGGATTAATTAAATTATAAACTCTAACTAAAGAAGCCTAAATGAAAGTTTTCAGCTCCACTAAGGATTTAGCCATAACCAAACTCCCAAAGAAGAGATCGATCTAACTAAGTGTGCTATTTTATTTTTTATATGATAATTTCATCAAAGCTTTTCGATTGGGATAGCCAATTCAATCAAATACATTACTTATAAATATCATAAACTCCTAGTGTGCAAACACTGCCAAATAAAATAGTTCAAAAATCTATTGAAATCTGATCCAATCCAAGTACCAAACATTGAAGACATCATAGTATATTAAACAGAGAAATCATACACTCAAACACAATCTCATACAAACTACCCAAAACTTTTTAACACTTGACCTGAACCCAGAACCTTGCGGTTGCAACAATGAGCATCTTCCAACTCTGTTGCATGATGTTGGTTGCGATCATGGAGAGGCAAACATAGTCAGGGGTTAGTTAGTTCACCACAGACTCAGAGAACATTGTTAGCCGAAGATGAGTTTGGTAGTTGCAGGAATTTGGCTACTGGTTTATTATTGTGTCTCACTTTCTAATCTGAATTGATCTTTCTAAATAGTATAACATTAAATAGGTACTACAGAATCTAGCCAACAAATATCTTTCAGATCTGAATACTAGCAGAAATAAATAAGAGATATACAAGTAAATGGAGATTTAACCCTCAGTAAAAATCTAGTTGTATAGATTGCAAGCTTCCAACCAAAATACAGTTTTATTCTAAATGGAAAATTATGGTAATTATGTTGGGAAATCTGTAAACATGAGCAGGTTCATAATTTCCAATTAAAGCATGCACACATACACATGCACTTTATTCTTACCGGTTATAGTCACCAACAGCGCATCTCCCTTCTATTGTTTTTAGACCAGCTGTAGGCACATTCAGATTACTCAGAAATTAAGTTGGTCAATGATAAAAATCACAGACAGAAACAAACCAATGGTGTTTAAATACATCTGGAAAAACATACATTTAGGCCAACTTTTGTTTTTGAAAGGGGGAAAACATTTATGTGTACACTCAGACAACAAAATATTCAAATATCTGGCAATATCCGTGAATGGAAAAGTTGGAAATAAGCATATGACTGGCAGTGACAAATCTCTAACACAATTTTTACCACGGTCCAAGCCAACCGATATCAAATTTACCCATTTAAGAAAGTACAGCATGGGCTCCCATAAAATCTTCATCATAGTAAGGAAAAAGTAACTAGATTGATCAATGGTTATGTATTACCTCTTAGTTGTGAGAAAAAAGGTTCCTGGACATGAAGCTCAAAACCAACTGCCTTCACCATCTAACAAAGCACAAGTTCATTGATATTGTGGTAACTAAAACATGCACTTTCCAACCAATAGTCTGAAGAACATATTTAGATCGCATAACACTTGTTATCTTACTTTTATCAGTTCAGATCCCTTATCCATAATCAGCTTACTCCATTCATTCTCTTTCTGATTCAAAACTTCGTTTTCCTGACTCTGTGCCATTGTGTTGGATGCTTTACAAAAAGTTCCAGAGGTTATACAATCGTGTAAAGTTGATGCAAGATGCCTGTATAAAGGATACATTGGCACTCCTTCAGAATATTTCACACCTGTCAATAAAAGAAATGACGTATTCATCAACCAAAACAAACCAAAACAAATTTGAACTGTAGCTTTTCATGCATGCATATTTGACTTGCCCACAAAGCGCCCCTATGTTTAAGTGAAAACATATAAACACACACCCACATAGAGAGAGAGAGAGAGAGTCTAGAAATAATTTGTTCCTTTCTCTAGAACACAGAAGCAGTCCACAGTTCAAATTGACAATATAGTTTAAGTTCCAGAGCTTCAAGAATCAAGATAATGTGTGATCGAATAGACAGACCAATACTGAAAATATTCAGGAATTACTCAAAAACATCAGATCAAATGGCATTAAAAGAAAAAACTGTTTGATGCAACCCCCACTTTAAAATTTCAATCGGGCCCAAACGCAAGGCACACCGAATTTCAGTCCAGATAAACCCAATACATATTGGCCGAGAGCTCATAAAACCCAATACATATTGGCCGACAGCTCATTGCCCCTGATACACCAACCACATAACTCATCTATCCAATACACAGTAGCCAAACACAAATCACAACCCTAAACCCTTGTTTCTTTGTCCCCAAACCAACACCAGCCCACTTCCAAGTAGCAGCACTTCATAGAAGCCAAACCATTCCTTTGAAATAACAAGATAAGACACAGCAAGATCATTCCTTTCTATTTCTACCACTAAAAAATGAAGAAATACAAGAGCACCAGTAAGCTCAAATCAACAAAACCATAAATGCAAATTCTTGCAGCTGTGTAAAACTGTTTTTTTGGATCCAGAATTTAGAAATGCATAATAGTGATGAAACATGGATGACGGTATTTGATTACTAGCACTTTATTAGTTTCTAACTTAATATAGTTGACTCATGCGAATATATGTTGACAAATAGATCAATACCATTATTTTATAATCACAAAGTGATACAGGACCTCTATGAAATGACGGGTCCCCTACGACCCCTGTCTTAGTTAATAATGAAAAAAAAAAAAAAGGATCTAACATTTTTCAATATTCTGAATTTTCTATATATATTTTTTCAGATTTTTTTTTTAGCTCAACTTCAATGCATGCCACTATACGGATATGTATGCTACAACTGCTATGTATCGCCATCCACGTACCAGCACAAGACAAGCCACTTAGAGACCCCAGAAGGCTCCAGTGATGGGTCCCAAGTCTGCAACAATCCTCAAGCGGCAATTATGTAAATTAAACGATTTCGGGCCATTGAAAGAACTGGTTTTGGTTCCCACACAGGTCTGAACCATTAAACATGGAGTCAGACCCCATGGGCTCAATCACAGCCTCCTGCCTCCATGCAGGCCAAAGCTTGTACCAATATGAGATCCTCATGCAATATATCACCGTCCAATCAGGCTAGAACTAAGAACAGTTTAGAATATTAAATGTTTAACCATTCCACTTTTTTTAAGTATGCTGATAACCGCTTGCTTTCATCAGAATAGCTCTTAGTGAACTGAAAACCAATACTTTCAATGGAATAGCTCTTTTCAACCTTTTCTCCTACCAAATCAACACCCACCCCAATCTCCATCCAACAACAGTATTCCCCTGCAAAGTACAATTTCCAACATAAATGCATCCCTTCAAATGCACAACACAATGGACAACCACCCATAATACCAAACATTCACACCCATTGCCTACTGGGGCACATCTAAACATAAACTTAGGTCATATAACCATTACCAAAAAAAAAAAGAGATTCACAGTTACAGAAATACTAACAGCCCCAAAATTCCAAATCATTACAAAATCACAAAAACGCACATCTTGTTCACTCCGCACTCGCTTTCAATCTTTCACAAGAGCATCAATTCCCCATTTTCAGTTAATAGAATGACTTGCCAAAAAACACCCACAGCTGCAAATCACAAATGCCCAGCTCACGACATTTCTCGGCAGAATCCCCCGGGTTCTGTGGGAATTCAGCTGAGATGTTTCTACAATTACTCAATGTAAGGATCCTTTTCTTTCTTGTACTACTTTACAAAGCGCAAGAAGAAGAATCTTTCATGTTGTAAACAGCGAAGAATGTTAGGAAAAGAGAAACGGAGAGAAACATCGAACAGATTTTCAATTAGACGTAGAAATTGAGTAAAAAGGGATAGATACAGAGAGAGAGAGAGAGAGAGAGAGAAGTGTTACCGAATCATTTGGCTGAACCTTGATTTCGAAATGGCTGCCTTTCAATGTCTTCACTGTAAGCTTCATATCTGATTTCAACAGAAAAATCTTCCAACGATGGATTGAAGAAGGAAAAGAGATGGAACAAAACCCTACAAAGGAGAGGAAGAACGAAGAAAACCCTATGTGGCTCACGAGAGAGAGAGAGAGAGAGAGAGAGAGAGAGAGAGAGAGAGAAAGAGAGAGCTTATGAAGGTCTAGGTTACGATGTTGGTCTTCCACCGTTCCACGCACTAAGAGAGGTGTTTATTATGTACATTTCCTTTCTCTAGAAAAACAGAAGAGGTGGCACACCGAGAGAGATGCAGAGGGTGATCGAGATGGAGGAGAGGGGGGTTCTGCGCCTGGGAGATGGAGGAGCGCAGGTCTCCTGGGAGATGGAGGAGAGGGCTGAGGTCGTGAGGGAGAAGGAAATGGAGGGATGACAGGCGAGAAAGGGTCAAAGAGCTGAGGGATTGCTGGGCGAGAGAGGGTCAGAGAGATGAGGGAGAGATGAGGACTGAGAAGAGGCAGAGGGGGCGCTGGAAATGGTATGCACTTGAGTGGGCGCGGGAAATGGAAAATGGCGCGGGCACAACATATTTTTAGGGCCGAAGTGATTTTGAAGCCCCAGTTAGCTTTTATTCCTCCATAACAAAAATAATGAGAAAATAATTTTTCCCTTGGCAAATTGACATTTGCCGGCGATATAGGTATTTCGCCGGCAAAAAATATTGTCTTTGCCGGCGATATAGGTATTTCGCTGGTAAAACATAACCTTTGCCGGCGAAAAAATGAGATCGCCGGACAAAGCTGAACCTTTACCGGCGAAATAATTTCGCCGGTAAAAGTATAACTTTTCCCGGCGAAAAAGCTTATTTCGCCGGCAAAAGTTACACTTTTCCCGGCGTTTAATTATTTCGCCGGCAAAAAACGCCGGTAAAAATGTAAATTCTTGTAGTGGGACTTGGTAGCATAAGCGGGGATTAGGGTTTACTAATTCTAAAGTGATGATGAGGCTTCCGGGTGTGCTGTGATGACGTGACCAGGCTCATGGGTTGGGCCTGTACCTTATCGGGTCATGAGTTTTGGTCCCAGGTCAATATGGATTGGGTCACTTGGACCTGACCCGTCAGCACCGACCATAATTCATTTAATTAGAGAGTTGCACATGGCACCGATGCAAATTATACTTGCATTACGAGGCAACGTCACTCAAAAGTCATCAAATTATACCTGTATTATGAGGCAACGTCACTCAAAAGTCATCATTCATTATATAATGACCATGTAGCTTGGAGTTCATTCCGATTTGAATATGATAATTCTTGGATTTTATGAAAAGAAAATGTTATACAATTCAAATGAAATTTAAAAATTATAATTCAAATATATATCACTCTTTGGATGAATGGGTTTAATTAAAAAAGTTGATGAAACCCACTTAGCAAATTATAATTTTTTAAGTTTTATTTGGATTATGTGGCATTACAACTTGATGAAAAGTCTCTTTCGTATAGTCAAAACACTTTGCTAATTATAAATAGTTACACCCCTCAAAGTGATGCCACTTTCTTGAGATCCTGACTTCACGGCTTATGTCCCACCTATGCCAATACTACATATAAAAGATGGAGCAATGCTATTGATCTATTTTGCTAACTCAATTCAATGTAATCATTGGAATAACTGTAGGCCTCATTAAATATTGAAATTTAGTATTAATACAATAGTTTTCAATAGTGTTAGATGTAGCTGCTAATAAGGAGATTGTTTGCACCATTGCAAAAGATCTCTAGGTTTTACCTTGTATGTTTCGCAGTAATGCCATTATTAGCTTCTTCTTTTTTCTTGCAAACTCATGTGATCAAGATTAATCGCTTGACTAACTTATTTGGTAATTCTTGATTCTCTTCAGATTAATTGCTTTGGTTGGACAATCATAGTGCGTTAAAGCAACGACTTGGGATGTGGGTTTTTGCTTTTGCAGCTTCATATGAGAAAAACCAACAATTACTTTGAACACCTCGTAAAATACATACTACAAATATATACTATTTTTAAAATTTTCCAACTAAAAAATGGAGAGTATATATATCAAAATTGTTGATAATCTCAGTCACCAGAACTTGGATGGATGCAAGCGTTTGTTGAAGAAACTTCAAATGCTATTGTCAGTTTTCTAATATTATTCCAGCTGATGAGCGATACCATCTGTCACATTTTAAATTAAGGGCACTAGTTATAAAAAATGATCCTGTACTATTAACAGCAAACCCTGGCTCAAATAATCTGACAAACATGTCCAAAAAACATCACAATTCTTAGTGTTAAACTCATGATATTTAGAATGAACAAATTAATCATTTCGTAGTCTGTGAAAGATACACGTGATAGAGTTAAACTCAAAAGGAGTTTCTCATTTCATCCATAACAACTTTTTTTTTGCTTTAAGGGTAAGTATATTGCAAAGAAAGAGATAAAGAAAGGGTAAGTTTCTCATTTAGAAGAGATAAAATCAGCTGTTTTCTCTCTTAAAAAGAACAGCTCCCCAGGTCCAGATGGCTTCAATGGAGCTTTCTTCACTGCAACCTGGAGTATCATAGGGCATTCAGTCTCTGCAGCAGTTCAACATTTCTTTGTTTCCAAAAGGATCCTTAGAGCTACTAACTCCTTCTTCCTAGCCCTTATCCCCAAGTCAAAATCTCCTAAATCCTTTGTAGACTTTAGACCCATTAGTTTGCTGAATTTCACTTACAAGATCCTCTCCAAAATCCTCTCAACTAGGCTCTCCACTATTATCTCTAAGCTGATTTCTCCCCATCAGGCTGCATTCCTCAAAGGTAGGAGTATTCAACACCACACTGGGTTGGCTTTCGAATTATTCCAAAAATTGAACTCCAAGATTAAGAAAGGTTCTCTCTGCCTCAAGCTTGACATCTCCAAAGCATTTGATAAACTGAGCTGGTCTTTCCTTTTCTCAACCCTCCAATTCTTCAACTTCTCAGATGACTGGATCTCTTTGATCAAAGAGTGCGTCTGCACTGCCAAATGCTCGGTGCTCCTTAACAGAATGCCTCATGGCTTTTTTAGCTCTTCTTGTGGCCTTAGGCAGGGTGACCCCTTGTCCCCCTATCTCTTTATTCTAGCTGAAGAAATCTTAAGTCTTCACCTTCTAAATCTCCACTGCCAAGGCCTCCTCCTCCCTCTATCTACTGTCCCATCTACCCCTTGCCATTTACTATATGCAGACGATATTCTCATTCTCATGCAAGGTTCTGGCCCTAGTGTTCTTATTCTGCAGGACCTCCTGGAGACTTACCAGCTTGCTGCAGGTCAATCTTTCAATCTTCAAAAGAGTCAGCTGTTCCTTGGCAAATGCAGTGCAAGAAGAAAGAGAAGAATCTGCTCCATCTTAGGCATTCAAGAAACCTCTTCTCCCCTCAAGTACTTGGGAACTCCAATTTGTTTTGGAACTCCTAAACGAAGGCATTTCCTCCCTCTGTTGAATGCAGTTCAAGCTAAGCTTGCAGGTTGGAAAGCTAACACTCTGTCATTTGCTGGCCGTCTTATCCTCATTAAGCATGTCATCTCCAGCTTACCAATTCACCTAGCAGCTATCCTCCCCATCCCTGCCTCCATTTGCAATGAGATTGAGAGACTTATGAGGCACTTCCTCTGGTCAGGAAACGCCTCAACCAAGAAGATCACTCATGTTAGTTGGGACTCTGTTACTCTCCCCAAGGAAGAAGGTGGATTGGGCATTAGGAAAATGGCAGAGGTAAATACAGCCTCCTTCATCAAGCTTGGGTGGCAGGCGTCTACCTCCAGCTCTCTCTGGTCCACTTGGTTTAAAAATCGATACTTTAAATTCCGACCAATCTGGAGCTCAGAGAACTCTCCCTATGGATCCTGTATTTGGAAGAAAGTCCGCCGAATTGCCCACATCATTCAGCGAGGCAGTCTCTGGGTGTTTGGTAATGGCCAGAGCATCAATGCCTGGCATGACTCCTGGACAGTTGGAGATCCTATTTCTAGTTGTTTCCCTGCTCTCCGATTTCCTAGGGACCAACGGCTTTCTTCTCTTTATCAATCTGGCTCATGGGTCATTCCTGATTTTCTATCTTCAAATGCTCAGCAGCATCTTCTTCACCTTCTCAAAGACCTGTCCCCCAGCCTCGTCTACAGTGATTCTCTTAGCTAGAGGGACTCCTCTGATGGAAAGCTCACCTTGAGCTCGGCATGGCAGAAAATCAGACACAGAGCCCAGCCTCTCCCTTGGCCAAACCTGATATGGAACAACTTCTATCCTCCAAGAGTGAATTGTTTTGGATGGCGCTTGATGCTCAACAGAATTCCTTCTGAGACTAGGCTAAAACGTTTGGGTATCTCCTTTGCCTCCAGGTGTACTCTTTGCCACGCTGAAGAAGAATCAGTGAGTCACATCTTCTTCTCTTGTGCTCTTCCTAAAGCTGTCTGGTCCTGGTTCCTGAGAGCTGCAGGAGCTCCCACTCCAAGCAGTTTTTCTGCCTCCCTTATATGGAATCTCCTCTCCAAAGACATTGATGCAAAAAGCTACAGATTTATGGCTGCCACCTTCATAGCTGTTCTCTACCACCTCTGGAAGGCTCGTAATGAAGCAATTTTTGCAAATCGCAGGCCATCTCTTCCCTCCATCCAATCTCAGCTAACAGAGGCCATCTCATTCTCCCTGCAGCAGACGTCCATCCCTTTAGTGAGCATTCAACTGAGTGCCCTTATGGAGTCCTTGAGTATAGTCACTTGTGTTAAATAGTGGTGCTCTGGTTTCTTAGTTCCCTTTTTCTTCTCTCTTCTTCCTGGTTTTGTATTGTTCTGTATTGAGCTCCTGGAGCTCAGCCTTTCTCTTGTTTTTTCTTTTCTTTCTTTTTCTTCCTTTTGGTTTCTTGCTTCCTTGGGGGCCCTTTTCCCCTTGTTTTCTTGTTCCTCTCTCCCCCCCCCCCCCCCCCCCCCCCCCACTCTTCTTTAATACAATTTACCCTTCAGCAAAAAAAAAAAATTATTGCAAAGAAAGAAAAGGAAAGACAGAGAGGATATACATGGGCCAAAATGAGGCCCCCAAAAATATAGCATTGAGCTAAGAAGAGAAAAGAAACAGAAATAGAGAAAATAAAAGCCAGAGAAGAGCCGTTGACTGCAGAGAGGGGCAGCCATCTGGAGAGGAGGAGACGCCTGGGGAAGAAGAGGCTAGGGGAGCTGCGCAATCGAGGGCCGGCGAAGAGGCAGGCGGACTGCTGACAGAGAGAGCCTCAAAGATGGAGCTCGCCCGAGAGAGGAGAAGATCCGAGATGTAGCCCAGCTACAGAGCCCTGATCGAAGCAGAGCAAGCTGACTGATCCCTGAAGAAGCTGCAGAAGGAGAGTAACTGACAACTTGAAAATGCAAACTCATGGTATCAATAATACATACTTTATGGATCAAAAATGTTATTAGTCCTAAATATTATTAGTTAAAATAATACTATTTGAATCTAAAAATTTGATCTAATTTGCTGACATAATGATGTGGCTTCATAGGAATCATTGGATCAACACCAGGTTCCAATGTTTGATTAGTCCTACAGTCATTCCAAATGTCACAGTGAATTAGGTCAGCAAATTATGTCAGTAAATTAGATCCCAATAGCATTGCTCTGTTAGTTAAACTATTATAAGAAGAGATAGTAGGCAGGACAAATATACATATACTAGCAATTGTTCGTGTCTAAAAGTACTACGGAACAAACCAAAAAATCTCAAGCAAATACTCGTGTCTGAAGGCAATGTATAACACAAAAAAAGACCAAATGCATCAATATTTAGATTAATAGGCAATTAATTTAGAACCTTCATTGTCCTCACCAATCTCTTTTACCATTGAGTCTAAAAGCACAAAAAAGTTATCCACATTCTTACAAAAGTCTGAAGTATCAACCCATCTTACGCCACTCTGCTTTATAATTTTTTTATTAACCCACCATTAATCAAATTTGTCTATATTTTTTCAAAAAAGAACATTTCACCTCATGATACAATGGAGGCTTCAATCCCTTGCCAAATGAAGCAACATATTCTAACATTCTTAAAAAATACGGATCGTTTACCAAATTAAAGAGAAGGGCATTAGCATAAAAATATGTGAGAGTCCCCTTAGATAGACTTATAATGGCTTGAGTCCTAGAAGGAAATTTATTTGGGGGTAATTCAATGTTTAAACTTATATGTAGGTACTTAAGTCACTTATTTTTTAAATCTCAAAATTACCCCTAACGGTGTTAGTTTTGTCTAGTTATAGAAAGTCACATAGGTTAGGTCATTGAGGTACATATGAAAATTCTTGATTGAGTTATATATGGAAACCATTTATTAAATATTATGATAATTAATGAAAATTTTATATGAAAGTTATATATTCTGATAGTTATATATGGGAAGTTTAATGTACGAATAAATTGTTGGTCTATTAAGTTAAAATCAGATCATAAAATTTCCTTAACAACAGTAATGCGGATAAGGAAACATTGTGGCTTGGAAGATTGTAGCTGGATTTGAAGGCGATTATGAATGAGATGTATATGATTGGTTATTGTGTCCATAAACGTCGTTTATAACATTCCTATAGGGAAGGGTTACAATAGTAAAATTGACAAAAAACGGACTTAAAACCAAATAAGTTTCTTTGACGGACTTATTTCCAAATAAGACCATATAGGGGACCGGCCTCCAAATTTCCCCAAAAATATCTACAAATATCTAAGCGTACATCTTTCCTAGCCTTTTTCTTCAGCATGGTATTCAAAGTAATGGTGGCTGGTTGTATTTTATCACAAATACTATCCCCACTACAACTTTTGATGGTTTTTGCATCCACAAGATTAACATCTTTGGTAGAAGCCTTATCATCCAACAATTTCTTACAAAATTCAGTCACTTCCTCTAGCCAATGCTTACATGACGCTTCATCTTTACAAGTACCTGTCAAATGATTTTTCATTCTTAAAATGCCTCCCTAATAGACATTTGCATAATAAATACATTTCAATTTAATTTCAACCTTGATCCTTCTTCTTTTTCACCATGTTCCCATGTGGGATCATTAGCAAGTTTTTCAGTCATTTTCATAGAGGACGCTGGTGATGCTTCAACTGCTTTAGAAACAATAATATTAATTCAGGAATTTTGATTCAAAAAAATAAAATTATTATTTGGCTTTGTAAATTAACAGCAACGTTAATATTTGTAATAATGTAGTTACAGACTTATGTTGCGTTTGGTAACGTTTTCACTTTGTGTTTTCAAAAAAAAAAAAAATGAAATCAATTTTTTTTTTCTTGTAAAAAAGTTGACACAGAAACATGTTTGGTTGTAATTTTTATTTTATAATCTCTCAAAACTAAAACAGAACATATATTTGGTAACCATTTTAATTTCTGGCATAAAAAAGATGACACTTTAAGTTCGTCACATTTTTCATAACTTCACCCCAAACCATTTTTATTCCAACATTTGTACAACTTAAGCTTTGTGTCGGTTTGCACCCATATTTAACAATGAGTGGCAGCAACCAACTTAGATGCCTCCATTGCCCAGCAACTTATGTAGTGGGTTCCCATGAGAAAGGCTAGTGGAAGTGTTGCCATCTGTTGATGCAATAGAAGATAAAACCACGATATCTGACATAAAACTTGCTGCAATGAAAGGATTTTCCTACTTGATCCTCGATCTTTCTCTGTTGAAGATGAAACAAATAAGTTAGTTTAGCACCACAAACAAAAAGAAGATTTATGTGACTGTGTGAGTATCTACTAAGACATTTCCATGTTGTGATTGTGCTAATTGAATTCTTAATGCATGGTGGACAGATTTTGTAAGTGCTGAAAAATAACTCACAAGATAAGGGGGGCCTTGTTGCGTACCTTTCTCTGGGTAATGGATCCTCTTATATGAGAAAAGCCTTAGGATATCTGTTAGTGGGTGGTCGTGCTGTCGCCGGCACCCAAATATAATAAAACCTTTACTCCAAAAAATATATGTAGTATCGCGAGTAAGGATCGTTCCCACGGATAGTGTTTAGTCAAATTTTATGCTATGTGATCAAGATGGGGGTTTTGATTATACTGGAAGCAAAAACAAATAAAAACAAATAAAGAGCAATAAATTAACGAATTCAATCAAATGAGAAAGCATTGGTCAAAGTTAACATCCACCATCGGAAATTTAAAACTGATCATTGATGCAAAAATAAATCAATTAACACTTTGAATATTCATCGTTGGAATTAAATTCCTACCTCCTTAATTAGTTAATTAGAAAACACGCGCTCTAATTAACCCTAATTACTAAACAACCTAAGACAAGCGCTATAGATTTAATTTAGTAAAAGCATTAAAATCAGAGAGATCGATGAACCCAAATAACACAAGCACACGCGGTTGCATTTAATTTAGCAAAGTGTTCTTCCTAATATCTAATAATTACTAATGCAGTAAATTATTAAATATCAGTTGCTTCACAAATTAGAGGGATCAAACAATTACGGATTTGATTTCTAATTTAGCATTAGATTGCAACGAAAAATAAACTAGTATGCATCCTAGCAATTAAACGAGACAATCATCATAACAAATTAAACATAGAAGAACAACCCATATTCAAAGCATAAATTGAGCAATGAAAATAAATTAGATCTCACAGTAATTATTTCGAGGCTTCAGTCTGCTTTAACCAATTACAGAAAATTAGCCACGCAGGGCATACAAACTTGCAAAATAAAATAATCTAAATGGAAAAAGAATGGAGAAAGAAGAGAGAAAAAGAGAGAAATCGTTGGTGTAGAGACTTTGTTCTGTGAATGGCGTCCATCTCTCAATGGCTTGCTGTGATGATTTATAGAGGTGGGGAGATAGGGCTGGTGGATGAGATGATGAGATAAAATAGCTTGTGAGATGGTAGAGTTTTAATGGGAAAGGGTGATGTGGAGAGAAAAGAGTGGCTTGGCCCATGGAGATGTAGCGGCAGTTGTGTTGGATGAGGATTAGAAGATGAAAAGAAACATTATAAAGAGAGACTGAATCAGAGAAGGGATTGACGTGAGGGAGAAATTGAAGTGGCTTGGATTGAAGATGGGAATTAATAAATTATTCAATTAAATTCTAACTTAGTCAAAATCTTCTTCTTGGCCATATCATCTCATTCGGGCTTCTGTTGGACTCGACCCAAGAATTAAAGTTGCACTATTTTTCGTTCTGCACAATATGAGCCCAATATTGGATATGTTTCGACGAACTTCTGATTTCTTCAAATTTACCATAATGCCCTTCTGCTTGATTTCCTCTAAACAAGACCCGGTTCTGAATCAACTCCGTCCAATCAGCATCAAATATGATCACCTTCTTTTAACGTTCCACAGTATCTTGAATCGTCTCCACCGGAGCTCAGATGAGAGTTATGCCCAACTTACGAAGCGATGTGAAAATTCATCTAAAATCACCCAATTAGCTTCGTTTTGCATTTAGCCCTCCAATTGTATCCTAAATCAAAATATAAGAATAATGAGTACATTTAGGCATCAAATGAGTACAAAGAACTAAATATTAATGGAGAAAAATATAACATTTTTCATTCTTATCAAATTCCCCCACACTTAACTTTTTGCTCGTCCTCGGGCAACACTTAAATTCAATTTTTTTTTCAAGAATACCAAGGTTGAATGCCATTAATAAAGAAAAACCAAACTCTTCAAAACTCATAACATATCATGAACAAATTTTCTTAGTAGGCATTTTCACTTGACGATGGAGTAAACTAAATACATAGACCCTCACGGATATAAACACTCGACTCTCATGTGTTTGAAGGTTAGATGTTTCGCTCAAATTCATTCCAATGGACATGATCTACCATAGGCTTGCATATCTTCTCATTCTCCACCACTGGAATCACATGCATAACACGAATCATAAGGACTTTTCAAGGGTTGTAACGGGGTTTAGGATCAAGGTGGGAAATATTTGGGAATGTAGCTCAAAAGCCACCAAAACTAGTGAAGCAAAATTGAACCAACTTCAAACTTGAATATAGAGGACATAAAACCAATCACTCCATTCAGCAGCTTTTTCAATTTGGCTTCAAAGCATTCAAACCATGTAAAACTCTTGTATTGAAAAAGAGATCGAACACTTTTCATTTGCATTAAAGACGATCCTTCGCAACAACTTCCACCTTTATATTTATCACTTATGAACATACCCTTTCTTGGAATTTTAGGAGGAATTATGAACATGGATAGTTTGTAGCAATTTCCTCCATCACTTCATAAACTTTTTTTTTTCTTTTCTTTTTTTTTTCTTTTTTACATTTTTTTTTTCTTTTTTTTTTTTTTTTTTTTTTGAACAATTAATTGGAACTCATAAATTGAGAATGAACACATGTTCCATTACACCAGTCATAGTCATACCGCAAATTTCGACACCCCCTTACTTATTTATTGCACACCTATCATAATAATAAACAATGCTTCACTAGCTCTACGGCTTAGGTAAGGTATATATTTTTTTCAGGTTCAAAGCTTGTAACGTGGGTTTACAATAAATAAAAGATATAAAGCTCAAAGGGGTTCAACAAAGGGAAAATTAATTGCAAGGTAGGCTATTTAGCTTATGTAGCTTATAACAACGATGGCCTTAATCATGTTCATGCATGCTTGTGTCTATGTGACCTCGAAGAGAATCAAGACAAGTTCTAGAGAAACAAATCTATGGAAGAATATCTCTCATGAAAGAAAATAGTGAGACTGATATGGATGTGTCAGTCGAAAGGCTCAAAATCTCACCGGCTTTTGTCCACCAAATCTAGTCACTAACATCCTCAAGGAACTGTACTAATTAATCACAAGTTGAAAGATTACTTATTCAATCATGTTATGAATTTCTCAAGCTCAATTGAATCTTGCTCATGACATATATAACCAAAAATCGTTGAAAACCACAAAAAAGCCAATTTTTCTTTATTTTATTTTTTTTTCAAAAATCTAAAATTAAAACACAACCTAAATCCCTTCCCTCACACTTAAAACTTGCATTGTCCCCAATGTAAGGTAAAATGTAAAGAAAATGCAAAACAATAAACAGAATATAAATGCGAAAATAAAAAGAAAAGGAACGAACTCCCCTTGGGTTGCCTCCCAAGCAGCGCTTTTGTTTATTGTCGTTGGCTCGACTCAATGCTTCCTTCTCAATCAGGATAGATCGGATTTGCAAGGTCTAATTTTTCCACATTCTCTATTTGGAAACCTTCATAGAAAGGTTTAAGTCTATGACCATTCACCTTGAACACTTTGGAAGTGGCTAAACTTTGAATTTCAACTGCACCATGTGGAAAAACATTAGTAACGACAAAAGGTCCAATCCAACGAGAACGCAACTTACCTGGAAACAAACGAAGACGTGACTGATATAAAAGGACTTGTTGACCAACTTTAAACTCTTTCCTAGAGATCATCTTGTCATGTAAAGCCTTCGCCTTTTCTTTGTAAATCCGTGCACTCTCATATGCATCATTCCGAATTTCCTCGTCTCCAAGGAATACGTATTTGAGATGACTGGGGAGAGGCTTCAAATCTGGAATGGGGGCCTGCAAAACAGAGGGTAAAAGTCTCTCATTAGAAACGGGTAATGCAACAAAAGGGAAATTACTTGAATGCTGTAATTTAGGCGAATCATTCAATGCTGCAACAGTCTCCTGCAATTCAGTACTCCAAGCTAATTCTTCCTTCTCTTCCCCAAGATGCTTACTAATGGCAACTTCCAGTCCGTCTTTTCCATCAAGGTCAAAAGCTTCCTGTGCTAAAGAATCAATCACATCAATAGAATAAACAGGATTATCATCACTAGGATATTTCATGGCATCATAAATATTAAATTCAACAATTTCACCATCAACTTCCAGGGTAAGGGTGCCACTATGAACATCTATCTTAGTCTTGGATGTCTTTAAGAATGGTCTTCCTAACAAAATAGGAGCAGTTTGATCACCATTCTCCATATCAAGCACATAGAAATCAGCAGGGAAAACCAGACCATTAACTTGCACAAGGACATCCTCAACTATACCCTTAGGATAGGCATTAGATCTATCAGCCAATTGGATCACAACACCAGTTTTATTCAAAGGTCCAAGTTTCAAGGAAGTATATATGGAATAAGGCATGACATTGATAGAAGCTCCTAAATCTAGCATGGCCTTCTCAAATCTAGTATTACCTATCGTACAAGGGATGGTAAACATACCTGGATCTTTGCACTTCGCAGGGAGTTTTCTTTGAATAATTGCAGAAACATTCTCTCATACTCTTACTTTCTCATATCCCTTCAATTTTTGCTTCCTTTTAATTGTACACAGTTCTTTCAAGAATTTAGCATAACGAGGTACTTGTTTAATAGCATCTAAAAGTGGAATATTTACCTCGCATCTCCGAAAAGTCTCATATAAATCACTATTTCGCTCATATTTTCTAGATTCTGCTAAAGCTTGAGGAAAAGGGGGTACTTGTTTGTAATCAGGAAAAGAGGAAAACTTACTCTTAGGTGTGTCATCTTCCTTTGGAATTTCTTTGTCCGCAACATCTTTTTCCTTTTCTTGCTCTGGCGATGTAGGGGGCTGCCTTTACTGGAATTTCAACCTCCTTACCACTTCTCAAAACGATTGCATTTGCTTGTTCTCTTGGATTCACTACCGTTTGAGAGGGTAATTTTCCCGAACTTTGTGCCTCTAGCCGACTAATTGCAGTTGCCATCTGACTCATCTGATTGTCCAAATTTTGAATACTGGCCCTCGCCTCTTGTTAAAATTGTTTCGTCTCCTGTTGAAATTGCAAAGTATTAGTAGCAAGAGATTTAACAATATCTTCTAAAGACATACCTGAATTAGAAGTTTGGCCTGGTTGTTGTCTAGGGATGTATGGCTGCTTGTATTGCTGGAAAATTGGCCGGTTTTGAGTCGCGGGCTGGTTTACTTGTGGATTCCCATAGCTAAAATTGGGATGATCCCTCCATCCCGGATTATAAGTGTTCGAATAGGGATCATGCTTCCTTTGAGGTTGTCCAGGAAAACCACCAGCCAGATTTACTTGTTCAATGGGCTCTTCTTGAAGAGTTGGGCACATATCTGTTAAATGCCCTGCTACCGAACAAATCCCACAAACTTTTGCCGTTTGTACATTACCTACAGCCATTTGACGAACAAGAGAAGTTAGACCAGCAATTTTTTGTTCAAGGGATGAAATATTTACCTCATTAACGTGCTGAGATGGAAGGTCAAGCCTAGTGCCAAATTGTTGAGAATTAGCCGCCATATTTGCAATCAAATTTCTCGCGGCATCGGGAGTCTTATCCACCAAAGCTCCTCCACTGGCAGCATCAATCATGCCCCTATCAGTGTGTAGAAGGCCCTCATAGAAATACTGGATAAGTAGCTGCTCACTAATTTGATGATGGGGGCAGCTTACACATAATTTCTTGAACCGTTCCCAGTATTCGTGTAGGGACTCTCCGTTGTGCTGCTTTACACCATAAATTTCTTTTCGAATGTTGGCTGCCCTTGAAGCTGGGAAATATTTCTCCAAAAATAGCCTCTTCATCTCATTCCATGTGGTAATGCTCCCAGAGGGTAGATAATAGAGCCAATCCTTAGCCGAATCTTTCAAAGAAAACGGAAAGGCTCTTAATTTAATTTGCTCTTCAGTCACAGCCATAGGTTTCATACTCGTACATACCACATGAAATTCCTTTAGATGCTTGTGAGGATCTTCACCTGCAAGGCCATGAAAAGTGGGCAAGAGATGTATTAGTCCAGATTTTAATTCAAAAGTAATATTAGCATCTAAAGTAGGGAACGTTATGCATAAGGGTTGTTGATTCAAATCAGGGGTGACAAGCTCTTTCAAAGTCCGATTTGCAGCCATGACTTCTTCCTCTTCTAACTCAGAATCGCTAGCAAATAGGGATTAAGAGCTCGATCGTTCTCTTCAAGATTTCTCCGAGCTTCCCTCCTTAACCTGCTTAAAGTTCTTTCTATTTCTGGATCGTACTGCAAATCACCTTGATTAGAAGATCGAGTTACAGGCATAAGCAATCAAGGAAACCATAAAAATAAATCAGGAAAAATCTAGAGTAATAATAACAAATCTATAAAAATAAAAAGCTCTAAAATAAAATTTCTACGAATTTTTTTTTTTATAAGAGCAGAAAGAAAAAAAAAATGATGATGGCTGAAGTCAGCAGGGAGATGTTGCTGGGCGTCTGTGAAGTGAGTCAGGCTGGGCCTAACCTGAACCGACCCAAAAACAACCCAAGGTTGGGTTTCCTTCCTCCCAATGATTCAAAATTCCACAGTTCAGTGAAAGAATCAGCAACCTGCGGAGGGTAGCTTGCTGCCATTCTTCTTCTTCTCCAGCCCGATCCCAGCGATGAGAAACAACAACCCCTTCTCTGATCAGTCTTCTATTGCCGTGTCCCACCAGAGCCCGTCCCTGATCTCTCCTCGGGATGAAACCCAATCTGGACCTGGACCTCTTCTTCTTCGTCTTCTTTTGGTTTCTGTAACCAGAATCGAAATCTTGAGGCAACTGCTGCAGGTCTTCTTCGTTCAGTCTGGTGATGAAAACGGGAAGTCCGATGACAGAAAATTGGACGAGTCCTTATCTTCAGAAATCCGGTCCGTAAAGTCCGGAACAGTGCCCCCTTTATGCGCAGCGTCCCTGGGAAAAAAAAATGTAATGAAGATATGAAGTCAGAGAGATGAAGCAAACAACGAAGAGACAGAGAGATAGGTTGAAACGAGGGGCGCTGGACCAAGAGATGAGATGAATTCAGAGAGAAACAGAGAACGAAGAGGAGAAAAAAAAAAAAAAAAAAAACAGAGCAGTAGGTAGTAGAGAGATAGAGAGAGAATTTGGGATGATATGAGATGATAAAGAGAGATGAGATGATAAACAGATGTAAAAAAGAAAGAAAAGAGATAGTTGCTTACTGAGTGGAGAAAACAAAGAGACAGATGGATAGAAAAGGAGGCTCCTCCCCAGACTATTCTATAATGAGAAAACGTGCTGGGGAAGAATTTTTTTTTTTTTTTAGAAAATCACAAGAAGCAGAAAAAAAATCAACTATAATCACTCCCCGGCAACGGCGCCAAAATTTGGTCGTGCTGTCGCCGGCACCCAAATATAATAAAACCTTTACTTCAAAAAATATATGTAGTATCGCGAGTAAGGATCGTTCCCACGGAGAGTGTTTAGTCAAATTTTATGCTATGTGATCAAGATGGGGGTTTTGATTATACTGGAAGCAAAAACAAATAAAAACAAATAAAGAGCAATAAATTAACGAATTCAATCAAATGAGAAAGCATTGGTCAAAGTTAACATCCACCATCGGAAATTTAAAACTGATCATTGATGCAAAAATAAATCAATTAACACTTTGAATATTCATCGTTGGAATTAAATTCCTACCTCCTTAATTAGTTAATTAGAAAACACGCGCTCTAATTAACCCTAATTACTAAACAACCTAAGACAAGCGCTATAGATTTAATTTAGTAAAAGCATTAAAATCAGAGAGATCAATGAACCCAAATAACACAAGCACACGCGGTTGCATTTAATTTAGCAAAGTGTTCTTCCTAATATCTAATAATTACTAATGCAGTAAATTATTAAATATCAGTTGCTTCACAAATTAGAGGGATCAAACAATTACGGATTTGATTTCTAATTTAGCATTAGATTGCAACGAAAAATAAACTAGTATGCATCCTAGCAATTAAACGAGACAATCATCATAATAAATTAAACATAGAAGAACAACCCATATTCAAAGCATAAATTGAGCAATGAAAATAAATTAGATCTCACAGTAATTATTTCGAGGCTTCAGTCTGCTTTAACCAATTACAGAAAATTAGCCACGCAGGACATACTAACTTGCAAAATAAAATAATCTAAATGGAAAAAGAATGGAGAAAGAAGAGAGAAAAAGAGAGAAATCGTTGGTGTAGAGACTTTGTTCTGTGAATGGCGTCCATCTCTCAATGGCTTGCTGTGATGATTTATAGAGGTGGGGAGATAGGGCTGGTGGATGAGATGATGAGATAAAATAGCTTGTGAGATGGTAGAGTTTTAATGGGAAAGGGTGATGTGGAGAGAAAAGAGTGGCTTGGCCCATGGAGATGTAGCGGCAGTTGTGTTGGATGAGGATTAGAAGATGAAAAGAAACATTATAAAGAGAGACTGAATCAGAGAAGGAGATTGACGTGAGGGAGAAATTGAAGTGGCTTGGATTGAAGATGGGAATTAATAAATTATTCAATTAAATTCTAACTTAGTCAAAATCTTCTTCTTGGCCATATCATCTCATTCGGGCTTCTGTTGGACTCGACCCAAGAATTAAAGTTGCACTATTTTTCGTTCTGCACAATATGAGCCCAATATTGGATATGTTTCGACGAACTTCTGATTTCTTCAAATTTACCATAATGCCCTTCTGCTTGATTTCCTCTAAACAAGACCCAGTTCTGAATCAACTCCGTCCAATCAGCATCAAATATGATCACCTTCTTTTAACGTTCCACAGTATCTTGAATCGTCTCCACCGGAGCTCAGATGAGAGTTATGCCCAACTTGCGAAGCGATGTGAAAATTCATCTAAAATCACCAAATTAGCTTCGTTTTGCATTTAGCCCTCCAATTGTATCCTAAATCAAAATATAAGAATAATGAGTACATTTAGGCATCAAATGAGTACAAAGAACTAAATATTAATGGAGAAAAATATAACATTTTTCATTCTTATCAGTGGGCCTCTTGATTTGACTGCTAGGGATACATTAGCCCATAGAGCCATCAATGGAGGTTCAACATAGCCCTCATTGCATTAAATGAAGGTTCAATCAGCCCATGCTGCATTAAATGTTAGTCACATTGGGCCTGATCTTGCCTTGACTCGTTGGCGGCTGGGGTTCCATCGAATCCTTTCTTGGACCTTGCTCGATACGGCCGCAGCCACCGGATGTGGTTTTGTCAGAGATTTGATGAAAGTGGACGGCTCGGATGTTGTTTATGTCCCATCAGTGCATGCCCAAACCTTGCCACGTGTCCGGATGTCAGGTGTGGCTGTCTATGCCCGTCTCGGCCAGAACTTCTCACCTCGGATGTGGCCGAGACGAGCATCCCTTCTTGGCACAGCTTCTTGCCGAGACGGGGAGTGTCGGTGGTGGTCTCGGCAAGCACTCCGGCTTCCCGTGCCGAGATGCTTGCAGTCGAAACAGAACTTCAGCAGGGATTATCGCTAGTCTTTGCTTAACTGGCGCATTAAGGGATGCCCCATACAATTGCCCCCTAGCTTCTGACTCCTTGGGATCCTGAATTTCTAGGGGTCGGGAGCTATAATTACGAAAGACCGCCAGAGGTTCCCGTCCTGACGTCAACAACTGACGCGTGGCGCTTATTCGACTCCCCCTCGTACGCCAGGGGGAGTTGAATTGTAATAAATGTCATGCTTAAATCATTACGGAAGGCGAACCGCTGAAGACAGGTGTCGCCACCTGGTTGGCCACGTTATCGTACAGAGCACGCGTGCAGTCTTCGAAGAGACGTTTTTTGAATTCTCGGAAGTGGCGCCATTAGGGGGCGTCCTTGCCCTACAAATGGACGCGTCCTCGTCTTCTTTCCCTTTCTTACTTTACACTTTCGAAATAGCATTTCTAAGAGAGAACCAGAGCTAACACTCAGAGCGAAGCCTCCGTCTGTACACAGCACGTCTGCGCCCATTTCCGCTCTAGGTTCCGTACGTTAGTAGTAAGTTCTTCGCGTCTTTCACCTTCTTCTGTTTCCATCTAGTCCTTTCCCTTCTTCATCTCTCTTCTTTTTGTTATCAGCCATGGGGATCTACAGCCACTGGATCGTCACCCCCCAGGCCATAGAAGGCTTTAGGTCTGCCTTTGGGGTACCGGGCGATATCTTCGTCCGAAAGGCCCACCCCGTGGACCATGTCCGCCGGTCATACGCTGACGGCTGGATGCCCATCCCGCTCATAGCGGTCGTTGAGGGAGGGGTCAGGTTCCCGTTGCACCCACTGCTTCGGGCCTGCCTGAGCTCCTGGAACCTCACTCCCTGCCAGTTAGTGCCTAACGCCTTCAAGATCATCATGGGCACTGTGGCACTGAACCAGCATCTTCACATAGATTTAGGCATCCGGGACATAGAGGATGTATACGACATATGCAAGACAAAGGAGGATACCTACTACCTCCGCTTCAAGCCGAAACGAAAGGCCTTCGTCACGGCATTGGAGGATTCCAACAAGTACGCTGGGGACAACCTCCTATCCGTTTCGGGGAATTGGGAGTTCGGCCCCGAGGAGATCGGAGCGTACAGCGTCCCTCGCCGTCCCGGGGTAGTCCCAAGTATGAAACTTTCCAGTTTTGGTTTGATTTTTCTGTGCTCTTTCATATTCCCGAACTGACTCTTGCAGGTGCTCGACAGAGAAAAGCCGGGTTCGTTGGTTGGGTAAGGAACGATTCCTGGCACCAGCGGGTCGCCAAGTGCACTGATTTCTCCAACCGGGCTGCCTGGGCGTTGCTAGGGTACGAGCCCAAGTACAGGGGCTGCTACAAGAGATCGAAGGTCAGCCTTGAGAGGGCCGAGGTCGCTCCAGAGCCAGAGAGGAGGGAGCGAGAGTCTGCGCCCGAGACCGAGGCGACCCAGCCTCAAGTAACCCCCGAGGCGAGAAGGCTTGCGTCGGGCGCATAGGCCTCTGCATCCGGACTTGAGCCTGCTGGTGTTCGGCGGCTCCGGCAGTTCAAGGCGAACACCCCAGTGCACCCCTACTCCGGCAGTCGACAGGGCCCGCACACCACCCCCTCGTCCAGAAAGCCAACAACAATTCGGGGGGGCCACGGTAGAGGAGGAAGCCGGGCCGAGGGAAAGGCCTCGGACGGAACTCGTGGTCGAGGATGCCCCGGAGACCGCGGTGGTTTCTCCACCCGGGCCAGTTCCTTGGAGATCCTCCCTACTAGTAGGTCCCGGGAGGCCCGTATCGGTGGAGGACTAGGTCCATGGGAACCCTTTGGTGATGGCGGCCCTGGCTGCCGCCTGCTCGCTGCCCAGGGACATGGCTCGGCACCAGGAGCAAGATGACGCCGCGCTGGCAGGGGCGTCGTTGCAGGCGGGGCTTCTGGTAAGTGTCCCAGACCTTAGTCTTTCGTGAACTTCTATCCTTGTTATGGTTTTCTCAATGTGCTTTGTTCATTTTGCAGCTGGTGCAGAGGTCCCTTGTTCAGCTGGAGAGGGCGCGACAGAGCGGCGCCGAGAGGGCTGCAGAAAGGGCCGAGGCAGAAGCGCAGAAGAAGGCGCTGGAGGAGATGGGGAGAAGGGCGGCCGAGCAGGGGGGGTCGGTCCGGAGTCTCACGGCCGAGGTGGAGGCTGCAAAGGCCGAGATCGAGGTGTACAAGAAGAAGATGGCTGAGCAGACCGAGGAAGTCAGGGCCAAGCTTGAGGCCGAGACCAAGGCAGCCTACGATCAGAGGGTGGCCGAAGCGACCTCCCTGTACGAGGCGCAAGTCGTGGCCGTCCGAGACAAGGCTTGTGAGCTTGGATGGCTGGCTGCTCTGGACAAAGTGGGCGTCCCCGAGGATGACCCAAACTACCAAAATCCAGCTAAGTTCCTAAGCTCGGACCAGGAGCCTACCCCTGCCCCCAGCTCTATCGAGGATACCGCCGCGACAGCTGAAGCCCCTCCGACCGAAGGAACCAACGCCGGCGCCGCTGAATAAGCCCTTGATGTAAAAGTTTTTCTGTAAAGATTTTCTTTCTCTTCTTTTTTTTTGTAAGGACTTGGTTTGTACAAATTGCGTCATGAATAGAACAATAAGATTTAGCCTTCTTTTTCAAACTGTCTTTGTGCAATGGAGTGACTATAATGCAATTGAATCTTGTCTCGAACTGTGCTCCATGGTGCTCTTGTATCTCTCTTGTGTTTTTTTTTTTTTTTTGTATAAGTGTTAGGGTTCGGCTTAGTGCATTACATGTTGGGGGCATGGCTGAATTCGGAAGTCATGCAGAACAGATTGTCTTTCTGTGGCTGATCCTGCCCATGTCGGATGCAATGAAGCCTGTACACAATCAGTCTTTATAATAAGCTTGACCCGTGCTTAGGGTTGACACCTGGATGACTTGGCCTTTCGATACTGCCTCGAGCAGGGGGCTGTGCATCGACCCTCCTGCTGGGCAAAACGGACTCGTGTCAGCAGGGTTAACGACCTTAGAAAGGTTGGTCTAGAAGGCCGAATCGGCCAAACACTGGGGTGGGACCTGACCTGTCCCTAAGGCAATTTTGTCATTGGCAGTAATGGCTTCACGCCCAGGTGGCGCATAGACCGACCCGAGGCGATCTCATCAATAGCCGTAATGGCTTCACGCCCGGGTGGCGCATAGGCCGACCCAAGGCGATCTCATCAATGGCCGTAATGACTTCACGCCCGGTTGGCACATAGGCCGACCCGAGGCGATCTCATCAATGGCCGTAATGGCTTCACGCTCGGGTGGCGCATAGGCCGACCCGAGGCGATCTCATCAATGGCCGTAGCCGAACTGCTGATAAAGGATGCCTCGTTCTTCGAATAAGAAATCTTCTTTCATCGAAATCTTCTAAGTACAGAGTACAAGTTTCAGAAATAGAACTTCTTGAGATGAGACGCGTTCCCCGGCCGAGGTAGCTATCTACCCTCCATGTCTTCGAGTCGATATGCTGATTGCCCGGCAGTGGAGATCACCTTGAAGGGTCCGTGCCAATTCGGCGCCAGCTTGCCCTGGTTGGGATCTTTGTCGCTTGGGAGTGTCTTTTTCAGAACCAACTCGCTCACCGAGAAAAATTTCTTTCTCTAACCTTCTGATTATAGCCCCTGGCCAGCTGCTGCTGATAGGCGGCCAACCGAATTGCTGCTGCTTCCCTTCGTTCATCGGCCAAGTCCAGCTCCAAAGCTAAATGTGACTCATTCCGGCCCTGATCGAAGAGCTCGAACCTCAGAGTAGGGAGGCCAATTTTGAAGGGAATGACAACCTCCATCCCATAGGCTAGGGAGAAAGGTGTCGCCGAAGTGGAGCGCCTCGGGGTTGTTCTGTAGGCCCACAGGACGCTCGGAAGCTCTTCTACCCACCTTCCCTTAGCTCTGTCAAGCCGCTTCTTCAGTCCGTCGAGTACCACTTTGTTAGAAATTTATGCCTGACCATTGCTCTGTGGGTAAGCCGGGGTGGAGTAGTGGTTGCGGATGCCGAGCTCTTAGCAGAAGTTCCTGAAGAGGTTCGAGTCGAACTGGGTCCCATTGTCCGAGATCAAAGCTCTAGGGATGCCGAACCTCGTGACAATGTTTTTCCACACGAAGTTCTTGGAATCTTGCTCCGTGATGGAAGACAGTGGCTCCGCCTCGATCCATTTGGTGAAGTTGTCGGTGGCCACGATTAGCCACCTCCTGTTCCCTAGAGTCCGGTGAAGTGGTCCCACAATGTCGAGCCCCCATTGGGCGAATGGCCATGGGCTGGAGAGTGGATTGAGGTCTTGCGCTGGTTGATGGAGAGAGTGGGAGAATTTCTGACACTTTTCACACTTTTTGGAGTATATCTGCTCATCCTTCTGTATATATGGCCACTAGTAGCCTTGGCTGATGGCTCGGTATGTTAAGGACCTCCCTCCAATGTGGCTCCCGCAGATTCCTTCATGTATTTCAAAGAGGAAATCTTCGACTCTGCTCGGATGAACACACTGGAGGTACAACCTTGTAAACGACTTCCTGTAGAGTTTGCCTTCTGGAGACAACCAGAATCGGGCTGCTTTGAGCCTGATTCGATGAGCCTCGCTTCTATCTTCGGGAAGCTTTTCGTCCTTGAGGTAGTAGGCTATTATGGGGTCCATCCAGCTCAGGCTGAAATCAAAGCACAATACTTCCCGAGGTGGATGGAGCTCTATGCTGGGTGCGGCTAACAATCCTACTTTAATGCTTCTCTTCTTTCCAGCTTCGACAGCAGATGCCAAATTAGTAAGGGCGTCGGCGTGAGAATTCGACTCTCTGCCTATTTGTCTGATTTCGGCCGTCTGGAACTGGGAGAGCATCCTCTTTGCAAGGGCTAGATAAGCGGTCATCCGGTCGTCGCGAGCTTGATAGTCCCCAGTTAGCTGGTTCGCCACCAGTTATGAATCGCTAAAGACCACTAGCTGCTGAGCTCCAAGGATTTTGGCGATGTTTAGTCCTGCTATCAGAGCTTCGTACTCAGCTTCATTGTTCGACGCCTTAAAGTCCAGGGTCAAAGCTTGCTCAATGACCAACCCTTCTGGAGATTGGAGGACAACCCCTGCACCGGCTCTCTTTGAAGTGGAGGATCCGACAACGAAGCTCTCCAAACTGGGGTGAGGGTTTGGCCTTGTGGCTGTCCATCAGAGCCCGTGGGCTCCACCTGCCCCGTGCCCCCCAGTTTGGTGCCGAGCTGGGTTGGTGCCGAACTCGGAGAGAATTCTACGAGAAAGTCAGCCAACACTTGAGCCTTGATTGCTGTCCTGGGCTGATACTGGATGTCATACTGCCCCAGTTCCACAGCCCATCTGGAGATTCTTCCTGAAAAGTCAGCTTTTTTGAAAATAGATTTACGTGGGTGTTCCGTAACAACCACTATGGTGTGAGTTTGGAAGTAGTATGAGAGGTTGCGCGAGGCGCTGACAAGTGCCAGCACGAGCTTCCCTAAGGGTAAGTATCTGGTCTCGGTATAGATGAGGGTCTTGCTCCTATAGTATATTGGCTTTCGAAGCTTGTCCTCTTCCCTGAGGAGGACCGAGCTCACCGCATGATCCGAGACCGCCAAATACAAGTACAAAACCTCTCTGTGTATCAGAGTTGAGAGCAGAGGGGGTGAAGAGAGATAGGCCTTGAGTTCCTGCATTGCCTGGTCACATTCCGGAGTCCATTGAAATTTTAAATTCTTTCTAAGAAGCTGAAAGAAAGGCCGACACTTATCTGAGGATCTGCTGATGAAGCGATTCAGTGCGGCTGCCATGCCAGTGAGCTTTTGGACCTCCTTTGCCGAAGTGGGACTCTGTACTCTGAGGATATCCGAGATCTGATCTGGATTCGCCTCAATCCCTCTGAGCGTGACTAAGCTTCCAAGGAACTTGTCGGAACCGATACCGAAGGCGCACTTGGAAGTGTTGAGCTTGAGCTTGAACTTCCGTAATATGTCAAAGACTTGAGCCAGGTCTTGTAAATGGTCATACGCCTGCTTGGACTTGATGACCATGTCATCGATGTAGACTTCAATGGTCTTGCCGAGCTGAGCCTGAAACATTCTGGTGACGAGATGCTGGAAGGTGGCTCCTGCGTTCTTCAGCCCGAAGGGCATCACTTTGTAACAATAAGTGCCTCTGGGTGTTATGAAGGCTGTCTTCTCTTCGTCCGGCCCATACATGTGTATCTGATGATAACCGCGGTACGCGTCAAGGAAGCTCATTCTGTCATGGCCAGCAGTAGCATCGATCATCCAGTCGATCTTCGGGAGAGGGAAGCTGTCCTTGGGGCAAGCTTTGTTGAGGTCGGTAAAGTCGACACACACTCTCTACTTGCCAGTTTTCTTCTTGACCACCCCCGTGTTAGCTAACCAGGATGGGTACTGGACTTCTCTTACCACCCCGGCCTCTAGTAGCCTGTCAACTTCCTATATCACGACCTCTGCCTGTGGCACCCCAGTCCGGCGAGCCTTCTGCATCACTGGCTTGTGGTTAGGGTCCACCCTCAGCTTGTGGCACATGACCTCGGGGTCAATGCCGGGCATCTCTTGGGGCGTCCAGGCGAAGACTTCATTGTTCCGCACTAAGAACTGGACCAATTCTGACTTCTCTGGTCCTGCAAGCTGGCTCCCAAGTAGGAAGAACCGCTCCGGATCATTTGGGTCGATCCTGATTTCGGTCAGGTCCTCCACGCTTTTGGTCTCTGGGTCTTGGCCGACCTCGTCCAGTTTCTTCTCCATCTCTGCCATGTTGACCTGCTTGGGCTCGCGTTCCTCGGACACTACGACCATTAGACACTGCTTGGTCGTCTGCTGATCTCCTCGAACTGTAACTATCTCCACTCTGCCATTCCTTCCCTCCAATGGAAATTTCAGCTTCTGGTGGTGAGTAGAGGGGACTGCTTCCATACTGTGGAGCCATGTCCTGCCCATTATGGCGTTGTAAGGTGATGGCGCGTCAACCACCAGGAAGTCTGTCACCACGGATGCTCCGCCGACCTTGACCCTGAGGGTCACCTTTCCTTTGGGGTACACTGGCTTGGCACTGAAGCCTATGAGGGGGGTTCGAGCTTCCTGCAGATCCTTCTCCGTCAGGCCCATCCTTCTGAAGCAATCGAAGTAGAGGACCTCGGATGAACTGCCGGGGTCGACGAGGATCCTCTGGATAGTGCAGTCTCTCAACTTTAGAGTGATGATGAGTGGGTCGCTATGGGGAAGCTGGACCCCCTCCAGGTCTGCGTCCGAGAATCAGATTTTGGGTTGCTCCTTTCGAGCCCTCTTGGGGGATGAGCCAAGTTCGGCCGCCATCACCTGCCCACTGTGGGAGGCTCACCTAGACTCGGCACGAGCTCAGTTGTTCCCCTTGGGCTGGGGAGCTAGATGGATGACGCTTATAAGCTTCTCGGACCCATCACTGTCCTGGCTTCTCTCATCCCGACGCGGGGCCCGTTGTCATCATCAGCGCCCGTCTTGACGTATTCTCGTAGGTGTTCGTCTTGGGCGAGCTTCTCCAAGTGTGACCTAAGTATCCTGCACTCTTCGGTCTTATGCCCGCTCTGCTTGTGATATGCACAAAATCTACTCTTATCTCGGGAGGATGAGTCTCCTTGCATGGGCTGCGACCAGCTGAAGAACGACTTAGACTTGATCTTGTTCATGATCTTATGAATAAGATCCTTGAAGATGGTGTTGACTGCTCGGTATGGGTCTGCGGACAGCCTGGGCTTCTTGTTTCCCACCGAGGTGAATATCGGAGCCTTCGCCGAACTGGCCGGAGTCCAGCGTCTGTCTGATTCCTCTCTTCGGGACGACCCCTTGTCCCTCTTCGAGGGCTTGCTATCTCGGTCCCTCTGCACAGTCCCGAAGCTTTCCCGAGCTCGGATCTGGTCGTATTCTTGGGCAATGTAGCGGTTGACTATGGACATTAGCGCTGCTATGGAGGACACAGGGTTCCTGGCCAAATCATTACGAAGATCACTGTCCGGCAGCAGGGCATTCTGGAATGCGAAGATTTCAACTTCATCCTTTGAGTTCTCAATCTGACTGTAGACCGTCTAGAACCGCTTGGTGAAGCGGGTGATGTTCTCCTCTCGCTTCATTTTTAGGGCCATAATGTCTGCATCTGTCTTCGGCATGATTCTGTATGCTTGAAATTTCTTCATGAAGGACTGCTGAAGTTGTTGCCAACTCGAAATAGACCATTCTGGAAGCGCGCAGAACCATTTCAAGGGGAGGTCACCCAAACTGGAGGAGAAGACTCGACAGTTCAGGTGGCCTTCGTCCCCCAAACAGACATCCTCTGGGAGAAGTGCCTGAGGTGCGCGGCCGGATCCGAGGTCCCGTCATAAGTGACAAACCTCGGGACGGTGAACTTTTGCGGAAGGGGATAACTCTTGATGTCGCCAGAGAAGGGGGACGTACCGAGGTCAACAGACTCACAGACATCCCGTTGATCTCGGGCAAGGCCAGCCACCTCCAAGTTGCGCTGGACTGTCCGCCTGATGCGCTTGTCGAGCCACTCCCGATCGTCGAATCTGTCCTCCGGGATGGTTTCTGACACATTCCTCGAATAGCTGCGGCTGGTGCTTGAGCCTTTGTCGCGAGCTCGATCTCGCCTCTTTTCATTCAAATGAATCCTCAAGTCTTTCTTGGGGGGAGCAGTGCGTCTGCTACGAGACACCCTTCCCTCATCTTGTCGCTGTGACTGTTGCTGCTTGGTCGAGCCTATCGTTCTCTCCAGCTGTTGCTGGAGCTGGCGGATCAGAGCATCTTTTTCTCTGATGGTGGCATTTTGAGCTCGAATCTCCTCAAGGGTGGAGTCAAAGTCATCATCGGGATTATAATCTTCATCATCATCGTCTTCCGGATGATCGGAGGGGGTTGGTCTGTCCACCACTGGAGACTTGCTCCGCCGAACCCGACCCAGCAGTAGGCTCTAAGCCGCTGCCGAGAGTCTCCCCGCCGGAGAGATGCCGTTCCTCCCCTCGAAAGCGACTCCGAACGAAGGTTATGCTTTTGAACGTCGATTTGGACGAAACCACGCTCATCGTAGTCTTCTATAACAACTTTATTCCCGGACCTCTTCTTGGCAGGAAGGAGGTCAGAGGATGGTCCTACACGTTGTGTCATGGATGTTTCTCCGCCTTTCGCGGCTCTCCTAGTTATGGTGTTAGGGAATACTGTAAATCGTTCCCCAAAGACGGTACCGATTGTGAGTGCTGAAAAATAACTCACAAGATAAGGGGGGCCTTAGAGGACTTATCCAAATGGCCGGAGAGAGAGCTGATCGATCTAGGGACCTGAAAGGGGAGAAGAAATAGTCAGAGGACCTTGGTTGTGGGCAGCACAGGGCTCTCCGATGCCTAAGTTAGTGCAAGAGAGACAGTCGGAGAAGAAAGAGCCGAGGATGGTTACATGCATGTGACGTTGCGTACCTTTCTCTGGGTAATGGATCCTCTTATATGAGAAAAGCCTTAGGATATCTATTAGTGGGCCTCTTGATTTAACTGCTAGGGATATATTAGCCCATAGAGCCATCAATGGAGGTCCAACATAGCCCTCATTGCATTAAATGAGGGTTCAATCAGCCCATGCTGCATTAAATGCTAGTCACATTGGGCCTGATCTTGCCTTGACTCGTTGGCAGCTGGGGTTCCATCGAATCCTTTCTTGGACCTTGTCCCGATACGGCCGCAGCCACCGGATGTGGTTTTGTCAGAGATTTGATGAAAGTTGACAGCTCTGCATTAAATGCTAGTCACATTGGGCCTGATCTTGCCTTGACTCGTTGGCGGCTGGGGTTCCATCGAATCCTTTCTTGGACCTTGTCCCGATACGGCTGCAGTCACCGGATGTGGTTTTGTTAGAGATTTGATGAAAGTGGACAGCTCGGATATTGTTTATGTCCCATCAGCGCATGCCCAAACCTTGCCACGTGTCCGGATGTCAGGTGTGGCTGTCTATGCCCGTCTCGGCAGAACTTCTCACCTCGGATGTGGCCGAGACGAGCATCCCTTCCTGGCACAGCTTCTTGCCGAGACGGGGAGTGTCGGTGGTGGTCTCGGCAAGCACTCCGGCTTCCCGTGCCAAGATGCTTGCAACCGAAACAGAACTTCAGCAGGGATTATCGCCAGTCTTTGCTTAACTGGCGCATTAAGGGATGCCCCACACAGATTCAATTTCTAGGAAACATCTAGATGCCCAATAAGCATATCGGCAACTGGACATTCACAACTCACATATTTTTGCTTGAAAAAAATACCCCAATAGATAATTCATAAATTACACTTCATAATTCTCAAATCCGAATTCATACTTCATAATTCATAAATCACAATTCATAATTCACACACACACACACATACAGCAATATAGATGCACACACACACACACACAGATGCGTACATAAAACGAGAGAAAGAAAAACACGTCATATATATACACACACTCAGATGGACATACATATACGAAGACATATGCATACATGCTCAAACACATACACCCATCGAACACACGCACACACATTCACATACAAATATAACAATGTATACATAGATCTAGTGCAATATCTGAATATATATTGATGAGCCCTGATTCAACTACCCCAATAGATAATTCATAAATTACACTTCATAATTCTCAAATCCCAATTCATACTTCATAATTCATAAATCACAATTCATAATTCATACACACACATACAACAATATAGATGCACACACACACACACACAGATGCATACATAAAACGAGAGAAAGAAAAACACGTCATATATATACACACACTCAGATGGACACACACATACGAAGACATATGCATACATGCTAAAACACATACACCCATCGAACACACGCACACACATTCACACACAAATATAACAATGTATACATAGATCTAGTGCAATATCTGAATATATATTGATGAGCCCTGATTCAACTGGGACATGCCCAATAAATTAAGTCAGTCTAAATCAGCTAAAAAAATCAGTCAAGCTCAGTTAGTGAAGTCAACCGAGTCCAAAGGCCAGGGGTTCAAGAAGATTAGAGCACATAGGGAGCAATCCTTGGGATAATCACTCTCGAAGATCAAGACAATCTTTAATTGTACTTAGCTGTAGCTATCCTCCTTGAAGAACTAGTATCTTTACCCTCACGTCACCGTCTTAGCCAAGACTTTGTGCCTATAAATTTTAAGCTCTCTCCACGTGAGAGGGGCATCTCCTACACACCCATCACATAGCTATTTCTCTCTCCTAACTAGCCAACCTCTCCCAGAGCTCACCTTTGTTCTCTCCCCCTCTCATACATTACTTTATTAATAAAAGTCTCCGACCACCATTGCAACCTTCGGAAGTGGAGTAGGTCCTCCTGAATGAACCACTATACATCTGTGTTCACCCAAAATTTACCTTTTTGCCAATCATTACTTTATTAATTTTTTCATTAACCCCCCTGCATCATACACTCAATTGTTGATTGTGCATAAGTCTATTTTGTGCATCATCTGTTTGGCGTCATCTGTGGGAAGCGACTGAGTTTTCTACTACCATGTTATTCTCTTTTCAAATCTATGGCAATCATAACTAGGTCGATGAATCAACAACTGGAGGACAACAACCCAGCCCGCCAAGAGGAGGCTCCGCCTCTGCCTCCGCTTGTGCTAGCGAAACCATCCACCGTGGCAACTCCCGTGGTCGGGCAACAGCTTTTGGAGACCATGAAATTGTTAGTAAGCCAGAACCAACAAATTATCTAGCTGATGCTCTCCTCGGGAGGCTTCGCCCCTCATCCTATGGAAGCAATACTCCTTCCAATTGGAGAGGTGCCATAGCCTCACCACTTGGGGCATCAAGGCACTCCCAACCATGCCACCCAACGCCAGGGAGTCCCACCACTGCGCACAGGTGCCTCACATGTTCCCCTTCGTCATGTACTTGCTCCACACGTAGCCGACCATTTTGGGAAGGAGGATGAGGGGGAGAACTAGTATACTGATCATGGAAGCTACTACAATGATCGAACGGAGGATGTCCCTAACCAATGGAATGAGAAGATCAAGGAGGTGCAAAACCAGCTTGGCGATGCCTTCAACGCCATCAAAGCACAGGCGCCGGAGACGGTGGACTATTTGGTAAGGCGCACTGATATCTCGTTTGTTGCAGATGTTATCAATTACCCCCTACCCTCGAAGTTCAAGATGCCTACCATCGAGATTTGTGATGGAACCATGGACCCCCTAGATCATCTCAACACATATAAATCTCTCACGCAACTCCACAACGTACCTGATGAGATTATGTGTAGAGCCTTCCCTACCACCTTGAAGGGATCCGCACGACAATGGTTTGCGAAGCTCAAGCCTTCTTTCATCCATTCCTTTGCAAAGCTGAGCAAATCCTTCGTCTCCCACTTCATTAGGGGACACCGCCACCAAAAGCTAGTTACCCATCTACTCACCATCAAGTAGGATCGGGATGAAAGTCTCAGGAGTTACCTCACTCGTTTTAACGAGGAGGCTATCCAGATCGAGGAGCCAGACGATAAGGTAACCATGGACGCCTTTATTGCAGGCTTGCGCTCCTCTAGTTTTATGTTCTCTATCCTAAAGAAGCCGCCCTCCAGCATGCCCGAGTTGTTGTCAAGGGCACAGAAGTACATGAACGCCAAAGTTGTCACCAAAACCCGACAAGGTGAGTCCTCATGAGGAGGGGAAAAAAGGAAGGACATTCGTGAGGACAAGCAGGAGGCAGAGAATAAGAAAAAGAGGACTGAGAGAGTCTATGTCAAGAACCGCCTCGGTCCCATGCCCCAGAGAGAACGGCAGGCCTTCACACCGCTCAATGCCTCGGTGGAGCACATCATGTTCTAGATACAGGACGACCCCACACTCCGCTGGCTAGGGATGATGAAGTCTGCCCGAAACCGTAGGAATCCAAACAAGTACTTTCGTTTCCACCGTGGCCATGGCCACGACCCTGATGACTGTTACGAGCTCAAGAGGCAGATCAAGGAGTTTATACAGCGTGGCCAGCTGAGGCAATACATTGCTGGTAGAGAACAAGCACTGCCACCTGGCTGGGATCAGGTCGACAGAGAACACTAATAACCCTCTCGGAGAAATCCAGACGATCTCTAAAGGACTAGGAGTCGAAGGTGACTCCAATTCCGCCAGGAAAGCCTATGCCAGTAAAGCCTAAGGGCAGTACCGTCCACCTACCACCTGCTCCTCCGTTTCCCAACTACCATTGGGATCGAAGAAGTCAAAAGAGACCAAGTCTCCTCCCGGGAATGCTACGTGGCCTCTATAAAGGCCAGAAGGCCACAGAAGACTCTCAAAGTCGAAGTACTCGACCTGAGGGATGACAACACCTTAGAGAGAGGAGAACTAGCGGAAGAACTTCAACTGGTAGAGCTGGACGAGAGCCTTCCAAAGAGGAAAGTCTATATAGGCTCCTCACTTTCTCAAGAACAAGCATCTCATCTAGTAGACTTCCTCAGGCATAACATGGATGTCTTCGCCTGGTCCCACAAAGACCTGGAGGGCATCAACCCTGAAGTGGCCACTCACCGGCTCAATATGGACCCTAGGTACAAACCAATTCACCAAAAGCTAAGGAATATAAGCGACGAGAGAGGCCAGGCCATGGAAAAGAAAGTGGAGAAGCTACTGACAAATAGGTCAACAAGGAAGGTAGCCTACCTAGATTGGCTATCAAACGTGGTGATGGTTAGGAAGGTCAATAGGAAGTGGCGCCTCTGCATGGATTTCACGGATCTCAATAAAGTCTGTCCCAAAGACAGTTATCCCCTCCCACGCGTCGACCTCCTTATTGATGCCACTGCAAGACACGAGTTCCTAAGCTTTCAAGATGCTTACTCCTGATACAACCAGAACAACATGTTCCCTACAGAATAGGAGAAAACCTCCTTCATCACCCCGAAGGGCACCTACTGCTACAAGGTGATGCCTTTCGAACTTAAGAATGCCGGAGCCACATACCAGCGCCTCGTCAGCAAAATGTTTGAGGCTCAGATTGGGAAGATCATGGAAGTCTACATGGACGACTTGTTAGTGAAAAACATGGTTGCACCAGACCACGTGACACATCTCCAAAAGATCTTCTGTTGTCCGAATTTGATATTGACAATTTACGTACAAGTATACATGATCAACAAGTAATAAAGTGATGAGTAGAGTATCGTTCCCACGGAGAATTATTGCTAATAAATTTCAAGTACTAACTTTATATCAATTCAATTTTATTTAAACAATTGGATTTAGACTATGAAATAACTAACTTAAAATTAAATCTAAAATTAATAATCAAAGATTGAATTTACCGGATAAAAGAATTTAAGATTACAACTTCCCCTAATGTTTCGTATAAATCTTTCTACTCTCTTTCCAGTTAATTAATCAAAATAACTTGTTAACTGAGAATTCAAAATTATTTATCAAACATCTTCCGATAGTTAGATAAAAATATCTTTCCCAATTAAATTACTATATTCCTATGTAAAATCATTTGGAATAGATTCATTAAGCTCAAACTCTCATAAAAGTTACACACGACATATAGATATATTCCTATCCTATACACAAGCCTAGCTATTCAATTTGAAGAAGAATCAACTAGACGTATGTCATCATATTTCGATCTAAACCTAGAATTCATCTCCCAATTTCATCTAGGTTATCAAATTAATTGATGGCCAAACAATTATATATTAAGCACAAAATATGATAAACAACTCATATATGATCAATAAGAACTAGAAACGAGAGTATATCAATTTAACTAAACATTAGGTTCCGTTGCAATCTTAATAAAAACTTAGTTCATAATGTAATTGAAAAACATCATTCTAAAATTAAACAACATCTTAGAAAATCAAGAAGTAAAAGTAAGAGAAAAGAATGAAAATTTAGTTGCAATCTTCAATCTCTCTCTAGCCTTCACGTCCAATCTTCTTCGTGTCGATTCCTTCGGTCCTTGTCTTCAATTTTCTTTTAATCCTTGGTCTTTTCTAATGTTAGCAGCCCCCAAAATCAGTATATCTATATCCCCACTCAAACCCTAGCATATATGAGGCATTAGAGTCCAATTTCAGGTCAATAACAAGTCGGAATTCGCGTCCAGAGCCAACATAAGCGCAGCTGCGATGAAAATCAGCGCAGGGGCGCTGAGTTACTGCCTTTTTGGCGTAGGGGCGTTGGTTTTGGCGCAGGGGCGTGGATCTCTTTTTAGGCCTAGAGCTTCCCTTGTTGCTTGGCCTTCAAAAATCCAACACTTAGCCTCCAAATTGACCTTGTTTCCTTTCAAATGTTCTTGTTTCCTTCAAAATGATGATCCATACAAAATAACATCAAAACAAACAAAACAAATGA
Source organism: Cinnamomum chago (assembly GCA_038049695.1). Classification (NCBI taxonomy): domain Eukaryota; kingdom Viridiplantae; phylum Streptophyta; class Magnoliopsida; order Laurales; family Lauraceae; genus Cinnamomum; species Cinnamomum chago. The sequence goes on from CP142458.1 coordinate 39,900,684, forward strand.
AAAGGAATATAAAATATTTGAAAACTTGCAATTTCATCAAACCGAAAGTACTCAATTCGTAGGTATAAAACCGACTCATCAAATACCCCCAAACTTAAATCTTTGCTTGTCCTCAAGCAAAATACTAAGAACACAAACTTTAAAAATTAATTCTACCAACTACTCAAACAATGGATCAATATGAATCTAAATAATGGCCCCAAAAGTTACTACAAATAATAATTCACGAGAAACTTCAAAACAGTGCAAAGTCTATCAACTCAACATACTCCTTAGTCTTACCTCCGCTCATAACCCTTTAAATACATGTACATATCCGAACTATCCAGCTGCTCATCACCCAAATACATTTACGTAATCAAATGTTTCATAAGAGATACTCAATATCAACTCTATGAACTTACGTTTCACATTAACCTCTACTTATTAAAGCAACCATATAACTAGAAGGTCCAAAGATTTTTTTTCTTTCATTTTTTTTTCTTCTTCTTTTTTTCTTTTTTTTTTTTCATTCATTTGGTGAGTGCATTTTATGCTCCATCTCACCTCCTATTGAGCAAGTGCGTTTTACGCTCCATCTCGCATTTTCTTGAATGAGTGCGTTTTACGCTCCGTCTCATTCTCGACATGTGTTTATGAGTGAGTGTGTTTTATGCTCCATCTCTACTCACCACATGCCCCTTTCTTGTTTCTTGTGTTCCTATTTTTCTTTCATCTACCTCATGAAGGATCAAATCAAAATAATTTTCAATTTTTTTTTAATACACTAACCCATCATAACCAATATTTCCCACAAACTTATATGAATACCTCAATTCTCTTTGAATGATGCTTAAATAAGTTTTCTAAAGTTTCAATGATATCTCCCACAAACATTTAACCAAATAAATTCTTTAAATAATGACTAACCAAACAGATGGATATGTGATCATGCATGAAAAAATCACAAACAGTGTAAAACCAACTAGCATGTCAAACTACAGACTCAACATGTTCATCAATTTCCCTTAAATTGACAATTTATCCTATTCTTCATTGGTCATAATCAAATTCACTCAACTCATTGCTCAAGTTGTAATAAAACATTTTTTTTAAGTGCAAAACGTGCTATCTAAATGCATACCTAATAATGCACATGCAAATAAGAAAACACCCCCAAACTTAAACTAAACATTGTCCTCAATGTATAAAGTAGAAAGAATTAAGACAAAGGCTTCCCTGAGACTTCGCTAGTCGGTATCATCGTCAGCGTCCTCGTCGTCTGCTGAGTCAGGAGTGTATTCGGGAAACATAGGTGGGCTGGGAAACTGTATTGCAAATGTGCCCGAGTTGAATCCACAATTGTTAAACATTTGGGCTAGTTTGGAATTGAATTTCATTGAGTACTCCATGAATGAGTCCATTCGATGGGCACGTTTATCATTGCGTCTAGACTCACATCGAACTTCCCTACGTAGCTCTTGTGTCTCTCTGCATAACTCCTGTGTGTCACGACGTAATCCACGCATCTCAACAGCTAGACTCTCCATAGGTGATGGAGATGACGTGGTAGTAGGCTGAGGAGGCACCGATGGTTCGCCAGAATTCAGAGGCATATTTACCATAACATACCCGACACCCCTATGGTCAGAGAAACCACCCTTCCAAACCTTAAAGAGGCTAATGATTTGATGATCAATTGGCACTTACGGTTGTTGAACCAATTCATCGGCACTCCATGTGACTTTTGCCTTCTTACATAGTCCGCAAATTAATGATGGGTGAGGCAATTCGGTATTTGAACCGCTCTTAATAGCCTTTGTGATTGAATCTGCAATAACTTGTCCCACATTAATGGTTTTTCCTGTAACTATGCAATAGAGCAATACAGCCCTGTCACAGAGTAATTCAGTAAAGTGTGTGGTAGGCATCAGCTTAGCACATAGAAAGTAGTACCATGCCTTCCCATACCGGCTCAGCTCGCTGTGTGAAAAGTGAACCTTCTCTGACCCCTTTAATGTCCACTTAGCACCTGGCTTACATAGACACTTGATCACCTCATCCAAGTCAAGTTCTTCGGTTCTATATTTCGTATACTCATCATCATCTGATATATTTTCTATGTTGTAATAAGCATTGATGCGTTCCTTGTCAAATGACACTGCTTTACCCCGAACGTAAACCACATGGTTGTCACCCTCCTTGGCATTGGCATAAAATTCTTTTACAATGGGGATTACGGCGTCCTTCAGCTGGTCTGTGAAATCTAACCAACCACGTTCCATAATCATGTCATGTACACACCTATCATACGTTTCATCCGGGCGAAGACCGCGTTCGGGAATCAATACCTTTTTTACTAACCACGATGAAATCTCTCCGATGCTGCTTCACTAACAAATCTCTTTTTGTCGTATGACTTGGAAGATTTAGAACTTTCCCCTCTTTGGCGTTTTGAAGACATGTTGAATATGCAATGATAAACCCTCACAACAACTTAAATTAGGTCACAAAGTAGCTAGCTAATCTTTGTTCCCTCTTGGGTAATTTAACAAACACCTTGTGTGCAATGCTCAATTTGTCAAAAATAAGCCATCCCAAATCTTATGAGCACCACCAAAGAAGACACCCAACAATCTCTCACAAGCATTTAAATAGACTTTAAACATTACCCATTGAGAAGGAACGAGAATGGGACCTTAAATTGCAAAGTTTGTTCTTTACCCATGGAGAATGGAGTAACCCTTGTTGCTAGTTGATGCTCATTGAAGCCACTTGAGAGGTGAGAATGTTGTGTAAAGGAGTTGGAGATATTCAAGATGATGGAGTGAAATTTTGGATGAGTAAGAGTTGGTGTGTATGTACGTGTAGGGGTTTGAAATTTTGTGGTAGTGGTATAAGTTGATTTGGGTTGATGTATGTAGAGTTGATGGGTATTTGATATTGCTTAAAACTTGAGTAGGGTGCTCGTTGGAATGTTTAGAATGCTGAAAAACTGAGTTGGGAGGCAGTTTTTGATGTTTAGAAGGCTGAAAATCTGAGTTGGAGCTGTTTTGTGATGTTTGGATGCTGAAAATCTGGGTTTTGGAGCTGTTTTGGGTCAGCAGGCGGACTGCCTGGGCACGTAGGGGCGCTGAAACTGGCGCCTAGGCGCTGCCTGGCTGCTTGTGGACAGCAGATGGACGCGCAGGGGCGCTAAAACTGGCGTAGGGGCGCTGCCTCACTGGTTTGGGGACAGAATTCCAGCGCTAGGGCGCTGTTTCTGGCGCCTAGGCACTGACTTTCTGGTCTTGCATCCTCCTTTTGCTTGTTCAAACTCCATTTTTTCTAGTTAATAATTGTTTTCTTCGATCCTCGATACCTACAAGCAAATAACACACAATTTAAAATGTACTAATAATCTAAAAACTAAATTGACATAAACCAAAAAATTAAAAATTAAAAGCTAAACTTTGGGTTGCCTCCCAAATAGCACTTGGTTTAAAGTCATCAGCCTGACTACTCCCTGTTGTCATTCCGGATCGGTGAGGGTTATTGAGGTCCTTTGACGATCAACGTCGCCACCCCAATAGTGCTTCAATCTTTGCCTGTTCACTTTAAACGCTCTCTTCGAGTTGGATTCTTCGACTTCCACTGCTCCACGCGGGAACACTTCAGTGACCATACATGGCCCGGACCACCTTGATTTGAGTTTTCCCGAGAAGAGTTTTAACTGCGAATTGAACAAGAGTACATCTTGTCCCGGTTCAAACTTTCGCTCAATGATCTTCTTATCATGCCACCTTTTTATCTTCTCTTTATAAAGCTTGGCGTTCTCGTATGCTTGGAGACGGAACTCATCCATCTCATTCAACTGCAAGAGGCGCTTCTCACCCGCTGCATGCAAGTCAAAGTTAAGTTTCCGAATAGCCCAATATGCACTATGCTCTAATTCCACCGGCAGATGACAAGCTTTACCATACACAAGCCTATATGGAGACATCCCAATTGGTGTTTTATATGTTGTTCGATAGGCCCACAAGGCATCATCTAGTTTCTTTGACCCGTCTTTTCAGTTGGGATTAACAACTTTCTCCAGAATCCGCTTTACTTCTCTATTCGAAACTTCGGCTTGGCCCCTAGTTTGGGGGGTGATACGTTGTGGCAATCTTATGGGTGACTCCATATTTAGTGAGAAGAGCTGCAAAATATTTATTACAAAATGCATACCTTCATCGCTAATGATCGCTCTCGGTGTACCAAACCTCGTGAAGATGTTTTTCCGGAGGAAATTTAGCACCACATTTGCATCATTGGTAGGCAAGGCAGCTGTCTTAACCCACTTCGAGACGTAATCTACTACAACTAATATGTAAAGGTTATTGTAAGATGATGGGAACGGGCCCATGAAGTCTATACCCCAGACGTCAAAAATCTCAACCTCCAAAATATTATTTAAGGGCATCTCATGTCGCTTAGAAATATTTCCAGTTCGCTGACATCTGTCGCACTGTAATGCGAAAAAATGGGCATCCTTGAAGAAAGTTGGCCAATAAAAGCCTTATTGAAGGACTTTTGCTGCTGTTCTCTCTCCCCCATAATGTCCTCCATAACATGACGAGTGACAGTGCTGCAAGATTCCTTCGATTTCTTCCCTGGGTACACATCTTCTTAGCATCTGATCTGCACATTGTTTAAATAGGAATGGTTCATCCCCCTCGTGCAAGAACTTCTTCCTTTGTTGGTTGCTCATTTCAGGGGGAAGCACATGACTCACTATATAGTTCACATAATCTGCATACCATGGTGCTCCCTCTGCAACATAAAATAGTTGCTCATCTGGAAAGGATTCATTGATCATTACACCATCACCGTTTTGCTGAATGGTTTTCTCTAGTCTAGAGAGATGATTCGCCACTTGATTTTCTATTCCCTTTCTGTCCCGAATCTCTAAATCAAACTCTTGAAGCGAAAGGACCCAGCGAATCAATCGTGGCTTGGCATCCTTTTTCGAGATCAAATACTTAATGGCGGAGTGATTTGTGAACACTATCACCTTTGTACCAATGAGATAAGATCGAAATTTGTCGAAAGCAAAAACAACTGCTAATAATTCTTTCTCAGTCGTTGTGTAGTTGAGTTGTGCATCCGATAACATCTTGCTAGCATAATAGATAGCATGAAACATCTTTTCTTTCCGTTGACCTAAAACTGCACCAACTGCAAAGTCGCTAGCATCACACATCAGCTCAAACGACAAATCCCAATTTGGTGCAACTATCACGGGGGCAGTTATGAGCTTCTTTTTCAACACCTCGAAGGCCTCTATGCAAGCCTTATCAAAATTAAAGGGTACATCTTTCTCTAAAAGGTTGCACAGAGACTTCGTGATTTTGGAGAAATCCTTTATGAATCGTCTATAAAATCATGCATGTCCCAAAAAACTCCAAATTCCTTTTACCGATGTTGGTGGTGGTAGGTTTTCAATAGTCTCTATTTTTTCCCTATCCACCTCTATCCCAATAGTAGAAACTTTGTGCCCCAAAATAATGCCTTCTTGAACCATGAAGTGACACTTTTTCCAGTTTAAAACCAAATTTGTTTCCACACATCTTCTCAACACCAGAGTTAAGTTCTCTAAACATAGGTCAAAGCTATCTCCAAATACCGAAAAATCATCTATACATACCTCAAGATTTTGCTCGACCATGTCGGAAAATATTGCCATCATGCGTCGTTGAAACGTTGCAGGTGCGTTGCATAATCCAAAAGGCATCATCCGGAAGGCAAAGGTTCCATAAGGGTAGGTAAACGTAGTCTTCTCCTGATCCTCGGGTGCTATTACAATTTGATTATAGCCGGAATAACCATCCAAGAGACAATAGATTCATGCTCAGCCAATCTATCAAGCATCTGATCAATGAACGGTAGAGGGAAGTGATCTTTTCGAGTTGCCTTATTGAGTTTGCGATAATCCATACATACTCGCCACCCAGTCACTATCCGTGTTGGGATTAACTCGTTGTTCTCATTGGACACTACCGTCAAGCCTCCTTTCTTCGGAACACATTGGAGTGGACTAACCAATGAACTGTCTGAGATGGGGTATGCGATTCCGGCATCCAACCACTTGATGATTTCCTTCTTGACCACCTCCTTCATGATAGGATTCAATCGGCGTTGTTCCTCAATCACGCACTTAGCATCATCTTCAAGCAGAATTTTGTGCATACAAATTGAGGGACTAATACCCTTAATATCTGCAATAGACCATCCTAAAGCCATCTTGTACTCATGAAGGACTCGCAACAACTTACTTTCCTGAAACTCATCAAGTGAAGCAGAAACAATAACAGGTAAAGTAGAAGAGTCACCCACATACGCATACCGTAGATGATTTGGAAGAGGTTTAAGCTCCAATAAAGGTGGTTCCTCCAAAGATGACTTTGCACGAGTAGAGCTCCCGGAATGATCCAAAGTCTCAAACTGTTGCTTAAATTTGACCACCCGTGGAGAAGCATTCAACCATTGTACATACTCTAGAGGAGCAGGGTAATCCGAAGTAGGGGAACTAACAAGTGATGTCTCAAGGGGATCTGGAATACAGCTTCCTACGAATATCTCTTTTACTGCATCTTCCATCAAATCAACCCGAAAACATTCTTCCGCTTCCTTAGGAAATTTCATAGCTGAAAATACATTGAATGTCACCTCTTGATCTTGAACTCGCATAGTTAGCTCACATTTCTGCACATCAATAAGTGTTCTCCCTGTTGCTAAGAATGGTCGCCTAAGAATAATAGGTACTTCCCTATCTTCCTCACAATCTAAAACTATGAAATCAGCTGAAAAAATGAACTTATCCACTTTAACTAGAACATCCTCAACTATACCCCTTGGATAAGTGAGTGATCTATCCGCCAGCTGCAATGTAACATTAGTAGGTTTTGCTTCATTCAAACCTAATTGCTGATAAATTGAGAGCGGCATTAAGTTAATGCTAGCTCCCAAGTCACACAATGCTTTCCCGAAAAACTGGCTGCCTATTGTGCATGGAATTGTAAAGCTACTCGGATCTTTGAGCTTTGGTGGTAGCTTCTTTTGAAGAATAGCACTGCACTCCTCAGTAAGTGCCACTGTTTCAAAATCACCAAGTTTTCTCTTCCTTGAAAGAATTTCCTTCATAAATTTCACATAGCTAGGCATCTGCTCCAATGCATCTGCGAAAGGGATATTAATTTGGAGCTTCTTGAATACTTCCAAAAAATTTGAAAACTGCTTATCCAACTTCTTTTTCTGCAAACGTTGTAGAAATGGCACGGGAGGCACAATAGGACTCCGCTTGCCTTCATCATAACTTACCACTGGATCTTCTTCCTTCTTTTCTTGTTCCATATTCTTGTTATCTCTATTTTCATCCTTACTATCATCTCCAAGAGATTGTTTTGGAGTTCCACCAACAACTTCAGATAGCTCTTTTCCGCTTCGTAATGTATTAGCCTTGCAGTGCTCCTTACCTTCTCTCTTAGGGTTGATCTTTGTATCACTAGGTAACGTGCCTTGAGGTCGGTTATTAATGGCATTAGCAAGCTGACCCATTTGATTTTCCAAGTTTTGAATTGATACTTCCTGACTGTTCATCCTTGTCTCATTTTGTGCTATGTACCTCGAAAACAGCTCCTCCAAATTCGACTTCTTTTCCTGCTATGGTGGAGCTTGATTCTGAAAGCCTGGTGGGTATGATTGTCTTGGAGCAGAGGTTTGGGCTTGATTATTATTCCATGAAAAGCCCGAATGATTCCTCCAACCAGGGTTATAACTGTTGGAATTGTTACTATATTGCTGTCTGTTGTGGTTACCAATATATTGTACCGACTCTGGATTAATTGCACATTGATCACTTGGATGATTCCCAGCACATAATTCACAAACAATTGCTACACTCTGAATAGGCTGCACTCCCAAAGCATCAATCTTCTTTGTCAATGTAGCAACCTGTGCAGCCAATGCGGTAACCACATCAACTTCATAAATCCCAGCTACCTTTGGTTGATTGATCCTTGTAGAGGGCCACTTATAATTGTTGGCAGCCATCGTTTCCAATAACTCATAAGCTTCATCGAAATTTTTTCCCATCAATGCCCCACCTGCAGCTGCATCGATACTAGTCCGAGTAGCACTAAACAACCCGTTGTAGAATGTTTGAACTTGCAACCACTTAGGAATACTATGGTGAGGGCATTTTCGGAGTAAGTCCTTGAATCACTCCCAAGCTTTATAGAGAGTCTCTGAATCATGCTATGCGAATGATGTGATGTCGTTCCTCATCCTTGCAGTTTTGGCTGGTGGAAAGAATTTAGCAAAGAATTTTTGAGCTAAATCTGTCCACGTAGTAATAGAACCCGACGGCAATGAATGCAACAAACTCTTCGCCTTATCACAAAGTGAGAAAGGGAAAAGTCGGAGTCTAATCGCATCTCCAGAAACCCCATTGTATCTGAATGTGTCGCATATCTCCAGAAAACTCACCAAATGATCATTTGGATCGTCGTTAGGCAAACCTCCAAACTGCACTGAATTATGAATCATTTGAATGGTACCCGGCTTGATCTCGAAATTGTTTGCTTGAATTGCAGGCCTTTGAATGCTCGATTGTATTTCTGTCACAAGCGGCATAGCATAATCCCTTTACGATTTCTATTCATCTTCAGCCATAGCTTCTTGGTTATGTACTTCTTGACAATGCTTTCACAAGTTATGAAGCCTTCTTTCAATTTTGTCTTCGTACGGTAGTAGCTCTTTACCTGTAGATCGTGTTCGCATACAAAAATTCAAGAGTGCTTGCGAAAACAATTAAAATAGAAAAATTAAATAAGTTTAAACTAAGATCAAATTGATTGAAATTAATATTGAAATAATTACTAGAATAAATCTCCGGCAACGGTGCCAAAAACTTGTTGACCGAATTTGATATTGACAATTTACGTGCAAGTATACACGATCAACAAGTAATAAAGTGATGAGTAGAGTATCGTTCCCACGGAGAATTATTGCTAATAAATTTCAAGTACTAACTTTATATCAATTCAATTTTATTTAAACAATTGGATTTAGACTACGAAATAACTAACTTAAAATTAAATCTAAAGTTAATAATCAAAGATTGAATTTACCGGATAAAAGAATTTAAGATTACAACTTCCCCTAATGCTTCGTATAAATCTTTCTACTCTCTTTCCAGTTAATTAATCAAAATAACTTGTTAACTGAGAATTCAAAATTATTTATCAAACCTCTTTCGATAGTTAGATAAAAATATCTTTCCCAATTAAATTACTATATTCCTATGTAAAATCATTTGGAATAGATTCATTAAGTTCAAACTCTCATAAAAGTTACACACAGCATATAGATATATTCCTATCCTATACACAAACCTAGCTATTCAATCCGAAGAAGAATCAACTAGACGTATGTCATCATATTCCGATCTAAACCTAGAATTCATCTCCCAATTTCATCTAGGTTATCAAATTAATTGATGGCCAAACAATTATATATTAAGCACAAAATATGATAAACAACTTATACATGATCAATAAGAACTAGAAACGAGAGTAGATCAATTTAACTAAACATTAGGTTCCGTTGCAATCTTAATAAAAACTTAGTTCATAATGAAATTGAAAAACATCATTCTAAAATTAAACAACATCTTAGAAAATCAAGAAGTAAAAGTAAGAGAAAAGAATGAAAACTTAGTTGCAATCTTCAATCTCTCTCTAGCCTTCACGTCCAATCTTCTTCGTGTCGATTCCTTCGGTCCTTGTCTTCAATTTTCTTTTAATCCTTGGTCTTTTCTAATGTTAGCTGCCCCCAAAATCAGTATATCTATATCCCCACTCAAACTCTAGCATATATGAGGCATTATAGTCCAATTTCGGGTCGAAAGCAAGTCGGAATTCGCGTCCAGAGCCAACATAAGCGCAGCTGCGCTGAAAATAAGCGCAGGGGCTCTGAGTTACTGCCTTTTTGGCGCAGGGGCGTTGGTTTTGGCATAGGGGCGCAGATCCCTTTTTAGGCCTAGTGCTTCCCTTGTTGCTTAGCCTTCAAAAACCCAACACTTAGCCTCCAAATTGACCTTGTTTCCTTTCAAATGTCCTTGTTTCCTTCAAAATGATGATCCATACAAAATAACATCAAAACACACAAAACAAATAAAAAGGAACATAAAATATTTGAAAACTTACAATTTCATCAAACCGAAAGTACTCAATTCGTAGGTATAAAACCGACTCATCAGCTTCAGCATCATGAGAGCCTACAAGATGAAGCTGAACCCTAAAAAGTGAGCCTTCGGCGTTAGTTCAGGGAAATTCATAGGCTTTATGGTCAACAAAAGGGGTATTGAGGTCAATTCAGACAAGATCAAGGCTATCTTGGAGATGAAGTCTCCAACCTCTGTGAAAGAGGTTCAGCACCTTAATGGGAGGATAACTGCCTTTCTTCAAAATCCTCCGCAAAATCTTTCCAGTGGGGACCAGATGCAGAGGAGGCCTTCTAGAAGTTAAAAGCCTACCTTGTTACACTCCCTTACTATCCCATGCTGTACTAGGAGAGACCTTGTACCTTTACCTATCATCCTCGTCCTCTGCCCTAAGCTCCATTCTTGTTAGGGAGGATGGAGGTGTCCAAAAGCCTGTGTACTATGTAAGCAGGGCATACCAAGGAGCGTAGGTAAGATAATCAGAGCTTGAGAAGTTGGCTCTCGCACTTGTCACCGCCGCCAAGCACCTACATCATTACTTGCGGAGTCATACCATCGTGGTTATTACAATCAACCGCTCAAGAGATTTCTGGGAAAGCCTAACGTGTCCGACTGACTACTCAAATGCACCGTCAAGTTGAGTGAGTTCGACGTACAGCACCAGCTGAGGGCAGCTATAAAAAAGCAAGCAGTTACGGACTTCGTGGCCGAGTTTATGCCACCACAGGAACCCCAGGGTTAAGCACCATGCGCCCCTGCCCTCGCCTGCTCGATACATAGTGCCTCTAGTCATTATGAGGCAAGCCCAGTCATTATCCCCAAAAAATCTGACACCCTAGAGACAAGCCCCTGAAGACCAGACCCCGCGGCCAGAAGCCTCCACCTTCCTTGTACCTGCTCCATCAGAGCTCTTAGTGCGCTCGCTACCCACACCTCAGTCTACTGTATCGTGCTGGAGACTGTACGGAGATGGATCCTCCACTTACGAGGGCGGCGGCGCAGGACTAGTACTAATCAGCCCCCATGGCACTCCACTAAAGTACGCTGTCTCCCTCCACTTTGCGATATCAAACAACCAAGCAGAGTACAAGGCCCTCATATTAGGCTTGAAGCTTGTGATAGAGATGGAAGCTCACTGCCTTACAGCTTAGAGTGACTGATAGCTAATAGTTAATCAGGTAAAGGGAGATTTTGAAGCAAAGGAAGAAAAGATGAAAGAATACCTGTCAGTGCTCCAAGCTTTATTGAAAAAGTTTAACCACGTGCCCAGAGAAGAGAACGTCACGGCAAATGCCCTCGCCAAGTTTGCATCTGCCAATATACTCATGGGTCCAGCACTGACAGGCCACCAGTTTGAGCCAAGCAGACTCACAGCAGAGGAAGAAAAGGTTAACTGTACATCCTTTGAAGCCAATTGGATGGCACCCATCAAAGCCTACTGAGAGGAAGACGTTCTCCCAGACAACCCAGTGGAAGCCAAAAAGATAAGAATGAGAGCGGCCAATTATGTCATCTTACGCAACACCCTCTACAAAAAGAGTTATTCACTTCCATTACTTCGCTGTCTTACCCCTCAGGAAGCCGATTATGCCATGAGAGAAATTCACGAAGAGATATGCGAAAATCACTCAGGAGGGCGTGCACTAGCCCATAAAGTAGTAAGGCATGGCTATTACTTGCCTATCATGATCAGAGACTCCCGAGAGTTTGTCAGGAAGTGTGATAAGTGTCAACGCTTTGCGACAGTAACCAAACAATCTCCAGAAGAACTCATCACCATCCTCAGCCCGTGATCTTTCTCCATGTGGGGAATCGACATTTTGGGTTCCTTACCCATGAGCCGATACCAGTGCAAATTTGTGGTAGTAGCCATTGACTACTTTATAAAGTGGGCAGAAGCCGAAGTCTTAGCCAAGATAACAGACCAGAAAGTGAAAGACTTTATCTGGAGGAGCATAGTTTGCTGCTTTGGAATACCTTATGCAATTGTAAGCAATAACGCCAAGTAGTTTGACAATAAACTCCTTAATAACTTCTGCGTCGATCTATAGATCAAGCAGCCCACTCCAGCCCAGCCCATCCACAGGCGGAGGTCACCGTGAGAACCATCCTCCGCAATTTGAAAACCAAACTGGAAAATGAAAAGGGGCGATGGGTGGACAAACTCCCAGGAGTATAATGGGCTTATCGGACAACACCAAGGAGCCCTACGGGTGAGACCCATTTCTCTTTCGCCTATGGGGCGGAGGAGGTCATACCGGTTAAGATTGGGGTACACTCCCTTAGGGTTCAACACCATGACCCTACCATTAATGAAGAAGGTCTCTACATTAACCTCGACTTGTTAAAGGAGGAGTGGGAGACAACCATGTTCAGGAATGCAGAATACAAGCGTCGCATGACCAAGTACTACAACTTGAGGGTGAAGCCTCGCTCCTTCTCTCCTAGGGACCTAGTCCTCAAAATGGTTATCCTATCTACTAAGAATACTAGGGCGGGGAAGTTAGGCCCTAATTGGGAAGGACACTACACAGTCACAGAAGTTGTAAGATCAGACACCAACAGAATTCAAGACTCGGAGGGGAAAGTCCTAGCCCATCCATGGAAAACAGAGCACCAGAAGAAATATTTCCAATAGTTGGGAGCAAGACAGTGGGTGCACAAGTCAGTAGTTACCATTTAAGTTATCTTTTGATGTTTTTTTCATTGTTATCTACTTCATATTATGAAATAAAACTTCGCAAGATTTTGTCTTTTTCAAAAGGTGTCTCTTATTCCATAGAAGTTCATTAACTATTTATAACAGATAGAACATGGCCTAGCAACAAAAAACACGTAGGTAAAAATACCATACTCTTGACATCACTCACTGCTCCCTTATCTGCTCCCATCAAAGCTCTCTTCCTCGTCAGCAGTCCCTGGTGCCTCGTAAGGGACGAAGCCAGAAAAGTCATAAGCATGAACAACTACTGAGACCTTCCCCTTAAGTTCGTCATAACCATTGATAAAGGCGTCTATTGCAGCTCTCTCAGCAGTATCCTTCTTCTTCTCCATCTCAACGGAGTAAGCCTCTACTCTGGTAGCTCTCTCAAGAGCTACTTGAAGGTCAACCTCTGCTACGACAACCCTCTTCTGAACTACCCGTAGCTCGGCCTCTACTCCAGCAGGCCTCTCATGGGACGTTTGCAACTTTGTCTCTACTCTCATGCAGGTAACCTCTTTGTCAACCTCCAGTTGGGCGTCCCTCTCACGAGACGCCAGAAGCTCGGTCTCAAGTGGGGTAACTCTCTCATGTGCTTGCCTCAACTGCTCCTCGGCAGCCTCTCGCTCCTGCCTTTCGAGCAAGGCGCTACTTGCCATTAGCCTTCTTAACGAGGTCCACAGTGGCCATCTAGGTCGGGTAGTCTACCTCTTTGATAGCCATAGCACAGAGGATCTTGGAGACCTCCTCGTTTATTGTTTTCTGGTGCTCTGGTTCGAAGCTTCTTCATTTCTGCTTGATGGGCTTGAAGGCAGGATTCACGTTGAGCTTGTGCGTGATGACTGAAGGGTCAATCCTCTCTATGTTCTCTTGCTTCCATGCGAATACCTCCATATTCTTTTTCAGAAATTGAATAAGGTGGTCTTTAACCTCCTTGAGCAGTTTTGACCCCACGTACACCAAATGTCCTAGGTCTTCGTCGAGCTAGATAGGTTCCAACTCTTCTGAAGGTGTAGGCCTTATTTGCAGCTCATCTCTCATGTCTAGCTCATCCAGTTGTATAGTCTCGACCTATTTTTTGTTCATAGACGCCATTTAGCATTCTCGCACCACTCACTGGTCTCCTCAGATCACTCCAACACCATTCTCGATAGAAAACTTCATTACAAGGTGGTAGGTAGAAAGAATGGCTCTTATGGCGTTGAGGGAATGTCTTCCTAGCAAAATGTTGTATGCAACTACCAAGAACCTTACTATGGTGGTTGATTGGCAGGGAAGGTCTCACATTGTGAGCACAAGCTGGATTGAGCCCAGGGGTAGCACCCTCTCTCTAGAGAACCCAACCAAATGAGTCCTCACTAGTTTGAGCTTGTCTCTGCCAATATTCATCTTGTCGAAGGTAGATGCGAAGTTGATATCGGCAGATCTCCTATTGTCGATTAGAAATCAATGAACGGTTCTGTTGGCAATGATGACTCTTACCACCAAAAGATCATCGTGGGGATACTAGCAGCCTTCCATATCTGCATCTAAGAATGTTATGTCCATGCTCAGTCGAGGTACTTTGGATATAGTCTATATCTTCAAAAATTCTTCAGCTCTGACTTTGTGCATGTGGACCTTCCTAACTGAGCTGGTTTCCCCACCTCCAACAAATCCTCCTGATATCACCCTAATTTCTCCCAAGGGTTGTTGGTGTTGTACAAGAGTTTGCTGCTGAGGTGTTGGGGGTGGTGAGCTCAGTTCTGTTTGTCTTGCGCTACGAAGCGGCATAGTTGCCCCTCTGAATTGGGAATCGATCTCCTTCTTCAGTTGGATGCAATCATCAGTGTGATGATCATGGTCTCAGTGATACTCGCAGTACTTTGTAGCGTCCCGTTTTGCGGGGTCAGCCTTCATTCGAGGTGGTTACCTTAGGAACTTTTCATTCTGCACTTTGTAGAGAACCTGAGACACCATGGCGTTGAGGGGAGTAGACTGCCTTGGAGCGTACCTTGGCTGCAACTCCTAAGGTGGGGGACCCAGGTGATCTCTAAGGTTTCCTCTTATTTTTGGGGAGAGATCTCTGTCTTTTCGTGGAGACCTTTCTCGACTCCTTTCCTTCTTTCGACTTCAGTCTTTTCTTTTCTCTTTCTCCTTATAGGTACCCAAGCTACTGGCCTTTGAGAGGAACACTTCCTCACCATTGATGTATTTCTCTACCTTGGCAAGGACCTCAGCCATACTGGCTTGCGGGTTCTTAGAGATAGAGAACATTAAGTCCTTGGACTGGACTCCCTGTCCAGCAATGAAGGCAGTGAGGGCAAATCTCTCATCAGGGACGTCTACCTTTATAGATTCTGAATTTAACCTCTGAACGTAGCTTCGTAGTGTCTCATTAGGTCTTTGTTTCACATTCAATAAATGGTAGCTCGGCTTTTGGCAGATCCGGGCTCCAATGAAATGTGATATGAATGATACATATAGCTCTTTGAATGAAGAAATAGAAGCTGGGGTCAGCCTGTCAAACCAAGCCAACGCTGAGCCCTTTAGTGTAATAGCGAAAGCTCAGCATCGGACTGGGTATTGATAACCATGCAACTCCATCTGGTTCTTGTAGGTGTTGAGATAGGCCATAGGATCCCTAGTCCCATCAAAGGTTTCTATCTGCAACATTCTGAACTTTGGTGGAAGGGGGAAATGCAACACTTTTGCTGTAAAGGGAGATTCTATCTTCTGGACCAGGGCGTCCATGGACATAGGGGTTTTGCTCCTCACAGCCTCCTTCATATGGCTGAGCTCCTATTGGATCTCTCTGAAGCGCTGCTCCCAAAACTGTTCATTCCTTTCCTGCTGGAATGGGAGAAATTCATTCTTGTGAGTTCCCTTGTTCTGGTTCTGTACTTCCTAGTTGTCTTCGTTCCTCTAAACTCAACGATGGGTATTTCCCACTGTCTGGCTACACTCGTCCCCCTCAGTGATGTCCCTCAGGGGGTTGAGGGGTTGGTGTTCCCCCTGTGGAGGATCATTCTGGGCTGGTTGTGCCCTCTAGGGACGTTGGATGAGGTTTAATAACTCCTTATTATGCTGGAGGAAGCGTTGATTGGCTAGGCGAAGGGCTTTGAGCTCGTTATTGGAAGGAGGATCCACCATGGGTGGATCAACTTCTGGATCAGGCAAGAAATAACGAGGATTTTCTTGTTGCCTTCCAGCGACAACCTCTTGTTGATTCTACAATCGGAGGGGGTTCATCTGTTAAAAAAATAATAATTAATTCAAATAGCATCCAACGGTCATGTGACTGGGTCTCATTTTGTTTAGTGGGTTGTTGCATCAGTTAGATGGTTGAAAAATTCTTGTACGGGTTGATGTACACGTTATGGTCTTTGAGTAGTGGTTCTTTTTTAGCTCCTTGAATCAAGTGTACATGGGCCACATGTAAGTCTTTCATGAGTTTAGCAATTCTTTAAATAGGGTCAGGTACTTGTGTTCAATTAGCAATGAATGTGATTGAAGAAATATTAAAAAACAAATTCACTTTGAATGTGAGACTCTCTGTGTTGTGCTCTTGTGCTCATTGTTGTGTCGCCCATAGCCTTGAAATCTCAGCCAGCTCCCAACAAGTTTTGGTATTAAAGCCAAGATCGCTCAAAGCTGGACTCTACCCAGTTGCTGCTCGTGGAGAAGAAGACTTGAAACAAGAGTTTGAAGATGGCTACAGTGAATGGTATCGGCAGTTCTGTAAGTGTTTCTCAACAATTAATTCCTATTTTCAAGGGTGATAATTATCAATTTTGGAGTATCAAAATGAAAACTCTGTTTCTGTCATATGATTTATGGGACTTGGTTGAGAATGGCATGAATGACTATGATGTAGAAAGACTAACTGCAGCACAAAGAAATGAGATGAAAGAGAATAAAATAAAAGATGCAAAGGCCCTATTTTACATCCAACAAGCTTTGGATGAAACAGTTTTCCCAAGGATAATGGGAGCTTCAACCTCAAAAGAAGCATGGGACCTGCTTAAAGATGAATATAAAGGGTCAAGTCAAGTTGTAACCTTGAGGTTACAAACTTTGCGTCGTGAATTTGAGACTCTAATGATGAAAAATTCTGAATCTATTCAAGAATTTTTTACAAGAGTCACAACCATTGTGAATCAAATTCGATCACTTGGTGAGGACCTAAAAGAGCAAAAAGTTATTGAAAAAGTTTTAAGAAGTCTCACTCCCAAGTTCGATCATGTAGTTGCTGCAATAGAAGAATCCAAAGACTTGACCACTTTGTCAATAAATCACCTAATGGGTTCTCTCCAAACCCATGAGGTGAGAATGAATAGAGCTGCAGAAAAGCCACTTGAGCAAGCCTTACAATCAAAAATTGATTTGAAAAAGGGTTCAAATGAGGGTGCAAGACCTTGTTCATCAGAACAAAGGCCAAGTGGGAATGGTCGTGGAAAGAAAAATTTTCGCGGACGAGGGAGAGGAAGAAACAAGTATAATGCAAATGAAAGAAATCCCAACAATGGTAATCATTAACTTCCTCAACGTTATAATTGCAAAAAAAGAGGGCACATTGAAAAAGACTGTTCGTACAAAAATAAGGACTCAAGTGTACCACAATGTTCAATTTGTAAAAAATTTGGACATGATGAGAAGGATTGTTGGTACAAAAACAAGAATCAAGCAAATTTTCATGAAGAAAAGGAAATTGATGAAACTAGTGAAAATGTTTTTCTCTCATGCTTATCTAGTTCTATTGAAAATGTCTGGTACCTAGATAGTGGTTGCAGCAATCATATGACAGGTGAAAAAAATATGTTCGTGGAAATGAATGAATCAGTGAGATCTCAAGTTAAGATGGGAGATAACAATTAAGTTCAAGTGAAAGGCAGAGGAGTTGTTTCAGTAAGCACCAAGTCAGGTAACAAACTCATCCACAATATCATGTATGTTCCTGGCTTAGCCCAGAATTTAATTAGCTTGGGACAATTGATGGAGATGGGTTATTATGCCATTTTTTATGAAGACCAGTGCATGCTTTTTAACATGAAGAATATGGAGATGTTAATGACTGTGAAAATGACATCAAACAAAATGTTTCCAATCAAATTTTTTGAGCATAGTATCAATGCATTTAATGTTGAAACATGTGATGTTGCATCGCTGTGGCATCAGAGATATGGGCATCTTAACTTTGGTGGCCTAGATTCGCTGCATAAACAAAATTTGGTTGTTGGTTTACCTATGGTACAGAAAATTGAGGACATATGTGAATCATGTGTCTTTGGAAAACAACATAGAGTACCTTTTCAAGTGGGTAAATCCTGGAGGGCAAATGAGCCATTAATGCTTGTGCATGCCGACATTTGTGGACCCATACAAACACCCTCACTTGGTGAAAGTAGATATTTTCTACTATTTGTGGATGATCTTACTAGGATGAGCTGGGTTTACTTTCTTAATAAAAAATCTGAAGCCTTCTCATTCTTTGTTCAATTTCGGGCTTATGTTGAAAAACAAAGTGGGTATGCAATAAAAATATTGCGCACTGATAGGGGTGGTGAATTCACTTCCAAAGAATTTTTCAAGTATTGTAAGGATGCAGGTATTAGTAGGGAATTAACAGCAAGTTTTACGCCACAGCAAAATGGTGTAGCAGAGAGGAAAAATCGGAGTATTGTTGAAACTGCAAGAAGTATGTTGAAAGAAAAGGGCCTTCCAAAGATTTTTTGGACTGAAGCAGTGTCCACTTCGATTTACTTACTTAATCGTTCCCCCACAAAAGCAGTAAATGAAAAAACTCCTTATGAAGCTTGGTTTGACAGAAAACCCAATGCAAGTCATTTGAAGGTATTTGGGTCTATAGCCTATGCTCATATTCCTTTTGAAAAAAGACGAAAGCTAGATGAAAAAAGCATCAAATGCATTTTTGTTGGCTATAGTGATGAAACGAAAGGCTATAAGCTTTATAATCCTGAAAATAAGGAGTTGATTATCAGTTGTAATGTCATATTTAATGAAAATGATGCTTGGAAGTGGGAAGCTGACGTGGAAAAGTCGCCTCTTATTATTGAAGAAGAAGAGACATTCTCCTTTGAATTGCCACCTGACACTCCACCAAGCCCGATGGGATCTCCAGGGTCAGAAACACTTCCTAGAAAGGTAAGAAGCCTCCATGACATTTATTAACATTGTGATTTTGCATTATTTGCTTCAGAACCTACTTGTTTTGAAGATGCAGTTCAAAAGAAAGAGTGGAATGATGCAATGAAAGCAGAAATTAATGCAATTGTAAAAAACAAAACATGGAGATTGGTGGACTTGCCTCCGGGAAAGGAAGCCATTGGACTAAAATGGGTTTATAAGTCCAAGTTCAACTCAGATGGGTCTTTACAAAAACATAAAGCTCGTTTGGTTGCGAAAGGGTATGCTCAGGTGCCAGGTATTGATTTCTTTGAAACATTTTCCCCTGTTGCTAGAATTGACACCATTAGAACTGTCATAGCTATTGCTGCACAAAGAGGATGGAAAGTCTCTCAGTTTGATGTCAAGTCGGCTTTTCTAAATGGGGAATTACAGGAGGAAGTGTATGTGGAGCAACCACATGGTTTTGAAATTAAAGGGTTGGAAAACAAAGTGTATAAATTGGAAAAGGCATTGTACGGATTGAAACAAGCTCCAAGAGCTTGGTATGGAAAAATTGATAAATACTTTCTTGACAATGGGTTCCAAAGAAGTGAAAGTGAACCAACCCTTTATGTGAAATCCAAGGATACAGATGAAATTCTGATTGTATGTCTTTATGTGGATGACATGATATTTACTGGCAATTCTCTTCCATTGATAAATGATTTCAAAGAAAAAATGATGTCAAAGTTTGAAATGACTGGTTTGGGGCTCTTGCACTATTTTTTGGGAATGGAAATCATTCAAGACCCATATGGTATTTTTTCTGTGCCAAGAAAAGTATGCAAAAGATTTGTTAAAGCGGTTTCACATGTCAAATTGCAATCCTGCAAGTGCACCAATGAATACAAATGAAAGGCTTGTGTTAGATGATGGTGCTGAGAAAGCAGATGAAAAAGAATTTCGAAGCATTGTAGGTGAGCTGATTTATCTCACTCATTCAAGGCCTGACATAATGTTTGCAGTAAGCTTGATTTCAAGATTCATGCAAAAACCGAGTCGACAGCATATGGGGGCAGCAAAAAGAGTTTTGCGCTACATTCGTGGAACCTTGAGTTTTGGACTAAGGTATCAAAAAGTAAGCAATTGTAAACTTATTTCCTATACTGACAGTGATTGGGCTGGTTGTGCAGATGACAGGAAAAGTACATCAGGCTATGCACATAGCCTTGGATCCGGAGTTATATCATGGGCATCGAAAAAGCAACAAACTATTGCACTTTCTTCGTCGGAAGCAGAATACATGGCTGCTACAAGTGCTGCGTGCCAAACGGTATGGCTTCGAAGAATCTTGGCTGATTTGAAGGAAAAGCAAGTTGAAGCTACCGTCATGTTCTGCGACAACAAGTCTACAATTGTGATGACAAATAATCCAGTTTTTCACGGAAGGACCAAGCATATAGGGATTCGTCATCATTTCATTCGTGAGCTCGTGGCTAGAAAAGAAATCAAGGTAGAATTTTGCAATACCGAAAGTCAGCTTGCAGACATTTTCACAAAAGCTTTTCCAGTGGCAAGATTTTACGAGTTGCGGTACTTGCTCGGTGTTAAATGCATTTGAATTAAGGGGGAGTGTTAAAAAAAACAATAATTAATTCAAATAGCATCCAACGGTCATGTGACTGGGTCTCATTTTGTTTAGTGGGTTGTTGCATCAGTTAGATGGTTAAAAAAGTCTTGTACAGGTTGATGTACACGTTATGGTCTGTTGAGTAGTGGTTCTTTTTTAGCTCCTTGAATCAAGTGTACATGGGACACATGTAAGTCTTTCATGAGTTTAGCAATTCTTTAAATAGAGTCATGTACTTGTGTTCAATTAGCAATGAATGTGATTGAAGAAATATTAAAAAACAAATTCACTTTGAGTGTGAGACTTTCTGTGTTGTGCTCTTGTGCTCATTGTTGTGTCGCCCATAGCCTTGAAATCTCAGCCAGCTCCCAACATCATCTGATTTCTACGCATATTGCGCGTAGAAACCATAAATTACTGAAGATGATCAGTAGAATTTAACTGGAATAGTCATTCCCATAGACGGCGTCAACTGATGATGTATGCAGCACTTTAGAGCAAATACAAAAAATCGATGGGTACTGAGTAACCTAGTCTGAGTTTCTAAGCTCTTAGGATTTGGACAAGGGAAAGGGGAGAAACACAGAAAGTTTATAACGGTTCACCAGCTTGGGAACTCGGCTAATCCACTCTCAGGAGAGTCTCTTGCTCCTAGGACTTATATTAATAAGGAATGAGTTTACAAAATATTTGTTCAAGCTACAATGGCTAGTCCGTCTTTTGAGGGGGTAATGCCTCATATTTATAGTTGGCCCAAGGCCTCACATGATCTTTGGCTAGATCCCTACTTCCTATTTGTAACAGTTGCTATTATTATGCAACGGCTGCGAGGGTGTTGGGCAATTGCGACTTCTTTGCCTGAATATACGACTGTTACAATTTGCGTGACACTTTGGTGGAAAACAGCTGTCATTGGTGCTACTGGTAGACGTGTTGCTACCAGAGAAGGGGTTTTGTTACACTTCAACCCGAGTTAATCACGATTAACTCTAATTAATCAAGATTAGCATGGTTTAAACGTGATTAATCGAATTAAGGGTGATTAAGGACTAAAGTGATTTGGATTAGTTTCCTTTGAGTGATTTAGACATAATAGAATGGACTTGAAGAGACTTCACTTGATTGAGTTGAATTTAGACTCAAATTGGTGAGCTTAGGGATTTTTCCGTAAATACGGATTTATGCGTGTTTTGTCGAATGAGGTGAAATTTGATACCATCGTGTGTATCTCAATGAGTATATTAACTTTCATAATATACACACTTTCATTTGACTTATTATGACTCAAATGAATCATGAAGTGACAACTTAAAAATAGATATAAGATGTGGGTTCATATGCAAATGCATGGGTTATGTGTCAAAGGAATGTGTTGCATGTTGTTGCATGTAGTGAGGTGGCTTTATCTCAGCAAAGTTTGAGATAGAGGAAGTAACACAGTAGCTGGTTTCTTCTTCGTTTTAGCTCTCAAGTGCTGAATCAAGGAAAATTCAAAGGATTTTGAGTGCTTTCATCTTCCCATCATACTCTTATCAAGTGGGTTGAGTATTCTTAGAGCTGGGTACTGTTGATTTCCATACATAGAGGTTGAAACAAGGGGTTTTTGTGTTCAAGCACAGCACAAAGGCAAGTATAAACAATGATTCTTACTTTGTGTTTGGAACTTTAATTGATTTGTAGATTGTTTGCATGGCTTTGATTTGATGTAAGAAGTGAGTAAATGGTATTCGAATGATGTGTATGATGGAAAAGAAGTGTTTTGAGGTGGTAACAGAATGTTCCAAGTTTGTTGCAGGTTTAGAGTGAAATAAAGCAAAACAGAATTTGAAACATGAATTCTGTAGCAGGCTGGGGGAAATTCTCTACTGGAACAGAACCTTATGAGAATTAAGTGAATTCTTCTTCTGATAAATTTAGTGCATCTTTCCAAGCTTTTGAATTTATTAAATCTCATGGAAGACTGAGTAGACTATGGTAATGATTAAATAGGGGATCCTTATAAGACAAGGAAGAATGGCTTTAGTCTATGCTATACACTGTTTTATCTTTGACTAAGTGACTGCTGAGTGTAGTCCATATTGCTAAAAGCCTATGATACAAGGATGAATGGCTTATTTCTCTGTTATGCACTGTTTTAGTTTTGAATAAGTAACTTATATATCGAACAAGGAGTTCTGTAATCTGACACAACACAGCTAGTGATGATTGTACAAACAGAATTTCATTCTGAATTGTTGTTTTTCGTTCTGAGTTTAGTAAATGTAGATGAAGGACTCTTCTACTAAGATACATGAGGAATGTTTTACTTCATCAATGGTTCTCGTTGAAGATTAATTCAAGTAGAATATATAGTAATCAAAGATTAACTAACGTTATACGATTCGATAATGATAAATTGCGTAACTCATTCGTACTATATAGATTGATTATATGAATTTCACCGAACTGCAGAATTTAATTCTGAGTTGGACAGGATAAAGTCTATAGTGTGTTTCAAGGCTGTTTAGGTCCTTAACATCTGCATGAGTGTGGATCCAGGGAATTTCACGGTACAATATCCATATATCTGTAATGTTCATTGAGAATAACACGTACCTTGAATTCTTGGGATTACACTTGGCTAGATGTTAAGTCATTGTTTATTGACTTGTATCCGTTAAATGAAATGAAATGAATCCTTTTGAGGCCTGGGTCATGAATGGTGTGCCCTTCCACCCTGTGCCAACGAGGACAATGCTAATAATTGTGAAATGAATTGATAATTGAATTGATTAATGAGTCTGGCACTACATAGTGATTTCTATAAGCTCATTGAGCTGATTCTGCTGCAGCAGATTATTTGGGAGTGTTCCGGAGCTCCGTGGTGATGTCAGTAGTCCCTGGCCCGGGCTCTGATAATTTCCACAATAAATGAATTCTTCCGTATGGAAGAGAGAATCCTCTCCTTTGAGGGAGATGGAAATGAAATTGAATTGAAACTGAAATGCTATGGTAGTTTGCCACATAAAAAGACTCTAATTGAAAATGAGTTGGACTTGGTATTAAACCAAGAAATATTAAATGAAATGTATATTTATCATGTGAAATCATGAACTTGTTTATACATTGCTGAATTGTAAAATTCATAGTGTTATTGATGGCATTACAGGCACAGCTGCCATTGCCGGTCCTTCTGAGACCACAGCGCAACCGGAGACGTCCGGTACGGTTCCGCCAGGAGAACTAGTGGAATGAAAATGAAACTTTGAATTGACATGAGATAAAACGTTTCATAGTTTTGATCCTTGCATTGTAATAAATATGCAAGAGTTGGAGTTGTAAATAGTGTAAAGAACTTTTGTTTTATATATGAACAATGTATACTTTTGTTTTCCGCATAATATGTATAAATGATATCCCTTGTGAATTTTAATGCGTTGAGATTCACGGGAGTAAGTATGTGACACGAATTAGTCCTAATCTCGGGTGCGGGTCATGTTAGGTTTTGACCTCGAGCTTCTTGGTCACCAAGAGTGGGTTTAGCTCTCGATCTAGGGAGGTTTGTGCTGATCACCCAAGCTCATCCGTGTGTATTTTGGGTATCATCAATTATGTTGTTATTTCGTGGTGATTATGAGATTTGAAAGTGAGTTGAAAACACTTTCTCATATTGTGATCATATTTTGGTGAAATAATATTTGATCCATATTTTTAATATTTTCATTTATTATGATGCGCAGTACACTCAAGAAAATATTTATTTTTAGGAAGCTGAAGTTTAGAGTTGAATCAACTACAGTACTAGGGAAGTCGAGATGGAAAGTTAAGGAAACTACTTGTGTACATTTTGTACAAGAGCGTTCATTTCCTTGTTGATGTAACGTATGAATTCCCTAATGCATTATTTTGATTTAAGTTGCACAGTTAGTGCACTCTGCCAGAGTTGTACAGTTTATCTCTTTTATGAGATTATTAGTTGGTATTATTGGTTTGAATGCATTCCTGAATTACAGGCACAGATATTTCCACGTGTCAAGTTATACTTCCATCTTTGGAATATCAAATAGGTCTCTCAGGATGGGGTGTGACAATAATATTATAAGTAATTTAATCAATCTATTTAACAAAATAAAAATTAATAATTCTATAATATATAACTAGATGTACAAATGTCTAAAGGGGTTGAAAAAATACCTAAATAAATAACAGATTATGTACTCAAAAATTTATAAAATAAATCAATAATTAAAATATGGATTAATTATTTGGCACCTAATTTATTATTTAATTTAATTACATATATAATTTATATTTTTTTTTATAAAAATAACATTATTTAAATCTATTTTCGTGCAACGTACGTCGTGCATTGCTAGTAATCTATATAATAAAGTAACTAGAAAAGTTTGTCTTAAGCATTTCACGGTGTAGATCGCTTGACGATCATTGATCTGATGATCCTAATTGATGCTTAAATTTTTTTTCTACCCAAGAATTTTATTAAGTCTTTCATTCCATATACAACTCTAGACTCATATTGCTCATGTACCCCTCTCCTTTTCTCTTTCTCTATCTCACACACACATAAGATGTCTCTTAGCTCTCTCAGATACGTCCCTCTCTCTCTCTCCCTTCCTTGGTCTCCTCTTTCTGTCACGCCTCTTCCTCTCTCTCTCTACATGCAGAAAACACACACAGAAAACAAAAAACGCATGCACGAGAACACAAAACACACACTCAGCTCATAGAACTCGCACAAACACACTCAGATCACATAACCCGCGTGCCCCACCCCCACCCCCCCCCCCCCCCCCCCCCCGCCCCGCCCCGCCCCGGCGGCCCCAACACACACTCAAATCCTACTGTGTTCACTTCTTCTGCTTCTTGGAGTCCCTAAGGTCAAGTTTGTGTTTTCTTATGCTATTGCACTGTGAATTTCAGTCTGCTTCGATTTTTAGTATTTTTTTTTTTGTTGTATTTCTCCATTTGCCATATGCTCCGGTCTCCACTTCATGAACTCTTTGTTATTCATTTTGTTTTATTCCTGCTTGGTAGTCTTCATTGTCTTTGCCTCAAATCATTTATGTGATCTATTGATTTTAGGTGGACCCAGATGGATTTTTTCCATTCAAGCTTAATAAGCATTTTCTTGATTTTATCAACTCTAATATATGCCCATTATTTTGGCCCTCATTTTGTTTATTTATGCATTGGGAATGTTGAAAGACAATTAGGAAAAGTTGCAGTTACTTCTTCTAATGCTCTTTCGGCTTTTCCCATGTATAAAATAAAAATTGGGGTCTTCTTTTTGGGTAAAAAATGGGCTTTTCCCATGTATAAAAATTAGGGGTGGGTTTGGCAACGAATGTCTAAATTATGATTTATGCCAATTGTCACGCCCCCAAAAGTCAAACCGGGGTTATGCGTTAGATTAGAGCCAATTTAAAACTTTTTTTCAATGATAATCACATTCCACTTGCCCTAATCGTGTCCCATTTGGATCGAAGACCGTTGTGAGGTATAAACATTTACTCGAATATATATATAACAAATGACGGAAGCTTCATAAAACAAAAGGTATCTTAAAGATGTATAGTTAAGAGCAATATACTGAGTAACGTGGTTAAGGTTAAAGTTTAAGACTATTACAAAATATTAATTACAAGTTAAAAGGTCAAACTAAAACTAGGCCTAAACAAAAGTATAAGAAAACCAAAAGATAAAGCTAGGAGGATAATCGTGAAGCTTTCGTGTACGGGGTCGTCACGGCTATACAATGTCGTCCGTACTATAATCTAGGAAGTCATCAGGCTGATTTGCTTGAACTTCTTCCGTCGTCTCCTCCTCTCCGGGGTAGTAAAGCTCGGTACCTATGCACCAAGAGTAGCATCATCAACACAACGGATGGCAAAGCAATAGGTATATTAATCACATAGATATGCAGTACTAAAGAGAATGAACGATAACCATGATCACAAGATATGCATAGAACTCTGATCGTAATAGATGCCGTGCATTCGAATCATAAACAAATTATCAAAGTAGGCGGTCCACATATGCTAATAACTCGTAGCTCCAGTAGCTCAGTCTCCGTGAGATCTGGCACTGTCTCGCTGCGAACTCGTAGCTCTAGTAGCTCAGGCTACAAAAGCACTGGCACTGTCTCACTGCGAGAAACAAACCACTCGTAGCTCCAGTAGCTCAGGATACAAAAGCTCTGGCACTGTCTCGCTCGAGGAACATCTCGTAGCTCCAGTAGCTCAGGCTACAAAAGCTCTGGCACTGTCTCGCTCGAGGAACATCTCGTAGCTCCAGTAGCTCAGGCTACAAAAGCTCTGGCACTGTCTCGCTCGAGGAATAAACAACTCAATAATAGTAAAAGTCCTCTCACAGATGGTGCCCCAACTGTGTTGAACGTTAACAGCTGAGTGGTGCCTGACACAAAGAATCTTAACAATATCGGTGAAGGGCTAGGCTTCTTGTACGAACAATATTCAATATCAATAGAGAACTACTTTATTCCAAATCAAATCAAATCCCAAACAAATACCAATAGTAGTCCTCTTTAAGCCTGACAATCAAACTCCATATCCACAACACTTGAAACAAATATCGAAACAAACGAACTAGCAAAGGGGATCCTAAATCCATCATCTAAGTTCTCAAAGTGATCCTCCAATAAAATAAAGCAAACAGAACTAATGAACATGCTCATCACATGTAGAAGATAGTACCCGAAGGTACAATTCGGAATCAAAGCGAATAAACAATCCAATCCTAAGTAAAGTGTCAACCCTGAAGCATCGCACAACCTATTCAGTCAATGAAAGGGTTAGGATTCGCGATACTCGGACGAACAATCTTCGTGCATAGATTTAAAGAAGAGTATCCCGTTGTCCCGTACCATTCAAGATTGAACTAGGTTGACTCTCGATACAACCGAATCCACAGTGATGAACGTTGGCTCAAGACGCCCTCACAATAAGTCAAATGAGTCCACAAAAAAAGGGTATCCAAAAGTCCACCAAAGTCCACACAACACAGGGTTAAAAATCCCTTCACAGAAGGAAATCAGCAAAAGGCTCGGTCGACCTGCCTGTTACCAGGTCGACCTGCCCCTACTTGACCGGTCGACCGGCTCCTGCTGCCCGGTCGACCGGCTGGCCTGCGGGAACTGGGTGCAGGCCCTATTCTGGGCTGAAATGGAACTCTTTCCATTTCTTTCTTCTTGGACCCGATAAGCAATATATGTAGGGATAAAAACACCTCAACTAAGATCCATAAAACTAGCTAATCATCTCATCAAACTCTAAATCCATTCCTTGTGTTTAATGAACCATATTATCATGTTTTCAATTCTTTAAAGTATCAAATGAGCCAAGATGATCTAACATATGATTTTAGCATACAAATCAAGGTAAACAAACATATCAAGCATTAATATAGCCATTGACTTGCCTTAGTGATGTGATGGACTCAAAATCAAGAAGGACTTGGAGAAAACCACTCTAAAAAGCTCCAAATGAGGTGAACACTTCTCCAAACTCAACTAGCTCCTACAAATGCATGCCAAGGGTCAAGGTAGGTCTCCCTAATCCATTTCTAACCAAGAAGGAAGAAGATGAAATGATTTTCAAGCTTTAAAAGCTTACCTTTAAGTGGGTTGTGGTTGAAACAAGAAGAAAAGTGTATGGTTGTGATCTTGAAGACTTGAGGAAGATGATGTGTGGCTTGGTTTCTTCGCCGGAGCTCCGGTGCTCGTCAACGGAGAAGAAGAAGATGAAGGAAAGGATGAGAAGAAGATGAGTCGGCTACTGTTGATGTGGTTGTTGAGTGAAATGAATGTTGGGCGAATGAAATGAATGAAAAGGAGATAAGTGTTGGGTGGGTTGGTAAGATACTTTAAGTAATGGGTCTTGGGCTTTGGGCTTTGGGTTGATGGGTCAAGTTCCGGGTCGGCCTAAGTTACCATTTGATGAATTTCGGGCCTCTTCGACGCGTCGAATCGAAACGCAACCGAAGGCTAAAGTTCATCAAACGACAAAACCTACACAATGCACCCAACTCACCAAAACTCATAATCTCTTGTATTCCCTGAAACCCTACCCAAACGCGCTCCGAATCGTGCGAAACTTCGCACACGAGATTTGACGGTAAACCCAACTATTTAGACTATAATCGAGCTTACTAACTAATCACACAATTAATTATAATTAATATGCCATTAGGGGACGGGATGTTACACCAATAGTGGATTGAATCAAATGAGAACAAGAGTAAGTTTGTACTTAAGTTTTATTTACTTAATTATTGGTGGTAATAATAGAGAATTTGTTGCTATTGCAAAACTGATGAATGCCACCTTAATTCTTCCTTCTCTTGATCATCAGTCCTCCACATTATGTAACAATGAATCCCTTTCGGAAGGCCTTGTATCTTAGTCGAAGTTTTATAAGCAATATGAACTTCTAAGTTACTTTTATGTTGCATAGGCTTCTTAATATGATTTACAG
The DNA here is from genome assembly GCA_038049695.1 of Cinnamomum chago. Taxonomy (NCBI): domain Eukaryota; kingdom Viridiplantae; phylum Streptophyta; class Magnoliopsida; order Laurales; family Lauraceae; genus Cinnamomum; species Cinnamomum chago. The sequence continues at coordinate 39,929,840 of CP142458.1, forward strand.
AAATTGTTTTACCTATAAGTCATTGGCAGCATTCACCTACAATGAAAAGTAAACTTTACCTCTTCGTACATGCTTTGATTTGTTCGTGTATTAAATATTGGTGGTTCAATTATAGAAGAGGTAAAACTCTAGTGGTGTTGATGGTTTTTCTATTTTTTAATAGGTTGCGATGGCACAAAGAACGGTCAAAATATTATAGAGAGCAAAGATATGATTCTCCAATTACTTATGAGGCAACGGTGGTGGCACCTTTAGAAGTATTACCATTTTGCCATTTTTTTTGCTTTGTATGTTATCAAAATTGTTGTTATGGAAAAGAATTCCCTCCCTCATGCAGGACTTGGGTTTTTCTCAAACTCTGTTTATTTTGCGTTCTTTTTATTCTTAAGCATCCAAATTTTTTCTTCATTCTTTGATCAATATCTTCATTGTGGTTTTCTGTGAGGCCAGTTGCTTGATGTATATTTTATTAACTGTTTTATTCTTTTGCTTGCATTATTAAAGTTACAAGTTTAACTTTTTTAGTGGCAATTAGGCGTGTATGTTTTTTTGTGTTACTTATTCGCGACTTTAATTAGACACATAAATATTGGTATGACGAATGTCTTAATGCTCATTAGTATGCACATCAGAATTAGTTTTCCATAATTTTTCACATGTTTTACATGTCTTGGTTAAAATTCATTAAATCTGTTTTCTCAATGCCCCTGTTGTAGCTTCAGCCCAAACTATCTGAACTAGGAGTCTCAAGGCCATTACACACTTTTCATCGAAACCGCAAATCAAGTGATTTTAAAGTGCTTGGCTACATGTCAAACATCAAAGAAGGTATTGCAACTGGCTTTGTTCTTAGGATGGACACCCATGTGTCCAAGGTCTTTGCCTTGGTGTTTCTATTTTTAGCTCGAAAGCCCTAGAGGTTTTCACCTATTTGAGCTGTGGATCGAGTCAGATTATGTTGGTATTAATAACGTTTTTTTGTCTTATTTATTATTTAAGTAAAAAAATTTCCTTTTTGGCTTAATGTAATTGCTTTGGTTTGACCAATAAATTATTTGTGTTGGGCATTGCGGAAAGAAAAAAAAGAGTATTTTAATTGATATTATGTGTAAAAAAGAGTCTTATCAGTTTTTGTAGGGTTTGTCTTTGGATAGTTACAATTGGATATGTGAAGGTTGGAGATTTGGTTTGAATATTTGATTCAGAAGCTGCCTTTGATAGTAAAAGTTTGATTTGTATGTTTATTGATTTTTTTATTGAATGAAATGTAAATATGAGTTTACAAGTATGCCGAAATTCAGTGGAAGCCAGCTGAAAATTATTCTTTGTACATAGAAGTTAATTATAGGATGCTCACAAGTTGGGATGTCAATAGACCGAAGCGGGGGCGGGGGGGTATAGTCTTCATCCCCGTACCCGCTTAAAAAGTCTTCATCCATCCCCGGTCCACCCCCGTTAATAGGTATAATTTTCATCCCCATCCCCGTCCACGGGTAAATTTTTAATCCTCGTCTCTGTCCCCGCTTTCCCTGTACCCGCCCAAGCCCAAGCCCAAGCCCAAACCCAACTTCAAATCAACATAATCTAAAATTCTAAATAAATCCAACATTTTAAATAATCCAACAACATTCTAAATAATCTGACATAATCTAACACAACATAATGTAGCATAACATATTCCAACACAACAAAAACAACAAATGAGTTTTTCCAACACAACACAAACAACAAGAACTCATTACTAAGATAGAGGAGTGAGATCCCAAAATGAATTTATCCCCCTAAATATTTTCAAAAATTTTTTTTAGCGAACAAAGTAAAGACTTAAGTAATAAGCTCTTCCAATCTCAGCTAATCTTAAAAAACAGGCATGCAATTAGAGTTTCAACAAAACCCAATCAACAGCAATGAAAGTTATAATCTTATTCTTTTGCAAGTATTATAATGGAAGAATAGAACTTGAAACAGAAGCTTAAACAGATCCCATATAAAATGATCACCCATTAAATCAAGTATTATCAAACCCCTCCACAATTAAAACACTATGAAAACTTCAACAAGTGACAGAAATAGATAGTTATATATCAAACGTATAAACAAATTGTTCTAAGCCAACAAAACCACAAATATAAAGAAATCCAATTCAGAGATTTGAACATTTTTATAACTAAATTAATGAAACCATCAGACCCACATCTTGTAACCACCTCTCCTCAAGAGCCCCAGTACCAATAACTCAGAATCATGAAAATTCAGTCATAGACTGGCACTAGCAGGGGCCCTAGGGCTTTAAGTTTTAACTGGGCGTATTTATATATATATATATATATATATATATATATATATATATATATATATATACATACATACATACATATTTAACGGGTATAGCGGGAGCGGGGGCGGGGCAGGGGTAAGGGTAAGTCCATCCCCGCGCGGGTTTATACGGGTATCCCCGTATACGTCCACCGTCCAATACATATAGTCCATCCCCGGTCCAAACAGAGCGGGTTTGGACGAATACCCGTTTTTCCCCGGCCCACTGTCATCCCTGCTCACAACAAAAACTGGATGTCATACTTTGGGTTATAGGTGATAGTGGCAGAGGAGATGGGGAATAGGCTATGTTGGCGGGTGAAGTTTGTTGGAGTGGCCTTGGATTAATGGGTTTCCCTTTTTTTTTTTTTTGCATGCGTATGTGTGTGGGATGAATGGGGATTCAAATTTTGTAAGTTGTGATTTCTTTTTTGTTATATATTGTCTTTAGACACGGACATTATCTAGTAAAATAATAAAAGAACTCTTTCGTCAATCCAACACTCGGCAAGTAAATCTTGATTAAAAAATATTGACTTTCCTACTATGCCTCAATTCTAAATAAAGTAAGGGATTTTTGAAGGCTGGTGCGCCTAGTAGCACTTATTAGGTTGGAAGTACATCCAGATAAAATATTTGGCTAAAAATCCGTTCATAATTGAAAGACTAACCTATCCCTAAAAATAGCCTAACTGCTATGTCATAACTAATTAAGAAACCGCTTCATTTAGCACCTGAAAATACTTACCATAAAAATCCCAAAATAATCAGTTGATAAACATTCCATATTCTGTGAGATTTTGAATTTCAAATAATTAATTACGAAACCGCTTCATTTAACACCCGAAATACTTACCATAAAAATTGGAAGATAAACATCCCTTATTCTGTGAGATTTTAAATTTCAAATAAGAATCTCTTAGATTATGAGATACAATAATTTGAGAGTCAAAATTATAGGGTTTCGTCTTCAACATAAAAGATTTTATTTTTTTTTATGATATTTTTCAAAGTTTTTGGGAACTTTTTGAAATTTAAAAACTCTAATTAAAGAATTTTAGTTTTTTTATTTTAGAAAGTATCTAAAATTAAGAAATTTTAATTTAGAATATATATATATATAAAATAAAACAGCTCATAGTTTAAATTTTATCCTACTCATATTTTTTCCCCAAAAACCATCCCATCCAACCCAACCCAACCCAACCCCCACATCCAACCCAACCCAACCCAACAACACACAGACACTCTATGTCTGTCTCTCATCGCAGTCTCTGCTCTCTCTCATCTCAGTCTCAGTCTCAGTCTCAGTCGCAGTCTCAGTCTCAATCTCAATCTCAATCTCTTCTCTCTCTCATCAAGGGGGAGTGGCATCAAGGGTGGCAATCCCATATACCACCCCAAATTCAAAAAATTTCACTCCAAGAGGGTGGCATCAAGGGTTGGAAAATAGCATCAAGGCTCTTGGCCGGGGTGGCATTTTTGGCAACTCTGGAGAGAGAAAGGGAGAGGTTGCAAATGGGTTGATGAATATAGATCCGTTAGATGAATATAAATCCAACGATTCATATAGATTGATGAATAAAAATATGAAAATGGCACCCCATTTTGGCACCTGCCATTGGAGCAGATTTATAATTTAAGGATGTCAAAACACTGTTCAAAGTTGCAAATGGGTGATTTTGGCACCCCAAAATGGCAACTCCCTTTGGAGTTGCTCCTCACACTCTATTTCTCTCTTTCTCATCGAGTCCCTTTCCCAAATTCATGGCGGACAGGCGGCGAATCCCCTATTCTGCGCAAACACCCCTCCCCCCATCCCTCTTCTGCGCAAACACCATCCCCTCCCTTCCCTCCCCTCTTTCTGTTTCTCCTCTCTCTCTCGCGCATCAGCGCCCAGTCCCTTTCTGTTTCTGGGTTTGGTTGGTTTTGCTCATGTGGGTTTCTGAATTTGGTGGTGGTCTGCACAACCTTCGTCGCCCAGGTACACCTCCCTCACTTTCACTCTCTCTCTCCCTCTCTCTCTACACAGCCAGTAAAGACCTCTTTCTCCCCTTCTCTCTTCTCACACCCAAACCCCATCTATCACACCCACACACAACACACAGCCTCCCACTACAGCCTATAAACTGTTCGACAAAATTCCCCAAAAGATCAAAATTCCCATTTCTTATTTTGTTGTTCTCTTTTTCTATTTTTCCCCAGCCAGAAAATAACAGACAGAGAGAAATTTTACTTATATTTAATTAATTCTTTTTAGTGTTCCAAAAAAGTTAAAAGTCGTGGCTGTGCTTTTATATGAATTTTCCAAATTGTATGGGTCAAATATTATTATGTGTCATTCGAACTTAATTTTATGGATCAATTACACCAATTGATTTAGGGGATATCTTTTGATCACAAGCCTTCGTTTCAAACGTATGGCAGAACAGAAAAAAGATTAGCTTTGATAAAAATGGATGCATATTGCATAATTCGTTTACAATGCAGAAATGTTCTCATATATTAATTGGTAGTACTTAAAGTTCCAAGCAAGCCTAATGGTGTACTAAACCAGATGTGTTAAAGCTTGACCCATTTTCAATGAAGGGTGAAATTTTCATGGGTATGGGTGGGATACTAGATACTTCAAATCATGCTAGAATTGGTCCGAAAGTGCATTATTTTCCCTGTGGTTGCAATTTTCCGGTGCTGATTTCTTTATGGGAACGATTGCTAGGCTAATGCATATGCTTAAACTCATGTTAAAATGGATATATCTTTATGGGAAACTCTCACACTATCAGGTCAAGATTGAATCCCAAGTGGGGCTCCGAGATATTCATGGAAGCAATGTTGTTTAGGGTTTTGTATCCTGTGATAGGATTACTCTTTTGGTGTGAGAGTACTCTTTTGCATTTTGTGGTTTTTTTGCAGCAATCTCTTCTAACCAAGCTGGGTGTCTGGAGTAATTTTGGGGATCATGGCTTTGTAGACCTTACCCTTTATTGGTTACACAAAACATTAAGCCCAGGAATGACTGGTACTCGAATTGGCCTAGGGAAATTTTTTTGAGTAAGGTTGTCGATGATGATATGTTAGTGGGCTCAGGTTTTCATCTTTAAGATTTTCTGCAGATAAGAGGATTTGAGGTTTAGGGATTAAACAAGTTAGAAATTCTTGAATGCGATTAACGTATGGTTTTTATGTTTGATCTTTTCAGCTAAAATGTTAGCATTCTTATGCTTTAGTTTCCATTGGCTTTGAATTGTCTGCATTACAAAAAGTTTCTGTGGAAGTATAAGAGGGCTTAGATGTTGGTGTTAATATATTATAAGGATTTCATTGTGATTTGGTGTTGTCTTAGGCGAGAAGGAGCTCTCTGGTCGCATTTAGTATAGAGTTTTAGGCTTTTGATCAGGTGTTGGAGTGTTTGTTTGTTTGGCTGGAAAACTGAGTCAAAGCAAAGAAAATGAAATTGAAATTGTGTGTTTATGACGTCTGTATACGGTTTTGGTGTAGTATGTTTAGATAAGTGATTTTTTTTACCTCGGATTTCAAATGTTCAGCAGTCTAACATTTCAATGTTTAAGCAAATAATCAAATTAATTGATGAAAAAAAAAAAAAGCAAAGCATGAAAGGTGATTGTGGAAGTGGTTCATATCTCCAATACTTTTGTGGGTCTGTGTTGCCATGTGTTGCAATCAAGATGTGTTGAAATTTGGTCAATGAATGTATGTAGTGAGGCATTGACATTGTATTGTGATCATATTATTTCATTGGCATGAACCGGGGAAAACATATTTAGCATTCAATATTGACAAGGTTATGCTTAATGTTCCACTAGAAGGTGCCAGTTAGTAAAGTCAGTAAGCAGTCATAACAAAGAGTGAGGACCTAAACTCAATTCATCGGTGTCTTTTTTAGCTGAGCCATTAAACGCTCCTTGCCCCCTGCACAGATTTTCCCATGCACTATGTAAAAGATATTGTTAATGCATTCTTTGTATTAATTACATAGCTCGTATAATCATTTTAACTCCAACCCAGATTGGTTATTGATTCAGGACTTAGAGGATTCTGTGTTGTCTGTTTTTGCAGTGCCAAGATGCCTATGGCGTTGCAGTGTTGCCCGGTGAAAACCCCACCAAGCAGCAATGTGAATCACAGTTAGATATCCTAAGCCTTTCTGAAGTTCTGAATTCAAATAAATCTCCTATGTACTTGGATGCTCAATCCTAAGCCTTTATGTGGTATGTTAAATTATCTTGCTTTTTGATTGTTGGTTTAAATTACTAGCACTACAAGAAAAATGATTTTTACCGGCGTTTAATAAACGCTGCTAAATATAAATAAACGCCGCAAAATATTGTTATTGACGTTTTTCCTTAACGCCGTCGAAACCTCTGTCGGAAAAATTACCGGCCTATAATTAAACGCCACAAAAATTAAAGTGACGTTTCCTAAACACTGAAACGGTGCTTATTTAATCGAGGACTTCATTGTAAAATTCCGGTTGCCGGAGCTATTTTACGGCGTTTATTTAAACGCCAGTGATTTTTTTTTAAATATAAATTTTATTTATTTATAAAACAGAGAAATCTCAGCCTGCAACCATCAATCAGTCCAAAGAATTCATTATAGCTGCCCTCCTTCCAAAAATGCAATTGCAATCGTAATGTACATAACCAAACTTATTAACCTAAACTAACATAAAATTGGACTCAAAATTGAACAAAGACTTGAATATAGGAGGCCCATAGCATGTTCCTTATATGCTCTGCATTATTGACCTCACGCAGAACCAATATGTACTCATTGAATTTGAAAGCATCAAGCACATACAAGCAATACAATTATCTGCTACAGAAGGTTGTAAGCATGATCATGGCACTATAATGCTGGTCCACATATTTACGTCTTCCTTGCATATGATACATACCTTAGATTCAACCCATCTCTTATCTAACCTAGTATTCAGCTGTTAGGATTTTGGCTGAAGTACCTGCTTATCAAACTAGGTAACATTGGTCGGAGAGGTAGCCCTTCTCTCACTTGCAAGTGAGTGTTTATTTTTCCTTTACGTATCCAATCCCAAGAGAAGAAAATAAAAGAAATTGAAAGTTAATAAATGAAACACTTCAATATTGGGTTCTAATGCAATCTGTTTTGCAACCACACCAAAATACTTGGCAAAATCCACTGGAATAGAGTAAAGCTTGCTCTACCTTCAGCCAAAAAACAAAAAGCAAAGGAATTTGTTTTTTTGTTCCCCAGAGAGAGCTCTTAAATTTCTGTTAAATACTTTTAAAACTAAGCAATCAAAATTGAGGCTCAAACATTACCCTGAAATCCACCCTCTCAATCTTTGATGAATGCATCTCAGCTACATCCTTCCCAAACGATATTATTCTTCCATAATTGACATGTGTTGCATTTCCTGAACTCCCTTTCCCATTCTGGCCAGCAATTTTCGTATCATTGTTCTTCAACTTCTTTGCACTACATTCATAATCTCCTTCTGGTGACCAATCAAGGTCACCCCAGATAGCATCCCCACCTTTTGGTATCATTGACATTGTTGAATCCCATGTACGAGTCATCCGCATTGCATGCTGTAAGGTTTGAAAAGCAAATACGTCTATATCCAGAACACCTGGTGCAATAGCCCTGCATCAAGAGCAGGATTTCATCCAAAGTCTGTTAGTGGAAGTGATATACACAACATATCTTCATTTCAATATTAACAAGATTCTTCAATATATAATACTTGGTGCAACATGCACACAAGTTTTTCGACAGATCAGGGCTAAGCATTTGGACAATGTAATGGGCATTCACAAATTAAAATGGCTTCATGAGATTTTATAGCAACACAATGCCTACGAATATCATAGAAAAATCCCTGGAAGAATACAGATTAATGTGTGTGTTTTATTTAACACTCCGAAACACAGAACATTCTCCCAGGCTAGTTTCCAAACACATGAGAAAGACTCTAAATGAATCTATAGTGACGGTTAAGGACTTTATCCATAAAGAAAGGCATATTTTTACTTATTCTGCATGTTCTCTTAAAGTTGAAAAAAAGATAATTCCAATTTAAGTTGGGTAGAGGGGGTATTTCCCTTGTAGGATTACACCCTCACAGGAGTTCCATGAGATGAAAAAGTTACGTGATAGGCCTCAAGAAGGTGGGATGAAAAGCGAGGATCTAGAGGCAATAAAAGAAATTAAGAGAAAAAAAACTTACTGGCATAGAAGAGGGAGAGTCACTTGGGCGGGAATTTTGCTGCATTGTTATTAACATACTGCAATTTCGCTCTCTTTTGTCGATGAACCTAACATTTAATATAAATTAACACATGAATTCCACATTAAACAATAAAATGAACATATTTGTATTTCCAATAACACAAATTCAATACAAATAGAAAACCCAACAAGCACAAAAAATCCATCAAACTCAAACCAAACATAAAACCCAACAAGCATAGATATTTAACTAACAAGAAAAGATACCAGTCAACAAACTTATGTAATATTTGAGCTACTATTCCATTTATTGACTCACCTGACCAAATGAAGATGCTCTAGAATGACCTCGAAACTCTGTGTCTCGCACTGCCGGACTTCTTGACTCACTCCTCATCGATGATCAATGAGAGTTTATATTATGAGTACTAGATGCATCAGGTACTAAAGGGAAAAATACCTTACAACTTTTTGCGGGATTTTTTACCCTCCAATATTTGTTTCATCTCCTTGACCATCAATTTGTTTATATCTAGATGTTTGACATTTCTGACAGTCATTCCTAGCAGTTCTCCTTCCAATTCAACATACAATCATTGGGACATGCATGTACCTTAATGCAATCTAGACCTAACTCTTTAATCAACTGCCTAGTTGCATAAAATGAAGTGGGCAACGTGTTACCCTCGGGTAACATATCCTTTAGTACTTGAAGTAACATTGTGAATGACTTGTCACTCCATCCATTAAGACACTTGATGTGCATCAATTGAACGACAGATGACAGTGTCGAAAACTTAGTACATCCCGGATATAACTTTTGTTCAGCTTCACTCAACAGTTTGAAAAACTTTTCTGTTGCCTGATCTGGCCCTTCTCTATTATCCCTTTCAGGTTCGTCACTGCTCATTCCACAAACTGGACTTGGAGGGGGAATCCCAAATGCATCATGCAGCATTTCTTGAATTTCATCTCCCGAACTAGAGTCACTTGATTCATTATCTCTAGAAACCGAAGCAAATGAACTTTCCCCATGAAAAATCCAACGAGTGTAACTCTCAAGAAACCCATCTACAATCAAATGCTCTTCCAAAAGTTCTACTTTTACCAATCTAACATTACGACATTTTTTGCATGGGCACGTGAGTTCCAGTGCATTTGGTTTATTTTCACATGCAAACTAGATAAAATTCTTAACTCCTTGTTTGTACAACGGGTCCAGTCTATGTAAATGCATCCAACTCTTATCCATAAACGTATTCCAATATGATATACTTGCAAATCTGAACCATCAAGCATATGCAATTTCAAGATACCAAAATAATTGAACACAAAAAAAATAAGGCTACAAGTGTGTGCTCATGGGACAAGAAGCTAATAATTCAATATTATAGTAGCATAAGAAGGTACATAAAGAACCCACTTTAAAGTTTTAAGAATGCACTATCAAAGTACTTAATAAGAGATGGACGTACTTGATTTTATAGCTGATTGGCCATTTAATTTTAATGTAAGACATGATCATGAATTGTGAAAATCAATATGAACGAATATATCCCTCTCAAAAGATTTCCCTCCACAAATTTATTTCCCAACGTTTCAAAAACTTCATATCCCTTTTTACATAGATTCTTATTTAATGTTCTACATCCATCGTTATGTTACCAAAAGACGACCATAAACAAAGTAAATGTTCCACCTCAATGCATATTTTATCTGCATAACTCCATACCCGTACATAGGGTTAGCAATAGCCATACATTGCAACTACAGCTCAGACTAAAGTAGTTTTAACTATAGTTATTTACAGGATGAAAATGGACAAGTGACAGTTTCCTGAGTAAAGCAACAGCTTCAAAAGTGGATTTGTTTCCCTTCACACTGGACAGGAATAAAGGACACAAAAGTATGCAACCTCAGAAAGCAGCTTCTTCAAGTAACAAATAAGAAATATAAAAGAAATAAAGAAAAGGAAAAAAAAGAGAACACAACCAAGCCATCGACATGGCAATCAAGAGAAAATTTGGATGATATTCGTACACAAATTCTCAAAAAAAGCACTAACGCAAGGCAACTGTCTCTTAATCAAATGCTTAATTGCAACTTAGACCACTATAAACACGTATTAAGCTAACATTCCAATTACAATTGAAAATCAAAGCTCTACTTCCAATTCAACATATAATTCATGTAAAACTGTTATTCAAACTCCCGAAATCCATAACCTAATTGCAAAACGAAAACTGATTTTTCAAGCAAAAGAAAAGGGACAAAACAGATTTAAACAATGAATCGACCGTAATTGTCAAACAGCTCATAAAATATAAATCATTTAAATCCACAATACTTTTTGTCAGAAAGAGGGACTGACCGGTGACGCCTTTCAGAGACTCGTCAATGGCCGAATCGACGGTGAATCTACCGAGGTTTGTCAGAATTCTGCCGATCTTGTCGTGGCGAAGGAGAGATCGACGGGGTGAAGAGTAGACGGGTAGAGGAGTCGATGGTGAGAGAAATCGCAGAAGGTAAGATTTAGGTTTGGGGAAAAAGATTTACATTTATGTTGGGGAGAGAAAAAAAAAAAGCTTTTTATTATTTTAAATTAACAATTGTTAGTGGCGTTTAACGTAAATGTCGAAAATTAAATGCCAAAAAAAAAGGATTTTTCTTATTTTTTATTAAAATTTTCTGGAGTTTAAACACAAACGTCGCCAAAAAAAATGATTTTTTTTATTTTCTATTAAAAAAATTTGGCGTTTAAACACAAACGCTGGTGTTACTGGCGTTTACATTAAATGCCAGATTTTCTCATATTTCGTATAGTGAAGGCTTAATGTTTGATTATTGTTCAATTATTTAATTGCTGGTTTGTTTTGTGGACTATCTTGCTTTTTGATGAGTTTTGGGTTTTTCCAAGTACTAAATAAATGAGTTTTATGGAGGATTTAATTCTTGGTTTGAGCATTTGAGCTTTAACTTCAATTCTGCATATCAAGTTTTTTAGTACGCAATGGAAATGCAATAAATCATTTTTGAATCTCTAATTTTTATCAATCCAATTTGTCTTTTGCTTTATTACAGTGCTTTCTAAAAAAGAAATCCTAATTTTTATCAATTCAATTTATCCATACAATTCTAATTTTTTAGTACACGTGCTTTCTGAAAAAAAAATTTGGTTCATGTGTTGTTTTTTGCTTTGCTCCTATTTTCTTTTTTTTCCTTCTTTTTATAAATTGCCTTCTTTGTTGCTGCCAGGGTGGTGTGCACCAGTTACAATTGATGCAATTTGTGAACGAGCATTTCAATGTTTTTTTTTTTTTTTTTTTTTCCAGTGCTTGATTATTTCGCATTCAAATTTAATGTTCGATTTTTTTTAGTTTTTTTTTTTTGCTAAGTTGCAAAATGAATTAATGAGCAGAAAAGAGAAACAAACTACAGGCCATACAGGCAGAAGAGAACAACCAAAGCAGAAACAACAAAGCGAAAAGAAAACAGCAGCACCCAGAAATGAAGAGAGCTATTGCTGATTACAGAGGATGAAAAAGGAATCTAAAATAGAACTGGAGAAGGAAGGAGATAGCTTGCCTAGAGCCAGGGAAGTATCCTCTAAGAAGAATTTAAAAGCTGTGTCCAGAGAGGGTACCTTGTTATTGAAGATACACAAGTTTCTAACCTTCCAAATGCTGAAGATTGCAATGATGAAGATAGCACCCAGACCCTTCTTGGCAGTGGAGCAGGAATTGGAAGAGAAAGCAGCCCATTTTGCTGAGACAGCAGAGGACTGGGGGAACCTGAAGTTCCCTTTTGCTTCAATCCAGTCCCAGAAAACAGAGGCAAAAGGGCAGAGGAAGAACAGCTGAAAGGCAGACTCCTGATGCGAACCACACAGACTACAAGTAGACGCCAATTGCACTCCTATAGACTGGGCCCATGCATTCGTGGGAAGCTTATTGTGAAACAATTTCCAGGCGAAACAGGCTGTGGAGGGCTTCAGCAGAGAGTTCCAGGCGAGCTTGAACCAGGCTTTGGGAAGGGCTCTGGACCTGATGGATTCCCAGGCAGCTGCAAAAGAGAGGTTGGCAGAATTGGCTCTAGACCAAATTAGCTGGTCAGGGTCTTCCACTAGGCTGAAGGAGGAGATAATGGAAGAAGAGAAGTCCAACACCTGCAGGGGAATGGAAGGACTTTGGAGCCTCTGGACATTAGAAAAAACAGCAGCTACTGAATCGGACCAAGGGAAATTGAACTCAGGAAAAATCTGCGCCAAGGAAAGAGGACCGTGCCATTTGTCATGCCAGAAGTCCAAGCTTTTACCATCGCCTAGAAGCCAGTGGCTGTTTTGAAACAAGAAGGAAGAAATTCTCTTGATGGGCCTCCAGATGCAGGAACCAGTTGACAGGGAATTTGGATGCCAAGGAGAATAGCCTTTGAAATATTTTTCTCTAAACCAGGTAGCCCACAGAGAAGGAGAAGAGAAAGCCGCCATTCCCAGCCTAATAGAGTTTGCATTAGTCATGTCCTTTATGCGACGAAGGCCCAGACCTCCTTCCTGCTTAGGCATACAGACTGCCTTCCAGTTGAGAAGACTCCTTTTGACTTTGTCTGGACCCCCTGACCAAAGGAAATTCCTCATCCATTTTTCAAGAAAAGAGCAAATGGAGATTGGAATAGGAAGGACCAGAAGGGTGTGAATTGGGAGGCTCTGAAGAACGTGCTTGACAAGGATCAGTCTCCCAGCAAAGGATAACATTTTACTCTTCCAGCCTGATAATCTTTTCCTAAAAATATCCTTAAGCCTCTCAAAGTATATGGCTTTGGGGCTGCCTATGAAGAGGGGAGCTCCCAAGTAGGTTGAGGGGAAGAAAGCTCGAGAGAAGCCAACAGACCTAAGGATTCTGGAGATGAAGGATTGCCTGCTGTTGCCAAATAGGACACTGCATTTCCTATGGTTAAAGTGTTGACCAGCTGCCAGTTGATAAGCCTTTAGAACCCCTTTAATTGCTATGATACTCCGAGGAAAGCCTTTGAAGAAGAGCATTATATCATCCGCAAAGAGAAGGTGACAGACTTTGGGCGAAGCAGGAGCTCTGTAAATCGGAGTCACAAGCTTCTGAGTAACAAGATGAGCAATATTCAAACTTAGGATTTCTTCTGCCAGAATGAATAGGTAAGGGGATAGGGGATCACCCTGCCTAAGACCACACCCAACTTCGAAGTAGCCAGCAGGCTCTCTGTTGATCAGGACAGACCCTTTGGAAGAACAAACACAAGACTGGATAAGAGAGACCCAATCTTTACTAAACCCAAAGAATTCTAAAGCTTTGAATAAGAAAGGCCACCTCAACTTATCAAAGGCTTTAGATATATCCAACTTCAAACAGATACCTTTTCCTTTGACCCCCTTTTGGAGATTTTGAGTAAGCTCATGAGCCAGAGCTATATGGTCTTGGATTTTTCTACCTTTCAAAAAGGCCACCTGATGGGGAGAAATGATACTAGGAATCACTGCTGCCATTCTGGAGGCAAGGATTTTTTATATCACCTTATAGGAGAAGTTGAGGAGGCTTATGGGGCGATAATCTTCGAAGGAAGAGGGGACATCCACTTTTGGAATTAGAGTGATAAAGAAAGAATTTGTGGCCTTGAGCAGCTTTTTGGTGGTGAAATAATTCTGGACCGCAGCAACTACAGTTGACCCTACTATGTCCCAACAGTTGCAGAAAAAAGAACCAGAGAACCCATCTGGGCCGGGGGAGCTGGATTTTTTGAGGCTGAAGACTGAAACCTTTATTTCTTCTAAGGAAGGAGCAGCAAGCAGAGCTTTTGGATGGAAGAAACCTTATTGTTAGGCACTTGGAAGAGCTTCTGATCCAAAAATCCATTGGAAGGCTTGAGACAGTCAGAAAAGAAGTCCACAGCAGCAGCTTTGATCTGAGTTTGAGATTCCAAAGGTTGCCCTTTATAATTCACAGAGTCTATTCGATTCTTGGCACCTCTTATTTTTGACATCATATGGAAAAAACTGGTGTTCTTGTCACCTTCCTTCAACCAAGAATTCCTGGACTTTTGCTTCCAGTGAATTTCTTCCGCTTGGAGCAAATTATGGAGAGAGCATCTGGCTAACCTGAGGTCTGAATTTGTAGAATCCGTGGGGTTGGCATCCATACTAGCCTGCAATTGGATGATACTTGCTTCAGCCGCCGCTATGTTTGTCTTCAAGATGCCAAAAACTTCTTTATTCCAGGATTTCAGGCTACGCTTAAGGGCCTTGAGCTTTTGGCTGAGGATGAATTGAGGATTACCATGGGCTGGGGTGTTCCAGACCGAAGCCACCAGCTCTTTGAAGGAGGGATGACTGATCCACATTTCTTCAAATTTGAAGGGAATGAATCTGGCAGCCAAAGGAGGACGGCTGCTGAGCAAAATGGGGCTGTGGTCTGAGTTTTGCCTGACCAGGTGATGCAGGATTCCATCAGGGAAACAGAGAGACCAAGCTTTGTTGGTTAGGGAGCGGTCAAGTCTGGCAGCTACATAGGATCGGCCTTGCCTGTTATTTGACCAGGTGAACTTATTGCCAGAATATCCTAAGTCCATAAGGCCAGAGGAAGCTATCATGATGTTGAAGTCTGAAGAGGAAGGGGAGATGCTTGGGTGGAGACTGAGCTTCTCAGAGGAGGAAGATACTGCATTGAAATCTCCTATTACAGCCCAGGGGAGATGGGAAGAGAAGGAATTAGAGCAGAGGTATTGCCAGAGTTCTCTCCTCTGGATGTAGGATGTAGAGGCATATATACCCGTGAAGAAAGTTGTAGGGTAATTTTGGATGGGAGAAAGGGAAATGGTGAGGTGCTGGGAAGAGAAATCCACCAAGGTAGAGGAATAATTGAGAGAGGCTTTGATAAAGCACCAGATTGAGGGGATAGGAGAGGAAGGGGAAGAGTTTGATAGAAAGGAGGAGAAACCAAGACTTTCTAATTTCTGGAAAATAGGATTGGCATTGGAAGATTTTGGTTCAGAGAGAAAGATAATGTCAGGAGAATGGGAATTAACCAGGAAAATTAGAGTCCTAGAGGTTGGGGAGTTTGCTATTCCCCTACAGTTCCAGTATAGGGTCTTGTTTGATTGGTGGGGGGATGGGGGCCAAGTTGGGGGCTTGAAGAGTGGTTAAGCTCAAGAGCTCTTGAGGACATTTTCCCTTTTGATTTCTTTTTCTTTTTTGAGGGCTGAACGGGATTGACCAAGTCTGCTGAGGTGGGAGACCAAACTAGGGGGGGAAGAACTGGTTTTGAAACTTTTATGGTTGGGAGGGGAGGAGGATTTGGATGGTTGGGGGGAGGATCAGGTTGGATACTGAGGTCAACTGAGAGGTGATTTGAGATGTCTGCCAAGAAGCTGTTAGTTTGGATTTGGTGGGGGCTTGAGTGGCTAGAGTCATGAACCACTGAATCAGAAGAGGTTAAGGGGGCGATTTGTTCCAGAACAGAGAAGGAATTATGGAGTTCAAGAAATGAAGCTGATGGGGATTTGGGGTCCTCCAAAGATGAATTGGCTAAAGGGTTGGGAGTTCTGAGGTCTGTCGGAATTTGGCCTGAGGCTGGATCCAGCCTATCTGGGTGGATTATAACAGGGGCTGTGGGGGTTGGAAGAAGACCTGGGCTGGATGAGCGAGGGGGGGGAAGCTTGGACTTGTGCTTCTCTGGTCTCTGAGTTGGGTGACTATCCTGGGTTGAGTGGCATAATCCTTCGCCATGGCCTGATCCCATACAGAGGGAGCAGGAGAGATTTTCATACTGGACTGACACTTCCACTGTAGCACCACCTGCAAGATCGACAACTATTGAAGAGGGTTTGGGTTTTTTCAGGTCGAGGTTAATACAGACCCTAGCAAACGAAAGAATCCTCTGGGAGGCTGTAATCTCGTCTAAAAGGATTGGATTACCTATGGAGTTTGCTATGGAGAAAAGGATGTGTTGGCTCCAGCAATGGAAGGGAAGCCCTTTAAGCATAATCCAGGTTGGGGACAGAGTAGGCCAGGAGAAGGTTTCCATCCCAAAGGACCAGGGTAGGAGGTGTAACTTTCTGTGTCCAAGAATTAGGGGGGAAGAAGAGAGAAAGGAATCCCTGACCTGCGTGCAATGGAATCTGAAGAGGAAAAACCCCTGATCCGTTAGGGAGATCAGGCTTTTGATTTGAAGGTTCCAAGATTGGTTGGTATGCTGCTCTACCCACTCCAGAGAAGGTCGTTTTCCTTCGAAACGGCCAATCGCAGCAAAAGAGAAAGACTCTTGGCTGGAAGAGATCATCGCTTGGGGTATGGATACTGTTGGCTTGCCATCAACCCAGGAGGTTGGGGGCAGGGGATTAGGGAGGGACAGAGGAGGTTGGGACAGAAGAGAGGCAAAAGATCTTGGATTTGGATTGCTAGAAAGGGTTTGGATGGTGGAAGGATTGGAATTGGAACCACTAGGGCAGAGCCGATTCAGAAGGGCTGAAAGCTGGTGGATTTGGTTTGGGGAGAGGGTCGAAGGAGTAGGAGGGAGAGATGTGGAGAGCTGATCAGCTTGGAGGATGACCAGGAAATCTGCTATGGAGGGTGGAACTGGATCGGGGAAGGGGGGGTCGGGATCGGGATCTGCAGACTTCGACATGCTTCCGTAAAATAGTTATTCCTATTATCTGTGATTTTTTTTTTTTTTTTTTTTTTTTTTTAGTTGCACAATGCCTTCAGGCACGGATTATCTTTAGTGTATATATATTAGATAGAGAAAGAATTTATGGATGGTGTCGCACTATGTTAATAATAAATTTCATTGGAAGCAGACTAGCTTATGTGAAACAGAAAAAAAATAAAATCAATGGCTGAAGATAAAGTTACATCATACGGTAACTTCTGTTGATGTATTGACATAATAAATAGGCATTACAAGAATTATGGGAAAATCCGGCATTTAATTTTCGGTGTTTAACTTAAACGCCACTAAAACTGTTGTTTGTTTATACATGCCAGTAATTTTTAATAAAAATAATAATAATAATTTTTTTCTCCCCCAACATAAACCTAATTTTTCCCCAATTCACTCTCTGGACTCAAAATAGCCACAGAAACCTTGCGACTTCTCTTGCTTTCACTCTGTCTCAGGCGGCTCTCTCTCAGAGCAATTGTAACTAGTCAGCGCGATCATTACTTAGCTTTTACATTATAACATTATATGAAATTGTGGAAGTGTTGAAGATCCAACTAACACACACAAAACGACTTTTCCTTGATTGTTTGATGAAGATGCTTGCATAGCATACATATATTATCATAGCGTACAGTCAAGCATTCTCAAACTCTAAATACAACTCATAACATAATTAGCTAGGAATGCTCAGATATTAACAAGCTACACAGTGCTATAACTAGTGTACCAATCTCTGCCATAACAACACTTGTTTCAAGGAGGAGGAGATAGGATAACCCCAATCTCCACTACATCCTTAGTTATTCAAACTAAAGATAAACTAGAAACAGTCAAACCAAGCCAAACTCTTATTCGAAGCATGCCATTCACACTTTGGCACATATGACTGACTTTTTAAAGTTCATCGTGGTCACGGTCAGCATCCGGTTGAGTATGATCATGAACGTCAAGACCACGATTTTTGCAAGGCAATATGCTATTTAAAGAGGGCCAATTGGGAAGGATCTTCTTCACGCCACCAATGATGTAATCATCTGTGGTGCCGGGAGCAAAGTTGATAAGTGCGTAGGAATCTCCTTTGAATAGGTATGCCTCATCAGTCTTGTGCGAAGCAAACACTGCATCAATTCCACTTTCAAAGATGGTGTTTTTCAAACTAGCAAAGCCTTGATTGATGAGACGGATGGCGATGAGGTGGGAATTAGAATCGTAGTTTATAAGAGCATACTGGTTGTCTTTGAAAAGGTAAGCTTCATATTTTGTTGTTGCCTCAAACGCAGCGTCTATGCCGCTTCCAAACACCGTCCCTTTGAAGAAGGGGAACATTGCAGTGATGGTCATCGGGCCTTTGATTATCTTGTCATTTGTGGTGCCTGGTGCGTAGTTAATCTGTGCACAGAGATTCCCAGAGAAGATGAACGCTTCATCCTCACGATGAGACCCAAAAGCACAGTCTATTCCATGTTCTGCAAAGGTTGTGCCTGTGAGGGATGGATACCCATCGCAGATAAGAAGTGGTCCATTCAACACCTTGTCGTCTGTCGTGCCTGGAGCATAGTTCACTAGCACATACTCGTTCTTCATGAATAGATAGGCTTCATTTGTTTTAGACGAACGAAATGCAGCATCTATGTAGCTCTCATAGTTAGCCACATCACGAGCATACCAATCCATGGGGTCATCAGAGTTAGTGGACACTTCTCGTTTCTCTCGATCGGAGAGGGCCTGATATCGATAAATGCTAATGGTTAGAGGCGGTCTCCTACCATTTTCATCTATGTAATCGAATATTGGCCTTCGAATGTTGAGGCAGAATGGTGGACGTGGATGCGATTGTGGATCAAAGTACCCATTTACTCTTATTACATTATCTACTCTCGCCCGTCTTGTAAACCTGCATGCATTGCACAATTGTTGTCACGTGAGCCCTTAATTTTCACTTTGCAATATATAAATTTGTTATCTCACTAATATATTAAACTTATCTAAACAAAACAAGTTGTAGTCAATGAAAATGGATAAGAAGAAATATTGATGTTCTAATGTGTATGGTAACGGGTAACCTCGTGCTACCACGAGTAAGCCTGAAGCGTTGGGCAGACCGAATGTATTGAGGGGCAATGCCAGCAACAAAGCAAACCTCATCTTGGGAAGGGTACTGGTAACGATCCCCAAGAGTCTCAGCAACCCAAATGCCACCGGGAGCATATATCTCGTATCGATATACTTCCATCGTAGTCTCAGGGTCAAGGCTAGGATGCCAACCGCTGTTAAGAGTGGTGCTAACGAAGGCGTGGGTGGCGGGCCGGCTGGAATCAAGAGGCCTACCGCCATGATGGACATACTGATCCAGACTGAAGTAGATTTCATCTGAAGTGCCTTCTTGACGCCTTGCTTGGAAACCATTCTGAAAAACATCCTGATAGGGGGTAAGATCCCAGCGAAAGACATGGCGGAGGATGTCTACTTCTCTATCACTGCTTCTGTACACTATGTCAGGCAGAGGGGGGTCTGCAATACGACAATTAAAGTCGTAAACAGTTTCTACCAAAGATTGAGCTCCACGCTCACTTTCTTCACTGACAGGTTGAGGGAAGTTTGCTGCACATCCTCTCCATGGTGAGTTCGACGGGATCGACATTTTCTTCTCTCACCTACAAAATTAATTTAAAAGTGATGTAAATCATTGCCAACGTTCCTTTTGAATCAAAGAACGAATGAAAACACACTCATTAGTATTGATCTCCAAAAAACCCATGGTATGATCTTGCATCAAATAATCAACATGACAAAACTTCAACCCAGAGTCACTCAACACAAGAGCTTAAAACTAACATCAACAAGATATAATAACATAAAACTACATCACCTTAATCGAAATAAAACCCAACAAACTTTGACTGATGATCGATGAGGAAACCTGAGGGACTAAGGGGGTATATATAGAAGTGGTTAAGCCTTGGCCACAAAACCACGTGGAGGTCTACAAATTGAAGGTGCATTGAAGTCCACAAAAGGGTCTAAAAATTGGGTCCCGTGGAATAATAGGATGCCAGTTTGTCGCTTCTCGTCATATTCCTCTTGAAGTATATGTAAACGCTTCTCATATTTTTTCCATCACGTTTTGCTATAACAGAAAAGTCCACAAAAAAATTTATTTTTTCATGCATAACATGATATTCATATATGTAAGTCCAAAACTGGTCTACCACAGTCTCACAACTTGAAGTATATGCAACATGTTTTACATATGTGGAACATTTACGTCATGGTTTTGTCGAATTCTTTTTGTTTACTTAATCTCTCTTTGTGATTGGATTGACAGTAAATTTTATTATTGGTGAAAATCGGTTATCAATTCAATAATTATAATACATTAAGTCAAAATCAAGTTTAAATAAAATTTTCTTAGGCAGGGCTAACCGATTGTTTCCCTATCCTTTATGAATAGAATTCTATTATTTTGCATCCAATTTTTTGTTTGAATTTAATTTGTTAATTTAATTTTTCTTTAATATTGAATATACAGTAGACCCCCTATTAATTGGGATTGATTGTCAATTCAATAGTTATGACACATTAGGTCAACAAATCAACTTAAAATAACATTTTTCTAGAAAGTGACAAACCGAGAAATTTCCTTTTCACATGTGAAATACTTACAATATTGTTTACTTATTGATTACTCTCTATAATTCTTTTTATTTTTTAACTTCATTTACAGTTTTTTGTGTTACTTTTTGACGATTACACATACGAGTGATTGGGTTGATTATATTTAGGCCTAATAATCGAGTTGAACTTTACGAGTTTGAGTTAAGCCTGTTGAGCTCCTTTTTTTAAATGAGTCTAAAAAAATTGTTCGAATTCAGCTCATTTAGAGCATGAGTGGAGCCTGAAACGAGCTGACCCCGAGTAGTTTGACTATTTTACGTATGAACGAGCGAGCCTTTTTAGGCTTATTTTCTAAATGAGTTTAGAAAATTATTAGAGTCGAGCCCAATAACTCAGTCAATTATTAACCCTAATTATATTGAAGTGCAAACGTGTAACAACCGTTTAGTAAATGGAAATTGTAATTAATTAACAAGGTCATTAATAAAGAAAGAACATGTAAAAAGGGTTGGATCCACGGTCCACTCGTCGAACACAAATTTGGCCATTAAGATCAAGCTCACATCGGATTAAATAACTGGATATATATTCCTATGATGCTACTGCATTGTTGTAAAGTTTTGTACTTGTATCAACCACAATTCATTTATTCATAAGGTAGCGCGTTAAATTGGCAGTGGACACCATCAAATATTAAAATTTAGTATTAATCCAATAATTATAATGAAACCACATCATTATTACTCGCTGCACCCATGTGCCATTCTGCTCCAATTCAACGTCCTTCTCTTTGTAAAATAACAATACTTTATTTTCCAAATTGGAATTTAAGCAAGAGACAAATATCGCCTAAACCCATAGTCTTTCTTCTGTTTCAGCATCTTGAAGCTTTTTTTAGATATAGACCTTGTCATGATTTGAGCCCTCAATGCTACATCTTCTGCTTTTCTCTTTTCCTCCATATGGATTTCGTACTGCCTTTGAGCTAATAAATTATCTCTTATCACTCTCTCCTCTCTCCTCTCTCCTCTCTCCTCTCTCCTCTCTCCTCTTCTTTAGCATCTCAACTTTGTTTACTCTAGTCAAAAGTTGCTCACATAGAATTAAATAACTGGATATATTTACCTATTATGCTACTGCATTGTTGTAATGTTTCGTACTTGTATCAACCACAATTCATTCATTTATAGAGTGTGTTGGGTTGACGGAGAACATTATCAGACATTGAAATTTAATATTAATTCAATAATTATTACAAAATAACATTAGTATTATTATTATTATTAAAAATTAAAAAAATTCCTATACTAAAAAATTAAACACCTATCAAATTAGTAGGTGAAAAATAAACCAATAAAATCAAACTCTCAAAACCATGCCTAGGGGAATCCAATCCAAAAAAAGCTTCTTGAATTAAAAACTCCTCCATCATGGCGGGAACCTTGGCACAAATATTGCCAATATTTATTGCCAATCAATCACTCCAAAAAGGCATTTCTTGGATTGGAAGGAATAAGACTAGTCTTCACTCCATTGAAAGGGCCGTCCTGGTCCCCATTAAGACATCCCTCTTTATTAAAAGTTAAAAATAATCATGGCCCAAATATTGCCAATCAATCACTCCAAAAAAGCATTTCTTGCAAGGAATAAGACTGTTCTTCAATGCCTACTCGACTTTTCTTGATTGCCGAAAAATCCTCCGCTCCATTGAAAGGGCTGTGATGTTCCCCATTACGACATCCCTTCTTTATTAAAAGTTAAAAATATTGCATGAGAAAAAACATGCCTAATCTACTCCATGATTTTCGGAGCACCCCACTCCATTGAACAAAAATGCTATACTTATCAAATTTTTTAACTAAATTTTGTATCCTAAATGTTGTGCCATAATATTCGTCATTAAATATTAGTAAAAATTGGAGTTGAATCCTCCTTAAGAGATTTATAATGAGTTTAATCCGTTAAAAAAAACTTATTTTAAGATAAATTTATTTTTAAACTTGCTAATAAGTAATTAAGTCTACTATTTTTTTAAAACTTCAAAATACCCTTTCTTTAAAACAACTTTAAATTAGTTTCTTAACTTGAGAATTAGCATCCCTTAATTCACTATCAATTAAGATATGCCAATAATTTTTTTTACATAATTTGAAATTCAAATTGAAAGAATAATTGATACTCTCTCTGTGTGTAAATATATTGTTACTATTTTAGTGTTTATCTTATTATTTTTGTTGGGTATGTTACTGTTCATGTTACTGTTTTTGTTGAGTATATTAATAGTTACTACTGTTATTTTTTTAAATATTAATACTCAATGTTATTATTATTTTTTTGAATAATATTATTTATTTATTTTTTGTGTTTAAGAGAGAGAAATAAATAGTCCTATTCTATATATGGATATAGATAAATATGGAGAAAGAGAGAGAGAGAGGAGAGAGAGAGAGAGAGAGAGAGAGAGAGAGAGAGAGAGAGAGAGAGAGAGAGAATTTTAATCTTAGTCAAACTCCTAAAATTTAACAGTTGTTAGTTTTCAAATTTGTTTTAATTAAACATAACTGCTATGAGTATTTTAGACAATGGAGATAAAAATGGACTTAATATTAAGTGAAAATTGAGGGCGAGTCCCCTTAGATGGACTTATAATGACTTGAGGCCTAGAAGGAAACTTATTTGGGGGTAAGTCCAAGTTTAAACTTATATGTAGGTATTTAAGTCCACTTATTTTTTAAATCTCAAAATTACCCCTAACAGTATTAGTTATGTCCAGTTATGGAAAGTCACATAGGTTGGATCATTGAGATATATATGGAAACCCTTGATTGAGTTATATATGGAAATCGTTAATTAAATATTATGATAATTAACGGAAGTTTTATGTGAAAATTATATATTCTGATAATTATAAATGGGAAGCTTAATGTACGAATAATAAATTGTTGGTCTATTAAGTCAAAATCAGATCACAAAATTTCCTTAACAACAGTAATGCTATAGGGAGGCTGAACAATGCCAACAGAGTTCAGTAACATTCATGTTAATATATAGTAACATTCATGTTACTATATGATTGAAGTTACAATTAGGGTGGTGACTGCATATTGGCGTAACTGTATTTTGCTGTGGTGAACCAACCAAGCATCGCTCCTCCTGGTTTCCTGGAACTAGGGCATCAACTTTCGGTCCCCGGAGACAGGGCGATGTCTCCGGAGCTCGCCTCCCCCCCCCCCCCCCCCCCCCCTTTCCAATCCTCTCTCCATCGGCCTGCTCCCCTCCTTCCCTTCCCACCTCCTATTTTTCCCCATCCATCCACCTGCCTTTCTCCCAGTCAATCAACCCAGCCGGTTCTCCAAACCCATCCCGCTCTTCCCCTCCCAGCTCCACCCCCAGCTCCTCTAGCAAGTCAGCAACCCCTTCCCTCTCACCCACCTCCTCCCAACCATCCCTCGAGTCAGCCCCATCCCCTTAGCCTCTCTCTCGCCTCTAATTTTCAAACTTCCCTTATTTCCGCCCACTCTCTCTCCTTAGTAGGACCCCTTCCGAGGACCTCCCAGCCTCCAAACCAGACCCCAGTTTCGTTTCCCCCTCCATCCTTTTCTACCCTTACCCCAGCAGCTCCCAACCTTCCCCTCCCCCCGTCCAACCCAGCTCCCTTAGCAGGTTTCCCCCCTTTTCTCAATCACCATCCGGAACAGGTTATGGGCCTTTCGTCCTTCCCTCCCATGCCTAATTCAGCACCCCTCCATCTAGCTCCCCAGCTCCTACGCCAACCTCTTCTCTGTCCCAAGCCCCTCCCTTTCCTTCCCTTCTTTTCCCCCCACCACTTGGTCAAACGGCCAGCCATCCCTGACCATCCCCCATTCCATGCTTTCCTCTAGCAAGGAATCTTTCTCTTTTGCAGTTATAGGTAAATTTGCTGGTAAGCGTCCTTCCCTTGAGTGGGTTGAAGCTCAGGCCAAGCGTTGGCCCCTCTCCAGGCCCTGCCTGGTCTCCCTCACCATCAAAGGTAATTTCATTTTTCGCCTCAATTCTCCTGCAGATAAATCCTTCCTCCTTGGTCTCTCACCCATGGTCATAGCTAGAAGGAAAATCTTCTTCCTCTCCTGGTCTCCTGGTCAAGATGAATCAATCTGGCCATCTTTTGCCCCAGTCTGGGTGAGGCTTTCAGGGCTCCCCTACCACTGCTGGAGTCAGCATATCATTCTCTCCCTAGCTTCTGCCATTGGACAACCAATCAAACTCGATGACATTACCTCTACCCAAAGGATCCTTACCTTTGCTAGAGTCCTGGTTAATCTAGACCTCTCCAAACCTAAACCCCTCTCCATCCTTGCTGTCCTGCAAGGTGAAAGTGACCAGGTCATTTCTCTAACTTATGAAAATTGTCCCTATTCCCTTTGCTTCCAACCCGGGCACTCCCATCTCACTTGCAAATTGGCTTCTCTTCCTTCCAACGAGGCCAACTCTCAACCTCCCCTCAACCTCTCAGGTCCAAGCTCTCAATCCACCAATCCTCCTCCTTTAACCTCAGCCACCCTGCCTCAAGCCTTCTCTGTCTCCTCAACCACCAAAGCCTCCAATTCTTCTAGCTCCCTTCCTCCAGAGCAACTTAACCCCCTCCCTCAATCTACTACCAAGTCAATAATTCCTCTAACCTCTTCTCAGCCTCCCCTCCCCAAACCTTCCCTCACTGATCTTCCTTATGATGTTGTCTCTATTATTCTTGAAAAATCCACTTCTCCTTCAATAGACATCTCCAATCCCTTTGACATCTTAGAAAACTACTCCATTCTAGACCCTGTTTCCAATCCTACCATTTATGGTCGCAACCTTCTCTCCCTCTCAGATGGTAGGCCTTCCTCCCCTCCCCTCCCCCCGGTTTTGACCTTCCCTTAGGATCCCCCTGTCTGTCCTCCTCTACCATCAAAGCACCCCCTGCAACTCTTCCTCAGTCTTCCCCAATCCCCCCCCCCTAGATAACACTGTCCCTTCCACTCAAGCTAATCCCGGATCCTCTTCCCCTGCTCCTCCTCTCCTGGCAACCCCTATCACCTCCTCTCTCACAGCCTCTACTCCTATAGCAGATCCCTCTCAGGCAAAGTCTCTTAAGAATCCCATGGCACACCACCGCAGACTACCACCCACAGGCAAAGCGAAGCTCCCCAGCTCTGCCCCTGGTTCTGGCCCAATTACTAGGAGGTCTAGATGCAAACGCACCTCCCCCCCTCTCCCCCATCCATGTTAAAGGTTCTTTACTGGAACTGTAGGGGAATTGCCAACTCCCCTACCATTAGAGCCTTGGCTAACCTGATCCGTAACCATCACCCTGACTTGATTTTCATCTCAGAACCAATGTCTTCCTTCTCTTCTACCCAAGCTCTTGGTCTATCTACTTATTGCTTCGACACCTTCCACTCTAACCTTCCTTCCCCTGTCTCCCCTAACCTCTAGTGCTTTTCCAAGTCCTCCCATCCTCTCTCTGCCTCTGTTGCTAATGCTTCTTCTCAACATCTTACCCTGTCCCTCTCTAACCAAACTTCTGGCCTCTCATACCTCATTACTGGAGTTTATGACTCCACCAACCCCTCTCATAGGAAAGATCTCTGGCAATCTCTTATTCATATCTCCTCTAACAACTTGCCTTGGTGTGTCCTTGGTGATTTTAATGTTATTTTAGCCCATAAGGAGAAACTTAGCCTTCGCCAAGCAACCCCCTCCTCTCTCAAAGATTTCCAATCCACTGTCCTGTTAGCTGGCCTTTCCAATACTAGCTCCACAGGTAGTCAATTTACTTGGTCCAACAATAGGCAAGGCCTATCCTATGTAGCAGCCAAACTAGACAGAGCTCTAGTCAACACTCAATGGTTAGCTACCTTTCCAGACCCAATAGCCCACATCTTGCCTAGGCTTTCATCCGATCACAGCCCCCTTTTACTAACCCATTCCCACCCCTCTCCAGCCCACTCAACCCCCTTTAAGTTTGAAAATAAATGGCTCCAGCATCCTTCTTTCCTGGATTTGGTCAAATCTAGTTGGGAAGTCTCAGTTGTAGGGAATCCTCAGTTTGTTCTAGCCCACAAGCTCAAAGCTCTCAAGATTGCCCTTAAGTCCTGGAGCAAGAACATCTTTGGCCAAGTTCACCAGAACATCATTGCAGCAGAAGCCTCAATCGTTAGATGTCAATCAAACCTGGACTCCTCCCCCTCTGAATCCCTTAGGAAAGACCTTCTTGAAGCTAAACTTCATCTCCATGAAACTCTCAAAGCCCAGGAAATTCATTGGAAGCAGAGATCTAGAATCTCTTGGCTTAAAGAAGGTGACAAGAACACCAAATTCTTCCACCATTCAGCTAAAGCAAGGGGTGCTTTCAACAGTATCAACCAAATCACTGCCAATGGTTGCCTCACAGCAGACCCCTCTATCAAGACCAAGCTGTCCAATTCTACTCCTCCCTCTTCAAACCTCATGCCAGTCATCTCCATCCCATTCTCTTTCAATCAGACAGTCCTAAGGTTACAGACTCAGAGAACTCTTCTCTTGTCTCTATTCCCTCAGATTCAGAAGTCAAAAAGGCAGTTTTTTCCCTTAAGAAAAATAGCTCTCCAGGCCTAGACGGTTTTAATGGCTGTTTCTACACCAACACCTGGGACATCATAGGGAAAACAGTTACCTCAGCAGTGCAACATTTCTTTCAATAAAAAAAAATCCTGCGAGCTTCCAATGCTTTCTTTCTTTCTCTCATCCCAAAATCTAATTCCCCTACCACCTTTGCAGATTTTAGGCCTATTAGTCTTCTTAATTTTTCTTACAAAATCATATCTAAAATCCTAGCTTCTAGGCTTTCCATCCTTCTTCCCAACCTGATTTCCCCTAACCAAGCAGCCTTCATCCAAGGCAGATCAATCCATCATCACTCAGCCCTTACCTTTGAGCTCTTCCAAAAACTTAAATCCAAGACTAGAAAAGGCTCTCTTTGCCTTAAACTAGACATCTCCAAAGCCTTTGACAAGCTCAATTGGACCTTCCTCTTCTCAGCCCTTAGATTCTTCAATTTCTCTGAAGATCTGATTTCTCTCTTTAAGGAATGCATCAGCACATCCAAATGCTCTGTGTTAATCAACCGATCTCCTCATGACTTTTTTGGTTCTTCCTGTGGGTTGAGACAGGGAGACCCCTTATCTCCCTACCTTTTCATTATTGCAGAGGAAATTCTCAGTCTCCATCTCCACAACCTCCATTCCCAAGGCATCATCCTCCCCCTCTCCCCTATCCCCCTCACCCCTTGCCACCTCCTCTATGCTGATGATATAATCATCTTTATGCAAGGTACAACCTCTGGAGTTCTAGCCCTCCAAGACCTCCTAGACATTTACCAATCCTCCTCTGGCCAACACATCAACCTTCTCAAGAGCCATCTCTTCTTAGGCAATTGTGGCAATAGAAGGAAAGCTAGGATTTGCTCTATTCTTGGTCTTCAAGAGCATCAACCTCAACTCAAATATCTGGGCTTTCCTATAGTGTTAGGCACTCCGAAGCGTCTTCATTTCCTCCCCCTGCTAGATGCCATTAATGCCAAACTTTCAGCTTGGAAAGCCAAAACTCTTTCTTTTGCAGGCCGGCTTATCCTTATCAAACATGTTCTATCCAGCATCCCTATGCACATAGCCTCCATCCTTCCCCTCTCTAGCTCCATCTGTAAAGATATAGAACGTCTTATGAGACACTTTCTCTGGTCAGGTAACTCTTCTTCTTCCAAACTTCACTATGTAAACTGGTCTCAGGTTACTCTTCCAAAGCTGGAAGGGGGTCTTGGAATCAGACGCATTTCCGAAGTTAACAATGCATCTCTTATTAAGCTGGGATGGCAAGCTTCCACTTCAAATTCCTTATGGTCCTCATCGTTCAAGAATCTCTACTTCAAGTTCAAGAACATCTGGGACTCAGCCAACACCTCCTATGGTTCTTGCATCTGGAACAGAATTCGTCGTCTTGCTCCTCACATTCACCAAGGCAGCGCTTGGGTCTTTGGCAATGGTGAAGATATTAACATTTGGCATGATATTTGGTATGGTGATAAGGCCCTTTCAGCAGTCTTCCCCAACATGGCTTTCCCACAGAACCAAAGCCTTGCTTCCCTTTTCCATTCAGGCTCTTGGCATCTCCCATTGCAAATGCCTACTGCAGTTCAAGATTGGCTCTCCTCAGCCACCTCTCTCCTCTCTCCCAGCCCCTCTGCTAGAGATATCCTCACCTGGAAAGCTACTTCCAATGGCCAACTCACCCAAAATAGTGCTTGGAATACAATCAGATCGAGAGGTGTCAATCTCCAGTGGACTTCTCTGATATGGAATGGCATATCTCTCCCTAGAATCAGTTGCTTTGGCTGGCGCCTCATGCTCAACAGAACTCCTCACTACAACAGATTACACCTTCAGCGACGTTTTTTTTCGTTGCTAAAAGTCCAAAAAACGTCGGTAAAGGTTTTACCGACGTTTTTTTTTTCGTCGGTCAGTCGTCGGCAAAAAAATGTCAAGAAAATACCTTACCGACGAATTAATTTTTCGTCGGTAAAATTATGATTTTCACCGACGTCTTTTTATTTTTTACCGACGTTTTTTTTCGTCGGTAAAATTAATAAGAAAAATAAAAAATAAATTAATATAATTTACCGACGTTTTTTTTCGTCGGTATTATTAAAAAAACAAAAATAAAAATATTTTACCGACGTTTTTTGTGCGTCGGTAAAAATAAAAGAAAAATAAAAAAAATAAAAATACCATTACCGACGTTTTTTTTCGTCAGTATTATTAAAAAAATAAAAATAAAAACATCTTACCGACGTTTTTTGTGCGTCGGTAAAATCAAAGAAAAATAAAAAAAATAAAAATATAATTACCGACGTTTTTTTTCGTCGGTATTATTAAAAAAATAAAAATAAAAATATGTTACCGACGTTTTTTGTGCGTCGGTAAAAATAAAAGAAATATAAAAAAAATAAAAATACAATTACTGACGTTTTTTTTCGTCGGTATTATTAAAAAATAAAAATAAAAATATTTTACCGACGTTTTTTGTGCGTCGGTAAAAATAAAAGAAATATAAAAAAAAAATACAATTACCGACGTTTTTTTTCGTCGGTGAAAGTATATAATTTTTTTTAAAATCAACATTTTAGTTTTTTGTTTAAATTTTCCTGTAAACCTGCTTATACACCTGTAATAAAAAATAAAATTACTCATACTACAATCAATAATACATCCAAACAAAATCATCCCCATTCTGCATCAAATCATTCATCTCCTTAAATAAACAGTATAATTAATAAACATACAGTCGAATAAAAATGTCTAAATTAATAAAAATACAGTCGAATAAAAATGTCCAATGTACATATACAAATAAACTAAAAACAACAAGACAACACCAAAGTCTGCATCCAATCAGAAAGCCTCCATCAATCTGCAATGACAAAAACAAAAACAAAATTAGTATCTCTTCAATTAATGAAATTATAAATGAAAGATATACATAAATTATAAAATGTGTAAGGTTGGCATGAATATACTCAAATTGGTGAGCCTTAAAATGAGTATGATATAAACATTGGAAACAGCAATTAGAAATAAAATTTCAAGCTCTCCAGATCTCAAGCTATAGATCCTCTTTGATAAGGGACTGTAATTCTTTATTTATTTGTTTGTTTATTTAAATATTAGAGTTGGAATACACAAGGATCTTGAATCATCCGGTTTTTTTTTTTCCAGATTGGAGACTGAGTATTCCGCTAATTGGACACTGATTGATATCCTTAAGTGGAACCCAGATCCGAGTCATAAATGGTTGGCAAAAATAAAAGAAGCTTAGTTGTTCATCTGTTCTTGTATTGACCATGTTGCAGATGGCCACTGTACAATAAATTCTCCAATGAGAGAGAGTAATTTAAGTTGATGTGCTGTTTGAAAACTGAATCATCAATTGTCAATCGATTTAATATACATGGTGGCCGAAATTGGATTTGCAATGGTAAGAGGTGCCATGGGATGGAGTATAGCCACAGCTTCATGATTAAACACATCTCTTAAATTTCTATGTGCATGATAATACAGAACATGAGGGCAGCAGCTGCGCCTGTCATAGCTGGGTGTGTTGTAAGAGTGTAGTGAGAGATTACTTCATT
Source organism: Cinnamomum chago (assembly GCA_038049695.1). Classification (NCBI taxonomy): domain Eukaryota; kingdom Viridiplantae; phylum Streptophyta; class Magnoliopsida; order Laurales; family Lauraceae; genus Cinnamomum; species Cinnamomum chago. The sequence goes on from CP142458.1 coordinate 39,960,869, forward strand.
TGTTCTGAAATTTAAACAGTATGAACCAGAGTATCATATGGAAAAGGGGAAGGGGAAGCAACTCCTTTGGAAGGAGAGGGCTACAATAACAGAATAGTGGAGAAATCCAAGGCAGTTGTGATTCCAAATTAGTATGCAGACAAAAATATCTCTGTAGCATTGCCTCTCTGGATATGCTATCTGTTGCTGAATATCTGATATCTCATCCTTCACATAGCTTAAACAAGAAAAAAACAGTATCTGAGACCTTCCAATTACTGAATGAAGCCTAAAGAAGAATGATACACAGAAAAAAGATTTTTAGAGTACAAAATTCTTTTCATTCATACTTCCACTTCCATCCATACAAAGTTTGTAGTCTTCATTTATCAAGCTCCAGCAGCTGCTTCCTTTGAAATCAGATTAATCCCACGAACCCAAAGCTCCAACCAAGCAGTGCAATCAGCCTCAAAACGTGCCGGTCCCCAATTTTTTCGGTCGCCGATTCCCGTTCCGGACCCCCGGGGGGCCGTTTTCGAGCCTAAGTGTTGGAAAAGAGTCGGTTTCCGGCTCTAATTCCCTAACCGTGAGTCCAATCTGCGAGCCGTCAGTTCCTACAGGTTACTCTACCCCCGTGTAAACCGTCCGTGACGGTCCACGAATTTTCCGGTCGCCGATTCCCGTTCCGGACCCCCGGGGGGCCGTTTTCGAGCCTAAGTGTTGGAAAATAGTCGGTTTTCGGCTCTAATTCCCTAACCGTGAGTCCAATCTGCGAGCCGTCAGTTCCTACAGGTTACTCTACCCCCGTGCGAACCGTTCGTGCTAGTTTCCGATTTGTTTGGTCGCCGATTCGCGTTCCGGACCCCCGGGGGCCCGTTTTCGAGCCTAAGTGTTGGAAAAGAGTCGGTTTCCGGCTCTAATTCCCTAATCGTGAGTCCAATCTGCGAGCCGTCAGTTCCTACAGGTTACTCTATCCCCGTGCGAACCTTCCGTGCCGGTCCCCGATTTTTTCGGTCGCCGATTCCCGTTCCGGACCCCCGGGGGGCCGTTTTCGAGCCAAAGTGTTGGAAAAGAGTCGGTTTCCAGCTCTAATTCCCTAACCGTGAGTCCAATCTGCGAGCCGTCAGTTCCTACAGGTTACTCTACCCCCGTGTAAACCATCCGTGCCAGTCCCCAAATTTTCCGGTCGCCGATTCCCGTTCCGGATCCCCGGGGGGCCGTTTTCGAGCCTAAGTGTTGGAAAAGAGTCGGTTTCCGGCTCTAATTCCCTAATCGTGAGTCCAATCTACGAGCCGTCAGTTCCTACAGGTTACTCTATCCCCGTACGAACCTTCCGTGCCGGTCCCCGATTTTTTCGGTCGCCGATTCCCGTTCCGGACCCCCGGGGGGCCGTTTTCGAGCCTAAGTGTTGGAAAAGAGTCGGTTTCCAGCTCTAATTCCCTAACCGTGAGTCCAATCTGCGAGCCGTCAGTTCCTACAGGTTACTCTACCCCCGCGTAAACTATCCGTGCTAGTCCCCGAATTTTCCGGTCGCCGATTCCCGTTCCGGACCCCCGGGGGGCCGTTTTCGAGCCTAAGTGTTGGAAAAGAGTCGGTTTCCGGCTCTAATTCCCTAATCGTGAGTCCAATCTGCGAGCCGTCAGTTCCTACAGGTTACTCTACCCCCGTGCGAACCGTCCGTGCCGGTCCCCGATTTTTTCGGTCGTCGATTCCCGTTCCGGACCCCCGGGGGGCCGTTTTCAAGCCTAAGTGTTGGAAAAGAGTCGGTTTCCAGCTCTAATTCCCTAACCGTGAGTCCAATCTGCGAGCCGTCAGTTCCTACAGGTTACTCTACCCCCGTGTAAACCATCCGTGCCAGTCCCCGAATTTTCCGGTCTCCGATTCCCCTTCCGGACCCCCGGGGGGCCGTTTTCGAGCCTAAGTGTTGGAAAACAGTCGGTTTTCGGCTCTAATTCCCTAACCGTGAGTCCAATCTGCGAGCCGTCAGTTCCTACAGATTACTCTACCCCCGTGCAAACCGTCTGTGCCGGTCCCCGATTTTTTCGGTCGCCGATTCGCGTTCCGGACCCCCGGGTGGCCGTTTTCGAGCCTAAGTGTTGGAAAAGAGTCCGTTTTCGGCTCTAATTCCGTAACCGTGAGTCCAATCTGCGAGCCGTCAGTTCCTACAGGTTACTCTACCCCCGTGCGAACCGTCCGTGCCAGGTCCCGATTTTTTCGGTCGCCGATTGGTGTTCCGGACCCCCGGGGGGCCGTTTTCGAGCCTAAGTGTTGGAAAAGAGTCGGTTTCCGGCTCTAATTCCCTAATCGTGAGTCCAATCTGCGAGCCGTCAGTTCCTACAGGTTACTCTATCCCCGTGCGAACCTTCCGTGCCGGTCCCTGATTTTTTCGGTCGCCGATTCCCGTTCCGGACCCCCGGGGGCCCGTTTTCGAGCCTAAGTGTTGGAAAAGAGTCGGTTTCCAGCTCTAATTCCGTAACAGTGAGTCCAATCTGCGAGCCGTCTGTTCCTACAGGTTACTCTACCCCCGTGCGAACCGTCCATGCCGGTCCCCGATTTTTTCGGTCGCCGATTCCCGTTCCGGACCCCCGGGGGCCCGTTTTCGAGCCTAAGTGTTGGAAAAGAGTCGGTTTCCGGCTCTAATTCCCTAACCGTAAGTCCAATCTGCGAGCCGTCAGTTCCTACATGTTACGATAATACAATCAAGGATGACAGGGATGCACAAGTAATTGTTGATGAGAGAGAGTATGATAATGCAATCAAGGATTACATAGATGAACGAGTATTTGTTGATGAGAAAGATTATGATAATGCAATCAAGGATGACATAGATGAACGAGTATTTGTTGATGAAAAAGATTATGATAATGCAATCAAGGATGACATAGATGAACGAGTATTTGTTGATGAGATAGATTATGATAATGCAATCAAGGATGACATAGATGAACGAGTATTCATTGATGAGAAAGATTATGATAATGCAATCAAGGATGACATAGATGAACGAGTATTTGTTGATGAGAAAGATTATGATAATGCAATCATACTGTGCAGTTAAAATTTGTTCAAATCCTACATTTTGAGTGTTTATAAATTAATAACACAAATGATATGTTATTTGTTCAAGAAAGTATTCTACTAACCAAAGAGTCGCATCATGATCCTCCAGGAGATGTGCCATCCCCAGCAGAAGTGCTCTCTCCCGTGGTGTCAAGAAAGGCGGCCGGATCTATTCCTGCCACAGCTGTCAGCCTTTGAACGAGGGCCTCAAGCTAGCGTGTCCTCCGGTCATGCTGAGCTAGCTGCTCAGCCTGTCTCCTACCCTGCTCAGCTAGCTGCCCAGCCTGCCTCCTACCCTGCTCAGCTAGCTGCTCGCGCAGGGCGACCACCTCAGGGTCCGGTGCCCGAGACTGTGTGGAAGAGGAAGAGGTCCTCGAGTATATCCCATACCCCTTTACGTAGCCTGACCTCTTCCCAAGCACATCAGCAGCAATCTGCTCCTCAGTCATCGGAGTGGTGATAGAGGGCTGCGACTGCTCCTCGGTCCGCTGCACCAAGGCCTCCTGCCATTTAAATCAATAAAGGATTTAGAATACTTCTATGACATTATACAATCAGTACTGATTTATTAGGAAACGTACATGTCTCTGTTGAGCCACCTCATTTACCCACTCATTACTCTTTCGTTTGCAGTGGGTGTCGCGGAAGAACTGAGTAATGGGCGGCGCTTGACCGGCATTCTGTGCCGCCTAAAATTTGAAATAGCTTTATATTAGATATGAACCCTGATACATATTGATAAATTAATAAACTTAATCAAGTTTCTTCATATGAATATAATCAATACCATCATAGACATCCTCGAGGCAAATGACCGGGAGCCACTCGTATGATTGTATGGCAGCTGGGCTCGACTCTCTTGAGCTTTCTTTGACTTTGCCTACATAGAAAAACAATAATACAATAGCATGAGTGTATTTAATCGTTACAAATAGAATTACATTGGATTATAATTAAGACATTTAGATAACATCCCCAGGTCACCTTCCAGGCTAGTGATTCCCAGCACTGCGAGATCATCTGCTGCCAGTCAGCTAGAGAACAACCCTCTGCCGGGTGGTCCTGGGGTCGGGGAACCCCCTGCTCCAAGAGGACCTGATAGTGAGTATGAAGCTCATACTTCCAGCCCCTATATAGGATCCCGCACTGCGGTCAATGTCCGTCCTAAGCTGCATATCACCCTCATAGTCCCCGATCTCAAAGAGTTGCTGCAATTAGGGGATAGCCATAGTAGTCATTAGTAATAACAAAATATAATCAGATATTGTAATGAGGAGCACAACTATAATAACTTTGGTTGATGTTTCTCGTTTCAGTTTACCTTGACTGCAGCGATGACGGCAAGCTTGATCCCACTGTCAAGCTTCTTCCAGCCATGAGGCCTGACTGGGGCAACCTCTCTAATGGCTAACCCAAGATGGTTAGCCAGTGATGGGGCATGTTCCCCCTCTGGCCTATGACTGGAGCTAGGGATCGGGACTGGGATGTTATGACCCAGCTGTCTCCTCAGCTTTGCCGCATTCTTCCCTCGCGTAGCACCCCTGGTACGGCCAAGAGTCTCAGCCGAGGCTGGGGCTGATGCTGTTAAGACGACAGTGCTAAATGAGTTAGTGAACACAAATGATATTTGAGGTGAACAAATCAGAAGAAAAAAAAAGTTATAGAACACAAATCTAAATATGAGGTGAACCATTCTACACTTTAAAAGGTTTTCCGATTTTCTCACCTACGCTGCTCCCGGTCGTATGATGACTCGCGGGAGGCTGGGACGGCTGGGCCTGGGTCGGCGGGGACTGTGTGGTCAAAGGCTCAATCGGCAGAGGCTGGGAGGCTGCCGATTCAGGGGTGCTCCCTGATCCTCCGGCCAGTGTAACCTCGAGAGCAGCTGGCAGAGGCTGGGTCGAGGGCTCAGGTCTGCTCTCCACAGGATCTAACCTGACTGCAGCTGCAACCTGCCGAGCACGTCTCGCCCTGTTTTCCCGAGGCATATCTGCAATCTGGATTAAAGCAAATTGACAAGGAAATTAAATAATTATTAACACAAAAAAATAATATTAGCAAAGTGAATGTCATCAATTTACATTAAATGGAAATGAAAATCATTTCGAGCCTCAGTGTCACATACAAGTTACTAGTATTTTCAAGTACACGTCATAGACATTATAAACGAAAGATTACCTCATCCGATTGAGACCATGATGTCTCGTCATCTACATCATCATCTTGGGGGGGAATGTAGTTCTCATCCTTATCACTCCCACTAACATTCCTCTTTCCCTGCTTGTTTGTCCCTTTAGCCGAATCGGATATAGTAACATTCCTCACATTACGTGTCTCTTGGGAAAACTCTGGATATTTCTTATCAAATTCTTTCCATTCCACTAAATCAGCCGGATGCCGCGCTATCCCATCATCAACGCGCTTATCACTATGCCATCTCATCTCTGTGGCTGTCTTCCTTGACGTATACAATCTGCGTAACCTCGGTATCAATGGGAAGTAACGGAGCACCTTATGAGGGATCTTCTTTCGCTTGCCATCATTGATCTTGTACCTAGGCTCTTCACATTCTGGACATTTTTCCAATTGAGCATTCTCCTTCCAATACAACACACAATTGTGTTTGCAGGCATCTATGTTCTTGTATCCCATGCCCAAGTCATGCAATAATTTCTTCACCTCGTAAATTGATGCCGGCACCACATGACCTTCGGGTAAGAAGTCCTTAAAAATCTACAGGACCTTGTCGAACGACTTATTGCTACACCCACTTTCTACCTTCACGTGCAGTATCTTGATGACAAACGATAACATAGTATCTGAGCTTTTGCATCCTGGGTAAAGGCCTCGCTGAGAAGCATTCAACAAAATTTCAAAATCATCCCTCTCTTGAGTATCTTCCTCCAAGTAAGTTCCCCTACGATGATCATCTATCAACTCATTGTACTCATCTTGATTATCTTCTGATTCATCATCGCTCTCATCCGAATCATCGGGTTGAACTATGGGTTCCCCGTGATATATCCACCGTAGATAATGGACCATCATTCCTTTAATGTGCAGATGACTTCTCACGGTTACATAGTCATGCTTCCGATGGTTACAACAATCGTTACACGGGCAGTTAATCAACACTGCCCCGCCCGAATTCGCCTTTGCAAAATCAATAAATGAGTTTACCCCAGCTATGTACTCCGCACTAAATCGGTTCCGATAATGTAATATCCAACTCCTGTCCATATCTGACCAAATCACAAGTAATTAGCAATTAGCAATTAGCAATTATATAATGTCCACTATTTTGTTCTCTTTCAATACAAGGTCCATGACAGCCCTTTTTGGAAAGAATCAATAAATAAAGAAAGAAAATAAAGAAATGAATTGGATACCTAAGGGCCTATTTGGTTAGAAGAATTGTGAGGATTCTTGTTCGAGGGAATTCTGAGAATTTCAAATGCAGTCTCTAAAGTAGAATTTCAAATACTAATGCAACTCAACCCCCTATAAGATTAAAAGAGTTTTTTCAAGTGAATGACTGGAGTCTAACTAAATAGGCGGGCGTGTCTGGCAATTTACTAATAAAATTAAAGTGAAGTAAACCCTCCATTATTAAAGAAAAAATAAGGGGTCATATCAAAATTATATAAATTCAAAACTCCCTCCTTTTTTAAAATAAAAGTCGAAAAACAACCTCATTTCTCCACTAAATAACAAAAAAAATCCTCTTTTTACACAAAAAGTAAAAAATATTCACAATCCAACACTAAAAAACAAAAGGCCATCATAACACCATATATTTTATTCTCTCTTAATTTGATGCTTCACCTCACTTTACTTTTATTCACCATGCATCCAAACACGAGATGATCACGGATAATGTTGGTAATAACGTTATTTGGGGGTCGGTTAACCTAGTAATAACTAAAAAATAAACAAAAATAAAGAAATCAGCCCCATCGGAGGCCAACACGCTCTTCGTTGACTGATGATGGCAGAAGTATCACACATGGATCAAATCCGGAGTCTTTTGGTTTAAACTACTGAAGGCCATGCCATCTTCCAAGGCCCATTTGAGATTCTTAGATTGTCCATTCAAATTGATTGCTTGGGTTCCTAAACGAATCTTTCAAAGAATAGCTTGTACACATTTTCAACACTTAGGGCTATCACAAACACTTTGGGGCCATAGCCAGTTACCCAACCCTAGTTTCCATTCATTAGATTGATTTTAATGGTGAACTGGTGATCATAAAGAATATTAATGTATGATAAGAAGGTTAATCAGATCATGGCACTAGCCTAATATAATCCTTCCTAATCTAAGACGAACTCATCTTTTTAACATATCCAACATTCTTAACATATGACAGTCTCCATCATGTGGCACATAGTCAGCTATATATGATTTTGTTAAGGAGGGTTTTGCAAGAGAATCTAATTAACAATGCCTCCAAAAGTCTCATCACAAGAACTCCACATCCCTCTAATCCCCACTGATCAGAGCCAGGATCCTAGTCCAAATATTTGACCTTATATAAGCCAAACTAATCTCCTGGAATTAACCAACTTCTATCAAATGGCAATGAGGAATAGAACTGTATATGGCACCTGAGACTTTTACAATTGCAATAGAGAAATGACCTTATTGTATTGTAATGATAGTATTGAAAATTTTTCATTTCATGCAAACAAAATGTGAATTGAGAATAATGTGGCCATTAAACAAATATTTGGTAACCCACAACTATTTAATTAGGTGGGAGTACTTTCAAGGCACCTTCCAAGCACATGGGGTTTGGAGATGCTCCAACGATGTTGGTGTGGAGTTGTATCAGAACTAGTTACTACTCTTAGAATGTTTATATCAAGGGCCTAAAATTAATCATTTTAAAGATAAGATTCACACAAATAAATTTAGGGATTTGGAAATGGTGGAGTTCACCAAGAGCTTATATAAGCTCTTTTTTAACAGAGAACAGGACCATAGACCGCTCCTGCTGCTTCATGGAAGGTTCAAACTGGTTTTGGTTCCAACATTGCATACCTATGGATGTCAACCAAAGACCATTCACCCACAGGAGAGAACATTTTTGTGGGAGCTATTCTTTTTCCTATTAAGATAATTTTAGCAAGGCACATCCACAATCAAACATCTTAATGATTACCAAACATTAAAAACCCAACGACCAATTTAATTCAAGAACAGAAGACATCACCCAAAAACAAAAAGAAAACCTGGCTCATTAGAATCAAGCATAAGGCTCAAACCCAGAGGCTACAACACATTGAATTCACGCGTTAAACAAACAAAAAACCAACAAACAAATCACCCTTAAAGACACCCAGCAAACCAAACCCAACAACAAACTCCGATTCAAAAGCATTAACAAGCATTCAGATAGAATGGAAGAATAGTAACAACCAAAGCAAAGAATGAAACCACCACCAAGGAAAATAAGAGAAAGGGGGAAACCCTTAGTCCAAACTTATACAAAATAACCAAATTAAAGGGAAAAAAGTAAAGAAAAACGATTATAAAATACAAACAACTAACCAGCAACAATCAATGGAAGAAGAAGATTTAGAAAAACAGAGAGCAGTTGCAGCAGATTTAGAAAAAAAAATGGGGGAAAACAATGGAAGAAGAAGAAGAAACTGTGTACCTGGCACAGGAGAAAGCGTGGGTGGGGCCTGGGCTCCGACTGGGCGTGGCACCGGCGACTGGTGAGTGGCGATCTGTTGGCAAGTGTGGTGATGGCTTCGCTGGACCTTGAGCAGAGCGAGAGAGAGAGCGAGAGAGAGAGAGAGAGAGAGAGAGAGCAGATTGAGAGCGAGAGAGAGATAATGTGCAGATCGAGAGAGAGAGAGAGAGAGCGAGAGAGAGAGAGAGAGAGAGAGAGCAGAGCGAGAGAGGGAGAGAGCGAGAGAGAGAGAGAGAGCAGAGCGAGAGAGAGCAGTGAGAGAGACAGACCAGAGAGATCGAGTGAGGGAGTGAGAGATCGCAGAGACCAGAGAGATAAAATGGAGCAGATCGCAGAGACCAGAGAGAAAAAGAGGGGAAAAGAGAGTGAGGGAAAAAGAGGGAAAAAGAGGGTTTGGTGGCGGGAGAGGGAAAAACGGACCTTCACCGACGTTTTCTTTTCGTCGGCAAATTATTTTTTTCGTCGGTAAAAATTAATAAACTTTTATTAATAAAAAATAAGTTAAAAATTAACAACTTTTACCGAAGTTTCTCATAAAACGTCGGTAAAATATTACCGACGCTAAATTTCGTCGGTAAAAAAAAAATTTCGTCGGTAAATATTAATAAATTTTATTAATAAAAAATAAGTTAAAAATTAACAAATTTTACCGACGTTTCTTATAAGACGTCGATAAAATATTACCGACGATAATTTTCGTCGGTAAAACATAAATTTCGTCGGTAAAATAAAAACATAAATAAAAAATAAATCCATTTTACCGACGTTTTATATTTCGTCGGCAAATAACAAATAAAACTAACTAGACTATTACCGACGTTCTTTTTCGTCGGCAAAAAGAAAATAGAAAATTAAATAAAAATGTAAAGTCTTTTACCGGTTTTTTTTTTTCATCGGCAAAAAGAAAACAGAAAAATAAACAAAAAAATGTAAAGAATTTTACCGACGTTTTTTTTCGTCGGTAAAATAAAATAGAAAAATAAATTAAAAATAGAAAGACTTTTACCGACGATAAAAAACGTCGGTAAAAGAAATAAAACGTCGCTAAAAGTTAATTTACCGACGTTTTCTAATTCGTCGGTAATTATCTTTGATTATTTGAACTTTGCCGACGTTTTTACTAAAAAACGTCGGTAAAAGTTGACTTTTACCGACGTTTTTATATAATCGTCGGTAAAAGTCATACTTTTACCGGCGTTTTTTAAAAGCGTCGCTAAAAAACGTCGCTAAAAGTGCATATTGTTGTAGTGCCTACAGAAGCCTACCTTCAGCGCATTGGCTTCTCTCTAGCATCAAGATGCAGCCTATGCTTCAAAGGCAATGACACAGTCAGCCACATCTTCTCCTGCTCGGTAGCCCAGTCCCTGTGGAGCTGGCTCCTCCACTCAGCCCAAGCTCAGCAACAGACTCCCAGCTCAGCTTCTTCTATCTGGCGTTCCCTCTCCAGAGGCAATGACTCTGCAGGGATTTCAATCATGGCAGCTATCTTTTTGACAGTGCTCTACAACCTCTGGAAGACCCAGAATGCAGCAATCTTCAACAATCAACATCTTCCTCTCAATCAGATTCTTAGCATCCTGCAAGATGATGTCAGAATCTCTCTCATGAAGATTTCAAAACCTTTTGGCAGCCTTCAACTAAGCTCCCTTCTCAGATCAATGAACTTCACAGGTCACTGATCTACCTCTTTTTGTAGCTTGTTTAGGCTCTTTTTGCTCTGTTTCTTTTTAATTTTTGCTTTCCTCCATTGCAGGAGGTCTATTCATTGTATTCTTTCTTTTGTTTCTTAATACAATTACCCTTTTATAAAAAAAAAAAGTTACAATTAGGGTCGTGTTATCAGTACAGTCATGTTACTATACTGACACTAATATTACTATAGTGAATTTTAGCATACAATTGCAAACCTTGAGACGTACATTATATAACATACACTTTAAATATTCAAAGTAATATAAAATCTTTGTGCTCAGTAACATATCTAATTTTACAAAATACAAAATAATAGTTTTTTTTCCAGTAACATCAACTTTCGAATGATTTTAGTGAAAATATGATCCACAAATTGAAAATTTACAAAATGACGAGTAGTAACACACAATCGACAGTTGAATTACGACACTCAACACCAATTGTGAACATCAAGACATCGAAATTTTGAACTCCATTTTTCGGTTCACGTACAGTAACATGAACTTTTTCTACAGTAACGTAACCAAAGAATACTCGATTGTCTTGCGCAACAAAAAATTCAACAAAATCGAAATCTATAACACTTTAATTTAGTACTAATGTATGAGTTCTCTTGAATCTTAGTTACAAAGTTAATTCCCACTTTGACAGAATTAAATCCCTAATTGTTATTACTTTTTTACTATATTACTATTTTTTTGTGAGTATGTTACTATTTTTTTTGTGACCATGTTACTGTCTTTGTTGAGTATCTTAATATTGTTATTTTTTAAATATTAATATTCAATATTAATATTTTGTCGATGGAGTCCAAAGTAAACTGAAATAGCAAATTGAAATTGTATTTTATGGAATGTAATGTGTTTGAAATTTGAATATGAACGGTTTTTTGGTAAATGTCAGTTTCTTAGTTTTCGGATAAGGAAACATCGTGACTTGGAAGATTGTAGCCGGATTTAAAGGCGATTATGAAGGAGATGTATATGACTAGTTATTGTGTCCATAAACGTCGTTTATAACATTCCTACAGGGAAGGGTTACAATAGTAAAATTGACAAAAAACGGACTTAAAACTAAATAAGTCTATATAGGGGGACCAACCTCCAAATTTCCCTAATATTAAACAAGTTTTCTTAATAGACTTATCACCAAATAAGTTTACAAAGGGAATCGGTATCCAAATTTTCCTATTATTTAATTACTGATTACACTCTATAATTTATTTTTATTTTTCATTTATATTTCTTTTACTATTTTTTATGTTTTAATTTTTGACAATTACACTCAGGGGTGATTTTTGTAGGGCTCATTAATAATGATAAAAAGAGTGATTGTTTTTTTTCCGATCGTCTGCAATTGCATGTAGTGCTAGGGTAAAATAACGTAGTTTGATCAGGTCCACATCGCATTAATTATAATTGAGTAGAGCCGTGATGTAATTGCCTTTAACAGTTCAAGCGACCAACCTCAATTAATATTCATTTACTTTCAAGTGGCACAAGCTCAATGAGGTAGCATTCATTAGTTAATGCACGTGTAGTAAGCTAGGTAATAGAAAAGACATTTCCAAAAATAAAAATGGTAGTTGTATTTAATTTGAAACCTAACTCCGTACACTTATTTTATTATAGTTTTGGGATAAAAAGGTAATGTTAAAGTTCACAATTTATCTGATAATTGTAGTGAATTAAGTCTCTATATTAGATTTAAAGAACATTACTCGTAGATAATAAGATCCATTATGTTTTTAATTTTTATTTATCTTAGTTCATTTCAAGCAGGTCATTTGGCTTTCTATAACAATGAGTTTGGATGTTGCTATATCAACAGAGATATTGCATCAAAAATTATAAGTTAAATTATATTTTTTTTTATGATATAACTCTGAGCCATTACCAATTTAAAATGCTGTAAATATTCATACAGGCAAAAAATTTTACGAGAGATATTGGATCAGGATGTGCCTATATATTGAATAAGCGGATAATTGGGTGTGGGTACCTTTTTTAGAACTTATTTGACTTTAAATACCACCTCCAAACTTATACTCCATTAAATTCTCTTTTTCATCAAATAATTGTCAATAAGTAGACATTTTAAAACATTTCAAATTCTTTTTGAAATGTACTCTATAATTGTCATTACCATAAATATTGTCTATCATTGTTAGTTTCAATGTTTTCAAATATAACAACTCTTAACTTGAAAATTGTGCATTGAGGATCAACAAGTGGACTGGGAATGATTAAAAATGTCTGCTCCAATCCCTAACCCCCAATTTCCTCCCCCCCCCCCCCTCCATTTCAGCGGCCATCATCGTCCCCAGTTTCCTCCCTTAGCTCCCCCTTCATCCTCCACCTCTCCCCTCTGCCTGCTTTCTGCTTCTGCCCCCGCTCCAGCTCCCTGCTTCTCTGCGCCAGTCTCAGCATCCCCATCCCCTCTTCTTTCCCAGCCTCCTTCTGCCTCTCATACGCTCTCTGCATCCCCCTATCTTCCACCTCATACCCCTTTCCAGCTCGGCGATTTCCCTCCCCTTCTCCCGTCTGATGGTGGTCCCCGGGCGCCTTCGTTCCAGCTTCAGGCTCCAGAGCAGCGCCTTCTACCTGCTTTGAATGAGGGATCCGCTTCGACTATGGTATCCCCCCCCCCCCTCTGTCCAACCTCGTATCTGGGACCATGCCAGCTAGAGCTCATGCTCAACCACCTAGCTAGTCTCCTCCACCCTACCACTGCTCAGGGTTCCTCCCCCTCTGTCTTTCCTTTTCACTTCCACCCTCTTCCACAGTCCCCTGCTCCCTCCTCCACCTCCATCCTCGTGGACCTTGAACCACCCCCTCCACCTCCCTTGAAGCCTCCCGACCCCACTCTTCCAACCAGTCAGCTTCCCTATCCGGATCAATTGCTCCTCAACCGTCAGCCAGCCCCCCCTCCCCCTAGTCAACCCCCTCTTGGCTATAATAATTGGTTAGACCTCTTCCAAGCTTCTAAACCCCTCCCCCCCTCCGATTATCCTCCCTCCTTCATCTCCGATGGCCAAATATGCATTAAAGTTCCCTCCTCCTTGATTGACCCTTGCAAGAACTCCTTTGCTAATGCAGCTATTGGGAGATTCCTAGGTAAAAGACCCACTGTGGAATGGCTGACTCAACAAGCCAACTCCAACTGGAACCTATCCAAACCTTGTTTGATCTCCCTAACTGATAAGGGCCATTTCATCTTCAGATTTAGCTCCAAGGATGACTTAGACATGGTCCTTAACAAATCCCCTGTTCAAATCCAATCCAAAAGGATGCATCTTCTTCCCTGGTCTCCTGGCCAAGGAGATCCTGTATGGCCCAACTTTCATCGTGTCTAGATTCGTCTTTATGGTATCCCCTTCCATTGCTGGAGCAGCAATATCCTCCTGTCCTTAGCTAACTCCATAGGCAAGCCCATCAAGCTGGACGACATTACTGCCTCCCAACGTATTCTCACCTTTGCTAGGATCTTAGTCAACCTGGACCTCTCTAAACCCAAACCTCACCAGATTAAGGTGGTTCTAGAAGGTGATTCGGAGGTCCTAGTTTCTATTACCTATGAGAACCTGCCCTGTTCCATATGCCAATCGACTGGGCACTCTGAGTCCTCCTGCAAATCTGGAAATCTGGATTCCCTCTCCTCTAAGCCTCTACCCCTATTCAGGGATGGTATCCTTGGCAAATCCCTTCTCAATCCCCCTGCTGTGGATCCTACTCTTATCCCAGAGTCCACTGACCCTAAGCCCTCCTCTGTTATCAGTCCTATAGGCCTCACATCCCCTTCAAACCACAGCCATTGCAACATCGTCCCAATCAATTCCAACACAGCAAGTACTTCCCAGGCTTTTCTCAGCTCTCCTCTGCCCTCCTTCACTCTAGGCCACTCTCCTCTGGAAGAGTTCCCAGAGGATTTCCCGCAGGACTCTTCGGATCCAATTCCTGTAGAAATCTCTAATCAATTCTCCATTTTGGAAGAATTCTCCTTCTCTGATCCTCTTGCAGGAACTACTCATCCCAATCTACCTCTCCCTGATGTCACTGTCAATAAGGCTCCCTCTCATCCCTCCCTTAACCTTGACCACCCCCTGCCTCCCGCTGGTCAAGGTGGTTCTGCCCCCTCCCCACAATCTCAGGCCTTGAAGCCCTCTACCCACTCTGATGGATTGGATTTGGTGATAGATCTCTCCCCCTACACTATGAAAAAAAAAGGCAGGAGGAAAAAACAACACCTCCCAGCTTCCTCATCTGGCCGTCCAAGTACTAGAAGCTTCAATGGTGGCCTCCCTCCCTCGTCTATTTCCCAATGATCAAAACCTTTTTTGGAATTGCAGAGGGATAGCTAACTCCCCTACAATCAGAGCCCTCCCCCACTTGATCTCCTCCCATCACCCAGACATCATCTTCCTCTCTGAACCAAAAACCCTTTGTCCCCCCTCTTCTATGAAGTCCACCTTTGGGTATGATGGCTTCCTCTCCAACAACCCGAATTCTTTAGGTTCGATTTGGTGTTTTTTCAAAGAAAACTCCAACTTCAACTTTTCTCTCCTTGAATCCTCAAACCAATTTCTTACTGTATCTTTCACCAACCCATCCAGTGGTAACCTTAATTTAATTTCTGGAGTTTATGGCTCTACAAATTATGTCAACAGAAGGGCCCTTTGGGACTACATTGTTTCCAAAGGCAATTCTAGTCTCCCTTGGTGTCTCTTAGGGGATTTCAACTCCACCCTTTCTGCTTCTGAAAAACTCAGCTTCCACCCTTCCCGTTTTGTTAATGATTTCCATCTGATGATGCTCTCCTCTGGTATGCAAGATATGGGGTATTCAAGCAACAAATTCACCTGGTCCAATAACCGCAGGGGCTCTGCCTATGTTGCAGCCAGGCTAGATAGAGCCATCTGCAACCCCCCTGGTTTGCAACCTTCTCTAACCCTCAATTATCCCACCTTCCCAAATACTCCTCTGACCATTGCCCTTTACTCCTGTCCCACCCCTAGAGGCTTCTCCTTGCCAATGTGCCTTTTAAGTTTGAATCCATGTGGATCCATCATCCATATTTTCTTAACCTGGTTGCCCATCACTGGAGTTCAGACTTATCTGGCCACTCCCAATTCACTCTAGCTCAAAACCTGAAAAATATGAAGAGTATCCTCAAGACTTGGAATAAGTCTGTTTTTGGGGACATAAATCTGAAAATTCTCCAAGCGGAATCTGATGTCCTTTCCATCCAAGAGCTCCTCGATGTTGGTCCGACTGACTCCCTCCATCAAGACCTCTCTGCAGCCAAATCTTCCCTACACAACTGGCTTCAAGTTCGGGAAACCCATTGGCGCCAAAAATCTAGATCCAGATGGCTGTGCGAAGGAGATAGGAATACATCTTTCTTCCATGCTTCTGCCAAATCTAGAGGAGTGATAAATCGCATCTCCAAGATTCTCTCCAATGGTAACTGGGTTGAGGATCCTAACCAAATACAGCTCCTAGCCATTGACTATTTCTCCTCAGTTGCTCAATCCCCCTATCTGTCCATGGATGAAAACCTGTTTCATGTTGCAAGCTCCAAAGTCTCCTCTGAGCAGAATGTGCTCCTGTGCTCCTGTCCAGCAGCTGAAGAGATCAAGCAAGCCGTCTTTGACCTCAACAAAAACAGTGCCCCAGGTCCTGATGGGTTTTCAGGTTCTTTCTTCACTTCAACATGGTCCGTTACAGGTGCCTCAGTGATCAGGGCTGTTCAACACTTTTTCTCTGCTAGGAAGCTTTACAAAGCAGCCAACACCTACCTCCTCACCCTCATCCCTAAGACTCCTTCCCCCAGCTCTTTTGAAGACTACAGACCTATAAGCCTTCTCAATTTCTCCTACAAAATCATCTCCAAAATCCTAGCCTCCAGGCTGGCTGGTATCCTCCCCACTATTATATCCCCCAACCAAGCTGCTTTTGTCAAGGGTAGATCCATTCATCATCATATAGCTTTGGCCCATGAACTCTTCCAAAAGCTCAACACTAAGATCAGTGGTGGAGCCTTATGTTTGCAGCTAGACATTACCAAAGCTTTTGACAAGCTCAACTGGACTTTCCTGCTCAAATCTCTTGCCTTTTTTGGCTTCTCTGAGCAATGGATATCCCTCATCAAAGAGTGCATCTCTACAGCTAAGGGTTCAGTGCTGATCAACAGATCCCCCTGTGGTTTCTTCCCTTCCTCCTGTGACCTCAGACAAGGGGATCCCCTATCCCCCTACCTATTCATAATTGCAGAGGAAATTCTCAGCCTTAACCTCCACAAGTTGATAGCCAGCGGCCTCATTTTCCCTCTTTCTAGAGTCCAATTCACCCCTTGCCATCTCTTCTACGCGGATGATATTCTTCTTTTTCTCAGAGGTTACAAGCCTAGCTTGACAGCTCTAAATCTGGTGCTTAGCTCCTACCAAAGCTGCTCAGGGCAGGTTATCAATTTAAGGAAAAGCAAGCTCTTCATTGGTAAATGTTCTGCTAGGAAAAGGAGTCAGATTCAGCAGCTGACTAATCTCCATGCTTCTCCCCTCTCCTCGATGTACCTTGGCGCCCCTCTAGTCCTTGGCACGCCAAAGAAGCATCACTTCACCCAGCTGATTGACAGATTCATCTCCAAGCTAGCTGGATGGAAATCTAAGCTCCTATCATTTGCTGGTCGTAGAATTCTCATCAGACATGTGCTGGGCAGCCTTGCCACCCACATAGCTTTGGTCTTTCCTATTCTTAAATCAGTGATCAACCACTTGGACCGTTTGATGAAGAATTTCCCGTGGTCAGCAGATCCCTCTCATCCCAAAAGGCACTATATCCGCTGGCAGGTGGTCTGCCTCCCCACAGATGAAGGTGGTTTGGGCATTAGACGTCTCCAGGAGCAAAACCAGGCCTCTTTTATTAAGCTTGGATGGCAGGCAGCCTCTTCTCAATCCCTCTGGGCTAATTGGATGAGAAGCAAGTATTTCCACAATTCTTCTCTCTGGAGTCCAACTTCCCTCAGAACTGGCTCGTGCATCTGGCGCCATATCAGGTTGGTGGCCCACTTCATCCACTCTGGGTCTAGATGGATCGTTGGTGATGGCTCTCTCGTTGATATTTGGCATGATAGTTGGACAGAGGACCATAGCCTGGCCTCTCTGTTCCCCTCTTTCTCTTTCCCTCTCAACCAGAGAATCTGCTCTCTCTTTCTAGCCGATAGATGGATGATCCCTGAAGATATTCCCCTGGATGCTGCTGACCTCCTCAGGCTGAAGCTCCAGGACTTAGCCATCCATCAGGACTCTGTAGACCTCATTAGCTGGAAATCCCATCCTGGTAAGGATCTTCAGTTCAAAGAAGCCCGGGACCTCCTTCGTTCCAGAGATTTGAAAGCTGATTGGGCGCCCCTAATCTGGAACTCCATTCTGGCCCCCAGAATTTCTTTCTTTGCTTGGAGGCTCATGCACAGCAAAACCCCCACTCTGGATTGGCTTCAGTCTGTTGGTTTCAGCCTTGCAAATCGTTGTTGTCTCTGCAAGTCTAGCCTGGAATCTGTTCTCCACCTCTTCTTCCACTGTCATTTTGCTGCTGGCATTTGGTCTTGGACTCTCCAAGGTGCTGGTGTTACAGCCTCCCTCCACCCTTCCCCCTCGTGGATCTGGCATCACCTCTCGGCAAATTGTGGCAAGCTGGCGACTCAGGGGGTTGTTGCAATCTTCCTCTCCACAATCTACATCATTTGGAAATGCAGAAATGATCAAATATTCAGGAATTCCAATGTCTCCCAGTTGAAGGCTAAAAGTCTCCTTGCTGAGCTCATCTCTTCTTCTCTAAGGAAGCTTGTCAAACCTTTCTCAGGCAGATCCATCTTTGAATTTTACAGGTTCCTTAACATTCCCCTGCCCAATTAGATTGATGGAATGGTTTTTTGTTTCTGTTTTCTCTATGTTGTATTCTCTTTGATCTCTGTTTTTTGTTTTTCTCTTTTGTAATCCCTTTGGCTGTTTCCCTGGGGGCTTTTTGCCTGTATTTTTTCTTCTTCCTCCTTTAATACAATTGCCTTTTAGCAAAAAAAAACTTGAAAATTGTGCTAACATTAAAATTATTTTCCTATCATAGATATATATACATATTGTAATATTAAATAGTAACATGCTCAACAAAAAAAATTGTAATATCAAATAGTAACATGTTCAACAAAAAAATAGTAACATGCTCAATAAAAAATTTAATTATTGTCGTAGATTGACACCATATGTGAGTATTTATTCTGTTGTGGGAGTGTCACTTTATTACAATGATTAAATTTATAATTAAGTTTTTATTGAACATGTTACTGTTAGATATTATTATTTTTTTATTGAGCATGTTACTGTTTGATGTTACTATTTTTTTGTTAAGCGTGTTACTGTTTAATGTTACTATATATATCTATATATATATATATATATATATATATATATAACAGAAACATAATTTTAATGCTAGCACAATTTCCAAGTTAGAAGTTGTTTATACTAAAACAATTCTCAATTTAGGAGTTGTTAGTTTTTTCAAACAAAATTTGATTAAATATAACTATTGAGGGTATTTTGGACAATGGAGATCAAAATAGACTTATCTCCAAACAAATTTTTTGAGTGTACTTTAGTTCAAATAAGTCTACAAAAAGATACCAGCCAGCCTCCGAAGGACCCTTGAATAAGACCCATCAGTACAATTACACCCCTCAATTGAGATCAATTCCAATGCATTCATTTTATATTATTTTTATAGAAATAAATATTTATTATTTATGACTTAAAAAAGTTAAGAAAAAAGACAAAGATTACATAAATCTGACTAAGTAATGCCACTTTGGGGACATAATGACTTAAACCGCTTCTATTGTTTTTAGGTAACGATGTGAGTTTGAATGTTTTTTTCAATATAAAAGAAGAGCTTTTATCTTAAGAACATATGTTTATGAATTAATTTATGTTGAATTTTCTTCGTAGGAATAGGTAACTTAGTATAAGCATGAGCTACGTGATTTGAATAAATCTCATTATAAAAAATAGTCACTCACTCGATGAAACCATATATGAAAAAAAATAGCTTTCACTAAATGCCAATATCAAGTGGGCCACTTAAATTCATCGGTAATGAAATTAAAAATCGTCACCGTACAATCCAAAAAATAAATATCCAAATACTAAAGAAAAAAAAATAGTTATCATGATCAAATTAATTTTTCGCACTGAACACAAAACTGTCTAGGGGAAAGTGAACACTGTAATCATAATAGTTACCACTAACAACTATTCGTTTCTAGTCCGTGCGAATTCGATAAAACAAAGAGACTACAATAGATAGTGCATGCTATTTCGATTAACAAATAGACCACAAAATGGTTCTCAATACCATAGAAAAAGTATACGTGAATGCAATTTCAATTAGTTAACACTAAATCATAACAAAATGGGATGATATTCATAATCTACACATGATTCATTCATAATCAACTATGCAGGTAGACCTTTTGAGCAATCAAAATATGATATTTTAACTCATCTTAGTGCTTATATTTATTGCATATTATAATCCATGGCTATTTCAAAAAATTAGTTACAAACATAACATCAATTGGGATTGTCAAACCACTGCAATCCTATCTTATAAAAGGGACAAATCCAACTTGCAGATCACTGCCAAAATCTCACCCAAATAGGACTCTTAAGCAACAAAAAATAAGCACGTCCAAAATCAAATCTTTCCATTGATACATAACAAATGTACTGCAGAATATCTACAATAGGAGAAAAGAACAATACCTTCCGGTGTATTGGTTTAGATGATACCATCCACGACTTCAGCCACATCAACTGTATTCATCTATAAATTCATGTCAAAGCAATCATTTTAAAACCCAAAACCACTCCATCCATAAATTGAATAAACTATAAACTAATTGGATCAACTATTTGCAAAAAATGGTAAGAAGACAATGGTAAAATTAAATAAGCCCCCAACAATTTTTTTTTTGAAAAACCTGGAATGATTTTTAGAAATACCCTAAGATGAGAAAAACAAAAGGCACAACGGATTTTAGAAATTAGAGCAATGAATATGATTTATAGCATGCTCATTACAATTTCTTCAAGATCAAATCTTCTCAGCAAGAATCAAATCAGACATAAACCATTATTTCGTTAATTACAAAATACCAATCTCATCAAAAGCCAAGCAAGATAGTCCTTAGTCACCACATCCACAATTCGAACTACCCTTCTTCTAGGATAAAATAAATGAGGACTTCCCAACCATTAAATAACAGTACACCTACAGTTAATTTATTCCAAAAAAACTAAAACAACTAAATTCATAGGAATTTGAACCTCCCAGCATCACTTAAGGCATGAAGTTTAATAAACATCAAAATCTATTAAGCCGACAATAGCAAAGAATGAAAGGGAGCATAGAATGCATTGAAATAGAAGCATTCAAACAATGTAAACCATCAAATGAAAATTAGGCATCTACTTAAAATAAACACTTCAGACATGCATTGGAGTTAAACAACACTTGAAAGTTGAAGTACATGAAAGACCTAAACTTAGAACTCTTGTATCAAAACTGCAATCATGTAGTCTAATAGCGCTAATCCCAAATCCACAACAAATGCACCATTTTATAGATATCCATTATAAACTCAACTAACACCAATCAAATAACACAAAAATCATCAAATTTGTCAAAAAAAAAAAAAAAAAAAACTCAACTAACACCAATCAAATAAAGCACAAAAATCATTAGAATTGCAAAAAAGAAAAGAAAAGAAAAGAGCTTCCCGGAATTGCTGGCAAAAGTCCAGAAGTACATGAATGCTGAGGACATCACCGGGGCTAGGCGAGGAGATTCCTCTAGACCAGAGGGCAAGGGGAAGGAGCGAGACAGAGATGACAGGAAGGAGAACATCAATAAGCGAAGCAGGACGGAGAGGATACCTGTCAAAGAGAGACTCGGTCCAGCTCCTCAGAGAGACAGACAAGCCTTCACCCCTCTCAATGCCAGTATGTCGCTAGAAGGGCCCAAGCACCGTCACCACCTCGTAACCGAGAGAATCAACAGCCCTTCGGAGAAATTCAAACTATTTCCGGGGGATCGGCGGAGTCGCTCTCAGTAATGAAGGCCCACGCTAGAAAGGCCAAGCACACTGATGAAGCACGCCCATCCAAAGCGCCCAAGCATGGTGACGGCGAGGTTATATCCTTCTTGGATAGGGACTTGGAAGGAATACAGCTCCCTCATGATGACCCACTGGTGATCACCCTGACAGTTGCCAATTTCCAGGTGCGTAGGATCCTAGTGCATAGTGGCAGTTCCGCTGATATCCTGTTCGCAGATACTTATGACAAGTTGAGCCTAGGCAGGGAAAGGCTGCGACCTGTCAAGTCACCTCTTATTGGATTCTCAGGAGAGAAAATGTACCCCCTAGGATCAATTGTGCTGCCAGTCACCGCCGGAGCAGCACCTCGAAGCTCCACGATCATGGTCAATTTCTTGGTGATAGACTGCCCATCAGCTTATAATATCATATTGGGGAGACCTGCCCTCAATACGTTAAAAGCTGTCCCCTCCACCTATCACCTCATCATCCGCTTTCCAACCTCTAATGGAGTCGGAGAGGTCAGGGGGAACCAGGTGGCCGCCAGGGAGTGCTATGTCTCCTCAATAAAGGACAAAAAGCTACAGGAAGCATTGCAAATCGAGACCCTTGATCCAAGGGATGACGCCACCATTGAGAGGGGAGAACCAGTTGAAGCACTCACCCCTATGGTCTTAAATGAAGACCTCCCTGATAGGAGAGTATACATTGGCTATTCTCTTCCTGAAGATCTGGTCCGCCGCTTGACCAACTTTCTGAAGAACATGGACATCTTTGCATGGTCACATGCGGATTTTGAAGGGATTGATCCCGAAGTCGCCACTCACCGCCTCAATGTCGACCCCCGCCACAAGCCTATCCGACAAAAGTTACGCGGCGCCTCCACTGAAAGGGCCCAAGCAATGGACAAGGAGGTCGGGAAGCTAATAGAGAATGGAGCTGTGAGGGAGGTAGCATACCCCGAATGGCTCTCGAATGTTGTGATGGTGACAAAGGCGAATGGGAAGTGGCCCCTATGTGTCGACTTCACTGACCTTAACAAGGCGTGTCCAAAGGACTACTTCCCGTTGCCTAGGATTGATCTCCTCATCGACGCCACAGTGGGACATGAACTCCTCTCCTTCCTGGATGCTTATTCTGGATACAACCAAATCAGCATGCATCCCCCAGATCAAGAGAAGACGTCGTTCATCACCCCGAAGGGGACCTATTGCTACAGGGTCATGCCTTTCGGGTTGAAGAATGCAGGAGCAACCTACCAACGCCTAGTGAACAAAATGTTTCACTCACAGATTGGGCGGACCATGGAGGTTTATGTGGACGACATGTTGGTGAAGAGCCTCGCCGCCGTAGATCACATCGACCATCTCCAAAAAACTTTCGGTATTCTCAGGTTCTATCATATGAAGTTGAATCCTGAGAAGTGTACCTTCGGCGTGGGGTCGGGAAAATTCTTGGGCTTCATGGTCAACCAAAGGGGGATAGAGGCGAATCCCGATAAAATCAAGGCTATACTGGACATGAGGTCGCCCACTTCCACCAAGGAGCTGCAGCGCCTCAATGGAAGGGTTGCAGCACTTAGCAGATTTGTCTTCAAGTCTGCAGACAAGTGTTTGCCTTTCTTTAAAATCCTCAGGAAAGCTTTCGAATGGGGACCCGAGGCTGAGGAGGCATTCCAAAAGCTTAAAGCCTACTTTGCCGCTCCCCCTCTTCTTTCACATGCTGCACCTGGAGAAGTGTTATATTTGTACCTCTCTGCTTCCCCCTCAACAGTCAGCTCTGTCCTCATCAGAAATCATGATGGAGTGCAAAAGCCCATCTATTATGTAAGCAGAGCATACCAAGGGACAGAGCCCAGATACTCGGAGCTGGAAAAACTGGCGCTCGCCCTCATCTCAACGGCAAGGCGGCTGCGACATTATTTCCAGAGTCATACAATTGTTGTAGTTACTGATCAGCCTTTGAAGAGAATACTAGGAAAGCCGGATGTATCCAGGAGACTCGTCAAATGGGCAGTAGAGCTAAGAGAGTTTGATGTCCAGTACCAGCCAAGGGCGACCGTCAAAGTACAAGCCCTGACAGACTTTGTAGTTGAGTTTACACAAGCAGAGGAGGAGACAGATGAACTCGCCTCGCTCCTACAAAGCGGGTCGCCACCAGACGTGGACAACCAAGAGGTCGCCCGCACAATTCTAGATCTCCAGGCCCATTCCATGGGGGACCAGACACCCCTGGGCGCCCAGGCACCTCTTGCCAGGGGCGCCCCAGCACGCCTGGGCACCCAAGCCCTGGGCGCCCAGGCACTCCCAGCACCCCTGCACGCCCAGGCACTCCCGGCCAAGGGCGCCCAAGCAACTTCTGCCTCAGGTGCCCCGTTGCTCCCTGTTTCTCAGCCTGGCGCTCAGAGTCCCTCGGTACCACAATGGAAACTCTATGTTGATGGCTCCGCGACCAGTAACGGAGGAGGAGCGGGCTTAGTTTTGATCAGCTCCGATGGCACACCCCTCAAGTACGCAGTAAAGTTCCATTTCACGGCCTCCAACAATGAAACAGAGTATGAGGCCCTCCTCTCTGGTTTAAAGTTGGCACTCGAAATGGACGTCCGATGCCTCACTGCATACAGCGACTCTCAGCTGATAGTTAATCAAGTAAAGGGTGAGTTCGAAGCAAAGGAAGCAAGAATGCAGGATTATCTCAGTATGGTGAAAAAACTGATCCCGCGGTTCCAACACTTCCAAATATGTCATATCCCTCGGGAGAGCAACATTGCTGTCGATGCACTTGCCAGGCTCACCTCATCCCTAGAGACCCCATCAGGCGAACCAACATTCCTTGGGCACCAGTTCAAACCAAGCTAGTTGGATCAGAGCACTGCAAACATCAATTGTGCTACAGCTGAAACGAACTGGATGACCCCGATAAGGGCATGCCTTCAAGAGGGTACACTGCCAGAGGACCCCCTTGAGGCAAGAAAGCTGAGGATGAGAGCCTCCAAATTCACCCTCTTGCAAGATATCCTCTACAAGAAAGGCTACTCTTTACCATTGTTGAGGTGCCTCTCTCCTGAAGAAGCTGATTACGCCCTATAGGAAATCCATGAAGGAATTTGTGGGAACCACTCTGAATGACGCTTCCTTGCCCATAAAGCACTTAGGCAAGGTTTCTTTTGGCCCAGCATGCTAGCTGACGCCAAAGAATTTGCCAGAAAATGTGACAAATGCCAGCGCTTCACCACTGTGCCAAGGCAGCCCCCAGAGGAACTCACAACCATCGTGAGCCCATGGCCTTTCTCTAAATGGGGAATTGATATCCTAGGCCCCCTTCCTTTGGGTAAAAGACAATGTAAGTTTGTAGTGGTCGCCATCGATTACTTTACAAAATGGGCGGAGGCGGAACCTTTGGCAATGATAGCAGACTCCAAAGTGAAAGACTTTGTCTGGAAAAACATAGTCTGCCGCTTTGGGATCCCCCATACCATCATCAGTGACAATGCAAAGCAGTTCGACAATAAACTCTCCAATTCGTTTTGTTCCGACCTTCAGATAAAGCAACCCCATTCTAGCCCGGCACATCCACAGGCAAACGGGCAAGCAGAGGTCATGGTGAGAACAGTCCTGTGTAATCTGAAGACGAGGCTCGAAAAAGCGAAGGGTCTTTGGGTCGACGAGCTTCCGGGAGTATTGTGGGCCTATCGGACCATGCCAAGAGCTCCTATCAGGGAAACCCCTTTCTCTCTCGCTTTTGGGACCGAGGCAGTCATCCCTGTTGAGATAGGGGTCCATTCCCTTAGGGTCCAGCACCACGACCCCGACACCAATGAGGAAGGACTTCGCATCAGCCTCGATTTGATGGAGGAAGCAAGGGAGATGGCTGACATCCACAATGCGGAGTATAAGCGATGCATGGCCCGATACATCAACTCGAGAGTAAACCCTCGTTCCTTCCAACCAGGAGATTTGGTCCTGAAAAAGGTAATCCTCGGCACGAAGGATTCTCGCGAAGGTAAATTGGGACCAAATTGGGAAGGGCCATACCTCATAACAGAAGTGGTAAGGGCAGACACTTATAGGATCCATAACTCTGAAGGGAAGGTCCTACCTCATCCATGGAATGTTGAACACCTGAAGAGATACTACCAGTAACACATGAAGGGGAAAGAAGCAGTGAAAATGGAGAGTTTAATTCTTTCAATACTTTGTATAATGAGCAGTAAATAAATAAATTTTTTATATTTTCTAGATTCCAATAGTTAGGCTACAAAATTGCCTTCTCCAAAAAATCTATGTGTAATGAAACATATCAAAGTCTCCTGTACCCTAATCACTCTCATGGCTCCCCTCCTCGTCGTCATCCTCCTCGCCATCCTCGGTGTCATCAGAGCCTCCATTACCTTCATCAGGCGCCTCGGTTGGCACAAAGTATGAAAGGTCGAGGTCAGGGAAAGCAGCAGAAATCTTCCCTCGAAGCTCCTTGTAGCCATCAATGAAGGCATCGGCGAGGCCATCGCTAGCTCCTTCTCAGCCTGAGGAGCTTTATCAAGTGCCGCCTTCATCTTTGTCGCCACGACAGTCTCTCTGAGCGACGCCCTCTCGCAGGTCTGTGCAAGCTCAGCCTCTCTGAGCGAAGCCCTCTCGTGGGCCTTCACTAGCTCAGCCTCTGCCCTGGTCGCCCTCTCGCGGGCTGACGAGAGCTCAGCCTCTACCCTAGTCTCCCTCTCGCGGGTTGACGAGAGTTCAGTCTCGATCCTGGTCGCCCTCTCGCGGGCTGACAAGAGCTCAGCCTCTGCCCTGGTAGCCCTCTCGCGAGCTGACGAGAGCTCAGTTTCGAACCCGGTCACCCTCTCGCGGGCCGCCGCAAGATCAGCCTCAGAAGCTCCCCTGGCAGCTTCAAGAGCAGCAACCTTCCTCTGAGCAATGGAGAGCTCCTTTTGCATACTCTCATTCTCCTGCTTCAGTTGGCTGTTATGTCGAGCCCTTGACAAGAGGCAGACGGACGCAGTGGAAGCCTGGAGCAATAAAAGAAAAAGAAAATGAGAGTACACATAAAAAAATTGTGAAAGTCTGGAGAAAAATAAATAGTAAGCCTTTACCTGAGCCAGACCCTCTAAGAATGTGTCAATGACCCTCTCGGTACCCAAAGAATTGATCTACGTAACCTCAGGAGGAAACACAAATCTCCCAAGCTTCTCCCGAATCACTAGCGGGTTGCCCAGCATCGGACCAGCCCAATTGGGTGCCCCTGCAGGAGCCCCCGAGCGTGGGGGACACGATTGAGGGGCAGAAGGTGCAGCTGAATCGGAAGACTTTGGAGTAGCAACCGGGGCAGAAGAGGTCGCTGGCTGGGGCGACACTGTGGGAGAGGCCGCCCGATGGGAACACGGCCGTGCTCCCGCTGAAGGGGTAGATATGAAAGAGCTTGCCCTGAAAGTCACTGGCGGGGAGCTCCCCCTTGAGGTGCTGTCTACCCTCGCCGCCTTGGAAGGAGGGGCACTCCTACTCAAAGGGCGAGCCCCAGACGGAGGGGTACTCCTACTAGAAAGGCGGGCCCCAATCACCTCTCTGTCTACTGCTGCAGAAACAAAAGTGTCACTCACATATGGAATATCGGGTAAAAAAAAAGTCAAGTACCTTTTCTCTTCACAGGAGATTGCAGAGAGGGACCACTAGCTCCACTACTACTCTATTTGGGTAATAGAAACCCCAGGTCTTTGTTAGGACAGTCCTTTACGGCCTGCAACTTCCATTCTTGACTCATGGAGAGCACCGGCGCGTCTACAAAAGGGTAATGGGTAAGCACATAAAAAATAATAATAAAGAGAAAGAGTGGCAAGTGAATGGCTTACCAAGTTTCCTGGCGTCACCCCATCGAGTTGGCACCAAAGCCCGGTCTGCCTCGGAGGCCCACTCCCCGCCAACAAATAAGAAACGAGATTTCCAGCTATGGCAGTTTGAGCGTAATCCTGTAAGCAGCTTGCCGCCCCTAGGGGTAAAATAGTACCATCCCCTGCTGGGGGCTGGAGACTCGCTCAAGTTGTAAGCCTCGTGGAACTCCACTGGTGAAGCATCTTCCTTATGCACTCTCCTCCACAATACAGGGAAACCCAACAAGACTCTCCAACCATTTGGCGCTAACCGCCCAGGGGTCAATGAAAAGTAACAGAGAACGTGACAAATCAAGGAGGGCATGGGAAACCTCAATCCCGCCTCAAGCATCTCCTCATAAATTACAATATCGCCTGACGACCCGTCGCAAGCGGACTCATCCACTTCAGCCCGACAGCATAACACGGTAGGGGGAATATGATAGGCAGACACAATCTTAAATATATCAGTATCATCAGTGAGTAAGCGGAAAAGAGTACTCACCTTGGACCCGTCGTCGTCAGTAACAACTTTTCCTCAGTACTTTTTACGGCTGGGACGCAAAACTCTGCTTACGGTATGGCCGGAAGAACTACTCCTCTTTTCCCTCGTGTCACCTTGCTCGCCCTGGTCACCAGCAAAAGGGGCGCTCAGCACGTTGCTCCTTACTTCGTTGCCCGCGCCAGCAGCTGCAGAGGCACCCTGGCTGGCGCCCCTGTCCAGTCCTCCATCGCGCGCAGCAGCCCGGGGCGCCCCGTCCGGCCTCCATCGTCGCGACGCTCGCAGCACCTGGGGCGCCCCGTCCGGCATCCCCTGTCTTCGCGACGCCCGCAGCACGGGCGCGCCCTGTCTGGCGTCCGCCTGTCCACAGCGCCCAGCAGCAGGGGTGCCCTGTCCGAAGTCGCTCGCCTGACCACCGCGCGCACCAGGCACACGCGCAGCAGGTGCTGGCGCAAGGGCGCCCGAGGTGGCGCCCCATCTCCCCTCGCTAGCAGGTTCAGCAGCCTAGGCGTCCCTGCCTTGTGCGTCGTCCCCATCAGCAGCAGCGCCCTGATCGCTGTCCGTCGTCGCCGAACGACCTACAGCAAGGGCGCCCCGAGTGGGGGCGCCAGGACCTCTGTCCGCCGTGGCCGAGTTGCCCGCAGCCCGGGGCGCCCCGGCCACTGTCCGCTATCGCCAAGACACTTGTAACAGGGGCCCCATTGTCATCTTTCCTGACGGCAGCAGGGCTGGCCATGGCCAGTCCCTCCCTTCCATTGCCCAACTCCTCTGCCTCTTGTTGATACTCCATGATGGCAGCCTCTTCTCTCTCCTTTTTCTTGAACAAGAAGAAAAATCAAAGAAGAAAGGAGTAGTTCCAAGGAAAGATGAAGACAACACCCCTATTTATAACCTGGGGTTTTTTAGGGTTTTCAAAGGGGAAGAAACCCAAAGCCAAAAGAACTCTTTCATGAAATTCAAACAAGAAAAGAATCCTGATCCTGAGCAAAAGGAGATGGGCAGTATCTGAGCAAGCTAAGCAGAAGGAGACGGGGAGTGTCTGGGAAGGTTAGGAGTTATCGGAATGAAGAAAATTTGATATTCAAAATGCCTCGCTTTCAAAGCTTCCTTTCACTACAACAAAAATTATTTTTCGCGGCAAATATTCTGCGACGTTTTGAAATTTTGTCACTAAATGTTGTTTTTCGCGACGAAAAATTCATTTTGTCGCCTAAAACGAAAACACAAATTATTTAACGACAATAATTTTCAATTGACGCTAAATATTGTCGCGAAAAATTTGGTGCCAAAAAATGGACTTGGCGCCATGAAGAGGTAAAATTTTTCCGACAAAATTATTTATTGGGCGACGAATTTTTTTTGTTAGTAAATCATTTACACTATATTTTATTAAAAAAATTTCGCGACAAAAATATCTCGTCGCAGAATTCCTTAAAAATAATCCACAACGATATTATTTCGTCGCGAAATGCATAAAATTTGGGGCGGGCGATTGAGCTTGGCGGTTCATTTTTTAGAACTATTCGGCGACGAAATGAAATGACATTACACCCTCGCACGCTGAACTCGTCCATTTTTCTCACACCGGAACCAAGGCATAGCACCATCACCTCCTCTCCCTCTCAATCTCAGTCCTCTCCCTCTCTCCATCTCGCAACCCCCTGCGCAGACCCATCTCAAAGGCAGCCCCCCTCTCCAGTCTCTCTGCTCTTCATCTCTCTCACGCCCGCGGACCGTCGCCCCTTCTTCCTCCATACGCGGACAGCACCACCACCACCAGCAATGCAAAGCCCCATCATCTCTCCCTTTTCTCCCTCCACACGCAGAACTCATCCCATTCACAGGTAAGAGCCTCTCTCCCTCTTCTCTGCATGACCATCGCTCAGCACTTCCCCTGCACACCAGCGCACCCTCTCCTCTCATAGAAATCTCCAGATCTCCAAGAAGGATATCTGTTTATATTTTATTTTATTTTTTATTCTAGGTTTTTCTTTTTGTTGTTTTTGTGGGGTTTTGTAATTGTTTTTTTTATTTTATTGGATGAGAGATTGGATTTGGGGGGATGTTTCTGTGGGTAGGTTCTACTATTTGTGGGGTTTTGAGGAATAGGAGTTTGAGTTTTTGCGTATTGGGGATTTGATTTTATTAGAAGATCTGAGTTGGGGTGGTGTATTTTCCGGTTGACATCGGAGAAGAAGAAGCAGAAGCCAGAGCAGTGACCAGCGATAAGACCTTCTTCGCTGCATTTTCCGCTCTTCGATCTTTGATCTTTGAGATCTCTCTTCCCCAAAACCCTAATCTTTGTTTGGAGCTTCCAGCAGCTTTGAGGTTTCCGATCAGGTCGATATCGGAGAATACCTACTTCCCTGCATTTTTTTTTATCTTCGACAATTTGCTTACGTTAGGCCTAGGTCTGAGAGTTTTCTTGAGTTAATGAAATAGTAGTTTATGTATTCAACCTTCTATAACCAACTTCTTTGGGTATATGAAATTATTGTATCCATGGTGGTGGTATGCCAGCTGAGGAAGTGTTATTGAGTGATGCTTGTTCCTTTTAATAGGATGATACTGCTTTTGAGAAGCAGAGTGCTCTATTTGCTTTGGCAGTCTCGGATGTTGTATTGATAAACATGTAAGTTTGGTAACATTTGGATTTGGTATGGATGGAGAAGAGTGTTCTCTGGAAGTACTGATTAAAAGTAAATTATCTAGGTGGTGTCATGATATTGGTAGGGAGCAAGCAGCAAATAAGCCACTTCTAAAGACGGTTTTCAGGTGATTCTGTTTTCAGTTCTCCTTTCAACTGAAAGTGCTGATGTGTGCAATGCTTGTTTTATACAAACCATCTTTCTATCTATCGCAGGTCATGACGCGCCTATTCAGTCCTCGCAAAACAACTTTGTTATTTGTCATTCGTGATAAAACGAAGGTTTGCATTCTTTTGTAGTATTTTTTGTTCGAAAGAAATGTTTTTCCATTTTGGTTTTATCCCTAGTGTGTCCT
Source organism: Cinnamomum chago (assembly GCA_038049695.1). NCBI lineage: Eukaryota > Viridiplantae > Streptophyta > Magnoliopsida > Laurales > Lauraceae > Cinnamomum > Cinnamomum chago. The sequence continues at coordinate 39,991,815 of CP142458.1, forward strand.
TTTCCAGCAAATTTATGAATTGTTGCATCATGACTCTTCATCAAAAGAAAATAAAATTGCTGCTCAGAGTTCATTCCTATTTAACGTTTTCCATGCAGACCCCACTTCAGCATTTAGAACCTATTCTAAGGGAAGACATTCAAAAGGTGAATTCTACATTTTGAATTCTTTTGAATGATTCTACATTTGCAGTGCTATGTGGCCTTTCTTGTATCTGCTGAGTTGTCATTAATCATGATCACATTATTGCTGTAGATTTGGGATACAGTATCCAAACCCCAGACTCACAAGGATAATCTACTTAGTGAATATTTTAGGGTGAGCTGTCAGTTATACATAATTGAGCCTGGTTATACATAATTGATCACTCTTTCTCTTTTTTTTCCCTCTCTGAAGTATGTGGTTTTTGATTTTGAAGGTGGAGGTGACAGCTTTGTCCAGTTATGAAGTAAAGGAAGGACAGTTCAAGCAGGAGGTATGAGACCAAATGAAACAGCAAAAGTTTGAATATTCAAGACTTTGCTTGAGCACTAACATGTGTTAGTTTAGCTTTGAGTAAAATATATCATGGTGTCCTGTTTATAGTTGTGCATTTTGATGGGGCAGGCCCAAATGACTCGGTCCGCAATAACAGGTTAGGCCCAAGAGGCTCGGTCCACGATGACGGGTCAGGTCGAACTGACCTTAATCCATGATGGTCTTGATCTACCCATTGAGGCTGGATCCGAATCCACAGAATGACAAAGTCATCGTGTCGTTTCACATACCTGCTTTTACCAATTCCCGCGGAGGAAATCTTATCTGCTCCTCTGTTGAGGAGAGTTTGGAAGACTTCACCAGACTGGAGCGTACATCATTGGAGATCCCTGGAGAATCTCCCCACCCGTTGGAGAAAGAGTATAAAAGGAGGAGTCCTATCAAAGGAACGACTCTCTCTCGAATTCTTCACATCATTATTGTATCTGACTACTTTGTAATCTCCTCCTCAGAGCAGTAAAGTGATCATTTAAAGTGGACGTAGGTCATACTGACCGAACCACTATAAACCTTCTCTCTCTTCATTAATTTCTACATTAATTACATATCACTTGACCGGTGGTGCCCGAAAGTCATTTTTTGGCATCATCAGTTTGGCGCCGTCTGTGGGAACGAAAAGAATTCCCTTTTTTCAAAAAGCCATGCCGATCACCAGGTCAACAAGGCGACAAGATGGTAGCCCCTCGCGCGAGGGCGAGGTTAATCCTCCACCGACCAACCCTGCACCGAATGCTCCCGCTCCCTCTCCCCAGCAGATGCTGGAGACCATGCAGCAGTTGGTAACTCAAAACCAACAAATACTGCAGCTCATGCTGGCGAGTCAGGGAGGAGCGCTAGGTGCAGGACCGCAGGAAGCACCACTCTCGGAGCAACTGGTCGCTCCACGCAGAGGGGCACCTCACCCGGGCGCCCGTCCACACGGTGCCCGGGGCCGAGGCGCCAACCGAGGCCGCCCTCACCTGAGCGCCCAACCCCTGGGAGCCCAGGGTCGAGGACCACAGCTGGGCGCCCAAGCATCCTCATGGCGCCCTGGGCGCCCGTCATCATGCCACCCATGCCCAGGGGACATCTGCTGGAGCTCCGCCGGTCGTCCCACACGGAAGACACCTGGTTGATCCTGAAGGCCGCGCTCATCTGGACGTACCCCCTCCCCCGGGCGGGTCGAATCGCGGTGGACTTCCACCCCCTCCCTCTACTTCCAATCATGAGGATCCTGATTTCCAGGAGATGGGAAGTGGGAATTACAACCTGGAAGACGAGAGCCAGTTCCAAGGTCAATCCAGAGAAGCTCCCAACCTTTGGGATGAGAAGTTCAAAGAGATGCAAAATCAGATTGGCAACGTCTTCAATGCCATGAAGGCACAGGTACCAGAATCTATTGACTACCTGGTACAGCGAACAGACACACCCTTCAAACCAGCCGTGGCGAACTATCCACTCCCCAAAAAATTCAAAATGCCGACCATAGAGACTTTTGATGGAACCAAGGACCCGCTGGATCACTTGGAAACTTACAAAACTCTAATGCAACTACACAACATCTCTGACGAGATCATGTGTAGAGCATTTCCAACCACCCTAAAGGGCTCCGCATGGCAATGGTTCTCCAGTCTGACCCCAACCTCCATCTCCACCTTTGCAAAACTAAGCAAGTCCTTCGTGTCGCACTTCATTGGAGGACACCGCCACCAGAAGCCTTCCACCCACCTACTCAGCATAAAATAGGAACAAGATGAGAGTCTGAGGAGTTACCTCACTCGTTTTAACGAGGAGGTCCTCCAAGTCGAGGAGCCCAACGAGAAAGTCACCATGACCGCCTTTCTGGGAGGCCTCCGCTCATCCCGTTTCCTCTTTTCAGTAATTAAGCAACCACCAAAGAGCATGCCAGAACTGTTGTCAAAAACTCAAAAATATATAAATGCTGAGGAAATCAGCAGGTCCAGGCGAGGTGAATCATCTCATGGATCGCCAAAAGCTTGACCTGCCTCTGCATTGTTCTCAAACAGGCAGCCTATCTCCAGCTTAGCGGCTCTCTCGCGGGTCGTCAAAGAAGCTTGGCCTACCTCTGCACTATTCTCAAACAGGCAGCCCATCTCCAGCTTAGCGGCTCTCTCGCGGGTCGTCAAAGAAGCTTGGCCTACCTCTGCACTGTTCTCAAACAGGCAGCCCATCTCCAGCTTAGCGGCTCTCTCGCGGGTCGTCAAAGAAGCTTGGCCTACCTTTGCACTGTTCTCAAACAGGCAGCCTATCTCCAACTTAGCGGCTCTCTCGCGGGTCGTCAAAGAAGCTTGGCCTACCTCTGCACTGTTCTCAAACAGGCAGCCTATCTCCAGCTTAGCGGCTCTCTCGCGGGTCGTCAAAGAAGCTTGGCCTACCTCTGTACTGTTCTCAAACAGGCAGCCTATCTCCAGCTTAGCGGCTCTCTCGCGGGTCGTCAAAGAAGCTTGACCTACCTCTGCACTGTTCTCAAACAGGCAGCCTATCTCCGGCTTAGCGGCTCTCTCGCGGGTCGTCAAAGAAGCTTGGTTTTGGTCTACCTTTGCACTGTTCTCAAACAGGCAGCCAATCCCTAACTTAGCGGCTCTTTCATGGGGCGCCAAAAGCACGGTCTCAAGCTCTTTCACGAGCAATCCTCAGCTGTCTTTCCTCTCAGGCAAGCAGTCTGCTTCATTCACCAGGCCATCTGCAACCCGGGGGACTACATTAAATTAGCGTACCCAACTGTCTGGCCACCCAAATGAGCCAAACCAGCTGGAACAGCGCCTATAAGGGCACCTGACACTGTCTGCTCGCCCAAAATAGTTTTCATTTTGCTCGCCTGGATCAGCATCCCTTGGTGCCTAATGGACTAGAGTAGCTGCTCACCTGCGTGCTCGCCCACATTGGCACAGCAGCCAATCAATTGTAAAAAAAAAAAAAAAAATATTGCTCGCCCAGCAGCAGCAGGCTGGGCGCCCAACCCAGGTGCCCAACATCTATCAGGCGCCCAGCACCTCTCAGGCACCCAACGACTCACGGACGCCCAACCTTGGCTCCCAGCACCTTAAGCGTCCAACACCACAGGGGCGCCCCGCCCCTGTAGCAGCGCCACAAGGGGGCCCACAGCCCCTTCCTTTAGCCAAAGCAGCAGCACGGGTGTCCTCTCCATGTGCACGCTCGGCAGCAGCATGGGCTCCCTCTCCATAGCCTAGTGCCTCAAGTGATCCTCGGCTTTATCGCCTGGGCGCCCAGCACCAGTGCCCACGCACACCAGCGCTCCTCGCCCAAGCCTGGGCGCCCAGCACCAGACGCACGCCCGCGCTCGCCTGCACGCCAGCGCTCGCCCGCGCTCGCCCGCACCTGCCACAGCGCCCGCCCGCGCCTGCCGGCGCGCCCACACCCGCCAGCGCCCGCGCTCGCCCGCACCTGCCCGCGCGCCGACGCTCGCCCGCGCCTGCCCGCGCGTCCACGCCCGCCAGCGCCCGCGCCAGCCTGCACGCGCCCTGCACCTCCTCGCCTTGCACCTGCGCCCCCCGCACCTGCTCGGCTCACAGCAGGTTGGGCACCCACCAGCAACCCTTGGGCGCCCAGCACCCCAGCAACCTGGGCGCCCAGCAGCCGAGCGCAGGCGTTCCTCGCCCTCGCCCGCCAACAGGATTTTTTGGTCCGGGGGCGCTGCCCCCGAGCCCCTAGCCGAGGGCCAGCCCCCTGGGCCCCCGCGAGCTGACCGGTCAGCTCGACCACCGTCGGGGGACACCCCCGGACCCCCTATGCAGAGGGCATATATTAAAAAGAGGTTCAGTGTTCAGAAAAGCTACAAATTGCTTGGCATGAAGAAGCCTAGATTTTCCAAATGTCTCCCTTTCAAAGCCTTCTTTGGCGCAAGACATTGAGGGGCAAATGATGGGGCAGGCCCAAATGACTCGGTCCGCAATAACAGGTTAGGCCCAAGAGGCTCGGTCCACGATGACGGGTCAGGTCGAACTGACCTTAATCCATGATGGTCTTGATCTACCCATTGAGGCCGGATCCGAATCCACAGAATGACAAAGTCATCGTGTCGTTTCACATACCTGCTTTTACCAATTCCCGCGGAGGAAATCTTATCTGCTCCTCTGTTGAGGAGAGTTCGGAAGACTTCACCAGACTGGAGCGTACATCATTGGAGATCCCTGGAGAATCTCCCCACCCGTTGGAGAAAGAGTATAAAAGGAGGAGTCCTATCAAAGGAACGACTCTCTCTCGAATTCTTCACATCATTATTGTATCTGACTACTTTGTAATCTCCTCCTCAGAGCAGTAAAGTGATCATTTAAAGTGGACGTAGGTCATACTGACCGAACCACTATAAACCTTCTCTCTCTTCATTAATTTCTACATTAATTGCATATCACTTGACCGGTGGTGCCCGAAAGTCATTTTTTGGCATCATCACATTTGATGCAAGCATGCAATCTGCCAAGTAGCTAGGGTCTGGATGCATTTTGCACCGTAACATGATTAAAGTAGTTTCTTTCTTTCTTTCTTTTTTTCATTTTTTACTATGAGTCATATTTCATGCATTAAATGATGTCTGATTGGCATGAAACTGGGTGAGTTCAAGTTTGTGCAATTTTGAGATGTATTGGTGAAGATATGGTCCGCTTTCTGTTATGTTATGAGTTATGATTTTAGGATATTTTATTTGTTTGGTATTTGAATGTTTGAGTTGGATGAAAACATCTCTAACTTTATGGTAAGACGAGAGAAAAGGTAAGAGTTACATAAGAAGATCAATTTGCTTTAGTTTTTCTAGCAAAAGTTTTGCTTTATTGTGAAAACATTTCTATGATTTATTGTATAGAGAAAGTTTGAGAAGTTAACCCACCCCAGTACATTGATCATTCTTCAGTTTTAACTGCTCAATTCTTTCTAAAATTGTGTAATTCAAGTTTCTTGGATTAGATGAGTCAATATGCCGGGCAACGATATTGGTAATATGGAAGATATGAGGTTCTGGAGTATATTGGGGATCACATTCAAGAAATTTGTGCTAATGGTAATAATATCATTTCTATTGATCTTAAGAAACATATAACTGAATATATTCTTTTTGGTTTACAGTTCAAGCACTTCTACCTGTTTTGAAATTTGGTTGTTGTTGTCTTGCTAACTATTGGGCTTATTGCTCAATTGCTCATTAACTAGATTGAATTCTTTTTATCACCTAAGTTCGTATCTCCTTTGCTAGATTGTAAGATCTCCTTTGCTAGATTGTAAGTTCCTCCTAATACTTAAATACACTGATATCAAATATTCAACTGGAAATGAGTCATTGTTGCATTTTTGGTGTTCACACAAACAACTGCAGAACCATCCAATTCTTCAGGGAACACTGAAGAACCCAATTTCTGTTGACATATAACTCAAAGTTACATGCATGTTAATGTTTATAAAACATTTCTTATCCAGTTAGGAAAAATTACTGTCATAATTACATAATGTAATGGCCACATATTTTATGTTCGTCTGAAATCAAGATTTGGCCACATCTGTTGAATTGATGGTATTGAGTTCAACACAAAAAAGCCCTTTTTTCAACTGCACATCATAGAGTCCTTTTTCTATATTAGCCATTAAGGTCTTACCTAGTCTGTCATCCTGTTCCTGTTTAATGCCTCCACTGATAAAAATATGTGGCAATTGACATATCAGATACCAACAGCATATTAATATTGTGCTGGTTGGGCACCTCACATTAGCGGAGTAGGTTTTGGAATTCATTTCATCACATACTAATTGTTTGAATCTTGCCTGAACAGATCAAAAATATAATGATAAAAAAATGAAGACTACATTATGATGATGCCAAAAAGTGGTTTTCGGGCACCACCGGTCAAGTGATTGGTAAATGATGTGAAATTAATGAAGAGAGAGAGAGAGTTTATAGTGGTTCGGTCATTGTGACATACGTCCACTTAAATGGATTGCTTTACTACTTCGGGGAGGAGATTACAAGGTAGTCAGATATAATGATAGTGAGAAAAATCAATTATTCCTCCGTTAGTAGGACTCTCCTTTTATAGTCTTTCCCCAACGGGTGGGGAGGATCTCCCGCGATCTCAAACGGTGTACGCTCCAGTCTGGTGGAGTCTCCCGCACTGTCCTCAACAGATGAGCAGATAAGATCTCTTCCGCGGGACTTGGTGAAAGCCGGTAGATGGAACGACGCGTGTGCTGACTCTGTCATTCGATGGATCCGGACCCGGCCCTTAACGGGTAAATGACGACCCGGGCTCATCATGGACTTGGATCAGTTGGTCTTGACCCGCTATCGTGGACCGAGCTGTTTGGGCCTAACTCGTCACTACGGACCGAGTCATTTGGGCCTGTCCCATCACATTATGTGCTATGAATTCAGTAGTTAAATACTTCAATGTGTTTACTTTTCTTTTTCCCATGTTGACTTATTTTTACATAAATGTTCTGCTTCTATCCCTTGTTCTCTAACTACAGATATGATATGGAGACTGTATACTTTGATGAGCGTGTTCAGACTGCAAAGCGGCAACAGCTGGAGTCTAAGGCATTGCAAGTGAGGCAAAATTACAATTTTTAATCTTCTGAAAGAGCCCTAAATTTTGAATTTTTAATTATCTCTTGATGATATGTATGTTTAACATTGTCTGTTGATTGCGAAATTATTTTTAACTGTTCCCTTAATCGGCAGTGGAGATGGTTGCCCTTCTGTTAAATACTTCAGATGGGGTGTTTGATGCATAAGTTAGTGGTTTTGCTCTTCTGTTTTAAGTGGTCTAGTTAGATGATATTGAAGCAAACTCCAAGGTTCACACAAACCGAGTCTAACTGAAAATATGAATTAAAAATGATAATAATAATTTCCCTTAATCTCCATTTAGCCCTATCTAATAATTAATCAAATGGGCATCGGAACTATATTTATGAACTAAAGAAATTAGCACTCTAACAGCCTGTCTGGCAGAACTGATGATACCACAGTGGCTGACTTATGCTGCGCTTGTACTGGTTGACGCTGGTGTTGTCATTGCCAGTGGGGTGAGAGCTTGTTCCCCTCTTCTTTTAAAATTTTGAATTGGGTGTGGTTTGATTCGGTTGTTTTAGTTCAATAGTGCTGTGTTTTGTTTTTCCCCTCAATTGCATTGTAAATTTCTCATACAATATTACGAGATTGATAGGAACTCTGATGCATCTAAGTATTGATTAACATTTGTGGGTGGTGCTATTTCAAGTTTTTTGTTTTGATTAGTAGAGTAGAACTCTGATTAGCTGTTTTTATTACTTGTCTAAGCTATATCTTCCTATTTGCTTCATTATATTTAATACTTTTTTTCAGAGGTTCATTACATTTTGATACTCTTTACATCTTTTTTTTTTTTTTGGCCCTCCCAATAGCATGGGCCAGCACATGAGATGGAGAACATGGCATAGGACTAGACCTAAGGCCTGGTCAGTTCAATCGTGTTCCCCATTGGCCCATCAAAGGCCACACATCAAACCCTATTGGCTTGAACGACCACCTCTTGGGGCCATTGCACCATTTTTCTTTATAGATTCACTGAGTGAAAAGGTTATAGTAGTAACTTCCCCTTTATTTTATGTTTCTATTGTTGAGTTTATAACATCATTAATGGTTTTATGCTAGTTCAATGATTTATATCTCTTATATAGTTTTAATTCCCCCTAACTCATAAATACAATGGCATATTGAACATCCCCAATTCTTGGACAATTTTTTGCTTTATTTTTTCAATTTGCACAAAACCCTTTGCTAGGGTTATCTTTGAAAAGGATATGATGTAGCATAAATAATCTATCGATCTGATATACTCAAGTGTATCATCGATTTGATACAGTCAGGATCATAACCACTCAAGTGTATCATTGATGTCATACAGGGACCATTTTTCATCATGACAAACTCTGGATATCAGCCTGTACCTGGCTTGATCAACTCCCAGTCATGTCCCCTGGTTGGTCAATGCAATTGTTTGTTGCCTTTACTTGTGTTAACCATTTTACATATTTGGTGCATAGAGGTGCCCCCACTGACCAAATATTCCTAGTGCGCCACGGCTCTTGCAAACATTTCCTACACTCAAATGTTGTGTCAGTGAGACAACAAACCATAACCAATACTAGTATTCCGGGGGGCTCAGTGTAATGGTTAGCTCCAATTTTTCTAGGCCCAAAAACAAGCCTATGAACTTTACATCTTGTGTTTTATATTGCTCATACCCAGTTGCTATATTCTTATGCTTTAATAGTTTCCTTTGTTGGTTATGATACAAAGAATGTACCACAAAGCAAACTATTAATAGTTTCATCCTAACATACTTTGCACTCAAATCCTAACATTTTTTTTATGTACCATAGATTGGGACTAGAAACAGTGCATAGAACTGATTTCAAACAGGGGTTAGTAGAGAGGCCATCATTTTCTCTGAGAGTTCTGTTATTAGATCAGAGTAAACTTTCTTGAGGCTTTTTATTATTTATTTTTTTTATGTTGTGTTGTTTGGTGTTTGGATTTATGGGTTCTTCTTACTTTGTGGGCATTGCATCAGTATAGCTTCCATTTCACCATGGACATCACATACTCATATTAACTGTTAGGATAGTGATTTAGCTTTGTGATCTTGAATCAACTTGTTTTGCTTCAAGTTCACTTTTATTTTTTAATTTTCCCAGGCTTTTATTTTGTCTCACTTTGCTTTTGATTCCCATGTTTAATTCCTAACATATATATTTTTTTTTGTACCACAGGTTGAGATTGGAGATCAATGTAATATAGGCCAATTGCTTGAACATCTTTTTGTTTTTCATAAGAATATTGTACTTGCACTATTTTGGATGCTACATTTTTACTTAAATTAGTGATGAGGACGTGGCTAAACTTGTGGGTTGGATTTAATAGTTATATGTTTCCTAATATGTTGAAGGAGCAGGTGTACATTTTTTATTAGTTAAATGAGCCGACCTTATTATACATTTTGTTTGAGTTGAATGAGTAGGTTTTATTGTACATTTTATTTTTGTTGAATGGGAAGGTTTTATTATAAATTTTATTTTAGTTGAATGAGCAGGTTTTATTATATTCAGCATAAAGGAGGTTTTTGAGGTGGCATGCAGTGATTTATAAAATAAAAAAACCTTTTCTTAACAGCATCCCTCTCCATATTATCAACCCAAAGAACATCTATAAGCACTCAAGTAAATTTCCTCCCAAAAAGCTGAAAAAGAGAGGAAGAAAATAAGTGCTAGATTAGTCATGGTGGCGGAGGTCCCGGCTCAAATAGAGGTGGGCAGCAGCTTGTAAATAGACCACAGCAGCAGAGGAACCATAAACTGTCAAGATTAAAAAATAAAAAAAGAGCACACACTATGTCAGATTCACATGTATAACACATACACATCCCCCACATACAGTGTCAAGTATGGGCATTATATTTCTGCAAAAGCAGAAAAGTAAAATAAGAGAATTCTCACCATGACATGAGGCAATTGTTGGGTCCTCCATCAGGAGGAAGAGCTTCTTTGGGAGAAACGGCTCTTCGGAAGGGGGATCCATCACTTACTAGCACTGCCAAGGAAAATGAGAAGTCAGGTCTCAGTTTGTGTTTTAAGTTTCAGTTTTAACAAATGTAGATCTAGGTTGTGGTTTTCTGCACCTAATGTAACGCCCCAATTCCGGATACCGATATACTCGTTCGAATACCCGAAATTGGCGCGCTACTTCCCGGAAAATCCGAGAACTTCCAAGATCGTAGGCCGCAGTGAGGTCCAATTTAAAACTTTTTGAACCATATAATAATAACATTTAAATTGCGGAAGCATAACAATTAAACAATGCGGAAGCAATAGGTATCGATATATAAAGTGTGAGCAGAACAAAGGTCTAGTTACAGTATCAGTTGTTAATCAAAACTTATACATTTGAATCTACCCATCTCGCTACAAAATTGTCTCTCAAACCCAAAATAAAAGAGAGTCCCTCAAAACCCATATAGATCGTCTCCACCCTCCGGCTCGACATCCGTGTCGGCCGGGCCCCATGCGTACTCTCCTGCAACGGGTGCCTCCACTACAGCTAGTGCATCGTCTGGGATCTCGGGATCAAGGCCTAAGCACCAATGAATGGGTCAGATCTAAACGATCTGGCAAGTTACAGCATACTACTAACATAGAACATATATATCAAAGGAAATAAAGACAGGTACATAAATTAAATGAATAGCAAGGGAAATGAACTAGGCAGTTGTGCATTTAAATCATAAGGAATCAGTATAGATGAAATCATCTAAACTACTACAACAAGGTGGCACATTCACACGAGCTGGAATACCGCGGGATATTATGCCGCGGCCCTCCCATACTGAACACAGTTGCGGCGGGGAAATCTCACCAGTGCTGGGAATAACTAATCCCACATATCACTCATCAACTCATCATCTCAACACTCCAGACCGGCACGGTATCACACCGTCCGTCTCAACCACACAGCTCATCATGATAGCTCTACAACACTCATCTAGCTCCTACCGGGGATGATCAGTCCACAGGCTGAGCTTAAATCAACCGAGTGAATGTTCATGCCGACTCGAGAATACTCTAAGGTCTGTGTCTGTCTAGGCTTTGCCTTGCGTGAACAAGGTCCTAACAATATCTCTAAGAGGTCTACACATCTCAATACAGTCTCTGGATCTCATTCAAGGTCCAGGCCCACTCGTTGGATCCATACCAAGGCTCATCAGTACATGGCCTGGTCTAATACTGTCCATACGAGGCAACTAGTCCACTTATACTGATAAACAGTTCCATTTTAATCCATATAATCTAACAGTCCAATAGAAACTACCTCTTCAAGCTAAATGGTTCACATCTCCACACTTAGGCCCAATAAGGGCCCGCCTAGACACAGACACGGGTCAATGATCTCCGAAATCACACCATCGGGTCACCTCTAGATACCCTAGGTTCAAGTCTTCCAATTATGTTTAATTAATAGTAAACAGCTATTCTAAGATCTAAGAATGACAGAGCAATAATAGCAGTGAAGTATAAACTTCAATCAGAGAATCAACAGGGAAATCCAACGGTCCAATCCTAGGTAAATGGGCCACGTTAGGTTCAGGTCCATCTCTGGTAATTTGATCTCTAAACGAAGTCATTGATGCCATAAGATACTGTATTGGTGCTTAGGAAAAGTACGGGCACCATTGATAACTTTTAGAGGTCAAATCATCTTAGATTAATAACCAAAACCCTAATCGGTGGTCCCCACGAGTCAAGGTCGAGCCACGCCATTGACTCGTGCTTGGCACATTGATGGAAGTTCATTTGGATGGTTAATGGGCCCCACAATCGATCAATCATAAAACGATGCTAAACTCACATCCTAGTATTCGCAGTGTGACAGGTCGACCTGGCAAGGGTCAGGTCGATCTGCCCCACTAGAATCAAAGTTGGGATTTGGTTTGGATTTTGGAATTTCCAGTGTACCCGATTGACCAGGTGGCCAGCCGGTCGATCTGGTACACAAGTGTACCTGAGTCAACAGACTCCAGGCCAAATCTCAACTTTTACACTAAGGTCTGGGTCTGATGGAAATATCCAAGTATACACAAACTATTCGAATTGGGTTCGCAAAATACTTAGGGCTTAAATCAAATTATGAATTTCTAAAAGTGTAAAACTAAAGGGTCCAGATCAATTTAAATTAATTTAAAGACCAAAGGGTCTGAAAATATTAATTTAAGGGGTAACAAGTTAATTTATTCTAATAGGGTTCCATAAGGCTAAGGTCCTACTCTCCTAATTTTCTAAAACCCATGGGTCCCATAGTACACATTAGAAACTAAATGTTTTGTTTAATTAATAAAGCTAACGGGTTATGGCAATAGTGGGCCCCACTGGGCCCAGCTCCGATTTGGTCCGATAAAATTAAAGGGTCTATATTTCTAGTTTATGAAAATTAATGATGCTAATAGAAGGTATTGAAAACTAAGGGATTATTTTAATTAGTAAAGTAACTAGTGGGCTATAGATTAGTGGGCCCCACTGGGCCCAAAGCCCCCAACCAGAACCTAAGCCCACTGACACATCCCCACTTCTCACTCTCTATACCCACGTGGACATCATCTCATCAGGTCATCCCATCCCTATTTACTCCCTCACCTACCCTCACATTCCCCTCTTTCCACGTCATCACCCTCCCTCCTTACTTATCTATTCCACTCCTCATCCACTCATCACTCTCTCTTACATTGAAAACTCGTCAGGCGCTTGCCATTACAGAACCAACGTCTGGAATGGACTGGACGACAGCAACTAAGGAAGCTTGGATGGTGGGCCCCGCTGGATGAGACTCTGATCAAGCAACACCACTAGCGTCGTCCAAGGGCCAACTACAAGATAACCGGGCTTGATCTGCCATCAATGGCCCACCTAGACCCCACAAATTCCACCAACGAGAGGAGTGATCTGCTGCCTGGGGTTAATCAGGTTAGTAACAATCGCGTAGACTAGGACCCACCTCTGATCAAACCCAGATCAGACCTCTAACCCATGGTCGCCCCACCAACTCGGTCCTGATGGACGGACTAGATCTGTGACCAGATCAGTCTGGGGGCCCCACAACCTGATTAAATAAGATAAAAACCCACTCCAAGAACTCACGCCTGATACAAAGAGAAGCAATGATCATGGGCCCCACTGATCAAGGGCCCACGATCAGCCCTCATCACCTGGGTCGCCCAAGATGGCTCTACACGATGTGGGGTCCGGATCCCCCAGGAGGGCCCACCTGGGCCCACTGATCCCAACACAAGCTAATAAAAACAACTCCAAAGTCGTCTCTGTTGCAGGAAATGCAACTGTAACAGTGGCTATTGCAGAGCCACTGCAACAATCGCCCCCTTCACCTCTCCATTCAAATTTCAAATCTAAAATTCCAACCAATTCCATTTAGCAAACAACAATTAAAATTACAAAGATCTCATCAATGCCCAATCCATCATCATTTAGACCTATTAATCTTCCATCAATGGCCATTCCATCCCATACACAATAACAGAGCTCAAGATGAAATCTAGGACTAATTAATGACAATCATGAAGTGAAACTACAAAAATCAAAGGAAAGACAACATATATTCTAAATTAACAGTAAGATGCACTTGCCTTTTGAGAGAAGATTTGTAGAGAGAGAGAGAACTAGAAGAGAGATAATCCCAGCTGTAATGGAGAAGAAGAAAAAGAAACACAGCAGCAGTAGCTCTGCAACAGTGGTGGTTCTCTCAGCACAACCAGTCCGGTGACAGTAGCTTAGGGGAAGGGGAAATGAGAGGGAAAAAGAGAGAAATGAAGAGGAACAATTGCTGCAGCTTAAAGAGGGATTTCTCAGCACACAGTGGATGGAAGAGGAAATCTCAGCACGGCAACAGTGGCTGGAAGAGAGAAATGAGGGAGGAAGAGAAGAGAGGCAATTGAGGGGAATAGTAGTTTAGGGTTCTTGGGATTAGTGTAGGATTTATAGCTTAGGGGAGGTGGTTAAAGACAATATTAGCCCTTAGGGTTCTACGGGTTTAGGGTTAGGGTTAGGGTTAGTCTTGTCTTTTGGTAGGAAGCTTCTAGAGAGGGGCATCATTTAAACACTAAACCCTCCTAATTAATTAAGACCACTAACTAGGGTCCTATTTAGCACTAATAGTCTAGGATTAACACCACACCCGACTAATTAAGAATACTAACCCACTAAGCTAATCTAACTAACTTAGGAAAATCTAACTAATCTCTCTATCAACCCCTAATTAGCACAAATAAATAGTAATTAGCCATAATTAGCAATAATTAACCAATAATTAGTATAAATTAGCAAATATTAGTCTATAAAATAGCAATTAGATGGCCCACTAAGGGTGGGGCCTCACACCTAACATTCCTTCTTTCACTTACTAGCACTAAAACAGCAAGAGAGTAAACACCCAAACTAGTCAGAGTCTTCCGAACTCTCACTACTATCAAGATGAAGATCCAGATCATTGTATTCATCTTCGCTCCTTAATCTGAAATAATGCATTATAAATTCATGGTTAAAAATCTACCAAAATACCAATTATAGCAATTAAATTGTTATTGTTTACCTTTTCATTTGGGTGCTTGATCTTTGTTTCATGGAGGGGTTTGGCTGAGGAATGTTGCAGGAATTTTTTTTTTTTTTTTTTTTTAAAGAAGGGGCTTTTGCTTTCTTAAGAAAAATAATATATCATTGTTTTTGACAAGAAAGTAGGGTTTTGTTGCAGTGAATAGATTAGAGAAAGAAATAATTCTTCCAAAAGAAATTCATTTCTTTAAAAATCCCCAAAACAAGAAACTGTGGAATAGTTTCTATCACAAAACAGAGGACTCCCCACTTGTTTTTTTTTATCACAAATCACCCAAGAAGCAGCATCGTCATCATCAACATATACATCTCTAGAAAAAATCCTCAAAACCTATTTCCAAAGACCAATAGAACGATCTTTCAATACAATTTTAACAAAACCCAGAACCCAAAATCAACAGAAGAATATGAATCTAAAAAAAAAAACCCAAGAACCAGTATCATAAAAACAACCAATCTGAAAGGGGCAATAAAATTTCTGAAAAAGGAGAAACAACCCAGATGGTTCCATGAGCATAACAAGCATCGTCATCATCAACATATACCATCTCCAGAAAAAAAATCCTCAAAACCCATTTCCAAAGACCAAAAGAACGATCTCTCAGTACAATTTTAACAAAAACCAGAACCCAAAAAAGCCCTAGCCGGATTGTAAGAGAGAAAATGGGTTTGGATGGGGGGCTGTTGGAAATCAGAAGCCATCCAAACCCTTCCTTTAACCCATCTCCAAGTCAGACTTCAAATCAATCACTTACAATAGATTAAAAACAAAAAACCCAAAATACCATTTCTACTGGTTGCAGAGAGCGAAAACTGAAAAACAGAGAGAGAGGGCCTAACCTGGCGGGAGAGAGACGAGGGAGATGTGCGCAGGAGCAGCAGGGCTTTGTCGCAGAGAGGGAGAGAGAGATGAGCAGTAGCGGGGGATAGACAACAGCGGGGGAGAGACCTGAGCTGAGAGAGAGAGAGATCAGGCGAGGGAGACATAGCAGCGAGGGAGAGAGAGAGAGAGAGAGAGAGAGATTAGGCGAGAGACAGAGAGCGAGAGAGATTGTCGTCGTGAGAGAGAGAGATCAGACGAGAGACAGAGAGCTTCCCCTCGTCGTCCGATCGTCGTCGTGAGAGACAGAGAGCAGGCGAGAGACAGAGAGATGGAGGGCTGGTGGTCGTCGATGCCGGTCGTCGTCGTCCGAAAGGGAGAGGCGAGTCTGAGTCAGGCGATTCGATGAGAGAAAGGGAGAGAGACAAGATACAGAGGAGAGGAGTTTTGGAATGAGAAAGGGGGAAAAGTTGTTTCATAAGAGCAGGAAATGGATGCACTGTAGAGAAGCAATTCAGACTTATTTCGTCAGGCAGATCTGTTGGGCCTCCTCACATGCTCCAGCTTACAATAACAATAGCTGCAGCCTGGGTGAGCAATTCCCTATATATATATATACATATTTAACGGGTATAGCGGGGGCTGGGCATGGGTAAGGGTAAGTCCATCCCCACACGGGTTTATACGGGTATCCCCGTATACGTCTACTGTCCAATACGTATAGTCCATCCCTGGTCCAAACAGAGCAGGTTTGGACGAATACCCCTTTTTCCCCGGCCCACTATCATCCCTACTCACAACAAAAACTGGATGTCATACTTTGGGTTATAGGTGATAGTGGCAGGGGAGGGGGAATAGGGTATGTTGGCGGGTGAAGTTTGTTGGAGTGGCCTTGGATTAATGGGTTTCCCTTTATTTGCATGCGTATGTGTGTGGGATGAATGGGGATTCAAATTTTGTAATTTGTGATTTCTTTTTTGTTATATATTGTCTTTAGACGCAGACATTAACTAGTAAAATAATAAAAGAACTCTTTCATCAATCCAACACTCGGCAAGTAAATCTTGATTAAAAAATATTGACTTTCCTACTATGCCTCAATTCTAAATAAAGTAAGGGATTTTTGAAGGCTGATACACCTAGTAGCACTTATTAGGTTGGAAGTACATCCAGATAAAATATTTGGCTAAAAATCCGTTTCATAATTGAAAGACTAACCTATCCCTAAAATAGCTTAACTGCTATGTCATAACTAATTACGAAACCGCTTCATTTAGCCCTTGAAAATACTTACCATAAAAATCCCAAAAAAATCGGATGATAAACATTCCATATTCTGTGAGATTTTGAATTTCAAATAATTAATTACGAAACCGCTTCATTTAGCACATGAAATACTTACCATAAAAATCTCATAAAAATTGGATGATAAACATCACTTATTCTGTGAGATTTTGAATTTCAAATAAGAATCTCATAGATTATGAGATACAATAATTTGGGAGTCAAAATTATAGGGTTTCGTCTTCAACATAAAAGATTTTATTTTTTTTTATGATATTTTTCAAAGTTTTTGGGAACTTTTTGAAATTTAAAAAACTCTAATTAAAGAATTTTAGTTTTTTTATTTTAGAAAGTATCTAAAATTAAGAAATTTTAATTTAGAATATATATATATATATATATATATTAAAAAACAGCTCATAGTTTAAATTTTATCCTACTCATATTTTTTCCCCAAAAACCATCCCATCCAACCCAACCCAACCCAACCCCCACATCCAACCCAACCCAACCCAACCCAACAACACACAGACTCTCTATGTCTGTCTCTCATCTCAGTCTCTTCTCTCTCTCATCTCAGTCTCAGTCTCAGTCTCAATCTCAATCTCTTCTCTCTCTCATCAAGGAGGAGTGGCATCAAGGGTGGCAATCCCATATACCACCCCAAATTCAAAAAAATTCACTCCAAGGGGGTGGCATCAAGGGTTGGAAAATAGCATCAAGGCTCTTGGGGTGGCATTTTTGGCAACTCTGGAGAGAGAAAGGGAGAGGTTGCAAATGGGTTGATGAATATAGATTGATGAATAAAAATATGAAAATGGCACCCCATTTTGGCACCTGCCATTGGAGCAGATTTATAATTTAAGGATGTCAAAACACTGTTCAAAGTTGCAAATGGGTGATTTGGCACCCCAAAATGGCAACTCCCTTTGGAGTTGCTCCTCACACTCTATGTCTCTCTTTCTCATCGAGTCCCTTCCCCAAATTCATGGCGGACAGGCGGCGAGTCCCCTATTCTGCGCAAACACCCCTCCCCCCATCCCTCTTCTGCGCAAACACCATCCCCTCCCCTCCCCTCCCCTCTTTCTGTTTCTCCTCTCTCTCTCTCGCGCATCAGCGCCCAGTCCCTTTCTGTTTCTGGGTTTGTTTGGTTTTGCTCATGTGGGTTTCTGAATTTGGTGGTGGTCTGCACAACCTTCGTCGCCCAGGTACACCTCCCTCACTTTCACTCTCTCTCTCCCACTCTCTCCACACAGCCAGTAAAGACATCTTTCTCCCCTTCTCTCTTCTCACACCCAAACCCCATCTATCACACCCACGCACAACACACAGCCTCCCACTACAGCCTATAAACTGTTCGACAAAATTCCCCAAAATATCAAAATTCCCATTTCTTATTTTGTTGTTCTCTTTTTCTATCTTTCCCCAGCCAGAAAATAACAGACATAGAGAAATTTTACTTATATTTAATTAATTCTTTTTATTGTTCCAAAAAAGTTAAAAGTCGTGGCTGTGCTTTTATATGAATTTTCCAAATTTTATGGGTCAAATATTATTATGTGTCATTCGAACTTAATTTTATGGATCTATTACACCAATTGATTTAGGGGATATCTTTTGATCACAAGCCTTCGTTTCAAACGTATGGCAGAACAGAAAAAAGATTAGCTTTGATAAAAATGGATGCATATTGCATAATTCGTTTACAATGCAGAAATGTTCTCATATATTAATTGGTAGTACTTAAAGTTCCAAGCAAGCCTAATGGTGTACTAAAACAGATGTGTTAAAGCTTGACCCATTTTCAATGAAGGGTCAAATTTTCATGGGTATGGGTGGGATACTAGATACTTCAAATCATGCTAGAATTGGTCCGAAAGTGCATTATTTTCCCTGTGGTTGCAATTTTCTGGTGCTGATTTCTTTATGGGAACGATTGCTAGGCTAATGCATATGCTTAAACTCATGTTAAAATGGATATATCTTTATGGGAAACTCTCACACTAGCAGGTCAAGATTGAATCCCAAGTGGGGCTGCGAGATATTCATAGAAGCAATGTTGTTTAGGGTTTTGTATCCTGTGATAGGATTACTCTTTTGGTGTGAGAGTACACTTTTGCATTTTGTGGTTTTTTTGCAGCAATCTCTTCTAACCAAGCTGGGTGTCTGGAGTAATTTTGGGGATCATGGCTTTGTAGACCTTACCCTTTATTGGTTACACGAAACATTAAGCCCAGGAATGACTGGTACTCGAATTGACCTAGGGAAATTTTTTTGAGTAAGGTTGTCGATGATGATATGTTAGTAGGCTCAGGTTTTCATCTTTAAGATTTTCTGCAGATAAGAGGATTTGAGGTTTAGGGATTAAACAAGTTAGAAATTCTTGAATGCGATTAATGTATGGTTTTTATGTTTGATCTGTTCAGCTAAAATGTTAGCATTCTTATGCTTTAGTTTCCATTGGCTTTGAATTGTCTGCATTACAAAAAGTTTCTGTGGAAGTATAAGAGGGCTTAGATGTTGGTGTTAATAGATTATAAGGATTTCATTGTGATTTGGTGTTGTCTTAGGCGAGAAGGAGCTCTCTGGTCGCATTTAGTATAGAGTTTTAGGCTTTTGATCAGGTGTTGGAGTGTTTGTTTGTTTGGCTGGAAAACTGAGTCAGAGCAAAGAAAATGAAATTGAAATTGTGTGTTTATGACGTCTGTATACGGTTTTGGTGTAGTATGTTTAGATAAGTGATTTTTTTTACCTCGGATTTCAAATGTTCAGCAGTCTAACATTTCAATGTTTAAGCAAATAATCAAATTAATTGATGAAAAAAAAAAAAAAAAAGCAAAGCATGAAAGGTGATTGTGGAAGTGGTTCATATCTCCAATACTTTTGTGGGTCTGTGTTGCCATGTGTTGCAATCAAGATGTGTTGAAATTTGGTCAATGAATGTATGTAGTGAGGCATTGACATTGTATTGTGATCATATTATTTCATTGGCATGAACCGGGGAAAACATATTTAGCATTCAATATTGACAAGGTTATGCTTAATGTTCCACTAGAAGGTGCCAGTTAGTAAAGTCAGTAAGCAGTCATAACAAAGAGTGAGGACCTAAACTCAATTCATCGGTAGCTGAGCCATTAAACGCTCCTTGCCCCCTGCACAGATTTTCCCATGCACTATGTAAAAGATATTGTTAATGCATTCTTTGTATTAATTACATAGCTCATATAATCATTTTAACTCCAACCCAGATTGGTTATTGATTCAGGACTTAGAGGATTCTGTGTGTCTGTTTTTGCAGTGCCAAGATGCCTATGGCGTTGCAGTGTTGCCCGGTGAAAACCCCACCAAGCAGCAATGTGAATCACAGTTAGATATCCTAAGCCTTTCTGAAGTTCCGAATTCAAATAAATCTCCTATGTACTTGGATGCTCAATCCTAAGCCTTTATGTGGTATGTTAAATTATCTTGCTTTTTGATTGTTGGTTTAAATTACTAGCACTACAAGAAAAATGATTTTTACCGGCGTCTAATAAACGCCACTAAATATAAATAAACGCCGCAAAATATTATTATTGACGTTTTTCCTTAACGCCGTCGAAACCTCCGTCGGAAAAATTACCGGCGTATAATTAAACGCCACAAAAATTAAAGTGACGTTTCCTAAACACTGAAACGGCGCTTATTTAATCGACGACTTCATTGTAAAATTCCGGTTGCCGGAGCTATTTTACGGCGTTTATTTAAACGCCAGTGATATTTTTTTAAATATAAATTTTATTTATTTATAAAACAGAGAAATCTCAGCCTGCAACCATCAATCAGTCCAAAGAATTCATTATAGCTGCCCTCCTTCCAAAAATGCAATTGCAATCGTAATGTACATAACCAAACTTATTAACCTAAACTAACATAAAATTGGACTCAAAATTGAACAAAGACTTGAATATAGGAGGCTCATAGCATGTTCCTTATATGCTCTGCAGTATTGACCTCACGCAGAACCAATATGTACTCATAGAATTTGAAAGCATCAAGCACATACGAGCAATAAAATTATCTGCTACAGAAGGTTGTAAGCATTATCATGGCACTATAATGCTGGTCCACATATTTACGTCTTCCTTGCATATGATACATACCTTAGATTCAACCCATTTCTTATCTAACCTAGTATTCAGCTGTTAGGATTTTGGCTGAAGTACCTGCTTATCAAACTAGGTAACATTGGTCGGAGAGGTAGCCCTTCTCTCACTTGCAAGTGAGTGTTTATTTTTCCTTTACGTATCCAATCCCAAGAGAAGAAAATAAAAGAAATTGAAAGTTAATAAATGAAACACTTCAATATTGGGTTCTAATGCAATCTGTTTTGCAACCACACCAAAATACTTGGCAAAATCCACTGGAATAGAGTAAAGCTTGCTCTACCTTCAGCCAAAAAACAAAAAGCAAAGGAATTTGTTTTTTTGTTCCCCAGAGAGAGCTCTTAAATTTCTGTTAAATACTTTTAAAACTAAGCAATCAAAATTGAGGCTCAAACATTACCCTGAAATCCACCCTCTCAATCTTTGATGAATGCATCTCAGCTACATCCTTCCCAAACGATATTATTCTTCCATAATTGACATGTGTTGCATTTCCTGAACTCCCTTTCCCATTCTGGCCAGCAATTTTCGTATCATTGTTCTTCAACTTCTTTGCACTACATTCATAATCTCCTTCTGGTGACCAATCAAGGTCACCCCAGATAGCATCCCCACCTTTTGGTATCATTGACATTGTTGAATCCCATGTACGAGTCATCCGCATTGCATACTGTAAGTAGGGATGAAAGTGGGCCGGGCCGAGCCGGGCTTTGACAGGCCCTAGGCTCGGCCCTAGTATTTTTCAGTAGGCCCTAGCTCGGCCCTAGCCCTAAAGGGCCTCAAAAACCCTGGCTCGGGCTCGGGTCTTATTAAGTTATGAGGCCCTAGGGCCGGCCCTTTGAGCCCGGCTAATGATATAACACTAGCTGAAAGAAAATATTTTTCGGAAAAAAAAATTCCTGTAGGAATTCAAAGAAATCTACATATGCAAACCAAAACAAAAAATGGTCAAATGCATGCATTCATCCCATATTCTCATTCCCATAATTTGGATTGCAGCAATAAAATTAACTAAAATAAGAAAGACTCCATAAAAACAAAGGGAGCCCAGTTCCAACACTCCTTAATAGTTCAATGTTAATGTAGATGAGCATTATCAAACTCCAACAATAATACAAATAAAATTAAACTTCAATAGCATCATAGAATAAAATAAAGTATTCGGCTAGCATCATAAAATAAAGTCTCTAGCATCACCATCATCACCTATAACAACAATAATAGAGCATTGTTAATAAATAATAATAACAACAAAGGAAAGGTTGTTCCAGAGTTACAAGACTTTAAAAAATGACTTCTAGACCATTAATATACATGCATCCTCAAGGTTGTTTAGGGATTATTTATATTGGATTAAAATTAGGGTTTAAGGTTTAGTGCTTAGGTTTAGGATTTATGGATTATTTAGTGCTTAGGGTTTAGGGATTATTTATATTGGATTAAAACTAAGGTTTAGGATTTATGGATTATTTAGTATCATAGATTCATATATGTATTATATACTGTATAGTGTATACATACATATAATATATGGATTAATATATGTAGGCCCTATGGCTTACTGCTTAGGTTTAGGATTTATGGATTATTTAGTGTTTAGGGTTTAGAGATTATTTATATTGATTAAAACTGAGGTTTAGGATTTATGGATTATGTTATATCATATATGTATTATATATTGTATAGTGTACATATATATAATATATGTATATATATAATATATGTAGGCCCTAGGGCTTACGAGCCGGGCTTCATCAAGCCCGAGCTCGGCCCCTTTAAGCAAACGGGCCTCCTACTAGGCCCTAGCTCGGCTCTTTTGTCTTTTGAGCCGAGCTCGGGCCGAGCCTATGACGGGCCATCCGCGGGCGGCCCTAGGACGGCCCGGCCCACTTTCACCCCTAACTGTAAGGTTTGAAAAGCAAATACGTCTATATTCAGAACACCTGGTGCAATAGCCCTGCATCAAGAGCAGGATTTCATCCAAAGTCTGTTAGTGGAAGTGAAATACACAACATATCTTCATTTCAATACTAACAAGATTCTTCAATATATAATACTTGGTGCAACATGCACACAAGTTTTTCGACAGATCAGGGTGTCACGACCCGGGCCCGAATTACGATAACCCCGACTCGTGAGCCCATACTTACTCCCGTAAACTACGAATTAACCGAAGTTAAAACGGAATCCACAAGGGATATCAATCTCAATAAACCTGTCAAATACACAAATTTTGCGGAAACATATACATTTGACAATATCAATTTACGAATTTACATGTACATAAAAACAAAGTCCTTATACATGTATCATTTCCAACATAGTTCGTCAATCGGTGCATATCCAACACCATACAATAACAATTACTTACATTCCAAAAATGAATGCACAAAATGACCCTACAAAACGTTTCTCAAAATGTTATAATTCTTTTCGCACTCGAATACCCCTATCAAATGGTATTCCGTCCATTCCATTCGATTAGTCCTCCTGGAGGAACCGGAGCGGTCTCCTCCCCTGGCGCCGGGGGCGCGGTTGTACCAGTAGAGGCAATCGAGCATGCAATGCCATCAATAACACTAGTGAACACGACGGTTCAACAATGTATAAATAGATCTAGTAATAGCACATGATAATACATATACCGAATTCATTAAGTCCATTTTTTTGTAACAATTACCATTCTAGACAAATCTAGATAATTCCTACAATGACAATAGGTAAACATAAGAGTTGATCAATAGACATTTACAAGATAGTAACTATCATAGCTTTCATTCATTCATTTCATTTCATTTCATTTACCATCTTCCCTAAAGGAAGAATTCATTTAATTTACCATCTTCCCTCAAATGAAGGATTTATCCAAACAGAAGGCATCAATCAATACCCATAGATATGATCGGAATATGTGGGACTTACTAGTGTCCGAGCCAGGGACAACTAGCATCACCACGGAGCTCCGGAATGCCCCAAATCCATCTGCTGCAGTAGGATTAATCATTTACGCATTGTTACCTTTAGTAACTATTCATTATTCAGTGTCATATTTAGTGATCGTTCACCAATTTAGTGTGAATTCAATGTCAATTCAGTGTGGCTCAATAATGAGCTTAAGAAACCACTATGTAATGCTCTTTAAAACAATTATCTAAACCAACAAATGAGTGAAACGTTCAGTATCAATGCACGTGTTACTGTGGATGACATTACATTAATTAGATTGTGCATTGATAACCTTAGCTAACACTTATGAATGTTTAGATATCACTAATATTAGTTTCAACGACTAGGCTTTTCATTTAGATCAATCACAATTTACCTCACGCCTTGTCTTAACTACATGAGGAGTATCTATGATCACATAAGCGATCCTAGTTCACCCAAAATCGAGAGGACCGTTAGGTCGGATCGATTGGCCAAATTTTTCCTCACTATGGATAATTTGGTCAGGTTCGGTTACCTCGACGGCTACCTAGCGGTTAGTCGAAACTGCACTGTTGATTAGCCGAAACTTTGTTGGCGGCTAGCCAAACCAAGTTCGGTTAGCTTAAGGTCAGCTTTCCAGAAGCTGATTTTTCTGACAGGGATTTCTGACTCAATTTCGGTCAGCTCTGCGGTTGCCTTTCGGCTAGCCGAAATTCCAATTTCGGCTAACCGAAATTCGGCGGTTAGCTTTCTAGAGACTGATCAAATTGGGGTTTTCTGGCGGTCAGCTTCGTGGTTAACCTTGCGGCTAGCCGAAATTCACCCAGAAGCTCATTTTCAAGCTTCAGAAGTTCTGAACAAAATCTACATTTTTGAACTCCTTGAGTTCATACAGGTTCTATAAAATCATAAATCACTAGAAATGTATATACTTGCCTCTCTTAAAGTTTAGTAGCAAAAGCCATCTTTCCTTAGCTTGCTTTTGAGATGAAAATCCCCAATGAAACTCTAAATTCCAAGAAAACATGAAATATACAAATCTATGAGCTATTTATGCTACACACTACTTCTATCTACTCAATAGAACTTGGAAATCCTAAGGTAAGACCAACTACTTACTTGTGGCTCCAAGCAAAGAGAACTTGAGTTCTCTTTCAAGCTTTAACTCTTCAAAATGGAGGAAATGACTTGGGGAAGAAGATGAAGTAGTTCTACTCCACTCCAATCACTTGGCAACTCTTCTAATCTTCACACTAGAGGGAGAGAAAATGGAAGGAGAATGAAAGAAAGGTGTCTACGGTTTTGTTGAAGTGAAAATGAATGAATGATCCATTTCATTCTAATATAAGGATACTTCACACTAAAGCCCCGCTCCTATTACTCTTTATTACATTTTGAGTCAAACGAAACCTCATTTGACCCATTTAAGGTCAAATGGAATCGCGTTTATTATGGAAGTTAACGTACTATTCGAGATACACATGTTGGTATCCTAAATTCCCGTATTCGACGAAATACGCGAAAATCCGTATTTATGAAAAAGTCCTTAGTCTACCTTGTTTGAGTCTAAACTCATTTTAACCAATTCAATTTCATTTCATTATGCTTAATGTATCATCTGAGACTAATTTGTCTCTCTTTGGTTATTAACCTTGATTAACCCATTTATCCATGCTTAATTAGTATTAATCTCAGTTAATTAGCCTTAATCATGATTAGTTTGGGTCGGGATGTAACAATGGGTTTGAAGGGTATTTTTTTTCGGGGGGTTGCACAGAGAGGAAGAGGAATGTGCGTTTTGTGTATGTGGGTGGGGGAGGTTTTGGTGGATTGGGCAGAGATGGAATTGTGCATGTGTAGTCTTGGGGGTGGGTTCAGTTGCACGGACCGGAAAGAAGGGTGGGGTGTGTGAGAGATATGACAGAGAGAAGCAGAGAAGAGGGATAAATAGCTGCGGGGGTGGCAGAGGCGATGACAGTATGGCTGTGGAAGTGGCGGTGGTGGTGATTGCAGCGAAGCCCTTCATTCCTTGATGTGGCGATGGCGGTGGCTTTGATTGGTTTTTTGACAGTGGAATGAGAGAGAGAGAGAGAGAGAGAGAGAGAGAGGATACAAAAAAGAAAAATAGGTGATGGATTCGGGGAGAAGCCAGGTTGTCTCTCTGACAATGGATATGATGCTGGTGGTGAGGCGAATGAGAGATGATAGTTTTGGGGGAAAATGTGTGGGGACAAAATTTTAAACTCTCTTCTATTTTATTATATAGATTGTCATTTCATGTAAAAAAATGAAAATGTAACAACTAATTAATAAACAACTAAATAATGAGATGACATATTTTTCCCCAATTACACTCACTTTTACTTTGATTTTGTTCTCTCTCATGGTGTTTAATCGTGGGAAACAAAAGATTTGTTGAGGTGAAGGTAATGATCTGTTATAAATACAGACGTAATGAGTTTGAATCTTGACAATGTTTTTAGCCTAGGTTATGAGAGATTTATTACTCATGAATATTCTAGTCTCGGCATAAATAACCTGCCTTTGACTAAATTGAGAAAAAGATTAATCAAGGCGTACGTAAATTAGCCCGAACACTCCAAATAGTTGAACAAAAAAAAGAAGGGTATGACCGTGGCAACTATAGTCTCATTTGTGTCCTTGTATCATATGTCTGTAAAGAGATAAGGGAATTTTTAGATAATTTATTTCTCTTTTTTATCCTTCAAATACGGAATATTGGTCCTCAATAAATAATTTATGAGAATTTTGTAAAAGGAATATCAATTTCATTAAAAAAAAAATCATGCTCAAACGAACCTACGCCAAGAGTAAATACTCAATATAAATGTAACAGTGGCACAGCGTTTTAACGTGATGTTACTGTTATACTAACATTTAGGGCACGTTTGTGTACATGTAATTTCCATAGAAATTGGAAATTGCCACATCAGCAAAATCTATGGGTTTCAAATTCTTTGGAAAAGTTTTTCCACGGAAGTTAAAATTTTATGTTTGGTGCAAAAATGTTTTCCTTGATGAATTAGCGCTAATGTTGTTTGGTGCAGCTATGAATTTCTTTAGTAAAGACCACTTTTTAGTGAAAACTATTGGGTGGGTGGGTTCGTATGTGTGTGGGGTGGGTGGGGTTGGGAGGGGAAGAGGTATAAAGAGGGTGGTTGGGTGGAGTGAGGGTGAGAGAGAGGAAATTGGGGGGTCAGTTTTCCATGGAAATGGACTTCCCATACCCCCCCATAGGAAGTCTATTTTCATGCTTAGGAAGGAAAAAGTTGTCTTGGCGATAAAGCATTTCCACGGAAAACTGCCGCACCAAACATATAAAAAAGAAGTTTTCCGCAGAAAACTACAACATTTTCCGCAGAAATGGACTACACAAACATGCCCTTACTCGACCATATGAGTATTCGTATAACAGTAAACCAGACATTGGGGCTCACCATATTATTTTGGGTAAATTACACCCACATCTGTTGAAATTTGTCACTTAATCTAGACCCTCATATTTGAAAAATTACATTGAAATCTCTTGAAGTATGTGTGCGTGTAACCTATTGTACCCTTGTCATCAAGATTTGTACCCTTGTCACAAGATCCATTAAACATGTCATTAAAATTTGATGACATCAATATACCTTCTATATGAAATTCTCAAATTACCCTATCACCATTTAAATAAAAATCCTATAAAAGTTAATAGTTTTTAATTTTCACTTAAACCCCAAAGTATAATTAATTCTTTTAATAAATAAACTCTTTTCCTCCACTTCCATTCCAATCACCGTTACCACAGCCCGCCCGCCCTCGTCATCCCCCAACCCATTTAAACCCTTCCCTACCACCACACCCTGCAGATTCCCCACATCCACCCCCACCTTGCAAAATACCCAAAGCCCAACCTACCCACAATAACAACCACCCACCCACAATAACAACCACCCACTCCATCCAAACCCACAACAACGGCTACGGAGTGTCGAAGATTCTACTGGGATATACCCCAGTATCCAACTAAGAAAATATATAATATTGGAACTTTTGATTTTAAATCAAGTCTAATAATTAAAACGTTAGAAAGAACAATTCCATTTGATCAAAATGGGGATACTTTACAACTATTAACAGAAAGAAAAGTCTTAAAGGCTTAAGAAAATTATAAATTTTTACATATTGGGTTAGTCCAAGTGGCTTTAAAACCATTAACACTTCAAGGATTAAATGTCTCTTTTATTGTAACCTTAAGAGATTCTAGATGTTTAGATTTTGATCAATCTTTAATGGGAGTTATGCAATCCAGCTTAAGTACTGGTCCAATTTATTTTAACTGTTTTCCAAATTTATTTGTATCTTTAATGGATAAAAATATATTAGATGTTTTAACATGCAATATTAAAACTTATGGTTATAATTTAAATCAAATTATAAAAGCTCATTAGTGCTGTCTTGGAGGTTTATCTCCATATCTTCGTTAAGCAAATCTTCATTAATAGAAATATCACCTTTAATAGGGGTATATCCCTGAGAATCATCAGAGTCAATAGGAGTGCTAGATTTCCTATCCTCCTCGACTTTGTCTTTACTAGGGGTGAGTATTCGGTCGGTTCGGTCCGTTTGGTTGAAATTTTGACCGAGCCGAAATATTTCGGTCGAAGAAATTCTTAACCGAACCGACCGAATTATGAGTTGTAACCGAATTCGACCGAACCGAAAATATTTTGGTTAAATTTCGGTCAATTCGGTCTAAATGCCATATGTTGGGCTTTGTTATGTGGCCCAAATTTGTTGGGAATATTTTTATAATAAAAAAACTCAAAGTATAGACAACTAGCAAATTCTAAATATCCAAAATAAAAAAATATATTAAAGCCAAGCATTCAAGTTTATCAGCCTTAAGAGTTTATATATTTTATATATCTAAAATACAAACTTTTATATGTATATTAATAAATCCGGTTAATTCAGTTAATTTGGTGAAAAAAATCCAAAACCGAACCGAACTATATTATCCAGATTTGTTGTAAATCTTAACCGAATCTAACCAATTTAACCGTATAACCGAACTAAATAAAAAATTTCGGTTCAGTTCGGTTCGAAACTTCGGTTCGTTAGACAGACGCTCACCCCTAATCTTTACCTTTGCCTTTTATGGCAACTGTTGGGTTGTTAACTATGTCCATCTTTTCAGTTTTGCCCATTCCAAATGTAGACATCACCTGAAGACACATCTCGTTCATTATTGCGGCTTTAAGCTGCTCAGTAGTCAAATGTGGTTTTTCTTTAAGAATTTGTCCTTTAAGGATTTCAATGGGATTAAATCCAGTGTTTAACTGTTTATACCGGAGCTGTTGAATTGATAATAAAATAACTACAGAAATATGTGATACCATTCCTACTGTTTTTTAGGATAGGAAAAAACATGTTGTCACTCTTCTTTATATTAAGGAATTTAATGAAAAGGATATTCCCACTAAGGAAAGGCCAACGCAAATGAATAAAGAATATCTAGAACTTTGTAAAAAGAAATTGATTCATAATGAAAAAATCATTAATTCGAAAAAGCTATTCACCATGGAGTTGTGCAGCTTTTTATGTTAATAATGCTGCAGAAAAGGAGCGAGGAGTTCTTAGACTAGTAATAAACAAGGTATTACAGTGGATTAGATATCCTATTCCTAATAAGAAAGATTTATTGTCTCGATTATATAATGCTAAGATTTTTTCCAAGTTTGATTTAAAATTAGGATATTGGCATATCCAAATTACTGATGAAGACAAATATAAAACTGCTTTCACAGTACCTTTTGAACATTATGAATGGAATGTTATGCCATTTGGACTTAAAAACGTTCCATCTGAATTTTAGAATATTATGAATGATATATTCAATCCTTATTATGGATTTTGTATTGTTTATATTGATGATATAGTAATCTTTTCTGATTCGATTGATCAGCATTTTAAACATTTGAATAAATTCATTCAAGTAGTTAGGAAAAATGGATTAGTCCTTTTTGCTATTAAAATGAAATTATTCCAATTAAAAGTTAGATTTTTGGGTCATTATATTGAACAAGGGAGTATAGTTCCGATTGAAAGAAGTATTGAATTTGCTTCTAAATTTCCAGATGAAATTAAAGATAAAAAGCAATTACAAAGATTTTTGGGAAGTTTAAATTATTTGACAGACTTTTATAAGAATCTAGCCCAAGATACTGCAATTTTATATTCTACATTTAAGAAAAATCCATCCCCATGGACAGATCTTCATACTGAAGCTAAAAGAAAAATTTAGCTTAAAGCTAAACATTTACCATGCCTTTCATTGGTAAATCCAGAATGGTATAAAATTGTTGAGACTGATGCCTCAGATAAAGGATTTTGAGGTATTCTTAAACAAACAAATCCCAATACGAATAAGGAATTACTTATTAGATTTACCTCGGGTAAATGGGGATTTACTCAATTAAATTATTCAACTATTAAAAAAGAAATTTTATCCATTGTAAAATGCATAAGTAAATTTCAAGATGATTTATTAAATCAAGAATTTTTATTAAGAATTGATTGTTGTTCTGTCAAAAATGTTCTTGAACAAAATGTAAAGAACATTGCTTCTAAACAGATTTTTGCAAGATGGCATACTATTCTTTCTAAAATTGAATATGTTAAAAGGAAAATTAAATTCTCTTCTCGATTTTCTAACAAGAGAATTTTTGCAGGGTTCTCATGAACAGGGGCCAAATCAATAACCGTGGTCGAGGCCGTGGGAGAGGAAGATCTGGGGGAAGGACCCAAATCAATGCATATTACCCCCTCTTAATGAATCCAAACAGCTTAAAACTGTTAATAATCAACTTCTTAAAGAATGATCATCAAGTAAAAATGATGATGACGGTTATACCGTCGTAAGATCTAAAAAATCAATTAAAGAGACCCTAATAGCCAAACCCAAGTTAAATTATACAGAGTTAAATACTCTGCCTGATTATAACAGCATAATGACTCTTGATAATGAATATATTAATTGGATGACAGATCCATATTATATTGCTAAGCAATTTATGACGATGGATAAAGTCTTCTTGGTATCTAAAAAAAAGGACAGAATGTATTATGAAAACATTCTTATTGAAACTGATTCTGTCAAATTCCTGAGATTTTTTAACAATAAATATGATACTAAAGATTCTCAATATAGTAAATCACTCATATTAAGAGTGATATCTGCTAAAGATTGGGGCCTTATTTTAACTATTTCTAGAATATTAACAAAATCTCCATATACGGAGTATAATTATTTTGATTATATTGATGTCTGGTATTATGTCTTCTTATATAATTGCATAAATTTGGGGCACTCATGGTTCTTCCAATTCACTGAAACCTGTACGGAACTTCCTAATTGGTTTTATGATTGGTGGGAAACTCATGGTGCTATTAAAGGGATGTATCGCAAAAAAATGAAAAAATTATTGGACTTGTATAAAGACAAAAGTCCATCCTTAAACGATAATAATATTGAGGCTAAGCCCATTATTAATTTCTCACTCGAATTCTTTGTTCCATGGATTTGGGTGTGGACTTTAGCCTGCGACTTTAATCAAAACGGACACCCTAGATTAATCAGGGAATATCATATCCGATTCTGGAATAATTATCCAGTTGACTCTAAATGCCAAGTAATTGAAGAATGTCTTAAAGACATGGGAAATGAGGAAGAAAAAGAATCAATTTCTAAAGAATTAATTCCCAGCAGCCTGTTGGACCCATCTCTCGTATTGCACCCACCTTCCTCTCTTGTCTCCTTCTTGCACCCTGTCTGAACCCACTCTCTCTTGTATTGCAGCCTTCATATTCAGTCTTCTCCATCCCCTCTGTAAGTAAAGTCTTGTACAAACTTTTGTATTAAATAAAAGCTTTAATTTTTTAGGAACCACAGATTCCAATTGCCAAGTTTCTGGAAACTGGATCTCTGACCATTTAATGGTTTTAGGAATTTCAATTTTATTTTTAATCATGTTTGTTTCAATTAAAGTTGTTTGTTTGTAACTCCAAGGGGTTGGCCGAGTGGTCAGGACCACGGTTCCTCCCTCTTTCGGAGCTAGAGGTCTTGGTATCGACCCCCGGCTCTCCCGGCTTCTCTTTGGGCCCGGAGTGAATAGTCCAATCCAAAGGGTTGGGAACCCTCCGTTAGCAAAAAAAAAAAAAAAAAAAAATAAAAAAAAATGAAGTTGTTTGATCTTTAAGGTTATGAAGTATAGCTTCTGGACAAAGAGTATTCATTACTTATAATATACTCTATAAGTAAAAATCATTATGTATGTTCCGTCTTTAAAATTATAACTATAAGTTTTAATATTGCATGTTAAAACATCTAATATATTTCTATCCATTAAAGATACAGATAAATTTGGAAAACAGTTAAAATAAACTGGACCAGTACTTAAGCTGAATTGCACAACTCTCATTAAAGATTGATCAAAATCTAAACATCTAGCATCTCTTAAGGCTAACATAAAAGAGACATTTAAACCTTGAAGTGTTAATGATTTTAAAGCCACTTGGACTAACCCAATATACTGTTTATACTTTAATACAAACAATATTAAAACACTTTGTAGGGATAAGCTTACAAAGTACCACTACACCAAAAATCGGAAATTGGAACGGAAAAGCGTTCCTAATCCTTCCGTTCCTAATCCGTTAAAGTGTTCCAATTTCCGTTCCAATTTGGATTAGGAACGGTTGGTACCAAATTGGAACGGAAATTGGAACACTTTAACGGATTAGGAACGGAAGGATTAGGAACGCTTTTCCATTCCAATTTCCGATTTTTGGTGTAGTGTACAGATAAGAGTAAAGAACTTTTAATGAATTTAAGATGTCCCACCTTAATAATACATTTTATGTGGTACAAAGATGTATTTTTAGCAAAAGTTTTATTAAGAACCGACACTAATAATGAATTTTAGAAAGAAAAATTCATATCAGGATTACCCAGCTTATTTGCTGAAAAAATAAGAATTCGTTTAAAGCAGAGACATGGTGGATTTAAAATCTCATATGAAAATTACACTTATGGAGAACTAATTTCTGAATGTATATTAGAAGGATTAGCTCTCTGTAATGATTTAAATCTCAAAACTCATGCTACAAGAAAATATACCTTTAGCGGCCAGCTTTTAGCGGGGGGCTGCAAAAAGCGTCGCTATAGATCACTTATAGCGGGGGCCAACGATGGCCCCCGTCAAAAGCCAATTTTAATTAACTTGTAGCAGCGATCATAGCACTGGCCGCCGCTATAAACCCCATTTATAGCGACAACTTTATCTTGTACATATGTGGTTTGTAAGAGGGTATTCCAAATGTTTACCTTTTATTTTTTTATTTTTTTGTAGGGAGCAGATAGAAATGATCGCGGACCAATTGAATGATATAATTTGCATTATTAATAATAAAACTTTTCTTTCATGGTAGCAGTAAATATGATTCTACCGATACAATATTAGTCTAAAATATTTAGTTTTGATGGAACGCTTGATCTTTTGGACACTCATGGTTGTGACTAAATTTAGATTTCTTATTGGGTATTGCTTGAAATTTAGGTACAAACTTGATCCATACATTTAGTATAGTGTGGTGATTGTGATCATGCAGGGACAAGTTTGATTTCTAGTGGACTGATATTCAATTTTTGTTTCAATTGATTGTTTGGTCGTTTGTGTATAGTTTGTTTATAATGTTGGATAACAGATTTTAAAATTCTTGAGTGTTTTTTTTTTCTTATATATGCTTACAACGTTATGTAGTGATTTATATGGACTAGTCTTTTGTGCCAATTGTTTGCTAAATAAATTTGAAAAGAATTTGGCCATCATTGCTACGGACGGAACAAATGATTATGAGCTTGTAATTATTCATCTTGGAGATTGCTTGTGGAAGGAGAGACGCGAGGTTAGTCTTTATATGATTTCTTCGTGCTTGAGAATATCTATCCTTATTAGATGCCACTCAAATTGTGATTACGTTTTTATTTTTTTATATATGAGCAACAAAAGTGTTTGAATATTTTTTATTGTTATTTTGCAGATTGCACGAGGTGCTAGAAGGTGTAATAAAGTTTCTGTAAATGATGTGAGATCTTGAATATCTTACTTGTAAGACTGCATTTATGGTACATGTTCCTACTTATATTTATCTTCTTTATTTTCTCTGTTCTCTAATATTTGTTATTTTAAGAGCGTTATTTATTAGTATTATTATCATATTTTGATCAGTCGCGTGGAGCATGGCAACGATTAATCATCTATAAATACTGTAGTAATGGAAATCTTGATGTTGTGTTTCAATTAGGTGATGAACTATAAACTGTAAGTTCGAGTACAAGTACTTCAGCATTTTAGGAGAGCAGTTTATATTAAAATGAAACTAAACAGCACTCTGTTTTTAATGTAAAAAGAACTTACTGTTTGAAGGCAGGAAAACAGTGTTCTGATGTTGTAGTTAGTAGATCAGAGATTCGCAGATGATCAAGGCTAGTGTAAACACTATGTCCTTAAGACAAAATTCGCCCCCGCAATGGTGCTTACGAGCTTCAATGGCGTCTGTCTTCCAGGATACAATGATCTGTACCACAATAGTTGCAGCACTACAAACTGTGTGATTGTCGAACCAGTTAGTGTACAATTATACTCTCTTCTTGACTCTGAATGAGTGACTCAATGCAAGTGCAGCAGCAACAGCGAAATTGGAATGATCAAAACAGCATGAAACGAGATGCATAAATAGCCTGCAATCAGGTCTCTTCATAGGGGCTGCATCTGTTCAGAACAGTGACTATTCACTTGAACAGATGCTTCTTCTTAGGACACACCCTTTCAGATGCGAATGGGTACACCTCTTGGCACACACCTCTTGGACATGGACACACCCCATTTTGAAAAAGGGAATTTTATTAAATAAGATTTCTCCAAAAAATATAAATGGGTAGTGGGCCGAGCCAGGCCCAACTCGCGTGTGAAGCCCAAGCCCAAGCCCAAGCCCAGGCCCAGTTCGGTGCAGGGCGGGGCGGCGCGCGTGTGTGGTGGTGACCCTACCTTGATCTAGGTCCTCCTTCCCCCACAAAAGTGGGGTGCCCCTTGGGGCTCATCTTATACTACCAAGGTAAGTATATTTATACCCAAGGGATGTTTTGCTCCCAAGCAATGTGGGATGCAAGCTTACCACTTCCTTTTGTTTCCATGTTTAACATGTTCAAGTAGTGGTGTTAAGGAGACAATTTCTCATTCATATCTTAATGGATTAGAGCAACCCAATACATGTCATTAAACTACTCATAGAGTAGATTGCATTCCCATGTATTCCCCCCTAAAAGGATAAGTGGGTCCCACGTTTATTTTGGCTCAAAGATGACCAAAATAATGGGTCATTCTAACCATTTTTCCAACATAAACAAGAAACTAAAATAACTTGGAATTAATGCATTCGGATATCCCATGGAGTTGTCAGATCTTTAGAGTAAGTAACATTGAAATGTAAGTGTCTTTAATTAAGTTGATGACCAAAAATGTGTTAGCTAACTCAATTCTAACAACCCTTTTTGCAGATGTTTGGATGTTGTCTTGAAGATTGCTAAGAGATGGTGACTAAAAAAAAGGTGAAGGCCATTTGAAATGAAACTGAAGAGTTAAGATGGTGATGATTGTTTTAGAGGGATCCGTTACCATAGTTGTATAGCATGAAATTTTGTGAAAATGTTTCATGCAGGGTGCTGGTTGTTCAAAGGACTATATTGTGTAATAACATTAAACATCATTCAAGTAGACTACGAGAAATTGGAGATGAGTCTTATTCAATTTGGTTTTAATACATGATGTAAAATGTACAATTTAAATTGTATAAAAAAGTAGTTTTGTTTTTAATTGCTGGTATACTTTGTCTGGATTGACATAAACAGGTTTATGTACATGAAATGCAATTGATATAAACAAGTTTATGTATTATTCAGTTTTTTTTAAAAAAAAAAAATACCACTTTTAGTGGGGGCCATCAGACCGCCGCTAAAACATTTGTTCTTTTTTCCCATTTATAGCGACAACTTTATCTTACTTGTACCAGCGGTCAATGACCCCCACTAAAAGTTTTTTTCGTCATTTAATCAACCGACAAAACTTTTTACCGGCGGCTAATGACCCCCACTAAAGACCTAATAGCGGGGGCCAACAGTCACCGCTAAAACATATACCCACACTTCCTATAGCGTCGACTTGCGGGGGCCAAGCTGGCCGCCGCTATATGTTTTAGCAGGGGCCAATCCATGTTTTAGCGGCGGTCGTTGACCCCCGCTAAAGGTATATTTTCTTGTAGTGTCAACTTAAAAGACAAAGGTTAACTAGTAGAAAAGAACTTGGAGAATTTTGTAATCAATTTGCTTATAATCTTGATATTCCAAAAGATAAATCTTCATCTAAAAGAAAATATTACAATAGACCATATAAGCAAAGAAGAAAATTATATAAAAGGAATTATGAAAAAGATAAAATAAATAAACCCACTAAAAAACTTAAATCAAAAAGAAAAAAACCAATTAAGTGTGAAAAAAAGGACATATTGCTTCTAAATGTTTAACTAAACAAAAAATAAATGAATTAATTGTTGGTGTTGGATTGGGTTGAATAATTTAGATGGTGATTGTGTTGGCAGCTTGGGTTTATAGTTCAGTCAAGTGGTGGGGCTCTTATTCGGGCTTATGGGAGAAGGGGGTGGGTTGTAGCAAAGCTAGGGGGATGAGGGATTGGGATGGGGGCTTGCTGCTGTGTTGTGTGGGCTGCAAAGAAGTAGAGGAAGAAAAGGAGGTGGCGGTGAAAGTGGAGAGAGAAAGGGGGGTCGGGTGGGGGAGATATTTTATCAAAGTTCGGCTACGGGTTT
This sequence comes from Cinnamomum chago, assembly GCA_038049695.1. Classification (NCBI taxonomy): domain Eukaryota; kingdom Viridiplantae; phylum Streptophyta; class Magnoliopsida; order Laurales; family Lauraceae; genus Cinnamomum; species Cinnamomum chago. The sequence goes on from CP142458.1 coordinate 40,028,631, forward strand.
GGGTTCAAATTTGGGTTTTATTATCAGGTAGCATTAATTGGTTTGTTAAAAGAACAATGTTATAAAATCAAATGAAATTCAAAAAGTTATAACTTAAATGTATATTATTCATTGGATGAGTGAATTTTATCAATTTTTTCAGTGGGATCCACTCCTCTCACACTCATCCAAGGGATATTATGCATTTGAGTCTTAATTTTTAAGTTTTATTTGGGTTACTTGGCATTCTCTTTGTTAAAAGGGTAAAATGGTTATTTTATAACATCTGATAGGTGTGTTTGTCTTCTCTTACTAATAAGGTATTTTAGTGTAATTTTTTAAATGTGGGGATCTGTAATGACAAATCGCAAGGGTCTAGTTGTAATTTATCTTATTATTTTCTACAACATTGGGGATAGGGGTGTTTAAATTTCCGATTAGTCGCAATTTTCTACCCTATCCGACCCTATTGAACGACTAGCCGAAAAAATCGGGTAGGAATGTGAAGGAGTTTTAGGTCTTCTGATTAAATCGGGTAGGAATGCGAAATAGCCATTAATTTTCGTATTTCTACCTTACTCTACCCGCATTAATTAATATATATATATATATATATAAACTAAAAATTCTAATTCCCTAACCGTATGGTTTAAATTTAAAATAATTGTTATTGTATTTGTGCAACAATTATGATAGATTGATGTTTATGCTTTCTTGTGTTTTATAAATCTCTCCAACCAGCAATGCTTTTAAAAACCCTCTTATGAAACACAGTAACATTTTTCTTCTTTTTGTATTTTTCATCTTTGAATTCGAAAATAATCTTTCTGGGATTCTTTTAGGTCTTTATTTTTTCAATTAAGAAAGGGAAATTCTCATTCTAAAAAACGCCCCACTTAAAAAACCCCCCTATTTGCGTCCTGCTTCTTTTTTTTTATCATCGTCATGAGGGCCATGTTGAGTCAATCATCTTTTTCCCATAAGCTATCAATGGGGATCCAACATAGCCCATATTGCATTAAATGAGGGTCCAATTAGCCCATGTTGCATTAAATGTCAGTCACGTTTGGCCTGATCCCGCATTGACTTGTTGGCGGCTGGGGGTCCTATCGGATCCTTTCTTGGACCCTGTCTCGATATGGCTGCAGCAACCGGATGTGGTTTCGTTAGAGATTTGATGAAAGTGGACGGCTTGGATGGTGTATATTGTTGGGATTGGTGTATGCCCTAAAGCCCACTGACTGCACTTTCATCTCTGTAACTGGATATTTATTGGTTATTTAATGGAATGACATCTTTCTCATATTACTTGTATATATGTATGGTTGTATAAGGCCCATTGTTTTCTAGTAAATGACTTGGGTGTGCAGTGGCTGCACACAGAAAGGTCTGAGTCATGGATATTGGAAACAACTAATTTGTTCATAACTGAGAGGTGGAGTTGGGCACTTCATCTTGGTATAAGTTATAATGAGAAACTCTCCTATATTTAGGGTGACTTACCTTAGTCACGGGAGGTCTTTCCCGGATTTATCTCATTAGTGCATGTGTCATGCATTGAACAGGACCACTTGTAGGTGTGATCTCTAAAATAGTACTATCGCAGAGAGAGATCAAATCACCTCTTGCTACTGAGTGACCAGTGCTCTTAATCTTGAGCATTTGTGGATGAACTGACGAAGTCAAGTTCTTGTACTTTAATTCACTATGGGTGAGATCCTGTTCATGGGTCAACAGCTCTGTGTTTTGGGTACTCGGGCTTGATTAGTTGGGACGTGCAAATGCAATATGGAATCTATGCCATCGGGAGATGGAATGATCGTCCCCTTAGAATTATCCGATTAATCATCAGAATCTAAGATCTTAGTATATGGATGTTCCATATGGATATTGAACTTGTGGGTCGCTCCCTGGATCAAGAGAATGATATCCGGATGATGATTAGGTCAAGGATATGAAGTTCTAAGGTTAAGACGTAATCGAGAAGGTAGATAGTACATCGGTTAACCTACTTGATTATGGATGTTACATAGAGGGGCATTGTGGTCATTGTACTTGGTAGGTCAAAGACAATCGTCAATTTATGATGAGCTTAATTGAATTTAATATTTGTCCCTGGAGTGCAACCATAACTCTTTAGTGGAATGAGTTAGGGTTAAAATGATCTTAATGTTGCTATGGGGTTAGCATGGACATTTTGGTCATTTTGGGAGCCAAGGGCAAATATGTCTTTTGGTCCCTCTTCTAGCCACTTTCCTATTTTGGCATGGTTTCCTAATTAGATGAAATGTGATTGAATTAATTTGTGGAAGAATAATTTTGAGTTTAAATTCTAATAGGCTCCTATGGGCATACATGAATTTAACTCTAGCTAAATTATTGACATGTGGGCCATGGGGTGTTTAGCTACTTTGTGGGCCAGCCATAAGTGGGGTCACATGAGTGAGGTTTCCAAGTTTGATTAGGCATCTTTACTTGGAAGGCAAGACTCCTCTTTGGGTAAGAATTCCTATCTTTAAGGGTTACTAATTTTAGTATCCTAATTTAGTAAGTGTTGCACATCTAAGGGGATTAGTTGCTAATTATTATGGAAAGGTTATTCCTATTTGAAATAGGAATGTAATCTCCATATAATGGGTGCACTATCTTGGGCGTGCAATATAGAGTTGCTAAGAGAGAAGGAAAACCCTTGAGAGGCGTGCATCACCATAGGATTTCCCTTGGCCGTCCAAGAGAAGGTTGCATAGGATTCACGCCCAAGCCTTTGAGTTGCTGTTTTTTCTTCTTCCTGGAGAGAGAACATCAGCAGCTTTCTTCTCCACAATTAGTGATTCAGAAATCACTTCTTGGATCCCATACTTTGATCCCACCATCATTGCCAATCAGATTTGGAAGTGGAATAGGAGAGAAGATCAAAGGAGATAAATCTGCACATTAATTCCTGCACCTGGGTTGTAGATTGCAGGAGGATTTCAGAACCTTAAAGCTTCTCTTTTCAAAGTTTCAGAGCACACAAATCATCAAGGTAATAGATTACTATCTACTCCTTGATTTAGGAACATGTTGGTCATGATTTCATGGGTTTACATGCATGATTTAATGGCTGATATCAGACATGGTTTTAAGTTTTTAAAACTCTAATCAGCCATGTTTATCTCTTTTAAATCTGATATGCATGAACTTTCAATGGTATCAGAGCCTAACCATGTGATATCATGATCCCATGTTGTGTTTTTTACATTCCTAGAATAATTAAGGGCATGGTGGCTGCCTATTAGGAGTGCAGAATTTTGTGCTGCTGGAATTCCTTGGCTGCTGGAATCATATATATAATGTGCAGAAACTTTTCCTTAGCTGATGCTGGAATTGCATGATTGCTGGAATTCCATGCTGCAGAAATTAAGTCTGTCTATGATGCTGGAATTGCATGATTGCTGGAATTCCATGCTGCAGGAATTTATTCTATGCTGCTGGAATTGTATTCTGCTGGAATTCCATGCTGCAGAAATTAATTGTATGCTGCTGGAATTGCATAAGTAGTATGCAGAATTCTATTCAGATTGCTGGAATTATACTAGAAAGTTGTATAGTGCTGTACCAAGCACAATTGCATGCATTAATCTCTTTGTTTGCAGCCATATATTGCATCCTTGATGGTTCGCATGTTTGTGTGGATTTGGATGTGATTTTATTAGTTGAAATATGTACGATTGCGCGGTTAGCAATCATAGGAAGTTGTAATTATTTCCTTGTCTTTATTTCAATTAGTCTTGATGTAAGCTTTCTTGAAAAGCATAGGAATCTCCAATGTAATTTTGGGTTTTGTTTTTCATTGAGTTGCTTGTATAAATTTTTGATTTATTGTAACAAGCAACAAAAGGAAAGTTTCAAGCGAGGAAGGTTGCAACAAACCGGGTCCCATGGTGATGGAGGCAACGAAGGTTTCCTAGCGCAAGAAGGACTCTTAACCAAGTTTCCTAATTGGAAAAGGATTTGAAGTCCGAAATAGCAGGGAGCCATCAAGGATTGCATTCCTTTATTAGCTTTGATATATGGAATGCATGGTTGAATGCTTTATATAATTGCTATGTTTATCACCTAGTAATATGGCCACCACTAGGTCTTAAAATTGGCATCTTTCTATATTGGATTGGTTTTAATTGGCAAATTGTTTTTAAACGGCTCTTAGACCAGCACCTTCTATTTGTCTAAGGTTTAAAATTGGATAGGGTTTAGTTTACCTTGGTACCCTTAGTTTCCATAAGAGGCCAACTTAAAATCCAATATGTTGATACCTTAGTGGGCCCATAACCCATTGGTCCCAGGATCTTTACTCAATATGTTTTAAAGCAAAGGTTATTTTTTTGAGATGACTTAAGCAATTGAGTCATGAAAATTGTTAACCAAGTTTGCTAGATTTAAACAAGGTTTGAGTAACGATCAATAGTGTTTTTCAAAACCCTAGTGTTAAATAATCAAGTGATAGAGGGGTTTGGAAAAACCCCACGGCCTTCCATTTCCGGTTCATGCTAACTCATTGGAGTGTTAGTGGGAGCGGCCATCCCTTCGGTGGAGTTCTTTACTAAAGATCACTTTGATGAATTAGTAGGTGAACTAATGTGAATATTCGTAATGAGGTGTTAGTGGGAGCGGCCATCCCTTCGGTGGAGTTCTTTACTAAAGATCACTTCTATAGAATGTCAATGAAGCGTTGGTGGGAGCGGCCATCCCTTCGGTGGAGCTCTTTACTAAAGATCACTTCTAGGTTGGATTAAAGTCTCTTCCCTTCGGAAGACTTAAGTCATAGACATTCTGGGAACGTTCATAAGAGATGGTAATACACTTGACATAAGACGGTAATAACCTCTCCCTAGGAGTTAGTGGTTTTTGTCATATGAGGCCAAACCAATCAGTGATTGGACTGTCACTGGGTATGCGTATCCAGACAGTGATGATCCAAATAAGCAGACCTTAACTCAACGTTACTGTAGGCTCGGCCATCCCTTCGATGGAGGGTCTATGAGGAGGTTGAGACACTGATACATTATTTTTTAGGGTAAAATAATGTAAAAAGTTTTGTGCATGTTTTTCCTTTTATAACAAGCACCATATACATGTTACATATATACTGCCTGTCTAATTATAACCTGTTATATATCCAGAGAGATGGGGAAGGACTCTTTTAGCCCATTGATGAGTATTCTGCGTGAGAACAAATTGACTGGCCCTAATTACGTAGACTGGAAAAGAAACCTGAACATAGTACTCACCGCTGAGGAGTACAAGTATGTTCTGTCGGAACCTTGTCCTTTCATTGATGATTATTCTACAGATGACCAGCTAGAGGCTGAAAAGAAATGGAAAAAGGCTAATAGCATGGCCAAATGTTATATGCTTGCTTCCATGTCCAACGTGTTGCAAACGCAGCATGAGCAAATGGACACAGCTGCAGACATCATGTTGTCCTTGTCTGAGATGTTCGCAGACAAAAGCAGGCCAGCTAGGCAAGCTGCTTTAAGGACAATCATGAATACTAGGATGGCTGAGGGAACACCTGTCAGAGAGCATATGCTCAAGATGATGGATTGTTTCAATGAAGCTGAGATCCTTGGGGCTGAGATTGATGCGGGGAGTCAGACTGATATGATTCTAGAAACTCTACCGGAGTCTTTCAACCAGTTCAAGCTCAACTTCAACATGAGCAAGTTGGACATGACTCTCTCTGAGTTAATGAAAGAACTCCAGGCGGTAGAGGCCATCATGAAGCCTAAAGGCCAAGCTCATTTTTCCCAGTCTTCCTCTAAACTGAACCCGAAAGGGAAAAAGTTCGAGAAGAAGCAGGGTAAGGGAAAAGGGCAGAAAAAGGGCAATGCTGGTAAGAAGGATAAAGGCACAGGAGAAAAGCCCAAAGGGAAATGTTTCAAGTGCGGCCTTAAAGGTCACTGGAAGAAAGATTGTCCCAAGCTCCTAGGCTCTGATAAGAAAGGTATATCTCCTTCCTATTACATTGAAACCTGTCATGTGGTTGATTCTACTGATTCATGGATAGTAGACTCTGGAGCCACTAATCACATATGCAATTCATTGCAGGGGTTTCAGATAATGAAAAGGCTTGAGAAAGGAGAATTTGATCTTAGAGTTGGAAATGGAGCAAAGATATGGGCTGTTGCAGTGGGAGCAGTTACCTTATATTTTCCGCAAAATAGGATATTAGTTTTAAATAATGTTATCTATGTTCCGGACATAAGGAAGAATTTAATTTCAGTTTCCAGACTCATTGAATTTAATTATTCAGTTTCTTTCCATTCTGGTGTTGATATCGGTAGAGATGGAAATATTATATGTTCCGGTAGAATGCATGATAACTTATTTTATATATATCCTATTGCTCCCTCACTGCACAATGTACAACTAGAAAGCTCAGCTTCCCTAAAGAGGAAGGTATCTTCGACCAATGACACTTATCTTTGGCACTTACGTTTGGGTCACATTAACCTAAAACGGATTCAGAGGTTGGTGGAGGATGGGCCTTTGAGCTCATTGGATCTCGAACCTTTACCTCAGTATGAATCATGTCTCATGGGAAAGATGACCAAAAGGTCATTCTCTGCGAAGGGACTAAGGTCAAAGGAGTTGTTAGAATTGGTTCACACTGATGTGTGTGGTCCTATGAACAAACTAGCTAGAGGAGGTTATGAGTATTTCATCACCTTCACCGATGATTACTCTAGGTATGGATATGTGTACCTAATGCGACGCAAGTCTGAAGCGTTTGATAAGTTCAAACAATTCAAGGCTGAGGCGGAGCTACAACTAGGGAAACATATCAAAGCTCTTCGATCTGATCGAGGTGGCGAGTACCTCCTGGGTGAGTTCAAGGAGTACCTCACACAACATGGGATTGTGTCTCAGTTGTCTGCACCGGGTACACCCCAGCAAAATGGTGTAGCGGAGAGAAGAAACCGTACCCTTCTAGATATGGTAAGGTCCATGATGAGTCATGCAACCCTACCCATATCATTTTGGGGATATGCCCTAGAAGCAGCAGCATACATTTTGAATCTGGTACCTTCTAAATCAGTACCTAGGACACCTCGAGAAATGTGGACAGGTCGAAAACCTAGTTTAAGACATATCCACATTTGGGGTTGTCCAGCCTATGTACTGAATGACAAAGCTACCAAGCTAGAACCCAGATCAGAAATGTGCTACTTCATTGGGTATCCTAAGGGAACGAGAGGTGGCATTTTTTTATCATCCAAAGGAGCAAAAGGTGCTTATCAGCACTCATGCTAGATACTTGGAGGATGATTGCATGATGCGCCAAGAGCTTGGTTGTAAGGAAACCATTGAGGAGATTCTTTCAGAAACTCCTGCAATATCTGTGCCAGATCCTGAGGCTGTAGAAAATCAAGACATTCCTTTTTAACACTCCGGAGCCTCGTCGTAGTGGGAGAATTTCTAAACCACCAGATAGATACCTAGGAGTGTCTTTTATGACAGACTCCGAGGATTTGGTTGAGGATCCTACTAGTTACGATGAAGCAGTAACGGATATAGATGCTGACATGTGGCAGCAAGCAATGAAATCTGAATTGGATTCTCTGTATTCCAATCAAGTCTGGGAACTTGTGGATGCACCTGAAGGGATCAAACCCATAGGGTGCAAGTGGATCTACAAGAGAAAGAGAGGAGTGGATGGGAAGGTTGAAACCTTCAAAGCAAGACTGGTGGCGAAAGGGTATACTCAGAAAGAGGGTATCGATTATGAGGAAACCTTTTCACCAGTGGCTATGCTTAAGTCCATAAGGATTCTCTTAGCCATTGCATGTCATTATGACTACGAGATATGGCAGATGGATGTCAAGACAGCTTTCCTTAATGGAAGTCTTAACGAATGCATCTATATGATGCAACCAGAGGGATTCATTGCTGGTGGCCAAGAGAACATGGTCTGTAAGCTTAAGAAGTCCATTTATGGACTTAAGCAAGCATCTAGGGCATGGAACATCAAGTTTAATCAGGCAGTCAAATCCTTTGGCTTTGATCAGAACATTGATGAACCATGTGTGTATAACAAAGGGAGTGGAAACGCAGTTGCATTTTTAGTCCTGTATGTGGATGACATATTACTCATTGGAAATGATGTTGGCATGATGTCGTCTACAAAGGTTTGGTTATCATCTCAATTTCAGATGAAGGATTTAGGTGAGGCAAGCTATGTCTTAGGGATCAAGCTTATGCGAGATCGCAAGAACAAGATGTTAGCCTTATCACAATCTTCGTATATTGAGAAGATATTGGTCAAGTATAACATGCATGACTCCAAGAAGGGCTTGCTACCTTCTAGACATGGAGTACCACTATCTCGGAATCAATGTCCGAAGACACCCGAGGAGATAGAAAGCATGAGGAGAGTACCATATGCTTCAGCTGTTGGAAGCCTCATGTATGCAATGTTGTGTACTAGACCAGATATCTGCTTTGCCGTTGGCATGGTTAGTAGATATCAGTCAAACCCTGGACCAATGCACTGGACAGCAGTTAAGCATATATTCAAGTATCTTCGGAGAACGAAAGATTATATGCTAACCTACCAAGCAGATGATCTAACGCCACAGGCGTATACAGATTCTGATTTCCAGTCGGATGTAGATAGCAGAAAGTCTACCTCGGGATACGTCTTTACTCAATCAGGAGGGGCTATACCATGGAAGCAGTACATTCTTAGCTGGTAGAGCAGTTTGCCTCAGCAGATAACTTAGCTGACCCATTTACTAAGACTCTTACTGAGAAAGTGTTTTCTTCACATGTTGAGTCTATGGGAGTTAGGTTAGGTCATAGTGATCTTTAGTGCAAGTGGGAGATTGTTGGGATTGGTGTATGCCCTAAAGCCCACTGACTGCACTTTCATCTCTGTAACTGGATATTTATTGGTTATTTAATGGAATGACATCTTTCTCATATTACTTGTATATATGTATGGTTGTATAAGGCCCATTGTTTTCTAGTAAATGACTTGGGTGTGCAGTGGCTGCACACAGAAAGGTCTGAGTCATGGATATTGGAAACAACTAATTTGTTCATAACTGAGAGGTGGAGTTGGGCACTTCATCTTGGTATAAGTTATAATGAGAAACTCTCCTATATTTAGGGTGACTTACCTTAGTCACGGGAGGTCTTTCCCGGATTTATCTCATTAGTGCATGTGTCATGCATTGAACAGGACCACTTGTAGGTGTGATCTCTAAAATAGTACTATCGCAGAGAGAGATCAAATCACCTCTTGCTACTGAGTGACCAGTGCTCTTAATCTTGAGCATTTGTGGATGAACTGACGAAGTCAAGTTCTTGTACTTTAATTCACTATGGGTGAGATCCTGTTCATGGGTCAACAGCTCTGTGTTTTGGGTACTCGGGCTTGATTAGTTGGGACGTGCAAATGCAATATGGAATCTATGCCATCGGGAGATGGAATGATCGTCCCCTTAGAATTATCCGATTAATCATCAGAATCTAAGATCTTAGTATATGGATGTTCCATATGGATATTGAACTTGTGGGTCGCTCCCTGGATCAAGAGAATGATATCCGGATGATGATTAGGTCAAGGATATGAAGTTCTAAGGTTAAGACGTAATCGAGAAGGTAGATAGTACATCGGTTAACCTACTTGATTATGGATGTTACATAGAGGGGCATTGTGGTCATTGTACTTGGTAGGTCAAAGACAATCGTCAATTTATGATGAGCTTAATTGAATTTAATATTTGTCCCTGGAGTGCAACCATAACTCTTTAGTGGAATGAGTTAGGGTTAAAATGATCTTAATGTTGCTATGGGGTTAGCATGGACATTTTGGTCATTTTGGGAGCCAAGGGCAAATATGTCTTTTGGTCCCTCTTCTAGCCACTTTCCTATTTTGGCATGGTTTCCTAATTAGATGAAATGTGATTGAATTAATTTGTGGAAGAATAATTTTGAGTTTAAATTCTAATAGGCTCCTATGGGCATACATGAATTTAACTCTAGCTAAATTATTGACATGTGGGCCATGGGGTGTTTAGCTACTTTGTGGGCCAGCCATAAGTGGGGTCACATGAGTGAGGTTTCCAAGTTTGATTAGGCATCTTTACTTGGAAGGCAAGACTCCTCTTTGGGTAAGAATTCCTATCTTTAAGGGTTACTAATTTTAGTATCCTAATTTAGTAAGTGTTGCACATCTAAGGGGATTAGTTGCTAATTATTATGGAAAGGTTATTCCTATTTGAAATAGGAATGTAATCTCCATATAATGGGTGCACTATCTTGGGCGTGCAATATAGAGTTGCTAAGAGAGAAGGAAAACCCTTGAGAGGCGTGCATCACCATAGGATTTCCCTTGGCCGTCCAAGAGAAGGTTGCATAGGATTCACGCCCAAGCCTTTGAGTTGCTGTTTTTTCTTCTTCCTGGAGAGAGAACATCAGCAGCTTTCTTCTCCACAATTAGTGATTCAGAAATCACTTCTTGGATCCCATACTTTGATCCCACCATCATTGCCAATCAGATTTGGAAGTGGAATAGGAGAGAAGATCAAAGGAGATAAATCTGCACATTAATTCCTGCACCTGGGTTGTAGATTGCAGGAGGATTTCAGAACCTTAAAGCTTCTCTTTTCAAAGTTTCAGAGCACACAAATCATCAAGGTAATAGATTACTATCTACTCCTTGATTTAGGAACATGTTGGTCATGATTTCATGGGTTTACATGCATGATTTAATGGCTGATATCAGACATGGTTTTAAGTTTTTAAAACTCTAATCAGCCATGTTTATCTCTTTTAAATCTGATATGCATGAACTTTCATGTCCCATCAGCACGTGCCCAAACCCTGCCACGTGTCCATATGTCAGGTGCGGCGGTCTATGCCCGTCTCGGGCAGAACTTATCACCTCGGCTGTGGCTCAGATGCGCATTCCCTTCTGACACAGCTTCTTGTCGTAGCATATGGCCGAGACGGTGGTCTCCAGTGTTGATCTTGGCAAACCCTCCAGTTTCCGTGCCGAGACGCACGCAGCCGAAATGGAACTCCAGCAGGGATTATCGCCAGTCTTTGCTTAACTTGAGCATTAAGGGGTGCTCCACACAATTGCCCCCTAGCGTCTGACTCCTTGGGATCTTGATGGATCTCGAATCCCTTGGGGTCGGGAGCTATAATTATGAAAGATCGCCAGAGGTTCCCGTTCTGACGTCAGCAATTCACACGTGGCGCTCATTCAACTTCTCCTCGCACGCCAGGGGTAGTTTAATTGCAATAAATGTCATGCTTAAATCATTGCGGGAGAGGAACCGCCGATGACACGCATCGCCAACTGGTTGGCCATGCTGTCGAACAGGGCATGCGCGCGGTCCCCGAAGAGACCTTTTTTTTTGAATTTTTGGAAACGGCGCCATTAGGGGGCGTCCTTGCCCTATAAGTAGACGCGTCCTCATCTTCTTCCCCTTTCTTACTTTGCACTTTCGAAAGAGCGCTAAGAACCAGAGCTAAACACTCAGAGCAGAGCCTCCGTCTGCACACAGTACACCTACGCTCATTTCCGTTCTAGGTTCCTGCGTTAGTAAGTCCTTCTCGTCTTTCACCTCCTTTCACTTTCATCTAGTCCTTTGCCTTCTTCTCTTCTCTTCTTTTTCTATCAGCCATGGGGATTTACAGTCATTGGATTGACTCCCCCCAGTCCATAGAAGGCTTTAGGTCTGCCTTCGGGGTACCGGGCGATGTCTTCGTCCGGAAGGCCGATCCCGTGGACCACGTCCGCCGGTCATATGCTAACGGTTAGATGCCCATCCCGCTCATAGTGGTTGTTGAGGGAGGGGTTAGGTTCCCGTTGCACCCACTACTTCGGGCCTGCCTTTGCTCCTGGAATCTTACTCCCTGCCAGTTAGTGCCTAACGCCTACAAGATCATTATGGGCACTGTTGCACTGAACCAGCACCTCCACAAAGATTTAGGCATCCGTGACATAGAGGATGTATACGACATTTGTAAAACAAAGGAGGACACTTATTACCTCCGCGTCAAGCCGAAGCGAAAGGCTTTCGTCACAGCACTGGAGGACTCCAGCAAGTACGCTGGGAACGACCTCCTATCCGTCTCTGGGAATTGGGAGTTCGGCCCCGAGGAGATCGGAGCGTACAGCGTCCCTCATCGTCCCGGGGTCGTCCCAAGTATGAAACCTTCCAGTCTTGATTTGATTTTTCTGTTCTTTTCCATATTCCCTAACTGACGCCTCTCTAATCTTGCAGGTGCTCGGCAGAGAAAGGTCGGGCTAGTCGGTTGGATAAGGAACGACTTTTGGCACCAGCGGGTCGCCAAGTGCACAGACTTCTCCAAGAGGGCGGCTTGGGCGCTGCTTGGGTACGAGCCCAAGTACAGGGGCTATTACAAAAGATCGGAGGCCGGCCAAGAGAGGGCCGAGGTCGCTCCAGAGCCACAGCGGGGAAGCCCAGAGAGGAGGGAGCCTGAGCCTGCGCCCGAGACCGAGGCGGCCCAACCTCAAGCAACCCCTGAGGCGAGAAGGCTTGCATTGGGCGCCGAGGCCTCTACATCCGAGGCAGAGTCGAGCGAGAGTCCTTTGATCCCGCAAACTCGCCACCCCGCTCTTGCCCCGGACACAGAAGAGATGGCACCTGGACGTCAACCGGCGGTGAAGGACTTGAGCCTGATAGCATTCAGCGGCTCCGGCAGCTCAAGGCGGACTTCCCAGGGCACCCATGCTCCGGTCGTTGACAGGGCCCGCAAACCACCCCTTCGTCCGGAAAGCCAGCAACAATCCCGGGGGGCCACGACGAAGGAGGAAACCGAGCCGAGGAAAAGGCCTCAAACGGAACCCGTGGTCGAGGATGCCTCGGAGACCATGGTGGTTTCTCCACCCAGGCCAGCTCCCTGGAGACCCCCCATTCTAATCGGTCTTGGGAGGCCCGTGTTGGTCGAGGACCAGGTCCATGGGAACCCTCTGGTGATCGCGGCCCTGGCTGCCGCCTGCTCGCTACCCAGGGTCATGGCTCGACATCGGGAGCAGGATGACGCCGCGCTAGCAGGGGCGTTGATGCAGGCGGGACTTCTGGTGAGTGTCCCGGACCTTAGTCTTTTATGAACTTCTATCCCTACTGTGGTTTTCTCAGTGTGCTTCGTTTATCTTGCAGCTGGTGCAGAGGTCCCTTGTTCAGTTGGAGAGGGCGCGACAGAGTGGCGTCGAAAGGGCTGTAGAAAGAGCCGAGGCGGAGGCGCAGAAGAAGGTGCTGGAGGCTGTAGTGGAGGAGATGGGGAGAAGGGCGGCCGAGCAGGAGGGGTCGGTCCGAAGTCTCACTGCCGAGGTGGACTGTCTGCAGACTGATCGTGTATTTATTACACATCGTGAGTGTCCGGTTCCGCGGCCGGAAATCCCCGTATATGTGGGAATCGTGTCGTGATTATATTATGTATATCGTGCTTGTTGTGCGTGCTTGCTCTTTTCATTATATATATGATAGAGAAAGGATGGGCTCTTTGTGGATTGTAACTATTCATGATATTATAAGTATTCATGTCAGTTTTGCTCGTATTTTGAAATGTGCCTTAGTCATGTAACTATTTACAGTTAAGCAAAATGCCTTTATATGTTTTCTGAAACACTTACTACTTGTATGCTCATGCCTAAATTGATTACCTGCCAAACCGTTGTGTTTGATCCTTGTTTGTTGGTGCCCAGGTGCAGGAGACGTTGCCTTTGAGGAGGAGCTTCCGGAGGAGGCTTTTGAGCCACCCCCAGTGAGAGAGTGGCAGCTCGACGATGTCAACTAGACTTCGGGCGGGTTCTTGAGTTTCGCCATTTTTGGTCATGGGGTTCTTTGATTATTTTGAGAATTGTATTGGCCTCTGTTGGCCTCTTATGTGATGTAACTAAACTTAACTTACTTTGTGTAGTCTCGTAACTTGAATTATGATGAGAATGCCATGTTAACTCTTTTTTTTTTATACTATGTCTTGTTATTAATTGTCATAGCACTTAAAAATTTATTGGTGCTTATTCTGATGTGAATTGTTACACGCTTCCGTAAACTTGATCGTGTGAGTCAGATTCCGCGTGTTTCAGGAATCCTCACCGTGGAAACTTATGGAAAAACACAGCAACGAAATCAACACGTCGCGGGCCCGGGGTTCCGTTCCGGGGTCGCGACAGTCTTCAAACGGGATGGCAATGATCTCATTGTCACACAGAAGATCCCTCTGGCGGAAGCTCTTACAGGTTACACTGCACAGCTAACAACACTTGACGGGCGGAATCTGACAATACCCATCACATCCATCATCAGTCCTTCCTATGAAGAGGTTGTAAAAGGGGAGGGGATGCCCATTCCCAAAGAACCAACAAAAAAAGAGAATTTGAGAATCAAGTTCAACATCAAGTTCCCTGCCAAACTTACTTCAGAGCAGAAAACTGGCATGAAGCGATTATTGACGTCTTCATGAAGACTGGTGGTAGAGCGCCCTATCAAACTCATGTAAGCTTGCATTTGTTTTCTTTACTTGGTCATATACTGGAAATGAAATTCAGCTTTGCTGAATAGGAGTTTCATCAGAACTGTTGTTGTTTTTCTGTAAAGAAAGAGCACCATCTCATGGTAAAGCAGGAAACAAATGATTTTCTAAAACAATGTTAATAACACTTGGTAGATTTTGCAGAAATGTTACCAGCTGTGCCATGATGCAAACATGTTAGTGAGATTGCAATATAGGACTGAAAAGGAAAAGAAGTAAACCTGTGGACGACGTCTTGTGAAAAGATCATGATCTGGCAGATCGCAAGTAATTTGAAGAGCTGGCATGTTTCTTTTTTCTCACTTCATCGTATGAAGTGACCCATTTGTAGGTTTTTTCCCATTTGTTTGATGCTTGCACCTTTGGTGATTGGTGGGTGGCGCTGTCTCAATGCCACAATCCTATCTTCTTGCTATGGTAGCTTTGAGGATATGGATTACTTCTCCCTACAGTTGACATTACAATATTGATGAATAACTTATTTATACACAATGTGTTTTTTGAATTCATATTTGAAATGCACAACTTTGTATTCAAGTTTGTTGATGTGTATTGATGTTGAGGTAGCAAGAGCAATCAATACAGCTTATAGCTTCAGCAGTCAGCTGAGAATCCGTGCTTTGGACTCGAGAGTTCACACGGAAATTGTAAGTGAGATGGTTAACACAGAAGAATGCGTGGGTTCTATTCACGAATTACCTTAAGACGGAATTCTTTCCAAATCAATTTAAATCACCTTTACTTTTCTGAATTGCAGGAAATAAACTTCTTCTTGTCATCATTCTGTCTCTCTCATTTAGTATTAATCCATCATAAGCATTGCATTAATATAATGTTAAATAAAATCTATTGTCAATCTAATAACCATTGCATTGCTAGGACCTCAGTACTAAATATACTTTACATCTGATGGTGCAATTTTTGTGTGAATGAACAGAATGTATGAATGTAGGGGCAAGTACAGGTCTGAACTACGAGGCTTGCGAATTACAAGGTGGGAGAAAGTTTTTATGAGATGTGAAGTGCTTTGCTCGACAAAAGTATAGTGGTTCACCGGCTTGGGAGCCCGACTAGTCTACTCTTTAATGGAGTCTCTTGCTCCTTGGGTCTATATTCATGTAGAAAATGTTACACAAGATGTCCTTGGTACAAGTAGGGTTCTCTCTTCCTCGATTGAGACACTGTACAGTATTTATAGTGCAATTCCTATCTCTAAGGGATATCCAGAGAGATCCTTGCCCTTCACCCGTGGAGTTTTCCTTGATTTTAGGAGAGGATCTCGGCTAGTTGGGATTTGGTGCCTTGATTGTAGCTTCCTATCGCTTTGGGGGTGCCTGTTATTCACTACTAGAAAAAAAGGCTTTTATATCGGTTGTAAAAACTGCCCTATATCGGTTTTTCATATAACCGATATAATATCTTCAGTCAAGGTATTTTATATCGGTTAATGTTTTTTTATATCGGTCAAAATTTTTTTATATCGGTTACACTGGAACCGACATAATAATCTCTATATATAATATCGGTTAGGAAAATATGTGATATTAATTTCAATATTTTATATCGGTTGTATACATATATTTTATATCGGTTGTATACACATATTTTATATCGGTTATTATGGAACCGATATTATATATACATATTTTATATCGGTTCTTTCCCTCCTTTTTATTTTTCCTTCTTCCCTCCCTTTTCAGGACGTCCTGCGGCTAACCGCCTGTGCACATGCGGCTAACCGCCAGTGCACCTGCGGCTACCCGCCAGTTATATATAATATTTTATATCGGTTATTATGAAACCGATATTATATACCTCAAATCCCTTAATCCCCCGCGCGGGCTCACTCCTTCTTTCCCTCTTTTTTTTTTCCCTTCCCTCCCTTCTTTTTCTTTCTCCATCATTCCTTCTTTCCTCTCACTCTCGTTCTCTTCTCTCCTCACTCTCGCCTCTCTTCCCAGCACTTCTCTCCCTCCAAAAACCCCTTTCCTCTCACTCTCGCTCTCTCTGCTCTTCTCTCACTCTCGCTTTCTCTACTCTCTCTCTGCTCTCCCTGTCTCTCTCGCTCACTCTTGTTCTCCGGAGAAGAAGAAGACGACGACGACGAAGAGGAAGAAGCTGCTCTTCCGGCGCTGTGCAGGTGCCAGGTACATCACGTTCTTTCCTTTCTTTTTGTTTCGTTTCTTTCTTTTCCTTTTCTTCTGCTGCTACTGTTTTCTGTTCTCTCCCTCTCTCTGTTTTTTTTTTTTTTTTTTGTTCTGTTTTCTCACGATCTCTGCTGCTGTTCTGTATTTTTTTTCCCTGCTGTTTTTCTTTCCCTACTGTGTTTCTGTTGTTTTTTTTCCCTGCTGCGTTTCTTCACAATGATGTTTTTTCCCTGCTGTTTCGGCTAGCCGCCTCCAAGTTGAAGGCTAGCCTCCAGAAGTTGAAGGTGATTTTACACTACTTTCCATTCAATCTGGGTTAAATCTCAAAACATGAAAGTTGTAGCCCTCTGATAAATCTTTCATTTGGATCAAGAATCATGTTGTTTCGAGTTCAGAAGGGAAGTTATGAATCTTCTACTGGAGACAACTCTGCTTCACTCAGGTTGCTATTTTTCTGTGACCAGTCAGCTTTAAGGTAATTTTACACTACTTTCCATTCAATCTGGGTTAAATCTCAAAACATGAAAGTTGTAGCCCTCTGATAAATCTTTTATTTGGATGAAGAATCATGTTTTTTAGAGTTTAGAAGAGGAAGTTATGAATTTTCTACTGGAGACAACTCTGCTTCACTCAGGTTGCTTTTTTTTTTGTGAACAGTCAGCTTCAAGGTGATTTTACACTACTTTCCATTCAATCTGAGTTAAATCTCGAAACATCAAAGTTGTAGATCTCTGATAAATATTTCATTTGGATCAATAATCATGTTGTTTCGAGTTCAGAAGAGGAAGTTATGAATTTTCTACTGGAGACAACTCTGCTTCACTCAGGTTGCTGTTTTTCTGTGACCAGTCAGCTTCAAGGTGATTTTACACTACTTTACATTCAATTTGGGTTAAATATCAAAACATAAAAGTTGTATCTCTCTGATAAATATTTCATTTGGATCAAGAATCATGTTGTTTCGAGTTCAGAAGAGGAAGTTATGAATTTTCTACTGGAGACAACTCTGCTTCACTTAGGTTGCTATTTTTCTGTGACCAGTCAGCTTCAATGTGATTTTACACTACTTTCCATTCAATCTGGGTTAAATCTCAAAACATTAAAGTTGTAGCTCTCTGATAAATATTTCATTTGGATCAAGAATCATGTTGTTTCGAGTTTAAAAGAGGAAGTTATGAATTTTCTACTGGAGACAACTCTGCTTCACTCAGGTTGCTGTTTTTCTGTGACCAGTCAGCTTCAAGGTGATTTTACACTACTTTCCATTCAATATGGGTTAAATCTCAAAACATGAAAGTTATAGCCCTCTGATAAATCTTTCATTTGGATTAAGAATCATGTTGTTTCAAGTTCAGAAGAGAAAGTTATAAATTTTCTACTGGAGACAAATTCTGCCATTCAAATCATGGCTCACGGCTAGCCGTAGGAAAAGTTGGGGGCTAGCTGCAGGAAGCACACAAAATCATCCAGAAAAAAAAATGCTTACTGGAAAGCTGACCGTGGGTCTGACGGCTAGCCCCCTTGCAAAGGGCGGCTAGGTGACCGTAAGGTCACCTGACCCTTTCTAGAAGGACTATTTATAAAAAAAAATACATATATAATATTAAATCGGTTACAGAGCAAACGATATAATAGAATCCCAAAAAACCGATATTAGAAATATTTTTTTATATCGGTTTCACTTTTTTTATATCGGTTTTACAGTAATATGTGTTATAATTTCAGGTTTAAAAGACATCAGTTGTTCAAAAATCGATATGAAATAATACACATATCATATCGGTTATAGTTATCTATTATATCGGGGGTACTTATATCGGTTTGAAGTTTACTGAAAAACCGATATAATAGGTCTTTTATATCGGTTTTTAGCCGATATAAAAACCCTTTTTTCTAGTAGTGATTAGCCAGCTGTCCTCTTTATCTTCTCATTACTGCCCCGTCCGAGGAGGACTATGGGTCTGGACACCTGAGCTCTGGATGTCGTGTTTGACCTCCCATTCTGAGCTCCTGATCCGAGCTCATACTTAGCCAAATTTTTTTTCCAGGTATCATCAGTTGCCCCCCAGCCCTCGGTTCAAGCTGGCTTGGGCAAGGGCTGAGCAGCACTGAGTCCAAGTTAGACCTCCGTTGGTGATCTCGATTTGCGCGCGAATAGTTTTTTTTTTTGGACAATCATTGTTTCTGTAAGTGCCTAAAAATTACGGACTTGGTTATTAGAGGATTAAGCTCTAGATTGGGAGATCTTGGGAAGATGAAGGGAAAGGATCGAGCCTCCAAGGACCTGAAAGAAAAAGAGACAGAGAGTCAGAGCCCCTGGCTATAGGCAGCCGAAGGCCCTCCGACGCTCAAGTCAGTCTAGGAACTGAAGGAGAATGGAAAAGAAGAGGTCTGGGAGGGAGAAGGGTTACGTACCTTACATGATTTTCCTTCATGCAATATATAGACGTGATAGTCATCATTGGACTGCTCCCTTGAGGGGACGGGAGTCCTATCAGAGTGTACTCTTATCTTCTGAGTGGGGGTAGGTGAAAAGGGAATGTCCCATCGGACCATCATTCCACGCCTATAGACATGACTGATGGAACGCGCTCCAGGCCCCGGGCGCTACCGGGCGTCGGCGGACGTGGGAGTCCGTTTGGTCCGACCCTTTCGCCCCCGGAGGGCGGAGCGTGCATCAACGCTTTTGGGTGTTTGGGTGGGTGTGCCAGATTTTCTATTTTACTTGGAATTGCAAGTGATGATCCGGAGATCAATCTTCGCAAGTAAAAAAGGAAATCAACTTCTTTTCAAGTTTCCATTGCATATATATTTAAGAAAAGAGACAGTTTTTGATTTTGCCGTAAAAGGCGATTTTTTGGCATTTATAGCCGATTTGTGGCGTTTATAGCCGATTTACAATTCTCATCAATAATGAAAGACAAGAGTTGTGGTTTTTTGTCTCTTTAAAAAAATATGAAATACAATGAAAAGCGAGAAAGGAAAAATCTAACTTTTCAGGAGATTGTGGGAGGGACCCGTTTAGATTGACGGTCGCGAGTCATGTATGGACTCCGCCATCATCCATGCAAATGAGAACGTCGGATGCTTTGGATTCGCTTGGCTTGGCTATATCCTCAGATTTTTAGAGAACAAAGACCGAGAGAAGGTCTTATGTTCAATAAAAAGCCGAGTAGACGGGCTGAAGAGCCATGTCTAGCCATGTTGGATAGAAGGAGAGGTGGAACCTTGGGGGGATGGCCCCCCAAGGGACTTCAATCACCTTGTAGTGTTGGTTGCTGCAGCAGAGTTTCTTCGTTCGCAAAGTGTCTGGATTTTCAGAGGCTTCAGATCTTCAGGCAATTTTCTGAGAATTTTTCTTTTTTCTGAAAACTTTGGAGGTGACTCCTATTTATAGGCCTTTAGGTAGCCTTTAGGAGTGATTTATGAGCCTTTATGGTAATAAATCTCATTAAAGGAGGAGTTACAAGTTTAATTGTCTCTTGCTTTGTAACTCCTGCCCCTTGGATTTCATTGGCCGGAGGAGAGTCATGGGCATTTAATCGCCTTTAATCTCCATTATGTTAGGAGTTTCATGGCTTGAATGCCATGATTGTTTAGACTCCTGAACAGAGGCTTCTGATTGGGCCGTCCAAGATAATGGGTTAATGACTGCATTAACTTGCCATAAACGGGCCAATTGATAGCATTAAGTGGCCGCCTTAGTAGCTGAAGAGTCGTGGGCCATGTTGCGTCTTTTGGAATCCCCTTTGCGATGGTCATCGATGGATCCTTATGTAAATCAACATCAGATGATCATGTAGTTTCAAACATTGGTTGATACCAGCGGGCCGGCAGCATCTGTCCAGTTGATTTCGCGATCGGGCGGGCAGAAAGTGCACTTTTTTTGTTGTTCGGCTGGCGATCAATGAAGTTTTTGAAGTTCTGGAAAGGAGTCCTGTGATCTTGATGAATATTAGTGAATTTGGAGCATCAAAAGCCTGAATCTGGAAAAATCACAGGGACAGAACAACTCGTCTCGCGAAAACGGACGAAACGGGGGGTCCCGGGGCGAAATCGGCGCCCCGGACCTCCCAGGGTCGCCGGGCCCATGGCCCAGGGTCGCAGGGGCCTGCGACCCTGGGGGGAAAATCCCTTCCCGGGGCCCCTTTTTGGCCGTTTCTCGTCGTTTTCCGCTTCCATTTTTTTTGCTTATTTTCTCTGACATTTCTCCACATTATTTGGCTTGATTTCCCTCTGAAAAACCTGATGAGAATCCTTGCAAATTGGTTTGCAAAGTTTCTGATTTTCCGGGAAAAGCAGAACGCAGAACTGCTGATTTTCCGCCAGAAGCTGAAACAGGATCAAACGATGTCGGAATGACTTGAAATTTGAGGTGAAGCTTCTTGAGCATTAAATAAGACCAACCATGGGCTTTCGTTTGAGTTTTGAAGCCGTTTGGGGTCATGCAAACGCTTGCCTTTGATTTCACCGCGAGGGAAATGTCGAGCTTTGACTTTTGGTCAAACGATTTCCGATTGACCTGAAATTCGACGGGTGACTCCCTCATCAGTAGATAAGACCAACCATAGGCTTTCGTTTGAGTTTTGAAGCCATTTGGAGTCATGCAAACGCTTGCCTTTGATTTCACCGCGAGGGAAATGCCGAGCTTTGACTTTTGGTCAAACGATGTCCGATTGACCTGAAATTCGACGGGTGACTCCCTCATCAGTAGATAAGACCAACCATAGGCTTTCGTTTGAGTTTTGAAGCCATTTGGAGTCATGCAAATGCTTGCCTTTGATTTCACCGCGAGGGAAATGCCGAGCTTTGACTTTTGGTCAAACGATGTCCGATTGACCTGAAATTCGACGGGTGACTCCCTCATCAGTAGATAAGACCAACCACAGGCTTTCGTTTGAGTTTTGAAGCCATTTGGAGTCATGCAAACGCTTGCCTTTATTTCACCGCAAGGGAAATGTCGAGCTTTGACTTCTGGTCAAACGATGTCCGATTGACCTGAAATTCGACGAGGAGCCTATTGGAGTAATTTTGAGATGATCCACAAGCTCCGAATTGGGTGCCATGGTCCCAGGGTGCTCTGCCGCTAGTAGGCTTGATTCAGCCGTTGGAGAGTTGATGATGGGTCAAACGTTGCTGGTTTGACTTGAGACTTGACGTGGAGCCCTTTGGACATATTTTGAGAACATCCATAGGCCCCGATCGAAGATTTGGTGTCTCCGATTCTGCCGCCGCCGGGAGCGCTTGTTTAGCTGTTGGAGAAGTGAAGCTAGGCCAAATGATGTCGGAATGGCCCGAAACTTCATGTGTACCTCTCTTTTGGTTGTTTTGAATGACCTTGCAGTTTTTGTTTGATTCTGACAAGATCTGATGCTTGAAGTGGCGCCTGCCTATTTTTGGTAGGATGCGGCTCCACGTAGCTTTTGGTGTAAAGAGGCAAAGTGACATTTTTGGTGTCAACAATGACCCTGAGATAAGGCGTGCCCCTTATCTAGGTCCGGCGCCCACTCTGCCTGTCAGTTCGCCGTTTCCGTCACGGCAGCGCATTTATGGTTGCATTAATGGCTGAGTGACAGGGGCCGAGATCGGGCAGAGGCTGAGACCGAGGTCGGGACTCGTGACGTAGCCACCGAGAGTCACCCTATGATTCTTCCGAGTCGGCGTTGCGGCCGACTTTGGGTGGTGCCGAGACCAATGGTAACCGAGACTGGAGGGTGACCCCACCTAAATCCGCGAGCACAGAACGACCCCACACAATTGCCCCTATCTCTCGACCCCTTGGGCCTAGTCCGAGGTCGGGAGATAAGATTCGGAAGTGATGGGGCCGTCTTTTCGTATCTTGCTTTTATGAGATTCTCATCATGGCGCCCCTTCGTCTGCCCTAGGCAATAAATAGGGCACCATAATTGCTTCTCCCTGTCAAGCACGTGGGACGCCGCTCCGTATGCCCGAGGTGATAAATGTCGTACCAGAGGCGTGGTGGGAGGCGAACCGTTGCCGCCACGTGGAGTCTTCTGTCTGGTCGGTCGCAGGGATCGAAACGACGCATGGCAGGACAATGAAGATGGGCGTCCCTCTATAAAAATGGAAGCGCCCCCTTCCCTTTCTCTTTTACCCTGGCTGTTTGTCTGAGAAGGAGAGCTCTGTTGAAGACGAAGTTTTGCCACAGATTTTGCTGAAAAACGAACCAACCGATCTCGGGAACTTTTCTTTCTAGCCTTCTGCTTCCTCGTCCTCAGTAATCTTCAGCATCCTTTCTGTGAGTTTCATCTTCTCTCTCTACTATTTCTTTGTGCCTCCTTTCTTCTCTTCGCTTTCAGAAGGTTTAGGTCCTTTAGGGTTTCTCCAGTTTTCATTCCTAGTCACCTGCCTCTTATCCTTCCAAGAAATGGGGATTTATAGCCACTGGTTAGAGGGTCCTGCAGCCTTGGAGGCCTTTAGGTCATCGTTTAAGATCCCGACTGACGTCTTGGTTAAACCTGACGACCTCGGGGACCTTTCTGGTGGCCTTTCCCGGTACAATGACTGGATGCCTTTCCCCCTGCTGTCGGTGTGTGAAGGCGGGGTCAGGTTCCCTATCCATCAGCTCCTCCAGTCCTGCCTCAATGCTGGCACATCTGCCCCTTCCAGTTGATGCCAAATGGTTTTAAGATTATAATGGGCGTGGCGGAGCTAAACTGGATCATCGACATCGATCTCGGGGTACATGACATAGAAGATGTCTATGACATCTGTAAAGCTGCAGGGGGTGAGGATCTTTACTATCTCCGGGTGAAGGCCAGGCATCGGCCCTTGGTGAATGCCCTAGAGGATTCGAACAAATACGCCGGGTATGAACGGATCGTGGTCTCGGGGAACTGGGAGTTCAAGGGTACCGAGACCGAAGTGGAGAGGAGAATCCGGGTCCCACGGAAACCTGGGACCCCTCCCAGTAAATACCTGTCCTTCGTGCTGTTTTTGCTCGTTGTTTATGCCGAGCTGACGCCCTTGCTGTTTTCTTACGCAGGTATTCAAAAAAGGAGGAGGGAGGCAAACTTCAACAAGTGGAAGAGGAACGACGCGTGGTTGGAGAAGATCAGCAGTTACCACGGTCACCACGACCGAGCTGCCTTCTCTCTACTTGGGTACAAGCCGCGGTACCGGTCTTATACCAGTAAGACTGCTGAGGTCCCCCTTGAGCCGGTAGGGGAGATCGTACTCGCGCTTGCCGAGACCAGCGGCCAAGCCACGGAGCCCCAAGACCCGATTATTATCACCGACAGCCCCCCTCAGTCCCGAGGTCAAGAAGAAGAAGAGATGGAAGGACAACACCCTCCCTTGAAGAGTCTGGGGGCCACGATCTTCGGGGGCCGAGCTCCCCCCGCCTCCAAGCGTGCCCCCAGTGGGTCAGGCGCCGCAGTTAGCGCCTCCTTCGGCTCATCGGGAGCAGCGTCGGGAGCGGCTGGGGCCACCTCTGTCAAAGCTAAGGGGAGGTTGATGGAACCCTCCAAGGACGTCCGGCAGCCCAAGGAACCTCGTCCGCTTAAGGACAGCAGGCCACGGGTTGTCGAGGCCGAGAAGGAAGCTCTGCCGCCTCCGCCGCAAAGGGAGACCCGACCTCGAGCCGCGGAGGCCGGAAAGGAGGGTGGGGGACCCCCCTCCCGAGAAGAGGCCTCGCCTGGCGGGCGTGGAGGGGAGGCTCCAGGGAGCGGAGCCGCAGGCCCAACCTTCCGTGCCGGCACCCTGGAGGCCCAACTTCGACCTCAACCCTAACGAGCCCATGACCATGGGGGAGCGGCTGGAGGCCAGCTGGGAGTCGGTCGTGGCCCTTGCTCGGGGATGTGCCCTCCTCCTGGACATGGAGAAGCACAAGAAGGCTGGGTCGATGGCCCTGCTCTATCAGTCGATGAGGGCGTCGCTTGAGGTAGCTTTCATCCCTCTGCTTTCGAATTTCTGCCTCTCGGTTGCCTGAATCGATTCCCTTACTATTTTTATCCTTTTGCAGAATGTACAGAGGACTCAAGTGCTAATTGAGAGGCTGGCAGAAAGAACTGCCCACATCGCCGAGCTGGAGAAGGAGAAAAAGAAGATGGGGGGCGCGCTGGAGGTCAGCGCGGCTGAAATAAAGAAAGCGGAGGGGAAGCTCGCCCAGTACGCAACGGAGCAACAGGCGGCAAAAACCGAGATCATCAAGTTGCGGGGCGAGAACAAAAATCTGAGGGGCGCCGTTGTTGACAAAGCCAAGAGGGCGAGCCAACTAGAGGCCAAGCTCGCCGAGAAGGGGGCCGAGCTCGCCAAGAGGGAGGCTGAGCTTGCCCAGAAGCAGAATGAAATGGCCAGGAAGGAGGTCGAGCTCGAGGCCTCCAGGAAAGAGAGGGCCGATGTCGAGTCCACCTTGCGAGATCAAGTAGCTAAAGCTTACCAAGATGGGGTGGACTGGGCGTCGGAGGAGTATATGGCTCAAATTTTGGATCTGAGCCCGGTGCTGTTTGAGATGGGATGCAAGGAGGCCCTCCGTAAGTATGGGGTTTCGGAAGACGACCCCATATTCGCGGACCTTCCTCAGTTCCAGCCTGCGGTACCGAGTTCGGAGTCAGAGCCTGGCTCCAACCCCCCTGAGGCCCCCTCCGAAGTCCCAGGCACGCCTTCTCCTGCTCCGATCCCCGTCGACGCTGAAGCAGCCCAGGCTCTGCCAATTGCTCCTCCATCAGAGGCTCCTGATGCCCCAGCCTCTTCTGCCCCTCCAGAGCCTAAATAGAATCCTTAGTGTATTTTCCTCTTTTTTCTTTATGTTCAAAAGCTCTGTATCCATTCTTCTATTAATGAAAAACGAATCTTCTTTTCGAATTCTCCAGCTGTTTTCTCATTTCTTTCTGCTACATGATGTGGATGTTCTGGTGCCAAAACTAGCAAGTCCTTGAGGTCGGTCAAGCATTCAGATTTTAACCCACTTTTCTGCCTTAGGATGACGAGCCCACTTTGGTGAGTCCACTAGGCTGCCCCTAGACCAATGGCTAGGCTTTAATGACATGCTTCCGGGAGAAATACCTTAGGAAGGAATTTGCAATTAATTTGGGCTCATACCCCGAGATGCGGCCCATTCGCTGGAGAGCCGGGGTCGTATCTTTATCTCTGGTGACCACTTTTGGTGACTTGAGGTTAGGCCGAGCTCCATGCCTCCTAGGTAGTTGGCCCTGTCTGCATCCGGGAGTGATGGCCGGTCGTCAGAAATTGCTTCAAGGAGTAGGATCTCGGCCCTGTGACCGGCTTTAAGGAGGCTAGTGCGAGGGCCGAAGCCTTGGGGAGTTGGCCCTGTGACCGAACTCAAAGAGGCTGGCGCGAGGGCCGTAGCCTTGGTGAGTTGGCCCTGTGACCGAACTCAGAGAGGCTGGCGCGAGGGCCAGAGCCTTGGGGAGTTGGCCCTGTGACCGAACTCAGAGAGGCTGGCGCGAGGGCCGGAGCCTTGGGGAGTTGGCCTTGTGACCGAACTCAGAGAGGCTGGCACGAGGGCCGGAGCCTTGGAGAGTTGGCCCTGTGACCGAACTCAAAGAGGCTGGCGCGAGGGCCGGAGCCTTGGAGAGTTGGCCCTGTGACCGAACTCAAAGCGGCTGGCGCGAGGGCCGGAGCCTTGGACATAACTTGAAAGATATAAGGCAGGTTTTTATCCCAAAAGATCCTTTGTTATTGATTCATCATTTCGAATACAACTAGAAGAAAAACTTTTTGAGGTGTGTAGCATTCCATGGTCGTGGCAACTCTTTGCCATCCATCCCCTCAAGCCTATAGGCCGACCTTCCTGAGACCGAGACTACCTTGAAAGGGCCGAGCCAGTTTGGCGCGAGTTTGCCTTCGTTTGGATCTTTATCTGCTGGAAGCGCTCTTTTTAAGACCAATTCTCCAACTAAGAATCTTCTTTCTTTGACCCTATGATTGTACCCTTGGGACAGCTGCTGTTGATAAGCGGCCAGGCGCACCGATGCCGCATCCCTTCGTTCCTCGGCCAGGTCGAGCTCTCTGGCGAGGTTTATCTCGTTCTGCCCTTGATCGAAGAGGTTTGTCCTCAAGGTCGGGAGACCGACCTCGAGAGGGATTACAACTTCCATCCCATAGGCCAATGAAAAAGGGGTTGCTGAAGTGGATCGCCTCGAGGTGGTCGTGTATGCCCAAAGGACACTCGGCAATTCTTCCACCCATCTGCCCTTGGCTTTATCAAGCCTCTTTTTGAGTCCGTCCAGCACCACCTTGTTTGAGATCTCTGCCTGCCCGTTGCTCTGTGGGTAGGCCGGGGTCGCATAGAGGTTCCTAATATCGTGCTCCTGGCAGAATTTTTTGAAGAGTTTTGAATCGAACTGGGTCCTGTTGTCCGAGACCAGAGCCCTGGGGATTTCGAACCTCGTGACGATGCTTTTCCACACAAAATTCTTCGTGTCGTGCTCGGTAATGGAGGATAAGGCTTCTGCCTCAATCCACTTGGTGAAGTAGTCGGTTCCCACTATCAACCATCTCTTGTTTCCTGGAGTTCGGTGAAGAGGTCCCACGATATCCAGCCCCCACTGAGCGAAGGGCCACGGACTGGAGAGGGGACTCAGGTCCCGAGCTGGCTGGTGCAAGGAGTGGGAGAACTTCTGGCATTTTTCGCACTTCTTGGCGTAGAGCTGAGCATCTTTCTGCATATAGGGCCACCAGTAGCCCTGGCTGATGGCTCTGTATGCCAGTGATCTTCCCCCAATGTGGCTTCCGCATATTCCTTCATGTATCTCAAATAGGAAGTTCTCCACTTTACTTGGGTGAATGCATTGGAGATACGGTCCCGTGAAAGATTTTCTGTAGAGCTTCTCATCTGGGGATAGCAAAAAATGAGCTGCTTTCACTCTGACCTTGTGGGCTTCGTTCCTGTCTTCAGGGAGTTTATCTTCTTTCAGGAATGCTATGATCGGGTCCATTCAACTCGGACCGAGGTTGGCGCACAAGATCTGCCGAGGTGGGGGAAGATCTATGCTTGCCTTTCTCAATGCCTCCACCTCGACTGTCCTTCTCTTTCCTGCTTCTACGGCCAAAGCCAAGCTGGCCAGAGCATCTGCATGGCAGTTAGACTCCCTACCAATTTGCTTTACTTCCGCTTTCTCGAACTGGGAGAGGAGCTGCTTCGCGTGGGCTAAATAGGCTGCCATCCTTTCATCTCAGGCTTGGTATTCCCCGCTCAGCTGGTTAGTCACCAACTGGGAATCGCTGAAGACAACTAGCCGTCGTACCCCCAGTATCTTTGCGCTGCCGAAACCCGCAATTAGTGTTTCATACTCCGCTTCATTATTGGAGGCTTTGAAATCTAGGGTTAGGGCTTGCTCGATGACGAGGCCTTCTGGAGACTGAAGGACAATGCCGGCACCGGCCCTCCTGGATGTAGAGGATCCGTCAACAAAGACCTTCCAGGCCGTCTTCAGGAACTGATCCCAAGATCGGTCTTCTTCGGTCTCAGGCTCTGTCGCATTCTTACAACTATCCCCCCTAGTTCGGTATCGAGCGAGGTTGGTGCCGAACTTGGAGAGGTGAACTCAACGATAAAATCCGCCATGACTTGTGTTTTATTTGCTATTCTGGGCTGATATTGAATATCGAACTGCCCCAGTTCGACGGCTCACTTGGAGATTCGGCCAGAAAAGTCCACCTTGCAGAAAAGGGATTTGAGAGGGAATTATGTGATAACCACCACCGTGTGTGTCTGGAAGTAATGGGAAAGCTTGCGAGAGGCGCTGATGAGCGTTAATGCCAGCTTTTCGAGTGGCAGATATCTGGTCTCGGCGTCGAGCAGGGT
This sequence comes from Cinnamomum chago, assembly GCA_038049695.1. Taxonomy (NCBI): domain Eukaryota; kingdom Viridiplantae; phylum Streptophyta; class Magnoliopsida; order Laurales; family Lauraceae; genus Cinnamomum; species Cinnamomum chago. The sequence continues at coordinate 40,057,107 of CP142458.1, forward strand.
TTTGCTGGTGTAATAGATAGGGTGTTGCTGTTTGTCGTTCTCTCGAACCAACACCGAGCTCACTGCATGGTCTGAGACTGCGAGGTAGGTGTAGAGAAGATCCCCTTGTGACGGAGTGGATAACATTGGTGGTGAAGATAGGTACTCCTTGAGTTTCTCCAGTGCCAAGTCACATTCAGGGGTCCATTGAAACTTGAAATTCTTCCTCAGGAGCTGAAAGAAGGGGCGGCACTTGTCCGAAGCTCGGCTGATGAAGCGATTTAGCGCAGCAGCCATAGCCGTGAGCCTTTGGACTTGTTTGGCCGAGGTTGGTCTCTGGACACCTTGGATAACTGCAATCTGCTCTGGATTAGCTTCAATTCCCCTCCGGGTCACCAGACTCCCTAGGAATTTGCCGGAGCCGACGCCAAACGCACACTTTGAAGCATTTAGTTTGAGCTGGAACTTCCTGAGGATGGCGAATGTCTGGCGTAGATCCGTCAGATGGTTCTGCGACTCCCTGGACTTAACCACCATGTCGTCAACGTAGACTTCCATCGTTTTCCCGAGCTGGCTCTGAAACATCTTCGTGACCAGCCTCTGATACGTTGCGCCGACATTTTTTAACCCAAAGGGCATTACCTTGTAACAATAGATGCCCCGAGGTGTTATGAATGCTGTTTTTTCCTCATTAGGCCTGTGCAGTGGGATCTGGTGGTAGCCTCGGTATGCGTCCAAGAAGCTCATTCTGTCGTGTCCCGAGGTGGCGTCGATCATCTGATCGATCTTTGGAAGGGGGAAGCTATCCTTGGGGCAGGCTTTGTTGAGGTCGGTGAAGTCCACGCAGACCCTCCACTTGCCATTCTTCTTCTTTACCACTACTGTATTAGCAAGCCACTCTGGATAGTGTACTTCACGGATCGCCTCGGCCTCGAGGAGTTTATCCACCTCTTCCATCACTGCTTCTGTTTGGGGAACTCCTGTTCTGCGGGCCTTCTGCACTACGGGTTTGTGTCCGGGGTTAACATTCAGCTCGTGACACATGACCTCGGGGTCAATCCCGGGCATCTCATATGGAGTCCAAGCGAATGCGTCTTTATTTTGCAGTAGGAAGTCCAGCAGCTCGACCCTCTCACTGTCGGGGAGCTGGCTGCCCAGTAGGAAATAACGCTCGGGGTCTTCGGGAGTGATTCTGATCTCGGTGAGCTCCTCGACGCTCTTCTGTCCCGCTGTCCGCCCGACATCCCCGATATCGGTTTCCAGCTTGGCCACATGCACCTGCTTTAGCTCCGTCTCGCCGGGTGCCACGGCCACGAGGCATTCCCTTGCCATTTGCTGATTCCCCCATACGGTTACTATCTCGACCGTTCCTCCAGCCTTCTCCAAGGGGAATTTTAGTTTCTGATGAAGGGTGGAGGGCACTGCCTCCATGGCATGCAGCCAACTTCGCCCCAGTATCGCATTGTATGGAGACGGTGCGTCCACCACCATGAAGTCTGCTATCTTCGTGGCGCCTCCTATCCGGACTTCAAGCGAAATCCTTCCTTTGGGATACACTGGCTTGGCGCTGAATCCTATCAGAGGGACTTTGGCTTCCCGTAGGTTGGACTCGGTCAAGCCCAGCTGTTTGAAACAGCTAAAGTAGATGACCTCGGTCGAGCTCCCCGGATCGACGAGGACGCGCTTCGTAGTATAATTATTGAGCCGCAGGGTAAGGATGAGGGCGTCGTTGTGGGGGAGTTGGACTCCTCTTAGGTCGTCGTCTGAGAACCAGATCTTGGGCTTTTCCTTCCTAGCCTTCTTTGGTGCGCTTTCCAATTTTGCCGACATCACCTGCTTGCCGTGAGCGGCCCTCCTGGCCTCTGACCGAGCTTGGACATTTTCCCTACCTGGAGCGGGAGCCAGGTGGATGACGTTGATGATACATGCTGGTTCGTCACTGTCCTGGTCATCATTGGGTGGAGCGTGCTGCTGGGCTCGGTTGACCCTTTCTTCCTCCTTGATGTACTCCCGGAGGTGGCCATCCTTGACGAGCCTTTCGAGGTGGGATTTCAGAGCATAACAGTCCTCGGTCATGTGCCCATGCTGCTTGTGATAGGAGCAGTTCTTACTTCGGTCTCGGGTGGATGGGTCGCCCTGCATCGGTTGCGGCCACTGGAAGTAAGGTTCCGCCTTGATCTTATTCAGGATTCTATAAATGGGTTCCTTAAAGACAACATTGATGGCTCTGTAAGGATCGCCAGTTGGCTTGGAAGGCTGGGGTTTTGGTCTCTTGTCGCTGCTCGGGGCAATCGAATAAGAACTGGAGGTTCTCCTTTTATCCGACCTCGGTCTGGAAAACGTCCCCTCCTTCTTGGAGGCTTGGTCCTTCTGCGGGAGTCCGAACCGCTCTTTGCCGTGTGCTTCGTCTTCCTCCTGCTCGATGTACTGGTTCACCCTTGCCATCAACGCCTTCATAGTGGTCGCTGGGGTCCGGACCAAGTCTTTTCGGAGCTCGTTTCCAGGGAGTAAGCCCTGCCGGAAGCACATGATGGCAACTTCATCATTGGCGTCGGTGATTTGGCTGTAAATTGTCCAGAATCTCCTGGCGAAGGCAGTGATACTTTTACCGTCCTTCATCCGGATGGCCATGAGATTGCCACCCGTTTTCGGGATGACACGGTGTGCCTGGAACTTCTCGATAAAGGAGCTTCGGAGCTGCCTCCAGTTCGTGACCGATCCGGAAGGGATCGCAAAGAACCACCGGAGTGGGAGGTCGCCCAGGCTTGAGGAAAAGACCCTGTAGTTTAGATGGCCGACATCCCCCCAGACCGACATCCGCTGGGTGAAATGCCTTAGGTGCGCCTCTGGGTCCGAGGTCCCGTCGTAAAGGACGAACCTCGGGACACTGAATTTCTCGGGGAGAGTGAAGTCTTTTATCTCCTGGGAGAAGGGGGACATGCCCTGGTCGTCTTCTTCTTGGTCCTCCATCTGATCTCGGTTAAAACCGATTTCAGCCAGCCTGGCCTGGACTTCTTGTTTGACGCAGCGGTCCAGCCACTCTTCTAGGCCCATCACGCCTTCTGGCCTGGGGGACTCTGGCTCGTGGCGAGGTCCCCTGATGTTGCTCGGCAAGCGACTGCTGCTCGAGCCTTCTTCTTCGAAGCGGTCCCTCCTTCTATCATTGAGGACCTGCCTTAGATCTTGGTTTTTTGGTCGTCTCGGCTGTCGTCTGGGAGGCTTTCTCTCGTCTGCCTTGAGTCGTTCCTGGAGACGACGAATCAGCTCCTCCTTCTCTCGGAGGACTCTGTTCTGGGCCTTGAGTTCTTCAAACATGGGGTCATCTCCTTGTTCGCTTGCTCGATGATAAGACTGACCGTCATCGTGAGTGTGATGATGAGATGGATGGGATCTCGTTCTTGCAGGGGTTTTGCCTCGTTGTCGAGGGCCAGACGGGGAGGCGTTCTGCTGTAAACCACCTGGCGGCTGATCATCGCTGGGGCGAGGAACCTCACGACGTTCGTCACGACTGGGGTGCGTCGTTGCAGGCCGAGACGAGGAGGCCGACTGGACAACGCCCTCTTCGTACGTGGGATCGGACTTTCCCCCGGACCTTCTCTGGCGGGGAATCCTCGGCTGCTCCTGCCTGACGAGGGGAGCCCCGGCTGGCCTTGGAGGGGGAAGAAGGAGGGCGGAGCGAACGCCAGATGGCTGCTCCAGAAGTGCCGACTAGAGCGCCGAGGTTGTAAAAATGGTGGAAACGGGGGTTGGTCTGGAGGTGGAAAGGACAGTGCCCTCCGGGGCTTTGACGACCCTTCACCACCGTATCTGGTCTTTGGAGGCATGGCTATCACTGGTTCGAAGATCCTGTTCCCACAGACGGCGCGAACTGTAAGTGCCTAAAAATTACGGACTTGGTTATTAGAGGATTAAGCTCTAGATTGGGAGATCTTGGGAAGATGAAGGGAAATGATCGAGCCTCCAAGGACCTGAAAGAAAAAGAGACAGAGAGTCAGAGCCCCTGGCTATAGGCAGCCGAAGGCCCTCCGACGCTCAAGTCAGTCTAGGAACTGAAGGAGAATGGAGAAGAAGAGGTCTGGGAGGGAGAAGGGTTACGTACCTTACATGGTTTTCCTTCATGCAATATATAGACGTGATAGTCATCATTGGACTGCTCCCTTGAGGTGACGGGAGTCCTATCAGAGTGTACTCTTATCTCCTGAGTGGGGGTAAGTGAAAAGGAAGTGTCCAATCGGACCATCATTCCACGCCTATAGACATGACCCTGAGATAAGGCGTGCCCCTTATCTAGGTCCGGCGCCCACTCTGCCTGTCAGTTCGCCGTTTCCATCACGGCAGCGCATTTATGGCTGAGTGACAGGGGCCGAGATCGGGCAGAGGCTGAGACCGAGGTCGGGACTCGTGACGTAGCCACCGAGACTCGCCCTATGATTCTTCCGAGACGGCGTTGCGGCCGACTTTGGGCGGTGCCGAGACCAATAGTAACCGAGACTGGAGGGTGACCCCACCTAAATCCGCGAGCACAAAACGACTCCACACAGTTTCCTTAATTTTCGCGCTCGTTCACCACTTTTGAGACCCACGCACCCAAAGCTTTAAATGCTTCTGCACCGATGGATAACGGTTCTCATTTCGTCCTTTGACTTCTCTCCTCAGGCTCTTCTTCTTCTTCTTCGCATCCACTGCTTCCCCAATTCTGCCGGTGCACTTAGGGTTTTGTTGAATCTCCTTATTTCCTCGAATTGGCTTGCAAGGGTTGCTTCAAGTCCTGGTTTCTCGCTTGCCCTTAATTAGGTACGTTTCCTGTCCCCTTTCGCGTCTCTTCGTTCTGGATCCCTCGAATCCGAGGTGGTTATTGTATTTCTGGACTTTTCGATTCTGCTACTTTAGGAACCGAGGTTATTCGTTGTCTCGTCTTCCCCTCTTTTCGGACCCTTACTCTACCGCTAGAATCTTTCTCATTGGGCGTTGTTGCGTCGACCCCAGGGTTCTTAGGGAGAGCTTTGCTAAGATTGCAGCTCTCTACCGTTCCTTTGAACTTCCCTTTTCCTGCCCAGCTATGTCTGCTTCTTCCGAAGCCACTGGCTCATCGATTTCCCTTATGGGAGGTAGATCTCCCGAAGCAGAGGAGACTGATTTGGGAGACGTGGGAGAGGACATCGATAACTTTCCTGGTGTTGCTGCTGTTGATTTAGAGGGAAATACTAAGGAGCCTTCCCCCTCGGCCTCCCCTGCGCCCAATAACCCTAGCAAAGGCAAGGCCAAGGTGAGTGGCGTAGGAGTTTCAGGTAGCGCTGGAGGTGCAGGGGCTGCATTCAGATCTGCAGAGCTTGTGGGCCCCAGTGAGGTCTATCATTCTCTCCTGAAAGTTCTTAGTGCTCGTTTTGGCTTCCCTCCTGAAATCCAGTACTGGTGCCCAGACGCATTCACCCCTTATGTCTCCCAAGTTCATGAGAAAGTTTGCTTTTTTGTGACTGCTTTTGAGAATGGCCTTCGTTTTCCCATCCACCCTTTTATCAAGAGTGTTCTACAACATTTCAACGTCTGCTTTGCTCAGCTCTCTCCTAACTTCTGGGGTGTTCTGGTGGGTCTCTTGGTTTTCTTCAAGAAACACAAGCTTGGGATTCTCACTATTTCCTTACTCATGGAACTTTTTAATTTTAAGCATACCTCCACCGATGGCTTTTTGTATATGTAAGTGCCTAAAAATTACGGACTTAGGTAATGGAGGATCAAGCTCCTGATTTGTGGTTTTAAAGGGAATAAAGGGAAAGGATCGAGTCTCCAGTCACCTGAAAGGAAGAAAACAACGGTCAGAGACCCTGGCTATGGGTAGCCGAAGGCCCTCCGACGATCAAGTCAGTGTATGAACTGGAAGAGAATGGAGAAAGCGAGCTTTTGGAGGGGAGGATCATGCGTACCTTGTAAGGCTTTCCTTCATGTAATATATAGACGTGAGGGTCATCATGGTACTGTCCACATGAAGGGACGGGAGTCCCATCAGCGTGTATTCGTACCTCTTGAGTGGGGGTAGGTGAAAAAGGGGGTGTCCCATCGGATCATCATCCCATACCTATGGCCCTGAGATAAGGCGTGCTTCTTATCTAGGTGTGGCGCCCACTCCGTCTGTCAGCTTGCCGTCCCCGTTGTGGCAGTGCATTTATGGCCGCATTTATGACTGAGTGACAGGAGCCGAGGTCGGGCAGAGGCTGAGACCGAGATCGGAGCCTGTGACGTGGCCGCCGAGACTCGATTCATGATTCCTCCGAGATGGCGCTACGGCCGACCTCATGTGGTTTCCGAGACCAAGGTTAAACCGAGACTGGGGATGGGCCCCCGTCCGAATTAGTGAGCACAAAACGACCCCACACAATTGCCCCCTATCTCTTGACCTCTTGGGGCTCACCCGAGGTCGGGAGATAAGACTCGGAAGTGATGGGGCTGTCTTTTCGTATCCTGCTCTTATGGGATCCTCATCATGATGCCCTTTCGCCTTGGTGTCAGTGTGCGAAGGCGGGGTCAGATTTCCCATTCATTCGCTCCTCCGTTCTTGCCTCCATGCATGGCACATCTGTCCCTCCCAGTTAATGCCAAACGGCTTCAAGATTATAATGGGTGTGGCGGAGCTGAACTGGATTCTCGACATCGGTCTCGGGGTGCATGACATAGAGGATGTCTACGACATCTGCAGGGCTGCAGGGGGCGAAGACCTTTACTACCTCCGGGTGAAAGCCAGACGCCATCCCTTGGTGAACGCCCTGGAGGATTCCAGCAAATACGCTGGGGATGAACGTATTTTGGTCTCGGGGAACTGGGAGTTCAAGGGGACCGAGACCGAGGAAGATCGGAGAATCCAGGTTCCGCGGAAGCCTGGGACCCCCCCCAGTAAATGCCCATCCCTCTAGGTTTTGTTTGTACCGCCCTTGCTTGTCCTTATGCCGAGCTGACGTCCTTGCCTTTTTCTTGTGCAGGCATTCAGAAGAGAAGGAAAGAGGCCAGTTTTGATAAGTGGAAACGAAACGACGCGTGGTTAGAGAGGATCGATCGCTACCACGGCCACCATGACCGAGCTGCCTTCTCCTTGCTAGGGTACAAGCCTCGGTACCAGTCTTACACCAGGAAGACTGTAGAGATCCCCCTCGCGCCAATAGGGGAAGTCGGGCCTGAGCCCGCCGAGACCAGCAGTCGAGCCACGGATCCTCAGGACCCGATAGTTATTGGCGACAGTCCTCCCCGAGACCAGGGAGAAGCAGAAGGAGAAGAAATGGACAGGCCGCGCCCTGCTTTGAAGGACCTGGGGGTCCTGATTTTTGCCGGCCAAGCCCCGACAACCTTCAAGCACGTCCCCAGTGGGTCGGGTGCCGCTCAGGGGTCCGCCCCCGCCGCCTCCTCCAGTTCGTTGGGAGCAGCGGGCGCTCCCTCGGCCAAATCTTCGAAGGAGAAGTCGGGGGAGCCCTCCGGGGTCATTCGGCCGCCGAAGGAGACTCGCCCGCTCCGGGACAGCAGGCCGCGGGTGGTGGAACCCGGGAAGGAGACTCCGCCTCCCCCGCCGCAGAAGGAAGCCCGGCCTCGGTCCGCGGCGGCCGGAAAGGAGGGCGAGAGGCCCCCTCCCGAGAAGAGGCCTCGCCTGGAGGGTGCGGAGGGGAGGCCCCAAGGTGCGGAGGTGCATGCCGAACCTTCCGTGCCGGCACCCTGGAGGCCCAACTTTGACCTCAACCCGAACGAGCCCATGACCATGGGAGAGCGGCTGGGGGCCAGCTGGGAGTCGGTCGTGGCCCTCGCCCGGGGATGCGCCCCCCCCAGGACATGGAAAGGCACAGGAAAGCCGGGACTCCGGCTTTAATCCATCAGACGTTGAAGGCGTCGCTCGAGGTAGCTTTTCTTCCCTATTTCTAAAATCCTCGCTTCTTGGTTATCCGATCCGATCTTCTCACCGTTTCTATCCTTTTAGCAGAACGCGCAGAGGCTCCAAGTACTGATGGAGAGGCATGCAGAAAGGGCTGCCCACATCGCCGGGCTAGAGAAGGAGAAGAAGAAGCTAGGGAGTGCGCTGGAGGGCAGCGCGGCCGAACTCAAGAAGGCGGAGGAGAAAATCGCCCAACACGCAACGAATCAGCTAGCGGCGAAGGCTGAAATCATCAAGTTGCGGGGCGAAAATAAGAATCTGAGGGGCGCCGCAGATGACAAGGCGAGGAAGGCGTCCCGACTGGAGGTTGAGCTCGCCGAGATGGAGGCCGTGCTCGTCAAGAAAGAGGCCGAGGTCGCCGAGAAGCAAGGCGAACTGGTTAAGAAAGAGGCTGAGCTCGAGGCCTCTAGGAAAGAGAGGGCCGATGCCGAATCCATCCTGCGAGATCAGGCTGCAAAGGCTTACCAGGACGGGGTGGATTGGGCGTCGGAGGAGTACGTGGCTCAGATCACAGATCTGAGCCCATTGCTGTTTGAGATGGGGTGCAAGGCGGCCCTTCTTAAGTATGGGGTCTCTGAGGACCATCCTATCTTCTCGGATCTTCCTCAGTTCCGACCTGCAGCAGTGGGCTCAGAGCCAGAGCCTGGCTCCAACCCTTCTGGGGCTCCGGCGGATGTCTCTGTCGCCCCTCCTCCGCCTCCGACCCCTGCCGAAGTCCAAGGCGCTCCTCCTCCTCCTTCGACCCCTGCCGAAGTTCAAGGCGCTCCTCCTCCGACCCCTGTCGGGGTTGAGGCGGCCCAGGCTCCTCCTGGAGCTCCTCCATCTGCTCGTGATGCCCCCATTTCTTCTGCACTTCCAGGGCCGGAGACTATTAAGGCGGCGCCCAAGAAGTAGGCTCTTTAGGAATTTTCTCTTCTTTTTTCTTTTTCGATGTAATTTTTCTTTCTTTTTTCAAGTGCATAGGAACCTTGTAATCATACATTTTTATCAATGAGAAGATCTTTTTCCACCTTGTTGCCTTCCTTCTTTGCTCTTTCTTGGCAATGGTATGTGGATGCTTCGATGGTAGGTCGGTAAAGCGTTCGAATTCCTATCCCATCATTGGGCTGCCCCCAGACCAATGGCTAGGTCTTAAAGATGTTCTTCCCGGGAGGAATGCCTTTTTAGGAAGGATTTTGTGATTAGCTTGGGTTCATACCCCGAGATGTGGTCTTCTTACTGAAGGGCTGGGGCTGTATCTTTATTTTTGGCGAGCATTCTTTCGTGACCCGAGAGGTATGGGCCAAGCTGGGGTGTAGGTCGAACTCCGTGCCTTGCGGAGCTGGTCCTGCGACCGAACTCAAAGAGGATGGCGCGAGGGCCGGATCCTTGCGGAGTTCGTCCTACGACCGAACTCAAAGAGGATGGCGCGAGGGCCGGATCCTTGCGGAGTTGGTCCCGCGACCGAACTCAAAGAGGATGGAGCGAGGGCCGGATCCTTACGGAGTTGGTCGCACGACCGAACTCAAAGAGGATGGCGCGAGGGCCTGATCCTTGCGGAGTTGGTCCTACGGCCGAACTCAAAGAGGATGGCGCGAGGGCCTGATCCTTGCGGAGTTGGTCCTACGACCGAACTCAAAGAGGATGGCGCGAGGGCCTGATCCTTGCGGAGTTGGTCCTACGACCGAACTCAAAGAGGATGGCGCGAGGGCCGGATCCTTGCGGAGTTGGTCCCGCGACCGAACTCAAAGAGGATGGCGCGAGGGCCGGATCCTTGCGGAGTTGGTCCTACGACCGAACTCAAAGAGGATGGCGCGAGGGCCGAATCCTTGCGGAGTTGGTCCCGCGACCGAACTCAAAGAGGATGGCGCGAGGGCCGGATCCTTGTGGAGTTGGTCCTACGACCGAACTCAAAGAGGATGGCGCGAGGGCCGAATCCGGAGAGACGTAAGGCAGTTCTTTGTCAAAAGGTTCTTCTTTATTGATCAATCATTTTGAATACAACTAGAAGTAATATTTCTTTAGATGGGCAGCATTCCATGGTCGTGGCAACTCCTTGCCATCCATCCCTTCAAGCCTGTAGGACGACCTTCCTGAGACGGAGACCACCTTATAAGGGCCGAGCCAGTTCGGCGCAAGTTTGCCTTCATTAGGATTTTTATCTGCTGGGAGTGCTTTTTTCAAGACCAACTCTCCAACCAAGAACCTTCTTTCTTTTACCCTCTGATTGTATCCTCGGGACAGCTGCCGCTGGTAGGCGGCCAGACGCACGGATGCTGCTTCCCTTCGTTCCTCGGCCAGGTCGAGCTCTCTGGCGAGGTTTATTTCGTTCTGCCCTTGATCGAAGAGATTTGTTCTTAAGGTCGGGAGGCCGACCTCAAGAGGGATTACAGCTTCCATCCCGTAGGCCAATGAAAAAGGGGTTGCCGAGGTGGATCGTCTCGGGGTGGTTCTGTATGCCCAGAGGACACTTGGTAATTCTTCCGTCCATCTGCCTTTAGCTTTATCAAGCCTTTTCTTCAGCCCTTCCAGAACCACTTTGTTCGAGATCTCTGCTTGCCCATTGCTCTGCGGATAGGCCGGAGTCGCATAGAGGTTTCTGATGCCGAGTTCCTGACAGAAGCTTTTGAAGAATTTTGAATCGAATTGGGTTCCGTTGTCCGAGACCAGAACTCTGGGGATCCCGAACCGCGTGACGATGTTTTTCCACACAAAATTCTTTGTGTCAAGCTCGGTGATGGAGGATAAGGATTCTGCCTCAATCCACTTTGTGAAGTAATCGGTGCCCACCATTAGCCATCTTTTGTTTCCCGGAGTTCGGTGGAGAGGTCCGACGATGTCCAGTCCCCACTGAGCAAAGGGCCATGGACTGGAGAGAGGGCTCAGGTCCCGAGCTGGCTGGTGAAGGGAATGGGAGAACTTCTGGCATTTTTCGCATTTCCTTGCGTAGATCTGTGCATCTTTCTGCATGTAGGGCCACCAATAGCCCTGGCTAATAGCTCTGTATGCCAGGGACCTTCCTCCGATGTGGCTCCCGCAGATTCCTTCATGGATTTCAAATAGAAAATCTTCTACCTTGCTCGGATGAACGCATTGGAGATATGGTCCGGAGTAGGATTTTCTGTAGAGTTTTTCATCTGGAGATAGCCAGAAGTGAGCCGCCTTCATCCTGACCTTGTAGGCTTCGCTCTTATCTTCGGGGAGCTTGTCCTTTCTGAGGAACGTCATGATTGGGTCCATCCAGCTCGGACCGAGGTCAGTGCACAGAACTGGCCGAACTGGGAGGACCTCTATGCTGGGTTTCTCCAATGTCCCTACAACAACTGTCCTCCTTTTCCCAGCTTCTACGGCCGAGGCCAAGCTTGCCAGGGCGTCTGCATGGCGATTGGACTCCCTACCGACTTGCCTTACTTCAACGTTTTCAAACTGGGAGAGGAGCTGCCTGGTGTGGGCTAGATAGGCCACCATTCTTTCGTCTCTGGCTTGGTAGTCTCCGCTCAGCTGGCTCGTCACCAACTGGGAGTCACTGAAGACCGCCACCCGCCGTGCCCCCAGTATTCTCGCACTGCCGAGACCGGCAATCAGTGCTTCATATTCTGCTTCATTGTTTGATGCTTTGAAGTCGAGGGTTAGTGCTTGTTCTATGACTAGTCCTTCTGGAGATTGAAGGACGACGCCGGCGCCTGCTCTTTTAGATGTCGACGATCCGTCAACGAAGACTTTCCAGGCCGACTCAAGGAATTTTTTCCAGGACTGGTCTTCCTCAGTCTCGGTGTTACCTTCATTTCGGCCCTTGGAGTCCCCCAGTTCGGTATCGAGCGAGGTCGGTACCGAACTAGGTGAGGTGAATTCGACGACGAAGTCCGCCAGGACCTGCGCCTTGATTGCTGTTCTGGGTTGATAATGGATGTCGAACTGTCCCAGCTCCACAGCCCACTTGGAAATTCGACCAGAGAAGTCTGCCCTTTTGAAAAGCGACTTAAGTGGGTACTCGGTGACAACCACTACCGTGTGTGTCTGGAAGTAGTGGGAGAGCTTGCGGGAGGCACTGACCAGTGCTAGTGCTAGCTTTTCAAGCTGCAGATACCTGGTTTCGGCATCGAGTAGGGTTTTGTTGGTGTAATAGATGGGGTACTGTTGCTTGTCGCTTTCTCGAACCAGCACCGAGCTCACCGCATGGTCCGAGACTGCAAGGTAAAGATAGAGAAAATCGTCTTGCGACGGAGTGGACAATAGGGGTGGTGAGGAGAGGTACCTTTTAAGCGTCTCCAGTGCCAAGTCGCATTCTGGAGTCCATTGGAACTTAGAACTCTTCTTCAGGAGCTGAAAGAATGGACGGCACTTGTCCGAGGCGCGGCTGATGAAGCGATTGAGTGCAGCAGCCATTCCTGTAAGTCTCTGGACCTGCTTGGCCGAGGTCGGGCTCTGGATAGCCTGTATGGCTGCGATCTGCTCCGGATCGGCCTCGATCCCTCTTCGAGTCACCAAGGTCCCCAGGAATTTTCCGGAGCCAACACCAAATGCACACTTCGAGGCATTCAGTTTGAGCTGGAACTCTCGGAGGATGGCAAATGTTTGACGTAGGTCCGTCAGGTGGTGCTGCGACTCCTTGGACTTGACTACCATGTCGTCAATATAGACCTCAATCGTCTTTCCGAGTTGGTCCCGAAACATCCTCGTGACCAGCCTCTGATATGTCGCTCCGGCGTTCTTCAGCCCGAAGGGCATCACCTTGTAACAATAGATGCCTCGGGGTGTGATAAACGCAGTTTTTTCCTCATCAGGTCTGTGCAGAGGGATCTGATGGTAACCTCGGTAGGCGTCTAAGAAGCTCATCCTGCCATGCCCCGAGGTGGCGTCGATCATCTGATCGATCTTTGGGAGGGGGAAGCTGTCCTTGGGGCAGGCTTTGTTGAGGTCGGTGAAATCCACACAGACCCTCCACTTGCCGCTCTTCTTCTTTACTACCACCGTGTTCGCTAGCCACCTGGGGTAGTGTACTTCGCGGATTGCCCCGACCTCGAGGAGTTTATCCACTTCTTCCACTATTGCCTCTGTCTGGGGGACCCCCGTTCTACGAGCCTTCTGCACGGCGGGCTTGTGTCCGGGATCTACATTCAGCTTGTGACATATGACCTCGGGGTCGATTCCCGGCATCTCATATGGAGTCCACGCAAAGACATCTTTATTCAGAAGTAGGAAGTCTAGCAATTCGGCCCTCTCAGTGTCGGGGAGCTGGCTACCCAGCAGGAAGTATCGCTCCGGATCTTCAGGATCAATCCTGACCTCGGTGAGGTCTCTATGCTTTTCTGTCCGGCTGTTCGCCCAACATTCTCAATTTCGGCTTCGAGCTCGGCCATGTGCACTTGTTGCGGCTCAACCTCCCCGGGGGTTACGACCACGAGGCATTCTCTGGCCATCTGCTGGTTCCCCCACACTGTCACAATCTCGATCACCCCACCAGGCTTCTCTAATGGAAACTTGAGTTTTTGATGGAGGGTGGAGGGTATTGCTTCCATGGCGTGCAGCCAACTTCGTCCCATTATCACATTGTAGGGGGATGACGCGTCTACAACCATGAAGTCTGCCATCTTTGTCGCGCCTCCTACCCGGACTTCAAGTGAGATCTTCCCCTTGGGGTACACTGGTTCAGCGCTGAACCCTATCAAAGGGATGTGGGCTTCCTGTAGATCAGATTCGGGTAAGCCGAGCTGCTTCTGTAGTAGATGACTTCGGAGGAGCTCCCTGGATCTATGAGGACGCGCTTGGTGGTGTAATTGTTGAGCCGCAAAGTGAGGATGAGGGCATCATTATGGGGGAGCTGGACTCCCTTTAGGTCTTCATCTGAGAACCAAATCCTGGGCCTCTCCTTCTTAGCCCTCTTCGGGGCGCTTTCTAGCTCTGCCGACATCACTTGCTTGCCATGGGCAGCCCTTCTGGCCTCTGACCGAGCTCGGGTACTCTGCTTACCCGGGGCGGGGGCCAGGTGGATGACGTGGATGATACCTGCCGGTTCGTCACTGTCCTGGTCATCTCCGGGTTGGTTGCGCCGCTGAGCTCGGTTGACTCTTTCTTCCCCCTTGATGTACTTCTGGAGGTGCCCATCCTTGACGAGCTTTTCGAGATGGGACTTTAGTGCAAAGCAGTCTTCAGTCATGTGCCCGTGCTGCTTGTGATAGGAGCAGTGTTTTTGCCTGTCTCGGGTGGATGGGTCGCCTGGCATCGGCCTCGGCCATTGGAAGTATGGTTCTGCCTTGATTTTGCTCAGGATTCTGTAAGTGGGCTCCTTGAATACAACACTGATGGCTCTGTAAGGATCGCTGGCAGGCTTGGTGGGCTGAGACCTCTGCCTCTTGCTGTTGTCCGAGGAGATTGAGAGAGAGCGGGCAGGCTTTCTCTTATCCGACCTCGGCCTGGAGGACGTCCCCTCCCTGGTGGAGGCTTGGTGCTTCTTTGGGAGTCCAAACCGCTCCGTGCCGTGGGCCTCGTCCTCCTCTTGCTCGACATATTGTTTCACCCTTGCCATCAATGCTTTCATCGTAGCCACGGGGTTCCGGACCAGGTCCCTACGGAGTTCGTTTCCTGGGAGTAAGCCTTCCCTAAAGCACATGATGGCGACTTCGTCGTTGGCGTCGGTAATCTGGCTGTATATCGTCCAGAACCTTCTGGCGAAGGCAGTGATGCTCTCACCGTCTTTCATTCGGATCGCCATGCGATTGCTACCCGTCTTCGGGATGACGCGGTGCGCTTGAAACTTTTCAAGGAAAGAACTTCGGAGCTGCTGCCAGCTCGAGACCGACCCGGGGGGGAGCGCGCAGAACCACCGGAGGGGGAGGTCTCCCAGACTGGATGAGAAGACTCTGCAGTTTAGGAGACCGACGTCCCCCCAGACCGACATCCGCTGAGTGAAATGTCGCAGATGCGCCTCTGGGTCCGAGGCTCCGTCATAAAGGACGAACCTTGGGACGCTAAATCTCTTAGGGAGAGAGAGATTTTTAATATCCAGTGAAAAGGGGGACATGCCCTGATCGTCCTCTTCATATTCACCAGTCTGGTCTCGGGCGAGACCGATCTCGGCCAAACGGGCCTGGACCTCCTTCTTGACATAGTGGTCCAACTGCGCCTTGAGGTCCGTCTGGTCATCGAGTCTCGGGGATTCCGGCTCACTCCGTGCTCCCCCGAGACCACTAGGCAGACGACTGCTGCTCGAGCCTTCCTCCTCGCAGCGAGACCTCCTCCTGTGGTAGAGGACATGCCTCAGATCTTGATTACCCGGGTGGGTCCGCTTCCGCCGGGGAGGCGGACCATGAGACTTCCTCTCATTCATCTCGAGCCGCTCCTCTAGACGACGAATCACCTCGTCTTTATCTTGGAGAGCCTGGTCCTGGGCATCGAGTTCTTTAAGCAGGGGGTTGTCATTTCTCGTTTCACGGATATGATGAAGAGATTGGCCGTCGTCGTGAGAGCGACGGTGGGACTGATGGGACGTCGCCCTGATAGGGGTTTTGCCCCGTCGCCGAAGATCCGACGTGGGGGCGTTCTGTTCCGGACCCCTTTGCGACCGACCATCAGGATGAGGGACCCCTCGACGGTCATCATTGTGGGGGCGCGCAGTCGTGGGCCGAGACGAAGAGGCCGATTGGACTATGCCCTCCACGTACGCGGCTCCCGACTTTCCCCCAGACCTCCTCTGGCGCGGGGCCTCCGGTTCCTCCTGCCTGACGGGAGGAACCGCCATCGGCCCCGGAGGGGGAAGAAGAGCGGAACGAAGGTCGGGGGTAAGTTCTGGAAGTGCGGACTGCGACTGCAAGAATGGTGGAAATGAAGGTTGTTCTGGCAGTGGGAAGGACGACGCCTTCCGAGACTTCGACGGTCCTCCGCCACCGTTTCTGGTCTTTGGAGGCATGGCTTCTTCAAAAGCTTTGGCACAGATCCTATCCCCACAGACGGTGCCAACTGTAAGTGCCTAAAAATTACGGACTTAGGTAATGGAGGATCAAGCTCCTGATTTGTGGTTTTAAAGGGAATAAAGGGAAAGGATCGAGTCTCCAGTCACCTGAAAGGAAGAAAACAACGGTCAGAGACCCTGGCTATGGGTAGCCGAAGGCCCTCCGATGATCAAGTCAGTGTATGAACTGGAAGAGAATGGAGAAAGCGAGCTTTTGGAGGGGAGGATCATGCGTACCTTGCAAGGCTTTCCTTCATGTAATATATAGACGTGAGGGTCATCATGGTACTGTCCACATGAAGGGACGGGAGTCCCATCAGCGTGTATTCGTACCTCTTGAGTGGGGGTAGGTGAAAAAGGGGGTGTCCCATCGGATCATCATCCCATACCTATGGCCCTGAGATAAGGCGTGCTTCTTATCTAGGTGTGGCGCCCACTCCGTCTGTCAGCTTGTCGTCCCCGTTGTGGCAGTGCATTTATGGCCGCATTTATGACTGAGTGACAGGAGCCGAGGTCGGGCAGAGGCTGAGACCGAGATCGGAGCCTGTGACGTGGCCGCCGAGACTCGATTCATGATTCCTCCGAGATGGCGCTACGGCCGACCTCATGTGGTTTCCGAGACCAAGGTTAAACCGAGACTGGGGATGGGCCCCCGTCCGAATTAGTGAGCACAAAACGACCCCACACAGTATATTTCCAAACGAACAAAAGCCAAGTTAGTTATCTCTGACCTCCCCAGCTCCCACAAGGGTTGGAGAAAACTTTTTTTCTTCGTGGGGGGCAGACAGTGGGAGTACAACCTTGCGGACACTTCTGATACTTTGCCAGTCCCTAGGGCCTGGAGTGCTCCTGATAACTTGGGTAAGTCCTCGTTTGAGCTAGTTGAGATCTGCTTCAACGGTTTTCCATGCTGACCTCTTTTTGGTTATCTTACTTTGTTTTAGGTATTCGACCTAAGCTCAGCACTGCAGATAAGCGGGCTTTGCAGGCCTTAAAGGGCTGTGAATCAGAGGAGTACTCCGAGCTCATCAAACCTTGGACTCTCGTTGCCCAAGGGCTCAGCCTCCCTGAAGTGACGATCGAAGCCCCCATTCCTCTTTCTGTCGTTGGGGCTGAGGAGGTGGCAGGTAGTATTTCTTCTTTTCGTTTTTAGCCCTTTAACACTTTTTTTTTTATTTTTTTTTACAGATGTAAATGCTGAACACTACACTGCTTGATGTAAATGCTAGAGACATCTTACATTTACAAAATCTGCTTTTTCTAAGCAAGTCACCATTGCTATTGTGCTTACTGGTTTGTACTCTCCCCTTGCCCCCTTGCTTGGAGGAGTACCTTATTTCTTCTTCAAGCGAAACTATCGAATTTGAAGGAACAGAAGAGCTGGTGAAGCGTTAAACTGAGGTTTCTCATGAGAGGGACTTGGTCCTTCCCATAACGGACCTGCCAAAACTAATGAAGAGCTAGGGCATAGATTTAACTGGTGAGGTTCAATCTTTAAAGAGCTCATTGTTACTGCTTGGTGTCCTCGTGGGAGCATTGGATGGTGGACCTACCATTCCTCGCATCTACAAGAGGCTTGCTGGATTTGGCTAAGAGAGTAGATAATCTGACGTTGAGGTCTTTCAAAGGTACATCTGTGGAGGATCTACATGAGGACTTGGATGAAAGATGGGCATGAGAAATACCAGTCCCATCTTAGTCAAAGAAGGAGCATGAAGAACATTTGAGGACAGCATTACAGCTTTTGAGGGACAACCAGCTTTATGCAAAACTCAGTAAATACGAATTTTGGTTACAGTGGGTTGCTTTTCTAGGCACATCATCTCCAAAGAAGATTTAGCAGTTGATCTAGCCAAAATAGAAGCAGTTGTTAATTAGTTAAGATCAAGCAATGTGATAGAAATCAGAAGCTTTTTGGGGTTAGCAGGCTATTACAGAAGATTTGTCCAAGATTTTTCATCCATTGCAGCACCATTGACGAAATTGACCAGGAAGAATATCCCATTTGTCTGGACCGAACAATGTTGTCGCGACCCCGGACCGGGCCCCCGAAGGAAACGATCCGGGATCGGGACTGTATGATGATCCACCTTACATCCCTTAAAATGATAACAACATTTATCTAATTTCCCACAGGTGTCCGCGGTGAGGATATCACAACCATCAATGGATATTTCTTTTAAGTGCGGAAGCGTGTAGCAAATCAAATAGTCCAACCATCCTTGGTCATCAAGACAATAACACAAGTATAAAATACTGTATCAGAATGAACAATGAACATTAGCATGTTTCCCAAAAATAGTTAAAGTTTAACAAAAGATCATTTAATTACAATCCCCAAAATTAGAGGCCAACAAAGGCCAATATAAACAAAACAATAACCCAATGAATGGTTAAATAGTTCCCCTCAAAATGTTACGCCTCTCTTAGCAACCCGATGTCTACATGACATCGTCAGCGCGCCACTCGACTAGAGGTTGCGGCTCACCTACCGCCTCCTCAGGCTCCTCCTCAAGGAAACCGGCAACGGGACTTGAGTACCAAAGCAAATATATCAGACACGACGGTCTGGCAAGAGAGTGAAGGGATAGTACAACATAAAATAATAAGGGAAATACCTGAAAAAGTATAGACATCTGTTTAAAACAAGAACTCTCATAAAGTAGATAAATCATTTGTTAGAAAACGGGCAAATAAGATAAAACATATAAGGTAACCAAGGAATCGTGAACCAGCAAGATGGCAATCACATAAAGCTAAGTCCTCTGTCACTAAAGTGACAACAGTATGACGGGACATTGATCTCAGTCACACAAGGTGAGGAGAATCAACGCAAATCATATATACAATATAAATATACGGGACGGGACCACGGTAGCGAATCGGGTATCGGGACGGGACCACGGTAATAGACCGGGTATCGGGATCCAAACTGCAGCTGGCGGGACGGGAGAGGGATCTTCAAGTCGGTGGATCAAACCGACAAGGTATCCACGCTTAGTGATGCCGGCACATAGGTTAAATATCAAATCGAGGCTTATGCAAGTAAATCAAGTACAATATATAAACGAGCAAGACGGGGGTGCTCAACGGCACATTTTCGTTCCACGTCGGGTAATATATCTCGGGACAAATCACTGTTACTAGTGTAACTATCATGCTTTCGGGAAACACATCATGTAAGGTAAATCTTGGAATGAGGTGAAACAATGAACTATAACAATTTCGGGTAAAGATACTGGTTTCAAGATCTATTTAGTATATAGGGACCCCGTATGTCGATTATAATAAAGACTTGGTACTCCTTGAGTTAGAAGACATTCCGGGCTCCTTATACACCTTGAAGTTTCAAAACTTCGAATGAAATCTTTGTGGTACGGTTTATTCCTCAAATGGCCTCACACAATGCTTAATAATTCTCCTTGACCTAGAGGGATTCCCAAAGAATAGACCCAACCATTGAAAGAGTTGAACATTGTCCCAAACATAGCCTATGCCAGACGAACCGCATCGCTCGAGCGGACTGGAGGGTTCGCTCGAGCGAGTCGCTGGCTGGAATGGTGGTTTGGGTGGGTTCGCTCTAGCGAAGTGGAGGCCGCTCGAACGAACTCATTGGGTCGAGCGAATATTTAAGTGCGTTCGAACGAACAACTCTCTGGAATGAGTTCTGGGATGTCCGCTCGAGCGACCAGGGGTCCGCTCGAGCGACGAAGCTACTGGAATGCTCCGAACCATTTCCTGGACAAGTCGCTCGAGCGAAGTGTCATGGTCGCTCGAGTGAACTGTCCAGAACCTGAATTCGGACCAGTTCAGCTCCACAATAACTCTTCCTTTTCACAACCCTTCTTAACCACTTTCATACATCAAATAAGGAGTATAAATCTCCATTCAAGTGACCTCAAATCTCCAACTACATCCATCCCATTCTCCTCCATCCTTATCACATTCCATACAAGCAAAAAGAGGAGGAAACCATTTCACACAATATGCATATTCAAGACAAAACAAGAAAACATTAAATGCTATAAGGTAACATGCCTTTGTGACCATAATTGCATCCTTTGTTACTCCATCAAGGACATTTATTCCAACCATAGACATATTAATGAAACATGAAAATCCATAAATGCTTCACCAACCATTTAAAACTTAAAATACTCAATCATTCACTTGCCTTATGTCTTCAAATCAATGAAATCAAGCTCTAACAAGTCTCCCAAGCAAGGAATCCAAGCTATGGCAAAAATCCCCAAACAAACAAACCCTAAAAGAGTCAAAACAATGAAATAGCAAGGAAACCTTCCAAGGATAATAGTGAAGCTTCCCAATAGCTAGGAGATAACAAATCTAGAAGATGAGGGGGAATACTTACTTCCAAGGTCCTCTAATGGCAATGGTGAGCTCAAGGAGAGTCTTGTAATGGATGGTTTTCTCTAGCAATGGTGTCCAAAGAGAGCTATGGTAATGAGGAAGAAGGTGATGATCTCCACTACTCAAGTTGTGTAAGATTGTGGTGACTTGGGTGATTGCAAGCAAGAGCAAGAAGGAGAAGGCAATAAAACACTAGGTTTTCTCTCTTGTGCTTGGAAAAAGAACAATGGAAGGGAAGGACTTCCTTATAAACAAGTGGGCAGTGGGCTCCACTACTTAGAAAACTAATTGGGCTGAAATCATCTCCTTCGGGACCTCGGATGAACTCGACGAAGAAGGAAGAAATGTTCGTCGAAATATCTAGTTTCTAGAAAGTATATGTTTCTCGGGTTTCGGGAATATCGAGTTTTGGGTACAGATTTGGTGTGCAATGACTGTTTTACCCTCAAGGCCAAGAAATCGGATTTCGGGATCTCGAACGGAGACGGGATCAACATGAAAGTTGCAGAGTTTATCAATACGAATAAAACGAGATCAAAACAATGAATGCAAAAATCTCCGATAAATCCTCAAACATATGCCATGTCATGAAAAGGGACCCCCAAAGGGCCCTACTAGTTACCAAAGCATTCAAAGTAGCCCAGAACTAGAATCAAAGCTATTCCGAACCCAACTTAGCCAAAATCACTAATCAAGCTTAGCACTAACACACAACTTAATTAGTACTAATCGGGTTCACTCGGGTCGGGGTCTTACAAGTGTGAAACAAGTTTTCAGGAGTTGAAGAGAAGATTAACCACAGCTCCAACCTTACATTACCATCGGGCAGCGGCGGATTTATTGTTTATACAGATGCTTCAAATGTGAGACTGGGTTGTGTTTTGATGCAGGGTGACAAAGTGATTGCTTATGGCTCGAGACAGTTAAAGGATCACGAGAAGAACTATGCAACTCATGACTTCGAATTGGCGGCAGTTGTTTTTGCTTTGAAGATGTGGAGACACAACCTCTACGGAGAGAAATTTGAAGTCCATTCAGATCACCGAAGTTTACAATACTTATTCTCGTAAAAAGATTTAAATATGAGACAGAGACGGTGGATGAAATATATCTGTTGACACCAAAAAGGTCACTTTGCCTCTTCAACATAAAAAAGCCACATGAAGTCGCATCCTACTACAAACGAAAAATTCTACTTCACGCATCAGATCTTGTCATAATCAAACAAAAACTGCAAGATCCTTCAAGATAGCCAAAAGAGGGGTCCACATGAAGTTTCGGGTCATTCCAACATCATTTGGCCCAGCTTCACTCCTCTGGCAGCCAAACAGGTACTCTCGGCAGCGGCGGCGTCGAAGACATTAAAACTTCGATCAGAGCCTACGGATGGTTTCAAAATACCTCCAAAAGGCTCCACGTCGAATTTCAGGTCATTCCGACAACGTTTGACCTGGCTTTGATGCTCCGAAAGAAAATCAAGTCTCTCGGTAGCGAGAACCACTGGTGCCATTACTCATCAAACGGAGCACATGGGCGGCTTCGACATGCTCCAAAAGGGCTCCACGTCAAACTTCAGGTCATTATGAAACGTTTGACCCGACTTTGACGCTCCGAAAGAAAATCAAGTCTCTCGGTGATGAGAGCCACCGGGACTATGACATCCAAATCGGAGCTAATGGATCATCTCAAAATGACTTAAATAGGCTCCCTGTCAAATCTCAGGTCAATCGAACATTGGTTGACCGCACATCAAAGCGCGACATCCTCCTCGTGGCGAAATCAAACAAAGCAGCAACGGGACCCCAAACAACTTCAAAACTCAAACAAAAGCCCATGGTTGGTCCTTTCTATTGCTCAGGAGACTTCACCTCAAATTTCAGGTCATTCCGACATCGTTTGACCTAGTTTCGATTCTTGACGGAAAATCGGCTACAAAGTCTTTGGCTTTTCCAAAAAATAGGAAACTTTGTGCTCCGATTTGCATGGCTTCTCATCGGGTTTTCTTCAAGAGAATTGAGCCAGTAAATGAGGAGAAATGTCAGGATAAATCCAGGAGAAAACGGCGGCGAAAAAGACCAAAGAAAGGCCGAGGAAGGACGACCAAAAGGGGACCAATCCCCCGGCGACCCCAGCCCATGGTCGACGTCGACCATGGGTGCATGGTCGCCGGCGACCCTGGAAGTCCGGGTCGCCAGATTTCCGCCGGAAGGCTTGTTTTCCATCCTTTTTCGCGTTTCAGGAGTTCCAGCCCCTGTGATTTCCTGAAAATTTGATTTTCGATGCTCGGAAACGACTGATCTTCGTCAACATCATGGATCCGCCGTCAAAAGCATGGAATCATCATTGATCACTCTGAGATCGCCAACCGGCTGACCAAGAAAGTGCACTTTCTTTCCGACCGATCGAGAAATCGACAAGACAGATGTCACCGGCCCGCTGGTATCAACCAATGTCTGAATTTGCATGATCATCCAATATCGATCAACATGAAGATCCATCGTCGATCATAGAAAGATGAGTTCCAAAAGACACAGCACGGCCCGCGACTCTTCCAATCCTTGACTACCACTTAATGTTGTTAATTGACCCAACTAAATGCGGTCATTAACTCATTATTTTGGACGGCCCAATCAGATTCAAGGAAACAGGAGTTATAATTCAAAGCCAACATGGCATTAAAGCCATGAAACTCCTTTCATTATGGAGATTAAAGGCGATTAAATGCCCATTATCTCTACCGGCCAATCAAAAGCCAAGAAAAAAGAGTTACAAAATAAAGGAATTAAAACTTGTAACTCCTCCCATTATGTGGCTCTAAATGCATTAAAGCTCATAAAATCACCTAAAGGCTACCAAATGCCTATAAAAGGAGGTGATTCCAAGAAGAAAAAAACTCCGAATCCCGGAATCTCGAACTCAAGATTGAAAAATCCATCCAGAAGCCCTGCCACTCTGAAGAAACTCTACTGTAACAAACACCAAAAGGTGATTGAAGTCCCTTGGGGGGCACTCCCCCCAAGAAAAAGCCTTCTCTTCTCCTATTCAACATGGCCAAGACGCGGCTCTTTAGCCCGTCTCTTCGTTTTTTATTGGGTATAAGACCTTCCCTTGGTCCTTATCCTCTAAAAAACTGAAGTCCAAGCCAAGTCAAAGAATCAAAGCATCAAGCGTTCTCATCTGAAGGACGATGGCGAAGTCCATACATGACTTGCGACCGTCGATCTGAACTAGTCCCCACGATCTCCTAAGAAATCAGATTCCCTTTCTCACTTTTCTATTGTACTTTGTATCTTCTTTAAGAGACAAAAAAATTCACATTTCTTGTCTTTCTTCATTGATGAGATTTGTAAATCGTATGTGTGCAATGGAAAGTCAAAAAAAGGTTGATTTCCTTTCTACTTGCGAAGGTGGATATCCGAACCATTTCAAAATTCCAAGTAGAATAGAAAATCTGGCATACCCGTACAAAATATAGATGCCCGCCTTTCTCCCCCCTTTCTTCCCTCCATTTGGATTCTCTAGGTGACCCCGGGGACGGATGGGAGAGGAGAGGAAGGAAAATTCCGGGTCCATCAAGTTGCCACACCCGTTGGACTAGTTCATTAGAGAACGCGATGCTTGAATTGGTAGGCTCCTTTCTAGTTGGCGGCCTATGTTGGATCTTGCATCAAAAAAAAAAAAAAATGAGATGGGATTTTTGGAAAATTTCTACCTTTGAACATATTTCCATTCTTTCTCATTTCAAAAAAAAAAAAAGGAAAAAAAATCTGATTTCTCTTTTTTTTTTATTCAATTTTGAGAAACTTTGATCCTTTCCTCTCTGAACTTGATAGCTCACAGAAATGTTCACAGCTATTGTTCTTATCGGGGAATGTGCCATCTTTTCTCTTTAATTAGTCCGATAGGGATTTCCAAAACATTTAAAAAAAAAAAACTCCTTAAAAAAATCTCTTTTCTTTGGAATCAAATTTGAGAAAGTTTGGTCCCCTCCTTTTCGGATTTAGTGCTCTCAGAAATGTTTGAGCCCTTATTCGGATTGGAACACCGTTCGTTCTCTTTGATGAATCCAAAAAAAAAATTCAAATAATTTTTTCAAAACCCACTAAGGTTGTAACAATTGCGTTCTTTGACCAAAGTGGATCTAAGAAAAGCCTTGTCTAGAGTGTGGAGAATGCTAGACTGTTTGAGGCAAGGGTCCTCCAAACGGATTTATTAAGTAATTCTACCCTTACCTGGGGGCTGATCTATCTACTAAGGTTTCATAAGACCTAATTGAAAACCTTTGTGTTTCTTTCAAAAAAAAAAAAAAACAAAAAAAAAACTTTCAAAAAAAAAAAAACTTTCAAAAAAAAAAAAAAAAAACAATCGTCATCTTTGGGTTTACATCTGAGAAATCTTGGTTCCTTTTCATTCGGATAAAAGCTCGCGGAAATTGCTTGTAGCTTTCGTTTGGATTGGAACACCATTTGCTCTCTTTTATGAATCCGATTTTGATTTTTCAAAAATTCCCATCTCGTGTCTATTCCAAAGATGCGATTTGCAACATTTGTGCCTAGCGGTGCTAGTAGTGCTAGTACGCCCTTTCGGGTCTACTGTATTAGCGATCGATACATTTGTATCTCCAACATTATATCATCTTACCTCGAGTGAGCCTCGCTTCTTGGTAATTTGAATTAAGGTCTACAATTGCTTCTAGCAGTCACTGGAATGCTCGCTCTGAGCCTCCTGTACTTGCGTTTAGAACAATTGTATCCTCTATGGCTTTTTTGCCTTCTTCACCTCGCTTGGACTGGGCCATGTTCCCCTGAGGGATTTGAAAAGACAGAACCATAGTTCTTTCCCATTTATGATCACTATATTCTTGTGATTACTAATGGATGTGGTCTTGTTTCAGAAGTTTTCCAAAACTAACAATGACAGCTTCATTAACCATCACTTTCGATGAGAACAAGCACCAGCTCATGCTCTAGGAGAAGCAGAACAAGCGCACTCATAAGCGCCCAGCTAACTGCTGAAGTGTCACCTCCCTCGGCAAATCTCAGGATACCGGGTCGACCTCTACTCCCCGGACCATCATCTTCGGGTCGTTGGGACCGTTCCCATTCCCCGTAGAAGAAACCGCACCTGCCAAGAAGCAGAAGATCGCTCCGTAACGTGTCACTGCCATGACACCAAGGGCGAACGCGAAGAAGCCTGAAGCCTTTGGCAACCCCATGAAGCCTCAACCCACAGAGAGCTAGGTCTACCCTAAGACTTGGTCCGCAAGACCTTCGCCAAAACAAAGGAGGTCCCGACCATCTGCAAGGCCAGCATACCTAGCCCCTCTCAATGAAAATCGGTTCTATCCTCTTGCATACATGAAGGAGGAGAAACCAGCCCCTTGCCTGACAAAGAAGGCAACCCATCATGAGTCGGCTTGCTCTTACAAACCAAAAATCAAATTATACATCATCAGGCCTCTACAAGAAACTGTCAAGGCCTGCACTCCTGCAGTTCGACCATTTATCTCAACAGGGGCTGAACTCGCAAAATTCAAAACTTCGCTACGACAGTCGAAGGACCGAGTCCAAATCCTGTCTATGCTCAGCTTCAAAGAAGACAGGCTCGGCTGCTGCACTCGAGGGAGTACATCCTTCATTGCTAAAGCCCAACTGGAGCTGACAGAAGCTCAAATTGCCCGTCGCAAACGTCGCCGCATGTCGTATCGACAAAAGAGACTAGAGAAGCAAAGGCCTAGCATCCTATTCTCCAAGTCTCCCAAAAATGGGTCAAAAAAGAAAGACCAATTAAGTTGCTGCTGTCCATATGGTTGGCAAAGCCAGAGACGTCAGAAGTCAGCAACTAAAATTCACGTCCGACGACCGGTGACTCGCAGTGTCTCTTGGACACGAAGACGCCTGGAAGAATCTTCTGCTCCTTCAAGCCAAGGACAACGGAGTAATCCTTCCTCAAGCTCTTCAAGAGTTGAGCCCCAGCTCAATCACCAGGACAATCTCCTCATTCGAATCACGGTGGATGAACGTCTTGGCTACAAACTCTGAGCAACCTCGCAATCCACCTCCTGATGAAACGACCACACGCATCCAGCAATTGGGGCAAGGTGAGTAGAGAATTGAGGCTCTTATGCAAAATCTTCTTCTCACTTTTCAGCGTCAAGAAAACAACCAATCTCCTCTAGATAACGAGGAAAATGCAGAAAATAGTGAGTCACGTGCCCTTACCAAAAGGACGTTGACGATATTCTCACCAAAGCAAAAGAAGATGATACACTGAAGGAGCATGGGATCAAGCCACAGTATCCCTTATGGATGGACTCGGTCCCGTTCCCTGCAAAATTCAAGCAATCTACTCTCCAAACATATACGGGGAAAGGTTCAGTCAGACAGCACATCGTTCATTTCAAAATTCTGACAGGAGCTATCACGGATCAAGATGCCTTCAAGATCCGTCTCTTTGCAAGGAAGTGACACTTTGTCGATACTTGCAAAATCTCAAAAAAATCATGGAGACGCAACATTCCAGTTGATATCCACAAACCCAAAATTCAAACGAAAAACCGAGGTCCAAAAAAAAAGGAGACCTCAAATTTCAAAAATCGTGGGGAAGCGACATTTCATCGATACCCATAAAACCAAAATTTTTTGAAAAAAAAAAGAAGCAAGGAAGCGACGCTTAGTCGATACTTACACTCAAATTCGCGAGGAGATGACATTCCATCAATACTCGCAATCGAATGAGCAAGGAAGCGACATTCCATCGATACTTGTAATACCATTCAGCAGGGAGGCGACTTTTAGTCGATACTTGCATTTTTAAAAACCAAAACTCGACTATAAATGCCACAAAAATTGGCTATAAATGCCAAAAACCCAGCTCTCACGCCAAAAATCGACTATAAATGCCACAAAAAATCGGCTATAAAGGCCACAAAATTTCGGCTTCCTTGCCAAAAAAAAAAAAACCCGGCTTCCATGCCAAAAATAAATTTCGGCTTCCATGCCAAAAAGCAAACCGGCTTCCATGCCAAAAACAAATTTCGGCTTCCATGCCACAAACAAACTTCGGCTTCTATGCCAACAAAAAACAAATCCCGACTATTAATGCCACAAACAAAAAATTTGGCTCCTATGTCACAAACAAAAATTTTGGCTCTAATGCCACAAACAAAACCGGCTTCCATGCCATCCCAAATTTTGGCTTTCATGCCATTTCAAAAAAAATTTGGCCCCTATGCCACAAAATTCGGCTTTCACACCAAAACAAACTATTTGATAAAAGGTTTTTCACAAAATGACAAACTTTTGACCAAATTTCCAAACAAATATTCCCATTTTACTATTGCTTGAATTTATTACAAAAGAATTTGAGTGAAAGAGGGAATACAAAAAGAGAAGTGCTAAAAAAAAAATGTGCACAAGCACTACAAAAGAAAGAGTACCAAAAAATATGAGTATGTATACACGGGTACTAAAGAAAAAAAAATAGAAGAAGAAAAAAGTTTGTTACAAAAGTCAGGAGCTCAGTCTCACATGGTCTTTAACCAAAGACTTAACTCCTCAAGCAGACTCTTGGCCTTAGCCTCTAAAGCTTTCAGGCCACGCTTCTTCAAGAACTTCCCGTAGAATGCAGTAGAACGCCGCGATCCATCTGCAGCACGGGGAAGCTCTTCCCAAAGAATCTCCATTGCTTGTACTTTTGAGTCTTCGTCCGGAGATTGCATTCAGTCTCCTCAACTTAGCGAATCAGAGTCCCTTCTCTGGCACGGGCTTCCACAATGGCAGCTCATTTTGCAGCAGCTTGTTCCTCCAATAGCTCAAGACGTTGCTTGGTCTCAACGACCTCTCTATCAACACGGCGCAGGTCCTCTGTCAGCCCGATGATAGCCAACTCGGTAACGTTCCTCTCCCGAACGAATTGCTTCCGAGTCCGCGAGATCTCGTCCAGCTCAGACTTGACCTCGCCAGAAGGCTTTAAAAACATCTGATTGAAGAAGTCACCACTTGGGAAGCTCTTGGTTTCATTCCACTTGCTCCCTAAAGATATGACTTCATCAACGAAAGCCTTCGCATCTGCAATGTCCAGGCCGACTTCTTCGCTATCAGTAAGGATGTCCTATACATGTTTAACCATGCCAAAGCCAGTTTCCAAATGGCCAGAAGAAAGAGTTTCGATCCATGAGCTCAAAACGCTCTTCAACACTTTCTTTGCATACTCAAGAGATGGCCCCGACGAAGGCTCGCCCCTCTCCATTGGTCGACTGCCCGTGTCATGCCCTGCTGGAGGAGTGATCATTAAGCTCTTTCTAACCAGAGACACTGGCGAAGGAATCTGCTCTGCCGCATTAAAACTAGAAGAAGAAGTCCCTGCTTCTGATTCAACTGCAGGCATCCCCTGCTCTGGCACTGAGAAAGACCGAGGAACTTCTTCCGCTATCTGACAATCTGCCAGCAAAACAAAAAAAGAGGTATGAATATGATCCTGTTAAAGATTTTCATCATCATCAGGATTATTACTATAAATCCTTTTTCGACGATTGGCGGAATACTTTCTGCCTCCATGAGTTCATCCAAAGTGTCGTCAAAGGCCGCATCCATGGATGGCTCGAAATCGTCAGAATCCTGAGGCAAGTCAGCTGACAAGAAAACAAGCAACATGTTAGCATACGACAGCACAGACAAGAAAAAAGAAAAACAAAAAGAAAATACAAAGAAGTCATACCAGGTGAAGATTCTGGAATCACTCCAAGATCCCTCGGTTCTTCTTCAGATGCTGCAACCGGATCCATCACTGCCTCATTGGCTGGAACCTCAGGCATCATCAAGTCCTCATCTTCCACTGAAAAAGGGAGAGAAGGCGAATCAAAACAAGAAAATCTCAAAGAAACGAATGAAAAGAGAAAAGAAGAGGAATCATACCTTCATCAACGGTTTCTTCCTCTCGGCTCTTCTTTTCCGGAGGCTCATCAGCATCCCCTGACATTTTTTCAGCGGTGGCGAGAGAGACTTCTGGATCAGGAGAGTCATCGTGTCGTCTCTTTTTACGGCGTTGTCCTCTCGTCCTCTTGCTTCTATGGGTTGGTTTACTTGAAGTACCCGCCCCACTGTCGAAGTCAGGAGCTTCGTTTGACTCCTCACCGGATTGTCTACTCTTTCCAGTGGACTCCATGGAAGTCTTCTTCAATTCCGCTTGAATCCAAGCGTCGATCTCGACTTCCTCCTCTTCGAGCTGATACAAGACCTCACTAGGTATCTCTTGTACAACTCCTGGTCTGATGATGTCCTGCTCATTGAGAAAGCCGATCTTGTGCTTCTCTCCAAAAAAGAAAGCCAGAACTTCCTCTCGCCGAACTCCATCTGATTTGCCAAGACCCTTCCCAGGAGATTGCTTGACATCAAGCTCCTTCTTGGAAAGCCCCCGGTACACTGAAAAGCTTTCCGCAAACCATTTTGTGAAGCCAGCAGTCCGGAAAGTGGGCAACTCAGGATAAGAAATCATGGCGGTTGTGTCTTCCGCACTGTAAAAGGCCCATGCATTTCCCCCATCCTGCAAACCTCTAAAGCGCTTCACCATGCTCGAAGGCGCTCCAACAACGCCTTGAGAAAAGCCCAACTGCAGCGCGAAACGCGAGGGAACATACGGCTGGATGTCAACAAAAAGATGTCTCCGGTACACCATCGTACCAACACATATGTTAAAAAGTCACCCATTTTCTGCATTGGTCAAGGAGTAGTGTCTTCCCGACCCTGCCCTGGTGGAATCACGGGAGGCTCCAAAATCAAAAGCCTTCTTCCGCAAAGCTAGAG
The DNA here is from genome assembly GCA_038049695.1 of Cinnamomum chago. Classification (NCBI taxonomy): domain Eukaryota; kingdom Viridiplantae; phylum Streptophyta; class Magnoliopsida; order Laurales; family Lauraceae; genus Cinnamomum; species Cinnamomum chago. Next base: position 40,087,093 of record CP142458.1, read on the forward strand.
AAAGCTTCATTGAAGATTGCTCGATCTCGACATCCCTGAACTGTCGGATCCTCAAACGGGTAAACAAAAGAGATTCGGAAACGGCTGTACCTCTAGCCAACCGAATCATGAAAGGGTCATCATCCTGTGCAACTCCTAAGCGATGGAAGCCAGGACAGTGGTAAACATACCACGAATAGAAAATATGGGCTGAAAATACCCTGTTCATAGGGAGCCCAAGCCGAACGAAAAAAGCAGCAACCTGCAGTTCGGTACACAAGTATGAGTAAAGAGCTGGCACCAAAGCCAACCACTCTTCGAAAGCCATCTGACAGGCCGGAAAAATACAATGCAACCTGATGTGTGTTCCATCTCCTCCAGCGAAAACAGCCTCACCCAACCAATAAGTGAGGTAAACAGCGAGATCTCTCCGCAGTGCGATGTCAAAATAAATAGCGTCTGTACTCCCGAAGAACTTCTTCAAGTCATCTTATATAACGAAGATCTTCTTTGAACCTGGGTTTTTGGCCCTAGCATCTTGGGCCATACCATCAGAAGACTCTTCGCCGTCAAAGAAGTTGGAGCTACAATTCTTCATGTTGCTACACCGGACTTTCGAGCCCTCCTTCTCCTTCAAAAAATCATAGAAGGCGACGAGCTGAAAGTATAGGAGCCTGAACTCCTCAAACCACTCCTCAAGAACGCTGTCGATAGGCATAAACTCCTCATAGAGTTTGCCAAGGATAGGCAGCCCGGTGATGAAGCTTAATTCCTTCAAGGTAAAACCAATCTCACCATTCGTTACAATGAAGGTGTTGATTTGTAGAAGGAATGACTCTAATATGGCCATAAAGGCCTCATTGGAGAAAACCACGGTCTTGAGAAAGAGAATAATGCATGTGTGAAAATTTAAAAGATGCTAAAATGATAATGCATCCATCAAATTGCAATAACACAAAATCCCTAACAATTTGTACAAAAAAAATGGAGATATAATTAATTTATCCTATTCTAGGCCTATGTTTCATTATTTAAAGGGATTTTTTACAAAAAAATTAATTTTAAATCTTAATTCAACGTTTTTGTGAAGAAAAATTAGAAAATGACAAGAGAGTTGTTCGTACATTTTTTTTGGGACAAATCTATCACAGTTGACGATATCGTCAACTTCCTTTGCAAAAAACTATGGGTTGCTTCATCTTTCTCTCTCTAGTGATGAAAAGTTTGTAAAAACTATTGCATCTTGTGTCCCGGTTGTCTTATTTAGGTGGTCTTGGCAATTTTCCTTAGGTGTGTGGATCCCATGCTTGATTTCCTAAAATGTATTCTCATGACTTTTGAGGGTGTGAATTTGGAGTATAAGGTGTTCGATGAAATGCCGAAATGAGATTTTCTCTCTATTTAGTTGGTGGCTTTGAGCGAGGTTGGAGGGGAAAGCATACCCAAATCCATCCCCTCCGACCTCACTCAAAGCCACCAACTAAATCAAGAGAAAATCTCATTTTGGGATTTTATCGAACACCTTGTACTCAAAACTCACACCCTCAAAAGTCATGAGAATACAAATTAATAAATGGCAAAAAATGAGTGAAAATCAAGCATGGGACCCACACACCTAAGGAAGATTGCCAAGACCACCTACATAAGACAACCGAGACACAAAATGCAATAGTTTTCACAAACTTTCCATCACTAGATAGAAAAAGATGAAGCAATACATAGTTTTTTGCAACTGAGTTGAAGATATCATCAATTGCGTTGAAAATATCGTCTTTATGATTTTTCTTCATAAAACCATTGAATTAAGATTTAAAATTAAAATTTTCATAAAAATTCCTTATTTAAAGTTGATTACATGAACAACCACTCCAAATATGATCATTGTATCAAATTTCTCTTTCATATGTAAAGGTGGATTGTACACACAGAGGTGGGCCACACAGGGTGCAAGTCAATGTTTGATAAAGGAAGAGGAAAATAGAGATCATACCAAGAGAGGAAAAAAGTCAAAATCAAGAAATGTGAATGCCTCAACAAAAGAAGGTTTGGGCAGTTTTGTCATTTCCCCTAGTATGGAGAAGATGACATGTAGCAAAAATCACAGTCTTTGAAAAGGAGGAAAAATCTATCTCTAAAGGTAAGCTACAGGGAAAACCCTCTATGTTAAATTCAAGAATGAGAGCAATGTATCACCACATGGGTTATTTTTTAAATCCTAGGGTGTATCAACTCTTTTGTATTTTGTCTCCTTGAAGTATCATACATCATTATTTGATGACCGTCTGATAGTGGTGGGTTTCCAAGTTCAATCATGCAAAGGGTGGTGATTGTTAACACGTTTTGTGGTGTTTGGTTGAGTTATCGTAGTGATAGTGGGTTTCAAGTTTCTGGGCTTTTAAAGGGTGGTTTTTAGCTAAGGAGAAGATGATTGGTTTCTGCTTCGACTAGTTGAAGGCATCTGGTGGAGAGGATGAGATGGGAGATGGAAAATGGGTCAAATGTGATGGTTTCATGATTTGCTTTGTAGGAGCCTTTCTGTAGGTAGCATATTTTCTTTTATTTAAATGTTTCAACTTGGTGATGATGTTTAAGTTTTTGAGTTTTTCTTCCTTTCCGTTCTGGATGTGTGGATTTTTAAATGTTCAATTTTTTTTTATAAATGATTATGCTATTTCACAATATTGGTTTTTATTGCAAACGGTCCACGAATTAATTTCGTAGAGGGTCCATGAATTAATTTAGTAGAGGCAAAGGTCCCTTCCACCGTTTCATATATTTGAAAGGACAATAATGCCCTCATATTCTCTTATCTCTTTATTCAAAAACATTAAGCCTAAAATCGCGGTAACTTGTCAAAGAAGGAATGAAAGCGAGAAATTAGGGATTTATTGGGAGCAAGGAGGGAAAGTGAACAAGGGAAGAGACGGTTCATCAGGTGGACCCCACCATGGATGGGCACTGATCAACAAATCCAATTAACCAGACCTACGTGACTGTCAAATTGGTGAAAAACAACCCACCCAAAGCTGACAGCTTTGCGTGGCTAACATTGCCCAATCAAAGCAAATATCCCACAAAATGCCCTATTCATAGTGGGGCACACCAGATGAACAGCCTTGATTGGAAACATCTATGCCTCGTATCCATTTAAATTGATCTAGAACTTAGATTAATTTGTCTAAGAACTCAAATAAATTTGTTCTAAAACTCAAATAAATTTGTTCCAGAACTCAGAGAAATTTTTGCAAAACTCAGATAAATTCTTCCAAAACTCAGATAAATTTATCCAAGTTAGCAACATATAAATTTATTTGAGTTTGTTACATAAACTCAGATAAATTTATAGCGAATGACATGACTGGATTGTACATAGGTCTCTTGATATTGTCGTTTAAGACCTTTTGCAATACCAAACTCAGATAAATTCAGAAAAGGATGGATCAAATCCAAAGTCTCATAATAAAAAACCTCCCCTCACCCTTCCTTCAAATCCAGTCACAAAAAGAAAAAAAGAAAAAAAAATCAAGACTCCAACTAAAATTTTACAAGAAAAAATAAGCCACAGATCTCAGAATACTACCAAAACGAAGTTATTCTCACATCTGGGCTGGTTAGGAGCATCCTCGTCATCATGAACAATGCCGCTGCCTTCAACAAGACCAACACTCAAGACCAAAAGAACAAGATTCAACCAAGAACACCACTTGTGAAAATCCATGAATTCCCAAAATCCAACACAAACAAGAACAAAAAGAAGAAAGGGAAATTAGGGAATTTCGAAACATCATCTAAAACTAGGAGTTTTGTTCCCTCCCATTTGAATTTCGAAACTTAATCTATTCCCTCCCATTTGAATTTCAAAACTTCATCTAGAACCAGGAAATAAAATCCGTTTGAGGGGCAAATCGGTCATGAAATATCATACTAAGGAGCTTAAAACTAGAGATTAAATTCGTGACATAACTTCAGAGGGTTATAGGGGAAAATATATCATGACCATGTGTAATCTGGCGTATTTAGGGACCTCCGCCTGAAATATGTTCAGCTGCTTGGACTATAGGCCTTAACCAAAACTTTTGTGGACCAGAGCCTTTAAACGACACAGTTAAGGGTCCTTTCGCTAATTTTCTCTATAGTCTACAACTAATATTATATTTATTCTCTGTTTTTCAGTATAATAACAAATCAACTATGGACATGGTGCCCACTTGGGATTTGGAACATGAGTCCAAATTCTATTCCTAAAATATCTCAAAATTAAATTCATAGGGTCATTTTTTAGTGTCATAACCCCTACTTTATCTTTCTCATCAGGTTAATCTAATCGCACCTTTCATTTGAAAGTATCCATCTCGAAATCTCATTCCGTATTTAGTTTCTAAAATCCCTACAATATCTCTCTCATTAGTGACATAATCCCTTCAATCTCTCTCTCATTAGTGACATAACTCTCTCCCAGTCATTCAATTTTGAATTATCTATTGCATACTCATTAATCCATCAGTTGGCCACCCTTAAATCATTCTCTATCTCATCCCTAGTTATCTCTTTGTTAGCCTTATGATTGTTTTTGCATGAAAAAACCATGGATTTTTTAATTGTTTTTATCATGAATAGGATTTTAGTAACCATGATAATCGTCAGCAGAGTAATAATGAGCATTCCCTTATTTTTCAATGGCTCTCCTAAGCTAAAGCTTAGGATAAGATTCCATAAGCTCACGCTTGTGGGGCCTGTTAGGGATTTTGTATATTGCAATTTGATGGATGCATTATCATATTAGCATCATTTGAATTTTCACACATGTATTGTTTTAGAAAAACTTGAAATCTTGATTTATACATGCATTGTTTTTAAGACTTGTAGAAATCTTGATTTATGCATGTTTTGTTTTTTAAACTTGGATGCAATTAGATTTGAAAACAAATTTTATAAATGAAGCTAGCCTATGGTTTAAATCTTTCAAATCAATTTAAGCTTTTTATGTTTTCATGGTTTTAATCCTCTTAGTTTGATTTAAACCATGTTTCCAAGCTTGATTCAGTGGCCCAAAAGTTCCCTTCAAGAAATACTTTGAAATATGAATTTTAAGGGAATTTGGTCCCTGGGCCCGGGTCGACCTATAGTGTGCTCGGTCGACCGATCCCATGGACCCGGTCGACCGAGCCCACTGCGGGTCGACCGGGTAAAGAGCCGTTGGGCTTCCTTTCAAACGGTCAGTTTTATGACCGTTGAAGGCCAGGTCGACCGGGGAAGAGCCGTTGGGCACTTTTTGGCTATAGATACTAGTTCATTCCTTTGCCAAAAGTTAGCAATTCTTGGGCCCTCCTTGAGATGTTTTAAGGCCATTCAAAGGGGAATGAGCTAAGGGATGAAAGGGGTCATTTGGAAAGCTAAAGCTTGGTTCCATTGAGTTAAATCACTAAGTAAGCTTTACTTTCCTTAACCATATGTTGTCATGCTTTGCTTTATTATTGGTAAATCTTTTCTAACATGATAAACTATGTTTTGTTGTGTCCTTAACATGTATATGTTTTGAATTGATTTATTGTTTTGGATGCATCACCTTGATTCAATCCAAGTAGTATTTAAATTGGTATATATAAGTAAATCATGTTAATGAAAATATCTTTGAAATTATATGTAATATGATTCCTATACTTGGTTGAATCTATGGTTGTTGTTTTTCTTCATAAGAAAATCACTTTCAAATCTATCTTATGTTTTGGATTCAACATCTTCACAAATCATATGTACTTTTGTTTTAAAGTTTCACAACTTGCCTTGCTTTGATAGGTATATCATTTTCAAGTTGAATTTATAATTACATATGATTTGTCCCCTAATTTCAATCAAATCTATTTTTATGTTTTATGCTTATAGCATACATATATTGAGCTACATTGTCAATTTGATTGACATCCCTATGCATCACATGTTTTGTTCTTAGATTTTCACAACTTGTTTAGAATACATATGTGTATCTTTTACAAGTTATTTTTAACATGTGATTATCATTCTTTCCTCAATCATAAATATTTTTATGAGCTAAAACTTTTAAAAGCCTTTGGCATACATTTATGAGCTTTCATTTTCAAATTGAATGAGGACATCATACATACACATTGTGCATTCATCTTTGCATTCATAGCGTGTGTGTGAATTAGATTTTCACTTTCATATCCGCCTAATTAAGAGGGATTGTAATGAGCTATAAATTGTATCTCCATCAAGTGTATTCTAGGCACTACTTAGAGAGATAACCAACATTTTGGTTGTAGAGGTTATTGCTTAGCCTAAGAAAAGCATAGTATAGAGGTTATTGCTTAGCCTTGAAAAGCATATTGTAAAGGTTATTGCTTAGCCTATTGAAAAGCATAAATAGTGGAAATCCGGTGGGGTGTTGGATCACAAGCCGGTAGTGGATGTAGGCATTGAGGCCGAACCACTATAAATCCTTGTGTGATGGTGCATGCTTTGTGGTGATTGTTTTTATAAGTTTCTGCATTTATTTACTTAATCACCACTTGTGACTAGTTTATTTTAAAGAAGTTAAAATTGGTCATAATTGGTCACTAATTTGAAGCTCACCCTACTCACCCTCCTAAGGTTCGGATCACGGACTTTCAATTGGTATTAGAGCGAGGTTACTCCATTTTAGGGCTTAACAACCCGGAGTTGATCCTTTCTAGATTAGAACCCTGGTGTTGTGTTTTATTGCATATCTTTAAAATGATTTCCACTTTGGTCGAAAATGAAATTTCCCCGTAGTATCATTTCACCACTCTAAGACTTTTTCGAGTTATATCTCCAAGAGTTGGTGAGTCCTCAAAGTGAACTCTCAAGGACAACCTAATCAAGACCTTAGGTGAATTTTCAAAGGTAGACTATTAGACTAACCTTAAGGCCTTGAACCTCTCTAGACCAACCTATTCCTTTTAGTTATATCTAATTGTTGGTCATGTTACATTTGCTTTTTGTTTCTTTATAGTCACATCTCCTAAAATGCAATGTTTCTTTGTGATCATTTGATTTTGTCTTCATGAACTTTTAAGTTATATCTCATGGTTTTCAAAATCCCTTGATTGCAATATTTTCTTGATGGATTTGCATTTTGTTCATATAGTTATATCTCTTGTAGTGCATATCTATTGATGATCAATTGATTGTGATTACAAAAGCTTTTATAGCTAAATTTTTCATGATCAATTGATGTTGGAAAATCATTTGATGAATGTCATAATTAGATCTTTATTGTAAATCAAATTATTTGAAGCAATTTAAGTTTTCCATTGATTTTTCAAGTTATATCTCTTGGTATGGAAAATATGTGTTCAATTTGTATGAGTGTCTATTGTCATTTTTAGAATACAAATTGAAAATTTATAGTAGTACACTTCTTGTTTTTCAAAATCGCTTGCTCATAATTCTATAAATGATTCATTGTTGGAATTTTAAATATTGAAGTGATTTGAAAAACTTTGGAAAATGTTCTAAGCTTTATTGGTTGTATTTATAAACGCATTTTCCTTGAATTTATTTCCTTGTGCTTAATTATGATTATATCATTTGGAACGTTGAGTGTTAGTCAGACACGCTTAGGAAGGCCTGAGTGTACGTGTAAGTTTGGGAGGATCGTTTTGATTTTTGTTTTAATTATGATTTTTATTTCATTTGAATGGTTTTATTATTCGTTACAACTTTCGTTTTTGGCCCGTCCGTGTTTGAAGCCCAGAAATCCTAGTTTTGGCCCAAAAGAGTAAAAATTGTCTTTTATACCCAAACCTGGACACAAATTTTGAAACCTTAAAACCATGTCAAAATTATACTTTTTGGAAACTAGATTTTTCGATGATCATTTTATCCTTCTTCGTCGTTTTCATCCGGGGTCCGCAAGAACATGTTTTAACCTTTGCAAGTTTCAAAACTTTGTGGGGACCACTTTCCATTCAACTTAAGCCTCATCTCCCTCCCTCATGTTTCACTTTTCCAAATCCTGTAACTTTCAAGACCTAGGGCCGAGAAACCCTTTTTCCTCTTCACCTTCTTCCTCTTGAATGCTCAAGCTAGAGACCTCCAAATGAAATTCCAAGACCATCATCTTCTTCCTCTTCTCCAAGCTTTCCAAGGGTACAAATCTCTTGAAGTTCCAGCTAGAAAACCTCTCCATTTTCTTCATCTCTTCTTGTTTGGACATCTCTAGGTAAAATCTCCAACCCATCTCTTCAATGGAGTCTTTTCAATTCCCAAAGAGCTTGTTTTTCTAACGTGCAACACCTATTTCGAAATGCATTCTTGTTTTCAGATTTGAATGGGTTTTGAATGGTTTTTCATGGGGTTTTTGTAGTGTTTGGCTTAGCTCTTGGGTAGGAGTGCTTGAAGAAGTGTTTGCTTGACATTTGGGCAAAAAAGCAAGTAATCTCTATAGGTTGAATGTTGTATGTGTATTTGAGGATTTCATTGTTACTATTGAAAATTTCATATAACTAGTTATGTTTTCTTTAGATTTCTTCTTATGTGATTTCTAATCAAGTATATGCATTAATGTCAAGTGGTTTCCCAAACTTTTAGATTTCTATTTGGCTTCAAGGCCTTGTTAAATTATGAGATTTGGGTTTGTTTTGATGGAGATTGAATATTTAGATTTTGGGATTGAATGATATGGAAATGTGAAAATGAACCCTTGGAGAGCATGAAGGCTAAGGGAAGTGCAGGTGCTTAGTTGTGAGAAGAACGGGAGAAAAATTATGAAAAATCTGACTTGAAATGCACTGCTCGTGCAGCATCGGTCAGCTGTTAGCTAACTGACATGCCATTTCAGTTAACCGACAGCCAACCGAATTCTGTTGGTTCCTTTTTCAGAAGCTTGCATCGCGTCAGGGATCTCTCGGTCATCTGTCGGTCAGCTGTCGGCTTACCGACACGCCCATTTCGGTTAACCGACAGCCAACCGAACTCTGTCGGTCCCTTTTCCAGAATGCTTCATTTTTCATGACATGGATTCAGGCGGTCAGCCGTCAGTCAGCTGACGGTTAACCGACACTCCCTATCTCGGCTAGCCGACATGTGACCGACACGCTGACCGAATTAGCAAAATGACTTGTTTTTGAAGGATTTTCTGTAAGAGTGAAAACTAGAATATGTTTAGGGATCTTTACCTAATATTGTGTACTTGAAAACCTGAAATGTCTTTTAACTTTGGGGGCACCAATTCTCTTTTAAATTCCAATATTTTGGTTTCAATTACACAAGGGTCGACCAAAGGTCCTCACATATGCTTGATAGACTTTGCTTTCTAACTTTAGTTTTGATATAATAAGTATCATCGTGTACTCGTTTTGAAACTCAAGTATAAGCTCGTTTGAAGATTATTTCAAGAATAAAAATGGGATTACTTCTTAAGCTTGTATGCATATAATTATGCCTCTTGCTAGGCGTGTCTTATCTCGTTTTGATTAAGTGATTTCCCCTTCAAGTTTGATCGATTTAAGATGTGTTTCGCCGTATTTTGTGCATTCATGAATCCAAGTGAACACCACTGAGCTTGGACTACCCTTTTAGCCTGATCCACTGTCTGGGGGTCCTTAAACATGTGTACTATTTGCAGATTAGTCGCGTATTATATTACACATCGTGCGTGTCCGGTTCCACGGCCGGAAATCCCCATCCACCTTTGTGTGGCGTGGGAATTGTGTTTTGTTTATCGTGCTTGTCGTGCGTGCTTGCTCTTTTCACTATAAATGATATATAAAGGATGGGGTCTTTGTGGATTTACTATTCATGATATTATAAGTATCCATGCTAGCTTGTTTTAGTATCTTAGTTTGTTTTGTAAATTTTAGTTTTGTTCATACTTTAGAAATGTACTTCAGTCAATTAATTATGTATTATGTATTATGAATTTCTTAAAAGATCTTTTGTTCCATGCTCACACCTAATTTGATTACCTGCCAAACCGTTGTGTTTGGCCCTTGTATTTTGGTGCTCAGGTTCAGGTGACGTTGCCTTTGAGGAGGAGCGTCCGGAGGAGGCTGTTGAGCCACCCCCCAGTCAGAGAGTGGCATCCCGACGATGTCAACTAGACATCGGGTTGGATCTTGAGTTGCGCTTCGCTTTGTTATGGGTTATTTTTTAGAATTGTATTGGCCTCTGTTGGTCTCTTATGGGATGTAATAAAACTTAACTTACTTTTATGTCAACCTTATAACTTGAATTATGTTGGGAATGCTACGTTATAATTCCTTTTTCTGATATCTTGGACTTGATGCTGAAAGTCCTGAGGATCCTAACCCTAGAGGAGGGGGGGGGTGGGGGTGAATAGGGTGAGCTACAATTATGACCAATTTAAACCAATTTTAACTTCTAAGCAAAAACTAGTCACATGTGATGATTTACCATACAAGATGCGGAAGCTAACAAATGAATCACCACAAGCATACACCACAACACAAAGGTTTATAGTGGTTCGGCCTTAATGCCTACGTCCACTACCGGCTTGTGATCCACTCACCCCACCGGATTTCCACTATTTATGCTTTTCAATAGGCTAAGCAATAACCCTTACAATATGCTTTTCAAGGCTAAGCAATAACCTTTACAATGTTGTTTTTCTAGACTAAACAACAACCTCTCAATGTGCTTTTCTAGGCTAAGCAATAACCTTTACAAAATGCTTTTCTTAGGCTAAGCAATAACCTTTACACAATGTTTTTCTTAGGCTAAGCAATAACCTTTACAAATAAAGATTTCTCTAAGATGGTGTCTTCACAAAAGAAGAGATACAATTAAAGCTCAATGGAATTGCTTCTTAATTAGGCTAATATGAAATTGAAAAACAACTCACACAAACACTATATGAATGCAAAGATGTATGCTCATGATGTGTGTGTGTGATGACTCCAATCAAGTTTAAAAAGAAGGCTCATTCAATATATGCTCAAAGCATTTGAAAGTTTAAGTCACATAAAAGTTTTGATTGAAGTTTGATGCAAATCACATGAATGAGAAACAACTTGTTAATGACATGAAATTCAAAGACTCACAAGTTGTATGAAAATTAAAATCTAAGAATGCATGTGATTTAGTTAAGAGAGTTGCAAACCAATCTAATTTACCAAAGATGATATTGAGTTTGCAACACAACTCTTTAAAGGCTAGAAATCATGCATTTATGAAAATACAAAAGATTTGAACATGCATGGATTTCATTTGAATGAAAATCAAAATAACTAGAATGATGTACCTTTTAAAAACTCAAGCATTTGATTTCCAAATAGCCCTCTAGCCTTTCCAACTTCTTCCCCTTTCTTTGGCTCCAAAATGGTCTCAAAAGTTCTTGATTCAAGCCTCTAAAAAGGTTGGAAATGAATGGACTTTATAAGAAAAAACAGTCCAACGGCTAGTTTACCCGGTCGACCCCATGACAGGGCCCGATCGACCCCATACACACAACAGTCAAAAAAAGAACCGTTGGAGCTTCAGGAACCCGGTCAACCTGCAGTGTGGCCGGTCGACCGGCCACACTGGCAGGTCAACCCCATGGGACCAAAAATCCTAAATTTTTCATAATTGAAGGTTTTCCTCGGAGGGGATTTTTGGGCCTGTAAACCAAGCTTGGAAACATGTTTTAAATCACCTTAAGATGTTTAAAAACATGAAACATACAAAGCCTAAAATGATTCAAAACTTTAAAACCAAAGGCTTGCTTGATTTCTAAAAACTCTTTTCACATTTAAATGCATACAAAAATGATTCTAAAAATGATGAATGTATGCAAGGCACAAACCTAAATCCTCAATTTAATTTCTCAAAAGAATGCACAAAGAATTAGGTTTTCAAAAGAGTTTGGATTCTAAAACAAATGCATCCAAGTTTAAAAACAAAACATGCATAAAACATTAGTTCTACAAGTTTAAAATCCAATGTTTGTATAAAACCAGATTTCAAGATTTTCTAAAACAATGCATGTGTGAAAATTCAAATGATGTGAATATGTTAATGCATCCATCAAATTGAAAATACAAAATCCCTAACAGATGCTATTTTAATGTTGCACTTGAAATTTTATTTGTACTTGTCCTGATGTGATTTGCTACATGCTTCCACAAACTTGATCGTGTGAGCCAAATTCCACATGTCTTGGGAATCCTCACCGCGGGAACCAGTGGGAAACGCGTCGCGGGCCTGGGCCTTGGTCTGGGGTCACGACAGACTGGTTTCAGAGTGGGACTTGTTTCAGGCATTTAAAAGAACCTAGAAAATCCTAGGAACGTGGCGAGGATTCGTGAGTTTGATAGATTCGTTTAGTATAGGACCTTAGGAACCCTTAAACCATGTATATTGTGTACTAACTCCTTGTTTTACAGCATCATGCCTCCAAGAAAAGCTCCAAACAATAATGCTTCAGGCAGTAATCAGAATGAGTCAGACACGACTAATACACCAACAGCTACACAACTTCAAGAACTTACGCAAGCTATCTTAGAATAACAAAGGCAGGCAAATGAGACCCAAGCAAAATTTCAAGAATAGATGGCCAAGAAAGATGAGGAAATGGCTCAAGTCCAGAGACAATTGTTGGATGTTCTTCAGAATAGGCCTCAAGCTCCACAAGCTCAACCTTTGGGTCCACAGATTGTTATCCACAATAGGGATCATGACCCTAACACGCTATTTGAAAGGTTCAGGAAGAGAGCACTAAAGGAATTGTCGGGTCATGAGGACCCGTTAGTTGCAGATGACTGGTTGGAAAACACCGAGAAAATCTTTGATGTCTTCACATGCACAGGGAGACAAAAGGTCAACCTCATAGCTTCAGTATTCTATGAGCTTGCAGATCGGTGGTGGCAAACGGTCAAGGATACATATATGGCTATGGCTAATGAAAACGCATGGGCAGCATTCAAAACAGTTTCAGGATAAGTACATTCCCTCCCACGTTAAGAGGAAGAAAGCTATTAAGTTCTAGCAGCTCAAGCAAGGCAGTATGACTGTTTTAGACTATGTCACCAAGTTTGAGAGATAGGCTAGATATGCTACCGAGTTAATTGACACTGAACAGAAGAAGATAACAAAGTTCTTAGAAGGATTGAACCCGATTATCATGAGGGATGCCATAGGAGTAGTTCCACCAGCTACCTATGATGAGGCTGTCAAACGGGCATTTAAGTTAGAAGATATTATCAACCTGATCATTCAAGACATGAAACAACACTACCAGCAGCAGAATCAGAAGCATCACCATAACAAGAAACTGAAACAAGAGCATAGTCAAGTGAGGCAGGACTATGGCCACTGTGGCAAGAACCACGAAACTCATGAATGTCGTAAGGCCACATGTGCCTGTTTCAAATGTGGGGCTATGAACCATGCAATCAAGGATTGCCCTCAACTTCAGACTCAAGGCAATAGAAGCCAACAATAGAGACAAGCAGTTCCACAAAATCAAGTACCAGTTTAGAATCAAGCTAGACCGCCTCAACAACAATAGCAGCAGGCCATGCCGCAAGCACAGAATCATAATGCTCGTCCTCCAGAACAGAACAAACATGCCCAAGGAAGGCAAAATCAAGCACCGAATAGGATACAAATGCATGGACGCTTATATTACCTCAGCCGTGTGGATGCTAAAGCTGTAGGAGACGTGTTGGAAGGTAAACTTCTAGTTTGTGGAGTAGAAGCACAGATTTTATTTGATCCTGGATCCATACATTCATTTTTATCTCCTACTTTTCCTAAGATGATTGATGCACCACATAGTGAATTGGATTATATTCTGATTGTCACCACACCAGTAGGGAAACAAGTTGTGTGTAGAACCTATTACCCTAACTGTACAGTTTTGTTAGGAGATGTTAATTTACCAGCCAACCTCATTGTTTTGGACATGCATGATTTTGATATCATCTTAGGCATGGATTGGTTAGAAGCATATCATGCCACTATGGATTGTTTTAGTAAAACCATAACCTTCAGATTGCAAGAAGCACAAGCAGAATTGATATTTCAGGGAAACAAGAGGAAAACTCAAGCCGGATTTATTTCAGTGTTGAAAGCAAGCAGATTAGTTCAAAGTGGGTGTGAGGCATTTATTGCGTTTATCACGGAGGATAAACAGTCTCAAGGGGTGGAGGATATCCCCATTGTGTGTGAATTTCCAGATGTTTTTCCAGAAGAAATCCCGGGATTACCATCAATCAGAGAAGTTGAGTTCATAATTGAGCTCCTTCCAAGGACAACTCCTATCTCAATTTCACCATACAGAATGGCTCCAATAGAAATGGACGAACTAAAACTTCAATTGCAGGAATTGTTCAGCAAAGGCTTCATTAGGCCAAGTGTTTCACCTTGGGAAGCACCTGTGTTATTTGTGAAAAAGAAAGATGGAAGTTTGAGAATGTGCATAGATTACAAAAAATTGAACCATGTGACCGTCAAGAACAAGTATCCATTACCAATGATAGACGAATTATTTGATCAATTGCAAGGAGCAGCCTATTTTTCCAAGATAGACCTGAGATTAGGGTACCATCAGTTGAGAGTTAGAGACTCAGATGTTCAGAAAACGACTTTTAGAACAAGATATGAGCATTACGAGTTCTTAGTTATGCCCTTTGGTTTGACAAATGCACCTGCAATTTTTATGGCTCTTACGAATAAAGTCTTTGCACAGTATTTGGATCACTCTACAGTGGTATTCATTGATGACTTCCTTGTGTATTCCAAGAGTAAGAAGGAGCATGAAGAACATTTGAGGACATCATTACAGCTTTTGAGGGACAACCAGCTTTATGCAAAACTCAGTAAGTGCGAATTCTGGTTACAGTGGGTTGCTTTTCTATGCACATCATCTCCAAAGAAGATTTAGCCTTTGATCCAGCCAAAATAGAAGCAGTTGTTAATTTGTTAAGATCAAGCAATGTAACAGAAATCAGAAGCTTTTTGGGGTTAGCAGGCTATTACAAAAGATTTGTCCAAGATTTTTCATCCATTGCAGCACCGTTGACGAAATTGACCAGGAAGAATATCCCATTTGTTTGGACCGAACAGTGTGAAACAAGTTTTCAGGAGTTGAAGAGAAGATTAACCACAGCTCCAACCTTACATTACCATCGGGTAGCGGTGGATTTATTGTTTATACAGATGCTTCGAATGTGGGACTGGGTTGTGTTTTGATGCAGGATGGCAAAGTGATTGCTTATGGCTCGAGACAGTTAAAGGATCACGAGAAGAACTATGCAACTCATGACTTGGAATTGGCGGTAGTTGTTTTTGCCTTGAAGATGTGGAGACACAACCTCTACGGAGAGAAACTTGAAGTCCATTCATATCACAGAAGTTTGCAATACTTATTCTCGCAAAAAGATTGAAATATGAGATAGAGACGGTGGATGGAATATATCTGTTGACACCAAAAATGTCACTTTGCCTCTTCAACATCAAAAAGCCACATGAAGTCGCATCCTACTACAAACAGACTATGCTACTTCAAGCATCAGATCTTGTCATAATCAAACAAAAATTGCAAGATCCTTCAAGACAGCCAAAAGAGGGGTTCACATGAAGTTTCGGGCCATTCCGACTTCATTTGGCCCAGCTTCACTCCTCCGGTAGCCAAACAGGCACTCTCGGCGGTGGCGGCGTCGAAGACATCAAAACTTCGATCAGAACCTACGGATGGTTTCAAAATACCTCCAAAAGGCTCCATGTCGAATTTCAGGTCATTCCGACAACGTTTGACCCGTCTTTGATGCTCCGAAATAAAATCAAGTCTCTTGGCAACGAGAACCACCGGGGCCATTACTCATCAAACGGAGCAATTGGGCGGCTTCAACATCCTCCAAAAGGGCTCCACGTCAAATTTCAGGTCGTTCTGACAACGTTTGTGAGAGTCCTGAGGATCATGACCCTAGAGGGGGGGGGGGGGTGAATAGGGTGTGCTACAAATAAGACCAATTTTAAATTCTAAGCATAAACTAGTCACATGTGATGATTAATCAAACAATATGCAGAAGCTAATATAAACAATCACCACAAAAGCATGCACCACAACACAAAGGTTTATAGTGGTTCGGCCTCAATGCCTACGTCCACTACCGGCTTGTGATCCAATCACCCCACCGGATTTCCACTATTTATGCTTTTTACTAGGCTAAGCAATAACCCTTACAATGTTATTTTTCTAGGCTAAACAACAACCTCTCAATGTGCTTTTCTAGGCTAAGCAATAACCTTTACAAAATGCTTTTCTTAGGCTAAGCAATAACCTTTACAAGATGCTTTTCTTAGGCTGAGCAATAACCTTTACAAAATAAGATTTCTCTAAGAAGGTGTCTTCACTAAAGAACACTCTAAGAGATACAATTTAAGCTCAAAGAAATTGCCTCTTAAATAGGCTAATATGAAAGTGTAAAACAACTCACACAAACACTATATGAATGCAAAGATGTATGCTCATGATGTGTGTGTGTGATAACTTCAATCAAATTAAAAAACAAAGCTCAATTAATATATTGCTTAAAGCAATTCAAAGTTTAAGGCTCATAAAAGATTGATTGAAGTTTAATGCAAATCTCATGTATGATAAACAACTTGTTAATGACATAAAAGTCAAAGACTCACAAGTTGTATGAAAAATGACTAACTTAGAACATGTGATGCGTGTGCCATGTTGTTTTCAAAATCAAAAGATTTAACTAAAGTTTAAATGAATGAAAACAACAAATTGGGTTTCAACCAAGACAAGGATTCATGCTTTAAAGGAAATCAAAGACTTTGGCTAAGCATGATTAAGAAAGTTTTTAAAACAACTTGGATTGAAACCAAGGTGAAGAATCCAATCTTAATTAGATCAAAGGTTAAGAGAAGAATGGATTCATCACATCATAGTTATCATGCACAAAATCATTTACCAAAAACTTAAACAAAGCATGTAAACTATGATTAAGAGAGGTAGAGCTTACTTAGAGATTTAACTTCATTAATCCAAGCTTTAGCTCTCCAAATGACTCTTTGGTCTCTCTTAGTTCATCCCCTTTTCTTTGTCTCAAATCTCATCAAAAGAGTCTTCAAAATCTCCAACTTTTGAAAAGGAATGAACTTCAATTTATACTCAAAAAGTTGAGTTCTGCGAGTGCCCGGTCGACCCCATGACAGGGCCCGGTCGACCTGGCCTTCACAACGGTCAGAAAGATGACCGTTGGAAGAGCCAACGGCACTCTGCCCTGGTCGACCTGCAGTGTGGCCGGTCGACCGGGTCCTCTGGGCCGGTCGACCAGCCACACTGCTAGTCGACCCCCTGGGACCAAAATTCCCAATTTTGTATATTTAAAAGTTTTTCTTTAGGGAACTTTTTGGGCCATTAAGTCAAGCTTGAATACATGTTTTAAATCATTCTAAGGGGTTCAAAAACATGAAACATAAAAAGCCTAACAAGATTCGATACTTTAAAACCAAAGGCTTGCCTTATTTCTAAAAACTCTTTTCACATATAAATGCATACAAAAATGATTCTGAAAATGACAAATGTATGCAAGGCACAAACCTAAATCCTCAATTTGATTTCTCAAAAGTAATGCACAAAGAATTAGGTTTTCAAAAGAGTTTGGATTCTAAAACAAATGCATCCAAGTTTAAAAACAAAACATGCATAAATCATTAATTCTACAAGTCTAAAATCCAATGCATGTATAAAACCAGATTTCAAGATTTTCTAAAATAATGCATGAGTGTAAATTCAAATGATGTGAATATGTTAATGCATCCATCAAATTGCAAATACAAAATCCCTAACAATCTCCCCCTTTGCAATTTGTTGGCAACTTACTTATCATTGAATTAACACAACAAGTCTTCAGCTCCCTCTAAGCTGGACAAGTCTTGAAATGTTCTTGGTGCTCCTCCTCTTAGCTTGGGCTCTTGGGCTCTTTTCTTCAATCTTCTTGATGCTTGGAGCTTGATCATTCTTCAAGCTTTCTTTTCATCTTCCTCTCTATGGCCAAGCATCTTCTTTAGCTCCAAGCTTTCTTTCTTCTATTAGCTCTCCCCCTTTGACCATGCCTCTCTCTCCCTTTGGCAAGGTATGCATTCTCTCCCCTTGTAGAAGATCATACACATCTCTTCTTAGGAAGCTTGGACATTCTCTTCACCCTTTTGAGAACTTGAATGCTCCTCCCCCTTTGACATTAAATTGCGAAGGTACCTACACACATGAAATAAGGAAAATACCTTTAGTAGCACCTGTTAACATAAGAAATCGAAAATGAAATACATAACAGGTTATCATGTATGGAAGTTATCTCTAAGGGTTCAAAGTCAATCCAAGGGTAAATTTGATCAAAACTAATACTTCCTATGAAGGTTTACACTCCCCCTCAATCCATTCTCTCCTTTTGTCAAACTTTTGACAATGATATAACTATTTGGTGCAAGGAGAAGATGGTTTAACCAATTGAGGGTTAACTTCAAGGAAAGGATTAGATTCATTTAACTATAAAGCACAATATGATCAAATTACCAAAAGAAAGCAAGGTCAATGGGAAAAGTAATCATGGATACCAATTGGAAAAACAAAGAATACCAATTGAGATTAAAGATAAGTCTATTAAACACAATCACTCTAAAATGGATTTTAAAATATAACTATTAGGAAAAATTCAAATTAGAGCTATCCATGATGAAATGGAGTTTATTAATCATAGCATCAAATAATCTAACTATGGAAAGCATATGCTATGAAGGTTTTGAAAATCATTTCATTCAATCAATAAATATGACTATTAATGTGCAAGAATGAGTGAAATGAAATTCAAACATGAAGCCTACCTCAACAATTAACCAACCAATATTATGAACACATAAACATGTGTTAGGAATTTTGTATTTGCAATTTGATGGATGCATTTTTCTCTTTAGCATCATTTGATTTACACACACTTGCATTGTTTTAAAATATCTTGAAATCTTGATTTTTACATGCATTGGTTTTAGACTTGAAGAAATCTTGTTTTATGCATGTTTTGTTTCTAAACTTGGATGCATTGGTTTTAGAATCCAAACTCTTTTGAAAACCTAATTCTTTGTGCATTACTTTTGTGAAATCATATTGAGAATTTAGGTTTGTGCCTTGCATGCATTCATCACTTTCAGAATCATCTTTGTATGCATTTTCATATGAAAATAGTTTTTAGAAATCAAGCTAGCCTTTGAATTTAAAGTTTTGAATCTATTTAGGCTTTGTGTGTTTCATGTTTTTTTAAACATCTTAAGTTGATTTAAAACATGTTACCAAGCTTGGTTTAGTGGCCCAAAAATCCCCTCCAAGAGAAACCTTCAAATTATGCAAAATTGGGATTTTTTATCCCAGGGGGGTGGTCCGGCAGTGTCGCCGGTCGACCGGCCCAGAGGTCCCGGTCGACCGGGAACACTGCAGGCCAAAAGGGCCCCTGGAGCCCCAACGGTCATTTTTCTGACCGTTGTGTGATCCCGGTCGACCGAGGACTAGCCGTTGGACTGTTTTTCATTATAAAGTCCATTCATTTCCAATCTTCTTTGAGGCTTGACACATGAACTTTTGAGACCATTTTGGAGCCAAAGAAAGGGGAAGAAGTTGGAAAGGTTAGAGGGCTATTTGGAAATCAAATACTTGAGTTTTAAAAAGGTACACTTTACTTGTATTTTGATTTCCATTAAAATGAAATCCATGCATGCTTAAATCTTTGTATTTTCACTTATGCATGATTTCTAGAGTTGTGTTGCAAACTCAATATCATCTTTGGTAAATTAGATTGGTTTGCAAACTCTCTTATCCTAATCACATGTGTTCTTAGACTTTAACATTCATACAACTTGTTTGTTTCATTTCTTCAAAGTTGTTTGAATCTTTTATGTGATTAGTTTTCTCTTCAATCATCATTTTATAAGCTTTGATTTTAAAATGCATCATGCATTCATTTAAGAGCTTCATTGTTGAAATCGATTGAAGAAAAGCATTCATACACTTGTGCACACACTTTACTTTCTTTAGTGTATGTTTGTAATTTGATTTACACTTTCATATTCGCCTATTTAAGAGGCAACATCATTGTGCTTAAATTATATCTCTTAGAGTGATCTTTTGTGAAGACACTTTCTTAGAGAAATATTAATTTGTAAAGGTTATTGCTTAGCCTAAGAAAAGCATCTTGTAAGGTTATTGCTTAGCCTAAGAAAAGCATCTTGTAAGGTTATTGCTTAGCCTAAGAAAAGCATTTTGTAAAGGTTTTTGCTTAGCCTAGAAAAGCACATTGAGAGGTTGTTGTTTAGCCTAGAAAAACAACATTGTAAAGGTTATTGCTTAGCCTAGTAAAAAGCATAAATAGTGGAAATCCGGTGGGGTGATTGGATCACAAGCCGGTAGTGGACGTAGGCATTGAGGCCGAACCACTATAAACCTTGGTGTTGTGGTGCTTGCTTTTGTGGTGATTTTTATATTAGCTTCCACATATTGTTTGATTAATCATCACATGTGACTAGTTTTTGTTAAGAAGTTAAAATTGATTTTAATTGGTCATAATTGTAGCTCACCCTATTCACCCCCCCTCTAGGGTTAGGATCCCAAGGACTTTCAACATGGTGGTCATGAGATTTACCTATATGAGCAAGTGAGGTGGCAAACATGAACATTATGATGCTAATGGAATGTGACATGGAATGTAAACATATAACTATGAAGATCAATCCAATGTACACAAGGTCTATCACATACATCAGATAAGACATCAATTGGATATGAAATCAATGGAAAATTATACCAAATGAAACCAATTGAATATGACAACATGATTAATAGCAAGGATGTGACAAACACAAAATTCCATCAAGCAACATAAATGGATATTCATCACTTATAATGATATGACTAATGAGCATAGTGATGAACAAGGCAAATTGCAATGCAAAAGGATATGACTTTGAAATGCATGCAATTTCCAAAGTGACTAAATCATATGAATTCAACATCTAAGATATCCATCAAACATATAGACATATGAGGAGTAGATTTCAAAGAGTTTCATATGATCAAGAACACTACTATGAAGTTGAAACATGTATAACGATGACACCAAGAGAATCTACATGAATCAACATCATAACCATCCAAAAAGAAATTACTAGAAGGCATAGAGGATGGATTTTAGTTCTAGTATGGTTTCTACAAATATAACTAAGATCACAACCATACATGGAACCAATAGTCATTTTCATATAAAAAGAATGACTAAATAAGCAAAGATGCAAACAACATTCATTTCCAATTCTAAGATAATGAAACCAAAAGGAAAGGAAATGAGAATATGGAACATGCTTAGATGAATATAACTAATGATGTTATAGAGCATTTCCATTCAAACAATCTTCAAATCATTTTGATAAACAAAATCCAACAATGAGCATAAAAAGAATGAATTTGAAGATCAATTTTCAACATTGTATTTTAAAAGATATGACTTAAATGAAACACATACAAGTTGATTTTTCAAAACAATGATTTTCCATATAAAAGTATAACTTAGAAATCCATGGAAAAACTTGAATTGATTCAAATCATTTGTTAAAAAAAAATCTTTCTAAGACATCTACACAAATGATTCAACAACAATTGATCATGAAAAATCTAGCTATGAAAGCTTTTGAAATCACAATCAATTGATCATGTAGAAATACAATGCAAAACATAAAACTAAATGAGTGCAAAAAGCAAATCAAACATGATGAAATTATAATCAAAAGATTTTGAAAACCATGATATGTAACTAGAATGGTGCATGAAGACAAAATCAATTGATCACAAATAAACATTGCATTTAATAAATGTAACTAGATAGAAACAAAATGCAAATGCAACATAACCAACAAAGTGATTTAACTAAAAGGGATAGGTTGGTCAAGGAGGTTCAAGGCCTTAAGGTTTGTCTAAGTGAATAACTTTAGGAATCCACCTAAGGTCTTGAGATGGTTGAACTTTGAGGTCTATTTTGGAAGTCTCACCAACTATAGGAGATTTAACTTGATAAATTTTCAATTTGAACTTATCACCATGATATTTTGATTTGACTATATTTAGCTTAGATTGGTGATTAGTCTTTTGAAGTTGGTGGGTTTGTTTCTTAGGGGATTGTTTCACTTTTCTTTTCTTCTTATTTTCTCCCTTTACTTGACTTTTGAATTTTAAATTTAACTTAGCAACTTTCTTCAAAAGTTCTTTCATGGGTTGATATAAGGGAGATAGGTTGAGAAGCTTTTTGTTCATAGATTCTTTTAAACTTGGTTTAATTTTTTTAAACTTTTTAGAATCTATTTTAGGAGACTCCATTTTAAATCATTTAACTTGTTTAATCTTTTTGGAGTCTTCTTTGATTTTTAGTGTCTTACCCTTCATAGATTTAGATTCTACCTTTTTGGGTTAAAAAATGGGTTTAGACACAAGGCTTCTTCTTAGTTTGCACTCAAACCTAAAATGCCCTTCAATGCCACAATAAATACATTTAGTTTTTGGCAAAGAAGAAAGAGTGCTAGAGAAAGAGGACTCACCTTTCACAAATGTGTTGGTGAATTTAGGGTCATGTGAAATATTCCTATCAAATCCAATACCCATCCTATCTCCATGAGATTTACCCAATTTAAATAATTTTTCAAGTCTTTCTTCACTTTGGGTAAACTTGCACTCATACTTTTGTTTATAAACTTCAAGTTGAGTGACTTTGGTTATAAGGATTGAATTTTCATTTTTGACTTTTGAAAGTTCATTTTCAATTTCCTTATATTTGATTAGTTCTTCATTGGCAAGTTTTAACTTGAAATTAACTTCATTAACAACATTAGATCCAAGTTCTAAGGTGTTTAACTTACTTTGAACATTTGACATATTTTCCATGGAAATTGTCAACTTGGATTTTAAATTGATAAAGTCTTTGTCTTGCCTTTTTACTTGATCTCTTAGGTTTAAGTTTTCCTTTTTAACATCATCATAACTTATCTTAATCTCATTTTGTTCATCTTTGATATTGGATAAGTTATTTAAAGAGATCATGAACTTAGAGTCCAAACATTTTATTACTTCTTCTTTTTCTCTAAGTTCATCTTTTGAAGAGACTAATTGTTTGTTTAGATTCACAACTTCTTCTCTTAACTTTTTATTTTTCTTATTAAGTTCTAGAGAAAATGTGTATAATTCTTCATAGGCTTGTTGAAGTTTATCTTCATTATATTCATTTTCTTCCTCTTTTGAATCAAATTGAAATTCATTTAATTGAGGGTTTGAATCTCCAATAGAAGGAAGAATGAGGGGTCTAGGAGAATCTACACAAGAATCTAAACTATCTATCATAGTGGAATCCATCCTAATGATTTTCATGTAAGGACAACTCTAGGGTTTTTAACTCTAGGTTTTTACACCTAATCAAGAGTTCCAAACACTAGATCCTAAAAGATAGAGCACTTGTCTCTGATACCAATTGAAAGTCCTGAGGATCCTGACCCTAGAGGGGGGGGGGGGAATAGGGTGTGCTACAAATAAGACCAATTTTAAATTCTAAGCATAAACTAGTCACATGTGATGATTAATCAAACAATATGCAGAAGCTAATATAAACAATCACCACAAAAGCATGCACCACAACACAAAGGTTTATAGTGGTTCGGCCTCAATGCCTACGTCCACTACCGGCTTGTGATCCAATCACCCCACCGGATTTCCACTATTTATGCTTTTTACTAGGCTAAGCAATAACCCTTACAATGTTATTTTTCTAGGCTAAACAACAACCTCTCAATGTGCTTTTCTAGGCTAAGCAATAACCTTTACAAAATGCTTTTCTTAGGCTAAGCAATAACCTTTACAAGATGCTTTTCTTAGGCTGAGCAATAACCTTTACAAAATAAGATTTCTCTAAGAAGGTGTCTTCACTAAAGAACACTCTAAGAGATACAATTTAAGCTCAAAGAAATTGCCTCTTAAATAGGCTAATATGAAAGTGTAAAACAACTCACACAAACACTATATGAATGCAAAGATGTATGCTCATGATGTGTGTGTGTGATAACTTCAATCAAATTAAAAAACAAAGCTCAATTAATATATTGCTTAAAGCAATTCAAAGTTTAAGGCTCATAAAAGATTGATTGAAGTTTAATGCAAATCTCATGTATGATAAACAACTTGTTAATGACATAAAAGTCAAAGACTCACAAGTTGTATGAAAAATGACTAACTTAGAACATGTGATGCGTGTGCCATGTTGTTTTCAAAATCAAAAGATTTAACTAAAGTTTAAATGAATGAAAACAACAAATTGGGTTTCAACCAAGACAAGGATTCATGCTTTAAAGGAAATCAAAGACTTTGGCTAAGCATGATTAAGA
Organism: Cinnamomum chago; assembly: GCA_038049695.1. Classification (NCBI taxonomy): domain Eukaryota; kingdom Viridiplantae; phylum Streptophyta; class Magnoliopsida; order Laurales; family Lauraceae; genus Cinnamomum; species Cinnamomum chago. The sequence goes on from CP142458.1 coordinate 40,111,471, forward strand.
AAGTTTTTAAAACAACTTGGATTGAAACCAAGGTGAAGAATCCAATCTTAATTAGATCAAAGGTTAAGAGAAGAATGGATTCATCACATCATAGTTATCATGCACAAAATCATTTACCAAAAACTTAAACAAAGCATGTAAACTATGATTAAGAGAGGTAGAGCTTAATTAGAGATTTAACTTCATTAATCCAAGCTTTAGCTCTCCAAATGACTCTTTAGTCTCTCTTAGTTCATCCCCTTTTCTTTGTCTCAAAGCTCCTCAAAAGAGTCTTCAAAATGTCCAACTTTTGAAAAGGAATGAACTTCAATTTATACTCAAAAAGTTGAGTTCTGCGAGTGCCCGGTCGACCTGGCCTTCACAACGGTCAGAAAGATGACCGTTGGAAGAGCCAACGGCACTCTGCCCTGGTCGACCTGCAGTGTGGCCGGTCGACCGGGTCCTCTGGGCCGGTCGACCGACCACACTGCTGGTCGACCACCTGGGACCAAAATTCCCAATTTTGCATATTTAAAAGTTTTTCTTTAGGGAACTTTTTGGGCCATTAAATTAAGCTTGAATACATGTTTTAAATCATTCTAAGGGGGGTTAAAAAACATGAAACATAAAAAGCCAACAAGATTCGAAACTTTAAAACCAAAGGCTTGCTTGATTTCTAAAAACTCTTTTCACATATAAATGCATACAAAAATGATTCTGAAAATGACAAATGTATGCAATGCACAAACCTAAATCCTCAATTTGATTTCTCAAAAGTAATGCACAAAGAATTAGGTTTTTAAAAGAGTTTGGATTCTAAAACAAATGCATCCAAGTTTAAAAACAAAGCATGCATAAATCATTAATTCTACAAGTCTAAAATCCAATGCATGTATAAAACCAGATTTCAAGATTTTCTAAAACAATGCATGAGTGTAAATTCAAATGATGTGAATATGTTAATGCATCCATCAAATTGCATATACAAAATCCCTAACCGTTTGACCCGACTTTAACGCTCCGAAAGAAAATCAAGCCTCTCAGCGGTGAAAACCACCGGGACCACAACATCCAAATCGGAGCTAATGGATCATCTCAAAATGACTCCAATAGGCTCCCTGACAAATCTCAGGTTTATCGAACATTGGTTGACCGCACATCAAAGCGCGGCATCCTCCTCGTGGCGAAATCAAACGAAGCAGTAACGGGACCCCAAACAGCTTCAAAACTCAAACAGAAGCCCATGGTTGGTCTTATCTATTGCTCAGGAGGTTTCACCTCAAATTTTAGGTCATTCCGACATCGTTTGACCTAGTTTCGATTCTTGACGGAAAATCGGCTACAAAGTCTTCGACTTTTCCAAAAAATAGGAAACTTTGTGCTCTTATTTGCATGGCTTCTCATCAGGTTTTCTTCAGGAGAATTGAGCCAGTAAATGAAGAGAAATGTCAGGAAAAATCCAGGAGAAAACGACGGCGAAAAATACCAAAGAACGGCCGAGGAACGATGACCAAAAGGGGACCAATCCCCTGGCGACCCCCGCACCCATGGTCGCCGTCGACCCTGGAAGTCCGGGTCGCCGGATTTCCATTGGAAGGCCCGTTTTCCGTCATTTTTCGCGTTTCGGGAGTTCCAGCCCCTGTGATTTCCTGAAAATCTGATTTTCGATGCTCGTAAACGACTGATCTTCGTCAACATCATTGATCTGCCGTCAAAAGCATGAAATCATCATTGATCACTCTGAGATCGCCAACCAGCTGACCAAGAAAGTGCATTTTCTGTCCGACCGATCGAGAAATCGACAAGACAGATGTCACCGGCCCGCTGGTATCAACCAATGTCTGAATTTGCATGATCATCCGACATCGATCAACATGAAGATCCATCGTCGATCATCGCAAGAAGAATTCCAAAAGACCCCAAGAAACGGGAGTTACAAGTCAAAGGCATCATGGCATTAAAGCCATGAAACTCCTTTCATTATGGAGATTAAAGGCGATTAAATGCCCATTATCTCCACCGGCCAATCAGAAGCCAAGAAAAAGGAGTTACAAAATAAAGGAATAAAAACTTGTAACTCCTCCTATTATGTGGCTCTAAATGCATTAAAGCCCATAAAATTACCTAAAGGCTACCAAAATGCCTATAAAATGAGGTGATTCCAAGAAGAAAAAAACCCCAAATCCCGGAATCTCGAACTCAATATCTAGAAATCCATCCAGAAGCCCTGCTACTCTGAAGAAACTCTATTGCAACAAACACAAAAAGGTGATTGAAGTCCCTTGGGGGGCACTCCCCCCTAAGAAAAAAACCTTCTCTTCTCCTATTCAACATGGCCAAGACGCGGCTCTTCGGCCCGTCTCTTCATTTTTTATTGGGTATAGGACCTTCCCTTGGTCCTTATCCTCTAAAAAACCGAAGTCCAAGCCAAGCCAACAAATCAAATCATCAAGCGTTCTCATCTGAAGGACGATGGTGAAGTCCATACATGACTTGCGACCGTCGATCTGAACTGGTCCCCACGATCTCCTAAGAAGTCAGATTCCTTTTCTCACTTTTCTGTTGTACTTTGTATTTTCTTTAAGAGACAAAAAAATTCACATTTATTGTCTTTCTTCATTGATGAGATTTGTAAATCATATATGTGCAATGGAAAGTCAGAAAAAGGTTGATTTCCTTTCTACTTGCGAAGGTGGATCTCCGGATCACCATTTCTAATTTCCAAGTACAATAGAAAGTCCGGCATACCCGTACAAAATATAGATGCCCGCCTTTCTCCCCCCTTTCTTCCCTCCATTCGGATCCTCTCGGTGACCTCGGAGACGGATGGGAGAGGAGAGGAAGGAAAATTCTGGGTCCATCAAGCTGGCACACCCGGTGGGACCAGTTCATTAGAGAACGTAGTGCTTGAATTGTTAGGCTCCTTTCTAGTTGGCGGCCTATGTTGGATCTTGCATCCAAAAAAAAAAAAACATGAGATGGGATTTTTGGAAAAGTTCTACCTTTGAACATATTTCCATTCTTTCTCATTTCAAAAAAAAAAAAAGGGAAAAAAATCTGATTTCTCTTTTTTTTGGATTCAATTTTGAGAAACTTTGATCCTTTCCTCTCTGAACTTGATAGCTCACAGAAATGTTCACAACTACTGTTCTTATCGGGGAATGAGCCATCTTTTCTCTTTAATTAGTCCGATAGGGATTTCCAAAAAATCTTTAAAAAAAAACTCCTTAAAAAATCTCTTTTCTTTGGAATCAAATTTGATAAAGTTTGGTCCCCTCCTTTTTGGATTTAGCACTCGCAGAAATGTTTGAGCCCTTATTCGGATTGGAACACCGTTCGTTCTTTTTGATGAATCCAAAAAAAAGAAAAAATTAAAATATTTTTTTCAAAACCCACTAAGGTTGCACCAATTGCGTTCTTTGACCAAAGTGGATCTAAGAAACGCCTTGTCCAGAGTGTGGAGACAGCTAGACTGTTTGAGGCAAGGTTCCTCCAAATGGGTTCATTAAGTAATCCTACCCTTACCTGGGGGCTGATCTATCTACTAAGGTTTCATAAGACCGAATTGAAAACCTTTGTGTTTCTTTTAAAAAAAAAAACAAAAAAAAATTCTAAAAAAAAAAAAACAATCATCATCTTTCGGTTTACATTTGAAAAATCTTGGTTCCTTCCCATTCGGATAAAAGCTTGCGGAAGTCGCTTGTAGCTTGCGTTCGGATTGGAACACCATTTGCTCTCTTTTATGAATCCAATTTTGACCTTTCAAAAAATCCCATCTCGTGTCTATTCCAAAGATGCGATTTGCAACATTTGTGCCTAGTAGTGCTGGTACGCCCTTCCGGGTCTACTGTATTCACGACCGACACATTTGTTTCTCCAACCTTATATCATCTTACCTCGAGTGAGCCTCGCTTTTCGCTAATTTGAATTAAGGTCTACAATTACTTCTAGCAGTCACTGGAACGCTCGCTCTGAGCCTCCTGTACTTGCAGTTAGAACAATTGTATCCTCTATGGATTTTTTGCCTTCTTCACCTCGCTTGGACAGGGCCATGTTCCCCTGAGCGATTTGAAAAGATAGAACCATAGTTCTTTCCCATTTATGATCACTATATTCTTGTGATTACTAATGGATGTGGTCTTGTTTCAAAAGTTTTCCAAAACTTACAATGGCAGCTTCATTAACCATCACTTTCAATGAGAACAAGTACCAGCTCATGCTCTAAGAGAAGCAGAACAAGCGCACTCATAAGCGCCCTGCTAGCTGTCGAAGCGTGACCTCCCTCGGCAAATCTCAGGATACCGAGTCGACCTCTACTCCCCAGACCATCATCTTTGGGTCGTTGGGACTGTTCCCACTCCCCGTAGAAGAAACCGCACCTGCCAAGAAGCAGAAGATCGCTCCGTAACGTGTCACTTCCATGACACCAAGGGCGAACGTGAAGAAGCCTGAAGCCTGTGGTAACCCCACGAAGCCTCAACCCGCAGAGAACCAGGTCTACCCTAAGACTTGGTCCGCAAGACGTTCGCCAAAACAAAGGAGGTCCCGACCATCTGCAAGGCCAGCATACTTGGCCCCTTTAAAAGAAAACCGGTTCTATCCTCTTGCATACATGAAGGAGGAGAAACCAGCCCTTGCCTGACAAAGAAGGCAACCCATCATGAGTCGGCTTGCTCTTACAAGTCAAAAACTAAATCATACATCACCAGGCCTCTACAAGAAACTGCCAAGGCCTGCACTCCTGCAGTTCGACCCTTTATCTTAACAGGGGTTGAACTCGCAAAATTCAAAACTTCGCTACGACAGTCGAAGGATCGAGTCCAAATCCTGTCTATGCCTAGCTTCAAAGAAGACAGGCTCGGCTGCTGCGCTCGAGGGAGTATATCCTTCATTGCTAAAGCCCAGCCAGAGCTGACAGAAGCTCAAATTGCACGTCACATACATCGCCGCATGTCGTATCGACAAAAGAGACTAGAGAAGCAAAGGCCCAGCATCCTATTCTCCAAGTCTCCCAAAAATGGGTCGAAAAAGAAAGACCAAATCAAGTTGTTGATGTCCATATGATTGGCAAAGCCAGAAGACGTCAGAAGTCAGCAACTAAAATTCATGTCCGACGACCGGTGACTCGCAGTGTCTCTCGAACACGAAGATGCCTGGAAGAATCTTTTGCTCCTTCAAGCTAAGGACAACGGAGTAATCCTTCCTCAAGCTCTTCAAGAGTGAGCCCCAGCTCAGTCACTAGGACAATCTCCTCATTCGAATCACGGAGGATGAACATCTTGGCTACAAACTTTGAGCAACCTCACAATCCACCTCCTGATGAAACGACCACACGCATCCAGCAATTGGGGCAAGGTTAGTGGAGGATTGAGGCTCTAATGGAAAATCTTCTTCTCACTTTTCACCGTCAAGAAAACAACCAATCTCCTCCAGATAACGAATAAAATGCAGAAAATAGTGAGTCACGTGCCCTTACCAAAAGGACGTTGACAATATCCTCACCAAAGCAAAAGAAGAGGATACACTGAAGGAGCATGGGATCAAGCCACCGTATCCCTTATGGATGGACTCGGTCCCGTTCCCTGCAAAATTCAAGCAATCTACTCTCCAAACATATACGGGGAAAGGTTCAGTCAGACAACACATCATTCATTTCAAAATCCTGACAGGAGCTATCGCGGATCAAGATGCCCTCAAGATCCGTCTCTTTGCAAATACCCTAAAAGGTACGACCTTCGATTGGTACTCCACTTTGCCGGCGGACTCCATCCAAAATTGGGCTATGCTAGAGACACACTTCTTGACCCACTTCAAAGCTGAGGATCAACCTGTTACTATGGCACAGCTCTGCAGCCTAAAACAGGGAGAGAATGAGTCAACTTACGACTTCATTCATAAGTGGAAGGCGATGGTATACAAGTGCTCAGATGTGTTGCCACAAGCATCACTCGTCGACATCTGCCGTAACAACATGAGAACAAGAATCCGCTCCATGATTATCGACAACAAATCAAAGAACCTGGGAGACCTCCTAGAAGCAGCTATGGAGGCTGAAATGGGGATCAAAGAGCTCAACAGTCAGCACTCATCAAAGAAATAGCCGGCTACCATTACGACCTCAAAGCCAAAGAAAAAAGTGGTTCTTAATGTGCAAACCATGTCAACTTCTCAGCAACCAAAGAAAGCTGAAAATAAAGCTGCAGGTAAGAAACCTGAACTCTCTGATGCCTTCAGAGAACGAGTAGAGAAAAAATACACGTTTGATGAAGATGTCGAAATCTTCGAGGCTCTCGTAGCAAATGGTAAACTCACCCTGCCTAAGCCCAAAAGATCGTGAGATGTTGGCAAAACCAATGATCCTCGGTATTGTCCATACTATCAGATGATCTCGCATCCTCAAAACCAATGTTTCGTTGTGAGAGAGAAGATCAACGAGATGTGGATAAACATAATCATCACCTTTGACAAAAACTATGGGCCTGCCCCCGTCAGCATGGTGTCGTATGGACAAACTTCAAAATCACCAAAGGAGAAGACCACCACTTCCTTTAAGGTGATAAAAATGACCCAAATGTCCCAAGAGTTGGTTCCTTACTCAACATCAGACGGACAACCTAAATGGGTACATCCCTATCTCCTAGAAGATGAAAATTGGGAGATCGTCAAAACAAAGCCTACCGCTCGACAGCAAAAGCAAGCCAAGAGACAACTTCGCAAGCTCAAGCAGCAGGAGAAAGCTCAGTCAAAGCAAGAAGTCCTTGAAAAGGCAGAGACCTCTTCCACTGCTTCGCTGGGGGCAACGGCAAAACCCAAGGCTTTAAAGGTGGAAAGAAAACTCACCCTTGGTGATTTCGTGCCACCTCAATTCAGAAATGAAACTACGCAGGGGGCATCATACTCTTGGAATTCAATAATTGGATTCTCCATGGATGGATACGAGTCCAGTGACACCGATGGGTGGGAGGAATCCCTTGAAATAGGAGAATATCTCTCCGATGAAGAATGGGTTCCCGAATCTCACCTTATGCCGGTAATCTGGTATAATTCGTATCAGCAACAAGGATCTTGGTCTGATGATGAAGGAGACCAAGAGCCCGTTCAAGAAAATCCTGTTGACTCAGCACCCTTCAACGCCCCAGCGGAACTCAATCATTTTGAACCACAAGGGGCAGACGAAGAAGAAGATTAGGCTCCCATGCCTGATCTTGAAGAGCATGCAAGAATCTTGCAGCGCCTTGCCTTAGAACAAGAGCAAGATCTTCGCAATCAAAATTCAAAACCGGAAGTCCTTGGAAATCAACAGGTACCTCCTACTTCAACTCCTGAAAATGGAGAAAACTGCTGGATAGAAGACCCTCTCACATCCGATGATGAGTCCTACTCCTAACAGTCCACTCTGGAGGGATCTCCTATCAGGGCAACTTGCAATGCGATAGCTCAGGATGATAGTGCCTCTAAAGCGTCATCTACCGAAGACACATACTCTCCGACTACACCTAATAGTATATCTTCCAGAGCTACATTTTCTTGGGTGACTTCCACTGAGATAACATCTTCTCAGCCTTCGTCCCCTGAAACTGTGATGTCGCAACTCACAGCTCTTCCGACCGATCATCCTTAAGACACTTCAGCCGATGGAGACCTGGTCAGTTGGTCCCAGATACCCGACCTCATAGGAGATGTCTGGACCGACAAATTACTTAATGAAGGAGAAAAGTTGCTGGATGTTGTTCAAGACTTGTTCCCGAAAAATGCTCCATGTAACGCAATCACTGAGGATGACGACTCTGCTGCAGACACATCTTCAGTAAATGGGAAGGATCAACCCTTGGATCTCAAGGACGATCTTCCAAATGAAGACCCTTCTCAAGAAGCTCTTGAAGTTGGTAGAGGTACCCGCTCTGGCCGGGATTACCACAAAAACTACAACCAACCTTCTTCTTCTTATGTAAATCCTTCGGGAACACAAAATGTAAACACCCCTAGTGGCAACAATAATGAACACGCAGGCCTGAAGGAGGCTTTCAAGTACGACTTGAGTGAGCACTTCAAACACATACCTGCACGACTGCACATCCTTGTTTTATTGCGAATGTCTCCACACACTCGTGATAATCTCATTTCAGAACTGCCAAGGCTAAATGCGGATGTCGACAAACATGCCCCACAAGTCCTATAAATTGAAATGGACTATAGGGTCAAAAAATCAAATACTTCCTCAAAGGGAGAAAAGAAGAAAACTGAGGGATCAGGCATTGAATGCCTCTCAGTTCAGAAAGTAACAAATGCAACCATCGCCTTCGGTAAGGATGACCTCCTGCTAGGTGAGACAAAGCACAACCGACCCTTGTACTTCATAGGGTACATCAAAGAAATGCTGATACACAGAGTCCAGATCAACCCAGGTTCGGTACTCAACCCCATCTCTACTTCGGTACTTGAAGAGTTGGGCATCCCACCTAGCAAGCTGAGTCACACATCTGTATCCATCTTTGGGTACGATGGGAGCGCTCAAAGGCCTATCGGAAAAATCAGGTTTAAGTTGCAAATCGGTGATCTTATCTCCGAAATCACTGTGTATGCAATAAGAACCCCTTCATGTTACAACATCCTTCTTGGATGCCCCTAGATACACGAGAATGGTGTCGTCCCTTCAACTCTACATCAATGCATCAAGTTTGTTGGCAACGACGGCTCAATACATCGAGTGTTTGTAGACAAAAAGCCCTTCAAAGGTAAAGAAGTCTATTTTGCAGATGCTCAAATGTACAAAGATGAAAAAAAAGAAATGGAGGAAGAAACAGCGCCTTTCGCTGAAAATCTCCAGAAAGAGAAAGGCAAGGCTCATCAACGATCATCGGAAGAAAACAAACCTTCCAGTAGATCTGAAGAGAGAGATCCATCTCCCTTCGTTGTCTTTCTAAAATCTTCAAAGCCCTTGGTCATAACAACCAGAGCCAAAGAAGACAAAGCAAAAGTCTGGGGGCAAGTTTGTCCTCTCCTTCGTGTCTATCATACAAGATACGGATTCAGAGTCAGAGCCAGAAGACGACATATCGTCAAGCCAAGCTGACACTCAACAAGTTCAGCCTGCTCTACCTCTAATAGAGATGCCTGTTGACGTAGAAGATCCTACGTTTGCTTCCTTCGTTGTTCCGGCAACCTCAGCAGAAGAGAAGTCAATCTTCTTTCACAGATCAGAAGCTTCTTCTTCAAACTCCTTGCTTGAACCTTTCCAAAACGAATGTATGCCTCAACTATTTCTATATAGTCCTATGGCACAAGCTATTATGAAGAAAATGGGTTATGACACTCAAAACCTAGTCAGTCTGGGACAAGGTCGCGGTATTCTCACACCATTGGAGCCCGCCTTAACCAAAAGTCAACTGGAAGATTGGAGACTCTACGGTCATATGGAAAAATCTTCACATGGGTTTGGGTATGATCCCGACGCTCCCATAAGACAGTTGACACAAATGCTAAGGAGTCGATTTGCCGACCAAGCCTCAACATCTCATGCCCTTGAAGACACCGATCTCCCTGGATATCTCTTTGAAGAGTCACCCGTCAAGGACCCAAGAAGCTCTACAGATCGGTATTATTTCTCCGATGATTAAAAGGAATTGTCCGGTGATAAAGACATGTGGTATTCTGACTCAGAAGAACCGTCGTCTCCAAAAGAAGTACCTTACTTCGACCCAATTTCAACAGGCGATTGTGATCACCTCATAGCAAGCCTTGAGAAGATCACTCATCCTGAATACCCATGGCCAGAAACAAAGCCTTGGTCCGAAAATGCCCTTGAAACTCTAGAAGGTTTCGTTGAGTTGGAAGCCTCGGAAAATATTGTGGAGGAACTACCTTTGAACCTTCCAACAGAAGATCATGTTCAAAAGATAGACTTGGGAACACCAGATAATCCACGTCCTGTATTCATAAGCAAGAATATAAAGGATGATGAGTTACCCGAGTATATCTCTTTTCTTCGTGAGTTCGTTGATTGTTTTGCATGGTCTTATGTTGAAATGCTTGGCTTAGACCCCAAAATAGCAGTCCACAAACTCAATCTCCAAAAAGATATCAAGCCTGTTAAACAAGGCCAAAGAAGATTCTGTCCTGATGTGATGGACAAAATTGAACAAGAAGTTTAAAAACTCAAAAGCGTCGGCTTCATCCGTAAGGAACAACATCTTGAATGGTTGGCCAACATCGTCCCCGTGACAAAGAAAAATGGGCAGATCAGGGTCTGTATTGATTATAGAGGCCTAAATGGCGCTTACCCCAAAGATGAATTCCCGCTCCCCATACCAGAGGTGATGAATGACAACACCTGTGCGTTTGAGTGAATGACATTCATGGATGGATTCTCTAGCTACAATCAGATAAAGATGCATCCTGAAGACGAAAAACACACATCATTTCGGACCCCATTTGGCGTGTATTGCTACACGGTCATGCCATTTGGTCTGAAAAATGCTGGTGCCACATATCAGAGGGCTATGATGAAGATATTTCAGGATATGCAGCACAAGACGATCGAATGTTATGTTGATGACCTCGCTGTCAAAAGCAAAAGAAAAGAAGACCATCTGAAAGATCTTCGAGAAGTCTTCCTCCAACTTCGCAAACAGAAACTCCGGATGAATCCACTAAAATGCTTCTTCGGTGTCTCATCGGGTAAGTTTCTTGGATTCATAGTTCGGAAAGGCGGGATAGAACTTGATGTTGGAATATAGGTTGGCCTTCCAAATTGGTTTCAAAACTTTTGACCCACTTGATGCAGGGATCATCTATCTAGAAGGCAACAAAAACAATCCAGGATGCATTCCCTCAAACTCATAAACCATGTACAGCACAGCAATATATCCTATCTAAAAGATAGAAAACAACACCTAAACGTGCAACCACGAAATCCACAACATACAAGGATGTAGATATACCTTTGGAGCTTAATTGTGCTCTAATGGAGAATTTGAATTCTTTCTTTGATGATGAACTCCTTCACTAACCAAATCTGAATCTCCAACACCTTTTGATCTTCCACGCTATGACCCGTATTAGATCTCTTTTCTCAAGAAGATGGTGGAATCTCCAAGAGAAAACTCAACTAGTAACTCTAAGGAACTAGAGGAGAAAGATAAGAGAACTTAGAGAGGAAGAGAACTTATGCAACACTTGTACAATGGGGCTGGAATGGCTCTCACTATTATGGACGTCCAAGAGGGGTTTGTTCCTCTTTATATAGCCCTCCATTCCACCTCTTTTCCTATTTGAAATAGAAGTTTAACTCCCATTACAAAATAGTAAACTTCTCCCTTGCTATTTGCCATAGAAGTCTCACTTCCACAATAATTAGTAGCTTTCTCCTTTCTAATTAAAATAGAAGTCCTACTTCCATTAATAATTAGTAGCTTACCATTACCACTATTAGAAGTCTCACTTCAAATAGAAATAGTAACCTTCCTTTTAGAGTTCAAGTAGAATTAGTATCTTTCTAATAACATGGGCTAGCGTGGGGACCACTAGGGATTCCTTAGAAAGCTGTATTCAACTGGGACACGCGACCCCACATCTCATGTGCAATCCGGGCCCACAGTTAATTGCAAATAACTCCACTATATAAATGTAATTGCACTCCAGTCTTAGGAATAAATTACAATAAAGACCCTAAACTTCCTCAGTACCACAAGTAGGCCCCTCCATCTATATCCATGGATCAATTGGACCTGTCCACCAAAGTAGATCCATATCTTATTATCCTTGAGCCTCAATTAATTATAGTGATCATTTGGTACCGATCCAATTAACTCTTAATTGGAATGGGTGCGCACTTACCAATGATAAATTCATTAATTGGCACAAGGGGATATTAAAGATAGATTCCATCTTGACCATTGAATGTTCCCATAGCTCTACTACCACATACCCAAATCACCGAGGTGTTGACCTACAATTGGCCTCACTCATTGTTGACTCAAAGCAAATCCATAGATAGAAACTTGAGTTCATTAATGTCTCGGGATTATGAGCCTATTGCTAGGGAATTATGAGAGCATACCTTATAGTAAAGACAGTGTATATAAGGTGTTTTTCATGGTCCTTCAATACATCCAATGTACCAGCACCATGATCAAGAATCTTACATTCTGATGATCGAGACAAATCACACTATCTCATAGTGATTAAAGTGCTGCAACCTTGTCAGATGAGATGCCCAATCTCATCACTGGCTGTGAAGATATTTAAGTATAAGATTTGCAATACATGTCTCATGTATGTAGATCTCATCCATACACATGTATTACATCTAGCATACTTGTGGACTCCGGTTCATCTCATGAACCATTATGTCATTCGTATTGGTTATGTGCAAGTATATAATTAAACACCATTCATCTCATGAAAGGAAAGCATGATTGTATTGATAAATAAAGAAATGAATCAATTTACTACATCATACACTTGGTATTGAGATCATAAAACAAACACTTGACCCCATCAAAGTCAAGGCTATCCTAGAAATGCCATCTCCAAGAACCCTAAGACAACTAAAAGGGCTTCAAGGGAGGTTGGCATACATCAGACGGTTTATCTCCAATCTTTCGGGGAAATGCCGTCCTTTTTCCCGCCTAATGAAGAAAGGTGTGAACTTTGTTTGGGATATTGAATGTGAAGCAGCATTTCAAAATATCAAGACATACCTAACTAAAACTCCAGTGCTAGCTGCCCCTACCACTAGAAAACCATTCATCTTGTACACAAGAGCTCTCGACCATTCATTGGGTGCCCTGCTCGCACAAGAGAATGACGAAGGAAAAGAAGCTACTCTATACTACCTCAGCCGTATGGTGGTAGGCGCGGAGCATCGCTATTCTCCAGTCGAGAAAGAATGCCTTGCAGTGTTGTTCGCCGTACAAAAGTTGCGTCACTATCTGTTGTCCAACACGATACACCTGATTTCGAGGATCAACCTCTTAAAGGTCCTTATCACAAAAAAAGTTCTCTCAATGCCCGACTGGAAAAATGGTCCATCCTCCTATCACAATTTGATATCAGGTATGTATCCCAAAAGGCAATCAAAGGCCAACCTCTAGCGGACTTTCTTGCAGAGCATCCATTGCCTAAGAATTTCCCACTCAGAGATGATCTCCCAGACGAACCTGTCTACAACGTGGAGACCTTCTTACCAAATGCCTCCTGGGACATGTACTTTGACAGTGCAACCAGGACAAATAAAAAAAGAAAGCTAATCTCGGGAGTTAGCATCCTCTTTGTTAGCCCCGATAAGCACATGATTCCACATGCTTTCTCCCTACTGGAACCATGCTCAAATAATGCATCTCAATATCAAGCTCTTATCGTAGGACTGGAACTAGCCCTCGAATCCGGCATCACCATGTTGGAAGTCTTTGGAGACTCTCAACTGATCGTCAACCAGATGAATCAAAAATTTGAAGTCAGGAAGCCTGATCTGTTGCCTTACTACAACAAGGCACAATCACTTCGCCAAAGGTTTGACATCTATCACATCACCCACATCCTCAGAGGTGAGAACATCCGTGTAGATGCCCTGGCCGGACTTGCCGCATCCATGGCGATCCAGGAAAGGGAAAACATGCAAATTACAGTGTGTCTAAGAAGGATTCTCCCTCCTCTTAACACACACCAAGCAGTTGTTGAATGCCACCAATTGGTCCGAAGTCGGATCTTCGTCCTCAAACCTCCGATCGGTGACTGGAGAGATCCGTTCATTGATTACACCATGTTCGGAATCCTCCCTGAAGATCCAAAAGAATGGGTAAGCGTTCAAAGACGAGCCCCAAACTTTCATTTGGATATACCTTCAAAAATGCTTTACAGAAAATCCTTCGATGGAGTACTTCTACGCTGCTTATCACAACAAGAGGCCGAGGAAACGCTCAAACAAGTTCATGCTGGTCTTTGTGGAGCTCATCAGGCTGGTCTCAAGCTCTACAATCAGATAAAAAGGTTAGGTTATTATTGGCCTACCGTGGTAGTTGACGACATGCGATTTGCTAAACGCTGCCACCAATTCCAAGTTCATGGAGACTATGTTCATATGCCTCCAGAATGGCTACATCCTACAACGATCTCATGGCCTTTAGAAGCCTGGGGTATGGACATCATAGGACCTATCTCTCCCCGGTCAAGCAAAGGCCATCGCTTCATCTTCGCCGCTACAGATTATTTCTCCAAGTGGTCAGCAGAATTTGCGCTCGGTGAAATGAAGACCTCATCGGTCCTTCAATTCTTGCGCATCAACATTATTTGTCGCTTCGGCATAACTAAAAGATTCGTCCATGATAACGGACCACAATTCCAGGATCACCGATTCTACAGGTTTTGCAACAAATACAAAATCCAAAGTTATCCTTCGACTCCGTACAATCCGGCAGCAAACGGACTAGCAGAAACCTTCAACAAGACACTCTGCAAAATCCTCAAGAAAATGATCTCTAGTCACAAAAGAGATTGGGGAGACAAACTACTTGAAGCTTTGTGGCCTTATCGAACCACCGTTTGAGGACCAACCCATAGCACACCATTCTCTTTGGTCTATGGATGCGAAGCTGTTGTCCCTTTAGATGTACAAATTCCTTCCTTAAGGGTATCTTTACAAAATGACATGACGCAGGAAAGCAATGTTAAACTGAGACTCCAAGAACTAGACAATCTCGACGAAAGATGGCTCGAAGCCTTACAAAGCATTGAGCTGTACCAAGCACGCATGGCAGGATCTTTCAACAAAAGGGTCAGGCAACGCGCCTACAAAAAGGGCAACTTGGTTCTTACAGTGAAAAGGCCAATGGATTTTGCTCACAAATCCAAAGGCAAACTCGAGCCAAAATGGGAGGGGCCCTTCGTCATCAACAAAGTCTTCTCTAACGGCGCATACGCACTCTAAACATAAAGGGCGACAGATGTATGCTGCCCATCAACGACAAGTTCTTGAAGCAGTACTACTCTTGAAGACTTCCGCCATCGGGTCAGAGCAGTGCCTGCGTGGCCAAAGCCTATTCTCAGGTACTCGCTCATCAAACCCGCCTTTTTTAGATTTTTTATTTTATGTTGAGATCTCTAAAAATTCTTGCTTTCATAGTTATAAAAAAAAAAATCCAAAAACCCAAGTTTAGGAGCCTCTTCCCGGACTAGATCAAATTTTCGATCCTTGAACCCAAAATTCATGGTTTGAAACAAAATCAGGATTTAGGGATTTTCACCCTAATCCACCCTGTCTTTTACCACCAAAATGGTTTTAGACCAAAATTTACGACCCTCGTGTCCTTAAACAAAAATGGTTTTTCAAGAAAAAAAAAACCGCGGGGAAGCGACGCTTAGTCGATACTCGCAAAACCCAAAATTGGAAGGATGCGAACCCCATTCGATACTTCCAAAATTTCAAAATTGCAAGGAAGCGACACTTTGTCGATACTTGTAAAACTTCAAACAAATCATGGAGACGCAACATTCCAGTTGATATCCACAAACCCAAAATTCAAACGAAAAACCGAGGTCCAAAAAAAAACAGAGACCTCAAATTTCAAAAATCATGGGGAAGTGACATTCCATCGACACCCATAAAACCAAAATTTTTTGATAAAAAAAGCAAGGAAATGACGCTTAGTCGATACTTGCACCCAAATTCGCGAGGATGCGACATTCCTTTGATACTCGCAACCGAATGAGCAAGGAAGCGACATTCCATCGATACTTGCAATACCATTCAGCAGGGAGGCGACTTTTAGTCGATACTTGCATTTTTTAAAACCAAAACTCGGCTATAAATGCCACAAAAATTGCTATAAACGCCAAAAACCCGGCTCTCACGCCAAAAATCTACTATAAACGCTACAAAAAATCGGCTCTCATGCCAAAAATCGGCTATAAACGCCACAAAATTTAGGCTTCCTGGCCAAAAAGCAAACCGGCTTCCATACCAAAAATAAATTTCGGCTTCCATGCCAAAAAGCAAACCGGCTTCCATGCCAAAAACAAATTTTGGCTTCCATGCCAAAAACAAACTTCGGCTTCTATGCCAACAAAAAACAAATCCCGACTATTAATGCCACAAACAAAAATTTTGGCTCCCACGCCACAAACAAAAATTTTAGCTCTCATGCTACAAACAGAACCGGCTTCCATGCCATCCCAAATTTTGGCTTTCATGCCATTTCAAAAAAAACTTTGGCCCCTACGCCACAAAATTCGGCTTTCATGCCATCCCAAATTTTGGTTTTCATGCCATTTCAGAATTTCGGCTTTCATGCCATTTCAAAATTTCGGCTTTCATGCCATCTCAAAATTCGGCTTTCAAACCAAAACAACCATTTGATAAAAGGTTTTTCACAAAATGATAAACTTTTGATCAAATTTCCAAACAATATTCCCATTTAACTATTGCTTGGATTTATCACAAAAGAATTTGAGTGAAAGAGGGAATACAAAAAGAGAAGTGCTAAAAAAATGTGTACAAGCACTACAAAAGAAAGAGTACCAAAAAATATGAGTATATATACACGGGTACCAAAGAAAAAAAAATAGAAGAAGAAAAAAGTTTGTTACAAAAGTCAGGAGCTCAGTCTCACATGGTCTTCAACCAAAGACTTAACTCCTCAAGCAGACTCTTGGCCTTAGCCTCTAAAGCTTCCAGGCCACGCTACTTCAAGAACTTCCCGTAGAATGCAGCTGAACGCCCCGATCCGTCTGCAGCAC
The DNA here is from genome assembly GCA_038049695.1 of Cinnamomum chago. Taxonomy (NCBI): domain Eukaryota; kingdom Viridiplantae; phylum Streptophyta; class Magnoliopsida; order Laurales; family Lauraceae; genus Cinnamomum; species Cinnamomum chago. The sequence goes on from CP142458.1 coordinate 40,128,184, forward strand.
GGGGAAGCTCTTCCCAAAGAATCTCCATTGCTCATACTTTTGAGTCTTCCTCCGGAGATTGCTTTCAGTCTCCTCGACTTGGCGAATCAGAGTCCCTTCTCTGGCACGAGCTTCCACAATGGTAGCCCATTTTGCAGCAGCTTGTTCCTCCAATAGCTCAAGACGCTGCTTGGTCTCAACGACCTCTCTATCAACACGGCGCAGGTCCTTTGTCAGCCCGATGATAGCCAACTCGATAACGTTCCTCTCCCGAACGAATTGCTTCCGAGTCCGCGAGATCTCGTTCAGCTCAGACTTAACCTCGCCAGAAGGCTTCAAAAACATCTCATTGAAGAAGTCACCACTTGGGAAGCTCTTGGTTTCATTCCACTTGCTCCCTAAAGCTATGACTTCATCAACGAAAGCCTTCGCATCTGCAATGTCCAGGCCGACTTCTTCGCTATCAGTAAGGATGTCCTATACATGTTTAACCATGCCAAAGCTAGTTTCCAAATGGCCAGAAGAAAGAGTTTCGATCCATGAGCTCAAAACGCTCTTCAACACTTTCTTCGCATATTCAAGAGATGGCCCCGACGAAGGCCCGCCCCTCTCCATTAGTCGACTGCCCGTGTCATGCCTTGCTGGAGGAGTGATCATTAAGCTCTTTCTAACCAGAGACACTGGCGAAGGAATCTGCTCTGCTGCATTAAAACTAGAAGAAGAAGTCCCTGCTTCTGATTCAACTACAGGCATCCCCTGCTTTGGCATTGAGAAAGACGGAGGAACTTCTTCTGTTATCTCACAATCGGCCAGCAAAACAAAAAAAGAGGTATGAATATGATCCTGTTAAAGATTTTCATCATCATTAGGATTATTACTATAAATACCTTCTTTGACGATTGGCGGAATACTTTTTGCCTCCATGAGTTCATCCAAAGTGTCGTCAAAGGCCGCATCCATGGATGGCTCGAAATCTTCAGAATCCTGTGGCAAGTCAGCTAACAAGAAAACAAGCAACATGTTAGCATACGACAACACAGACAAGAAAAAACAAAAAGAAAAAGAAAATACAAAGAAGTCATACCAGGTGAAGATTCTGGAATCACTCCAAGATCCCTCGGTTCTTCTTCAGATGCTGCAATAGGATCCATCACTGCCTCATCGACTGGAACCTCAAGCATCATCAAGTCCTCATCTTCCACTGAAAAAGGGAGAGAAGGCTAATCAAAACAAGAAAATCTCAAAGAAAGAAATGGAAAGAGAAAAGAAGAGGAATCATACCTTCATCAACTGTTTCTTCCTCTCGGCTCCTCTTTTTCGGAGGCTCATCAGCATCCCCTGACATCTCTTCAGCGGTGGCGAGAGAGACTTCTGGATCAGGAGAGTCATCGTGTCGTCTCTCATTATGGCGTTGTCCTCTCGTCCTCTTGCTTCTATGGGTTGGTTTACTTGAAGTACCCGTCCCACTGTCGAAGTCAGGAGCTTTGCTTGACTCCTCACCGGATTGTCTACTCTTTCCAGTGGACTCCATGGAAGTCTTCTTCAATTCCGCTTACATCCAAGCATCGATCTCGACTTCCTCCTCTTCGAGCTGATCCAAGACCTCACTAGGTATCTCTTGTACAGCTCCTGGTCTGATGATGTCTTGCTCATTGAGAAAGTCGATCTTGTGCTTCTCTCCGGAAAAGAAAGCCAGAACTTCCTCTCGCCGGACTCCATCTGATCTTCCAAGACCCTTCCCAGGAGATTGCTTGACATCAAGCTCCTTCTTGGAAAGCCCCCGGTACACTGAAAAGCTTTCCGCAAACCATTTTGTGAAGCCAGCAGTCCGAAAAGTGGGCAACTCAGGATAGGAAATCATGGCGGTTGTGTCTTCCGCATTGTAAAAGGCCCATGCATTCCTCCCATCCTGCAAACCTCTAAAACGCTTCACCATGCTCGAAGGCGCTCCAACAACGCCTTGAGAAAAGCCCAACTGCAGTGCGAAACGCGAGGGAACATACGACTGAATGTCAACAAAAAGATGTCTCTGGTACACCATCGTACCAACACGTATGTTAAAAAGCCACCCCTTTTCTACATTGGTCAAGGAGTAGTGTCTTCCCGACCTTGCCCTGGTGGAATCACGAGAGGCTCCAAAATCAAAAGCCTTCTTCCGTAAACCTGGAGAAAGCTTCATTGAAGATTTCTCAATCTCAACGTCCCTGAATTATCAGATCCTCAAACGGGCAGACAAAAGAGATTCTGAAACGACTATCCCTCTAGCTAAATGAATCATGAAAGGGTCATCATCCTGCGCAACTCCTAAGCGATAGAAGCTAGGACAGTGGTAAACATACCACGAATAGAAAATATGGGCTGCAAATACCCTGTTCAAAGGGAGCCCAAGCCGAACCAAGAAAGCAGCAGCCTGTAGTTCGGTACACAAGTAGGAGTAAAGAGCTGGCACCAAAGTCAACCACTCTCCGAACGCCATCTGACATGCCGGAAAAATACAATGCAACCTGATGTGTGTTCCATCTCCTCCATCGAAAACAGTCTCACCCAACCAATAAGTGAGGTAAACAACGAGATCTCTCCGCAGTGCGATGTCAGAATAAATGGCGTCTGTACTCCCGAAGAACTTCTTCAAGTCATCTCACATAACAGAGATCTTCTTTAAACCTGGGTTCTTGGCCCTAGCATCTTGGGCCATACCATCAGAAGACTCTCCGCCGTCAAAGAAGTTGGAGCTACAATTCTTCCTATTGCTACACCGGACTTTCGAGCCCTACTTCTCCTTCAAAAACTCATAGAAGGTGACGAGTTGAAAGTACAGGAGCCTGAACTCCTCAGACCACTCCTCAAGAACGCTGTCGATAGGCATAAACTCTTCATAGAGTTTGTTAGGGATTTTGTGTTTGCAATTTGATGGATGCATTTTCACTTTAGCATCATTCGAGTTTTCACACATGCATTGTTTTAGAAAATCTTGAAATCTTGATTTTCACATGCATTGGTTTTTAGTCTTGTAGAAATCTTATTTTATGCATGGTTTGGTTTTTAAACTTGGATGCAATTAATTTGAAAAGAGTTTTATCAAATTAAGTAAGCCATTGGTTTTAAAGTTTCGAATCATTTTAGGCTTTTTGTGTTTCATGTTTTTAAACATCTTAGTTTGATTTAAAACATGTTTCCAAGATTGATTCATTGGCCCAAAAATCCCCTCCAAGAAAAACCTTCAAATTTGCAAAATATAGGATTTTTGGTTCCAGGGGGTCGACCTGCAGTGTGGCCGGTCAACCGGCCCAGGGGACCCAGTCGACCGGCCACACTGTAGGTCGACAGGGTTCCTGAAGCACCAACAGTCAGAAATATAGCCGTTGTGTGTACCAGGTCGACCCGGGGGTCATGGGGTCGACCGAGACAACTAGCCGTTGGACTGTTTTTTGCTTTAAAGTCCATTCTTTTCCCATCTTTTGAGAGGCTTGTTGGATGAACTTTTGAGACCATTTTGGAGCCTAAGAAAGGGGAATGAAGTGTTAAGGATAGAAGGATTTTGGAAATCAAATGATTGAACTTTTAAAAGGTATATCTTACTTATTGTTATGATTTCCATTTCAAATGAAATCCATGCTTGTTCAAATCTTTATATTTTTATTTATGCATGATTTCTAGCTTTTAAAGAGATGTTTAGCAAACTCAATATCATCTTTGGTAAATAAGATTGGTTTGCAAACTCTCTTGACTAAATCACATGCATTCTTAGATTTTAATATTCATACAACTTGTTTTAGCTTATTTCTTTAAGTTGTTTGAATCTTTCATGTGATTAGTATTAATCTTCAATCATCATTTTCTAAGCTTTGATTTTAAAATGCATCAAGCATTCATTGTAGAAATGATTGAAGTAAAGCATTCATACACTTGTGCACACACTTTAGCTTATTCTAGTGTATGTTTGTAATTTGTATTTCACTTTTATATAAGCCTATGTAGAGGCAATTCAATTGTGCTTTAAATTGTATCTCTTAGAGTGTTCTTTTGTGAAGACACCTTCTTAGAGAAATCCTCATTTGTAAAGGTTATTGCTTAGCCTAAGAAAAGCATTGTGTAAAGGTTATTGCTTAGCCTTGAAAAGCATCTTGTAAAGGTTGTTGTTGAGCCTAGAAAAACAACATTGTAAAGGTTATTGCTTAGCCTAGTAAAAAGCATACTTAGTGGAAATCCGGTGGGGTGATTGGATCACAAGCCGGTAGTGGACGTAGGCATTGAGGCCGAACCACTATAAACCTTTGTGTTGTGGTGCTTGCTTTTGTGGTGATTGTTTATATTAGCTTCCGCATCTTGTTTGATTAATCATCACTTGTGACTAGTTTATGTTAAGAAGTTAAAATTGGTTAAAATTTGTCATATTTGTAGCACACCCTATTCACCCCCCCCCCCTTCTAGGGTTAGGATCCCAGGACTTTCAGAGTTTGCCAAGGATAGGCAGCCCGGTGATGAAGCTTAATTCCTTCAAGGTAAAACCAATCTCACCATTCGTTACAATGAAGGTGTTGGCTTGTGGAAGGAATGACTCTAGCATAGCCATAAAGGCCTCATTGGAGAAAACCACGGTCTTTCGAAAAGCACGAACCGCGTCGAAGATCCCGGCCTCCCTCAAAATGGCTCCACCAACCTGCAGGGTGTGATTAGTCCATGATTCCCAGCTCGAATCAGCACTGAAACGGCCACGAAGTCGAAAAGGCTTCACCCAACTGCTGCCGTCACCACGAAAAATACCAAGGCCAACCGGTCTCAAATTGACCGACGGATGGTCGGAACCTTGATAGCCACTGCAAGGCATCAACATGTCCATGCGGACTGGTGACTTCTCCGCATATCCGGAAGGGCCGCCAACAAAAACCCCGGTCTTTATCACTTTGGTCCTCTTCACCCAGCTTGGAGGATCCTCCCTCTTAGGGCACGTGGGAGAAAGACTCATGATCGATACAGTCCGATCAAAGGTCGACCGGGTAGAAATAGTTCTCTCCTCTCCATCAGCTGTGTAAGAGAACTGAAAACACCTTCTTTGGTACGTCAAGTCGTCAGGGACTGTATCGCCAAAGAAGAAGGTAGGCTTGGGCACAACGCTCTGATCGTCCATGACCCAAGGATGATTGCTTACCATAATTCTGTAGAACTCCTCATCCTTGAGATCAATCAATCGTTGTCTCATCTCATCGCGGTTGAGGGAGTCACACTCTTCCAAGTTTCTCTCCACAAACTGGACCTTCTCCCAGGCCTGCTATACGGCCTCATTAAGAGACCTGGTAGACCGACGAGGCGCATCAGTAGCAGGCTCTTTGCCCTTGCTTGTTCTGGAGGAGCTACCAGCAAAGGATGAAAAAAAGAAAATCAATCATCAAAGTGACAGAATTTTGCTAAAAAAATTCTAGCGAAATTTTGGCATGATTCCGGGACAATTCCGAAGAAAAGGAAAAATCCCGAAGAAGATAGGAAGCTTGAAGATGAGCTCAACGAAGCATCCTCAAAGAAGGTTTGAACTCAAACATTGCTGCGAGATCAAACCAATCTCATCAAATCTTCGCAAGCTTGAAGAAGGGCTCAACATCGCTGTGAGCTCCAAACTCCAAAACTTGCAAAGCTCCTCAAGAATTCAGCAAGATCAGGAAAGGGCTCAACATTGCTGCGAGCTCCAAATCCCAAAACTAGCAAAAGATTTCTAGGTATGCATCATCATGCTCCCAATCAATTCATCAAAAAGTATGCATAAAAAATCAACATGCATTAGATGCTAGGAAAACTTTAACCAAAGTTTGATCAATTCCAACCCAACTTGGTCAAAACCAATCAAACTTTGTCAAAGTCAAAATTCATGTTGAATTGACTTAGAGATTTTAGCCGTTTATCTTAATGCATCAAAAAAAAAAAAAAGAGAAAGAAAGACAATATGCATGAACATCTTAGTGCATAAACCTCATTATCATAGTGAGCAAAAAAAAGAGAAGCAAAAAAAAAAAAATAAGAGAGAAGTTTTAAAAAAAATTACTTTTTGAACAGCAAGTCGTGGCCCACTGCCACATGGCAGTACGGGCAGGTCCGTACAGACCTGTCCATACAGCCAAGAGAAAAAAAACGTGCAAAAAAAAAAAAAAAAAAAAAAAAACGTCAACAAAAAAAAACAGAAAAAAAAGCACGTGAGAGAAAAAAAAGAAAGAAAAGAAAATAAAATAAAGAAAAGTAAAGAAAAGAAAATGAAAAGAATTCTACTTCTACAATGGAAATTTCTTGTGAAGGAAGAAAACTTACTTGAAGCCATTGATGGAGAAGAAGAAGAAAAACTTGAAGATCTTTGAAGAAAAAGAAGAATTCTTGATCTTGGAGCACTCTTTGAAGAAAAAACTTAATTGCTTTCCCACAGGTTCCCGCGGTGAGGATTCCCAAAGACACGCGGAATCTGGCTCACACGTACAAGTATGCGGAAGCGTGTAGCAAAACACATCAAGATGAGCCCAACAAAACATTTGGGTGCCATAACAAATGATCACAAGGCATGGTATCATAGAAAGAAGCTAACAAGCATTCCCATTAATATTCAAGTTATAGAACTAATACAAAAACAAGTTAAGTTTAGTACAACCCATAAGAGACCAATAAAGGTCAATACAATCTCAAAATAGTCAAAAGAAACCCCAAGACTAAGGGTGACGAAACTCGAGAACCAGACCGACATCTAAATGACATCGTCGGGCTGCCACTCTCTCACGGGAGTTGGCTCACAAGCCTCCTCCTGACGCTCCTCCTCAAAGGCAACGTCTCCTGCACCTGGGCACCAATAAACAAGGGTCAAACACGACGGTTTGGCAGGTAATCAATTTAGGCATGAACATGAACAATAACATTTAGAGAAAACATGTGAGCAAATCTTTGGTATGAAGTACTATCAAAGTTGAGATACATTTTCAAGAGTACGAACAAAGCTGAGATACAAAATAATCTAGCATGAGTACATAATATATCATGAATAGTTATCAACCACAAAGAGCCCATCCTTTCTCTATCATTTATATAATGAAAAGAGCAAGCACGCACGACAAGCACGATATACATAATATAAGCACGACACGATTTCCCACAAAGACGGGAATTCCGGCCGCGGAACCGGACACGCACGATGTGTAATAAATACACGACTAGTCTGCAGACAGTCCACATGTTTAAAGACCCCCAGACAGTGGATCAAACCGAAAGGGCAGTCTAAGCTCAGTGGTGTTCACTTAGTTCATGAATGCATAAAACACGATCTAAACATGTCGAGACAAAAAGGGGGAAATCACTTATCAAAACACGGCGAGCACGACTAGCAAAAGGCATAATTATTATGCATAACACGCTTAGGAAGTGATCCCCTTTTTCTTGAACAAAACTTCAAAACAAACTTATACTTGAAATACAAAACAAGTGCACGTTTGTACTTATAGTACCAAGACGGAAATTCAAATACGAAATCTGACAAGCATGTGCTAAGGCTACAAATTGACCTTTGTGTAATTGAAACTCCAAATGTCAGAATATACAAGAATTGGTGTCCTTAGAGGTTGGGTGGCATTTCGAGGTTTCATTTACACAATGTCAAGTCAAAACCCTTAACATAGTCTAGTTTTCGGACCTCAAGAAAAATACACAAAATGGAAAGAAACTCATCTTCCTGCAACTGGCAGGTTCGCTCGAGCGGACCTGCCACGTTGATGACACTTCGCTCGAGCGAGACACTTCGCTCGAGCGGACCTTACAAAGCGTAGACAGTTCGCTCGAGCGAATGTTGGCTCGAGCGAATAATAAAATGCGTTCGAACGAACGACTCACTGCCTCGCTCCGTAGGAGACAGTGGCATGTTCGCTCGAGCGGACCCAGGGGTCGCTCGAGCGAACAGGCTGCTGCCTGAGCTCGCTGAGTGCAGAAATCTCCCTTTCTTTGCACATCTTTCACTACATTCTTCCCCTTCTTCTCATCCACCAACCACATATCATCCCTTGAGCCTTCATGCTCACCAAGGGTTTATTTATCATCATCCCTTGAGCCTTCATGCTCACCAAGGGTTTATTTATCATCATCCACACATCCAAATCAAGTAAGATAAAATCATAAACTTGTAGACAAATCACATGCACAATTCCTAAAACGAAATAGAATCAAAATACAATGCACATGAAGCCTATAAAGATCACTTGCCTTGACCAATGCTAAAAATCTTCTCAAGCACTTCTCCCAAGCTAATCAAGAACTACAAAACCCAAAGAAAACACACAAAACTCACTCAAAATGGAGCAAAGAACCCATTTTAACAAAAAGGGTTTGAACACTTGAAAAACACAATCTTAAGGAGTTAAAAAGACTTTATGGAAACCATGGCTTGAAGCTCTTACCTAGAGAAGGTCAAACAAGAGAGATGGAAGAGAATGGAGAGCTTTCCAAACTTGAAACCTTAAGAAAATTGTATCAATGGAGAGCTTGCAAGGAGATGAAGAAGATGATGACTTTGAAGTTCTTTTTGGAGCTCACTAGCTAGCTCATGCAAGAGGAAATGAAGAGAAAGGGAAAAAGGGGTTTTCCTTGCCCTAGCTTCAGAAATTGCAGAGATTTGGGGGAATGAATGGAAGAGAGGAAGAAAGGGTTTAAGTGAAGGAAAATGGGTCCCAACTAACTTGAACTTGAAATGGCTAAAACATGATCTTGTGGGCCTCGGATGACTTCGACGAAGAAGGATAAAACGATCGTCGAAATATCTAGTTTCCAAAAAGTATATTTTTGACATAGTTTTGAAGTCTCGAAAATTGTGTCCAGATTTGTGCAAGAAAGACAATTTTACCCTCTTTGGGCCAAAACTTGGGTTTTTGGGCTTCAAACATGAATGGGCTTAATACGAAAGTTGTAACACGTCGAAATATCAATCAAATGAAATCAAAATCACAATCACACGGAAATCGATACGATCTTCCCAAGCTCACACGTGCACTCAGGCCATCCTGAGTGTGTCTAACTAATATTAAACGTTCTCAAAATTACCAAAGCTATATCCAAGACTAAAACTAATCACTTCTAACCCAACAATAACTAAACCCACTTAGGACTAAACACATACTAATCACACACTAATCGGATTGGTCTGGGTCGGGGTCTAACATCCTCCACCCCTTAGGATATTTGGTCCACCAAATAAATCAAACAATTACCTCTGGTAAAAGCTGTGGATACTTCCTTTGCACTTGCTCTCTCAATTCCCAGGTGGCTTCCTCTGGCTCGTGATTTTCCCAAAGTACCTTGACCCAATGAATAGTCCGGTTTCTCAATTCTTGCTCTTTGGTGTCAATGATCTTGATCGGTCTTTCCACATACGAGGCATCTTCTCGAATCTCTAAAGGCTCATGTTGTAGAATGTGTGCAGGACTAGAGACATACTTCTTGAGCATCGAAACGTGAAAAACATTGTGTACCCCGGAGAATTCCGGCGGTAACGCAAGTCTATAAGCTACATCTCCAATCTTGCTCAAAATCTCATACGGACCAATAAACCTTCTAGACAATTTGCCCTTCTGTCCAAATCTCAATGTCCCCCTAGTTGGTGAGACTTTCAAAAACACCTTGTCACCCACTTGAAACTGCAATTCTCTTCTGCGAGTGTCTGCATAACTCTTCTGCCTACTTCGGGCAATCTTCAACCTTTCCTGAATCAACTTGACCTTTTCACTTGTCTCTCCAACTATCGTCGGTCCATGGAAACTACGTTCACCGACTTCTTCCCAGCAAACCGGAGTTCTGCATCTTCTACCATAAAGTGCCTCGAAAGGTGCCATACCAATGCTAGAGTGGTAGCTATTGTTATATGCAAATTCACAAATAGGTAAGCACTCATCCCACTGAATCTTGAAATCCAATACACAAGCACGCAACATGTCTTCGAGAGTCTGTATCGTCCTTTCTGACTGACCATCGATCTGAGGATGATAAGCTGTGCTGAACTGGAGCTTGGTACCCATCGACTCATGAAGAGTTTTCCAAAACTTTGAAACAAACCTACTGTCTCTGTCTGGAGTAATGGAGACGGGTTGGCCATGTTTACTAACAATCTCATCAACGAATAACTTCGCAAGTGGTGCCATATGCATCATATTCCCGGTCTTCATCGGAATGAAGTGAGCAGACTTCGTCAGACGATCTACAATTATCCAAATTGCATTATTTCCCTTCTTGGTATTAGGCAAACCAGAGACGAAATCCATGGTGATGTGCTCCCATTTCCACTCCGGAATTTCTAAAGGCTGTAACAAACCTGGAGGCTTCTGATGCTCTGCCTTGATCAACTGACAAGTTAGACAACGAGACACAAAAGCTGCTATCTCTCTCTTCATGTTGTTCCACCAAAACCTATTCTTCAAATTTTGGTACATCTTCGTGCTACCCGGATGCATAGAATATCTCGTACTGTGAGCTTCGTTCATTATCTCATTCTTCAAATCATCCACACTTGGCACACACAACCGGTAGCGAAAATACAATATTCCATTCACCATTTTGAAATCTGGGCGTTCTGCAATAACTTCTACTATCTTGGCCAAGTCTGGGTCTTGCAACTGATTTTCCTTAGTCTTCTGGATGAAGGTAGGTTCTGATACTGTCATGTTCGCTAACATCGCACCCAATCTCAGGGTTTGTACCTCTACACCCAACTCCTCAAACTGCTGTAAGACACCCATTCCTCTCAAATTGGCCATAGCCACTGATTTCCTACTCAATGCATCAGCTACAACATTCACCTTGCCTGGATGGTACTTAATTGGAAAGTCATAATCTTTGATATACTCCATCCACCTTCTCTGCCTCATGTTCAAATCCTTCTGCGAAAACAAATATTGTAAACTTCTGTGATCTGAATGGACCTCGAATCTCTCTCCATAGAGATAGTGTCTCCACATCTTCAATGCGAAGACAACCGCCGCCAACTCCAAGTCATGAGTCGCATAATTCTTCTCGTGGTCCTTCAACTGCCTCGAGCCATAAGCAATCACCTTGCCATCTTGCATCAATACACAACCCAGTCCCACATTCGAAGCATCTGTATAAACAATAAATCCACCGTTGCCCGATGGTAATGTAAGGATTGGGGCTGTGGTTAACCTTCCTTTCAACTCTTGAAAACTGGTTTCACACTGATCAGTCCAAACAAATGGGACATTCTTCCTAGTCAATTTTGTCAACGGGGCTGCAATGGACGAAAAACCTTGGACAAATCTTCTGTAGTAACCTGCTAACCCCAAGAAGCTTCTAATTTCTGTCACACTGCTGGGCCTCACCCAACTAACAACTGCCTCTATCTTAGCTGGATCAACTGCTAAACCTTCTCTGGAGATGATGTGGCCTAGAAAAGCGACTTGCTCTAACCAGAATTCACACTTACTGAGTTTTGCATATAACTGGTTGTCCCTCAAGAGCTGCAACGCTGTCCTCAAATGTTCTTCATGCTCCTTCTTACTCTTAGAATACACAAGGACATCATCAATGAATACGACTGTGGAGTGATCCAAATAGGGTGCAAAGACCTTGTTCATCAGAGCCATAAAGACTGCGGGTGCATTTGTCAAACCAAAGGGCATCACTAAGAACTCATAGTGTCCATATCTTGTTCTAAAGGTTGTCTTCTGAACATCTGAGTCTCTAACTCTCAACTGATGGTACCCTGACCTCAAGTCTATCTTGGAAAAATAGGCTGCTCCTTGCAATTGGTCAAACAATTCATCTATCCTTGGCAAAGGGTACTTGTTCTTCACGGTCACATGGTTCAACTTCCTGTAGTCAATGCACATTCTCGAGCTCCCATCCTTCTTTTTCACAAACAACACCGGTGCTCCCCACGGTGAAACACTTGGCCTAATGAAGCCTTTGCTCAACAAATCTTGCAATTGGAGCTTTAGCTCACCCATTTCTGCTGGAGCCATCCTGTATGGTGCAATCGAGATCGGAGTTGTCCCTGGAAGGAGCTCAATTGTGAACTCAACTTCTCTAATTGGTGGTAAACCCAGGATTTCTTCTAGAAAAACATCCGAAAATTCACACACAATGGGGATATCCTCCACCCCTTGGGACTGTTTATCCTCCGTGATAAACGCAATAAATGCTTGGCACCCACTCTGCACTAATCTGCTTGCCTTCAAAACTGAAATAAACCCTGCCTGAGTTTTCCTCTTATTCCCCTATCTCTGAATGTTATGGTTTTCTAAAACAATCCACGGTGGCATGATACTGTAAAACAAGGTGTTAGTACACAATAATCATGGCATAAGGGTTTCTAAGGTCCTATACTAACGAATCTATCGAACTCACGAATCCTCGCCACGTTCCTAAGACCTTTCTAGTTTCTTTTAAGTGCCTGAAACATGTCTCGCTCTGATACCAGTCCTGTCGCGACCCCGGAACGGATCCCGGGCCCGCGACGTGTTGTTACATTGTTTTCCCACAGGTTCCCGCGGTGAGGATTCCCAAAGACACGCGGAATCTGGCTCACACGTACAAGTATGCGGAAGCGTGTAGCAAAACACATCAAGATGAGCCCAACAAAACATTTGGGTGCCATAACAAATGATCACAAGGCATGGTATCATAGAAAGAAGCTAACAAGCATTCCCATTAATATTCAAGTTATAGAACTAATACAAAAACAAGTTAAGTTTAGTACAACCCATAAGAGACCAATAAAGGTCAATACAATCTCAAAATAGTCAAAAGAAACCCCAAGACTAAGGGTGACGAAACTCGAGAACCAGACCGACATCTAAATGACATCGTCGGGCTGCCACTCTCTCACGGGAGTTGGCTCACAAGCCTCCTCCTGACGCTCCTCCTCAAAGGCAACGTCTCCTGCACCTGGGCACCAATAAACAAGGGTCAAACACGACGGTTTGGCAGGTAATCAATTTAGGCATGAACATGAACAATAACATTTAGAGAAAACATGTGAGCAAATCTTTGGTATGAAGTACTATCAAAGTTGAGATACATTTTCAAGAGTACGAACAAAGCTGAGATACAAAATAATCTAGCATGAGTACATAATATATCATGAATAGTTATCAACCACAAAGAGCCCATCCTTTCTCTATCATTTATATAATGAAAAGAGCAAGCACGCACGACAAGCACGATATACATAATATAAGCACGACACGATTTCCCACAAAGACGGGAATTCCGGCCGCGGAACCGGACACGCACGATGTGTAATAAATACACGACTAGTCTGCAGACAGTCCACATGTTTAAAGACCCCCAGACAGTGGATCAAACCGAAAGGGCAGTCTAAGCTCAGTGGTGTTCACTTAGTTCATGAATGCATAAAACACGATCTAAACATGTCGAGACAAAAAGGGGGAAATCACTTATCAAAACACGGCGAGCACGACTAGCAAAAGGCATAATTATTATGCATAACACGCTTAGGAAGTGATCCCCTTTTTCTTGAACAAAACTTCAAAACAAACTTATACTTGAAATACAAAACAAGTGCACGTTTGTACTTATAGTACCAAGACGGAAATTCAAATACGAAATCTGACAAGCATGTGCTAAGGCTACAAATTGACCTTTGTGTAATTGAAACTCCAAATGTCAGAATATACAAGAATTGGTGTCCTTAGAGGTTGGGTGGCATTTCGAGGTTTCATTTACACAATGTCAAGTCAAAACCCTTAACATAGTCTAGTTTTCGGACCTCAAGAAAAATACACAAAATGGAAAGAAACTCATCTTCCTGCAACTGGCAGGTTCGCTCGAGCGGACCTGCCACGTTGATGACACTTCGCTCGAGCGAGACACTTCGCTCGAGCGGACCTTACAAAGCGTAGACAGTTCGCTCGAGCGAATGTTGGCTCGAGCGAATAATAAAATGCGTTCGAACGAACGACTCACTGCCTCGCTCCGTAGGAGACAGTGGCATGTTCGCTCGAGCGGACCCAGGGGTCGCTCGAGCGAACAGGCTGCTGCCTGAGCTCGCTGAGTGCAGAAATCTCCCTTTCTTTGCACATCTTTCACTACATTCTTCCCCTTCTTCTCATCCACCAACCACATATCATCCCTTGAGCCTTCATGCTCACCAAGGGTTTATTTATCATCATCCCTTGAGCCTTCATGCTCACCAAGGGTTTATTTATCATCATCCACACATCCAAATCAAGTAAGATAAAATCATAAACTTGTAGACAAATCACATGCACAATTCCTAAAACGAAATAGAATCAAAATACAATGCACATGAAGCCTATAAAGATCACTTGCCTTGACCAATGCTAAAAATCTTCTCAAGCACTTCTCCCAAGCTAATCAAGAACTACAAAACCCAAAGAAAACACACAAAACTCACTCAAAATGGAGCAAAGAACCCATTTTAACAAAAAGGGTTTGAACACTTGAAAAACACAATCTTAAGGAGTTAAAAAGACTTTATGGAAACCATGGCTTGAAGCTCTTACCTAGAGAAGGTCAAACAAGAGAGATGGAAGAGAATGGAGAGCTTTCCAAACTTGAAACCTTAAGAAAATTGTATCAATGGAGAGCTTGCAAGGAGATGAAGAAGATGATGACTTTGAAGTTCTTTTTGGAGCTCACTAGCTAGCTCATGCAAGAGGAAATGAAGAGAAAGGGAAAAAGGGGTTTTCCTTGCCCTAGCTTCAGAAATTGCAGAGATTTGGGGGAATGAATGGAAGAGAGGAAGAAAGGGTTTAAGTGAAGGAAAATGGGTCCCAACTAACTTGAACTTGAAATGGCTAAAACATGATCTTGTGGGCCTCGGATGACTTCGACGAAGAAGGATAAAACGATCGTCGAAATATCTAGTTTCCAAAAAGTATATTTTTGACATAGTTTTGAAGTCTCGAAAATTGTGTCCAGATTTGTGCAAGAAAGACAATTTTACCCTCTTTGGGCCAAAACTTGGGTTTTTGGGCTTCAAACATGAATGGGCTTAATACGAAAGTTGTAACACGTCGAAATATCAATCAAATGAAATCAAAATCACAATCACACGGAAATCGATACGATCTTCCCAAGCTCACACGTGCACTCAGGCCATCCTGAGTGTGTCTAACTAATATTAAACGTTCTCAAAATTACCAAAGCTATATCCAAGACTAAAACTAATCACTTCTAACCCAACAATAACTAAACCCACTTAGGACTAAACACATACTAATCACACACTAATCGGATTGGTCTGGGTCGGGGTCTATCAGAAGCTCTCTTTCAAGATTCTCTTCGAGGCACATCGACTCCAAAAGCTACTCGTCGCTGTACCTCAAGGGGGCATTTGTTGACACAAAAAATGTCACTTTGCCTCTTCAACATCAAAAAGCCACATGAAGCTGCATCCTACTACAAACGGACAATGCTACTTCAAGCATCAGATCTTGTCAGAATCAAACAAAAACTGCAAGATCCTTCAAGACAGCCAAAAGAGGGGTTCACATGAAGTTTCGGGCCATTCCAACATCATTTGGCCCAGCTTCACTCCTCCGGCAGCCAAACAGACACTCTCGGCGGCGGCGGCGGTGAAGACATCAAAACTTTGATCAGAGCCTACAGATGGTTCCAAAATACCTCCAAAAGGCTCCACGTCGAATTTCAGGTCATTCCGACAACGTTTGACCCGGCTTTGACTCTCCGAAAGAAGATCAAGCCTCTCAGCGGCGAGAACCACTGGGGCCATTACTCATCAAACGGATCACATGGGCGGCTTCGACATGCTCCAAAAGGGCTCCACATCAAATTTCAGGTCATTCTGACAACGTTTGACCCGACTTTGACACTCCGAAAGAAAATCAAGCCTCTCGACGGCGAGAACCACCGGGACCATGACATCCAAATCGGAGCTAATGGATCATCTCAGAATGACTCCAATAGGCTTCCTATCAAATCTCAGGTCAATCGGACATCGGTTGACCGCACATCAAAGCGCGACATCCTACCCATGGTAAAATCAAACCAAGCAGCAACGAGACCCCAAACAACTTCAAAACTCAAACAAAAGCCCATGGTTGGTCCTATCTACTGCTCAGGAGGTTTCACCTCAAATTTCAGGTCATTCCGACATCGTTTGACCTAGTTTCGATTCTTGATGGAAAATAGGCTACAAAGTCTTCGGCATTTCCAAAAAATAGGAAACTTTGTGCTCTGATTTGCATGGCTTCTCATCAGGCTTTCTTCAGAAGAATCGAGCCAGTAAATGAGGAGAAATGTCAGGAAAAATCCAGGAGAAAACGGCGGCGAAAAAGACCAAAGAACAGCAAAGAAACACCGACCAAAAGGGGACCACAAGGTCGCCGGTCGGATATCCGCCGGAAGGCCCGTTTTTCATCCATTTTTGCGTTTCGGGAGTTCCAACCCCTGTAATTTCCTAAAAATCTAATTTTCGATGCTCGGAAACGACTGATCTTCGTTAGCATCATGGATCCGCCGTCAAAAGCTTGGAATCATCATTGATCGCCAACCGGCTGGCCAAGAAAGTGCACTTTCTGTCCGACCGATCGAGAAATCGACAAGACAGATGTCACCAGCCTGCTGGTATTAACCAATGTCTGAATTTGCATGATCATCTGACATCGATCAACATGAAGATCCATCGTCGATCATCGCAAGAAGAATTCCAAAAGACGCAGCACGACCCACGACTCTTCAAATCCCTGGCGACCACTTAATGTTGTTAATTGACCCAACTAAATGCGGTCATTAACTCATTATTTTGGACGGCCCAATCAGATTCAAGGAAACGGGAGTTACAAGTCAAAGTCATCATGGCATTAAAGCCATGAAACTCCTTTCATTATGGAGATTAAAGGCGATTAAATGCCCATTATCTCCACCGGCCAATCTGAAGCCAAGAAAAAGGAGTTACAAAATAAAGGAATTAAAACTTGTAACTCCTCCTATTATGTGGCTCTAAATGCATTAAAGCCCATAAAATCACCTAAAGGCTACCAAATGCCTATAAAATGAGGTGATTCCAAGATGAAAAAAACCCCGAATCCCGGAATCTCGAACTCAAGATCCAGAAATCCATCCAGAAGCCCTACTACTCTGAAGAAACTCTGTTGCAACAAACACCAAAAGGTGATTGAAGTCCCTTGGGGGGGGGGCACTCCCCCCAAGAAAAAGCCTTCTCTTCTCCTATTCAACATGGCCAAGACGCGGCTCTTCATCCCGTCTCTTCGTTTTTTATTGGGTGTAGGACCTCTCCTTGGTCCTTATCCTCTAAAAAACTAAAGTCCAAGCCAAGCCAAAGAATCAAAGCATCAAGCGTTCTCATCTGAGGGACGATGGTGAAGTCCATACATGACTTGCGACTGTCGATCTGAACTGGTCCCCACGATCTCCTGAGAAGTCAGATTCCCTTTCTCACTTTTCTATTGTACTTTGTATTTTCTTTAAGAGACAAAAAAAATCACATTTCTTGTCTTTCTTCATTGATGAGATTTGTAAATCGTATATGTACAATGGAAAGTCAGAAAAAGGTTGATTTCCTTTTTACTTGCGAAGGTGGATCTTCGGATCACCATTTCTAAATTCCAAGTAGAATAGAAAATCCGGCATACTTGTACAAAATATAGATGCTCACCTTTCTCCCCCCTTTCTTCCATCCATTAAGATCCTCTCGGTGACCCCGGGGACGGATGGGAGAGGAGAGGAAGGAAAATTCCAGGTCCATCAATATCAAGGATTATGACTTCCCAATTAAGTATCATCCAGGCAAAGTGAATGTTGTAGCTGATGCATTGAGCAGAAAATCAGTGATCATGGCCAGTTTGAGAGGAATTGGTGTTTTACAGCAGTTTGAAGAGTTGAGTGTGGAAGTGCAAACCCTAAAGCTGGGTGCAATGTTAGCAAACATGACAGTATCAGAACCTACCTTCATTAAAAAGATCAAAGAAAGTCAGTTGCGAGACCCAAACTTGACAAAGATAGCAGAACATATCGCAGAACGTCCAAATTTCAAGATGGTGAATAGGATACTGTATTTTCGTGACCGGTTGTATACCAAATGTGGATGACTTAAAGAGTGAGATAATGAATGAAGCTCACAGAACAAGAAATTCCATGCATCCGGGTAATATGAAGATGTGCCACAATTTAAAGATTAGATTTTGGTGGAACAACATGAAAAGAGGGATATCAACTTTCGTGTCCCGTTGTCTGCCTTGTCAGTTGATTAAAGTAGAACATCAGAAGCCCTCAAGTTTGCTACAACCGTTAGAGATTCCGGAGTGGAAATGGGAGCACATCACCAAGGATTTCGTCTCCAGTTTGCCGAATACCAAGAAGGGAAATAATGCAATTTGGATTATTGTAGATCGTCTGACAAAATCTGCTCATTTCATTCCGATGAAGACAGGGAATATGATGCACATGGCACAACTTGCAAAACTATTTGTTGATGAGATTGTTAGTAAACATGGTCAGCCCGTCTCTATCACTTCACACAGAGACAGTAGGTTTGTTTCAAAGTTTTGGAAAACTCCACATGAATCTATGGGTACCAAACTTCAGTTCAGCACAGTATATCATCCTCAGACAGATGGCCAGTCAGAAAGGACGATACAGACTCTTGAAGACATGTTACGTGCTTGTGTATTGGATTTCAAGGTTCAGTGGGATGAGTGCCTACCGCTTTGTAAATTTGCTTATAATAATAGCTACCACTCTAGCATCGGTATGGCACCTTTCGAGGCACTCTATGGCAGAAGATGCAGAACTCCGGTTTGCTGGGAAGAAGTCGATGTGCGTACTTTTCATAGACCGACAATAGTTGGAGAGACAAGTGACAAGGTCAAGCTGATTCAGGAATATTTGAAGATCGCCTGAAGTAGGCAGAAGAGTTATGCAGACACTCGCGGAAGAGAATTGCAGTTTCAAGTGCGTGACAAAGTGTTCTTGAAAGTTTCACCAGTTTGAGGAACTTTGAGATTCAGACAGAAGGGCAAATTGTCAAGGAGGTTTATTGGTCCGTATAAGATTTTGAGCAAGATTGGAGATGCCGCATATAGACTTACGTTACTGCTGGAAATCTCCGGGGTGCACAACGTATTTCATGTTTCTATGCTCAAGAAATATGTTTCTAGTCCTTCGCATATACTACAGCACGAGCCTTTGGAGATTCAAGAAGATGCCTCGTATGTGGAAAAGCTGATCAATATTATTAATACCAAAGAGCAAGAATTGAGAAACTTTGGGAAAATCACGAACCAGAGGAAGCCACATGGGAATTTAGAGATCAAGTGCAGAAGAAATATCCACAGCTTTTACCAGAGGTAAATGTTTGTTTTATTTAGTGGACCAAATATCCTAAGGGATGGAGGATGTTAGACCCCGACCCAGACTAATTCGATTAGTGTGTGATTAGTGTGTGCTTAGTCCTAAGTGGGTTTAGTTACCGTTGGGCTAGAAATAATTAGTTTTAGTCCTGGACATAGCTTTGGAAATCTTGAGAACATTTAGTGTTAGTCAGACACACACGGGAAGGCTTGAGTGTATGTGTAAGCTTGGGAGGATCATTTTTATTTTTATTTTAATTATAATTTTTATTTCATTTGAATGGTTTTATTATTCATTACAACTTCGTTTTCAGCTCGTCCGTGTTTGAAGCCCAAAAATCCTAGTTTTGTCCCAAAAGGGTAAAAATTGTCTTCTATACCCAAATCTGGACACAAATTTCGAAATCTCAAAAAACTACAGCAATTTGCAATTTGCACTTTTACCGGCGTTTTTTCCCGGTGCAATCATTAAACGCCAGGGAAAATATAACTTTTACCGGCGAAAAAGCTTCTTTCGCTGGGAAAAGATAGGGTTTTTTCGGCAACATATTTTCGCCGACAAATGTTAGGTTTTTCCTGGCCATTTGCCTTTTTCGCTGGCAAAAGTCAAGGTTTTCCCGACATTTCTTTTTTTCGGCGACAAAGGTCAAGGTTTTCCCGGCGTTTTGTTTTTTTCGCCGGCAAAGGTCAAGACAAATTTCACCTTCCATCCCCGCCAAACGATCGCACCTTATTTTTCTTTTGCCGGCGAACAAATTGCGTCGGGCAATGTTTTACATTACAATAGAAATCATTTTTCGCGGAAAATATTTCGCGACGTTTTGAAATTTTGTCACTAAATGTTGCTTTTAGTGACAAAATATTCATCTTCTCGCGTAAAAAAAATAAACCGCAAAATATTTAGGGACGATAATTTTCAATTGTCGCTATATATTGTCGCAAAAACCTTGGCGCCAAGAAATGGAGTTGGCGCCATCTAGAGGTGAAGTTTTCTCGACAAAACTGTTTATTTGGCGACGTGTTATTTTCATCGATAAATATTTTGCACCATATTTTATTAAGAATTTTTCGCGACAAAAATATGTCGTCGCAGAATTCCTTAAAATTAATCCACAACGAAATTATTTCGTCATGGAATACATCAAACTTAGGGTCGCGTGGGTCATCCTTGCGGTTCAGTTTTGAGCGATGTTGGGCGACGAAGTTTTTATTTTGGTAAAAGTCTTTATTTTTATTAATTTTTCTTTTGCATTTTACCGACGAAAAAAGAAGCGTCTGCAAAGTTTTAAGTTTTTTATGAACTTCATTTTCGGACAAATAAATATTAAAATGAGATTTTGGCGGTAAAGTTTAATTTTATTTTATTTTTAAATAAAAAATCAGAGACATTTACCAACAACTTGTTTTTTTGCCGACGAAAATTAGCGTTGGTAAAAACTATTACCGACGTTTATTATAAAATGTCGGCAAAGATTTTTGACTTTTTACTTATTTTAAATAAGTAAATTAAAATAATTTTTACCAACGTTTAATATAAACATCGGTAAATGTCTATTCCCCTCTCTCCCCAGCGAAATCCCTATTTCCCTCTCCTCACTCATTTCTTTCTCTCCCGCCACCATCGCCCTCTCCAGAGCCTATCTCCTCTATCTCTCCCTCCCTCTCCAGACCTCTCCAAGCGCACTACACGACCGCTCCACTGCACGACGACCACAGCAGAACCGCCAAGCGCGCGCAGCAGCCCCCGGACACCTTTATCTTCCTCCTCGCACCGTGGACCCCTCCCCTGCACCAGGTACACCCCTCCCTCTTCCTGCACTCACGCACCATTCCCCCTCTCCTCTCTCTTTCTTCTCTGTTCTCTCTCTCCCTCGTTCCCCATCACTCTGTTTCCTCTTTGTCTGCTCTTCTCCCTCCCTTCCTCTCATCTTCTTCCTCTCCTGTCTCCCCTCGCCTGCGCTTGCTGTAGCGCCCACCTGCACACCACTCCCTCGCTCCCTCGGCTCTCTCTTCATCTCTTCTCTTCTTCCTCCCCAGTTCCTCTCCCTATCCCTTGCTTCCTTCTCTGTTCTGCACTGCTCCCACCTACACACCACTCCCTCTCTCCCTTGGTTCTCTCTCTCTCTCTTGCTCTCTTCTCTTCTTCCTCCCTTGTTCCTCTCCTCTCCTCTGCCCTGCGCAGCCGCCCTTTCCTCCTCCTCCTCTTCTTTCTTTCTTCCTTATCCTTCTCCCTTATCTCCCTTTCCCCTTTATCATTCCACGCTCTCAGCAGCCCCCTCTTTCATTTCCCTCTCCCTTCTCCACTCATTCATCTCATCTCCCATTTGATTTTCTATTCTCTCTTTCTTCCTTTCTTTATTTCCTCCTCATTCACTCTTCCCGGCAACGCCACTAAGCACCCACCCATTTCACTCTCTCTCTCTATTTCTTTCTCTCATTCTTTCTGATTTCTTTCCTCCCCCTCTTTGCCCAGTGGACCACCGAGCACCATCACCACCACTATTCCAGTGGGCCATCGATCAAGTGGGCCCCACGATCTTCATCATCCCTAATTTCAAGCTTCACTGTTTTGCAAGCTTCTTCCATTTGATTAGGTTTGTTAATTGGGGGTTTTCCATTAATTAGTGTTAGATGAGTTTTTTAGCATGTTAGATTGTGATCTGTAGAGTTATTTATGTGGGTTTGTTTCTAATTCATAGGTTTTGGGCATTTTTAGCTAAGTTGTGGATTTGAGCATTTTGGATTTCCTCGCCCAAAGGCAAGTGTGAATATGTATTTATTTTTATGGATATGCATGTGTTTTTTATGGAACTGTAGCTTTGAAATGATTTCATTATTGTTTTATATTTAATTATCAAATGGTTTTGATTTATGGAAAATAAATGGGATCAATTGATGATGGAGATGATGAATGAAGGGAAGATTTGATATAAATGATGTGTAGAGGGCTTTGCTTAATTGATGGATGGCAGCGACAAATTGATGGATGGCAGGATCCGGGGTTGTTTTCTCCTTTTAGTTTAAAGGAGTTTTTACCCTAGTCAGCAAGCTGGTGCGTATTGTGGA
The DNA here is from genome assembly GCA_038049695.1 of Cinnamomum chago. Lineage (NCBI taxonomy): Eukaryota > Viridiplantae > Streptophyta > Magnoliopsida > Laurales > Lauraceae > Cinnamomum > Cinnamomum chago. Next base: position 40,150,563 of record CP142458.1, read on the forward strand.
TTGTTTACTTATTTTTGGTTATTGGTCTACAAACCTTAGCATCTATTTTCAGAGTGGGATTTGTAGATCTGAAGGTGGATTGTTTTCTTAAATGTTATTCACATTGGGTATGAATTCTCTTGAAGTGGTTGAACAGACTGAAATTGAACCTAAGGAAGATGATTCTGATTTTGATTCTAAGATAGACTTTCAAGAACAATATAATTTGCTGCAAGAAAAATATGATGAGTTATATAATCAAAGTATTATTCTTGCAAAACATAAAGCTAAGGCTATCTTAAAATTGAATTTGGTTGAAACTGAGAAAGAGAATTTGAAATCTGAGCTTGAGAGTTCAAAAGGTAAGATAAACAAATTGATGGAAATGGTGGACTCTTTAAAAATGCATGAAAATGAGCTAACCTTGTGTAACAAGTCTCTTGAAGAACAGGTCAAGGAACTAAATGTGAAACTTTCAAAGGCGAATGAGTCCATTATAAAGTGGAATTCTAGTTCCAAGAGCCTTGAAGACACTTTGGGATCTCAAATGTATGCCAAGGATTCTACGGGGATATGATATGTTGGAGAAAAGTCAAAGAAAGCAAATCTCTCAGAATTTGTCGCTTCATCCTCAAAGACCTTGGAGGGGGAACTTGAAGCCAAGCAAGAAAAGAAAATGGTAAATAATATTAAAGCTTCAAAACCTCAAGGTAAGTCTCATCCTAAGGTGAATACTTTCAATAGTGTACCTAGGATGCATGTTGATAGGAGACCCCCTATGTTTCCACACACCACAAATAAATTTGTTACAATTTGTCATCATTGTGGTGTGAAAGGGCATTTAAGACCTTACTGTCATAAATTGCATGGTATGCCTAGAAACAATTTTGAGAGCATGTCTTTTATGCAAACTCAACCTAATGCTAAGAAGCCTTTTGTGTTTAATGGATTCCATGATTTGGTTAAAAGGGTTGAGATTTTGAATAATGCATTGGCTATGTTAATTCCGAACCATGAGATGAGAACTCCCATGAATTTCAATCGTGTGAAGTCTAAGGATATCTTTCCTGAGACTAAATGTATGTGGGTTAGGAAGGCCATAGGTGTGTGCCCTACTTAGTTTCCACCTTTGTGTTTTATTTTTTATTTTATTTTATTTTTTATTTAAAAAAATGTAAAATACAAAAATAAATTTTTTTGAGGTGGTAAGTCATTTGTGACCTTGAATATTCATGTAGTAGGTTTTTATGATCTAACATGTGTTTCTTTCAATTTAAATCATCTACACTTTTGAATGACTTGATGAGCACTTACATGGTTATGGTATGCTTCACTCAAACTCATTTCTGAGCCTTAGTACTACTTGCTCTATCACATAGAGATTCCCCATAGTGAGCACTTGATCATTTCTTCATGCCTATTTGACCCTTGTATGCCTAATTTGTTGGAGTTGAAAAATTGAGTAATAGATTGCAAAGGGCTACCACAAGGGATAGTGTGAAAGTCACCAGCACCATTGCACATCAAGTGAGAAAAGTCAATAAGGTGAAACCGGGAGGGCTACCTACCCTTGAAGTGAGTGAAAGCCATCAATCACCATGTAGAATGAGGGATGAGAGTTGAACATTGCATACTTTTCTCATGTCTACTTTGGAGGAATAAAAAAAAATGTGAGAATTGGTTAGGCAAATTTTCTTGCATATTGGTTTGACTATAGATGTGAGAGTTGTGATAGTGTGATCTATTTTTCTTATCTCTATTTGATACGGTTGAGTTCTTAGAAAAAGTTTTCAGAGATAGATTGCACACTACTTCACAGGCATTCACCATCTCATGTTTTTAGCTCATCTCAGTTTTCATGCTTAAGTGTGTTTGATTTGAATTGTAAAGGAATAACATTTTTTTATCATAGATTTACTTACTCAAGAATTTATCTAGTGAGCATATGCAAAAACCCCTCACATCTTTATCTTTATGTTTACTATCTGTTTCATCCAATAGGCTGTTTCTCTGTTTCTGCAAAATACATTGAAGCATCTCATATGTAATGTAGGTATATAACCTATCATTTCACTAAATTGACAGTTTTTATTTTTATTTTTATGAATGAATGATTTCATGGGAGAGTACTGATTACTGAAGTTGTTACGGTGTTTCTTGGTCGTGGAAATTGGGCATCTGTCTTTTCTTGAAGCAGGTGATTTATGCATATGGTTCTGCTGACGGTGTTACAATCTTGTTTTTCATTTTCCTTAGGCTGGGAAGGGTGGGGAGTTGACACATGATGAAACTACTATAGTGATGTTCTGATGTGTGTGGTGGTTGGTTTTTTTAAAATAGAGGAACGATTGGAATGAAATGGGTTATTTGTTCCCTCTATTGAAATGGTTTATCTCTTGTTTTTCTGTTTTTAGTTATGTTGTTGGTATCATGCATTTGTTTTATATTGTGTTTCTTGTTCTCATACTGATTTCTATTTTTAGATGAATGAGTTGGGTTTTGGGTATCTTTTGTTTCTGCTAATGGCTAGTTGGAATGACAAAGGGGAGTTTTGAGGATTTTCTCATGGGTGCTTGGCAAGAATACTTGAAGAGTCATGATCCATTACAGAATCGAACAAACCACCTTTATCTGGGAAATGAAGCAGGCAAAACTTCCAAACCCGTACCTTCTGTCACTGTCACTTTCACCTCCTGTAATGCATAGAGTGGTGGCCTCTGTATTTTATCATCTCTTTTCATACTTATTTAAGGACACATGGAACTTTAATACTTGGAGAGTCATGTTTTATTCTATAGTTTCACTAAAGTTGTGCATATGACATTCTTAATCATATGTTAATCTTGGTATTTTTTTTTAAGCAAATTGAATGAAAATTGAGAAACAAATTTTGTTGAAAGAGTCCATGCAGCTAGGATATAGCCAACATGAAGGCCAAGTATGCAAAGTAACAGATTGCTATATGTTAAAATGGGATGCATGAAGTTTTTTAAAACAATGGTGCAGGTGTTGGAATGGTGCAACAATGAAATTATTATATATGAATATGTAAATTTTCATTGGCATTTGAATGTTGGTACATAGTAGAATATTAGCATTTGTTTTAATTTTGTAATGGTAATGGTAAAGTGTTTTCAATGTTGCAAGGATGTTTGAATATTAATATGAAGTGAAATGAATTTTCTTGTTTCATTTGTTGATGATTTTGGAATGGAAATGGATGTAGGGTGTGTAGTAGATGTGGTCTTGGATAATGGAATTAGAAATTTCAATTTATTCATGTGACAAACAGGAAAAGAAATTTAAAAATCAAATAAATAAAAAAATTATTCCTGGCGAGAAAAGACGCCGGCAAAAAGATTTTGAAAAAATAATTTTCGTAAATTGTAAATCTTTTCCTGGCGCAAAAAATGCCGGCGAAAATTTTTCTAAATTTATTTTTGAAAAAATAAACCACTTTTCCCGGCGCAAATTAACGCCGGCGAAAGTCTTTCTAAATTTATTTTTGAAAAAATAAACCACTTTTCCCGGCGCAAATTAACGCCGACAAAAGTTTTTGTAACATTTATTTTTGAAAAAATAAAATCTTTTCGCAGCGCAAAATAACGCCAGGAAAAGTTTTTCTAAACATTTATTTTTTAAAAATAAAACTCATTTCCCGGCGAAATGAAACGCAGGTAATGTAGGACTTTTGTCAGCGCTACCTTTTTTTCGCCGGCAAAAGCTATTACTGGCGAGCTTTTCCCGGCGCACTGCCGGCGTAAGAGAAATTGCCGGTAACAGACATTGCCGGCGTTTAATGGACCTTTACCGGTGCTTTTTTAGCGTCAACAAAAGTGCAAATTGTTGTAGTGAAACCATGTCAAAATTATACTTTTTGGAAACTAGATTTTTCGATGATCATTTTATCCTTCTTCGTCATTTTCGTCTGGGGCCCGCAAGAACATGTTTTAGCCTTTACAAGTTTCAGAACTTTGTGGGGCCCACTTTCCACTCAACTTAAGCCTCATCTCCCTCCCTCATGTTTCACTTTCCCAAGTCCTGCAACTTTCAAGACCTAGGGCTGAGAAACCCTTTTTCCTCTTCACGTTCTTCATCTTGAATGCTCAAGCGAGAGACCTCCAAATGAAATTCCAAGACTATCATCTTCTTCCTCTTCTCCAAGCTTTCCATGGGTACAAATCTCTTGAAGTTCCAGCTAGAGAACCTCTCCATTTTCTTCATCTCTTCTTGTTTGGACATCTCTAGGTAAGAGCTCCAACCCATCTCTTTAATGGAGTCTTTTCAACTCCTAAAGAGCTTGTTTTTCTAACGTGCAACACCTATTTCGAAATGGGTTCTTGTTTTCAGATTTGAAAGGGTTTTGAATGGTTTTTCATGGGGGTTTTTGTAGTGTTTGGCTTAGCTCTTGGGTAGGAGTGCTTGAAGAAGTGTTTGCTTGGCATTTGGGCAAAAAGGCAAGTAAGCTCTATAGGTTGAATATTGTAGGTGTGTTTGAGGATTTCATTGTTACTATTGAAAATTTCATATAACTTGTTATGTTTTCTTTAGATTCTTCTTATGTGATTTCTAATCAAGTATATGCATTAATGTCAAGTGGTTTCCCAAACTTTTAGATTTCTATTTGGCTTCAAGCCCTAGTTTCATTATGAGATTTGAATTTGTTTTTATGGAAATTGAATGTTTAGATTTTGGGATTGAATGATATGGAAATATGAAAATGAACCCTTGGAGAGCATGAAGGCTCAGGGAAGTGCAGGTGCTTAGTTGTGAGAAAAAGGGGAGAAAAATTATGAAAATTTGACTTGAAACGCACTACCCATGCATCGTCGGTCAGTTGTCGGCTAACCGACATGCCATTTCGATTAACCGACAGCCAACCGAACTCTGTCGGTTCCTTTTCTAGAAGCTTGCATCGCGTCAGGGATCTCTCGATCATCTGTTGGCTAACCGACACGCCCATTTCGGTTAACCGACAGCCAACCAAACTCTGTCGGTCCCTTTTCTAGAATGCTACATTTTTCATGACATGGATTTGGGCGGTCAGCCATCTGTTAGCTGACAGTTAGCTGACACTCCCCATCTCGGCTAGCCGACAGGTGACCGACATGCTGTCCGAATTAGCAAAATGACTTGTTTTTGAAGGATTTTCTATAAGAGTGAAAACTAGAATATGTTTAGGGATCTTTAGCCTGATATTGTGTACTTGAAAACTTGTAATGTCTTTTAACTTCGGGGCCACCAATTCTCTTTTAAATTCCAACATTTTGGTTTCAATTACACAAGGGTCAACCAAAGGTCCTCAGATATGTTTAATAGACTTTGCTTTCTAACTTTAGTTTTGATACAATAAGTATCATCGTGTACTCGTTTTGAAACTCGAGTATAAGCTCATTTGAAGATTATTTCAAGAATAAAAAAGGGATGACTTCTTAAGCTTGTATGCATATAATTATGCCTCTTGCTAGCCGTGTCTTATCTCGTTTTGAATAAGTGATTTCCCTTCAAGTTCGATCAATTTAAGATGTGTTTCGCCGTATTTTGTGCATTCATGAATCCAAGTGAACACCACTGAGCTTGGACTACCCTTTTAGTCTGATCCACTGTCTGGGGGTCCTTAAACAAGTGTACTATTTGTAAATTAGTCGTGTATTCTATTACACATCATGCGTGTTCGGTTCCACGGCCGAAAATCCCCATCCACCTTTGTGTGGCGTGGGAATTGTGTTTTGTTTATCGTGCTTGTCGTGCGTGCTTGCTCTTTTCATTATAAATGATAGAGAAAGGATGGGCTCTTTGTGGATTTACTATTCTTGATATTATAAGTATCCATCCTAGCTTGTTTTAGTATCTTAGTTTGTTTTGTAAATTTTAGTTTGGTTCATACTTTAGAAATGTACTACAATCAATTAATTATGTATTATGAATTTCTTAAAACATCTTTTGTTCCATGCTCACACCTAATTTGATTACATGCCAAACCATTGTGTTTAACCCTTGTATTTTGGTGCCCAGGTGCACGTGACATTGCCTTTGAGGAGGAGCGTCCAGAGGAGGCTGTTGAGCCACCCCCAGTCAGAGAGTGGCATCCCGACGATGTCAGCTAGATATCAGGTTGGATCTTGAGTTGCACTTCGTTTTGTTATGGGTTATTTTTTAGAATTGTATTGGCCTCGATTGGCCTCTTATGGGATGTTATAAAACTTAACTTACTTTTGTGTCAACCTTATAACTTGAATTATGTTGGGAATGCTACGTTATGATTCATTTTTCTGATATCTTGGACTTGATGCTATTTTAATGTTGCACTTGAAATTTTATTTGTGCTTGTCCTGATGTGATTTGCTACACGCTTCCGCAAACTTGATCGTGTGAGTCGGATTCCACATGTCTCGGGAATCCTCACCGCGGGAACCTGTGGGAAACATGTCGCGGGCCCGGCCCTCGATCTGGGGTCGAGACAGTTCCCCATGGGGGCTCCACCGCACACTTGAGCTTACCTTATCCTAAGCTCAGTTCCCCATGGGGGCTCCACCGCACACTTGAGCTTACCTTACCCATGGGGAACTGAGCTTAGGATAAGATAAGCTCAAGTGTGCGGTGGAGCCCCCATGGGGATGGGAATGGGGAGGATTTCAAAGACTCCCTATGATCTTCCTCTGCAAAAACTCAGCTCCAACCATAATTTCTATCATCTCCATATGGGCCCAAAAGTTTAACGGTCAACAGTCCATTTGGAACGATACATAGTCAATCCAACGGTCCAGTAAATTCGGATCTGACTGAAAGTTTGTGGACATGTGCAATTTAGGAGTGTCATGTGTTTGGTCCATTTGGATGGACCAAAGGTGGGCCCCACAAGCAAGAGCTTACGAAATGTTATCCTAAGCTTGAGCTTAGGAGAGCCTTGCACACACATATATATATATATATATATATATATATATATGAAACTAGCCCTATTAGGACATGCAGACCACCTAATGGACCCATCCAAATAAACCACGCATACAGAATCCCCATTTGGTCATCGAGTCTCATGGATTACATGGATTCAAATGAATTGGATTGTTAGACGAGGGTCTGTTTTTGTTATTTAATATACAACTATTAAACTTCTGGATCAAGGTCAAATGAACTGGACCATTAGAGGTATTAGATTTTATATATATGGGCCCACTTAGAGCCCCATTGATCATGGGACCGTGGGGGGTGGGGGAGGGGGTCAAAAGAGACATCTTTGATGGGCCGATATATCAAGTTTGAGATCAATCTCATGCCTCTATCCCCTTCATTTGTTGCCCACAGATTTAACGACTTTATATTAAAGAAAAAATTTGACCCTTTATCCAACGATTCAATCACTTTGGATCTAGAAAAATCTTAATAGATCCAATGTAATTCAGGGGGTCCCATGTATGAGGATAGTTAAAATGGATCATGAAGTTGGCCCCACTGTGTTGTCCCCTCACTGTAATATAGTGAAGGATGGATGGGCATGTATATATATATATATATATATATATATATATGGGAGATGCTCCTATGAGAGATATCTCTCACCTTATTTCTCATGGAAAGGTGAGAGATGCTCTAATAGGAGCATCTCCCTAGCTATATATATGCTTATAGCATGGGTCTGATCTAAATATGCTGTGAGAAAGAGCTTTCTTTCACCATTTGTTTTTTAATTTTTTTCTCTGATATGAGACTCATATATTAAAGACAGGTACTATTAGCCTTGAGAGGAAAGTGAAACTAGTCAGAATCTCCACATGATTGGTGGGTTTAAAACCATTGATACAAAGTTATAAGGTGGTATGATTCTTGATCCATCTTGTTTATTAATTAATGAAAAACTCTAAGAAAATTCTAATTTATTTTATCTTTATATGTATTAGGCAGGATGTTTCGACCTCAACGCTGAATGTGTGGAATGGGCCTCAAGGTTGAATGCTTAGAATTGGTTATGTCAACATTGATATTAGTGTTTTTGTGTGTTTTTTTAACTGTTTTGAATGTAAACATTGGACGTGACTTTTCACATGGATTGGGTTGAATGTACTAATGTTGGATGTACTAATTGTTTTAACTTATTCAATGCCAAGTGGGCATTGAATGTATTGATGTTGGAACTGTTTGGAAGTTGGAATGGTATGAATGTTTGGATGCTGGGCATTGGACCAGGAGGTAAGTTGGAATGGTATGAATACTAAGGTATCGTTTGGTTCGCTGGAATGGTTGTAGGCGGGAATGTAATGGAGACCGGAATGAGTCTAGAATGGAATGAGGCAGGAATAGTCATTTCCATTCCAACGTTTGGTACGCTGAGGAATCAACCCAGTAATAGAATTTTGATTCATGTTCCTGTGTTTGGTACGTTGGAATGATGCTCGGAATGGAATCAAAGTTACATAAGATTGACCAAAGTACCCTTGTTAGATTCATATATTTGGCTCAGTCAAAGTTGTTGTACTACACCCAAGAGACTTATAATTGTGGTCCCCAGACCATACTTCAATTCAGCATGAATCAAATTCCAAACCCAACCCATTGCTGATTTTTACACGTCAATATATTGCCATGATTGGTCGACCATTAATTGTTTCACAAAATTGATGTGAACCACATCTATTTTCATTCACAGGGATCGTATGTTGAGCTCAACGCGGACCAGTTAATACTCTTGACATGAATAGAGGTGTGTGCAAAAAAAAAAAAAGTTAATGGAGGCAAGTTTGGATGTGGCTCAGTTGATCAATGGGCTTATTGGTGGACCAATTAATGGAAGTTGTGGGACATTCTAGTCATTCCAACTGAGCTCCTACTACCAAAAAAAAAAAAAAAAACTGAGCTCCTGCTTAGATCAAGCTAAGCTCGAACTTGCTTAAGCAATATCAAGTCAAGTTTGAGATTGACTCATGAAAGTATATTCAGCCTTGACTGGGCTTACCCATTTTTAGCCTGAACTTGTGGCTTAGCTCGGCACATTTGCACCCAATATGTCCAATTCAAAAAGTATATATATATTTATCATCTGTAATCGTCTCTACACCAACTACACAACCAACTGAAGAAAAGATAATAACAAGTAGAACTCAAGAAATAAACATCCAGAATGTTAGTCATAATTGCAAGTACTACAAATTAGGAGTAGAAGTGTAGAAAAGAGCAGTCATCTCATGACTTCCACAGTGCTTAAGAAGTACCAAACAACAAAATGTAGATAATGTATCAAAAGACCCATCATGAGAAGTCATCTCATGACATCCACAGTGCGTACGATAATAGTAGCAAACAACAAAATGTAGATAATGTATCAAAATATCCATCGATTTCATAGACCTCCACTTAGCAAAGCCCTCACAAAGTCTTCTTTTTCATAATTTTCCAAAGTAAAAGAAAAAACAGCAGTCATCTCATGATCACGAGCTATAACAATCAAGGCTTTGTGGCATTCCGCCCTCTCAAGATTTCCACAGTGACTGGGAAGTTCCTCATTGATTTTATCCCTTTTGTTTGCTATATCCAAATCAACAGCAATAGCTCTACTAAACTTCTCAGTGGCTTCATCAATCTTGTTGCCTATGATCATGGCTGCTTCTCGAAATCCATCCATATTGTCGATGCTCCTCCTCCTCTTTCCTTTTTGACTAGTTCCTTCACTATTGGTGGAAGGAGTGGAGACGTAGCGTTCCACTTCCACAAAATCCATGCCCAAATCTTGTGAATCTTCATGTTCCTCATTCCTAGTCACTTCATCCAAAACATCTTCAGTGGCAGCAGCTCCTTTTCCTTTGGCACGATCCTTCCCAAAGATAGTGCATAACATTTCATAATGTGGGAAACTTCTACTCCTCCATTGACTAGCACCCTTGTGTGTCTACAACAAACATATAAATAAGACAAATAGAGCAAAATATTCAAAAGAAATGGACAGAAAAGGATACAGAAAGATATTTCTTATTTAATCTACTCCATTATGAATTGATTTTTAAATGATAATACCTTCACATAACCGTTCCAAACCTCATCTTGGGCAACCACCACATTTTTAGGTGGATCCCATCCAAAACCGTTGCAGTTCTCTCCATTAAGCATATCATACACAACACGAAAGTCCTTTTTCATTGTCTTGATTCTAGAATCAATGTGTGGCTTAGCTTTAATTGCAATTCCAGGCAACTTTTGCTTTAACACTGCTTCAATGACTCCAAGAAAACTGGGCTTGAACCCATTGTAAACCTTATGAGTCCCTGCATTTACCATGTCAAAAAGAGCATAGACCAACTCCTTATCCTTTGCATCAGTCCATTTTCTTTTGTTCCTCCCTGGCCCTTTCCCGTTAGTGTCATGTCTTCAATCATGTTCATGCCTATTAATGTTGTGGGAACAACCACAATCAAAACATAGACAATTTGATATTTAATTAGCCAATGAAATCTAGCAAAAACTCAAGAGTTAATATAATGCAGATAAATAACATAATACTGAAATTTAAACATTGTCACCCAAATACAAGAATGTTTAAAAGTTACAACCATTACAAACGTTGTCACTAAAAAAAAAAAACAAATTTAAGTACTTCTCCATGAATTAAACATAGAAACAACCATTTGTTCTCTAAATGACGTCCATTCAACTGAAGTCTCAATAGTAGAAATGTGATCCATGTCGCCTTCGCCCTCCACCTCATCTAGTTCGATATCTTCATATGGGTCCATGCGTAACTCATTCCTTACGTAGTTGTGAAGCAAACAACATGCCAAGATTATACAAACTTGGATGTTGATGGGATAAAAAGCAGGACTCTTAAGAATTGTCCATCATTTTTTCAATATCCCAAATGCTCTTTCTATTACATTTCTAGCGGTTGAATGCTTCATATTAAAAAGTTCCTTTGGGTTCTTAGGTTGACGTCCATTATTCCACTCATTCAGATGGTAACGTTGGCCTCTATATGGTGTGAGAAATCCTTCACCATTAATATACCTAGCATCCACCAAATAGTAGGTATCTTGAACAAATTGAGCAAATTTTTTTTAGGTTAGTGATCTATAATATTTTCCGAAAAAGAAAATAATTATTTATTTTGTAATACCACTATGTCTTACCACGTGGAACAACTAAGCCATGTCTTCTAGCAATTGCATCCCGCAACACCCGACCATCAGCGGCAGACCCCTCCCATCCAGGTAATACATAAGTAAAATGTAGATCCGGGGTACACGCTGCTAGAACATTAGTTGCAATGTGATTTTTTCTAGTTCGATACCTAGGTCTGTCAATAGCCGAAACATGGACCGGTATGTATGTCCCATCTAAAGCTCCTAGACATCCCTACAAGACATTACAATTCATTATAATATACTTACACATAAATAATAAATTAATAAGATACAATTGTATAAAATATACGAATCATTTACCTTAAACCACTTTCATTTCTCATCTACTGAGTTCTCCGGCATTAGCTCAGTTTCTTATATAACTCTCCTTGTAGCCTAATGACTACAATCAAAAACATTTTAAAGTGCCTACTGATTGACTCTCCTGAACAGTTAAACTCACTCTGAATGACCCTATTTTTGACATGATGAGCAAGGATATGAAGTGAAATTGCAACCTGCTCATCAACCAACATGTGTCTGGTTGGTTCCAACTTCCCAATTGTGCTAAGCAAGTGACATAATTTCACAAAGGGTTGCCTAGTTATTGTAAAATTTCTCATACATATGTGATCACTCTTATACACCCAACTTTTAATAATTTCTCTATTACCATAGAAATCTAGGCAGTACCTAGATCTAACCCCACCCATGCATTGTCTTTCGAACAATTTATATGATAATTGTATGAATAGCCCCGGTAGATGTAGAATGTTCAACCACCACTGCATAGCCAATGCCAATTTCTTCACTTTCAGTTTTCTTCTGGCTAAACTAAGACGTGCCATAATTGAAATAAAAAGAAAGCTAATAGAAAATAATCATATAGTGGAAACCTCAAGTGGTCGTGCTGTCGCCGGCACCCAAATATAATAAAACCTCACTACACCATAATAATCAATTAGTAACGGATCTACAGCCGTTACAAAAAATATTAGTAACTGTTATTTTAAGTTGACACAATTGCGTCACAAATGAAAAGTAACGGAAGTTAGTAACACTTAATAACCGTTAGAAATATTACTAACAGTTATGAACTGTGACTGAAATTAATTTCAGCAACACATCTATAATCGTTACAATTTATTAGTAATGGTTATTAATTTTGTTCATAGTTTGTTCCCAACGGATAAAATTGTTGGTAATTCCTACTTTCTGACGCATATATAACTATTTGGTCAACCTATTTGTAATAGTTGATATCTGTTACGAAGTATTCTATTTACAACGGTTGGAGTCCGTTACTAAGTATTATATTTGTAATGGTTTATATCCGTTACTAAGTATTTGTTGTTTAAAAAAAAAAACAATGGAATTTCCTGATCAATTTCTGACAGGCCACCTACAGTACTTCTGACTACATAGATACTAAATGCTATATTGCTAAATGACACTTGCTATCAAAATTGAAAGAATCATGAAACCACATCCCCATGTGGGATCAACACGTGAAAATAAAAAATATATATCAATGGTGAAAACTGCTTTTACGCAATCGTTCTTTTACAACTGCTTCAGTATCATCTGATCGAGTGATGAGTTTAGATGCACAATGTGCAAGAGGGAGAAGTGGAGCCATATATATTCCAGGCCTCCCATTCTCCCCCTTGATGCTGATGTTTAGTAACATTGAAGTTTCCTCCACACTGGCTACAAATTCTTCTTCCAAGGCACTTCTCAACCAGGACATCTTCTCTGAGCTTCAAGTTAACCACCAAGTCAATTTCAGTCACTCCCTCCAAAATCTCCTGCAATTGCAGAAAAATGCAGCCCAAATTACAAGAATGCAACAAATTAGAGAATATCCATGCTGTGGCCAACTAATAAGTATATGCCAATAGGCCATATGCTATACATAATCATTGCTCACATCTTATGCAAAAACCGCTACTACAGGAAAGGATGGACTACGCGCCAGTACAACATTAAAGATCAGAAACAATTTTTGAAAAGTAATAATTGAGAAAAATAAACTAACTTCCAGCTTCACATTAGTAACTGCACCAAAGATCATATGCATAGTTGATTACATATAGAAGTTAATGTTGACTAAATACATAGGAAACTCTAACATGGGAAATGATATAATGGCCTCTCAACATTGACATTGTTGGGATTGGTGTATGCCCTAAAGCCCATTGACTGCACTCTCATCTCTGTAACTGGATATTTATTGGAATGACATCTTTCTCTTATTACTTGTGTATATGTATGGTTGTATAAGGCCCATTGTTTTCTAGTAATGACTTAGGTGTGTAGTGGCTACACACAGTTAGGTCTGAGTCATGGACACTTGAAACAATAAACTTGTTCATAACTGAGAGATGGAGTTGGGCACTTCATCTTGGTATAAGTTATAATGAGATACTCTCCTGTATTCAGGGTGACTTACCTAAGTCACGGGAGGGTTTTTCCGGATTTATCTCATTAGTGCATGTGTCATGCATTGAACAGGACCACTTGTAGGTGTGATCTCTAAAATAGTACTATCACAGAGAGAGATCAAATCACCTCTTGCTACTGAGTGACCAGTGCTCTTAATCTTGAGCATTTGTGGATGAACTGACGAAGTCAAGTTCTTGTGCTTTAATTCACTATGGGTGAGATCCTGTTCATGGGTCAACAGCTCTGTGTTTTGGGTGCTCGGGCTTGATTAGTTGGGACGTGCAAATGCAATATGGAATCTATGCCATCACATGATGGAATGATCGTCCCCTTAGAATTATCCGATTAATCATCAGAATCTAAGATCTTAGTATATGGATGTTCCATATGGATATTGAACTTGTGGGTCGCTCCCTGGATCAAGAGAATGATATCCAGATGATGATTAAGTCAAGGGTATGAAGTTCTAAGGTTGAGATGTAATCAAGAAGGTAGATAGTACATCGGTTAACCTACTTGATTATGGATGTTACATAGAGGGGCATTATGGTCATTGTACTTGGTAGGTCAAAGACAATCGTCTATTTATGATGAGCTTATTTGCAATTTAATATTTGTCCCTGGAGTGCAACCATAACTCTCTAGTGGAATGAGTTAGGGTTAAAATGATCTTAATGTTGCTATGGGGTTAGCATGGACATTTTGGTCATTTTGGGAGCCAAGGGCAAATATGTCTTTTGGTCCCTCTTCTAGCCACTTTCCTATATTGGCATGGTTTCCTAATTAGATGATATGTGGTTGAATTAATTTTGTGGAAGAATAATTTTGAGTTTAAATTCTAATAGGCTCTTGATGACATACATGAATTTAACTCTAGCTAAATTATTGACTAGTGGGCCATGGTGTGTTTAGCTATCTTGTGGGCCAGCCATAAGTGGAGCCCCTTGTGGGAGGTTTCCAAGTTTGATTAGGTATCTTTACTTGGAAGGAAAGACTCCTCTTTGGGTAAGAATTCCATTGATTAAAGGTTACTAAATTTTAGTATCTTTAATTTAGTAAGTGTTGCACAATTAAAGGGGCTGGTTGCTATTTTTTTAGGGATAGTCATTCCTATTAGAAAGAGATCTCTTAAAGGCATGAGATATATATATATATATTACCCTCTCTCCCCTTGGCATGTAAGCCACGTGATACCAGCAACCAGAAATAATTCCAGACGTGCAACAGGTTGGAGTTCTATTGGCCGCCCAAGCCAAGAAGTAGTATTCACGCCCAGCCCCTTTAGGTTGCTGCCCTCATCTTCTTCCTTGGAGAGAGAAGACCAGCAACTATCTATTCCACAAAAGGTGGTTCAGAAAACCCTTCTTAGGATTCCATACTTTGATCCCACCATCACTACCAATCAGATTTGGAAGTGGAATAGGAGAGAAGATCAAAGAAGAAAAATTCTACACAAAATTCCTGCACCTGTGCTGCTGATTGCAGGTTGATTTCAGAACTTTGAAGCTTCCTTTTTCAGAGATTTGAAGCATACAAATCATCAAGGTAATAGTCTTCTATCATCTCCTTGATTTAGACACATGTTGATCATGATTTCATGGACTTTTATGCATGGTTACATGGCTGGAATCAGATCTGATTTCTAGTTTTAAAAACTCTGAAAACTCATATCAGCCATGATTAGTCTCCTTTCAGATCTGATATGCATAAACTTACATTGGTATCAGAGCCACTCCATGTGATATCATGATCCCATGTTGTGTGTTTTTCATTCCTAGATTAATTAAGGGCATGGTGGCGCCCTTTAGGATGTTGTTTCTAGGAGTTTCCTGCAAAGGTTGTGTGCAGGAATTTTTCCATGGCTGCAGGAATTCTACAGATTGCAGATTTCTGCATATAAGTAGTGCAGGAATTATTTCTTAGTGCTGCTGGAATGATTCTGAAACTTTTCCATGCTGCTGGAATAGTTCCAGATTGCTGTCCACTATATGTTAGGAGTGCAGAAATTGTTTCCATGTTGCTGGAACAATTTCAGATTGCTGATTATTACATGGAAGTGTGCAGGAATTGTTTCCAAGGTGTTGGAATAATTTCAGATTTCTATTTAGTGCTGTACCAAGCACAATTGCATGCACTAACCTCTTTGTTTGCAGCCATATATTGCATCCTTGTTGGTTTGCATGTATGTGTGTGGATTTGGATGTTTTTATTAGTTGATAAATGTACGATTGCGCGGTAAGCAATCATAGGAAGTTGTAATTATTTCCTTATTTTTATTTCAACTAGTCTTGATGTAAGCTTTCTTGAAAAGCATAGGAATCTCCAATGTAATTTTGGGTTTTTGTTTTTCATTGGGTTGCTTGTATAAATTTTGATTTATTGTAACAAGCAAGAAAAGGAAAGTTTCAAGCGAGGAAGGTTGCAACAAACCGGGTCCCATGGTGACGGAGGCAATGGAGGTTTCCTAGCGCAAGAAGGACTCTTTGCCAAGTTTCCTAATTGGAAAAGGATTTGAAGTCCGAAATAGCAGGGAGCCATCAAGGATTGCATTCTTTAATTTGCTTTTATATATGGAATGCATGGTTGAATGCTTTATATAATTGCTATGTTTATCACCTAGTAACATGGCCACCACTAGGTTCTTAAAATTGGCATCTTTCTATATTGGATTGGTTTTAGTTTGGCAAATTGTTTTTAAACAGGTCTTAGACCAGCACCTTCTAATTGTCTAAGGTTTAAAATTGGATAGGGTTTAGTTTACCTTGGTACCCTTAGTTTCCAAAAGAGGCCAAACTAAGATCTGATATGTTGATACCATAGTGGGCCCATAACCCTAGTGTTAAATAATCAAGTGGGAGAGGGATTTGGAAAAATCCCACGGCCTTCCAATTTCGGTTCATGCTAACTCATTGGAGTGTTAGTGGGAGCGGCCATCCCTTCGGTGGAGTTCTTTACTAAAGATCACTTTGATGAATTAGTAGGTGAACTAATGTGAATGTTCGTAATGAGGTGTTAGTGGGAGCGGCCATCCCTTCGGTGGAGTTCTTTACTAAAGATCACTTCTATAGAATGTCAATGAAGCGTTAGTGGGAGCGGCCATCCCTTCGGTGGAGCTCTTTACTAAAGATCACTTCTAGATTGGATTAAAGTCTCTTCCCTTCGGAGGACTTAAGTCATAGACATTTTGGGAACGTTCATAAGAGATGGTAATACACTTGACATAAGACGGTAATAACCTCTCCCTAGGAGTTAGTGTTATTTGTCATATGAGGCCAAACCAATCAGTGATTGGGTTATCACTGGGTATTCGTATCCAGACAGTGATGATCCAAATAAGCTAGGCTTAACTCAACGTGACTGTAGGCTCGGCCATCCCTTCGGTGGAGGGTCTATGAGGAGGTTGAGACACTGATACATTATTATTAGGGTTATATAATGTAAAAAGTCTTGTGCATGTTTTTCCTTTTACTACAAGCACCATATACATGTTACATATATACTGCCTGTCTAATTATAACCTGTTATATATCCAGAGAGATGGGGAAGGACTCTTTTAGCCCATTGATGAGTATTCTGCGTGAGAACAAATTGACTGGCCCTAATTACGTAGACTGGAAAAGAAACCTGAACATAGTACTCACCGCTGAGGAGTACAAGTATGTTCTGTCGGAACCCTGTCCTACCGTTGATGATTATTCTACAGATGACCAGCTAGAGGCTGAAAAGAAATGGAAAAAGGCGAATAGCATGGCCAAATGCTATATGCTTGCTTCCATGTCCAACGTGTTGCAAACGCAGCATGAGCAAATGGACACAGCTTCAGATATCATGTTGTCCTTGTCTGAGATGTTCGCAGACAGAAGCAGGCCAGCTAAGCAAGCTGCTTTAAGGACAATCATGAATTCTAGGATGGCTGAGGGAACACCTGTCAGAGAGCACATGCTCAAAATGATGGATTGTTTCAATGAAGCTGAGATCCTAGGGGCTGAGATTGATGCAGGGAGTCAAACTGATATGATTCTCGAAACTCTGCCGGGGTCTTTCAACCAGTTCAAGCTCAACTTTAACATGAGCAAGATGGACATGACTCTCTCTGAGTTAATGAAAGAACTCTAGGCGGCAGAGGCCATCATGAAGCCTAAAGGCCAACTTCACTTTTCCCAGTTTTCCTCTAAACTCAACCCGAAAGGGAAAAAGTTCAAGAAGAAGCAGGGTAAGGGAAAAGGACAGAAAAATGGCAATGCTGGGAAGAAGGACAAAGGCACAGGTGAAAAGCCCAAAGGGAAATGCTTTAAGTGCGGCCTCAAAGGTCACTGGAAGAAAGATTGTCCCAAGCTCCTAGGCTCAGATAAGAAAGGTATATCTCTTTCCTACTACATTGAAACCTGTCATGTGGTTGATTCTACTGATTCCTGGATAGTAGACTCTGGAGCCACTAATCATATCTGCAATTCATTGCAGGGGTTTCAGATAATGAAAAAGCTTGAGAAAGGGGAGTTTGACCTTAGAGTTGGAAATGGAGCAAAGATATGGGCTGTTGCAGTGGGAGCAGTTACCTTACATTTTCCGCATGATAGGATATTAGTTTTAAACAGTGTTATCTATGTTCCGGACATAAGGAAGAATTTAATTTCAGTTTCCAGACTCATTGAATTTAATTATTCAGTTTCTTTCCATTCTGGTGTTGATATCGGTAGAGATGGAAATATTATATGTTCCGGTAGAATGCATGATAACTTATTTTATATATATCCTATTGCTCCCTCACTGCACAATGTACAACTAGAAAGCTCAGCTTCCCATAAGAGGAAGGTATCTTCGACCAATGACACTTATCTTTGGCACTTACGTTTGGGTCACATTAACCTAAAACGGATTCAGAGGTTGGTAGAGGATGGGCCTTTGAGCTCATTAGATCTCGAACCTTTACCTCAGTGTGAATCTTGTCTCATGGGAAAGATGACCAAAAGGTCATTCTCTGCAAAGGGACTGAGGTCAAAGGAGTTGTTAGAATTGGTTCACACTGATGTGTGTGGTCCTATGAACAAACTAGCTAGAGGAGGTTATGAGTATTTCATCACCTTCACCGATGATTACTCTAGGTATGGATATGTGTACCTAATGCGACGCAAGTCTGAAGCGTTTGATAAGTTCAAACAATTCAAGGCTGAGGCGGAGCTACAACTAGGAAAACATATCAAAGCTCTTCGATCTGATCGAGGTGGCGAGTACCTCCTGGGTGAGTTCAAGGAGTACCTCACACAACATGAGATTGTGTCTCAGTTGTCTGCACCGGGTACACCCCAGCAAAATGGTGTAGCAGAGAGAAGAAACCGTACCCTTCTAGATATGGTAAGGTCCATGATGAGTCATGCAACCCTACCCATATCATTTTGGGGATATGCCCTAGAAGCAGCAGCATACATTTTGAATCTGGTACCTTCTAAATCAGTACCTAGGACACCTCAAGAAATGTGGACAGGTCGAAAACCCAGTTTAAGACTTATTCACATTTGGGGTTGTCCAGCCTATGTACTGAATGATAAAGCTACCAAGCTAGAACCCAGATCGGAAATGTGCTACTTCATTGGGTATCCTAAGGGAACGAGAGGAGGCATCTTTTATCATCCAAAGGAGCAAAAGGTGCTTATCAGCACTCATGCTAGATACTTGGAGGATGATTGCATGATGCGCCAAGAGCTTGGTTGTAAGGAAACCATTGAGGAGATTCTTTCAGAAACTCCTGCAACATCTGTGCCAGAACCTGAGACTGTAGAAAATCAAGACATTCCTTTTAACACTCCGGAGCCTCGTCGTAGTGGGAGAATTTCTAGACCACCAGATAGATACCTAGGAGTGTCTTTTATGACAGACTCAGAGGATCTGGTTGAGGATCCTACTAGTTACGATGAAGCAGTAACGGATATAGATGCTGACATGTGGCAGCAAGCGATGAAATCTGAATTGGATTCTCTGTATTCCAATCAAGTCTGGGAACTTGTGGATGCACCTGAAGGGATCAAACCCATAGGGTGTAAGTGGATCTACAAGAGAAAGAGAGGAGTGGATGGGAAGGTTGAAACCTTCAAAGCAAGACTGGTGGCGAAAGGATATACTCAGAAAGAGGGTATCGATTATGAGGAAACTTTTTCACCAGTAGCTATGCTTAAATCCATTAGGATTCTCTTAGCCATCGCATGTCATTATGACTACGAGATATGACAGATGGATGTCAAGACAGCTTTTCTTAATGGAAGTCTTGACGAATGCATCTATATGATGCAACCAGAGGGATTCATTGCTGGTGGCCAAGAGAACATGGTCTGTAAGCTTAAGAAGTCCATTTATGGACTTAAGCAAGCATCTAGGGCATGGAACATCAAGTTTAATCAGGCAGTCAAATCCTTTGGCTTTGATCAAAACATTGATGAACCATGTGTGTATAAGAAAGGGAGTGGAAACGCAGTTGCATTTTTAGTCCTGTATGTGGATGACATATTACTCATTGGAAATGATGTTGGCATGATGTCGTCTACAAAGGTTTGGTTATCATCTCAATTTCAAATGAAGGATTTGGGTGAGGCAAGCTATGTCTTAGGGATCAAGCTTATGCGAGATCGCAAGAACAAGATGTTAGCCTTATCCCAATCTTCGTATATTGAGAAGATATTGGTCAAGTATAACATGCATGACTCCAAGAAGGGCTTGCTACCTTCTAGACATGGAGTACCACTATCTCGGAATCAATGTCCGAAGACACCAGAGGAGATAGAAAGCATGAGGAGAGTACCATATGCATCAGCTGTTGGAAGCCTCATGTATGCAATGTTGTGTACTAGACCAGATATCTGTTTTGCCGTTGGCATGGTTAGTAGATATCAGTCAAACCCTGGACCGATGCACTGGACAGCTGTTAAGCATATATTTAAGTATCTTCGGAGAACGAAAGATTATATGCTGACCTACCGAGCAGATGATCTAATGCCACTGGCATATACAGATTCTGATTTCCAGTCGGATGTAGATGGCAGAAAGTCTACCTCAGGATACGTATTTACTCTATCAGGAGGGGCTATATCATGGAGAAGTGTCAAGCAAGATTGTACTGCTGACTCTACCATGGAAGCAGAGTATGTGGCGGCATCGGAAGCTGCAAAGGAAGCAGTATGGCTCAGAAAATTCCTTTTGGAATTGGGAGTAGTTCCTGCTGTGCAAAAACCGATTGTCATGTACTGCGACAATACTGATGCAGTAGCTAACTGCAAAGAGCCCAGGAATCACAAGAAAGGCAAGCACATTCAGAGAAAGTACCACTTGATCCGGGAATTCGTCCAGGATGGAGAAATAGTGGTAGAGCAGATTGCCTCAGCAAATAACTTAGCTGACCCATTCACTAAGACTCTTACTGAGAAAGTTTTTTCTTCACATGTTGAGTCTATGGGAGTTAGGTTAGGACGTAGTGATCTTTAGTGCAAGTGGGAGAT
Organism: Cinnamomum chago; assembly: GCA_038049695.1. Taxonomy (NCBI): domain Eukaryota; kingdom Viridiplantae; phylum Streptophyta; class Magnoliopsida; order Laurales; family Lauraceae; genus Cinnamomum; species Cinnamomum chago. The sequence continues at coordinate 40,171,579 of CP142458.1, forward strand.
TGTTGGGATTGGTGTATGCCCTAAAGCCCACTAACTGCACTCTCATCTCTGTAACTGGATATTTATTGGAATGACATCTTTCTCTTATTACTTGTGTATATGTATGGTTGTATAAGGCCCATTGTTTTCTAGTAATGACTTAGGTGTGTAGTGGCTACACACAGTTAGGTCTGAGTCATGGACACTTGAAACAATAAACTTGTTCATAACTGAGAGATGGAGTTGGGCACTTCATCTTGGTATAAGTTATAATGAGATACTCTCCTGTATTCAGGGTGACTTACCTAAGTCACGGGAGGGTTTTTCCGGATTTATCTCATTAGTGCATGTGTCATGCATTGAACAGGACCACTTGTAGGTGTGATCTCTAAAATAGTACTATCACAGAGAGAGATCAAATCACCTCTTGCTACTGAGTGACCAGTGCTCTTAATCTTGAGCATTTGTGGATGAACTGACGAAGTCAAGTTCTTGTGCTTTAATTCACTATGGGTGAGATCCTGTTCATGGGTCAACAGCTCTGTGTTTTGGGTGCTCGGGCTTGATTAGTTGGGACGTGCAAATGCAATATGGAATCTATGCCATCACATGATGGAATGATCGTCCCCTTAGAATTATCCGATTAATCATCAGAATCTAAGATCTTAGTATATGGATGTTCCATATGGATATTGAACTTGTGGGTCGCTCCCTGGATCAAGAGAATGATATCCAGATGATGATTAAGTCAAGGGTATGAAGTTCTAAGGTTGAGATGTAATCAAGAAGGTAGATAGTACATCGGTTAACCTACTTGATTATGGATGTTACATAGAGGGGCATTATGGTCATTGTACTTGGTAGGTCAAAGACAATCGTCTATTTATGATGAGCTTATTTGCAATTTAATATTTGTCCCTGGAGTGCAACCATAACTCTCTAGTGGAATGAGTTAGGGTTAAAATGATCTTAATGTTGCTATGGGGTTAGCATGGACATTTTGGTCATTTTGGGAGCCAAGGGCAAATATGTCTTTTGGTCCCTCTTCTAGCCACTTTCCTATATTGGCATGGTTTCCTAATTAGATGATATGTGGTTGAATTAATTTTGTGGAAGAATAATTTTGAGTTTAAATTCTAATAGGCTCTTGATGACATACATGAATTTAACTCTAGCTAAATTATTGACTAGTGGGCCATGGTGTGTTTAGCTATCTTGTGGGCCAGCCATAAGTGGAGCCCCTTGTGGGAGGTTTCCAAGTTTGATTAGGTATCTTTACTTGGAAGGAAAGACTCCTCTTTGGGTAAGAATTCCATTGATTAAAGGTTACTAAATTTTAGTATCTTTAATTTAGTAAGTGTTGCACAATTAAAGGGGCTGGTTGCTATTTTTTTAGGGATAGTCATTCCTATTAGAAAGAGATCTCTTAAAGGCATGAGATATATATATATATATTACCCTCTCTCCCCTTGGCATGTAAGCCACGTGATACCAGCAACCAGAAATAATTCCAGACGTGCAACAGGTTGGAGTTCTATTGGCCGCCCAAGCCAAGAAGTAGTATTCACGCCCAGCCCCTTTAGGTTGCTGCCCTCATCTTCTTCCTTGGAGAGAGAAGACCAGCAACTATCTATTCCACAAAAGGTGGTTCAGAAAACCCTTCTTAGGATTCCATACTTTGATCCCACCATCACTACCAATCAGATTTGGAAGTGGAATAGGAGAGAAGATCAAAGAAGAAAAATTCTACACAAAATTCCTGCACCTGTGCTGCTGATTGCAGGTTGATTTCAGAACTTTGAAGCTTCCTTTTTCAGAGATTTGAAGCATACAAATCATCAAGGTAATAGTCTTCTATCATCTCCTTGATTTAGACACATGTTGATCATGATTTCATGGACTTTTATGCATGGTTACATGGCTGGAATCAGATCTGATTTCTAGTTTTAAAAACTCTGAAAACTCATATCAGCCATGATTAGTCTCCTTTCAGATCTGATATGCATAAACTTACAGACATAACTGTGAGCAACCATTTATAAATAATCTTATCATTTCTATGAAAGGTAAGAGCAATGAATACTTAAAAAATATCATTAAAAAATGAATACATAAAAGAAAATCCAATGTCAAATCCCTTCACAAATATACTAACCGCTTGTCTAATTGTCCGTGGAAAACCATCACGAATGAACCCCGATTCACCCTTAGCTCCTCCACTTTCAAGGCGTTTAGACAGGAGACTTATTATAATTTCATCTGAAACCAATTTGCCTTGATTTACAATCTCTGTAAGCTGCAAAAAGAAATAAATAGATAAATGAGTGGACATTTACCACAATCAGTACAATGATCTATGAATCAAAGTCAGTTACAGTAACTTTTAATAGTTATAATACAATAAAATGCATTCTCAGTTGATATAATAACAATTTCCATGGAAGCCCGTACTGGTATCGGATGGTCAACCAATATCTCTAGGATGCAAGTGTTTAGCATATCCTACTACACTATGTTTCACTATTATTCAACATTAAAAAAAAATGTACACAACGATAATTTCATTAATCTAGAAACGTTCTAAAGAAAATATTAGGATTTAGGAGAGCCATGACCTTATCGGCGTTCTAGATTTCAAAGTGCAGAATTGTATCCCCAAACCCCATGTCAATACTCAAATCCATAGCCAGGCATCATAAGTTTCTTCACATAAATTTGTTTATGACCAACAACTTGCTGGCAGCTTTGTATATATGCTTGTCATGTTTGTATCTTTTGTTTCAATAAAATCATTTGTTTCTTACCAATAAAAAGGTAAGGTGCTTGATTCTAACTTGTACTGCTCAAAAGCCCAAGCCAAGGAAGCATATGTTACAGGAACAGAGTACATATGGCAGACATACACTAGGACCCCAATCTGTTAGCATGGAATGTAACTTCATAAGGGTCATTTGCAGATGGTCTTCAACCTTTTAGCAGCCTGCACAAAACCTACAAGGACCTGCAACTCATCCAATCGCTTCAATAACAGCACAAAGCAATTCGATTCAACAACAAGAAAAGGAGAATCAACCACAGTTATTTAAAAAATATAGAACAAGAAAAGAACACATAATCTCATGAGTTTGAGACAAGTACCAACAGCATGAAATGTCTCCGAGCAGCATCAATTAGCTGCTCTTTTGTAGGGTTAGGAATGGAGTCAACCTGGCCCAGAGAAGAACACCAAGAACAAAGTGAAAAGAAAATGAAGAACAGCAGCTTTAAATAAATAGAGAAAAGCAAAACGTAGCAAACAGCTTTCACAATTTATTGATTGTTTCACCAACAGACCATACTTAAAGGAGCCACTTATTGAGAATCATTCCATTCATACAGTCAACAAAATAAATGGCATGCCTTAATCATCTCCTTCCATCAGAAGATCCAGTCCAACTGTGCCCACATTAAATGGCCACCTTTGGTCATGAATCAATGATATCACCCAATGGAGTAGAACTTTAAGAGAGGGAAGAGTTAGTAACACTGTCTATCTGATAATGAACCAATGTCTAGTGGACTCTTTCAGCACTATCAAAAGGTTGTATCTCTATTGATTAAGCATTCCATTATTAAACCAACTTCAACATTGATAGGAAACATGAACTCACAAGCTTGAAGTATTGCGAATATCTCCATAGTGTTGGTGTTCCTAGTTTGCTCAAGTCAACCTTCTGAACCAAATGCTAGAAAAAATAAATGAAGGAAACAAAGTCCACTTCCAGACTGCAGAACATGTTCAAAAACATATTGATAGAAATGAAAATTGAGGGAAAGAATTTTTTCATACTGTTACACCCTGAGTAGGTGATACAGATCCCTTGGATTGCAAATCAAAAGAATGGGATCGGCTTGTGGCCTTGTGAGCCTATCCAGTGGTTCTATGTGACCGATGTCTTGGTCTGTGTAGCTTTTGGGTCTCATCAGATGCTGCAAAGAATCATCAACAGCAAAAGAGCAGTCAGAAATACAGGGAAAAAAAGGTAAAGTAAACTATGGACACTTATAAAATAGTGGAAAGGTTAAAGATGCAATAAAACATGCTGCATCCTATGTAGCAAGGACACTTTGTTTCTAATAGAGAATTTCTATAACAGATGAATAAAGATGACAACCAAGCTCAGGACTAACCCACAATAATCTCCTACATCATTCTTGGTGGAAAATTACATGTGGAAGATACATAAACATTTAACTGTAACATGAATAAGCTTCTACATGTTCACAGTAACATTTTACGTTCTTTTAACCTGTTTCTATTAGATGAGCCCGTAGTGCAGTAAGAAGGTGAATATTATCTCAACAACATGGTTGCAAGTTTAATTCATGTCACCTATCAAATACGCATGCATAGAAATGTTTGTACCAACATTTTAATTGTCTGGATTTAGTAGTCAAATATGTCACAAGAAGACAGTTGACAAGGCATGCAACCAAGTGCATGTGGGAAAACAATGTTTGTGACTAGTTAAACCATTCTCACAGAACTCACCCATATCTGAAACATTCCACTGCATATGTTCACATTTGATCTCATCATCTTCCTCCTGACCAGTCGGAGCCTCAATCACACTTAGGGCATTCCTCTGTAGCTTAACTTCTATGCCATTGGTAAGGACATGCAGTATCATAAATTAATATATAATTTAAGGATTGCCCTAATCACTCAATTAAGACGGTCAAAACAAGCAGATGAGCTGAAGAGGGAAATACAAACTACATTCTAGAAACACAAACCAACATCAAACTTGAAATATAAAACTCATAAATCTCAGTTCATACTAGAGTGGGATAAGTGAACCACAGTTCTTAACATAACTGAATTGCCAACTAAAAAACGTTCAATCTTTAAGGTTGAATAGAGGAATTATCAAGTATTGAGGAAATCGCCAGGCTTGCTAGTTCCATTTGATAAGTACCATTTACATCAAAGCATTCATAGATCTGATAGGATGGAAAGGGTAACAAAAATCCCACCCAATAACTTCCAGTTTTTTCCTGCCTTTCAAACACTAATGTAACTTTTAACTGTACCGTACTTGATGTAGAGTACACTAAAACTGAACAAATTCAACAGCGTAGAAGATACGGGTCTACCTGACTTTCGGAGTTCCAATAGACACACATATAAAATGCCCTAATGCAAAAAAAAAAAAAAAAAGATCTAACATTTTAAAATATTCTCGGTTTTATGGATAAAAAACCAGAAAGAGAAAAAGACTACTGATACCGCTACGTCAGCAATACATATCATTTTTACAGGCCACACATGACTGCTATTTCGACCAAGACACTAGTGGGTCTCATGGGTGTCAGGGTATGAGTCTAATAAAAGCACTATCTTGTTAAGTGGCTATTTCATTGCAAGCTTCTCCTCACATGTGCACGGTTGAATGAGACCTATACATGCCCACTATAAGTGGTAAAGATGAACTCACCCAGTATGGTAAAATGAGAAAAAAAAATGTTTTAGTTACCAGACATGAATGTTTAATGTCCCAAGAAATAGTGTTGCATTTTATGGATTGCAAGCAACCTCATGAAATACAGATTTGAATTCTTAATTCCTCCAAACTAAAGATCCCAGCTAACAGTGACAGGCCAAAACTGCTTGTAAAATTCCAAGAGAATTCCAGGACAAAATTTGGAAAACCGAACATGATTGCCATTGCTTTAGAAAGATCACAAACTCCATAAAATAGCACAAAACTTTATACAATTTGCATGAATATAGGAAAAAAAAGTTTACAATGATCCGATGTGCCTTCAGATATATACAAGATATTGATACGAAAAATGCCTCCATGAATTGCATTTACATTTCATCCATGTGCTAGAAAGTGAACATGATACTTTTCAGAACTAATTACAGCTTGAATCATGAATATCATGAACAAAGTAGAAGCCAATTGAATTTGATTCTGAGTAACTGCTACATAGTAATGATTCCAAAACAGGATGTATGCATCAACCTACATTGGGATTGAATACCCAATACATCAAACCCCAAAATCCAATTAGATCCACATATCTGGCAACAAAAGCATATCATGCAAAACATACCCTAATTCAACTACCCTCCAACAAAACTAAAACTCATCAAAATAGCAATTAAAGATTGATTTCTCCCTGCTACCATATAGGTTAAAGCCATCCATGAAACATTACCCAATTCTCCAATGATGATGATGAAATTTAATTAAATATGACCATCCAACATAGTAAAAGCAAGCACACTAGATATATTACAACAAATTGCACATTTCCCGACACTATTTGCCGATGCAGGGAAAATTTGCGTTGGCAAAAGTCTTATTTCCAACGCATATTTGGACTGCGTTGGCAATTAGTGTTGGAAAATGATAGTTTTACCGACGCAAGTAAGACCGCGTTGGCAAAAGCTATTGAAACTGCATTGGCGCCAACAAAAAAAACACCAAAAGAGAGGGAAAGTTTTGCCAACGCGTTTTAACTAATGGCGACGCAATAAAAGTAATTTTCATGCGTCGTTGAAGACATTTCCCGACGCTTCGACACGTCGGGATATGCATTACCTGCATTGTGTATGCATCGTCAAATATGTATTCCGACGTTAGTATTAGCGTCGGCAAATGTATAACCGACGTTGTCATGCGTTGGCAGTGAAGTGAGGTTGACCACTAAGTTCATTTTTTTTGCCGACGCTGTTGGAATTGCTGACGTTTGGGACGACGCACCATTGCGTCGGCGAATGACCCTTTTTAGCCGACGCTAAACATTATTACGTCGGGAATGGTTTTCTTGGCATTAGGTTGCCGACGTGGTGCCGACGCATTGTACTACGTCGTTAAAGCCTGTCCCGACGCAATTCTGATTTTTCCAGATGCGGTGACTGCGTTGGTAAAACTGTATTTTGTTGTAGTGATAAATGCAAATCGATAAGCAGAAGAATAAGCCATAGAAAACCAGACCCAAATCTCAAAGCCCACATCAAAAGCACTGCAAATTATCTGATACAAAAGAGAGATAACAGTGACCCCAAAAAATTAAAAGCAAGTAATCCCTTTAAAATGATTTCCAAGGACGTAACTTATGGGTTATTCAGGTTAAATAACAGCAAGTGTCAAATAGTAGTAAATGCAAACAATAATAGTAAATGCCTTTCTATTACTAGATTTTATGCGCAACACGTATCAGAAACAGATTTCACACACATCCCTTTTTTCACACCAATCTATTAAATCATTCCATACAATTAAAAACAGCAGAAAAGCTGGACAAAAGCATCAAATCCAGATATCAAATGAGAAGATCTGAAAGGTTTAGGAGACAGACCTTGGTACCCTGTGTCCGAGTGATGAGGGTTTTACCGACATTTCGGACATTGAACACCGATGGTGCTTTGATATCATACCAATCCTTCTTAGAAAAAGGATCGACCCTAGATTAGTAATACAAACAATGAAAACAAAGATCAGATCCATAACAACCAACACAACGAGAAGATTCACAACAAAGGGAAAGATATTTAGGGTTTTATCAAACTTACGCCTTCTTCTTTCCTCCCTTTTTCCCCTTGGAGATCCTCTTGTTCTTCCTGAAATGGAAATGAAAGACAACATGAGATCTCAATAGCAGAGACTAGAGAGAAAGAGAAGAAAGGAAGAGATGGAGATCGTGAGGGAGATGAGGGAAAAGAGCAGAGAGAGAGAGAGAAGAGCAGATCGAGATCGAGATAGAGAGAGAGAGAGCGAGAGAGAGAGAGAGAAAAGCAGATCGAGATCAATAGAGAGAGAGATGAGCAGAGAGAGCGTGGAGAGAGAGAGACAGTAGAGAGCGCCGATCGAGAGAGAGAGACGAAAGAGAGAAAAGAGGGCTTTTGGAGGAGTGGCGGGAGAGACAACAGAGAGAGCGCCGATCGCGAGAGACAGAGATGAAAGAGAGAAAAGAGGGGAAAAAGGGCTTTTGAGGGAAGATAGAGCGAGAGTGAGAGAAGAGCAGAGAGCGAGAGTGAGATAAGAGCAGAGCGAGAATGAGAGAACATAACAGAGGAAAGAGGGCTTTTGGAGGGAGAGAGTCAGTGGGAGCGAAAATAGGGTTTTGGAGGTGGGAGCGGGAAAAATGGGAACTTTACCTACGTTTTTTTTTCCGCCAGTAAAATAAGAAATAAAATAAATAATATTAAAATACATTTACCGACATTTTTTTTGTCGGTAAACTAAAAATAAAAAATAAAATATTTTTATCGACGTTTGTTTCTGTCGGAAAAATGATAAAAAAATTTTTAAAAATTATAAAAATACTTTTACCGACGTTTTTTTCCGTCGGTAAAAGACTTTTTGTCGGAAAATGATAAATAAATTTAAAAAAAATTAAAAACATTTTTGTTGGTAAAATATTTTTTTGTCGGTAAAATGATAAATAAAAATAAAAAATTATAAAAATACTTTTACCGACTTTTTTTTTGTCGGTAAAAGTCCATGATTTTTATTTTTCCTAGAAAATATGCTAATGCTAAATTTGGACTTTTGCCGACGTTCTTTTGGAAAACATCGGTAATAGTATGATAAAAAATTCAACTTTTGCCGACGTTTTTTTGAAAAACGTCGGTGAAGATCACACTTTTACCGACGTTTTATGAAAAAACATTTTATAGAAAACGTCGGTAAAAGTCTAATCTTTATCGACGAAATTATATACGTCGGTAAAAAGTAATCTTTACTGACGAATTTGGAAAAGCGTTGCTAAAAGTGCAGATTGTTGTAGTGGTCTTCTCTTTAGCGCGGGAACTAAAATCACTCCTCGCCTCTTGTTTTCATTTTTATTTTGTAATGTGATTTTTCCTCTTTTTATCATTTTGATACCATTGTAACACATTACTAATCGTCACAAAATATCCAATAAATGTTACAAAATAATTCAAGTATTTGCAAAGATATTTACTAACGGTTATGAATATTGCTAACGGATAATAAATGTGACAAATAACCTAACGGAAATATTTGCGTTACTAATAAGAAATCTCAAATGTTGCAAAATCACCCAAATGGTGTAGTGCCTTTACTCCAAAAATAATAAACGTAGTAGTGCGAGTAAGGATCGTTCCCATGGAGAGTGTTTAGTCAAATTTTATGCTATGTGATCAAAGATGGGGGTTTTGATTATACTGAAAAATAAATAAATAAATAAAAGCAAATAAATAGCAACAAAGTAACGAGCTCAATCAAATGAGCAAGCATTGGTCAAAGTTAACATCCACCATCGGAAATTCAGAACTGATCATTGATGCAAAAATAAATCAATTAACACTTTGAATATTCATTGTTGGAATTAAATTCCTACCTCCTTAATTAGTTAATTAGAAAACATGCGCTCTAATTAACCCTAATTACTAAACAACCTAAGACAAGCGCTATAGATTTAATTTAGTAAAAGCGTTAAAATCAGAGAGATCGATGAACCCAAAAAACACAAGCACACGCGGTTGCATTTAATTTAGCCAAGTGTTCTTCCTAATATATAACAATTACTAACGCAGTAAATTATTAAATATAAGTTGCTTCACAAATTAGAGGGATCAAACAATTACGGATTTGATTTCTAATTTAGCATTAGATTGCAACGAAAAATATACTAGTATGCATCCTAGCAATTAAACGAAACAATCATGATAACAAATTAAGTACAGAAGAACAACCCATATTCAAAGCATAAATTGAACAATGAAAATAAATTAGATCTCACAGTATTTATTCCGAGGCTTCAGTCTCCTTTAACCAATTACAGAAAATTAGCCACGCATGGCCATACTAACTTGCAAAATAAATTAAATGGAAAAAGAATGGAGAAAGAAGAGAGAAAAAGAGAGAGATATGGAGAATTCGTTGGTGCAAGAGAGTGTATGGGGGATTGATTTATATAGAGCGGAGAGGTAGGGTTGGAATAGGACACGTGGATGAGAGGATGAGAGGCATGATATTGATAGAATTGCTTCTGAGATATGGTGGGATTGAGAGAGATGTTCTGATGGACATCCCAGCCGTGAGATGGGAGAATTTTAATTTTTATGGGAAAGGGTGAGGTGGAGAGAAAAGATAGGTAGTTGGCCCATGTGATGGATAGGAAAAGGAATGAGGGAGAGATAAAGTAGGAGAGGATGATATGAGATAAAGAGAATAGAAAGAAAACGTTGGAGATGGAGTGCACCGTGAGAGAATTTGAAGTGGCTTGGGATTGGAGATGAAATTTAATAAAATACTCAATTGAATTCTAACTTAGTAAAAATCTTCTTTTTGACCATATCTTCTCATTCGGGCTTCTGTTGGACTCGACCCAAGAATTAAAGTTGCACTATTTTTCGTTCTGCACAATATGAGCCCAATATTGGATATGTTTCGACGAACTTCTGATTTCTTCAAATTTACCATAATGCCCTTCTGCTTGATTTCCTCTAAACTCGACCTGGCTCTGAATCAGTTCCGTCCATTCAGCATCAGATATGATCACCTTCTTTTGACATTCCACAATATCTTGAATTATCTCCACCGGAGCTCGGATGAGAGAGTTATGCCCAACTTGCGAAGCGACGTGAAAATTCATCTAAAATTGCCCAATTAACTTCGTTTTGCGCTTAGCCCTCCAATTGCATCCTAAATCAAAATATAAGAATAATAAGTGCAATTAGATATCAAATAGGTACAAAGAACTAAATATTGATGGAGAAAAATATAACATTTTTCATTCTTATCATCAAGTGATTTATTTAAATACAAAAGTTTAGACACCAAATAAGTAAGTGCTCCAAAATGGAGAACCATATAGTGAAAAATCTCTATAGATCCAGATTTTGAAGATCCAAAGTCAACTCAACCTAATCCTGCATCTAGTGCAGCTCAACCTATTTAAAACGACCCAACCTGTTATTCATTTCAAACAATTTGGCCATATTTGAGCTTAGTAGCAGGCCAAAAGAAAAAAGGACTATTGAGAAAGCTTATAATCCATTTCCATGATGGGCATGCCCTGCAAGTAGAGAATTCCATAGCACTACATCATGCTTTGGTGACCCCAAAAAAGTGACTAACTGCATTTTCCATGCTTCCACAGTTTGCATATTTCATGCACCTATCCAAGCATAGGAACTCTGCTAAGAAGGTACTGACTTTTGTCTGTGTTTCAGATATTGATTCAACTTATTTATTTTGGGCTATCTTTATTTTGATAGTTGATGACTGCTCATTCTCATTTTAAAAAAAAGGACTGCTCATTCCAAAGAAAGAATTGCAGCAGAACAAGTGGTCTATTTTGATAGTGAACATTATGTACAAGCAAAGTACAACAAGAGCAGTAACACCTCTATCATCTAAAGATAGCATAGCAGTACCATCATCAAAAAAATTTCATTCTCATTAAAAAAAAGGACCGCTCATTCCAAAGAAAGAATTGCAGCAGAACAAGTGGTTTATTTTGAAAGTGAACATTATGTACAAGCAGAGTACAACAAGAGCAGGAGCACCTCTATCATCTAAAGATAGCATAGCAGTACCATCACCTAGTAACAAGCAACAAACAATAACTGGAAAGAACAGTGAACAAGGGAAAATGCACACAATCAACTATCAACTTACAGAAAACAAGCAAGAAGGGAAAAACCAGAACAGCAACTGAAAAAACCAGTGAACAAAAAAAGGAGAGAGGAGAAGGAGGGAGAAGAATTGAAGAACCATTATTTTTATAGAAACAAAAACAGAAAAGAAAGAGAGATTTAGAAAAGAAAACGAGAGAGAAGAAAACAGGTGACAGGGAAGAAGAAGGGAAACAAATGAGAGGGCTAGCAGTTCAAAAACAGAAACAACAGAAAAACCAGAAAGGATAAATCAGAGAGATCAAAGAAAAAAGATGGGAACTTCTTCAATAGGAAGAAGGAAAAAAACCCCTTAATACAAAAACGATTAGAATTTTAATAAGACCCAGAAAAAACCAAAAAGACCCAGAAAAGAACAGTTCCATTAGACTAAAACCCAAAAGAGAATAACAGATTTCTTCAAAAACATATTGGTGATTAGATCCAATGATCAAAATAAGAAGAACCCATTCATACAAATAAAAGACAAATAAGAATGAAACTAGGCCTAGGCGTTACAATAGAGAGCAGTTGCAGCAGTGTTTAAAAAAATGGGGAAAAACAATGGAAGAAGAAGAATAAGAAAAAGAAAATAGGGAAAAACAATGGAAGAAGAAGAAGAAACTGTGTACCTGCAACCAAAGACAACGTGTTTGGGACCAGCTCCGACTGGGCGTGGCACCAGCGACAGCTTCGCTGGACTGAAAACAAAGAGGAGGGAGATGGAGACTGAGAGGAAGGGTTTTCGTTTCGCTGGAATGGGGAGAGTAATCGACAGAAGTTTTTGTGAAACAAGGGTATTTTGGTCTCAACGAAAAGTTAGAAAGGAATGGAATGGCCATTCCTTCACATCCCCAATTGATCAATCCTAGAACAGGGTTTCAAATATAATTTATTCTCCGCTATTATCTCCGCTTGGAAAAGCAGAGATATTAACCGAGTATCGTATCCACTGGGACAAAAAGGCTAAGTTGCGTTGTTTCCTAAATTCCTAAACTAATCCTAGTATAAGATAAAGTCCTGATTATTAAACTAATCCTATTCGAAAGCGAAGTAATGGGTTGATGGGTTTGTAATTCTAAATTAACCAACTAAAAGACAAGTTCTATATCCAATTAGAGAAAAGCCTTAGGGTATGAATCCACCATAGCCCGTGCAATGGCGAATATAGGTCTAGGGTTTCACTGTCAATGCTTTCACGACTTGTTCCGGTTACAAACCTTCAGAGTCAACAAATAAGGGAAGTGGTTGCAAATCGGGGCATAACCTATCTCTATGGCATAGATTATCCTAGACCTAACAAACACTTTCAATCAAGCATCATATTATATGACTTGGTATTCCAAACTAGAAGAATAAAACACCAAAAGAAATATTGCATTAATAAAAAAATCCAATCAATGGATTAAATCAATGTCATATAATCAAAGCATTTAAAATAAAACCCTAGAACCTATACATTGCCATAAATACAAAACTAAGGTTTCATCACAACCCTAAGATGGAGATTTAGTTACTCATGGAAGACGATTGACGAAGAGTTCTTGACGAAATCCCCATTGATGCTCTTCCCCAAGCTCCAAGAAAGCCTCCAAAACTTCTCCCAAGATGTGAATCACCCCAAAAATGAGTTTGGGCTCTTATTTATAAGTTTTGGAGTGAAAAAGGTCTTTAATTCGTGCAGGAGATGGATTCCCGTCGGGTCCGGGCCCACTGGTCATCACAGCGAACTTCGCGAGGTCATATCTCCCTCGATATAGCTCCGATTTATACAATCTTGGACTCCACGGATATCTACTTGAAAAGAGCTTTCCAACAGTACGTAGATTTCACGATCCGACACTCGAGTTGAAAGTTATGACCATTTCAAGTTGCTGCCCCTGAAAATTCCGAGAATAATGGTGCATTTAGAAGACCTTCCATGTTGGCATGCTATGGGGTGAGTGGGCCCCATGTTGGATGTCCAAGGCATGTTTGGACTCTTGCTTTGCTTTCTTATTTGAGTCTCTTCCCATATTTGGCAACTTTCTTACTTGCAACTCCGGTTTGTCATGCTTTGTGAGATTTCTTCCATTTTAGCTCTGAATTTCGCTCCTTGCATTTGTAATACCTACAAACAATAAAATAACATAATTAAGCTAATTAATCTCTTTCGACGGTATAACCAAGTCCTCATTAAGGGGCCTAAAATGTATCTTTTAGGCTCTCATCACACCCCCCAGCTTACACTTTGCTAGACCTCGAGCAAAGTTAAAACAAAAAGAAAACTAACTAAGGCCACTTTCGTAGGGAGCACGGCTGCACTTAGCATGTGCAGCAAGCCTTTAAACCTCTAAGTTCCCCCTAGAGGACGAGTTATAGTATCGTGAGGGTTTGCAGTGAATCTACCCACAAAATTCCTAAAACATAAAAGAAAAACAGGGAAAATTTTCCGCCAAGGTATCGACGAACACCGGATATTCCTGATTTTTGGGGTTTTCCATACACACTCAAACGTGGTTCACCAATCCTATCTTTTGGTCAGAAATCCTCAAAATCATGCTGGAAAAATTGATCGTGCACGGTGAAAATTGTGTACATATAGAGGCATGAAAGCATAAAACGATCCACTAACAATTTCCGTGAAAACACATCTTGTTCTTTCGAAATGATGGGCCACCGAACCTCAGTACAAGTTATGAATCCTCTCAAGGCATTTGTGGTGGCTTTCACACTATTGTTTTTCAAAGGACATGACAACACTTTCGATTTTTTTTTTTTTTTTTTTTTAAAGAAATGACTGTGCAATGCCTAGGTCCCTTAAGCTTTCTAATTAACCCATGTAACGAACATTCAGCCAATGACTCCCAAAACAGATGTCTTTAGGGCAATAGGTATGGCAATACCCCTATGGGCTTACTAGCTCGAGCTAAAAAGGCTACGAACCCAAACTAGTCACAACTTCTTTTTCTTTTTCTTTTTTTTGTTTTGTTTTTTTTAATACGGTCCCCAACAATAGGCAGCCCTTTCCATATGCCCGACTTAAGTATAACAGAGGGTCAGCTTTCCATCATAATTGTTCTGAAGTTTTCACTAGTATGGAAATCATAGTTTCACATTTCAAATTGTCTATATAATACGTGTTAAGTGAGAGATCAATAATTCAACAATTTCTCAAAAACTCTTTCCTAAAACAAGATAGTGAACCATTTTTCTCTTTTTCCTCACAAAAAGTTCCAAAAACAGGGAATCTTCGTTTCAAAAAAACCCGGTTAGAAATCTCCCGAAAGACTAACGAAACTAGCAAAAACTTTTTTTTTTCTTTTTTTTTTTTTAGAATACCAAAGGAAAAGACGACAAGTAAAAAGAACTAAAAACTGCTAAAAACTACCCCTAGACTACTCCAAAGGTTAATACCCTACCCCCCAAATTAACCTAACATTGTCCACAATGTTAAAAACAAAATAAAAGATAAAGGACAAGGAAAGTAAAGGAAAAGGAGGGATATCACCTGGGTACCGCTTAACAAGAAGTGGAAGGGAGGAAAACGGGGAGGACGCCCCCCAACTCAGACCAAAGTACCTGCGGAATGTTAGCGGCAAGCACAATAAACAGAGACAAAGAAAACCTAAGAAGAACAAACCAAACTTGCAAAAAGACATGACTCAACACTTCCTTCATGTCTACCTCCTTTAGGTTAGGAACTATAAATCTCTGCATATCTCGAGAAAGTGTAAAATCAGCAATGCAAGGGGGACAAGATATGCAAATGGAGGAATCGATATCTTTCAACTCGGCAATTGAACAGCCGAGTGCACTCTTGTGCATTTCCAACACATCCAAAATTTGAGCTTCCTGACCGTCAGACAGATCAGGAGCAATGACAGCTGGCAAAGTATCCTCAGGGTGAAGAGCGTTTTCTACAATCTCATCAACAACATTGACTGCAAAGCAGTCATCTTGGTCTGAAGGTTGATGAGAGGCCCTAAAAGCATTCAGCCTCACTTTCATATTCCCGAAGGAAACATCCATAACTCCGGTTCGGCAATTAATGTTCGCATTGGCCGTGGCCAAAAAGGGCCGTCCAAGAATCACAGTAGTGTGTTTTTGTGAATTCTGCACTTGTTCAATGTCAAGGACGATGAAATCGACAGGGAAAAAGAACTTATCGACCTTGACCAGAACATCCTCAATTATTCCCCGGGGCACCCTAACAGACCTATCGGCAAGTTGCAAGGTAACCGGAGTGGGCTTTAAGTCCCCTAGCCCAATCTGCTCATACACCGAGTAAGGCAAGAGATTGACACTCGCTCCCAGATCCAACAATGCATGATCAATAACGTGACTCCCAATTGTACAGGTAATGGTGGGAGTGCCAGGATCTTTCAGCTTAGGAGGAGTGTCATTATGGAGAATTGAGCTCACTTGCTCGGTAAGTAAAACCTTCTTTGGCACATGAGATTTAGATTTGCGTTTTTGAGTGCACAAATCTTTCAGAAATTTAGCATAAGAAGGAACCTGCTTGATAGCATCTAGCAAAGGCAGGTTAATCTTTACTTGCTTAAACACCTCTAACATCTCATCCATGGTTGCTTTCTTTTTACTAAAGGGAGAGGGTGTGTCAAGACAAGTGGGAAAAGGGGCTTTAGGCACATATGGGGGTGCCTCGTTTCCCTTAGAAACTATGTCAGCCCGAGAGCTCTTGGGATTGGTTGTGGGCTCTTTCACATCTTGCTTAGGCTCCTCAGGCCTAGTCTCAACCTCACGCCCATTCCGTAATGTGACAACCATTTTCACTTGCTCATGATAGGTATCATTATGTTGCGAGCCACTACCCACATCAAAAGAATTCTTAGGGTTAACCGTGGGTTGGCTAGGCAAGCGTCCCTCCTCTCTTTTGTTAAGAGCATTAGCTATTTGCCCGATCTGGGCCTTTAGCTTAGCTATGGATTGAGAGTGGGAATGGACCAGCTGAGTGGTTGCTTTGAGCTCTTGCAACACTGTCTCCTCAAATGATGGAGTTCTTTGAGGTGGTTGAGGGTCGGGTTGCTGGTAGGATTGTTGGGAACGATAGACCGAAGGATTGTATTGAAAATTAGGCCCATTTCCCGGTTGAGAGAATGAAGTGCCTTGACCGGGCGACTTCCATGAAAAGTTGGGGTGATTGTGCCATCCCGGGTTAAAAGTATTCGAAAATGGATCATTACCCGGTTTGGAGAACCCCTGTGCAACATTCACTTGCTCTTGCACAAACTCAGGAAATTGAGAGGCTGCAGGACAATTGCTCACAAAATGAGCGGGACTAGAGCACAAAGCACAACCACCTTGAGAGGGTGGGGATTGGACAGTTTGACCCACAGATAATAGCTGATCCAATTTTTGGGTCAAGGCAACCACTCGAGTGGTGAGTTCATTAGAGGGTTGAATTTCAAACACACCTCTAGGTTTTTGCAAATTAAAGGCTGTCGGCCTCTCTAATCTAGTAGTGGAAGCATGGTGCTGAAAGGTCTCACTCATATTCTCAAAAAGCTCCCATGCCTCATCCTCATTTTTCAGTATAATTGAGCCCCCATTGGCGGTGACTACCATATTCCGCCATTCAGGAGATAATCCATCATAAAAGAACTGAACCAATTGCCACTTGGCAATTTGGTGATGAGGACATTTTCTAATGAGATCCTTGAATCTATCCCATGCCTCATGAAATTGTTCATTATCAGTTTGGGCAAAGGATGTGATAGATCTCCTGTACTGATTTGTTTTACCCACAAAGAAATATTTATCTAAGAATTTTTGTTGCAGTTGGGCCCAAGAAGTGATGGAGTTTGCAGGTAAGGTACTCAGCCAATACTTGGCTTTGTCCTTCAATGAAAACGGAAAGAGAAACATTTTTAAGGCCTCACTACTGAAATTGTTTATTCGTACCGTGGAGCAAATGACCAGGAACTCATCAATGTGATTGTACGGGTCCTCATTGTTCAAGCCATAGAAAGAAGGAATAAGATTGATTGTGCTAGGCTTGATTTCATATTAAGCTGCCTGTACAGTAGGCAGCTGGATACACGATGGTGACGCATATTCCGAAGGAGTGTAGTGCTCCTTCAAGGGTTGGAGAGGTGGAGGAGGGGGTGTACCGGGTGGGGTCTCCCTTTTTTCCTCTGCCATTGGTAAAGTTGTGTGTGAGGAATTAGCAGAGTGTTTAGATGTTCTAACCTTCCTAAGGAGTCGCTCTAAATTTTGGTCTATAGAAACCAAATATGGATGACAAGAGCGACGACCAAGCATGCACACACAATTCTCACTACAGTTATATAAACAGAATCAGAAGGTCTGGGACTTACCTTGCCTTGGGAAGAGAAGAGATTTATTTTGAGTAAAACTTTGTCCTTTGTGAACTCTCTTGGATCCCTGCACAAATTCTAGAAATCTGTGTTAAAATCAATGCCCTGCAGTAAGGATAATAAACAATGTGAATAAAGTTGAAAAATAAAATAAAATAGAAGCTAGAAAAAGCGAAACTAATATTAGAATTAAAAGAAACAAACAACCGTGCTAATTGTCCCCGGCAACGGCGCCAAAATTATGATCAATCCTAGAACAAGGTTTCAAATATAATTTATTCTCCGCTATTATCTCCGCTTGGAAAAGCAGAGATGTTAACCGAGTATCGTATCCACTGGGACAAAAAGGCTAAGTTGCGTTGTTTCCTAAATTCCTAAACTAATCCTAGTATAAGACAAAGTCCTGATTATTAAACTAATCCTATTCGAAAGCGAAGTAATGGGTTGATGGGTTTGTAATTCTAAATTAACCAACTAAAAGACAAGTTCTATATCCAATTAGAGAAAAGCCTTAGGGTATGAATCCACCATAGCCCGTGCAATGGCGAATATAGGTCTAGGGTTTCACTGTCAATGCTTTCACGACTCGTTCCGGTTACAAACCTTCAGAGTCAACAAATAAGGGAAGTGGTTGCAAATCGGGGCATAACCTATCTCTATGGCATAGATTATCCTAGACCTAACAAACACTTTCAATCAAGCATCATATTATATGACTTGGTATTCCAAACTACAAGAATAAAACACCAAAAGAAATATTGCATTAATAAAAGAATCCAATCAATGGATTAAATCAATGTCATATAATCAAAGCATTTAAAATAAAACCCTAGAACCTATACATCGCCATAAACACAAAACTAAGGTTTCATCACAACCCTAAGATGGAGATTTAGTTACTCATGGAAGACGATTGACGAAGAGTTCTTGACGAAATCCCCATTGATGCTCTTCCCCAAGCTCCAAGAAAGCCTCCAAAACTTCTCCCAAGATGTGAATATCCCCAAAAACGAGTTTGGGCTCTTATTTATAAGTTTTGGAGTGAAAAAGGTCTTTAATTCGTGCAGGAGATGGATTCCCGTCGGGTCCGGGCCCACTAGTCATCACAGTAAACTTCGCGAGGTCATATCTCCCTCGATATAGCTCCGATTTATACAATCTTGGACTCCGCAGATATCTACTCGAAAAGATCTTTCCAACGGTATGTAGATTTCACGAATCCGACACTCGAGTTGAAAGTTATGACCATTTCAAGTTGCTGCCCCTGAAAATTCCGAGAATAATGGTGCAATTAGAAGACCTTCCATGTTGGCATGCTATGGGGTGAGTGGGCCCCATGTTGGATGTCCAAGGCATGTTTGGACTCTTGCTTTGCTTTCTTATTTGAGTCTCTTCCCATATTTGGCAACTTTCTTACTTGCAACTCCGGTTTGTCATGCTTTGTGAGATTTCTTCCATTTTAGCTCTGAATTTCGCTCCTTGCATTTGTAATACCTACAAACAATAAAATAACATAGTTAAGCTAATTAATCTCTTTCGACGGTATAACCAAGTCCTCATTAAGGGGCCTAAAATGTATCTTTTAGGCTCTCATCACCAATGGAATGATGATTCCCTCATGGCGTACTGTCGCAAGAACCCAAAAATACTAAAACCTTTACTTTCAAAAATATATGCAGTAGTGCGAGTAAGGATCGTTCCCACGGAGAGTGTCTAGCCAAGTTTATGCTATGTGATAAAGGATGGGGGGGAGGGGGGGAGTTTTGATTTCAATTTCAAGAAAAAAAAAATAAAGAGTAATTCAAATTAAGATAAAGGAATTAATCAAAAGAGCAAGCATTGGTCAAAATCAACTTCCACCATCGGAATTTTATAATTGTTCATAAATGCAAATATATATATATATATATCAATTTATACTTTGAATATTCATCGTTGGAATTTATTGCCTATCTCCTTATTCAGTTAATTAGAAAACACGCATTCCAATTAGCCCTAATTACTAAACAACCCAAGACAAGCGCCAAAGATTTAATCTAGTAACAGCATTAAGACTTAGAGGGATCGATGAAAATAAACAACACAAGCACAAGTGGTTTCATTTAATTTAGTGGAGTGTTCTTCGTAATATCTAATAATTTCCAAAGCAGCAAATTATTAAATATTAGTTGCTTCACAAATTAGAGGGATCAAACAATTGCGGATTTGATATCTAACTTAGCAATAAATTGCAACGAATAATAAACTAGTAGGCCTCCTAGCAATTAAACGAGACAATCATAAAAATAAGAATAGAAGAACAACCCATACTCAAAGAATAAATTGAACAATAAAAATTAAATTAGATCTCACAGTTTATTGATTCCGAGGCTTCCGTCTTCTTCGACCAATTACAAAGCTTTAGGCACACAGGGCCATAAAAAAAACTTAAAAAGAAAAGTAGAGAAAAAAATTGAGAAGAGAGAAAACGTGTGGTGGAGAAGGTAGTCCACGTTGGGTATGGAATGGATATAGTGGAGAGTTAGGTTAGGGAGAGGAGAGAATTTAGGTGGTGTGGATGTATCAGGGAGAATAAGGAAAGAAAGATGGTTGGTTGAGATGAGGAAAGATGGAAAGAAAAAAACAAAGAATTAAGAGATAGGAAAGAATCGTTGGAGATATTAGGGGAAAGTGCAAACGTGAGATGGGAGGGATTCTGTAGCAAGTGATGTTGGATTGGAGATGGAAAATAATAAAAAATCAATTAAATTTTAACTTAGTCAAAATCTTTTCCTTGACCATATCTTCTCGCTCGAGCTTCTGTTGGAGCTAAATAAGTAAAGTTGCACCATTTTTCGTTCTGCACAATATGAGCCCAATATTGGATATGTTCCGAGAAACTCCTGATCTCTTCAAAATTACCATAATGCCCTTCTGCTTCCTTGTATGATTTCTTTGCTCCCCAAGTAACTAGATCTCCTTTCCTTTCTTGATCTTTGATTTGAATTTCAAATTATTTCTCTTCAATTCTCCTCCATCAGCTGGTCCCAGAATCTGAATTTCCATATCTAGAAACTGTCACGTCCCCTGAACCTGATTAGAGAATAAACCAGATCCGGGGAGTGAAATTTAAGACTAATTAAAATTTTTGTCCTTTAGGCCCAAGGATCGTAAGTCCGCTGTGAGGATATAATATTTCAAGCCTCAAATAAAATAAGAATTTGTGGAACTCATACAATTCTAGGCATATTTGGATATCAACAAGGAATAATGAATCTCAATATATTAAAGTTGAACAAAGGATAAAATAAAACTTAAACAAGGAAATTAATTTATTCAATGGCCATTCCACTAATCAAGGCCATTTAAAACAATAGTGAAGTCAATAGTGTGAAAGTTCAACGAGAGATAATAAAGAATAAAAGAATCTAATGAAGTCCCAATGAATCTCTCTCGTGCCAAGATCAATGACGCTACTCTACGTCATCGGCACGCCACTCTCGTTCCTCCTCAGCTGATTGGAGATCCTCTAGGATCTCCTCACCTGCTTGCTCCTCGTAGTAGTGTTCACCTGATGAGTCTGCACACCAAGGAATAGAGTCAACGACATGTTGAGCAATAGATAAGCAACATATAAATAATCATGATATGCATCAAGTATAAGAGTAATGACAGGCATAATAATCAAGAGAATACAAGGAATCGAATCTAGGCATAGAGCATGAGTAAATAACTAGAAACAATAACAGGAAATCCTAACATACTAACAATAACCACTGTCCAAACAATGCAATGCACGAATCAAGAGGGAGACTCCAAGGAAGTCCAAGCCACCTCTTGGGGTACCAGTAACAATCCTACCCGAACTACTGATACCAAAGTCCGGCTCGAGGGGCATCCAAGCTCCCGGTCCTGGGAATAGTAGCATGGTCCAAGCTCGCTCCCAATTATTCAACGCCATAGACATTGTCCAAGCCGACTGCCCACCCCGATGTCCGAGTAACCGGCCCATCAATAATACCCTAAACTGCAGTTGGCTATGACATGCAAATAATAATAAAGTGGTGTTGACACGAGATTAGACCAAGACAAGCAAGTCTGGCTAGCTCAATATACAAGACATATTCGTAGGGATTATCTCATTCAAGTCAATACAAGACAAATTCAATCACATGATAATCCCTTCGGTCTAACCAGTCATGTTTATGAATTACATAACACGGGGTTCTAAGGTACACTCTAAGTCAGGTCCAAATCCTAATTCTACAAGGGATTATGTTTCATAATTAATTAGGTGTTTTATGCCGAGAGAGAGTGTACAAGGAATTATAACAACGGATACGATTAAATAAGTCAAGGAGGAATTACGATCCAAATCTAGGCAAGTGGTGTCATCCATGTATCCTACATGTTCTAATGGAGTACGTGTGGAACTGGATCAACGATGCTTCTAAGGAAATCCCTTAGTGTACAATCATGTTAGGCATCCATTAATTCAGTTCCATACGCATTCGCACTACAAAAAAAATGTCTTAATGAGTCACTTTTAAAGTGTCTTAAAAAGTGGTTTGTGTCGCTTTTCTGATTACTATGCAAGCGTCTTATCTGCCGGCGTCACTAAAAGTTCGTAAAAGCGTCTCAAGAAATACATTTGTTGTGTCAGTTTCTGTTATCAAAGTGACACAAAAAAATGGTTATTTGTGTCACTTTAAACGCAAAAGTGACACTGAAATAACTTAAAAGAGTCACAAGAAAGATAACTTTGTTGTCTCGCTTTTCAAAAGCAGTTATCAATATGTTGTTTTCGGACCAGAAGTGACACAAGTAGTCATCAGTTGTGACAGTTTCCATAGAAGCGAGATACCATCCATTTTAAAAAAAATAAAAATGCAATATATACATTACTAATAACATGCTGCAGTATGGAGACACTTTCAAATCACTAAACCTGCCTTACAAAAGATGCAAAAAAATATAGATAGCAACATTCAATAAGAACCATTTCATTAATTGGAAATTAATCACCATTCACATTAAGGAACGTACTTGCTCATCCACGCACTAAATCAAACAAACTATTCAAAACATAGCCAATTTGAATCCATCCATAATCCAAACTATTTACATTAACCTTCGAATTCGTAACCAAAGCGTCACGACATAATCCAAAACCTTCACAAAAGCATCCAAAAAAAAGGCAAGCTACATTGTAAACAATTTCCGGAAATCCCTAACTAACCAAAATTAACTTAACCTAATTAGTAGATCCACTTAGCAAAAGGCATTCCATCTCCGTTTAATTAAGTTCTTCATTCACCTACAAAATAATAACAATTTGACTATGTATCAATAACATAATCAAGTAAGAAGGAGAGTTTAACCAACAATATCAAGGATTCATGTTAAAGAGAAAACATTTTGTCACTAGAGAAATAGCAATTGAAACACTAGCAATTCACATGTCATAAGATCATAGTAGCAAGCAAACTAGGAGCAATCAATAATTCACTAATATGATGACCTAGTATTCCTATCACCATCTACAACAAACACTCAATAAGCATTAACGTACTGAAAACTATGCAAGTTAATCACAGACAGTCCCGTTCACCCCCCCCCCTAATGATATGTGATGAAGTATGAAATGCATAATGAACTAAAAAACTCCACCTACCCAAGTGCATGATGCAGACAAAAATGCATGAATCAATTCACATTGATGATAGTCCGATGAAGAAACAGGTAGTCACTAAGCCTAAAAACTGAAATGCACATTAAATTAAGTGTATCGTCACTAAGCCTTACTATGAAATCTTCTCAACTATACAAATTGAACTCCTAGGTATACCTTTATAAAGGAAGAAATCCTTGGATGAAGTCGATAAACTCGAGTCAGATCTTATCTATTTCTTTGGTGGTGTATGTCTTTATGCTGGCCAACTCCATAACCTGTTTCGAGAAAAAACAAGTTAGTGTAGTCTGCTAGCAAATCCCAGCATGTCAAACCCTTGAAATAATTACCAAATGTATATAGAGGTTCAACAATTTAAAAGGAAAACCAACTAGATCAGTAATCACTGACCTAATAATCTGGACCACTAGTACAAGATTAAGGTGCCTACAAAACTCTTTGTTGTTGTGGAAGGAGGACGAATGGAAGAAATGGATTTTTGTATAGAAGAGTAGCGTCTGAGCTGGGTTTGCTGTTGTCATACACCCCTCCTTTTATGATTTACTTTCAACTTCCTTTCCTCAAGTACTTACACCTAGGCCCTTTGATGCAGTCATGGGCCCATGTAGATACAAGAATAGACCCACTCCCAGCCACCCATCGGGCCCAACCCACAGTGGGCAAGTCCATCAGGCTGAGTCCAAGGACAGCCAGCCCATTGGGCCAAGCCTATAGATGACTGATCCATTGGACCTAACCCATGGACAGCCAACCCAATATCCAACTACGCTTTCTTTCTCATTATGTAGATTTCAATAAAATCTCCAAGATCTACATCAGATATAGCAAGATAACTGATTGGCATACAATCAATTAGGATAACTGATTCAATCAATCAAGATAATTGATCGACGTGTAATCAATGAAAGAGAGAATATTTAGCACCAAGAGATTGGCATGTAAGGAAAGTTTATATAAGTCCCCAATAAGCAGGTTTCACCTCCCTTCTACAAATAATCTCTTATTTTGGATCAATGAGAAATTCTCTCTTTCCCTCTCATTATTGTGAGCAAGCATTTTTCCATGTGTGAAGACTCCTTGGGTTGCCAGTGGTGATGACTCCAAAGGCCAGGCATCCATGGTGAATGCATGAAGACTCCACCATCACTGGGTCCCATCACTATTGATCAGTCTTATGAGATTACAAAGAACCTTATGAGATTATAAAGAATAATATAAAGATAAGGGCTCCTAACGAGTGTCAAATGAATGTGATCTTCACTCTCCACACTTCCTTTTAAGATGATCATGTGAAAAAGGAGTGATATTTGCTCATATGATAGTTTTTAGGTTTTCTGTATATTTTTACATACTTCAATTTTTGTTTTTGGGAAGAGAACATAAGATTACAGTATTATGATTTAAGATTTACAATCCACAATTAGGAACCCCTTAGAATTTTAAAATCCCATTTGACTCAGGAAACATTTTCTTAAACGATTTCAAAAAAGTCTACAGTCGACACCCTCTTACTCTTTTCATCACTGCTTGACAGCTCTCCTGTAAACATGCATATCTTGTTACAACAAATTCCCACCAAACACATTACAACACTACTCAAAAGCTATAGTTTTACATGTGAAAATTTTAAGAAAATTGCAGCCAACATTACAAGTGATGAGTCATTTAAAGTTGGCTTCTTTTCTTTTCTGAGTGGCAATAACTTCATCATGTTCACAGCTTCAAAAAGAATGAGGAAAAGATATCACAGTTTGAATTTTATTACCTTTAACCCGGTTGCACTTATCTTCTCAGCAAGTTGGTCGACTACCACATTACTTGGAGCACAAACTAGAACCTGAACAGGATAAGCACATCGATGAAAACAGAGTATATAAAAATAGTGAATCAGCATTCATAAAAAAAAAAAAAGATATGAGCACATTCATTTACCTGTCCTTGACCCTGTTTTGCCATGTGATATACAATAGCAGCAGAAGTGACAGTCTTCCCTGTGCCAGGGGGTCCCTGTATTAAACTAATTGGCTTTTGAAGAACACTTTTCACAGCAAAAACCTGTCCAAATAAATAAGATGTGAGGATCCTCATATCATCATTTATAATGGTAGCATCTCAAACACATTCAATAAGCACTATAAATCATGTAAGTGAAGTGTTGAGCTACTGGCAATAAAAAACAATGACAAGAAAGTATGTGTGTGTACTAGGTGACAAGAAAGTATGTGTGTGTACCGGGAGCTTAATCCATTTTTTTGTTTTTGGTTTTGTTTTGTTTTTAATGGAAAACATTCAATATAATGAGAGAGATAAATGAAAAGAACACATAATAAAACATGATTCCAAGAGGAGAAACAAAAGATACAATGTTTGTGGTTCCAAAAGATTCCAAGTGGTGAAAGCACAGGTTTCAAATTCTCATTAAGGCACTAGAAAATTGTAAGACTCAATATAGAATTGCTTTGGAAAAGAAATAAATTAGGGATAATATTCAAATTGTAAATCATAAAAAAAGATGAGAAATATAGTACTTGAAATGTCTGTGGTTGAAGCAAGAGGCACCCTATGAGTGTAGCGATAACTATAGTAAATGGTCACCTGTCTTATCTGGCTGGATTGTGCATAATAGGTCCTCTTCACCTGGTTAGGTCGCCGCTTGGTGAAACCAATGCAGAACATTCTCAGACCGTAGTTATCTGTAGTCCTCACGTCTACATGCTCCTCAATCAATGTCTGCCACTTACGAACCAGTGACCTCAGCTTGTCTATGGTGAAATCCATTCCCTAATTATTGAAAATAGGTCAGTTTTTTTTATAGCTAATTTCAGTGTAATTTCATTAGGAACAAAAAAGTTAGTGAGGACATTCCTCCCTTGGACATCTTCTGCTCTCAGTCGGATCTTCCTATAGGACTGATCCTCATCATTCTGGAGGTCAGCTAAGGAACACTCAAACACTCTGTGCTTAAGGCCCTCAGAAGCAATCTGTAATGGGGGGAACAATTAGAGGTTATGCTTATCAGCCCAAACAAAATCCAAGTAATTTATAGATGAGAATGCATCAAAAAGGGAGAAAGAGAAAGTGGACATGTCTTCGCAGCACTATTGCAAACACTAAATGCTTCAGCAAGTTAAAAGTTAAGGAGAATGCAATCAAGTTCAAGACAAGAAAATGCCAACCATGATAGTAAATCAGAAGGCAATGATATGAAAGTTCTCTATATGTTCGTGCATTAAAAGAATTTGTGGACACATGAGAAATGTATTAGGCGAACAAGGCCAAAAGGACTTATTCCCCTCAGTAGCTACATTACTTCTTCATAGCCGAATCTTTATAAAGAGGCAAAAATAAAACGGTTAGAGAAAGACGAGAAAAGGCTTCATGACATTAGTTTCATGAAAGTACCCCAATAGATGCTGAGTGTTACACCCTAAATCGCAATGGCCACTGAAAATGCTGCTAACCTAGATATTTGTTGCTCAAAATCGCACATGCTTATATGCATTCTGCATTTTCTAATTGGATATATGCATTCTGCTTTTCCTAATTGGATATATGCATTCTGCTTTTCCTAATTGGAAGATTACAACCGGACCACCTGAATCCATGAATAACACTATATGACAGTATCTCAACATTACAACTGCTTAAAGAATTTCCACAATTCCACGAAGTAAAACAGAATATCATCAAGAACAAGACATTTCAATGACGTACAAAAAAAAAAAAAAAAAAAAAACATTTTAAGTTTGCATTGCTTTAGAATAGCAATCTCGATGGCACCAACATTCATCCATAAATATAAATTCATTCCAAACCATGAATAAATGAAGACAACAATTCAAATCGCCATCACTGTGAAACAAACTCCCAGATCAAATCTGACATTGCAGCCAAGGCAAGTGATAACCAATGGAACCTCATAAGTTGAACCTCAAACGAAAATTATCCCCAACCCAGTGTTTGCGTCAAGAACAAGCCGAAAAGCATCACAATACATCTTAAGTTCCTAACTCTAAACAAAATCATCAGAATTTCAGCAGTAGCGTATGTAAGGAGATGTTTGGTTGTACAAAATATTGAAACTATACTGTCAATTACCAAAACAATGAGAAGCCAACTAGATTCTAAATCAACTGCCATTTCCACAATTCTGAAATGAAAAAAAAAAGCTCTAAAAAACCACAAACAAAACAAAGAATGCACCCAAGTTTACTGACACTTATCCTTCTCAAATGTTACCAATGCCAACTCCAATGAGTCATGCAATTGTCCCCTTGCAATAAAGAAACCCCTCCTAAAAAGGTGAGACTCGTACTGAAAAAAGTTGTGCAAGTCCAAGCCTTAAGCAAATTACTTTCTCTGGCTATCTGAAGGATACAGAAGAATATTTGAAGCAGTTGATTGTTCGAGTTCTATCTATTTTTTAATTGTTATTTAAAGACTTAGTTTAAACTTCAAATGGAGAGATTTTGTTTTCTTTAAACTTTGACACTACAAAAAAATAGTGTGCGCAGTGTGTGCGGAGTGCAAAAAGAGGGAGGGGTGTACCTGGTGCAGGGGCGGCTGGAGGAGGCGGAAGAAGGTGCTGCGTGTGGGCCGGGAATGCTGCTGCCTGTGTCTGGCGGAGGAAGATAATGGAGCAGAGGGTGGCGGGCTTGGTGAGTCAGTTGTGCCTCATCCCCAGTCGTATACATCAGGAGATTCTTGGCAGTGTACTTCCACCCTGCTAATGTGCTCAGGGGCTGGTCGGACGTGCCGAAACCATCGGTAATCCAGTCCTTATTCTCCCCCTCTAGGGTTTCCACATCATT